>JAJGMV010000001.1:0-2730794 GCA_021527685.1 Aphanomyces euteiches
AGGACCATGTACACACACTCGCACGCCTCTTCCACGCACATACACACACCTGACAATACCTCCCATGTACCCTGAACACTACCCTCTTCAGCTTATGCAACAACACGCACACGCAAACACATCACTGTCAACTAACTGACATCCCATCCTACAAAGTATCCCGTTTCATTTCCACATCACAGGGAATACACTCGTCTGTCCATGCTTCGCTAACCACGTCACGGTCCTTTCTTCTGTCGATTGCCATGCTATGGCATATACTTTAAAGCAATAACATACAAACTCATCCTACGTAATATCTAGAGTCTTGTAGCTTAGAAAGTAAACGATGTGTGGTCGAAAGAACTACCCACAGGAGGGATTCCAATGAGATCAGAATATTGACAGAAATCGAGGGTCATTGTCCTTCGCCTCGACAAGTCGTCAAAAGAGCACTTTTTGGAGCATAGAGTATTCTCCTCGTCGAACTTGAATCAGTGTGGACAACGTATGCTTGCTCCATAATACGTGCAACTTTCACACGCATTGGATGCGTCGTTCTTTCTATTCGTAGCTCTTTGAAGAGAACACGATACGACGTCCAGCATATAATGCATGGCACTACATGATGGAACTCTTCCGAGTATGATTGTTAAGTGTGTGCTGTCCTGAAGGAAGCCATCGACTTGTCATGTGTATTGTCGCTGAAACATCAACGTCTTGCTTCGACGTCATTTTGGTTGTGTGTGCTGTCGAGAGTAAGACATGAGAATGAGTGTGCTTGATTCTATCGTTGAGAGAGGAACGAGACAAGCTTGGGCGTGAGACTTTGGAGGAGTGTATGGCATCGCATTCTGTGCATGGATGCTGTGTTTTGTCTTTGCAATTTGAATGGCAGTGTAAAAGGTGCAGTCCATGGTTATGTTGGTGTATGAGTTGTGAATGAAATGGACAAGTCCAATGGGTTAGTGTGGCGCGTGTAAGTGCGCTCCGTGGTGTAAGAGAAGGGTGCGATGTTGTGAATGAAAAAGCAGGCGTGGTGGGTGAAAACAATGCCACGAACCGGGATCGAACCAGTGACCTTCAGATCTTCAGTCTGACGCTCTCCAACTGAGCTATCGCGGCGTATATACTTCCATAGGACCATGTACACACACTCGCACGTCCTCTTCCACGCACATACACACACCTGACAATACCTCCCATGTACCCTGAACACTACCTCCTTCAGCTTATGCAACAACACGCACACGCAAACACATCACTGTCAACTAACTGACATCCCATCCTACAAAGTATCCCGTTTCATTTCCACATCACAGGGAATACACTCGTCTGTCCATGCTTCGCTAACCACGTCACGGTCCTTTCTTCTGTCGATTGCCATGCTATGGCATATACTTTAAAGCAATAACATACAAACTCATCCTACGTAATATCTAGAGTCTTGTAGCTTAGAAAGTAAACGATGTGTGGTCGAAAGAACTACCCACAGGAGGGATTCCAATGAGATCAGAATATTGACAGAAATCGAGGGTCATTGTCCTTCGCCTCGACAAGTCGTCAAAAGAGCACTTTTTGGAGCATAGAGTATTCTCCTCGTCGAACTTGAATCAGTGTGGACAACGTATGCTTGCTCCATAATACGTGCAACTTTCACACGCATTGGATGCGTCGTTCTTTCTATTCGTAGCTCTTTGAAGAGAACACGATACGACGTCCAGCATATAATGCATGGCCACTACATGATGGAACTCTTCCGAGTATGATTGTTAAGTGTGTGCTGTCCTGAAGGAAGCCATCGACTTGTCATGTGTATTGTCGCTGAAAACATCAACGTCTTGCTTCGACGTCATTTTGGTTGTGTGTGCTGTCGAGAGTAAGACATGAGAATGAGTGTGCTTGATTCTATCGTTGAGAGAGGAACGAGACAAGCTTGGGCGTGAGACTTTGGAGGAGTGTATGGCATCGCATTCTGTGCATGGATGCTGTGTTTTTGTCTTTGCAATTTGAATGGCAGTGTAAAAGGTGCAGTCCATGGTTATGTTGGTGTATGAGTTGTGAATGAAATGGACAAGTCCAATGGGTTAGTGTGCGCGTGTAAGTGCGCTCCGTGGTGTAAAAGAAGGGTGCGATGTTGTGAATGAAAAAGCAGGCGTGGTGGTGAAAACAATGCCACGAACCGGGATCGAACCAGTGACCTTCAGATCTTCAGTCTGACGCTCTCCCAACTGAGCTATCGCGGCGTATATACTTCCATAGGACCATGTACACACACTCGCACGTCCTCTTCCACGCACATACACACACCTGACAATACCTCCCATGTACCCTGAACACTACCTCCTTCAGCTTATGCAACAACACGCACACGCAAACACATCACTGTCAACTAACTGACATCCCATCCTACAAAGTATCCCGTTTCATTTCCACATCACAGGGAATACACTCGTCTGTCCATGCTTCGCTAACCACGTCACGGTCCTTTCTTCTGTCGATTGCCATGCTATGGCATATACTTTAAAGCAATAACATACAAACTCATCCTACGTAATATCTAGAGTCTTGTAGCTTAGAAAGTAAACGATGTGTGGTCGAAAGAACTACCCACAGGAGGGATTCCAATGAGATCAGAATATTGACAGAAATCGAGGGTCATTGTCCTTCGCCTCGACAAGTCGTCAAAAGAGCACTTTTTGGAGCATAGAGTATTCTCCTCGTCGAACTTGAATCAGTGTGGACAACGTATGCTTGCTCCATAATACGTGCAACTTTCACACGCATTGGATGCGTCGTTCTTTCTATTCGTAGCTCTTTGAAGAGAACACGATACGACGTCCAGCATATAATGCATGGCCACTACATGATGGAACTCTTCCGAGTATGATTGTTAAGTGTGTGCTGTCCTGAAGGAAGCCATCGACTTGTCATGTGTATTGTCGCTGAAAACATCAACGTCTTGCTTCGACGTCATTTTGGTTGTGTGTGCTGTCGAGAGTAAGACATGAGAATGAGTGTGCTTGATTCTATCGTTGAGAGAGGAACGAGACAAGCTTGGCGTGAGACTTTGGAGGAGTGTATGGCATCGCATTCTGTGCATGGATGCTGTGTTTTTGTCTTTGCAATTTGAATGGCAGTGTAAAAGGTGCAGTCCATGGTTATGTTGGTGTATGAGTTGTGAATGAAATGGACAAGTCCAATGGGTTAGTGTGCGCGTGTAAGTGCGCTCCGTGGTGTAAGAGAAGGGTGCGATGTTGTGAATGAAAAAGCAGGCGTGGTGGTGAAAACAATGCCACGAACCGGGATCGAACCAGTGACCTTCAGATCTTCAGTCTGACGCTCTCCCAACTGAGCTATCGCGGCGTATATACTTCCATAGGACCATGTACACACACTCGCACGTCCTCTTCCACGCACATACACACACCTGACAATACCTCCCATGTACCCTGAACACTACCTCCTTCAGCTTATGCAACAACACGCACACGCAAACACATCACTGTCAACTAACTGACATCCCATCCTACAAAGTATCCCGTTTCATTTCCACATCACAGGGAATACACTCGTCTGTCCATGCTTCGCTAACCACGTCACGGTCCTTTCTTCTGTCGATTGCCATGCTATGGCATATACTTTAAAGCAATAACATACAAACTCATCCTACGTAATATCTAGAGTCTTGTAGCTTAGAAAGTAAACGATGTGTGGTCGAAAGAACTACCCACAGGAGGGATTCCAATGAGATCAGAATATTGACAGAAATCGAGGGTCATTGTCCTTCGCCTCGACAAGTCGTCAAAAGAGCACTTTTTGGAGCATAGAGTATTCTCCTCGTCGAACTTGAATCAGTGTGGACAACGTATGCTTGCTCCATAATACGTGCAACTTTCACACGCATTGGATGCGTCGTTCTTTCTATTCGTAGCTCTTTGAAGAGAACACGATACGACGTCCAGCATATAATGCATGGCCACTACATGATGGAACTCTTCCGAGTATGATTGTTAAGTGTGTGCTGTCCTGAAGGAAGCCATCGACTTGTCATGTGTATTGTCGCTGAAAACATCAACGTCTTGCTTCGACGTCATTTTGGTTGTGTGTGCTGTCGAGAGTAAGACATGAGAATGAGTGTGCTTGATTCTATCGTTGAGAGAGGAACGAGACAAGCTTGGGCGTGAGACTTTGGAGGAGTGTATGGCATCGCATTCTGTGCATGGATGCTGTGTTTTTGTCTTTGCAATTTGAATGGCAGTGTAAAAGGTGCAGTCCATGGTTATGTTGGTGTATGAGTTGTGAATGAAATGGACAAGTCCAATGGGTTAGTGTGCGCGTGTAAGTGCGCTCCGTGGTGTAAGAGAAGGGTGCGATGTTGTGAATGAAAAAGCAGGCGTGGTGGTGAAAACAATGCCACGAACCGGGATCGAACCAGTGACCTTCAGATCTTCAGTCTGACGCTCTCCCAACTGAGCTATCGCGGCGTATATACTTCCATAGGACCATGTACACACACTCGCACGTCCTCTTCCACGCACATACACACACCTGACAATACCTCCCATGTACCCTGAACACTACCTCCTTCAGCTTATGCAACAACACGCACACGCAAACACATCACTGTCAACTAACTGACATCCCATCCTACAAAGTATCCCGTTTCATTTCCACATCACAGGGAATACACTCGTCTGTCCATGCTTCGCTAACCACGTCACGGTCCTTTCTTCTGTCGATTGCCATGCTATGGCATATACTTTAAAGCAATAACATACAAACTCATCCTACGTAATATCTAGAGTCTTGTAGCTTAGAAAGTAAACGATGTGTGGTCGAAAGAACTACCCACAGGAGGGATTCCAATGAGATCAGAATATTGACAGAAATCGAGGGTCATTGTCCTTCGCCTCGACAAGTCGTCAAAAGAGCACTTTTTGGAGCATAGAGTATTCTCCTCGTCGAACTTGAATCAGTGTGGACAACGTATGCTTGCTCCATAATACGTGCAACTTTCACACGCATTGGATGCGTCGTTCTTTCTATTCGTAGCTCTTTGAAGAGAACACGATACGACGTCCAGCATATAATGCATGGCCACTACATGATGGAACTCTTCCGAGTATGATTGTTAAGTGTGTGCTGTCCTGAAGGAAGCCATCGACTTGTCATGTGTATTGTCGCTGAAAACATCAACGTCTTGCTTCGACGTCATTTTGGTTGTGTGTGCTGTCGAGAGTAAGACATGAGAATGAGTGTGCTTGATTCTATCGTTGAGAGAGGAACGAGACAAGCTTGGGCGTGAGACTTTGGAGGAGTGTATGGCATCGCATTCTGTGCATGGATGCTGTGTTTTTGTCTTTGCAATTTGAATGGCAGTGTAAAAGGTGCAGTCCACGGTTATGTTGGTGTATGAGTTGTGAATGAAATGGACAAGTCCAATGGGTTAGTGTGCGCGTGTAAGTGCGCTCCGTGGTGTAAGAGAAGGGTGCGATGTTGTGAATGAAAAAGCAGGCGTGGTGGTGAAAACAATGCCACGAACCGGGATCGAACCAGTGACCTTCAGATCTTCAGTCTGACGCTCTCCCAACTGAGCTATCGCGGCGTATATACTTCCATAGGACCATGTACACACACTCGCACGTCCTCTTCCACGCACATACACACACCTGACAATACCTCCCATGTACCCTGAACACTACCTCCTTCAGCTTATGCAACAACACGCACACGCAAACACATCACTGTCAACTAACTGACATCCCATCCTACAAAGTATCCCGTTTCATTTCCACATCACAGGGAATACACTCGTCTGTCCATGCTTCGCTAACCACGTCACGGTCCTTTCTTCTGTCGATTGCCATGCTATGGCATATACTTTAAAGCAATAACATACAAACTCATCCTACGTAATATCTAGAGTCTTGTAGCTTAGAAAGTAAACGATGTGTGGTCGAAAGAACTACCCACAGGAGGGATTCCAATGAGATCAGAATATTGACAGAAATCGAGGGTCATTGTCCTTCGCCTCGACAAGTCGTCAAAAGAGCACTTTTTGGAGCATAGAGTATTCTCCTCGTCGAACTTGAATCAGTGTGGACAACGTATGCTTGCTCCATAATACGTGCAACTTTCACACGCATTGGATGCGTCGTTCTTTCTATTCGTAGCTCTTTGAAGAGAACACGATACGACGTCCAGCATATAATGCATGGCCACTACATGATGGAACTCTTCCGAGTATGATTGTTAAGTGTGTGCTGTCCTGAAGGAAGCCATCGACTTGTCATGTGTATTGTCGCTGAAAACATCAACGTCTTGCTTCGACGTCATTTTGGTTGTGTGTGCTGTCGAGAGTAAGACATGAGAATGAGTGTGCTTGATTCTATCGTTGAGAGAGGAACGAGACAAGCTTGGGCGTGAGACTTTGGAGGAGTGTATGGCATCGCATTCTGTGCATGGATGCTGTGTTTTTGTCTTTGCAATTTGAATGGCAGTGTAAAAGGTGCAGTCCATGGTTATGTTGGTGTATGAGTTGTGAATGAAATGGACAAGTCCAATGGGTTAGTGTGCGCGTGTAAGTGCGCTCCGTGGTGTAAGAGAAGGGTGCGATGTTGTGAATGAAAAAGCAGGCGTGGTGGTGAAAACAATGCCACGAACCGGGATCGAACCAGTGACCTTCAGATCTTCAGTCTGACGCTCTCCCAACTGAGCTATCGCGGCGTATATACTTCCATAGGACCATGTACACACACTCGCACGTCCTCTTCCACGCACATACACACACCTGACAATACCTCCCATGTACCCTGAACACTACCTCCTTCAGCTTATGCAACAACACGCACACGCAAACACATCACTGTCAACTAACTGACATCCCATCCTACAAAGTATCCCGTTTCATTTCCACATCACAGGGAATACACTCGTCTGTCCATGCTTCGCTAACCACGTCACGGTCCTTTCTTCTGTCGATTGCCATGCTATGGCATATACTTTAAAGCAATAACATACAAACTCATCCTACGTAATATCTAGAGTCTTGTAGCTTAGAAAGTAAACGATGTGTGGTCGAAAGAACTACCCACAGGAGGGATTCCAATGAGATCAGAATATTGACAGAAATCGAGGGTCATTGTCCTTCGCCTCGACAAGTCGTCAAAAGAGCACTTTTTGGAGCATAGAGTATTCTCCTCGTCGAACTTGAATCAGTGTGGACAACGTATGCTTGCTCCATAATACGTGCAACTTTCACACGCATTGGATGCGTCGTTCTTTCTATTCGTAGCTCTTTGAAGAGAACACGATACGACGTCCAGCATATAATGCGTGGCCACTACATGATGGAACTCTTCCGAGTATGATTGTTAAGTGTGTGCTGTCCTGAAGGAAGCCATCGACTTGTCATGTGTATTGTCGCTGAAAACATCAACGTCTTGCTTCGACGTCATTTTGGTTGTGTGTGCTGTCGAGAGTAAGACATGAGAATGAGTGTGCTTGATTCTATCGTTGAGAGAGGAACGAGACAAGCTTGGGCGTGAGACTTTGGAGGAGTGTATGGCATCGCATTCTGTGCATGGATGCTGTGTTTTTGTCTTTGCAATTTGAATGGCAGTGTAAAAGGTGCAGTCCATGGTTATGTTGGTGTATGAGTTGTGAATGAAATGGACAAGTCCAATGGGTTAGTGTGCGCGTGTAAGTGCGCTCCGTGGTGTAAGAGAAGGGTGCGATGTTGTGAATGAAAAAGCAGGCGTGGTGGTGAAAACAATGCCACGAACCGGGATCGAACCAGTGACCTTCAGATCTTCAGTCTGACGCTCTCCCAACTGAGCTATCGCGGCGTATATACTTCCATAGGACCATGTACACACACTCGCACGTCCTCTTCCACGCACATACACACACCTGACAATACCTCCCATGTACCCTGAACACTACCTCCTTCAGCTTATGCAACAACACGCACACGCAAACACATCACTGTCAACTAACTGACATCCCATCCTACAAAGTATCCCGTTTCATTTCCACATCACAGGGAATACACTCGTCTGTCCATGCTTCGCTAACCACGTCACGGTCCTTTCTTCTGTCGATTGCCATGCTATGGCATATACTTTAAAGCAATAACATACAAACTCATCCTACGTAATATCTAGAGTCTTGTAGCTTAGAAAGTAAACGATGTGTGGTCGAAAGAACTACCCACAGGAGGGATTCCAATGAGATCAGAATATTGACAGAAATCGAGGGTCATTGTCCTTCGCCTCGACAAGTCGTCAAAAGAGCACTTTTTGGAGCATAGAGTATTCTCCTCGTCGAACTTGAATCAGTGTGGACAACGTATGCTTGCTCCATAATACGTGCAACTTTCACACGCATTGGATGCGTCGTTCTTTCTATTCGTAGCTCTTTGAAGAGAACACGATACGACGTCCAGCATATAATGCATGGCCACTACATGATGGAACTCTTCCGAGTATGATTGTTAAGTGTGTGCTGTCCTGAAGGAAGCCATCGACTTGTCATGTGTATTGTCGCTGAAAACATCAACGTCTTGCTTCGACGTCATTTTGGTTGTGTGTGCTGTCGAGAGTAAGACATGAGAATGAGTGTGCTTGATTCTATCGTTGAGAGAGGAACGAGACAAGCTTGGGCGTGAGACTTTGGAGGAGTGTATGGCATCGCATTCTGTGCATGGATGCTGTGTTTTTGTCTTTGCAATTTGAATGGCAGTGTAAAAGGTGCAGTCCATGGTTATGTTGGTGTATGAGTTGTGAATGAAATGGACAAGTCCAATGGGTTAGTGTGCGCGTGTAAGTGCGCTCCGTGGTGTAAAAGAAGGGTGCGATGTTGTGAATGAAAAAGCAGGCGTGGTGGTGAAAACAATGCCACGAACCGGGATCGAACCAGTGACCTTCAGATCTTCAGTCTGACGCTCTCCCAACTGAGCTATCGCGGCGTATATACTTCCATAGGACCATGTACACACACTCGCACGTCCTCTTCCACGCACATACACACACCTGACAATACCTCCCATGTACCCTGAACACTACCTCCTTCAGCTTATGCAACAACACGCACACGCAAACACATCACTGTCAACTAACTGACATCCCATCCTACAAAGTATCCCGTTTCATTTCCACATCACAGGGAATACACTCGTCTGTCCATGCTTCGCTAACCACGTCACGGTCCTTTCTTCTGTCGATTGCCATGCTATGGCATATACTTTAAAGCAATAACATACAAACTCATCCTACGTAATATCTAGAGTCTTGTAGCTTAGAAAGTAAACGATGTGTGGTCGAAAGAACTACCCACAGGAGGGATTCCAATGAGATCAGAATATTGACAGAAATCGAGGGTCATTGTCCTTCGCCTCGACAAGTCGTCAAAAGAGCACTTTTTGGAGCATAGAGTATTCTCCTCGTCGAACTTGAATCAGTGTGGACAACGTATGCTTGCTCCATAATACGTGCAACTTTCACACGCATTGGATGCGTCGTTCTTTCTATTCGTAGCTCTTTGAAGAGAACACGATACGACGTCCAGCATATAATGCATGGCCACTACATGATGGAACTCTTCCGAGTATGATTGTTAAGTGTGTGCTGTCCTGAAGGAAGCCATCGACTTGTCATGTGTATTGTCGCTGAAAACATCAACGTCTTGCTTCGACGTCATTTTGGTTGTGTGTGCTGTCGAGAGTAAGACATGAGAATGAGTGTGCTTGATTCTATCGTTGAGAGAGGAACGAGACAAGCTTGGGCGTGAGACTTTGGAGGAGTGTATGGCATCGCATTCTGTGCATGGATGCTGTGTTTTTGTCTTTGCAATTTGAATGGCAGTGTAAAAGGTGCAGTCCATGGTTATGTTGGTGTATGAGTTGTGAATGAAATGGACAAGTCCAATGGGTTAGTGTGCGCGTGTAAGTGCGCTCCGTGGTGTAAGAGAAGGGTGCGATGTTGTGAATGAAAAAGCAGGCGTGGTGGTGAAAACAATGCCACGAACCGGGATCGAACCAGTGACCTTCAGATCTTCAGTCTGACGCTCTCCCAACTGAGCTATCGCGGCGTATATACTTCCATAGGACCATGTACACACACTCGCACGTCCTCTTCCACGCACATACACACACCTGACAATACCTCCCATGTACCCTGAACACTACCTCCTTCAGCTTATGCAACAACACGCACACGCAAACACATCACTGTCAACTAACTGACATCCCATCCTACAAAGTATCCCGTTTCATTTCCACATCACAGGGAATACACTCGTCTGTCCATGCTTCGCTAACCACGTCACGGTCCTTTCTTCTGTCGATTGCCATGCTATGGCATATACTTTAAAGCAATAACATACAAACTCATCCTACGTAATATCTAGAGTCTTGTAGCTTAGAAAGTAAACGATGTGTGGTCGAAAGAACTACCCACAGGAGGGATTCCAATGAGATCAGAATATTGACAGAAATCGAGGGTCATTGTCCTTCGCCTCGACAAGTCGTCAAAAGAGCACTTTTTGGAGCATAGAGTATTCTCCTCGTCGAACTTGAATCAGTGTGGACAACGTATGCTTGCTCCATAATACGTGCAACTTTCACACGCATTGGATGCGTCGTTCTTTCTATTCGTAGCTCTTTGAAGAGAACACGATACGACGTCCAGCATATAATGCATGGCCACTACATGATGGAACTCTTCCGAGTATGATTGTTAAGTGTGTGCTGTCCTGAAGGAAGCCATCGACTTGTCATGTGTATTGTCGCTGAAAACATCAACGTCTTGCTTCGACGTCATTTTGGTTGTGTGTGCTGTCGAGAGTAAGACATGAGAATGAGTGTGCTTGATTCTATCGTTGAGAGAGGAACGAGACAAGCTTGGGCGTGAGACTTTGGAGGAGTGTATGGCATCGCATTCTGTGCATGGATGCTGTGTTTTTGTCTTTGCAATTTGAATGGCAGTGTAAAAGGTGCAGTCCATGGTTATGTTGGTGTATGAGTTGTGAATGAAATGGACAAGTCCAATGGGTTAGTGTGCGCGTGTAAGTGCGCTCCGTGGTGTAAGAGAAGGGTGCGATGTTGTGAATGAAAAAGCAGGCGTGGTGGTGAAAACAATGCCACGAACCGGGATCGAACCAGTGACCTTCAGATCTTCAGTCTGACGCTCTCCCAACTGAGCTATCGCGGCGTATATACTTCCATAGGACCATGTACACACACTCGCACGTCCTCTTCCACGCACATACACACACCTGACAATACCTCCCATGTACCCTGAACACTACCTCCTTCAGCTTATGCAACAACACGCACACGCAAACACATCACTGTCAACTAACTGACATCCCATCCTACAAAGTATCCCGTTTCATTTCCACATCACAGGGAATACACTCGTCTGTCCATGCTTCGCTAACCACGTCACGGTCCTTTCTTCTGTCGATTGCCATGCTATGGCATATACTTTAAAGCAATAACATACAAACTCATCCTACGTCATATCTAGAGTCTTGTAGCTTAGAAAGTAAACGATGTGTGGTCGAAAGAACTACCCACAGGAGGGATTCCAATGAGATCAGAATATTGACAGAAATCGAGGGTCATTGTCCTTCGCCTCGACAAGTCGTCAAAAGAGCACTTTTTGGAGCATAGAGTATTCTCCTCGTCGAACTTGAATCAGTGTGGACAACGTATGCTTGCTCCATAATACGTGCAACTTTCACACGCATTGGATGCGTCGTTCTTTCTATTCGTAGCTCTTTGAAGAGAACACGATACGACGTCCAGCATATAATGCATGGCCACTACATGATGGAACTCTTCCGAGTATGATTGTTAAGTGTGTGCTGTCCTGAAGGAAGCCATCGACTTGTCATGTGTATTGTCGCTGAAAACATCAACGTCTTGCTTCGACGTCATTTTGGTTGTGTGTGCTGTCGAGAGTAAGACATGAGAATGAGTGTGCTTGATTCTATCGTTGAGAGAGGAACGAGACAAGCTTGGGCGTGAGACTTTGGAGGAGTGTATGGCATCGCATTCTGTGCATGGATGCTGTGTTTTTGTCTTTGCAATTTGAATGGCAGTGTAAAAGGTGCAGTCCATGGTTATGTTGGTGTATGAGTTGTGAATGAAATGGACAAGTCCAATGGGTTAGTGTGCGCGTGTAAGTGCGCTCCGTGGTGTAAGAGAAGGGTGCGATGTTGTGAATGAAAAAGCAGGCGTGGTGGTGAAAACAATGCCACGAACCGGGATCGAACCAGTGACCTTCAGATCTTCAGTCTGACGCTCTCCCAACTGAGCTATCGCGGCGTATATACTTCCATAGGACCATGTACACACACTCGCACGTCCTCTTCCACGCACATACACACACCTGACAATACCTCCCATGTACCCTGAACACTACCTCCTTCAGCTTATGCAACAACACGCACACGCAAACACATCACTGTCAACTAACTGACATCCCATCCTACAAAGTATCCCGTTTCATTTCCACATCACAGGGAATACACTCGTCTGTCCATGCTTCGCTAACCACGTCACGGTCCTTTCTTCTGTCGATTGCCATGCTATGGCATATACTTTAAAGCAATAACATACAAACTCATCCTACGTCATATCTAGAGTCTTGTAGCTTAGAAAGTAAACGATGTGTGGTCGAAAGAACTACCCACAGGAGGGATTCCAATGAGATCAGAATATTGACAGAAATCGAGGGTCATTGTCCTTCGCCTCGACAAGTCGTCAAAAGAGCACTTTTTGGAGCATAGAGTATTCTCCTCGTCGAACTTGAATCAGTGTGGACAACGTATGCTTGCTCCATAATACGTGCAACTTTCACACGCATTGGATGCGTCGTTCTTTCTATTCGTAGCTCTTTGAAGAGAACACGATACGACGTCCAGCATATAATGCATGGCCACTACATGATGGAACTCTTCCGAGTATGATTGTTAAGTGTGTGCTGTCCTGAAGGAAGCCATCGACTTGTCATGTGTATTGTCGCTGAAAACATCAACGTCTTGCTTCGACGTCATTTTGGTTGTGTGTGCTGTCGAGAGTAAGACATGAGAATGAGTGTGCTTGATTCTATCGTTGAGAGAGGAACGAGACAAGCTTGGGCGTGAGACTTTGGAGGAGTGTATGGCATCGCATTCTGTGCATGGATGCTGTGTTTTTGTCTTTGCAATTTGAATGGCAGTGTAAAAGGTGCAGTCCATGGTTATGTTGGTGTATGAGTTGTGAATGAAATGGACAAGTCCAATGGGTTAGTGTGCGCGTGTAAGTGCGCTCCGTGGTGTAAGAGAAGGGTGCGATGTTGTGAATGAAAAAGCAGGCGTGGTGGTGAAAACAATGCCACGAACCGGGATCGAACCAGTGACCTTCAGATCTTCAGTCTGACGCTCTCCCAACTGAGCTATCGCGGCGTATATACTTCCATAGGACCATGTACACACACTCGCACGTCCTCTTCCACGCACATACACACACCTGACAATACCTCCCATGTACCCTGAACACTACCTCCTTCAGCTTATGCAACAACACGCACACGCAAACACATCACTGTCAACTAACTGACATCCCATCCTACAAAGTATCCCGTTTCATTTCCACATCACAGGGAATACACTCGTCTGTCCATGCTTCGCTAACCACGTCACGGTCCTTTCTTCTGTCGATTGCCATGCTATGGCATATACTTTAAAGCAATAACATACAAACTCATCCTACGTCATATCTAGAGTCTTGTAGCTTAGAAAGTAAACGATGTGTGGTCGAAAGAACTACCCACAGGAGGGATTCCAATGAGATCAGAATATTGACAGAAATCGAGGGTCATTGTCCTTCGCCTCGACAAGTCGTCAAAAGAGCACTTTTTGGAGCATAGAGTATTCTCCTCGTCGAACTTGAATCAGTGTGGACAACGTATGCTTGCTCCATAATACGTGCAACTTTCACACGCATTGGATGCGTCGTTCTTTCTATTCGTAGCTCTTTGAAGAGAACACGATACGACGTCCAGCATATAATGCATGGCCACTACATGATGGAACTCTTCCGAGTATGATTGTTAAGTGTGTGCTGTCCTGAAGGAAGCCATCGACTTGTCATGTGTATTGTCGCTGAAAACATCAACGTCTTGCTTCGACGTCATTTTGGTTGTGTGTGCTGTCGAGAGTAAGACATGAGAATGAGTGTGCTTGATTCTATCGTTGAGAGAGGAACGAGACAAGCTTGGGCGTGAGACTTTGGAGGAGTGTATGGCATCGCATTCTGTGCATGGATGCTGTGTTTTTGTCTTTGCAATTTGAATGGCAGTGTAAAAGGTGCAGTCCATGGTTATGTTGGTGTATGAGTTGTGAATGAAATGGACAAGTCCAATGGGTTAGTGTGCGCGTGTAAGTGCGCTCCGTGGTGTAAGAGAAGGGTGCGATGTTGTGAATGAAAAAGCAGGCGTGGTGGTGAAAACAATGCCACGAACCGGGATCGAACCAGTGACCTTCAGATCTTCAGTCTGCTGCTCTCCCAGAATGTAGACAAGCTTTTCGAAGCTTTCCTCATTCAAATTCTTCCACATGCTATGAAATGCAATTGTAATTCGTGTGTACCCTTTATGTTTCATTTTGCCGATATATTTCACGAAGATAGCGGGATCAAATTAGAAAAATTAGCTGCTTTTGCATTTGGACCGCACTTTTCGAGCTTTACTTTTCGAAAAGACACAAACTTGCTTTTCGACGAGATTGATTTGATTCCATTATGAATCAGCAAATTCTCTAATGTGCCTCTCCTTTTTGTTTTCGATCCCTTCGAAAAGCAAATTTTTGTCACTTGGAGAAGTAGAGTTTCCTTACCTGTATCAACTCGCACTTATATGAATTATATTGGGTTTTGTATACTCTAAACCTTACCCTAGATCTGGCCACCAAAAACGTTGATCCTGAAATTCCATTTTTCTTCTTCTACACACAAACACCAAGTTTTTTTAGTGGAAGCACTTCCTCCATCATGGATCAACCTTGAATGAAAAAAGGTTAACTACCAATCACGATGCAATACCACTGGGGCCTAAATGTGTCATTTTGTTGATCGTGATAAATAAGTATCACTTTGTACAAATGGGACTTTCGTCTCAAAGTGACATTTGATCTGTTCCTACCAAAAGTAAGATGTGTTCAGACCGAAAGTAGGACTTGTTCATACCAAAAGTAGGATGTTCATACCAAAAGTAGGATTTTCAAACCAAAAGTAAGAACGTCCATACCAAATGAAAGAAGGTCATACAAGAAGTAGGACGCGAATGTTGTTGTCCACTTTACATCCCGAAACGGAAGTAAACAACGACGTCAGCAAAGGCACGGAAGAAAGGGAAGGGGCTACAAACACATCGAAGATGGAGCTTTAAAGACTTTGAAATCAACCACCCGTTCGACATACAATAATTACTTAGCCAAGTTTGCACCTGATCGATCGCAGACATTTGGCTGTCCATCAGCCTCTTACGAATCTGAAGCGCACCGCTCTTACCAACCAAAGTCCAACTCTGACGTTCTGTCTCGACTGGAAAGGTAGAGACCACCTTGATATCTGTTAGCAAGGCTGTGGAATCAATTTCTACACTGCTTCAAGGAACTATATCTGTACATCAATCGACATCGAATAATGGATAGCATGAACCAACAGAAGAAGAATCATGTTGTCAACCAATGGAAGCAAAGAATGTTGCGAACATATCAAAGTCATCAATGTTGAAATCCGAATTTCCTCGAGCAAGTGATTGGAAGGAACTGTGTATGATGTGGTGGCTCCCCAGTACATCTCGTCATCTATTCGAGCCTTTGAAAGATTGGACTAAAGAAGATCGTTCAAGCTGTCGTGTAGACAAAAGTTGGTACAGTATTGCAAAGCTGCTTGGCGAAGATGTAGAAGTCTTGGCGAATATTATGCATGATAACAATGACGAAGCTTGGCCTGATACAGTTTTGCCGTCGCACGCAAGTTACTACAGCAAATATTACATGGGTACTGTCCAAATCCAAGGTTAGTTGGCAAAGTCGCTTACAATCCAAACCAAACCCTTAGAATATATTCTGCAGTTGTAGCACATTATCGTTGTTGCTTTTGTGACAGGTAAATTGGCTTGGTAGATTTGACACTAGAGAGATTTCACTTTCAGTTTGCTATTTTCAATTGCTAAACCATTTGTAATTGCGATGTGGCGCCTCTCCATACGAATAACCATTCGTCGGACACCAAATGAAGTTGGGACCAATTCGCCAGCCAGCTCGCCCTGTTTGCCAATACTTTGAAAATAGTCCCGTTAACTAAGACTACTCACCTTTATGAATTAGCATAGATGCATGACTTTATTACGCCCCTAACTTGTTTATTCTTCATCTTGGGCCTGCATTGCTGTTTGACCTCTCGAAGTGACAGAGTAAAACTTCGAAAACCGAAGTCTCATTGCTATTTCTCCAGCCAAATTTGGCTGGAAAAATAGCAAACGGACCAGATTTAGCAAATGGATATAGCAAATAGCAAACTGTTGAGAGCGTCGTTTTTCAAAAGAGTGACTTCGATTGCTAAATATTGCTTTGGCAAACCAATAGAGCAAACTGATACGGATGCTCTTAAATCATCTATATACTTAAGGGCCTGGTCGAAGTTGAAAAAAGTCGACTTTTTCTTCGTTGATGTTATCAGAAATAGATTGGTTTATCGACTTTTTCCCCAAGTAGGTCCTGGACCTACTTTTTAAAAAGTAGACGGAAACATGTAAAGTTTGTATAGAATGACTTGTGAAAAGTCGATAGCTTTTTTTAGAAAGTTTGCAATTTCAGTGGGTAAAATGGACCAAAACACAGTGCTGGCGATGAAGCCATGCTTTGTTGGCGCTGTTACTGCAATAGGAATCGTGCAAACTATTCGAAACAACGAAATGACCTTGCGTTGGTTCTATATTGACGATTTGTCCGACTTTTGTAAAATTGACGACGCCGACCACTCGTCAACTTGTCTTCAACGAGTTAAGTCGAAACCCAAAAAGTCGTTGTTGAAAACTTCGACCGGGCCCTAAAGGTGAAAGTCTGTTTGTGTGTGTGCACTTTTGGGGTGTCCGTCAGGTAGCGCCAAATACATTGGACAAAACAAACCATTTTTTTCTATTTTTTTCGACCTTGAATTTTTCAATGGACAAAATGTTGACTTTCAACCAACCAGTAGCATTACAGCAGATCAATTTTGGGATGGTCGTTACCGTCGTCAGATATCACAGGAGAGGTGATTTTGTTACGACGAAATACTTTACAGATCAGGTTTAATCAATACTAATTTTGATTGGTCGTCGTGTAAACCATCCCAAGGAAAGGCGGGATGAGTGTATACTCTCCTGGGGAAATCCATAGGGGAAGGTTTGGCAATGATGGGAGGAATTTTGAAGGATCACATGAAAAGAAGACTTAGCTCGAAATGTCAATAGACTCGCCGGGAAAAGCTTGGAGAGATTGCTGTTGCTTTGTCAATATTCAGCGTAGATAGAATCCATTTATATCCTCTAAACATCCTGGGAAAAATAGAAAGCTCTCGCAATACTATCTGTGATATCTCTGAAAGCGTATTCTTTGCCGTCTCAAAACCTCTAGGTACGGTTAAGAAGAGGCAAAAGAGACTCCCCAGAGGGACTCAGCTATGATTACAAACCGTAAGCTAGAACAATAAATTCTAGCATTTCTTTAACCTACCAACAAGCATTTCAAACCCCGGGCGAAGCCGGGTAGCCCAGCTAGTCCTTTTTAAACTGAATTGCGTCTGTCATCATTGTCGAACCATACCCTTGGTACTTGAGAATTGCTCGGCGCCAAAAGAGGTGTCAGGATTGAGTTCCGAATCACAGTAGAAAGAGAATGAGAATCTGGTCGTCCGTCAAAGCGCTTTGCGCAATGAAAGAATGAGAGTGAAAAACTCGGACCAGGGCCTTACTTGCAAGACATTTTTTACATAAGTACTAGCAATATGAAGGGAGGAGAGAACGAGTCATCGGTCTTGATACATATACTTGCAAATCATATCACTTTAAAGACATACAGTACTAGTAAAGATTAAGCGGACTTCTAAATGAAACAAAAGCGAGATTGAGTGCAAAGATAATTTTAGTCTTTCTGTTTGAACCCCTTCGGAAGAAGTCCATCGCAGTTTGGTGAATATGCAATCGACTGACGATGAAGATAAGTGAGCACTCGATGTTTTTTTATTGGTGGACCACTACTCTTGAGCGGCCGAGTTGAAGAACTAAAAATGTCAAATACTTGACCTGTAAGGAGTTTTTTTACTTTCATTCCTGTGCTCATTCAAGTATTCATTGTCTAAAATATGGATGACTAAGCACGTCTGAAAGGGGTAACCTCTTCTTCGGATCAACAACCAGCAATTTCAAGAGCAAATCTTGAGCGACGCTGTTTGCAACTTTGGCGACGATACGTTGCTTCAACTTTTCATCAGTCCAGGTAGCTGCAGTTTCGATGCGGTCATCAACAACATCTTGGTTTATGTCAGTTGAAACCAATTCCACCCCCGTCCACATTTGGTACATCAAACAGCCCAAAGACCACAGATCAAATGCAGGGGTTGCTTGAACAAGAGTATACGGCAAGGAACTGCAATCACTGCCTTGGCGATAAGCTTTGATGACATAATCCTCTTTTGGTTTGACTTTGAAGTATGCAGCTGGATCATCGGATTTCCAATATGACACGTGCAATCGCTTTTCTGCGTCACTGTTTAGCTTGCAGAACATTTCTAATATTTTGTAAGGCATCAAAGATTGTGGCGTTTAATTACCTGGAGGTAAGATCCCCGAGCTGAATTTGGTTCCGATTAGCTGACCAAATTTAGTAGCAGCATCAAAGTCAATCAACTTCAAATGACTTTGGACTCGCAATATGTTCAACTTTTTCAGGTCACCATGAACAATTCCATGGGAATGTAAATGCTGAAGTGCAAGGACAACTTCTTCCAACAAATAACGAACCGCATTCTCGCTCGGCCGCTCTTTCAGAAAAATATCCTCCAAGCTGCGATCTGCTGAAGGCATGACCACTACATGCGGGTAGTTTGCCATGGATAACTCGTGATTGATTGTCAATAGACGCACGTGCTTCTGAAATTTCTCTTGTGATGGGCAAGGCACCAAGCCTAGAACAAAGTTGGCATCAAGGCTCTTTCGGGTCGCAATTTCGCGTTCATATTCGTCTTCGTTGCGCATGAATTTTATTGCAACTCTGAACTTGGCGCCAAAGTAGTTCGCACAGAATGCCTGATACTCTGTGCCAGAGATTAAATTCTGCTGAGTTTTCTCCATTTTCTCAAATTCCTGTGACCACAGCTCCCTTTCTGAGGCAGCCTAAAATTAACACAAATTTGATTGATTGAGGTCACCAATCGACATACCTTCTCGTAGAACATGTTACTGTCGGTAGCCAAACGAGCTAAAACTTCGTTGCAAAGAATAAATCCATCAACGTCGAGGGAATCATTGGAGGCGTACTCTTCAAACACTTGATTGCAAATTCCATGATCATACGCAAGCACAACGACTGCTGTTGCACTGACATGGCAGGGTGGACCGTGGAAGATTTCGTAGCGATTTAGAAAATAGAGCATTCCTTGAAGAAACGATCTCATGCTCGTATCGGCGATTGTAAGTGCATCGCGGTCATGTGGGTCTTTGGAGGACAATAGATGTTGGATTAATACCTCTCGGCCAACTGATTTACAATCCTTGTGCTCCAGTAAAGCTTCTACGACTGCTTCTTTTGAGACTGATTCGTCCATTTGTACACATGGATCAAGAAACGTTGTCCATGTGTATTTGTGGTCTGCACGTGGTTCGATCTTGTGATCAACGATTTCAAATGGTAAGTCGCGGACGAGCATTTGAACGATGGATGGAAGAGATAAATATGGGGCCACGTAACACATCAATGGCTTGCCCTTCACATCGATGAGTCAAAACAATCAAGAAGGTCATTTCATACCTGAAATACCGGTGGAAATTCTCGTCCTTTCTCTATAATCAATGCAACAACTTCAAATTTCTTAGCATTCAATGCCACTTCGAGACTCTATGGTTGGGTCATGTGAGCGCCTATCTCATTGAATTGCCCTACTCTGTCTTTGTGAGGCTCATCTGACACAGGCCACAAAAGATCAACAACGGACGCTCGACCGAAAAATGCAGCTTTTTGAATAGCGGTTTCATTTTTCTACCAAATCATTAGACAGAACATCCCTTTCGGCGATTACTTCAATCGTCGCGTTAACATCCACATCATCTCGTTCAATCAGCAATTTAACAATCTCTTCATGGCCTTTGCTTGATGCTCGTATCAAAGGCGTGGGCGTTCTCTATTATAAATCGAAAGTTAGGGATATCCAAGGAAGAAGAACGAACTTTTGTATCGCCATCCGGTCGGTTTACATTGATGTCTTCACGGGCAAGAAGTATGCGAACCATTTCAACATTTCCTTGTTCTGAAGCCAGCATTAAAGGCGTATAGGGAACCTGTAAGTTGGTTTTCAGTCGTCGAAATTTGCACCCAGAATTCGCTTACCTTATTGATTTTCTTCACAACATTGACGTCGACTGAACCAGAGTCTAGGAGCATTTGGAGATGCTCTACATCATCGTCGGATATCGCGTCGAATATGTCTCCTCCCGCCATTCTCTTCTCTCTATTGGGTGTGATGTGCTTGTGGGGTTGAATTGAAAAATAACCCATTTCGCGCGCGACTTTTCTGCTTTGGCGTGTCACAAAATGATACTATATATGACATTCCACATACATTCAGTCATTTAAAAAACGAGCTGGAAGGAGGTACGTGGTTCGATGGATCAGCCTTTTCAAGTGTCCAGTGTTGATAAGTGCAGGGTTTAGTATTTTTGGTGCAGGATTTTCTCCATGGATGAAGATCCTTCGTTGCATTTGCACAACGAGTGCTGGTAGGTTGCTGAATACCTGAATAAATTCAAATTTGTGTAATTATTTGAAGAGGATTTCTGACACAGAGGAAATATCTACTTTTTTCCATTTCAACTTCCAACATGTTTCTGAATTTTTTGCAAGTGAATCTCTGGGACATTTGAAATTTGTGAAACGAGGCGCTCTTTTTTTCTTGTTGTCCGGCCGTCTCTTCTATTCAGATACTCAACAGCATGAAACGTAGGGTGCAATTTTACCCCTCTTCCTCGGATGCACTGCGCTGGAATCCAATCGCAGCATTTGTAAAAAAAGAGTCCTCATCCGTCTTTGTGCGGAACAAAAGTCAACTATTATCGAGTTCATCAGCATTAGGTTAACTCATTAATCCATCTCAATTGAGGCATGGAATTGCTGAGTGCTATTTTGATAGTATGATCAACTATTTTCCTAAAAGCTCTGTTCGCCTTCTTCGTATTGCGTGGGCGTGTGATTTCGAAGTCCAAGCTAAAGTTCTCTCGCTTGTCATAACTCTTTCGAGTCCTGCAAAGGAATCTTCAGGGTCTCGCTCGCAGTAAAATTGCTCCAGCATGTCCAATGCAAGCTGCTGCACGTCGTGGACGGGATTTGTCGTCAATGAAGCCAATAGGTCGAAGGCTAACGGGGGGACGCTCTCAACAAGTCTATGAGCTTCTTGAATTGCACTTAAGGCGTCTGATTGATTACTATGCTCGTGTAGAACAAGTTTCAACCCTCTTTGTACAAATGGCAGCATGCTGGATAGGAGCAAATGTTGGTTTGGAGGTATTTCGATGGGATACACAGCGTCAAAGTCGTTTACGGCAAGTTTTCTCTCGATTTCATCCACTAAGTAAAAATACATTGGCTTGCCCAGAGTAAACGAGTCTATCATCTCTCGTGGTGTCCGTCGGGTCGGATTTGCAAGGATCTGGTGGCAGAATCCGGCAAACCTAGCTGCAAACTGGCTGAAATCAAGGAGAACATCTTTAGCTTGGCGATTTTCCACACGGAAGGGTAATGTTACAAATGTTGTAGGTGCTTTCCCAGAGAACTGAGCGGTGTCAAATCGCACATTCTGTGGAGCAACTTTTTTCTCGTTCGCTCTGGTAGAATTGACAGTATCAGTGCCAGTAAAATATGGGTGATTAAGAACGTCTTGGCAACTGATACGTTGACGGGGATCAACAACGAGCAAATGCTGCAATAGGTCACGCTTTACTCGGCATTGGATATTCTCTTCAATGTATGCTTTCAATTTTTCGTCTGTCCATGTAGCTGCAATTTCAATTCGGTCTGGTACAACGTCTTGATTGACATCAGTGGAAACCAGCTCAATACCAGTCCACAATTGAAACATCATACAACCGAGCGCCCACATATCAACACTTGGACTTGCCTCCACAAAGCTGTATGGAACTTTTTCCTCACCACGAAAGGATCTGACGACGAAGTTGTGCTTAGGTCTCAGTTTGCTCCATTCGTCCAAATTGCAAGACTGCTCATATTGAGCTCTTTCAGAGCTGTTTTGCAACTTGTAGAACATTTCTACAGAAATTATTAGCCACCACAATTTTCTTGTAAATTTTACCTGGGGGCAAAATACCGGAGCTAAATTTCATTCCCATAGGTTTACCCTCAAATGTGGATGCATCAAAGTCAATCAATTTGAACCCATTATGCACACGTAGCACATTCAATTTCTTCAAGTCTCCATGGACAATGGCTTTTGAATGCAAATGCTGTAACGCGAGCACAACTTCTTCTAGAGCAAAACGAATGTACGTGGGGCTACGACGCTCCTTGAGATAAACGTCTTCCAAGCTACGGTCCGCCGCTGGCATTACTAAAACAAATGGGTATTCGTCCATAGACAGCTCATCGTCCACTTTCAGATGAACGGCGTGCTCCCGAAAAACTGATTCATCCAAAGAAGGCAACAGTCCCAGCGCGAACTTTGCATCCAGTTGTTTTCGAATTGTGATTTCTCGGTTGTATTCGTCTTGATACCGCATAAACTTTAAAGCAACTTTTAGCTTGCTACCAAAGTGCTTTTCGCAGTAAATCTTGAACGTATCCTCGCTCATAAGTCCACCGTTCGATGTATCGAGCATATCAAACTCATTAGACCATAATTGCTCAACAGTTTCCTATAGAATATGTTACTTCCAGTCAATTTGAACTTAATAACCTCGTTGTCAGAGGCACGGCGGTCAGTACTCAGTCGCCCCAAGAGATTATTGCAGTTAATAAATCCATCCAAATTCAAACCCTCCATGCTGGCATACTCGTGAAAAACCTGTGTACAAATTCCATGGTCATATGCAAGCAGAATAACAGCAGATTCGCTAGCATGCATAGGAGGACCTTCAATAATTTCGTAGCGGTTGGCAAAGTAGAGCTGTTTCCGCAAAAAGTCCCTCATGTCGGCAGTTGCTACAAAATATGCCTCTCGGCCATATTCATCCTTCGAGTACACAAGATGCCGAGCCAAACTTTCACGATCTAGGTTCTTGAATAGTTTGTGGTTTAGTAGAGCTTCAACAATTGATTCCTTCGACACAGATTCACCCACGATGAGCGTGGGCTTAAGAAAGGTTGTCCAGGAGAACAAATGATTCGTCCTGACCACAATAAAACCATCTTGAATGTCAAAAGGTAAATCCCGCAAAAGCATCTCAACAAAAGCCTCCTGCTGTAAATATCGCGCGACAAATTCCAGTAGAAGATGACCCTACCATATAATTTAATTTATGCACAATAAGATGACCAAGTGATTCGTACCCGAAACTTGAGATTACATTCAAATCCTTTTTCGAGAATCAGAGCGACAACTTCGAATTTGTTAGCATTCAAAGCAGCGTCCAAGCACTAGTGTCAACATGTATCAGTTCATCAAGCCCTAAACAAACCAATGTACTCGTTCTTTACTTGGCAAATCCACTTTATCCCATAGAAGATCAACAATTGTAACTCGACCGTGCATGGCTGCTTTTTGAATTGCCGATTCATTTTTCTAGAACAAGGTCAAGACAGGTCCAATTACGATCAATTACCTCCATCACTTCATTTACATCAAGGTCCGGGTGTTGAATCAACAATCTCACAATATCCTCATGACCTTTTGTTATGGCGCGCATAAGTGGCGTTGGAGTTTTCTACAACGCAACTTGACCTTGCATGTTATGTCAATGCTATACCTTGGTTTCAGAGCTAGGACGGTTCACATTTATTTCCTTGTGGCTCAAGAGATATTCCACCATATCCACATCACCTTGCTCTGCGGCAACCATGAGTGGTGTGTACGAGACCTGAAAAACATGGTTTATTCCACACCACGTGATCGAATCACGTCGTACCTTATTAATCTTCTTTATTGCGTTAACATTAGCTGGACTATCCTCCAGCAATTGGCGAACTTGATCCACGTCGCCGCTGGATACAGCAGCAAACACTTCATCGGCCATTTTCACACAAATTCAAAATGACCAAAATTAACCCGTCTAAAATTGAAATATCAAAACTCGAAATTCAGTGTCACAAATAATTGTATCTGAATTCTGAGCCTGAATTTACGATCAGATTGTGATGAACGTAAAAAGTCAGGGACTTCAAGCTGGGGCACAAGATCCACCGGCGTCCTTTTCGTGCTCCAAGCACCTCTCGCTAAACGATCGTGCACATTTTTGCGATCTCTTCCCGATACACTGACAACCAAAGCAATTCAGCAAAGCGTTCACCTTCATAGTCGACCGTGCACATCCTCCACGAACGTCCGCAAATTTTCTTCAACCCACCCATTAAGAGCCAAATTTTCGCGGGGTGGCGCAGTAGGATGCGCATCCTGCCGAACTTCACTCAAGGAAGATGTCGTCCAGTACATGCGACGTCGTTTGAATGGCGATCTTGTTCGTTCAAAATGCATCACCAGTGACGTCGTGAAATGACGTCTTGCTCACGAAGCAAGAAGGAAAAGATCTGACTGGCATCGTTCTTTGGAGAGCAACTCGGTGGAATCCACTTCATTGATCCCACACACATTTCAAGGCAGAGTCGCATAATAAAGGCAAATGATGCGCGCGCCCTCACAAACGTGAGGGGACGAATGATGCTCAAGAGAAGAGCATCTTCTGGATGAACTTCTCAACATCTTGCGACATCTTGGATGAATTTCGTAAAATGAATGAAATTAGCTACAGAAATAATTGAAAATGAAATAAGTCAACACAGAACCCCTGTAAACAATCTGTGATGCCACAAGATCTTGGGAGATCTTTGCATCCACTACCTTTGGCAGCAAGCGGCGATGCGTTTTGATGTACTGCAAGAATTTGGATATGGATCCAAGTGGGCGTTCCAATGAAATGTATTTGCTCGACCGATATTTTTTTCATGCTACATACAAATTTCAAGTTATGAAATCTTTTTTTGTAAATTTTTGAACTTTCCCTTTTTGGAAAAAGGCTGAATACAGTGTACTAGATGGGATTTAGAGGACAACGAAGGAGCGCCATTTGAGGAATTCCACAGACCACATGAGTACACCGACGTCCGTCCCAGAGGATGAACTGTTCGACGCGATTAAGAACAGCGATTTGGTATTAGTTAAAAGGTTGATATCGACGGGGGAACTCAACATCAATTACATCAAGCTCATCAACAAGGTAAACAAGGTTCGCGTTGGATCCACATCAAACCGAATATGTAGGTACCGACAACTCCGTTACTATGGGCAGCCGGACAAAGCGTATCGAGCTCGACGACCCGTATTGTGGAAGCACTGCTCGAAGTTGAAGGAATTGATGTAAATCTTCCAAACAAAGCGATCAAGGTTCGCGGCTTCGACTACTGTAATTCACTAAAGCCAACGTAATGTGTAGAAAAGCTCCACACCTCTCATCCGCGCCTCCGGTCGAGGCAACGCGGAAGTTGTCAAGCGTCTACTTAAGCGACCTGACGTCGATTGCAATGCAACTGCTGAGGTGCATTTTAACATTTCACTATCAGCTAAAATGAGATCGTAGCGGAACGAATCCGCCATCGTTGCTGCCGCAAATCTTAACCGAGCAGCCATCGTAGAGCTTTTGTGGCCACGAGTCGACGATGACAGCAAACGTCAAGTAATTGATTCACCACTTTATTATTAGTCTGACCTTCATGATAGTGCATGGAGGCTGCACTTAATGGAGAGCATTGGGATGTTGTTGCCAAGATGATCGATCTCGGTTTCGAATACGAAAGGATGCACAATGTATGCCGGACCCCCTGGAGATAGTATCTAAGCTTGTGTGTAGGGCAAGTTATTGCTCTGGGTAGTGGCTCGCTACTTGCCACTGGACTCGCTAGTGCGCATGCTCTTGGACGATTTACCGATTGAAGTCGTTGGATCAACTATAGAAATCAAAGATGACCACGATCAATCATGGGCCACTTTTCTGAGCCCTGAACTACTCTTGAGTGAAGAAGTGCGAAAAGAAGCCGTCATTGAAGCTTTGATTGAGCATCCATACTTTGAAAACGTACCCCGTGAAGACTTGCTCAACAAACTTGTTTACGCCGAAGATGAGCATGGCCGTGTGGCTATTTATACGACCGAATTTGCAATCAAGGAGTACCTCGAGCGTCTCTTTTACTTCATCAACCGCTACCAGATATTCGAAGGACCTCCGATGCATGTCAGCGCAACTGCAGTCGTGGTTGAAGCGTATGACCATGGCATCTGCAAACAAGTCTTTGATGAATCCAACGGCAAAACTCCAGAAGGCAACTTGACATTGGCTGGATTTATTGAATGCAACCAAATTCTTGGCCGTTTGGCGTCTGAAAAGAAAGCAACCTTGAAGCAGGTACAGTTCGAAACTACGAGAACAATTCGCTTAACTCATACGTAGCAATCAGATGACGAGAAAAAGAGTGACGAGTGGCGGGAAGATTTTGGACGATGGGCCAAAGAGAGTGAAAATTCCTTGACAGACGAGGAGTTCGAAAAGTACTGTGAGCTTCACTACAGCCGAAAACTCAAGGTTGCGATGAAATTCATGCGCAATGAGGATGAATTTGCACGGGAATACAGTGCCCGCGAAGGCCTCGACTCGAAATATGTGGTGAACCTCTTGCCAGCACTCGAAGATGAAGTGTTCAAAGAGCACGTGACAACGTTGGAAATCAACTATGGCGCGATTCCCATGGCAAATTACACTCATGTCTTGGTCATGCCCGCTGCCGATCGAAGCTTGGAAGAAATTTATCTCAAAGAACGACCGAGCGAAAACCACGTTCGGTTTATGCTTGAGGAAATTGTCTTGGCTCTTCAGTATTTACATGCGTGGGATATTTGCCATGGTGATCTCAAGAAATGGAACATTGTCCGCGTCAAAAATCAACTGAAACTCATCGACTTCGACGCCGCAGTCAAAATGGGAGAGCCCATTGGTGCGAAGTTCAGCTCTGGTATTTTGCCCCCAGGTATGTGAAATCGAAGGATGTTATCGCTTACTGTGACCCTAGAAATGTTTTATAAGCTCAAGGATGACCATGACAAAGAACTCTATGCGACATATTGGAGAGCAACACAAAATATTGATGAGAGACTTCGACTCAAGCTCCAGCCTCGCGCCGAATACGTGGTCAAGACGTTTCAACCAGAGAATCAATTACCCCTGCCGTACAAAAAAGTGCTTGCAAGTCCAGCATTTGATGTTTGGTCATTGGGCTGCATGATGTTCCAAATGTGGTCAGGCGAAGAGTTAGTTTCAACCGATATCAATCAAGATGTGGTTGCAAGTCAAATTGAAGTGGCAGCCAACTGGACAGATAACAAGCTAGAAGAACGCATCAAATCTCAAATTCGGGATCGAGATGCTCGCGATTTACTGCTACGAATCTTACGAGTGCACCCAAGCGACCGCTTGAGCTTGGACGTCATGTTGGAGGAACCATATTTTAAACGCCGTTATCAATCGTAAATCAAAAGCCATTCTTGGCCAAGGTTAGAGCCCGTCTGGCAAACATTTGAAGTAAAATGACATTTTGAAGATTGTTCAAATGGTGAATATATAGAAATGTCAATTTCGGTCAAATTCCAATTTATGTCGAGTTGAAGTCCATGCTTGCCAGACAAGGCCAGTCCATAAAACTGTCAAAAAGAACGGGCATTCTATCGGTATATAATAAAATCGCATATCAATCGCAGATTTCGCGAGAAGCATGTCGATGCTTGCAGGCACGCGAGCAACGTCGTGGGTTGCCGTACAGTAGCTCGTGAATCCATTGCTCACCCTGCAGTGCAGATGTGTGGCATTCATCCTTTGCTATGTAGTTTGCCGTCCACCATGCTGCGCATCCGACGAGCTCTGTGTTCACCTTCATTGAATCCTTTTGCGCGCGAAACTAATAGTTGGAGTTGGAAGTTACAAAAAAGAACCTTCCACCTCTTTTTTCAAAATGTTATTTTGAGGCCAAAATGGAATATTCATTTGACCCACTCCAACTTTTCCCAGACACGACCACCTCAAGGTTCCAAATGTCATTTGGCCCAAAGTTGAGATTTCCTGGTCCAAAATGGCAATATACGGTCCAAAATGGAATAATTCGGATGTTGCCAGACGGCCTCTAAATAGAAAGATATTCCCATTTTTGCTTAACTACCACGATCCTTCTCCCTCGTGAAAAATGCTCCTCAACTGCGCAAAGAAAAGTCCCACTACCGATACTTGTTTGTGATCATCTTAGTTTATTGAAACTTTGTTTTATCGACCCCACCGCGCACGCGTACATACACTTTTTTGCCGCATCTATTCCTTATATCCAGACACATACTTTTCGACGGCCTTCAAAAGGTTCTCCAAGCTTCGCACAGCAACGCGCAGACGACTTGAGAACGAAGTTCGTCTCGAGCTCACTGCAGTCAACAAACGTTGATTGGCCACAACAAATATTGCATCTCAGCCATACACCGTCACTCTCTTGTCGATGTCGAAGGAACGAATCAAACCCATCCAGATGATATATTGAAGGCCGGTTGTTCGTTTCTAGAAGATCTTGGTGCAACCACGCAGAATCCCAAAGGGCATGGAAGCACACTCACTAAAACGTATCGCGGCGTTTCTTTGGTCTCAGGAAGAGAAAGTCAAAGCACCGGCTCATGCAAGCTCTATGATGCGTGTCGTGCACGAGCTCAATCTCGACAATGTGTGCAATTAAAGTGGAAATTTTTAAAAAGATACTTTTTTAAATTAAATAATGTAGTTTGTGCGATTTGATTCGCTGCCACATCGGCCGAGAAAGTGCAGTATCCAAAATTTCACACGATCACTTTTTAATTTGAAGGGTGGAGAACTCGTTGCGCTCACTCATGACTGAGGCGTTGTTCCAAGCGGTCACAGAAGGTGATGTTGAGCAGGTACAAGCGCTCCTGGACGCAGGAGAAGCGGACGTCAATGCAGTTAGGAAAGTTAAGAAGGTACAACCTTGCTTCATGCTTCTTTTTCGTCACATTGTACAACTTGTAGGAGGACTACACACCAATCATGCACGCTGCAGAAAATGGTGATGAAGACATGGTTCGGATGCTATTGAATCGACCAGACATCGACATCAACTCATGCGCTGCACCTGTCAAGGTACACTGCAATCTGAAGATCAATGTCATTGAAATCATGTGCGTTGCAGAAAAACCCCATCATGCGAGCAGCTAAAATGGGTCACGTCAGTGTCGTCAACTTACTGTGGGAAAGAGTGGACGATCAGTGTCGAGAACAAGTAAACGTCGTGGAAGTGACCTGCTCTCATGCTCTTCCCTTGCTAGTGCATTGATACTGCTTTAAATGCGCACAAAATGGAAGTAGTTGCGGCCCTCATTGAGAAAGGCTCTGACTATTCTCCAAGATATGGGGTATGCTCAGGAGAAGACGACAAAACATCTCACGAACTGTAGGGAAAACTCCTTTTGAAATCAGTTGCACCATATTTGTCTCTGGACGGTCTCGTATTGATGCTAATGCGGGATCTACCCTTTGAAATTCTTCCCAGTGGTGAAATCAGTCCCAGATCTGAGGGCGAAGATTATTACTATACATGGACTACATTTCTGACCCCAGAAGTGTGTGTGGATGAATCCGTCTCCAAGGAAGCTGTGGTTGATGAGCTTCTTGCACAAAAGAGCTTCGAAGGTGTCTCTCGCATTTCTCTCGTCAAGAATCTCGTTTTTGCTAAAGACGAGCATGGACGCGAAGCTCACACCATTGCTGACCGCCAAATGAAGAGCTTTCTCGAACGTTTATCGTACTTTTTGAATCGTTACGAGATATTCGAAGGCCCGCCTACACATGTCAGCGCAACAGCGGTTGTTGTTTTAGCGTACGATCACGGCATCTGCAAACAAGTTTTCAATGAATATGCGAATGAAGATGGTACATTAAGCTTGGACGGTTTTGTAAAGTGCAACGAAACTTTGGGTCGATTAAACACTCACAGAAAAGCAAGCCAGAAGAAGGTATGTGGCACAATAATGGCAAAATCTCACAGTCGCCGTAGTATGAGTCTGAATACCACTTGTGGGAAAAAGAATTTGAGCTGTGGGATACTGACAATGACGACACGATATCGGAAGATGAATTTGAGCGCTATTGCCTTCAACATTTTGGTGGAAAAATCAAAGTTGCCATGAAATTCATGCGCAATGTTGATGAATACGAGCGAGAGATCGCTACTCGCCGTGAACTTGATACCAAGTTTGTTCTCGGTTTGTTGCCTAAGCCAAATGGTAATTTTGAAAAGGATATTGCCGCTCTGAACATCAACGGCAACTTACCTCTCGAAAACTATCCGCATCTTTTGGTTATGCCAGCTGCTGATCGCAGTTTGGAAGATATTTTTCTCAAGGAAAGACCAAGTGAGCACCAAATCCGTTATATGCTCCAGGAAGTCGCTCTTGCTTTGAACTCTTTGCACTCCCGTGGATTCGTTCATGGGGACCTCAAGAAGTTGAACATTTTGCGGGTCAACAACTTGTTGAAGATCATTGACTTCGATGCAACTACCCCAATTGGCCAGCCTGTTGGCTCAAAGTTTAGTTCGGGTATTTTACCTCCAGGTACGGAACCACAATTAATTGTTTTTGAACATGTTGGCAGAAATGTTTTACAAACTCAAGAATGAAGATGAGAAAATGATGCATCGTCATTACTGGAAAAGTCAATCCGATGACATACGCCTATGGAACAAGGTGAAACCCAAAGAGAAATACGTCGTCAGAGCTTTCACATCATGCAACACTCATGGATTGCCATACTCTTTAGTCGATGCAAGTGAATCCCTGGACTTGTGGTCCTTTGGCTGCCTCATGTATCAAATGCTCTCTGGTCTTGAGTTGGTATCCACCGATGTCAATCAAGATGTGGCACCTGATCGTATTAAAACTGCTGCTACGTGGACGGACGAAAAACTCTTGGCCATGATCGAGGCTCATGTGGTGAATGAAGCAGCTCGTGATTTATTGGCCAAGCTTTTAGTTGTGAATCCTGAAAGACGAATCGGATTGAAGGAAGTCCTCGAGCATCATTATTTTACTGGTGGTTTCGACTCAGTTCTCGAGAAAAATCTTGATGCCCTTTCTACCCAGGCACAAGAACAATGTGAACAGCTCAGTCGTATTGCTGAGGCCCAAAGAGAAAATGCACTGTTGATATCTCAAATGAGCAGCGCCAAAGCGTTGCTTCTCGAGGCCACAAAGAGTGTCTCGAATGCCATTTACGATGCAATTGAAGCAGTCGTACCAACATCGTTTGTTTGTTTTCCATTTCGTCTCACAAGGGATGGCGAATGTGACAAGGCATTTGAAGACACTGTGAACTTTATCCCCCATTTCAGAACGATTTGCAACATTTTCTCAGAAAGCGTTGTGAAGGGCGAAGCCATTGGAGGAGTTGTTACTCAGCTGTATCGTGGAGAATCTTTGTATTTGTACTTGATTGATGAAGTCACCGGACACATTGTCTTACCCGAAGACGATCCTTTGTATCCCATTGAAGTACAAAGCCACGACACGGCTTTCCTTGCCATGAGTCTACCTTTGATTCAAGGCGGCCTTGATATGCTGATACAAAACAATGGTGTATTGGGTATGCTGTCCCGTATTGGATTTGGAAACTCACGCGCTGTGGAAATCAACGAGCAAATTGTTGAAGTGGAAGAACAAGTGAAGAAAGACATTGAAGCTTCCTCACAGTCATTGCATAAAGCATTGACATCCTCGCTGCCTGCGAAACAAGTGCGGGGTGCCATGCTTCGAGAGCTTAAACACTGGTTTGACGATCACGATCCAGACCAAAACTACGCTGGTCTGCAACGTGTGATGACAAATGAGGGCCGCGTATTATGGACAACAAAGCCAAATGCGGAAACAATTCGGCTGGAGCGAAGGTCAAGTAGAGAGGCAATTTCAGATATGTCAACCATGACGCTGCGTGATCTTCTTGATTAAGTGATGACAAAATTTATTATTTTACACATCGATTGTTACCTTAAAAATGATTGATTCTTCAGTCCACGCCCAAAAGTTCTTCAAACAAGCAGTCGAATGATCAAACTCAATCGACAAGACAATATGCATCGAGGACTTAAAAATGCTTTCATGACAGAAGAACTTTTGTGTACACCAAATTTACAGTGCCTGCAAAGAAAATGGACGTTGAATCTTGCAACTTCCCTCAGGAAGCTATAATGTCGAGGCGACCAAATTGTATCGCGTCTGCCGTCCCCGAAATTCAGAGGTTTATTATATTCAATGATTGCATCAACAAAATGAAACTTTTCATTACTCAACAACTAAAACGCCAGGGGGCATGAAGACGACGGAGGATGGCGCTAAGGATTCACTGTAGCCTGACTGATCATCCGAGTATTCCGACGATTCGACGGCAGTAGATGCCCCACCGTACAATGTGCTTTCATTTTCCACCAGGTCACCATCTTCATCGACAATTTGGAGTTTCTTGACCTGCTGAACAGGTCCAATAGGCATGCCTTGGATCGAGCAAGAATTGCAAGCCTTGGCCTTGGTGGCAATATTGTTCACTCTGACATCCCACACGCGATTGCATTTACGGCAAAAGACCTGCAACACGTCATGAGAAATCCCATTTCAAGACTAAACTTCTTACGTTGCCACATTTGTAGCAGTGCGATTTCTTCCGAAGTGGCCCAAATTTCTTTTGACACAAAAAGCACCGCCCAACCGAGCTAAAAGGCATGAGATCCTCCTTGCGCAGAAATGGGGTTTTGCTCAAACGGTCTTCACGCAAATATTTATCAATGTCGACCAAATTGCGGCACCACGTGCGAACAGCTTGGCGAACTGCCCACTTTGGAACTGACCCTCGGGTGTCAGCATCGTACACCGAAATCAAACGAAGGTATCCAGGTCGATCGGACTCCATAAAAACGTGGCCCATGTCGTAATGAACAGCACGGACCATGCCCAATTGGTCATGCAAATCCGGAACACAATCCAGCTCAAGCGATGTAATTGCACGCACCCAGCCGCGCTTGCCATCAATCGGCATTTCCAAATCCGACTAAAGAGCAGTTATTCTGAGTGGAGTGAGATTCCGAGACGTACCTGAAGTACATAGCAGTCGCGTTTGCTCACAATGCCGTCAAAGGCACTTTTAAGCGCAATCCACTTGATGTGGATTGCATTATGTGGGTACTCTGGCGTACCTATCAAGATGGAATACACATTCACGGCGTCAGCAAGTCCTCGCCCAAAGCGTTGTGCATGGGCTTTGGCTTCTGCTGTGGTCTGTGTCTTGTACAAAGCCATGAGGTCGTCTAAACTACCGACGATTTCTTTCACGCCACAGTGCAATGGACGTCCATGGGCGGCATCGGCTTTATAAATCTTGAGATCGTATTCATCAACGGCCAATTTCCACTCCAACGGTCCACCTTCCAACTTTGACTTTTGAACCTCCATTCAGTACCAAATTCTTGGCGCAGGCGACGCCCATATCGAGATACCGCTCGCTTTCTTCGCGACTCAACGGAGGGCATTTGAAAAAGTCTGGGGGCAGCGGCAGTTTGATGCCCATCTTGTAAATTCCACACTTGGCACCTATGACATGGCCATTGATTGCTTAGAATTCGATACTACAATTGACTATCGAATTCTAAGCAATCATCCGGATATCCAAACTGATTTAGTACTACTAAATGACGTCACTGATACTCTTTTTCCCGTCCATCCACACACTTGTTTCCTTCCTTCTGCGGACCCATATCGGTGGCTTCAATTTTCTTCAGCATTTGGTGGGAATGGCAGATTTCATGTTTACTGTTAGTACGGGCATCCTGCCGGCATCTTTTCCTCATGAACCCATTTTTGGACGTCCTCATCAGACTTGAGGAAATCTTGAGTCAAGATGGATCTTCCGGTTTTGAGGATTCTATCGACTCGTCTTCCCGCTTGCAAGGCAAGTCAGACCAACACAAGATACAAGTGACGCAACTTGCTTGCCCAAATCCACTCGACGTGCCGTGTTTAATGGATTTATTTTATGGGGTAATGGACGAAACACAAGGGGAATTGTCAGTTAGCAGAGAACTTCATGTCGGGCTATAAGCTAAAGGGAAGGCATACCCACTACGGCGCTCCATAAGCCATTCAAACATTCAATACAATACCGACTGTAATCGGTCAAATATGAATTTGGAAAAGTCCACAGATCCCCGCATACCAAAGACCCAAAATTCAGTACTACTACTAGTAGTCTTGGTACCTATCCGCATAATGTTTGGTGCATGCACAGTACAATCACCATCTGGACGTGAGAGGCGCAAGCCGTTCGTGAATGCAGTTGGTCTGGGCTGTAATCAACGACGGGCAGCTTCCATTGTGAACACGGAAGCGACGACTGAGTTTTCGCGATGGGTGCACTTTCAAAGCCGAATTCTCTCGACATGGGTTCATCATGAGCATCGAATCCAATTTTCAACCAAACAATATGAATTCTCGCCAAGATCCCAGCGTTCCAGCAGATATGGGCGAATAATTGCAATTCGCAATAGTTGGACGACTGTTCCTGCGAAACCACTGTCGTCAAAACTTAACATGGATGTGACAACGATTTGTGTAACTTTTTTCGTCGTGACGAGAGCAATCGCATAATCACACCATTCCAATCCCCATGAGCGATCAGACCATCGTGCGCTTCGTTGACCTGACGACCACATCGAATCTTTTCGTCGTTCGTAAGTAGCAGGTAAAGTTTCTGCCGCCGCGAACATGTTCAACGATATTGGAGGGTGAGGCCTGTGCTCGCGTGGTTTATCATGCTTGTCTTTATGTCGACAATTGCTCCATTTTGAAGGCAAACCCACAATGCGAACATTCCACGAATGTTAGAACACGGCGCACCATCTACTACCACGAAATCCACTTTGCAGAATCGATCGAATCCATGGTCATCTTTGCAACTCCATCCCTTCCAAACGCGTCGTTCCATTATGAGGAATATAATATACTTCGACAGTTGTGAATTATATCGAGGACTAATCTCTCAGTCGAATTGGTTGTTTCGTCAGATAACTCAATGAACAAACTTGCTTTGAATCCAGCTTTGCTGTGAAGTCCACGCCCTTCAGATAGAGAGAAAAGATTCCTCGTAATGTCTGAGCGCTATTTCTGTGGCCATTTTGACATTGTTTTGCTTGATTGCATTGGTTTTGTCGCCTCGAACGAATGTTGCATTGCAACTTGCATCATAAGTGTTTCAGGTATTGCATCGTCGCTACTCATATTTCATTGGCTAAAAACAATGAATTTTGGAGAATAATCTATTTTGATTGGATGAAATTATTTAATTAGCATTGATTAGCCTGACAACCAGTCCAACCAATGACATTCACTCTTGTTGTGTCAACAAAAAGAGATCACCAAAAACCAAAATGGTTGTCGAAACGATCCAGTCCCATGCCATCAACGCAGTCTACGGCGCTTTCCTCGCTTGTACGAGTGGCTTTCAAGGCGTAATTCTCATGTCTATTGTAGGTACGGGATGTCTTCGTGGTTTGTGTCATCCAGAACTTCGTCATGACTATAAAAAGTAAGCCACAGTCCATTGGCATGATTGGTCATTCATATCTTTAGGACCTTTGCTTGGATTGCAGGAAGCACGGTGGTCCTTGCAATTGTAGGCTATTTATTAACGTTTCCCATTCATATTATTCTCTGGATCGCTGGCGATACGGAGTACCAGATCTCGGACATCGTGAAGGTCTTGACTGTTTTGTATGTAGATTTAAAGCTGCGTTGTCGAGCATTTTGCATCGATCACTTGCATCTGTACCTTTTATTATGATTGCGACCTGCAGATATGTTTATCCTGCGCTCTTTGAGAAGCTTTTCTTCCTTGGTATTGAGATGGACAATCCATCATTACGACAAGAGCTGGAACAGGTAACACTGAGAGGTCCAAAACGCGATGGTCTCAAGCTATCATAGATTCCAGTGAATTATTTTACATGGACGTACGCTGTCTCCGTGTTATTCTTCCTCCTGCATCGTTTGCTGCTTTTATTTATTCTTGGCCTGGGTTCCGTGCTCACACCAATCTTTGGAGGCCTCTTTACCATTATTGCATTTGGTTACAAGTACGACAAAGCAAATTTGTAAGATTTTGAATGTTTCTGGTAGGATTCGGCGCATGGAAATGATTTTTTTCTGCTCGCTCTTTGGCTTCTACATCTTTCCTTGGACTAGGTCGACCGCATTGGATCTAGCTCGGATATGGTTTGATGCTCGGTATGAAATCATTCACCAATTAAAGTTACGACAGTGACCTTTAGTGCAATTGCTCGAGAATTATTTGAGCCTTTTATCGCTCGCCAACCTGACTTAGCCAAGTCAAAGGCATTTGAAAGCAAAGTCGATCAACCCATTGGTATTTCCATTTTGAGATGGCCCAAGCATCAAGCAATCCTTTTCGGCTTTTCGTACATGCTGAGCTGCATGATGCCGTGGCCATTTGTGGGTCCTTTTGTTTGGTTTCTCGGCTCGATGTCAGCTGGTATACTAACAACAATTTTAGTTTCTTAATTGAATATTCTCTACACGAGCTCGTCGACTCGTTCGCTTGTTTCTTGGACTTGGGTAGTATTTTGTTTGGGCGAAGCAACGCTTGCTGTTGGAATAAACGAAGCTGGAATTGGATGTGGATGAATTGCTAAGGCTGGTGGACGTGCCATTAATTCTCGCAAACGAGGAATCAGTCCTTGGATAACTGACTGGGTGGATTGCGTTAAAAATTGCGTGATTTCAACATGGCTTTGCCAAATTTCTCGCACGAGCCCTATATTTCTTTCGTTCAGAGACGATTTCCGTCGATACACTCACACAAAACAGTGTCCAAGACGAGACTGGGGGCATGGTCCGAGGCTGCTATAAGTGGCTCGACTGGGTTTGCACCTTCAACCTCGGTGCTTTCTTCTTCGTCACTCGATGAATCCGAAACATCGACCACGGAGACGGGGATGCTCAATTCATCGTCTTTCGATGAATCTGGTGGGGACCATTGCATTGCTCCTAATTCGCCATGAATGAATCTGACATGACAAGGTTCATTTGTACCTGTGGAAAGGTGGTAATAGTACGTGTAGCCCCGTTCGTTTGTCCGTGCTTCCCATTCCATCGCGATAATAAGAATCCCATCAACTTCAAATCTATTTTTGCCATCGGCAAGCTAAAAATATTGCAAATCAACCGAACAAATAACGAAAACATCGAGAAACACTGATAATGCTAGACGAAGATAGAGCAATTCCATTCCCGATAAGCGGCACCAAAAGCGGATTTGAACCTGACACGGTCCAGGCTTGGATGGCCCAGATGAAAACCTTTTCATTTCAAGATTTGACCGAGTTCATTATTAATACGCATACCCAGTTAGACCGTTGAATTGAAAGAAATTGATCGAAATTCTGAAGAGCCCTTTCAAAGACATCAAGCGAACGATAAATAACTTGCATTGAAATAGGAAGCCAATGCCTGGTAGCCATGAAGCGCCATTAAAAGATCTTCATGGGAACTCGTATTCAATTTTTAAACTATATTTCCTAAAAATCCCAGAAGTCCAAGAGGGAGAACTCACTCTTTAATATGAGAGGTTAAGCTTGAATTCCTTTCAAACTTTAACACGTCAAGCTTGTAGGGCATACGAGAGTAACAATGCCATAAATATTATCCCTCTCCTCAACGTTAATTCAATATTTCTGTCTATTAATTGGCTAAAATAATGAATTCAAATTCTAATTGGCTATTGTGAATTTCATTCGAAATTGTGAGAAATGTATCGATTTTTCGAATCGATCTGCAAATCGCTCAGCCAATCAGAATCGAGTATACTTGACTTCAGTATGATCGAATCGATTTGGAATAGAATTCGATTTTGGTAAAAAAATACAAATTTGGGTGAAAAAGACAGCTGCAAAATAAAACTTACTCAAAAGATTGCTCTCGAATTTTAGCCAATTCAGTGTCAGTTCTATTCTTGAAGAGATGGTGAAAAAGAAAGCCAAGAAGTCCAAAGCGGCCATCGATGACTTGGCCGAAGCCGCTGCAACGCCAGCGCCACCGGTGCGCCAGGGCCATACTGGCCCTCCCTAACCATGTCTTGTGCTCTGTAGGTTGAGCAACACGTGCCTTTGGATGTGCCCGACGAAATGGACGAATACGTGACGCTAGACATGCGGGTGTGTGAATGTGCTTTTGTTTAGCTCACAACTGCAGTTGCTGAATTGGAGCTATCTCAACTTTCGCTTTCGAACGAAGACAACCACAAGACTTTTCACCATCAAGGTTGATAGCGTTGTTTCATGCCGCCCTTGAACCTTTTCTCTAGGCGGAGATCGAGAAACGCCATGGACCCATCACAAACTTGAAGATTTGCAAGGATCACTTCGCCGAGGGCAACGAACTCACAGATGATATGCTCACACTGCATGATTACGGCATTGATGGCAGTCTTCCCCATGACAAAGAAGTCGTAAGCTGCTTCTTCCCTGAGCAGTTCAATGAATGTCCTGTTCTTGATTCCTAGGTCTGCTTGATTTACTATGACTTCAAGCCCACACAACATGACAATCCACTTCTTTTGGCAACAGAACAATATTAAACGACTACAACGGCGGCAGCGACGTCAAATCATTCAATTCGGCCATTTTTTCGACTTGGCGTGACCATGGCTTGAACATGTGCGCCGCACCATTGCCACGGTGCCATGGCATCTCGTTGAGTGTTGTAAAAAAATCTCACAATTTCCAAATGCCCATGTTTTGCGGCAGTCAACACAACACGCTCGCAAGGCCGGCTCCATTTGGCTTGCTGAGCAGCGTGGAGAATCTCAACAACCTGCAAATGGCCATGTCTTGCTGCATCTTCGAGCGCTTGGGAAATGATGCCTTCGCTTCTGTTCGTCAACAGCCATTCTACGACATGGGCATGACCCGCGGCGGCCACCATGTGCAGCGTTTCATGTGTGCATCCTTCCGAGCGATGGTCATGAAGAAATTGCATAATTTCCAAATGTCCTTCTTTCGCAGCATTTCGCATGGCATTTTTGGAGCATCCTTCTGTCCGATTGAAGTGTAGAAACTTCACAATCTCGAAATGTCCACCCAAAGCTGCCAAATCCATTGCAGATGTCGTGCCGCCTTCAGGTCGATTCTCGTGGAGAAACTTCACAATTTCAAAGTGTCCAAAAGCAGCCGCTTTATCCATGACATGGAGGCTCCATTCGCAACGCCCGAAATAATTGTCTTGATGAAACAAGCGCAAGACGCTCAAATGTCCATGGGTAGCTGCAATTTTGATCGCTTTGAACGAACAAGTTAGCCGGAAAGCAGCGTGCAAGTTGGCCACCGCCTCAGCTTCTCCACGTCGAGCCAATTCGTCCATGACACTTGGAATAAATAAATCCAATCGGTGGCTCGCAAACGTGCAGAGGACTTGCTCGAGCTTCGAATCTAGAGACTCCACATGGGCCAGGAACACTTGTGCCCACGCAGCATCGAGCCGCATTGTCTTGGCAATTTGAAAAGCTCGCAGGAGGGGCATTTGAGTCTGGTGAAATAAAATCGACACACTAAAGGCTTCAATACATCCATGCTGGTACTTGAAAAGCAATGCCCTTAGCTCTGGAATGTGCAGCACCGACGTGAAGAGCGCCATCGAATATTGCAAAATGTGAAACGACTGCCGCCAGAGATGAACATTAGGATCGCAAAACGGTTTCTCGACATCTTTAGACCATTCGAAAACGAAACTCCACGCAAAACGAACATTTCCAGCTACAGACATAGTCTCTCCTTTAATTGATGGGAAGAGATCAAATGCAGTGTTTCTAGCTCTTAGCAGTGAGCTGTATCGGATGAAGCTGTGATTTTGAGCTTCAAGCGATTCAGAGTAGAAGAACATTTAACTCCAGCTCTTCGCGGGAGTAAAGCTCTAGAAATGTCTACTAGGTTTTGGAAGATTAGAGTTAATACAGCTTGGTTTGTCGGTTGCACAAGATTTCGAGCCACGTGCACGTCATTGACTTCAGCAGGGATTGCTTACTTAGTTTCATGTTGCTGCCAGCGACACAGATTCATCAAATATCTAGCGTGTGATCGACAGGCTCCTTGAAAAGCTCATGCTTATTGATCACCGACTTTGATGATGGTCAATGTGTTGAAGAACTACTGAGGGGGGAGCAGGGGGGGGGCTAGTCCAAGCGTGATGGAACTTTGCTATCGTACAATGTTTGAAATACTACGTAGTAGATTTTAAGACATGAAATGATATTTACGATGTTGTACACGCTTACGACGTAATAAGTCGACTCGCCTTTTACCCTTATCCAAAGCACTTTATAGAGGGTTCAAAGTTGAGCGTTAACATCAATAGAAAAAATTTACGGTCACAAGGACTTGGAAATCTCGTCAATCTCGTTGATTGACTTTTGATTGTAAAGACTCTGGGAGCAGTATTTCCAGGCTGAAAGAAATTTGTAATATGAGATGAAAGTGTTGATTGGACAAACAATTCCTCTCAAAGTATCCTGCATTCATTAAACTGCAGCTATCAGTAGGAAGAAACGTATAAGTACTTTGGGAGCATATGATTAAATAGATTAAGTTAGTCTAAGGCGATTTCAACTCATGATCCATGAGATATTCCACAATCGCTGTGTGGCCACGCGATTGAGCGACGCTCATGATTTGATGGTTGAATCGCACGCACGCTTCGACACGAGTATTGTACATGTACTCGACAACATTCAAATGACCCTTGCGAGCAGCCCAGAGGAGCACGTTGAGCATATTGCCCCCATAAGTTTCGTACAAGAATTTCACCATGTCGACGTTGCCCTTCTCGGTGGCACTCTTCAGAGCGGCATCAGAGCATCCTTCAGAACGGTTGGCGTGCAAATACTTTACAACAGCCAAATGGCCATTGGCAGCAGCACTATCCATGGCTTCCTTGGTACATCCTTCCTTGCGGTTGAGATGCAAAAATGCCACCAACTCCAACTGTCCTCGGCGGGCAGCGTGATCCATAGCAGCGGTAGTACAGCCTTCCTTGCGATTCCTGTGCAAGTAGACGACCAATTCCATATCACCGCACATGGCAGCATTGTCCATAGCTGCTGTGGTGCAGCCTTCATGCCGCTTTTCATGAAGAAACTTGACAAGCTGATGATAACCGCTTCGAGCTGCAGCGTCCATAACTGCAGGAGTAAATCCATCAAAGTCGACAGAGTGCAAATACGAGAGCACTTTCAAATGGCCATACTGGGCCAAGATACACAGACAAGTCGACGTAAAGACACTGCGACGGAATCGATACAACTGCTTGACCACATCCAGACCAACGACATCGACATTGAACGCCTTGATAATAAACTTGGCACGCGTGTACTCATCAGAGATAGACTTGGCTTTTTCCACAAGAGCGGCAAGATGCCCGTCCAGTCCGTCTTGATACTGTGCAATCGTCTGCAAAAATTTGTGCTTGCGAAACGCTTCCCTGAGACGAGTTGCATCGAGTTGGGTTTGTGTCCTTGGCTTTGGTTTAATCAAATCCAGTACTATCACGCTGCTGTCCGTGCGTTGCAAGGAAGTGGCAGCGGCCACGGCGGCGATCTGCCGAGAAGATTTGGAGCCCATGACCTAGCAAATCGCAAAATGACCGTTGAGTGGAGAAGTCGGTCTGTCCATGTCGCACGGCCATGTCACACTCGAGAATCTTCAGATCGGAATTAACTGTGTTTTTAAAATTAATTTAAAATAAAAATAAAAAATATTTGTTTTCCTAATATTGTTTATTTGGATGATTTTAAGACCATTTATGTATTTAAAATAGGATAAAGCAACCATTTCAAAACTTTCATACAGAACAAATAGCACGCATCGGATTGACGGACCGATGGATGATGAATTCGACAACGCCATAAGACAAAGACGAGCGTATCGAGCCGTTGGAGGGAGAAATGACGGCCAGATGGATGTTCCCCGTATCGAATGGACGAGAAATGAACGAAACGATGAAAAATCGGCTGGAAATACCACCACCACTCCGGCCCAAATACATTCATTCCACCTCGGAATCAAAGCTGCAAAGTACATGCGCCAGGGTGCCAACAACTCGGCACGGCGGTGTTCTATCGTTTTTCTCCAAATCCGACGCGTGATATCAGCGAGAAAGCGACGTGCCTTTCTTGGTCTAGGATCATCTCCTGCGTTGTCGCCATTGTATCCACTGATGTGGCTGGTGTACTTGGGTGCTTTTCATTTTTTTACATTTTAAATATTTTTTTTCAGATTGATACCATATTTCCAGTGCATAAACAACGACGCTCGACGGATTCCACCACCGGCCACGGTGCAAACTTTATGGGTCGCTCTTTTTTGGTCGCCCGACTTGAAGTCGGGTGGACTTCCATATGAAGCCGCGTAAATAAAATCCAGTCTTATTGCCTAATGGGTGCGGTTTGAGTTAGCTACAGATTGAAAATCTCCATGATTTAAGCTTTCGTTTGCCGCTTGAATCACCCGAAGAAGTGCCTTCATCGCCGAGATTTGGGGCGTCAAAGTCGGCGGCCCAAAATTTCCGGCCAAAAATGAGTTTTGAGTTTTTGCTATTGCTCGATTCGTTTCGTTGAGAGGAATGTCGTGGTGGGACTCAAACTCAACAATTCGCTCTTGATGTCGAGTAATCTTAAAAAAACTGACGAAGAAATGGTTTTATACAAGTGTTTTGAACACACTGGCAATAAGACTGGTTTTGTTTTATGCCTGGTCAATAAGACTGGTATTGATTTATGCGATGTCAATAAGACTGGTTTTGATTTACATGTCTAGCAATATTCCATGCTCAACATCTTTCACTGCCGATTGAAGAACTGTGTCCAATTCTGACAGAGATGTTTCGGCGACAACTTTTGCACGACGCAACTTCACGGCTCGTCCTTGTTGAACATTTTCGTTCTGGTTCATGCTCATCGTCAGCACTTTCACTATAATCAGAGAACACAATGTTTTGATCCTCATAATCCAAGTCGGAACCACCAAGTAGTGACACGAAGGATGGTGTTTCGTTGGGAAGAGCGTCGCCGCTTCCAAGCAAGGCATCGTCGTCCATTACTGTACCACAAACAATTGTGTTTTAAACCAGCGGTTGATATGGTTGTGCTTTATGAAACTGTATTTTTTAGTTTTCTCGAAACAATGAATTTGGTCTCTCGACAGGTCCTCTCACTTTTCGATTTGATTTCTCGAGAAGAGGTGAATGGTTGATAAGACTGGTTTTAAAAGAACTTAAAAGAACGAAAATATTCGTAATTAATGGAGTCCAAAATACTCTGCCAATTTTCCGCAAAAAATGAAACCTCTGTAAACAAATAGCTTAATATTATTCATACCTTGAATGAATCGTAGATGCATTAAATTAAAGAGGTATTCAGTCATATATGCCACTCAATTATGAATACATTTTTGCGGCAAATTATGGTAAAATTGTGTTGCAAATCAGAAAAAGTCGCAAATCACGTACCGGTCAATCGCAAGGCTGGCAAAAAACCGATTTCCTCATGCAAGCTCGTCGGGTTGTTCATTTAATACAATAAAACCCCAATTAAGACAAGGGTTTTTGGTTTTATTCGCTCTTGTCGTGATCGCTGGCATCAACATCGGATTCATCGTACCCGGCCACCGGCATGTCGTAGAAGGCGCCCATGTTGCTTTTAATGAAGACGAGCTTCTCAACCGACGCCACGCAAAGAGAGTTGCGAAGCTTCGTGTGGATGAAGGACATTGTCGAGAAGTTGCGTTCTGAGGCAGCGTTGGATGTGTCAAGAAAGAAAAGCTTGACTGCAATGGGCTGGAGAGCTGACCACTGAAGGCCATCCCTCCAGCCCGTATTTCAGTGGCATCTTCACCTTCTTTACGAGCATTGAGTAGTTTGTAGTCTTCTCATGCTGCGCCGCGATTAGGAAGTCGGTCAGTTCTGTATACAAGTCCACCCTGTCCACCCTCCTAGCGTCATCAACAGGTGCAGTGTCATCAATGGGCGTGCTGCACTGCTGATCTTCAAGTTCGCGGCGATTGCATGGTGCAGATTAGCCCCAAGGGAGCGAGGATCGAGGAGATATGACAAACCATGCGCCACACCATACATGAAGTTGAATCGGGAAGCCGCGCGCGTCTTGAAATACTCAAGCTCTCGATCGTTGATCAGTGCTCGTACACGGACAGCAGCGAACATGCCTGGAAGCGCACGGAAATCAGGTAGTACTTCAGAAATTGGAACACTGTCAGACTGGTACTTGACGATGAGCCCGTTGATAGGCTGGAGAATGGCGAGAGCCTTGTTCGGCGGCATGATAAAGTCGTTGCCTGTGACGACGTCCTTGATCTTCTGTCGGTCAGACTTCTGTGCCACCTTACGGCGCTTGGATCGTCCCCCAACAAGTTGGTGCCGGGCGAACGAGGCCAGACGCATGGGTGATGCAGCTGAAAAGTGTTGTGTGAAGCGAGCTAAGCGTTTGAGCCAAGAGGAATGCGGCCGAGCCCAACAACTGTCGATAGGACTTGGTATCAAGAAGACCAGTGAGGTGCGCAATGTCCTTCTTCGTGCTTACGATAGGCAAACGATCTTCAAGGCAACACCAGTTAATGAAGAGTATTCCTGACATGCCACAATTCATACAAGCGCCACAGTCTTGCAAAGTGAGCGGCCATTATGGCGCTATATGGCGAGAATGATGACGACACACGTGAAGTGTAGACGTTATTGATTAAGCGAACGGCTAAAATAACTTGTTCAACTGGCTTCAGCTTGCATTTGCCAAATGTGGTAAACTACATCATCACAAATAAGGCATTACATTATATGTGTCGTGGATATTGTATGCCAGCACGACTAAGCCTTTAAATAATAATGCCCTTCAAATAAAAATATTCTTGGATTTTGTATGCCAGCTCCCCTAAGCCTTCAAATTATAATACCCTTCACATTTTATGCCATATCTTATAACAACTTTATTAGAGTGTATTCGTCAAGATTTCGGGGCTCATTGATCTCTGGGATAGATGTCAAGGGCGAGGACGTACAAGATGACACTCAAGAGAACTAGAGACGTTGGTAGAGAAGACTGAACAAATGATATAATGATAACGAGTAATTTCTTAACACAATCTTTCGTGGACTGACAACGATACCAGTGATGTACAGCATTAACAGCTTATTCAGCGCAGGGGTTGCCTCCAGCGAATGTGAAGCCAACAAGGTTGTTGTCGGAAGCACTTGGGAAAGTTTCGATGAGCTGGAGAAAGCTGTGTCACGTTTAGGTCGCCCATGCAAGCGACGCCAGACGAATAAAATGCCCGCTACTGGTGTTGGCAAATATCCTAATGGAGGTGTCATTGAAAGTGGAACACTGTATTGCAGCCACAAGGATTGCCCATTCCAAGTACGTTTCAATTATGACAAGAATCGCTTCCTTCATTATGTCCGTGAAAAGAATTTCTGTGTGACCCACTCGTCTCAATGTGCCAACGGCTCTGTTTCCATTAATGAAACCTTGTTTGTGAACCGGGAAAGTGAGTTGACACCTGAAGAATTCTCAACTCTCTTTTCACTGGCTGCTTTACTCGACGCATCTTCAATCCGTTCAGTAATGATGCACAAATTCCCTGATCGTCAATATTCTGGCCCCCTAATTCAACGATTGAGGGGAAAAGCTCGTGAAGCTAAGTATGGGAAGGACAAAGACGCGATAAAGTCGTTCATGGAACTTGGCAAGAGCGAAGAAGCAAAAGGTGGAGTCTTCAGCTGCAGATTTGACGAATCAATGCGCCTGACCGATGTTGTCTTCATGCCTGCGTTAATGGCTCAATATGCAAAAAAGTACTCTGATTTGACCATGCTTGATGGCACATTCAAAGTCAATATGTATGATATGGTCCTTGTTCTTGCCTCCAACATTGATTGCCTGGGGAAGTCTACAATCACAAGTTTGTTCTTGTCACCAACAGAGAACAGTCGCGTTTGTATCGACGGTCTTATGAAATATGGGCTTGCGAAACCCGGTGCAACCTTAATGACTGACGGGGCTGCCGCTTTTGTTGTTGCTGCAAATGCTGTGGATATGAATCATGTGCTTTGCGTAAAACACTTCGCAACTACTCTACTAGGCACTCATGCTGGTATGAATGATGCAGTCCACAAGTCCTATCTATCTGATGCTTTGTCTCTGTTGTACGACGTGTTCCCCTCCACTAAGCAATGCAATGACCTCCTTCACCAATATCTTGAGACGTACAAGATGTATCCCAAGGCTCTTCAATGGTTGACGCAACTTGAAAAGAATAAGCACAAGATCTGTGCGACGTACACGTCTCCAACATTCACTGCTGGCCATTGCACAACTCAACGCAGTGAAAGCAATAATGCCAGGATCAAGCAAAATGACACCCAAAAACTGAAAATTGCGAGGTTCAATCTGTTTGAGCTTGCCAACCATATCTTATCTCTGATTGTACGGCAGGAACATGAGAGTTTCCGTGAAATTGAGCATTACGTGAAGAATGGAATGCAATGGTCATCTTTTGTTGATGCTGCCTGGACAAAAAGCCACAATTCACTTACTTCATTTTATTCATGTTACGCTAGTTCCTCTGCTTGTGTCGAGTCGTACAATGTTTATCATCATGGCACAAATAGTTTAGAGCACCAAGTTCACGTATACTCCAATGGACGTCATCCTGAGTGCAATTGCGCCTTCTATACGTCATCATACCTTCCTTGTATTGGAATTTGCTCGGCATTTGGCTTGCGATCGGACGAATTGTTTGTGTCATCCAATTTACATCCCCGCTGGCGACTCCAAGAACATCCTCAGTACAACAAAGTTCTCCATCATCTCGGCCTTACCTCACATCCATCAATGTCCGACGTGTCCTTGCAAGTGAGATCTACTCCAAGCACAAGTGATAAGCAAGCCACGTATGACTACGAAATTTACCGCAATATTCAGACACCGCGCACAGAGGAGCACCGATATTCATCATTGCTAGAGTTGGCAACTGAGCTTGTGAGTTTGACAGCCAAAGCAAAGGATGACCATGTTTACCGAAAGACAATGCTAAACCTATCAAGAATGATTAATGATGCGCGTGAAAGAGATGACTCAACTGACGTGACAAAAGGAAGCAATCTTGACAGCATCCTTCCACCATCCAAGCTGAAGGTATGTCCAGGCCGCCAGAAAAGCACGAAGAATAAATCAAAATTAAATCACTGCAAGCGATCTAATCCATATTAATACATGTCAATTTGTTGTGTCTTACGTTCACGGTTGTCCTCTCGCTTAGACTGTATCACGGTTTGACTCTCAGTCAAAATGCGTCACGATCGACAAGTGTTTTGTCCCGGTCATTCACTGACTTGAGCTGCGTCGGTTTTTATGGTATTTCTGTCGCCACCGATTTCGTATTCAAGATGCGTCGCGATCGGTCGTTGAGTTGATTTAAACAAAGGTCGTCGAAGGTCGTCCCCAATGTGAATCTCTACAGGAGCTCGACTCCTTGTGAATAACCAGCAATCCATTGTTTCTTACTTTCACTGCCACTTTATCACTCGGGCTCTGTCACAATCGCACCTCGCGTTGCTCCAGAATCACGACATCGAGAAAGCACATACAATAAACCCACATAGAACCACTTCAAGCGCTCTAATGCTTATTAATATCCTTCGAGGTACTTCAATTCATCATACCTTAGGTTCGCGGATGGTCTATCATTTAGGCCGCATCGCGGTTTGACTCTCATTCAAAATTCGTAACGATCGACAAGTGTACTGCTCCAAATTGGGGACGAATAAATCCTATGTGTATCCCTGACAGCGCTCAAGTTCTTCTTAATACACACCAATGCATTGTGTCTTACTTCATTGACCATTCTCTTTTCCAAGCTTCGTAACGATTGTACATCGCATTGTTCAGCACGAAAAATAAACCCAAATTGAGCCAGCAAGCGGTCTAAAGTATATTAATATACATCAATTGAAGAACGATCGCCTAGATTATAGCTCCACCTTAAGGACGCGTTCAGGGTCAGTCTTTTTCCGAAGCGGCGTCATAATCGGACGGTGTATTGCCCCAAGTCCGGAATTTCGAAAAAGGCACGAAGAAGACATCCAAATTTACTGACTACAAGCGCTGTAATTCCATTTAATGTACGCGATTCATGGTGGTCAAATTTCACATTGTGTCCGCATTGTACACGACCGTTGTGGTCTTGGGTTGTATCATTTGAATGGTTTGCTCATGGATTTGTTATTGCTCATGTACTTGTCGTAAACTCTGCATTTTGGTCTCGTAATTTAGCTGATTCTGCAATCAGTGTGCCAATAAATTTTGCATTTCATCCAGAGGAGCCAATTCTTCGTCAGATTGATTCGAGATACTGATGATCTGCAGAGCTGATCGATCGCGCATTGAATGATGGAAATCGCTTTGGTGAAGCGTGCAAAGGCCACTACGGAGGCTACGACTTGCGCACGAGAGCGTGATGCATAGACAGACCGCCGCATTTGCCTTCCGGACGATCGAATGAGGTTCATGATTTATACACGGCCGACCATGAATAGCACGGAATGTACCCCCACATGAAGATATCTCGCGGCCACTTTCAATTGTGGCATTGGCCTTTTTAAGTAAATCATTGGTCGCTGAAAGAGCCCATACAGAAATAATTCGTACGACACCGGAAAAAATCCTTCCATGAAGTAGATATGGAGTTACTACAGCGTTGTGCTCGATACGCCACGTGAGTGTATTTGAAGTAGTACTCCACCAGGGCATGAACGACTCAATGAGATGCAGTAAATCTCCACGCGAATTCATTAACCATCGTTTCATTTTAGCATGCGTCCCCTCGACAATGCTCGTGTCTTGGTAACCTCGGTGCTTGTAACCGTTAGTCCAGCACTGAACCAGCTTGGTCCTGTAAGGCCACCAATGACTGTCTAAGTAGTCAGCCATGGTTGGGCTCATTGTTCGCAAAGCATTGCAATTCAGAGAGAACTCGGTCATCGTGTTTGAATTTATAGTTTGTTTGAATTTGGAGATAAAAGAATCGGTCTCGGGTGAATTATGTACAATCGGCAATTAAGACTGAGGGCCATTGCTTGTAAAGTTGAATCATAGTAGGGTGAGCCCAAAAAATGTATTGTAGTTGCTTGGACTCAGGATGACAGCCATGCGTGTAGAAGAAACCGTTTCCACGAAGAGTATTTAATACGCTTTCAACCACGGTATTACGAGACAAACGTTGGTGACAATTTTTTGATTTCCTGTTAGAAATATCCTTAGCAATCATCAAGGAGTGTGAATTCACAACTTGCATCGTGGCATGGATATGAGAGGTTGGAATGCCAGAGGTTATTTCCAGGTCCATAAGAGCAGCCATAGAGGGGACAGGCGGTTGCACTAATGAGGCATCAGCTCGACGACGATGGTCTGGATGGACAGACGCATGATTCGTCGGGGGGTGATTATGTAAGGTGCTGCCATCTCTTGTATAAACTATATTCCATTGATTTTCGTTAAACACAATTTTAATTCTCATTGGACATCCAATTTTCTTTGACCCACGCAACATTCTTTTGCGATCTTCACATCGTAGTTTTCTTGTATTTTTCGGATGACCCCCTCTGTCACACATGTACAGTACTTCAGTAGCCGTCTTTTTCTTGCGAGTTACATTGAAACCATTCATTAACGTCCAATTATGCAACGAAGTCAAAGCATCATCTAAGGAGGAGAAAGACTTGATTGGAGGTGGTGGGATTGAGTGGGTTCGACCGTGAACAACTGAGTGTAAATCTTCTTGATTAGCAAAGTTATCAAGCTGAGAGTCGCCAGTGTCGTCATAGTTAATGGTGTTAGGAATACCATTAGGGTAAACAGACTGTCTCCCTAATGGAAAAAAAGAGCCACCACCAGGAGAAACGGAGGCAACACCAGGAGAAACGGAGGCAACACCAGGAGAAACGGAGGCAACACCAGGGGAAACGGAGGCAATACCAGGAGGAACGGAGCCAACACCAGGAGAAACGGAGCCACCGAAAGGAAAGACAGAACCACCAGCAGGAATATGAGAACCACCACCACCAACAGGAAAATGAGAACCACCACCAGACAAAAGAGAGCCACTAGCAGGAAGAAGTAATCCACCACCAGGACAAACAGAACCACCACTAGGAAAGAGAGATCCACGAACAGGAGTAATGCTAGGGGAACGAGGGCTGATGTGGCGTTGCATTTCTCAGGTAGAATGCAGAATAAAAAGGCACCGGTAACTGTTTGCGAGTAATACAACCAATTAGAAGACAGTATGCCTATACCCTGCAAAATCTACCAATGAAATCGAGGAAATTTGGGATATATTTCAATCAAGTAATTATGGAGGGGATATAGCCAATTCTAAGCTGGATTTTAACCAATAATATCGATGGAATTTGGGATAAGTAATTATGGAGGGGATTTAGCCAATTCTAAGCTGGATTTTAACCAATAATATGGAGAAAATTTGGTGTATGTATGTATGTAAACTGTACTACTCGTCAATAAACAAGTGGTCAGATCCAAAAATATAAAAACCAATTGTTCAACATGCCTTACTATTTCAGTGCTCCTTAAAGGTCGGCAGTTTGTACACGATGAAGATTTAGCGGCCTGTGAGGAGTCGTTGTTCCAATGAGATCCTGTTGCTGGGTTGTTTTGTTGAGAGGTAACAGAGCGCCGACGCGGCGCATCTGACGGTTGGTCAGCTTGGGTCGGTATTGACACTTGCAAATCTTGAGCCCGCCCATGACGGCTCTGTTGGGCCGTCTTCGCTCGTCTCGCATGTCGCTTCGACGATGAGGGTGGCGTCGACGATGGCTCATCAATCTTCGTTGTTGCTCTCAATCCAGTCATCTTGTAATCTTCCATAAGGCCAACGTCCCGGTTCATGGCACCACTTGTGGGAAAGGCGATTTAAAGAAAAGGTCGCGAGAGCCGCAAGAAAAGGAAGGGGGGGGGGGTATGTCCGTTACCTCGCAGCAAGAACCGTGTTGACCAGAACCAGAGTTCGGGTCACCCGTCCTGGGGACCCAGTTATTCGCATCGGCTTCACTGTTGATAAACTTGATGTCGTGAGGACATTGGGCGTTGCAGTAACCAGTGCCATAGGTAGCACTAGCCTTGTTGGGCGAGTTCTTGGCCTTGCCGCCAGTCTAGGACCATTTTCACAAAGCACAGCGCACCGTTTTGGCCGCCATCCGTACAAGCGTTCACTTGAAAGTTAGATCCTCACACTGGTGTTTTTATTCATCATTTCCAAATACACTCTTTATATTAATACCACTATAAATTGATATTTATATTTATAGAATTTGATATAAGATTCATTGTATCAATCAATACGTGGGACAGTTTCCTTGTCTCACCTGTCATCCATCTCATCCATATGACCATGTGTTGTGGAGCCTGGGTGCTCCTTAGTTTCTGCCCCATCGTTCGGGTTGAGACAGCTGGTATGTTTCAACTTCGACTGCGCGTGGCTTGGTCCTCTTGCGCTAAGCATCTCCCTGTATAGTCGCCCCGGCTAGTGGACACGGAAAGCCGGAAAGCTAGAACTTCGCGGCTCGACAAAATGGCACTTAACCAAGAGGCTAATTGATCAATGTAGAAGGAAGATGGAGCATCACGTCGTTCTTGATGCAAAACCAACGATAACCACGTCTATCACCTGGTTATGAGGCTTCTCCTCTATACAATTCGTAGTTTTCAGTGTCTAGTTCGAAGAACCCACCTTGTCGCTGGATGAATTGATAACTTACAGAACGCACAAATGCTCGTTTGGTCATTTGGAATTCCTCGTCTTGATGATATTACCGTTGCCTCTGCCGCCCAACTACTTCAAATGTCCGCCATTGACACCGGCGCAAGTCGACGAATACCTCTCGCAAGCCGTAGATAACACACATGAACTGGTACGACTTGCGCCACCGACAGCAGAGCATGACTGGGTCTTTCTTTAGATTGAAAAGACGATCATCGACGGTGGGAAAGTGTCGTACAAGATGCTGTCAGACGAGAAGCATCTCAAGATCTTTAAGGGAGACTACCCTGGCGCCCCGCCCAACGCGACAATCCACCTCGGCTACATGGAAGTCATGGCGTCGCTCGACGAAGTCATTGCTCTCTTTGACACGGAAGCCACGCGGCCGAAAGAATTTTGCCGTCGGTTTGGCAAAGGACTCCTCGACGCTGTTCACTTGTACACGCTGGATGTCCCGACCGCAGACGCTCCTTACAAGAAGACAACCTTGACTTGGCGAGCTTATGACAGTCAAATGCCAAAGATGATCATGCGCCGAGATGCCTGTCAGATCGAGGTACTCTCTCTGCGCTCCATCGTCGGTGGAACTTATCTTGTCGTGCGTAGTGCCACAATTCCTTTACTGTCGAAGGACGCCGTGGATGGGTACGCAGCCACAAGTCGATCCGGCTCGAGTGCTGTCCCAACCTCGAATCTGTCTGCGAGCTGATCCGCTCCAAGAATCACGGCAGCGGCCATGTCTTCCTCGAGTCGGAGCGTCCTGGTTACTTGGACATGTTCTACGTGACGCACGTCGACTGCTGCGAAGGTCCGTCCGAGTGGTTTGTCGACAAGGTCATGCGCTGTCGCCGTATTGTCCTCGACGCGATTTTCAAAAAGCGCTGCCGGGCTTTGCTCGACATTGATGTCTTCCTGAGAGAAGACCGCTTGAGCCGCCTACCTTCCGTCCCTCCGCGACCAAACGCGACAGCTCTCCACCGCAAGTGTTCTCTCTGTTGCAAGAGTTTGCCCATCATTCGAAAGCGTCAATTTTGTGAGAAATGCGGCGAGGCGTTCTGCAGCCGCTGTGTCAAAGTATGGGACGTGCGAATCCATGGCCGACAAGAGCGCGTCTTAGCCTGCTTCACGTGCTCCATCCAGGCGCCCGAGACGCGCTCACTGACGCCTGGTGTGGTCTCTGGTAGGTCCAAGTCAGGCGTGAGTCGCAGCACGGCACGGTCCGAGAACGAAACACGGTCGACGGCGTCGTCGAGGGGTTCAAAAGTCAATGCAATTTTCGTCAGCCTCGGTTTGAGCCGCGCGACATTGGCACGGCAACGACGTCACCAAGACGAAGACAATGACAGTTTTGTACTCGTGGAGTAGTCCCATCGTCGTTCTAGGTAGTGTATAATTATTTGTTTAGTCGAGTGAATTGGTAGTATTCAATGGAAAATGCTACAAAAAGTTCATCCGTGGCTCGACTGGGAATCTCTTGCATGCTCTACGACAATTCCTGTCCATCGATATGACCACCGAGAAATGAAACCCAACGCATTGCCAATATTGGTAGCAATATCATAAGCAGTACCACCTCCCATGGCATGACTTGCATGTCCATCACAATTACACTGACTGGGAGAGTTTCCTGGCAAGAATGGCATGGAACAACAGCGTGGCGCGGCCACGCTAAGTCTGATCTGTGTGCGGCGTTACAAACGCACAATTGTTTATGAACATAGAGTGCAGGGTATAGTCGTTTCTAGCACGTATGTAGCAGCAGGTTTCACTTCGAACACCATGCGATATCAACATGCACTTCTTGGCGCCAGAGTGTTGCGAGGCCGCGTCATGAATAGCGTCGGTCCAATGGAAATCACTTGAATGGTTTCTTCAGAAGGTCGTGCGCTCGGGCAACCCATCATGTTGAGAGCTCGTCAAGATCAGCCTGTCTACGAAGAGGTGTCATCTGAAGCGTTTGTTCGTTCGCACCCTTCAATTCCAGTGTGGAGCGTGATGCCATTGGGTTCGCAAGACCTCTCCATGTTTTGTTGTTAAGGATTTTACGTAGTGCCGTGAGCGGCATTGAGCCGTGGTTCCAAGACGAAATGACATGAAAGATAGAAAGCAGTATGCAATTAATATTTATCCAGTCATGACGACACGTTTGATGAGGTTGTTGTTGTACGTGACGACGTCCAAGGTGCTTTCGTAGCAGACAGAGGAGCCGATCCATGTCGTATTGCGGTAGCCTTGTTGCTCCCAGACATTCCAAGGCGCGCCTTTTTCAATTGTTGACTGGTTGTACCGAGGCGCATAGTTCCATTCGTACTGCTTGATCACATTGACATTCGACATGTTGGCCATCTGCAGATCCAGCAACAACGTGTCTCGACTAGCTGAAGCATCGTTCTCTCGAGCTGGGCGCAAGTAGTATTGGTACGCCACTCGTCGCTGTCGCCCCGTGGCATTCACGCCAAAGGTGACCGGCGGCGAGCCAGGGGTTGTACTCAAGCTGTAGGGGACGGACGAGTTGGGGCCATAGAGAGCCAAGCGGGTGTTTCTTGTCAGTTGGAGGCGGCCTTGCATCGAACCCGCGCCGCGATTAGGCCACCATTCAGAGACGGTTTCAATAGGCGACGCATCGGATTCAATCAACGAGACGACGAATGTGGCGGCGATGTTTTGCGTTGTAAAGAGCGGCGTTTCCTTCGAATCCAAATCAGGGACAATTGGTGCGTTATTGCGGTTCAAATCGACAGCCATGACCAAATGGTCGGCTTGGATCGTCACGGGCGTCGTATCGTCGATGGTCGCACTGATCGTGATGCCAGACTTGGCCGAGCGGACAATCTTCGTTACTTTATGGCGGAGGCTGACAGTCACTTGGTCTGGAAACGCATTGGCCATGTTGATCCACAGCGACTGGAAACCACCACTGAGCATGTACTGACGACGATCCTTGAGCAAGTCAGGATGGACCCACCAAAGCATGTAGAACGCCGCCGTTTCTTGAAAGAAGCCATAGCCTTGCTGCCCAAGAGTGTACGACAGAGGACCCGCGAGGGCGGTCAAGTTGTTCTTCACGAGGAAATCCCACGCTGTCATTCGAATGAGAGACCAATCCTTCGGCTTGGGGGGAAGGCCGTACGAGTAGGTACCAAAAATCGATTCGTGGATTTGGATGTATCTCGAAATGGCATCCGTGAGGGAGGTGGCAGCGGCTTCGGGCGCTGCCGCCTGAGTATTGACCATTGCAACTTGGACACTGTAGGAATAGTAGTCTGTTTTGGGGAGACCGTCACGGAGAATCCACGTCTGACCTTTGTTGGTCGGAAGGTAAGGCAGTGGAACGTTGTTTGGGTCGTAGCGCTTCAGCAGGTCAAAGATCGGTTGGTACAAAGTGTGGGCGTAGCACGTGCCCAAGTCATGACGAAGGCCATCTTTGTCATAGTACGACTTGGATTTGCCACCAACCTTAGTGCCGGAATCGAGGATTCGAATGTTCGTGAAGCCTTTGATAGCCAAGAGGGACGCCCAATGGACGCCGGCAGGACCACCGCCGACAATCACAATGCGTTTGTTTCGTCCAATCGAGATTGTTTGGGGATGAGACGACTTCGCCAAGATTGCGAGAACAAGTGCGCCAACAATCCAAGAGTACCACCGAGATGTCATTGGGATCGAGCAAGATTCAAAGTGAGTCTGAAGCTCACGGAGGTTCACGGGTGTTAGTAATATGCAGGCTGTTCTGAACGTCGTGGGACTTACCTATCACCTGCATCACATACCAAGTAGGTACGGTATAAGCAGACGAAAGAACGTGTAACAACGTCGTGGGTGCTTGAGAAGAGGGGACGGATCACCCACCTCGGAGGTAAGCAGCACCACCCCGGTACTTAGATTAGAAACATAATTTGCTTTTGTGTGCCTAGGAGCCTTAACAAGAGTGCGTTGCAGTTGAACAGGCAGACGTGGATGCTTCTCTGCCGTGACGAAGGACGTTCCAGGCTCAGGAGCTGCTTGGCAGCGCAGTTTCAGCTGGCGGCAAACCCTGACGAGCTTTACCCTAATATTTCCTTATTTAAGTACCGGGTGGTGCTGCTTACCTCGTGGGGCGGATCACTTCCCTTGAGAAGACTATGGAGAATTGCAGATGACTTCTCAAAGCAAGCCGTAATCCTCTACCATTCAACGGTATAAGCTTGTTCCTATCTGGTTAAATTGACGATCAGAGATTTGCCAGAGGTGGATTTGCGTAAACCCATTTCAGGACCAAATCATGTCATTTGACGATCATGTCCACCATGGTCTTCAAGCGCGTCCTGAATTCAGGGCCCTGAACGCAAGATCCATCTTGCTATCTACGTGCTCTCTGTTCTTACGAAAGAGGCCAACCTTTCTGCGTTGCCACGGAGACTCCGAAACGGTACAAAATGGCGTGTCCATCACACAATTGACGAACAGACACAGACCAGATACTGAACCCTTGTTCTCAAGAGTCTTGACTCAAGACGTGGATTGCCAAGCACCATGCAATGTTACAGATAACGCCGGAAAAACTCGACACAGTTGTACATCAGATATTTATTTAATTTTTCATAAGTGGTGAAATTTGTCGTCACTACTTACTTCGAGATCGAATTCGCTTGATCGAGCTGTTTGACACAATGTTACAACCAAACATCAAACGACTTTGCTTGGAGCAACTCGTACCACGAGGAACCTTCATGGGATGGCTCAAGAAGAGATCGATTTACTTGCAAACACGAATCTCGGGGAAGAGAAGAACACTCGGCGGGCAAGGACAGCAGGAGATGGTACCATTTGGTAGTGAACTGTTGACCTTCATGAAGGATGTGCGACGGGACGAGCATATCCTGACTTCGGCACACATGGTGACGTGGATCAAAACGCATCACCCCACATGGCTCGACGCATATTTGGCGAACAAAATGTCTGACTTACCTGGTTACAACGCATTGCTACACCTTTGTCAGCGTTTTGCTCATCGTCATGGATTTTCCCAACGTGTGTCTTGTGTTTCTCGGTTGCGACAGCAAGAGCTCGAAGCTATTCAAGCAAGTTTTGCCCAACAGTTCTGGGAAAAATATGCTGACTACCATCCATCTGAGATCCTGAATGTGGACGAGACTGGTGTATACTATGATATGCCGCCGCGTCGCATATGGGCTGAAGTTGGAAGATCATCCAAGGTGGACAAGTCCGAGAAGCACTCGGAAAGATCGACTGCTGTCTTGACTATTCGAGCTGATGGTATTCATGCATTGATTTCTCTCTGACTTTTTCTAGGGAAGACGCTGCCGATTCTTTTTATTGTTAATGGCAAACCTGGAGGAAGAATTGAAATTGACGAAGTTCCATCATATCCTCCTGGCCATGTGTATGCTGTACAAGAGGAAGCTTGGATGGATCATCGTGTGTGGCAAATCTACTTACAAGAACTCTTGAAACAAGAACTGGTTCCTGAAACTCCATCAGTGATTCTTGTTGACAACCTTTCGTCTCATGTTAGTCAAGCCTCTGTTGAGACAGTTTGCTTCGATTTGTGTGCTAGCTTAAAGTGTTTGCCCCCGAACTCAACAAGTGTTTGCCAGCCTCTTGATGCTGGAGTGATAGGGCCGTTGAAGGCAAAACTGCGATCCCTGTGGTTGAGAGAAAAGCCTGTCACTACAGCCAGAGAAAAGCGCATGATGATGATCAAACGAACGATCAAGGCCTGGAACTCTTTGACAGAAGAAGTTGTTCTGAAGTCTTTTGAGAAGGCTGTGCCTCGTGTGATTGAACTCTAGTTGAGTTGATAAAAATAATACACTTGTATTTTCTCGCCTTTTCTCGTGCCCTCATTGTCGGCAGAAAGTGAAGACTCCTCGATGTCGGCAGAAAGTGAGGAGTTGAAGTTTACAATCGTTTAGTTACAACACATTTCTCCCACGTGCAAAATTGAGTTTTTCCCTCCAATCAAAATAGTCTGTATTCATCACGCTCATTGGTTATTTATTGTTTAGATTTAGCAAATCACAGGCTTTGACGTCACCCAGAAGAGTGTCAAGTGATGAAATTTATTAAAATACAAACTGAAGCCACATACAAACTTCTATATAAGGTTGAGTACAACTGTGTCGAGTTTTCCGGCGTTATCTGTATTGCCGCGCAATCAGCGGAATGAGGGCTATCTGGAGTTTCTAGTAGCCATTGGGCTTTACAGTTTTGCCTCTGATATACAAATGGAAAAGGAGGACTGCAAGTCTCGGAGTCCATCGCACAAGCACTGCTATCCGCTATCTACCTCTTCATAGCGTCGGTAAAACATCGACTTGTCTCGAAGGACACATACAGTGTACGCCGCTATTCGGAGTGATAGACTACATTGTATTGGTAATCGCATTCCTCATTTAACGTTTCTGAGTATCGCCAATGTTGCCTCTAATGAATACCAAGGCGCACCATCGCAAGCGTCGATCGAAGCTGGTTGTTCTCCTCGCAATCTTGTTGCTTGATTGATTCACAGGCAATTTGAATTCCTCAACAAACAAGCACTACCATCATTGACTTCATTTAATACTAATACTACGTATGTAGTATGGACAACTCACAGTTGTGGGACTCGCATTTTGAGAACAATCACATTTATAATTTTCTTATGTCACAATGGGTGGATTGAAGAACAAGAGAACCCTGACAAGGTGATCAAATTTGATCTCCCAAGAACATTTTCTACTTTTCACCTTGCTGTTCATGGCATTGGAAGTTCAAGTGCAGGGTGTATTGTTAGTTTCATTCGAGATTGTGGGGGGTCCGATACTGGTCCGAAAAGATTGTCATGTTGCATATTTTATGGAGTACCATTTTTGTTGACTTTGTTTTAGTATGTAATAGTTTGAAGAATTTATCACATTTTAACATTTTTTAATTATAATATTATGTATCAAATAAAATTGGCATACAAAATGGTAAATATGCATGTGACCTAAAGATATTGGGGACCTCATCACATTTAGCTCTGCTCACGTCGCTAGGCGCCATATTTGGTCCTGCAACTGCGTACAAACTTATTCTATACGTTCCAGTGATGCGCGGACGGACGCAGGAGGTCATAGGGTCGCCGGAAAAGGGCCTTAGAGCCAGACCATTCGGATTGAGTTGTGAGCATCGAAATTGAGCGTCTTGATCGATAGCCTCTCAAAAATACCGTCAACATATCGTAGACTAAGTGATCTATTTATGTGTGCGGTGGGGCCGCGTTTCATTCCGATTTGATTCACTGGCGGGACATTTTCTATAATATGAATAAGAGGACAAACTTTGAGGCGTTGTTTCTACTGCATGGCAATGAATTTCGCCTGAATAAATATATCCAATCAAAGAGGAGATAAAGTAATTTCATTTGCACCAATCAAATGTAGATTTCATCGAACAGGCCCAACGAAACTCCACTGAAAAGTCAAATGTGACAATCATTTCGGACCAGAGTAGTACTAAGTATCGATTTTTAGATCGCTCAGCCAATCAGAATAGAATATCTACCTAATTCACGCAAAACACACCCAGACACACGTGTAATAACTTGGGACGTTTCCATTTATACTTGATTTCAGTAAATGAAGAGTTATGATCGAATTGATTTGGTATTAAGAGGGAATTCTTGAGAAGCGGGAGGATTGCGTTCATAGAAAAAATGCAGCACCAAATTTTCGACTTTTTCATTTCATCATATTAGAGAGTTTTCACAAACTGGTATTAGAGAGATTTCGCAAATACTAGTAGGCCTTGTCACGAAAAACCTCACGAAAAATATAATTTTTTACAGGATATTGTGGTTTTCGTCCAAAACTGGAAATTTGATATGTTTTGAAAATGTTTCAATTTATTGACGCATACACTATTTAATGTTTACGCATGCATTTTCTCGACCATGAACATTAAATAGTGCAATTTCAAACGTTTAAAATGTTTGAAAAACATGTTCGAATCATTCAATTCCTTTTCACTTGAAATTTGTATGCGTCAATTGTTGCGTCAGTTTGCTTGCGTTAAAATTAATTCCGCACGACTCCAGTTTTTCATTAAAACCACAATATTGTTAAAAGTGATATTTTCATGATTTTTTGGTTGTGATTTTCTCACGAAAGTCCTCGTTTTCATGACCATGAAAACTCAAGAGAAAACCTCTAGAAGTGGAATATCTCAAAATATGATAATGGCATTTATTATTCCATGCAATGCACCTGGCACAATCTATTCTCAATGTGTTTTCATGCACGCGGAAAATATGCTTCTGCAGAGTGGCAAATCAATAAACAAGCACTTATGCACACTGGTATGTCGAGTGATCGGTCTTAAGAGGAAGTTGATGTCTTTCACCTTAAATTTTCAACGAGATATGGTGTATGATTTGCTCCACCATTCCTTATCCACTCTGTCCTATGATATTTTTCATGATTGAATTATTTGAGAAACGCGCTCAAACATTATCATGAAAAATCTCATCAGAAACTTTGTCATGATATTCTTCGTGAGAATGACAATTTGCGAAATCTCTCTAAGCTTATTATACTATAAATTTGCTTATACGTATCAATAATTACAGTACCCTTTGAAATTCGATCATCTATAATCAAAATCTAAAGTAAAATTGACTATGGAAAGTGCTCCATAATCCATGGAGAAAACCTCTAGAAAGAAGTAACTTGCATATCTTAATACACTCTTCTTGATCAATTGGATTGAAAGAAAAAGTTTTTCTGTTCCTCAAAGCGAATTTGGAATCAGTTTGTTGGGCAGCAAGACAAGGAGGAGGATGCTTGGGACCAAAACGACCTTTGACTGCTTGCACAGTGTCTCTGTCTTTGGTTTTAAAAACGTCCGGGAGGCGCATACACGCGAGCAAATAGGCTATCTCTATCTTTGAAAACCCAAATAGTGACATGCAGGTTTGGTCACGCACCAAGTTGAGTCTGAATCGCTCTTGGGGTATCAAGAGCCTCTCATGGAGACTCTTGTCCAAGAGCAAGAGAGTGAGTCTGTCGTCGCTGGAGGCGAGCATGACAAGCAAGGTCGAACTCCTGTGGGAAATTCTGTGCGATCCAAGTTTCAACTAGGACTCATTCCGATGTAGTTTTCCAGATTTTGCGTTGAGCAATAAGTCTCCTTTTTGTCATTTCTCACGTTTTTATCCAGTAATTGAAAAGAACTCAGGTGTCAAGAATACATCTCAAACATACAAATATCCCGTATAATCTAAGGTAGTACTTTGGCCAACGACACTTTAGGGTACTAAGCTTTCCCATCTTTCTTCTGTCGTACACTCGCTGTCGTCACAGTTTTTATTCAAGGATTTTTCCTTACTGACTACCATCATTCTACAATCATTCTACCATAATTAAGGACATTTTGTCTAAATAGGACTTTGGAGAGGAAAATCTGCATACAGGTCAACGCAATCTGATCAGAGAAGGTCGAAATCGCTCTCTTTGAGAGTTCATTTCTCGAGCATCCCGAGGGCTTATCCGACGTAGAAGACAGAATTGGTCTCTTTCTCAATCCTCAATCAACACTAGAAACTACAGAGGTCAATATGGCGAAATGAAAAAGTCGAAAATTTGGTGCTGTATGTTTTCTATGAACGCAATCCTCCCGCTTCTCAAGAATTCCCTCTTAAAATACTATAAATAGTACAAATCTGGGTGAAAAGGCAGTATTCAAACTTTATAAAATGCACAAAAAATAGCCCGTGAAAAATAATACCTTTCTTTATAAGTTTATCTAGTCATATTACGAAATTGTGATCATCATTCCTATTTTCGTCTTTAAATTGTCAAAATATGTTACAAACATTCTCATATTTATGAAACACGAAATTTTTACCATCACTCTCCACAGATTATATCACTGGGGTTCATGGGGTTGCGGAGTTTTTTTCGGTTAACTGGGACTCAGTTAACCGAAAAAAAACTCAGTTAACCGCAACCCCATGGTGCGGACTCCCAAACCAAACATTATTCTGAACATACATTGTTCAAGTCAGATTAAAACGTGTTTAAACACGTGTTTTTATTCGGAATGATTGTCAAAAATTTCGTAAACCACGACCATCTTTAATGCCCAAGGTATTGTCTTTTTCACCTAAATTTGTATTTTTTACCAAAATCGAATTCTATTCCAAATCGATTCGTTCATAGTGAAGCCAAGTATAAACGAAAGTACGGCAAACGTCCCAAATTAATATCACGTGTTTGTAGGTGTATTTTGCGTTCTGATTTGCTGGGCGATTTGCAGATTGATTTGAAAAATCGATACATTTCGGACCCCCCTCACAATTTCGAATGAAATTGACAATACTGAAAAGCACTCAATAATCATCCTGCAGTGGTTATTTAACTTCCAACCGAGCTCTCTTTACTTCAGAAGCAGTACATATGTAATGCGCGAGAAAGAATGATCTTGCGCCACTCAAAGTGCGCTACTTCTCAGAAACCGACATCATAATCTGGTCGTCCGAGGGTATGATAACTCTTACTAGTACTACTCCGGTCCAGAAAACTTGCTACGGTGTTTACACTTGATTAAAGTATGTCCGGATATGGTGATATATAGGTTTTTGTATGGGACCTCATAATTTTATATAAATTGTCACAGGTGCAGCAGTATTTTTATTCAAACAGCGCCGACGTCCCGACTGCCGTGATCTTTGTGTGTCCATCTTGCTTGACCAGAATAGAGATAGTGAAGTACAATGGCACATATATGTCATATTAACTGTAATGCATGACATACGATGATATTGGCGGCCATCGTTGCGTGAAAGCAGAGTTTGACAGTCATCTCACTGTTCGATCGGTCCTCGCTTTCTGACGACCCGCAACCAGGCCATGCTCAAACAACCCGGAGCCTTGTAGTGTTGAAAGCATTAATCGATTATGTTTAACATATCTATGCTGGTGAGTGGCCCTCAAGTTCAATGGTGAAGCCACTGCGAATCGAGATGTTATCTCTCAGCCTGGTCGGCCAACTTTGATTCTCCATATCTCGCCAATGAAAACGAACTGGGGCCCCAACAAAATAACCAATCAAAGAGGAGATTCTAAGCTTCATATTGAGCCAATAATCGGCGAATATTTCGTTGATTTTTCAAAAAATTACGGCGATTTATACAACCGTAGCAAGTTTTCTGGACCGGAGTAGTATTATTGATTTGATTCAAATTTTCCTCCAAGGCGCAATCGAATCGCGCCAATGAATCGAATCACCAATCGATCTGATTGACCAGGACTTATGAAACGATTTTTGATTGTCTGTTCAAGTCAGAGGGGAATGACACTTGATTTTAGGATGATGAGCGATTAACTTGAGCTCAGTATGAACAGAACTTGAACCACCTTTGTTATTTTGTTATTACGCAGTTAATGTTACACTCTCTCGGCGGGCGCAATGCAGCCACGGGCCGCGTACTAGGACTAACCTAGCGGAGGTAACAGATATACAGAAGGTGGGTAAGGATGCTGACACGCATCAATGCGGGGGCGCCGCTGCGGTGATTAGCCGGTGAGTGGGGGGTCAGGTGGTTTCCTTGGGGGCGTCGCCGAAGGCGTCGTATAGGTGGCGTAGTGGCCGAGAGTTGCTCAGGATTGAGGAGTGTAGTGCGTTGGGCGTGCCAAAGACTGGCAGTGTGGGCGACGAATATTCTTCGTTTAGCCAAGCGAGCATCGTGGCCGGCTGGGAGAGCATCATGTGCCCGTCGTTTAGCACTGATGGCACGGTTGGCAAGGGCCATCGCCAATTGATCGCCTTGCTGCTGGATTGTAGCAATAGTGCGTGCGCATGCGACTAGCCAGTGGGATCGGAGGGCCGACCATATAATGCGAAACCATTGTTGGTGAAACTGAGCCGGACGCATAGGGCATAGGGCTTTCGCCCAGAGAGCTGTTTGTGTCGTCGCTGTTGGGAATGCTTTCCAACCAAGTGGTGCTTGGTAGATGGTGGGAAAGTTCGCGTAGAGGAACTCTCTTGTCTGCGTCACATAGAGATCACTGGTGTGTTCCGGAGGTGTGGGCCAGTGGATCTGTGTCAGCCATTGTGCTGGGAGGGGGGTAGCTTGGGGGCCAGGGTGGGAGTGCAGCCATTGCGTGTTACCCTGTGCTCGGAGGTTTGTGTACCATGAGTCTGCGGCAGGAAGGTCGTCGACCGAGGTTATAATGCCAATGTGAATGGCATGAGTATTTAGTCGACGGAGTGTTTTCCACTGGGATATGGTGTCTTGTATGATTCTAGCCGGGTGGCGCATTGTGAGGCTCCCCGATGGGATGGTGAGGTGCCATTTGGCGTGGTGGCGGAGTCCAAATCTGTACCCCGGGATCCATCAAAGACCACGAGTACATATGTGTGTGGGGTCCCATGTGCACGTGCACGATAGAGTTCCCGTCCCAATTGAGACCACCATGAGGGTGGGTATGGCTGATATGTGGCATCTATCCACCAGTCGGCGTGGAGCATGGGATGTATAGGAATCAGAGAGGGTTGTTGTCCAAGAGGACCTGCGAAACGTGCCCCATTGGGGCCTCCCATCCATTTGGGAAGAAGGATGTCTCGTGGAGCCAGGGAAGAAAAGGAAACGAGCACCATTTGGTATAGCCATCGTGGGAGGAGATAGCCATAAGGCCTGCGCGTGGGAATTGGACGTTCCCACTGAAGCTGACTGATGATTGGGTTGAGGTTTGCCCGTTGAACGGGGCCTATAATCCGCTGGATATGGAGTGCCAGGACCCATCGGTTGGGTGTGACGGCAATCATTGTGGGTGGGCCTTGGTGGCGCGCGGTGGAGCTCTGTGCTGAGGCTTGTAGCCAGGCCGGTCTGAGAGGAAAATGCGTTTGAGTTTCAGCCACCAACTGGCACTGGAGTGGAAGATAGATTTCTTGATCTGGCATCCAGTGGGAGGAGAGTTGGGTGGCTAGTGCCAGTTGAATGTGTGAGGCGAGTGGCAGCGCTGCCGTGCAAATGGGATTGGTAAGGCCAAACCTATGCTCTTGAGAGTCAAATGCATCAAGGGTGCAGCATCTGCAGACGGGCGACCAGTCGCGGTGAATGCGGTGTTTCCGCGCATTCGTATGCAGCGTATATGTTGTCGCTTTCCAGAAGAAGCGTGTTTCGGGTGCTGACCATCGGCAGAGTTTGGGAGTGGATGTACGGTCATCAACCATGGTATGGCGGGCTGGGTTGCCTGTGAGGGCTTGGCGCGCCCCCCATGAGCGTTGTTGTTGTATGCTGTTAAGCCACCGGCCAGTATTACCAAAAATTGGTTTGCTAGACGCGTCACGTAGTTCCCAGTGATCGCGCTTGAGGAGGTGTGCATAAGACTGTGGCAGGGTCATGGTGTGAGCCTCCGCGGCAAGTGTGTCCGCTCGCGCTAGCGCTAGCCGTTGTTGTTGGAGAATGGGTCATCCGTGTGGGTATTTTCTTGGTGAGAGCGGATCCAGGTACCACGAAAGGATCCGTCGGGAGTAAGGAGGTCCATGAAGGATCGAAGTTCCACACGATGGGGGTCACAGTATTTGGGAGTGAGGGCCTTCCGTTTGAGGTCGCGGGCCTTAGTGAGAAGGCCAATGGCTGCTTGGTTATCGCAGATTTGCGTGTTACAATCACCTGAGGTGTAGAGGCCAAATAGCAAGCTGTGGGATTCACATCGCGTCGACGTTTGGTCAAGGGGGGTGACATCAACACAGCCATGGGTGGAGATACTGTGGGTAGGGTCTTGTGAGGATGGAGTTTAATCACGCCGCGTAGGACACTACCATCGCCTACTGCGTGCGTAATAGGATCACTCTGGTGCGTGGCATAGGAAAAGTAGAGTGGAGGGTCAGTATTGCGTCCTTCTGGCTGGTCATTGCAGCGAACACATTCTGGATGGTGGTGTCGTTGGCAATGCGTACATTGGTGAATCGCAAGGATTCGGATTCGGAGGCATCCCACACATCTGGATGCGAGTTCAGGCGGTTGGCCTGTAGCCCGGTACGCTTCTTCAGAGGCGAGGTATCTGTCCCAGGTTGAGGCAATGCAGCTCCTGTCATTGCTGCCCGTGTGATTGCGGTGTGTGCGGGGGTCTGTACAGGATGTGTCTGTCCAGACCAGGAATTTGGTGCGACCTGGAGTGGTTGTTGGGAGTGTATTGCCCGCGGCCAGATAGCAGCGTGTTAGTGGGGTAAGGCGTGTGGATTGGCGGTGGGCACGCTTGCTTGGCGCATACCAGATGGCACTGCCCTTCTTCAGTTCATACCAGTAGGTGATCGCAATTTCCGTGCCGGAGGGTGTGATGCGTGTTTGCAGGGAGTTGCGGCATCCAATTTGGTAGCTGAGAATGTCGGGTTGGCCCGGACGGGTTAGGAGAAGAGGAATAATGAGGAGAGCTCCAATGGGTATGTGGAGAGTGTGGATGCCTTGGGGTTGCAGGCTGCGTGTGCGACCAAGAGGGTGAAATATAAGCGGGAGTGGGTTAAGGCGTCGATGGCGGGATGCCAGTGGCGATTCAGGAACCTCCTGAGGGGGTTGGCGGGGCTGTTGAGTAGACCAAGGGATTGTGGATTGGTGAAGAGCTCACCGGGGGGTTGCGGGGCAAGTGCAATCGATGACCATATGGACTCGAATTTTGCTACCGTAAACCCCGTACAGGTGTAACCAAGAAAATGATTTGCAAATGCTTACAACTCAATGGGAAACTGTCAATTTTTCATCCAGCTTCAGGATAAAATTGATTGGATAAAACAAAAACCATTTTTTTCAAAATGATGGGCAGACACAAGTTGCCAATCCTCTCAATGGAAGAAGCACCTGCACGAAGCAGGCGCGTGAGCGCAAAAGGAAAGTCATACTATTCTGTGACGTACAAGATTTCCGTCGTCAAGACCTACAACCCACCACGTCCACGGCCTTCCCCAATCGAAACAATTTGAGGTGAGTTCCTATTGGATATATATTACCCAATCATTCGTCGATAGTTACAAGTCAATGGGAACTACAAAGATTTTTCGACAGTATGCGCAAGTTCATTTATCTTACTTTTTGTATAGTGTTATCGCACAAGATTAGAAATGGTTAGATCAATGGGAAGAAATCATGGTTACAGCTGTACGGGATTTACGGTAGTTGTGCCGCTGTCCAGCCAAAGCGAAGTTGGAGGGTCTCTAAAGCGAGGAGGAGTTGGGTACCTCGTTCGTTGGTGATGTCGCCCAGCCAGCGAACTTTCAGCTTGGAGGCTTTGTTAATTTTCATGAGGGTTGTGCCTAAAGCTGGTGATAGGTGGGTCCAGATGGACCGGTTACAAGGGCGTGTCGAGAGGCATTCCGGTGGGGAGTGCCATGTGGCGTGAATGGTGTATTTGTGGGCCGATGCCGCTGCAATGCGGATGGTCGTGCCTAGGAAGGATGTATCGGAGGAAGGCGGTGGAATCGGAGAAAGAAGCGGGTTGTTAGTGAGACCCATCTGGATCTGGTAAGCTTCCATTTCGTTCATGAGGGCATCATAAGCTGGCGAGCCAGTATCATTAGCAATCCTGAGGAATTGGTAGATGCGTTGGCCTTGACTGAGAAGTTCGCAGTTATGGAGGCCTAGACCATCCATAGGATCATAAAACCACTCTGTGGGGTGATCGTGTGGCAAATGGAGGACGCGTTTGGCTGTCTTCCTGATGAGGACATCAAATGCAGAGGCAATTGAGAGGGAGTCACTAAGCGCACATCTGTAGAGGATGCTAGGCATCCAGACTGCATTGACTATGTATCGAAATTCAGCCCATGTGAGGCGTTTAGGTGCCAGTTGTTCTGCTTGACGCTTAAGTTTTCGCCAGAGGGTTTGTGTGTTGGCCGCCCATTGAGCTCCCACTCCTTGGTGGATACCCAAGTGCTTAAAACCATCAATTGGCGCTATGACTTTGACCGGTTGGGGTTCGCCGAGGCCATTATTTAGCGATATTGCGGGGTAGTGGTGGGAGGAGAGGTAGAGCATGAAGGATTTCTCTGCCCCAAAGACACCACCTGAGGCATATTTGCCCGTAAAGATATCAGAGATAGCAGCGCGATGTTGGATGCCCGCGTATGTGGTGGCAACATCAAGAGCATCATCAACAAAAAGAAGGCTGCCAATGGGCCTATGAGTCAATCCTTCAGGATGTTGGTGGTGGGAGATTTTGATGGGGTCAAGCCCGCGCTGTTGTTGCTGTTGGAGGAGATCCATGTAGTAACCAGTGTGCATGACGGCGAGAATAGAACCTTGCCCTTGGCCAAAGTCGCGATGACCACCATCAACCCATCCAAAAGCCGTGCGTATGTCAATTTGACTGGCCCCGAGGAAGTGGGCCATGAGTTTCCTGGGCGTTGATGGGACTCCAAGTTTGAGGTAAATATATTCCATGACCCACGAAGGGACCCGGTCAAAACATTTGAGGCAGTCTTTTGATGTAAGGAAGAGTTCCGTTTTAGTGCGCCGTGCGCAGTCAATAAGGAGGGAGGTCAGTATGACCGCATCCTGGACCGTGCGGTCCTTTTGAAAGCCATGTTGAAGGGGCTCATTGGGTATAATCGGAGTGATATAGTCCCGTATGACCATGAAGAGGCGGCTCGTGAATGCACTTTGTACAGTGATTGGGCGCCAGGGTGGTAGGCCGTTGTCAAGGTTGACTATGCCATGGGCTGTGTCGGTTTTAGCAAGGTAGAGCATTTGTTTGCGGCCTAGGCAAGGCGGGACACAGCCTGTTCGAAGGATAGTGTTGATAATAAGTCTTTCGCGCTCGCGAATAGCCGTTGGCGCTGCAATCCATAATTCTTGGGAGACTCCTCCATAACCAGGGGCTACATGTTTACGGAGGTGTCTGTCACAGCGTTGCTGCATCTCAGGCGTGTACATATACGTCTCCCATGTGCATTGTCCTTCATGGATGAAGCCGGGGGCTATATGGTCTGGTCTGTCCATGTCGTGGAGTATCCATTCGCGGACGAAGCGTGGTGCCTGAGGCAAGTCTGAGGGTGACAGTGTGGAGAGGTGGGCAGGTCGGTGAGTGCGTTCGGTCGGAGGAATCCAATTGTCCAGAAGATGTTGGAGAGCCGCTGTTACGTCAGTTTTGTTCTCAGAGTACCGTCGGGGTGGTCCACCATAGTACTGCGTATTGAGATGGGAGGCGTGGATTGACCGAGGGCATTTTGGAGGAATCGACGTGTGTGGTGTCCTGTGGAGAGTTCTGTTCGGTATCGTTGCGCAAATATGCGCTGCGCTGTGGTCTGCCATCGGCGTCTGCTGTGGTAGACCTTGTGCCAATGTGTCCACCCTGTCATAAGCCAAATGTGCCATGGTCCAACGTGGCGCTAGGCCGGTCGTTCCACCAGTGTTGAAGTGCTGATGCTCCTTGGGCGTGAGGACTGCCTGGTGGTAGTTTGGAGGGATTGCGAACCCATTTGGGCCATTGGATTTGGTCGGTAAGTTGGATGATGTCTGAAGTAGTGAGAGCGTGAGCCGCGTGGAGACGTAGGACGTGGCGCCATTGTGCCATGCAGCGGTTGGATCGTTTAATGGCTGTCGCGCGGTTGATGGCCCGTTGCGTTTGACTGGTTTCCCCCCACAGAATTTTGGCTTTACCATATAGTATGGCATAAAAGTTGTGCATGGCTGATTCGAGCCATTGGCTGGTAGTGGCCGGGTCATCATCCGTTGGTGCGAGTGGTGGAATTAACGGCGGGAGTTGTTGCGTTTGTAGAAGGTGATTCGTGTGTTGGGTAAATTGGGCCATGTCGGCATCTGTGGTGTTGCGTGTATTGACCACACGGATTGGTCGAACCCCTTTGAGTTGCGTGCTGGAAGACCAGCCGTGGTCTAGAGCAATTTGGGTGATAGGCGTACCAATGTGGTCACTGGAATGTAATGAACCAGTCCAGATGCCGCTGGCTTGGATGCAGTGCGCTGTCCTGGTTTGGATGAGGATGTCATCAAGGGCTACCGCTGTCCCTGCTCTGGCATAGGTGTAGCGAGGTATTTGTGGGTGGAGATAGCGGAAGGTGGATGTCCAGTTATGGAGTTGCTGCCAGGACTCAAATGCTTCGCCCATTGCCGTGCTGGCGTGGGAGCGCTGTGCAGGGCTGGACCGATCCAAGGAATTTGTGCCATACGTGTTGAAATCTTCAGCAAGTAGTACGAGTGTGCGTGGCGCTGGTGGTGGCGTGTGCTCAGCGAGCCAGTCCCATTCTTGTATTGTTTCTGTACGGCAGGTGTGGGGTGAGGCCGGGCAGTACGTGCCAAGGAGTGTGAGTTTGCCACGTTGGCCCAGGCGTCGATGGATCGCTATGCTGCGTCCGGATGGGGAGGTTGTGGTAGCCGTGAGCTGAAGTCTGGAGTGCCACCTCTGGTAATCATAGAGGATCGCCACTCTGCTAGCACTGAGGGTGGCTAGACCCGGACGTGATGTGCCGTTGGTCTGGGCGCACCATATATGGAACGGTTGTTCGCCAAGGTCGGCATCCGCCAGGATGGCAAAGTCAAGCTGATTTGCGATAAACCAGTCTCCAAGTTCAGCATATATTTTTGTCTTGGTATTCTTGTTGATGTTTGTTGTAGCTACACGGAGGACACTGTCACGTGTATCAGGAAGGGAGACCGGGTGACCCAGGAATGATTCATAGCGTGCTTCCCTCGTGCGGATGGCGTCAGTGGGGGACCAGTCCGTGCCTAGTTGTGGTGGACTTAAGAGATGTTTGGCTGGCCTCCAAGGTTTTCTGCGGTGTGGACCACGTTGCGAGCGGCGTAATGTAGTCGCAACAGGTGAAGTCGCTTGAAGGCGGTGGTCACTGTATTCAGAGTTGGCCGAGTCATCAGATGATGATGGGCCAGCATGGCCAAACGATGTGTGATGCAAGACTGGTATGCCAGCGTCCTGCGCCAGTGGCAGTGTTGGTTGGAGCGTGTGTGCATGGGTAGGGAATGCAGTAACACCAGTCAACAGTAAGGAGAGGAGGAGTATCCATGTGTATATAAACGGCCTGGGAATGTAAGAGGACGCCGGCGGCCGTATGCGACGCCCTTGTGCTAGTTTTGCTGATGATCGGTGGGGGGGTTGCCAACGGAGCTGAGGAGGACGCAGCCTGAGTGAGAAGGGCAATAGCTTGGGCAATGTTAGCCTTCATTGCCTGGCGGTCTTCCGCTGCTTGGGCTTGCACTCGTGCTTGTACTTCGAGCGTTTGTTGTGTGGCCACGTGGTGCTCAGCACGCTTGGCGAGCTGCGCCGCTTGCTCCGCGAGTTGGGCCTGTTGGGCCGCGTTTTCAGCTTTGACCTTGGCGAGTTCTTCGCTGTGTCGTTTGGTTTCAGCTTCCATACGTAGGAAGCGTTCTTGAAGTCGACGGACATCATAAGAGGCAAGTGTGTCGCCCGCCGTGCCTTGGGGCTTGGATGCTACCACCTGGGTTTTGCTATGACTGGCACTACGGCCTTGCGTTGTCGCTGGCCCAGAGTATGTTGAGCGACTGCGCCCCGCGCGTGGCTTGCTAGGTCGGGTATCTCACCGGGGTCATACGGAGTGTTTGGAGCTGGTGTAGCCTGTCGCCGGATGGGCCGGCCATGGTCATCGAGTTCTTGGAACACCGTGCATTCTGAGGCGATATGGCCGAGTCGGCCGCAGTCGTGGCATGTGAGAAGTGCCGATGACGGCGGAGGTTGTTGTAGTGGTCCCGTTAGGGCAGAGACTGCAAGGACATGACCTCGTACTATGAGGGGGTTAGCGCGCCATGCGTGCCAGGCAATATCACGGATATCCGAATTGTAGAAGGTGATAGTGGCCACTGTGCCTGTGATATCCACGTCCGTATTGTCGAAGACATGATCCATGATCACTTGGGCAATGTCTGCCACGCGGACAGTGAGTGGGAGAGGCGACAAGCCGAGCTTGGTGTCACGGAGGTGACTGTTGGAGGGTAAGAGAGGGTTATAAAGCGTGCGCGTTGGCTGATCCCAATTGAGGTCACTGAGCGGTCGGAGTTGGAAGGAGTTGGGGATGGCTTCATGGGTGCTCTGTGTGCGGCGTAGCGCATGGTAATTGCTGTAAACTTGCTCAGTGATAGCTTGGTTGGGGAACATCACACGGAACTTAAAGAGTTTGTTGGAACGTCGATTGATGTAGCCGATACTTGGCCAGCGCTCTGTGCGACGAGTGTCACCATTTCTGGAGTGGCTGCAGACAATGTAGTCCGGGGAGCCCAATGCGCGGAAGGCCGTGCGGAGTTCGTTGGGGGACATATAGTCCGTGTTGGAGTATTCCAGCTGATTGAGGCTCTGGGGAGGATCGTTATTGGCCGCATGTTGGAAAGACATCATAATCATCACTTAATAGTAGATATCCACGTTTGGCTGCCGACCAGGCTTCAATATGCCGTTCGTTTGGAATGCCTGTCAGGACGGAATTGTTGCCCGAGAGGGGTGTTTGGAAGGTAATGTCGAAAAAATACTTGCAATCAGAGACGATTTCTTCCCGAAAGTTGACTATATTCCAGCGCGAGGCCTCATCCGGGTTGAGGTGGAAGTGCAAGATGTTGGTCGATTGGGCGAATTCTTCTTCGATGTTTTGGATTTCGTCGTTCGTGAGGGTAGGAAACAGGTCGGCTTCAGATGCCCAGAAGAGGCTGTCTTGCGCATAGAGAACTTGTGGGTTGCATTCGTCGCGGATTTCATCCAGGCCTGGTCGTCGAGGTGGTGGGGATGTGCCAGATGGCTGTTGGTTCGTGGTTTGGGCCGGTGGCTCGGAGGCCTGCATGTCAGTGTCTTGATGCGCGTCGTCCATTGTTTTTGCCGGTGAGCGCAAGAGTTCGTTGGTGACTGTAAAAGTGGGCGTTGCTAGAGCCGGTGCAGAGGGAGCAGGAACAGGTTGTGTAATGGGTGGGATACGCTTGGAAGGGCCGCTATCGGCATGCGCATCGCTTTTCCGTTTGCGGTAGTCATCCAGAGAGATCCGGGTGTGCGGGTCAGGCATGTTTGGCGAGGAGGTCACCGTTTGGAGCGGTAGTGGAGGAACGGTCGTTGTTCCTTCTGCATCCACTGTTGGTGACGCTATGGAAGTGGATGTCTGGGAAGGTGTGACATTGTGGCCAACTGATGGGTTCGGTGTTGGTGTGGGTATCATTGTTGTTGCAAATTGCCGAATGGCGCAAGGGGGGGAAGAGGAGCCTGATGGCTTATGGGACGGGGATGTAAAGAGCGGAAATAGAGTGGGCAGCGGATGTTGGAAGAGCGGGAAGAGCCGTTGGTGTTGATGCTCCCGGAAGGACGTGTGGGTGAGTTGGGTTGGATAGGAGGCTCGTCAAGCCAGTTGCCAAAAGTACCGGAGGGTGAAGGGGAGGGTGGATGGCCGGACAGGCCAGCGAGACTTGGTCGTTGATGGCCTTGTGGCTTGGCGATTCCAGTCTTTGGGGTTCAGGCGATGTGTCCAAAGCATGCTCGTGGCGCTGTGAGGCGTGAGGAGGAGGAGAAGTGGTGCTGCTATTGGCGAGCGTGTTGGGTTCCATGTGTAGCGTGCCCGTTGGGTGTTGCCGTAGGCGAAGTCGTTGACTTTGGCGTCTGGGCTGGGAGTGTGCTCTCGGCTGGTCAGGAGGCCGATCTGGCGGGGCTGGTGGTGGCCGGAGTTGCGGTGGCGTCGTGGTCGCCTTCGGCATGTCGGGACGAGTGTCCGAAGCGCCCATGGGTGCGAGGTACCACTTGTGGGTCACACAGCAAATTTGGGAATCAGAACTTGAACCACCTCTGTCAATGGCGTCTCAACATGTGCAGCGGCATGACTTCATTGATGGGCCATCCATGAACACTCGGTCGTCCCAAGCATCATTGCATTCAAATTCCCAGCTTGAGGAGGAAAAAGATGACATCGCTGTGACAAACCTCTTCGAAATTACCTTGGAACCTTTCGTAAAGAGCACTGTTGGAGAACGGAACTCATCTGCCATAAAGATGACGACTTATGTTTGCGGCGGGGCTTCTTGGGGTGAGATCAAATCCAAGATCTTTCAAACATACAAGTCCAAATGTCTTGGGCTGGCTGTGAGGAATGATGCTGGTATTTGGTCGGTCAGAGACAGTGAGCCCGTGGAAGATGATTTTGGTTTGATTTTCTCCATGAAACTCGGGAGCCATATCAAGAAGCTTGAAAGCGACGGAATCATGCATGAATGGTTGATCAACTCACGGAATCAGCGTGTCACTTTGTCCATATACAAATATGGGAATGAAGTTGCGACCAAAAGCCAGCTGAACGAATTTACGTCCACCTGCATCGCTCCGAGCAACCAAGATCGATCAGGAGCACCCAGTGAAAGTACAATCCAAGAATATATAGCAAAATTGCACGCGAAGTGGGATGGAACATGGGAAGGCGAAAATCCCATTTGGAGAGTGAAACCTCCAATGCTGGCCTGGGAATCACGAGTTTTACAAGATCCGCCACCTCATGTTCTGTTCCGACTTCAGCAGACTACCTCCATGCATGGAATTCGTATGGAAGCTGTTCATCGAAATAATACACGAACAAGTTTGGAGATAGTTGATGGTGCTCTAATCGAGCTTGAACGCCTGAAGCATTCGGTTCGGGTCGTTGCCCAACAATTGTCAGTTTATGAAACGATGATGCTGGCTAAACGAGAGTTTTTAGTGGTAATGGCAAGGGATTTGGCTCCTGTTTCTGCGACCGAAATTCCTATGCCAATTCTGTCCATGGGCGACAATTTTCAAGATGTTGATCATGATTTTACTTTAGAACACAATGCAGAGTAGTCTTACGGGCTGAATTCTAAATCATATCTATGATTTCTGCTCGTGTTTTGTCTTAATGTTCAGATGTATTCTTGATTTCTTTCTAGAATCTAATCATCACTGGGGACGAGAAATCCTAAATCGTCGGCATCAACAACGATATCGCCCATTAGGATTTTGCCATGTCCAAGGCCAATGCATGGATCAAAACGCCCTGTCGGTGACCAACCACAATGTGAAAAAACGCTTGCAATATCAAAGTATTTGAATCTTTGCATGACCTCAACGACAAAGATGATCAAATTCTTCTCTGTGTGGCCTTCTACGTAGTATCGCTAAAATGCCTTCTTCAGGAATCCAAAAAAATACTCGATCGGATTGAAGAAGGGGCAGTAAGCTGGGAGAAATATAGGGACCACCCCAAGTGATCGAATAATCTCGTCATTGCAGTGAATTTTGGCGCCGTCGAGCACCCAAATGGAGATCCAGGAAACATATGAACTTTTCCACCATGTGCAAATGAATTACAGCAGAAAAGAAACGTATTGGCATCAAATGTGCCGTCTGTATCATAGTAATCCAACATACCGTCGGCGCCAGCAAAACAGAGCAAAGAAACTCGACGTTTTCGTGTAAAAACTCCGCTAATAACGACCTTTTCTCCCCTCAATGCATATCCCCTTTTCCGCAGCATACCACGATTATCAAAGCTAAATCATTACAGGGAGAGAATTGTTCACCTGACTTCATCTAAAAAGACTATATTCTGCTGAGTCCAATCAATTGAGTCAATTTCCTCCACAAACCTACAAATGTCTTGTTCGTGGATTTGGATGGCTCTGCGCTCCAGAACTTTCCAAGTTAACCCATGGTCGTGGACAATTTTCCACACGGTCGATAATGAGATCGCCTTTCTAAACTTCCGGCGAAACTGTGATTGGGCTTCGTCGAGAAATGAGAGGGGGCGCTTATTAAAGAATTGGACAAGCCAGAGCTTTTCACTGGGGTCAAATTTGCTTTCGACAGTCGTCTTCTTTCGCTGGAAGTCACCAGTCTGCTCTTACGTCCTAATCCAATTCGAAATCGTACGGTCACTCTTGCCGTAAACAGTGGCCAACTGGGACTACGACATTCCAAGGAAATAGCGACCATAAAGGCAGTGCAGCACTGTATTTGAACTGGCATGATGAGATAATGCGGCCTCAATGACGCTCATGGGGTCTTGGGACAGTGAGTCTGACCTGTTTGATCCAAAGTGGACGAATCAAAATCAAGTATATGTATTTTAGCCAATGGGATCTATTCTCAATCGCGCTTGCAGCATTTGGCCAATCGTGCGGAAATAGAAAATTTCACTCGAAAGCACAATATTATTAACATACTACTCTGGTCCGAAAAGATTGTCACGTTGCATATTTTATGGAGTATAAGTTTTATTAACTTTGTTTTAGTATGTAATGTTCTGAAAAATTTATCAAATTTTAATATATTTTAATTCAAATATTATGTATCAAAGATAAAATTGACATATAAAATGGTAAATATGCATGTGACCTAACGATATTGGAGACCTCATCACATTTAGCTCTGCTCACGTCGCTAGGCGCCATATTTGGTCCTGCAAATGCCTACAAACTTGTTCAATACGTTCCAGTGATGCGCGGACGGACGCAGGAGGTCATAGGGTCGCCGGAAAAAGGCCTTAGAGCCAGACCATTCGGATTGAGTTGCGACCATCGAATTTGAGCGTCTTGATTGATAGCCACTCAAAAATACCGTCAACATATCGTAGACTAAGTGATCTATTTATGTGTGCGGTGGAACCGCGATTCATTCCGATTTGATTCACTGGCGGAAGATTTCCTGTAATTTGAATCAGAGGACAAACTTTGAGGCGCTGTTTCTCCTCCATGGCGATGAATTTCGCCTGAATAAATACATCCAATCAAAGAGGAGATAAAGTAATTTCATTTGCGCCAATCAAATGTAGATTTCATCGAACAGGCCCTGCGAAACTCCACTGAAAAGTGAAATGTGACAATCATTTCGGACCGGAGTAGTAATTATTTACACGCCGAAATGATAAATTTTCAAGCTAACACTGTACTAAATATTGTAGAAATTGCTTTTAAGAAATCTATCAACTCATTGAGCCTGGAAAGCTCTGTCACGACGACGATCACGAATGCTCCTTCAATTTACAGGTCGCGATGGATATTTTCATCCACGATCCAAGCTCTAGGGGCTTTCATCACTGTTATTGACAAGGACAATAGTCGTCCGCTCCTAATGTTAGCGTAAATGGACATGTCTATTAATTCTCTCCCTCAAGAGGGAAGAAACCTTCCCCGACTCTCGTACGAGCTTGACAAAAGAAGAACACAGAGTTGTACAGCACTGATATTCATACAAGAATGTGTTATTCTGCCTGTGATCCCCTATTTTCTGTATGGAGCTCCTAAATATGTGAAAAACAAGTTTTTTTTGTTAAGCCCAGCATCATCTCTATCCTGCGTGGCAAAGATGCACGATGCAAAGAACCCCACGTATGATGTTAGTGATTGCTTTCCGGTGGAGCCCACAGGTGAATTGTGGAGATATGACAAACAGTTGCGAGGTGTGGACTCTCCAAAGGAAACAGGGAACGTGCTCTACAAGTTGAGAAAAGATTCCTGCCATGCTGTATCAACTGCTCCCACTCGTATAGTCCGAGTATTTGACAGCCTACAAGATGGCAGGCAGTTTGAGAATGCCGAATTCGTCGTGAATATTCTGAATGCCATGTATGCCATCCAAGAAGACGATTTCAAAGCGTTAGAACGCAAGACAAAGTGGTTTGGCGAAAGAAGCCACATCAAGACTCATCGTTTAAACAATCCCAACGATTCAGGTATCTGTGGTTGTTGTTAAACGGAAAAATGGCTAGACGATGACAGTCCAAGGCTCAACAACTCAGATGTCATTGAGGCAAACCGAGCCCACATCCTCTCGTGCGTCGTGAGGGACTCCATAGAGACCTAGAATAATTGCCTAAGGGCTGTATTGCTTTGACGAGTCGATTTACTCCTACACACTCAGCGTTTACCGTTCTCTCGTCAGCCGGGGTGGCTAGCCGTTTATTCGCTTCATCGATGGCCTCTTGACGGCCAGTCACCTCGACAGAAGTGCCTTGCAGACCACAAACTATTGATAAGTTTGCTTTCAATCTACGTGCTAAATTAGACAAGCATAAAGGCGGAGCGCTTACCTTTCTCTCGCCGGTCGGGTCCACTTTGTGTTGTTGACACACCATCGGCTTGTCCAAAATATGTGTTTGTACCGTATTCACGAACAAACGTAACCTCTGTTTCTTTATTATTGATTGTCACTACGACACTGAGGCCAGAACATTGAAAGAGAGCTTGGGTCAGCGCATACAATGAAGGATTTCAACAAAGAAGGCTTCTGCACTCGAAGCTAGCCAGCCAGAGTTTGGCAAACACTGGTGCATAGCGCGCTGAGACGTGTGGCATGTGTGTGTGGTTGAAGAAATGGTTGGAATGACTCAAGTCCACATGCAAGTTTCTTGTATCGAATTTAGTCGGGATTAATCTGCGGCGAATAAAATGTATGAAATCGATATCCGGCAAATCAGTATTGTCTGTGATGGACAATGCAAGCTATCACAAGTCACTACCACCTGGGACCCCAAGAAAAGGTTGCAAAAAGTTGCTTATGAGATTGTAGTGATGCGGCGGCATATACAAGACAATGCGGCCGCCAACTGACGACAGGAACGAAATTGCTCGCAATATATTTATCCAATTTCTCCCATTGCGTAGACTTAGTTTTAGTATGGAAAAACCAATTCCTCATCTTCCTCATGCATCCATTCAGCCCATTGAAACCATTTGGGCGAACGTTAAGGGCTACGTTGGTCGCCGCTACGTCAAAGGTAAGACACAGATGTGCTCACGAGACTTCAAATTGCGTTCCTAACGTTGACATCGTCCTCAATGCACGGCTGTATCTGCAAGGCCAACAATGAGCTTTTCAAGATACATGAATACATCAGGTGTCAGGATGACTCAGATGACAGTCTTACCGCAGCCGATGAGGACGTGTCGGAAGTCTCTTTCACCAGTAGCTCGAATAATTGAAAGTGAACCTTCAAGGATTGGGAGGACTTGGCGGAACATTTAGCTTTGGCATCAAATACTTCCGCCTCTACCACTAGAAATGAAACACCATTTTTCTGAATGCACGGATGAGACTCTATTGATACATTGATGGCTGGGTTAGTCTCGTCCAAGCATGAGCATGACCGAGAGGCTCTACCGTGGCGATTGTAAATCCAACGATAACATTTATATTCTATCGCGATGGTTGAACGATGGATAGAAGATGTAATACGTGAACGTGCAGAGAGGTATAACGAACGACTTCCACCAATTATTGGCAATAGAATAAAGGCAGGCCACGCTGTCTGGATGGATATTGACATACGTAAGCATGGTGTGAAGGAAAAATTGGCTAACAAATGACATGAACCATTCATAGCGTGTAGAAACGATTACTCCAGTAAAATGGAACTTAGAGAACGGAAGGCTGGAAACAATTACAGGTTCTACACTACGATACATGATGATCGAGGCTAAAGCAACGCCGTGCTCATCTAGTCCGTCCAAATAGTCGAACAGAAAACGTTCCTGTGGTGGATTTGACGATGAATTGCTGCCTAATGATTCGCGTAGGGGTGCGGAATGTCGAAAAAGTTTAAGGGGTACTATTGCTGTGTGGTCAATGAAATATGACGACGTTGACATGTTCAATTTGAGACAGCATGTCATTGGTGTTGGCAAGATGAGGCATTACTAGATTCTCCTGATGCTTGATATTTGATTCCATTAACTCTAAATCGTGTTCGGCGAAATGACGATTATGTACCCTAATCGCTCCGAATCCTCAAGTTCAGCCAGAATCAAGAGAATCATTAGGCAACCGAACAAGACTTTATGATAGACGGTTTAGCTCCAAGCGCTGAAGACAGACACCTCGAATGCAGTTGAAAAATAAGTCTATTGGAAAGAACGATTATTGTGTGAAGGGAATGGACTGACTGACGATTGCTGCATATTTGATTTACACTTTATTGCATTTTTGAGCAAGACATAGAGTGAGCAGGATTTTGAGCCTCTGATTATTATCACGCTCACCATTGATGATTCCAATGGGCATAGGGGAGTCATCCCAATTAGTGGACTGGTGAGGATGTGTGTTGTCGGGTATAGTGCTCCTTGTTGTTCGTCATCGTGTTGCATCGTACGAAAGCAGAACAACATCGACGGCTTGTTTTATGCGTATCATCGGCTTGTTGACGACATTCATTGTTCGCAAATTACAGGAAAGCTGAGTCAAAGGGTCAATAGCTACATATAGGCGTGTAATGTTCACGACCGAGACATGCTCAAGAGCTGCGGATATATTACTCATGCGGCTGTCCTGCTCTACAAATAACGAATCATGCGCCTCAATACGCCTAAATACGTACGAGAGTAGCCTGATTTTTATTCCACTGTATCAATGCAACGCTGAAAGGTATCGAGAGATCCTGAATTTGGTGGGATTTGATGACTCTCAATATGATTGAGAGTCTGCGCGACCATTGATTCTAGCCGAACCATTCTCTCTTGATTGCCAATATACGCTCAGCTAGGTTGTTCCGCTCATCGGCAGGACATTCTAAATGAACCCAATCATCAAACTTCATGTTACCAAACTCATCATGGTCATTCACGAAAAGAGTGATGAGAGATGTTCGATGATTCCGACGCAGTTTGAAGCCCTCTAGACTACAAAATGGCGCATTTTGAGCGTCATCAATTGTATTAGGAGCTGCTAAAGATGGATTCATAAGACTAGGAATACTGATGGCTGGGGAAGCGCAACTTCACCTCTTTGTTCATTTTGACTCTGAAATGACGTATCCATTGACCTTCTCTGACAACTTGGCAACTCTTCCGAAAAGACCATCAGTCTCCACTATTGTGTAAAAGATCTGGGAAGACCGTTCGGGAACGAGGAATGAGATTACTTCGTCTGGGTTCCTGGCTAAGAAAAGGATCAAATGTCCGATTGTGCTTGTCGCTCTACTCATCGCGATAGCTTGGGAGGGAGCCGGACAAGAAATCAACTGATACCCGGATAATGGATATAATGAAGTGCTAAGAAAATGTGTATTTACATATAAGTGAAGTAGTTTTCAGTGTGATGTGCCGCGGCCAGCGATGCGACGATGCAACGACGGGATGAATACGCTGGTTTTATCTAGTAGATTGGGGTAATTCAGTGTGTAAAAGTCGTTTAGTCTTTTGGTCGCCCTGTAAGCGAACATGTGAAGTTGTGAACCCTAGCCAAACACACGTCTTCACTCCAAGAAGAAGAAAGAGTTAGTGTGTGTAACTATAGAACCAATTACCCTATATCAGTTCTGAACGAGACTCAGATGGGTTACAGAACAAGATTCAGAGTGCCTTAGTTTGCGTTTTTATCGTAGAAATACGGGCGTCTCAACCGTAGAGCTCCTGATATTTCAACACTACAATTGCATTTATCATAACCCAGAATTAGTAAGGCAATATAGTATGTTTCAGTACTAAAGCAAGGTGTGGTGCCTTGCAAATTCCAAAAATGCATTTGAGAATTTTAATATTTCAAATATTTTATCTTTATGTTTCTATGGAATAAAAATAAATGTTCAAAGTTCAATTTCACACACACATTTGCAAGGCAACCTGCCTTGACAAAGTTCTATCCAATCAAAATACATAAATATAGAAAAATATTGCCCAATAGCTGAAAAGAAAGGACATGCTCGCAATGCCGAGCAGCATCGACAACTTCAGATGCGCGCCAAAATAGGATAAGCAGGATAAGCTCGGACACTCGTGCAAAATAAACGCTTGGACACAGTCAGTTTGTGATTGAGCATCCCTTTTAGGTCGACCACACTTGCTCCTACAACAATCAATCTCGTCTACTGTGCGCTCAATTGATCTTAACACCTTTGTTTAAGGTGGCTTCCTTAAATTTATTTTTCGGACAGTTAAAAACAAGCCTAATATTCAACTGGTACCCTCAGTAGCTACAAAAATGAGATAAAAAGTCACAACAGGGATAACGTTAGGCAAATGAGATCCTCACCATAATCATTTGACAAGGCCAAAGAACTCTATCCAGGTATCAACTGACATAAATCTAAATTATTCAGGATTTACTGATCTGTTGTTTATCTTTACTTGTTGATTGAGAGACACACAGAAGAGAATTTAATGTGTCTTTTAATCAATAGATTTGACTTGTTTTGAGTATGATGTTCTTCTGAATGCAAACAATCCACGAACACTTCATCGTGGCTGACTCGATGAGAGGAGGCAATCCTGCGCTCATCGTTGTCTTAAACGGCCTTCCTTGTCTCGAAAGCAACATGATTGTTTTCACAGAAAAAAGACAACCAATTATACTAGAAGTTATTTCCAATTGGACAATATTCAAAAGCAAGGTCGATCACCTTGCAAATTCCATCAACAAGTCAGTTCGTCCGAACATCATGTTGCTTTCCGTATTGATAAAAGGGTTTGTTCTTGAGTTTAGATAGAGCTACATTAGGCACAATGTTTGTGATCAGCTTTGCTTGTGCTTTCTTAAAGGAAATACTTGTCATATGCGCACGACATTGTTGTTGTGTTCTCGCGTTGTTAACCCTAACCTAGTAATCTAACACAACGCTGATGTTTGTGAAGGACGTTAGAGTAGAAAATCGGTAAAGACAAATCATTGTATTTTCTAAAAAATCGTGACCACACGGCGTCAGAACACATGCAATAATGGCCAAAATATCACAACTTAAGCTGTCGTTCCTCATAGTCTATGCAAACATTCACAGTCAATAACGATCAATGTATATTGGTGGATACTAGTATCTTGACAACTCAATATCGAACGTATCGTAAATCAATAAACTTTATACATCTATTATTATTTCCTACAAATAGAGTGTATGCTGCCTTTCTCTTTGAAATACTTTGTAAATCTATATATTTCACTTATCCTATATTGAGAGGTGTATAGGAAATGCCATAGCTCTGGATGTAGAGACGCTTTTGTTGATTAAAATTTGCCATCAATTTAGTATCATTTGACTTGTAGGTCGTCGTTGAGATGGCCTTCTATACCGTTTACGTCAACGTCCTCTATCTCTATACCGACTTTCAGTTCATTGATCTAGTATACCTAGACGACTTAATTGCAATTCACTTTCATCTCCCCTGCTTTCTGTTGGTCGCGCTACAATGCAAGCCAATTCGGACGACTCTGTTGGATATAAGAGTGAAGGCGCCCCATGCTTTGATGTCAGTACGAGCGCCCTTGTCGAAGCAGAAACCCCAACGAATACCACGGCATTGACACTGGACACCGGAACGACGATCACACGAATCGGAATGTTCGTCGAAGAATCAGCGACTACTTCGACATCGACAATTTCAACAGCGGCAGTGACCGCAGTGACCAGTCGGACGTTGAACTCAATGGAGTATTGGATACCAATGACAACGACACTGAACATCAAGTATCCAACTCTTCAACTCCCAGTTCCACTGTTATTGTCATTGATGGGTACTCATATACTCGATATCATTCATCGAGGTATCAAACATATTCTTTTCGGTGCTCCAAGTTATGAAGCTCTACATGCAAAGCCAAGGCACACTATATCATTTCTGAGATGCGTTATGTTGTGCAAAGCGCGCTCACTTGAGCACTACGATTTCAAGTGCCCTTTCCTACCGAGGATATTACTGTACCAATACAAAATACTATTGACCAACGAACAATTGAAGATATGAATATGACCCCTATGGCCTTATGGCAAGATATACGGGAGCGTTTGTATGGTTCTGCGCCAAACGACTTGGTTAAACAAGGGCTTACTCGTGAGCAGGGTTGAAGTACCACCTTTGTCCTTTGTGTCTGGCACCATCTTACCCTTCCATTTGTGGTTCATAACCAACTGCAGCGTGTTGTTGGTTGGGCTCATCCCAATTTATTGGCTCGTATACAAAACAGACTAACAACATTATTCATTGATGGCACTTATCCCTGTTTCCACGTGGTTTTTACCAGTGTTTGGTGTTCATGGTTCATGATTATGTTTCAAACCTCTCTCTGCCAGTTTTCTTTGCGCCATTAACGTACAAAAGTCAATATATTTACTGGAATGGTATTGCCGTTGTAATCAATGCTTGTAATGGCAAACTTGATCCAGAAACGGCTTTGAGTTTTGCTCAATTTGATGCTGTGCAAGTCCAGTTCTCAAATGAAGTCAATATTGTTCGATGTTATTTTCACTTTAAACAAGCTTTTCGACGCTTCATGCAGATAGTTAGGATTCTTGAAGTCGAAATCGGTTTTGCAAATGACACGAGGTGTTCTTGACTTGCTCACAGTCATATCACATGATAAAATTGGACAAGCAGGAATAAAGCCGTCGAACACAAGATTTGTCAACTTTGCGACGCGGAATCTATACCTTACTCGGCTCGACATTGAAGTGTATTTTTGGATATATTTTCGTAAAGCCTGGCTGTCGATACACCAGCCAACATCCTGGAACATCAATGGCATTGATCAGCAACTTGTAAGTTGAACAAGCCATCCACTAGAACGATTTAATCCTGCGATTAATGCCTCGGTATCTCCCCACCCTAGTATACTCCGATTTCTAGGGGCCATTGACAAGATTTCGCACCGTTATGCTCAATTGTTGGATGATACGATGAAGCCGCGATCAAAGCGACTTCGTCGCAACATCCCTGAGTCATGTTTTTCCCTGACGTACTCGATCTCCCCAGTGATAGCGAAGATGGTAGTTCTACAGTTCTCCCTCGACATAGCGAACCCACATAAATTAGTAACCTTCAATAAATTATAGAATATAGCAGTAGCCTAACTATCAAAATAGAAAGGAAATTTCAAATTTTGAATGATTCATTTCGCGGCATTCGCAGCAAAAATGTATCACAAATGAATTTTAGGGGGAATAGCCAAAATAGGGGGGAAATAGTCATTTCCTTTGATAAATACTTCAAATTGCTTCATAATAAAACCAAGTTAACAAGAATCGCACCCCAAAAAATGCAATATGACAATTATTTCGGACCAGAGTAGTAATACATTTGCATGTTGGTGCCTATTTTCAAAGCTCTGCTTCAGGAGAAATCCTATTCGAACGTGCCATTTTCACCATGTTCGAGGCACGTGACATTCGTGGATTCGAAGCGTGGTCATGTCGACATGAGCCGAATAGACATTTCTCCCGTCAAAATTGAGGTTCGGCAAGGAGCCGGTCCATCCAGAGACTCCAAGAGAGCATAAGTGCCACCGACTTGACTTGTTCGACCGATAGAACCATGGAAGACAAAAAGCCACATGAGTGTCCCGGTTTGTCCTTATCTCATTATCGCACGGTTCATTAACCGGTCGAATACGTCTGCTTTCGCAACCAAACGAGTTTGTTGCTAATACAGACACATATCGTCCTCCTTGAACTCATCGGAATCAAAATCGATGAAATCGATCTTAGAAGAAGAAATCAAGTTATCATGAAGCTCATCCTTTGAAGAGTCTCTAATACAAGTTCATGCATATCCATATCTTGATGTAAAGGTTGTCGCGACTCTCTAGATGCAACCTTTGTGGGGAGCCTCAAGAAAGTGAGATTAGAGTCTCTACACTCCCCTTTAATTGAAACTTTCATCTGTAATATATACAGATAGGGGGTTCGTCACATTCGAGAGGTGTTCTTGAAAGTTGGACGAGGTAGTGCTTTTGTAAGCAAGTCGGCAAGCATTTGGTTAGTTGCGCAGTATTCGATCTTGATAATTTGCTCGCGGACTAAGTCTCGAATGAAATGGTGGCGCACGTCAATGTGCTTGGTTCGTTGTTCAATGGTACAGTTTTTGGCTATCTTGATAGTGCTTTGATTGTCTTCATACACGATAATAGGCAGCTTAATTGGAAGCTGTACTGTGGTTCTTCAAGCAATGACTTAAGCCATAGTGCTTCTTGTATTCCATACGATATTGAAGTTCTTGTTCTTGAGGTGAAATGGAAAGTGAGATTATCAAGTTAGACTAAAATATAAGACTACACTAGAGTATTTGAATAAGTAAGTGAAAATGAAAGCTTGTTCTTGAAGTAGACAGTGTAGTCGTACCTGCAATACGTGTGGCCGTCACCAACGAGATGACGGAGAACGCTAGATTAAGTGACGTGTGTGTGCACCAAACATTTGATGGGGGGTCAAACATTTGGCGCAAACTGGCGACACGTTCCTTAACAGAAATGTATTTGGCTTCTGAGGTAGACAAAGAAACTATGTTCTGAAGCTTGGATTTCCACGAGATCAAACATCCATTCAGGTAAAATAGTTAACCTGAGGTGGATCTGCATGTAGATGCATCATTGGCGTAGTCGGCATCGACATACAGCTCAATGGTAAACTCAGTCGAGTTTTGCTTGGTGTAACAAGTGCCAATGTCTTTCGATCCTCGAAGGTAGCGGAGAACACGTTTAGCTATATGTTGGTGTTCCTCTGCTGGGTTGTCGAGGTACCCAGAGCGCAATGTAACAGTAAAAGAGACATCTGGACGTGTTGCCGTGGTGAGATATAGCAGCTCGCCCACCACAGTGCGAAAGCGAAGGTGAAGAACTCGACGAGTGGAAAACAGTTGAATGGCTGTCCTGGGGTGTCTGAACAGGATTGCAGTTTGTAAGGTCATGCTTAGCCAGGATGCCAAAGAATAATTACTCTGATGAAGTAGAACGGAACCATCTTCAAGGCGCTCAGCTCGAACTGTACCCTCAAACGGTTGAAGATCTTCATACCATGGAGCATCGTTGCAAAAATGGTCCGATGCGCCATAGTCAAGAATCCATGCAGATGACGAAGCGGGAGACTCGGAGGAGTTGGGAGTGCAGTGAAGTCCAAAGTCAACATGCTCTCACTGAAGAGCATGCATTGCGACGTGTGTTGGCAGCTCTCGCAGACAGTTGAGATGTCGTGGGGGGAGCCTGGAAGCGTACACGACATTGGTTTGGTTGAGATGGTGGTTGTTGACGCTGATTCGAAGGTGTTTGTTGACGCTGACCGCGTTGCTTGCTTCTACAATTGGCTTCGGTGTGATTGGGAATGTGATAGTATGTACACACAGAGCCATATATTCACAGAGACACAGGAGGGGAATATGTCAAACATAGTTACAGTTCCAGGTTTGATGTGCTTGTCGATTAATCTTGTAAGAGTTTCCTTCGTACGATCCTGGTTTGGTGTTGTCAGATTGGGGAGGCGCGTTTTGACGTGGCTGACGTAGTTGATTGCTGTGAGCAGCCAGAGCAACGTCGTCAACCAGTGTGGGTGGTGTACCAGTCGAACGGATTTGAACACGGGTGTATGTTTGAATCAACTCCGTGGAGGTACTTGAAAGTGTCGAAGCATCAAACGATACAGTACAGCTTTGTAAGACGTGTGTTTGAAGTTGGACGAAAGTGGTAAAACACGTATCCTGGCCATTTAAGAAGAAATAGACAATGTATTCATCGGAAAATTTAACGCCAGGGTTATGAGCGTTATCAATTGCTAACTTGAAGCGGTCGCAATAAGCGCGAGGTGTCTTTTAGGCTTCATCCGCAATCTGTGTCGCTTCAGCGATGAGGCGACCATGACCAACGAAGAACTTGTTGCCATAACATTAGCATAAACGTTTCATCATGTCTGCTGCAGTGGTACACTTGATTACCATGCGGACATGTAGGTCATCGAGAGCAGCGAAAATGATTGTTCGCGCTAATCGATTCTTGGGGGCATAGTCTTCAGCAGTTGGAGTAAATGTGTTATGGATGACAGCATCAACCTCTTTCAATTCCATGAATGACATCAAGAGTGCTTCCCCTTGGAGGAAAATGTCTACAGAAAAGCTGTGACGTTATCTTTTACACCCATAGTTAAAGTATGGTTAAAAACAATGTAAAAAAGAGTCGAGTTAAATGTAACTTGATTAAAGGCTGACGAATTTCCTTGTATAAAAATTCAGCCACTTGCAAAATTCTTCTTGTCCAGTTTAATTGCTTGGTCGATATTCCAGCTGATTCGCTTGAATGGGACTCGCATGTTCGTCACAAATGGTCGATACTTATTCCCGAAGAATTCTTGGGGAATGCGACTTTCGAGAAGTTTGGAGATGTGTCTTGCACGTTTGAGAGCGTCGAAAAGCTCTTTGTAAATCTTGACGAAACATTACGTGGGATCGATGCGACGAAAGTGGTCTTGTAGGGTCGGAGGCTTCTTCGCCCTGATTTATTACTTCTTCCAAATTCAGTTACAGTCGGTCTTCGAGACGATCGTGGAGATTGGATCTTCATAAAACGGCAAACCCAACCAGGAGATCAGCCAATCAGCAGTTAGCTTATAGTCCTTTCCACAGTGTACTTACCCGAAGAATAACAAATGGAGATCGGACAAGGGTCTGTAGGCTATTAACTGAGATTTGGCTTCTGCGCACGCTATGGTGACTTGTCGCTGAGCGGGTCAGCGGGGTGCGGGGTTTGGGCGGAAGCGGAGGTGGGGCAGAAAGACGAGAGATCAAGCGTTGGTGGCTGGGTCAAACATCGGTGGGGGCGGTAGCGGAAGAGGGCTCGTAACCAGTAGAACAAAAAGTTAATTATCGTGTAGTTAATCATGTAGCTCACCCTATGAAGAGTCTGTAGTACAAGTTCATGCATATCCATATCTTGATGTAAAGGTTGTCGAGACTCTCTAGATACAACCTTGTGAGGAGCCTCTAGAAAGTGAGACTAGAGTCTCAACAATCAAGTCCTCTGCCTGAAAGTATATTAGCCAACCAAAAGAACCCTAGATTAACCAACTATAAGTCGGTTAGATTCAGCGTGTGATACCTTGCTAGTACGATAATTTCGTACTAGCATTGATGTTTACAGGTACTAGTATATGGCAAACAAAATGATGGCTAAGGCTTCGTTTGGATAAAACGCTGTTTCAAAACACTGGAAGCCAATTTTTGTTATTCCAAATTTAAGGATAACGGAAATGGACATTCAGTGTTTGAGAGCGTTTGGATATCAAAACTGTTGTGCAGGAACGAACAGGAAAATGCTCCTTACATGCCTCTGCGATGAGCTAAATCGAGGTAATATACATCATATCCATCATATTCAATGTGTGACTGGTAACTTGCTGCAATAACCCTCGTCCTAGCTAAAAAAGCCTTGGAGCTCTTTTTCCAAAACGTGTTTTGGTGGAGCCATACAGCGTTTTGACGAAAACACATTGTGAGAACCACTAATAGTGGTTTTCACAGTCGTGTCAGCCACAGCGGCTGACAAGATCCAACAGCCAATCATAATCATGCTAGTATCGGAGACTGTGAGGACCCCAGGTGGAGTCAGCTGCTTACAGATCAGTTTCCTCTTCATGCCAAGAACATCGGTGCGGTCGAGCATAATGCAGCAGCTCGAGTTGTTTCTCGCGCTCTACCATGCCTCACCATTGTTTCGGAAGACATATCACTTTCTCCCACAACTGTACGAGCATGTGAAAAGTCGACGATATCTTGTGCAGCGTGGAGTGATATCGAAAATCGGTCAATGGACAGTCAATCGTCTCGCTTGCTTGGACTCTGTGCGTGTGACGCGAGATGTACGAATGTCAATCGACACTTTTAACTATGTTGAGTCTGTATTGCGTCTCAACAGTGTGTTCAAGAATCAATTTGGCCCGAAGCAGTCTCCAATCGAGCTCCAACTCCAGGTTTACTTGCATTACATGGCAACAAGCGGTGTTGGTGGTTCATATTACGTCATCGGTCAGCACTTTGGAATAGGAGAAGGCACTGTGCGCAAGTTTATTATGCGTGTACTAGGTGCTCTACATGACTATCTTTTTGAATTTGTGAGCTGGCCAAACACAAGAGAACGCCATGATATATCATTAAACATCGAAGCAAAGTGTGGACTCAGGGGAGCTGTTGGTATTATTGATGGAACATGCTTTGAGCTCAAATACAAACCCCAAGAAGAGCACGAGACATATTTCAACCGTAAATCACGTTATGCCATTGGTGGCCAAATTATCTGTGATGATCGACGGCGCATTCGAGCTTGTATGATTGGTTTCCCGAGTAGTGTTCACGACAGTCGACAACACAAATCAATGGCAATTGCACTTGAGCCAACCAGATTCTTCTCGGATGGAGAGTTCCTTCTTGGCGATTCTGCCTACGCTCTGAATAAGCACCTTATTCGTCCGTACAAGGCTCCAAAATCAAAAATCAAGGAGAACAAAAAATTCAACTATCATTTCTCTGCAATGAGGATGACAATTGAGCACTGCATTGGCATGGTGAAATCCCGTTTTACTAGACTGAGGGATGGATTTTTCACTATCTTACGCGATGCCGAATGCCACGACACAGTGATTCGTATGATTGTGTCATGTCTGATCCTTCACAACATTTGTATTACTGAAAACGACAATAGAAACGACGAGTATGATGACGAACACGATGAAGAGACTGAACGTCAACGAGCTGAAGCAAGTTCAAACGAAGACGATGGCGGTGATGACGTAGATTGGGCTCCAGCAAATGAGTTATTACTAGAAATTCAGAAGCATTTAGTCTTACGCCATTTTAACACAAGTTAATTCTAGTCTGAACTACCAAGTTTTCTTATCTTTGCTTCGAGCATTAGTTTGTCGAGTTCATACTTAGCTTGAGCCGTTTGGTACGTCAATTCAAACTCACGTTGACGCTGCTGCATTTCTTCTCGTCGGGTTGCCATTTCAAACTCAATTTGTTTTTGCATCAGTTCGAGTCTTCCACGTTCAATCTCAAGACCTTGCTCACCAAGATTATAGAGGATGCTTGAAATGTTTGACTCGCCATTGGACTCTGGCTTCTTCCTTTTGAGTGGATTTTTTTGAGAAGTCACGGCAATTTCAGCTGAATCCAACTCAGCCGAACGTTCACTTTGCTCTTCATCCAACGCAAGATTATCCCCGTACACCATCGTCGTTTCACTGATACTGGAGGTGTCTGTAATGCTGAGCTGTGATGTATCGAGGACAGCCAACGGGTTGACATGACTGGACACGCCGAGTAATTCGTCTAAGTCGTAATACCATTTGAATTCCTTCGTAATTGTAGCTCGCAGAGTGGGTGGATCCGCACTTCTCACTCCAAACCCCGATGCACTCATTCTTTGTTTAATCTTCGCGTACTTTCGGTCAAGGTGCTCGCATCGATTCTTGATGGACTTCCAGCCTTTCGTGCCGATTGACGCCGCTGCTGCTTGATAGAACGGCATCTTTTGCTTCTTATATTCTTCCATGTGCTCTTGCCAGTATGCAATCAACTTGCTCGTTTCTTCGTCACTCCACTTCTCGAGGACCATGACGCCACGTTCCAAACAAGGATACAAATGAAGTTTGGCATGACAACACAGCCGCTAAAACCACACGTCAGTCTGGTCAGCTAGCCAATTGATTGAAACGATTTATCAACTAACTGCGAATCATGTATCTTCAGCTGCAAAAGGTTTTGTCAGCATTTGTTTCATGCTGATATGAACGATGCTGAAGTGGCTTGTGTAAGTCGCAATTGGATTGGTCAATCTATGGCAGCCGCAGCAGCTGACACAACTGTGAGAACCACTATTATATAAAACCAAACGCGTCACTTGTTGTGCACTTGCTGTTTTGACAAGTTTCAGTAAAAACTGGCCCCAAAACGCGGTATTTGTCCAAAACAGATTCATCCAAACGCATATGAGATTGGCAACGATAATTTAGGGTGCGTTCGGTGACGGAACTCAGTATTTTATATCAGGTTTTTTATGATACTGGAGTTTTGGGTCAAAAGACACATAAACCTTAGTTTCTGGCCGAACAGAATTTGACATTCCAAAATCAACACTTTCGACACCCCTTTCAGATCGAATACATTCTATAATATGATTAAAAGTCGTCTACTTGATTCCATAACCGCGAATTTCTATTTGAAGACACGGAAAAGGACTTCCTCGCAAAATTAATTGCTGAGATAATTGGCTTCAAAGTTTTTGACCTCTGGAATCTTATATTCTCAAAAACACAAAAAACAACTTTTGTGACATTTTGGATTATATTGAAGTTATTAAGAAAGCATATGTTTAGATCATGCTTAAATCAAGTTTAAATGTCGTAATCTTTCTGTTTTGATGTTTTAAACTGGTGCAATCGATAGATCTCGACAAGACGAATCCAAAAATGTCAAAGTCCGCCGATGGTCAACTTCAGGACGTCGGTACATAGCGACTATTTCACTTCTTAGGCCCCAAGTAGGCTTAAAATGTAGCCACAGACGCGCTCTATAGCGCTGTATACGTAACACCAATCTGTCTGATTGGCAATAAGTCTGATTATGTTTCCGTGCCTTCATTTTCAGGTCATCACCTTGGGTGGCCAGAACATAAATTACCCGACGTCATCGGCGAAATGGTCGAAACAGATCGATGAGGAGTTATTGCGTCATTATCAAGAGGTCGCTGCAAGGCCACATATGGTTGCTTCCGGTGGAAAGTCTCGGCTATTCATCGTCGTGTTCATACATGGCGCTGCCGAAATGTCTGCGAAAATTGATTGTGCTACTCTACACAACATGATCTAGAACTGGTTCTTACAGCTCACTGCTCCCCTTGCGTATCCAGCCCTGACTCGATATTTTCTCCAGCAGTTTCTCTTGACATGCATGGAAGTAATCCCATCATTATGTGATGTCCAAAGATGTATAGACGAAGTGACACATACGCTCAAACGAGGTGGAATCATTTTCGCACGACAGAGGATGGATGAGGAGAAGAGAGGCTTTGTCATTCAAACCTTGTGTTTGTAGCTTGTGGGAAACGAAGCATTCAATCCAAACTTGGATTGACTCCGACCTTTGCCACAATATTTGCAGCAAATCCCCCAAGGCGTTTGATGTTTTCCCTGCAGACAGGGGAAAACAAGGGGCATCTATACATCTAATTCTACTTCTTCCATGGACGTCTGGCCCACTTTGAAAACTCCTGTCCGAGGGATACAAATGTTGCTGAATTCATGAATTTGACATGAAGAGACGTTTGGGAATTGCTTGACCTGATGATCGTGGAACATTTGGCAATTCGATTGGTCGGTTGCACGACCTTTAACACAAAACAGCATTTTTGACGGCTCTTGTGGTTGCCGTCATCCTCCTTGGGAGATGTGTAATCAAGATCAACAAACTGTCTCGTCCGTCGTGGAACCATGCAAAAAGATCCTGTCGACTTACTTGCCAAAATTAATAACTTATTATATTATATTGATAAAAATATACACTTTAGCAACTTAATACGTTTTCAATAGTTAATTCTTAGATAGCTGTTATTATATCTCTTATATTTAATATGTTTACTTTGTAAATTGATACTCATATGTCCACAATGTGGTGGACTGAGGATGATGTGACCATCATCAACTACTTCGTAGTAGACAACATTGCCCACGTGGTTGGCATACCTGTTCTATACGCGATGAAGTTCTGTTACGAGGACGTCACAGCCGCGGATCTATATCTCTCCACATCCAATCGCTACTGACTCTCTCAAATATCCTGTCAAAGCAGACCTGTTGGCAATGGAGGCCTCAAAGGAAGGGATTTTGCATTTTCGCGACAGCGGTGGTCGCTCGACTTGTGCAAAAACAGTACTGCGAACCATTCGAGCTTCATGAAGCATACCATGGCAAACAGCCAAACCCCCGTCCGCTGCAGTCTCGTCTTTGTGCTCCCACTCTCGAGAGAAACAAATGATCCGTGGTGTTCCACTGCGGAGCAAATCCAACTCGTGCGCCACGACACAAACTTCATCCTTGCATAATGATAGCCTGCGATCCTTTGATTTCGCGCGCTCAATCCTCATATTTTTAAGCTCTCCTTCATTCGGTTTCAAGTTGGCACTGAAGGAGGTCAGCTAAGACATTACGGAAGGTTTGCATAGATCCAGAGGCCGCAGTGTCCATATCTTGCCGCTGCTCGGCAGTGTGGCACTTATCCAAGAGGCTACTTGTCGAAGACAACATCAGGATTTCCTGTCGCTGCAATGGAGACGCCAGCTTGCTCTCGTAGATCTCACGACCGGCTCATCTATCACCACCCGCTGGCGAAGCCGGTCGTTTTGAACTAATCGAGCATACAATACTCCTAGTTGGTTTCAACCGCTTGCATAGCTCAAAGACGAACAAAAAGGTTGCTCGACGCATTGTTACAGTACGCACGTTTGTCAAACTCAGATGTTTGTTCATTTGGGATTAATCTTGACTTGATCGTCTTGATGGTCTTGTCGTTGCCGCTGCCGCCCAATTTCTTCAAATGTCTGCCATTGACACCGGCGCAAATCGACCAGTATCTCTCTCAAGCTGTAGATAACACACATGAACTGGTACGACGACGATGTCTGTAGCTCATGACGAGCGCTTCTTGTAGATCGACAAGACGATTATCCACGGTGGACGAGTGTCTTACAAGATGCTGTCGGACGAGAAGCACCTCAAGATCTACAAAGGAGACTACCCAGGTGCCCCGCCCAACGCGACGATTCATCTCGGCTACATGGAAGTCATGGCGTCGCTCGACAAAGTCATTGCTCTCTTTGACACGGAAGCCACGCGGCCGAAAGAATTCTGCCGTCGGTTTGGCAAAGGACTCCTCGACGCTGTTCACTTGTACACGTTGGATGTCCCGACCGTCGACGCTCCTTACAAGAAGACAACCTTGACTTGGCGAGCTTATGACAGCCAAATGCCAAAGATGATCATGCGCCGAGATGCCTGTCAGATCGAGGTACGTACTCTCTGCGCTCCATCGCCGCTGAATCTTACGACTACGTCGTGCGTAGTGCCACAATTCCTTTACTGTCGACGGACGCCGAGGATGGGTGCGCAGCCACAAGTCGATCCGGCTCGAGTGCTGTCCGAACCTCGAGGCTGTCTGCCAGCTGATCCGCTCCAAGAATCACGGCAGCGGCCATGTCTTCCTCGAGTCGGAGCGTCCTGGTTACTTGGACATGTACTACGTGACGCACGTCGACTGCAGCGACGGTCCGTCCGAGTGGTTTGTCGACAAGGTCATGCGCTGTCGCCGTATTGTCCTCGACGCGATTTTCAAAAAGCGCTGCCGGGCGTTGCTCGACATTGACGTCTTCCTGAGAGAAGACCGCTTGAGCCGCATGCCTTATGTTCCTCCACGGCCCAACTCGACAGCTCTCCACCGCAAGTGTTCTCTCTGTTGCAAGAGCTTGCCCATCATTCGAAAGCGTCAATTTTGTGAAAAATGCGGCGAGGCGTTCTGCAGTCGCTGCGTGAATGTATGGGACGTCCGCGTCCATGGCCGCCACGAACGCGTCTTGGCGTGTTATACGTGCTCCATCCAAACGCCCGAGACACGTTTGCGAACGCCCAGTCTGCTCTTTGCCCGGTCCAAGACCGCCGTGAGCCGCAGCACGATACGGTCCGAGAACGAAACGCGGTCGACGTCGTCGTCGACAGACTCGAAAGTCAATTCCTTCCTCGTCAGCCTCGGCCTGAGTCGCGCGACGTTGGCGCGGCAACGACTCCAAGAAGACGAAGACGATGACGACGACAACGACAGTCTGGTACTCATCGAGTAAGCGCTGCCACTGCTGCTGTCGTCGTCGTCGTCCTGGATAGGTTTGTAATTATTTGTTAAGTCCGTGACTTGGGTAGTATTCAATGGAAAATGCTACGTACATCCAAAGCTCTAGAATGCTCTCGACAATTCCTAGCCATCCAAATGGCGTAGCAACCACCGCAGCTTGCGAGGTTTCTGTCGGCGTCGCCATCAAAACACGTTTGTAATGCGTTGTGTGGTCGGCAGATGGCATAAAAAAGACGACCACCAACGAGACAAGGTGGCATTCCCTCGGCCTTGGCACTGAAGTCCAAGCTAGAGGGAGAGTTTCCAAGGCTACAATGCCCATGGAATCGCATGGGTGAGGAGCGGTGGTTTCGCCGATGGTTGGACGACGAAATGGAAACTTTGACATTACAGTATTTGACATCAAGTCAGGACGACACGTTTGATGAGGTTGTTGTTGTACGTGACGACGTCCAAGACGCTTTCGTAGGCGACAGAGGAGCCGATCCATGTCGTATTGCGGTAGCCCTGCTGCTCCCAGACTTTCCAAGGCGTGCCTTGTTCGATCGTCGACTGGCTGTACCGCGGCGCATAGTTCCACAGGACTTGCTTGAGCACATTGACATTCGACATGTTGGCCAGTCGGAGATCTTGCAGCAATGTGCTTTGGCTCATCGACGCGTCGTTGGATTGAGCTGGGCGCAAGTAGTATTGGTACGCCACTCGTCGTTGTCGCCCCGTGGCATTCACGCCAAACGTGACGGGCGGCGAGCCTGGGATTGTTTCCTGGTTGTTGGCGACGGACGAGTTGGGGCTATAGAGAGCCAAGCGAGTGTTTCGTGTGAGTTGGAGACGGCCTTGCAACGACCCCACGCCGCGATCTGGCCACCATTCAGAGACGCTTTCAATCGGCGATGGATCGGATTCAATCAACGTGACGACAAACGTCGCGACGATCTCTTGGGTTCGGAAGAGCAGCCTTTCATTCCCATCCACATCGGATGGAACTGGCGCGTCGATGCGGCCGAGGTCGACCGCCATGACCAAATGGTCGGCTTGGATTGCCACGGGCGTCGTGTCGTTGACGAGCGCACTGATCGTGATGCCAGCGGTGGAGCGGGCAATGTTGGTGACTTTGTGGCGGACGCTGACCGTCACTTGGTTTGGAAACGCCTTGGCCATTTTGGTCCACAGCGACTGGAAACCCTTGGAGAGCATGTACTGACGGCGATTTTTGATCAAGTCTGGATGGACCCACCAGAGCATGTAGAACGCCGGCGTTTCTTGAAAGAAGCCGTAGCCTTGCTGTCCAAGAGTGTACGACAAAGGACCTGCGAGGACCGTCAAGTCGTTCCTCACGAGGAATTCCCACGCCGACATTCGAACGAGAGACCAGTCGTTCGGCTTGGGGGGAAGGCCGTACGGGTACACGCCAAAGATCGAATTGTGGATTTGGATGTATCTCGTGATGGCGGCCGCGAGGGCTTCGGCTGCCGCTTGGGGAGTCGCCAACTTGCCATTGACCATTACGACTTGGACATTGAAGGAATTGTAGTCTGTGGTGGGAACGCCGTCGCGGAGAACCCACGTCTGACCCTTGTTGGTTGGGAAGAATGGCAAAGGAACGTTGCCAGGGTCGTAGCGCGACAGCAGGTCAAAGACCGGTTGGTACAAAGTGTGGGCGTAGCACGTGCCCAAGTCGTGGCGAAGGCCTTGTTCGTCCGTGTACGCCATGGATTTGCCGCCGACTTCCGTGCCCGCTTCGAGGATTCGAATGTTCGTAAAGCCTTTGAGTGCCAAGACGGACGCATAATGGACGCCAGCAGGACCACCGCCGACAATCACAATGCGTTGGTTCCGGCCGATGGAGATGGTCGAGTCAGCCGCTGATGTCGTCGTCGCCAAGAGGAGAACCGCGGCAAGAATCCACGACAACCACCGAGATGTCATCGAGATGAAGCAAGATACAAAGTGATTTCAATTTGAAGTTCACCAAGTTTCAAGCGAAGTAACATGCAGGCGGGGGGCAACTTTCGTCGAGATGGGTAAACATTGCTTGCTCCTTCCTCTCGTGGGACTTGTCAAGCCTCATTCATCCGCCTGCTCGTGGCGGATGAACGCTGTGGAACAACGCCGTCACGACTACACTTGGCCGCCACACGTGGGACGTTCTCCTCGATCGTCCAACGCTCCATCGATCTGGTCCATCCAACAAAGTCGCCATACGTGGAACTGGGCGAATGCGTTTCGTGACTGCAACCCGTCCAGCCGCTTCCCGTTGAAGCTTTGAAGCAAAATCTGCATGGACTCTACAGTCCTGAAGGCAAGAAGCGCCAAGGATCCATCCCGCTGTCCATGAACAAACTCTCTGTCCCGACGACAGATGCAAATAGAACCGCCATGCATTACTGCGAAGACTTGGAACAAGTTCAAGATGGTGTACCAAGAACAGGCACAGGTTGACGACCAGACACGGACCAGATAGACTTGTGGCCACGACGACGTGATGTCCTTGACAGATGACAGTCTCGGATGGGTCAAAGCGAAGCCATGCGGTGCCGAACGACGCGTGACAAGCTCTCCCAGCGCTGTCGGTCGAGCAGCGACGAGGAGGAAGTGCGATCTTGTGGTGCTAACGTCAAACAAGACGTTGCTGAGCTGTCACGGGGATACAAATGCCAACGATCGATGGGGAAAGGAGGACCTTGAAGTCCCAGAGAAGGCTCGTAATCTACCGCTATTGCTTCTAGATTAGTCATGGATTGATAGGTCGCCGTCAGCACGAAGACGCAAGTAACTCCGTCCATGAATGGCTTCATCCAATGTCCAAACGACGTTCCATCCTCCTACGACGTCATGGAAAGCCCCGAGGCTTTCTGCACGTCTATTCAGTGAGAGAATCGAGCAAATAATCCAAAGTGGTCGCGACAAGTACACGCTGCTCTTCCTGCTTCCTCATTACTGCTGCATGGTCGTCCTGCCGCTGGGCGGAACCGGCTGAAATTCTTTAGCAGCATGGAAAGACTTGATGTCCATGTTGTAAATAGATAAGGAGGAGGCTACATGGTAGCTAGTTGAAGCAGACTTGGGTCTTCTCTGGTCGTTCGAGCACAAACCCTCGATCGGACTGGCATTTGTAGACAAGGCACGGTCGATACTGCGGCATGGATGCTGTCGACGACGTGTCGTCGTCTTGGGAGTCGCTGCTGCGTCCTTCGGATGACGACGCGGATGGTTTGCGTCGACTGTGATACGACGCCATCCACTGATCGACCATCGAGCGTGGGGAATCACTAATCGCACACGTTAGACACACAGTCGTGGCTGCTTTTGTCCTCGAGCGCCATTGCTGGTCGCAATGCTTGCACATCATCTATGATCGAAGAATGTCAAATCCACTGCGCGAGGCCAGTGTCGTTTGCATACCTCGGCACATCGACTGCATTGGATCTTTCGATTGAGAACGCCAAGACGCTTGGCGCACACGCAGCAGCGAGCTCGTTTGCTCGATCGAGGGATGCTTTTCGTCATGGTGGCCGATTCAGCAGCTGCAGCAGACGTGCGCAATTCTTTGAGGTGGTGGTTGAGTTCAACGAGCGATTGAAATCGACGATTGATGCCCTTTTCAACAAAGAAATCGCGGCCTTGGAACGCATTCACGGCCCATTCAGACTTGCCGTCGCCCAAGTCGAAACGCACGACGTAGACAATGTCGAGACAGCCAGGCATGTCTTGAGATTCGAGAATGACGTGGCCGCTGCCGTAATTCACGACGCGAACCAAGCCGTAGGTCTGCTCAAGATTCGGACAGCCATCCAATTTGACGGATCGGCCGGCTCGTACCCAGCCACGTCGGTCGTTCATTGTGAATTCGCGAGTGCATTGTACGAAGCAGACGTCGCGGTGCATCATGACGCTCTTCATTGGACTCTTCACAGCCATCCATTGAATCGATATCGAATCGTTGGGAGCTGTCACTGTCGGTGCTTCGAGCGTGTAGAGAGTCGAAGTATCGAGAATATCCTTGTGAAATGGACTCTTCTTGGTTCCGTCAGGCTGCAAAAGGCCAGCAACATCGTCGATGGAGCCTTCGACTTGAATGACTCCGCAGTACATTTTCGAATTGATTGTCGCGACATCCTCCTCGAGGTTTTTAAAGACGCGCAAGCCAGAGTCTTCGCTGACAAACGCCCACGCTGCTGCTCCTTCCACGACAGTCTGAGATCGCTGAATCTACAAGCCAAAGATGACATCCAACTCGTGCAAATATGAAATTTGTACCAAACTCTCGGCCGTTTTCCGAGCCAAGACTTTGAACTCCGTCGCCATCTCGACGCTCAGCGGCGGCAGCTGGAAGAACTTGCTCGCACCACCACCGGCAACCATTTTGCGAAATGAGGGAATGGATGTGGAGGCTTGGATGGCAAAAGTACACAGTACATCGAGTCCATCTGGTACTCGTTAGACAGGCTCCAAGTTACCTCCTAAACCGTATACCTCTTATATATGATACAATCTAGTATAATATTAAACAGTTATTTTGGCAAAAATTGCTAAGTAATCTGTGACATCGTACTTCAGAGGCGTCTTATCCCTCTTTGAGTATTACAACATACTGAAATATGTTTTTATAGCTATATCTAAAGTTCTTTATTTAAAATATTGGACGAATATTTATCCAGTGCAGGTTTGTTTTGTTAAATGTTCATCATAGTCTATGAATACACTTGTATAAAATAATACCTGTATAATATAATATATTATCCATTAAAATGGATTACCAAAGGGGCTGACTAAACTGGGACTTTGCACCCATCCATCGGCTGAAATGTCCTGGTTGGAGCCCGAATTGTTTGCTTCCAAGATCGTGCTTGTGGGCCACGCCGTGAGACACAGGAAGCAGCAGGTTTGACCGCATCGACTGCTGTTTTCCAAAGTGGAGGGGATTTGTTTGGAGGCTTAAATGGCGCTCGACAGAGTCCCGTCAAAGTGGTTGGAGTGGCCTTTGAGGTCGTGGAGCTAACGCCGAGGCCACGTGACCACTTGATTTCTTGGTTGAAACTCTGAGTTGGAGCGTGTCGACACGTTACGCGACTACTTTTGTGACTCGGCAGTCTGCCAGCTGGAATACTGACTCATCGTTTTTCTGCACTTGGTTGGCTTGCTCTGTTGGACAAGCCAGTGTGTTATCGTCGAGAGCCGTCGCAACATCCATCGACAATTGTCTTTACACACACATTGCATGGCGCCACCGAAGCTTCCCAGCGTAATGCCCAGGTGAGATTTCACAGGCGACGACAACCGAGAAATTCACAACACTCGAAGTCACTGTTGGATCGTAACATCGAGTGGCTGTAACGACGACATTCAAACTTTTCCAACAAATTTCGATGGTCTGGATGCTTGGAGACCAACAATGAGCGCAGCTTCCAATGCACAGAGGAACTTTCAATGAATCTCACCGAGCTTTCCAAACGAGGTAGTCTTTCTGCGTCGCCCGACTTGAAGTCCAGAGACCAACTGGTTTCTGTTAAGTACCGATTTTGTTCAAGTACGTATTGTTGTGCCGTGTGCTCGCAAATTCGGTTGGAGCGATGAAGACGTGGACGCGTGGCGCGTGCCAACACCTCAAGGTGACGATCAACCGACCGTTGGGCAGCTTCGGTAAGACCTGGTGAAATACTTTATACATATCTGAATTAGAGCGTTTGCACGACTTCGTGTAGACATCTTTTTTGTGCTGTTTTCGAGTTGTGATGAGGAGACAACCGACGACTTGAAGGTGCCCGTCAACGAACATTATAACAGCTTCGGTAAGACAGCATGAATCGTACATTTAATGGAATTACAGCGCTTGTAGTCAGTAAATTTGGATGTCTTCTTCGTGCCTTTTTCGACATTCCGGACTTGGGGCAAAACACCGTCCTATTATGACGCCGCTTCGGAAAAAGACTGACCCTGGACGCGTCCTTAAGGTGGAGCTATAATCTAGGCGATCGTTCTTCAATTGATGTGTATTAATATACTTTAGACCGCTTGCTGGCTCAATTTGAGTTTATTTTTCGTGCTGAACAATGCGATGTACAATCGTTACGAGGCTTGGAAAAGAGAATGGTCAATGAAGTAAGACACAATGCATTGGTGTGTATTAAGAAGAACTTGAGCGCTGTCAGGGATACACATAGGATTTATTCGTCCCCAATTTGGAGCAGTAGACTTGTCCATCGTTACAAATTTTGAATGAGAGTCAAACCGCGATGCGGCCTAAATGATAGACCACCCGCGAACCTAAGGTATGATGAATTGAAGTACCTCGAAGGATATTAATAAGCATTAGAGCGCTTGAAGTGGTTCTATGTGGGTTTATTGTATGTGCTTTCTCGATGTCGTGATTCTGGAGCTACGCGAGGTGCGATTGTGACAGAGCCCGAGTGATAAAGTGGCAGTGAAAGTAAGAAACAATGGATTGCTGGTTATTCACAAGGAGTCGAGCTCCTGTAGGGATTCACATCGGGGACGACCTTCGACGACCTTTGTTTAAATCAACTCAACGATCGATCGCGACGCATCTTGAATACGAAATCGGTGGCGACAGAAATACCATAAAAACCGACGCAGCTCAAGTTAGTGAATGACTGGGACAAAACACTTGTCGATCGTGACGCATTTTGACTGAGAGTCAAACCGTGATGCAGTCTAAACGAGAGGACAACCGTGAACGTAAGACACAATAAATTGACATGTATTAATATGGATTAGATTGCTTGCAGTGATTTAATTTTGATTTATTCTTCGTGCTTTTCTGGCGGCCTGGACGTACCTTCAGCTTGGATGGTGGAAGGATGCTGTCAAGATTGCTTCCTTTTGTCACGTCAGTTGAGTCATCTCTTTCACGCGCTTTATTAATCATTCTTGATAGGTTTAGCATTGTCTTTCGGTAAACATGGTCATCCTTTGCTTTGGCTGTCAAACTCACAAGCTCAGTTGCCAACTCTAGCAATGATGAATATCGGTGCTCCTCTGTGCGCGGTGTCTGAATATTGCGGTGAATTTCGTAGTCATACGTGGCTTGCTTATCACTTGTGCTTGGAGTAGATCTCGCTTGCAAGGACACGTCGGACATTGATGGATGTGAGGTAAGGCCGAGATGATGGAGAACTTTGTTGTACTGAGGATGTTCTTGGAGTCGCCAGCGGGGATGTAAATTGGATGACACAAACAATTCGTCCGATCGCAAGCCAAATGCCGAGCAAATTCCAATACAAGGAAGGTATGATGACGTATAGAAGGCGCAATTGCACTCAGGATGACGTCCATTGGAGTATACGTGAACTTGGTGCTCTAAACTATTTGTGCCATGATGATAAACATTGTACGACTCGACACAAGCAGAGGAACTAGCGTAACATGAATAAAATGAAGTAAGTGAATTGTGGCTTTTTGTCCAGGCAGCATCAACAAAAGATGACCATTGCATTCCATTCTTCACGTAATGCTCAATTTCACGGAAACTCTCATGTTCCTGCCGTACAATCAGAGATAAGATATGGTTGGCAAGCTCAAACAGATTGAACCTCGCAATTTTCAGTTTTTGGGTGTCATTTTGCTTGATCCTGGCATTATTGCTTTCACTGCGTTGAGTTGTGCAATGGCCAGCAGTGAATGTTGGAGACGTGTACGTCGCACAGATCTTGTGCTTATTCTTTTCAAGTTGCGTCAACCATTGAAGAGCCTTGGGATACATCTTGTACGTCTCAAGATATTGGTGAAGGAGGTCATTGCATTGCTTAGTGGAGGGGAACACGTCGTACAACAGAGACAAAGCATCAGATAGATAGGACTTGTGGACTGCATCATTCATACCAGCATGAGTGCCTAGTAGAGTAGTTGCGAAGTGTTTTACGCAAAGCACATGATTCATATCCACAGCATTTGCAGCAACAACAAAAGCGGCAGCCCCGTCAGTCATTAAGGTTGCACCGGGTTTCGCAAGCCCATATTTCATAAGACCGTCGATACAAACGCGACTGTTCTCTGTTGGTGACAAGAACAAACTTGTGATTGTAGACTTCCCCAGGCAATCAATGTTGGAGGCAAGAACAAGGACCATATCATACATATTGACTTTGAATGTGCCATCAAGCATGGTCAAATCAGAGTACTTTTTTGCATATTGAGCCATTAACGCAGGCATGAAGACAACATCGGTCAGGCGCATTGATTCGTCAAATCTGCAGCTGAAGACTCCACCTTTTGCTTCTTCGCTCTTGCCAAGTTCCATGAACGACTTTATCGCGTCTTTGTCCTTCCCATACTTAGCTTCACGAGCTTTTCCCCTCAATCGTTGAATTAGGGGGCCAGAATATTGACGATCAGGGAATTTGTGCATCATTACTGAACGGATTGAAGATGCGTCGAGTAAAGCAGCCAGTGAAAAGAGAGTTGAGAATTCTTCAGGTGTCAACTCACTTTCCCGGTTCACAAACAAGGTTTCATTAATGGAAACAGAGCCGTTGGCACATTGAGACGAGTGGGTCACACAGAAATTCTTTTCACGGACATAATGAAGGAAGCGATTCTTGTCATAATTGAAACGTACTTGGAATGGGCAATCCTTGTGGCTGCAATACAGTGTTCCACTTTCAATGACACCTCCATTAGGATATTTGCCAACACCAGTAGCGGGCATTTTATTCGTCTGGCGTCGCTTGCATGGGCGACCTAAACGTGACACAGCTTTCTCCAGCTCATCGAAACTTTCCCAAGTGCTTCCGACAACAACCTTGTTGGCTTCACATTCGCTGGAGGCAACCCCTGCGCTGAATAAGCTGTTAATGCTGTACATCACTGGTATCGTTGTCAGTCCACGAAAGATTGTGTTAAGAAATTACTCGTTATCATTATATCATTTGTTCAGTCTTCTCTACCAACGTCTCTAGTTCTCTTGAGTGTCATCTTGTACGTCCTCGCCCTTGACATCTATCCCAGAGATCAATGAGCCCCGAAATCTTGACGAATACACTCTAATAAAGTTGTTATAAGATATGGCATAAAATGTGAAGGGTATTATAATTTGAAGGCTTAGGGGAGCTGGCATACAAAATCCAAGAGTATTTTTTTATTTGAAGGGCATTATTATTTAAAGGCTTAGTCGTGCTGGCATACAATATCCACGACACATATAATGTAATGCCTTATTTGTGATGATGTAGTTGACCACATTTGGCAAATGCAAGCTGAAGCCAGTTGAACAAGTTATTTCCGCCGTTCGCTTAATCAATAACGCCTACACTTCACGTGTGTCGTCATCATTCTCGCCATATAGCGCCATAATGACCGCTCACTTTGCAAGACTGTGGCGCTTGTATGAATTGTGGCATGTCGGGAATACTCTTCATTAACTGGTGTTGCCTTGAAGATCGTTTGCATATCGTAAGCACGAAGAAGGACATTGCGCACTTCACTGGTCTTCTTGATACCAAGTCCTATCGACAGTTGTTGGGCTCGGCCGCATTCCTCTTGGCTCAAACGCTTAGCTCGCTTCACACAACACTTTTCAGCTGCATCACCCATGCGTCTGGCCTCGTTCGCCCGGCACCAACTTGTTGGGGGACGATCCAAGCGCCGTAAGGTGGCACAGAAGTCTGAGCGACAGAAGATCAAGGACGTCGTCACAGGCAACGACTTTATCATGCCGCCGAACAAGGCTCTCGCCATTCTCCAGCCTATCAACGGGCTCATCGTCAAGTACCAGTCTGACAGTGTTCCAATTTCTGAAGTACTACCTGATTTCCGTGCGCTTCCAGGCATGTTCGCTGCTGTCCGTGTACGAGCACTGATCAACGATCGAGAGCTTGAGTATTTCAAGACGCGCGCGGCTTCCCGATTCAACTTCATGTATGGTGTGGCGCATGGTTTGTCATATCTCCTCGATCCTCGCTCCCTTGGGGCTAATCTGCACCATGCAATCGCCGCGAACTTGAAGATCAGCAGTGCAGCACGCCCATTGATGACACTGCACCTGTTGATGACGCTAGGAGGGTGGACAGGGTGGACTTGTATACAGAACTGACCGACTTCCTAATCGCGGCGCAGCATGAGAAGACTACAAACTACTCAATGCTCGTAAAGAAGGTGAAGATGCCACTGAAATACGGGCTGGAGGGATGGCCTTCAGTGGTCAGCTCTCCAGCCCATTGCAGTCAAGCTTTTCTTTCTTGACACATCCAACGCTGCCTCAGAACGCAACTTCTCGACAATGTCCTTCATCCACACGAAGCTTCGCAACTCTCTTTGCGTGGCGTCGGTTGAGAAGCTCGTCTTCATTAAAAGCAACATGGGCGCCTTCTACGACATGCCGGTGGCCGGGTACGATGAATCCGATGTTGATGCCAGCGATCACGACAAGAGCGAATAAAACCAAAAACCCTTGTCTTAATTGGGGTTTTATTGTATTAAATGAACAACCCGACGAGCTTGCATGAGGAAATCGGTTTTTTGCCAGCCTTGCGATTGACCGGTACGTGATTTGCGACTTTTTCTGATTTGCAACACAATTTTACCATAATTTGCCGCAAAAATGTATTCATAATTGAGTGGCATATATGACTGAATACCTCTTTAATTTAATGCATCTACGGTTCATTCAAGGTATGAATAATATTAAGCTATTTGTTTACAGAGGTTTCATTTTTTGCGGAAAATTGGCAGAGTATTTTGGACTCCATTAATTACGAATATTTTCGTTCTTTTAAGTTCTTTTAAAACCAGTCTTATCAACCATTCACCTCTTCTCGAGAAATCAAATCGAAAAGTGAGAGGACCTGTCGAGAGACCAAATTCATTGTTTCGAGAAAACTAAAAAATACAGTTTCATAAAGCACAACCATATCAACCGCTGGTTTAAAACACAATTGTTTGTGGTACAGTAATGGACGACGATGCCTTGCTTGGAAGCGGCGACGCTCTTCCCAACGAAACACCATCCTTCGTGTCACTACTTGGTGGTTCCGACTTGGATTATGAGGATCAAAACATTGTGTTCTCTGATTATAGTGAAAGTGCTGACGATGAGCATGAACCAGAACGAAAATGTTCAACAAGGACGAGCCGTGAAGTTGCGTCGTGCAAAAGTTGTCGCCGAAACATCTCTGTCAGAATTGGACACAGTTCTTCAATCGGCAGTGAAAGATGTTGAGCATGGAATATTGCTAGACATGTAAATCAAAACCAGTCTTATTGACATCGCATAAATCAATACCAGTCTTATTGACCAGGCATAAAACAAAACCAGTCTTATTGCCAGTGTGTTCAAAACACTTGTATAAAACCATTTCTTCGTCAGTTTTTTTAAGATTACTCGACATCAAGAGCGAATTGTTGAGTTTGAGTCCCACCACGACATTCCTCTCAACGAAACGAATCGAGCAATAGCAAAAACTCAAAACTCATTTTTGGCCGGAAATTTTGGGCCGCCGACTTTGACGCCCCAAATCTCGGCGATGAAGGCACTTCTTCGGGTGATTCAAGCGGCAAACGAAAGCTTAAATCATGGAGATTTTCAATCTGTAGCTAACTCAAACCGCACCCATTAGGCAATAAGACTGGATTTTATTTACGCGGCTTCATATGGAAGTCCACCCGACTTCAAGTCGGGCGACCAAAAAAGAGCGACCCTTTCCAAACCGGATCCGAGTTCCAACCACGTCGAGCAGATGCTGTCTTGGCATCGAACTTCCGTGGAAGGACAACGTTACATGGGGAACTTCTGGCGCTTGGAACATGCTGGATGCTTGAGACTGTCCTTGACTGCCTTGAAGTCGTCCAAAACTACCAAGAAAGCAAATTCCATTCGCAATGAACTTACAGCCAAGACTACATATTGCCTAGCAGTGCTGTCAACTCTGTCAGGTTTTGCCTTGGCAGCACCGTGGCGTCGGGCCGGCCTTGACGGACCACTCGATGTGTGTAAGGGCCAACAAATTGTTCCGTTTGAGATGCCACAACCACATGACACCGTCGCTACCTCTCTCTCGCAGTCCTTTCGTGGGCAAATATCGGCTTGGAGTGACTTAAATAAGAGTTGGAATGTATTTGCAAACACCTGACGACGCTGTTGTCTACTCGGATGAAGCGTCGGAGAGTACTGTAGACATTTGACTTGCGTTCGATTTCGCTGGACTTAATGCACAGCGTGCACAGGCTCGCAGTCGAACTTGCCGTCCATTGACAACGAGACGCCAAACTCGGTTGCAACTGGAGCAGACGACCTAGAAGAAGAGGTCAAAGTTAGCACTTGGTTGAAAGTACTTGGCCACATTTGAGGCAATTTGACTTTTGACGCGTCCATCCAAAGCGAACATCGCAGAGGAAGCAACGGGGACGGAGATCTTGAGGAACGACTTCTTCCGGGCGAAGGACATGGCCACGGGCAAGCCGGTCTTCACGGAGGAATTGATCTATCGCAGTGAGGTTCCGACATCGTTTGGTCATGGCAATGTCGCCGACGATATCTCGGCGCTTAAGCATTCCGTCGCTGAATTCATCGTACGACACGCCGCGGAAATTTAAATGCGCCACGTAGCGCATTTCGAGATGGTTGGGTCGATCGGACTCGAGAAAGACATGGCCACTGCCGTAGTTCATCATGCGAGTAAAGCCAAAGTTCTCGATCTCGGGGCAGCCGTCGATTTCGACCGACTTTGTGCAAATGACCCATCCGCGACGGCCATCCAACAAGAACGAATGACAGCACTAGGATAAAGTAGACTGGAATCGGATGAACATGGGCAGAATACCTCGATCAAGCACGCATCTCGCTTGGCGACGAACGGCAGTGGACTCTTGTATGCTTTCCAGGTGACGCCGACGAATTCGAGAGGGTCCTGCAGCGTTGGCTTGACCAGTGAATAGAGCGTCGCTGCGTCGAAGATTTCCTTGCCAAAGCGTAGAGCAACGGCCTTGGCTTGCTGTGTCGTTTGTGCTAGGAAGAGCTGGCCGACTTCGTCGAGAGTGCCAACGACGTCCATTTGGCTCAAGTAGAGATAAGTTCCAGGACTTGGGTCGTCCGCGCGATAGATGGTCAAATCCACTTCATCCGAACGAAGTGTCCACTTGATGCGGGGATTGTCAAGCTGCGATTTCATCACCTAACAAGTTCATGAATCTCTCCAAGGCAACTTTGGTGGCGACTCACCACTTCCATTGCACTTTGAATCGCATCGGCTTTGAGTTGCTGGACGTCGTCTGGAGACAGTGGCGGACATTGGAAGAACCCACTCGGCAGCGGCGATTTCTTGGCCTTGTTTGCCGATAGCATGGCTCGAGCCTGTCGTGTCGGTGCAAAGAAAAAGTGCTCCACAATCGCTTGCTCTCTTGCAGCCCATGTCCCACCTGCGGTACAGTACTCGGACAACTCTCACCAAGGGAATAAAATATACAAATTAAAATATTAATTCTTACAGTTTATAGAAATATAAAACAAATTCATGGCACAAGTCATTTCAGTTCATGGTGCCCAGGATCGACTACTTTGGTCGTCAAGTTGTGGCTTGAAAAAGGCTACTTAAGAGCATGTTATTGTCATTAAAGTGCAGGCGTTAAGTATCAATGTTTGTTAAGATAAACTTAGGATACAAAAATTCACCACATGTACCACGATATGACACTTGATCACATACTCAAGTTTTTGCTTGTGCTCTCGTCTGTCCAAAGAAGGAGCCCTAATCGTATATTTCAAGGCGTTCTCCAAACGATTCAATGAACCCCTTGATTTAAAGTATAGGGCATAAGTTGCTATTATACCCAAAGCGGGGGAATGAAAAAAGTGATCTCCACTATTGCAGCGTGTATAACAACGTATCGACCGTACTGACAAATCTTGAAGCTAGGACGAATAATGTAGTTTGCTCTCATGAGCTTCTGTCGTAAACGCCCGTCTATCGAGCCACTCAGTCTAGCTGTCGAGGATATAAATTTTGATAATTTCGCTTGATGGGATAGAATTGGACACTACTAATAGGTCGAAATTGGATGACTCTCATAACAACACAGAAAAAGTGCACTTTGTGTCTATCTCTGCTTGCCATAGTGAGGGGGAAATGGACTCAACTCCATGTGAAACACTCTTGGAAATTAAACCAAGCCGAAAGCTAGACCAAGGTCGCGCGTGCACGAGAAATACGACCAGCATGATAGATTTAAAACAAGCGTGGCTTGAAGACAGTATTGTCAAGGCATTTAGTCGGTCGCCAGAGGTGACAAACACCAGAGTGTGGTTTGACGCGCAGTTGGCAGCATACAGTGACAAAAGTGCACTTTCCACCAGCGGTCTTGAGGTGACATTTCAAGGGAAGATTCGATCTAGACTCGGCGGAATATTGAGGAAGCTTGGAGCGATTGCACGACTGCAATTGCGGCAGGAATAAATATTCAAAGAGAAATTGCCAGGATGGCCGATCGTCCCATTGTATTCCAACCTCAATCGTGGTGGATCTTTTGCAATGTTTTCTATTGCACGTGTATTCAGTATACGAGATGCAATCGTGGTGGATCTTTTGCAATGTTTTCTATTGCACGTGTATTCAGTATACGAGATGCAATCGTGGTGGATCTTTTGCAATGTTTTCTATTGCACGTGTATTCAGTATACGAGAAAACTCTTCGTCTCTTTCGATAGATCCATTCTCCCGGACACAGAGCGTGCTTCACACGGTTGATCATTCCGAGATCGTCCATTTTGACAAAATTCACGGTTGGGACCTACAATACAAGTACTACCGTCCATGAAGAAATCGAAAAAGCTATCGGCAAGAAAGCAAATTCGTGTCGATCGTGCCAGACAGCTTCAGCTATCCAAGTTCCAGTGGTCCATTTCGTCTTTGGCAAAGGCGGTACATGAGCGGAGAACTAGATGTCGCTATTGTATCGGCAGCTTGCCGAGGATATCTCTCAATCTCTATCAGTATAAAATGCATTAAATGCCTAAATCCTGATTATGTGCCATCTCCATAAGAAGAGAGTCGTAATTCGACCAATCAATGTTTAATTTTGCCTTAATATTTAAAAATATTGTCCAATCACACATTTATTGACTGATTTCTGTGCATGAGCTTTAAGATTTGTTTCCTCACTTAAGATGACAATATTACTTTCCCCTTTGTAGATTAAGAGGACGCTGAAAACAGAGGGCTGCCTCCCGCCACTGCACATTGAATATGAAGTTGTTTGGAAGCATACTAGGTTACTTAAGTTATGAAATTGATTGAGAACTGTTCAGCCCCCTCTCGTACTCCACTAACTTGAGCATCGTGGCTTTACTCGTTTCAAGGAGTGATGCAGGTATTCCCCAAGGGGAAGAGATGGTCGAATGGTGGAAATGTTGACTCGGTGAACTTGAAACATTTAACATCCACGGCCACCAGCTAAAACCAAACACTGGGTGCCAGATAAAATCGAGAGCACATTGGAAACAAACGAGACGACATACCCGAGAGCAAAGCAGCAGACGAGGATTACAGGAACGCTTTGGCTCGAGTTGCCCATGCGTTTCAAACTGTGGACAAATGACTTTTGGCGTGGCAGCATGGCTAATAATGCCAACGTTGCAAGTTTCATCGCGGACGAAGCAAGCAAAGAGTATGTGATTTGCCATCGAGTTTTCGTCGAGTCGTCTTCAATCGAGTCCAGATTCGCGTCAAGGAAAGAGTCGAATGTCTTGGCGAGGACAGTTCCAAGCGGCCATCCCAAGTTGGAAAACGAAGACATGAGAGCAAACACCATCGACTCATTGCCAACATCGGCCACTTCGACAATGATATAGCTGTTGAAGAGGAAGATAATTGTCTGAGGGATAGCAGAGAGGCTACTTAAGCCCAAGTATGCATTTTGCCAACGCATGTAGCCCCATGTGGCCACAAAGTTGACCATAAAGTCTTGCAATGCCATGAGAACCGTGCAAATTGAAATGGTCTTGCGCCAATCCCAGTTGAGAGCGATGGTGCCCACGCCAAACATTGTGACCAAGCGGAGGAACTGTGTGACGAGCATAAACATGCAATGGTTGAATGGCTCGACCCAAACATCCAAGAAGGCCATCGGGGCAATCAACGTGGAATTCGCCGTGATAAGCGTAAAGAAGCACAGTTCATAGCTGCCAAATGAGTCGATGCTCGAGCAATTCCCACAGACTGTTCATGTAGCGCCGCAAGCTGATGGTTGCCGCATCTGGCGTTTCAACCAGCAAGAAGATTGCCGCAACGGCAGCAAGGACACAAGGGATGACCACAAACCAAAAGATGCCATTGGGCTCCACCGACCACGTGAAATCACCACCATACTTGTAGTCACTCATGCAGAAACCAACCAAGAGCATGGGCAGAATCGAATATGCGTCGCGCGTGATGCACATTGCCGTCTGAGTGCGACCACGGATTGAAGCTGGTTCCCGCTGGGCATATTGAACGACCATCCCGTCGGCAGCTACTGTGGCCATGACGTAGCCCAAGCAAGCTGCGAGGCACATGAGGATAAAGAATCCACCAGTGTTGGGGGCGTCCAAATTGTGTCATGCAATGTCAGCACGAGTGTATTGGCCCCTTGGCATGTCAAAGAGCTCTTGGGAAGAATAATATGGCGCTGGAAACTTGGTCGTCGCGACGATGAGGCAGCTCACGGCGCAAATAATCCAGCCAAGAACCATGTACGGTCGACGATGGTAGCCGCGGATCGGAAAGCAGTCAGCCAGAACGCTGAAGAAAGTTTTCGACGACCAGCCAATGTTGATAAGCGCCGAGTAGGATGCAATTTGATAGCCTTCCATGTGCAGGTAGTTTTGAAAGATAGGCCACGCCAAGACGTCGAAGAAACCCATCATGATGCCAACACCAGCATACTGACTTAGCAATCCCATGGCTTCCCAGCTGTACAGTTCGAGAGGCTCGCCATCTCGAAGAGCACCAACGTCGGTATATTTTTGCCGTTCTTGCTATCCAGGCGACACTGTAAGGCGCATCGGGTTCTCTGAATCGAGAACGGCCCACTGTTCATCGTTGGATGGACTGGTCGAGATGGACGGCGGCAAGACGTCGCGGTTGCGGATGAGCCAAACCTGCGAACTGCGCGCTTGTGGAACTTTCATGAAACAACGAAAAATGAGACTGCAGAGGCATTTTCAAACGTCCCACTGCCACGGTGATTATCAAACGGCGACAAGCCTGCGGATCGACAACAACGTGGGATCCACCACTGCACAGCTCAAATCCACATTTCCCGCGACCGTTTTATCACTGGCGTGATGGCCAAGATGTCATTTTGGCCAAACAGACACGCTGAAATGGAATCCATAAAGGTTCTACTGATCGTACTTCCATGGGCCACGCCGTGGGCTTCTCGTAGCTTGTTTGCTTGTCCAATTTGATCTCTCTTTGTTTGCTTGTCCAAGTTGAGTGAGAGCGCCTATACGCATATAGATGGACCAAATGGTACGTTAAGTGAAGAATCCAGCGAAAAGCGCAGGACTGGAGCCGCCACCGGATCAGACCTTTATCAGGCCAGTCAGCCACAAAACGACAAGATCCATACAAGAACAATTGCATAGGTTGCCTTGGCAAAGTGGGAAAACGGATGACTTTCAAAGCAACCACTGCTGCAGTGCATGACTTCGGGTACCCGGTACCCGCACCCGGAATATCATACCCGGTTTACCCGCGGGCAACGCGGGTACGGGTACTGGAAATCACTGCGGGTAAGCCCTGGTGGTCGGTACGATTTTTGCTCGGGCGGCCACACCGGGTAACGAAATCCGGATTGGTGTTTTTTTTCCCTTTTGAATACGTTGAAGCAGGGAGAGAGAATCGAGATTCGAGCTTAGTTTAATAAGGCCGCGGGGCCTTAACCAGACGTGCTCTGGACACACGTCGCCAATTAATTTTTAATTTTTCTAATAAAAAACTATTTAGGCCCCGTTTGGATACCCCTCATTATCATGATAAATCGCAATAATTTGACCATTATGGCGTAATTTTAAATATTGTGTAATCTGGATGCACATATTCAATAAATTTTATTGCAAAAAATTATTCCAAAATCGGTCGATTATCGCAATATAAAATAGACTACTCAAAGTCGTATATTTTGACCAATATTGTATAATTCGGTCAAATTCTCAAATTTCACTTTAATTTCTTGGGAATCCAGACAGTCCAAAAATAAGATCCCGTCTGGCAAACATTTGAAGTAAAATGACATTTGAAGATTGTTCAAATGGTGAATATATAGAAATGTCAATTTCGGTCAAATTCCAATTTATGTCGAGTTGAAGTCCATGCTTGCCAGACAGGGCCAGTCCATAAAACTGTCAAAAAGAACGGGCATTCTATCGGTATATAATAAAATCGCATATCAATCGCAGATTTCGCGAGAAGCACATCGATGCTTGAAGGCACGCGAGCAACGTCGTGGGTTGCCGTACAGCAGCTCGTGAATCCATTGCTCACCCTGCAGTGCAGATGTGTGGCATTCATCCTTTGCTATGTAGTTTGCCGTCCACCATGCTGCGCATCCGACGAGCACTGTGTTCACCTTTATCGTCCCCTTTTGTGCGCGAAACTAATAGTTGGAGTTGGAAGTTACAAAAAAGAACCTTCCACCTCTTTTTTCAAAATGTTATTTTGAGGCCAAAATGGAATATTCATTTGACCCACTCCAACTTTTCCCAGACACGACCACCTCAAGGTTCCAAATGTCATTTGGCCCAAAGTTGAGATTTCCTGGTCCAAAATGGCAAAATACGGTCCAAAATGGAATAATTCGGATGTTGCCAGACGGGCTCTAAAATTATTGTGATAACATAATCTATGGTTTGTATTATTTTCACAAAATGCAGAATACTCAATAACGAATTATCAATATTTTTTAATGTGTATCCAGACAGGCCCTTAATTTTTCTATTTCTATTTTAATTAGGCTTTTAATTCTATTTCTATTTCTACGAAAATCTCAGACGCCGGCAACACAATGACGGAAAAGCGCAACGGTTTAAAGCTGGCAACGCTGAACATGTTGATGTTCCTACGTTCGAACAAGGATTAGTGAAGACGCCGATATCCATACAAACACGGCCATAATAAAACCACTTCTTCAATTTCGCAACATGATACAGTATGTCGTATGATCCGGGTACGTGTCGGGCAAGGATTGCGATTCTGCATTTCATTTCGGGCGGGTACGGCTCCGGATGGAGATTACCACGCGGCGGGCGGATGCGGACGCGGGTACATTCCTAGATATGCATGTCGTGCACTGCACTGCTGCACGCACCAAGAACGTTGCTCGGTATTTCTCGAGCGACATGTAGCGTGTGCAATGCTATTGTTCTTCATCCTCGAAACAGTCTGTGGTCATATCAGGAGTAGTGTTTGGCTGAAAAATCATGAACGATTCTTTTGGGCCAGCTCTTTTGTGCGTTGATTATCTAACAAGGTAATTCTGGAAGGATATCTTTTTCACCCCTGGATCGTTTCCTCAAGATAGTCGACGTGTGGTCTGTAATCTGAACTTTATTGCTTTTGTCCCAAACCACGGCTCACATCAGAGCTGTGGTCGTTTGCTTTGGAGGGCAAAATTTTTCTAGGAAGTTTTGATTGACCGGATAATATCCGGATGATATTTGTCTCATTTTGCGCGCCACTTTTCGATATTCTTTGTTGGAGAAAGGACAGGATGAATGTTCAGCGCGCTGTGACGAGCTCTCGCGACGAAAGGCTGTTTGCAGATGGAGGTCGGTGTCAAGTGAACGGGGATCCTTCAAATTTTCGAAAAGCAAAGACACCACGTGTCGGTACTGCAGGGTTGAAGTCAATGAGTGACGACGTATCGAATGTGTCAAAAACAAAGACTCCACGCGTTAGCACAGCTAGTGCAGCCTCCAGACGATCATTTATTGCTGTTATTGCTGAAGGCAAAAGTCGAGAAGTTGCAATTTGTGGTATGGATCTATCAGCACCTCATGAAATCTATATTTCAACGATGGTCGACACACATAATTTTGTTGAAACGATATCACTATTGGACATGTATCAGGTTTTGATTCGCAACGAAATGTGACTGAGTCTCACTGAGTGCTTTAGCCGTCAGAAATTTTATTCGTGGAGACGAAACAAATTCGCCGCCTTCACGATGAGATCAAGAATCGAGTGAAGAACACTATGTGCCGAATCGTCCCTATTGCCCGAAAATACTTCGAGTACGTGATCTTTATACAATCATTTTATTATGTTGGTAAGTCAGGTGAAGGGGGCAGATGATTTGAAGCGAATTGCCATGAATTGTATCGACATGAGTCTCCTGAAGGTGAGATTTCTCTCTCGACCGCTCGCCAATTAGTTACGTGCAGAATTATGTTGTCATGGGATCTGTCGCATGCTTGGTGAAATACGTCGAGTTTATTCAAGGCATATACATCGCAAAGAAAACTATTAAGGTAAGTACTTCTTGTTTCTCTGACTTGAGAGGAAATAGGTCATTGTAAACACAGCAGTGCCAGTCTTATTGATGGACTACAACACAATATCTGCCCTCGAAGTTATGCGTGGGGCTAGGAGTGGCTCTACCCATCAGGTATCTGGTGATTTAAATCTCATTTCCTTATTTTTGAAGTCTTTGGTGGCTAAGATAGACAGCACATTTACTTCAGTGGGTAAAAGACTCCTAAGAACTACGGTACATATATCAATTGCTTCTTTGACAAACTTCTAGCTACTTCGTCCGTATGCTGACACAAAAACTATGTACGTCTTTCACCCTTTACTAAGAGCAGTAAAATCACCTTACCCCAGTGAAGACCGGCAAGAACTCGTTGGTATTTTCTTGAGTAATCCATCGTCGTACCTCGACATTACCGAAATTCTGCCTGATTTTCCAGACTTGGAGCAATTAATGGTAACAATGAATTGAAGTGTCAACGGTGACGCAGGTGTAGAGCCAATTGGTTGTTATTCCGAAGACAGTCTCGCAGTGCGTGTTTGAACAAGCCATCACCAGTATTATTGCATTGAAAACTACACTGGAAGCAACCCCAAAACTAAGGACCCGGTTGTCTTGTCTTAACAAGCAACTTACACAGAAATCCAACTTGCTACGGTCTTTGATCGAAAGGTAGATATTTCGAAGCCATGTGTGAAGTCTGACTTTTTCAAGTTTGGATCAAAACGACTTTGGGCAAATCCTTATTTCAATTGAAAAGGTCATTGACCACTCGTATGTACGAGCCTTTACCGTGACTAACAGTTTCTAGTGCAAATTGGACTAAATCTGCCCGCGACATGAAAATTCAGGGTGGTTTTGCAGTAAAAAGTGGAATTGATGGTAAATTGGATGTCATGCGCTCAACTCTCGTGGACACCGTTGGCACGATGGAACATAAAATTAGTGAATACCAAGAAAAGTTTGGATTCACCATCAAGCTTCATTTCAGGTAACAAACTACGCCTCAACTAAATTCTAACGATTGCCACTAGCGTTAGTCGTGGTTATCATCTCAACATACCCAATGCAGGACAAGTGCTTCCATCATGCTTTGAAGAGCGTGTCAAATATAAAAGATGTAAGTCATAACTGAGTGTATTTAATACAGATGATGTAGCCATTGCATGTACCACGAAAGAGTTTAGTTCTCTAAATTCACGGGCATTTGAATGTCTTCAAGACATTTACAAGCTATCATTTGGAGTTGTTCAGGCCTTGCTAGATGAAGTTCGTCCCCACGCCAGCGTGTTGTATTCGATGGTCGAAAATATTGCAGTGCTGGATATGATTCTCAGGTTCGTGCATGAGAGATTCTGGATAAATTTTCTTTGGTAGCTTCACCAACCTTGCTGCCCTTTCCCCTGCCGATCAGCCATGTTCGAAACATTTTGATCTTTTCTGTGTGCTTACTTGGTTTGATATTAGACTGCTGTCCTACTGTCTCTGAGCATGGCCAACTTTTCATAAAGAAGGGGCGACACCCTCTAATTGAAGAAATGATGAGCGATCAGCCATTTGTTCCCAACGACTTGGTGAGTTCAAACCTTAAATTTGTATTGACGAATCCAACGTTCCTAGTACATGAGTCCAGTCGTAAATTTCAATCGTACGACAAAGTCTACTTCTATAATTTTGATCTTCGTAGTGGTGACTGGCCCAAACTGCAGTGGAAAATCGACGTACTTGCGTACAGTTGCTGTGATAACAGTTTTAGCACACATTGGTTGCTATGTTCCAGCGGAAGAAGCTCATATTCCAATTCGAGATCGTTTGTTCACAAGGATGGGAACGTTTGATGACATGCAAGAAAACGCCAGCAGCTTTACATTGGAGATGCAGGAGGCCGCATTTATTTTGGACAACTGTACCAGAAGATCATTGGTTCTAGTCGACGAATTGGGTCGCGGAACGTCGAACGAAGAAGGATTTGCAATTGCATGGAGTATTTCCGAATCCTTGATGAAAACAGAAGCGTACTGTCTGTTTTCTACTCATTTTCATGGCCTTCGCGAGCTCTCAAAACTTTACATTTGTTGTCAAAATTACCACTTGGAAGCAACAGACGAGGTATCCCCGAAACATAACGCAACTTTAGTTTTTTGCAGGATATTCTTCATTTTCAGTACAAATTGGAGGAAGGGCCTACAAACTTTCGTCACGGTTATGGGTTAAAGATGGCACGAGTTTGTGGGTTGCCCCAAAATATTTGCGATGAGGCGGCACAATTTCATCAAACAATCAGTCAAAGAGAAGAAAATCTTATTGCTGAGGAAGACGATAATTCTCTGCAACACTTGCTGATTCGAAGGCTCATTGCACTTGTCAACGCAAATTTAGATGACAACGGTACCCCACCTTCTGAGACTGATGCACTTTTTCCTTTCGTAGCTTTGCGTGTGGAGCTGCAACATCTGCGAGACCAATTTGTTCTGGAATAGGCGAGCAAAATTTATCTAGTCAATTCACGTGAAACCACATTTGTCAAAGCCCTTCATTATGAGCCAATATTAAAAGCGCCCTCAAAACCTTTCGTAAACGAGATACATGGTTCCCAATTCAACAGAAAAATGGCTCACATCATATCCTCGCTAGGGCCTTTCTCGAACTTGATCTTTTCCCACGTTTATTTTAACTCGCAATTTTTTCCCCTTATTCGAACAAATCCGGCAAGCGCAGCCCACGGGATACAACAGGTGGTTTTCGTAGAGCTAGACTACCATCCACGATTCCAAGCATGAACTGCTTTCCTGGCCTTGTTGTCATGTCCTCTCGTTTGAGCATGGCTTCGATACGTTTAGCCATGTCAAGTGTTGTCCGGCGTGGCCTCTGTGCAGCGCGTAATGCGTCTTCTTCCTCTTGAATGGCTGCTTCTCGGCGCGTGAGCTCGAGGGCTGTGAGCACAGAGTGACCTTGACTTCTCTCTGCGTCAGTAGCTCCCATGTGAGCGTTCAACAGCATGCGACGACGATAAGCAGTGATCAATACAGGAAATGGCAGCGTGAGGTCGCCAAGTTTTCCTGCTTGTAAATCCGTGAAGAGCTTGACTACAGAATTATCTGCTGTTGTCTTGCCGTGCATCATTGTTAAAAATTCGTCGAAGTTGACCTCGCCATTGTCGCTGTCATCTACCGTCTGAATCAGTCGACGGACATCCTAAAAGAAAAATTATTGTGAATCAATTACTATCCTGCGGGCTTACCATTCGACATTTTGCCAAACCGACCGAAACAAGTGGATCTTCAAGCTCGTTTAGCCCAATCTCACCAGAGCCATCAGTGTCGAGAAATTCGAACCAGCGTCTCATGAGCACCATTTTGTTGCGTTCTTCCTTCATGCTACTGGATTTGCCATGTTTTTCAAGCCATCGATGGTGAAACCAGACAAGTTCTTTGTTGTGATTTTTCGTTTCGGCCTCTTCAGGTGGGGCCTCATGGACTAAATCGATTTCCTTTATCGCTGGAGGAGGATAATTTGCTATCGGTTGACGTCTTCGTACTGGAGATTTCCGCCGCGAGTCAATCGTTGATGTATGCGGTCGATTCACCATTGGCATGGGAGCCATGACTGGTTTTGTTGGAATCTATCTCATGGGAATCAATTCGAAGCAAGCAGTGATACGAATACATAAAGAGACCGAAGAGCTGGTTGAGGTCGACAAGGCCGTGGCTGCCTGATTGCGCCTTCAAGGGGAGCAACTACATCGTCGATCGGATTGTACTGAACCTTGACTTTCGCGTACGGCATCAAATCTAAATTTAGCAGAAGTGTTAATATCGCGACCAGGGCCAAAGAATTATTAGCAATTTGAAAGAAACAGCGCTAGTATTTCAATTATTCCACGACAAATTTTTTAGTGAATCTTATTCAAAGTGCTGATGAAAGTGGGCATTTGAGGGACAACGTTAATCAGGTGCGAAAGCTGTCAGCTTCACAACTTCAAGATTGCATCTTCGTGAAAACACCTGACTTATGATGGCCCACGAAACTTTCGAGTACAACCACAAGCCAGATTTGCAGCGTCGTCATGAATTCCACTTTGCGACACCTCAACTTCAGAGTATCGTATCAGTAAAAGCCAAGGGTGACATTCAATACCTTTTTTAGCTCATGCTCCTCCTGACAAGCTGTTTATTCTGTTGAGGGGGCATAATGGAACTTGCCATATTTCGTCAGCAGTAGATGAAGGGGGCCGTTATGGAGACGTTAAAGAAGCAAGCACAAATAAATTCAAAGGAATTCCAAGCTTGTAATACTCGTTCCAAGGCGACATCAACTCTGGATGTTTAATTCGCTAAAATTAGAATGAAATTTAATTCGCTCAATTCAATATGAAAATATTTTATCCAATCCGATAATTTCCTGGACGATTTTAATGTCGCTGTTTCCCTCCATATTTAGGATCATGGCATTTCGTTGACAAAAGCAATCGGCATGTCCTCGTCAAAGGAGCATCTCTTCGTGTTTTCGAATCCCAAGGCGGGTATGGATGGAATAGATCGAGAAACAATCAATCAGACCATCTACGATCTCTCTAAAGACTCAGCCTTCTTCAAAAATACTGTCGAGAAGGATACCCAAGTTGACCAGAAAATTGCAGCAATGCGAGCCCGATTGATGCAGAAAAAGCCGCAAGATTTAGTTCCGGACGTCGATAGACGTGTGGCGTTGCTTGAAGAATCTCGAGATCTTAGTCGAATCCATTTGGTTGATGCATTGTTTTGTCGTACGGCTAACATGCCTATTGTCTTAGGTTGTCGACATGGACATGTTTTTTGCCGCTGTTGAAATGCGCGATAATCCTGCACTTGAAAATGTTCCTATGGCCGTTGGTGGCATGGGAATGATTTCTACAGCCAACTACATTGCTCGCAAATTTGGTGTTCGGGCTGCTATGCCTGGATTTATAGCCAAGAAACTTTGTCCATCCCTCGTATTCGTGGCTCCCAATTTTTCGAAGTATACCGAAGTAGCAAAGAAAACCCGTGAAGTATTCCGGCAATATGACCCAGACTTCAAATCTGGCAGTTTGGACGAAGCGTATTTGGACATTACGGAACGAGTGATGGATCGAATTGAATCCAGCTCTTCGAGTACGTTTGAAAAGTGGTTGATTTTCACTACGTTGATAGACTTAACAAGGGAAGATGCAGCTGCTGCTGTTGCTGCGGAATTACGAGAAGAGATTACTCGAGTGACAAAGTTGACAGCCAGTGCTGGCATTGCTGTGAATCCTCGGTTGGCTAAAGTAAGTTGATGCCCCTGGAAGTGTTAATTCTTTGACACCTGTTATGTAGGTTTGCTCGGATTTGAACAAGCCGAATGGACAATACATCCTCCCATTCAACCGAGATGCTATTATGAAATTTGTTGCGCATTTACCCGTGCGTAAATTTGGTGGAATTGGCAAAGTTCGCGAAAAGATGCTGACGGCTTTGGGAGTTTCAACTGGTGGTGATTTATTTGAAGCTCGATATAATATCTTCCACGTCTTTTCAGAGACCACCGCGCAATGGTTTTTGTCTCTCTCATTAGGCGTTGCAGAGCCTCGACAGAGAGAGGAGTCTGGAATCCAAAAGAGCGTCAGGTACAACCTAATTGCCTTGAATATTTGCCGTCTAAAATATTCTTTGTAGTCGGGAAAGCACGTTTGGCTTGGTCGATAATTTGCAAACATTACTTGAGAAATGCCAGGAATTAGTTCGTCATGTCCATCAAGATCTCGACGAGGTACAAATATCACTTACAAAAAAGCAATGGGCTTATCTTTTTTAGCTTGACCTCCATGGCAAATGTCTAACACTGAAACTCAAAACGGTAGACTTTGCAGTGAAAACTCGTGCATGGTCTTGTAAATCCCATCTCAACTTGGCATCCATGCTCGACATTGCGTGTCGTTTGGTCGTTAAGGAATGGAATGCAGAGAAAAACAAGCACAAGTATCGCTTGATTGGGATTCGAATGTCGATGCTAGAACCGAAAAAAGATATCAATTCTTCAAATGGAGGAGCTACTTCTGCTTGCCGTCAGCAGACTTTGAGTCAGACAATCGAGACTAAACCAGCCCCTGGCCTGTGCGATTCGTCTTCATCCTCGTCGAAGGAGCCTTGTCCAATTTGTGGGCATCAATTTGATGTTTGGAGCATTTTCTTGGTGAATGAACACATCGAGCAATGCTTAGCCAAGACACAAAGGCCAAAAAAATCCGTGAAGCAGTCGTTCTTCGAGCCCAAGAAGTCATCCCACTCGAATATTTAACTTGAAATGTTGTCAACCATCGTCCTGCTTTGATGACTCTTCCCGCTTGTGATGCGTGATTTAGCTGAGTCTTCACTCGCGTTTATGGAATATGCCTCTAGCGTAATGTATTACACTGCTCATGAGTAACTCGACGCTTTCGACTCGAAACATCGAGTTGAAACATTTCCAACGCAGATTACGACTCCAAAGCAAACACGAATACAATACTACGACACATGCTGGAGTCGATTTGTCTCGTCTGTTCTCGACGACTTTTGTCGATTCCTTCGCAACATTTTGCTGCCTTAGAGAATCCCTTCGTTGATACAACTTTGGTTATCTCGATACATTGAAGGCGGCCATGGAAAAGGTTCCAGGATGAATAAAAAGATGCGACGAGATGCAAGCAGTCCACATTTTCCCATTTGGTGCATCCAGGAATTCCACATCAATTTAAGGCTTTATCCACCAAAATCCACCAGGCAATGGTGATTACGCTCCGAGGCAGTGGACACAAACTCAACACTACGTTCATAAACTTTGTCGTCATCGAATGAAAACCATCCGGATAACGATTAGAAAGGTTCAACTGATTAAGCCTTCTAAGTCGAGTATTGACTTTACTTTCGAATAATTCTTCCTGATAAACGGCCATCATGCGGTTGACAGGGAGAAACTAAGGGCCAATTCCGAGTACCATCGTTGTTGGACTTGAAAACTTGATACCAAGTTGTGTTCTCGTTATTTCATCGTTCTTTTGTCGGAAGCTCATCGATGTTAACACCTAACATATGATTGGTCATAATTACATCGGCGATTTTTGTCGTCATTGGCACAGCGTGCTTGTTCCTAGAAGTGCACTTTCACACATGGCACTCAAAACGAAGACAAAGCGCCTCACGAGGAAGGAGCTTGAACTTCGACTTGCCCAGTATGAGAAAGCCACCGTGGACGACCAAGCAAGTCAAGTCAAGCAAGAAGTGACAGCTCAAGAGAGGAAGGTTGTGTGGACAGAGGAAATGGTTCGGTCTCTCCTCGTGTTGCGGCTCAATCGCTATGCAGCTGCTTTCCAGGCCACACGAAGCAATCAAAAGCTCTCTGTCCTGTGGGAAAAGATCGCTCTGAGTTTGAACATTGCCTGTTCTACATCGGTTCCTGCACTTCAGCCAAGACGAAGTATCACAGTCTCAAAGGAGAACTAGGGTGAGGCCAGGGCTACGCCCCTGGGTGGATTGTAATAGAAGTATTCTCATTGGCTACTCTTGAATGTCGATTTCTTTTTTTCATGAGGAGATAGATCATGTCCTGCCTGACCAAAAAACCGTTCACTCGTACCAAAAGAAAAATAAAGTATCCAATCAGAGATCACATTATTTTGAAACTAAGGAGACGGCGTTTACCTTATTCACTTCTTTCATATTTTACTTCGAATTGGCCTTGATAGTTTCACTTGTGCTTCTTGATACACAATATTTTTTTGTTTACATTCTGGGCAGTCCATCGTACTGTCCATTTGCGACCAAAACCTTAATGTTCCCTTTTGCTTGGGCTCTTGACATGGCAACGTAAAGCTAACCATGCCAGAAGACATCATCAGTGAGTAGAATAATATCGACACCGAGTTCGGTACATGTATGGTATGTTCCATGACCAATAGACTTGAGCAATGCAGCAAACTCTTGAACACTATCTGATTTGTTGTTGGTCAAGCTCATGTGTACTGTCAAATGAAAATTTGCGACCTTTCTCCAAAGGTAGCGGTTCCTCATGCATGCTTCGAGAATTAGCCCTCGTTTGCACCTACATTAACAGGATGCATTTCCTTGAAACCGCCCGAGAATTTGATGACCTTCAAACAAAACAAAGCGCGTTGTCCATCTAATCTTGTACCATGTGGTCTACGGCCTCAACAGCGTACTGATGCATCATAAAACATACGTTACAGTTGTCCCTTTGAGCAAAAGAGGCCCTCATTCGTTATTGTCGCATATCTCGTCTGAATTTGCCCAAGCCTCTGGCAGGGGTAAGGCATAAAGTTGCCGAAAGTGCTCGTCACTTTACTGCAAAGTTTGTTGACCACTTATTCAGCTGCCTTTTCGGCCCGAGTGTACCTATCCTAAGACATGTATTCACCTTGCATCGCCCGAAAAAAACCCAGTTGTCTTTTATCTCACAAAGGAACTATACTGGACTCTTTCAACCTGTAGTATCTGACAAATGACGAACTGTGTGTGTACCTTCATTAAAGAATATATTATCCAGATACAGTATCAACCCCCATATTGCGCGTCATTGAAGGAGAACTACTAAATCCTTATCTTTAGAAAAGAATACCACTCCAGTTGATCCCCGATAAATATATACAATAAGAGTGATTTATTTGTCTTGATATTTGCAATTGACAGTCTATATTACTTGGCCGATGTCTCGGACTACACGTTCGACAGGGTTATGAAAGAAACAGTCAGCAAGTCAGCCGCTGTTGAAACTTGAAACTCCTGTTGAATGAAATTCACAGTTCGTGGGAGGTACGTGTGAAATAGGATATGAAGGCCAAGGTAGTTCAAACTGACGACGTTCAATGTTACCTTGATCATTTCATGTCCTGAAACGGCAACAGATAGTATGTATTTTAATGGCTTATTGATAGCTATTCGAAAACCTACATCTAATACATGACACTGTTCATTGCATTCCATGTCACTTTGTTCGGTCCAAGGAAATATCCATGGATTTCCGGATAATTATCTGGAAGGATAATACAGCGGCTTTTTCTGCACATGCATCTCACCTTGCATCGTCCAAGAAAAACCCAACTGCCATTCAAATGTGTTTGGAAAGTATTATTTTAAATAGTAGGAAAATATTTTCTTTTTGTATGTGGAATTGTTTTAGGGCCCGTCTGGATACCCCTCATTATCATGATAAATCGCAATAATTTGACCATTATGGTATAATTTTAAATATTATATAATTCGCTGTCTGGATCCACATAATCAATAAATTTTATTGCAAAAAAATATTCCAAAATCGGTCGATTATCGCAATAAAAAATATACTACTCAAAGTCGTATATTTTGACCAATATTGTATAACTCGGTCAAATTCTCAAATTTCACTTTATTTTCATGGGAATCCAGACAGTCCAACAATAAAATTATTGTGATAATATAATCCATGGTTTGTATTATTTTTCCAAAATGCAGAATACTCAATAACGAATTATCACAATATTTTTTAATGTGCACCCAGACGGGCCCTTATTATTAATATTGTCGACAACTGGCATCGGGTAGTGCTGACTATACAGTAAACACTGCAAATTTAGTGTACTGCATAACCTATTGTAAGTATAAAAATAAATTATCATAGTTTTGAATCACACGGTTGTAGTGAAGTGACACTCAACGTACTGTTAAACTCAATACCTCTATTAATCGATATTTTATCTCTTAAATTAACTGCCACGTCCACCATCATGGGTGCATGAACGAACTTGCGGGGTTGAAATATGTGTTCGAACACGATGCCTTATTGAGTGTGCATTCAATGATGCCGTTTCATGGAACCAACATTAAGCCTAGAGAAATGTCCGATTCTTTCCTTGGTCTCGGTGACATGACAGTGTTCACTTTGTCCAAGGAAATATCTATCGGATCGGAATATCCATGGATGGTATTAAACCTTCCAGATAATTATCCGAATTAAGGTTTAATACAGGCTGTAGGTTTAATATAGGTTGAAAGATTACTCCTTGTTGTACTTGGATAAAGTATGTGGAGACTACTCGCTGTTGTACTTGGATAAAGTATGTGGAGATTAGTCATAGTTGTACTTGGATGAAGTATGTCCATTTCCCCCCTGGTTGCCTTGAGGTTATCCATTTTACTCTCGCACTTATCTGGGTTTTTTCTTAGAGTTTTAAGTAATAGATTAGGGTGAGGCCAGGGCTACGCCCCTGTGTGGGGTGTGAAAGAAGTATTCTGATTGGCTACTGTTGAGTGAGTGACAAATATTTGGTTTTTCATCAGGAGATAGATCATGTCCTGACCAAAGAACCTCGGAAAGAAAATCATCCAATCAAAGATCATATTATTTTGAAACTAAGGAGACGGCATTTACTTCGCACTCCTTATTCACTTCTTTCTTATTTTACTTCGATTTGGCCTTCATAGTTTCCCAGTTTTGTCGTGCAAAATGCCAGTTCTTGCACAGATAACACGAACGACTTGTCAGTGATAACACAGACGGTCGAGGGACCCAGCCCTATTCACGGCGCATTTGACGGGAAGATAATGATGACCATGCGCTTAGATAATGCTCAAGGCGACTATGCACTTAGATGATCCGCAAGGCGACTACTGACATGTCGTAGTCATAGTATATCTAGGTGGAGAAAGGCGAACCTTAGATGGTAATCTACAGTTGTGTCCAATGTGAGCGTGACATATGGCGGGTGGAGGTTCTAGGAGCACGGTCAAGCAGGTCAGTTTAGACGCCGAAGTTTCAGCAGCTGGTTGTACTGCTGGTATAGATATCTTTCCCGTTGCGGCAACTTTGCGCACGATGTGAACGGCGAAAAGACTGTTTCCAAGAAGCAGACTCTTTGACAATTTTATAGCTTTCGGCTGTTCGATATGCTTCTCCCATTTTAATGCTGAGGTTGAATCTAAGCAGAATGTGCAAGTTCAGATTGCACAATCTGTGACATCGATTAGTAGATGGAGGTCCTCGTTCGTTGACAACCACCTACTTCTTCATCTTGTAATACTGTAACGGTGAATCTAAGACTATGGTGCGTAGTTTCGAGTTGGCTAATCTCGAGGATTTATCGTCCAATTCATCGGTACGATGCAATTCGACTTGATCCAGGAAGTCTCGGCAATTCCACAACAACACAGTGTATATATTTGTACGAACATGATAGTAATGGATGAAGTTTTATAGAGTCCTGACTATTGTAATGCTTCTTGATACACAACGTTTTTCGTGTAGATTCCAGGCAGGCCTTCGTACTGTCCATTTGCGACCAAAAATTTAATATTGCCTTTTGCTTGGGCTCTTGACATGGCGACGTAAAGCTGTCCATGCGAGAAGACGGGTTCTGGAAGGTAGACGCCCACGTGAGAAATCGTTTGACCTTGAGCCTTGTGAATCGTCATTGCAAAGGCAACTTGAACAGGAAATTGTCTTCTGCGTAGCTCAAATGGGTAATTGTTTTGCTCACCATCGTGAATTGTAGTAGTTCGGGGAATGTAAACGATCTTGTTCTTGTGGGAGCCGTTCATAATTTGAGCCTTGATACATCGTGTTTTCAGCTCAGAACAATTAAACGTGTTCCGTTGCACATGCCTTCCGAAGTACACAAATTACGAAGCAGAATAATGGGGCAACCAACTTTCAAATGCAACTTGTGGCTGGGGAAGTTGTTGATGTCTATAGAATTCAGAAACTCGATGGGGAACTCGCATGCATCGGCGTCTGAGTCGCGTTTCTCAGCAACAGAATCGGCGGACAGATATGTCATTTCGCCGTCCGAAGTGAGTCGCTCAAAAGTGTTGTGTTGATGCCAGCAACAACACTGTGTTTGGGTGCAAGGATAGCTCGACATCCAAAGTACGATCTAAGTTCATTGATGCGCAGGTTGTTCATGTCTTGATAGACGCTGTGTAAAAATGACCCCAAATCATCAGGCGAATTGTATGGAATCGCCAAATCATCAGGTAGTCGAATGTAATCGGCACCGAGTTCGGTACATGTGGGGTATGTTCCATGCCCAATAGACTTGAGCAATCCAGCAAATTCTCGAACACTCTCTGAGTTGTTGTTGGTCAACCTCATGTTCACCGTCAGATGAAACTTTGCGACATTGCTCCAAAGGTAGCTGTTCTTCAAGCATGCTTCGAGGATTAGCCCAGGTGTGCCCTTCAAAATGACTGGAAGCATTTGCTTGAAATCACCCGAGAATATGACGACTTTTCCACCAAAAGGAAGCGCGTTGTCCATCAAATCTTGTAGCATGTGATCAACGGCCTCCACAGCATACTTGTGCATCATCGAACACTCATCCCAAATGATAAGTTCTGTGAGACGTAAAAGTTCCGCAAGATGTGACTGTTTCCGAACGTCGCATCGGCTATGCTCGTGCAATGATCTTGGGAGACAAAATCGCGAATGCGCAGTTGTCCCCCCGATCAAATTCAGAGCAGCAAGTCCGGACGAAGCAACAGCCAAGGCAATTTTGTTCATGGAGCGCACTTGAGCCAGTAAAATGTTTGAGATGAACGTCTTTCCTGAGCCGCCCTCACCTTCGAGAAAATATACTTTGCCTCTTCGAACATTGCTTTCCTTCGTAATCTCGCTCATAACGTCGTTGTAGAAGACCTCGTGCTCTTCGGTCATCGTAGACTTGCCTTCCAAAATGCCTTGGATTTGTTCTTGGTTGTGCGAAGATTCCATAGCCACTAATCGGTTGGATTGACGGCCCCTGTTTGTTTCCCCAAGAGCAAAATATTGTTCGAATTGTGCAAGCTGTGGAAGCTCCTGAAAACGATCCAAGCTCGATCCATTTGACTCGAGGCATCTTGATAAAGCCTGAATTGCGAAAGCTGTGGATTTTTGAGAGTCGTCGGGGTACATGCGGTGGAAATCTTGCCTCATTTCATCTTCGAATTTGTTCCATAGCCCTCGTGCATCCGCAGGTTCACAGTGAATCAGAATACTGACAAAAAGTGTTCGGAGCTCATAGGGAGTTGCTGTTTCAGTTGCTTCTCGCATGCAGGTTAGCCATTCCTCGTCATTCTCAAGAAAGCCAAGGGCAAGTGCGGCTGACTTGAACTTCGGATGAACCACGCCGTTGACGGTTCGCAAGTCTTCGTGCGATGTCGGACCTCGTCGATAGCATAAGAGCATTCGCATATAAAAACAATCTCCCGAGCGGGGTGACACCGTCAGCATCCTCCCGGTCATACGTTTACCACCCCTCTTACGTGGAGTCCACTTGCGGAGATTTGAGTTCCATACGAAATGCTCGGGGATATCATGGTACAGACATTCACGCGCCCGTGCTTGTGAATCACTGTTTTCGCGGCACAGTTAAAAAAACGCGGTGAGTTTAGTCCGGTTCCTCCTTGCCAATTCCTGAGGGCTCATCGGGCGGTCGGTGGGAATGCATACAACTTGTTCACCTTCCAAGTGTATTTCCAGGTTCTCGACAGCGTGAGATCGATTGAACATGTCGAAAGAGAAAATGCGTGTGAGGGCCTCACAGCACGATACATAGCGGGCATCTTGGTATTGCTTGATTTCGTCAAGTTTACTGGACTCAAGTTGAAAATCTGAGCGGTCTGAGCCCTTGAAGATGTACTTGTACAGGTACTTGACTGCAGATATACTTGTACACGCCTCGACATTGATGTGGCAGTCGAACATGGCACTCAACGTTGGGCAGTATGGAATGACATATTGGTTGGTATACTCAGAGGGCCGCTCTGCCGAAGAGCGGCGACGACGGTAGAGTGGATATCCATCACTGCCTATTGATGTTTCGTCGCAGTATGCTTTTGGAAAGTTTTTCTTGCACTTCCCGTTTTCCAGGCATCGGTCACTGCATTTGTGAATCATGCAGGTTGTAACAATTTTGTGCAGTCTTGGATTCTTTTCCTTGTCGGGGATTTCTGCACTGATAATACTGTCAATATCGGCAGCTGTCTTGATTTTGTCGTCCCCAGAGAATATAACCAATATATGGGCATGAGGCAGACCACGCTTTTGGAATTCGACAGAACGAACATGCGCACCTTGTCGACCCAAAATTCCCTTCGTGAGCATGGCTTCAATGGCTAATAGCTTGAGGCGGAACATGCGCGTCAATAAGTCAGGTCGATCCGATGGAGATCGTTTAAATCCATAGTCCTCTTTCGCCAATTCCAGCTCCCTGTCGATTTCAACCCACTTGGGATTGCATGTCACAGTGATAAAAAGGTCTGGTCGACCGTACTTGCGAACGATTGCCATGGCGTCAAGGTAACGTTGTCTCATGTACCGTGGTCCACCCGTGTAAGATGACGGCAAAACAATCCTTTTTCCAATGCTGTTGACGTCTACATCATGCGAAACAGCGTCGTGAACTGCGCGATACGTGTCGCTACGGAGGTTGTTGGTTTGGTCACGAAGAAATCCAAGCCTTTGGTTTTCCACCTTTGCAAAATTGTCGACTGCAAACACTTGAAGCAGAGGTCCGCTGGCATGTAATGGAGAGAATGCACCGCGCTCGTACAAATGGTATAGAGCATAATTGTTCAAACTCACGTTTTTACCATTGAGACCGCTCTGGTTGCCATAAGACCACCCCAAAGTCCCAGTAGGAAAGAGCAAAAGGTATTGAAGCGGGTCATATGCCGAATGAAATTCCTTAATGCGAAATAAGTGGTCTTCCCCAGGTTATCGATCCAAACACACATGTTTACCAACGCGATAGTCTGGCACAAATTCGCTGAGTACGGGGCCATCAGTACCGTGCAGTAAGATATGACGCCCTGACTTGGACGTTTCTGAAAAAGGGACAGCGATTTCAGAACACGTAGGAAGGTTATGCGTTCGGCTGTTGCTTCGAGGCTGAGCAGTGAGCACTAATCTCATGTCGTCATCCTTTGGAATATCCTTGGCATGCTTGTACAGCTGGGTGAACGCGTTGTGCTGTAGTAGTAGATGCTGGATTTTCGTCACAGTTGACTGATTAAGATTTCCCCCAAGCATTCTTCGTCGTATGCTTGCTTGCGTTTCAGGATCCGTAATGTAGATCTGGGCGTAACTGGCTTGTTCTTCATCCGCAGGCAACAGTGGTCCAATAGAATGATGCAATTCGCCTTGGATTGTATAAGATCTCGGCCCACCGTTGCCGTGAATAATTTCTTTGGTACCAATAGATGTAAAGGCAAAGAGGGCGTTGTACCGGCGAGCGTTATTGACAAACCCTCTGGTTTTGAACAAATCAATGTATTCGCGAAACTCGGGTGTGTCAGGCCAGGTAGCAACAGGCAGCACTCGAGCGCCTCTATCGCAGCAGTCCTTTTCTTCGCCTGGCCAAATCTTCGCTTCGCAATGGGGGCAAATCGAACGCTGCTCAATCGATCAATAGACTTGAGCAATGCGGCAATTTCTTGAACACTGTCAGAGTTGTTGTTCGTCAACATCATGTTGACTGTCAGATGTAACTTTGCGACATTTCTCCAAAGGTAGCTGTTCTTCAAGCATGCTTCGGGATTAGCCCAGGTGTTCCCTTCAAAATGACTGGAAGCATTTGAATTGCCCTAGAATATATCGACGTTTGCAACAAAATGAAGCACGTTGTCCAATGTGTTCAACGGCCTCGACAGCTTACTTATCCATCATGAAACACACGTTTTAGTTGTTTCTGGTAGCTCCATTAATATGTCGGGCATTTAAAGCAAAAAAGGCCCTAATTTATTACTATCGCATATCGCCTCGGTATTGGCCTCTCGGAGTCCAAGCCACTGGCCACGATATGGCTTAAAGTGGAAGAAAGGGCTCGTCACCCTACCGCACATTGTGTTCACCGCTGATTCAGTGGTCTTTTCTTCCCGAGCGAAGCTATACTAAGACATGCCTTTCACTTTGCATCGTCCAAAAAATCCAACTGCCATTCAATTGTCTTTGGTATGTATTTATTTTAAATAGTTGCAAGATATTTTCTTTTTGTATGTGGAATTGTTTGATTATTAATATTATCAACAACTGGCACGTCCAGCGTCATGGGTGCATGAAAAAACTTGGCTTTATGAGGCTGTAGAGCTGATACGGTTGAAATATGTTCGAACACAATGTCTTATTGAGTGTGCATTCAATGATGCCGTTTCATGGAACCAACATTAAGTCTAGTCTACTGTGCAATGAGGAATGCCCTATTTTTTCCTTTGTCTAGTATTTTTGCGCCGAGTTTACATGATAGTGTTCACTGTGTTCCATGTCACTTTGTTCCGTCCAAGGAACTATCGGGTCGGATAATTATCTGGAAGGTTGAAAGAGTCTATTGGAGGAGCGCATCATGGGTGCATGAACAAACTTGTCTCAAATTACTCTTTGTTGTACTTGGATAAAGTATGTCCAGATTACTCTTTGTTGTACTTGGATAAAGTATACAAAAATTACTCTTTGTTGTACTTGGATAAAGTATACAAAAATTACTGAATGTATGCAAAAAAGGCCCTCGGACTTATCTGGTTTTTTTTCTTAGAGTTTTAAGTAATAGATTAGGGTGAGGCCAGGGCTACGCCCCTGGGTGGGGTGTAAAAGAAGTATTCTGATTGGCTACTGTTGAGTGAGTGACAAATATTTGTTTTTTCATCAGGAGATAGATCATGTCCTACCTGACCAAAGAACCGTCGACTCGTTCGGAAAGAAAATCATCCAATCAAAGCTCATATTATTTTGAAACTAAGGAGACGGCATTTACTTCGCACTCCTTATTCACTTCTTTCTTATTTTACTTCGATTTGGCCTTCATAGTTTCCCAGTTTTGTCGTGCAAAATGCCAGTTCTTGCACAGATAACACGAACGACTTGTCAGTGATAACACAGACGGTCGAGGGACCCAGCCCTATTCACGGCGCATTTGACGGGAAGATAATGATGACCATGCGCTTAGATAATGCTCAAGGCGACTATGCACTTAGATGATCCGCAAGGCGACTACTGACATGTCGTAGTCATAGTATATCTAGGTGGAGAAAGGCGAACCTTAGATGGTAATCTACAGTTGTGTCCAATGTGAGCGTGACATATGGCGGGTGGAGGTTCTAGGAGCACGGTCAAGCAGGTCAGTTTAGACGCCGAAGTTTCAGCAGCTGGTTGTACTGCTGGTATAGATATCTTTCCCGTTGCGGCAACTTTGCGCACGATGTGAACGGCGAAAAGACTGTTTCCAAGAAGCAGACTCTTTGACAATTTTATAGCTTTCGGCTGTTCGATATGCTTCTCCCATTTTAATGCTGAGGTTGAATCTAAGCAGAATGTGCAAGTTCAGATTGCACAATCTGTGACATCGATTAGTAGATGGAGGTCCTCGTTCGTTGACAACCACCTACTTCTTCATCTTGTAATACTGTAACGGTGAATCTAAGACTATGGTGCGTAGTTTCGAGTTGGCTAATCTCGAGGATTTATCGTCCAATTCATCGGTACGATGCAATTCGACTTGATCCAGGAAGTCTCGGCAATTCCACAACAACACAGTGTATATATTTGTACGAACATGATAGTAATGGATGAAGTTTTATAGAGTCCTGACTATTGTAATGCTTCTTGATACACAACGTTTTTCGTGTAGATTCCAGGCAGGCCTTCGTACTGTCCATTTGCGACCAAAAATTTAATATTGCCTTTTGCTTGGGCTCTTGACATGGCGACGTAAAGCTGTCCATGCGAGAAGACGGGTTCTGGAAGGTAGACGCCCACGTGAGAAATCGTTTGACCTTGAGCCTTGTGAATCGTCATTGCAAAGGCAACTTGAACAGGAAATTGTCTTCTGCGTAGCTCAAATGGGTAATTGTTTTGCTCACCATCGTGAATTGTAGTAGTTCGGGGAATGTAAACGATCTTGTTCTTGTGGGAGCCGTTCATAATTTGAGCCTTGATACATCGTGTTTTCAGCTCAGAACAATTAAACGTGTTCCGTTGCACATGCCTTCCGAAGTACACAAATTACGAAGCAGAATAATGGGGCAACCAACTTTCAAATGCAACTTGTGGCTGGGGAAGTTGTTGATGTCTATAGAATTCAGAAACTCGATGGGGAACTCGCATGCATCGGCGTCTGAGTCGCGTTTCTCAGCAACAGAATCGGCGGACAGATATGTCATTTCGCCGTCCGAAGTGAGTCGCTCAAAAGTGTTGTGTTGATGCCAGCAACAACACTGTGTTTGGGTGCAAGGATAGCTCGACATCCAAAGTACGATCTAAGTTCATTGATGCGCAGGTTGTTCATGTCTTGATAGACGCTGTGTAAAAATGACCCCAAATCATCAGGCGAATTGTATGGAATCGCCAAATCATCAGGTAGTCGAATGTAATCGGCACCGAGTTCGGTACATGTGGGGTATGTTCCATGCCCAATAGACTTGAGCAATCCAGCAAATTCTCGAACACTCTCTGAGTTGTTGTTGGTCAACCTCATGTTCACCGTCAGATGAAACTTTGCGACATTGCTCCAAAGGTAGCTGTTCTTCAAGCATGCTTCGAGGATTAGCCCAGGTGTGCCCTTCAAAATGACTGGAAGCATTTGCTTGAAATCACCCGAGAATATGACGACTTTTCCACCAAAAGGAAGCGCGTTGTCCATCAAATCTTGTAGCATGTGATCAACGGCCTCCACAGCATACTTGTGCATCATCGAACACTCATCCCAAATGATAAGTTCTGTGAGACGTAAAAGTTCCGCAAGATGTGACTGTTTCCGAACGTCGCATCGGCTATGCTCGTGCAATGATCTTGGGAGACAAAATCGCGAATGCGCAGTTGTCCCCCCGATCAAATTCAGAGCAGCAAGTCCGGACGAAGCAACAGCCAAGGCAATTTTGTTCATGGAGCGCACTTGAGCCAGTAAAATGTTTGAGATGAACGTCTTTCCTGAGCCGCCCTCACCTTCGAGAAAATATACTTTGCCTCTTCGAACATTGCTTTCCTTCGTAATCTCGCTCATAACGTCGTTGTAGAAGACCTCGTGCTCTTCGGTCATCGTAGACTTGCCTTCCAAAATGCCTTGGATTTGTTCTTGGTTGTGCGAAGATTCCATAGCCACTAATCGGTTGGATTGACGGCCCCTGTTTGTTTCCCCAAGAGCAAAATATTGTTCGAATTGTGCAAGCTGTGGAAGCTCCTGAAAACGATCCAAGCTCGATCCATTTGACTCGAGGCATCTTGATAAAGCCTGAATTGCGAAAGCTGTGGATTTTTGAGAGTCGTCGGGGTACATGCGGTGGAAATCTTGCCTCATTTCATCTTCGAATTTGTTCCATAGCCCTCGTGCATCCGCAGGTTCACAGTGAATCAGAATACTGACAAAAAATGTTCGGAGCTCATAGGGAGTTGTTGTTTCAGTTGCTTCTCGCATGCAGGTTAGCCATTCCTCGTCATTCTCAAGAAAGCCAAGGGCAAGTGCGGCTGACTTGAACTTCGGATGAACCACGCCGTTGACGGTTCGCAAGTCTTCGTGCGATGTCGGACCTCGTCGATAGCATAAGAGCATTCGCATATAAAAACAATCTCCCGAGCGGGGTGACACCGTCAGCATCCTCCCGGTCATACGTTTACCACCCCTCTTACGTGGAGTCCACTTGCGGAGATTTGAGTTCCATACGAAATGCTCGGGGATATCATGGTACAGACATTCACGCGCCCGTGCTTGTGAATCACTGTTTTCGCGGCACAGTTAAAAAAACGCGGTGAGTTTAGTCCGGTTCCTCCTTGCCAATTCCTGAGGGCTCATCGGGCGGTCGGTGGGAATGCATACAACTTGTTCACCTTCCAAGTGTATTTCCAGGTTCTCGACAGCGTGAGATCGATTGAACATGTCGAAAGAGAAAATGCGTGTGAGGGCCTCACAGCACGATACATAGCGGGCATCTTGGTATTGCTTGATTTCGTCAAGTTTACTGGACTCAAGTTGAAAATCTGAGCGGTCTGAGCCCTTGAAGATGTACTTGTACAGGTACTTGACTGCAGATATACTTGTACACGCCTCGACATTGATGTGGCAGTCGAACATGGCACTCAACGTTGGGCAGTATGGAATGACATATTGGTTGGTATACTCAGAGGGCCGCTCTGCCGAAGAGCGGCGACGACGGTAGAGTGGATATCCATCACTGCCTATTGATGTTTCGTCGCAGTATGCTTTTGGAAAGTTTTTCTTGCACTTCCCGTTTTCCAGGCATCGGTCACTGCATTTGTGAATCATGCAGGTTGTAACAATTTTGTGCAGTCTTGGATTCTTTTCCTTGTCGGGGATTTCTGCACTGATAATACTGTCAATATCGGCAGCTGTCTTGATTTTGTCGTCCCCAGAGAATATAACCAATATATGGGCATGAGGCAGACCACGCTTTTGGAATTCGACAGAACGAACATGCGCACCTTGTCGACCCAAAATTCCCTTCGTGAGCATGGCTTCAATGGCTAATAGCTTGAGGCGGAACATGCGCGTCAATAAGTCAGGTCGATCCGATGGAGATCGTTTAAATCCATAGTCCTCTTTCGCCAATACCAGCTCCCTGTCGATTTCAACCCACTTTGTTATCGGATAGTTATCTGGATATCCATGGTTATTTCCTTGGATGTTTTGATGGATATCCGGATAATTATCCGGAAGAGTCCTTTGGAGGAGCACTTGTCTCAAATTACTCCTTGTTGTACTTGGATAAAGTATGTCGATTTTGCCCCCTGGTTGCCTTGAGGTTTGTATGTCCATTTTGCTCTCGCACCTATCTGGGTTTTTTCTTAGAGTTTTAAGTAATAGACTAGGGTGAGGCCAGGGCTACGCCCCTGGGTGGAGTGAAAAAGAAGAAATCTAATAGGCTAATGTTGAATGACGACTATCAGGAGATAAATCATGTCCTGACCAAAATCCGTCGACTCGAACCAAAAGAAAATTAAATTATCCAATCAGAGATGATATTATTTTTAAACTAAAAGGAGACGGTATTTACCTGGCACTCCTTATTCACTTCTTTCATATTTTACTTCGAATTGGCCTCCATAGTTTCCCTGTTTTGTTGTTTCATGGAGTCCTGACTATTCTTATGCTTCTTGATACACGATATTGTTGTGTAGTCTCGGCAGTCTGTCGTAATGTCCATTGATCACCAAAACTTGTTGTTGCCTTTTGCTTGGGCTCTTGACATGGCGACGTAAAGATGACCATGCGAGAAGACGGGTTCTGGAATCATCAGGTAGTCGAATTTTATCGACACCGAGTTCGGTACATGTGGGGTACGTTCAATGACCAATAGACTTGAGCAAAGCAGCAAGCTCTTGAATACTCTCTGATTTATTGTTGGTCAGCCCCCTGTTATCCGTCAGATGAACATTTGCGACCTATCTCCAAACGTAACTGTTCTTCAAGCATGTTTCGAGGATTAGCCCAGGTGTGCCCTTCAAAATGACTGGATGCATTTGCTTGAAGTCGCCCGAGAATATGATGACCTTTCCACCAAAATGAAGCGTGTTGTCCCACCAATGTTGCACCATGTGATCGACGGCCTCCACAGTACTTACGCCTCATGAAACACACGTTTTAGTTTTCCATCGCAGCTCCATGAAAATGTTCGGTATTTCGAGCCAAAATGGCTCTACTTCATAACATTCGCATATCGCGTCGTTACTCGCCTTTTGGAGTCCAAGCCTCTGGCCAAGGTATGCTTAAAGTGGCAGAAAGGGCTCGTTCACCGTACTGCACAGTGTGTTGAACGCTTATTCTGCGACCTTTCTGCCCGAGTAAAGCTATCCTAAGACATGCATTTCACCTTGCATCGTCAGTGAAAAACTCAACTGCCTTTCCTTTCGTGGCGCTTGTCTAAAGGAACCATATTGGACTTTTTCAACCTGTAATAACGGACAAATGACAAATTATGCTAATCGATTATCAATTCCAATCTGATCCCACTACTGTGCGCCTTTGAAAGAGAACCATCCAATCCTTATACATAGAAATAGAGTAGCATTCCAGTTGAACCCCACTGACCACTAACGATAAGAGCCATTCACTTCTCTGGACATATATTTCAAAATGTGCAATGGACAGTCTATGTGACTTGTCCCATGTTTTTTTTTCGGACTACACATTGGACAGGGTAATGAAGGAAACAGTCAGCGAGGAATGGTGCATGAAAGTAATTTGAAACTCCTGTTGAATGGAACTCGCAGTCAATTGAAGGTGTGTGGGAAGTACGTGTGAAACACCATGCGAGATGTTCAACCTGACGGCCTTCTATTTCACCTGAAACAGTTCATGTGGCGAAGCTGGCAACAGTAAAACCTACATCTAACGCCAATATCTTGATTTGATCTTCTTCAGTCAGTTTGGATCACGATGGCATGAGATGTTGAGGTGAAATCACTGACTGAAGATGAGTGGACAGCATGGACAAAACAATTCCACATTAATTAAGCTTATTCAAGGCTTAAATCATCAATCTTCATTATCTAGTTGACATGTGGTTGGTCTCATACATACTGCATCTATATGACATACTTTCGGCTCACTTATATGAGGTTGTGGAGCTGATACGGCTGAAATATCTATTCGAACACGATGCCTTATTGAGTGTGCATTCAATGATGCCGTTTCATGGAACCAACATTAAACTTAGTCTAATGTGCAATGACAAATGTCCGATTTTTTCCTTGGTCTCATATTTTTGTGCTGAGTTTATGACAGTGTTCATTGCATTACATGTCACTTTGTTACAGTGCCTCCTCGATTTTCGCGCACTAAAAAAATATTCATTTTGAGAGTATATAACCTTGTGAGTGTATTAAATATAAGAATTAACTTTTGAATAATATGACTTGAAAAATGTATTGAATAAAAAGTTTAATCACTATTCAATCATCTCCTACAATGCCGGTGTGGAGCCAACAATTTCGAATCGTCTCTGGTGTCACTTTGTCCCATGAAGCTTTGGCCCAATTCATAGCAGTAAGTTGATCAACAGCGTAAATCTTTGATCCCAACTTCTTGTAGTCTGTCAAGTTGCCGTCTGGTATGGCGTTTACTCGTTTGATAGCGTGGCGCAGCTGCTTCCTCTTGAAATGCCTTTTGAATGATGCAATGACGCCGGCATCCATGGGCTGAAGAACAGACGTTGCATTTGGCGGAAGCATCAGAAGACGATCATTGGTAAGTACAACCTCTTCGACCTTGTGTGACGATGCATTATCCAGGACCAATAGCACCGAGCGGTCAAGAGAAGCCATCATGGAATTGAATTTGGAAATCCACTCCGAAAAAATCGCAATTGTCATCCAAGCTTTTCGGTTGAAACGGTAAATGAATCGCAATTGCTCTGCGGATCTGTTTCCAAAACTTCTAGGTCGTGCAGCTCTACCGATAAAGCTTGTCGGAACAACTGCAATTTGCTGCAAGCGCCACCGTAATTCTTGTTTTGTCCTTCTTGGGGCCTTATTTGGACGACTTTGTTATGGATGTATCAGGGGTTCGGTTGTAGAAGAGAGCGCTTTCGTCCATGTTGTATATATCGTCCTTCGAGTAGCGCGAAGTTTCGAGCAGGATTCTACTCCCCTCATTCTCGATTTCGTCTTGGTTAAGTGACGCGCGTTCTCCATGAAGACGTCTTGATTTTAAATTGTGACATTTCATAAAACAATAGAGCCATCCACTTGAGAATTTCATGGATCTCTTTGGCGAGGGTTGAGTTTCATAAATAGCAAGGGCTTGCTCTTTAATCAAGTCTCCTCACACTTGCCAATCCAGTTCAAAAGCTCGTGATCGAGTGTCGTATTGCAAGGAGCTTTTAAGTTGTAGCGACGGCCAGCAACATCGATGTCTATGCAAGCATCGTCGAGAGATCGCGTGTCGTTCAGGATTGTTGAGATCGTTTTGCGATAAACTTTGATGGAGAAATTGTCATGGATCCATATCCCTATTTGTTTGTTGTCGACTCGTTGAAGCGTTTTCGAATACGCACGGATAGCATCCTTTTGAGCTAGTGTCAAGCGGCATGGTTTCGATGGCATGATTGTCGTCGACAATTTGAAATTTTGAATTTCAAGTCGTCGACATCTATATTTCCTTCGATATTTAATTAATATTAAATTTAGCAGTATATTGATTGATCCCTTGCGCGAAAATCGAGGAGATACTGTATGTTCAAGGAAAACTCCATGGATTATCGGATAGTTATCCGGATATCCATGGTTATTTCCTTGGATGTTTTGATGGATATCCGGATAATTATCCGGAAGAGTCCTTTGGAGGAGCACTTGTCTCAAATTACTCCTTGTTGTACTTGGATAAAGTATGTCGATTTTGCCCCCTGGTTGCCTTGAGGTTTGTATGTCCATTTTGCTCTCGCACCTATCTGGGTTTTTTCTTAGAGTTTTAAGTAATAGACTAGGGTGAGGCCAGGGCTACGCCCCTGGGTGGAGTGAAAAAGAAGAAATCTAATAGGCTAATGTTGAATGACGACTATCAGGAGATAAATCATGTCCTGACCAAAATCCGTCGACTCGAACCAAAAGAAAATTAAATTATCCAATCAGAGATGATATTATTTTTAAACTAAAAGGAGACGGTATTTACCTGGCACTCCTTATTCACTTCTTTCATATTTTACTTCGAATTGGCCTCCATAGTTTCCCTGTTTTGTTGTTTCATGGAGTCCTGACAATTCTTATGCTTCTTGATACACGATATTGTTGTGTAGTCTCGGCAGTCTGTCGTAATGTCCATTGATCACCAAAACTTGTTGTTGCCTTTTGCTTGGGCTCTTGACATGGCGACGTAAAGATGACCATGCGAGAAGACGGGTTCTGGAATCATCAGGTAGTCGAATTTTATCGACACCGAGTTCGGTACATGTGGGGTACGTTCAATGACCAATAGACTTGAGCAAAGCAGCAAGCTCTTGAATACTCTCTGATTTATTGTTGGTCAGCCCCCTGTTATCCGTCAGATGAACATTTGCGACCTATCTCCAAACGTAACTGTTCTTCAAGCATGTTTCGAGGATTAGCCCAGGTGTGCCCTTCAAAATGACTGGATGCATTTGCTTGAAGTCGCCCGAGAATATGATGACCTTTCCACCAAAATGAAGCGTGTTGTCCCACCAATGTTGCACCATGTGATCGACGGCCTCCACAGTACTTACGCCTCATGAAACACACGTTTTAGTTTTCCATCGCAGCTCCATGAAAATGTTCGGTATTTCGAGCCAAAATGGCTCTACTTCATAACATTCGCATATCGCGTCGTTACTCGCCTTTTGGAGTCCAAGCCTCTGGCCAAGGTATGCTTAAAGTGGCAGAAAGGGCTCGTTCACCGTACTGCACAGTGTGTTGAACGCTTATTCTGCGACCTTTCTGCCCGAGTAAAGCTATCCTAAGACATGCATTTCACCTTGCATCGTCAGTGAAAAACTCAACTGCCTTTCCTTTCGTGGCGCTTGTCTAAAGGAACCATATTGGACTTTTTCAACCTGTAATAACGGACAAATGACAAATTATGCTAATCGATTATCAATTCCAATCTGATCCCACTACTGTGCGCCTTTGAAAGAGAACCATCCAATCCTTATACATAGAAATAGAGTAGCATTCCAGTTGAACCCCACTGACCACTAACGATAAGAGCCATTCACTTCTCTGGACATATATTTCAAAATGTGCAATGGACAGTCTATGTGACTTGTCCCATGTTTTTTTTTCGGACTACACATTGGACAGGGTAATGAAGGAAACAGTCAGCGAGGAATGGTGCATGAAAGTAATTTGAAACTCCTGTTGAATGGAACTCGCAGTCAATTGAAGGTGTGTGGGAAGTACGTGTGAAACACCATGCGAGATGTTCAACCTGACGGCCTTCTATTTCACCTGAAACAGTTCATGTGGCGAAGCTGGCAACAGTAAAACCTACATCTAACGCCAATATCTTGATTTGATCTTCTTCAGTCAGTTTGGATCACGATGGCATGAGATGTTGAGGTGAAATCACTGACTGAAGATGAGTGGACAGCATGGACAAAACAATTCCACATTAATTAAGCTTATTCAAGGCTTAAATCATCAATCTTCATTATCTAGTTGACATGTGGTTGGTCTCATACATACTGCATCTATATGACATACTTTCGGCTCACTTATATGAGGTTGTGGAGCTGATACGGCTGAAATATCTATTCGAACACGATGCCTTATTGAGTGTGCATTCAATGATGCCGTTTCATGGAACCAACATTAAACTTAGTCTAATGTGCAATGACAAATGTCCGATTTTTTCCTTGGTCTCATATTTTTGTGCTGAGTTTATGACAGTGTTCATTGCATTACATGTCACTTTGTTACAGTGCCTCCTCGATTTTCGCGCACTAAAAAAATATTCATTTTGAGAGTATATAACCTTGTGAGTGTATTAAATATAAGAATTAACTTTTGAATAATATGACTTGAAAAATGTATTGAATAAAAAGTTTAATCACTATTCAATCATCTCCTACAATGCCGGTGTGGAGCCAACAATTTCGAATCGTCTCTGGTGTCACTTTGTCCCATGAAGCTTTGGCCCAATTCATAGCAGTAAGTTGATCAACAGCGTAAATCTTTGATCCCAACTTCTTGTAGTCTGTCAAGTTGCCGTCTGGTATGGCGTTTACTCGTTTGATAGCGTGGCGCAGCTGCTTCCTCTTGAAATGCCTTTTGAATGATGCAATGACGCCGGCATCCATGGGCTGAAGAACAGACGTTGCATTTGGCGGAAGCATCAGAAGACGATCATTGGTAAGTACAACCTCTTCGACCTTGTGTGACGATGCATTATCCAGGACCAATAGCACCGAGCGGTCAAGAGAAGCCATCATGGAATTGAATTTGGAAATCCACTCCGAAAAAATCGCAATTGTCATCCAAGCTTTTCGGTTGAAACGGTAAATGAATCGCAATTGCTCTGCGGATCTGTTTCCAAAACTTCTAGGTCGTGCAGCTCTACCGATAAAGCTTGTCGGAACAACTGCAATTTGCTGCAAGCGCCACCGTAATTCTTGTTTTGTCCTTCTTGAGGCCTTATTTGGACGACTTTGTTATGGATGTATCAGGGGTTCGGTTGTAGAAGAGAGCGCTTTCGTCCATGTTGTATATATCGTCCTTCGAGTAGCGCGAAGTTTCGAGCAGGATTCTACTCCCCTCATTCTCGATTTCGTCTTGGTTAAGTGACGCGCGTTCTCCATGAAGACGTCTTGATTTTAAATTGTGACATTTCATAAAACAATAGAGCCATCCACTTGAGAATTTCATGGATCTCTTTGGCGAGGGTTGAGTTTCATAAATAGCAAGGGCTTGCTCTTTAATCAAGTCTCCTCACACTTGCCAATCCAGTTCAAAAGCTCGTGATCGAGTGTCGTATTGCAAGGAGCTTTTAAGTTGTAGCGACGGCCAGCAACATCGATGTCTATGCAAGCATCGTCGAGAGATCGCGTGTCGTTCAGGATTGTTGAGATCGTTTTGCGATAAACTTTGATGGAGAAATTGTCATGGATCCATATCCCTATTTGTTTGTTGTCGACTCGTTGAAGCGTTTTCGAATACGCACGGATAGCATCCTTTTGAGCTAGTGTCAAGCGGCATGGTTTCGATGGCATGATTGTCGTCGACAATTTGAAATTTTGAATTTCAAGTCGTCGACATCTATATTTCCTTCGATATTTAATTAATATTAAATTTAGCAGTATATTGATTGATCCCTTGCGCGAAAATCGAGGAGATACTGTATGTTCAAGGAAAACTCCATGGATTATCGGATAGTTATCCGGATATCCATGGTTATTTCCTTGGATGTTTTGATGGATATCCGGATAATTATCCGGAAGAGTCCTTTGGAGGAGCACTTGTCTCAAATTACTCCTTGTTGTACTTGGATAAAGTATGTCGATTTTGCCCCCTGGTTGCCTTGAGGTTTGTATGTCCATTTTGCTCTCGCACCTATCTGGGTTTTTTCTTAGAGTTTTAAGTAATAGACTAGGGTGAGGCCAGGGCTACGCCCCTGGGTGGAGTGAAAAAGAAGAAATCTAATAGGCTAATGTTGAATGACGACTATCAGGAGATAAATCATGTCCTGACCAAAATCCGTCGACTCGAACCAAAAGAAAATTAAATTATCCAATCAGAGATGATATTATTTTTAAACTAAAAGGAGACGGTATTTACCTGGCACTCCTTATTCACTTCTTTCATATTTTACTTCGAATTGGCCTCCATAGTTTCCCTGTTTTGTTGTTTCATGGAGTCCTGACTATTCTTATGCTTCTTGATACACGATATTGTTGTGTAGTCTCGGCAGTCTGTCGTAATGTCCATTGATCACCAAAACTTGTTGTTGCCTTTTGCTTGGGCTCTTGACATGGCGACGTAAAGATGACCATGCGAGAAGACGGGTTCTGGAATCATCAGGTAGTCGAATTTTATCGACACCGAGTTCGGTACATGTGGGGTACGTTCAATGACCAATAGACTTGAGCAAAGCAGCAAGCTCTTGAATACTCTCTGATTTATTGTTGGTCAGCCCCCTGTTATCCGTCAGATGAACATTTGCGACCTATCTCCAAACGTAACTGTTCTTCAAGCATGTTTCGAGGATTAGCCCAGGTGTGCCCTTCAAAATGACTGGATGCATTTGCTTGAAGTCGCCCGAGAATATGATGACCTTTCCACCAAAATGAAGCGTGTTGTCCCACCAATGTTGCACCATGTGATCGACGGCCTCCACAGTACTTACGCCTCATGAAACACACGTTTTAGTTTTCCATCGCAGCTCCATGAAAATGTTCGGTATTTCGAGCCAAAATGGCTCTACTTCATAACATTCGCATATCGCGTCGTTACTCGCCTTTTGGAGTCCAAGCCTCTGGCCAAGGTATGCTTAAAGTGGCAGAAAGGGCTCGTTCACCGTACTGCACAGTGTGTTGAACGCTTATTCTGCGACCTTTCTGCCCGAGTAAAGCTATCCTAAGACATGCATTTCACCTTGCATCGTCAGTGAAAAACTCAACTGCCTTTCCTTTCGTGGCGCTTGTCTAAAGGAACCATATTGGACTTTTTCAACCTGTAATAACGGACAAATGACAAATTATGCTAATCGATTATCAATTCCAATCTGATCCCACTACTGTGCGCCTTTGAAAGAGAACCATCCAATCCTTATACATAGAAATAGAGTAGCATTCCAGTTGAACCCCACTGACCACTAACGATAAGAGCCATTCACTTCTCTGGACATATATTTCAAAATGTGCAATGGACAGTCTATGTGACTTGTCCCATGTTTTTTTTCGGACTACACATTGGACAGGGTAATGAAGGAAACAGTCAGCGAGGAATGGTGCATGAAAGTAATTTGAAACTCCTGTTGAATGGAACTCGCAGTCAATTGAAGGTGTGTGGGAAGTACGTGTGAAACACCATGCGAGATGTTCAACCTGACGGCCTTCTATTTCACCTGAAACAGTTCATGTGGCGAAGCTGGCAACAGTAAAACCTACATCTAACGCCAATATCTTGATTTGATCTTCTTCAGTCAGTTTGGATCACGATGGCATGAGATGTTGAGGTGAAATCACTGACTGAAGATGAGTGGACAGCATGGACAAAACAATTCCACATTAATTAAGCTTATTCAAGGCTTAAATCATCAATCTTCATTATCTAGTTGACATGTGGTTGGTCTCATACATACTGCATCTATATGACATACTTTCGGCTCACTTATATGAGGTTGTGGAGCTGATACGGCTGAAATATCTATTCGAACACGATGCCTTATTGAGTGTGCATTCAATGATGCCGTTTCATGGAACCAACATTAAACTTAGTCTAATGTGCAATGACAAATGTCCGATTTTTTCCTTGGTCTCATATTTTTGTGCTGAGTTTATGACAGTGTTCATTGCATTACATGTCACTTTGTTACAGTGCCTCCTCGATTTTCGCGCACTAAAAAAATATTCATTTTGAGAGTATATAACCTTGTGAGTGTATTAAATATAAGAATTAACTTTTGAATAATATGACTTGAAAAATGTATTGAATAAAAAGTTTAATCACTATTCAATCATCTCCTACAATGCCGGTGTGGAGCCAACAATTTCGAATCGTCTCTGGTGTCACTTTGTCCCATGAAGCTTTGGCCCAATTCATAGCAGTAAGTTGATCAACAGCGTAAATCTTTGATCCCAACTTCTTGTAGTCTGTCAAGTTGCCGTCTGGTATGGCGTTTACTCGTTTGATAGCGTGGCGCAGCTGCTTCCTCTTGAAATGCCTTTTGAATGATGCAATGACGCCGGCATCCATGGGCTGAAGAACAGACGTTGCATTTGGCGGAAGCATCAGAAGACGATCATTGGTAAGTACAACCTCTTCGACCTTGTGTGACGATGCATTATCCAGGACCAATAGCACCGAGCGGTCAAGAGAAGCCATCATGGAATTGAATTTGGAAATCCACTCCGAAAAAATCGCAATTGTCATCCAAGCTTTTCGGTTGAAACGGTAAATGAATCGCAATTGCTCTGCGGATCTGTTTCCAAAACTTCTAGGTCGTGCAGCTCTACCGATAAAGCTTGTCGGAACAACTGCAATTTGCTGCAAGCGCCACCGTAATTCTTGTTTTGTCCTTCTTGAGGCCTTATTTGGACGACTTTGTTATGGATGTATCAGGGGTTCGGTTGTAGAAGAGAGCGCTTTCGTCCATGTTGTATATATCGTCCTTCGAGTAGCGCGAAGTTTCGAGCAGGATTCTACTCCCCTCATTCTCGATTTCGTCTTGGTTAAGTGACGCGCGTTCTCCATGAAGACGTCTTGATTTTAAATTGTGACATTTCATAAAACAATAGAGCCATCCACTTGAGAATTTCATGGATCTCTTTGGCGAGGGTTGAGTTTCATAAATAGCAAGGGCTTGCTCTTTAATCAAGTCTCCTCACACTTGCCAATCCAGTTCAAAAGCTCGTGATCGAGTGTCGTATTGCAAGGAGCTTTTAAGTTGTAGCGACGGCCAGCAACATCGATGTCTATGCAAGCATCGTCGAGAGATCGCGTGTCGTTCAGGATTGTTGAGATCGTTTTGCGATAAACTTTGATGGAGAAATTGTCATGGATCCATATCCCTATTTGTTTGTTGTCGACTCGTTGAAGCGTTTTCGAATACGCACGGATAGCATCCTTTTGAGCTAGTGTCAAGCGGCATGGTTTCGATGGCATGATTGTCGTCGACAATTTGAAATTTTGAATTTCAAGTCGTCGACATCTATATTTCCTTCGATATTTAATTAATATTAAATTTAGCAGTATATTGATTGATCCCTTGCGCGAAAATCGAGGAGATACTGTATGTTCAAGGAAAACTCCATGGATTATCGGATAGTTATCCGGATATCCATGGTTATTTCCTTGGATGTTTTGATGGATATCCGGATAATTATCCGGAAGAGTCCTTTGGAGGAGCACTTGTCTCAAATTACTCCTTGTTGTACTTGGATAAAGTATGTCGATTTTGCCCCCTGGTTGCCTTGAGGTTTGTATGTCCATTTTGCTCTCGCACCTATCTGGGTTTTTTCTTAGAGTTTTAAGTAATAGACTAGGGTGAGGCCAGGGCTACGCCCCTGGGTGGAGTGAAAAAGAAGAAATCTAATAGGCTAATGTTGAATGACGACTATCAGGAGATAAATCATGTCCTGACCAAAATCCGTCGACTCGAACCAAAAGAAAATTAAATTATCCAATCAGAGATGATATTATTTTTAAACTAAAAGGAGACGGTATTTACCTGGCACTCCTTATTCACTTCTTTCATATTTTACTTCGAATTGGCCTCCATAGTTTCCCTGTTTTGTTGTTTCATGGAGTCCTGACTATTCTTATGCTTCTTGATACACGATATTGTTGTGTAGTCTCGGCAGTCTGTCGTAATGTCCATTGATCACCAAAACTTGTTGTTGCCTTTTGCTTGGGCTCTTGACATGGCGACGTAAAGATGACCATGCGAGAAGACGGGTTCTGGAATCATCAGGTAGTCGAATTTTATCGACACCGAGTTCGGTACATGTGGGGTACGTTCAATGACCAATAGACTTGAGCAAAGCAGCAAGCTCTTGAATACTCTCTGATTTATTGTTGGTCAGCCCCCTGTTATCCGTCAGATGAACATTTGCGACCTATCTCCAAACGTAACTGTTCTTCAAGCATGTTTCGAGGATTAGCCCAGGTGTGCCCTTCAAAATGACTGGATGCATTTGCTTGAAGTCGCCCGAGAATATGATGACCTTTCCACCAAAATGAAGCGTGTTGTCCCACCAATGTTGCACCATGTGATCGACGGCCTCCACAGTACTTACGCCTCATGAAACACACGTTTTAGTTTTCCATCGCAGCTCCATGAAAATGTTCGGTATTTCGAGCCAAAATGGCTCTACTTCATAACATTCGCATATCGCGTCGTTACTCGCCTTTTGGAGTCCAAGCCTCTGGCCAAGGTATGCTTAAAGTGGCAGAAAGGGCTCGTTCACCGTACTGCACAGTGTGTTGAACGCTTATTCTGCGACCTTTCTGCCCGAGTAAAGCTATCCTAAGACATGCATTTCACCTTGCATCGTCAGTGAAAAACTCAACTGCCTTTCCTTTCGTGGCGCTTGTCTAAAGGAACCATATTGGACTTTTTCAACCTGTAATAACGGACAAATGACAAATTATGCTAATCGATTATCAATGTTTTGTGCCTTCATGTTCACTAGAGGTGGTTGGTTCACGACTGGAGAGATGTGAAATATGTGCTTGGGACAGCAAAAAGTCCCAATAACGATCCAAACATGACTCGCCGTCGTGTTTTGCAAAACACGACGGCCAATGTCAACTCGGAGACTTCTGATTGGCTCCGTTGATTTTGGAAACTTACTCGGAATTGCCCCTTAGGGGCAACCAAATCAGGGCTCCACAACACATGGTCATATGGATGAGATGGATGACAGGTGAGACAAGGAAACTGTCCCACGTATTGATTGATACAATGAATCTTATATCAAATTCTATAAATATAAATATCAATTTATAGTGGTATTAATATAAAGAGTGTATTTGGAAATGATGAATAAAAACACCAGTGTGAGGATCTAACTTTCAAGTGAACGCTTGTACGGATGGCGGCCAAAACGGTGCGCTGTGCTTTGTGAAAATGGTCCTAGACTGGCGGCAAGGCCAAGAACTCGCCCAACAAGGCTAGTGCTACCTATGGCACTGGTTACTGCAACGCCCAATGTCCTCACGACATCAAGTTTATCAACAGTGAAGCCGATGCGAATAACTGGGTCCCCAGGACGGGTGACCCGAACTCTGGTTCTGGTCAACACGGTTCTTGCTGCGAGGAAACGGACATTTGGGAGTCCAACTCCATCAGTCAAGCTTGCACGTCGCGCCCAAAGACGGTGACGGGTCATTACCGCTGCTTGAGTCTCACAGAGTGTGGTGACGATGCCACTGGCAACCGCTCCGACGGTGTGTGCGACAAGGACGGCTGCGACTTCAACACTTACCGTCTGAACGACCACACGTTCTACGGCCCTGGCTTCAACATCAATGTCGACTCGCCCAAGCTTGTGACAGTCGTGACCCAATTCATCACGATCGACGGCAACTTGGTCAAAATCAAGCGCTTACACGTCCAAAAGAGCAAGGGCAGCGACAACTCGGCCTTCAACTGGAGCGGCATTGATGCCACTGAGCAACCAAGCCAAGACTTTGCTTGGCGACGCCAAAGGCCACTCGAAGAGGAGAGAGTTAATGGCCATGGGCGACGCGGTAAAGAAGGGTGTGGTGTCGACCATGAGTTTGTGGGTGGTCTACACCGCCAATTGCTTGTGATTGGACTTGACGTCGCCGACCAACAAGAGCCCATTTCCCCCGTCTACAGACACACACCGGCTCACCCAGTCTTCCCCGCGTGCAAGGACTAGTCACCTCCTAACCTTCGCCCCACCCCCCCTTTCCTTTTCTTGTGGCTCTCGCGACCTTTTCTATAAGTCGCCTTTCCCACAAGTGGTGCCACGAACCGGGACGTTGGCCTTATGGAAGATTACACGATGACTGGATTGCGCGCAACAACGAAGATTGATGAATCCAACTTGGCTGATAATCAAATGTCAGTCTCGCTGGAGCCATCGCCGGCGCCACCCTCATCGTCGAAGCGACATGCGAGACGAGCGAAGACGGCCCAACAGAGCCGTCATGGGCGGGCTCAAGATTTGCAAGTGTCAATATCGACCCAAGCTGACCAACCGTCAGATGCGCCGCGTCGGCGCTCTGTTACCTCTCAACAAAACAACCCAGCAACAGGATCTCATTGGAACAACGACTCCTCACAGGCCGCTAAATCTTCATCGTGTACAAACTGCCGACCTTTAAGGAGCACTGAAATAGTAAGGCATGTTGAACATTTGGTTTCTATATTTTTGGATCTGAGCACTTGTTTATTGACGAGTATATATATATATGTATAGTTTACATACATACATACACCAAATTTTCTCCATATTATTGGTTAAAATCCAGCTTAGAATTGGCTAAATCCCCTCCATAATTACTTATCCCAAATTCCATCGATATTATTGGTTAAAATCCAGCTTAGAATTGGCTATATCCCCTCCATAATTACTTGATTGAAATATATCCCAAATTTCCTCGATTTCATTGGTAGATTTTGCAGGGTATAGGCATACTGTCTTCTAATTGGTTGTATTACTCGCAAACAGTTACCGGTGCCTTTTTATTCTGCATTCTACCTGAGAAATGCAACGCCACATCAGCCCTCGTTCCCCTAGCATTACTCCTGTTCGTGGATCTCTCTTTCCTAGTGGTGGTTCTGTTTGTCCTGGTGGTGGATTACTTCTTCCTGCTAGTGGCTCTCTTTTGTCTGGTGGTGGTTCTCATTTTCCTGTTGGTGGTGGTGGTTCTCATATTCCTGCTGGTGGTTCTGTCTTTCCTTTCGGTGGCTCCGTTTCTCCTGGTGTTGGCTCCGTTCCTCCTGGTATTGCCTCCGTTTCCCCTGGTGTTGCCTCCGTTTCTCCTGGTGTTGCCTCCGTTTCTCCTGGTGTTGCCTCCGTTTCTCCTGGTGTTGCCTCCGTTTCTCCTGGTGGTGGCTCTTTTTTTCCCTTAGGGAGACAGTCTGTTTACCCTAATGGTATTCCTAACACCATTAACTATGACGACACTGGCGACTCTCAGCTTGATAACTTTGTTAATCAAGAAGATTTACACTCAGTTGTTCACGGTCGAACCCACTCAATCCCACCACCTCCAATCAAGTATTCTCCTCCTTAGATGATGCTTTGACTTCGTTGCATAATTGGACGTTAATGAATGGTTTCAATGTAACTCGCAAGAAAAAGACGGCTACTGAAGTACTGTACATGTGTGACAGAGGGGGTCATCCGAAAAATACAAGAAAACTACGATGTGAAGATCGCAAAAGAATGTTGCGTGGGTCAAAGAAAATTGGATGTCCAATGAGAATCAAAATTGTGTTTAACGAAAATCAATGGAATATAGTTTATACAAGAGATGGTAGCACCTTACATAATCACCCCCCGACGAATCATGCGTCTGTCCATCCAGACCATCGTCGTCGAGCTGCTGCCTCATAAGTGCAACCGCCTGTCCCCTCTATGGCAGCTCTTATGGGCTCTTTCAGCGACCAATGATTTACTTAAAAAAGCCAAAGCTACAATTGAAAGTGGCCGCGAGATATCTTCATGTGGGGTTACATTCCGTGTTATTCATGGTTGGCCGTGTATTCACGAAATTATGAACCTGATTCGATCGTCCGGAAGACAAATATTCCTGCCTACAGACTTTGATCCGCACTGGTGGATTCGTCCCCACTCATACAACTCGCGAAACGATCGAATTCTAGAGCCGACAACGTTAGTTCGACGCTAAGAGTCGGGGGCTAGTACTCTTAGCCATCAAACAAATCATGGGGTCAATTCCACCAGAAGAGAGCCAATCTGGCCAGTAATTGTCGATTTGAATCATGCAGCACGGCCATATACCAGTGGGCCGGTTCTTCCTCCTCTATCGTCTTTGGTCCGTGAAGAATTTCGGTAAAGTAGAATACTAGTAAGCTTTTAAGTCAATTTAATAGAAATATATTTTTCAATTGTGTCTATACATGATATCCTTCTCCCGGTAGCTGTTGTTATGTCTTGTGGTCAAATTTCACATTGTGTCCGCATTGTACACGACCGTTGTGGTCTTGGGTTGTATCATTTGAATGGTTTGCTCATGGATTTGTTATTGCTCATAAACTTGTCGTGATCTCTGCATTTTGGTCTCGTAATTTAGCTGATTCTGCAATCAGTGTGTGCACCAATACATTCTGCATGTCATCCAGAGGAGCCAATTCTTCGTCAGATTGATTCGAGATACTGATGATCTGCAGAGCTGATCGATCGCGCATTGAATGATGGAAATCGCTTTGGCAAAGCGTGCAAAGGCCACTACGGAAGCTACGAATTGCGCACGAGAGCGCGATGCATAGACAGACCGCCGCATGTACACAATCCAACTGCTGCCAATACGTGGGACAGTTTCCTTGTCTCACCTGTCATCCATATGACCATGTGTTGTGGAGCCCTGATTTGGGTGCTCCTTACGATGGGTTTGCACCGATCGCGACATACGGGTTGGAACAATCGAGCATGATTTGCTTTGCGCATAAGAGTGGCAGTGCAAAGACGAGAATTGGATAGGGACTTGAATTTTTTCAAAGCCATATGCTGTTATATGTAGTAAAAATGCAAAGGCTTTAGGAAGCTCGACAGGTTTCGCAGCGTTTTTCGCACGGCTTGTTGCCATCGATATTGCCAAGTTGGCGATTTCAACAAAGAGAGTTGTTACCAGGAACTTGCATCCCAAATAGATTGATGGGGTTGCACTTTGTGCGTTTTCCGACGTCGGCAATTAAAACAACATCATAGGGAGTGCGATATTCGTCAGACAATCGCCCAGCAAATTGCGCTTACATGAGCTAAACGGGGGTGTCAAGTGGAGGAGGAACGAGTTGTCAATATGGAAGACGATGGGGTTCTTTACTTGTCTCAAGTCGAGAAAGTGGCAGGTTGTTATCAGGCAGAGCCTCTAACAAGATGAACCTCTTCGTAAACCGTGGCAGAAAGTCTCTTTGGATGGAATGAAATGGGTGGAATGTGTCTAATTTTTCTCATTGAGATCTGGATCGTCACTGGATGTCTTTGAGAATTTTCACTGCGAGTGGGTGCGTAGAGATTCGCTGGAGGAGGTGTGTCACTTTGGCCGACCAGGGAAAGTATGACATCACGTTTTGAAACTCCCGTGAATTGGCCCCTTGGATGCATGGACAGAGGCCATTCACGCTCATCGAACACACATTATGACGAATTTCATCTAAGAGATTTCCTAGCTGGAGAGCTCTGGACTCCCTGAGCCGAGTAGTGAGTGTTCTCTCGTCTGTTTTGTAACAGCACAAGTCTTCCATGGCATGTGCAGCGATGGCTAAGATCGCCCTCTACGCTCTAGATACTAGTGTGATTGTAATTTGAACCAAGTTGCCAGTCGAATTATGGTATTGTAGTCTCTCAAGGCCGAATACAAGAATCTGTCATGCCATGAGTGCTCCATTCACTGTCGTGTTATTCTAATTGATATTTGATCTTGGATGACGTCTATTGCGGATGCGATTCATCAACTAACTGTACATCAAACGAAAGACGACCATAGAATTCATGATGTCACATGATAAACAATCGCTGGTCGTCCGTCGTATATCGAGAAACCTTCCCGTCGGCCCGCTTAATATTCTGACAGATTTATTGTTGAAGTTTGTATGAGTGACACCGCTGCACATCTCTCTGATGTCTGCTTAACATCTCAGCGAGCTCTTCAAGTCGATCACATGTCTTCCTCTTTCCGACGGGAACCCATGGAAATCGACGTTGCACGTTGTCTCCACACCATGCACCACTCGAGGACACCAGTATGGCATTTCTCGTAAAATTTGAATGTTGTACAAAGATATTCAGTGGTAAGATCGATTAGTACTACACTGTACCGGTATGTGAGAAGAAATCAACGGGCAAACGCATCTTCCAGGTCCTTGAAAGCTCGAGCAACTCGGTCATGTTCAATCGAACGATCATCTGCCCACTTTGGCAGCCATGATCTCAATCGCATCGATAAACTTAGATTAATTATCTATTATTGTGTTGCCAAGGTTGCTGGCATGACTGGAGACGAAAAGAAGTATCGATTAAGAGGTAATGCTCTTGCTGTCGACCGCTTTCTTCGCGAAATCCGACTTAGTATGTTGTCATCAGTATCTCCTGTTGTCTCGACGCCGTCGACGAGGAAGTGTCATCTTTGTACAAAGAACTTCCTTCCCTTCTCGACGCGATCCCATTGCGATAGATGCGGTCAGGTACGCCCACGTCTGCCCCAAAACAATCTTTTGATTAGTCCAACGAACAACAGATGGCGTTGGCATTCGAACGATTTGTTCGGATGAACCCTCACCTTCACCATCAACAGTCCAAGGTCCCTTTGCCGACCGCAACATTCAACCATTTTCCGCACCTGTACGATGAGGTGATGGAAGCTAAAACGAGACAAGCCAGCGCGCATTTCAACAAGCCGTTTCATCCGGATGAATTCAAGCAACTTGTTTCTTTAGACAACATCGCGTGTCCCGAGCTGAAGAAGCCAGACCTCAGCGAGATGAAATCGTTCTGGAAAAAATACGTCCGATACCGAAAGGAACTGGACGAAAAATACAAGATGTTTGGCGGCAGTGTTGCCATTCAATTCAAGAACGTCCGACAATGTATGGACGAGTATACCTTTGAGAGCCTCTGCCTTTACCGATGGTGGACCCGAGATCCTGACGATGTTTCTGACGAGGATGTCAACTGTCTGTTTGAAGCCGACTGTTTGGGCTCCAAGGTGGACATAAAGATATTTCTTGACAAGCTCGAAAAGGATCTCAAGATGGACAAGTCTGTGACAAGATATGTACTGAGCCTGGCTTCCCCAAGTTACTATGAAATTGAGGTTGAAGCCGCCAGACGCTATTTTCTCAACGCTCTTGAACCGATCAGCGTGCGAAAAAAGATTTCGACCGAATTGCGCTTTTCGAAGAAGCGCTATATGGTCTGGAAGGACTTTGTTGACCTCTGCATTGATTACATGAAGACTTGGTGCATGTATGAGGATGTCTTCAAGTCAGACACAAGACCTGAAGCAAAACCTGAGGCAAGAAAGAAGTTCGACCGACCCAGTCAGAAACCACGCGTCGAAAAGAAACAAGCCGAGTCGGCGGACACAGCCGCCCCTGGTGATGCGAAAGCTAAGGCTTCTAAGCCTTCTTACACTTGCCTGAAATGCCAAAGTGTCGACTACAATGTTTGGAAATGTCCTAAGCTCAAGGATGAAGCCGAAGCAAAGTCCTTGCTTAAGGCTTACTACGATGCCAAACGTGTGGCCAAGCCAAAGAAACCAAATGTTGACTCGTTGCTAAGCGCCACAGGAAGCGATTTCATTCAAGCTGTCTGCGCTGGACTCGAAATGAAAGTCCTTTTCGACTCGGGGGCGGACGTGTGCGTCATTTCGCGGGACTTTGTAAGACGGGCTACGGCTAGCGGTAGCACTCTGCATCTGAAGCCGCTCCAAGCTCCAGTGACTGCCTTGGCCTTTAATGGTACACCAGTTGTGATCCGCGATGGTGTAAAAATCGATCTGAGCATCCCTACCAATGCTGGACCGATAGACATGACAAACCTCAGATGTTGGGTGCAAGACGATGATCTCCCGCCGGGATGTGCAGACCTCCTTGTGTCCAAGTCCGTGATGAGACAGTTGGGATTTGACCAGCAAACTCTCCTATTGAATGCTCAGAGTATTCGCCCTGTTTGGGATTTTGAACCTGAATATGACCCGACTACTGGACAGCGGCTCGTTGATTCGCTACGCATAAATGCTCACGATGACCTTATCCATGATGGCGATGAGATGTGTCTCCCTCGTCCCCAACCTCTGGACCAGCAGAAGATTCATGTCCGAAATATCTTGGACGGAAAACTTGAGGTCGCTTGGCAGAACGGCATGGACCCAGTGGCCCACGCGAAATTGACTTCACTTCTCACGAAGTTCGAAGACGTGTTCCGAATTGAAATTGGCCGCGATCCCCCTGTGAAGGTGCCTCCTATGGTGGTAAAGCTAAAGCCCGGTGCTACCCCAGTCAAGTGTGGCGCTCGCCGATATTCTCTCAATCATCGGGAATTTATGAAAACCCATATGGAAGACTTATGTGAAGCTGGGCTGATGTACTACAATGATTCAAGTGCCTGGGCGTCCCCTCCGTACATTGTTGCCAAGCCAGGGACCAACAAGTATCGCATGACCGTGGATGTCAGGTCTGTCAACTCGAGGACAGAGCCTGTTCAGTGGCCAATGCCCGTTATCGAAGTGGTGATGAAAAATCTGGCTGGTTCCACCTGCTTTGTTGCCCTGGATTTCTTCAAAGGCTACTGGCAGTTCCCTTTGGACCCTAGCTGCCGTGACCTTTACACTATCATGACGGATTTAGGGTGTTACACGTCCAATCGGATCCCTACGGGGGGCTCAGGATCTGTCGCTTACTGCCAAGCCACAGTGACAAATATGTTCAAGTCAATATTATACAAGTGCCTCTTGGTTTGGATCGACGACCTGCTAGTGTATGCCACAACGCATTCAGATCTTATGAACTGCTTCGAAGAAGTCCTGTCAATATGCTCAGAAACGGGGCTAAAGCTCAACCCCGACAAGTGTGAGTTCTTCGCCACGGAGCTAAAATGGTGTGGGAAGTTGGTATCCGGGAGTGGTGTCCGACACGACCCCGGGCGTATTGCCGCGCTGCAAAGCATGTCGCTTCCCAGAACAGGGCGGATCTGATGCAGTTTCTATGCGCAGTGAACTGGATGCGTTCACACATCCCCCGTTATAACGAAGTGGTTGCTCCTCTTATGGCCGCCCTCCAGCGAGTTTACTCGCAATCAGGCCTAAAGACAAAAAAGAAGCTCGACAAGTTTGTCCTTCCTGTCGATTTTTTCTCAGATGTGGAAAAGACAAACTACGATCACATCAAAGAGCAGCTATCGTCTTCTGTGAAGCTAGCTCACCACGATCCCAGCAAAATGGTTTGTGTATTCCCCGATGCCAGCCTACGATTCTGGGGCGCAATTGTCACCCAAGTACCCATGAACCAGTTGAGTCTGTCAATCGATTCCCAAGATCATGAACCTCTCGCTTTCTTGAGTGGTCCCTTTCGAGGCTCCCAAATGGCCTGGTCCATCATTGAGAAGGAAGCATTTTCTATCGTAGAAACCTGCAAGCGGATGGATTTCCTGCTCTTGCGTCCTAATGGATTCAAGTTGTACACAGACCACCGGAACCTGACCTTCCTTTACGATCCCCACTCATGCAGCCGTGATATCGCAAGGTATACGGCTGAAAAGGTCCAACGATGGGGCTTGGTGATGATGGGCTTCAACTACACGATCCATCATATCGATGGTGAGGACAATGTGTGGGCTGACCTCCTGTCCAGATGGGGCGCTCAGCATATACCCCCCTCCGTTCAAGCCCTACATGTCATTCCATCGAATCCCAGCCCTCTCTTGGACGAAGATTTTGTTTGGCCATCAGTCGATGAGATCATTGATTGCAAGATAAAGCCCTCGTCGAGCACCCTCAACTTGTGGAGAAGGACCCAACATGCCCGGATGTGTTAACTACACACCGGCCCTACTGCTCATCCGAAGGACGAATGTGGATACCGAGTTGTGACCCGGGATCCAATACGATTACCAAAATCAAGATACGAATTATGGTCCTCGGACATTGTGGTACAGCTGGCCACCGCGGACTCGAAATGACCTTAAAGGCCGTGTCGGAAAGATTTACGTGGTGTGATCTCATCGAAGATGTCAAGCTATTTTGCTCTCAGTGCTTCCACTGTCAGAAATCAGCATCAGGGACCATGGTTCCAGTTCCCCTCGGCTCCCAGATACATGCCTCACACCCAAACGAAGTTCTCCACTTTGATTTTCTCTACATGGGACCTTCTGACACAGGCGACATGTATGTATGAATTTTGAAAGACGACCATTCGATGTGCTTGCAAGGAACGAACCACCCATCAGCAGACTCAGATGCGGCTTGTTTTGCCCTCCACTCATGGTTCAACTGGTTCGGTATAGTCCGTACTTGGATATCCGATCAGGGTTCCCATTTCAAAAACCGCTGCGTAGCTGAAATGCAGCGTGTGTATGGGGCTCATCATCACTTCACCCTCCCTGGCTGTCCCTGGGCTAACGGTTCAATCGAAATTGTTAACAATCATTTCCTGAAGCTCGTTCGCTGCCTCTTGGCCGAATGGAAGTTACCCCATACCTCCTGGCCGAGGGTTATCTCCATAGCAATTAAAATATTGAACAACTCTCCCAGTCGGCACTTGAAAGGACTAGCCCCCATCACAGTCTTCTGCAATATACCCCTTGTCTTCCTCTCAATGGAATTTGCCACCCTGACACGTTCACGCCTATCCCACCTGAAGAGTTCGACGCTTTCCTTGCTTCACGATACGACGGTCTCGAGGCTCTACAGCAATCGATTTACGACATGCACCACGACTTAGCGGCCCACAAGGACAAAATTCGATCCCAAAAACGAGCTCAAACGAAGCGTGGAGCGGTTCCTCAACAATTCTCGATCGGCAATTTCGTTCTGGTGTTAAAGTCAGTGCCGAAAACACTCTATATGTGGGATGGCCCATGGGTTATCACTCGAACGATATCCAACTGGACGTACGAAGTCCAAATTTCGAGACAAAGGCCCTCCATGAGGCGCATGGTTGTCGCTTGAAGCCATACAGAAATGGCTCATTGGAGTTATCCCAAGAGCTTCTTGATTCTATCAAGTTTTGTTCTGTTGGCAATGAAGTTAAGAAAAATGTGGACGCCAGATACAACCTCGTCACCAAGATGTACGAGTGCCAAGTTGTTTGGCTGGGTATGGAAGATGACACGACTTGGGAGCCAGCGCGCCACCTCTATGAAGACGTGTTGACACTTTTCAAGGAATTTGTCCTTATGTAGAGTTCATCAACAGGTGAAGAACATCCCGAATTTGCACTCTACAAGGCCATGCAGATCGAATTCCCGCTCGATGGCAACGCTCCGACTCAACACGGAAAATTAAAGAAAAGCCGCAAAAAAGGTCCTTAAGTGCGTGACATATTTGCTGGTAAACTCCCGTTCAAAACCCAAGCTGGCCTCTTGAAAAGGGCTCACCGCACTAGTCTCAACACCTCTGCCTACCTGTTCGAACCACTCTGCTCTTTCGCCCTTATCTCCCCTGCACATGTCAACAGATGCACTTGTGCACTCATCCTCGGTGCTTCAGCCGTAGCACTTCAATCATTACCCGCAAGGGACGAAGAGCGACCAGATAACGACGAACGACCGACCAGATGTAGGGCAGATAAGAGTCTTTAATCCCAGTTTCCAATTTGCCACCTCAAGGTCTCGTTCTCCTATACGCGGCCGTGCCAGGAAGCTACTCTCATTCTCCCGACCGCACTACAGTCTGACCATACCCTACTTGATTCAGGTGATAGATCAGTCCTACGAAAGCCACGTCCAAAGCCGATGTTCAGTTTGCAAATCGTGATCCAGGATATCCAGTAGTGCCTGCATGTTACTCACTCTACACGAAGCTCCTTGATCATCGTGATCACTTTAAGTCTTGCTTGATCCCCATGACGTCTCGGTGGTTTTCTTGGATTGTTGGCGTCCTTGTCCTCGCAATCTTGGCGAAGATGTCACATTCCCAAAAGATCTCGATTGGACGAAACAAACGCATTGTGATTGTCGGTGGTGGTCCTGCCGGCGTCCATTGGGCGTCCGTCTTGGCTATCAAAGGCTTTACGAACATTCGAATCCTCGATTCCGGCAATGAAATTGGCGGCAAATCCAAGTCGTTCTATGACAAAGATGGCATTCGTCATGACTTGGGCACGTGCTACGCTCACACTTTGTACCAACCGATCTTTGACCTGCTGAAGCGCTACGACCCAAACAACGTTCCACTGCCTTACCTCCCGACCAACAAGGGTCAGACGTGGGTTCTCCGTGACGGTTTCCCCACCACAGACTACAATTCCTTCAGTGTCCAAGTCGCAATGGTCAATGAAAAGTTGTCAGCGCCCCAACAAGCTGCCAGCTCCCTCGCGGATGCCATTTCGAGATACATCCAAATCCACGAATCGATCTTTGGTGTGTACTCGTACGGCCTTCCCCCCAAGCCGAAGGATTTCTCTCTGATTCGAATGACGGCGTGGGATTTCCTCGTGAAGAACAACTTGACCGCCCTCGCGGGTCCTTTGTCGTACACTCTTGGGCAGCAAGGCTATGGCTTCTTTCAAGAAACGGCGGCGTTCTACATGCTCTGGTGGGTCCATCCTGACATGTTCAAGGATCGCCGTCAGTACATGCTCAGTGGTGGTTTCCAGTCGCTGTGGATCAACATGGCTAAGGCGTTTCCAGACCAAGTGACTGTCAGCCTCCGCCATAAAGTAACGAAGATTGTCCGCTCGGCCAAGTCTGGCATCACGATCAGTGCGACCATCGACGATACGACGCCCGTGACGATCCAAGCCGACCATTTGGTCATGGCTGTCGATTTGAACCGCAATAACGCACCAATTGTTCCTGATTTGGATTCGAAGGAAAGGCCGCTCTTTACAACTCAAAACATCGCCGCCACATTCGTCGTCTCGTTGATTGAATCCGATGCATCGCCCATTGAAACCGTCGCTGAATGGTGGCCTAATCGCGGCGCGGGTTCGATGCAAGGCCGCCTCCAACTGACAAGAAACACCCGCTTGGCTCTCTATGGCCCCAACTCGTCCGTCCCCTACAGCTTGAGTACAACCCCTGGCTCGCCGCCGGTCACCTTTGGCGTGAATGCCACGGGGCGACAGCGACGAGTGGCGTACCAATACTACTTGCGCCCAGCTCGAGAGAACGATGCTTCAGCTAGTCGAGACACGTTGTTGCTGGATCTGCAGATGGCCAACATGTCGAATGTCAATGTGATCAAGCAGTACGAATGGAACTATGCGCCTCGGTACAACCAGTCAACAATTGAAAAAGGCGCGCCTTGGAATGTCTGGGAGCAACAAGGCTACCGCAATACGACATGGATCGGCTCCTCTGTCTGCTACGAAAGCACCTTGGACGTCGTCACGTACAACAACAACCTCATCAAACGTGTCGTCATGACTGGATAAATTTTCATAAGCTTCAATGTTTCCATCTTCCATCCCATTTCTTTGTCAAACCAGAGAGGTTACGCTTAAAATAGAGTTTGAATGAAGTGGTGGTTGCGAAATTTTCTCCTTGTCATTGTCATAGGGTTATCAAGCTGTCGCGGCTGTCATCAAGGATTGTGTCGCCATTCATTGACGCGGGGGACGATATCGTTGACGAGTGAAAGAGTGAGCGGCGTGCGGCGACAAGTGCAGATCGATTGATCGAACAGTCAAAGCACGCTGCAATGATCTCAAATGAAGCTTGTTTGGAAAGTCGCCACAGTTGAATGCAGCGGTGGCAGCAAATCTCCACAACACATTAGCAAACGACGAACACCAAGAGGACCAGCATACCTGACCGCATTTCTTGCAATGGGATCGCTTCGAGAAGGGAAGGAATTTCTTTGTACAAAGCTGACACTGTCTCGTCGACGGCGTCGAGACAACAGGAGGCACGGATGGCAGCAGACTAAGTCGGATTTCACGAAGAAAGCGGTCGACATTCAAGAGCATGCGGCATTGCTGCATGAGCATGTCGTCAAACTGCTTGAAAAGTTGACCACATTCCCAATGCGCAACGTAAAACATGTCCAATTGACCCGGTCGATCCGCTTCGAGGAAGACAAATCCACTGCCGTAGTTTGTCAAACGCAGCAAGCCGACAGTGGCGTCAAAAGGAGGACAGCAAGGCAGCTCAATCGACTTTGACGACCAGATCCATCCTTGTCGATCGTTCATTTCAAAGGAATCCTTGCACTATAGTAGATCTTTGCAGAGAAAGAAGCAACGAGCCGCCGTACCTCGAGCGTGTTGGCATCCCATCGTGAGAGCATCTTGGGCATGTCGTAGCAGCTCCAATTGATCCTGATCGACTGCTTTCCAGAGGATGGAATCGAGTACAAGGGCACGGTGTCAAGCAGATCTTTTCCAAATCGTCGATTGAATTCTTGTGGATTGGACGTGTGGAATGCAAACAATCGTTGGATCTCAGTGATTGTCGCCACGACTTGCATGTGGCCAAGGTACAACAATCCCCGAGGAGACGCAACGCCTTTGTAGAGCTTGAGATCAAGCTGGTTGGCGATCTTTGTGTACTTTACAGTGCCGTCAGTGAGTTCCGTCTTGCTAATCTAGTTGAAAGTCGTGAGATGGTTAGACGACTGGGCCAGGACGGACTAATTCGCTGGCATGCTGGAGAGCAGTCTCTCGGAAGGCGTCTTCTTCCTCGAGCGACAACTTTGGGCACTTGAATCGGTCGTTCGTACGCAGCAATTCGAGCGTTCTCTGGACTTCATACTTGCTCTTCTCGGTCATGAGTGTGCGCTTATGTCGATCGTTGGTCAGGAATTGCTCGATGTCCAGCAAGGCTCGGCATCGTTTCTTCGCCACAAGTTCTAAAATCGGCTGCCGACACTTCATAACATGCTCCAGGACCCATTCAGCTCGATTTCCTTGGTGGCAATCCAAGTGAACAATGTAATACATGTCGATGAACCCTGGATAGTCCCTTGACTCGACGAAAACGTGACCACTGCCATGGTTTGTCGACCGCACAAAGCCAAAGCTCATGTCGAAGGGCGGACAACACGTCATCTCGATGGATTTGTGCGACCGAACCCATCCCCGTTGCCCATGGAGCTCGAACGAGTCGTGGCACTAGCACCGACACAACACTTTCCTATCGGAAACATTTTTCATACCTCCAGGAGACAAGCATCTCGTCGCATGATGACTTTGGGCACTTGTCCGTCGTATGCTCGCCACGTGACGGTGATTTTGCTATCTGGAGCGCTTTCTGTCGGCGTGTTGATCGTGTACAAGTGGACTGCATCGAGCAATCCTTTGCCAAATCGTCGGCAAAATTCCTTGGGATCGGTCGCTTCCATTTGAAAGAGCGCTTTGATTTCATCGAGCGTGGCTTCAATTCGCATGTGGCTGCAGTGGAGCGTCGCGCCGGGTGGAGCTCCAATGTATACACCTCGGTAGATATCAAGACCTTGCTCGGACGCAATGCGGGAGTAGAAAATATTTCCATCTTGGAGCTTGGTCTTTTGAATCTACGGAAATCCGCGTGAGAGTTGAATGACGGCGCGGCACGAGTACGACATCTACTGTATTCTTGAGCGCTTGTTCTTTCAGCGCTTCGGCCAAGGTTGCTGACATGACTGGACACGAAAAGAAGGATCCGTTGAGAGGTAATTGTAGCGGCATTTCGACAGTGAGAAAGCGACGCAAGATGGGAAATTTGCTCCAGTGTACAGACTTGCATGCTGGAACAGACTGATTCTTATCCACGTCTCTTCAATTCAAGCTAGCAGAGAGCGCGGTTTTCACAGTCACATCTCTTGAAGGATTGAAGAGTTTGAACTTTAAGCCACGATCGTGGGAAGTGAGAATAATCGATGCGTCATTGGATCATGTCGATGGTGCCCATATTGTCAACGTTGTGCAAGGCAGCGTCAGACATGGGCAGCACTTCCACAATCGAGTTGACGCCCTTCTCGGCGGCAAAGGCGAGCATTTCTTCGATTTGAGCAGGCGAGCCGATGATCGAACCCGTGAATGAAATCTGCCGAAGCACCACCGACATGGCAGAAAGAGAGAGAGGCTTTTTTGGGAGCACCGACCAAGACTAGTTTGCCTTCGGTGGCGACGAGGCTGAAGAGCAAGTCCCAGTTGGTCGTCATGCTGAACTATGCGCACAGGGGAAAGGTCTTGGCATAATCCTTAACTGCTTCTGGATTCGAGTAGTTGAGGTAATGGTTAGCACCCAACCATGCCTTCAATACAGCGCCAAAGGCAACATCCCATTGAATACTCAAATGGTCCAATGCACCAATGCCGACAGCACCAACCTTTTTTGCTAGGACCAGCTCCGACAACGACCGAGACGGTTGTTTGCTTATCGCAGAGAAGGCCGACGGCGACTGCAGCGACCAACACAGTGCAGCTATTGCCCCATTTGCTCACAGTATGCTTCATGGCTTCCTTCTTGCAGTGACCCTTCGAGTCCTTGACGAGGATCTTCTTGTAAATCGGAGCCAAGAGGGTGTCGTTGAACATCGCAGCCGATTCCACGCACACAATCGACCAAGAGGCAGAGAAGCAAGCTAGAACGGGCCATCTTTGAGTAGTTTGAACAAAATTGCACAGTGATCTCCTCCGTCTCCATCATTCGACAGTTGCAGCCCTAGATATGGCTGGAACTGTGTGTAGCGCGGCGGATCTTCAATAGAGAGTAGATCGATGTCATTACAAGTTGTAATGACATCAGTAGTGGTCAGCGCAACCATCTTGCGTTATGTCGCCTTCTGGAGTCTTGCCGTTGTATGTTCCAATAGCACACAAATCTTCGCAGATGCGGTTGCATATGGAGTAGTCGAGGCAACTTCCGCATCGCACTTCAACACCAACACTGGCACCAATAGCGTATTTGGTTATGCCAACCTTGACACGGGTGACATGGCCGACAATCTCATGGCCGCCCACCAACGGGTACTTGATGGGGCCCTAGCCATTGGAAATGGTGTGGACGTCCTTTCAGCCCACGCTACGAGAAGATACGCTGGTGTTGTTTGTCAGTGGTCCTTGCGTTAGTTGACGGTCAAAATGGTGGAGAGAGGTCAGCTTGCATGAATGTCTGTCTTGTGGATGGAAAGTACAGTCAAATAGTGCCGTTTCATTGGATGAAACAGAAAATCATGGCATCGGATTGGTTCGTCGATTGATGCCACATTGCAGATCCATTCCAGTCCGTGGACAAATGCCGGAGGCGTCGATGGCGTTGCACAAAGCACACAATACTCCAGTCTACGGTGGATCACAAGACTTGCATTATGAGTTTATGTTATCCTTTCGTACAGCAAAGGCGGACGCGACTTAGTTCTTGAGCACAATGCGGAAACGAGCTTGACTATTGTGCACTTTTTGCAACGCCGTCGACGCCTCGCTCATATCCATCACTTCCACGATCGACCGGACGCCCTTCTCCACCGTAAACGACAGCATCTCTTCAATCTGACTCGGAGATCCAATGATACCACCCGCAAACGTGATTTCACGTGGCACCACCGAGAAAGCAGCAAACGAAACCGGCTTCTCGGGAAGACCCACCAAGACAAACGTCCCCAACGTCGCCACCAAACTCAACAGCATGTCCCAGTTGGTTGTCGGACCGTACGAGGTGCACAACAGAATGTTAAACGATTGAGCGTACGCCTTGACGGCTTCCGGGTCCGCCAGCGTAAATCTGCTGTTGGTCGCAAGGTATCCTGATTTGAACTGAGAGCACCAGACTGTAGTCACTGAAAAGGATCCAACTGAACAGCTAGCTGTCTCACAGGCGGCAAAACAGTACGTCGACACAAACGCCATCAACGGAGACCACCGATTGCCTTGCGTATCAATAGTATGGAGCTCCCACTCGTCTAGTATACAATGCTTGGCCGATGGCATTTTTTGTGAGTGTTGCTAAGAGATACTTCCTCGTCGACTATCCGTGATCTAGATTAAGCGCTTCACACTGTTCCTCCATGTGCCTGAATGAGTGAGTGTGAAATGATCTACCACACATCGCTCATCGAAGTGAATGTACCATCGTGCAAGAGTTTTGATACTAACTCTACCGCTTCTGCTGTCTGATGGAGTCAGCAAAAACAACTTGCATTGAGCACACCTCTATTCAGTATGGAATCGTTGCATGTTTGAAATGTTTTTCGTCGTATCGAGGAGCCATTGCCCATGGGCGAAGCTTTCCAGCATCCTTTGAGGGCTGAGCAATTGCTTGATGGAAAACATTCGCGTCATTCTGCGTTTCTTGTTTGAGGTTGCCATCATGCGATTCTCCTTCTCAGTTCCATTATGCCTTCACCACTTTTTCGGCCGTTGAAATCTCCGTCATCTCGTATTTCATGACCAAATATTCCGCTCTCATTTCTGTTTTCACCATATTGCTCGCATAATTTCTTTCAAAGTCAATGGACTTCCATGGCATTCTCCCCATCTCTGACTCCACCAAGGCAAGGGCATGCATCCTTTGAGACACACTCGACTCTTTGTAGAAAGTGCCACGTTGACGCTGTCGAGACATAAGAAATGGCTCCGACGCTCCAATGGCAACCCACCAGAATCCACCTCCTCTGCCACGATTGTATCAGGGCAATCCAATCAGATATCTGATCGATTGATTAGTCCAAAGCCAAAATTGGCAATCATGTCGTCCGTCGGACAGCCACGTGGAAGCCCCCTGTCTTGAGCTTCATTTTCCTTTTTGACTCCAACACTCAACATGGCATCCAACGACGTTTACCACGGCCAAGCTGCCTTTGAACCTGGCCTCGATGTCAAGCCCCATGAATACGAAGCTCGTCCTTTCAATGAAGAATACGGCGTGGAAATCAAGGTCACCCACTGCGGTATCTGTGGCTCAGACCTCCACACCATCACCGGTGGCTGGGGGCCAATCAAGTACCCCTTGGTTGTCGGACACGAAATCATCGGCCACGTCACCCGCGTTGGCTCCAAGGTCGACGCCACCAAGTACGCCATCGGCGCCCGTGTCGGGGTCGGCGCGCAATGCGGAAGCTGCCTCGATTGCAGCCAGTGCGGTCGCGACCGCGAAAACTTGTGCAGCAACGGCATGATCGGCACGTACAACAGCAAGACCCCAGAAGGTTACACAACCCAAGGCGGTTACGCTGACTACTACCGATGCCACTACAAGTTTGTCGTGCCCATCCCTGAAGCCTTGAGCTCGGAATCCGCTGCCCCTATGATGTGCGCCGGTGTGACGACCTACTCTCCATTGAAGACCCACGGCGCTGGCCCTGGCAAGAAGGTTGGTGTTGTCGGCATCGGTGGCTTGGGCCATTTGGGTATTCAATGGGCCGTTTCTCTTGGCGCCGATGTCACTGCGTTGTCTTCCTCCGACAAGAAGGAAAAGGAATGCAAGCAATTGTTGGGTGCTCACCACTACCTCAACTACTCGGATCCTGAAGCCGTCAAGGCCTACGCCAAGACTTTTGATATTATTTTGTGCACTTCGTACAGCACGACGACCAACTGGGATTTGCTCTTCAGCCTCGTGGCTACCGAAGGCAAGTTTGTCTTGGTCGGAGCTCCCGAAAAGCCAATTTCCTTCGCCGCTTTCTCAGTTGTCCCTCGCCAAATCTCCTTTGTGGGCTCGATCATCGGCTCGCCAGCTCAAATCGAAGAAATGCTCGCCTTCGCCGTTGAAAAGGGCGTCAACTCGATCGTTGAAGTCATGCCCATGTCTGAAGCCGCGGCTGCTTTGCAAAAGGTCCACAATGGCCAAGCTCGCTTCCGCATTGTCCTCAAGAACTAAACACTTAACATGATGTAATCTCTTCAATTCATCCTACAAGTGTTTCACATCCCGAGCCTCTGTAATTAAATCTGCTGATCAATGCTCCACAGAAATTTGCCACTTGCTTCGCTTCTGAAACAAGTTTCAAGCACAAATGCAGAAGAAACCATAAGCGGAAGCGCGCGATTAGTTGTACAAAGGAAGGCTATGCTGACCAACTTAATTATTGAGGACAAAGCGCAAACGAGCTTGGTCGTTGACCTGTTGCAAAGCAGCAGCAGCTTCATTGACATCACCACCACAATTGAGTTGACATCCTTTTCAACGGCGAAGACAAGCATTTCTTCAATTTGATATTTGCACTTTGCAAGGCGATTTGGATTATAAAACGACGTGAGGATTACGCAGCAAGGCGTGGATTTGTTATGGCTATGTAAATATCAATCGATTCAGTGCTTAGTGACGAAGACTATGATGTCGAAACAAGGTCTCCCAAAGTGGTATTTGTGCCTCAGACCTCCACACCATCCGTGGAAACTGGGGCGTCGTCACGTCCCCGTTGGTGGTCGGTCATGAGATCGTCGGCCATGTCACCCGCATCGGCAGGCGCGTTGGCATTGGAGGTCAAAGTGTAAGGTACCTTTGATGTGTCTTCGGGGCCTCCCTAAGACGACAGCTTCGTGTTGAGGCGCCTGCCTGCAACAACAGAGTATAACAAACACTGGGTTCATTTCATCTTATCGGTAAAACGACCCTTCGGAATATCTATCATGTAACTGATCTCCAATGTAACTGCTCCATATAAATCCTAAAGGCTTACAAGCAATGTGCATGTCATATAAAGTGATAGGTAGACTCGTGCAGAAGTCTTGACCTACACATCAGTTCCCCCGAAATGCACATGGGTCTTCTTGTTCTTCTTCCGCGTATTAGAGTCTTCGCAGGGATGCTTTACCGTGGCTCGATGGCTTTGACCACTGCACTGAGACGTCTCACATTGGGTTTCGTTTCTGCTTTTGCATCTAAAAAGCCGTGGACAAGTGCGGGGACATCCTCCAGGAGGTTCTGGACTGGCTCCCATGAGTTCTCAATCTCATCGAGCCCAAACCATTTCACTAAAATCTTCCATGACTTTTGCTGTCTATCAAAACGACAGTCAATAAATTGTTCGACAAGATGACCCCTTCGACATATGCTACATGGTCAAGGAGATCTTGAGTAACATCCAAATCGGATGCAGCAAACAGCTTAAGTCGTAATATGATGCAGTGTGCGCGTTTTGTCTCTGAGGTCCTCAACAAGGTAGATCCAGTCAGAAAATGTATCCACGATTCTGCGGGGTCCAAGCCATTGTACTTGTAGCTTCGCTGCAAAAGACTGTGTAACTTTACCCACGAGCACATAGTCACCGATTGAGAGACGGATTTGTCGCACACCCTTCTTACTATTTCGTCGATTGCGCTCTTTGTCCCGTTTTTCCGCTGCTGATGACGCTAACTGGCTGTGCAGATTCTCACGAGCTTCACTCAGTTCTTTAAAGCACGTTTGACGCGAATGTCCGAGTTGCTCAGCTGAGATTTCCTTTATTTCATCATTCGCTAAGAATGCAGATAGAGCGTTGCTTTGCGGTAGTTGTGTCATGGCAGTGATTGGGGCGACACAATTCAATTTTGAGCTTGGTGTATGGTTCAACGCATGTTGAACAACTGGAATAAGCGATGGCCACTTATCTTGAGGTAGTTTCAATTCCAAAAGCATAGTTTTGAAAGTTTTGTTTATGCTACGCATCATGACTTCGACCGTACCATTAACCCAGGGGCAATGCGCTGGTGTAAAGTGGTGTCCAGATCCATATATTCGACGGAGCTCATTGACTACCTCATTTTTGTAATGAGGACCTTGGTCAGAGACCCAATTTTCCACTATCCCAAATATTGAAAACCAATGCTGCATGGCAGCTACACCACCGGTAGCCTTGCAGCCCTCATGATACGTCAACAGGCATAATTTGGACGCATCATCCACAATAACACATATATATCCACCTGGCATTGATAAAAAGTGGCAATGAATAAGTTTGTTTGGTTCCACAGCGTGCAATGATTCTCCTAGTGGTCTTGGAACCACACCGGCACCAGTACACATGCACTGCAAACAATTCCGCACAAACAGTTCTACATCTTCACCAATTCCACGCCATGTGAACTGACTCATAATCGCAGATTTCGTTGCTACCACTCCACGATGGCCCATCGACCCAGCGTGAGCAATCACAAGCAAGGATAGTTGCAAATCCATTGCATTGGCAGGGATCCAGATTAATCCATCAATTCGACTAACGCGGTCGCGTTCATTTACCTCAATATGTTGACTGACTCTGTCTCGTTCATCAACATGATCTTCCTGAACTTGTCGAATTTTGTCGAGTGAGGGCCATTCAAAATTGTTCTGCAAGGGGGACAGAATAGGTAATGGTAATTTCACCAAGCGACGGAGTTGTGAGCGTATTACCTTGTCCGTATCATCTCCTGTCCACACAGCTGCATTTGATTCAGTCGCGCCCATATTTCCCCATCGAGAGAGTAGATCCCCCCAAACATTACATTCACCAGGGATGTGCTCAATTCTGTATTGGAAAGCACTCATAGCAACTGCCCAGCGAGCTAATTTATCTGCCACGTATCGAGGAACATTAGGAGCTGGGTCTGGGGAAAATATGAACTTCAAGTTTCGGTGATCCGTGTAAATGACGAATCCACCTGGCCGTTGCAATATATAGGGCCTCTTCCGAGAAAGTTCCAAAACACGACTCAGCCAATCAGAGTCGTCCGAGTCGTGTTTTGGGAGCAATTCCTTCATAACAGGAATGACACTCCTGTTTTATCTGGATTCATGCCTGTTATGAAGGAATGAATAGCGGAAACGGGAGATGATTGTTAGGAATTCCCTTTGCGGCTAAACTGCTTCGCACCAGCATTTGCGCCAATTCCAGTGCTATGGTCTGGAGTCGATTCTAATGCCAACAGCGGCGTCCAAGCTGCAGTCAGTACTAGCAAAGGCACATTCCTTCATAACAGGCATGAATCCAGATAAAACAGGAGTGTCATTCCTGTTATGAAGGAATTGCTCCGTGTTTTGGTGTCGTGTTTCCCAAAACGCGATGGCGAGTCACGTTTTGGTCGTGTTTTCCTCTTTTTGCTTTCCAAGTAGAGAAAACAAAACATACGGAGACTGGCTAGAGAAGAAACACATTGCCATTCACTTCACACGACAATTAAAGCTCATCACTTTGCTGTTGTTGCTGCTGCTTTGGCTGCGGCTGTCGCTGTTGTATCGGAGCAAAGAAGAGCAAGCGAACGACAAACAAACTACACTACGCGTTCTGACACGTGGTCACGTATCAAAGAGTCCGCTACAATGAATGGTTGGTACTTGAGGAATCTACGTTGCTGCAAACAGGTTTTTTTTATGATAGTGTCCAAGGTAGCAAGTAGGTGGTTGCTTGTCAACGAGCCCCTTCATCATAACACTGTGTTTGACATCGAAGATCGAGTGGCAGTCACTCTTTACTACTTGACACATGGAGATGGTTTTGCGGTGGCTGGACAAACCTTTGGGATCAGCTCGACTCGAGCGTATTGTTATGTTTCACAAGTTGTATCGACAGTTTTGACGTATTTGGAGGAGTCCGTTTGTGTGCCAAAGAGTACATTTGAATGGATGCAAATTGCGCGTGGATTTGAAATGAAAGGGGGATGAAAGATACACGATACCTTATCGATGGGGACGCTGCAAAGCAATCACGAGATATGCTATGTGATTACATTTTTAGATTTGTAGATCTAGAGGACTAATCGAGTTGAATACAAGTTAATTCTCTCCCTGCTTTTGGAGCAATGCCAACACAGTACTTGGGCTTGAATGGCATTGTTTGTTGTAATGTTTTCAAGCAGAGCTTCTTGCACTTTTTTGGTATCTTGAATAGCCTCCAACAATGCATTCATTTTTTCTTCAATTGGGCGAGGTGTGGCCACTGCGGCGTCAACTAAACCCTTTGCCAGTGTTTGGCCCAGAGAAGCAAGCCCATCAGCAACGCTTGTCGTGTTATGTCGGCGTTCCTTCTTCTCCTTTTTTTGTTTTTCCAAACGTGCCCGTTTTGCTTGCAATACATCATCCAATGAGTTTTCTATGGGCTCGCCAAGATCAATGCTTGAAGCAAATTCATTGTGGCCTAGGCCGCTTTTGTCGCCCAAATACTCAACGAGGTCATCCCAATATATAGGATAAATAATTGGATCGTCCACATCATTACCTGTGCTTTGCTCTTGAAAGCGGATTTTCGAGAATTCATTTTTCAAGCTGTGATATTTCGACTTCACTGAGAGGGCTGGAACGGCGGTGGAGCATGCAAGATTTAGACTCATGGCTATCTTTTCCCACATTAACGACAGCTGCTGGTTGCTCCTAGAAGCTTGAAACCCCGCAGCATACCGCTGTAGACGAAGCTCCAAAAGAGTACGAACCATCTCCACTGTCCAGTACACCTTGTTCGTTGTGGTTTCGATGGACTTGAGCTCCACGGGGGCTGCCACAGCGACTGAAGTCTTGTCTATAGACGCTTCTTCATACTGCGCCAAACGGGCTTCAAGGTCTCGCTTCGTTAGACGTTTGGTCTTCGTCTTCGTCGTGCAAATTCGAATGTTGACTAGATGTAATGGATGAAGGAATTTATTTTAGCCAATAGATTTGCTAAAAGAGACTAAACTGAAAATGCGACAACGACAGAAAAACGACAAAAACACGACGACTTTACTTGGCAACGGTATTTGAACCAAAACACGACAAGTACTCGGAAGAGGCCCATAGTCCAGACGTTTACAGGCTGTCACAATCGCATAGCCTTCCTTTTCAATTGTACTCCATCGGAGAGATGCCTTTTTAAATGAACCACTTAGAAAAGCAAGCGGCTCGTGTCGCTGATTTACTAGGTCAACCTCCTCATCAGCCGGGGGTATTTGGGTCACTACTGCTCCCCAAAACTCGTTGCTCGCGTCAGTATAGAGGCATATTGTTTTGGAGGGGTCCGGATGCGCAAGGGTGACCAACGATTTTAGTGAGCACGTTACCGCTTTCAATAAATCCTTGCATTTATTGAAAGCGGTAACGATGACCATCCATACTCAATCAAACGAAAACGTGCAAGGCGGGTCTTTTTTCTACTACCAGCAGCCACGCAAATAATCTCGAGTAATTTCTCCAAGGGATCAACGAGTTGATTAAATTGTGGAAGAGACTGCCGCATCCAATTCAACGCACAAATAAATTGTTGTAGCTGCTGACCATCTTGGGGTGGAGTCAACACCAATAATCCATTAATTCGCTTGGGGTCATGGCTTATTCCTTCAGCGTTAATCTGTTTTCCACACCAAACCACCTCTTTAGTGAAAAAATCACATTTCTTTGGGTTTAGTTTGAGCCCAAACTGCTTGCATTGGGAGAACAAGAAACGAAGTAAATCCAGTAATTCAGTTTCCGTGACTGCACAACCTAGTACATCATCCAGCCAAGCTTTCAAGCCATTGCCATAGCGTTCACCATATATAGTTTGGGCACAAAACTGACAATAAGCAACCGCATCACAATGACCCATTAACACACGATTGCTTGTTTTCATGTCATCCACACCCATAATGGTAAAGATTTCCTGGCTATTCGGGTGACGTCCCAACTGCCAAAATCCTTTAAACCAGTCACACACGAAGAATACCCGTTTTCCTTGCAATCGGAACATGACAACTTCTAAAACTGGCATAGGCCACTGCATGGGTTCAGTCACAGCATTAATTGCGCGCATATCAACGGTCATACGCAATTCACCATTTTTCTTAGGAACTACCCTTGGTGGCGATGCCCACCGTGAGCGATTGTTTTGATATACTAGACCAAAAAACTCTAAATCGCGTAAATGATCACGAAGGTACTCCATGTGAAGTGGAGAATAACGGCGAGTTTTGCATTTGACAGCTTTAGCACCAGCAGAGATCTGTACTTCCAGCGGTGGAATTCCCACAGGTGGGTCGTTTTAAAAATCAATTCGAAAAATATCCACAAATTCTTGTAATAATTGACCAAGTGCATCTGCTCCTTCTCGGGACAATCCATGTTGTACGACCGTTTCGACTTGCTCGCCGAGGATAGTGTCAATTGAATTGGCCGTATTCAACGCTTCATCGCCACTTTCTAATCACTACCATCGGGATCATCATCTTGGATAGCTAGTTTTTTCAAGGCTCGATTGCACGCAGAGGATTCATCACTATCAAAAACTGAAACCAAGCTAAATCCCAGACAGGTCGTTGGCGATGAGCTTTAGCCAACAAAATTGTTGTATCATAACCCCACATAGTCATAATTGGCCGCCCCAAAGTAATGTTAGCAGTAGTGTCGAGCTCATCGACCCACAGATTGACTTTCAACATAGTACAATATGCCGTCGCATTTTCACATCAGAGCCAAAACTATCCAAAATCACAGGTGTAGCCAACCAAACCATGTTGAGCTCAATATCGGTGTATTGCTGTAAGTAGTCAACAAGTCCAAAGGAAATAATTGCTGCTGAATCTGAACCAGAATCAATAAGTGTAGTAATTTTTCCCAAACCCTCAGCCTCAGGAATTGCTGCAAAACAGCGACCATGACGCGGGATTGGTAATTTTAAGGCTTTGATCTCTTGTGAGGACTTGGTTTTTAAATTATTACTCCTCTCAGCGCGTTTCCTTTTTGCAATTTCTTTTTTGTCACTTTCAGAGGTGCTGGGGCAATCACTAATTCGGTGCGGACCTTTACAACCCCAGCAAGTGGGAGTCCTCTCGCCTGACTGTTCTTTCCCTTGCGAGTTAGAGGACCCTGTCTTTTTATCCCTGAGCTTTTTTGCAACGCGCGAATCTTTTTTGTCGTTTGTACCATTCCCAGAAGATTGAGATTTTTGACCCGATGTGGAGTTCGACGCATTTGCAGATGTTGCTGTTGATCGAATGTATTTCATCTGGTTTCTCAATCAATACTTCACGCACAAATTTAAAAATTGCAACACCGAGTTGCGGAGATATTTTTTATCGTACGCCAATGTTTGTCGAACATATTCGCGCAAACCAACTGGCCGAATACCTTCAACAAGTGCCTTTATCACATCCTTGGGGTGATTTTGATCATATTCAGGCATGTTCATCTTTTGAAGTAACTTCCAATAATCATGAAGCCACTGATCCATTCGACGGTCGGCATCGCTTTCACGTTCTGACATTATGATGGAGCGCTTAATCTTTGTTTCCAGCTCCGAATATTGGTCATTACGATGTTCCAAACCTGCTTGGAAAAATTCAAGCCACTCATCGTTAGAAATCATGTTGACAGGCTTTTGGATATGATATTGTGAATTTCATTCGAAGGGTCCGAAATGTATCGATTTTTCGAATCGATCTGCAAATCGCTCAGCCAATCAGAATCGAGTATTTACCAAATTCAAGCAAAATACACCCAGACACACGTGTAATTAATTTGGGACGTTTCCATTTATACTTGACTTCAGTATGATCGAATCGATTTGGAATAGAATTCGATTTTGGTAAAAAAATACAAATTTGGGTGAAAAAGACAATACTTAGCCACAAATTCTTTGACACTGCCATCGATACATGTTGATATCGGTCTCAGTTGGATTTGCATTCCTGTCGAGCCAGAAACATCCATGACAGCTCGGACGTATTCCATGTATTCCAAGGCAAATGCTCTTCTATTATCCAAACTTGATCCATTAAATTTTGGTGGCTTTGGAACTGAAAACCCACTCAACAGTGTATTTGTTCTACCCATGGGATGATCCATAACACCTAAAAAGATAAAATGTATTTGTTCTACCCATGGGATGATCCATAACACCTAAATGATCATAGGTAGCATTTTCCGCACGAGGAACACTCATTGATTCACTCTTGATCGATGGTTCGGGATGCTGTGTTTGATCCACATGGTTGAATGTATTAGTTTGCTGTAGTAATTCGTCACGTTGAGTACGAAGCGTTTCTAGTTCACGCTCCATTTCGAGTAATTTACTTCTCATTGCTTGATCCATAGCATCTCTATAATTCTTAACATCATCCATCATCCGGGCTTGATATTGTTCAGAGTGCATTTGGGCCTGCCGCATTTGCTCATGCAAGATTTGGCGTTCACGCAGACGCTCTGCGTCCATTTGGTACATTTGTTGCTGCAAATTCGTTGCTGCTTGCGTCGCAGCAGTATTTTCTATGCCCCTTCTCTGCATCTCAGCTTCGAAACCAACTTGCTGTCGTTGTGCTCTTCGATTTGGGTTGATTGCAGCCGAAAAGAAAGAAGGATTAGAGTTGTAATGATGATGGACTTCATGATATAATGATTGGTTCGCATCCTGTACAAATTGCACCAACGAAGGACTACTGGTAAGACTTTGATAATTTCTTGCTGGTTCAGGAAATGGTGTATTAACAATAGACCTTGATCCAGCAGTACTCCCCAAGTTTGAGGGTAGACCGTATCGACGTACGGTCGAGATAGCTGGATAGAAGTTCCCGTGCACAGGAGTTCAATTACTCATACTAAATCTGTCAGCGCCACCACCAAATTGCGGCATCGCAGACATTGTTGCAGCCACCTGGCTACGTAAAGACACCGTCTCCCCATGGAGTGGCCGAGGATCAATAGTTGTTTCTTGAGACTGTGACGGACTGTCAGGCATAGCAGTATCTTGAAAGGTATTTTCGAGAGCAAATTATGGTCAAATTAAGGGCTCGATATGCTCGCTTTTGTACCTCAGCTGTTTTGGACAACCAGCTGGAAAGTGTGTTGCAGGTAGGGATGGCACTTTTGCGTCATCATCCAATGCAGCATCCTCCAAAAGGTTATCCATATGGCATACGGATTATTCGTATCATTCTATTGGATAATATTTATTACTAAATTAATTATGCCATACAATAGTCAAGTTTATTGTCGTGCAAGCTCGCAAACACTCTTCATCATGGTTGACATTAAACTCAACAGAGCAGTCGACGACACCATTGATGTTGTTATAAGTTTCGAACCCGTCTTCGTAAAGCGATTCACAGCCATCATCAGCAGCAATATCGCCATGAAAGATCGTTGTTGATTTGGTCTAACGTTACCTACTATTAATAGAATAACCCAAGCATTGGTGCAGTGCTTGCATTTTGCTTAAACGGTCTTCATTTCAATCCTAGATGTAGCCATATAGGATCTCTTGGAGGGCCATGCCTACAGGATCGTGTTTGCGAGGAGACCGAAGGAAGAAACTGAGGACAACGACGATTGAACAACCCAAGATATGCTTTACTTGATTAAAGTATGGGCATACGAAATTCACAACACTATTCATATCGCATTGATGCAACATATTCATATGGACTCCGTATCACATTGTCATCCCTAGTTGCAGGAGGATGAAAGGGTGCAAATACCACTGCATTTGAATCAATAAGTTCACGACGTTACGAAATAAACTGTCTATGTCAGCCGCGCGGTTAGTGCGTCAGAAGAAGAGCCCGGATGTTGCGGGTTCGAGTCAAAGAGGCGGAGGCACTTTTTCGTTTTGCTGAAAAGCGGTCCACCTGATGGACTCCAAATTGTTGTTCAATTCAATCTCCATGGCTCTTAATATCACGACATAGAATGAGCTAGAGGAGTCGCTGCAAGGCCTACCTTACCTAACAGTAAAATAGCCGTTTCTGTTTACTAGTATACATTATCACTCAAAGTGAGGATTTATTATGCTTTCGATATCATCAATATCATCAAAGAGCCCGTGCTCACGATAGAATCATTCCTCAGGCAGTTTGCACTAATGTTATACACTCTATACTGTAGTTATACCCAAACTAAAGGCCAGTTGATGCTGTGCCTCTTATCATTATAATTTAAACACTGCAAACTACACCCAGCAGCTTCTCTCGAGCATGCTAATCAAGGGGGCAGTCTAGAAATGGAGGTTGCAATATAACCAATTCCTGAATCATAGGCACATCATTGCAGTGGCGAACCAATAATGTAGTTGGAGACAAGAATGAAAGCTGTAGTTTCTTAGCTGAGAAATCAATCGATAAGTCACCTTGGCGACAACAGAAACTGCTGTGGTTACTTCCTTTTCTATAAGAGCCATCAAGAGCTGCAGCTCTTGATTGCAGAGACACACACAAGGGACACTAAGTAGAGTCGGAGGCTGGCTTCGACTCCACTTAGAGTTCTTCAGGTGGGTCGATTATTGATTAGAGGACTGCAATTTGGAGCTTTGAGAACTGTAGCTTGTGATTGTAGAGTCTTTCATCGCTTATCTTGCCGCCAACCGCAATATGAGAGATGAAAGACTCTACAATCAGCCTACAGACTTCGAGAACTGTAGCTTGTGATTGTAGAGTCTTTCATCACTTATCTTGCCGCCAACCACCGGCTCTGCTTCGTGTTGCAAGCTGAGCCGGTGGTTGACCGCAAGATGAGTGATGAAAGACTCTACAATCAGCCTACAGTCGTCAAGAGCTACACCTTATGATTGTAGCCTTCTTTCATCGCTCATCTTGCGGTTAACCACCCGCTCTGCTTGCAACACGAAGCCGAGCCGATGGTTGGCGGCAAGATAAGCGATGAAAGATTCTACAATCACAAGGTGTAGCTCTTGAAGGCAGTAGAGAACAGCAAGGAGCCATAGCAGTTTGCAGTGTGAAGTTTAGTCGTCAAAGTGATTCGTCTATTGATATATGTGGCTCCCATACGTAATACTACTCTGGTCCGCATTATTTGTCATATTTGACTTTCTATTGGCGGGATTTTTCTAATTATGCTCTATTCACTGATATGATTGGCTAAATGAGAAGAACACACCCAGGGCTTTGATTTGCTATGTTCAGGTGATTTCAACTCGGCGGGAAACGTAAGATAGGAGACTGCAAGGTGGAGCGGGAAACAATTTAAGGGCATTCATACCCGCTGAAGCTTCACTACTCAATTTGCGATCACACCGACAAGTGTTATTGATAACACATCGTGAGTCGATGCCCAGAACAAACCGCCAGTCGCACAGCGTGCCTACTGATGGCAAAATCGTTCGCCGAAATCTCGGTGATGACGAGCGACAGAAGGTGTATCGACTCCTTCTTGAGCGCTCAGTGGAAGGAAAGCTCAAGCACGGGACAATCGCCATCGTCTTACGAATCGTTGGATGTCATTGGCGTACAGTATCTCGGCTTTGGGCCCAAGCACGAGCGTCAATTGACAAGGGATCGCTCGTCGCCGATGTCGCCGTCAAACGCAAAGGTAAAAACCTCTGAAAATAAATATTTTTATGCAAAATACCATGTTTCGAGATAACAAATTTCTAAAGGTTTACTATACTAGGGAATCCTGGAGCAAAATCGCGTCGCTCTTCCGACGAGGTCGAAGAAGCCAAGAGTGTTGCGCTGGATGATCGGCAAACCCTGCGATCAACGGCTGAAAAGTCAGGAATACCAAAAACGACGATTCTTCGTCACATGAAGACAAGTTCAATCCTGCGGGCACGATCGAACCACGTCAAACCAATACTCACGACAAAAAATCAAGTTTGGCGCGTCCGGCACGCAATGAGCCTTCTCTTGCCTCAGTTATGTGGAGGCCACATCTTTGCCAATATGCGCGATTTCGTGCATATTGATGAGAAGTGGTTCAACATAACTAAAGTAAAGAGGAGGTTCTATGCGTACAACAACGAAGCCTTGGCTTTGCGGCGTGTTCAGTCCACGAAGTTCATTACTAAGGTAATGTTTTTGGCAGCGGTTAGCCGCCCCCACTACGACCATCACAAGAAGCAATATTTCGATGGAAAGATTGGAATCTGGCCATTCGCCAAGACCGTACAAGCCAAGCGGCCAAGCAAGAACCGAGCGAAGGGTACTCCCGTCACGGTGCTTCAAAACGTTGATACGGCGGCTTACCGTGATATGATACTGCACAACGTCGTACCTGCAATTTATGCCAAAATGCCTCGAGATAGTGCGATTGTGAAACTGCAACAAGACAACGCCAGTCCGCAGAGATGCATTTGCAATGCACAGCTTCGAGACCATGGTATCATGAACATCGAAGTCGTTAATCAACCCGCAAACAGCCCAGACTTTAATGTTTTTGACTTAGGCATATTTAACTCTATTCAAAAACTTCAACAGTGAAGGAGCTCACGCAACATCGATGAGCTTATCCTAGCTGTTGAATCCGCGTTCGTGAATTGCCAGTGGACACAATTGGCAAGTGTTTCATAACACTGCAGAAAGTTATGGAGTTGTCGATACAAGACAATGGTGGCAATGACTACAAGCAAAATGTCCTTGTCGGGACTCGAACCCGCAATGTCCGGCTTGTAAGTCTGGTAACCAAACGCTTCGGACCACCAGAAGAGCTTTGGAAAATGCCAAATAGTTTACAATTATTTATATTACATCTTTACACGACCTGAAATGGTGAGTGTGTGAGATGTTTTATGAGGTGAGATATTTCATGATTGTTAACGAACAGTCTTTCTTGAGCTTATGGCCTCTTTTCGTGGCAAAGACTACTAACAAAATGGGCTCCCTGCTCAGGCAGAGAGCTTTCGACTCATGGATTCTTTTGCTGCAAGCCTTGTTGATTCCATTTCTTTGTGGGAGGTTTCGATCGCTGAAAGTGTGGCCAAAGTGGGACGTGTAACAATCTTAACAACCAATGAAAGTACATGGCCCAGATACACGCATATCGGGCTCTTATTTTGGCAAAAACACTAACTCGTATTTTCACTAGATTGATCCATTTGTCTTGTTTTTGAGTGTTCGTGCTGTACAACGAACTAATAATATTATTGATGTGTCTTCGGGGCCTCCCTAAGACGACAGCTTCGTGTTGAGGCGCCTGCCTGCAACAACAGAGTATAACAAACACTGGGTTCATTTCATCTTATCGGTAAAACGACCCTTCGGAATATCTATCATGTAACTGATCTCCAATGTAACTGCTCCATATAAATCCTAAAGGCTTACAAGCAATGTGCATGTCATATAAAGTGATAGGTAGACCTACACATCAACCTTGACTGCTTCGACTGAAGCTCCAACCGTGAGCAGTGGTGTCCCAAGATGCTCCAAACATACAACGATGTCGCCCCCGACGGATACACGACGCAAGGCGGGTACTGCAGGTGTGTGCCGGCAACACGACGTATAGCCCGCTCAAGAAACATGGCGCGGGTCCAGGCAAGAAGGTTGGTGTGATTGGCATTGGCGGTTTGGGTCACTTGGGTATTCAATGGGCCGTTGGGTGCTGAAGTGACTGCGTTGTCGTCGTCGGACAAGAAAGAGAAGGAGTGCAAGGAGCTCTTGGGAGCGCGCCGCTACACCCGGAAGCCGTCAAGGCGTACGCTCAATCGTTTGACATTCTGTTGTGCACGTCGTACGGCCCGACGACGAACTGGGACATGCTGTTGAGTTTGGTGGCGACGTTGGGGACGTTTGTCTTGGTGGGTCTTCCCGAGAAGCCCATTACGGATGGGTCGTTCTCGCTGGTGCCGCATAAACTTTCATTTGTCGGTTCATTGATTAGATCTCCAAGTCAAATCGAAGAGAGGCTGTAATTCGCCGTCGAAAAGGGAGTCAACTCGATTGTGGCAGTGCTGCCCATGTCTGAAGCTATCACGGCGTTCGTGTTGTGCTCAAAAACTGAATCGAGTTGGGACTCGTTCTAGCATTTGCATAGCGTCAATTGCCATTTTGTAGTTCGATAGCATTCTTCATCTTGGCTATGATACCGACGCTTCTCGCTTCATCAAGCACTTCGTGCTGTAGCAAAAGCGGTTCACGACGTGCACCCATGTTTCTGAATGAGCGATTTTGAATTGAGTGAGCCACCACGCCTAGTAAAAATCGTCAAGTCATTTCAATCGAATCGCCGTGACATTGCGCATGTTGGACTCTTTTCAGCGTTTTCCTTGGCAGTGCAATTGCTTGATGGTCAGCATTCGTCATTGCGCTGCGTTTCTTGTTTGCAGTTGTCGTGATGAGAATCTTGTTCTGTAATGCCATTTTCAACATGGGAAGCAAACATTTCCAGCACATTGGAACTACCGGTAGACGGCCTCGTTGGCATGCGACCGACTCGTCCTCGACATGCCTTGGCCACTTGTTGGTCGTTGGAATATCTGTCGGCGCGTATATCATGACAAAGTTTTTCCGCTGTCCTGTCAAGTTGGAGGATTGTTTCCAAAGTCGATGGACTTCCATGGCATTCTCCTCAACAAAGATGAGGATGGATGCATCCCTTGAGACACTTTCAACTCTTTGTAAAAAGTCCAACTTTGCTCCATTTCTCCAATGGCATCGCGGCAAAATCCAATGCCAGGAACTGATCCTTTGATTTGTCCAGCGCTAAAATTGGCAATCATGGCGTCAGTTGAACAGCCACGTGAAACCCCATCGCCGTGAGCTTCATTTTCCTTTTTGACTCCAACATCCAACATGGCATCCAACAACGTCTACCACGGCCAAGCTGCCTTTGAACCTGGCCTCGATGTCAAGCCCCATGAATACGAAGCCCGTACTTTCGATGAAGAATACGGCGTGGAAATCAAGGTCACCCACTGCGGTATCTGTGGCTCGGACCTCCACACCATCACTGGCGGCTGGGGTCCTATCAAGTACCCCATGGTCGTCGGACACGAAATCATCAGTAGTATATAATAGTGCCGCAGCCTGTCAATTTTTTTCACAACGTCTCACCACAACCAAACGAAGCATCTGTGAGCTGATTCCATCTAAATCAAGGAAAAGAAGCATTTCAATGATACATTAGCACAAGGGTAATCAAGAACAATACAATGAAATGGCTCATTTGTTGAGTCATTCAAGACACCTGTAGGGGTCTGATAAGTAATCTAATGATCCACGTGTACTCATTTTGACACGAAGTTTACATTCGTACCATCATCAAATTCCCACTGAGAATGTTAAAAACTAGACGTTGATCAAATGTCTTGGCCTAGAGCTTGAAGATTTAACAGTGTAAACTCATAAACTCATCCTATTACATACTTAATGCTAAGTTATGCTAATCCTTTAGCTTAAAGACAAATACCTATAAGAAGTTTGATTACCTCCCCACAAGTTCAGCAGATAATCAAACCTGATTAGCTATCTTCCTGTTTGGATTCTTCTTCGTCTTGAGAAGACAATGCAGACGGCAAATATGAGGGAATTCCCTGCAGAGTAAAGCCATATGATTGATATTGATCGTTTTTTGATGTTCCATCAAATCCACCACCAAGGTATCCAATAGGAATTCCCCTTTTGGTGCACACAATAGCACTTCCAGACAGACCAGGTGCCGACAACGTAGAGAGAGTCATTTGATTCCGATTCGTACCAGTTACCTCAGCTGGGATTATAGCGTATTGGTGGTCAAATTTTCCAGCTTCAAGATTTCCTGGAAATCCAAATACGTGTACAGGCATTGTAGCAAAGACACCAAAGGCCATTTCACATGGGACGAGCTCGAGTTGGGCATTTGGAGGTGTAGGAATTTCCAAGATCGCAAAATCGAAAGTAGCTGAACACTCCCAGCAGATGTCACTTTTAAGGCTACACTTGTTGACTTCTTTCAATGCTTCTTCATCTGGAAAGAGTTGCTCGATTGCAATTTGGAAAATGCCATACGAATCTGGTGCCTTCTTACGTTTCGATCTTCGAATGGATGGACCTGAGTCACTAGCAGATTCATTCTTTCGCTTTGCATTCGACTTCTTCCCAGGATGGAGTTTCGAATATAGTTTGATTTGTTTTTTGAACTCTGGACTCAAGGCATCACAAAATAGTTCACCAAGAAACAGGTGCAAGTTGGTCAACACATATAAGTGATTCGACGTCCGATCCACTACCAAAGCTGTTGAAGAATCAATCGGACCCGACGAATGACTGACTCTTCACAACACAGTCTCGAAGCGGCCAGCTTGCGTTACTGTGGGAAAACAACCTTTGTTTTCGCTGTTCGTGTATGTAAAGCACCAAGTCGAGCTGTTCCTTAGATTGAAATCACAAGAGGGGTGCTCGTGAAGAAACAAGCTATGTCCCGTGGAAAATAGACAGCAAGATAGCAGAGTGCAGGCGTGATGCATCTCCAGTGTGACAACTTTGGGCAGTCAGACAATGTCATGGGACCGCAGCCATGGCCCAAACACTGGACGAGCAGTGAGCTGTAAGTAGTATATAATAGTGCCGCAGCCTGTCAATTTTTTTTCAAAAGTTCTCACCACCACCAATCGTCCCATCTGTATGCTGATTCTGAGTCTAGTGATGCTATATCAAGGTTTTTCATCCTTTTCATCAGATGCTAGCATTCACCCAAACAAGTGGATTACGATGAAACAATGACATAAGGTGAATCATTCTCGACACATGGAAGGAGTTATATAAGCAATCTAATGATCCACATGTACAAGTTATAAATTCCTACCTTATTATCATCTCTTCCCCACTGGAATATACCAAAGACAAGAATACAAAAATACAAATAAGTTAACAAGTTTAACTGAAGCAAGAAAACACGACCGATGAATGAATTAGCTGTTTACCCACTGAGCCAACAATTGATAGAATTGTTATTCAGAAAGTATGGCGTAAATTTTGGCAGTCGCTTTCGCCAACATTGTTTCCATTGAATATGGTTTGTGTGGATGATACATGAGAGATGCATCTTTCTCAATTTTGGTATTCGAGCTCTTGTAGAACACCCATTCCTTGAAGTTTGTCACGATCCCATAGACAACATTCAAACTTCCCAACTCAGCCGCAACTTCCGCCCCAACCAATTCTTGCGCAGCACCTTGATCGAAATCCTCTTTCTTCGCTTCAACAATGAAAATGCTCTTCAGTCCTCTCTTCAATACAAATTCAAAACGACCATTTGCCTTCACATATTTTCCTTTCAGAGTTTCTTCTGCAAAGATTTTGATGTCACCGTTAAATAATGCACATACTTGGATCAGCACTGGGGCAATAAAGATGTTGAGAGTGGCCTCCGAACAACTGGACAGCTCGAAACATGTGAACGCACGGGCAGAGTAATCCTGGAGTTCTTGTAGAATTTCACGCGGAATGGCTTTTTCTTCTTGTTCATATGCCGACATAACGCGGCTAAACAAGGGTGCGACCAATTCCCATTTGATTGAAGAAAAATTCGAAGATTTCTTTGGCTTCTTGTTTGAATCATTTGATGCATCAATTTCAGCTTGTGATAGGATTTGATTCAATTCATCAAATCGCCTCTTCCTGTCAACACTGGGATGCACTGGCACTGAGGGTTCTAGAGCGGTCACCTTTAACAAAGGAACTTCTGGAACAATCACCGGAACCACCACCAACACGTGAATTCTCCCAACGGAAGAGTCATTTAGTTGGGAGTACGAGGATAATCGAAATGTCGTGGCCAATTTCTTTTCAGAACCAAAATCTTCCAAGGAGCAGTTTGGCATGTCAATCGTGACCTCATTGTACACAAACTGCTCGTTTTCGTCTTGTGCAAGACCATCCACGCTGTAAAGCTGCAGGTCCTTCGCATCACAAGTAATTGTTGTCTTGTTCTTTTCCTTGATCATCTCCTTGAGAATCCCAACGGACTTATCACCATCAATCTCGACAGGGAATGGTCTCCCTTCACCAACAACGACGCAGAACAAAGTCAGCATATTCGGAAATGGACGTTGGTTGTTAAACCACTTTGAAAAATAATATACCTGTATAAAATAATGATATAGAAAATTTAATCGCTACTATAAAATTTCGTATAATTAATTAAAAAAAAACTACTACGTAGTATATGGTATATAGTATATAGCTAACCATGGAATTAAATTTCGGGCGATATAAAAACAAGACTATTCAGGAGGTTTTTGATTCAAATCAACCATACTGTAAATGGTTGCTAACTCAGGAAATGATACTAAGTTCTCGACCAGAAATCAAAGAATATCTACAAGAAAAATTTAAAAACGCTGATCTCAGTTATACAATGACATGGGGAAAATATAGAGGAAAATCAATAAAACATATTAATCAAATTGATTCACAATACATCGACTGGTTAATAACCAATCAATACGTTCGAGAGAAATGTTCAAAGCTGTATGATGGGCTAATTAATTTAAGAAACCCGCCAAAAGAAGAAAGTTAACTTTACTCAAATGTTTTATCGTTTAAGTCATAATATTCATCAAGTAAATCAGGACGATGATTTTGTTTAGCATATAGAAATAATAAACACCAAATGCCGCAATACTCTCTATAAGCACTTTGATACTGCTTATGGTTGTATTTTTTTATACCTAAAATAAGAGGAGCTGGTTCACCTGCGCTGTCAAAATACTGATCATGGAAAGTACATACCCAATGTCCAATTCCATCACCATTTTCTAACAAAATAATATAATTTCCGTTTTTTGGCAATCCTTTCTTTACTTCATCAAGAGTAAAGATTCCATCCAAATCAATATCTAATAAATCAGCTAATTCAATTAATTCGTGATCAGACGTAATTCCTTTTATTAGATCCATTCATTAATATTTTTTTCTATTTTTTGTCTCAATAGAAGTATATATAAGTCTATAAAATAATATAAACAATCATGGCTGACTACCAGCTTGCAGATCAATATTTACTTGATGCTTCTAAACGAGAAGATGCTCCTGTAGAAGTCTCTCGAGGTAAGAAAATGGCCTAAGTTCCCGATAATAATCAAGGCAGTTATTCGTCAGGTATTATCACAATTGACGCCGCTTCTCAACTTCAAGGTTCTAAAGGATTTGCTTCTCTTAAAGATGCTTATATCACTTTGCCATACGTAGTTACTATGAAAAATGTTCACGGAACTAATGCATTTGCTAAAGCAATTAATCGATATTGCGTTGGCATGAAGGCAGGTGTTTGGAACGTGGTTGATTCGCTTACTGTTACCTTAAATGATATTGATTTTGTTACTGAAGCCGATTACAAATTATTTTGGAATAATCTTCGAGCTCAAACCGAATGGAGTGCTAGTGACCAGCTAAAGCATGGTGCAGATGCTTTCCATTTTCCTGATAGCTGGTATTCAATGAATTATGCTGGTTCTGGAGGAACCCCCGCAGCTTCATCAGGAGGCGACGGATTTTACAATACCGTTTGCAATCCAGCCGCTACTACTGGTTTGACCGCTGTCGAAGCCCCTTTGGCTGAAAATAATGGACTAATTTCTCGTATCTATTGCAATCCTCAAAGTGTAGCAACAATCGATGCAACAACTGGAAGTGTTAATGGAGGCGTGAATGTATTTAACTGGCTAACTCAGCGAGCCAGTGTAAGTTCAACGATTGCCCAACAAAATGCTCGAGGGGCCTTTGCTGTTAATTCCACTGCGCCCGTATCAGGGGCATATGCCGGTCATTGGGTTCATTTGTTGAAAATCCGTTTGATCGATCTCCATCCTGTCTTCAAAGAATTAGAACTTACTGGTAATCCACAGCTCAAATTACGCCTTAAAATTAACTCTGGTTATGTTGACATCGATTCTACAGCAGCTGATACTATGAAATTAAAGTCAAGTGTCTTAACAAGCGGTAGAACTTGTCCAATCATGATAGCAAGTGCCGCAGCTAATAATCCAATGAATGGTGTTTTAGGTGCTTCGTTAACTACGTTTCGAGTAGCATTCGGTCCTGTTCAAAATAGTCTTTGCACGGTAGCTCAAACTGGTAGCATTGTACCTTATACAACGGCTCGCCTCAATGTTCCATTTTATGATTTAGCACGCCCAACTGAAATTGTACAACGACCAATCAAGACTATTCGTTACTTAGATTGTTTTGCTCAATATTTCCAAGGACGAGCTGGTCTTGGAGCCATTGATGGACAAATGAATGTTCCAATCAATCTGACTTTATCTGGCAGTTGGAAGAATATTAAATATGTCGCATTGATTCCTTTCAGCGAAACGTCTTCCGGTCATTATGTTAGTGCGGCTAATGTAGAACAATTCGCAAGCCCTTTCGATTCAGCTCCTTATACTTGCCAAGCTGGAAGTAGTATCCGACACTTCCAAGTGCAAATTGGTTCCGAGACAGTTTTCAATCAAACTGTTACCTATGATTACGAAGCTTTCTATGACGAATTCTCTAAATTACATGCTATTAACGGCGGTTTAACTCACGAAATCGCTAACGGTTTGATCGATTTTCAAACATGGTCAACTGTAAATCGTGTTCTTGTTGCTGACTGCTCTCGAATCACTCAAAAAGACGTTCCACAAGCCGTAACTATTTCTGGTATCAACGGATGCTCTCAAGGTGCAAATCTACTTGCTTTAGTCGTCTACGAACATGAATTCAACCTTAACCGCTTAACAGGTGAAATTGAAATGTTGAGTTAAACAAAAAAAAATATTTAATCAGATGCTCTTAGAGCTCTTCTAATTTTTTTTCAAGAGATGATATTCGATCATCTTGCAAAAGTATATATTTATGCAACAAGCAACAGATCTTCTGATATGCAATCGTAAATATGACATCTTTAGGGCTCACAAAACCATCATCATCAATAGTTTCATCTATTTCTTGACGATGTGTTTGAATCAATCTATCTACACCAGCTTTTAGCATATCTTGAGCAATATATCCGTAGGATTCAGAATTGTCAGCTTTCAATTTATAGAAAACAGGATTAATTTTTTTGACAAAATTTGTTGCTTCTTCTTCACTGACATTTCTAATATCATCTTTAATACGTCTATCCGAACTGACGTCAATTTCTAAAGCAACGTTTATCCGTCCATTGAATTTTGCTGAGAAATTTTGTGATCCGCTTCCAGTTAATGAACCAGTAACACCAGAAGAATTAAGATATCCATATCCACCTGTAATAGTTTGTGAGCTATAACCTACTTCCAAAGGATATTGACTCGTGTTTTGAGTGCCAATACCAGTCGCTCCTAATGCCGTTACATAAACTCCATTCCCAAGTTGAACAGGCGTTTGCAAAAGCGTTGTCCGATTAAAACCGAAGAAATGAGCTGTTCCGCTAATATATTCAATTTTAGCTCCTCCTCCCGAATATCCTAACGGATTCGATCCAACACATCTGAATCCTGCCTGAGCTTTGATATTGCCAAATTGATCAATTTGAGCATTCAAAGTTCCGAGACTAGTCTGAGAACCTACTCCTGACAATGAACTTGAATTGTAAAAAGTATGACCGCTACTTCCGGAAGAAACATATTGAACAGCGTTGTTGTTGTATCCCCAGCCGCTGGTTGGCGTAATATTGGAAGGATTATATAAACAGATTTGAATATCAGAAGGTCCTCCGCCATTTCCAGCCCCAAGATCAAGTCTAAATCTTGGTGAATAACCAGTTAATGATAATGCTGGTAAAGTCCAGTAATTTGGTGATCCAAAATAATATTGCAAATATGCTGGTGTGGATTGTAGTGAATTAAGAATAAAGCTAAATGTCCCATCAGATTGGCTATTGAAATTTGTATAATGATTAGCATCATATGTGAAAGCTAAAGCTGAACCAAAAGATTGAATATTGACTTGACTATTAGTTGTTGTTGGCGTATTAACGTTTAATTTGCCATGTAGAAGCGTTGTTGTTCCTGAAAACGTTGCACAAATTGTTTCAGTTCCACTGCTATTTAAATTTCCTAAAATGACTCCTTGATTACCCCAGAGCACTGGTCCATCTACGGAATATGTAGAGCTGTTTCCCCAACCATTATTACTATTCCAAGATGAATTTCCATTTCCGCTGTACATTATTCCATGGTTACTATCGTTTCCAGCTTGTCCTCTGAAATAAATTGGATTGTCGTATAATGACACTCCTCCTGATGAAGTAGATACATGACTTGATCCTACAAATTGAGCATTATTTGATCGCCAACCATTATACAAACCGTTTTTACCTATGTATAATCCTCCTGCTATCTGAACTGAGTTTGAAGTCGATATATTGGAAGAGCTTGTATTTGTAAAACTTGTTGTTCCAGCAATAGATAAAGTTGAAGATCCTAATGAATTTATATTTGGTTGAGAAGCAGTTTGTAGAGTTCCTGTTAAATTAGTAGAACTAACATTTGTCACGCTTAAAATACTATTATTACCTGCAATAGCGACTGAATTATTATTAGTACTAGTCAAAGTTGATACAGTCATAACATCGACAAAATTACCAGCAAAAACGCTTGACAGAGTCACAGAGCCTTGATGAAGGCCCGAAGTTTGTAATTGGCACGTTGAATAAATTCTACCATAACTAATTATATTGTTTGTTTGATTTGGACCGTTGAAAGTTAAACCAATCCCAAATGAATTATTTGTCGGATTGCCGGATGATAAAGTATGCGTGATAGCTAAAGGAATCGATATTGATCCATTAGATGAGTCTGTTATATTCGGTGTGATTTGTGTGGCTGACAAATTATTTATACCTGATAAGTTTTTACTTGAATCAAGAACTAAGGCTTTACCAGCTGAACCTGTTCCAGCAGTAATTGATGTTATTTGTGGCAAGCGAATATCAGATTTTGATACATATAGTTGATCTGTTGTTGATAATGTTAATCCAGATGAAGGATCATAAAAATTATTTGGATTATAAACAGAATTAGACATTCTTTTTGATCTAATATATAATACCTAATAAAAAAGTATGGAAACTATTCCTAATTGGGGAGCTGCTCTGCCAAAAGCTTATCAATCGGATAATTCGGGGTTTAATAAACAAACAAATTTACCAAAGCTTTTTAGGGGAATTGTTTTAGGAGCATCAGGATCTGGAAAATCAAATTTAATTTTTGATTTCATCAAAAAATCACCAAACGTATATTCACATTTGCATTTAATCGCTAGACAACCAGATCAGCCTTTGTACAGATATCTCAAAGATAAATTGGGTACCTTTTGCACTATTTATGACGATGAGACTGTTCCGAGTGTAGATGATATTCAGAAAAATGGCCTTCAATTGGTAATTTTTGATGATTGGAGCAATGATCAAAAATCGTGCGAGAAACATGTTGTTCCTTTCTTCATTCGAGGAAGACATAAAGGTTTGACAACACTATTTCTAGCTCATGCATTTTTTAAAGGTTGTCCAAAAATGGTTCGTTTGAATTCAGAAATTTTGTTTTTGCTAAGAACACCATCTAAAACAGATTTACGAATGATACTTAAAGATATGCCTATCGCAGGTGTTACTGTTGATCAGCTATGGGGTTATTATCAAATTATTTTAAAACAGAAAGGTCAAATGATTTTACTTTCACATAATTGATCAAACAGTTCGATATAATTGGAAGAAAATATTACATAATGGGATGGAATAATATATCTCAGCATTTATATACGTAATTTATTAAAGCAATTATGGCATCTTTGATTACTTTAAGCTCGAAACATGTCCAAAATAATGGTTATAATAATACATTTAGATTTGACATTCCGACTGGAGCTGCTAATTTTCAAAATAGAGAAGTAGCATTAGCTTCAGTTAAAATGTTTAACAGTCAATTTAATATTAATGATGTTGAATATGGAAATAATACGTTTTCTATTATAGTTCCAACTGGTAATATCACATCGACAATCAATATAACCTTAAAGAATGGGTATTATTCTTATTTTGATATCAACAATGTAATTCAAACAAGTTTAATTAATGCAGGCGCGTATCTGATCGATGGAAGTGGTAATAATGTATTTTACATTAAGATGCAATCTAATGCAACATATTATAGTTGTCAAGTAGACGTTCTAAGCACGCCTACAGCTCTTCCCGCTTCATATATTCGACCTGCTTCAGGATTGTATAGTTTAAGTGGAACAGGACTGCCTACAACCGCTTACACCCCTCAAATCGTGTTTCCTGCTAATTTTAATACAATTGTTGGTTTTACTGCTGCTACTTACCCTTCAGCTCAAACGACAACATCTCAAAGCCTCCTTTCTAATATAACGCCACAAATAAATCCCGTATCGTGTTATTTACTTCGATGTAATTTAGTTAATAATATTTATAGTCAACCGCCTGATATTTTGTTTTCGTTCAGTTCCGGCGGAACGACGATTGGTCGATCAATTGATGTGAAAGTAAATCAATTTGCTTGGATTGATATTCCTGATCAAAGTAAATCATACATTGAAATTATAATCACGGATCAGTTTGGTCGTTTTGTAAAATTCCAAGATAATCAAATTGTTATCAAATTATTGATAAGAAAAAAAATTAACTAATTAAAGTTAACAGTATGAAACATTAAACAAATGTGCAAATGATTGAGAATGGCATCTTTTATTCCATTTTTTAATTTTAATATTACATGTTTGACACATAATCTCATCCTTATTAATGTAGTTCGAATGCCTTTTTAATTGAGCTTCATGCATCTCTTTACTTTTTTTGATTAATTCATAGTTAAAGAATATTTTTGTTTGTTTATATATTTATGCAAGGAGAAATGAGCCAGCTTGCTTAACCTTTTTCTTTGAACGAACAGCTTTCATCATTTCCTTAGCCGACTCGCTACCCTTTTTAGGCTTCAAACCAACACCAGTAAGGTTTCTTACTCCTTCGCGCAATGGGGCAAGTTCTGGATTGCTATAGGCAATAGCATCGCCGATTCCGCTAACAACTGGTTTTACGTATGACCAAACAGTCGAAAGCCCTTGTTTAATCGAGTCCCAGATAGATCCTCCGGCGTGATGTAAGATATCATGCTGAATTTCTGGATAGGTAATATCTAATCGAACACCTTTGTTAGCCTTTTTAGCAGCTTGAATCTTTTTTACATTTTCTGGATGCATAAGAACTGGCGTTTCGCCCGATATTTCATCCTTGGTTAACATAATGGTTCCTCCTTTCATAGCTTTGTGAAGCTTTTTTCTAGAAATTGAACCAACTTTTACAAATTTATAGCCACTCGGATGTTTCATGATGAATGTGTTTTTTTTATTATATACTATGTATTAGGAAATAAATAATATATCATTTTACAACGAAAATGTTGTTGGCTTCTTTTTTTTATAATCACTAAATGGTTTTCTGGAATTCTGAAAAACTGGCTCAGGATGATGATGTTCAATAACTAAATTCTCCATTGTTTCAATTAATTTTTGTTCATTTTCTTTAGCTTTCTTATTATAATCATTTAGCGGTCTTTTTACATTGAATATTTTCATTGTATGTTTATATTAATTGGCTGATAATTTTATTGAAATCTTTTTCTCCAATTTGATTGTTTTGGAAAAGATATATTGACATTTTCTTCAATTCAGATTTGACTTTTGGTGAATCATTTCCTAATTTCAATTCAGCTAATAATTTATCAAATTCAGCTTTATATTTATCAAGACCTTGGCGAGGATCAAAAAGAGGTTTTCTAAGCGTTTGCAAAATTTTACAAAATTTCAACAGATCATAGAATATTTCTTTATCCGAATTATTTAACTGAGCATAAGCAGTATAGTCTACGGTTTTATCGAATGCAAGAGTTTTAATGATACTGACCAAATCATCCGATATTTTAAATCGTTTAAAGCAAACATTTGCACTAGGATATCGTAAGCTCAAATAGCCTTCAGCTAAAGCGCTTAAAGTGATATACTTATCTCCAATTTGTTTATATAGATAGTCTTTTTCTAGATTGTGATTTCCTGCACCAACCAAGCCTCTCCCAACTAATCTACGTTTTCGTGTAAATATTTTACTAAAACACATTCCTTCTTCCTTCTTAATTTTGACATCTGATTTTGGAGCAGAAGAGTTTATTGTAAGACCTTTTAATGCTTTAGCAGCGTTGTTAGCCTTAGTTTCTTCTTCTAAAGTTTTGTTGATATAATCTTTTGTTTGAATCCAATCATATTTTGATTGAATACCATTAATTGTCACTAATTCATCGCCAAATGCTTTATAAATTTTACCTTCCGCCCCAATATAGTGCAAATTGTCTTTAGATCCATTTTGAAGGATTGGATTTATCTTTTTAGGGATTAAGATTTTACCTTTTATTTCATCTTTATAATCATCTATAATGTCTTTTCTTGCTTGTATGTTTTTTTTCTTCAACGTAGATGGTGATGATTTTGGAGATGGTTTAGGAGCTGGAGGTTTTTCTTCTAATTCTTCCTCTTCATATTGAGTTATCAATGGATCAAATTTGTTATTTGTTTTAACATTTGCTTGAACCCCTGCTTCTGTCTTAATAGCTGATTTTGTTTGATATTTTAATTCTGGAGCAACTTTTACTAATTTCATAGCCTTAGGATATTGATATGAATTATCTAAATTGACTCCTTGTTGATCGCTGAAATAAGCATTTGCATATGCTTGTTTCTTTAAATTATCAATTTCTTCATCATAGTTGATTTGGTCGTAATAAGCTTTTAGCTTTTCGCGCTTATCTTTTAGAGATTTGTAAGAAGGAAACATCGATACTATATAAATACTAAAATATTAGTTTACTCTTTACTAAAATAAATATTCTCTAACGTTGATTTTTTGTTTTTATTTATCAATCTAAGGTTTTTCTGAGGTTCCCATGATTCGCTATCGTCAGACCATTTAACTAGGTATTTGAAACCATTTTTAACTTTTCTATGATCTAAGATCTCTTTAGCTTCAAAAATATCGTTGTTTCCAGTCTCAGCATCAGTGATTTTAGCTTGAACAACCTTTAAATCATTTGGTGATTTGTAAAGTATATGTTTATTTTTTTATCTAAGTTCGAACTTGTATCCATCTAGTCCAATAATTTCGTAAACAGCTTTAGACCATTGAGCTTTCTCCTTTTCAAATGTCCCTTTTTCTAATCTATATCGAACGTGATCTCCAATTTCGAATTTCTTCGATATGTCTTTAAGCAAAGTATCATTGTTTTTTAACTCTGAATCCATAATTTGACCTTTATTTTCATTCGGTGTGCTTCCTATAGAGCTATGATAAGTGTTATTGTAGTTGCTAATAACTGAATTTACCAGTTTCTGTGTTAATGTTTTCGGGTTAATTTTAATTAATCGTTGTTTGATAGTCCTAATAAACCGATCGATTTTTCCAAGCACTGTGTGATCACCGACCTCATTATTGTAATGCTCAATTTGATTCTTTTTTAAGAAATTCTCGACTGCATTCGATATAAACTCACTCCCATTGTCGCTCGTAATTATTTGTACATTATTCTCTTTAATAAATTTATCCAACGCCTTTATTATTGTTTCAGCTCTTTTATTAGCTAAAACCCTAGCAAAACCAATTCTTGAATTAATATTTACGGCGATAAAAACTGTTTTAGAACCGAAAAACATTAAATCCATTTGCCAAGAATCAGGATTATTACTTGCGATTTTAAAGTATTCTTTTGATTTATTTGTAGTTTGATGTTGTTGAACAATATCCTGTTTCGCATACCATTCTTTGATTTGCTTCAAAGTGATTTCTGGTCTAACAGCTTTTGCTTTTTGATATAGTTTTTCCGCTGAAATGAAACCTGTTGAAAGATCGTTGTATAATTTTGATATAAAACGATTCATTTCGTTATCACTATAAGCTCTCAAATTTATATTATTAATATTAAATATTTAATGGGATTGTTGAGATACCATCTTCAAGGACTTGTCTTTTATCGTAATAATAACTACAAGCATTTTTAAATGTTTTATATGTGATCATTGTATTTGTCTCCTTATCCATGCGAAATCCTGTATTACTTCCTTTCAGAGTAATTTTATTTTTAACGATATCTTCAAATCGCTTTGGTTGAAGCAAGTCTTTGTTTCGACCTTTTTGAACCCCTTTAGCTGAGAGTTTAATCTTTGGTGTTACCATTTTTTTGTCTTTTTTCGAATAGACTTCATCAGGTAAATAGCAAATATAATTCTTCGAGGCTAATGAAATCATAGCATTGCATCTGTATTCTTCCTTGAATAATCCTGCTCGTCTCTTATCAAATGAAGCATTTTCTTTAGTATCTGTTCGTGGAAACCAATCAAATTTATGATTCTCGAAATGTTCTTTCATCTCTGGTTTGATTAGATTTTTGAATGGTTCTTCATTGCTGAAAGCAATGTAAGCGCTATCCGTATCCATTTCTAAATATTCAAAGTCGCTACGATCAATGTATTTATCAACGCAATCATAATAGAATTCAAGCATACGTAATTTAGCAAGCTGATAAATCGCGATACTTAGATGAATAGGATTGTTCATTTTGATTCGGCGTTTCACTTTAGTAATTTCATAAGACCCATTTAATTCAACAAGATCGTAAAATCTATTTGATTCAATTAGTTTATCCAAATTACTATCATCACTATGATATTCAACCTCTTTATGTTTGCTCTTATCCATCCCACTTCGTCCAAAAGCTGAATTCCCGATTAGTTTCATTGTTTCTGCTTTAATTGATTTATATGTCCAATCGTTATATTTTTCTTGTCTTTGACTTTCTTCTCTATCACCTTCTCGTCGAGCATCTGAAACTTCTATTTCAAATTCTTTAAATGGTTGATACTTACTGGCTTTAACAAATGAATACATTTGAGTAATTACTAAACCGTGTTCTAAATACCATTTTAACAGAGGTGTATAAATCAAAATCTTAGAACCAAAGTAGCTTGAAATCAATTTTCTTGACTCTTTTCTTCTACTATTCATTTCAAGAGATTGGTTAAATTCATACATATGATCTCCAATGATCTCCTTTTCTGGAACAATAGAGGCATTTTTAAATATCGGGCACATTTCTGAAAAGTATTCTTTTAGGTGATCAGGGGTCTCAATATCGCATTCAAGAAATCCAAACAGTTTATCCGATTTAATATCTTCAATGATATTGTCGTAAATATCAATCGTCGTTAATCTACCACAAGGCATATCATTTCCTAAAGCCCAAAGATATAAAGCGTTTGCGTCGTATCCAATTACCTTCTTACAAATTTTAGCTCCGTTTCTTATATATGTCTCGTTTCGTTTAGCAAATCTTTTAAATATGATAGAGGGCCCTCCAGCAATGTTTTGTTTCATCTTGTAGAAAATATCCTTGTTTTCTTCATCAATCTCATAAACTAAACGATGAGAATTATATTCAATCAACTTCATTCTTCTGAAACTAGCCATATTCATATCTTTACGAGCAACATTACAACTAATGCAAGTCATTGTAATATTACCATCAATATGCCCAATTTTATTATTGATTCTATCAGCTGATACGTTTTCTTTATTTAAAGCACATTTACAATGACTACAAGAATATTGCTGCTTTTTCAATTCATCATTCAAATGTTCAATTGTTAAACCAAATTCTCTTTTAGCTTTCTTATCTTGGTCGTAATATCCATTGTATCTATTTTCTGGAAAATCAAATGCTTCTCCCTTTTGTTTCGGAATAGATAGCATATTTTTATTAGAAATTTGATACATCACTTTTTCAGCTAAACTCGGTAGAGAAACACCATCAATCAACATATCTAAGTAGAGATCTCTTTGAGCAATTATTGCTGCTACAAATGGCTTTACATCGAGATTGTTATACCATTCAAGTAAATCTTTAACCGATTTCATACTATAATGATTCCATACCCATTTAATACGTTCATAATCATCATTACTCATTTTCGTTTGTCTGAATTCACTATCAAATGCTTCAATTGGAGGTAATTTAGTTTCATCAAGAACTTCATAACTCGTTAAATATTCATACGGAAAGAATCCTTTTCCTAAACAACAAGTGCATTGAATTTTATTTGGGCACTTACATCCACCGAGATACGTTTTTAGATACGAATCTAATGAAGCATCAGGTGGTAAATAATTCTTAATGTCAAGCATTTTTAGATTATCGGTAGTTATACACATGTAATTTGGATTTTTAATCACTAATTGCTTTTCATCTTTACTGAAATCTCCAATGATTGAAAATAATTCGTTTTTAACTACATTTAAATCGTATCGGCCTGAATAAAGCCAACTAACGGAACTTGGTATAAAGTTTTATATAAACTCTTGATGTCTCTGTTAAAGTCATTGTTTAAGATATCATAACTAACGTGGTGGAGATAATCAATTAAATTTTTAACATCATCTCCATATTCTTTTTCTTGAATTAGTTTGATAATTTGTGTTTTAATTTCATCTGTAAGATATTTTGCTTTCACACCAACTTGATCATATGTATCTTTTACTAAAATTGCCAATATTAATTCACTAAATTTATTAAAATTGTATTTTGATATTTGGTTTGATACTTCATTGATGTATTTAAACATATCGGTTAATAATTGTTTTGAATCACTATTTGTGATAAATTTAGTTTGTTTAGTCAAACTATCACAAATTGATACGCTAACGAGTTTATGCCGAGTCGTATATTCAGTTGATTCCCCGTGTTTTTCAGAAATTTTTTCAAGGATAGCTTCAAAATCGTAGCAAATAAAATGATCGATGTATTGATCAATACTAGAAATATCATATTTTCTCAATAGAGATTTGATAGTGTTTTCTTGAGGCTTATATACTTTTGGATTCTTAGAAAATGAATCAATCGTTTCATATTTACATTCAACATTTTGCCTATGAGATTTACGCTGACTTGATGTCTTAAAAATCATATTGCATATTGGACATGGGTAATAACTATCAAGTTTATTAATATCCTTAATTAACATAGCGTGGCCTTTGTAGCTAAGAATAATAACGTTTCTTAAGTAATTATTAACTTCTCCACATTTAGCCATATATGAAGCTGGTTTGTCATTATTTTGTCTAAATGTGGTCTTAGAATCACGAATTGATATTAAACGATTGTTATCCATATCCCATTCGAATACATTTAGATTAATTTTAAAACATTGCTCTAATTTATCAAACTCCATTAAATCAATCGGATCTGTTTCTCGAAACTTTTTCAGGGTGAATTCATCACCTTTAAATTTGCAATAATTCTTAAAAGCATCTTTAACATCAGATTTTAATCTTCTTGGATTATTTACGATTCCTTTTAGATAATAAGCAATACAATAGAATACGCATTTATTTTCAGTTGGACCGAAATTAGAGATAATATAATTACTGGTTTTTATCTTATCCGGTATTTCAATTTCTTCGCCTAAACGATGCGATCTATTAATAATCTTCATTGTAAATCCAATGATTCTTTTCACTTTCCAAGAAGAGCTTGGATATGAAATTTTATCAGCTAAATCATTTTGATTGAAGAAGTCAACAATTTTAGTTTGAATATCATCTCGTCTATTAATGAATATTGCTCTCGGAAATATACTTGTATTGAAACCACCTCTAAACTCTCGTTCTTCTCCGGTAGTGATATTAACCAAAATATAGTCAAGAAATATTTGAACTTTGTATGCAGTTGTTTTATATAAGCAAATTTGTTTAATTTTGTTAATTACTTGTGTTTGGTTTGAATTAAAGAAATGATGAGTATCAGTTTTTGTTCCTTGAGTAAATTTATAGCCGGACTCTTTTTCCTTAATATGATTATTTAAAATTTCTAAGCGATATGCTTCGGTAGATGATTTTGGAAAAAGATTTTTATATTCTTCAACCAATGCTCTTTTATTTTTTGGAGTTAATTTGCTTACGTATGTATATCGTCCATTGATTGATCTAATTTTAAATCTGTATCCACCATCTCCCCATTGTTTTAATGGAACTTTTAGAAATTTTAATCCTTTAAATTCTTCGGGAGTCATTGGATATATTTGTCAAATTATAAAAATTTTGAAAGTTTTAAAATCTTGATATTATATTATAATATTAAAATTATATATCAAGATAGAAATTTTTTTATATGATACAAAAAAATTAAATAATTATACTTCAATATTACTTAATTCTTTTATATATTTCTTCAATTGATTACGACTTTTTCTGTCTTCTGCATGTGCTCTGTCATAGTCTCTCTGCCAAGCAAGAAGTTTATCTTTTACTTTAGCTCTATATTTTCGCAATGATTCACGCTGAGCTGCGATTCTTTCTTCATCTGTTTTATAAATTGTTTTACCCATATCAACGTATGTATATATTATTAAGAAAAAAATATCAAGATTGATTTAATTATTTTCATAACTTAAATACAATTCATATTCAACTCTATTTTTGAACCAATCTTTACTCATTAAAAATGTCATATAACTATCATCATTAAAAGCTTCTTTAACTAATTTATACTTACTGCTATTAAAACTAAGCCTTGAGTCTAATCTAATTTTCACACAATTATCACATATTATTGTTTTCATTCTGTGGGGATTATCACAATCTCTACATTTTTCACAAGTTAAATTATCATCGTGATATATGTTCTTTTTATATACTTTAGAACAAGGATTACATTTAATTCTACATTTTCCACATCTAAGTGTTCTTTTACTGTGTCTAATATCACAATCAATACAAGTTTTAACCATAGCGATCTTACATCTTTTTGCACAATGAGACCCTATAAATGCTAATTTACCTGTTTCTTTATGTTTAATTAGATGATTCCAAATAATTTCAGTTTTGCAATAGCATTCTATTCTTATTTCTAAATCAACTGTAAAATTAGGAGTATTTGTTAAAACCTCAGACAAAGGATCATCTTTTGATTTATAGCAATAAACCCATCCATTATCTTTTGAAATTTTCCAGTTAGTATTGCAAATTTCTTCTCGAAAATTTCTTATTTCTATTCCCCAGAGGTTTTCAAGTCCTTCTTTCAAAAGTTTGAACTTTGCTCCATCTTCAAAATCTTTTTCAGTCATCTTGATATTATACTTAATAATTCTTATATCAAGATGAATCCATATTTTGACGATGATTTTGATAGCTTCGCATATGAGTCATTTGATTGTTTATAAAGCCCCTTCCATGTGTCGAGAATGATTCACCTTATGTCATTGTTTCATCGTAATCCACTTGTTTGGGTGAATGCTAGCATCTGATGAAAAGGATGAAAAATCTTGATATAGCATCACTAGACTCAGAATCAGCATACAGATGGGACGATTGATGGTGGTGAGAACTTTTGAAAAAAAATTGACAGGCTGCGGCACTATTATATACTACTATCATCGGCCACGTCGCTCGTGTCGGCTCCAATGTCGACGCCACCAAGTACGCTATTGGAGCTCGTGTCGGTGTCGGTGCGCAATGCGGAAGCTGCCTCGATTGCTCCCAATGCCACCGCGATCGCGAAAACCTATGCGACTTGAACCTTGGAACGTACAACGGAAAGACCCCCGAAGGATACATTACGCAAGGTGGTTATGCTGACTACTACCGCTGCCACTACAAGTTTGTCGTGCCCATTCCTGAAGGTTTGAGCTCAGAGTCTGCCGCCCCAATGATGTGTGCTGGTGTGACGACCTACTCTCCATTGAAGACCCACGGCGCTGGCCCTGGCAAGAAGGTTGGCGTTGTTGGTATTGGTGGTTTGGGCCATTTGGGTATTCAATGGGCCGTTGCCTTGGGCGCTGAAGTCACTGCGTTGTCTTCCTCGGACAAGAAGGAAAAGGAGTCCAAGGAATTGTTGGGTGCTCACCACTACCTCAACTACTCGGATCCTGAAGCCGTCAAGGCCTACGCCAAGACTTTTGATATCCTCTTATGCACTTCGTACAGCACGACGACCAACTGGGACATGCTTTTGAGTCTTGTTGCTACTGAAGGCAAGTTCATCTTGGTGGGTTTGCCTGAAAAGCCCATCTCGCTTGCTGCCTTCTCTGTCGTCCCGCGTCAAATTACTTTTGTGGGTTCGATCATCGGCTCGCCAGCACAAATCGAAGAAATGCTTGCCTTCGCCGTTGAAAAGGGAGTCAACTCGATCGTTGAAGTCTTGCCCATGTCTGATGCCGCTGTTGGCTTGAAAAAGGTCCAAAATGGCCAAGCCCGCTTCCGCATTGTCCTCAAGAACTAAACAATTAACATGAAATTTACTCCATCATTAATTTTCGTTCTCTCCATTCTCATACTCCAACGACTTCAAAGTTTTGATTTCATAGCTCCATCATAGCGGTGAAGTAAAGTTTGTAAGAGATCCATCATACCTCCAGCTCAATGTTTCCAATAATTCTGCTGTGCTACTGGCCTGAGGCACTTGACAATGACAATTGTTTCAGCTGGACAGACAGATTCTATGTTGACAAAATTAATTCTTGAGGACAATGCGGAAGCGAGCTTGGCCATTGTGGACCCTTTGCAAAGCGGCGGCAGCTTCAGACATGGGCATGACTTCGACGATTGAATTGACGCCCTTCTCAACGGCAAAGGCAAGCATTTCTTCGATTTGAGCAGGCGAGCCGATGATCGAACCCACAAAAGTAATTTGACGCGGGACGACAGAGAAGGCAGCAAGCGAGATGGGCTTTTCAGGCAAACCCACCAAGATGAACTTGCCTTCAGTAGCAACAAGACTCAAAAGCATGTCCCAGTTGGTCGTCGTGCTGTACGAAGTGCATAAGAGGATATCAAAAGTCTTGGCGTAGGCCTTGACGGCTTCAGGATCCGAGTAGTTGAGGTAGTGGTGAGCACCCAACAATTCCTTGGACTCCTTTTCCTTCTTGTCCGAGGAAGACAACGCAGTGACTTCAGCGCCCAAGGCAACGGCCCATTGAATACCCAAATGGCCCAAACCACCAATACCAACAACGCCAACCTTCTTGCCAGGGCCAGCGCCGTGGGTCTTCAATGGAGAGTAGGTCGTCACACCAGCACACATCATGGGCGCGGCGGATTCCGAGCTCAAACCTTCAGGAATGGGCACGACAAACTTGGCATGGCAGCGGTAATAGTCAGCATAACCACCTTGCGTAATGTATCCTTCAGGGGTCGTGCCGTTGTACGTTCCGATCCAGCGGGTGCTGCACAAGTTTTCGCGGTTGACCTTGCAGGACGAGCAGTCGAGGCAGCTTCCGCATTGCGCACCGACACCGACGCGGGCGCCAATGGCGTACTTGGTGGCGTCGACCTTGGAGCCAACACGGGTAACATGGCCTATGATTTCATGTCCGACCACAATGGGGTATTTAATTTGACGCCATCCGCCGGTGATGGTGTGAAGGTCCGAACCGCAGATGCCGCAATGGGTGATCTTGATTTCCACGCCGTATTCTTCGTCGAAAGGACGGGCGGCGTATTCGTGAGGTTTGACATCAAGACCAGGTTCAAAGGTGGCTTGGCCGTGGTAAACGTCGTTGGAAGCCATGATAAAATTCAAGAATGCCCACGGTGTCGTTCGACCAGTTGGTGGAAGAATCCATTGCGATTGGTGTGTCAATGGCTGGCGATTTCGTCATCAAGCGGAAATACTAATCAGTCCAAGCACGAAGACAGAACCATCCCGACACACAGGTGGACAAAAGGAACGACCTTCTCGTTTGTTGTCGACGATTTCTAGAAAAATGAGCCCCGTCATCCCAAGTGAATTCTCACGAAGTCCTTCCGAATCACAATCATTATACGCTGCGAAGTATGAGATTATTTGACATTCTTTAAGGAGCGACACGAGTTATGTTGATGCTCCCACGAAGACGCAAGTAAAAGCGTAAACATCGCATGGAAAAAGCCCCTTGAGCCTATTTCATCGCGATAGACTTGCTGCTTTGGTTGTTTCCTGGAAAGAACCCTATGAACGTTTGGTTATAATCCATAGTCTATCGTCGTGTCCAAAATTGTCAAACTTTGCGATGCTGATTGGTCAATCTGAATTTAGAGATTTCTAATTGGTCAATAATATTTCATTGGGTGGCAATTGACTTTTCGTGTTTACACTGTAAGCACAAGATAGAAGCTAACGTTGTTGTAAATCAGCCTTTATAGTACTGGGGTACTTGTCGAACGAAAGCTTTCTCAAGCCAAGTGGAGTGCCTGAGAGTGTAATTCCGATCTTCAGAGGTTCAAGGTGCATTGTGTCCATGTGCCAACCCACCCAATTGTCCCATCAAAGTCATTTCCGGATGTTTCACAAAATGATCCGATATTGTGTTGTTTTGGAGCTCTAACGTTACGTAGGGGGGGGTCATCGACTATTGATAAAGACACGTGCAAAGTCGCCACAAAGCTGCACCGTGAACGCATTTCCCTATAACTCTCCAAAGTCTAGTCCAGGGAACAATAGCTCTCGACACCATAGTTTTTTATTCACGGAGCCCAAAGACTGCCAAGCTATACCCATCACCATCTTTTGCCTTTACATGGAAGCGAGGGAAGGTTTCCCTTGCAGTCAACTCCAGAGCGTCGCAAAATCACTCCCAAACCCCAAACCCCCTTGAACAGACTGGTGAAACTGTCTGGAGACCATCCGGATACGGATCAACTCGAGACTTCCTGCCGGTTGTGAAGAATCTTGGATGAAAAACTCTTGGCAAGACCACCGAGTCTGTCCAAGCACTCTCGTATTCAAGTAAACAGCGATCACGTTTCCTAAAGCGTCACGTGTCCATTCCAAAGTGCACTTTGACTGAGCTGGTCAAACATTTGCCCCATTTTGTAATACAACCGGTTTGGCCCATTTGACCCAATCGTATGACTTTTTCCATGCCTTCATTTTTCCTTTTTCCCAAGTGACCAGCATGGCGTCCAACAATGTCTACCACGGCTAAGCCGCCTTTCAGCCCGGCCTTGACGTTCAACCGCATGAATACCCAGCCAAGCCATTCGATGAAGAATACGACGTCGAAATTAAGGTCACCCACTGCGGGATCTGCGGCTCGGACCTCCACACGATCACGGATGGGGCAAGGTCAAGTACCACTTGGTCGTCGGCCACGAAATCATCGGCCACGTCACTCGAGTCGGCTCCAAAGTGGACTCAACCAAGTACCCGATCGGTGCCCGAGTTGGTGTCGGCGCGCAATGCGGCAGCTGCCTCAACTGCAACCAATGCAACCAAGGCAACGAGCAAGTGTGCGACAACGGCGCGCTCTACACGTACAATGGCACGACTGCTGGTGGATACGTCACCCAAGGTGCCTATGCCGATTATTACCGTTGCCATTTCAAGTTTGTGATCCCAATTCCTGAAGCCTTGTCCTCGGAAAGCGCTGCGCCGATGATGTGCGCTGGTATCACAACCTATGCACCCCTCAAGAATCACGGAGGCCTTGTCTTCCTCGGCCCGCAAGGAAAAGGACAGCAAGGAAGTGCTTGGTGCCCACCACTATCTCAACTACAGCGACTTTGAAGCTGTCAAGGCCCATGCCAAGGCTTTTGACATTTTGCTCGTCACTTCATACAGCAAAGACACTGTCTGGGACCACTTGCTTGCTCTCACTGCTACGAACGGCAAGCTTGTCTTGGTCGGTTTGCCTGAAAAGCCCATCTCTTTCTTCCCGTTCTCCGTTGTGTCTCGTCAAGTGACTTTTGTTGGATCGACGATTGGATCCCCTGCCGAATTGGAAGAAATGCTTGCCTTTGCCGTCGCCAAAGGCGTCAACTCGATTGTCGAAGTCATGCCAATGAACGAAGCCGCCACTGCTCTCCAAAGGTGCGGGATGGCAACGTTCGTTTCCGCATTGTCCTCAAGAACTAAACAGTCGTCATTCTAATGCATTTTGTTCCATTCAGCCTTTCATTCTTGTTGGCATCGGGACACGCTTCGCCTTACTCTGTGACTTTATGTCTATCCTATCAACCTTACGGTAGGATATAGAGAACATCCTACATCAACAAGGGAAGAGCTTAGCCTAGTCCCTCAACTATGATACACCTCGATTACCCTTTGCCCTTCCTCAAAAGTGGCGGAGAGATAAAGCCCAGTCGCTTGAGCTCCAAAGGGGCATTTTGGTCGAGACCATGGGGCGCTTACCACAACACAGCCGTTGTGGAAAGGCAACCCAATTCTGCCGTCTTTGGACTCGATCCTTGGCTGAAGAGTCGCCCTGTCTGGTGCAACCTTTGGGCCGACCAGTCGCAAGATCGCAGTCACTCAAACTACACAACACCCATCAGCTGCATCTTGACATGGAGCACCGCCTGTCACCCGAGAGGGACAAGTCTGTGTGCAGATGGAGATGGCTTTCCTCCATCACACAACAGCCGTCGAGTGACTCCAAGCCACGCTATCAAGGCGTTCCCACTCTTTCTGGACTGGGAACGTCATATCGCCGTGGTGGATGCAGTCGAATCCGTGGCCAGCACGGTCTTCCTTCGTGATTGACGAGCCCACGGTACGCAATGGACGTCTGCTTATGCAGCTGCGCGCGGTCGAGCCACTCTGTCACCACCACGCAATCGCCATTACAACTTCCTCAATTGCTGACATCGAACGATGATCTATCTTCACCTCCCAATGCCCTTGTCGTGACAAATCTCCTGTAGCCACGTGATCATCATGACCGTCATGGATGAAGCTAAACTAATCCTGACAACTTTCAGCATGGACTAACGGCATACAAGATAAAAGATTTATCGCCTCTCGATGTTCACGAAGTCCACTCGCGGGAGTGCGGGAATCCTTCACGTGCATCTGAGTTCAGATTGGAATGTCGGGCGGTCGTCTCTTCTCTCTCGATGTGTCTTGACGCATAAACCCGTGGTTATCGTGGCCACCCAGTGACGCATGCCTGTCGCCTGTCACGTCCAACGAAAGCCGTTCATCGCCATACGTTTTAAACTGACGAGAGCGGCGGCGGCAGTGGGTGGGCGGTGGCATCCTCTGGTCTCATGTGCTGGACGACAGACCAGAATCAGAGGTTGCCAGTCGCAAGCCTCTCGCAGTAGAGGCAACACACCACGTAGCGGCTCGACAAATCTACGACAAGAATGAGGTCATTCTGTCAACCTCGTTCCGTGGTGGTGGTCCTTTTCAACGGCGGCAGACACAGGCATGGCTGATCCGTCCGTGTACTGTAGATGGACACATCCCATTCCAGATCGGATTTGCTGCTTGTCTTCAACTGGACTCGACCTCTTCCTGCTGAGTTTCACCTGTGGTACACTGCACTGTACATGGGCACCACACGTGTGTACCTGGGTGCAACAAAAAAAGCAACCCGTCAACAAATTTGACCAAGTCAACGTCCATCTTTTTTGCCGCATTCCTGGATTTGTGACGCCATCGTTTGACGACAGAGCAGAGTCGTCCAGTATGTCCAAGAAGCTGCCGCTGCCTCGATCGTTCTTTTCATGTCCACCGCTGTCGAGCCAGGAAATCGCACACTACAAAGCGCACGCGCAGTCGCTCGTCATGGACGTCGTATGTATTCGTGCTTCTCGTTCCTTCTCAATATCCCTGGCGTGGTAGATCCGCACGGCCAACGTCAACAGCGGCCAGTATACATGGGATCTCGTCTCGGACGACGGCGATCTCAAGATCTACAAAGGCGTCGACTCGATCTCGTCCTTGTCGTGTGGCATTGTCGAAGTCGCGGGCACAATGGACGAAGCCATCGGTCTCTTTCGCACAGACACACAAGAGGCTGCTACCGAGTACACTGGTCGATTTCTGCCAAATCTCGTCGACTCGACGGTCTTGTACACGATTACAACCCCGACAGAGACGTCCAAGGAGAAGGCTGACATTCACTGGATGGCACTCAAGAGCGGCATGAAAGCGAGAGACGTTTGCGTTTTATCGGTAAGTTCTCCAGCTTCGTCATGTGATTGAGACGTCGAGTAGTGCCTCCGTGAGTTTGAAAAGAATGGCCGTCGCGGATGGACTGCGGTGTATCAATCGGTCGAGCTGGATTGTTGTCCATCGTTGAAATCGAGCCATGGTCTCGTTCGAACGTTCCATCTTGGCTCGGGCTACGTCTTTGTCGAGTCGGACCGACCGGGCTACATCCAAGCGAGTTTCTTGAGCCATGTTGATACCAGCCGAGCGACTAGCTCGTCCGAATGGGGCAGTGACTCGTCCGCGTTGAAACAATGTCGAAATCTTGTCGACCTGGATCGATTCCTACGGGAGAACCGACTGAATGCGACGCCATTCCTCGGCAAGCACGACGTCGTGCCCGTCGCGTCCCGGAGGATTTGCTTCTTATGCCGCAAGAAGTTTGGCTCGTTTGGTCGAAAAACCAATTGTTTCAAGTGTGGCGAGGTACTTGTTGCCTTGGAATTCTCGACTGAAATGCATTTTGTAGGTCATGTGCACAAGCTGCAACCACCATTGGCATGTCAATGTGAATGGCAAACCTGGCCGCATTCGAGTCTGCACAAAATGTTCATCTGGCACCGTCGTCGCCCAACCTTCGATTCGACCGGTGACTGCCAGTTTTCCACCCATGACTGGTCGATTTGGTCCAGTCGACATGGACAGTTGGCAGTCTCGGAACTCGACCATGTCGGTCGAGACGGACTTTAGCATCTTTCGCGAAAGCTTTGAGTCTGATGGAACGATCGATATGGCCAAACGCAACTCGAATTCGCCCGTTCTTGGCGATCAGAGAAGCCGCAATGGCTCCAACCCGAGATTTTTATACCAAGATCAATGGGACCACGAAGAACTCCACCGACGGGCTATGCTGCTGCAACTCACACAGCCCCAAAGTCAGAGATCTCCACAAGGTTATAGGTTGTAGCTTAGTATGTATGCTGTCAACCAGGACAAGCAGTCCAATTTCTAGCCGTCCAAGCATTCGAACAGCCCCTAAAGCCCCCTGATGCCCCTCAAGACATCTAATGGGCTTAGACCAGAGCGTAGAAACTATGCTTTCATCGTTTATGGCTCGTAATCGTTTGGCTAATTTGGATGAACTATTCAGTTTCAACGCAGACGACAACTTCAGCCAGGGGGGAACAACGTGTATGGCGTGGGATTGATTGGTAAAAACGTACAAGGCGGCATTCCAGCTACGGACTCTCGTGCTTCTTCAAAGAAACATTGCCTGCTAACGTCAGTGAATCCAACGGCGATGGGGATGGGCCTCGTGGCATCCCACAGGTCCACAAGGTGGCAAGGCGGTTGTGACATCCATGGGAAAGTGTCTGTACCCATCCCTGAATCTGCGGCAAACAACGAACTTTGTCGTCAATCGAAGAAGGAATAGTCCCTGTGTCCGGCTACATTAAACAACCTGACGATAATACATCAAAGGGACGGACATGGTGCGACCAAGAACAGTGCAGAGACTCACTGAGGTGGATGATATCTCCTCGATTCTGCAGTGTCGAGTGGTTCTTGTTCCTGTATATCACTTTGCCTCGATAGGATGGCAAAAATACTGATCGGTTGGCAGCGCTGCCACCCAAAAACGGCGCGAACTAATCATACGGAAGCGCCTTTATGCCTCGACATGGCTCATGGCGCATCTGTCGAGTGCCGTAACGAGCCTGGACAATATTACAACTCGATCGATGGGGCTCGAAAGCCGCAATGACGCGAGTGCTCTCGTTTGTCGAGTCTTCAAAAAATGAGTTTGTTGTGTGGTTCCAATTTGTTCGCTTGTAGCCCGCGACGTTTCAGTAACACGTAAACCAACCATGAAGGAAACACACCCAAGTAGTACGTAGGATGATGTGGAAGGGATATCTGTGCTCCTTCCATCTCCTGGAAAGTCCACATGAAATCGCAAAGTTTATCGCCATGCAGCCAAGCTGGCCTCCATGGAAGCATGGATGAATATATGGCAAGTTTATTCCAAAAGTGTGCCTTTATATCGGCGAACTTCTACCTCTGCCATACCTTTCTGGCTGGATCTACAGACTCTTAGGAGAGGTGCTCGGGGAGCCGTTCATCTCGTCTGGGCATGACTCACAGAAGCAAGAAAAAGATTTTGCGACTAATTCTGTACTCTTCACTGTCTTGTGTGTTGGGAGACCGACCTGTAGCCTGTAGCCGTCGGAAATGCTCCAAGGCGTCGTGAACTAATGTGCATTGGGACTAGATTGGTCACAAGTTTATCCACATATTGGCTTTGGGTTCACGAAAAAAAATTCCTTGGCCCAGGTGTCTCGCTCCAATGGGTTGCTCTATCAACAATTGCAAAACCCTCCAGACGATGTGCACTTTATCTTGCTCTGATGCTGCATATCACCATTTGGTTGCTCCTCTTTGACGATTGCATTCTCTAGCAATTGGGGCCGATAAACCCTGATGGAAAGGTTGATTTTGTCGTATAGAAGATGGACGTCCAACTTGATTTGTCTGGCGACATCAAGTGCTCAGACAACAGCTGTGGCACATCACCATGTCGTGTTTGACTTGCGTTTCACCCATTCGACCTTTTGCAGCCAAGAGAAGACTGCTACCGATTTTCCCATGAAACAGCCAAGCTTAGAGAGCTTTGACCAGTTCAAGACGCCGACGGCATCAAATGATATTGCGGTGCTCGAAGATGGTTCGCACAAGAATGCCAACAATGCTCTTGGATTGCAATACCTAAGTCCTCCCGTCGTGGGCCATTACATTCAGTACTTTGTGATTGGGATTCTCCTTGGCTCTTTAAACAGCATGAACGCCCCAGTCTTCTCCAACTATTTCCACATGACGACCCCCCAGGCGAACTTGATCAAAGGTTTCACGACGATTGTTTGGAGCTGCAAGGCTGGCTTTGGTATTCTGTCCGATTGTTTCCCCATTTTGGGCTATCGACGCAAGTCGTGGATGATTCTTGGCTGGGCTCTCTGTTTGATTTCACTCCTTGTCTTGGCCATCCGCGACCATGGACCGCCGTACGTTGCCAACTCGATGCTCTTCAGCGTGAAGAACTTGACCGCGGAGCAACAGGCCATCCTCGCTAGCCCAAATTTGGACGCCCCGTCGAACGGAACGGTGGTCTCCATTCTTTGTGCCATCGTGACGGTCTTCTATGTCATGGCCGATGTCGCCGCCGACTCGATGGTTGTTGAGATGTCCCATCGAGAGCCTGAAATGGTCCGTGGTCGTCTTCTTGGTCTCATCTACGGTTTCCGTAACATTGGTTCTGCGCTCGCCCAAGTCATGATCGGCTCGCTGCTTCATTCTCCCGTCTATGGCGGCGACTACTCGTGGGGTATCAAGCTCGGCAATTTTTTCTTCCTCCTGGCTGGCCCTGTAGCTCTGATGATCCCAGTCGTGGTCTTCATGCTCAAGGAGACAAAGCGTCATGTGATCAACTGCCCTCAATACCTTGGTGAATTCTGGCACATTGTCCAAACGCGGTCGTATTGGCAGACGATGCTTTTTGCCTTCTTCTACAGCTTGTTCACGTCTGTGGTTCTCGTCACGGCAACGCCGACTGTCAAGTACGTCTGGGCGAACGTGAGCTATCAGAACAACCGATGGATCACTGCCGTCTCGTCGTCTGTGATGTACTCCATTGGCATTTGGTTTATGAGCCACATAGCGAACAACTGGAATTGGCGCAAGACGATTGCCCTTCTCACTGTTACCCAAGTCGTGCTTGGCAGTATCGTCGACTTTTTCACCATCTACGACGTTGTCCGAAGCCAGTGGTTCACCTTGGTGGAAAACATGATTGTGGCTATTCCACAAGGGGCGTCCAATCTCAGTTACTGCTTGATTTTCATGGAACTTGCGCAAGATGGAAAAGAAGGCATCATGTACGGCATGTTGACCACGATGGCGAATGTGGCTTACTTATTTACCCCTTTTATCGGCACAGCTGTCATGAACCAATTCAAAATCGACGCCAGTGTCGTCCCAGACAGTTCTCAACACCGTGGTTTGGTGGCAAGTCCAATTGCCATCGGCTATGTGTGCTCGCTCTTGGCTTGCTTTTTCGTGTACTTGCTCCCAGAGCAGAAACATCACATTGAATTTATGAAGGCTTATGGAGGAAAGCAACCCCTCTTCGCTGCCATCACGCTGTTTATTTGCTTTGGAAGCATGATTGCCACTGTCATCATTAGTATTCTTTCAGTGTTCCCCTCGACAATGTGCCTGTCCGTTGGCGGGGGAACTGATTGCTAAGTGTTTTCGTTGCTGAATCATTTAATGTAAATCATATCTGTGCTGTCCGAGTTTCTCAGTTCAGGGAGATTTTGTGAGCATCAAATGCTCATTTCATCAAATTTTCATGAAATGCCTTCAGTTGTTTGGGTGGATAGGGTTTCTACCTATGTGATTGCGGTCACCGCAGCGAAGCGGAAGTGGAGTGTAGAGTACTAATAATAGTATTCTGCAGGCGGATGACTCTTCGGGATATTGCAGTACAGATTGCCGCGTCGAAATCGGAAAATAGTGGTTTATTGAATGGATATAACTCAGGTGAATGTGATTTTGAGAAATCACCAGTTCAGAACGCATCATTATTGGTCGAAAATATGACTTTTATTGACTGATCTGAGCCGACATAGTTCTTTTCATCTTCACACTCAACGCTTGATTGGAAACTTCCTACGATTGTGATAATATTACCTCCCACGAAAATGAAGGTGGTAAGGAATTCACACTGATAACGACATTAATTACATTGATCGAGTTAACAAAATGATAAATTACACTTAACACACTTGGGTACATGGGAAATCTAGTACAGATATTTCTGTGAGTATGAAACTTTCAAAGTTTATACCCCCTACAAGTAATAAATATCAACTAAAAGAGGAACATGAGTGTATCTACCCTTACTATTGGAGCGATCCGTACTGGCAATCGAGATTCCGAAGATGATCTCAATGTCTCGCCTCTATCAATTATTTCATTGAAGATGCAAGCTGTCGAAAGCCCTCCTACGGACACGAAACTTGACGGATCTACTCCACAGGACAAGCGATGAAAAAGATCCGCTTGTGACGTCCGTGGAGATTAATGATGATGATGTAACCAACAACTCTCCAAGCAGACAAGCCGATCGATGACTCACCGCATCACCGTGAGATTCAAAGTATCCAAACTGAACCGATCATTGAGCTTCCTGCTGACGGACCAGATTACCTGATCATCCGTGAGATGGAGAAATTCTCGAAAGAAGCTATCAATCACTCCGCTTCGATGCATCTGAGATTATTAATCACTATGAATCAAGAGAACGCGACCGGATCCGTGTCTTCTACGGATACATGGAGCGTATGAAGTTACAATATGAAGAGCAAGTGAATATTTGTGTCAGCGCGACCAGCCATGAAATTCAAGTAAGGATGTCCGATTCGATTAGTGAAATCCGCGAACGGATCCGCCAAAAGTTTCTTGCCTTTGCGGATGGGGCTTGGCTTACACGAACACAGATTCACCAATTATAGAACTCATCGACAAACGCGGAAAACCCGGAAATCCGGAAAAGAAAATGGATATTTGGCGAAGCATTCCGACGACATCTCCTACTGGACAAACCGATCCCGACTCGGATCATATCTATCCCTTGTGCATGAATACGAGGACCAAGTCCGATCCGAAAACGGATTGCCCCTTACGAAAGAGTGGACGTCTCCGGAACTTGGATACGGAACCGGATTATCGATTTGAATTTTAGCATCCTTTATGGGATCACACCACTGGAATTTTGGGGCTTTTGAACCTGACTGTAACTGTTTACCACACACTTACACTTGCACTTCATCTTCCTCAACGATCCGACATCGGATCAAAGATACTATATCTTCACTTTTTCAAATTCTGGTATTTGCGGTCTAAGATACGACATCCAACTTGGACTCATCCGTTGATTACATTCGACGAAGAACATCCGTGCCAGATCACTCAGCTAACGTTTTGGACAAGTTACACTCATGTTGTGAAATTAGGAAAAGACGAAAAAACGTAAGCAACCGAAAACGCCCAACCTTTAGTCAGAGTCTCTTGGGCGATCCGCTCTCGACTGCTTCGCATCCGGCTTGCGCTTTCCACTAAGCGACAGCTCTTCAATTTATGGCGTGGAGCCATTGCTCAGAACGATCCGCATCACTGGGAAGTTCAACCAAAACGAACGGCAACACATCGTCATCCGGAAACTATGATCCAGAAGGGATGAGGGCAGGAGCTACAGAAGACGTTTCGCGCATCATCTCTCGAACTCGTTGACGGACATCCCCTTCAAACTGAGGCTCCGCTGGAAAATCCGATTTTTTCGATACTGGGTCACAATTGTACTGGCGCATCCGTTTCCAATAAGTATTGGAAATGGATGCGCGAGTACATTAGCAAATCGTGGGGGACGACTGTATATTGTCTAGGACATGAATGGGGCAAATATCCGTATTGGTACTTGTACGGATATTATATATCGATTCAGATAGACAAATATTAATATTCGACTTCTGAGCCATTGTATAAACATCATATACATCATTGTGGTTTATTATATTTTGCAATATATTGAATAAAATAATAATAATCTCTATAAAATTTCATACAAAGTGTAAGATATTCATATCTAAATCGTCAAGTTTTCAGCTGGACTTGTCGCATCGGAAAGATCAATATCATCGTCTGGGACAATGGTGTCCTCAATGGCCATGTTCGTCATCAAATCGTCAATGACATTGTCTTCAAGTGGGCCTCAACTCGTCTCATATTCCTCAATGGTGCCATCGAGCAACTGGCATTTTCGAAACCCGTCGAGTATAACATTTTCAGGTAGATTTTCCCAAATATCAGAGATCCACAAAACCATTGTAGACCTTGATGGTGCGTGAAGCTTCAGACCTGTGTTAGTAACCTTGGAATTGCATGGCGCATGGGAAGATTCTCTTGCACAATGTCACTTCTTTTAGGTCTTGTAGTCTTCAGGACAAGAGAGTGTGGATGCTTCCGGCCACTGGAGTCGACCAAAAGGATTGCGGTTGCCATTTGAAAAATGTGATCTTCATCCATATATTTTCTTTCGAGTCGACTCACGTTGCGTGCTCGAAAGTTCTTGACAGTATGTGTCAAGATAAGCGAACATTCGAAACTGCTCAACCTGTTGAAGCACCTCCAGCTTATGGCGCGAAAGCCTGGCATGTTTGAAACGCGAAAAACCTCCGAATATTATTTTTATGCATGAATAGAGGTATATATTAATGTTCGGAGGTATTACTTTGCTTGAGGGATGTCTTTTGAATACAGTAACGCAAGGCGCCAAATTTTGGGCATGTGTCAAATTTTGGGCACATTCGCAATAGCCAATAGAATCATAGGATAAAAACCTTTAATTTATCATTACATGTTAAACTGTATAACTACATGAAATATAAATGATTAAAGTTTTTCGTTTCTGACCATTGAATTTGGCGCGAGATTTCAGCGCCAAATTGGATGGCCAAGACATTGTTAATCTACTAATTGAACAAGATTCATCATTTTTGCCTTTCCCCATGAAATACGAGAACTACTCAACCGAAACAATACTGGAAGCAATCACGGACGTTGTCGAGAATGGCATGAGTGTGTTCTCAGCCGCCAAAAAACATGGAATTCCGCGGAATACCCTTGATAAGAGGGTTAAAGCGACGCGTTCTAATGCTCAATTAAACGTCGCAGGCCGACCACCGGCCATTCCAAAGCCAATTGAAATAGACATTTTCGATTGGGCAGGCGCAATGCAAACAAAAGGCCACTCCCCACCCGTCGAAAGCTGCTCGTCAAAGCGAACCGCATTCGCATTGGAAAACCAAACTTACCGGACATTGGGTTCGTCGGTTTCTTGAACGAAATCCAACTCTCGTCACACGAACGTCTCAAACGATTAGTCGTGCGCGCAACTTAGTGACATCGGATGACGTGAATCTTTTATACGATTCATTAATGTCAATTATCGAGAAACATCAATTGGATGCGACGCCTATATTTAACATGAACGAAATGGCCTTCGACTCGCGGAGCAAGAGCCAGAAAGTACTCGCACTACGCTGTTCGAATGCCGTTTAGTCTAAGTCCATGTCTGCCAGTTTCCATCTCTCCTTGATTGTCTGCGGAAGTGCCTCTGGTACAGTGCTGTCCCCTGTCTTTATTTTTCCCGGATCCAAACTTTATCAGGATCTTCAAAATGCGATGCGATCGAAGGGAGCGCCGTTACAACGTCAAACAAAGGCTTTATCACTGAAGAACTATTCTTCAAATGGATCGATTGGTTTTCAGCTCATATCGGTGGTGTGAAGCATCCAATTCTACTTGTTATGGACAATTACGGAAGCCATCTGTCCATGAGATGTTTCAAAAAATGTGAGCGACTTCAAGTTCAACATTTTATTTCTCCCCGAAAATGCGACGCACTTAGTGCAACCTCTAGATATATGAGAGCTGTCAAAACAAAACCGGGACTTTTTGTGTTCTGATCATTTTGAGAAAATCACCTCCGAATCATTTGACTCAAATAAAGGCATATGATTGGAGATGAAATCCATAATATGTCCAATAGTATGGGTAGATTTTCATCCAATATTCAAATGGAAACCTTCCAAAGTATATAGAGTTCAGCCCGACCCAACCAGAGGTGGAGGAGTAGACACTAGAATCTAAATGAAATAGTTCATAAAGTTGATGGTATGCTTACACCCAAGAGCTAGACTGACTGGCGTGACCTAGCTCCCATGGTATTTCATCCACGATCGCTTGACTCCATCATTGTTGGCAAGTTTCAGTGTGAGTGGTACTGGTAAGAAAACCTCTATATTAACAATACCTTTCATAAATAATATATGTTTTACTTGCTGAAAAAATAATGTCTAGCAATTCTTTATTTTTATTGGCTGAAATAAAAATTATGTAAAGGCAGAAATATTGAAGATGAAGCACGATTGGTCTATAAAAGCACTATTTTTGGATTCACCGTAATTTTTTGTATATTGTCATATTAAATACTCATATCCTCAAATTTTTGAAAAAGTCCCGTTTTTGTTTTGACAGCTCTCATATGTGTGTTCGCGCCGTCCAAGGCGCGCAATCCGCGAAGGAATCTCTGACTATATGATTGAAGATGGTACGTATGTGAACAATATTCTCTATTAATGATTATCCTAGATGAAGTCTCAACGGCTCCGAGATCAGTGACGCTTGAAATTGCTTCAAAAGCATGGCGGCTCCACTGGTCGTCATCGAACATGATGTCGGGCATTGCGGAAGCCGGCATTAGGCCGCTTTCGCGCGAGCAAATGCATATGCGGCTTTCATGGTACGCTTGCGGTGGTGTTCCGGCGACTTTCAGTATGCCTGACTGGCTGGCGGCGCAGGAGTCCATTAGTCAAACGATCATGACTGCGCCCGATGCTTCAAAGCGGCCACCAAAACGCAAGAAGATACGCATTGGTGGCCGCATCTTGGACTTGACATTGCTTGGCGAGCTGGCTGAGTGTCAACAGCAAGACACGAGACGTTCAGGGGAGCGACCAAGCAAGTTTGGAAATGAAGATCATTGCGAAAATGAACGATGGCGATCGAATTCGGGAGACCGAGCGTTTCCAGTCATCTGGCTCGCCGAGCACGTGATCGGGCTTGAGTTCCGGCGCGCCTAACTTAGATGCTTCGTGGGCCATGCTACTGTAGCGCGACAGCATAGACTGATCAAATGAACCATCCGACACACGCAGAGGCATTCTGGCCACGTGCGCGTTCGTCAAACCAAATCCGATGCGATTCATTCCACTTGAAAGTTGCAAACATGCATTTCCAAAGAGTGCGGACACGACCAAAGAAGGCCTTGACAAGAAAATGGGCTGATGGTTTGTCACACGCGTGTTGAAGTGCTTCAGAACAGTCAAGGACATAGAGAGCGCATCCTTTGGTGAGACTGGCTGATTTCTTCCGCATCCGAGCGTCCAGAGCGGGACTCGGGTCGTTTCGACTACTGCCCAGATTGAAGCGAATTCGGATTGTGTAAAGTCCATCATTGTTGTTAGCTCTTGGTTGCCGCCTTGATGGAAAAAGCGATTCATGACTGGAGTTAGACTGTCATCTTCATCTTCGACCTGTTGTTTGTATTCTTGGAAGACCTGGCTTATCTCTTCCAACTGGATGTGCTCATTGTCAATATCTTTTTGGAGATGGCTGGCAATGGTGAGGGGGTCTATGGAAGGCATTGAAGTTGAAACGATTATGATGTGTTCATGTTTTGGTTAGCTCAATTTAGTAGAGTCCTTGTATGATGCTGTTGTGTATAATCATGTCATTTGTGTGGTCTTATCTGTCTATTCCGATTGCATTGTATTTGAGTATGTCATTTCTTCAGTGACTGAATCTCATACCATTTGACCAGACTCTTCGTCATATGCATGATAAATTACTATTTAGTGTGTTTATAATCTCTCATTTCGTCAAGTAGTATATATATATATAGATGCATTGTGAATAGAAACAAAACTGAACAGTAACATTATACACGTAAATGAACAATAGGTCTAGTATTAATGCAAAGGGCTGGTAAAAATACACGCACAGTGGTACTCTGATTTAACTGGATGAGAAGTCAAATCTTCCTCATATTGATTTTTACAGTTATTCCTAAACTCAATAACCCTTCAGAACTCATATTGAAAAATTTTGTCAACAAGAGTAACATGGAATTAAAGTCCCTTAAAATAGAATCAACTACAATAAATCATAAAAAGCATGATATTACAAGTCGCAGAACATGAGAAATGGGCAGTGACGTGAACAAGCAAACTACACATATTGATAAATAGTCTTGACTTGAACATATATTAGTGTGATTTACATCAACTAGATATTCTAGGAAATGCCTTTTCGAATGCTTTCTTAATTGTTTCAGGGATGATCAAGTCCCAGGCCTTGATTGCTCGTTTAATGCAGACCATGCGCTTTTCAACTGCGCTTGAAGGGTGACAGGACTCTTGAAGCCATAAGGACCCGTCACCCCTACGTCCAACGGTTGCAAAAAGGACGTCATGCTGGGGGAGAGGGTAAAGTCGAAGACAATTCTTCATCGATGTAGTGGATGTTTCTCGGCATTCGATGTGCCTCGAAATTGTTCATCAAGATCAACGACGGTCTAACAATTTCATGTCTAACACTAATAAATGAAAAAGTATAAAAGTATATTATCTTAAAATAGTGTCTAAGTAAAATTTCCATCCATCGCCATAAATCCATGCATTCTTCTGAACGGCGTAAAAGTGACCATAGGGATATGCACGCAGCTCGCTGGCATCAATAAAACCTCCGGGCCTTCCTTTCACAACAAAAAGAGTTGGTAATTTATCACCTAAACAGAACTAGTAAGACTAATTTCAGACAATTTTACCTTTACGTTTCGCTGCTAGGACGGCCGTTAGGTAGCAGAATTTGTCGGCATGGGAAACGGTGACATCTCCCCTATTTTGAGCAAGGATCTACCGTGGGGGGATGTCAAAGTAGTTACAAGTTTCGTCATAATTGATGACGTCACTGTCATCAAAGTGGTCATTTTCAACCCGAAATTTGTTGAGGAATTCGAACGAACCTCAAACATTTGCGTTGTTGTCAACGCTTTTGCATGTCCAGGCTCTACGACGCGAAAAGCAGTGCCTATACACAAAAAATTCCTACATTAATTGAATAAAGATTTATAAGGACATTCCTTTGAGGCAGAATACTCCGTTTGCCACTTCTGGTGATCAGGATTAACTTGCTGAACTACATGGTAAGTTGTCAAGGGAAAGTTCTTCTTCCTCATTGCAACCATGTAGTCCAATAAGAGCTAATATAACAATAAGATGAACTTAACTGTAACATCTTAAATCGCCCCCAGAAAGGATTTCCTTCCTTGGGGCGATTTAAGTTTAGGTACTCCTGCTTGAATCTTGTTCTTTTCGCTCACAAAGTTCGACTTGTGAGCACAGGAATTCCGCTGTAGTCCGCAACTTTTGTTGCGTCAAGCTCGGAGAGCAAGCAAAATATTGGGCTTCGTTTCAAGGGTGTAGCTTCGGCGGGTCTTCACAATAGCGACTTGACTCTCCATGTTAAATTGATAATCTACCCTCTGGACCATTAATTCACTTCCCCCCAAAATAGTATTCTTGTAATATTTAATACTATCAATATGAAAGTTCAAGTACCACTATACGTGTATTTTTACCAGCCCTCTGTACATGTATTTCTTTCTGTCAAGTTGACTGTGTTGACAGTGCCAACACATTCCTTCGGACGGATAGGGACATGGATAATCCTTAATAATAGTATGGATATTATATTATGTATACTATACTGTAATTAACAAAACCAGTATGAATTAATCAATTTAAAGTCGAGTCCAGAACAATATACACTACTACAGCTGTATACGGGGTATCTGGAGTACCATGAAGTGTAGCTGAAACAATGCTCTATCGCACTTCGCAGTCAACTCGAACTTCAACAGAAACCCATAAGCATCATTTTGTCTACCGGGGTCTCATGTATTAATACTCCGAGTAGGATTAATAATTCTTGTAACGTTATTATCCATTTGATACAAATTTTGGGTTGCACAATCGAATCGCGCAAATCGATATCCCATGGATTTCATTGGCTGATTCGAAAAAAGTACCATATTTTGTCAAATTAGTTCAACTTTTTCGATTATTCGCCAATCAAATGGCTTAAAATAACTTTGGGACGATTGACCAAACCGCGAAATTTCCCCCAAAAGCACAATTCCTGCAGATCGTTCAATATTCACAGTGGATATTCAGGTTGACGCGTTGATTTCAATGAGTGAATGAAAAATCGATCATTTTGACGAGGTGTTCATCTTACACAGGTGTACAAACAAGCAGGTTTTACTGTTCCAGTCTTTTCTCATCACAACATAAGCCTTCTCTCCTTTCTTGGCGTCGAATGAGCCACTAACGTCAAGCCAATCCCCCTCAATTCGCTACAACTCAGACGGCACAGATATGATTTACATTAAATGGTTCAGCAACGAAAACACTTAGCAATCAGTTCCCCCGCCAACGGACAGGCACATTGTCGAGGGGAACACTGAAAGAATACTAATGATGACAGTGGCAATCATGCTTCCAAAGCAAATAAACAGCGTGATGGCAGCGAAGAGGGGTTGCTTTCCTCCATAAGCCTTCATAAATTCAATGTGATGTTTCTGCTCTGGGAGCAAGTACACGAAAAAGCAAGCCAAGAGCGAGCACACATAGCCGATGGCAATTGGACTTGCCACCAAACCACGGTGTTGAGAACTGTCTGGGACGACACTGGCGTCGATTTTGAATTGGTTCATGACAGCTGTGCCGATAAAAGGGGTAAATAAGTAAGCCACATTCGCCATCGTGGTCAACATGCCGTACATGATGCCTTCTTTTCCATCTTGCGCAAGTTCCATGAAAATCAAGCAGTAACTGAGATTGGACGCCCCTTGTGGAATAGCCACAATCATGTTTTCCACCAAGGTGAACCACTGGCTTCGGACAACGTCGTAGATGGTGAAAAAGTCGACGATACTGCCAAGCACGACTTGGGTAACAGTGAGAAGGGCAATCGTCTTGCGCCAATTCCAGTTGTTCGCTATGTGGCTCATAAACCAAATGCCAATGGAGTACATCACAGACGACGAGACGGCAGTGATCCATCGGTTGTTCTGATAGCTCACGTTCGCCCAGACGTACTTGACAGTCGGCGTTGCCGTGACGAGAACCACAGACGTGAACAAGCTGTAGAAGAAGGCAAAAAGCATCGTCTGCCAATACGACCGCGTTTGGACAATGTGCCAGAATTCACCAAGGTATTGAGGGCAGTTGATCACATGACGCTTTGTCTCCTTGAGCATGAAGACCACGACTGGGATCATCAGAGCTACAGGGCCAGCCAGGAGGAAGAAAAAATTGCCGAGCTTGATACCCCACGAGTAGTCGCCGCCATAGACGGGAGAATGAAGCAGCGAGCCGATCATGACTTGGGCGAGCGCAGAACCAATGTTACGGAAACCGTAGATGAGACCAAGAAGACGACCACGGACCATTTCAGGCTCTCGATGGGACATCTCAACAACCATCGAGTCGGCGGCGACATCGGCCATGACATAGAAGACCGTCACGATGGCACAAAGAATGGAGACCACCGTTCCGTTCGACGGGGCGTCCAAATTTGGGCTAGCGAGGATGGCCTGTTGCTCCGCGGTCAAGTTCTTCACGCTGAAGAGCATCGAGTTGGCAACGTACGGCGGTCCATGGTCGCGGATGGCCAAGACAAGGAGTGAAATCAAACAGAGAGCCCAGCCAAGAATCATCCACGACTTGCGTCGATAGCCCAAAATGGGGAAACAATCGGACAGAATACCAAAGCCAGCCTTGCAGCTCCAAACAATCGTCGTGAAACCTTTGATCAAGTTCGCCTGGGGGGTCGTCATGTGGAAATAGTTGGAGAAGACTGGGGCGTTCATGCTGTTTAAAGAGCCAAGGAGAATCCCAATCACAAAGTACTGAATGTAATGGCCCACGACGGGAGGACTTAGGTATTGCAATCCAAGAGCATTGTTGGCATTCTTGTGCGAACCATCTTCGAGCACCGCAATATCATTTGATGCCGTCGGCGTCTTGAACTGGTCAAAGCTCTCTAAGCTTGGCTGCATCTTGGGGATAGTGATCTCCAAGCTCTGCCGCGTCATGGCAATATAGTGCGCACTTTTTTCTTGGTTGCAAAATGCTGAATGGGTGCATTCGAGTCTGCAACGAAAGCTGAGCACTAGCTGTCGCCAGACAAACAAGTTCGACAGTCATCTTCGAATCAACCAAAATGAGACCGTCCTGCACCCATGAACTGTGTTTGTTATCGTAGCAACGAGCTGTTTCGTCGAAGTGGCCCTTCCATCAGAGGAAGACATACTGCACATCCTCATCAGGGTTTGAGACCTGTAACCTATCGCCGCGAGACATTTCTTGCATGAATCTTTGAGTGAACCCAATGTTGTGGTCGATAAACTCGTGAAAAATCAAGGTGGAGTGAATACTGTATTAGTTCACCACGCTGTTGAGCCCTTCGAAGTTCATACGACAAGAGGTTGCTCCCAACACCCAATGCAGCGAAGAGCACTTTTTTCGTGGCAATATCTTCTCTGAGAAAGATCAATCCACGCACAATCTGTTCCTGGATTGGTTTTCCACCGTCCAAATAACGTTAAGCGTGTGAGGTCGACGTTGGTTGATAGAGGCTATCAAGAAGAATTTTTCATGCAAGGAGAATACCCGGTAGCTGAATCAACGAAGGAGATGCTTTGGAATAGACCAGTTGTGGAGCGTGCACCCTTCCTGAGTGTATTAATAGCTATTAATACCGGTAGCTTTAATGGCTTCTTGATGGGTGGCTCATACTTCGAAGTACTTTTTAAAGTACTTTATGACAAACAAGTCAACAACTTGCCGAGACAGGCTAACTCAACTTTTCAAATCGATGGACATGAGGGCTCGTATCATTGTGGCATTCGAGCCGCCATCGAGAGCATACTAGACTCACTGCCGTGCGGTTTTTTATATCTGTGGACATGCTACATCCAGGCATATACACATATGCACATATGCAACCGGAGTAGACTGTAAAACCGCCGCGCATCTGGTATTCCTCGGCTTGGCTCAAGTTGTTCTCTAATTCAAAACTTGAAGATTACCCAAGTTTGCCACGATTACAAACGAGTGACAGTGAGAAACATCTACACATTGGGCAGATGACTTGAGAAGCATCGGGACGCTTTCAGGCATGGTGCTGGGCTGTTGAAATGGTTGGATGGTTAGCAATTGGACTGCTTGGCATTGCGGTCAGCATAAATGACGTGCTCGAACCTATCGCCTTGTGGAACTCTCTCTGACTTTCAGGCTGTGTAAGTTGCAGCAGCATAGCTCGCCGATGCAGCTCTTCCTGGTCCCATTGTTCTTGATACAACAATCTCGGGTTGGAGCCGTTACGGCTTCTCTGGCCACCAAGGATAGGCGAATTTGAGTTTCGTTCGCCCCAGTCAATCGTTCCATCAGACTCAAAGCTTTCCCGAAAGTTGCTGAAGTCCGTGTCGACCGACATGGTCGAGTTCCGCGATTGCTGACTCTCTCCGTCGACAGCACCAAATCGACCAGTGAACAGTCCAAAGCTTGTAGTCACCGCTGCAGGCGGTGGTTCGACTACGGGCGGTCTAGATGAACACTTTGTGCAGACTCGAATGCGGCCAGGTTTGCCATTCACATTGACATTCCAATGGTGGTTGCAGCTTGTGCACATGACCTACAATGCATTTCAGTCAAAATCCCATGGCAACAAGTACCTCGCCACACTTGAAACAATTGGTTTTTCGACCAAACGAGCCAAACTTCTTGCGGCATAAGAAGCAAATTCTCCGGGACGCGACGGGCACGACGTCGTGCTTGCCGAGGAATGGCGTCGCACTCAGTCGGTTCTCCCGTAGAAATCGATCAAGATCGACAAGATTTCGACATTGTTTCAACGCGGACGAGTCACTGCCCCATTCGGACGAGCTAGTCGCTCGGCTGGTATCAACATGGCTCAAGAAACTCGCTTGGATGTAGCCCGGTCGGTCCGACTCGACAAAGACGTAGCCCGAGCCAAGATGGAACGTTCGAACGAGACCATGGCTCGATTTCAACGATGGACAGCAATCTAGCTCGACCGATTGATACGCCGCTGTCCATCCGCGACGGCCATTCATTTCAAACTCATGGAGGCACTACTCGACGTCTCAATCACATGACGAAGCTGGAGAACTTACCGATAAAACGCAAACGTCTCTCGCTTTCATGCCGCTCTTGAGTGCCATCCAGTGAATGTCAGCCTTCTCCTTGGACGTCTCTGTCGGGGTTGTAATCGTGTACAAGACCGTCGAGTCGACGAGATTTGGCAGAAATCGACCAGTGTACTCGGTAGCAGCCTCTTGTGTGTCTGTGCGAAAGAGACCGATGGCTTCGTCGATCGTGCCCGCGACTTCGAATATACCACAGTGCAAGGACGAAGCAGGTTCGGCACCTTTGTAGATCTTGAGATCGCCGTCGTCCGAGACGAGATCCCATGTATACTGGCCGCTGTTGATGTTGGCCGTGCGGATCTACCACGCCAGGAATATTGAGAAGGAACGAGAAGCACGTATACATACAACGTCCATGACGAGCGACAGCGCTTGCACTCTGTAGTCTGCGATTTCCTGACTTGACAGCGGCGGACATGAAAAGAACGTTCGAGGCAATGGCAGCTTCTTCGACATGCTGGACACTGCTCTTCGTCAAACAATGGCGTCACAAATCTTGTAATGCCGATCGAGAAGTAAAAAGTTTGTCGTGGTCAAGTTTGTTCACAGGTTGGTCTTTGTGCACCCACAAACATAAGTTCACAATCATCTGCCAATGCATCCAGCACGAGTTGTTTACAAATATTGGGCTTTGTTACGTTTTTGAAGCTATCGAGGCTTTGAAATAGAATGGCGCCTTATTTGTTTTCATCGATTATTGGATTATGACATTTCAAATTGTAACTTTTCACGGAGAATCTGAATTTCCCATCCACTTGCAGCAAGTCAGCGTTGTTTGTGAGATGCTACTACAGAAAAGCCTCCCTCGAAGAAACGCAATTTTCAAAGGTTTGATATTTATTTTGAAAGGACATAAATTGAGATAGTCAGAGAATTTGTCCAAAATCAACTGGAGGCAAAATTGCGACGACGAAGGCCTGCGTGCTCGATATCTCTTCAGTGGATTGAATGATATTGGCATGCTTCCAGCAGTTGGAGATCGTCGTTATTGTAGCCCGACGACTTAAATTATTCTTCGCATGACAAGCAGTCATTTGAAATACAGTGCTTTAGAGTATTTGTCAATTTACCGATGTGCAAAGCTGTCTGTGAATGCACCTTTCAGAAACTCACATAACTAATAATATTTTATTTAAGAGGACATGATGTCTGGGTAGATTTCTTCGAGAGAGGCTTTTCTGAATTGTGTTTTTGTTCCGAAATTGTGAAAGGCAAGCAAAACCGGTCGGGCAAAAAGTCGGGCAAAATGTCGGAACACCAATCAGAGACGAGTATTTCTTGATGACGTAATCACTATTTTCGAATCGGGCAGCCAATAAAATTGAATCTCTGTCCATTCCAAAGACAGAATTACGATTTCTGCTCATTGATTGGCTGAAAATTTTAGTTTTTCCGGAACAAACATTTAGGGCGTGTTCGGTGAAAAACAGGATTCAGACTAAAAAATCCAGATTAAATCAAACCAGATTAATCCAAATAGATTTGGAATGGATCCAATGAAATCACACACCGAACACGATGTACAGTAAAGCCTCTCTCGAAGAAACACATATTTCAGAGGGTGAACATTTATTTTTAGAGTTTATGAATTGACACAGGCAAACATGTGATGAACCACCAATTCAGGATGAATTGAATCGACGCAACATTGATGTCCAAATTGCCAAAATACATCATACTCGTAAGCTGAAGGTTCTATCGCATGATTGGTGGTTTGACTCGTCTTTGGCCTCGTATGATTTGAAGTCAACTGAAGTGACTTCGTGACCCCAAGAAGTCGATCCTTCCACAATTGATATTTCATTAATTTTCAGTGCGTTTCTTCGAGAGAGGCTATACTGTATCCCAAACTCTACAAACTTATATTTATACGTTGCTGTGGTGAATCCACAGCAACGATGGCTTCATCAGCGTGCTGGTCCCGCGACCTCGAAGTCGCTTTCATCTGTGGTATGCAAGTCGTCTTTGATTCTTCAAGGTGGTTCCAGTTTGTGTAGATAGCAACACTAGCGGCAGCCATTGCGGTGGTAGTCGTCAGACATGTGAGCTCTCAAACGCAATGTGATAATCCATGTATTGCCCTGTGAAATCCATCCTCCACCATGGATTCTAAAAACCGGATTTTTGTGGATTATCATTCGGGATTTTCAAACACACCGAACACGATTTTTTGGACTGAAAAGGACCAAATCCCCAAAAATCCAAATAATCCACCAAACAGAACACGCCCTTAGATTTTGGGAAAATGTCAAAAGGTGTACAAAATTTGAAAATATTTCAAGAAAGTGATAAAAACGGTTAGGGTTACAAAATTTTGGAGAAAATAATGAAACCACACATTATACACATTGTGACACATTTTACGCATTTACGAATTCGAAATTTCCTTTCCACCTGACAGATGAACTTTGAAACAAAATCCGACAATACACAAGGTCTATCCAAGGATGCACTATCTCATGCAGGTAAGGATACGACCGATAAATTCGAATTGCGACTGACGGAACATCGAAAAGGAATTGACTTCACAGATATCCCCACATATGGAGAAAAGGAGTTGAGCTTTAAGAAACAACGCACTGGAAAGGCCAGCTATTCGAAGCCAAAATCGAGAAAGAAGAAATACAACAAGCATCGAGTTATGGTTGGGACTCCAAGCGTGCGTATCATGTCTCTGTCGTAATATCGAAGAAGCTTTCTTACTTTGTCGAAATTCTTGCGCAAGAACAAGAACAAACTATCCAGGAACCTGGACCTCGGCAGCCCAAAGATAGTGAGCACGGCACTGAGCAAATCGAAAGCTTGGATGCCAGCAACATTACGCAGTATGTTTTCCGTGAAGACTTCGATTGCACTGTTGCTGCACTAATTGAGAACCAAACAAGCTTTCAACAAAATTGCTTGTCCGCCATCCATACAATGATTTCACACTAATGTTTGCATGTAAACACCAGTGAATGGGATCAATATTCTTGAGGTAGTTGTAAACATCAGATCCAACTTCGACGGATCGTGCCTCCAGAGCATGGTTGTACTCATCAACGCTTTCTGCTGCCTGGACTCTCGAAATGAGATTTGAGTGGCGTGATGTGAATCGAGGGTATTTAGAGTGAATATTTCGAAGAATATGTTGAGTACAATATCGCAGCACGAGCCTATTTGGCGACGAGTTGGTTTTGCGCTTAACGTGCAGTTCTTATGATCAAGGCAGAGTTACGAAATATACCAAACGTCAGTTCTTTCATAGTTCACTTGTCTTCGGGAAAGTCGAACAAACATACTACAGCCAGGGTAGTGCAGGCTATCACCTGTGCACGCCACTTCGTTGCATTACTTTGACAGACTTGCTTGCCGCCAGTGCGTAGTCTTGTACTGCCTGCACTCCTTCGCTGGCCGTTAAGTACGTTCTTCCGACTTGCAAATCCTCCGTGTCATCGCTCACTTGATCCATATCTCCATATATCGTGTCATTTATTTCTTTGGCCATGTCCCTCAGTCTCAACTGAGCTCCAGAGAGTCTCGGAGTGCCTTGATTTGTTAACAGTCCTTCCTGTCCAGGACAATATTTGGATTTTCTCAGATTCACATTTTATCACGAACTTTCACATAATTATACACTAATTGACGACATATTCACAATACACAATATGACACAAAGAATGATTGTCGTTTATACACATTTTGCATACATTTTGCTCATTTTGGAAATATTTTGATACATTATACACCTTTTGACATTTTCCCTTGGATTTTCCTTCAAAACTCCCAAGTTTTGACAAAAAAGACAATATTAATAGTACAAATCATTTTCCACTGATGAATCAAAGGGAAAATGTCAAAAAGTGTATAATGTATAAAAAATATGCCACTTTGAGTAAAATTTGTGCGAAAGGTGTATCACAACCATCATTCCTGTGACAAAAGGTGAAAAATTCATTAGGAATTGCTTAATATTCAGAATGTTTGTTTTACCCCTAGCCCTAACTTACACATTTTCGAATATTTTTGATACATTATACACGTTTTGTCATTTTCCCTAAATCAAATCAATCAAATGTGTTTTTGTCGAATGAATTGAGCCTTCATACAAAATTTATAATATTGAACGAATAAAATTTAACAAGTAAAAGGAATTTTAAGAATGAGATTTTTGTTAGCAACGACTTTCAAATCATCAGCAACGGCATTCTGAAGTTGACGTCGTCCAATTCATTCACTGTGTTTCGTCGTTGGTTGAATTTACTGAACGCTCTTACATTAGTCGTCTTTATCCCGTTTCAGTGTGACAGTAAATGTCCGATTTTGTGGATACTTGTGTGCGGGGCGAACGAACGATCGGTGAGACAGCGGCGCCAGAGCGGTACAAGCGTGAGAGGGATATAAAGGTAAAACGATTGTCATTAAAGGTTCTTAAAGTGTCCAACACATGCAGAAAAGTGGGCATAAAGATAGAATCGAGTGAAACAGTGGGCTTAACTTTCTTTATGTGCAACTCATTAATAAATTTAATTGGTGAAATTGGCAAAGGCTCTTGGATCCGTTCGAAACACCGAAGATCCGTGAACAGATCTTCAACGACGGACAGGATCCAGGATTATCGAAGCATCATCCGTTGTCCATCCACGGATCCGGGAGCAATACACAAGTGACACAGACATTTCGCCACATCCCTTCGGTCTAAATGTCGAATCTCCCGATTCTTATCTGAATCAACTGACAGTTCTTGGCAGTTTGAGTTCCCCGATAACAATTTCACAGAACATGAGTACCCCCGGCTGCGGCGTTAGCACAGCGAGAGAATGAAATATGCGATATAGAGGATTCAACGACTGTGATGTGGCAAGCGTTTGCAGTGGCTGCGGCGATGGAAAGCGACTTGCCTTTGTCGGACAAGGCGGAAATCTAACGGCTGCAATGCGAGAGCAAAACGGTCCTGGCGCAGGTGAAGTAAACGATCGAGAAGCTGTATGCCATGGAGGAAGCCATTAAGGCGAAGTCTGATCGAATCAAAATGTTGGAGTAATAAGTGAATGAAACGGAGGATGCGGCTAAGAAATCCGCGAGGCGCACGAAACGGATTCGTTATAAATTTCTAGATCTGCGCCAAACGTTAAACACGCGCGTTGTTATGCAGTCGGATTACAAGGCACGGTTGTGGAACTTCCTCCAAGAGAATGGATATATCAGTAAACCGGATGCCGCGGAGGCCTGGGTCGATGCCTGGATGTATTAAATCGGATTAAACCCGGAAAGAGGATCAATGGAACGCTGGAAATGTTCACGAGGATTCATTGTGCAGCCGGGACTCGTCGATTCGAACGCCAAACGATTGAACTGCCGGATGTGGATGTGGATATGGCTAAGTAAGGCTTCATCACCATGTTGGAAGGATTGTGGTCCCATCCGATCCAGATGAGTCCTCGTCCGACAAAAGCGAGAAGCGCTCGAACCCAGATAGCGACGAAGACTTGTCAGATGCAAGTTCAGCGGATGGAACCTGTGAAGTCGGGGATCTTCAAGACGGGTCTGGTGAAGACGGAGCACACGATCCTGAACCATAAGATGGCTTGAAGGACAACACGCTGTCTCATCCTAATCAGCGGATCACGGGGGTGAAGACACCCAAGACCAGCGATTCGTCCATGGATATCGTGGAAACAATATCTAAAAATCCACCGCCCGAGCAATCCGTCGAGGATAAGACCGCAGCAAAGAAATCGACTCTCGCGAAAACGGATGGCGCCGGCAAAAGAAAAATCGTGGAGAGGGACAACGACGAGGATTTGGGTCTCAGCGAGATTCAAGGAAAACCCTCCAATTAGGTAATGCAGAAGATCCGGGGCCTATGTGACGATGTCGTTCGTCAGCAGCCTTGGAAACGTATCTTGTGGTCCGGATCAATTTTCTGCCAGAAATAGCGGATGAACAGCCCAAAAATTCACGGCACAAGAAATCCGTCAAGCTATACCACGACGCTCTCAAACACTTTTGGGAGGTGGCCGGTCAGAGTACATGGATGCAGCTCTTTCAGATTGAGCACATCACTAAGGCTCGCGGTGACTTGGCCTATCACGTGGTCCATTGGTATTTGAATTGCACCACTTGATCAAGAAATCGGATTATGATGATTCTCTGATCCGTTTTCTTTGCATCCCGCATCCGGCGAGGCCTCAGTTTTCCGATCCGGTCGACTTGAATTTCATTCGGGGGGCTCACGGCTCGGACGCGGCGAAGGCTTACTTAAAGGAGCAGGTTCGATGCTTCTGGCCAGTGGTGTCTTCCAAGGCCGCGCTCGTGCAAAATCCGGGCAAGCGAAATACTTCTCGTGTCCGATGGGATTCGCTTTTGCCGTTGTTGCGGATCGTGGGCCACGGTCGAACATTGGGGGTTTGGGGGTTTGGGGGTTTGTGGGGTTTGGGCCTCCTCAAGAATGACTACTGGTAAAAAAGTTATTTCCTCTCAAACATGATATTGAACCAATTTATAACTTTTGGAGAGTCATCTATGGTTTGAAAATTCAAAATTCAAACGATGAAAGTCTTGAACTAAAGTGCTAACTGACAAGTATGCCAACACGCAAGCACTTCACACTACAGCACAAGCACTTGATTCGCGAGCACTACAATAATGCAAATAACTCAACCATAGCTTCGGTCATCGAGTGGATTACAAACATGTTCGGACAACTACCCAAGTTCCGACAACTCGACAGTGAAATGACTGCATGGGTTATTCATGCAAACGATAATGGTGCATATCAGTGATTTGTGAGAAGGCAATGCAACTCGCCGAGCGCCAAGGGTGCATACCGAATGCTCAAAAGGATGGCTTACCGTTTCCAAACTCCGACACAACCTTCGACGCTACCAAATCAATGGAGAGTCTGCATCGGTGTCTGTCTCTGCTATTGATAATGGAAGGATGATGCCCCGAGAACAAACTCAAATGTTTGAAACGTCTCATGTCTACAACATGGACGAGACGGCTTCCTTTTACAGTTATCAACCATCGACGACGATCTCGAAAAAACCTCGCATTGGACAGAAAAAGGACAAGAACCGAATCTCAGCCGTCCTGGCGGCAAACGCTGACGGCACGCACAAGCTACTAATTACCTTTATCGGTCGCTCGATGAAGCCTCGTTACTTCGGTACCTTCACACCTCGCCAATTGGGGTTTTCCTACCACGGCAACTGTAAAGCCTGGATGACGATGAAGTTGTTTGCAGCGTGAATTACCGAGTTCAACGACTCCATGATCATGCAAGACAAGACGATCCTGCTTATTCTCGACAATGCATCGTCTCACAAAGTTGAACAAGTTGACTTGAGTAACATTCGTTTGCTCATGCTTCCACCACACACAACTTCATGTCTTCAACTCATGGACGCTGGGATCATTGCTTCATTCAAGAGGCACTACAGAAGACACCAAGTCAGACATGTTGTAGGTTTCATTGACGCCTTGGTCGACGCACCAGACTTGTGCAGCAACAGCAGAAGCCTGTACTCGGTTGATGTTCCCAAAGCAATGGAGTGGACAACGGAGGCCTGGAACGATGTGACGCCCTCTAAGAACATGAATTGTAGGAACCATACAGAAATCGTACCTCACTTCGTGCCATCGCAATGCCATTCAATCTCCTTTCTGCTCAATGAGGAATCCAATAGATGACTTGCAATTTCCTGTATAAAATAATACTACTCCGTCCCGTATCTTTTGTCCTTCTGATTATTACACTTGATTTTTGTATTGTAAAATATTGAAGTATAGAGTATTTTATAAATATTTAGAGTTTTTCTAAATGGCGGGAAGATAAACTCATTTCATAAGCTCCAGGCTTTGTATATTGGGTATTTGATGCACTAAACCTCTGAATATAATTGTTTTGATACCTCATACCCAATCTGCCTTCCATCGTGACCCTCCTTGGCTTACATTTATGGGTTGAAATATTTTTCTTTTAGGTGAAGTTTTGGCTGCTATAATGCTTTCTGGGCAACAAAACCAGGGCTATCCCATTCAAAACAGTATAGCTGACAACTGGGCAAAGATTTGTAGATGACGGCTTCAAAACGAAGCTCTAGCGAATTTTTCCCTTTTTCACTCATGTATCCCACTCTACTCCAGTGTCGATAAAATTTTCATTGGAAGAAATCAACGAAATTAAATATTGTCCAATGAAAGAGGAGATCATTAGCTTGAATTTAAGCTAATCAGGGTCGCATAATTCAGAACGCTGCGAAATTTACGCGAATGAAAAAAATGAGGACAAAAGTTATGGGACGGAGTAGTATCAATATTCTTGCTAAATGTTATAACCTTCGAAGAATTATGGAATCAGTCGGTTCCAAATCTCGGTGGATCACTGTACACAATACGGTATCGCCTTCGATGTGACTGCCATACCACAATTTTCAATGTTGTCCAAATTTTCTTCTAAACACAATTGGATAATATTTGTCATCATTCTTCAATGGTAAAGCACTCGCTGCTTTGCCCGCATACTTCTTCCTTGATGAGCCACATCGCTCCGAGCTTCGTTGCTTGCGCGTGTACACGCCTTGCGCCGCGTCAGTCTCGCTTGGACGCTCCCAGAGCTTCCAACTTCAATCTTCCTTCGATGAGCTCTTATAACCCAATGTTCTTATAACACCTCGTGATCTTGACGTGACTTCTGGTGGTGCGAATTTGCGCTTGGCTTTCTTTAGTCTGTGTTGCTGCTGGTTTTCGGCTTGCTAGCTTCTTGCTTCGTTTTGCTCTGAGATCCATAGATCTTTCCGCTGCGGCTTTATGTTCCCCCGCGTGACGTCAACTTAATCATCGTCTACCAGGGACAAAATCCTGGCGCCAACATCCACACGCTTCCGTCCAGTTTTTCGATCCTTTATCGGTAGCAAGGTAAGGACTTTCTTTTCAATTCTTTCACGGTGCACGAACCAATCGACTTGTTTGATAGGAAATGGAACGCCATAAGCCTTACAGCGACGCAGCATCACAGGCAGTTTTCTCTCGATAGCGGCCATATGCCGCAAGCAAAAAATCCTGCGAGCACAGTAGTCTTTGAAAGTCCTTTCAACCATGCGGTTGAGCTAATATCAAGCGCAAGATTCTTGGAGACACAAAAGAGATCGCCGGATTCTAGTCGATAACAAGACATCAATGATACATAGTTGATATATCGTCATCCATGATCGCTTTAAAGATTTCTTTTTCAATTTGCCATTTGAATGTTTTGAAGACTGAAACATCCAACGACTGCTAAAGACGAGTGGCATTTGATGGCAAACAAAGCAGGATAATTTCTAAATCGCTGCACAGCTCAATGATCGTCTCGGTGAAATATGAGGATAGTCCATCACACAAAAGAACAGCAGGTCTCTTGTCTTCGCCAATCAAGTTTGAAAAGTGCCGTTTCCAATTTGCGAATACATCTTCATTCACAAATACCTTAGGCGCAGTTGTAATGGTCGCGCCTGGAATCACACAAGAGGTTTGGGATTTGTCAATGGTATCACCCGGGAATACAAACGTCGGCGGCAGTATTTCACTATCAATTCTGACGCATGCAATAATAGAAAGATGGAAACCTGGATTAATAGTCTTGGACCAGACATTGACATTTCTTGACCCTTTTACTGCAACAACTTTACCACTTTTCTTGCGGGTTAAAATACCCGTTTCATCCATGTTGAAGATTCTATCGGACGTAAGTTCAAGGAGAGACATCAAGCGTGTTAGAGCCTTATACAGACTGTCGGCAACGCTTTCATCCACAGCATTGTGGGCGCGTGAAATAGTTTGAGTCATGCGAGTTGATTGTAGACCGCTTACGCTTTAGGTGCAGTCTCCTGCCGACTGAATAATGATACAATGCATGAATTATTGCATGTACAAAAAGGGCCGGTTCTATTTCCGCGAGGAAATTGATGCATCGAAAATTTCCGGACAAACTTAAATCATGGGACTAACAAGAAACCGAAACTTTATAAGAAATGACTATTTCCTCATTTTGGCTATTCTCCCTAAAGTTCATTTTTGATACATTTTTGCCCTCGCATCACGAGATCGACTGCCATTTAAAGAGCGCTTAACTACTGCAAACACTTTAAATTTGCAGTAGTTAATTTGCCAAAGTAATGGGCGTCGTCGCGGGGGGTCACGGCCATGCCCCACACTGTCGAAAATGATGGCATAAATGTCTCAAAAATGAATTTTAGTTGGAAATAGCCAAAATTGGAGGGAATATTCGGAGTACAGTAACTACGATCAACACACGATAATTATTACTACTTCGAAGTACATTTGTATTTGTGCCTTTCAAGCTATTTGTCACCCAGATTAGAGGCTTAAAGCTGCTTTGAATTCAAGGCTAATCCATCCATAAATCTGGACCGGTTAAAGCTAAAACTGGGTCGGAATTGCGTTGGGAATGTATATTTAGAATATAAATCGGATAATAACGTTACAAGAAGTATTAATCCTACTCGGAGTACATGAGACCCCGGTAGACAAAACGATTCTTATGGGTTTCTGTTGAAGTTCAAGTTGACTGCGAAGTGCGATATTTTCAGCTACACTTCATGGTACTCCAGATACCGTGTACAGCTGTAGTAGTGTATATTGATTTACTGTTGGATACCCTTTTTGTTCTGGACTCGACGTTAAATTGATTAATTCATATTGGTTGGGACGTTAGTCTACCATACCACAAGGGATTAATTGTCTGTCCGTTGCATTTTTCGTATTCTTTTTAATCAAGTTACAATTTGCACATGTTTTGTTAATTACAGTATAGTATTCATAATATAATATCCATACTATTATTAAGGATTATCCATGTCCCTATCCGTCCGAAGGAATGTGTTGACAGTGTCAACACAGTCAACTTGACAGAAAGAAATACATGTACAGAGGGCTGGTAAAAATACACGTATAGTGGTACTTGAACTTTCATATTGATAGTATTAAATATTACAAGAATACTATTTTGGGGGGAAGTGAATTAATGGTCCAGAGGGTAGATTATCAATTTAACATGGAGAGTCAAGTCGCTATTGTGAAGACCCGCCGAAGCTACACCCTTGAAACGAAGCCCAATATTTTGCTTGCTCTCCGAGCTTGACGCAACAAAAGTTGCGGACTACAGCGGAATTCCTGTGTTCACAAGTCGAACTTTGTGAGCGAAAAGAACAAGATTCAAGCAGGAGTACCTAAACTTAAATCGCCCCAAGGAAGGAAATCCTTCCTGGGGGCGATTTAAGATGTTACAGTTAAGTTCATCTTATTGTTATATTAGCTCTTATTGGACTACATGGTTGCAATGAGGAAGAAGAACTTTCCCTTGACAACTTACCATGTAGTTCAGCAAGTTAATCCTGATCACCAGAAGTGGCAAACGGAGTATTCTGCCTCAAAGGAATGTCCTTATAAATCTTTATTCAATTAATGTAGGAATTTTTTGTGTATAGGCACTGCTTTTCGCAGAGCCTCGACATGCAAAAGCGTTGACAACAACGCAAATGTTTGAGGTTCGTTCGAATTCCTCAACAAATTTCGGGTTGAAAATGACCACTTTGATGACAGTGACGTCATCAATTATGACGAAACTTGTAACTACTTTGACATCCCCCCACGGTAGATCCTTGCTCAAAATAGGGGAGATGTCACCGTTTCCCATGCCGACAAATTCTGCTACCTAACGGCCGTCCTAGCAGCGAAACGTAAAGGTAAAATTGTCTGAAATTAGTCTTACTAGTTCTGTTTAGGTGATAAATTACCAACTCTTTTTGTTGTGAAAGGAAAGCCCGGAGGTTTTATTGATGCCAGCGAGCCGCGTACATATCCCTATGGTCACTTTTACGCCGTTCAGAAGAATGCATGGATTTATGGCGATGGATGGAAATTTTACTTAGACACTATTTTAAGATAATATACTTTTATACTTTTTCATTTATTAGTGTTAGACATGAAATTGTTAGACCGTCGTTGATCTTGATGAACAATTTCGAGGCACATCGAATGCCGAGAAACATCCACTACATCGATGAAGAATTGTTTTCGACTTTACCCTCTCCCCCAGCATGACGTCCTTTTTGCAACCGTTGGACGTAGGGGTGACGGGTCCTTATGGCTTCAAGAGTCCTGTCACCCTTCAAGCGCAGTTGAAAAGCGCATGGTCTGCATTAAACGAGCAATCAAGGCCTGGGACTTGATCACCCCTGAAACAATTAAGAAAGCATTCGAAAAGGCATTTCCTAGAATATCTAGTTGATGTAAATCACACTAATATATGTTCAAGTCAAGACTATTTATCAATATGTGTAGTTTGCTTGTTCACGTCATTGCCCATTTCTCATGTTCTGCGACTTGTAATATCATGCTTTTTATGATTTATTGTAGTTGATTCTATTTTAAGGGACTTTAATTCCATGTTTCTCTTGTTGACAAAATTTTTCAATATGAGTTCTGACGGGTTATTGAGTTTAGGAATAACTGTAAAAATCAATATGAGGAAGATTTGGGCTGATGGTTTGTCACACGTGTTCAAGTGCTTCAGAACAGTCAAGTACATAGAGAGCGCATCCTTTGGTGAGACTTGCTGATTTCTTCCGCACCCGAGCGTCCAGAGCGGGACTAGGGTCGTTTCGACTACTGCCCAGATTGAAGCGAATTCGGATTGTGTAAAGTCCATCATTGTTGTTAGCTTTTGATTGCCGCCTTGATGGAAAAAGCGATTCATGACTGGAGTTAGACTGTCATCTTCATCTTCGACCTGTTGTTTGTATTCTTGGAAGACCTGGCTTATCTCTTCCAACTGGATGTGCTCATTGTCAATATCTTTTTGGAGATGGCTGGCAATGGTGAGGGGGTCTATGGAAGGCATTGAAGTTGAAACGATTATGATGAGTTCATGTTTTGGTTAGCTCAATTTAGTAGAGTCCTTGTATGATGCTGTTGTGTATAATCATGTCATTTGTGTGGTCTTATCTGTCTATTCCGATTGCATTGTATTTGAGTATGTCATTTCTTCAGTGACTGAATCTCATACCATTTGACCAGACTCTTCGTCATATGCATGATAAATTACTATTTAGTGTGTTTATAATCTCTCATTTCGTCAAGTAGTATATATATATATAGATGCATTGTGAATAGAAACAAAACTGAACAGTAACATTATACACGTAAATGAACAATAGGTCTAGTATTAATGCAAAGGGCTGGTAAAAATACACGTACAGTGGTACTCTGATTTAACTGGATGAGAAGTCAAATCTTCCTCATATTGATTTTTACAGTTATTCCTAAACTCAATAACCCTTCAGAACTCATATTGAAAAATTTTGTCAACAAGAGAAACATGGAATTAAAGTCCCTTAAAATAGAATCAACTACAATAAATCATAAAAAGCATGATATTACAAGTCGCAGAACATGAGAAATGGGCAATGACGTGAACAAGCAAACTACACATATTGATAAATAGTCTTGACTTGAACATATATTAGTGTGATTTACATCAACTAGATATTCTAGGAAATGCCTTTTCGAATGCTTTCTTAATTGTTTCAGGGGTGATCAAGTCCCAGGCCTTGATTGCTCGTTTAATGCAGACCATGCGCTTTTCAACTGCGCTTGAAGGGTGACAGGACTCTTGAAGCCATAAGGACCCGTCACCCCTACGTCCAACGGTTGCAAAAAGGACGTCATGCTGGGGGAGAGGGTAAAGTCGAAGACAATTCTTCATCGATGTAGTGGATGTTTCTCGGCATTCGATGTGCCTCGAAATTGTTCATCAAGATCAACGACGGTCTAACAATTTCATGTCTAACACTAATAAATGAAAAAGTATAAAAGTATATTATCTTAAAATAGTGTCTAAGTAAAATTTCCATCCATCGCCATAAATCCATGCATTCTTCTGAACGGCGTAAAAGTGACCATAGGGATATGTACGCGGCTCGCTGGCATCAATAAAACCTCCGGGCTTTCCTTTCACAACAAAAAGAGTTGGTAATTTATCACCTAAACAGAACTAGTAAGACTAATTTCAGACAATTTTACCTTTACGTTTCGCTGCTAGGACGGCCGTTAGGTAGCAGAATTTGTCGGCATGGGAAACGGTGACATCTCCCCTATTTTGAGCAAGGATCTACCGTGGGGGGATGTCAAAGTAGTTACAAGTTTCGTCATAATTGATGACGTCACTGTCATCAAAGTGGTCATTTTCAACCCGAAATTTGTTGAGGAATTCGAACGAACCTCAAACATTTGCGTTGTTGTCAACGCTTTTGCATGTCGAGGCTCTGCGAAAAGCAGTGCCTATACACAAAAAATTCCTACATTAATTGAATAAAGATTTATAAGGACATTCCTTTGAGGCAGAATACTCCGTTTGCCACTTCTGGTGATCAGGATTAACTTGCTGAACTACATGGTAAGTTGTCAAGGGAAAGTTCTTCTTCCTCATTGCAACCATGTAGTCCAATAAGAGCTAATATAACAATAAGATGAACTTAACTGTAACATCTTAAATCGCCCCCAGGAAGGATTTCCTTCCTTGGGGCGATTTAAGTTTAGGTACTCCTGCTTGAATCTTGTTCTTTTCGCTCACAAAGTTCGACTTGTGAACACAGGAATTCCGCTGTAGTCCGCAACTTTTGTTGCGTCAAGCTCGGAGAGCAAGCAAAATATTGGGCTTCGTTTCAAGGGTGTAGCTTCGGCGGGTCTTCACAATAGCGACTTGACTCTCCATGTTAAATTGATAATCTACCCTCTGGACCATTAATTCACTTCCCCCCAAAATAGTATTCTTGTAATATTTAATACTATCAATATGAAAGTTCAAGTACCACTATACGTGTATTTTTACCAGCCCTCTGTACATGTATTTCTTTCTGTCAAGTTGACTGTGTTGACAGTGCCAACACATTCCTTCGGACGGATAGGGACATGGATAATCCTTAATAATAGTATGGATATTATATTATGTATACTATACTGTAATTAACAAAACCAGTATGAATTAATCAATTTAAAGTCGAGTCCAGAACAATATACACTACTACAGCTGTATACGGGGTATCTGGAGTACCATGAAGTGTAGCTGAAACAATGCTCTATCGCACTTCGCAGTCAACTCGAACTTCAACAGAAACCCATAAGCATCATTTTGTCTACCGGGGTCTCATGTATTAATACTCCGAGTAGGATTAATAATTCTTGTAACGTTATTATCCATTTGATACAAATTTTGGGTTGCACAATCGAATCGCGCAAATCGATATCCCATGGATTTCATTGGCTGATTCGAAAAAAGTACCATATTTTGTCAAATTAGTTCAACTTTTTCGATTATTCGCCAATCAAATGGCTTAAAATAACTTTGGGACGATTGACCAAACCGCGAAATTTCCCCCAAAAGCACAATTCCTGCAGATCGTTCAATATTCACAGTGGATATTCAGGTTGACGCGTTGATTTCAATGAGTGAATGAAAAATCGAATCCTACGCGAGCTGAGGTCCAACAAGGAGCAGCCCTCCTACAAGATATGTGACAACCCAAAAGGCACGGCTGCGGTCTGGCAAAGGTTCGGAATTGTTTGCGACGCGATGGGCGTCCAGCAGAATTTCGCGGCCTGCAAGTCATGCAAGTGTGTGTATGTGTACAAGACGGGCATCAATGCCACCGGCACGAATACGATCAATAAGCACGTTTGCGACAACATGGTGCCGGATGCCGGTAAAGGCAATCTATTCTTCAAAAAGCACAATGTCACGGAGAAGGAAAAGGTCAAGATGACGCAATCGATGGTCAATTTCTGCGTGACCGACATGCGGTGTTCGAGGCCGTCGCCGGCAAGGGTCTCAAGGCGGTCATCCAGGATGCACTCGATATTGGCGTCGCCAGCTCGGCGCGCATCGACGTGGACGACCTGCTCGCCCATCCGGTCTCGATTCGAAGGAACGCGGAGTCCCGCACTGCCTCCGGTCGCGCAGCGCTAACTGTCGTTCTCAAGCAGCACCTGGAGAATGGCGTCGGAGTCTCGTGCACGCTCGACCTGTGGACCGATTAGATCAAGAAGACCTCGTTCATGTCCATCACCATACATTACATTGACGAATACTTCAAACTGCACGCCCGCACGCTGCACGTTAAGCCCGTGCGCGAGGCGAGCCATACAGGGGCGATGGTCCTTGAGGAATTTCAGAATGGCCTGGCCGTGTTTGAGATCCTGGAGGAGATGTATGACCAGGTCATCGTCGTATCGGACAGCGGTTCCAACTGCTGTGCCGCAGACGGCATCCCGTCCATATTCAGTTGGCTCGCTTTCATCGACCATAAGCTGGCGAACGTCCTGACCACGGTGGTCAACAAGACTATAAGACAGAAGGACAATGTCAAGAGCAAGCCGTTTTACAAGTACAGTACGCATCTCACCAGCACATGCAGGAGCTATTCTGTCTGATCGACCAGTCCAAGAAGCTGGTCGAGTGGTTCAAGCGCACCAACCAGCAGAGCCAGCTCGACAAGACGCTCAAGCAGGAAAACGCCACGCGGTGGAACTCGCTGCTGCGCTGTTTGCGCAGTATCTACGACATGTTCGACAAGGTCGTCGACATCAAGGTGTCGAATATCCCTCAGACACTCCTGAAGGAGTTTATTGACTTCCTCGACGTTTTTCAGCAGGCGACGCTGGCGCTCGAACAGTTCAAACAGCCGACACTGCACAAGGTCATCTATTGGCGACACGTACTGCATTGCCACCTGCAGCCGGTGCTCGCCGACATTCTTGGCACGGACGGCAACGTTGAGAAGAACAAGGATTCGGCCTCGATTGCTGCCATTAAGAAGATCCTGCAGCCCATCCTCGTGGAGAAATTCGTGGTGCAAGACCTGCATGTCCAAGGCGCGCTGCTCGACCCGAAAATGAAGAACCGCCTTTTGGGCCATGGCGTCGAGCCGGGGCAGGTCGCGTCGTGCAAGGCTGGCCTGAAGGAGCTCATGTTGAAGTACGGCCGTAGCCTCGACCTCGATCTTTTCGACGACTCGACTCCGCCGCCGCTCAAAAAAGCGCGGCAGAACACGTCCATGTATGACGCGGTATCCGATGATGATGACGAGGAGGTGGAGGCGCCGGAATGGTGTGGCAACTCCGAAACACAGGTCGATCTCGAATACAAGGCATATATGGCATACAAGGTCGGTGAGAAGGAGTTCGACGAGATCGCGTCCATGCATGACCGCGAATTTCGAGTCTTGTTGTGGTGGAAACACAAGGGCGCCATGCTCTTCCCCATCATGGCGCTCGTGGCGCGTTCCATCCTTTGCGTTCCCGCATCCAGCGCCATGTCCGAAAACAACTTCTCCGACGCTGGCAATACGATCACAAAGAAGCGCAACCCCGCGTGGTCAACGATCTTATGTTTTTGCGGTCCAATAGAGACATCTGCAAATGAAAAACGCCTCTTTATATTCTTGTGTGCAAAACCCATGGGTACAGCCTCGAAACCTGTCATGGGCATGGGCGGGCAAAGCCCGGCCACGCGAAGCGTGGGTTGGGCGTGGGTACCCGCGATGAACACGATGCAGGACTCTGCTAGTGGTACAATTGCTTTCCGGACCTCATTGTTCATTGTCATTGTGATTCGAGAGAATGTAGTTCGATTGAATTCAAACGAAGTCTCATTGAACCTCCGATATCTTTAGTGCTTGATGGGAGAACCCACATGCGCGTCATGATTGACCACGTAGAATGACAAGGTCGCGGCCGGATTCGTTCCATCTGGGGGGAATTTGGGCGTGGCCCTTGTCTTGAGCTTGTTTCCCTGCATCATAATATTCATTCTTTTCGCTGATACTCCATTCATGCACAAATCACAAGTGAGAGGGAGATCTGGGTGACTGCCGCCGCATAAATAGGAAGAGCAAGCGCCGCAAACATTTAACTTTGCAAAGAAAGAGCTGCACCCCTATCATTCGACCGACAAAATTGTCATTCCAACGACAATGCAAGTTGTTCGAGTCCGTACACAAATCGAATCTCACGTTGACTATGCATCACATCAAGGTGACACAACAGCTGCCTGTTCGTAGCATTAATTAACAAGCCATGGAGAACATGCTCCCATGTCTTGAACTTCCGCATCCAAAACCGTTGGCAGTGTTATGTTAGCTGTCAAAAAGTCGGCCTCGGCGGTGGTTGTGGTCTCCAGTAGGCCTCACAGTCAAATCAGACAAGAGTTCCGCCTTCCATTGCGTTGGAACCTTCTCGTCGAATTCCTGAGCCAGGTTGAGATTCCTACAGTATTTCAAAATGCCTCTTCAGTGGTTTCAATTCCACGTTTTGTTCGGCGAACGTTCCGCACCGTCTCGAAGCCACCTGTTGTCTCACCAGGCAAATTCGCTGCAGTGGCTTTTTTTCAAGCCATTCCATCTCGCCAAGCTTTGCTTTAAACATCTCCTTTGTCGATCAAAAGGCATGGGAGATCGTAGACGTGTAAAAACGCAGAGGACAAAAATCTGTCTCCGTTTGGACGAGGGGGTCAACCACGCCGCGTGACCGACCACGGCACGATCGCATACGTTTCGTAATATACGTTCATTCCATGATGGATTTTTCACCATGCCATTTCGCATGGTTGTCGAACGGACCGATGCCCAAGCAGTAACAGGGCTGTATGTTCAAACCCCGTGTCCAGCCACGAGGGGGCCCGAGAGCCTGACGCAGCGTCGTCGTGGGTTTCTTTCCCACCACCACTCGCTCGAATCCACCCCACACCCAAGAAAGCGGCGGCGTGAACCCACTGCACTGTCGTCGTCTCGCATATTCCGCACTGATTCCTAACAACGCTCAACGAATCTACGCGTACTCTTGTTGAGTCGGTCATCGACGATTGTATCCCACTACCACTTGGACGCGGAAGCACCCGACATCACATACCAATCTAATAATACTATTTTAATTATATTACTAAATTAGCATATATTATTTTTATAAAAAATCTTACTTTATACCAAAGATGCTCATACTAAGAAACTAAAATGCATTTATTTGAATCAATATTCACCACAAAATATTGGTTTTTACAAATGTCGAGTATATATTGCTTATTTATTGTAATTTGGACAGCTTGTCGTGTATGAAGCTTGCAAGTTGTTGTGACGATTTGCAATCGGAAAGTTCAATATATTTTATTTTTCGCATGGTTGCGCGCAAGTCCCTCCCGACGTGCTTCCTCCGCCGGCCGGCCTTAACGCCCCTACAGAACAAGCAACTCCAGGCGGCGGCCCTTGCAAGCGCGGATCGATTGGTATGACATGGCGCCATGTCGTTGTTTTGACAGGAATTGCGCATGTGTAGATTAAGAAAGCCCAACTCCAAAATGGAACCGTGCAGTGGAGTCTTAGCACACAAGAAGCCAATTTCAAGGTCTTCAGAGGCACACACCCGACAGCTCCACAGACGTCGACGCTGCACTGCGGCACTGTCGACCTCATGGGCACGCTCGATGAATTCATCGACCTCTTCTCGCCACAGGAGTTTGCCGATGGCAACTTTACCCGATTCAACAGATTACTGAACGACCACGTCTCGCTCTACACGGTCGTCGAACCGGAAGCCAACCAACCTCGTCGAATGGTCAACGTAGTGTGGCAAGTGTACGATAGCCCGACAGCCAACTTGGTCCAAAACCAAAAGCGCGATGCCTGTGTATTGGAATGCCAGCGAGAAATGTATTCAAGAGGCCAGCGGATCTGGGTCTACTCGCTCGAATCGATCGGGATGGACTGTTGCCCTGATCTCCAGCCGTCCCTTGGTTATATTCGAATCCAAAACCACGGCAGCGGCTTTGTCGTGCGGGAAATGGCCGCTGGCTATTTACAAGTCACATTTATCAACCACGTGGATCAAAACGTTGGCGGCTCCGAGTGGATGTACAACAATGCCAAGCAATGGTTCACAGACGTCGCCATGAAGCGCCAGACGAAAGCGCTGCTCGATCTCCAAGTATTTATGCGAGAAAATCGCCTCAGTCGCACGCCATTCATTGCGACCTTCCACATGACGTCCAAGTCGTCCGTTCGCGCGTGCTTCCTCTGCGCCAAGCGCTTTGGGCCGTTGGCAAGGAAGATCAACTGCCAAAAGTGCGGTGAAGTTCTCTGCTCCGGTTGCATCCACGTCTGGAACGTCCGTGTCCGCCAAGTCCAGACCAAAGCCAATGTCTGCGCGCAGTGCTCGATGGGCGATCCAGTTCAAGCGACATCCCCCGTGAAATCAACCAAAAGCCTCCCGTCAGCAAGCGCCGTTTTGAGCTCGTCGTCGCAACGCGAACTCGAATCGTTCCTCAAGACTTCCCATGAGCCGTACTCGCTCCATCGCCATGAACCCACGCCAGAAACGTCCAACGATGATGTGCTCTCCACCGTCACGTCGGGTTTTGACGAACAACTTACCGTCGGTTTTGACGAACAACTTTCCGTCTTTGACCTACGGGCTCAACTTGAAAACGACAACGATGGCTTTGACGACGACAATGAATCGGACGTGCTTTCAACCGCCACCACGTCGCTCTTTGACGTGAACAAACCATTGTTTGATCTCCGTCAACGCCACAACGACTTTGACGATTCGTTGTCGTCCGTCATGATGACAAACACAAACAGCAAAGTGTTTGCCACGCAGTCGACGGTGTCCATGTTTGACGAAGAGCAAGCTCTGGATTCAATCTTTGCCGATCGCGAGGCCATGGCGTCCTCTGTGCCCATTGTTGTGCTTTCAGACCGCTCGATGGCACTCACAAACACGACGACGACATTGACGGATCAATTCTTGATGACATCCACGTCGTCTCTCTTTGACGAAGCAGCGTACCTTAGTCAAGTCTTCAACAAGAGCAAACCAGCGTCGTCGTCGGCCATGGCTAGCAATCGCGACGAGCATCGCAAGGCGAGTTCAAACTCGGCGGCGTCTGTCCTCGACGGAGTCCGTCGCGAGCAGCAGCAGCAGCCCCAGACTCGTAGCAGATCCATGAAACCCCGCCCGTTTGGCGACGCGAGTCCGACCAATTCCACACGAAAAGTCATGCTAACGCGCCTCATGGAGCAGCAGCCACACGGCCCTCCTCCAACCAAACACGGCATCGTTCTCAAGTCGAAAGGTAGTGGAAATTGAATCCACTCCATCCTAATTTAATCCGACCATTAAACTTTAATAGACCTCCAAGTTTTTCAAACTCCGTCTATTTTGCATCCTGCCATTTGAATCCCACGAGGTGAAGCGCGGCGAAAGCGCGTCACACTCCACTGGGACTCGACTGGATTCTCAACGGTGGATGCAAGAAGAAATTGGTTAATGCGGCAGATGCTTTTTTTTTGTCAAGAGGAACGGCCGAAGTAATCGCTGCAGTTGCTTGTTGTGATTGCTGAAACGCTGCGGAATGTCCATTTGGGGGGAATGGTCACCCACAAGTCACGACGGTTCAAAGCGTGGCTTCAAACAACATGCAATGGCAATCCAACCTCGTGTTTGTCATTTTTGTCATGTCTTGCTTCCAAATTCAAGTCCAAAGGCCAGTTCAGTCGTCGAGTATGAAGGACGTTGACCACTTGAAAGGTCGACAGCACTGACGAGTCGACTGTCTGCCTTGACTTGGACAAACACGATCAAAGCGTTGGAGGTTGACACCATGGCTGGCATCTTGGGCTGCGTTAGCAAATGCATTCATGCACCGCGATTTCTTCCCAAGTGATCAACTAACACGAGCTATGGAGGACACACAAGAGTTTGGAGCTACCGATGCTTTCCCAACCACTTCCCGCCGCTGTTTTAAAGCCGCCATCGCCGTGAGGGATGGCCTTATGTGTAATCTCTTCATGTCTTTATCCACAACAATATTTTGACGTCGAAGGATCGATTTGGGATCACTGCTGGATTCAAACTTGACCTTAAAGCAAGGGCTATTTATCCTCAGGTGATGCCAAGTCGCGGCGCTGGTTGCCAGCAAGTGTGCCGCTGCCTTCGCCTCCTTCGTCTAGCCATCTGCGGCCGACAACTACTCGGCGACCTCGTTTGCGTTCGAGTTTGTCGCCAAGCGCTTCTAAACCCATCGAGGACTGTCAAGCGATGGGAAAACGTCGAATTGTCATGGAAACCATATCGGTATCATTGCCTTTGCAGGTACCACAGACAGTTCAATTAGAATCCCTCGTGATGTCGGTTCCTCGCAATTGAAATCTGCATTCCACGCCTGCTTCCCGGCCAATTTGGCATCAATCAAGCTGGACGGTCGCTTCCTTATCTTTGGAAGTCATCAATCGATGACCCGCGCTTCCACACTGCATTCTTACGGCTGGATTGTCGTTTTCCAACGGAACTGAAGCCACAGAAGCGCAAGTGATGTCATAAAATCCACAACGGGAGTCCAAGTGTAATAGCTGCTGCACTACCACGCAATCTATCCATCAACCAAGGCTACAATCGATCAATTCAGTACAATGATGCTAATAAACACGGCCAGCTAGACGAGGAAACAAGGGCAGACGACGCAGCTACAGGACAAAATTTGGAAGCAGGTCGTCGAGCTGCATGCAAACGACTTCGTGATGCTACAAACCAAGCAAACCAAAGATATTTGACGAGGCACGCTCGTGCTTTCGCATTGTCTGTACGTGGATCCAGGACGCTTGGAGCGACAGAGAAGCAACTGCTTAAATCTTTTTACAACCAAAATCCACAGGGAAAAGTGATGACTGGATGCCGGAAACCATCAGATGGGACCATAAATTTTCGTACTGTAACACTCGACGCCAACATATTAAATTTCAAAAGGTTTCTTATAGAATATACGAGGGATATAATCTATCATAGTTCAAAGTAAGACTCAGGCTTAGCTTTGTTATTCTTTGGCTGTTTGGGGATTTCAAAGTTCAATTAAACAACAAGAGTCAATAGCAAAGATGATGGCAGTCGTCGTCCGACTATGCGGCGATCACGAAAGACCAAATGATAAAAATCACTGCGGTGTGTCCCTATTGCTAAGGTTAAGCTGTGTTGAAACTAAGACAAAGGTTACATTTAATCACAACGGGGCTTTACATTTCACACTAACATGAAGCACCCGCGTCTTTGTGTTTTCTTCGTTGCCGTGAACGAAGGGCACCGACCCCCCACGCTGCTTTAAGACGCGGACATACTCTCTCGGTTCATGGAAAATGGTCAGTCATTCCATCAATTCTAAACAACAATGACTTAGATGCTACCATTCAGGTGTATTCGCTGCTGCTTGATTGTCGTTTATCTTCTCGTATCTCTCTCATCAAACAAGCGTTCAAATTCCTCGTTAGTTGGCATTACCTTTCTAAATTAATTAGGTCATAAAAATAAAATAATACAGGATATTAACTATTGAGAGATAAAGTAGACAATGCACTCTGCTGGACATGGCGATGGCGGTCGCAGCCTCTTCGCCCTTGGCGCCTGTTTTCCACGAGCGCCGTGACGCCAACACCTCTTTGGCTGCGTCGATGAGTGATCCACGGCGCTCTTTTACGTCCAGAGATGTCGATTTGGACTTGTAACATGGAACCTGCTCTTCATAAAGTGCATATGGTTTTCCCTCGCGTTGCGCACCTTGACGGCGGTGTCTGATCGGTCGTTGTGTGAATTTTCACTCTCTCTCGATCTCCATGAGCTCGTTCCCAGCGCGACGATGTCTCTCCGAGCTCCTTTTCAAAGTGTTGGTGGCCGTGATGGTCGTCGTGTCGGCGTATTTTTAGCCATCGATCGACTGTCCACCACGATGTGTGCCACGAAAGCCACCTACGACGCAACACCCACGCTGGACTCAGTCGTAGTTCAATGATTACCTTGCCGAACGTTCTTGGAGCTTGTCGTGTCTTCGTGGCCGAGTATTTCACAAACTTGACACACGCATGGAGCTGCCAAGGCCATCGTCTTTCTTTCGACTTCCTCCACTTCCGCCTGAATACATTGAGCAGCTCAAACAGGATGCGCTTGCGAATGCACTCGACTTGGTCTCTCGATCCTTCATCGTGAGCTTATTCCAGCTGTGTAGGTGCGCAAGTCGAAGCTCCAAGGCGGCACGTTGCGCTGGATTCCGCTCGGCTCGGACAACGACTTGATGCTTTACTACGCCAAAGACATGCACACGCCGCACACGAATGCCTACTTGGGCGTGATGGACATCGCCGCGTCGCTGAACGAAGTCATTGAACTCTTCCAAAGCGACTCGACCGCCCAAGCGAAAGAGTTTGCGAAGCGGCTCGGCGCTCCCATTGCCGACGCCGCCATGTTGTACACGTTCCTAGAGCCACAACCCGACGAACCACGCCGCCAGATTGGAATTTCATGGCGAGCGTACCAAACGCACTATCCTCTTGGCCCCAAACGCGATGCCTGCGAGCTGGTGGTAGGTCTGTGCGTGTCGTTGTCTGCATTTGACCACGCGGAGCTAGTGCCATCATGATTTTGCACTCAATGGCCAGCGTGGCTGGGTCTGCAGCTACAAGTCGATCCACATTCCATCCGACATTCCTGGCAACGAACTGCCGCTCCATCACTTAGATCGCCTTGAAAACCACGGCGACGGCTACGTTTTCCTCGAATGCGATCGACGGCCTGGCCATTTGATTGTCCACCGCGTGCTGCATGTCGACATGCAAGCGTGCAAGTCGGACCGATTGATGGAAATGCTCGTCGGACGCGAAAGCTTTCTCGACGCCAATGCCAGGTGGCACCTCCGCAATTTACGCCACTTGGACCGCCTCCTGCGAGTGAATCGACTCGCCCATGCGTCGTTTCTAGCCACGCCCGAGGTCGTCCCCGTCGCCATTCGGTCGTCGTGCTTTCGCTGCCAACGACGGTTTTATCCCTGGGCTCACAAAGCCAATTGCTATCTTTGCGGCGAGGTATGTCGTTAAAAACCACCGAGACGAGGAGCTCAGGGCTTGCGAATTAGGTCGTTTGCACACGATGCCTTCAGCGGTGGCAAGTCAAAACCAGCGGCATGTGGACAACGATGCCGATGTGCTTGCAATGCGTTCACATTGCAACAATTCCTCCCCCGCCTGAAGAAATCGAGTCGGTGGCGTCGCTAACTTACGTCTCCCCGCTTCATTTTGCGTCCGTTGACACTGAGCAAGAGAGAAGTGTGCTAGCCACGTCGGTCGTTTCCTTTGTCGACTCGTGCGCCGTCGAAGTGGGCTCGGTGATGATGTGGGAACAACCGTCCAAGAAATCCTTGAACGATGGCAAGGACGACATGCCCCCTATCATGCTCCGGTGAGCCCCAGCTCAGTCCCCTCTAGATCCTGTATATTAGAAGACGCTTTTAACGCTAAACACTTAATCCCCACCAACAAATCAATGCAAAATGTTGTCTTCCCCCCGCTTGCAAATGTGGGATTTTGTCCCCAACGACGACAATAGCCAGAGAAAACATATTCCCCGACACTCTCGAGTACTGTAGGGAGCCCCCTTTGGTGCCATTGCGACCCATATCACTCTCGGCGTCACCAGGCGTTGCGACGATGATCGAAAGGCACGTCTGACAATATCACGATGACCTCAACCCCCACACCCCTAAACCCTACAACCCCAACCAACATGAATTGGATCTTGAAGGGACACAAATTTGGACGATGCGCACATTGTCGCTTGTCGCGTTAAAATTATCGTCTATGGTTCGTAAATAAGTGTTCGTGCTAGCTAGACGATGCCAAGGATGAGCTGATAGATAGCTGTACAGTCCGTGCGGCCGTCATGGGTGGCTGGAACGACCAAATGACGCCGTGGTGACACGTCCAGGTGTCGCCGTCGTGGCACAAAGTTGGCTCACGTTGTCCAACCAAGAACTAGATCGTCGCCTCGGGTTTCCCGCGTTGGTTTGCGAGGATCCAACGAGATGGACGTGGCCGCCGATGATAGGCGAACTGTCGATGGGTGCCAACTGGATTCCGGTGTCGTACGGACGTGGAGGAGATGGGACGGACAAGTTTCATGCAGAGTTGTCTTGTTGGTCGTCTTGCGACGAGACAGCGAGGACGTTCGTGGTCTTGCCGCCTCTTCGTTCACGTCGTCGTCGGCCGGATCGATGTCGAATTCTCGAGGGGACGGCAGGGGAAAAGGGGATTTTGTCGAGGGGCGGCCACCACTTTTTCGCCACGTAGTTTCCTCGTCCCGACGACCAGAGGCATGGAGTTCGTCGAGGGAATTGCGTCGGGGGACAGGGAATCCGCGGTCGGACCTTCGTGAGCCAAGCGCACACGTCGAACAGACACGCATGAAGCTTGGAAACGACGACACTTGGACTTGCCACAGTGCACTGCAGCGACTGCAGACCACCTCGCCGCATTTCGTACAATTGCCTTTGCTCGACCAGAAATTGAAGGATTTCTGGCAGAGAAAACACTGCCGCCGTCGTGCTTTCGGCACAAGTTGGGGGAGGTTCAAGAACGGCGTCGCGTGGAGTCGATTCTCGCGGAGGTAATGATCCAGCGACATCAACTTGCGGCAGCGTCGTTTCATCGCCATGTCCATGTACCAAGCTGGAAGACGCAGACAGTCGAGAACCATGTACGAGACGAGCATGTGGCCAGGACGAGACGATGCTTTGACGACGTAGCCTTCTAGGAAATGACTCACACGGCGGTACGCTTTCGTAGGACGTGGACACCATTCGTATTCTCGGTAGTCGACAGCTTGCGCAGAGTGAACCCAGCCCGGAGAGCCATCGATTTTGACGAGTTGGGAGGCCTACAATGTCGAATTACGAGCGCAAAATACTTGCTACGGACCTCGATGAGGCACATGTCTTGGTTGTGTCGAAGCCACGACGCAGGGTGTTGCTTGCGGGCGACCCACGAGACGACAATGTGCGTTTCGGACAATGGCTGGTCAATCAAACCCGGCGTTGTGAGCGTCGCCAGCGTCGTAGCTCCAACGACATCCTTGGCAAAGCGCCGCGTGTATGCTTTCGCGTGTTGTGTCGTGTCGGTTCGAAAGACGTCGATGACTTCATCGAGCGTCGCGGCGACTTCGACAACCGATAAATAAAATGGTGGCTCCACGGTGGTGGACGGTTGTGTCCGTAGCCGGCCTTTGCAAATCTTGAGCTCGTTCTCGTCGGCAAGGAGACGCCACCGAATCGGGCCATTGAGAACTTGTGTTTGTCGAACCTAGACAGAGGAAACCTTAGTCAAATGAGAGCTGGAAATCGAGGAAACCTGTGTCTTGCATTGGCGTCGGGCTGCCGTTTGAATGACATCGACTTCGGCGAGCGATAACAAAACTGGCGGCGGTGGCACGACGGCTCTCTCTGCTCGAACGGACGCTGCTGCTGTCGCTGTTGGTGTTGTGGACGTATGCATGAGCATGAAAGAGTATTTGTGATGACACAATCAATGTCGCGTCGTCGGCTCGGGATCGTTGCGTTGAAACTGGAAAAAATACACTAAAAACTAACCAATGTTTCAATTTTACATTTAGATTTTGTATACCTGTCCATTGTGTAGTCTCTCATTTAAATTAACAATAAACAATTCCTTATTTAATAGGTACTCAATTCACATACTACGTAGTAGTACTTCGAAGTAATGGAAACTCCATCATGTGTGGACAATGGTCACATGGATGGATACACTGCTAGCTGAGCTTGCATAGAGACTATGTGGGATAGTTATAACAGGTTTATCTGGTGACTACGTGGGGGATTAAATGTTGGAAAAATTTATGGAGTCTCGATTTTTGATGATGAATTGTTTATAAAATTTGCTTCAAATTCGAACCGATGCAAAAATCCGGCGCTGTCGGGGATTGTTAAGCGACTTGTGGTTGATCGTGGAATTTAGCCCACAGACACTGAAAAAAAGGACCATCAAGTGCGCTTACAGACCTTGACAATGCGTGCGACACCAACGTGCAAATGTTGTTTTCGACGTGACAATGACCTGAGTGCACTTTCAATTGTGTGTACTTGGTTTGGGAAAAAGAGATTAAACGAGACTCCAGGAATTAAAGGAGATAGTCTCTGTTATTCCATGATGCTCTACCTCGATCTTTATTCCACGACGATCTTCAAGCGCATAAAGGCTTATCCTCAGTGGTAAGATTGACAACGTTATAGAATACTAGTAAAAGGTGTCCGTTTATGTTACTTAAGGAGGCCGCCACTTGTATGGACGTTTGAATTAATCGTGCGTGTCTTTTTTGTGTGGTGTTGTGACGTCCCTTGTGTTGTTTTCAACGGCATCTCTTGCAGCACTTTATCTGTGACGCCTCGGTCGTTTCTAGTCTCACTTCATGACAACTATGCATCTACGACCACAATCATAGCCTTTCTATGACCGTGAAATATCCAACGAGCTGTTTTTTCTCGTCTATGACTCTGGATTTCCGAGTGAATATTTGTCGAGTTGTCGGAGCGAAAACAAAGGAACGTCGGCTCTGTCATACAACCCAATTATGCAGATGCCTGGATCGAGTAATCGATTGCATAATGTCGAATGCCAGGTCGCAAGTTTAGAGGCACGAGATCTCCTAAAGTAAATTACAACCATGCCAATGTACTTAATCGTTTGACGACTGAGCATCAAATACGGCAAAAACGTGCTGTGACGACAACGTACGATGGATCACCTTGGTGTTTGAGAAGCAAACAGATACACGAGGTACGATTGTCGAGATTTGCACCACCTGGAACTGCGCACCATTTTGGGCCAAAATGGTGCATACACTGATAGCCAAAAATTTTGGCTATCAGTGTATGCGTATGTGTGGAGCAGAGTGAGTTGAACGTAAAGTACAGCCGAGACGATGCAAGATTTAGACACCAACCAGGTCGCAATCTCAAGTGATTGATGACTTGTCGTTCCACCATTTTACAATCTTACGACCTTCTAAAAGGGGCTAATAAAGATGAAGTGGTAGGATGACTCAAATGTTAACTATTGTCAAGCCGCTTGAAGATTCGAGTCATGGAATGCAGCATTATCCTTGTCTATAAATTGCTATTTGCATTGCGAATTAGCTAGAACTGCAAATTGGGATAAGTTTAAAGATCGAATGCGAAGGCTTTGACCAGCGGCGGAATTATTGATACTTACGTCAACTTGAAATTTATGTCATGGAAACGAAAGCTATAAGGAATCGAAGCCATGCTAACAGCTTGAAGATGCGAGAAATCGCGAGGAAACCAAGCACAATGGAATTGCATAAATGCATACAGAACACGTGGATTCCTTACTAGCGCTTTATCCAAGGGGGAATATAGCAGCTTTCGTTGAATCTTGTCGATACTGAGCGTAGACTTACTGGGTCTTCTTTGCAGTGGATGCGTGCTTGGGGGCTGTGAGAGAAAGCCCAACGAAAGAGGCAATGAGTGCGATTTGAGGGATAAAATACAAAGTCGACCACCACTGAATACAACGCGAAAGGTTGAGCCAAACAAACGACGGCTTGAACGAGTAGAAGAATATCCAGCAAGCCACAAGCCCTACACAAGAATCGTAAGCGCGTCAATCGAATGTATCGTGGAGAGTACCGCCAATGTCATAAAATATTGCCAAGGGCGATGCTATCTTTGGGTTGAAACACTCTGCAAAACAAGCTAAAGGATGAGCTTCTCGGTTGTCCGTGTAATGAAAGTACGGGCGGAAGCGACGACGAATATCTACCACAAAGAGCTTTGGAAATTGCAAATATAGAGGAGGAACTTACGACGGCCGACTTCGATGGCCATGGCCGCAGCGACAAAGAAAACATAATAGCCAGGATGCAGCCCATGCCAAATGGCGCTCGCAACAAAGACGCTCAAGGTCGATAACGTCGTTGGCTTTCCATTTTTCCAACCAACGCGTTCGTAGACATCTATAGCATCGTCAGACTTGTACTTGGAAAGTTCACAAACAAGTTGTGAGCCACTTCTGGACTTTCATGTTCCAGTTATTTACCGCCGTGCGGAAATTGACTGGCAGTTCCGTCACGAAAAGATCGTTGTTGCGTAGACCATGCCTTGAGAATACAAGAATGAGAGATAATTGCAACAGCGGTCAAGGTACCAGTTTTTCGTGACGGGATCAAAGCCGTAGCCAGCTAAAACACCACCGAGCTCGCCCAGTTGCCACACTAAAATCTACGCAGCAACCATGAGCTGTCTTGGAATTGCAGCTTTGACACGAGCGTACAAAGCGGAATTTATACAAGTCGCCAGCAAAGAGCTGGAGGAAAATGCGCGTCCCAGTGGATTCGTTGGGATAAAAGTCCGGCGAGTCCATCTTTGTCAATGGCACATAAACCACGCCGGCAAAGAAAGCCACAAGACAGATCTACCGACGAATCTTCAGGAAAAGATTGAAAAAGCAGGGCTTACCGCAAGGCGAAAGACTTTTTCAAGCACAACGCCCAGAGGTGGGAGCTGATTTGCATCGTTCCATGCCATATACTCGTTGTATTCAAAAATGGGACCGACGAGAAAGGTTGGGAAGAAGAAAACATAGCCTACTTGAGCCATAAGAATCCATAATTGCAGCTGAATATCATGCCAAAGATTTCAAGCAGCAATGGTTTCTTGGTGATCTGGTTGCGGCGAATGCTGGAGCTTGTGGATTTTTTGTCTGCCGCACCACCATCGCCATAGCTGATTGCTGTGCCAGTTAACTTCAATGTGAGGACCATTTGTGGTGCATCCCACATAATATCGCCGCCGTAAATTTCGCGGTAAATATGGCTAGATGGGATGTCAAAGACAGCATGGTGGTAGGACGTACGCTGCTAGTAAATAAGCAAAGAGGAAGATCGCGGTTACGCGTCCGACGGTGGCTCTACCGTGAAAAATCCATAGGATCGAGAATTTTGACCTGGGTCTCACCTTGGCAACCACTGAATGAAGCAGTAAGTCACCAGCGTTGGGATAATCGAATGAATCACGCTCACGTCAAAGACAAACCACGCAATCGCGATACCCATCGCGGTGTTGAACACATGGCCTAGGAAGATCCCAGTGAGTTCAACGATCGAATTTCAAGCTTGTACGGGTCGTAGGCGTCGGGCAAACATGGGCAAGTGGTGCTAGAACGCATCCGGCAATGAGACCAACCACGAGGCGCATCATATTCACGGGAAAACCAACGGAACTTGCATATTCGTCGATGACATCACGTCCAGGCACGTTCATCCTATCACGCCAAAGATTCAATGACAAATCACGACAACATGAGAAAGGTGTACTAAAGAGTCCATTTATCATATTACACATTATATTATTTTATACAGTCAACATACATTTTTCATCTTCAATTTCTGTATAAATTATAACAATTTTACCAATTCATACAGGTAAATGATGTCCATGTTCGTTGTTGAAGGTTATTTTTAGGCTGACTTTTTAGCTTGCGGGACTCTCGAGTCGGTGGCGATGAAAATGGCCAACGTGAGGAAAGTCATAATGTGAGGAATGCAGTAGACTGTAGACCACCACCGGTAGCATCGTGCCATGTCTAGCCATACAAAAGATGGCGAGGTGTAACTCATCATAAACCAAGAAAGCGCGAGCCCTAAAATCGCAAAAATGGCAAAGTTGTCGGCATTTTTTGGACGGAGCTTACCGCCAAGATCATAAAAGATTGCAAGGGGCGAGCCCTTCTTCGAGTCGAGAAAGTCGAAAAATGGAGCCCAGGGATGTCCACTGCGGTCTTCCGTGTAATGGAAATAACTTCGGAAGCGGCGGCGAATATCTACAGGGGTTTGTCATTTCACCAAGTTTCTGGACCAAAAGACGTACGTCGACCGACTTCGACGCCCAAGCCACCCATAACAAAGAAGGCATAATAGCCAGGGAGAAGACCATGCCACGCTGCACTTGCGACGAATACGCTCAGTGTTGATACAATCGTCGGTTTGCTATTTTTATGGCCGACTCGCTGGTAGACATCTACAAAGCTCGGTTGAGGAGGACGAAAAAAAGGAGTTTGTACAAGTATTGAGCCATTTCGCCACTTTGCTGTTCCATCCGTTGATGGCCACGCGGAGATTCACGGGCAATTCGACGAGGAAGACGTTGTTATTTTGCAATCCATCCCTAAAACACCCTCGTTCGACTTGAAAGATGTTGTTGGCTTTCGTACCAAGTTTGGGTTTTAGCATTGTAGCCATAGCCAGCGAGAACGCCACCGGCTTCGCCAAATTGCCACACCATGTACTACACCGAGAAAGTCACGGTCAGAAAGCAGCAAAACGCAGCAGAGTGTACAAAGCGGAACTTGAAAAACGCCGCCGAGACAAGCTGCAGAAAGAATCGGACGGCAAAGGGTTGGTCTGGATAATACGTCGGCTTGTCCATCTCGAGAATTGGAAAGTAAACTTCAGAGATGGTATGGCCCGTGATGCAGACGAGCAGCATGCCAAACGTGAACAAATGGACGCGCAGCGGAGCGACGCGGGCTTCAGACACCCACGTCATGTACTCGTTGAATTCAAAAATCGGTCCGACGAGGAATGTCGGGAAGAAGTAGACGTAACCTACAGGAGAATCCAGCCACAATCGCTGATTTTTCACGCACCAAAGAGCGACAAAAGCGATGGAAAGTCGACAAGCTGGTTGCGGAGGATAGACGACGATTTCTTGTCATTTGGAAGACGTCCGTCGCCGAAACTGATGGCGGTGCCGCTGAGTTTGAGCGTCAAAACCATTTGAGCGCCGTCCCAAATGATGTTTCCGCTGAAGAATTCACGAAATGCATGGCTACAATATCTCCATGAGGGTTTCCACGAGGGATAAAAGGCAAACCTGGCAACTAAGTGTGTGAAGAGAATAATTGACGTGATTTGACCGACGGATTGCCTACACAACGCAAGGGGATGAAAGCTGATTCAAGTGAAATGGACTAACCGTGGGGCTAAAAGCATCAAAGTGTACGTGAGCAGCGTCGGGACGAGCGAGTGGATCAAACTCACATCGAAGACAAACCATCCGATGGCCATCCCCAAGACTGTGTTGAGCAAATGACGGCTATTTGGAGCTTTCACGAGGTGCGAGAGTGGCGCCAAGACACAGCCGAGAACGAGTCCAACCACAAGACGGACGACATTCGCCGGCATGCCGAGCTGGCCTGCGAACGCATCAACATGAGCACGGCCTGGTACCAAGCTGTCAATAAAGGACAAAGACGTCGTCGTCATAAGCCGCGAAGTCAATTGTCGACGCCGACCACTGGCAAAAAAGAAAGAGTGGCTTTTCACCATGAAACAGATTGCTCATAGTTGGACTGCATCGTCATCTATTGGATCTTTTCTGCGTGTTTGCAAAGGCAAAGATCCTTCGATGGAGTTCTTGAGACAGTCAAAGCGGCCAAGTCATTCGAGAGGAAGCCATTCAGGACTGCAACAGCGAAAGAGCGCCGCTTGTGTGGAGTTGGACGGTTCTCGTCCACTTGGGGTTGAAGGGGTTTATCGTTATTGAAGGGTTGAAGGGGTTAACATATTTAGGGGTTTAGAGAAGGAGGGTGGAAGGGGTTTGGGGTAGTTAAGTTAGTATAAATACGAAGCTTGCTCTTACGAAACTAGCCAAGGGTGTGCCTCGAGTTCGGCAATGGTTGCACGAGTTTTGGGATCACGAGCGAGCATGGACAGCACAAAATCTTGAGCGTGAGGGTCAACCAAGTTCCATTGGGCCATGGGGCGGACCATTTGACCTTGCATCATTCGCTCGACGATTTTGTCGCTAGTGGGGCCTTGGAACGGCGCACATCCAAGCAGGAGTTGATACAAGACGACACCAGCACTGAAGACATCAGCAGCAGGGGTCAAAGGGGCAGGCGCTTCTTGACTGGCTTGGCCAAACTGGTATTGAACCAGTTCTGGGGCCATGTAACCAACAGTGCCACGGGTCGAGACGTCGTCGTCTTCGCGATCTGTGCTCTTGGACAACCGGTGGGCAAAGCCAAAGTCCGCCAAGATCATGCGGTCCATGCCGTCTTCGCGGGCGTGGAAGAGAATGTTCGCTGGCTTGACATCCAAATGCACAATATCACTGCCGTGCAACGCCCCCAACGCCGACACCAGCGCTTTAGCGAGTTGTTTTCCAGCTGCTAGGCGAGACACGGCGGTGTCAATTGAGATCAAACCTAGGCGTTGAATGCGATCTGCGAGGTTACCGCCGCGGTGGTATGGCATGACGAGCCCAATGCGACCACGATGGTCTTCCACGACCTTGTAGAGCTTGGTCAAATGGGCTGACGATGGCAAAAGCCTCAAGATTTCGATTTCGTTGGCGGCAAGCTCGGCATTTTCAGGATGGCCTTCCGTTTCAATGGATTTGATGGCGTAAGTTGAGTTGGTTGAGACGTCCTTGAGGGCATGGACTTGACTGCTCGCTCCAGAGCCGAGGAGCTGCCCCAGTTGAAAGCCACTGAACCAGTCTTGGATCGAAATAGCTTGGCACAATACTTCTAGCCAAGCATTCTTCTGTTTTTCATTGTCGGCAATGAAGAGGAAGCGTGTCTTGGCATCGTCCGAGGCGCAATCGACAATGGCAAACGTCTCTGGTGACAAGTCTTGAAAGAGGAATCTCACCGACGAGACGAGCTCGACGGAGCCGAGAGGCGTCGGCTTGTATGTGCCATTGCCAGACGATTTGTGCCACACAAGCTCTCTGCCGTTGAAGCGCACCCAGCATTCCACGAGAGGCACCTTCTTTCTCCACGAGAACCAGCGCGATTTCTTGGCTGGCACGCGGAGAACACCCTGCATCCTTGGGAGCTTGACTTCGGGTGCTTCAATCAAATACGAAAACGATGCATGGGACAACGACAAGTACGAGTCGCGTGACTGGGACAATTCGCTCGTCGATGCATAGCTCGATTGCGAGTAGACTAGGCTATCTTCAAGCTGTTTGTGGAGCCCAAACGACGCCGATGCCGCCGCCTGCTGTCGTGGTACAAGGAGACTACTCATGCGAGCTCGACCAAGTGAAATCAATTCTGGGGGCAACGCATTACAACTGTGACGGGAATTTATGGCGTCACGCGTCGATCCACCTGCTGTTCCTGTTGCCGGTCAGTGGCGAATCTCCAAACCGCCTCTCATCAAGCCCCAGCCGTCAGTTGCACGATCGTTCAATTTTCAACGATAACTTGAAAAATGTATCGACCGTGCGGCAGATCGAAAGTCCGATTATTAATTGTTGGAGGTATTTGCCGGTCATCTGCGTTGGTGTGGAAAGTCGCATTGAAGAGTAAGTGTTGCAGAATCTGGAGAAGGAAGCCCCCCCAACGTCCCATGCTTGGCTTCTTGTGATCGTTCCACGAGTCTTATGCACGATTGTAACCATAGTCAACTGATGTGAGTAATCCCAATACATACAGCTGAATCTCCGTTGCGGCCATAGACTTTCAACACAAATTATATAATATATACTAGTACATAATATACACACACGACAAAAACCCGACAAATTCCAGACTTATGATTGGACAACCGACACAAAATCTTTCACTGATTGGTTGAAAACTCATTCGTATCAGGTGATTGGACGAGGAGGTTGTCGCGGCCGACACATATCGTTAACATTTAACATGTACAGCATTTGATTGGCTATATTACCTCAGCTCATTGGTTTTGGTCGTCGTGCAAGGATCAATCGTCGCGCAGATTGAGCTTTTAGAAACTTCAATGAATGAAATCAACCAGCTATCTTTTGCATTGTGCATGAGACTCTCCATAGCCATATAGCATTTAATCCTAGCCTATATGTATTGTGTTTCAAAGCGGTCTATAAACGACATGACCAAGCATTGCGGTGAGTCGAAAATATACTTCTCGGGTTATCTACTCCATGATCAAGATCATGTATCCAAAGCCGCAAAGCATGAGGCGATATTTGAGTGAAGCCAAACATGAATCCGAGTTTGGCTTCAAATCGCCTGAATATGTAGCGAGACATTTATGCATGCTCTGAACATGTTGTAGCTCTGAACTAGTGCCAGCTTTGTTCGTAGTTGGATTTTCACGAATGCTCAGTGCATTAACTATTAAAGACAATATCATATATCTTTAAGATGCTTCTCAGGTAGTTTACTGCATGGACGTGGGCGTGTTTTCGAAGGCGCCTAGTTATCAGGCGATATTGTAGCTTGACCAAGCTTAATTCCGAGTTTGGCTTCATTGCCCTCCCTGTTTTTGTGTGTGATTGGGATGTAGGCATGCTCTAAACATGATTCAGCTCTGGTCTAATGTCAGCTATGTCAGCTTTAGATAGCTGTGATTTAAGGCGTGTTGAGTGCATTGACTACAAAATTCTATACTGTGTCCAAACTCTACCAAGCCAACATTTCATGTGTATATCGATAAGAATTGCTCTCCAAACTTATCATTACCCTGCATACCACATACACAAGCTCTTGGATGCATCCAGTAATCGCAATCCTGACGGAAATTTGTTTCACTTGACGCATGATCACATTCTAGCGTTCTGGATTCTACAGTAGTAGTTCTCATTGACTGCATGCTTAAATAACCAAACTCAGTTAAAGTCTATCACACTGACACAAGTCGTTTCCTTCGGCAATCGTGTAGCCTGTGCAGAAGCATGTAGTAAAGTTAGAGTATGAGGCCTCACAGTCAACTCGAAAGGGTGTTGATTCCATTGTCGACAAAGTCAATCAAAATCCTATTCTTTTCGACCAATCATAAAATTGTCGGATAAAATTGTCGTGTTTCCGGTTTAATCTATACATAAATATTAAATTATATAGTATATTACATTAGTATATTTTTTCACCGTTTTTCACCAAGAGCAACACGTTTGATTGGGTGAAATTTGTCCAATCACAGAATTATACGATGGTGAAGAAAGTTAAATAATCTGAGAGAGGACGTTTGGATACAGAGAATAAGTTCAGTGTAGTCCAACTCTCACCGTGGTCATGACTGGAGAAAACAAAGTGGATTGCTCGGCTCAGCGAACATGTCGATCCCAACCAGCTCGAGATAGACCCTAGTACACGTTGGGCAAAGCAGGTCTGTGTGAGCGAGCCTCGCTGGTAATGAAGTTTTAATTGGCCGTCCAACTTGCGCTATATCGAGAGTGTTGCAACCTACTAGTATTCCTTTCTCATGGATGTACAGTACGATCAGGTGCTTGGGCCTGTGTGCTGGATGCATATTCTGATCCAAGACACCGTCATGCCAACAAAGAAAAGCAGAAAAGGTGAGCAGGCCGAGTCAGTCACATGCGCATTGATGCTCATGCGCATTGATGCCTACTACACAAACCAATAGTGTCATATTCGTGGCGTGCGATGAAGTCACCGAGGTTTCTTCGACGCTGCTCGGTCTAAGACCTAGCAGAGTTCTCCATGAGTATAACCCCATGGAAACACAATATTGAAAGGCCAATTTGAGATATTTGGCTCGTGTGTACATTGCAATAGATGTTGTCATCCTGAATAGACAACGAAGCCAATGAACCACTCAACTCTATCGGACTATTTGTACGAATTGTTGTGTCACAGTGATGACTCTCGTCGAGCTGTCGTGATTAGAGCCATGGACAAATATTCAAATCACTAGTTTTGGGCAAACACGGCAAGTTAACATATATACTCCAGTCGACTACGAGCTTGTTTAGACATAGTACGGTTTAGACATTGAGTACACTGCTAAACAATCACAGCCTTTCACATCGGTTGCCCTTTAGAAAAGAGATAACTTATTTGTTAAAGGGCACCCACAGGTGGGGGACGCAATTCTTGCTTTTGTGCGTCTTTGGAACAGTCGAATTGCAATATAGACAAACCCTGTTTGTGGCATGCAGCAATGATTCAAATTCATCTTGTACGCTATCGGATAGTATCTATGGTCAAAGAAACGAATTAAGTTGACAGTCTAGTTCAAGATTTGACTTGACATAAAGCATGGCATGTCAATTGCAATCGTCTTGGAGATAACACGTAAAATCATTGAATATGTCAATTGATGTTACATGCAAGTTAGAGATTTGAAGCGGGAACTCAAAACAAACCAGTGCTGTCGGTGCATTGGCGACAAGGATAGCCGGGGCGGTTGGTTTTATTGGCAAGCTCCCTATTCACAGCATGCGCAGATAAATGTGTACGTTGTTTTATCTTTCCTGTTGGTTCGACTAACGCTAAGTATTCAAGCATGGTCTTTTCTGCAGACAACGCATGATTATGCAGTGTACGGTACCACGACGCAAACGAGGGATCGGTGCGAGATGGAGGGCGTGTCAACAAGCAAGAAGCGGGCAAAACATCTCTAACACGCAAAGCGACAAGCCTGATCTTTCGCAACAAGTCTTTTTCCTTTGTTGACGGCACAACATTGAACCACTCATTCGCAATGAACTCGACGAGGACTGTACTGGCTCGAAAATTTTTCAATGATGAAGGGAGTAGTTTAGGTGCTGGCTTTTCGTCAAACGGCGATAAAGTGTTGCTGGCAGATGGAGCTGGTAAGATTGTTAGCTCGGTGTGATTAGTGGAGCTATGTGATGACTGCTTTTGAGCCATTTGAGAGCTGAGGTTTTCTGTGATCGCACACAACTTGTCCAATTTCGCTTCAACCGAAGTCATCCTTGCACACTGTGACTCCAGCATCTGCTGCAGACGGATGAGCTGGACTGAGTGGGCGTGTTGAGCCAAAACCTGCCGCTCGATGGTCTCACGGAACGAATGGAGGCCAATGGTCACTTTTTCGCGTACTTCTTGAGGAAGTCCATCAACATTTTCTATTCGTAACCACGGCAGGTTGCTAACAAGCCACTTTTCTCTAATTGATTCAGACCAAATGGCAAGCTGAGCATGATTTCCTCCGACTCTCTCAACGGATTGGTGCATGGACTCCAATATTAAACAGGGTCCATTGGCTTTACGTGACTGCCAAGCTGTTGATACTGAGTTGTAATACATGACCAGAGAGGCAGCTAGTGTTGTCAGGAGAGATTCTTCGTAGAAAGCCATAGCTCGCCGAAAGAGGTCACATGAAAATGATTTAAAGAGAAGCAGGTTAGCTTCGTTGAATCCAGTCAGGGCTGGAGGCACGGCACCCTTGTCACTGTTGTCCCAGCCAGCCACAGCTCGCCCAACGCGCATATCACCACGGTCAACTCCAGAAAAGTACAAGAACACTCGACTGATGGCATCAAATGCCCAACCTCCACGGGCAATGACTTCTGTAACGCTGACTCCACTGTTAGACAGAGCTTCTGAGGCACAGCCTCTGCGGCCTGAGTGGCTTTGGAATTTTGTGGTAATTTCGTTTGTTTGATCAAACACCCTTGTCAAGACTTTATTTATGACGCTCGCACTCGCACTTGTGAAATGATACTCATTGTCAATGCAGGTAGACGTCGCGAGATGGCAACCAAGGGCATGGAATACGTCAGCTTCCCACGTGTCTGCGTCACAGAAAGCATGAATACACTGCATCGTTGTAGTTTTGGATCGACCAACCATAACTTGCAAAGCACCAGTGGGGGGAGCGATATATCGAATAGACTGATGACGGATTCCAGTTTCACTTGCACGGCCCATACAATGCCATTGCAAAACAAGCAGATCTCTGTCCTCCATTGCTGCACTGGTGTTTTCAAAGAACAAACATGAAGCCACTTGACGAAGAGAGTCTCTGTACATTGGAGGAGCTTGTGTCACCAGGTCTTCTCCAGTTGCAATCGCTCGATTTGTGTACATCTTTCGTAGCCCAGCTCGAATATCACTATACCATGTATCGGTTGTGTTATGGGGATGGAGCTGCCACTCTGACGTGGATGACCATTTTGTCAGAAAGAATGTCTTCACTTGGCTCAAGTAGGATTGAGCGGTCTTTAGTTTTGGTAGAGTCATGAAAAGAAATGTTGCAAACTTGCCGAGTAGTTGTGCCGATATCATTTCGTGAGCCACTGTCTCCATAGTTGCGGCGACGTCGTAGTGCTGCTGAAGAAATTTATCGAAGTGTTTTCTTACGGTGTTCAGCTGCTGTTCGCTTCGTACACCACGGACACCTTGGGCGGCATCTTTCAACTCGTTCATGGAACGACCTTTCGAAATGGAAATTCGCCGTTTGAACAGTCATATGTGTTAAGACGGTAGACGAACAAATATAAGATTTTCACAGTATAATATTTAGAGAGGTATTCCGACATACGAGGAAATTTAAAACACATGAAACTCAAGTATACAGTGTTCAAGAGAATATATAAATAGAAGTCACCTACGTATATACCGTTTATCTAGTGATCTTATCGGTGATCTACGCACCAGAACTTTGAGCCAGACGAAGGTTGAGTTTATTGAAGTACACATCTTGATTGTGAAGTTCTTCGAAGAGATCATGAGATTCAGGAACTAGCATACCGCTCAAGGATTCTGTATCAGTGTTGCTGTGACGTGGCATTGGTGGCAGCGGATGATCGTTTGGTTCTTGTTTCGCCGGAGATCTTATGGATTGATGCTGGCCGGACGACTTGGCTTGGCTCGGGGACGATCCTGAAGGGCGACGACCAGCCGCACCAGGTAGCTGACAATCTGCAAAGTGCTGACTTGCCGCGACTGGAGAAGGTCGAGTTACGATGCCATTGCGAGTCTCGATGCCAGATTGAGTATTTTGAGTCTTGATTTACGGACCTAGATCCTGAGTTTGGTTGTCGTGCCCACCGTGTACCTGCAACACCCCTCTATACTGTTTCCATTGCCAATAACCCTTCACCACGCGACAACGCCCGTCTTTCTGGACCGAAAACACCCCACTTTCCCTGCTGTTTTCCATCTTGCGCCACCCTACGACTTGCAACTGTCGGGTTCGTTTGTTGCCTCCTGTGCACCTCAATGCTACAAGTCGAAAATCTCACAAAGAGCTTTTGACCGACAAATTCTTGTGCCAGCGTGTTCCTCACTCATCCTGCAACGGGGTCGTTGCTAGCCAAGCTAATGAAGTCACCTCAAGACCAAGACGTGTTATAAGAACACCAGTTTATAAGAACCCATCGAAGCAAGATTGAAGTTGGAAGCTCTGGGGGCTTCCAAGCGAGACTCACGCGACGCAAGGCGTGTACACGCGTGAGCAACGAAGCTCGGGGCGATGTGGCTCATCAGGGAAGAAGTATGCGGGTAAAGCAGCGAGTGCTTTATCATCGAAGGATGATGCGTGAGTCGCGACGTCGAACGACGTGAAGATTGCTTGTTGTTAGAGCGCGGCTGCGAGTGGCGCAGCCGCCGGTTTGGAGCCGATCTAGTTAGGATGGCTCACTCTTAAATTTGCCAGCTAACAAGCTTGTGTGTTTAACACTTACTCTGCGCTCAAGCCCTGTTACACATCCCCTACCACAAGTGTATTCACTATCAAAATATCATATTCAGTATCCAATATCATCTTACTTTGATATCTTTATTCTTCTAAATCAAAGAATCATAATAACATATAAGTATCACTTTGTAAATTCCACTTTGATATTCCTTTTGCACTTCCTCTGTAAATTTCGGATAATGCCGTGAATATCCGTATTTAAAAAATCGAATTTTAGCCAATCATTGACACGGTGAATGGCTCGGTGAAGACATCACGATAGACTGCATTAAAACTCGTTCAAATGCATGCAAGAGATTATAATTTATCAAAGACATAAACTAACAAAGGTTTCCTCAACGGAGGTTGAGTCCTCATTGGCACAAACGTATGATTTTAACAAAGATAGATGTACCGATCCGACCGACGACTGGCACGAGGGGGAAAGGCTGGCAAGGCAATAATGGGTTCCCTTTTGTAATGACAGTATTGTGCTCGTTCGTTCCCTCTTCTCCGACATGAAGTCAACATCAAAGCCCAAGTTCGTCAACAACATGCATGTTATCCACAAAATGTATGAGTTGTTTCCTTAGTTGAAATTTTTATATCCAATGAAAACTCTCCACATTAAAAAATTGACCAATCAGAGAACAGAATCCCTTATATCATCACGCAACTCCTATCAAGGATTCCTGTGCACAGAGTAAGTCAAGGAGCAATTTGCTGCGTCAGAGGAAATCAGTTGCATCCACGGTACTGTACTCAAATATCACTCCAGTCCTAAGACGTCGATACGACAGCACCAAGTACCTCCAACAGATTTAGTTCGTTTTCATGCGTCGAGTCGCCTTTTTGGGACCCAAGAGATTTCCAAATCATCAAAATTGTATCGTCGTTTCAAACATTATTTCGGACAATGCCAAACGAGGGACGTTGATGTGACTTCCGGGCCTGTCGAAGCTTCGTTGCAACGCTGTATCTCCCAGTGTTGCCAATGAGAACTCGAAATCGTGGACTGTCCATAAAGGCAATTTCCATCGTCTTGTGCTGTAAATGTCAAAAATCTTTTTCCAATTGTTGGTTTGTTCGTACAACAGCATCAAATCGTCCTCCAAAGCCTACTGAATTGCGCGTTGACAGTGGTCGAGGGCAACGTGGCAATATGTGAATATCCTACATGACCTTCTAGAACGAGAGAAAGACGAACGCCAATTTCAAACCACAGCGTTTGATTCACAAGAGACGAAGGGCGATTTGAAACATTACTTTTTGAACCTGTTGAAACTTTATACGCGGACGAACAACGGACGACAGATATTCAGAGGCAACACCACTTGCCACTTGTTGAAGAACACCATTTGCCGCCGAGGGGATGTCTCGAATGATTCCCCTCCCAAGGGGAACATAAAAGGGGATAGTTGGGTGCAAGGTGGCCATCTCCTTGAGAGCTTTTGAAGCTCCTGGTATCCTGGCCCTCGCCAAGACTTTTTCATGATGAAGAGCACTTTGGAAGCATTTTGATCGCATGGTAGACTCATCCACGAAGGCGTGCTGCGTATACGATACGACTGGAACGCAACTGAGTTGGAACTCAGATTCACGCGCGTATGAGGCGCTTCCTGTCGACTTGGCTGTCGGGATAACTTTCAAATAATGTTCTTGATGTTGAGAAGTTGGACCAGTTACATTGGTGAAACGGTTTGAAACGGCTCAAACTCATTGACACCGCGATGGACATCGTGGAAAAGATTGGGCGGTACTTTGCACAACATGAGCAGCATATGAGCGAAGTGATGAAGCAAGCGCTCGAGCGCAGCCGAGACAAGGCACTCTCGAGCACTACTTCCACAGAATGGCCCTCCCTTGAAGCCATTCCTCCTGTAAAACCAACGCCGCCATCCATTCCAGTACAGACGAAGCCGAAAAATCGAGTGCCGACACCTCCACCACATCCTAGCCCCGACAAGGCAGCAGCTTGTGTAGTAGTTCCAGTGCCACCGAGTTCAATAACCTTGTTAAAATCGAAACCAAAGTTGCAAAAGAAAAAGAAGGTCAAGAAGGAAATACCCTCGCCAACTCCTCCATCGACATCTCGCCCACGATCTCGATCCACGAATTTGGAAGAAGCCTGGCGAGTGACTTGTGATCGCGTCAAGAAGATTCAAGTAGCAATGTGATCATCCCCAAAGTTGAGATTCTTGTCCATAGATGGAGCAGACGATGAAACAAAAGCAAGAGGAAGAGTTTGCTCGGCATGAACAAGCAAAACGACAGGAGCAGCTGGCCAAGCTTGAATCCATTAGAAAGCAAGCATTCGCCCAGCGATCGAAGTTGTCTCCCGCGCAAAGTTGACTCCTGTTTAGATTGCCAAACTGACGTCCACCGGGTAGAGCTGGAGTGTTCTGAAGCGTGGAGCGAACCTCCACGGCGGCAAATTCCAACGAGAAAAGGCAATCAAGCCTTCAAAACGCCAACGCCACCGCCGTGTACACCATTAGTAGCAGCGCCAGCAAGACAATCCAGCCCAAGACAGTCTTCGATGCAAGCATTGGATAAAGCAAAAGACACACCGTTCCTTGACCAACTCGAAGCTCAGATGAAAGCACAAGTTCGTGTAGACGTGTCCTTCGTGAGTATATTGTGTTGTAGAGGTTGGAGGAAGCAGTGACTTGTCGGCAAATGCGAGAAGTCTTGGAGCAAGCAAAAGCGCAAGAATCAAGACAGAGAGAGCGAATTGAAGCTTGTCGAGCTCAAGAAGCACGGAATCACCAGTTGGCTCGCACAATCGACTCCCTGAAAGCAGAAAAAGCAGCTCTTGAAACTTCGTTGCAGGGTATTCAGGTAAATTTTGACCCGAGTAAGTGCTGACGCCATGTAGAACGAGCACACTTCGATGAGGGCAGAGAAACAACGCTTGGTTATGGAGAGACGATTGGCACGACGTCAAGCTGCAGCTAACAAGCGAAAGGAATCGCTTGACGCCAATGCAATCGAAAAACTGGCGAAAGAGGAGCTTGAACGAGCAGACAAAGCAAAGTATGCACGAGAACTGGCCAAACGACGAGTCCAGCAGCGACGAGACGGACCGGAAATTGTATCGGACGACGAACTGGACGAACAAGAAGAAAATTGGAAACCAACCAGTCCACTTGCAGACTGGGATCGGGCTTTCTTCACATACAGTAGTAGCAGCAGCTCTGACGAAGGCAATGGATAAACCCGTCGATGACACATCGATTCTGTTGATGACTTGAAAACCAGAGAGTATTGACCAAGGACCACAGAGGTAGTCGCATCATATCAGTGCTGATACCGCCGCTAAAACTTTGGAACATAAATCACAGATGACCAAGCTGACAGTTCTTGGACTGACGAATTGAGAAAGGACTGCTTGGAGAAAGTGCGTACACCAACCTCGAAGAAGAACTCAACGTACAGACCACTCATGAGCACACACCAAGGAAGAGAGCAACGTCGTGGTGATGAGTAAAACCGCATGTCTTGGCTGCCATTCCCAGCGGTAGCAGACCTGCAAGTTCTTGGTGAGCGCGGTGGAGCTTGTGGACGTAATGACTTGTTGGAGACTCAAAATATTTCACACTAAATTGTGTCTCACCCTGACATTATGCTCAAAATAATCCACCAAAATGCGCATAATCACTCAAAATATATTTCACCCATAAATTTTCAGAGTTCTGATTCAACAAATCGATAATATTATACAGGTTGAACCCTACACAGTACTGTCGTTCGCGCGTTTCTCTGATGAAGGCTGATCGATGAGGATATCTTTGGGAAGAGTCTCCCCAGCACGCGCATTTTTATTTAGTGTCGAAATTGAATCCAAGGCGACTTGTGTGCAGTCTTGGAGAGCAATTTCGAAATTTCACTCAAAATATTCCAAGTTTGGCGCATTTTTGAATTTCGAATTACTTGGTGAGATAATTTGACCAGTCGAATCGGCCTTGTTGGCGCGGTGCAATTGGACAAAAAGTCCACTTGGAAAGTGGCGCTCATTCTACGAGCATGGTCTACGGACATCCCAACGGTGTCAACTGCTTGAAAGGAGAGATCCACAATGTACTGAGTGTTATGCGCGCCAACGATCGTTGGGCAACGGCTGCTCGATTCAAGCGCGAAATTCCAACTCATACGCAAAATGTCCTGATTCGCAGATTCAAAGACCTCCATGTTGCGCTCGAAGGTGTGATTGATTTGAGCGACGTCGACACGCTCAACGTACTTGAACCATTTGTACACGTCGTGGAGAGCGAAAAGACATCGGGCATCATTACTGGCGCTGCGATCTCGAGTCTCAACAAGTTTCTCCTGTATGGATTGGTACCTCCTGATGGTTTGCGCGCAACTGAAGCGATCAATCGCATTGCGCTCTGTGTATCACGATGCCGCTTTGAAGAAACTCACCGCGATATTGATGAAATGGTCCTCATGAAGCTGCTCGAACTCCTCGAATTTTGTCTTCGATGTGAAGCTGGTCCGCTCATTTCAGGTGACAATGTGTGGAAGATGGTTCATACCTGCTACAGCATTTGCATACAGGTATATCAACTCCATGACTCGCTCCGATTTAAATGTTTTTCAGCCACGAGCGTCGATGCACTTGATGCATATGGCCGAGAATACCCTAGCGCACGTCATTTTGACTGTGTTTGATCGCATTGCAGAAATGGACACATCTTTAGTGACGAATAATCCTGAAGATGACGAAGGACTTCAAGTATTTGTTAATACATAGCTGGACATTGCCACAACGTGTCTTAGGGGGAAGAATTGAGTGCAGTCGTGCTTCCTTACGGAATTCCAGTGCTCGAACAGCTCTTGGCATTTATGTCCGACTTGATTAAACCGAAAGGCAACCAAGACACGATTATTTTTGGCCTGAGCTTAATCAATTTGGTATTGGAGACGGCTGGCACAGGCCTTGGCGCCCATCCTTCGCTTGTGTCCGTCCTACAAGGTGATCTGTCAAAGTATTTGCTTCAAAATTCAGAAACAACTGAGCTCCCGGTAGATTTTACTTCATGGACCTTTTATTCATGCTCTGTTGTAGGTTCTGGGCTTGACTTTACGTGTGGTCTTCAACTTGTTCAATTCGATCAAGGATCACTTAAAAGTTCAGCTGGAAATTTTTTTTACAAGCGTGCACATGCGCATCATGAATCACCCAGCTTGCTCACATGAACAAAAAGAGCTGGCGCTTGAAAGTCTACTGGAATTTTGCCGAGAACCAGCACTCATGCTGGATTTGTACATCAATTACGATTGTGACGTCCACTGCACGAATTTGTTTGAAGTCCTCTGTACGGCCTTGGCCCAAACAACGCAAGGTAAATCTTCGGTCTGACTCTAAAGTATGGACGAAACTTGTTTGTAGTGGTTTATTTCCCCGAGCTCCCACCTGTATTTAACATATTGAATTTGCTCGCCTTGGAAGGGTTTGAGTGATTAATCATACACACCTCTAATGTATCTTGTTCTGTAGATTATTGGCCGTCCTCGAATCCATTGCGCGCCGATGTCCACTGCATCATGGATCATCCAAAGTTGATGTAACAGGAAGCGAACTTGCTGCTTTTGTTGATGCTCCACTTTCGTCATCATTGACTTTGCCTGTACATTTTTGTTTGCTATCTTGTGAAGTGAACAAATTTTAGGCGATCTCACCGATGAGCTCTATCCAAGAAGTGATGCATTTGGTGATGAGCGACACAGAATCTGACAGCGGAGACGCAAGTCTTCCAGCTAATGATTCGTTGGCATGGTTGCACACTGCACGAGAGCGGACTGCTGAAGTATTGCAACAACGTACGACAGCTATAATTACATCAATTATTTGAGTGGCAATATTTAGGCAAGCAAAACAAAAAACGATGTTTTTTGGCGGCGGAAAGTTTCAATTCTGAAACTAAAACATGGATTGCATATGCTCAACAACTTGGACTACTGCCAAATCCTATCACAGCAGAAGCTGTTGCGGCCTTTTTTCACCAAACACCCGGTATATGACACGATTGTTAGAATAATCTCATATTTTTGATAGGATTGAACAAAGTATTGGTCGGCGATTATTTGGGTGATGGTCCAAAGGAAGACAAACCCTTCCATGAAGCTGTTCGAAATGCGTATGTTGGTACAAAAACTAAATGTACAGTGCAAATTTCATCGAACTTTAGCTATGTTTGACTTCCGCAATGCTCCTCTGGATGGTGCGCTTCGCATGTGTTTGTCTAAGTTCCGCTTGCCGGGCGAAGCTCAAAAGATTGATCGTTTGATGGAGGTATTTGCAAAAGAATATTTCAACCAGATTCAGAATGAAAACCATCCATTTGCTCATGAAGATTGCGCATTTATCTTGTCATTTAGCATCATTATGCTCAACACTGACTTGCACAGGTATTAATTTCTCTTTATTACGTGTATCAAAGGGTTTTCCGTAGCGACAACATTCAAAAAAAGATGACAATCGATGAATTTGTACGCAATAACCGTGGAATTAATGCTGGCCAAGATCTGCCGCGAGATTATTTGGTGCTTCTGTACAACAATATCAAAAACAACCAAATCCAAATGCAAGCCGATATTGGCGACATTCAATCGTCGACTGTATGAATACTTAACCAGGCCGAGATGTTATATATTTTGTAGGTTGGGGTCTACTCAGAGCAATGGGACGGCATTTTAAAGCGACAGGAAAATGTTGTCGGTGCTTCTTTCACGTCTAATGCGTCGGTGCTGAAACTTCGTGCTGGGCGCCACGAAAAGGAAATGTTTTCCCTCATTGCCGAGAGCACCACTGAAAGTATTCTGAATGCCTTTGAGCGAACTTGTGACGAAACGACAATGCAAAAGGTAGGCGCCTCTGAAGACATACTGCTCATTTGAGTATGTTAGGCCCTTGATGGCTTATCGAATTGCATCAAGATTGCGGTGTACTTTCACATGATCCCAGAATTCAACAAATTTATTGCTGCGCTTGCTGCATACGTTGTCGAATTCGCTCATGGAATATTAAATGGCGAGAAGGTACATATTTGTCCAAGTTGTACCTGAGTGTCTTTAGGTGCATTTACCCCTTGGATCACCAACCTCCCCAGATGACTTGGAAGACGATCGGTACATTCAATCAAACTATTTGAGAAATTCATCATCACATAGTGCAAGCCGATTGAAAACTACAAGAGCGCTCAAAGCCCTCAACGTCCTTTTCGACATTGTCGTGCAGCATGCGGATGCGTTGACAGTTGCGTCGTGGACATGTGTGGTTGAGTGCATGCTGCTCTTCAATACGTTGGATATTTGTCCTGCTTCCCTCGTCGAAATGGATGGTTGGTCACCTTTTTAAACTGTTGTGAAGAATTGCGGTAGATTTCGTCGACGTTCGAGGCGTACCATTCCCACCAAGTCAATTGTCGCCCAAAGCCTTGGTAAGCCGTCCTTTCAGCACAAGCTTTTGCTCATTCATCATACTTGTAGCATAGCAAGAGTGGAAAGCTTCGAGAGCGAACTCGCCGTCTGGCTGAAAGACAAGCAGCTCATCGTCAAACCCCAATGCATTCTTCGTCAATGGCCCAGCCATCGTTCTGGGACTCGCTGTCATATTGGTGGAGTGAAGAAGAACAAGAGGCAGATGCCAACTATCCCCTCGTGAGTGCCGCACTGCGAGAAGCAGTGGCCAACTGTGGCCAAGGGTTATTGGAACGTGAAGCTTGGTTAAAATTCTGCCGCAAGTTAAATAGCGTCGAAGCTCTATTGGAAGCCTTGTTGAATCGTCCTGTGGATGACAAGGACAAAGGAGATATGGTCCAAGAAAACGCCATGCTCGCCTTGGAATGGAGTACAAACGTCGTCTTGGTCAATGTGCATCGATTTACCACGCTTTGGCCGATCATGCATTCCTATGTGGCTTCCGTACTGGCCGAAAATGATAAACCACTACTTGTCGAGCGAGTATGTGTCAAGAAACCATGCAAAAATTAACTTGTGTCGTTTTAGGTTGTCGTCAATGTTTTACGGGTGTGTATTCGTCTCTTCCACGACCCCGAAGCTCGTCCATTGCTGCTTGATACGTTGGTCTTGCTCAAGGTAACCAGGCTCTTGCAGTATTAAAGGCTAATCGCGTGGGAAAATAGTCTTTGGATAGCCCAATGTGGCAGGTATTGGCAGAACGTGTCGCGACGGGCATGCAATTATTGCTGAAGGCGAACCTCATGTATATGCAAACTCTCTCAACACAAACTTGGGAAATCCTCTTTGGATTGCTGGGTATTGTTGCCCAGTACCCTGCTGGATGGGGAGCAACCCTCGAAGCTATTCGTCAACTCCAACAAGATGGAAGCATGCCCAAGGAATTGGTTGGCCTTTGGACAGGTATTTTGTCGTTGCGCGCACTTTCTTGACAATTCGGTTGATTATAGGAGTATGTATGCGATTAATCAACCAGCGGACTGGTGTCGAAGGCGAATCGTTGAAGCTGTTGTACTCTGTTGCAAACAGCGAAGCGGCTGAAAGTTGCTGGATCGACTTGATGCGGATTTTATTGTCGTACTTACAAGATGAACGACCCGCCGTGGCGAAAATGTCTTGGGATTGCCTCTACCGCAGTTTGATGGTGCCAGGTGTCAAGCTGGCGTCGCCTGTGTGGAAGGATTGCTTTGAAGAAATCATTTACACGCTCGACGATCGATCTCGGTACGAAAATGAACTCATGAGTTATTTTTCTGACCAGGTTGTAGCCATGGGACCTCCAAAGACACGCGGGATATGAGCCTGTACAGTACCACATTGCTCTCGAAAGTATTTTTGTACAACATCCACACGCTCGCTGAGTTGGATTGCTTCGACGATCTCTGGCTCAACGTGCTCACGCGCCTTGCCACGAAGCTTCAGACACCGCCTTCTGTGTCTTCACAACAAGATGTCGAAGTCTATGAGACGACTCTGCACTCGCTTCACAATCTAGTTGTTGTCATGACTGCAGAGGGAATTTTCGACGAGAGGCAGAAAGCCGACTTGCTCTTACGATCGCATGAAGTTATTCGATCGATTTGCCCCCATGTCATGAGTACATTTGGTGAAAACGATGGAGATGTGCCAATTGACCAGTCAGCTGCCCCCACACAAGAAGAGCAACAGGAAGAACAACAACAGCAGCCTCAGCCTTCAGCAGAGTAAATTGGACCAGAGAAATGTGTGTGACGACCAAAGAAATGAAAATTCAAAAACGTATCTACTACGTCTTGGCAATCCGACCATTTACTCCAACATGATGACAAAAAACAACGGAGGTTCGAAAATCCCACATGCCAGCGCCGCGTAGCTTGGAAGTTCAAAGTCCTCGAGACATCTGGAGTACTACTCTGGAGCACTTCAAACGCTCCTCCAAGTGGGTATAAATCAGCGAATCATATCACAAGGAATCCATTAGTCCTATTTTCGATGAAATTTGACCAATCACTCATGAGATATGGACCATGACGCTGGCATACAAATTTCGAGTATGTTTGTACCCGGCATACAAATTTCAAGTATTCTGATGTGTTGGTAATCTGGTGACGAGGAGTGAACGTCATGGGTACTGTAGATTTTATATAGGAGTTTGCATGCCTATCGAAGTCCAACTATGTTATCTGGGTGGAGCCATGTGTACTGTAGAAGCAATATATAGGAGTTTGTATGAAGTACAACTATGAAAGTTCCTTACATTTTGTTCCACAATCTGACAGCAAAATTCCTTATATTTTGTTCCAGAGTAGGACAAATCAAGCGTGCACAAGGGACTTTTGACAAAAGTGGGGGCTTTTAGGAGAATTTAGACAGAAGTGGGAAACACCTGACAAAAGGGGGGGCAATTTCAAAAGTTAGGCTTTTGATCCTCTTTTTTGGAATCTTCCAATTGTGGGGGTCATTTACATAAAATAGTGTTAATAGTGTGGTTGCGCAAAGTTTTGAAAATTAGTATGACGTTTGAGTTTCATCAAACTTCATTTGGCATGCAACTTGTGCTCGAAGTGGGTGGAATACACCCACTATCTTGCAATGCCGGCGCAAATATCACAATGTTCTAGTTTGTGCACATAGCTTTGGCGCTTGCGCTTACTGTTAAAACCTCTTTTTTTATTTGGGTGATTTTCTCGTAACTTGTGATCACGAGCTTCTTTGTAGATTCGTCTCTGCTGATGCGCTTTCAAATTGCGCGAGAAATAGAAATCCGAGCTACACTTGGTGCATATGAGGCCACAGAAAACAAAAAGTGGCTAATCAACCATTGTGCAACGTTTGAGTTAGCTATTGCATCACAAACTAGAGTCTTCGAGCTACATTTTGACACCTTAACATCCCGTAAATGACGCTCGAGTCCAAAGTTATGAAGGCTTGAAGGTCGTGGATCCCAATTTTTGACCAAAAATGTCATTTTGAGATTGATGTATTTCCAAAAAGAGAATTTTGTGCTGAATCGTTTGGTACTGTTTTGATCAATGAATTCACACTCAATGACATAGAAAAACGGAATCGAAAGGTGTGTTGATGTTTTTTTCAGGAGTTTAAAACATTTTTTTGGCAATAAGACTGTTTTTGATTTCGAGCAAGTCAATTAGACTGAAATTGATTTCTGTGGTGGCATTAAGACTGATTTTGATTTCTATCATGTCAATAAGGCTGGTTTTGATTTCTCTGACGTGGTTTCTATCGTGTCAATAAGCCTGAATTTGATTTCTCTGGCGTGAACAAGAGCAAGGACTCCAAGAAATGTAAGATGGGCTGCTCTTTGCCTGTCAAACAGCTTCGGTGACAACATGTTGCCGCAAGGGCCGACGCTTTTTCAGCTGCAGTGTCAATGAGTGCTAGACTCGTGGGGACAGCATCGTCGGGCTCACCAGACTCCATTCGATTGCAACAGATCACTGTTTTTTATTCAAACTGTTTTTTTCGATTTTCGTCGAACGGAAAAATCACCACTGAAAACCATGCATCCACTTTGAAGGCCATTTTCTCGAAAAATGAAAAAGGTGGCTAAGGTACTTTTTGTTTTCCGTGTCCTCATATGAGTCGTGATCTTTCCATGTCAGGAGACCAACTCTTGACAATGTGACAAATGTGGTGGCTGGTGAAAACATCCATGAAAAGGCCCCCACTTCCTGCCAAAAAGCCCCCACTTTTGTCAGAGGTGTCCACTCTTGTCTAAATTTTCTAAATAGCCCCCACTTTTGTCAAAAGTCCGTGCACAAGAGAGAATTTTGAAGAGGATTCTCGGTTGTGGACCCTGGATTACTTGATCAAGTCCGATTACTATTTCAATGCGATCCGAGCTGACTCGAGCTATTTCCTCTCTGGTAGGGAATCCAGCGTGCACGTTGGAGAATATTGAGCAGGATTCTCTGTCGTGGACTCTTGATTGTTGTGAGGATTTTGGTACGATCTAAAAATATCGTCTCCAGTGTCTCCTGTAGTGCTGTAGTGGATACGACACGACACGACTTTTCTTTCCCGTTGAGAATCCAGGCAATTCCACAGCATGATTACTACAGTACCGCAAACCTGGATACGATGCCAAGACCAGACTCTGCGTTGCGTTTAGATGCATTCATGGATATGTCACCAAATTTGCAAGAGGACTTGGGGTCAACTTCGCGTCGTCCATCTGGACAGATTGCGATACATCTTGTACTGTAGGATGGGTGCATTTTGCAGTTGACAAGATGGATCGGCTTGGCTATTGTGCGGACTGGGTGCCAAAGCTTATTGCGACGACAATCGAAACACAATGGACTGAAGAACCGAAAGGATTTTGGACTCTATGCTCAGGTTGTAGTGATAAAGAGTTGCCTGTTGTGGAAGTTCGTGGACGATGGTAATGTTTGTGGAAGGAAATTGGTCACCCAAGTTCACCTGATTGTTTGCAACCACCTTTCCCTACACCTGGTAAATCACGTTGGATGACGCAGAACACATTTGGAATTGAGAGCGAGATGCAGCTTCCACAGCATGAACCACTCCACGAAAACTTCTTCCAATGTCCACGTCTAGAGCCGCATGAACTCGAAGAGCTCCGAGCGATGGCGGTTCAAAACTCGATGGATCTAGTACGACTCGACTTGCTTTTAAGGTTTCCAACTGAGCGCGTTGTAGTACGCCAAATCGCGCATTCGCGGCGGTCAGCGCGACTGGACTCTCTGCGAAGATAACAAGGACGTCAAGATTTACAAGTCAGAGGACTTGGACCACGTTCCGAAATGGGGAAGACTGTTCATGTACGCCGCGACGAGTGAAGTTGTGGCCACGATTGAAGAGTTTGTCGGACTCTTCAAGAACGACACCACAATCCAGGCCAAGGAATTTAGCAGACGATTCATCAGTCGTGCCATCGATAGCCTCGTCTTGTACTCGGTGCTCAAGCCGACAAAGCAGCAGCCGCATGAAAAAGTGTCCATCATCTGGCGTGCCTACGCTCCCACGATGGGCGGCAAACTGGTTCAGAACCGCGACAATTGCATCCTGGAGGTACATTTTCCAAAACAAATCTCGATGATCTCACGTATTCCACAGTGTCATCACGAGTTTTCTGTCGGGACTCGCCGTGGCTGGATCTACTCGCTCGTTTCCATCGACTTGGCGAGCTGTCCCAACATGGAAGACAGGCTTGGGCTCGTCCGAGTGCGCGATTATGGCACTGGATACGTCGTCCTTGAGTCTGCACGTCGCCCTGGATATCTCGATATCACTTACGTAAACCACGCCGACGTGAATGTCGGCAAGAAGGAATGGTTTCTCAACTCGTTGGGACAAAAAACCCGCTTCGCTGGAATGGCTTTGATGAATTTGTGCCGCCACACGTCGAAGATTGATCAATTTCTCCGAGAGGACCGACTTGCTCGCACTCCATTTTTGAGCGTCAACGAACTCGTTCCCCTCGATTCAGTTGGCGCATGCAGTCTTTGCAGTAAAAAGTTCCGTCCCTGGAGCAAACGCTTGAACTGTTGGAAATGCGGCATGGTAATTTTTATCAAAGGATGACGTTAGCTAAAGGACTCTCTAGGTGACTTGCCGTAATTGCAATCGCCCATGGATGGTAAAACAAAAGGGCTACCCGACTTTGACGGACATTTGCACAAAATGCTCACTGTGCAGACCGACAGACAAATCGACCGAGTCCAGAGCAGCTCCGTCAAGTCCATCCTACACAGTGGCCACCTCGTCCAAGTTTGACGACGCAACTTCCATAGCATCACATGACTTTTCATCCTACGTCGAGACTGAAGTTTACCCGAATCATTGAGAGCGCATGGTCATTGCGTAAACGTATTAATTAAAGACTTCATCGACTTTCAGGCTTCAGTCTATTAAGGTACCATCTATCTTCTTTTTGCTGGATGCTCATTCCCCCCATTTTATCCCCCCAACGTCGAAGGGGGGCTTGGACAATCTCCACTTTGTCAAAGCTTCATCCACAGGATTCCATCAGACGCCATAACATCCCATCTCATTCCCAAGAGTGCCTCCTACTGCATCCTCGTGCATTTCCCTCGAAACGCTTGTGGTGTCAATATTTGTTTCGGCTCTTGGGGGAATTTTGGGGGGCTATTCTTTACAAACGGGGGCTCAATTGATTTATCTTTTAGCTATCCGTGTTGGGCAACTCCATGAAGAAGATAGTTTAAAGCACCTGCTGCTGCATGAAACAAGCTGGGCTGACCGATACTGTGAGAGTTCACGTTCGGGTCATTTCGAGGTTATTCTAGAATTACACTAAATAAATACAGGATGCGATCTCTGACATGCCACGACCATGCCACAACCAATTTCAACAAGTTCAATGCATCCATCCACTGACGCCGGCAACGACAAGGCTCCAGAGCCAATCTTGGCGCTTCCATCATCAACAGACAGCGCGGACGACTCTGGAAATAAACTGACGGTCGGTGGCGCCTCGCTGGCCTTGGACCATTTAGGACCCATTGTCGTCCAGCCAGATGGGTCCCTCATGCGCATCACGGACTGGGAGACCAAGACAGAGCAGGAGAAGAAGACTATTGCGCGCGTCATTGCCAAGCGCAACAAGGAGCGTCTTGAAGCTCTCCAAGCTGCTGAAACCGCCGTCGCCATGAACACCGAAATGGACTAAACTCGACATCCTCCTGCATTCAGTCCAAAGTGACCCTCTCGAGCCTATCTAGCATTAATCTCATATACTTTACTCTAGAAGCGCATGCTATCCTTCGCCTGCGCCACTTTCTTCTCCATGAACGAATGAATCGCTTCCTTCGAGCTTGGCGAGCAGTGGAACACGCTGTGCCAATCAAAGCTCAATCGACACTTGACCACCATCCAAGATTCATTTTCGACTTTTGGATCTGGTCGGGCGGCGCATGGAGGTTCCTCTTCGAGATGCGCTCGATGCTTTCTCCGCTTCCCAAGGCCTTCATGCGAACTCTGTCCGTGTAGTTGCCGCCCTTGTCGCCTGCGTTGGTATAGCGCCACTGACGCATGTGATCTCATCGCCGTCTCTTCGTATGAGACTCGTCTTGGCCAGCTTTACTCTTTCTATCGTAGGTCACTTGTGGAATTTCATCCTTGGCTATATCTGCGCTTGGTTTTGCTTTGACGTGGCCACTGTCCACTCGTTGGCGTCGACGTTGTTCGCCTTTGCCACCATCTACGTCGCTCCTCGGCACGGCTAGACAGAGCTGCGCCAATTTTTCTAACTGGATAGTTTGGCTAGCTCCTCCGTCGGCTCAATCCTCACCGTGGTGGTCTTTCTCCATCTCTTTTATGCGTACGATTGAGCCCTTGGATGACGTTCGAAAGCTGAAATTGTTGTAGCAATGCTCTCCGTGAATTTTACAGTCAAGATATCATGTGGGACGCCGCGCACATGGTCTTGACGCTCAAGCTCGTCGGTTTGGCCATCAGCTACAGTGATGGTGGGCTCCCTAGCGACGAGAAAACAACGACAATGCTGCGCAACCAAGTCGTGGATAAGCCGTCGTTGCTTGCACTGCTTGGTACGACGCAACGACGATGGACATTTGAAACTTGTGATATTGTTTTTGCTAGGCTACATCTACATGTTTCCAACCTTTTAGCGGGACCTGTCTTTGAATTCCATGAGTATATCGAGTGGATTCAAGTCCGCCGCGCTGCTCCATTGACTAGCCATCTTCGCAACCTCTTCCTCGCGCTGGTTTGCATTTTCGTTGTGACTTCCACGATTGACATCTGCATGTAGGCGATTGCGGCAGGTCACTTGGCGTCGGAGATGTATTTTTCCCCGTCGATTGTGGACAACCCCGCGCTGTTTTACCCGACGCAGCCAACGTTCATCCGCTTGGTGTTCCAATGCGTCGCTGTCATGCTGTTCCGCTGCCGATTTGTAAATTTGAGACTTTTTCATGCTTTACTGGTTGCGGCTTTGTAGTATTTGGTGTGGCAATTGGGCGAAACGGCAGGGACTTTAGCAGGCTACGGCTTTAATATCGTCTCGAACGACTGGTAAAACTCACTTCTTTGGCAACTTTGAACAAACTTGTGGCTAGGACTGGGCTACGGAATAACAACCTACTCCTTGTTGAATTTCCCACGAATTTCCGCGTCGCGATCAACAATTGGAACATGCGAGTCTCCGCGTGGCTCAATGCTTGTACACTCGTCTTTTATCAAAGGAGCGGTCTAATGCTTAACTTCTAGACGTTTATCAACGCTTGGGACTTTACAATGGCAAGCCGACGACGCTGTCAACTTTGTACACCTTTGTGGTGAGCGCATTGTGGCATGGCTTTCTTCCAGGATATTATCAATTTTTTATCATGGGCACATTGTACATCGAAGTTGGCAAACGTAGGCCCTATCTTCTCTTTCTAGCTCACCATTGCTCTTAGATATTCGTCGGCGAATTCGCCCCTTCTTCCATTACGTCGAGGTCCGCCATGCGCATCCTTATGCGATTTTTTTCGAGTGCGGCGATCGCACCAAGGCCCATTCCCTCGCTATTTTCTACGATCTAGGCGGTAAATCTCTCCTTACATTTTTCTAGCTGAAGGGGGCAACTTGTAGGGATGTTTGTGACTTGGACCATGATGCAATACATTGGTGTCTCGTTTGTGCTGCAAAATATGACGAGATGCTATACAATTTGGTCGGGCTTTTATTTTCTCCCCCATCTTGTCCCCATGCTCCTCCTCGTTTATTTCCAAGCCACGGCGCCAAAGAAAGCCAAAGAGAGATGAGGCGGTAGATTCCCCTTGTCAAGAGGTCAAAGTCACCACCTGGCGACGACAATTCATCAGAACATTAATGCAATGTTCACTGTTGTCTTTTGTAAATACCTTAATTCAGTACAGTATATACGCTAGCCTTTGAAAACCCTGTTTTACTCTACATCATTGCCTTGAAATTTCATATGTAAAGCATTCTTGCATATCTGCATAATGTATTCTTGCATTTATCTTTAAATCCCGAGCGTTGACTTTATTCTATCTCTTTGATATTGTTCAGTGGAAGACCGATATAGTACTTATATAAGGTAATTACTTTTGTTGTCGATTTTCGCGATCCGACATGGATGTGATAAATCAAGTATAAGCTGAAGAAAAGACTGAAAACTTCAGCATCAGCATAAATATACGCTTTTACACGCTATTGTACCATAACCGAAGTCATTGTCGCCTTCGTTTGCGCTCTTTCGTGCTTTTTGATCGCTTGTGCAGGTTTGGAGAGTGCTACAGTTTATCATGCAATTTCCAAGAATAGTAAAGTATTTAAATTGAATTTTCTATGCAAAATTAATATCGATAAATAAATATAATTAGTGCAGAAATACATATTTTGATTTTTTTAATTGTATATATTATGCTTAGCCTAAAGTGGATAAGACGATAAAGGTGGTAACAACTAAACGGCGATGCGCTATACCCAAGTGATGAATTGCCCATTTGAGAACAGCAGATCAAGGGATGACAGCCTCAGCGGCGGCGGCATTTGTTCGCCGCTTGTATTTCTTGCTGGAGACAACCACATCAAGCTGCTCCTCTACCTCTGTCGGCTGGTCCTCGGACGGTTTGTCGTTTTATATCCACGAGCCGACGCTCTTTGCCAAGCACGTGCTGCCCAAGTTTTTCAACCACTCCAAGCTGGCGACGTTTGTTCGCGATCTAAGCCATTATGGCTTTCACAAAGTTGCTCAAGCCGCCGACCGTCTCGACGTGATTGAATATTGCCATGTGTATTTCCACCGCGGCAATATTAAAGCGCTCAAGTGGATCCAGAAGAGCAACAAGCCCAATCTGGACGTCCAGCAGCGCAAAGTCGTCGATGAGATCGAAGGCATGGTCGTCAATATCAAGCGCCAAGTCCTGTCGGAGCAAGCGCGCAACGCTGAAATGGCCGACTACCTCAGTTGTATTTTCGACAACCCCGCCGAACCGACCATTCTCGACGCGGCCAACCTGATCGAAGCGTCAAAAACGAGCGCAAACAACGTGGAGTGGAGCGACTACTGGCTCAATGACTTTGTGGACCCTCCAACGCCGCTCCAAGACACGCTGTGCATCTTCTAAGACAACCCATCCGACGGCACCACCACACTTGTCCAAGCTGTCACTAAGTTATACCGTAATTTACGACCGATTTTAATTTTATCAATTCAACGAGGGTATTGAATTTCAAGGGTAAAATTATTATCACTGTTAATTTTCTTATGCATTAAACCAATTCATTGAAGACTCTATTCTTGTCATGCTAAGAGACCTTTAGAACTATACACCATGCACTATCCTATCAGAATAACTGGAAATCCAGGGACAGCTTGAAAACTTTAAAATTATGTGAGGCTCAACTTTGATGGCATTGACTGTAAGGCGATAGGCATGAATATGCAGCGCAAGTTCGAGCGATTCTTTTTAGTTGGCAGAGCGTTGCTAAGGGAGAAGGGTTAGCGTCCAGTGCATTTTAAGCGTTGGTGGAGATAGTATCTCGGATGCTAGCAATTTTTTGCTGGAAAGTTTCCATGAAGTTTCTATGAAATGTACCTCACCTGTCGTGCTGGCATCTCTTTGAAATCTATCAAATTCTCAGCTTATCATGGTCGAGTGTACAGTCATCTCTTTATCAAAGGACGACTAAAACTTGCATTTCCTCCATGCCCTACACTTTCGCAACGCTTATCCTGGTCGAGAAAGCCTTGAAAGTATCGTCCAGGTCGAGCTCTCAGGGATAGTTCAAGCTATTTCTCTCGTTCACTTCTGTCAATCAAGTTAGCTAAAGCTCTTCCTTCAGCATCGTTTCTTGCCGAAACCATCGCAACGTCCGATTGATTAATCGCAAAGCTTGCCTAAAACATCGTCTGCAAAGTGACCAAAGTAAACTTCACAATTTATAATTTTTCACAGGTCTATGAAATTTAGCAACAGTGTAACTCACAAAAGTGCTGACTCAAAAAGTAACTCCTGCTGTTGGACAACAAATCGACGTCCACCTGTCTTGTTACCCTCTGCATTGTCTCTTTCTCAAGCTCCTTCCTCTCCCGTGTGAAGACAACGCATCATCCAACGTCTTCCTCGCTTTGGTGTGTCCAGTCGACTCGAACTCATTCCCATTTTCGCCCTCTGACGTCCACAACATGGCCAAACACATTCCAGCGTTCGTGAAGAAGCTCTACTTCATGCTTGAGAAGACGGCAGCGATGGCTGGCTCGCCCATTCAATGGGCCAACGACGGCATGAGCTTTTATATCTATTCGCACTGCGACTTGGCGCTCCACGTCCTCCCCAAGTTCTTCCACGACACCAAACTCGCCTCGTTCGAGCGACAGCTCCACCACTTTGGCTTCCACAAACTCCGTGGATCGCCCGACGAGTACAGCCACATCAACTTCCAGCGAGGCAACTTTGCCGGCCTAAAGCACATCCAGCCACGCCGACGGAAGAACGAACTCTCAGGGTCAAGCAGCGTCGTTGTCCAAGACATTGACGCCATGATGGCGGACATTCAGCGCAAGCTCCTCTCCGCCCAACGCGCGTCCAACGACGTCGCGCAGTTCCTCGACTGTTTTGTCGACAACAAGCCATACTACACCCAACTTTCCACACAACGAGAGCTCCAAACGCTCGAAGACATCATGTGGAGTCCGCAAGTTACCTACATCACCGCCTAAACTTATTTAATTTATCCTGAAGTCTTATCCTCATTATCATCTTCATTGCTAGCGAGCCATTCAACTTGTCAAACCACTCGCTGAAGCTTTCAAGCTTGGCTGCCAAGGGAGACTGCCGTCGCGGTTGAGAGCTACGGGGGCTACGGGGGGGCTGCTGGGGGGGACGCTGGGAGCATTGAGGCCGTGGGGGGGAACTAAAGGGGCAGCTTGTTCATTGCATTGTATTCTAGGCTCTTATGCTTTAACCTAGAATAGAGTAATCCCCCTAAGTCTCATTTAAAGTCCTGCGGGGTGTGGGGGTTAACGGCAAACTTTTAGTCAGTGGGGGGGCTGATCTGAAGTGGTTTCCCTTGGCCAAGAGGAGCGCAAGCTTTTTCAAGCTGCCTCCAAGCGCCAGAGTATGACACAGTAAGCTCTAGAGAGTCAATGAAAGACAGCTTCTTAAATATTTGAACAGATACAAACGTCGTCAAGTACATGGACTAGGGCGGCTAGATGGAAAACGTGGTCCTCTGGACGCCATGGCGCATCGTTTTGACCTCTTGGTCTGCCGTCGCGCGATAGAAATGGATCATGGACTGCTGAAACAAGTTCCATTTCATGGCAAGATCATCGACTCGAGCTACGCTAGCGTCTTCAACGTCGAGGGGGACGTACATGCCGTCTTGCCGCAAGCGGACGCGATCAACAGGTCCATCACGCGGCAGTTTACCTCGTCAAGGTATTCAATCACCGTCCTAGAGAGCACATCGCGTGAGATCCAAGCTCTACTGGAGCTAGCGCACCATTTCGTCCAGTCGCGGACCATCCTGTCGACTTCCCGCGCGCCGTCGTAAGTGATGCTGTGGCTGCAGACCACGACTCGCTTTGCAGTTCGCTGGAGGACGCAGACAAGGACATTCTCAGCGTATTCGCCAAGGCTAGGTCGCATGCGCCCATAGATTGCAGGCCGTCGGACGTATTCCATGCCTCGCCGCGGCTTTTCAAGCACCTCCTACGGACTTATGAGCGCCGCCAGTTGGCAGCGAGCGGCTTTTCTACCTGTTCGTGGAGCTGGAGAGGATCTAAATGCACTTCATGCGCCGCCGTCGCAATGGCTTCGACCGTGCCAAACTCGACCCGTTGGTGCCACTGAGTGAGTCTGTAGGAGCCATTGTATGGCTCAAGTTCCGTTGAATCGCTCGGCAAGGGAACGGCGCTTGTGAACTCGTCAATGCGGAAGAGCAGTCGCTTGGCAATCCAGTCGAGGGCGAGCTGGCGCGCCGTTCCGTGGGCCATCAAGCATCCTTGGCTCAATTTCGTCGTCGAGCGTTTGTTCCACTCGGAGAGAATGCGCACGATGCTGTCGTTCTTCTTCACGGTGGCTTGGAGCTGTTTGATCTGGAATTCCGACAACTTGCGCTGCGATTCCATGAGCGCCGCCACGTCTTTCCACATGCTAAACTCCGAATGCGACTTTTTCAGCTGGGCGTACTGCGCTTCGAGCGCCGCTTCGAGTTTGCGGAACATGCGATTGCGGTTCATGTTGTAGAGACGCTTTTTCGTCAGCGCGTCGATCGACTTTGACGAACTATTTGCCCCCTTCATCGTTCTCGGCGTCTTGGGCGGTCCGCCATGGCACAAATTTGAAAATGCAGCCTTGTGCCATCGTGCACAGCGCCCTCTTGACGCGCGGATGCTTTGTGCCAACTAATACAGCGAGGTACAATTAATCCAGCAACTGCATGATGAGTTGTAGTTTTGTGTTCACTGCAGAGGGTACACAACCAGGTGAACTATTTTCACACTTTCGGTTATAAGGGTTAAACTCATCCGGATAACGAGGCCAGCTTGGTTTCTGTTTACTATTGCTTTCAATGCAAGTCTAGAAGAGAGATTCTCCACGTGCAAGTCTTGACGGGGATGTTGTGGCCTTATTGCAAGCAGTCTCGAGTGAAATTATACTTGAAGCTTACCAGCTAGCAAGTTTTATAAAGTTACTTGTAGCTGTAAATTATCCGGATGACCTCGATCTTAGATGGGATATGCTTATGCTATCAATATGCATAGCATTGCAATGGCTTGGCCTATCAACTCTTTTGAGTTGAGCGATCCATGGAGACCTCGTAACGTGGTGGCGTCAGTGGTCGAGTTTGCCTTGGTACAGTGTATGTCTTTCCCCCTTGAATTCAATTTCTATCGATTCTTTTTCCTCCTCTGTCAATCGTTGGATACACGACAAGATCATAGGATAGCTGTATTCGATATGCCCTTCTCTTTGAGATGGTTTGTCGTCTCTGGTATGCATCATCTGAGAGTATCATATCGTCCCGTTGAATAAAAAACACACTTTTGATATTTTACCCATAAACTTTTTAACCTAGTAGGTACTCAACCATGCTAAATAATAGTTGGACTCTACTGAATTCCCTGTGGACAACCCAATCATGGACTTATTGCTACGTTGTTAGTCGTTTGGTGGGAAAACTCGACTTTCCATTGTGACTTGTTGGATCGACTAGCATCAATCATAAACTAGAGGAAGGGATAGATTGATTGTTTGAAATGTTTACTCTCCGCTTTCATAGCTTGAGCACTCAACAGACGAACCACCAGACACGGCCGACACGGCTGGCTATGCGTAACCTGAAATTTTTTCGCTACAAATGCTCGATCCGTGCAATCAAACATGAAAGAGATGCATTCAATGTCAAATAACAATAACTCATGTGTGACGAGAAGGTGTCGGCTCTCGATCGACACGGAGGACCAACATTGGCAAGTGCCCCCCCCCCCTCATACAGTTTTCACAGCGATCCATCAGCACGAAAGATAATTGTCGTTCTTCGACACTGGTCATGACTGACACTGAGGCGACCCTGGCTTTCATTCTCTCGTGGATGCACGCTCAAAAGAAGGAAACGACATTTGACCCAGCACATGAAACAGCCCCTTATGATGCATCAATGTCGGCCTGGAAAATTGAGTAAACTACCCTGTGGAGTCTCAAAAGGAAAGCAGTCTCGTCACATCTCTCGACTCTACGTTGTGCTTCTTTTAGGGGAATCTAGGCGTGATTAAAGATTTATTTTGGTACTACTCACAAGCATCCGCACAACGCAAACTCGTATGCATCGTCCAAATTGAACCAGTATGATTTTCATATTGAGCTTTCGGAATGGAAAAATGATCACAAGCCATACATCTAGTGAGGATAAGCTGAAAATGACTAGAATTCCATTTGAGACTAGTTGCATGAGGGTTTGTGTTGAGGGGGAACACTCGACCTACCAACATAATCTCTAAACAGATGAAAGTGCCTAAGAGTCTAAGGACTTTAATGCGGTATTACTCGAGGCTGGGGACGAATGGCCTTGAAAGGATATCCAAACTCGCTGAGGACAAATGGTTTTGAAAGGATATCTAAGATGCGCTTGAAAGTCATGTGCTTATCATCTTGAGGGGGTTATGACCGATAGACAGAACCACCAGCAAAATGCAAGGGGTATCTAACTATACGAAATTGAAGTCTACATACAAATTATTTGATTATTGTTAGATGCATGACTATAATAATTATTTATTTTTCTGCGAATGATCTGTCAGAGTCACAATGTACCAGTAAGTAGTAGGGTACAATACCAAGCGAACTTTTGGATATGTCACACCAGTGGTAAGTTTAACATCCAAAGACCAGGGGTACACGGCAAGACTAAATAATCCATGCTTCCATCCTTCAAGCAAACTTTATCTTTCGCCATTGGACTTCTCACGGATATAAGTCTAGCTGGCAATAAACTCATTTAGGCTCCAATCTATGCGCTCTTTCAGTGTGTAGTGGACAAGTCCACTCCCTTGACGTTGGAAAGGTTCGTCCAGTGGCCGAAGTTCAACACTGAGTACAAAACCAGTTTATCACAGATGTCAATTACTCATCTGCATTTGCTGCATTTTCTTCTCGAACTTGCGCTAAGAGATCTCGAAAAGCTTTGACTTCCTTGGCAAAAATGTACTGATGATATGCTTGCGTCGTCTGTTCGAACTCTCGAAAGGCTTGTTCGGCATCCATGTCTGGCGGCACGATACTTGGATCCTTGTCAAATGGAAGAAAAGTTTCGTTCATACGAAGTCCGCTCGCCACTGACATTTGCTTGATGATTGTCATGTTGGGGCCTAATCGTTCTGCGACCGTCCTAGGATGCAAGATAAATTCCCAAAGTTTATCGAGCCGACGTACCAGTTGGTCCAGTTGCGCTGGATACGATCGACAGGGAATTTTTCATCCTCCGTAATGCTGTGTGCCAAGACGATGTACCGATTCTCTTCGAGAAATTGCCGCAGCAAGACATTTTGCGTGTACGAGACATTGGCCGTAGCACCGTAAGCCGATTTGTTGCGAAAGTAACACATATTAGCAGTATCAGGCACATCCAAGTTCTACTCGCAATGAATAATAATGAGAAACTTACTCATGAACGTACATCAGTTTTGCCTTCAAAGTATTGCCGTCGAAGACATTGGACGACTTCTTCCAGCGATGCATGCTCGATCCGTTGCCTGGCTTTGGATAAATGGTACGAATTTTGATTCTCCAACGGGTAAACTTTCACTTCATTGCATGTATCTAGCGATGCAGGGAGGCCACAATGAGCAATCATCGCATCAATATTGTGGTAAAGTTGCTTGGAAATCCAGTCAAAGCCAAGAGCACGGGAACCCTCATGCGCCATTAGCGCCGAGTTTCGCCAGGTTTGTTTGTACGGGTCCGGCATAGCCTAAAAGCAATAAAGCGTAAGGAAGTGCATGGAAGAGCGCGCATACAGGCAAATGGTGATTCGAATTGACCCATTGATGCATGACGAACGCAACATCGCGGAACGATTTGACTTTATGGACGAGATTCGCTTTTTCTTTGACGCTTGAGTCTTTCATCTGGCCAAAGATCCCCGCAACGTCTTTCCACGGCAACATTTCCGTCGACACGTTGGCACCACCTCGTTGGGCGACAAGGTTTTTGATCAACACTTCGAGTTGCGCCGCTTGGTTTCGTAGCGTGAGCGCTTCCATCTTTTCCGCCTCTCGTAATTTTTGATTTCGCATCCTGTTGTACTCTTTCTTCTTTTGATACGCTTCGTTCGACGCGGTGCGTTTCCCGCGTTTCCCTCTGGACGCGGCCGACGTGGGTGAGGGTCTCGCCGCCCCATACGGCTCCGTGGACAGAGAAGAAGCGTCTAAGTCGGTCGTAAGAAGCGCCATCATGTCTTGGTCTTCAATTCCATCCTCTTCCTCTTCGTGCTCTCGGAAGAACGCATCCATCTCGTCCTCGAGATTCGGGTCCATCTTGTACGTCGTGGGCGATGATAATTTTGAGAAGCCCTGTCTATATGCATTTGTACAGTTACTCTGAAATGTCATATATCAAAATTCACAGTTCATAGAGAAACACTAGTATCTTGGAATATGGGTGCCGCCGTGTCCGCAATGACGCTTGCATCCATGATTACGACGCTTTGGGTGGTCAATGAGACTTGAAAACGATGGATACGATGGTTCCTTGTCCGTGGAAACACTAGAGAGCAGGCTTGGGAAAAAATATATCGGTAAAAAATATATCTGTTATCTTATTAAAAAGATTATCTAATTGAGTGGCAGAAAGCTTGCCGATAATTTATCTGACTGGCTGCTAGCTATTTATCGAATCGATCCTCGATACTTGTACATATCGTTCACATTTGACAATATTCCCTCTCTCAATGCCGGCACGCGATCTCATCGCCTTCTACTTCAAATAAGTGTCCTCAACAGGCTATAAGTGCAATATATTCACTGTCGCGCCACCGCTTTGACTCATTGATGAGCTTATTGCTTGTCTCACACAACACTTCATGCTCATGATGTTGTGTCGCGTCGAGGTCTTGTTGTTGCCTCACTCGGAGGCTGCAGAGAGTCCTTGTCGCAGTCTTTTGGACAACGAAAAAATGCTGGGTGCATTCGATTCATTTTAAGTTTGCAAAGATACAAACTAATTTTTCTATATATGCACCAATCATATAACGATATGGTCCTCATGACATCCGATAATCTACCCTGATAATCTTATCCCTTTATTTTACATTTTTGCGACTTTCGGTGAGTGAGCATTTGAGAACGAAACTTATACGGATCCGAATAAAGACAACACACGTCTTCGATCTACTTTAACCATCAGATAGACAGCGCTACTGCTCTATATGGTCTGCGTGGACTTGATATGCCAAACTAAGTATGTGGGACGCATGCCTCCAGCTTTCTGGACGATTATGCGTATCTCAAAGACTTTTGAGAACCAGGCCACGGATCTGAAAATCTTTTGAGATCGAGATGGATTCGAGAATTATTTTATAAAGTTTTATTAATTTATAGGGGTACATCTGGTGGATCTCAACTCTAAAGTGGCTCCGAAAACTCTCCACTCTGTCAAAACAACAGGGAAAATCAGGTCTTGCGCTGGCAAAACGACTCTGAAAAGCCCACGAGACGAGCGATCAACTTGTGAGACTGGAAACTCGAGCCGTCTTCATTACGTCGTGCCGATTGTACGCCGAGAAAGAGAGAGAGAGCAAAGGATTTCACTCAATGGAGCCTTAAAAGGACTTTGGGGACAGATAGGGGGACGCAATTATGGTCGAATTTACGCGTATGACCTCGTGGGTGACGTCAAGGGTAAGTCATTTTATCGCCATGGAGATTCTCACCGAGGGATAGAGCTGCCAGCGACTACAAGAGCGCGTGTTAGCTCCAAGGTGGAGATCTTGCAAGCTATAGAACGACTTGCTGTTATGAACAGACGGAGGTCGAAACGGTAAAGACATTTCGTGTCTAATGTCCACCGACACCGCCAAAATTAGATGTGGGAAGCGTACCACGTCAACTTGAGCACGTTACGAGGAGGGTTCCCATCGACGATGACCCGACATGGAGAAACGGCAGAAGCAAGTGAGCTCGCCGTCGTGTTGTCTACACTGTACTCGAATCAGTTTCGTTGCGCACGTCAGAGAGAGAGCCAACAGAGTTGAAGAGCATGGGCGGAGCTGAAGAAGGACTCGCGGCGAGTCAAATCCTCGACGCACGGGATCCAACGCGCTTGACGTGGCGAGAAATCAAAGACGGCTACGGCAGCTGTCTCAACTTCTTCCTCTGCCATGGCTTGAATGAAGCCTTGGAACATGGACGACTGCGACGAAGCGCTTGCGATCTCAAGAGCGCTCAAAGCTGGCGACCAGGAAGACGACGAATGAACAATTCGCGCCGGCAAGCCGCATCCGTCCAAGTCTGTGTCGAATGAACGATGTGGTGGCATCCTTTCTGTTCTTACTAGCTCGATGTCAGGCGCTGCTTCCTTTGCGCTCCATTCCCCTCCGGCCGGGCTTGATAAGTCGTCTACGCACTTCAACGGGCACTTCTCAAACGCTAGAGCGTCGCGGACGCGCCGGGAACCGAGCGTTCCATCACTAGATAGCTGCAGTGTCCATTGCATGTCGTAGGAAGAACTAGAGATGCCACGACTTGCACTCGATGGACCCCACATGCCGCCGCATCTCAGTACCGTACGCTCCTCCTAGATGTTGAAGCCCATGCCGTTCTTCCTGCGCCGTGGATAGTACAGTCGACGCGGCCGTCAACTCTGACCAAGCGGCGGCGATCCTCATGTACAACCCGGCGCCAAATGGGAACGTTCCATTGCGCCTTGGATGCCAAGATTTGTCGGCCCAGTGGTGGTTTTCCTTGAGGATAAACTTTGTCAAGACTAACTCGGTCATAAAACTTATCCTCGCTTCGTCTAACTTTAATCAAGCGAGGCTAAGTCGATCATATTAGCATCGTTGTGGCGGGATGACAACGGACACGCCCGAGACCACATGGTGCGACGTAACTCTCGAGTTTTTCGTCGTTGTTGCGCCGCCAAGAAGTCCAAAGAGGGAAGGCGATGAAGTTGCCGCTCCCTCCTGGTTTCTTCACGACGCCGCCGCTGTCGCCGCACGAGTCGAACGAGTTCATCGAGCAAGCTTATGCGTGCGCTTTGGACGTGGTAAGTCTTCCGTTGAAGCCAGTCCAAGCATCTCATCCGATGTGGATCTCTTGTAGATTGACAAAGCGCGACTGACGGGCGGTCAGCTTTTGTGGACACAGCACGCCGACGATGCGGCGGGACTCAAGATCTTCAAAGGACACGACATCGTCCATGAATCGATCAAGTACTGCCTCGCCGTGACCGAAGTCGAAGGCACGCTCGACGAAGCGGCCGCGCTCTTTGCGACCGACACGTCCGAGCAACTGAAAGCGTACACGGACCGGTTCGGCAAGGGACTCTTGGACGCCGCGCAACTGTACACACTCGTGCCGCGTTCGGACAAGGCGCCGCTCGAAAAAGTCAGCATCAACTGGACGGCGCTTCAAAGCCCCGTTGGAAAACTCACGAGCCATCGCGACATGTGTCTCCTTGAGGTACGTATAGATCGCCGCGAGCTCGCGTTGGATTGACGCTCACGCAGTGCCAACATGCTTTCGAGAGCGGGTCCAAGCAAGGCTGGGTCCGTGCGCTCAAGTCTGTCAACGTCGGCTGCTGCCCCGATCTCAAGATGACGCTTGGCCTCGTGCGGCATGTCATCTACGGCACAGGCCACGTCTTCGTCGAGTCGAGCGCGCCGGGGTATCTCCAAGTGTTTTACTTGATCCAGACCGAGCGAACGCATGGCAAGTCGCGCGACTGGGCCTTCGACATGGCGATGAAGCGGCGGTGCAAGAGTCTCCTCGACTTGGATCAATTCCTGCGGGAGAATCGGCTCAGCCGCGGCTCGTTCCTCCCGTCCGAGCTGCTCATGCCCAAGCACCACCGACGGAATTGTTTTCTCTGCAAGAAGAAACTCTGGCCATTCTCGGGCAAATTCAACTGCGTCAAGTGCGGCGAAGTGCTCTGCGCGTGGTGCTGCACGCTCTGGACCGTCCAAATCCACGGCGAGATGCGTCAAATCCGAGCATGCTCGGCATGCGCCCAAGCCACGATGAAGAAACGAAACCCCTTAAGGACGTCCAGACCGCGGCGGAGTGTCCAAATACTCGTCACGCAAGACACACAGTCGTCCTACATGGACTCGATCAAGTCTGCGCCTGCCGAACTCAGCGGCCTGCGCGAGCCGACCGAAATGTCCAACTGCAGCGTCGCCGACGTCCACCAAGCGCTGGCGAGTCTTCGGTGTTTTTACATGCCAGAGTACGATCCGATCGTCCTCCATGACGACGAAGACGGCGGCGGCGGCAGCGGCGCACCCCAACCGAGTCCGTCCAGTCGGCAGTCATGAACTTTTATTTACTCCCCTCGATTCTCCCCCGTGAACTATCAACTTATCCTTTTAATTCATTATTCCTCGTGCAAATAAACTTTTCCGACGCCTATCGCCCCCAATGTCACGCCGCAGGACGTTTCTAGCGGCGCGGCGCATGAGGGGGATGAAGGGGGGCATCGATTATTCCTCTGGGGGAAACCATAACTTTGACAATGGGCCTGTCGATTTCATCTCCAATGGCAATGACAACGACGGGGACGACAAATTCTATCTCGCCGCGCGCTGGTTGCAACTGAAAGCTTGAGGAACGTCAACGTGGCCATCGAACTTTGTGCCCCTGAGCTGTGCTTGTTGAATGTTTTCCCCTCGAGAAGATGGTGGAAACGCCGCTCTGAAAGATTTCGCCATGGACACAGGGAGGGGGGTTTATAACATTAAGATAAGATCGCGACGGTGTCGTGCCTAGTACTGCCACCGCCTCGGTGGATTGCTGCTCGGTTGCTCATGGTCGTCTTCAGGCGCTGCGCCATTCGACGGCAGTTTTTTCCGCACGATGGGGGCGAGTTGTGTCGGGCTGAGCTTCATGCCTTTCGCGGCGTGCTCTTGAAATGCCAAGAGCGACGTGTTGGCAATGAGTTCTTGGACCCACACTTCGTTCTGAAAGTCTTTGTCCATCTTGGGAAGCGGATCCGAGCATCCAGTACGTGACGACACCGTCGACGCCGCCGACGGCGTTGCTGCTGAAGGTGGATAGCGCGGTGCGTACTTTCGAGATGGATCGGAGCGAGCCGTGTCAGACGAGCTCGAGGACGCAAAGGATGGATGCGACGACTGGTGATGGAACTGGCCAGAGTAGATTTGGACGTCGTGGATGGAACTTGAGCCAGAGTGGCTTGAATGGAGCGACAGAGACTGAACGTCGTCTGTCGGGAAATCCGACGACAGGATGGCGCGCGTCGGCGTCGGAGCGATGAGCGCGCATTTGGAACATGCTTCGATGCGTGTCGGAATGCCGCACACTTTGACCGTCCATGCATGGTTGCAAGAGCTGCAAAAGACTTCGCCGCATTTGCAGCAATTCGACTTGGATGTGAACATGCCAAACTTCTTCTGGCAGAGAAAGCATTGCCGCCGCGCTTCTCGAGGAACAAGCTGGTCGGTTGTCAAGAAATGGCCTTGGGCGAGGCGGTTCTCGCGCAGGAACGTGTCGATGTCGAGGAGACTCTTGCACCGCCGTTTGATCGCCGCGTCGATCGCCCAGTCGGGAGCAGAACCTCGGAAATCCGCGTGGACGACGTATGCAATGCGCATGTAGCCAGGTCGGTCGGATTCAAGAAAGACATGGCCCGTGCCGACTTGGATCATGCGGACGAGACCGAGCGTGTGCTGCAAGTCCGGGCAGCACATGAGATTGAGCGACTTGAGAGCGCGAACCCAGCCTCGTTTGCCGTTCATTTCAAACTCGTACTGACCTTCCAAGTAGCAGCAGTCGCGCTCGAGCACCAACTGCTTCAACGGGCTCTTGAGGGCCATCCAGTTGATCGACACCGCTTCGTTCGGGTGTCCTTCCGTCGGTTTGACGATTGTGTACAAGTTGGCAGAATCGAGCAACCCACGGCCGAAGCGATTGACGTATTCTTTCGCACGCTCAGTCGTGTCGTTGCGAAAGAGATCCACGACTTCATCGATGGAGCTGACGACTTCCGCCACACCAACCGAAAGACGGAGATGGTCCATTCCGTCGCGCTTATCATCGCCACGGTAGATCTTGAGCGCTGCATCTTGCGACTGTAGTGTCCATCGGATGGATTCGTTCGGCTGGACCAGCGACTTTTGCACCTAGAAGCATAGAGGATCATTCCCGCGTTCTTCAATGGAGCGGTTCAACTTACAACGTCCATTGCAGTCGCATACGCCTGTTGCTTCAGGCGGTGGGTTTCCTCGTTGGTCAAGGGCGGACATTTGAAGAAATTGGTGGGAAGCGGCAACTTCATCACGTCTGACCAGGAGCAGAAGCAGAAATGACACCTCTTGAGCTGCACCACGCCTCTTGCTGCGACCAGATGACGCGCGCTCCGTTGACCACCGTCACATTTGAAACATCGAGCTAAATTGACCAACCGCTTCCAATATCTGTGGCTTCAAAATCACCGCTCGGGCATGGAGATCCATCCCTGCCTTGTCGTTCCACAGCCCAGCACCACATGCTGTCGTCGTTGTTGTGCCTGTGTCTAGCCACTGAATCGCTGATTTATCTGCCCAGAGCAGCGCAAGTCGCCACCAGCATTTCGCACTCATCTTACAAAGCCCAATACGTTAAGATGGTCGTCGACGATATTTATGAAGAGAAGAGAAGCAACTAGATCGAACGAAGGAACGGAGGCAATGAAAACCCAAGAGCTCTGCCAGGAGAGGGCTCCAGACTCCTCTCTAGTCGTGAGGCACTGCTTGTAAATGGCGGCATCAAATAGCTCTGGCGCTATGCCGAAAGCCGCCATCACAGATAGTGAGTATGGACGACACGATGCTGTGGTTGAATGGGAGTGCTTTCAAGGCAGCTCGTCGTGATCTCTAAGCGAGAGATTGCGAGCAGCTTTTCCCGATCCAGGTGCTTCGTCTTAGCTCGTCAAGATAGTCGAGAGCGTGGACAGTGTCCGAGAGTCCAACGGAATACCTTTTGGACACTGGATCGTTGCGAAATGATGGGTCAGATGTTGAGATGGGGACGACGACTCAGGCTTGACTTGATCGGGTCGTGCAAATAGATTAGACGCGCGTGAATGTGCAAATGTCCGTAGGCAGCGACAGCATACAACTCGCTGGACTGAACTGTCGGTAGAAGCGCGATGTTGTGTGTTGAGGAAGCAAGTTTTCGTCTGAGAGCTGCTTCTGAGACAATCAACAGTAGCGTCGTCGTCGTCGTCCTGTATCATGGCAGATCCACCACCACGCCGAGGCATACGTGACGCTAATGAGGTCCAGAAGCGTGGCAGATGGCGTTGTTTACATGTAGCTAGTCGTTCTTTTTCTGAAAGTGGAAAAGCGGCGTCACACTTGGCATTGCCAATCTCCTTCACTGGATGTGTCCCAAGGTCGGAGCAATGGTATCCATGCGGGCAATCTCTTCATTGTCCCCCAAGAAAATGATGGCTCCTTCATCACAGGGCACGCTGCAACAATGATAGAAATACTGGTCTTGCGGGTATACTCAAACAGCAGCACGCTGACCAACGTTCATGCTGAGTTGGATCCAAGTGACAGCAAAGTTTGAAAAAATCCTGCATTCTCCGGAATTTGTGGGTTATTTTATCAAGTTTTAGAGCATTTGTAGGACAAATTGTCCCAAATTTTCAAGAAAATCAAAAAATTTCCTTCAAGTCTTTTTCATACATTTCCAAAGGCTCATATCATTTTTGCGGAATTTGTGAGACAGAATCCCACAATATCAATTTATAGGGTTTTAACATTCGACGTCTTTTCCTAGAGAAAGTGCAAAAGATAGCTCTGCCTTGGAGAAACACTGTTCTTGCAAAACCAACCACTCGAGCTAGGAGTCTCGACTTATGTTTATACAATTGGAGTAGGCTGTAAGTCTTTCGATTTAAAACAAACCACATTTGAAGCCCAGCCGGCATCTGGGCAACACCATTCATGAATGAACCAGCGCAGAGACACTGGTGTTACATCATTGTTTATCATGTTAAGAGTCTATTTAACATAGTAAGCTCATCTTAGGGGCGTCTGCTGCATCTATATTAGTGCAAGTTACGATAATTTGCAGCTCAAACACGCTCGTGAAGGCGTTCAGACGTCTTTCCTAGGTAAGTAGAATATGAAAACACAGCTTATCCTTCCTTAATGATAACGCTATTATAAAGTTGCTAAAAGCTCTTAGATCTCATTTACTCTCTATGGCAGTGTAGTTCGTAGGTCGCCTCGAAGTGAGGCACTTTGAAGAGGGCTTGTACGCACCATCACTCGAGAGTGAAAGCAACTTAAGTGTTTTACTTAGCAATTTTATGCCTTCAATACATGCGTTTTATTGTTCCCACAAGTGTCCCACAATTTCCGTCTAAGAGTCATTTCTTGGACGACAATAGCAACAACAATGCGGTCGATCTTGCAAAGCAGAGGCATGCCAACCCGCTGGATATCATTTTCGCTGGGATTTTTCCCCATCGAGTTTGATGCACTTTGCACTTTCGCCAGATTTCCAAACTTGGTTTGACGTTCAAACATGATAGAAAAGTGGTTTAGAGGTGGATCCAGCTGGCATTTCATCTCCCATGCATGCACAATCCGCTTCAATTAGTGCGCCTCCATCGACATGGATAAAGCTCGGTGCCATGGAACTGCAGTGCCCGCAACTTGCAACCTCTTGGCTGCAGTCTTCGATGACTCGGAGCTAGGGCGTGGTGAGCTTGGAATGCTAGTCGATGTGGAGCTTGAGCGCTGTTTATTCCACAGAGATGGCGAGATTATGGTACCGCAGCGATTGCAGGCCTCTAATAATGGTTTGTCGTCAAGGGGGACGTGCTAGCCCTGGGTTTGATATCAACGATAAGCCACGATTTTGCGTTTCAGTTGAAAGAGCTTCCTGCATCAGCGATGCTCGCATATGCTCACAGTCTTGTGATTGCCCGGCCATTTGTCGATCGCGTGATGGCAAAACGCATGGTTCGCAGCGAATATAAAGAACGACGCGACTTGACTCTGCTTGACATAATACACAACCGACAACAAGTGACTCACAAACAATGCATTGAACAAATTTGTGGTTGTCGTGGTTGAAAGCCGTTGGGGTTACGCGAAATATGTATCTTGCGGGATTTTTCCGTCGGCGGTGCTAACGCAACGTTTTCCCCGGCAGCGGCAGCTCAGGTCCTTGAACATTCGCAACCTTGGATTGGATAAGTTGATGGAGATAGCAGTATCACGTCGAATCCATCTCGGATTTCAATCGGTTGCACCCGTGCTTGGCTATCGTGGTATGGTCAAATATCGACAGGTTGACAGTACAGTACTGCGGCTCTCTTTGACAATCTTTGGACTCTGGTTCTGCGCTGGATGACATGATAATGTCGTTGTCTTCTTTGCAGCTCGATTCCAGTCGTTCTGTGCTAAAGTTTCTCCTCAATTCAACTGCAAGTCGCTGCTTCTTGAATCGCTCCACCTTCTGCACTCTCAAAGCGAACAGTGTGACTCTCGTCAGCTTCCTGAAGGAAAGACTGTCGCCCATGCTGCTCTGTCCTCTTCATTGATCCCAAAGTGCTTTGCTTTCGGGTTGCCACAGAGCGAGCCAAAGTCACCATCTCCGTTGCCTTTGAGCTAAGATTTCAGTCAAAATGAATCGTAAATTCGGTAAAATAAATACTAAAAAGGGGTCAAAATAGACATAAATGAGCTATTTTAATCATTTTATTGGTAGAGTGGAGAATGACAACCAAGTTGAAATCCCATGGCAACGACAAAAACGGCGCAAGAGCTTGCGAGTAAACCAGCGCTGGAACGACTGGCCGACCTGCGGACAATTGAAGATGAGCTTGCTCGCCGCACGATGACAGCCCAAGTGTATGACATTCTCCTCCGTGAATGGAAGCAAGACCGACGTTACCGTGGTGGTGCGGAGCATCTCGTGGACGAAATCCACTTGTGGTATCGCCAGGGCTTTGAAAGTCTCGCCAAGCAAGCCCGATCTCGCCGGAAAGTTGATTTGCCAAGCTTTCGACGGTTGAATGGCAATCTACACCATCATCATAGCTACGAAGATCGCGCGTGGTTTCCAGTCCTCAAGCGATTGCATCCGGAATGCCGACCAGAGCTCAAAATCCTCGAGAAAGACCACCGCAAACTGGTTGAACTGGAGGCGAAAGTTGAAGACGGTGACTTTGAAGCGATGGTCGAGTTCTGCGATCATCTCGTTGACCATCTCAACCGCGAGGAAATGCTCTCCGTGCCATGGCTCCTCGAAGGCACTGGTGGCTTGTAGCCACGACATGACAATGTTTATACTAGCGATTATGCGCATTTATAGCTTTTCTTTGTGTGCGCAAGCTGCCATAGCTCGTGGATCACTTTGGCGGCCAATTCGTCGAGGAAATCGATGGACTGAGCCAACACAAGCTGTGGAAATTGTTTACAAGAAGCAATTTCTGGAAGGAAGTTCTGGTGGATATTGTTGCACATGATTGGCAGCTGGAAAGACCATCAAGTGATCGCCATCGTAATCATTAGATGCAGTAGGCAGCCATGGAAGATCTTAATTGCAAGCTTCATCCAGCCAAGCATACTTGTCCTTTGGCCGCAAATCCAAGGCGCCAGTGGTCTCCTGTTGACGGACGATCTTGACATGCCCAGGAGGAGCTCAATATGGTAGTCTCTCAAAATTTATATTGTACCAACTATTTTAACAGGATATTATTTATTGAAAGTATTCATGGAATGGTATTTTCCCAAACAATCAGTGCAAAAGCCACAGCTTGTGCGGGAGCAGCTTATGAACTCTCAAACAACTGCAAGCATCGCTACATATGTAGACATTTATATTTGCAAGGAGCTACCAAAGTGTCGAATACCAACAAAGAATCTCACATTGAAAACTCTAGAAGCATGCTTCAAGCAAATCTACCAATGCATTTCAAATATCTCGTCGACAGGCGCGAACGAGTTATATGCACTTCTTATAGTCCTTGGGTCTAGCCTTTTGATGGAATTCGCTGTAGTCACTGCACGAGTTCCGGCCATGCAATCTAAAGTGTTCGGCGTTCGAATACTTCATAAAATAATATTTTATAGATATGAAATCAAGAAGGGTATTAATTATAAGATATTATGCGCCTCAAATTGTTGACGATGGACTTTGGCCATTGTAATCTCGCCGAGGAAGAGCGTCTTTGAGCCACTTCCAATCTTTCTCGACGATGGCGACGACAAAGACAGCACGACAGCTCGCTAGCACACCAGCGCTGCAACGTTTGCCTGAGCTCAGGGTGATTGAAGACGTCCAAGCTCGAAGAGAGTTAACGGCCCAAGTGCACGAGATTCTCCTCGCTGAATGGAAGCAGGATCGACGATGGCGCGGCGGTGCACGCCATCTCATTGACGACGTGCATTCATGGTTTCGCCAAGGCTTTGCAACCCTCGCCGAGCTAGCCAAATCGCGACAGAGCGTCGACGTGGCAGCTTTCCAGCAATGGAATCGTATGCTGCATCACCATCATGGCTATGAAGATCGCATGTGGTTTCCTCACCTCGAGCATCTCCACCCTGAATCGCACGACGAAATTGAGATCCTTGAGAAAGACCATCGTAAATTGGTCGAGCTTGAAACGCGTATTGCTGGTGGGGACTACGAGGCTCTCATCGAGTTTGTCGAGCATCTCATGGATCATCTCAACCGTGAAGAAATGCTGTCCGTTCCCTGGTTGCTTGAAGGAACTGGTGGCCTATAACTATCGTCCAAGACGACTTAATCGTTATCCTTGATACTAAAAGAGCTCTAATGCAATGTTATTCTAACTCCTACGCTCTCAAAAACGCTGTCAAGCTCGTGGTCCATTCCTCGTTTAAAAGCTAGCTCCTCGACATGGTTATAACCGTAGCGCTGCGCTGTGCACAGGTTTGAAGCTCTTTTGTTCTAGCTTTCAAGGACGAGAAGCGAGAAAGTGGTCGATTGAATCGAAATTGTCCATGAATTATGGCATTTCAGTTCCAGAGAATACTACAGCTCGCTAAAGAGTGTCTATGAAATAGCTATCTGGCCTCTAAACCTATACATAAGCATGTTTATCGATTGGTAAGCGTCCTTGCCGCCAGGTCAAAGAGCGCGGCTGAACTTGCATGCCTCGCTCGGTATCGTTGTAAAAACAATATATATATTTATTCTCACAATATCTTTATAAAATGCTATCACATATTTATTTATACAGTTAACTTGTTGTGCTAATTAAGTATTAATAAGCTCTAAATTTCTATAATTTATACTATAGATATTTATACATTTTCATAAGATACGGGGTTATAAAATTTTGAACGTCACCGAAAATGGTCCAAAATCGGCTTTGTGAATTTTCTATCATGGACGGAAAAATGCGCGGAACAAAGACATGACGGCACATTTCAATCTCTCTCCACGATGGCATCGACCAAGACCGCTAGCGAACTCGCGAGTTTGCCGCCTCTGCAGCGACTAGCGGAGCTCCGAAGCATTGACGACATCCCAGCGCGTCGAGCTCTGACGGCCCAAGCGCGGGATCTTCTTCTCCTCGAATGGAAACGGGATCCGCGGTGGCGAGGGAGTGCGCGCCATCTCATTGAAGACGTGCATTCGTGGTTCCGTCAAGGCTTTGAAGACCTCACCAAGTAAGCCATCGCGCAGCGTAGAGTCGACATGGACAGCTTTCAACGCCTCGACAAGATGCTCCACCACCACCATAGTCTGGAAGATCGCATGTGGTTTCCAAGGCTGCAACGACTTCATCCTGACTCCCGCGAGGAGATAGATATCCTCGAGCGAGACCACAAGAAGCTCGTCGAGCTCGAAGGGAATGTTTCAAGCGGGGATTGTGCATCGCTCGTCGAATTCTGCGACCATCTGATCGACCACCTCAACCGGGAAGAAATGCTCTCCGTGCCGTGGCTCCTCGACGGCACTGGTGGATTCTAACGCGTCGAACTCTTAATAAATGTACAATCAAATACGGCACGGCCGTCCGCGGCGCTCGCCTATTGCCCTAGGATATAAATGGGACTGCGAACGACTTCGCCAGCTGAAAGGAGCGGCAGCGACGGCCTCGCTTGGATCTCAAAGTCGTTGCGAGTCACATAAGCAGAGTACGCTCGTCGTGGTCTCTGTCGCAGCCAGCCGCCGTCATCGCTTCCTTGCTCCGTCACGGCAGTTGTTTCGATCAACCCGACGTCTTTTATCTCGGGCGGGCGAATGCAGCATGACGTACAAACGTCCAAGCGGCGCTTCTTGCCGTCGATTTCAACCCGCTGCGGCGTTGTGCAAGGGCTACAGAGGACCTACACAACGACGGGCGCGTTGAGGAGCAGGAAGAGCAAGGATGGCGTCTACCTCGCCGCATTTGAAGCAGGTCGTCTTCCTTGTCAAGGCGTGGAAGACCTTTCGGCAGAGATGGCATTGCCGCCGTGAGCGATGCGGCACGACTTTGGCGACAGGAAGGAACGGCGTGCGGTTCACGCGGTTCTGACGGAGCCACGCATCGATCGCTTTGATGCTCCGACAGCGCTTCGCCATGGCTTTGACGGCAAGCCAACGCCCAAGCGAGCTCGCAGTGCTCAAGTCGCCTCGGACTACATACGACAGCTCGAGATAGCCTGACTTGAGCCGCGATTCCACAAAGACGTGGCCGCTACTGACGACTTGCGTGCGAATGTAGCCATGCTCTGCTTGAAAGTCAGGACAGCATGGCATATCGATCGATTCGACGGCGCAAACACGACCGCGGCGGTTGTTCTCGAGCTGGAAAGCATGATGACACTACACAAAGTGACGACAGTCAGCGTGCCATCGACGACGGACTTTGCCATCTACCTCGAGGAGACACATATCGCGCTTTAGTGCAAATGGCGACGATCCGCTCTTGGAAGCTCGCCACGTGACGGAGATCATGTCGTCGTTGAGTTTCTTCAGCTGGGCGATCGTGTAAAGCGTCAAGACGGCGTCGACGTCAGGACAGAAGCGCTGGGTGTACTCGGCAGCATGTTGCAGTGTGTCGGTACGGAAGAGGTCGGCGACTTCATCCAACGATCCTGGGATTTCCATCCAGCCCATCATCGGACAAACATTGTGTGGACCGGAAGGATCCTCCCCTTGGTAGATGATCAAGTCGCCTTCCCGAGACCAGACGCGCCACTGAATCGGTCCTCCTCCTACCTGAGCCATCGCCACCTAGAAGAATCATCCAGTTGATGGAGCATTGCAGTGGGAAAGACGTACGACATCCATTGCAGTGGACAGAGCTCGAGAGCGGAGAACTTCTGTTGCTTGCCGAGACAGCGGCGGGCAATTGGATGGAATCGGCAGTGGTCGGCGCGGCTTTCCCATCTCAGTGCGAATGTGAAAGTGCCGGCGTGTGGGATCGTTGGACGGTGGCAGCCTGCGAAAGATAGCAGCATGTCGTGCTCCCACGAAATGTATGCAAGCTCATCCAGGTATGTACACTGTACGCGGAACTCATTGATCCTCCCACACTGGACGAAACTGGCTGGATTCTCAAGGCAGTGAACTCTCTCGGCGGCCATGGCGATCCGCGCAAGCAATGATGTCAATCGATGCGATATCTCAGTCTCCACCCACGACATGAACGGCGCAAGACGCGATGAGATGGATGGCTAGGATCGCCTGAAGATCGTCACCAGACCATACACCATGACGCCCGAGCTATACATGTGGAAAGACGTGCCGGATGATAACATGTAAAAAACAAACAAAAAAACTCTTTAACAAACATCCTTATTTCAGGTAGACCTAACCTCGCACGCCGCGAACGACGTCAGGCATCCGACCAGAAAAATGCTCTCACCGGAGCGAAGCGGAGGTCGAGAGTAAATTTTTCTGTTGGAGGATGGCTCGGAGGAGAGAGCCCCAAACGTGCACCAAAAAGGGACTTCTTTATTTTTATTCTCATCGGGAAAGGCGGCAGGTAGGCCGAAGGCCGTGCCGCACCCAGATGAGGCCTGGTCTACAGTATCCAAGCCTAATTAGGACTGAATCTGGTCAAAACTGGACAGAGTGGGACTGTACTATAGATTTTTAGGCGTTTCAAACGGTATTTGACAGGCTTTTACCCGGTTTTCATTAGGAAATCTGTCTGGTCCAACGTGGGATGTTTGTTTTTAAGACTTTCCGTTTGGAAAAGAGCTTTTTTATTTGTTTTCTGCATGTTCTCATGCCGGATCATGTCTGTCTCTCACTTTGGAGTCCAAAGTGAGACCGAAGAAACGGGTGCGTCGTCATGGGGGACAATGGGAACGAAGGATTGACGCAAGCAGAGACGTTTTCGAGGAAGAGACTCCAAAGTTTACTTGATGGACCTACATCTGTGGTGGTGGTGGATGCAGTCGCGGTAGTTTGGACTCTGTCGCTTGTCTCGGTCGGTTCGACTTTGTCGGTCGACCACGTGGCCAGAGCGGATGTAGTTTGGCAGCTTTTGCGTAGCGCCTACGTCTTGTGAGAGATGGAACTCCAGTGCGAACCAACTTGGATGGGCGAGGGAGTGGTTTCGCTCCATTGCGGTCAATGTCACGAGCAGCCAAGACGGGAACAAACTGCGATGCTCTAGGAATGGATTGACAAGAAGACGACGATGGGAACTCACATGAGTCGCTGGCGCGGCATGATCATTTGCAAGCGTGAGGATGCTTGTGGCGGCGGCGTCGTCGGGGGATTCTGTGGCAGGCTCACTTCCACGGGTTTCGTCAGCGTATTTCGCGCAGGAGCGGAAGATGGCGCCAAGATATACCGAAGAAGCGGCTCGCACTACACAAAGCTCGAGTATATCTGCAAGCTTCATGACGGCTTACCTGCGCTGTGATTTGAATCCAGAGACGTTCGATGAGTGCGTCTTGTAGCTGCTGGATCAACGCAGCTTTGGGGTCGATCGGCATCATCTAGTGAAGGAGTCAACTTGGTTTGAATGAACGTTCTACTTGGCCATCGTTGTCTTCGTCATTTTGAGTTATCTTGGCATTCTGTGGCTCTGGATTGGCGACGTGACGGCTAATGGGCTCGTCCAAGATGCCATCGCTAGTGTAAAGTAAGATCCAATTTCCAAGAGCTGACGACGTACATGGCGAAGATTTCCTCGTCAGCTTTGCTTGGACACGGTTGAATGGACACGGCGCGACCACAAATTTCGAGGGGGGGACGTGGATTGTCTAGTGTAAGTTGAGACGATTGCAGTGAGTTTGTGTACCTGATGCGACTTGAGGATGCTCGATGGGTTCGACATATTCAATCGATGTGTCGGCAGGGGGAATATCAAGTCCTGTGTATCATCAAGCAGACGCATTGGGAAACAAATGAAGAACCTCTCCCTCGCACGCGGATGAAGCAAGCTCCCTGATTCCATTGCTGAAAGCAATCGTCCACAGCATTCTGTTCATGGGGGTCTGCCTCCTCATGCATCTCGTATATCTCGGACACACTGAGATCCACTCCAACGCAACTCGTAGGCATACCTTGTCCTCCGTCTTCTCCAGCAGCACGCGGATCCGCTTGGACGCCTAGACATTGGTTCTGAAGACTGCAAGATCGCAACCGGCACTCGTACCTTGACGTGGAATTCCTCAAACACATCGACCGAACAGTCGCTCTCATCGTCGTCATCATGCACAAAACTCTCAAAGTCTACCGAATGCGGGTGATTTCGCTCTTGCAGATGATCTTTACCGCTTCCATCGACGCTAACGTCGGCTGAACATTCGTCGTCGCTCATTCTAAAAAGTCGGTTTCATTGCACTGCAACACGTTTCCGGAGCGCATCCGGAGACTTCTGCGATCACCGCCGCCGTCGTCGCTGGCGCCTCGCGGCAGTCTCCAGGAAGGAATAGCTTCAACACAGTCAACACTGCTTAGATCTCCATGGAGCGAAGCGGCAGGCACGCGTTGCTAGTCGTCGACTTCTGGCGATAGACACTTGATACGTGTGAAATTTGTAAAAATCGACGCCGTTACAAATTTAGCCAATCAAATGCACTTTGATAAAAATTTTAGCCAATCAAAATGCGTTTAGAATTGATGCAAATGTTCCATTTCTTTGGAATTGGCCAAGGGAATCATGACGACGCCGCAGGATCGGGGCGCTCTGTCGATGGCCCAAGCCAAGGCTGTGATGCGCGTCACATCAAGTCTGCAGAAGCGGCACTTCTCTGACGGAGCTGCCTTAACACCACATCAACGCATGCATCAGAGCATGTCGAACCCAAGAGGCAAGCAATTGTGGGCCAAAGTTCGCGAAAATCTGTCCGTCTTGGTTCCCCCCAAGCAAAATGTGCGCTACCGTCGGTCACTGACGCCGCCACTCATGTTCGACCCAGACTCGGACATCAAGATCAAGTGGGATTTAGCACTGGCCTTGTGTGTGCTCTACACAACTTGTGTCGTCCCAGTCCGGATTAGTTTTGGCTTGGAGGCGTCGGGCATTGTCTCGGTCTTTGAAGTTTTCATTGATGTTGCGTTCTTCTTTGACATTGCCTTTAGCTTCCGCACTGGTATTATCAACCCCACGACGGGTCAAGTATACTACAACAAACGTCAAATCGCCCAGGAATACATCCGGGGATGGTTCCTCATTGATTTTGCGTCGACGGTTCCGATTGAGTCAATCGTCAAGTGGTTGTATCCCGATTCTTCCTCCAATACGTTTTCGACTGCCAAGATCTTTCGTGGGCTCAAGCTTGCTCGTCTTTTGAAGCTTGTCCGAATTCGCAAAATCAGCAATATGATTTCAAAATTTGAAGAAGAAGTGTTTGCCAACCAGAGCTTTCTCTCTCTGGTCAAGATTTTGCTCTTTTTGCTCTTCCTCTCGCATTTAGTTGCCTGCGTTTGGTTCTACGTCGCTCAAGCTAGCCCGTAAGCTCTTTGACAATACCACGAGCTTATTCTTCATGTGTAGGTATTCGTGGGCTTTGGCGTCAGGATATTTGGGCAATGACTACTCTCATGCCGTCACGCTTCAATATCTTTCGTCGCTTTATTGGGCTATCGTCACCATGGTAAATCCTTGCTCATCTCGAGCTGTGACAAAATGCACGTAGGCTACAATTGGATATGGAGATATCGTCCCAAAAACCAAGAATGAATTGATCATTGCCATGTTTGTCATGGTCATCGGTGTATCCATGTTTGGTTACATTGTCGGCAATATTACAGCACTTGTCGACAACTTAAATGCAAGTGGAAGGATGCAATCCGAGCGATTAACGATGCTCAAGGAGTACGTCATTGCTCGGAATTTGCCCAAACATACAGGTCATGAATCTTTAATGTACGGTCATGATAACCTCAATGTGGTTGAATAGGCAAACGCATTTTGGACCACTTTGAATATTTCTATCGCCACCGCTCTGTCTTTGACGAAGAAGCGATTTTGAGTAATTTGCCAACGGTGATGCGCAACGAAGTGGTTGGATGGCGTCGTCTTTGGTTTCAATTTACACTGCAATTAGGTCCATCACGTGCTCAACAAGTTTATCTCTCGCATTGATTTCTTGGCCGAGTTCCACGAAGGTCTGGTGAGCGACATGGCAGTCGCAATGCATCCTTTCTTCTGTATCAAGGAGGAGGCCGTCTATTTTCAAAATGAAATTGCAGTCCATGTCTTCTTCTTAACCAAAGGTTGCCACGCTCGTGTTAAAAATGTCTTCAACAGTGCTGTAGGCTCACTTTCCCTCATCAAGTCGTATCCAAACGAAGCCGCGGAAGTCACATTGATGACGTTGGGTGGCGGCGAACACTTTGGCGAAGTAGGCATCGGCCAAATGGACTCTCAAATGATCGAAATGATATCTGTAGATTGAATTGTACCATCATATCTACGGCCAAGGTGTGCGTATTGCCAGTGCTGTGGCGAAATCGTACTGTCAACTCACGTTTCTCTCACGTCAAGTCATTGAGCGAATTGGTGGAATTTATTCAATTGTGTCCTGGCACTCACGCTTTGCTAGGCCACACGTGGCCTGAAATACTCGATCATTTTCGACTCACGGCGATTTCAAAAGCTAAAAAGATGAGCAAACGTGGCTCGCTTGACAATTACACGGCGACGCCTCTTGGAAAATCGCATCATTCCAAGCCGGAGAAAGACCCGACTCCCAAAGTAAGTTGCTGCAAATAAAAGTTTTGCCGACAAACGCTAGACTTCACGTGCAAAGAAGCATCATAACCCGCTGCACGTGTATGCAACCACGATACGCCGTGGGGGGATCTACCACGCTACGAAAGATTCCAGCTCCTCAAGCGATGACGACCCCGTCGAAGTTCCATCTCCGGCTGATGATCATGAATGGTCATTACAGCTTCGAAATAGACGATCGAGCGTATCGACGGAGAACCATAGTACACGCTCTCGTCGGTCATCCAAAACGACTCTCGGGCGTCCTCCCATGAATGAAAAGAAGGTGGCGAAATGGAGACGACGACAGCTCACATTTTTTGTCTAGATGGCCCATGACTTGTATGTGTTGCATCCCCAAGATACAATTGTCGTCAATTGGCAAGTGGTTGTCGTAGCTGCCATCATTTATTCGACATTTATGGTGCCGTACGAGATTGGATTTGATGTCGATCCAGTGGCAGAAGGTTTGTATTTAGATTATTTGGTGGACGCCGTCTTTGGCGTTGACATTGCGTCGACGTTTCGGCTGGCGTATCACAATGCTGAACGTGTTCTCGTCTGTGATACCAAGACGATTGCCAAGACGTATCTCAAGGGATGGTTCGTCATCGATGTGATTTCAACCGTCCCGATCGACTCGATTGGAAGTTATTTCCTTGGCTCAAGCAACAAAGTGTTGAAATCGACCAAGTTGCTGCGTATTTTTCGAGTCGCTCGCCTTTTTAAACTTGCGCGGCTTTTGAAAATTGGCAAAGTGTTCAAGCGTATTCGAGAATCCGTCCAGGTGATGATATCTTTGCCAACGGTGTTGAATTAATTTGTTTTTGATTCTAGTTGAGTCCGTCCATGGAAAGATTACTCAAGTTAATTACCATCATGGTCTGTTTTGGCCATTGGTGTGCTTGTTCGTTTCACTGGATTATGCTTTTTGAAGAGGAACTCGGGTATGAAATGTTTCCAGCTTGGCGTCATAAAGTTCATGTACTCGATTAGATTACGAACTTGGTGTACAGACTATTTCTTCCCTCAAGACGAAGATCCAGGCGCCTGTTCGTTCCGAGTGCCCGTTGAAGATCGCTACGTGACGGCGATGTATTGGGCATTTACAACGATGACGACAGTGGGGTATGGAGATATTAAGCCATTCAAGTTTTCCGTCGCGGAATTGCTCTTTGCAGTCATTTGCTTGATGGTCAATTCGACAGTTTATGCGTATATTGTGAGTGGATTTATCGATGTGATTTATAATTACGATCCAAATGATCGTGAATATCGCAGTCGAATGAACGACATGAAGGTAATCCACCAAGTCTACAAGTATAATTACATCTTGACATTATATAGGATTATGTTCGAGATACAGCCATGAGCGTTCGATTGAGCAACAACGTGAAACGCCACTACGATTTTTTATTGACGCAAACTTGTCTTTTCCCTGAAGAGCAGGTGAGAAGCAAAAGGAGTTTCGGCCATCTGACGAGAAAATTAGATCTTTAGTCAGTTGAAACCTAGTCTACGCTTTGACGTGGCCCGACTGGTCGCTGGCAATTCCATCATGACGATCAGTATCATGGGTTTAATGGAGAAAAATTACAAAGGTAAATAAATACGCCGTGGAAAGCTCGTCATGGCATATTTACAAATAGGATTTGTCAGCTACGCTCTCTTTCTCTTGAAACCACAATTTATTCTCCGCAGTGAACGTATTTGCCGCAGTGGCAGCCCCGGCACGGAAATGTTTTTCCTCATTGAAGGCGAGTGCGAACAAATGGACCATGATAACCACAATGTTCGTGTTTTGGGGTATGCTGCCATAAACCTCTGGCGGTTTTGACCATTACATTGATTAGAGAAGGAGCGCATTTCGAAGCCTATGCAATGCTTGCCTCCCCTGAAGAACATTACAGATCCCAGACATCCGTCACTGCACTAACACCAACTTGTCAAGTGTATTCGCTCTCGGTGAAAGATTTCGAGTCGGTCATCCAGCCTTGGCTATCGACTCACGTATTGAAAATTAGGTCGATTGCGGATCTGTCGCCTGCGATCTCTGTAAACTTGTCGTACGAATTAGCAAAATCGATTATTCAAGATGATTTCATCACATTGACCGACGAACAAGTACGTCGTCTCCTTTTATTTCTACCATAAATGTAATTTTGCATAGGAAGAAAATGTCTTGGGTGCGATCGAGCGAGAGAAATCGCTTCATCCAGAGGTGTTGAATCCTGGTCCACTGAGCAATATGGCCAAAGTCGTGATGGCGAAAATGCGCATTGTGAAAGGCAGTATTCTTTCCGACAGTATCAAAGAGGCTATGAAAGGAGTTATGCACAAAACTCGGACTGCAATCGATGGAGGTAGTGGAGTTAATACTGCGTCCGAGATCGAAGCCGCGTAAACTTTGTAGACTTGGTATATACGCATTTGTTTTAAATATTAACTTTGGTTGTCTTTCTGTGTTTATTTTGTCGTGAGAGCACATCATATATTGTCCACAGAGTCGTGGGGAGCTTCCCGTTGTTTTTCTTTTGCATTATTGATGGACATTTGGACATGTGCAATCTATGCATAATTTAGTCCGTAGATACATTTATACATTTGGAAGTACTTGGTCGGGATTTAGAGAATCGCTGTCGTCGTCAAGAATCGTTTGACCAAGCTCGAGGACCATCGTGGATGCAATACTTGGACAGATATCGCAGAGAGCACTAGAAATGACTTATGCTGAGGAATTAAACTCCAACTTACGTGAAATCAGCGACGGAGAGAGTATACAGCTGACACGACGGACTAAATGCAATGACAGTACTTGCCCTCCTGTAATTTTCGTCACGAGGAGCGAGCAGCGCATACGCTTCAAAGTATTGGCCATTTCTACACGGAATTTCATGATATTTCAAGCACTCGAAGTTCCTTACTCGAGTAAACGAACTCTCTCCGCATTAATCTGCTCGCATTGCCCTTCGACGAGGAAACACATGTCGGAACCTGGACTTCCGCTTTGACAAATTCGTTCACTGTGTTGAACAATCTGAGGCTTTAGACGGAAAAGAGCGTAGCTAACAAAGCCTACGGTCAAAAGTGTCAAACGGAAACCTCGGTATAATGTTGTGCCTTTATAGGTTGTCTCCAACGCTGCCACGAGGTCAATGCTGGAGAGTAACCGCGTGGCAACAATTTGCGCAATGTCGTATCGCATGCAAGGCTTCAATTGATTGAAAATCTACGAGAAATAACAAAGTCAACGCGACTTGAAACGTGAATTTCGACTTGTTCTTCGGGAAAAAGACACGTTTGGTTGAGAGCAAAGTCATATTGTCGCTTGACATTATTCGACAGCCGTGTGGTCAAACCCGTGTCACGAATATAATCCTAGCATTTTGCATATACATATATTCGATCCTTTTTCAGGATAAATACCTTCATGGCGTTCATTTGGCCACGGTATTGTCGATCGCTTGGATCGTAGTTGGAAATGACGTTGATTATGCCACTAACGACGTATGCAAAGACGGTCGAATTGACCATCAAGCAGACAACGGCAAAAGCCAATTCAGGGATGGCGAATTTATGAGGCGAAATATCCCCGTAGCCCACAGTCGTCATGGTTGTAAAAGCCCAGTAGATGGATGCTACGTAGCGATCTTCCGTTGGAACTCGTAGAGAGCAAGCGACTGGATCGTCGTCGTATGGGAAGAAATAGTTTGTACACCACGTATCGAGTCTATTGTCCATTTTACCAAAAATTCATGTCAAAAAAGATTTGGTACCCGTATTCTTCCTCGAAAAGCATAATCCAGTGGAAAATACACGCGCACCAGTGGCCAAAGACAACCATGATCGTGCTCAACTTTAAAAGACGTTCTGTCCATGGACTCAGCTAAAATACAATTTTAATATATCTAGGACGGAGTTGTTTACCTGAATCGAGTCGCGCACGCGTTTGAACACTTTGCCAATTTTCAGCAATCGAATTAGTTTAAAAAGCCTCGCGACTCGAAAGATGCGCAGGAATTTGGCCGATTGAAGCCATTCCGCAGACGACGTGTGGAAATAACTATTGATCATGTCGAATGGCATCGTGGAGATCAAATCGACAAAGAACCAGCGTTGGAAATACCGCTTTGCAATCGGAAGACTTTTGTAGACAAGCCGACGGTCGACATTGTGATAGGCAATTCGAAACGTGAGGCAAATGTCCAACCCAAAGAGCACATCGACAAACCAGTCTAAATAATAGCCTTCCCCGACAGGATCGACGTCAAAACCAATGCGATATGGCACCATGATGGACGAATACAAGATTGCCGTCGCGACTGTCATTTGCCAATTCACGACAAAGGTGTCCTGGGGATGCAACACATAATGCAAATGCGCCAGCTACGTGGTTGTTCGTCTCGTTAAATATTCAAATGCAACCGACAAACCTGTTTTTCCGTCAGAGATGGCTGGCTTGGAGCTACGGGCGGTAATTCGACAGCGAGTTCACTTTCATTCGCATCGGTGGCTGTGGGTGGTTTGATCGAGCGATCAAATTCGCTCTGTCGTGAGTTTATTGGCGTCACTTTCTAATTTATATGTTAGATAAGCTGTATGGCATCCATATACCGCCAGCAGAACGACGGAGGATGGCTTCAAAGCATGCAAAGTTGGTTTTGGATTATATGCATCGAGCGAAGCCACTTGAGCCATTGATATCGCTTTTGTAATTGCAGATTGATGCAATCTCTCCGTGAGTCCCGGCCACGTTTGACCTAATGACAGCATTAATTCGGTACTTTCACGACGACGATATACCGATAGAATCAATTGTCTGGCGCGAGATAAAGGACGCTTGACAGTATGTTTTGGCCACAGCAGAGGCGATACGCTTGCCTTGGCCATATATCGGATGATACAATTCAACCTACAAGCATTAGTTTAGTCGATGCAAAAATGAAAAACTATGAGGAACCTCGCCAAAGTAATCCCCCGCGTGGATAGTAGCAAGCGCAATTGATTCGTTGGCGTAGGATTTAACAATTGTCATGGAGCCTACAATATCAATTTCAGCGCTCTTTTTTCATTCTCGAGAGAAACCTTTTGTGAGGAAGAAGACATGCGTGGCAAGATCATTTTGACAATACGCGGCTTCATCCTTGATGCAATAGAATGGCTGCAACGCCACGACAAGATCAGTCACGAGTTCGTCGTGGAAACCGTCGAGAAAGCCATGGATCGTTGAAATAAATGCATTTTGAAAGACATGATGCACCTAAATTCACCGTCAATCCAAGCCGTGAAAGATTTTCAACCACATCCGAGCGAAGCGCTGGCGGTAAATTGTTGAGAACCGTCGCTTCGTCAAAGACAGATCGTTGGCGGTAGTAATATTCAAAATGATCGAGCATACGCTTGCCTAGGAATAAAAAAATTCATAAGTTACGAGATATGAGCATATATACCAGTGTGTTTGGGCAAACGACGGACGATAATATACTCTTTTAACATCGTCATGCGCTCGGAATGCATCCGTCCGCGGGCATTTAAATTGTCCACAAGCGATGTAATATTGCCGATAATGTAACCAAACATGGACACGCCAATGACCATGACAAACATGGCGAGGATAAGCTCCACTTTTGTTTTAGGCGTAATATCTCCGTAGCCGACGGTCGTCTAAAAGAGTTTATAAGCTCGTTTTATGTTGAAATGTGCAGCGATACCATCGTCACAATTGCCCAATACAGCGACGACAGATATTGCAACGAGAGCAGATATTTTCGGTCGTCGGGCGATAAATACCCCATGACGGAGGCCCACGAATAACTACAGAGCTCAATAAATTCAATTCAAAATCGCTGCTTTACGTACGTGTTGATGCGGCCAACGTAAAACCAAATGCAAGCGACTAAATGCGCTAGAAAGAGCAAAAAGAGCAGGATCTTCACGAGCGCAATCACACTTTGGTTGGCAAATACCTTTTCTTCGAATTGAGCAATCATGGCGTTGATTTTACGAATGCGAACGAGCTTTAAAAGCCGCATGAGACGCAGTCCGCGCAAGATCTTGGTCGATTGGAGCTCTGCCGTCGACGCCGAGGGCGAGATAAAGTTGACGATCGATTCAAATGGAATTGTCGACGCCAAGTCGATCACAAACCAGCCGCGCATGTACGACCGTGCGATTTCCCGCGAGTTGTAGTAGACCAAACCACTTGCTGGATCCACGAGACCGCAGCGAAAGCTCAGGACGATATCAAGAAGAAAGCAAAGATCAATGAACGCTTCAAAGACCGCCATGAAGCCACTCGCATCGACGCCAAAGCTTATCCGCACGGGCACGGCGCACGTCGTATAGAGCACACAAAGCGCGAGCGCCAAATCCCATCGGATTTTTAAATCCGAGTGCGGATCCACCATGAACTGCGGTCGTGCATTCGCATCTCGACGGCGCCGACACGACAATGGCCATCGACAAATTTTCCTCCAAAACGACTTGGTCGGTAGCTCTTGTGCCTCTTCCATTGACGGCATCGACGCATTTAAACTGCAAGATGCGTCGTCTTGCAGCACGCTTGCCGCTATCGCCTCAGTCGCCATCGCCAAGTCGCTGTAACTGGCGACGGTGTTGGTTTCACATTGTAACCGCTCGGCAGTTACACTGGCAGAGGCACGACGACGGTCCACCGGAAAAAAAAAGTTCCAGCCACGTCTGCTCCATCTCGTTCCATGCAGCCTTTAGCAGCTCTCATCTTGACGGCCAAACAACGACTACACAGCGCAAGCTGTCGTCTCCATGGCCAGCCGCCAGTCGCCAACGATTTTTTCCAAGGCGAGATGCGTTTTTTTACTCTGGCGAGTTTGTCAAGCCATGCGTAGAGCCGCCCAGACTCGCCTGCTTGTTACTATCCTGCTCTTTGATTGCGCTGGGCTGCATAATCTGACGAGGATAGTCATCAGCTGTGTGAGTTCGCTTCGTCATTTCCATGTGGAACTCGAGAAAAAGGGTGTGTACTTGGTACCTAATATCACCACACAAATCGCTCAGCCCATGGACGACGACGTCATTCGCTTGTCGTTTATCCTCCCCGTGACTTTGCATTCTTCCATCCAAACCTTGGCATGCGACAGAGAGAGAGAGCCTGGCGCTACGTACCGTCGTCGACATTTGATAAAGACGACGGTGGTCTGACGATTCTAGCAACTTTGTAATGTACTGTAAACTATTCCAATCGTCAAAGTTTACATGTATCTGATCCCGCGCAGGCGGCAACGTGGCGATGGCCAACGTCGTAGCGCTCCACGTATATCACTTGGAACAATCCTCGCTGCACACAGGCGCTTTGGCGAGGGAGACTTTAAACATCCCACCCCTATTTTTATTTGTCCCACCCTTATACTTGGAATTTGTATACCGTACAATACACGTGTAACTAGTAGTACTAAGGCAATTTCAGCCAATCAACGCTTGTTCGAAAAAGCGTTCCATTGAAAAATTACAACATCTCTCAGTCATTCAAACACATTTCATTTTGCCGAATTGTTGTCAAATGGACGAAACATTGCCTTCTACAACTTAAGAAGACCCCATCTTGCTTATCCGTGGCGAAGACAATCTTTACAAGTGCCTCAAGTGTGCCCACAAACTGGAGGAATACGATGCCATGCGTATGCACTACAAGCGAAGCCACGGTCTTAAAGCCGAGCGCAAAAGAAAGAAGACTGAAGAAGAGAAGAATGAGGATGCACGCCTACGCAAGGTCCGCTTTAACGAGCGAAAGTCAGCGGCTCGAGCTCTAGAAGCTCTCTCCAAGCACCGCCCACTGTTTTCCTTTGCCGATGCCCAGCTTCGCGGCACATATGGAGCAGACAATCCGATCGTCACTTCGATGGAATCAAGTATTCCAACTGCCGGATATGGAGTATTTGCCGCGGTGGACTTGCGTGAAGGTGATGTTGTGACGTCTTATGACGGAGACATTGTGTACGACATGCCCCCTGATCCGACTTATGTCCTCAGCATTGACCTCGGGAAGAAACCTGCTTGGATTGACGGGCTGAGCACACGTCAACTCGGTAAGGGACTTGGGTCTTTTGTGAACCGTGAGGATCGTACGAAGAAAGTTTTCAAGAATTGTGAATACCTCCCACACGGTAAGAAAATGTTCATTCGAGTGACGAAGACAATCAAGTCAGGCTCTGAACTCTTCACGGTTTATGGCCCTGGCTATAGATTCAAGTCGGACAAGTAAATGATATAATACATTTCATTCGGCTTTCATTTGATTTCAACCTTTATTTCGACCTAACATCTTCTCAACGAGCTCCAGAAGAATGGTGATTATTCTCGACATCGTTTGGACATGGAAGGTCGACTATCTCACCTATTCTTTGCAAACCATGAAGTTTTAGACGTGTTCAAGGCAAATTACGACATTATCATGATGGATTGCACAAACAAGACAAACAAGTTTGGCATGCCTTTGTTGAACTTCATCGGCGTGAGTGGCATGAATACAACACTGCATCTAGCACATTGCTTCATGGCGGGCGAAAGTACTGACGACTATACGTGGGCCCTTACAACTCTCAAAGAATGTTTGTCAAGCCACGCAATTCCCTCACCATCAGTTATTCTTGTGGATCGCGATTTGGCATTGCTCAATGCACTTGACACGTCTTTCCCAAATGTTCCTGCGCTGCTTTGCTTGTGACATGTCGTCAAAGCTGTAGAAACGCATGCAAGACGAACGTTTCAAAACGTTCCTGACATCTCACGTACAAACTCGAGTGACACAAATCTTGTGGATTCCCCTCAACACCGAAAGTTCTGTGATACATTTATCTCCTTGATTCGAGCAACGACTGAAGAATCATACAACCAATACCATGCCTAGCTCTGTGAAATGTCTAGAGAAGAAGCACAGTACATTGACGAAACTTGGCTGTTCATGTGGAAGCGACGAATAGTTCGACATTGGACAAGCAACGTACTACATTTTGGCATGCAAGCAACTTCAAGAGTTGAAGGCTATCACCGATCTTTCAAGCGATGGTTAAGCTCATCAGAAATCGATATGCTATCAATCTACGAAAAATTGCGACACTGGTGGGATATTTCGCTTCGGGAGCACAAGGAAGCTGTGTCAGACGCAAGGATGAAGACAAGAGCTGATTTGATGAAGCCAATGTTCGATGAAGTGCGCCATGGCATTCACACGCATGTATTGAAGCAATGTCTTTCGCAGTTGGCATTAGTGTCCACACGCCCATGCACTGGACTGTATTCAAGGTCGACTGGTTTGCCTTGTATGCACAAACTGTGGTCTCTCTACCGTTCCCAAAATGTTTTGAAGCCGTCGGATTTTCATGCTCACTGGTGGGTTGACAGATCATGTGCTCTAATGCCATCAGCACCACAAGCTTTAGACCCCCAAACAAATGCCCAGCGGCGTGCGGAAGTGGCACAAAGCAGACGATCACACACTTCTCACTCCAGAGACAGAGGGCCATGTGGAACAAGGCGAGTGGCGTCATCCTTCGAGAGAAGTGAAGATGAGCAAACACGTCGACGTGAATTGCCAGCTTTGTCTTCTCGTCTAGAGAGTTGTGGTGACACATTTCGTTTTCCACCTTTTCGATTCAATCCTTACTGAAGCTTATTGATACGAAAGAAAATTCCATCATTGCTCAACACTTCCTCAAGAATCTTGATGTCATCCGACTCCTTGAAAACGAATCTTGTCTTGCGTTCCTTCCTTGGGTTGGACGACGGTGCAGAGTCTTCAGCTTGGTCTTGATCCATGCCATGCTCCATGTCTTGCCAGATCAATTTGGGAATGAGAAATGTGTCACACGAATGGATGTGCTGTATTATATTCTCAAATTCTATTCTTTATTGCCGATTCCCATGATATTATATGCCACAGTATATAAATCTACAAAGGAAAAATCTTGTGATTATAGAAGGCTCTCTATAATCATTTTTCATCAAAATTTGACTATAGATTTATGATTTATCAGAGGCACTCTTCAATTTCGATTTTCTATAGTCAAATCTATAATATAATCGAGTTTGCGAAAAGTCCGTATTGTTTAATGAATAAATACAAGCTTGAAATTCATCCCCGAGTCTAAATACATGTCATGTTTTATCTTCATGCAGTTTTCGATGACTTCATTAGGCATACAGGCTCTAGGATATGGCTGAGAGATGTTGTAATTTTTCAATGGAACGCTTTTTCGAACAAGCTTTGATTGGTTGAAATTGCCTTAGTACTACTAGTTACACGTGTATTGTATGGTATACAAATTCCAAGTATAAGGGTGGGACAAATAAAAATAGGGGTAGGATGTTTACAGTCTCCCCTTTGGCGACCTCTCCCGCGCGCACAGAAGCGCCATCTGGCTTGAATTGTCGTCTAAACGATGGGTTCCTCCTTCGAATTTGAACCAGCTGCCGCGTAGAACCACCCTCCAAGCTGTGCACCCAAGTTTCCATTCTCGTCGAGGTTGACAGAGGATGAAAAGACCGCCGTCCATCTTTTTCAGCTGTCCGCCGCTGAGTCCCCAAGAGGAAACGCGGCTCCGCGCGGTGGCAAATGAAACGGCCGTCGATGTCGTACGTCCTCGGCGCGCTCTGTGGCTCTTGTCATGTAATTGTCGTTGTAGATTGCTCACTCGCGACTCCACGGCGGTCCGATCCACTGGACGCCGCATGGAACGGAGGCCAATGTCAAGATCTTCAAAGGCTACGACGTCCGTCACCACCACCGCGATGCCGCCCTCGAGACGGAAATCTACCTTGGCTTGATCGAAGTGAAAGCACATATGGAAGAAATCGCCGCCGTCTTTGCCGATCAAAACGGCGCCGATGCGATCGACATGGCGCATCTCTACACAATCGAGGAAAGAACCCATCGAGGGACGAGCGTTCACGTCTCATGGCGCGGCTACAAGAGCTTTCTTCCAGGCGTGATCCGCCGCCGCGATGTTTGTCTTGTCGATGTACGTCGCCGTCGTCGTTTCCATTTTTCATTTTTCGTTGACGCTCTATCGTTTTAGATCGCCGACGGGTTTGTGACCAAGGACGGCCGCCGCGGCTTTGTGTCGGCGCAACGCTCCGTCGAGCTGCCATGCTGCCCAGAGCTTGATCCTTCCTTGGGCTACACGCGCCAAGTGACGCTCGGCAGCGGTCTCGTCGCGTTGGAGTCGAGCCAGCGCGGCACTTTATACATTTCGTACTTGCTGCAACTGCCAGGAGCGTACTCTGGCCTGGCCGAGCATATCGTCCAAGCATTCAAGCAAGATATCGTCTTGAAGGACAAAACGGCGCGGCGTCGGCTCCTCGATGCCTTGCTGCCGATCCGTCAGCGGCTCTTTGAAGCGCATTTGAGTCGGACGCCGATTCTCAACGCGATGCAGCTCGTGCCGCACGAGGCGAGGTACCAATGCTATCTTTGTTTGAAGCCATTTGGCCTCTTCCGCCGCAAGACAAGCTGCTTCAAGTGCGGCGAGGTAGTCTTTCCTTTGATGTTGTTTTGAATCGCTTGACGGCGTGATACGCAGGTTTTCTGCTCGAAATGCACCGAGCCATGGCGCGTCCAAGTGGGCGATCGGCTTCGCCTCGTGCCCATTTGTAAATTCTGCGTCCAAGCGCCGTCCGACGTCGACGTCGACGATCAACTCGACCAGGAGTGTAGCGAGCTAGAATGGGCAGGGGCCAGTCTCGAAACTCTCGTTTGCTTCTAGTCATGTACCACAAACTTGCGTTCATATTTGTTGCGTTCGAGTTTGTCTTGTGCAGTGTTGACCGCCCCCCCCCCGATGCCCCCCGTCGCCCCCCTCGTGTGGCTCTACAGGGGGAAGCGCTCCAGCACGCATTTTCGCCATCGCCGTCAACTTTGTGTGGCTCTGGAGGATTCTCCTAGCGGCAGGAATGACGAGATTGACGCTACAGATGTAGGTGAAGCAACGACGGAATAAATTCAAACCTTACATAGAGCTTTTACTTCTACATAGTCTACCTGGCCTTCATCTTGGAGAGCTGGACGGGATGGAAGGATGGTCGACGATCCATGCGCCTGTTGTTTCCACGGACGAGCCGACAGTCCATTCTTGCGGGAGATCATTCGTCCACCCCGCGCCGGACGACGCTGACGAGGGCGACGTCGTGTGGTAAACGGACGTGAATGCCTTGGGGCTGGCTGGAGTGACCTTGCAGACGCACGCGGTGCAGACGAGGACGGCGCGGTCGTCGACTTGCCACTCGAGATTGCAGCGGCGGCACATGATATGGCCGCATTTCAGACACGCCGTCTTCTTGCTCCATCGGTGGAGCGGATGGCTGCAGTTGAAGCATTCTTTCGCGGCGTGGATCGGGTCCAAGACGACGGCGAACGGCGTGAGCGCGAGACGATCCTCGCAGAGATATTTGTTGAGGTGGAGAATGCTGCGGCACCGTCGGAGGTACGCCGCGTGCGTGAGGAATTGGCGCGTCTGGAGCTTGTCGAGGATCCACTCGGACTTGCCGACGCGCATGTCAGCATGGCCGACGTTCAACACATCCACGGCGCCAGATTTCGTCGACGATTCCATAAAGACCAAGCCGCTGCCATGGTTGAGCATGCGCACGAACCCGAGCGAGTCTTCAAGGTCAGGGCAGCATGCGATTTTCACAGACTTCCACCCGCGCACCCACCCGCGGCGGCCGTCTGGCATGGAAAACCCATGCATGCATTCCAAAACGCAATTGTCCCGCGGCCGGACGAGAGAAAGCGGCGACTTGAAGCCTTGCCACTTGACAGCAACGCGTTCTTGCGGCGTATCGCGGAGAGAGTAGAGCGTGATGGCTTCGCTCACGCCTTTGCCAAATCGCCGCCGGAATCGAGCGGCGTGCTTTGGCGTGTCGGTACGGAAGAGCTCGATGATTTCTTCGATCGTTCCAGCGACTTCCATCGCCCCGACAAAGAGAGACCCGCCGTCGATAGCGTCTTGGCCGCGAAAGATACGCATGTCCCGCTCCGACGAGTGAAATTTCCAATGGATGGGACCGCCGAGGAGTTGCGCTTTCTCGACCTACAGCGCCAATTGAGCCGCGATTTCAATAGCGACGTCGAACGTACGATATCCAACGCAGTCCGTTTCGCCAGCGCTTCAATGTACGCATACTCCTCGGGAGAAAGCGGCGGACAGACAAAGTAGTCGCGTGGCAAATCGTACGACATTACAGTACTCGACGACGTTGAAATGTGTTGACAATTTGGTCACTCTGGTCAATTATACTTTTTTCAATCTTTATAAAGTCATATATAGTATAATACAAAATTAAAGTATAAATTTGGCAAATATTGCGATTTACAAGTATTTACTTGATATTTGCCCCATCAGAATTAGAGTCGGATGCAACTTTCTCAGTGTTTTTCAACGATGCAAACCCCAAGGCAAGATCACAATAAGCTCACGAGCTTGAGGGAGCGCTAGTCTATCGCCAGAGAACCTTGTTTCATCCACAGTCTCCAGCTGTTTGACCAAACGCGTCGGAATTTTCATGGTCGGTGCCCAATTCACACTATTTAAAAGTGTACTACAGTAATTAAAGATGTCTGAACTGCAATAATTCGACGCCAATCAACCTTTGGCACTTTAATAATGCCATCAGCCTTGTCAAGCGTGTCCAAGCACGTTGACTACTGAATAGAGCACACAGTATTGCTTTAAAACGCATCGTGGCTTGACATCTTGCAGAGCACATGCCTAACGTTACTCAACTGGCAGAGCATATTCCGGATACTTATCCGGATAACCTGTCCACTGTCTATGTTTCTAATGAAACACGCAATTGTGACGGTGGCCATGTTGACACAACACTGCGCTCTCACTTTTGGCAGCGTTGCTCGTGATTAACTTTCGATGCGCTCTTTCGTTGTTGCGTCAACTCGTGTCGCATTGTGTGCTGGACTATACTCACACTATATTTCTACTACCAGTATCTATCACCATTATTAAGTTTCAAAGGTACCTGTCAAATTCGATGCGTGTCAATGGTAGAAGCCACTCACTCTTCATCATGCATTGAGTAAGAGTTGGGCGGAATCATCCCCTCGATTGAGACAATTGCTGGCGATAAATCACTCTTTCTGGGCGATAAATCACTCTTTGTAGCGTCTGAGAGCTTCAGCGCCATGGTTTAGTCGATTGGCGGCTCACAACTACAATAATCAAAGTCTAGCTGGCGAATAATTCAACGCCAACACACTTCACCGCTCTCGATTCGATCACACGTGGAGCTTCCTACGATTCAGCAACGCTAGGAACCGACTATTAAAGTCGTTGGATCCAATCTCTTAAAGCAGGAGAGCGTGAATTCAAACGGAACGACGAGTTGTAAAGACAGAGGCGGAGCCGTTACATTGTCGTGGCAGTTACACTTGAGACGACTCTGAAAGGACAACACCATGACAGTGTGTCGCTGCCACTGTCTTACAGCCCGCCAGAGTGGCATACAGCAAGCAACGCGTGGATTGCGCTACACGGCATGACGTAATGCGTCCATTTCCAAAGCTACAGTTGTCCACGGCGGGAATGCAATCGCGCTCGAGAGCTCTCGAGTGCGTGCCGTCCAAGTCTTGGAGGAGATACGGATCGCAGCAGGAGACTGCAAGTAGCTCAAACTCGCCACTGCCTTCCACAGATCCATCCACGGCGACACAACGTAGCTTCTGACGAGCATAGACAAGTAATACGACCAGCTGGACGTCGCATACTTCAAGGTTTAAACCCACGACCAAGCTGTGGCTCTCTCATAGCCACTCATTCTCAAGGTGCTGGTAGACTGCCCCCCTCTAGCCGTAGGACGCTAAAGGGGACTAGACTGCGCTGTGTAGAGAGAGAAGAGCTTTGAGGCGGCGGCCTACGATGTGCGACCAGCGCATGGACGCCAAGGACAACCACTGGAAGCGATTGGTCTGTCTCAAGTCAGATGGTGGCGACAATGTTGTCGTCACGAGATGAAATCTTGGGTGAATTTTCACCCGTGTCTTCATGACGGAGAGCCACTTGGCATTCTGCTGGAAAGAACGCGCAGCACTCATGTCGTTGCCGCTCCCGCCGGATTACTTTGTGCGACCGGCGCTCAGCCAGGACGAGATCAAAACGTACCGCCACGTCGCTTTGAAGAACGCCAACACAGTCGTCCAGCGTGCCCAAGTGAATGGCGGGACCATTCCATGGACATTGCGATCCGTGGAAGGGAATATGCGCTTCTACAAAGCGCCAGATCCATTGAATCGGCGCGGCGCGTACATGTTTATGAGCGTCATTGACGTCGCAGGGTCCGTCGACGAAGTGATCGATTTGTTCGAGACAGAGACGACAGAGAAGGCCAAAGCGTACGTGAAGCGGTTCAACAAAGGTCTCCTCGACGCCGTCAAGCTCTACTCGATTGCAAAACCACCGGAAGAACAAGTCGACATCATTTGGTTTGCAATGAAAAGTCCCATCGAGCTCCTCGTGAGCAACCGCGACTGCGTCATGCTCGAATGTCGCCGGGAATTCCAATCGAACGGAGCGAGGGCGTGGGTGCGAGCTTTGCGGTCGATTGAGATCGACTGCTGCCCCGACATGTACTCGACGCTCGGCCTCGTGCGGTCGATCCAATACGGCGTCGGCCACATCGTCGTCGAGTCACTGGAGCGGCCTGGCCGCGTCGAGATTTCATTCTTGAACCACTTTGACATCCGTGGGAATCCCCCCGAGTGGCTCATTGAGTTTGCCATGAAGAAACGCTGCAAGAGCGTCGTCGACATTGACGTCTACCTCCGAGAAGATCGGCTCGCCCGTGGCCGCCTGCTCCATCCCGCAGAGTGCATTCCACTCGACAAACGACGGTGCTGCTTTCTCTGTCAGAAACCATTTTCAAGATGGAGCTCGGCCCGCGTGAATTGCTTGAAATGCGGCGAAGTGTTGTGCCGCTACTGCGTCACGACGTGGCATATCAAGCTCAGAGACACGGGACGGCATCAGCGCGCGACCATCCAAGCCTGTTGGCGATGCACACGGCCGTCAAGTCCACCGAAAGAACGACGGCCAAGGATTTCATCGACTGGCAGCGGCTCGACCTCAGTGTGGCTCACGAATCCGCCAGCCAGCTCCATGTGGTGGCGGCGGTCCCAATCCCAAAGTTTTGTCTGCACACGAAGTTCCGAGGATTTCGTCGCCTTGACGGCGCAGTGGACAACGACGCCTCAAGCATTCCGCGAGATGCAAGAGAGAGCAGCAGCAGGTCTAAGCCAAAGGAGCTGCGATCTTCCCCCAGCATCGCCCCCTCCTCGTCCTATCTATCTGGAATAACAAAGTCACAAATTTGCCATTACAGCCCACGTTTGGCATTGTAGCTCTCGAGAAGAGCATCCTCCGTTGGCCCTGTCGTGTACGAGTCGACGATCTCGGCGCCGACTTGAGCAGCGCGAGCTCTCGCACGCGCCAAGACATCGCTAGGAGACACAATGGAGGACTGCAATAAATTGCATGCGACTTCAAACGCGCCCTCTTTGTGCTGGAGTGTCAATGCTTCGACCTCGTGTTCGAGTCAAAATGAAATGAAGTCGAGACGAAGCTCCTACCTCTTTGGAACGGATGGAAGCCGTGATTTTAGCCACTGTGGCCTTGGAGTCACTGGAACGACAGCGCATGTTGAAATTCAACACGAAAGGAACCACACCGACGCACATGACGCCATGCTTTGGACTCCATGTCGAGGACGAGTTGAACGTCGACGGGGTGGCAGGAAGCGTTTGCGCCAATGTCTCCAAAGCGGTTGAGGCAGTCATGTCAAAGTAACCCAGTCGGCGGCGAATATCTCGCAAGCGATGGCCCGTCAAGTGGCCATAGCCGTAGATGGGAAGGTGTGGCTGGGAGGCAGTCATAGTTTGGAGAAAGCGCGACGCTTGAGTGGCTGTTTCATCGAGGGTTGTCGTTCCCAGAGGCGAAAAACAAACGTGGTCGACTGCTCCAAGTGCGGGGTGTTGGCCCGTATGCTGTGAAAAGTCGAGTTGCTCCAACGCTGCCGACGCGAGAGCTGCCGCACTTGGAGCGACATTCGGCCCAACAAAGAAGAAACTCGTGCGGTTGTAGATGGGATCGACAAACGAATGCGCGAGAACTGCTTCCTGCTTGAGCGCGATCGCATTCAGAGGCTCTACGGTCGCTCGATGCAGTCCTGCCGAGACGTACACGATGGCCAAGTGACGGGAAGTCATGAGGAACCTGTCAGACTTCGTACACCGCTCAATCTATTGCTCACGTTGTTTTTATATGAAGAAACTTCACGAATTTGAAATGTCCATTGTATGTTAAAATACTGCAATACTCCGAACAAATAAATACCATTGTAAATATTTAAATTATTTATTGCATTTGACAATAAATTATTGTCAATAATTGCAATAATGAGTGGCGAATTTAACGACAACGTAATGTCGTCAGGAGAAGTTTGTTGTCAGTGCAACACGCGATGAATTCTTCAAGATTTTCGTCTTCACGTTGGTTTGTGATCCCGATGGACTGCTGGAATAAACAATACTGCGTAGTGGTGGCGTCGGGTTTCTTCGTCCTTGTTTGAATCTTCACTTGCCAAAACATCGTCAGCCAATTTGAATTGTTTCCTCGAAAAATGCCAGCGCATTGCCTCATCACCTGATGATTTTGGATTCAAACAGAGCAAAGCTGGGCCGTCTCAGCCAAGTTACTCGGTCTTCTTGACAGAGTGAACCATCTGCCTGGCAGGCGGCCAAGAACTGACCACAGCTTGTAAAAAGTCCCACGGGAAGCTCTTGAATCAACGTGGCGCAGCGCAGCCGACAGCAGTAGCTTCCCAGTTCAAGGATGAAAGACACGCTGCGCTTAGATTCGATCACAGGTGGATCTGCTTCGCTTAAATCTCACTACAGCATCGCCACCGTTCGTTTTCTAGCTGCGCTCACCATCAATGCCACCACGTTACAGTAACTACTTCGGTTGTCCATTCTGCGTTGCTGTACACACAGAACGACCGGCAACAATTCTCTCGAGCATGTTGGATTGACAGAGATTTGTTCAACAAGTCACAGTTGGATTAGTACGTCCTAGTAGCTGTAAGGAACATTGTCTAAGCTTTTCAAGGGGATCAAGGCTAATGAGGCGATCATGACATAGAACTGCACGAACTCCATCTTTTCAGGTCTTTGGAGTCCATGAGAGTTACAGCTGTAAACTAAAAGCTTGCTGGAATTCGGTATGAGCGCCACTTAGTACCTAGTACCTATTTAGAACTTACTTCGAAGTAGTACCTAATGTAGGTAGTTCTATTAATAGGAGTACTCCTTCGAAAAATTATTTATTTTACTTGATAAATTAGTCAGCTTGTCAAAGAACTGGTCCCACTCCGATCAGCTTTGGCCATGCCATCGGTGGTTGCGTCGCCGCAGTTTGACTGCCCAGGGCTCAAGCTCGACGAGCTAGTCCAGCTCAAGGCGCTAGCTGAGCAAAATGTGATGGAATTGGTAAACTTGCGTGGTAAATTTTGAGTTTATCTCTGTCGTAGGTCGTCAAAAGCGACGTGCGTGAACGTTCACTTGGATGGACGAGTGTGTCGAGAGAGACAGACTTGGCAATCTACAAGGCTCCAGACGATTCTCGACAAGCATGGTACTATTTAGGCACGATGGACGTATTGGGTAGTGTCGAAGAGGCAGCGGCGCTGTTCCGCGACGACACACCCGAGCTGGCTGCGATTTTCGCCCCGAGATTCGGCCAAGGAATTCAGGACGAAGCATTGCTCTACTCAATCGCAGCACCATCCATCCACAACAACTACATGGAGAAAATCGCAGTCAAGTGGTTTTGCGCCAAGAGCCCACTCCACAACAAACTCATCAAACCGCGAGACGCTTGTGTACTGGAGGTACTCCTATGTTGATCAAGTCGAATTTCACACTTTCTAGTGTCATCACGCGTTCAAGTACAGCGGCAGACATGGTTGGGCCAGATCGCTCAAGTCGATTCGGCTGGCGTCGTGCCCTGAATTGCTCCATTCCCTCGGCTACAATCGCGTCAAGACTTATGTCGCCGGCCATGTCTTTGTCGAGTCAGAGGCTCGCCAAGGCCATGTGACCATGTATTATATTGCTCGAGCTGACGTCGCTGGCACCACGCACAACTGGTTTGTCGACCTCATGATGAAGCAACGGTGTCGTCGAATACGTCAAGTCGATCTCTTTCTGCGTCAAAATCGGCTCAAGACTCGCAAAGCTTTGGGACCAATAACTCTCGACTCGACTGCGGTTTGCTTGATATGCTCTGAGCCTTTGTCGCTTGTAAAGCGCAGAGAGAGCTGTGTTAAATGCGGCCAGGTATGCCATTTTGAATGCGCTTAGGATGTTTGATGCCTTGAAATGTCTAGTTGGTTTGCTCAAAATGCAGCCAAAGTTGGCAAATTTCGCAAACTTTTGGCCAAGTGCGCCACGTTGTCGTCTGCACAATCTGTGTGCTCCCTGAGATTACAAAAGACGATATCGAGAAGTCGACATCGACGAATGTAGCCCTGATGTCATTTCCACAAGCCATTTCCGACGCCGAGAGCGATGTCATGGTGGGTTTATCCCATGGAGATATCTCTGATGTGGTTGTCGTGGACGATCCAAGAGGAATCCACCGCCGTAGCAGTTCAAGTGGACATGTTTCCAGCCATGGCTCCTCTGGAAGTACGTTGGAGCTCTCAAATGACGACGAGTCCGATGAAAGCTCAGCTGGAATGAGTCTATTCGCCGTGTCAAGCAAAACTCCCGGCAGTAGTAATCAATGCGTGGTGAACGCTGATCAACAACCTGACGACGAAGGCAACGGCGACTCTTTCGACAGTCTTATGTCGAGGGTGACGATCAAGAAAAGCAAAAAACGACTTGAAAAAGAAGCCGCGCAACGAGAACGTCAGCCCAAACTCTCCATCGTGTTGAATCATTCATCTGTCGTCCACGATGAAGAGCCGTTTGAACTCCAAGACGAAGACAACTACGGTGGCCTTTTATCCAGGGTGCTCCTCAAAAAAAGCAAGGGGCGAGTTCAGAGAGAATCGGAACAGCGAGAATCACAACCGAGAGTCTCCATGTCGTTGGAACAACGTTCGTCGGAAGAAATGAGCTTGGTCTACAAGAGTCTTCTCAAAAAGTTTGACTCGGATGAAGTTTTGTGAGACTTAATTATTTGCATAACACTCAGCAGCAGCTACTTTGCAACTAGCGCCAAGGGTGAAGTTTGAGTTTTCAAGCTCCAACACTGTCGAAGACTAGTCGATGTTCCCTCAGCCTCCCCCCCAGCTGTCTCACTCCAAGCAGTCGAGCTGCCTTGTCATCCAACCGTCCAGCACGTGAATATTACGATGGAAAGACTCTCCTCTAGTAGAGGACAGTCTTTCCATCGTAATATTCAAGTTATTGTCACCAGTAAATCGCGGAGAAATTTCATACTGCTTGATTAAAGTTCTGTTGGAAATTGGTACTCAATAGGTACTTTTTGTTTTTGCTGGTGGAGGTACATATTATGTCGGACGTTGAAAGCTTCACTGGTTTGTTAAAAGTTAGTCTTATAGAGCACACTAGCACTATCCCCTTAAGATTTCGTGATATTTGAAAGTCGTGGCGACAAGTGCGTCCACTACTTTGTTGTCTGCTCGTCGAGCTGATTCCTGCGGACTAGCAACCACATGTTACATTTCTAGTCTGACAGTTAGTTGTCGACAACTAACTGTCAGACTAGAAATCTTGCCACGGTGGCAAGATTCACCATCTCCCATTTGCCAGACGCGAGTTTTAATGGATATCCATCGTTTTCACGGCGCATATGTCTTGTCCATCTTCAGCTGCTGGTGTAATTAAATTACACCAGCATTGTTCACTAATCTAGGTACAGTCGTCAACCTTTAAAGATTACTCTGCGGCCAGAAAATGTCGTCGTCGGGGTAAACTCTCACGAGACAGTCGGCAGACATGATGCCAGCATAACGTGAAGCACTACAGGCAGATGGTAGAAAAGAGCTGGATCATACGCTTGAGGGTACGGCCGTTGATCTCCTCGAGAGTTGGTTTTGACCATAAGACTGGCCAGTATAGCAGTCAAGAGGGCAATATCAAAACGAACAAAGCGTTGGAGTCACTCTTACCTCCTTCTGCTTGAGACCCTTCATCACTTGATGTTATTCAACCTAGCGACAAATTTCATGGACAATCAGAGAAATTTGTAATCCAGTTCAAGTTCGTACTCTCCGTCGTGCCAACAATCCTCTCGCACTTATATGGCTGCGTCTGGTCTTGTTAACGAAATATGATTTCCTGAGCAAAGAGAATACAACATGCTACTGGGTCTTCCTGGGTGAATTCTCCACGGGACTTTGATAAGTCCAGACGACGACAACTCATTTGACTCCGCAGCGCATCTGAACTTTCTCGAGCGCAATAGTGACATGCCCAGATCAATCGTTGCACAAGATGAGACCAGAAAAAGGGTTCTTCAACGTATCGCAGGGAGCCAAAAAGGTTCTTGCACTTGGCATTGCGGAGAGAACAAAGTTTGTTCCATCAAGAGCAGCCACTTTTTGTGTGGCCCATTACTCTCCACCGTGTGTGGCCTATCGCCAGTCGGCAATTTATTCCCAGTCCAACGCTCTCGGTCTCTCCTCTTGAATAAAGGCGAAGAAGTCTTGGAGGCTTTCTCATCGCGCACCCGGTCGCGCCCTCCAGAAAATCGCCTTTCCGCCATGATATCAAAGTGTTGGCAAGAAATCTCCAAATCTATTTTTAGCTGTCAAAACTCTATAAATAGCAGGAACTGCCGAAAAAATTGGACCAAACGGTTTGACCTCAACGATTTCAGGCAACAACGAACAATCTTTTCGCCACAACAGATGCATCACACTCGCTGCTGGCGACTTGGATCTGTCTGGTGCGTTCAACACAGTCAACTGATCGATCCTGGGGCTTCAATCCACCAAGCGTTTGATTCGACCTGGTCAAGAGTGGTCTCGCCTCCCAGTGTGACTCGATCTCTACACAGTACTCAATGTCTCGTCGAGCCCAACATGATAACGCACGTCGAGCTTGGACAATGCCTTCCTTTCTATCGGTGGGTTCAAAGTGACTTCCATGCCTTCGACCAGCTCAACCAGTTCATCGTACGGGCTGTCTTGATGCATGGGCAATTTCACACGTTCGAAATGTCCATCGTCAACTCAATTTTCTTTTGGGATTTCGTTGCTCGAGGAACCACTGTGTGACTGTCGCCAGTTTGAAACACGTCGAGCAGAGTCACAGGGGTGCTCGGCGTGTTCTCTTCAGCTTTTTCACACTGTCCCTCCAGTGTTTTGTCCCAGACAGTCGCTCGCGCCTCTTTCTTGACCGTATATCAACCCAAACATGCAAGGGGTGATATCTTTGTCGACGACGAGAACGGCGCAGACGACGCCATCGGCGTGAAAAATTGTGCAAGACTGAGGGCATTTCTAACGGCCGTCCCCATCGCCAAGGCATGGGATAAAGTCTGGGACAAAGCTCGGCCATTCTGTCCAATTTGTCGCTTTTGTCCCTATAGCAATGAACCTTCCTTTGAGCAATATAATTGGACGATCCCTAAGCAGAAACTTGATGTGATTGGCCAGTCCCTATGCCAATTTTCCAGGAAATCTTAACCAATGAAAGGGCAGAATTTTTGGGGGATGGGGACGACTGTTAGATCTGTCAACGATCGGTCTCGCAATTGTTCCAGTAGCTTCGTCTAACAAAGACAGGGAGCACGAGACAGAGAGAGAACAACCTTACTTGACTTTTTTTCGCAAGGTTGGACAATCCTACCACAGGCCATCTGTACACAACAAACAGCTTTCCAGTCTGCTTGTGGTCTGTTGTGGCGTGCGTGCGTCTTGCGAGAACGTTTTTACAAACTTCATCATCTGGTCGTAGCTGCCATATTCTTTCGGGCGAGAGATACTTAACGTACACAGAGGATGCAAAGAGGGGGCACGGTTGGACGGTTGGCTCTATCCACGAAGTCGCAATTGTCCTCTCTCACTTGGTCGTTACCTTGCGCGCGTCGTGTTGTTTTTATGGTAAAGCTCCACTTGAAAAGCTGCCACGCGACCGCGGCCGTCTCCTTCAAAACGTCTCCACGAACGACGGTACTCTTCATGATAGATCGACGACCAATGGAGGTTGAGAATCGTGTAAGACCCTACGTCTTGAGAGACTGCCACGAGCATGACCAGCTGGCTGCGACACAGGCTTGCGTTGGTCGATCGAACCCAGTTGAGTGGACAAACCTGTGCCGGGGTGAACATCGTTGACGTTGCGTGGTCGACGCACTTCCGCCGCGCCAGTCGGAAGGTTCTCAAGCGGTTGTCGGTGGATTGACGACGACAGCGTGGAGGCGACGACGGTCAAAGCTGTGAAGCTGAGACACCCATCTAGCAAACTACCAAGTTGAATGTTGGCTTGGCCAATCTTCTGATCACCCTATGGCCAACGGAGACATGCCACTATGGGAAGAAAGTGCACCCCTGTCATTTCCCATTCCGCCATGAATCTCTCGCCGTATTACCATGATGGGAGCACCGGCAGCAGCAGCAGCAGCAGCAACGAGATCGCAGCAGCTCCGCGTGAAATCGCGCCATTCCTTCGAACGCTCCGCACGATGCTCGAGACGGAAAGCCACGACGTCATGCGGTGGAACAAGGAAGGCACGGCCTTTGAGATCCACGACATGGACAAGCTCACGCACTTGATTTTGCCAAAGTACTTCAAGCACAGCAAGTACGCGAGCTTCCAGCGCCAACTCAACTATTTCCATTTCAAGAAATGGACAAAGTCCCGCGCGAACGTCTGTACCTTCTCCAACGACTGGTTTCTCCGCGACGACCCCGACCGGAGTCTCTATATCACGCGGAAAAAGGGTCTCACGTCGTCGCGGTCGCAGTCGTTCGATTCGCTTGACGACAACACCAACTCTGTCACCTCGATCGAAGAGGATGGCTTCTCAGCACATTCGCCAGACTGTGGCTTGTCGCTTGAAGATCTCAACTGGATTGCCAACAATTTGGAGTCGACGTCAGACACACAGCCAGTCGAGCCGATGGCTGCGCCAGCGTTAGAGCGAATTCAGCCAACGCCGTACCCGCAGAGTTGGGTGGATGTCACCGCCGTTTGATCAGTGCTTTTGGCTAACTATATTTATTGATTTCCTTCGCTCTCTTCCCTTCGTCATCGTCTTCCTTCGCTGGTGTTCTCGGGATCTGGATTATCATGGTACAGATTCGCAGCGAGTCGCAGCGACACTTGCAAGTTTGTCGTCACCAGCTGCAAGAGGACGACGACAAATCCGACCGACGGCCATGCGTAATTCGCTGCTCAACGTTTGTTGATCAAAGTGTAAACAATATATCGCCTCTACTGTAAGTCCACTGTACGGTACAGCGACAAAAAGAGCACTTACTTTGCTCAACCGAGGGCTCACGTCATGGAGCTCCACAGACGTTGCTTTGTGATGTCTTTGCGCTTGGAAAGACTTGAAAACGCTCGAGTCAATGGCTGTCGACAGCTCATCGTGACGGATTGTGTTGGACCACGCATCCTGTCCGTTGCATTGTTGCACAAGGTTCAAGCGACTGACAACGGGAGATATGACAGACTTTTGAAGGTCTCGAGCGTGTCATTCACCGTCAGCAGGAGGGGGAGAGGGCATACCACGACACTTGAAACTCTTCTGGGGTTTTCTCTCGTCGTCGCGGTCTCGCATCGCGATCAGCTCGAGCTAGGATACATTGATCGGGTTGAACTTACTCCCGTAGTACTCACTGAGTTGTTCCGATCGAGGCTGAACCCAGCCACGCGTGTATCTATTCCTCGTGGGTGAATCCATTGACACGCGGGTTGTTTACGTGTACAAGCTGACCACAGTATCGCGATTGCATCGTCGGACGGCTTGTGGTGCCTTGGGATCCAACCTGTTAATCGTAAAGATCGTCTGGGATCGTAAAGATCCACGTGGCCAACGCACAAAGCCTGAAGTGAGATGTCCGACGGCAGGGGGATAGCTGTCCACGAAAAGCCCATGCCCTGTCTTGGCAAACGTCGTCAAACAGCAGAGTAAATGCAGACGTTGTCGTGTGTCGTTTTGAATAATCGATCTTCCCTCAAGCGCCGCGACGAGAACTCAATTCACTGCAGCACTCCGCACACAGTGCTTGGAGCCTTTCGAGGGCTAAAGTCAGTCGTCTTGATGGCAAATACCAGCTCAGGACGTGAAGATTTTGCGCGCCACGGCAACTTCGGATCACTAGGAAATATCAAAACTAGACTTCAAAGAAAAAGTGCAGAAAAAATATTTTTGATATTTTTTCAACCTTATCTTTGAGCAGCATGATGGCCTTGGAATCTCTCAGCTCGGAGCTCGTCGTGCTGGTTGTGTTCTTGAGTGCGATCCACGTCGCGGCGCTGGTAAGTTCTCTTTGCTTTCTCTCCTGTATGTGTCTCATTTCTGTAGCTGTTTTGGGCCACTCGGGCATACAACGAAGCGAACAGAAACAAGATCGATGCGTCGGAGAAGAAGCGAAAATAGGCTCTATGCTCCTCCTTGCCAGCAGCGATCATGTGCTCATGGCAATGTACATCAAAGGAACTATATAATGGCTGAAGCTTGATCGTCTTATTCACACTCCTCGCGTAAAACACCAACACTGGCACGGCCGAGCTACGTTGCTTTACCAGATATTCTTCAAATTTCCACATCCAAGGCTACGTATCACGATGCGCTGAGTTGCTGCTTTTATCGCATTGGATCAGCAATAGATCTATCATTGTGGTGCGTCAATGAGAAGAGGAAGATTGACGTCGAGGTTGTGCGCTGCTGTTCCTCATTGCACCTCATTTACATTTACCAATATAAATAAATCGTCTTATTTATTGAATAGATACACAATCAAACTATTTAATAATTTTCTTTATCACAAAATTTATATAGATACATGATAAATAGAAATATGTAATTCAGCCTGTATTCATAATTTACTCTAAATAATTATTTCCCCACTTATCCGGATATTTCATTTTATCCGGATTTGTCACTCAGTTTCACACCTGCCGACACCCAACATGGAATTCCTCGGTGACAATCTCGATGTGGACCGTGAGCAAACCTTCATGGAAAAGCATGGCACTGCGATTGCCATTGGAGCTTTGTTCCTCGGCTTTCTTCATTTTAGCTGGCTCGTATGTGTCGGTGTTTGAGCTCTTGTTCACGTGGTATGTGCCTAGTTGTACTCGTCGATCAAGCCAATATGGGATGAAATGAAAGCGACGGAAGCAGAGCAAGCTGCTTTACAGGCCAAAATGGCCGCGTCGGGAAAGAAAAAACCATTGATTGTTGCGAAAGACAGAGTCAAATCGAAGAAAGATCAATAGTCGAATTTAATCTTTGAAGAAGATGCGTGCACCGTTGAGCGACCAGTTGAGTAAATCGAATTCACGGCGGTGGAGCTCAATACGTTTCGCCGTGAGTTGGAGCGTGTGGACCTCTTCCTCATCTTCAATTAATTCCGCAATGGTTTCCTTCTTGTTCTTCTCGGCCATGGCTTGCTTGCGCGCATCACGCTCGGCTTGCTTTTGATTGTAATCAGCTTCGTCCGCTTCAAATTTACGCTCCACTTCTTCAAACCAATGTAACGAGTCAAATGCCTACATCCATCACATTACAGAATGCCTTCAATCGTTGACATACCTCGCCTTGGTTAAGAATTGCCAAGAGATAAGCCACGCCAATGGCAAATCCGTCATCCGTGAAGTACGATTCCCGACGACGAGTGTTCTTGTACATCAAATCCTTTGCTTGGACAGTAGTTTCAATGAAATTGATCGTCAAAGCTGGTACGATTTGATAAAAGAGTTGCAAATGTTTTTGGGACGACACTGCTTGTTGGAACACTTGGACAAGCACGTGGAAGTAGTCGTTGTTTTCGCTGAAGTTGCGAGACAAGTTGTCGAGCACCGTGTCGACATTCTTGGCAGCTACAATGGTTTCTTTGGACAAACCAACCACTGAGGATTCAAATTGGAAATTGCGCTTGTTGAGGTCAGGTACAAACTTGATGGCATTGCTACAAAAAAGAACATGAAAAATTCAAACACAATAAAATTGTAGATCTACCTGCAGTAGTTCATTCCTGCTGAGCGAACCATGCGGACATAGCCAAGAGCATTCCCCATTTCCGTGATCAACGTGCGGTATTGATCTAAAAATGTTCGCCCGGAATCCGACACACCAAGTTGACGAATTTCTAAAAACCTTGTGTCAGCACCAGCAATTTCTTCGAGTCAGTACCTTTGTTGAAATCGAAAGCGCGTTTCCATGGGTATTTATGATCTTGGGTTTCCGTCTTGTGATTTTTGTACCATCGGACTTCACGCTTGAGAAAACTCTTGATATAGTCATCAAAGAGAAATTGTGAAAAAATGTCAAACTTCTTGTTCAGATATTGGTACGTGAAGTTCACTGTAGTGTTCATGATACCCATGCCATGAGTACGAATACTACTAGCAATCGAATGAATCGAAATGGCGTTGAGATGACGAGAGCCCTTATCGCTTCGTCGCTCGAGAAAGAACTGCTGGTTCAGATTGTAATTGTAGCGACTCACAAAAATGTGGATGTTGCGCATGATTTGCAAAATATCCAAGCCTTGGTCCAAACTTCCCATCGGTAAATGGTTCTCAGCCAGATGAAGCCCATATTTATCATTGGCTAGTTGACGCATCTCGCCATACCTACAATAATTTGAATACACATGACATTTGCACTGCCCTACGTTTTCCAGTCGTGCAAAGCAACCGTCGTCAAGTTATAAAATGTAGACTCCAAGTAATGGGTAACGCGATCCCGCAAATCAATACTCTTTCCCCAAATTCGGATGGGCCGCAAATCCATATAATAATGCAACACCTTTGAGAGGACAATGAGAAAAAAGTTCAGCTGACAATCAATGTACCTTGAAATCAGTATTGTTGATAGGATTTGGTGTTTCCATGTGGTCCAAATGAACAGAATGCACATGTAAACGCAAATCGTTTTCAATGTCCATACAGAGAGGACTAACTAATTCTTCTTCGACAACCTCTTCAATAAATGCAGCATAGGCGCCAACATAGTACGCAATTGCGTTTTCTTCATGACCAGCCATCTTCAGAACTTTGACTGCATCGAGGAACCCAGCCAACTAAGAAAAGAAATTAAAATCATGCTGTATCAATGGCTAGCAATACCACATATTGCATTCGATTGGCATTTTCGGGCACCGAATACATGTCTTGCATGAAGAGAGCCAAGAGTTCACGGCTCCAGTACAAAAATGAGCAGTCGGTCGCAAGACGAATCTTGCGTTGGAAATCACACAACACTTGTAACTTCCAAACCAATTTCAGCGCTTCAGCTGGAGGTGGTGCGGAATTTTTCTTTCCATCTTCGGGTAAGCCATCTGAAATCAATGCGATTTGAATTGCCAATGATAGCACAGTTAAGCGAGTGTATGAAAACGATTCACCAGTGTGTAAAATGTCCTCCACTACGGACACGGCGGCTAAAACATCCAACTTCGTATCATCAAAGCGCTTGCTTGCTTCTAATTTCGCCTTAATTGGTCGGAAGAACATCGTCAAAGAGTGTGCAACTTGACTACATTTTCGTTTGAGTATAATCTCGCCCGAATATATCCGTACCGCAAGATAAGGGCTGCGCTTTCAGCCAAGATAGGATTCTTCCGAGCGAGCATGAATTCAATTGCTTTGTTCATTTCAATACAGTGATACAAAGGTCGCAAAATGCGTTTGGGCATGGGAATGCCCAAATGTAAGTGTAGTTGCAATAAAGTTTGCATCATTGTTTGGATTCGCTTTGCCAAAATTAATCCCTTGACAATTAGATTTCCTCGGATTCTATAAAACAGTTGAAGTGACTCCTGAAAAGAGCAAAAACGTACCCCAAAATACGCGCCGTGTCGCCTCCACCGCGAGAACTCAGTTGGAAAAACGATTCAAAGCGAACGAGCCACGCTCTAACTTCACTTTGAACATGGGCTACGTCGTCTTCAAACACTTCGTCGAATTTAGCTACAAAATTATAATTTAGGCATAAGTGTTTTGAGAAGCGCATACCCAAGTAATCTCGTCGAGCTTGAACCACATCTACTGGTTGCGCTGTCTTGGATTGCAGTGGCGCGTACTTCAAGAGGAACTCAGGAAGATACCAGCTCAACCTTCCACACAAAACGACGACGGGAGCTTTCAGTTGAAGTTGCCACAGCTTATCATAGAGAGCAATATCTGGCAAAACATTCGAGGGCAACAATTTTCGAAATACGACGTATAAGCCTGCCGTTCCCACGAGTTGAATTCTCTCCGTTCTAACATTTAAATAAGAAAATCCAGCTTTCAAACTTTCATACGTTTCTGATGGAGTGCTTAGAGCTTCTTCAATTTGTTGGATTCGAGTCGTCAAACAGTGAAAGAATTCGTCGAGAAATACCCGATTGTTGCGAACGTCAATTTTGTTTTCCTGTTCTTCGCCTTCAGATTCTAATGCAAAAATGAAATCATGTTGTAAATTGAAACTTCTTTGTACCGCTATCTTCGTAGCTGAACGTGGTTTCAAAATCTTGTTCGATACAAGTTTGGAAAACTTTGGCACCTAGGAGACATTAATCAGTCAGAATGAAAGGAAAATGATTCAGATACCCATGAATGTGCCGTCTAGATTGACCAACAAGCGCTCAAATGCTTTGACTTTTTCAACCGTCACATTATAACGCGCAGGATCTGCTCGGACATACTGCATCATGCGCTTGTATTTATCCCAAGCCGTCACGATATTGGGGTTGTCCAGAACAAGTAAGTCCAAAGTAATCAATATCTCCAACACTTGAGCAAATGCGTCAAATACAGACGTTAAGTGAACATGCTTGAAGGTTGACTTCCACAGTTTCTGAAAGCTTTGGTACAGCGAAGCGAGTTGATGGACTAAATTGGCCGCAATGGCGTTGCATCGATCCACGAAGTTCGAAATATCCTACAACATTGTGGTCAGAGAATTGAGATAAGTCTTCATTTACTTGGAAAAACGGCAACATACGCCCAATGTGGACTTCATCCTCACCAGGCTTTACTTCGCCTTTGTCCCCATGCTTGGCTTGTCCAAACATAATGAGAGCCGGGTAAAAGTTGTCTTCGACGGTCACTTTGAGCTCAGAAATCTCATCGCAAAGCACCGCGAAGACAGTCAAGACTTTGTTGAAAAGTTCGTTGTCCGTGCGAATCAAATCTTGTACATCAACGCGCTCAGCGGGATGCAAATGAATTTGAATTGGATCAGCCTAGCGAAAATTAGTAAAAGTATGGTAAAATATAGATTACCCAGTAGCCCCAGACTTCAGACATGGCAGCAGATAATGCATCTTCAATTTCCTTCAATTTTGACTACTCAGAACGGTCAAGTAAGTCGTTCGGGGGGTTAATTCTACTGTATGCTCGTTGACGATGTCGAGACCCTTTTGAAGTTGTTCTCGAATCGGCTGATCATTCGCGTCAAAATCTGTAAACGGGGAGACAAACTGATAGTCTTCTTCATCAATAACGTCCAAGTTTGGAGTTTTTGAAGTAACCAAAGTAGAGGCGCGCAATTCGGACGCCCGAGCGCTTTTTCGACTCGACGCTCGACTTGCGTTTGATACTCGGGAATCGGATCGTTCGCGATTGCTCATCATGGATGCTCGCGAGTCAAAGCGATCAAGGCGCGTTGAATCGGCCCACGACGCACGCGAATCAAATCGCGGCCTCTCGTTTCGGCGACGCGATCCAGCTTCACTCAAGTTGTCTGGCAATCCATCACTGTCGTCATCCGACGCAACAGAACTTTTCTCTGAAGGAGCTCGTTGAGATGCTCGGCTTGGTGGGGGTGCATTACTAGACGGAGGCGGCGGCGCTGCGGATGAACTCGGCTCGGGAGCGTCGGTCTTTCCTCTCCGAGAGCTCATCTTGCAAAAAGTGAGCTACGCAATTATCCGGATGGGACAAGAATTGCAGCTTATCCGAATAAGAGCGTTCTTCCGGATAAATTATCCGGTGTTGTCAATGTATGTGTCCGGATAAGATACTGACACACCACCACGACTCCTTCGTCTACTTACTGTTAATTCTCCACTCACAAGATCTTGGAGAGATCCATCCGAGTGTTGCCTCGACTTGCTATGTCCTAGTAGGTCGCAATAAATTTTGCAAGCAGCTTGGACGGGTAAATAGATTAAATGAAACGAGTTATTGCTACCGTATTCCGGTCGGTCGCGTACCGAAAAATTGTCGGAAAATTTGAAAAAAACCGGTACACGACCGACCAAAACCTAAAAATGCTTCACCTTCCATACTCAAAGGATGATTGGTAAATAATGTAAGAAATTCAATGGATCCCCCATCAAGTGCACTTCACAGTCACTCAAATGGCACATCAGGACGCCAACCTTGAAGGAAGATATCGTGGCAAGTGCACGATCTTGTGCCTTCACCACTCGAGACTCCAACCACATCGACCGCTTTCATCGTCAAGTCCATTTCACAAATACATGATTGGATTAAAAAGGACCAATAGAGTCACTCTAGGTACACGGCCGACCGGAAGTCTGAATTCGTTCGCAATAGAGAGAAAAGAAAAAACCGGTACGCGGCCAACCGGAGGTTTTTCAGTACACGACCGACCGGAATACGGTAGAGCTGTCAAGTTGGTACATGGCGTTTCGAGCTCACGCCGTGATGGAAAGAAATATTCCTGTTGGAGCGCATTTATCGCTGAAAAGACAATAAAGACATCAATCGATAAGCACACTCCGAGTCTCTGAGTGGTTGAGGATTCAACGGATAAGAAGAACATCGAATACGATTAACGTAGCTCAAAAAAGAAGTTGCAACTGTAATAGAAAGCGCAAGGTGTCTAAGCTGATGACCTAAATGATAAATAAAGTTGTAGCACTGAAAATAATCAATTATGCAGCAAAATTGTTCAACGTAGCATAGTTATGTTTGTTCAGACAACAACCCAAATGTTTCTTCCTACGAGATCATCTCTGGCGAGATTACATCTTTGGTACGCGATATTTGATGCATCGTCGTGACTTCTAGCTCAAAAGTGTATGACTGATAGGATTTGACAAGTTGACATGTACTCCCTCCGTCCAACAAAAATCGCTCGAATCAGAATTATGGCGTATGGAGTCTCCAATTAAAATGCGCAGCACCTCAATACTTAATATTGAACGAATAAATTTTGAAAGGTGTAACGTGACACTCAGCCAATCGGATCAAGCAATACCTTCTTCCTTTGCACGTGCCAGCACTTTGCGGATCGTAGTGACGTGGCAACCATACTTATCAGCAAGCATCTCTCCAAAGCCTTTGGGCATTCGCGTCATGAGTGCCCCCGAGCTTCTCAAGAGAATCTCTCTCATGATTGATTCACGCTCGACGTCGGTCAGATCGTGCCTTCCAACACCCATGCCAAAATGATTGTCACAGAATGAATGTTTTATATAGTTTCTTGTATATATTTTTTCATTGGCATTAACACAACGTCTTCATTTGAATTTCCCTCGCAAGTTGCATGAACGTGTAGACTTTGGAGCCATCTTTCTCTTGGTCCAATCATATCAACTCAATTCACAATGAGGAGGGAAATATTTCGATTTGAAATTTTCTTGAAAATATAATATTGTAAATTCCATTTGCCATGCAAAAACAGAGAAATTTGTAATTTTAAAACAAATATTTCAAAATTTATCCGGATACGGATATATTCCACACGAACCTATGATGAATGCATTTGACAGGACACCATGTCCCGTGCGCGTGGTATTTGGAATACGAGACGCCTCCAACAGCACGCTTTGGATCTTCATGAGGCAGGAAACTCCGTAGCTCAAATCATTAGCTCAATGCCAACTACTATGCACTCCTCAACAGTACGTCGCTAGATCAAACACGTAGACTCGTTTGGCGAACTTCCTTGCGTAACATGGAGCTGTCGGAGAAGAAACGTACGAAAACGACTTCGGCTAGATGATCTTCACCAACTCCTCCAAATTGCTGAAAATTGCCCTCATCTCTATCTCGACGAGATGCAAGAGCTTCTTTACCTTCGAACTGGACGATGCTACTCGATATCATCCATTCACAGATCCTTGCGGTCTCTGGGCTTCAGTCTTCAAGTTCTCGAAGCTCGAGCCATGCAAAGAGATGAAATTGAAAGAGCCTCGTACATGGATGCGGTTCGGCGTTATGATCCCGAGTGCTTGATATTTATCGATGAGACACACAAAGGACGAAACAATGCACGGCGTCGCCGCGGGTGGGGCCTTCGTGGGTCTAGAAACTGTGTGAGTGAATTGTTTGATCCATCGGGTGAAAAACGCTTTACTGTCCTGGCGGCTGCAGATATCAATGGTTTTGTCCCAGAAGCTTGTCAGTTGGTCCAGAGAAAGGCAAATTTTGACGATCTTGAAAGTGCACATGGAACTGTTGACACTGAAGGCTTTCTATTTTGGACAAAATTTTATCTGTTGCCAGTATTAGGAAACTTTGCATTGAGCGAACCGAGAAGCGTTGTAGTTGTGGACAACGCTACAATTCATCACGACCAAGAATTTGAAGTCCTCGTGAGATCTGCAGGTGCTGTCGTATTGTACACGGCTCCATTTTCACCTGACGTCATGCCCATCGAGTACTGCTTTCATTCCTACAAAGCCTGCTTGAAGCGAAACAATGCGATTGCTAGAGCCTGTTTTTGGGAAGCCCTTATGGATGCACTGGCTTCAGTGAGCACTAGCAAAATGAAACACTGCATGTACCATTGTGGGCTTGACGTTTCACTGGATGATACAACTGAAGACTTTGATATGCTTGCTTGTTGCTTGCTATTGGAGAACCAAATTTGATTAATGCATTAGATATCATCGGTAATGACAATGAAGCCAAGATCGAGCAGGGATTGGTATTCGGCTATAAATTGTTCAGCGTCAGTTTTATCGTTTTCGTTCAAGGTGGTCTTTGATAAATTGATCAAAACCTTTGAGTTACGTTCATGCATCAAAAGTTTCACCATTTGTCGAATATCATGGCGGCTCAACACTTCATTTTCATGAGCATACTTTGCAACAGAACGTAAGTCAGTCAACCACTTGTCAGATGTAGATTCACTTTCACTTTTTCGCAACTGGACCAGTTCAACCAAACTTTCAGCAACTGTACTTGTAGCAGGCTTCAGTTGCAGGGGTGGTGGTTTCAGTTCTCCTTCCCGGGGTGGAAATTGTTCTCTTGCTGGTAGTGGACCATTTCCACAAGCTTTTTGAGCTGTTCGGTGTTCCCAATCAGGAAATACAAATTCTTCAAATAGCTGCACGTAGTCTTGAACGTCCAAAAGATTGCCGAGCTTGGCTGTTTTTGCTTGATGCTGGTTGTAAAAATTTGCTAAAAATGCCGCGTGACGCGAATGGATACCGTGGTATAAAGGACTTGCAGTGTTTGAATAAATAACTTGGACTAAACTTTCAGCAATCGACATTGCGGTTTTGGTATCTGCACTAGCTTTTCTGTTTGAATCGGGCACATCCGCAAGAGCTGGGGTTGAAACTTCTTCTTGTGAAAATCTGGTGTGACTATCACCTTCAGCACACACAACACAATCCTCCATCAGCCTGCCACTCCCGAAAGCCACGGTCAATGTCTTCACAACACCAATAATTGGGGCCAAATTTATGCACTGCTTCAGCATTCTTGTGTCTGATATGAGTTCCATTTTTGTTCCACCACCCCATGACTTGTACAAACCCCCACGTGTTTGATCAATTGAACGCATCATTTGGCGAGCCTTCTCTGGGCCAGAATGGAGTTTCTCGAGCAACATCACTCGAAAATCACCAAGGGCCAAATTCGGATTAAGCTCATCTTCATCAAAATCGGCCGTATGAACAGTTGTCTTTGACCCATGGACGTTTTTTCCAGAACGTAGTTCGCGAAGAGATCATTTCGTCTTTCCTTCATGGAGAAAGACAGGTTGGCGTATTGCAACTTGAATAGTGCTGTTTCGTCTCCGAATAGATCGACCGTCGTCTGGAACAACAAATCTTCGTTTAGGTCTCTTTTGGGTCCAAAGGAGGATATCGACTTCAAGTCGTGTTTGATCATGTAAGGCATCAGGGAGAATACGTTGTTGAAGGAAGGATTTCCATTCGATGTCGTTGGAAACAGTGCAGAGTTGGCGCTTCGGACCGTTCGGCCAACGAGCGAAGAAGAGAATGTTTGGACGAAGAGAGGCTGTCGGGTCCTTCCAGAGGGGATCGTCACAGGCTGTGTAGAACTCTATCACTGCGTTGTATACCTCAGTGACTTCGGTAGCCTGAGAGTCTAGATCCGATGATAAGAGCTTTCCCTTGTGTGTCTGAAACGTCGGCGTCTCGGAAACACTTGTGAACACGTTAAGGTCGAGGAGCATCTTGTCTCCCCGTAGTCTGGAAATGAAAAATGCGCGAAAAACGCGTCCGGATAAAGGTGAAATATTTTTATATCCAAAATCTTTTTTTTCCGATTTGCATGGCGAGTGGAAATTACAATACGTTGTCATGTCAACCCTCCTCAAAATCGAGCGATTTTTGTTGGACGGAGGGAGTACATGACTGGAGGATAAATTCTAAAAATAGCTTCGAGTCTGCTTGGCTATTCGCTTTAGATTAACTTGATGAGATCCCTGCTCCTTATCGCATTTTCAAACTTACTGGAAGAATCCTTGATGGTTTGAATGACCACGTGCATTTCCCACATGGCTGTAATGCCTTGCGATGTCTTGCTGACTTTCCAATGCTGTCAACAGTGTATGTAGATACTGCAGGCGATCCTTTCAACAAGACATGCATTGGCTACCATGTGCTATTATCTCCGCGTCCTTTTGGATCTGGACGACATTGGATACCAAAGTTTCTTTTTATCATTGGATTGAATGACGCCACACTCGTGTCGAATGAAAGCGGCACTACTGTAGTCAAATTACAAAATCACACACCCTGCGAGAAAATCATGTGGAATTTGGCCAAAGCATCAAGTTCATAAAGCCGTTAATGCGGACTTCGATGGCAATACCCAGACGCTTTTGTATTGTAAAAATGGCCACTGTTTAGTGCTTACTGTTCCGTGCTGTTTTTAAAGCGATGCCAATCTCCAATTAGTCGTTGTGGGAGGCTACACGAGATAGGTTGAGAGTTGGTCCTTGTATGGAATGAAATCAGGTAGACTCAACAAATGCCGGACCATTTCCTGAGTGGTTTCGTTCGTTGGATTTTGGACGACGTCATCGACGAGCTGGGAGGAGGCTTTTTGCAGCATTTGACGCAGCATTGTTTGTTTTCTGGAGGCAGTCAACGAACCAGAAAAGCAAAAGTGGCCCACGTGATGAATGACCATGCGATACATACTCGTTCCTTTTTCGGCTGTCAATTGCGACCGCAGTAGACTTTCCATGAATGCATTCAAGAGCGTATCTTCAACAACATACGACGACGTCAAGTCACAGACAGTCTATGCAACAATACATTGGCTGAAAGAGACATGGCGATAATTTACCTGGAGTAAATGTAAACATTGGTATTGTGCCACTTGATTCCAGAGCGCAACGCGAGTTTCGAGGGGGATTGGGCTTGGTTGGAGATACATCGTCAAAATCCAAGCAAGGCCAACGTCACCAAAGGATGTATTGCAAAAGACATCAACAAGAGAGGAAATGAAATTTGCCACGGATTGCTGCTGCATGGATGCAATGGTCTCAGTGGTCGTCATGAGTTGACTCATGTCTGCTGCTTCAATATATTTTTGAACGAGCGGATGAAGTTGATTGTGTGTATCCCGAAAGCTTTCTGCTTCCCACAAGTAAACATGTGCCAAGTAGACGATTTTTTCCGTGCCAGGAACCGTGGCTAAGACCTCAGGTTGCCTACAATTTTCCATAAGAAGATCATATCAACTCCTCCGGCTGTACGTGGCTTCAATGTCGGCGAGGAATGCCAACAAGTGCTTCAAAACAATTGTTTCTTGCTTGGTTTCCATGGAATGCAATCGTGAAAAAAGCGTAAATACCCACGACATGGAAATAGGGCCCTTTGGGAAGCCCTGCCCATGCTCCGGGAAAATTGTGTGGCAGCTTGTCCACGAGCACGGAAGCAATGGAGACAAGAGCGCAAGGTAGATAGCCTCCAGTGATGCATTTTGGAAAACACTCGCCAGTAATTCCTTGACGATTACATGTTGACCTGGCAGCGTCTGTCGGACGAGCGGATAAGCGACAGATTGGATCCAACAACGCAATCGAGCATTTTCTCGATTGTGTCGAGTCATAAATTCCAACAAGCTTGCTTTTGTAGCCATTGCTTCATCCTCCAGGGTCGGAATATATGTTTCTAGGAAGGCGAGAACAGTGCCAATATCAACTACAACGCAAAATTTAGCATTCAACGGAGATGGAATGTACCTGTCAGCGATGGATGAGGGTTCGCCAGGACAACATCGAAAAGGCCAACCATTTCTCGAATCTCATCATGGGATAGCGTGGATTCAAGACGCAAAGACGGCCAAATGTCGACAAATCGATCGACTTCTAATGCAGTCGATTGGAAATGCAAAGGATACACTGTTTTGAGGAACGCCAACGTGTGGGCACTCTTGCGTTGGCTAGCTTGGTTAAGGAAAAATGGAAGAAATGCCATAGATTCTGGTGTCGCCAAGTGAATCATAGCATCCAAGATAGCGTCTTGCATGACTTCAGGCCACGGTTCAAGTGGCACCGAGTCAATCGACTGGGTTAGCGATTGAGCAGAGTACCCACAAAGTAGTGGAAAGAGGTACGTGACACTATTTTGATCGATTTGGTACGACAAGCAGACACGCCACACGCGCATTGTCAGCACCTGAAACAAATTTACAATAAATTTCAAAGACTTGGGCTACCTGTAGTGGCAAGAGAGCGGAGTGACGCATGGCTAGGAACACTTTGGTGGATGCCAGCACTTGTTCGTCGTGGAAGTGCTGGGCATGGACTTTGTCAGCTTGACACAGCCGAAGAATCCACAACAATGCCTTGGCAACCACCTAACGAGATATAAGTCGCTTATACAAGTGAAAGCCTCAAAATACCTCTTGGTTGCGAATTAACGAGTCTACTGAATCGACCGACAATAAAGAATTTAAGGTGGTTGAAATGTTAGTGCTCTCCATGATATGAGCTGCCGCTCTACAGACCAAGTATCGATAAAAGTGAAAAGGAGTCCCTGGAATACCGTCTGGAATGCATTGAGATAGCAACGGCGATATCAAGGAGTTGAAGTTGTCCATCTCTCTGACGGTGCACGAGTTCACTACGGACAAAGATGAGCAATTGCCAATGCAATCTCATAGAAGTATGTACATCAATCGTGAGCCGAATTGCGTCATACAAAGCGCTTGAATTGGATCGGCGATTTCAGTCACATTGGTCACTTCCTCAGTGTCAATGTACTCGACGACGTGGCCTTCGCCTACTTTAATCTTAAGCAAAGCAATGTGAATGGTCGACTAGCCTTGGGCGTTTACAGGTGAGAACGAAACAGAGTCCAGTTGCACGGCCAATGAACTTTGTACCAAGCAGGCATGGAGAAGATCAACACCAGCCAAGAGCACTGACTGGTTTGATACTTCACAAGCACTACGAGCGACCAAGGCAATCGCTGTAGTTGGCGCAGTTGTCTATAGCATTTTAGCCGAACGAGTATCACAAGGTGCTACCCTCTGTCGAAGAGTTTTCGCAAGTACACGCAATGCCATGGACCGTTGAGAGCTCACTTGACTTCGTGCAAGCATTAAAAGTTCTTCAGTTGTGTAGCTTAGCAAGGAATTAAGTGAATTTCAAGGTGAAAGTAGAGATCGTACCCTGCCAGCTCTGGTGATAAACCATGATGAAATAGGCCAGAGTGCAATGGAACAGTATCAGCGGTAGCTTTGATGATTTTGCCGTCCAAGTCCAATCGAACGTCGTCTTCCTTGGCTGATGGAGCTTCTGGGAGTGGCATCATCCATTCGTGCTTGAGACGTTCATCCTCGGGTAACTTATTTACAGCTTCGCGCAGAGATTCATCATCTTTAGGAGCTTGCAGCGAAAGTTCTTCAGGAGGAAGGATAGATTGACCGGGCTGAATCGCAGGACGTGCTGGTACTGGCGACGGTGTTGAACTTGTTGGAACTAATGAAGGTGTAGAGCTTGACGGTGCAGGAGACGGTGACGCTGTGGAAGATTTTCCACGATTGCGAAACATTTCAAGGATTTCAGGAGGCAAGGAAGCTTGGAGTTCAGCTTGGGCCTTTTTAATCTCATCCAAGGACATCTTTGCAATGGCAGCATTGTTGTCTTCCTGAATATCTTTGGGAATCGCAGATGAGCTTGATGCTGGAGCAGTTGGGGTTGTTTGTTGGCGACGTCGTCCAAAAACGCTAGTTTTCTTTGTTGATGGAAATCCTCCTGCGGTAGGTTGTGTGGACGACATGGGCAATGGCCGTGTGGGTGTCCTCTCCACCACAACAGATCGAACGACTGAGGATGGCGTTGGAAGCGAAGATGCCGGTGTTTCCTCGGACTGTTTGGTTGATTTTTTGGAGTGAAGCTTGACTGAAGAAGCCTTGCCGCTCTGCATAAACTTCTCTTGCTCTTCCAAGAGCAGCGCCAATTCCGCGTCCATGTCCATCGCAGCGCTTCGGTTCAAATCCAATTGATGCAAATTAACCGGTATTTTCCGGATAATATCCGGGTAATTCCCTGCTTCCGGATAAATCGACTTGGCCAATTTCGTCGACCGAACACGCAATCATGATGCAGGGTCGTTGGGCGGTCATTGAACCCAGTTAAATGACCCGGATGGAAATAATATCCAAGAGGCTAGGAAAGGCATAGTCGTTACCAATGTGGCGCTCTTGCTGACAACGAAAATGCATATCTGTCCCCAGGGGCAACGGATCATTCGACACCCCTTTGCGATGCTTCCTCCATTTCTAGATCGCCATTCTCGTTATAATCTGACACACCAAAGTCCAATGGTGAGTAAAAATACGCTTCGCATCATGTGAAATTGGCGAGCGTCCACATCCTACTTATTGATGCCGTAATGAAAAGAGTACGCTGGCTGTGGCATAACCGGTGGTGGATGACGACGTAAAACAGGCTACCGCGTGAATACACAGCATCTTCATTCGACAAATCTATTATCATAAAGATGCAACTCGAATGCAAATAAAAATGGGCACGCAAAGCAAGCAGATTACGCCGATGCCAAATGTGGGAAAGCTTGCTCCAACGTGAAGCCCTTGTCTTGATGCTTGCTAACCCAGTGGTCGTTCAACTGGTTGCGCTACAATATACACGCATTAGACTCTCGAGGACGAGGTTCGAAGACATACCCCAACATTGACCATGAAAGTCATCATGCAGATCTTGCACTTGACAGCAGTGCGATCAGCTTCCATCTTGGCACGCATTTCAGGGGCGTTCTTGGCCTTGGCTTCCTTGGCCTTCTTGGCGTTGTTGCGTTCACGCGCTGTGGCACTCTTCTGACCGTTTCCGCCGCCCATTCGCTGTAAAAATCGAAACTGGCCACGTTGGTTGGTTGCTGTTGTCGATACAACCTTCAAACAATTAATTTCACTTGGAATTTGTATTCTTTTGGGAGAGGGTCAATAAAATACACATCCGGATAAAGTCCCTGGAAACCGTATAGTTAGCGCCGTATAAAATCTCTGAATCTCGCTCTCAAATCCAGATTATCCGGATAGTGTATAACGAAGATTTGCTTGGAACACAACAAGCGACAAGCTCTATCGCTAATTGTCCTTCAGCAATCCACAAGCTACGTAGTGGACTTCATGACCACTGGAATGTTATGTAACAGCATAAACTTTTTAGCTGGTCTCGATACAGTTACTACGTAGTACTCCATGATTGATTTTCCATAAAGACCTTCAATAATTAATGAAAATTGACTTGATACGATCTGTCTTAACTTCACATGCTCAGCTTAAACAAAAGATAGCGGCAAGTTTACCAAGCGCATGTTATTCCGCAAATAAATCGATCATAAGATGTGAGCAAAAAAGAAAGCATCAAGCGTTCATTTGTCTTTTGTCTTCTATGGAATATTCCAGTATTTGATCAATTTGTCAAATGTTACTTTGTATAAATTATGAGAGTTACATAAATTGACCAATGAGAATATTCTTTGCGAATAAGCAGGAAGTCGCTTGAACATGATGCTCGCATCCATCGCCCGCCGCTCGCAGTGCATCGCTCGACAGAGCTCGTCTCTCTTGAAGACGACGCGCCATTTTGCAACCTTCGAGAAGGATGAAGATGGCATTGTGCATATCTCGTCGAAAGAAGATTGGGACGCTCTCGTGGCCACAGGTACGAAGAAGCACTCAACAGGGTTTCGACGGAAAAGTGTATTGTAGGCAAGCCAGTAGTGGCTGATTTCTGGGCTCCATGGTGTGGCAAGTGCACGCAAATCTCGGGATTTTACGCAATCCTCGCTGAAGATTTCCCCGACGTGGTATGTAGTCTCACAGATCGACTCAATTCATGACACGCGGTAGACGTTTGCAAAGCTAAACGTGGCGGAAGAAGGCGTGGGCCCCGTCAAGGAAGAATTCAGCGTCGAAGTGTTGCCTGCTTTCCACTTTTTCAACAAAGGCCAACAAGTGGGCACGCCAGTCCTTGGCTACAAGAAGTCTCCACTCAAAGCTCAAGTGACCAAGTTGATCTCTGAGTAATCGACGTGGTTTATCAGCCCAACTTTGGCGCAGGCTGTATACGCTGTGGTCCGCACCTCCACGACTACTGTAGTCAATCCTGTGTCAACTGAAGTGTCTAAACCTTTTTGCCAATCTTAATTCTATCCCCATCGCACATCATTCCACGTGCCATTTCAACCGACCTAGGTATTTCGATCTTCTTAATCCAATCAAGAGCTCTTCAGCGCAGCTCATTACCCAGCCGCGTTGATTTAACCACGGGGTGCAATGCATATGTGGTCATTTTGCCCTGGGGACAACCATCACCTTGTCAGGAGGAACACAAGGTGCTTGGCGATCACTAGACGCGCAATTTTTGTTTCTTGCTGTCTACCTTTGCTATCGTAGTTGTGCTCCCTGTGGAGGTGAGCAATCAAGAAGGAAATCACAGCGATTGAGCACGTGGAACGCCACCAGCGAGCGAGGAATGTGTCGACACCATCGCCTTGATTTCGATGGATCCACGTCAAAATAGACCATTATACACATTAGTCTATCTATATGGATATTTTGACCGGATGACAATGGTTCGAAGAAACGCGTCGATCATTTGCCGAGATGCTCGTTGCCCGTCAGTCCAAGCGCTTGGTTCCACGCCTTGTTGGCCTCCGCAGCTTTACCTCCTTTGAGAAGGATGAAAATGGCATGGTCAATATCAACTCCAAAGTTGCATTCGATGCGATCGTGGCTTCAGGTGCAATCCACCACCTCAACATCAACCCTCAGATATCGAATATCTAGGCAAACCGATCGTTGCCGACTTTTGGGCTCCATGGTGTGGGAAATGCACGCAGTTATCAGGCTTCGTCGAAAATCTGGCCGAGGACCATCCCAATGTGGTATGATATCTCATCGTTGTGAACTCTCAGTGGACGGATGTTTTGTAGACGTTTGTGCGACTCAACACGGCTGACGAAGGTGTCACGCCAATCAAGGTTGCATTGAATGTCCAAGTCTTGCCGACATTCCGCTTCTTTCACGATGGTAAAGAAGTTGGGTCGCCAGTCACAGGGTACAAGAAAGACCAATTGGGCCATGAAGTGGCTAAACTTGATACCTTGGCCGAATGAAAATCCTTTGTCTTCCAGATTTTCGTCCCTTGGACTCTCTTCGTTGAGAGCTTGGCATGACTTTCATGTAGATCATACTGATTCTCTTGTTCCTTTCTCGTTGCCTTGGGCGTTGGAGCAAATCACGACGATTTCCAGGGACTTCTTTGGTCTCCGATGGACATTTGAAGTTTGTGAATTTCATGACACTTCATGTAGCCTTCCTATTAGGAGCTCAAAGACGAGATAAGCGCAAGATATGCTCAACTTCTATTCTTAAATATGAACCAAGTCATTCGCGACTAGGTATCTGACAGTGTCAGTATGGCCGCGCTCTGTAGCGACAGTAGCAATGGCCACCGACACGCGGCAACTCGCTAGAATGCCTTCTCGAAAGAGGTATTCAACTACAGGGAGGTGGCCATGGAGAGTCGCCCAGTCGATTGGACTGAGGAGTCTTGACTCGTCTTCATCCTTGAGGACTGCGTAGTCCATGGGACTTTCAAGTCTTGGATCTTCTTCCTCCATGAGAGCCGTCTGCGACTCGCTCGTGTGGCAGATTCTCTTGAAGGCCAGCCATTCGTGGTGATACCCGCTGGGCCATATCCCGCTTTCTTGTAAATCGCAGTGTCTGGTCAGGTATTGAACCACTTGCAAGTGTCCATGCGCCGCCGCAAGGTTCAGTGCATTGAGCGTACAGCCTTCCGTCCGATGCGTATGGAGAAATCGGACGATTTCGAGGTACCCACCAGCGGCAGCTCTGTCCATGGCGTCGGTGGAGCAGCCTTCGGTCCGATGCTCGTGGAGAAACTCCACAATTTCCAAATGTCCATGCGCGGCCGCCAAGTCCATGGCATTCTTGGAACATCCGCGGCGACATTCTTGATGCATAAATTCGAGCACATCGAGATAGCCTGCTTTGGCCACGAGGTCCATAACACTTTTTGTGAAGGCTAGCGGGTACGCTTGGTGTAGTTGCTTGGCAATGTATAGCCTGTCGATATTTGATCGTGGGAGCGAGGAGACTATGAAATGCGCTCTTGCATACGGCCCTGTTTGCCGCATCGCTCGGCTATGCATGGCTCGAATCATGCGCGCGACGCCAGGCATAAACGACGTTATGGTTCGAAAGAGATCGACATTGACAAGGACTTGCAATGCGCGCCATGGCGACAACTCTGAATTCCGCCGCCAGGACTGGAGCCAGTAGAACCGCATCTCCCTCGACGACGAAGCGCACGACGAAGACGGCGGTGCCAAGCCTTGGCTTGCCGATACACACCTTCCCATCGACAGTGGTCGAAATGAGCATCTTTGTCAAGGACAGCATGTCAAGAAGGAGCGATGAAACTCGACGGACGACAACGATTCAACTCTGCCACAGGATTTACAAGAGAAAGATGATCGCCAACTTCTATATTTTCGCTAAAAATAGAATAAATATTCGATTTTTATGAGAAATTTCACATATGTCAACTGTCCTTGATATAAACCAAGAGATGGCAATTTCAACATGTGCTTTTGTTGCCACCCAGCGCGCGTTGCGAGTCGACGGAGAGCTCTTCTACCATGGCAATGATTCCTTTGTCTTCATGCCATGGTCGTCTATTCATGTCCGCCTCTTTTTAGCCACGAGCTTGCACGTCATGCTCCAGAGCCGTGTGCTTCAAAGTTTGTCGCTTGTATCCTTCCGTCTCTCTTGTCTCAATCTCCAACGTGGAGCATTTGAACAGCGACTCGAAGGTTTGCAACGACACGGCGTCTGGCCCATGCGACAGCGCGGAATGACTAATCTCTTGGCGAACTCAACAACACGACTCTAGCAAGGCTAATGTATCTGACAACATGGACGGACGCGGTACCCTCTTGGTTTTCTTGGCGTTCAAGATCGTTCTGATGAGTTGTTCGGCTGGACGGCAGTCTCAATATTGTGTTGGCAATTCAAGTGCTATGAGCAACATGCTATCCTTGACGCAGTGAGAGGATAAAATGTATAGCGAGCATGGAATGAAAGGACAACATGAAGATTCAAATCAATTTCTGCGTCATCTCGCTGTTTCAGGTTTCAACCAAACAATAAAATAGGGAGCGCTCGCCACGAATAGTACGACAACGACTGCCCCCCTTCTTCCTCTGTATACGTCCATTCTTTGCACTTTTGACCTCATGATAAAGGCCATCAATCAGTACAGCAAATCAACAAAAAAGTTTGTGGCAAGGGGGCGAGGGGTAACATTCCAGGAAGCGAGTGACTTAAACGAGATCCGGCTGAGAGGAGGTTCTCTCGTCTGAAGAGCAGTTGGTCAACCACATTGCTGGGCCACTGCCGAGAATGGAATGCAGCCACACGGAAATCAAGATTTATGGCATTCTTGGAGAAAATTCTGTCAATGGAATTTCTGCTTTGTCATCCCGATGGCTCCCTGCGGTTGGTCAATGGCCGTGCGAATCTCCGCGAATCGCTCGTGTTACAATTATCAACGCAGACGACACTGGGACGCAATACAAGTGTGCCCCTTTTGTTTCTCCATGCGGTAATCACATCAATTGAGCCAATTGGCATTAACAGGCACATTGCGATCAGAAGAATAAGACTACCGTATTTCGGGTTGATTTATACCTAGCAATTTTAATCATGCATAGGACAAATCAATCCCAAAAGCAAAAAGTGCAACATTTGATCAGATTCGAAATCAACTAGTCTGATTGGCTAACATTTGTACAATTTCTATTGAGTGCAAAGGCCACCCTTATTGGATCCTCCGTCGAGAGGCCATCTGTGTTGCAACGACTTCCCAACGGAAAACAATTTAGTCAGTGACCGTAAGATTCTTGCCACAAACAGTATACGATGCGCAGCTCCGACTGCCATCGCCAGAATTGCAACCAACGTCATCCTAGAGCCATCAACAGTTCGTCCTCCAGTACACCTCTATGATTGGTGTCTTTTCTCCAATCAATTTTAAGTAGGTACAAATCATTCCGAAAACCGAAAACTTTTCAGCTCTGTCGCCAGAGAATTTATATTGAAATTTGTATACTGAAAAGCTCAACATTCAATGAGTGGGACCAAGTAAGAATAAAAATACTAGGTATAAATCAACCCGAAATACGGTATTCGAACTAGATATTAAATTATACAGGAAATTTTCACATCGACAAATACTCGTAGCACTCAACGACAAGAGTAATTTCAAGCATAACAGTACGTTAACTTGATCAATGGCAAGTTATTCTCGGTCATGCGGTCGCCTTTGAAGCACAGGGGAAGACATCTTTCAATTGAAGGTTCAATGGACAAACCTCTTTAAATTGATAAAGGTGAACTTTTTAACATAAGATGTGGTTGCACCCATGTTGGTTTTCGGTTTATTTATAGCATAAACACAAATATCCATGGAACTCTCTCTCCATTTTGCATTTTTCAATTTGCATCCACCTCCAATGGCTCAACAATCTACTGCGTTCCCTTCCACGCCATACACGTCGATTCCTGAAGATCAATTCGAGGCCTTGCATGCGGCCGATGGCAAACTTCGTCTGTTCAACAACATTGTCTGCCCGTTTGGCCACCGCGCGCTCTGGACTGCCCTCGAAGTGAACGCTCCCTTTGAAGTGATCGAAGTCTCCTTGCTTGAAAAGCCTGCCAGCTACGCTGAAAAGTTTAACCGCTATGGCACGGTGCCCTTCTTGTTGGACAATGGCTTTCCAGTCTACGAATCGTCCATTGTCGCTCAATACCTCGATGCCAAGTACGGCAATGGCGATTTGTGGCGCACCAAGGACCCTCAAGGCGCTTCCTTGGCGAATTTGCTCAGTGCAAAGCTCGAAGTCGGCCCATTCTACGCGGTCTTGCGAACGGGTGAAGAGAAGGCAAAAGAAGAATTGCGCAGCGCTCTCTCTGAAATCGAAGCCATCTATCGCGACGACGCCAAGGCGTTCCGCGCCCAAGGCCCATACTTGCTCGGCGCTGAATTGAGCAGCGCTGACATCAACCTCGCGCCTTTCTTGTTCCGTTTCGAAATCCTCTTGGCCCACTACCGCAACTTTAGCTTTCTCGCCGACTGTCCCTCGTTGAAAGCCTTGCTAGACGCTGTCAAGACTCGCCCTGCGTTCCAAAAGTCGATTCGCCCACCTGAAGTGTACATCAACGGCTATTCCAAGTACGTGACTGCTTAAAAATTAATCAAATTCAGTTGTGTGAATCCTAATACTTATCAACTTGCTCCCCTAAACTTTTCCATGGATCGTTCTTGAGCGCTAATGCCAGCACTAAATCCTTTCGTGTGTATTGTAATCAATGGAAGTTTCTCCCCCGCCACCGTCAAAATACTAGCTCCCCCCTTCAGCGTAGCTAGACTAGCAATACCACGTCATTCAATTCTTCATTTGCTTGGATAGGATAACGCCCACCTGCCATACAAAGGATTAACAATAAACATTAAAGTTATCGCCGTCTCCATGCAGCTGGAATTGATGTCCTATTTACTCAAAAGTCTCAAACTCTCCTCGATGGGGATGAAAAGCTAATTCTCTACTGAAGAGATATTTGGGTATCAAGTCTTAATGTAATATATATTATGCACTTGGTCAAGCGCAACAAACACGAACGGTGGAGCCTACAAGCAGCAACGATGGACATTGCACTTGCTCCAACGTCCAAATGGTTGGTGTGCTATCTTTCTTGCAAGAACCCTTGTAGCCACACACGCGAGCGAGAATTGCTCGACTTGCATCGCCCTTTTGTACTTGCGTTTCTGGACAATCAGCCCCAAAATACGACGTTGTTGCGGACGGTGCTGTCGAATCATCAGACTCTTCATCTTCTTCAGCCGGTTCTTGAGTCGGAGCTTCGGTTGGTGCCTCTGTTGGCGCTTCAGAAGGGGCCTCAGTAGGCACTTCAGTCGGAGCATCAGTTGGAGCCTCTGTTTGTGTTTCTGTTGTGGTTTCATTTGGGAATTCAATCGGTGGTTCTGTTGATGGCGCAGTGGAAGAGTTGGCAGATGAAGCTTGGTGATGAATCACATGCGTTGTGTGGGAGCCAACGTCAGAAATCACAACGGGCACATGGCCAAGTTGGCTTTGACGTAGAAACGTTTTAACCCGCTCGACATATTGGGCAAGTTTGTAGACAGAATCCTGCTTGTGGTCTTTGATGCCTTCGTTGGATACGTGAATGCCAGCCACCAAGTCAGTCGGGACACTTCCAGTGGCAATAATTTGCTTGAGTGATTCCAGCTCAGTCTCCTCAGCTGGATTGGTTTCCCGTAGCCCAAGCCAGACCCTGGCACCAACGTTTGAAGCTGCAGCTAGCACGTGGCCCATGCAAGGCGCCGTCATGGAATTGAGGCGCACTGGGACATCGTGGTAGTGTTTGGTTAGATCTTGTTGCATGACCTCAATCGACTTGCACGGCAAGCCATCCTCGGTGCCGTGGGGATTGTAGAGGCTTCCAAAAGATCCACGAGAAAGCAACTCAGCAGCAGCGCACGAAGCCACAAGATGGAGGAAGAAGCGCATATCCTTGGCAAGTTGTCGACTGCCAACAATCAAAAACAAAGATCGTGCCAATGATGATAGGCATATTAAGTTATACAGGATATTTATTTGTCAAAGGATGAAAAAATAAAATGATACAGTGGATATAAATTTCCAGAGAATCCATGGATTATAACATTTCGAAGGTCAAAGACTCTCATTGCCTTTAGCCAAAGCTTGATGGCTCAGCTCTTGATGCATTGGCTTCCTTCTGCTTGTCCTTGCCATGTAAAGCCATGGAAGCATACCACAAAGTAGCCCAGAGACGAGCGAAGTTCCAGCTGAACCTTATAATTCTTCCCCCCTCGGGTTGCCTAAAAACTCGACTTAGTTGGTTTTCATAAATCAACCGCGATAGACAGTGGTCTTGATTGCTCTGATCGAACACGGCTTACACTAAGCACTACATCGTGCCAAACCAAGGACTAAAAGCTGGGGCAAAGCCCCATGACTATGCAAAGCTTTGTTGGCCTCGCTTAATGCAGGTCAAAAGAAAACCTCCTTCGCTAGGCTCATGTCGGTTTTCAAGTTTTGCGTCCTGGGGCTTGACTTCTGTCGCTTTGCCTTAGACTTGCTTCGGCTTTCATACAAGTCAGAGTTCATGCAACTTTGGCGATGTGTCGTGTTTGCTTCCGTTGCTCGATTTTGGATCACTGCTTCCCAATGACATCGATTCAGCGATGACTAGAGGTGCTACTTAACTTTGCTGTCCCAGCAGAATTTTTCACCGCCTCGTCGTTCCTTTCGTCTTTGAAGAGTGGATAACTTGCTGATGATAAGCACGCTTTCCAAGCCAACGCTCGCCATCTCGCCACTCGACTGCATAAATCACTCTATTGATAGTAAACTTATATATCACACTTTTCAAATGTCCCTTAGTTACGTGAAAACCGGCCCCCTTCGTGCCCATAACAAATCTTTTCTCAATCACTTTTGCAATAATCCCTTGGTTTGCTTCCATGCACACTGAGAAACAACACGTGGAGAGTTGAGATTCTGTGCAACCTGTCAACGTCACACGGTTGTCGGGTCAGTTGTAGAGGAGGCAATGAAGACGTAGATTCGCTTCTATGAGAATGATTTGCGCCTCAACACTGTGGCGGCTGGTCAAAGATGTGTAGCACTTGAAAGTTTGGACGATTCCTGTCGCGCCGGCATAACGATCCAAGTGCTTGAAATCTAATCGTTGTGGTTGGACTTTTTACAAAACAACTTTGCCACAATCGTTGACTGTGCTGTATGAGCAGCTCTGCAGCTCCTTGCGCTCGCTCGCCAACAGCCTGGCGGCCATCCCATCACGTCAAAGACTTTGGACAGTCCAATGGAGCCTTATCGATGGGAAAGAACTCGAAAGAATGGGTAGAGAAGTGATTTTGGGCGAACTTCCAAATGCAATTCGACGAGCAAAGCCGAGTCAAAAATGGATACATATTCAAGCTTCGTCAATGTCCACGATGGAATAATCATCGAGCAATATTGCTTGAAGCAAAGGACAATTGGGTTTGCGTTGCGTGTGGCGGCGCTGGAAGCGTGTGAAATGTAACACAAGGCGGGTGCGACCTCTGCAAGTTCGAAGTTTGGGTTTGTCGACGTTAGGAGGTTTCTTCCATCGTGCCACTCTTCGTCTAACGTATCAACCAAAGCCGCCGATCCCACCGGCGAACTAATCAGTAACGACAAATCCACCCTTGTGTCTGTTGAAATACCCATCTATCCTAATGGGTTTGGGATGGTTTGTTGCCTAGCCAGTTGGATTTCCTCGGCTCCTTTAGAACTTTAGTTCATTAGTCACAGGGATTAGGTGAGCGACCCTTCAGCGCGTTCCCAACTGTTGGGCCGTGGTTCTTAAGCCGCCGCTTCCAAATATCACATCTGTTTTACACTCACGTTCCTCTATCCGCTCTTTACCGGCTATCGCCTCCTAGCTGCTCTAGGAACTCTCAGTGGAATTGATCTGTTGCTCCCCCAAGGTCAATCCGGACAACTGGAGTGGCATCCAGAGGATTGCCCTTAGACCAAGGGTGCAGGGTGAAATGTAGTAGGTTATGAGCCCAAGGGCTTCCCCCTTGGAATACCTTTGGTTTGCCTTTTGTGCTATGCTCCTCACCGCCTCGACCCCAGTTCAATGGCGCTGAGTTTGAAGCTTCAACGCACGAACGGCACTATGTTCGAATTTGGAAGATATCTTCGAACAGCTACCCAGCATCAGTTCCCTTTCTGAACTACCTTCGTTGTTTGCTCCATGGCTCCTTCCAACCCACGCAACCGCAGTCGCGACCGTTCACGATCCAGCAAGTCTTCGCGATCCCGCGACGGCGACCGTGGATGACCTAGTGGAATGAGTGAACAACAGCCGGTTGGTCTTCAAGTGGTTCCATCGTCGAGCCACAACGACCGCGTGAAGGCTGTTGGTGCTGTGAAGTGGATGTCATCGAAGAACTTTGACGGCAACAACTTTCATTACTGGATGAAAGCCACTTGCAACCATCTCAAGGCTGCGAGGCTCTGGGAAGTCGTGATCGGCACTGAAGTTCGACCAGATGTTGCTCATCTTGCTGCTCAGTGGGACCATCTCGATCGTCTGGCTGTTGCTATTCTGATGGACTCTATCCGAGACGATCTACTATTTGGCATCACTGGCGAAGAGACAGCCGCGATGATCTGGGCCTTCATCACCAGCAAGTACCACGATGTGAAGTGGGGCACCAATGCTGGCTTCCTCGGGAAACTCACTGGCTAGAAAATGGCCAACGGGCCTAATGTTAATGACCATCTGACCGCCTTCAAGGAGCTGTCCGAGAAGCTCAATGAGATGGGTGAAGGTTTGAATGGCAGCCAGCTCACTGCTCTGTTGTTGGAATCGTTACCTGACAGTTGGAACACCTTCAAGACGACTTTTTGGATAATGAAGAGTGCTCCAAGCTACGACGAGTTGGAAGCAAACATTCGAACTGAAGCAGCTCGCCGCGGAAGCGAAATAGTTGCCAAGCACCGTGAAGACAAGCGGGCGCTCGAGGGCAACTTGGCTGATGCTGCTGAGACTCAGGCGACTCAGTCGCACCTTGAGCTGCAGCGACGCATTGAAGTTATCGAGGCTAATCTGGCTCGAACCGATAGCCACCATGCTCGACGCCCTCAAGGACCACGTTCATCCAATCCGCACGCGAATGAAGTCTGTGGCTATTGCAATCGACGTGTCCACAAGACGGAGAAGTGCTTCCTGAAAAGGAAGCATAATGCGGAAGTTGAGCAAGACAAGAGTCGTACCAAGGTCCCTGAAGCGAATATGCGACATGGTGACGACGCTGATGTCCACCTCAGCAGTGAGGATGGTCCCAGTCAAGCCATCGATCACTGGAACTGGTGTGGTGCTGCCACGCTCGAACCCAAGGTTGCCAACCAAGTTGACCAAGGACAAGTCGACAGGAAGCTCGCTGAGACTGAATGGATCTTGGACACTGGCGCGACCCATCACATGTGCTTCGTCAAGGGCATGTTCAACGATTTACAACCTGTCGACTCGTCTTTGGCTAACTTTGTTGGACTGCCAGACGGCGGGAAAATCACCATCGAAGGCATCGGCACGGTGAAGCTTCGCGTGAAGTGTAGTGCCACTGGCAACCAAGCCACCATTCAGTTGAACCAAGTGCTCTATATTGCGCGGTTCAATCGCAACGTCCTGTCTGTGCCAAAGGCGTACGCCGCAGGCCTCCGGTTCAACCTCGACGCCAAGCCCGGCCAGGTGGTATTTTCATACGGTGATCAGTCAATCGTCTCAGCTGACACCGGTGGTACACCGCTTTACATCCTTCGGCACATTCCACCAAGCCCTCAACCTGTCCAAGCAGAGGCCAACGCGTTGATGGCTCAGCCAACGTTTGACCTCCGGCACAGACGTCTTGGTCACTTGAATGCCCACGATATGAAGCGATTGCTGGACAAGGACATTGTCCGTGGATTCAAGGTGACTCGGTCCGACCTGAACGGCTGGATTTGCGACGCCTGTGAGCTCGGTAAGAAATCCAAAAGAGTCAAGCTGCCGTCCGCCACGACACCCGCGGACAAATGCAATGCCAAAGTACATTCAGACCTAACTGGTCCCATCGAAACACCAGCCATCGATGGAGCCAGGTATGTCTGCTTGTTCGTTGACAGGCACTCTGGATACATCTCGTGTTACTTCCTCACGAAGAAGAACGAGTTCAATGATTTGCTTGTCCAACACCGAGCACTCGTGGAGAACAAGCACAACTTGCCGCTTGTCGAACTGCACTCGGACAATGGTGGCGAGTTCCAAGCGCCAAAAGCTTGACTACAAGGCCATCCGTGGGATCTTCCTTGGTTACGCCGAAGACAGGCATGCGTACAAGGTGATGGACTGTACCACCGGCAAGCCTGTGGTATCCATCCATGTGACATTCGACGAATTGGACTCGGTGGCTTCTCAAGAACTCAAGCGGAACGAGCTGAGGAAACTCGACCAGAACTACGAGCCACGTTCGCCTATTACAGTCGGCAAGCCTCCCAAGACATTGATTTCCTGTTCAATGGCGACACCACCATGACGGCGCTCAATGAAGAGAAAATCAATGCGTTGGAAAGCTTTGTCCAACATTTCAACCTCTGGGATGATGACTCCGGCGAGACCAACCTTGTTGAAGCATATGGCGGTTGTTTCCAAGTGTCTGGGCTCACCTTCAAGGCCACAGACAGCAACGTCGTCAAGGTCTCCAAGCTACAAGCCAAATCAGAGGAGCTTGTTGGCGCCGAAGTCGAGTTGGCTCGAGCTGCTTGCTACAATGTTGCCTTGCCAGCAGCCAGAGTACCAATCCCAAGGTCCTTCCAAGGGCCATGGCGTCCGATGAGAAAGACCACTGGGAAGCTACCATCAGGAAAGAGTTGGATTCGATCAAGGCCAACGGCACCTGGAAGTATGTGCAAGCCCCAGAAGACAGAAAGCCGTTGAAGACTACTTGGGTCTTCAGAGTGAAGGAGAAGAGCGACGGTATCATCGAGCGGTTCAAGGCTCGGCTCGTCGCGAAGGGCTTTCTGCAGATCAAAGGCCTTGACTACAGCGGGGTGTTTGCACCGGTGATGCGTCTTGAAAGCCTGCGCACACTCCTTGCTGTGGCCAACGCCCATGATCTATCAGTCGATCAGATGGATATCGACACTGCCTTCTTGAATGGCATCCTCCAAGACACGATTTACATCGACTTGCCCGAAGGCCTCTCGGTTGAGGACATACTCGACGAGATTGACTGGGTGGGTGCCAATCCAACAGCTGCTGATGTTAAGCGCGTGGCCTGTCTATTGGTGAAGGCGCTCTCATGCTTGAAGCAGTCTCCTCGAGAATGGCACAAGGTGCTGACAGCCTTCCTCGGTGAGATTGGTTTCGAGAAGACCAATGTGGAATCTTGCATTTACACGAGGCAGACCAACGGCCAGCAAGCAATCATCGCCATCTACGTCGATGATCTTGTGCTTGTTGCTCAGAACGACCATGTGATGGCTGACTTGAAGTCTGCGATTAAGCAACGCTTTGCGTCAAAGGATATGGGTCCCATCCATTACATCTTCGGGCTGAAGATCATCCGCGATCGGAAGAAGCGATTGATCCACATCTCTCAACCGTTGAACGCTCTCAACATGCTCAAACGGTTCCAACTCGATCGAGCTCGCCCAGCGACGATCCCGCTCAATGAGGTTCTTAAGGCAAGCGATTCGCCAACCGAAGATCAAAGCAAGTCGGAAGCATATGCTGCCATGCACGCCAGGTACCGACAGGGTGTGGGATCTCTGATGTATCTCATGCTTAGCACAAGGCCAGACTTAGCCTATGCGGTCCAGTCTCTTAGCCGCTTTCTCAATCGTCCAGGAAAAAACATTTCGGCGAAATGAAGCGCATCATGCGCTATGTGGCGGGCACGATGAGCCACGGCCTGCTCTATCGTGGCTCTGAGCTAGACATGTGTGGCTACACTGATTCCGACTATGCAGTCAACCCTGACAACAGACGGTCTGTCAGTGGCTACTGCACCTTCGTCGGGAAATGCCTTGTCTCTTGGGCCTCTTAGACTCAGGGGATCGTGGCTCAGTCGACGACCGAGGCCGAATATATCGCCCTTGCTCAAGCGGCCAAGGAGGTGCTTTTCATGAAGACCCTCAACTGCGAATTGGGCAACCCAATCAAGACTGGCTCCATCATCCGAGTGGACAACCAGCCAGCAATGGCGACAGCCTGCAACCCAGTAAACCACTCTCGAACCAAGCACATAGACGTGCGATAGTACTTTGTCAGAGAGCGCGTTCAGCTGGAAGAGCTCGAGCTCGAATATGTCCCCTCCAGGGACAACGTTGCCGACTTCTTCACCAAACCTCTTGTAGCTGCTGTGTTTGTGCCACTGCGCGAGAAGTTGGGCCTTTGTCTGCCCCCTGTGTCTCCAAGCACTCCAACAACTACAACCAACAGTGCGCATCCAAGCGCTCACCTGTGTAACTCTGCGTGTACAAGCGCCCCTGCGACTTTGCGTGTACCAACGCCCAAGCACTTCCCAGTGCTTCCTGCGCGCTCTAGCGCTTTCTGCATGTGCCAGTGCTTACACGACACTCAGTCAAACCACAAGAGCCTTTTAGGGGACTGTCCAGGCCGGGAGGGTGTTGAAATACCCATCTATCCTAATGGGTTTGGGATGGTTTGTTGCCTAGCCAGTTGGATCTCCTCGGCTCCTTTAGAACTTTAGTTCATTAGTCACAGGGATTAGGTGAGCGACCCGTCAGCGCGTTCCCAACTGTTGGGCCGTGGGTCTTAAGCCGCCGCTTCCAAATATCACATCTGTTTTACACTCACGTTCCTCTATCCGCTCTTTACCGGCTATCGCCTCCTAGCTGCTCTAGGAACTCTCAGTGGAATTGATCTGTTGCTCCCCCAAGGTCAATCCGGACAACTGGAGTGGCATCCAGAGGATTGCCCTTAGACCAAGGGTGCAGGGTGAAATGTAGTAGTGTCGAGATATCACTGCCACATGGAGGCACCCGCCATCGCGCCAGGCTCCATGTATTACGTTACTCTACGTCGCCATCTCCATTTACAACATTCTCTCACGAATCATCGGTAACTTCTCCGTCGTTGACTTGCCGGTGGAACGAGTTGAACAAGCAATCTCGAGCGGCCACGCAGCGAGCCTTTTTGTCCATGCTCCATGCCGTTTTTCTCCCGCCAGAGCGGCTGTCGCCACGACGATGAGACAGAAGCGATGGTATGACCTTGGACCGCGCCAGTTGGACGGGAGCATCTGGGTCCCCACTGTCTTGTCGTTTTGCAGGATCTCTTTAAAAGATTACGATTCGTTGTAGCACCCACAGTGAGTCTAGTCATGATCAATCCATTCCTCAACACCTTTATAAAGCGAGCTGCTACGGTACTGTAGCCTTTTGATAGAATCTATAGACCCTATAGATAAAATTTACAAAGTTATTTGCCTGGGGACAGTGATGACAACCAAGTCGTTGTGGTCTATTTTGTTTCCTTTCGAGTGCAAAGTAAAGGGAAATAGGGCCACAGCTGGCCGCCATACATTAGCGCGGTATCAAGTGGACTCTTCTTGACTTAGTGCGCATTCGACATGTGTATGCAAGGATTCCACCTGGTTGGGGCTCTCCACGCCACGTTTTCAACGAGATGGTCATAAAGATAACCTGCTAAAATTTATAAACTGTCATATTAACTTTTTTGAATGTTATCAATATATGAGAGGTCTTTTAATTTCCGATGAGGTGATACGGCAATTTGAACTCCAATTTCAAAAGCTAGAGGAAGCAAGGTCCCTTTCACAGTCCACTTTAATACAGCTCCATGACAACGAGCGAAACACGATTGCAAGGGAGAAAAATGTGCTGAACGAACGCCCAAAAAGCGAAGTTGCCATGTCGACAATGGAGACAATCAATTGGGCCAAGGTAGCATGGGGGGAGATCGAGAGCACAACAATTACGATCTGCTGGAGACATACGGGCATCCTTCCAAGTCGACGTGAATTTCAGATAGAAAACTGTCTTTCCTTATTCCTGTAATATTCTATATTTGTACCTCTGAAACTTTTGTTCCTTCATGACAGCCTCGACTGTACTACACTTTCACCATCCATCGATCCATCATTACGCCACAACGATGATTGCCACGCCGCCTGAGCTTACGCTGTAGTACAGTACTAGCACTGAATACACCTCGCAGTCCTCCCGTTTCTTGCATCCATTCGCGTTGAGCCTCTTACACATCGGTGCACGTTGTTTTGTAGCGCTAACTAGCTAGCTATGTGCTGGCCATAAGTTTGCCTTGCATTTTGAAGCTTTTCTAGCTAAAATGACCTTATCATGAAAACACCGCCGCTGTCCATTGAGAGAGAGAGCGGTGTGTGGAATAATATGCATCCTTGTTCCGTGGCATTTTCATCTCGTTGTTTACTTCTCACTGTATTACCACCGATGGAATGCCAGCAGCAAGCTTTTTGTTACAGCCACGCAGATGGGAAACTCATCCTTTTTGTCGGCCACGCGACGAGCTCGACTTTTAAATTGTATGGCAACCATCGTTTGCGATCGGCAACTATCAGAGAATCCGAAAGAAAGCTGAAAAGTCAGATAAGTGAATCAAAAGTCAGAAGCGTGTCTCATGCCACATGGGATGACTACTTGACTTGAATAATGTATACCATTATGTTAAGTGCGTTAATATAATGGTATACATCTTGCAAGCTTCGACCAGGTTTTCTTTTAGTATGCCTGACCCTCACCCCACCGGTGAAACCCCCGAGGACACCCAGATAGGCACATGTATTTCTGACTTTTGATACATTTATCTGACTATTCAGCTTTCTTTCGGATTATTCACATGATGCCTTTGCGATCCTCCACAGCCACATCACTCAACACATGACGTGGACTGCTTACACTTGGCCATGTGGCTGGAAAGAAAATTGAAACAATGGAATCGACGATGTCTGTTTCCCGACATTTCACTCTCTGGATGGAGCGGGTAGTAAACTTGCAACATGTTTACTCGCACCGCCAAGGCCCAAGCTTTCTCATCATGCTATCAAGAGCTTGATGCGTTTCAAACTTGTTTACTAAAAGAGAGAGAGATAAAAACCTCCTCGTTGCTCGTCGCGCAGCTCATTCTCACCATGAAATCATTTCCAATGAACGTGTTGACGGCATTTTGTGAAATACTCATCAAAAATTCGAAGTTGACTCGACCGTAGTTTGGCGGCGCTGTGTGTCCCATTTGAAAACCAGCAGGGAGCGCGTGGTGTGTTCAGTGGCGCTGTTTACTTGCAGAGTTCATCGGACTGCTGCAGTGTGGCATCGTCACGACGACAACACTACTTTCAACCAACCACAACGAATCCAGTCGAGTTTTATTTTTTTCTTGGACCATTTGACAAAGTTTCTCGTCTTGCAACAACACCGCGCCGTCGTCCATGGAACGCAAAGGCCAATTGAGCTTCATATTAAACGAGCCGCCACCTTTGAGCGCCTATGCGCTTCCTCGTCTGGACGAGTATACTAGATTGCCACCGCTGGCCAAGAAACGCCCGCTGGATGCCTTGTCCCCAAGCGAAACGGTCAAATCGACCACCGCGTCGATCGCGTACTCCCCCGTGAAGAAACAACTGACGAAACGAAGCGAGAAATGCCCCGTGCCACTCGGCGATGGCCTCTTTGCCAAACGTGGCGTCGCCCCAAAGACGCCACTCGACAAACGAAGATACAACCGAGAGCGACAGCAAAATCTCCGCAAGCAGGAAAACCTCGAACGACAGACACTTCGCCACCAAGCGCAAGAACTCGAGCGCGAGTGGGAACGCTTGAGCCATCAGAAACGACTGCGCATGTCCAATTCGCCGCTCATGCCACAATCTGCCGCCTCCATGCATCACCTCTTGAATGCCCGCGTCGCTGGCTACACCGCTTTTGCCCAGAGCATTCAAGAATGGGTGGCCAAGATCCTCCAAGACGTCGACGCCGACATGGAGTGGCTCCAGTCGCTCGAGAAGATGTCCGATGGGTCGTCGTCTGCTTGCACGAACGCTCAACCTTTGGTCTACTCGGCGCTGGATGTGGACTTGAGCGGGCTCCCCCCCAGCTCTCGAAAGCGCATGTACAACCGACTTCGGCAACGGCTTTACCGACAGCGGGAACTCCGCGAAGTGGAATTACTTCATGAACAAGTGCGTGAACTGAGTGAGCAAGTGGAGCTGTGGAAGACAAACCCCCGTGCTGCGGCCGCACAAATGGGCGAAGCGTCCGAAAAATTGCGCACGGCGTTGCGGCACAACGACCAACTCAAAGCCCGCGTGCAGCAGTACGTGCAATTCGCGGCCCAAGTTCATGAATGGGTGCGCACGTCGTCCAGCCAACTCGAGGACGACTTTCCCCTCGTAGCATCTCTCTCAAGTTAATCCTCCCCCTACAAAGTTTTTTAATTATTCCAACCTTCTGTCGAATCTTGTCCGTCCTTCCAACGACAAACCAAACTCAGGCCAAAGATTACGATGAAAGCAATCACGTTGGAAGTATTCGTAATGGATCGCGTTGAGTCCAACCGCCCAATAGCTTGGATCTCGACCGTTTGACTGTCCTGGCTGCGCTTAGTCACGCTCCAACCTGCTACTGAACAATTACATGGGACCAAACAGTTGGTATTTTTACCAATCTCGAAAACCACGTCGGACAATGTTGCGTTTCTGCACGTGGATGCAAACGAACTTTGTGTCGAGCACGCCAACTTGATATTTGCGTTGAGAATGAGCTAGAGCTTTTTCAAATTGCCCACGAATCCAGCTTGGCATCGATGTCTAAACAAATTAGTTTCTCCAAGCGATGGAATCGTCTTGTCATTACCAGCAGCAACAGCAGCGCAGTCATCAACACATGCTGGTACGGGACATATCTTTTCTGCATCATTCTGAATCGATCTACCACGCTCGAGCTCGAAGTCAACTCCTTTGTCAATTTGTTGAATTGTACAGTGGCAATGGCGCAACGTACGCCTACGAGTACAGTGTAAGTTTGGAAACCAACGAAGTCGGGCCGCACCTGAAAAAAAAAGACCCGCTTCGTCACCATCTACAGTACAAAGGTTACCTTCTTCGATCGTTGTTGATCTTTGATGCGTCAAATTGTTTGACAAAGCATCCACAAGAGAGACATGGCCACTCTGTTGTTGGACTTTCCTGTGAATTTTCAACAACTGCTTCATCGCATGTTGTGGGAAATTTACAGGAAATACAATGCAGGATCTTTCACTGGCGTCGCGCGTGGAAAGTTGCAAGCTTCCATTCTGTGGCTAAAAATTGTTTTCATACATAATTAGTCGAATTACAGCAGCGCGACGACCGCTTTCAAATGCTTTGTCTCACTTTGGAAAAAGTCTTCCACACACGACTTGACAATCGCATCGTTGGCACTGGGAGGTAATCCTCCTTCGTAGACAGCCTATGCACCGAAATCACTCCACAAGTACAACACAATCACGCACCCCGAAAATGTAGCCCATGTCGGCCATGAGATTTGGTTGCATTGGCATCGCCTGAGCCTTTGCCTCGGGTTGTTTGGCTTGACGAGCATCCCATTGCGTTTTGCGCAAGGACATGTCGTCTTCGAGTGCCTACAAAGTAAATGTTGACCATCACTGTTGTCCACTCCAAAGCTCGTACTTGTAATTTGACAAGCGCTTTCGATACCGTGCTCTCGCCTTCAGCAACGCTTGCTTGCAATGCTACGAGTGTACGCTTGTGGTTTTCCAATTGAGATTCCAATTGATCCATGTAGGCCATGTGTGATTCAATAGCTACAATGGCATTTTCTACGTAGCAAGGCTCGACTTGACATACCTGCGGGGGATGTGTCGTTCTTGTTCATACCAATGTTAGAAATGGCACCGAGCCCATTCAGAGCATACATGGCCATGCCATCGGCTTCTTCTTTAGGATCGAGGGATGGAATTTGCTTCACTGCTTCTGTCATGCCTTCTTTCATCACGCTGACTTCATTTTCCATCTAACTTTGAATGAGAATGACTAAATGGAGGATAGTTCAACCTTTTCCAAAGAGCCCTCGAGGCCACTCAATTGAGATCGAAGGTCCAACATACTTGGCTTCAACTTTTCGAGCAACAAGCGCATGCCTTTGATCGATCGAATGTTTTCCACTGGTTGCTGGAGCATTCGACTTTGCAAAATTCGCATGGACGTCAAAATAAATGTGAAATGCAAGCGAAGCGCATGAAGCAACTTGTTGCGATACATCGCAACTTGGCTCCACAATGTCGTCGACGTTTCAACACCGACAGCTTCATACACCGCGCACAAAATCACAAATGCGTCGTATTCATGGTTGCTTTCAGTTGTCATACAAGTTTGAATGGTGGATCGAGTGCTCCAGCTCAAGCTACCAACGGCTTGAACCACTTGACGCACCAACAAAAGCGAATCCAAAGTACCTATACATTTCCATAAGCTGCAATCCATCAAGGGCTGTAGAGTACCAAGAGGGGGCTCGTTGGCTAAGTCTCGCTGAGTCACAGGGGCAGACTTTGGAGCAGCAGGAACAGCCGCCTCGTTCTTAGCGTCAGCCATTGACACTGGACCGTTGTTGTTATTGTTGCCTCCAAAAAGAGAAACGACCGACATGCCGATCGTATCAATCAAGTTCTTCGACTCTTCTTTCGGCTTGTTTGTTTTGCAAGATGCAGAAGACGCGGTAGATACAACCATGGCAGTCGAATTTGTCGCCGTAGAGGCAGCAGTTGATGAGTCATCTTCCAAAAGCTCGACCTCAGCAGCTTTTCCAAGTGCTTGAGGCATCTGTGGTGGCGGCAAACCGAGCGTGCCACTAATTTGGGCACAAATAGATGTGTTTTCTTGGACCCATTGCCCAGTTGCTTCGCGAAACTACGGCGAGAACGATTCATTTGAAGAAACCAACGATACATACCTCTTTGAGCATTCTTTGGACACGGACAGGGTCTGTGTTGCGATAAATCAATTGAATAGGCTCCACACATGCAGCAATATCGTTGTTGATGTAGCCTTGAATGCTCAGCACTTCTTTGAAGCAATTACGCCAGTTCCGTTCTTGGTTCGTCTTAAGCTTGTCTAATTCTTGCACACCCAACGTTGTCATTTCAGTGACTAGGCGACGCATTTCGCTCTGTACAGCTTGCCATGACTGCAACAAGCCACGGACAGCATCTCCACCAGGGCCGTAAACCAATAAATCTCCACCAGGTCCAGCCAAGAGACGAGCTTTGCGGCAACTGACAATTAAGTCGGCCATTAGTTTCAACATGGCATGGAGACGGGTGAACATTTCTGACCAAGACAACATTAAAGACCGCTACGTAATTGGAAAGCGTACCAAAGGCAGGTCCAGCCGTCTCTGGAGGCAACGAGACGACACCAGAATTGCTTTGCTTGAGGAAGTCAACAGGATTTGTCAGTGGCCCGCCAATAATGGATGGCACGATGGCATTTTGGTGCTCGTCAGAGAAAACCTAGATACAATGGACATTACAGTGAGGGCGGTTGATCAATGCTGCCTTCTTACCGCAGTGTGATTCATCATTTGAACTTCTTCGGGCGAATTGGTCAAGAGTAATTGCTGACTGTTGGATTTCTCCTTTTGGCTTGTAGCGTACGGCGAAGCAGGAAAGAGTTCTTTGAAGCCTGGTGTTTCCAACAACAATTGCAACATTTGACCAGACTTTGTGTTCATGACTTCCTGTGCATCGTGTCAAAATTAGTACATTGAAAATACGAAACCAAACCTTCATGCCAGCGTGTTGCTGTGACTGCAAGTTGCTAATAGTACAGTCATTAGGAGCATTTGGCGTGTTGCGGAAGACATAAAAGAGAAATTGCACGCCATGAACCAATGCATCTTGACCTTTGGCTTCCAAGACTGTCAATTGCTCCTTGGCCGAGGCATGTGCTCGCTCTGTTTCAATGATTGGCAAAACTCTAGAGATATCTTAAGGATAGACTGCAGCGACCTAAGGCTTACCGATATTCGAGGATTTCTCTGACGTCCTTCAACGTCGCCATGAGGGAACGTTCGCCATTGCCACTCGTAAAGAGTTTTTGTTGGCCGTATTGAATCTTCTTGATGTATTGCATTCGGTTCTCGACTTCATTGACTATATATTCCGTCGTGCAAGACGCACTAGCGAGCACATTGAGCGCCCAATATTTGATTTCTTCTAGCAACAAAGTACGCGGGTCATTCAAATACTGCACGTGGAAACTCTTGCGGTCGTGACGGTCAGTCTGGTATGCGCAAATGCTGGAGATAATGCCTTCAGCGGGATTTTTAAGCAATCCGACCATGTCTTGCATCTTTCGGACAAACGTATGCTCGTCAAAGTCGCCGACGACTGGCATGTACAGCGGAACTTTGAAATTGTCATCCATCTTGAGAATATGCGGCAAATCTTTCGGCTCCTTGTTGTAGACTTCGCAGTATGTCTTATGTAGAAAGTTCATCTGGTCGACTTCAAGGCTCGAATAGCCTTGGTCCCATGGATTCCATCGCACACCCCAGTTCGCCATCTTCCTCGTGGGTTGCCCAATGTTACAGACTTCCCCAGATCAATCGTTTTGTATATTATACTGAACTCAAGTCAAAACGAATATTACTTTATAAAGTACGATTTGGAATTTATCAATTTTCATTTATTTTTTCTGTAAATTACCTTACTCCAAAGTTGAATTGATGAGCTTTACGATGCTTTAAAGTGTCCCCCAGGAGAAAGAATTTCATAAATAGTGAGGCTAATAGCATGAACGCTACGCTTGAGGTCAAACTATTGGGTATGACATCGTATAAATGTTTGTGAAGCTCAAATGAAGTGAAACATGTTGACGTGGGGGAAAGTATGACCTATTCGATCCCTTGATTGTCTTGCAGGCACACATTGTCTACCTACTTCAAGGACATATAAGGATTTTATGCAGATTGCTGAGCACCACGGTCGGGCGATTGTTTTCTGCCTCCAATTGATATTCTGAGGGGGATGGGCTAAGAAAGGGGAAGCCAGTCATTTCCAGTCGAGAAGCAAGTTAAATAGAAGGCGGATAATTAGGGATCCGATGCGATTCGTCGACGTGGGCGAGAATGAAAGCGAGAACGAGAGGGGTAGCCTCGTAAGAAAACCATCTTGAGAGCAATTACTTACAAACTGGATGAGAAATTCTTGAGAAAAATAGCATGAAGTTTGTATTGCCATTGAGAAATGAGAAATTAATAAAAATTGAAAAATTCTAGTAAATAATTTTCTTTCTTCCAACACTTCGCAATTATCCGAGCATATTTTCATTGACTTCACGAATTTCTCGTTTGATGGAGGGGGAAGACATGGGGGCAATCTGTTTTCCGACTAGGGAAGATGAGGGGAAAGCATGCAGAGAAGGACATTTGCGATGATAGTCCTTGAATTTATAGGCTAAAGGACTTATTAAAGTAAGCCTCTTGCCCCCCCTCCCGAATATTCATGACATAGTGTCCTGGTACATGAAGGAAAATTTGAAAGCTGCACAGACGTGAATTTAGACGCAACTTCGCACAACCATCCAACGATTGCACCCGTGACATGCCCCAAGCGGCGACATGAACTCGTCCAGATGGTTGGAGCAGATGGAAGCACATGAGAAGAATGAGTTCAAATGCGTGTGTGTGTCACAAAAACCATGTCTTGATTACGCTGTGATGCTCAAATTGGGCGCAGACGACGTCGACGACGGTGGTAAAGCCGCAGGGTGCGACAGTCCCTCCAGTTTGAGCGTTTGAGCAATATGCGAGCACGTCGACGAGTTCTCCAGCACCCACTTGCTGGTCGAAGCTTTGAAGTCCTACGAGTTTCGCTTGTTAGCTTCATGCGTGCATGGAATTTCTTGTACCTTGGCCATCTGAATGTTCATCACTGGATTAGTGGCTTCAATGATTCGGCGGATAGGGTCTTGCGTTGCTTGCACGTCGTTCAACATGTACGATTCCAATGACAACACACGAGTGAAGCATGCTCGCCATGCCTTTTCACTCGACGACGATCGCAACTTGTCTAATTCCGCCACGCCTCGCTTCTTGAGCTCCGTCGCAATATTCATAACTTCACCTTCAACCTACAAAAAGGAGTAAATTTCTGGCAACCTTGAGCCCTCCCTACCGCTTGGAAGGTTTCCATGAGCACTCGTAAATGCGATCCCCCAGGGCCATAGACGAGTAAATCGCCTCCTGTACCAGCAAGAAGACGCGCTTGACGGATTGAGACAAGTAAATCCGCCAAGAGTTTCAGCATGCCATGCATTTTAACAAACAATTCTGCAAAGCAGTCGTAAGAAATTCAATCATCCAACAAAGTAATCATACCATAAGTATCTGGCGGGAGGAAATTGACAACGCCACCGTTCGACTGTGTCAAATATGCCTTTGGCGTCCACGACACGGTTGGGTTCGACAAAAGCAAGCTAGGGACGACTGCTACTGCTGACGAGTCGGTGAAGACCTAGAGAAATTAAGAAATAGATTAAAAAATACGATCGAAGTCAAAAGACTCACCGGATCGGTTGCAATAGACTTTTGTTGCTCTGGAGTAAGAGCAATAAGCTGCGATTGTCCTCCTGTAACGTGATGATGGCTTTCTGGGAAGAGTGTTCTAATGAGTCATGAGCTTTATCAGCGTTTAAGGAGCAAAGAAACATGTACCGGAAAGGGCTTGTTGATAACAATAGAAGCAGCATTTGACCGGATTTGGTGTTCATGGCTTCCTATAAGCGCCAGAGGGTCTTAGAGTCTCCGACAGAGTAAAAAATACCTTCATGGCAGCGTGTTGCTGCGATTGCAAGTTGGTAATCGTGCAGTCGGCTGGCGCATTTGGTGTATTGCGGAAAATATTGAACAAAAATTGAACGCCATGGATGAGAGCATCCGTGCCTCGTGATTCGACGACAGTCAAATGTTCCTTTGCACTTGCTTGGGCACGTTCACATGCAATCATGGGCAATATACGCATTTCGAGAATTTCGCGCACGTCTTTCAGTGTTGTCATAAGCGTGCGTTCCGCCATGCCTGGTTTAAATAAATCGCCACCGCCATATTGTAGCTTCGTCAAGTAATTTTTACGCATCTCAACTTCTTTTTCAATGGATTCAGTCGTGCAGGCGGCACCAGCAAGTCGTGTCATGGCCCAGATCTTCATTTCTTCGAGTAACAACGTGCGTGGGTCGTTCATGAACGCCGTGCCGATTTGAAAGCGCTCGCTGCGTTCTTGTTGGTAGCCGCAGATACTACTGATGATTTCTTCAGCAGGCTGACGCAGTAGACCCACAACGCCTTGCATTTGCCGCATGAACGTATGTTCGTCAAAGTCCATCTTCTTGGGGGTGTACAGCGGCGATGTAAACGTCTCGTTCATCTGCAGCACATTGGGCAGATCCTTGGTCTCAATGCCGAACGATTCAAGGTAGACGCGATGGACGAACGTCATTTGCTCGAGTTCCTGCGACGAGTAGACGTTTCCCCATGGATTCAATCGAAGTCCCATCTTGACCAACACAACGAAAATGGAGACACTTCCTCGGAACCGACTAAAAAAATAAAAACTCAAATCACGTTTTATTCCACGTTTATTATAGAAATATATTTTGACCAACATTGAACTTTCGCTCAAATTTATTCGAATTAATTGAAATATTTGATGAGCAAATGCAAAATTCGCTGAGCAATTGTTGTCGCACCGACCCAGAGACGAGAAGTTCCAAGATCTCCAACGAGTGAATTTCTCAAGATGATACCAAGGGGCTAAAGGCTATTTGATAGTGAGCATGCAGCCAAGGCTGCAGGACTAAGAGGGATTGCATGGGGCAATGGTACCCAACACGCACTGAAAGATTAGAACCCTCAGGGGGTGCACACAATCTTGAATTCAGGCCCAGTCAGTATTGGCGAGTATAGTTCCTTCGCAGTGAACGAAAGGATGCGTCACAAGGTCGTTTCCCCCTTGTTGGCGTTAGTCTCTAGTATGGGAGAAGCTCTTCCCCATTCTATCATCACATTGCCAATGCGTAAAGTATGTCCCCAGTACGCTTCACTTGCGCGCCCCTTTGACACACATCAATTGTCAGGGCGGGGAACTGTCTAGGAGGGGATGACGTCGTTACCACCGCAAGCACAAGGTTTAATTTTTCAGTGCTCGCCTCGTCGGGGGAGGGGGTGGTGAAGGATCAACTCGACTTTATTCCGTTGGCCTTAACAGTGTGTAACAGTGTGTAAGAATATCTTTCGCTCAAATTATGTTGACCAAAATAATTCATATTAGGTAACAAATCATCCTGGTGAGTCAAGGGCAAAGGCATTCATGAAAGCAAGCACGAAGCACTTGTTGAAGCCATTACGACAGCAAGACTTCGCTGAACTGTGTCTGGAATGACGTCGCTTTCTTGCTTGTCGACGGTGGATTCGATGGCGATGATGAGCCCAAAGCGAGCGCAGAGGTTGTTTAAACGCCGAAGCTTCGTTAAACGCTCGTCGAGCTTCCAGCACGGTGACAACCTTGCACGGACGAGCATGAGTTCTCCCTACGGTATGCCTGTCGCGAACCAGCAATGAAGGGTTGTGTTGTACGCATTAGCGAACGAACGAAATCGATTCAAACGACGCTTTTGCACACGTCTTGAGGCTTCAGATCGATTTGAAGCTAAAGCAAAAAGGCGGCTGGAAAAGCGCAACAATTCGATCAAGGCTGTAGGATGGTATGGAACGACGGAACATGGCGTCGCCAATCTCTACGTCGTGTTTCAATTACAGTGTAGTGAGGACTTGGATCCAAGGATATGCAATGAGCTCGTCACTCCAAAATCCGTCGAACTCCATGGACTTGCTCGCTCTTTATGAATTGGATTGGACGACATGCTAGCTCAGTGGATGTGGCTTTGTTGAAATTTGCAAGAAAAAGGTCTCTTTCGATGAGAGAGATGGACTGGTTCTGCCTTGGCGAAGCGACAGTCGCACTGAGAACCGATAAAGTTCAACGTGTAATGCTTGAACGAAGAGAATGCAACGACTTCATCATGAGAGAGTTTCATCTCGTGAAAGATCGCATTGTGACGTCAACTGGATCGAGAGCTTTCGATTCCGAGAGGCGATCGCATCGGGCGGCAACTATCGCTTCGTATAATATGTATAATTCATTGTACAGTACAGTCCATTTGTACACTTGTACTGTACACATGTACTATTGTGTACTGATTAATAAAGTAGTTCGAAGTTGATCGGAAAGTCATTGGCATCGAAGATATGACACCCAACGTTGGCAATTTATCTACTACGTAGTATATAATATGGAGACGATGCACTCTATGCGTCATCATGCACATGCAACGACAGGAAGGAAGATTTCTCCTGTGTGTGCCAGATGTTTAAAAAAATATATTTGTCCAGTCAAAATAAATTATTTTTGTCCAATCAAGTCACGGTAGGCTTGTGGCTGCCAAAATTCATATTTCCATCGCTGTCTTTGACTTCAAGTGCACAAAGACTGCCTCTAAACAGATTATTTCCTGCAAATTGTCGAACAAATCGTTTACAGGAAAGAGTTAACGGGAATTTTACTCATTTGTACACACTATTTTTTCTCTTAGTTAAAGTAAAGGTGTACCTATTGTGCTAATCGATTGGATTGTACACTGTATTATACAAGTACAAAAATACGTCCATATGAGCCATAGCGGCAACTTGATGGCTCATTCTATTTATAGCCTTTTGCTCTATTTTGAGGCCAATCAAAGTGGACTACTGCTTCACGGCCATCAAGGGAATTGCTGTAAAATTTAAACTTTTCTCCCATGGGAGCTTAATTGACGCTCAAGGAGGAAGACTTTGCCGGCAGAGGTGCCCTGTTGCCACGTAAGCACGAAGGAGAGCTCTTGTTGGTTGAGGAAAGGAAGTATATGGCATTAAGCGTATCCTACAAAGTCAGATGCCCTCTGTCATGTCTGCAGCCAAGCTACTTGGAATATCCTGATGAGCCAGTGTAATGTGAACTCTCGAGTTCTTCATCCGTCACGAGTCTTGGGCGTTCAACACGGCCAAGGGGGTTTATGAATACATTAGTATTATTTTACTTCATCGTATGGGCTATGGAGAAAGGGCACGTCGCTGCAACATCCGCCCCTCCCCCCAGGCAATACCCCGATCTCGCGTACAAGCTCAGGGCAGAGATCTCTGTGAACGAAATGGTCTGCGCACGTGATCACAGTCCATCCCCATTTGCTCAAAGGGCTCCACACCAGAGCAAATCTTCAACCATTGCGCCCCCCATGAGCAACAAAGCATCCTATATAAATGATCCACACCAATGAGGTGGCATGCTCTGTCGCCTAGAAGTCCAATTAAACCATCGTTTGTTCTTTTCAATGGAATGCCATAATTGTATTTGGTGAATCAACTTGCGAATCCAAAGTTGGCTCAAGTCGACAAAACATCGGCAATCTGACTGTAGTTGGACTCATACACTTTAGTTTTGCAGCTAAAACTAGCGTGGCAGGCACCCAAGGACGGTGAGCAACAAAATAGAGTCCAATTGTACTTACACATTTTGCCGACCGCGTATTTACCTAGCAGACCGACTCCCGCCGTGGCGAGCTTGTCTAACTTGATGACAGGCTCAATGAAAACAATACAAATCTCCATTGCTCGTTGTCCTCATCACTTTGGAAATGCAAGGAACCATCAGTTGGGCAATCTGTTTTGACCCGTGAGTGTGCCAAAGCCAACGCATGACGTCACATCTGCTTATCTACGAGGAAACAGACTAGCGAGCCTTTTGGATCCAATATTCCCGCTCCACTTTGCTCGGATCCTTTTGGTCGATTGAAAATTAATCTATCGGTATTCTGCCGCCGTCTTTGCGGCGTCATATGTCTTCGAAAGCCCAACATGATCTCAAAACTCATTATCCAATGGCCAAAGTGCATTGTGGCGCTTCTTGACTTTGATATCGGATGCCTGTTGGACGTCTAAAGAGCATATTGAGTCCAATCGGTCACTTCAAGCTCAGTTGCTCCATCTGGACGGCAAGTTGTCGGCATTATACTTTATAAAAGTTATTCTCCTTGGACTAAACTTGCGCCCCGTTTCAGATGAAGTTTGGACTTATACAACGTCATATACAAATTCCAAGTAATTCGATTGTTACAATTTCCAGGCACTGTCCAGCAAACAGCTGCAAAAAACAGTTTATACTTCAAATTTGTATACATTGTAGATCAGGATATCCTGTATGTGGTCGTCGTCTTGGATTTCCCGACCACGTTGAGTCCAACATGGAAGGCGTAAGTTGCCAAGTTGAGGCATCCCATCATGTCTCCTCAACTTTTGCAACGCTGGTCCATTCGAAAAAGAGCTTGCAATGTGGCAATCGTACGTTGACGCTGTGATTATCGTGATAGTCGTCGCGGCCGGCTTCTGGTCCATCCGCCGCTTTCCCCCACCGACGACTGAAATCACGACTCCTCGCACATCGTCGTTCAATTTCCTCTTGATCTTCCGCTCGTTGATTGTTATTGCGAACCTTGTCTCGCTCATTGGATATTCTGGCCTCCCACGAGCGTTCCGATACTACACGCTGTGGAATTTTATCCTCCAAACGATCTATTACGTCTTGATGCTGTCGTATCAACTGCGCCATCGCAATGAATCCAAGGAAGTCCCGACTGACACTGAGTTCAGAGCATTGAACACACTCTTCGACATCTGCATTTCTGTCAGCTTCCTCGTCTGCCTCGTCTTTTGGGCTGTCGTACATCCAACAAGCCCTGGCCAGGTGATTACGCTCAACTTGGTCTATCAACATGGTATCAACTGCGTTCTTCTCCTCATCGAATTGGCCTTCAATGGATTTGTCGTTCGTGGATCGACCTTTGGCTACACTTTGCTCTTCCCAGCGTTGTATGGTATTTTGTCCTGGATTGGCCATGAAACGTGGCTCAATGGTGTCTGGCCGTATAAATTCCTTGACATTTCATCACCGGCCTCGCCTGGATGGTATATTGGTGTCGTGCTTGTCCACCCGATCTTCCTCTGGGTCGCAATTCAACTATCTAAGCTCAAGCGACGATTCCGCCCACAATTTTGCCCACGCTCGCATGAAGAAGCTCTTGCCAGTGTCATCACACCCAAAGATAGCGTAGTCTAAGTCGAGTTTTCAGTTTTGTCAATTTTGTAGTCTTCAAACCCTGCAAATTGATAACATTTTGAAAGGAGCGTGCGCGACGTAATGTCGCATTGTTGTAGCGTACTCCAATGAGACTTCCCAATTCGTGTCGTTTAAAAGCTAACAAGCTCGAGTTTGATAGTGTTATAAAACGAATTCAAGCTATAAAGCTTGAATTCGTTTCCTCGGAGCAAGACACAAATGATTTGCAAACACTTAGATAACTTGTGCTATCGCAACTTTCTTCGTTAAACTCTTGAAACGATTGCTTTCGATCAAGGAATAGCGCGGCACTTCTTTCCGTCTACTGGCGGTGAGCCAAGATTGCTTGAGCTACAGGGCAAGTACTGAAGAGTCATCTTTTTCTGCTAGTCTTTATCATATTGTCTTTTTCGTCCAAATTTGCAGATTTGATCCAAATCGACGAAATTTGAGTGATCAATCTGGCAATAGTAAATTCAAGTATAATCGGAAGGTACATAAATTAATGTGTGTGTGTTGGTGTGTTTTGTGTGTGATTTAAGCAAAATCTGGACGGTGATTGGCTGGTCCGATTTGATGTTTGATAGTTTGATCGATTTCAGCCAAGTTCGGAAATTTTGAGTGAATCAGACAATACCAACTGCAAAAACAATACAAAATATATTGAAAGAGCATTTTTTCGGTTAGAGCTGTATAAACTTGTTCTCCAGAGGCTTTGTTAACTTCATCGAGTCGAAAGCAGGTTTGTTCTCCAGTCTTGAAGCAAAGATGGACTAAATGCCGCGACGATATGATCAATGCTTCTAGCGTCTTTCAGTTGAGGCATGTCAGCAGGAACCATGAGAAGACAGAGAGAAACGAGGAGATGTAAGTTTCCGCGCACAGCACTCGCCGCTTGGCCAACCAGTTCCAGGAATTTTTGTGTCGTGGACGTCGACTCAAAAACCTTGACCATGGCTTCCGTCAATACGAATGGCTTCACTTGGGATTTTCCGCGTGAATTCGTCTTCTCCTGCGCCTTCGTTTGGTGAATGATTTGTTCAAATTCAGTCAGACGTAGTCGCCCTTGGATTGAAATCTATACAAGTCAAGCATTAGCAAATACTGGGAATATGCTTATTTGCACCGTCATGTTGTCTTCACGCTGATTTCCAAGGCCCAGAATATACGCAGCGACGCAACAGCCAGCGGTTGATTGGCAATACAACTTCTTGGTAGTCTTCATTTCAGCTCTGTCACTTGGTCGTTTAGCCAGTTGAGCAAGTAATCTCACTTGCCACTTCCAATGAGATTCCTGAAAAAGGATTGTCCATTTGATCGAATCGAGTCAATAGTGACTGCATACTCCTTCACTTGGACCATGCTTGTCAAGGGTCCAATTGGAATGCAACGAACAGGATCCACTGGTAAATCCAAATCTTCCATGCGCCAAACGCCCTCCATCCATCGAATCAATTGTAAAGCAAACGATTCGCTCCTGCCATCCACTCGACTCTTGAATATCGCCACAATCGGATTTTGCAAATCGTTGTCGTTGAACGTCTTAAACTCGAGCCACAAGTTGAGTTCTGGTGTCAATCTGCACTTGCCAACGACAAAATCACTCACAGCAAGTTGCGCATTGATGGGCAAAGGAATCTGAATTCGAAGTAAATCCGTATTGATCGTGGCCAAACGCTCTCGGAGAGTTTTCGTCAATTCCTCAACCTTCATGCCGCCATTTCCCAAAGATTTGAGTTGGCGGCAAAGGCGATCAAGCTCTCCATCTTGTGAAAACAGCTTGTGTTGAATCTCCAACATTTCACGGACGTGGGCCGGACATGAGTCAAGAAACGAATTCAATAGGACGCCAAAACGTTCACGATAGCGGCCGTTGTATGTCTCGACATGCACACGCCAAAAGAAATCAAAGCCAATTTGATGCGGATATTCCAAGGCACGACGGAATAACAACTTGGCCAGCGGTGATGTGTGATACACCTCGTACTTGAGCGCTTGAACCATTTGAGGCAAGTAAAGAGAAAACGATGCGGCGGACAATGTGCTGAGTTTGTCTGTTGCAAATCCACGCACCGCTGGGTGGACAATTTCTTTCGAGAGAAGAGCCAAATAATTCGCTGGTTGTTTTGCTGGAGCCCACTTGTGAAGGATGTTTGCAATTTCGTTGACTTCATGCGGATCAAACCAGTTGACACTGTTCAAGACACGCGGCAATGCCTCGAAGCAATCCATAAAAGCAGCGCGATTTCTCCACAAGATTTCATTCTCCAAGGGAGTGAATGGACGGAGTGGGTTTGCAAGAATGGCTTCCCGCAAGGATCCCAAAGGGACGTTCGTCCAAGAAACCAGGTCAGTTTTGGCAACAATTGTCAGAGCTTGGATCCAGTCATGTCGTTCTTCAGGAGTTTCTGTCGACATGGATAACTCAGCGGGGTTGATCATCGTGTGGATAGTAAATCGTTTTTCAGCGTCATGTGAGACTTCAATGCGAGCGTTTTCCAACTGGATCACATCAATTGCTGGCGATGTCGGCGAATCTTTCAAAGTGAGAGAGCGACTTTGGGGATCCAAGACCACCCACAGTCGTCGTTCTTGAATCGACATGATCTTTTTCAAGGACAGCCATCCAGCACGGCCAAGGTCTGAGCTTCGCTGCGAATAATTCTTTGGGATTTCCATTTGAGGAGGCGCTTCCGTGACATTCCAATCAAATAGAATTCGTCCAGAAGGGAGGTCTGTCTCTGCTACCGGCACGGAGAGTGTGATCTAATTGCGATGGTTGAGTGATAAACGCATTATCGAACGTACCTCAACGTAAGGGAAGCGCGCTTCATTTGCCAGCGTTGATGTTTTTGCCAACGGACCATAAGTCCATTCTTGAGCACTGTTGGAGCACTCGATGATGTGATTTCCACTGGCCAACCATCCGTCAATATCAAAGACATTCCAAGCTGTCGATAGAATTCGAGTATGTCGAGTAGTCATGCCATCCTGCTTTGCAATGTACACCGTCAGAACAATCCTGGCTTCTTGGGGAAAATATCTCACAGGCAGTCTGGTCTCAAGAGCGATGGGGGTCTTCCACACGGCCACAACATGGCTATCGCCATCAGCACTGAGCGGAGCAAATTCAGATTTGCCGATCGATTCGACCACACGGCCAGCATAAACCAACTCTGCCACCACGATGCAATTCTGAAAGCGTAGCGGAGTTCGGCTCACATCATCTAAATATTGCTTTGGAATCTTGCCGACTTGATGGAGACTCACTCGAAGTGGACTTGTGCACTGGGAGCTGGGAATGAAATGCTCTTCCATTCTTTCTTTCACATCTGATGGTTCAAGTGTAGATGAAGATGGTGCAGTTTGAATCTTCTGTTCAGGCTCACGGCAAAACGTCAACTCAATGTCGGACTTTGGAACAAGAGTAAGATAAAGTGTTTGCTTGGTAACCAAGCATTCTCGTGCATGGCTGTATGAGCTCAATAGTTTGTCCGGCTCGGTCATATACTCGGTCAAACCATTCACTTTGAGGACATAATCGCCTGGGTCATAAGGATGCAACAAAGGACTGCCAGGACTGGAGCAAAAACATTCAAAACAGTGCTCTACATTTTCTTGGACAGTGCAGCTTGGCAACAAAAACACCCACTTGGCATTGGGTGGAAGCAAGTCGCCGATGCCGAGCTGGAGCATTCTGCGGTAAGTAATGCTGACAGAGTCGTATCGAATGGCGTGGCAAAGTGCATCGACCCATTCGACATTTTGAGATTCTTCCATCGCTTTCAAGAGATAACGGGACTCGGCAAGAATAAGCTCGATGTTCAATTGGAGTGTGTTGTCGTCAAATGGACGAACGAGGAGGACGTCGTCGAGAGCAACACAAACTTCAGGCGTTTGCAAATCTTGATTTGAACGTGGTTGCTGGTTGAAAATGAAGAGCACTTTGTTTTGCAGTTTGCAATATTTGTCTTTCATTTTGCCTTGCTTGGACCCGACCATAAGAAACCCTTCATGGCTTGGGCTCTTGGTCTCGAGATCACTTGGTGAAATGTCGACCAAGAGACTTGATGGCAAGCGCACAAGGGACTTTATTGTCGAATAAGATTCTGATGGAACTTCGAGTTCCGTTTCATACTCGGGCACACAAGATCGCGCTGTCAGTGGCATAAAAGTCGTTGTCGCTTGGTCAAGGATCTCGTTGCGGATGGATTGAGCAGTCTGCTCCCATGCCAAAGTTTCGTTGGAAGGCATTATATCATTCACGTAGATTGATGGCGTTTCCATGCTGCTACTTAGTGTATTGTCTTGAGGTCACTCTTCGGTTTTGGAAATGAAGGTAGCTGTCGAGGATCTCAGTGTTTGACTTGAATACTTTGGATGTTTGAAATATCCCATTGAAACTTGTAGTCGTTGCATATCTCACTCAGTCTTCGAACTTGCCACAAGAGGCTCCACAATAAACTAAAATGTGCGTCCGAAATCTCTCTATTAGAGAGTTTTCAATGAAATTGTTTTCGGACAAGATTGTCCTGCACGGGTTCGTGTCACTACCACAACCCAGCGACATACAAGATGGATGTCGATGTTTGTAACCATGATCTCTTGACAAAGTGGCAAGCAAACACAAGGAGGCCGACAGACTTCACTCGCAAATGGACAAACTTCTTCAGTCAGCGATACTGTTCTTTCATCCGCTTCAAAGTTTAAAGGTGCTCGTGCAGCAGGTTGTCTATTAAATCAAGATTGCAAAATCTCAACCCAGAGAAGAAATTTGACCCGACTGAAAAATTTTGCGAATTTTTATCGTGCGGTTGTCGAACGTTGGAAATATCGCATCCAGTCATATATTTATTGTCATATTTTCGGTGCCCTTATGATGGCGAGAGATGAGAAGAAAGACAGAGACCGAGGGAAGGAAAAGAAGGCTAGTCGAAAGCGCAACGACGAAGACTCCAAGAATAGACATTCAAGTAATATCAGTCGACGATCGCGAAGTTATTCCCCACGATTTAATAGAACAAGTCGACGTTCTCGTTCCCGGTCGAATGAACGGCGAGGACGTGAACATATAAGCCATCAAGATGATCGGCGAGGTTGTCGTTCTCGCTCTAGAAGCCGTGATCGTAAGCGATCGTCCCATCGAAGTGATGAATATCGAAAGTACCACACAAGTCCGCGACATAGACGCAGTAATTATCAACCACACAAGAAGGAACGTATCGGCGGGTATGACGGAGCGAATGAGATATTACCAAGACCTTCATCTGTATTCTTGAACCAACGTATTTGGATGAAATTCCAATCATCCGTAGGTCTAGAGTTGTCTGGTAAGGACATCCACTTGATTCTATACAATTCTAACAAAACACCAGAGTCCGACTTCCTTCATGCGCTCCAGAACGACCGCATCGAAAAAGTCAAGAGTTTTAGGGAACTTCCAATCAACCATCCTCGTCAAAATTATATCTACGTACACCGATCTGTCAACTAATATCCAAGTGATCTGCCTGCCACATTATTTTCCAAAATCAAGCTTGATCGGAAGCCATGTTATTTTCATTCGGCCATTCTCTCTCGACATGATCCAGGCAATGATAGCATGCATGGCACGGCGTATTGCTGTGGTTGGAAATGCTGGAATTGGCAAGGAGTACATTGAACTCGTGATTCTGTTGTGGAGGGCCCGTCGAGAGCTTCGTCCTGATTATACTTTGGACGATTTTTTCAATGGTATCGATGTAATCGCTCGCGTGGAAAGAGATAATCGGACCGATTTATTCTTCAAGAGTGATCAACTTCATTACGGAATTGAACACACTGACTGGCCAAACTTATCACGTTTGGATTCCAAGACAACCTTGCTCCTGTACGAGCCATGTGAATCGGAAAATGAAATTCATGAATGTGGTATTACGGATGGTCGCGTGTGGGCTACTGCATCGCCGATGCCGACGAGGTACAAGGAATTTTCCAAAACCGACTGTGCCGTGAAATACATGGAATGCGCGACCGACGATGAACTTGTGTTCATGGCTGCTGTGCAAGAGCAGGGACTGGATGTCAACTCTCCATTGAAGGGACTTTACAAGCCTGCGTCTGTGCGCGAACGAATTCAAACACTTGGCCCGTTCCAGCGAGTCGTATTGCCAACAAGCACAAGCGCTCTGGATGTTGAGAAGCAAAACAAAAACGCGGCATTAGCCATTATGACCTCAGAGAAATTGTTGAAGGCATGGAATATTTCTGAAGAGAGTTCTAACGATGGACTATCAATCAGTCGTCATCTTCTCCGCATGTCACCAAACATGGACAACATCCTTGAAAGTTATACCCTGAAGCCTGCGAGCAACGAGGTCAAGGAAAAATTGGGTGATATGCTATTCAAAACCGATGTCATGGCAATGAGAGCTCAACTCGCTCGCTACAATGACAATGAAAGTTGGTAATCAACATAATCCCCCTGCCCATCCAAGCTGATTCATACGCTAATGGATCTCGAGGCAAATTCGTTGCGGATGTAAAGAAGGACGCCCAAAAATTTTCTCAAATCCAAAAGAATGTGGAAGTCCACGTCATTAAAATGGGTTTGAGCTAAGATCATGAACATTGTTGCCATTGAAATTCCTGAACTTATTGATGTGAATGATACGACTAAAGCCTCCACGCAAGGGCTCCGACGTTCTTCCTAAGCGGCATGCCTCTGTTGTCCACCAGTTGCGGTAGCATTTGTTCAAATATGCGGAAGCCCAACACGGTGTTGGGCTTCAGCAACTTCCGCTGCGGAAATTTTTGCTCTGCCCGAATTGCTGGACGAACTACAACACGACTGTGATGTCTACGCGGCCCTCGAGGCTCTCCAGGGAGACTGTATCCCCATTCTCCAGGGGGTCTATGTGGCAAGGGATACATTGTAATTTCGTCTCCTTGATCCTGTCTTTGAGTTCATCGAGCATCTAATCCTTCTTGGCTGTGAAAGGCCTTCCCTCGCCAACCACACCACACTCGACACTTTCAGAAATCGGCGTTGGCCCAGGGGCATTCAAAAAGAAACCTCTGCAAACATATATATGGTAGAATATGATCACTTATCGGACAATTTCTGAGAATGAATATATGGACATACTTGACATTTGTATTGGACTTAACAGGAACATATTTTGTCCGAAGATTTGGATATGCTCGGACATACCTGTGGTTTGTATATGCACTAAATAGGTACGTTCGTGTTGGCCCCGAGCGCCCGGGGGGCCGTCTGCGCAAGCGCGGCCGGACGAGAGCGCGGATCTAAGCCTCTCGTGTTAACCAAATGATCCTCAACTTTGAAGACACCGTGGAGAAAAAACGTGGTGGGAACAAGCCCCGCATCCTCTCAGAGGGGAACCTCACAATGATGGAAAAATGGATAGAGGCGACCCGCAGACGACGTTGGAAGAAATGAAGTTGAGACTCGAAGGCCAACACAACATCATCGTCTCCAACGCGACTATCCATCGTGCTTTGATGGGCAGAGTCTACACATTCAAGGATTGTCATTACGAGCCCTTACAAGCCAACTGTTTGCAAGTGAAACAAGCACGCAGAGATTACGTTGCTGAACTTCGTCGACTCAAAGCAGACGACAAAATTCCTATCTGGATCGACGAAACAAATTTCAACTTGTTTACAGCGCGCACTAAAGGTCGGTCAAAACGAGGAACCCGTGTGCGGTCCATTCGTCCAGCACCACAGAAGGGGCGTAATCTTCACATCATTGAAGCCATGTCAAATGCTGGCTTCTTCTACGCAAAGCATGCCCGAGGATCTTACAACAATTTGCGTGCTAACGACTGGTTGCGGGGAATGTTGCGATATGCCAGGAGCCACTTCCATGGCCTCAAAGACATTGTGGTCATTTGTGACAATGCCCCCTGTCACTCGAGGTATTGATATATGCCTTCGAAAAGGTGTATGAATTCTCGTAGAGTCGAACAAGTGTTTGAAGAGGACGAATTTCTCGAAGCTAGGCTTTTGCGCCTCAGCCCATATTTACCACAACTCAATCCGATTGAGAATTTGTGGTCTCAAGTCAAGTCTCGCGTCAAGACATTTCTTCGAGAAGGTTTGGCTGCCTTCATGGGTCCACCTCCTGTGGATCCACAGATGACGTTGGAGGAATTTCGTCTACAATACCTTGAAAATTGTGCGGAGCGCGCACTGGCTGGTACGGTCATGCTCGTATCAACCTCATTTTTATATGTAGAGATTGATCCACTCCGAAACGATCGCTTCACTAACCGCCTCGACTGGTTCTATGGCCTTGCACAAGGTTTGACCGATATGCCAATCGGTGCGTAAGGACTCTCGCCTCATTCATGTTTTTCTTTCTCTTCCAAATCCAAGTGTCGTTCAACTCATTTCAATAATCGATAAGTCATTTGTCTGAATGTTAGTGTAATTTCATAAACCTTTGATGAAGTCCAAATGTTGTTGGTTGCCTTCGAATTAAATCAAAGGATCATTGTCCAAATCCATTGAATGTTGAGGTTCTTGTTGAATGTTCGTTTGAACAAGTCTGAATTCTGTTGTAAATCAATTGCAAAAAGGTGTAGCAATCGAGGCGTCGAAAAAACCAGCCAAGCTTCCATCGTTTGATGAATTAAATCCATTTTCAAATTATGATTTCAAGCCTCAAAGGGGTGACGAGTCCGATAATTGGAGACCTGTGCCTGGTCTAATCCATTCCAAAGAGAGTTTAGCCTTACGTCGCGCTGCTGCGTCTATATTGAAGCAAGTCCATGGAGAAACAAACATGGAAACGCTCTATATGCGAGCCAATACTCCTGAATATTTATTGGCAAATGATGTTTCAGTGCTAGATACACATAAGTTCGCCTTTGGATCAAACGTGCTGAAATGCGTTGCTCGTCTGCCTATGTCACTTTTGACTACATATTCTGAAGATGAAGCGAATGTTGTGGGTATTGACCGCTCCTGGACGTTAAGCGGGGTATTGAAAACACGCAAGACAACCAAAAAAGGTTTTAAGAGAAGGTTCTTTCATCTGGAAGGACAGAAATTGTCATACTACAAAAAAGAACCCTTCAGGAATGGAGTCATTCTTGACGACAACGGAAAAGCTGCACTTCTTTCTGGTGTAATTGATCTCGAAGATGGTTCTATTGTGAAGCCGATTGATGGCAGTTCCGTCCAATGGGGATTTGAACTCGTAACAGTGGCTGGAACATGGACTTTTGCTGCTCAATCCGAGCAAGATCATTATTCGTGGATAAGAGCTATTTGTCATTCTGTTCCTTACCAAACCGTGCATACCGTTTTCCGTCGAATGCTGCAGCTCTCTGAACACACTGGTGGTCATACAAATGAAGTGCGTTTGGTGATTCTCGCATCCTACACTTTGAAAGAAACCGTGAACCACATTTTTGAGTGCTATAAGAACATGTTGAATGCTGTGCCGCTAAACCCGTACAATCCCGAAGATTATGTTCTGAAAGTAACTGGCTTCCGCGATTATATGATTAGTCCCAAACTTGAAATGGCAAACTACCAGCAAGTTCGAGAATGTATGGTGACGAAAAAATCTCTGTTCTTGACACTTGTTCATCGCACCAAGATCGAAGCTCCTGATAAGTTGAGGAACACATCGCAGGATCTATTGTACAGTGATTTTTTTCCATTTACCACAAGCAAGGAATCTCGCTCGAATATAGCCTCTTCGAGTGAAAAATGGGCAGGAGCACAGGAAACCAAACAAGAATTCACACAAACGATTGGAAAAAGTTTTCAATTTCATGATCCGTTGGGGTTCTGTCTCAACCGCGTTCTCAACATCCCTCAATACACTTTAAAACAAGATGATCACGACATGACAATCGAAAGATGCCCTCTATCCTTTACCAACGGCGTTGTTGCAGTTGAGCTCTATGACGGTGGAAAGCTGCTCGAAGCACCCATTGAAATCCCGGAAGTTCCCATGAAAGACCAAATGGACAATGAGTTGATGACTGTCTGGACTGAACCATATTGGTTTCAAACCAAGACGCGCTTGCATGAAATCCCAAGATCGGCGCGTCTAGTCTTTACACTTTTTGGTGTCAAAAAGAGTCAAGGAAACGACAGTTCTATTCACGAACGTATTCTTACGACTGGTATCAACGTATTTGATGTTGATGGCCTCGTCCCTCAAGGCGAACAGTACATCCAGATGCTGAACAACCTACATTATTGTCATCACGGTTCAGTGCCTCATATTGTTGAGACTCACAAGCCTTTGATTCACGTACGTAGCTCACAAGTTTCCTCCCATTCATCAATATACTTAGGTGACTCTGTCAACCGACCACACACAAGTTTCATTTGACTGGTCTTCCGGAAATGGTTGGGTGGGGAATCAAGACTCTCAACGCAGTGCAAGAATTGTAAAGTCAGGTTGGCTCAGAGAGACTGGAAAAACTTTTATGGTGTCAAACTGGCAAAAATTATGGTTCCACCTGAGCCAAAAAACAAATTCGTTGTCTTGCAGTGATGATGTAAACATGCCCGTCAAGCATACCATTAATATTTTAGGTGCGACTATTGTGACTGCGAACGAATTAAATTCAACGTCGACGTCGTTTATAACCTCCAAAAGCATGAAGAAGGAACAACAGATATGGGCATTAAAATTGAAGCCCGCAGATAGCAACAGCGAGTTCATCTTATCTGCCGATTCAAACAAAGAACGTGAAGAGTGGATGACAGCTATCAAGATGGTCGCTCGTGGTGAAACATTCTTTGATGACGAAGAAGATCAACTGGATCAGAGCAATTTGTCTATTGAAAAGAGCGCTTCGAACATTCGCTCATCAATTTTGAGCTCAGACACTTTGTCTAAATCTTCTGGGCTATTGACTCGACGAACATCCTCGACATCCTCCAATAGCATAGAAGGAATCGACCGTGAAATTGAAAATCTGCGTGCTACCATTTCTAGAAACCCTTGGTATGAACATAACTCATACGAAAAACATATTATGTGGAAGAGTCGTTACCATCTTATGAACGATTTCTATGCCTTACCAATGCTCCTTGCCTGCGTAAACTGGAGAGATTCCAAGGAAGTAGATGAAGTTGTAACAATGTTGCCGAAGTGGAGTGCAGCCAGCCATCCAGCTGCATACATTCGCCTTCTGGACATTAAATTTGCCAGCGAGAATGTGCGTAGTTATGCTGTGGACATTAAATTTGCCAACGAGAATGTGCGTAGTTATGCTGTGCAAAAACTTGGTGAAATGGACGATATCACGTTCACTAATTATTTGCCCCAACTGGTGCAAGCTATTAAATACGAAAATTACCACAAGTCTCCTCTAGCCGAACTCCTGATTAAAAGGGCGATTCAAAACCCGCATCCAGTCGGTTTTCATTTATTTTGGGCTGTAAAAACAGAAGCCAACAACGAGCAGCACAAGGATCGATATGGTCATTTATTGAACGCGTTTGTGGATGCCTGCTCTCCCCTGATGAGATCCATTTTCAAATTACAGAACAGATTGTTTTCTGAAAACGGTGAATTTGACAACATTTGTCGAATCGTTAAAGAAATGCACCGACAAGGCAAGGGAAGAGATGAATTAAACTCCTTTCTCCATGATCGCCTTTCAAAGCTAAATGATTCATTGAGTTCCACATACCAGTTGCCAATCGATTCTCGCATTGAAGTGAAGAGCATCCTCGTCAAGAAATGCAAGGTTATGAGCTCGTCAAGACTGCCGTAGTGGGTGGAATTTGAAAATGCTGTAGAAGCTGATAGCCCGGTTACAATCATATTTAAAGCTGGCGGCGATGTGCAACAATATAGATTGATGCTACAAATGATTCGATTAATGGATGAATTATGGCGTAAACACGTTAAAGATCTCGCTATGGAGCTATATAAATGCATACCAACTGGTCCAAATATTGGTGTTGTCCAAGTTGTCCGTGATTCGGCAAGTTTAACGGCTATTCATAAACGAGGTGATGGTTGGCTCAGTGCAATCGATGAAACCAGCATTGCAAACTGGATATCTGTCAACAATAGCGATTCACGAAGCTACAAGGGGGTAGTAGATCTCTTTTTGCGGTCAAGTGCGGGGTATTGCGTCGCTACGTACGTTTTAGGCATTAGTGGTTGGCACAATGACAATATTATGGTTTGCAACTCGTTGAATCATTTGAAATATTCACTTTTCGAGTAGGTGACCAAACCAGGGCGGTTGTTTCACATCAACTTCAGATACTCGTTGGTCAACAGAGAGGTTTGATGGAATTAGTGACTCTTTTCAAATATGTTTCTAGAACGAGTATGGTTTAATCAACTGGCGACCGCCCTTTGCCTTCAACTCGGAAATGCGCTATGTTTTCAAGTCAATTCCTCCTCTAGGTGAAAGAGACTATTATCCTCAATTCCAAAAACTGTGTGGTGAAGCTTTTTATATCATTTCTCAACATGTGAACCTTTTTGTGTCATTACTCCAAATGATGATTCCTGCTGGGATGCCTCTATTACGTCACAAAAATGATATCAACCACCTGATAAACGCAATTGGCCAACACGTAAGTGAAGAAGAGGCTGTCAAATTGTTTGTCAATCTAACGAACCAATGCTTCGAAAATCCCTTCAAAAGGATGGACAATACTTTACATTTGATAAAACATCGCGATAGTCCTCAATATCCTGTTGCAACTTCGGTTGAAAGCCCACATGATGATTCTTATGGACTGACAGCCTACAATAATTTATGGATTGGCGGCAAAAGTAATGCAAATCCAGCTTCAGCGAGCAATGCCCCAATCAGTGACAACAACTCGACCGAGGAAATCGATAGCACCAAAACCACACACGATGCTGAAACATATCAATCGACCAAGCTTTTGCCGTCTGCATCTGATTCCGATATGATTTTGAAGAAAGTCTCGACCATAAGCCCTGCACCGACGATTGACCAAGCAATTGATTATTTTGGACCTGACCCACCGATTATATCTGATGAATTGGCGAAAGCACAACGTAATACACTAACGCACTTTGACCAAGAAATTTCAAGTTCAGGCATCAGTGAGCCAAACACCTCTGACCGCTTGCCAAATACATCAAAACACCCTCCGTTAGGTGTAACTCTGGATTTTGTTCTGAAATTGATTGCTTCAAACCCTCGACTTGGAACTATGTCAACTTGGGATGTCGTGCACAATTACGTCTTGCAGGCTACTGAAACAACACAACTCTCATTGGTCGACCATCTCCGCACAACAGATGATCGTGAATTCGTCAAACCAGCGCAGTGGTTTGTTAGCCATGCATGGTAGTACACATTTGGGGAAACCATCAATGCGCTCGAAAATTCCTTCCAAGAGCAGGTGGGCGAAGCTGCAGCTCCATCGATTGCTTTTTGGTTTTGTGCGTTCAATAACAATCAACTCAAAAAGGACGAATTGACGGTATCCTATTTCCTGGACCAATTCTCCTCGAATTTGAAAGCGATTGGACGAGTTGTTATGGTGATGAGCCCTTGGAAAAGCCCAATTACACTCCAGCGGCTCTGGTGTGTCTTTGAGCTCTTCATTGCTCGACAACACGGTTGTCATTTTGAAGTGGCCATGTCCAAGAAAGAGAAGCAGCATTTCCTGGATGAAATTCGACTCGATGTATCCTCTTTTATGCAAATGATGGGCTCAATCAACTCTCAGAAGAGTAAAACGAAGGAACCAAACGATCGCAAAGAAATCATCAAGGCAATGGGTGGTGAAAATGCTTTTCGTGTTCTTGATCGTATGGCCATTACAACTTTACAAGCATGGCTCCAACGTACAGTCCATCAGAATATTGCCAAGTGGCATGAAACCCAAGGTTTTCTTCTCCTGGATGGCGGCTCCATAGAGGAAAGCTTCAAAACATTCAACACAGCCCGAGAAATGTATGCGTCAGTGGCACACCCAACTTTGCCCAGTCGTAATTTGTGGCGTGTCGAGGCAGCATGTGGGTTTGTGAAAATGATGTTGGGGGATCCATTGCATGCATGGGAGGAGAAATTGCTTTCTCGATATTCAGACCAGGAGAGTTTCCTTGGTGTTGACCATTTCGACACTGTTCTCACAGGTTTCTACATCGGATCTATGTACAACACAGTTGGCGAGGCAAAGAAGGCTCGAGAATGGCTACAGCGCTGTAGTACTCTAGCTCAAGAGCATCCCGACTTGAAAAACCATCCTAGGCGTCTGCGAATTATGCTCGAGTTAGCCAGCGCTACGCATCGTTGTGGTGCGTATCATGACACAAACAAACTGATTGAGGCCACAACGACACATCGAAGAGAACTGCTTGTTGAGGACCACCCATCTTTCAGTGAAACTTGTATCTACTTCGCGACATGCCAATTTGATTTTGGCGATTATAAGCTTGCCGAGTCAACTTTGTTACCTGCTCTACGAAATCTGAGCGAACACTTCATAAACGGCACCCATCTTTACTTGATGCGCAACTGTTAATGAGCAGTATTTATCAGCGCCAAGGAAGAATCGACGACTGTCATCGTATTTTAGATTCAACACAAAATGAACCGCATACAAGAAATCAATTCATTCAACGTACGTACACGTTAAGTTAGATGGGATTAGCTTACATTTTGTAGGCTTGTTGTGCAGGGTGAATGCTTTGTGGGGCAATATCAGCAGTTTTAAAGACCGGTTAAGTCAGGCTTATTCATCGGCGCAGCACGTTTCGAAGGGAACGCATCATCGCTTGTCAGATATTGTTTGGAGGCAATTTCTTGTTGGTCTTTCGACTCATGGATATGAATCATCGACTGATATTCGTGAACTTGATATGCTCTTGGAAGAATCGAATTTTCAAGGCGTATTTCATTGCCATGGTTGCCACAAAGATAGACACGGCTCAAAGTATATTTGTAATGCCTGTCCACCGTTTTCCAGCCAATACTGCGAAACTTGTGCGGCCAATGTTACTCTGCAATGCGGACATGAGGAAATTACACAGTGCTTGATGTCGCCGCTTCAGTTTCTCGACAATTCTCGCAATGAAAAGAAAATTGAAGGTGAAATAACGAGCTCGGTTGAAGAAATTTCAGAAAAGCTGGTCGCAGTCGATTTGACGAATGTAGACAACAACGGTCCTACAAACAATGTGGTTGTCAAAACTGGAGAGTTTTCGAGTCAAGCTCAAGTTTCGAAAATTTTAACAGCTCTAAGCTCACTTGGCAATGACCCGAGGTCAGACGAAACTTTGGACCTTTGGACAACTACTCTGGAGACCATGAACGCCGAAAACAAACATCAAGCGTTAACGCTGCTCCAAATTTTGGTAGGAGGCATCGACAAAATGTCAAGTCAAGTGAGTGCAGCGTGAGGAATTGAGTTAATGCTTGATTTGTAATTGTGATTATTTTGATGATTCATAGAAGTGTGCTCCACATAAAAAACTTACCAAGTAGTTTTGACGGAGCTTGACGTGCACAAGTAAGTACTTGTGGTACTGTCATCCAAACGGAGATTTATTTATGAAATCTACAAACTCTTCTGTGATGATCCCGTAAAGTTTGGGTGTTCGTCGACCTTCCCCGATGTCATTCATTCAACGATAACTACAGTACTGTAGTTCTGCATGAAAGGTGTTCCCCAATCCTGATAGTGTAGAAGGCAAACTTGTTAGCATGAAGTACTTTCAATTAAATTCTGCTGAGATTAGAATAACTTTCAACTTTCTGAAATTCATACTCAGCATGCTATCTGCTATTTGAGACTTTGCTGAATATACATATTGTGATTTCCGTCCAAATTTGCCAATTTCAGGCGATCTTTCCAATCGCCAGCAAATCGACCAGACGATATGATTGGCTAGAAATAATTTTACTTTCATTTGATTGGCTGATAACTGAACCAAGGTTTGTGTGAAGAAAAGCTGGGGGTGTCACGCACATTATCTCTATGACTCTGAATGACTTCGCAGGGTGACTTCATCTCGTAGAACATAGCACATTACTCAGCGTTCTTCACGTTGAGCGGAGATGTCACTGGCCTCGCCAGCGCGGCGACAATGCTTCATCGATTTCGCTGTGTACAACCAAAGGTCAAAATAACCTTCTAAAATTGATATTTGAACTATATTTCAGAGGTCTGGCGATTCGCCGGCGGTTGATTCAACCAATCGCCGGAGGAAATTTTGAGTAGAAAACACAATATATTGAAAGGAGAATTCGCTGTTTTTCACATTTCTATTCTAAATGTCAAAATCAAAATGGGTAGTCTTCAAGAACCTAATGTCTTCCATGTAATCAATTCAACATGCAGTGTCCACTGAGTAGTATTCCACACATCTCTGGGAAAGCTTTCAGCTGAGATAAACGGCCAACATGACTGTATGGGTGTTCTCTTCGCGCTTGGAAACTTGAGCCACACGGTGTTGATCTCTGCTGCAAGGGGTTCAGGAAATATAACGAGGAAATTACGGCTGTGATGGACTTCAATCACTCTTGCCATGTCGTCTAATCTAATATCTTCAACTGAGAGGTTATGCTTCGGACTCAGTGCAAACCGAGGGGGCATATAAGTCCCAGTGAGTACAATCGCACTGGCGTTATCAATGGCCGAGGTTGGTAATGTACATAAAGGGCTTTGGTGCGATCCGCCCGTTGAGAGCAAGGCTGGAAGGAGTCCACCCTGTTGCAAAAAGCCAAACCAAATACCAACAGTAAGGTTAAAAGCCAGCCAAAAAATTTGGAGCCACCGACGATGCAAAAACGCAGAGCCTATCAACAAAAACAACGGAAATCCTACGGGAAGAAGGAATCGAGCTTCTTGGTGCGGTGCCAGCGACAAAAACGTGACAGGCACGACGACCGATGTAAACAAAAGCCAATGAATCGGCAAAGAACCAACACGTCCGACAAGACAGAAAACTGCAGGGCCAAAAAGCAATGGCATGTTGACTAGCCAGTGGTTTGTGCGAGGATGGAGACCATGCTCTGCTAAATGAGAGGAGTCCATGTTATACACCAGATTGTTGAACGGAGCAACGACCCAAGACGACAAAGATGATGGAATCGAGCCTTGGAAATACCAAGTGTCTACTAGGATAAAGACAGCCGAGGCCCCAAGAAAAGCAGCGGCACCAATCAACGCTGTTAACAAAACGCCACCCAGTCGTCTGAAAAACGAGCGAGAGCCAAGGTCAGCCTTCTTGGCAGCAGCAAGTTGATCATGACGATCATTATCCCAAACTAAGTAGAGACCAAGCGGCAGGAAGAACAAAATGAACGTAAAGCGAGCAAACGTGCCGAGTGCCAGGAGAACACCAAGAACAGCAGTCCGGACGGGTGTTGCAGGCAGCTGGAAAAGAATGACGAAGCTGCCAAGGAGAACAAGTGACTCAGACGTGTTTGAGAATGGTCGAGTAAGGAAGATCCATGTTGTATGTGACGTTGAAAAGGCAAAGAGAGGGCCAGACGGATCAACATGGAGATGGCGTCGACTCAACAGAACAATTGCAGCATCGAACGCAAAAGAGGTGGCGAGGAGGAGAATGCGAGGCAAGAGGAGAAAAGCAAGACCATTGGCATCGAAGCCAAACTGTTTCCACAGTTCGTAAGGCAGGCCAGAAATGAGAGATGGCCACACAATCGATCGATTTGGCGTCGGCAGCTTGTATTCCCATGGAATCCAAGCATAAGGAATACCAAAGACATACTTGGCCATCACTTCTGGGCTCTGGAAGAACTCATCGGGGTGGATCATGCCCATAGAACACACACAGAGCACGCGCAGGACAACCCCCACCCAATATGCTCCATGGAGAAACATTGAATTAGTGATTTTGAGAAGACCAAGATCTATATACACTGTAGTGACATGTCATTACTTCCGCTGCTCCATATTACTAGCGATATTTAAACGCAATATGTCATCATTAATTAGGAGCGGAAATGTTATACTATTTTATTGCCAATTTGAGTTCTAGCAGACAGTATAGACATTGAATGATTCAACTTCAGAGTCAGCCAGCGCGTAGATGGAGCTAAATGTGTAGTGATAAGGTGCTAAGCATCTTCTCGAGCTTCATTGTTTCAATATCCCTTGCTTCATTAATTAGACAACGACAAAGCACACTATTTAGCCAACATAATTAGTGACATGTCACTAATAGTAAAACTGGACTGACACGAATAACGAAGTGACACTAAATTATTGATGAGATCATGAGCACAACTCCAGATTCGCCAGCAACTCCTGCACCGACCACACCTGCGCCAAAACCAACGACGTTGTCTGTCGGCAGTACAGCAGATGGATTGAAAGCACTCCAAGAGGCACAGCGCAAGCTGGAAGAAGGTCTCGCCAAGATCGAAGCACAGATTCGAGAAAGCGAAGCCAGTTACCTCGAAGACACCGCACACGGCAATATCATTCGCGGATGGGAAGGTTACGCAGATCTGAAAGGCAAGAAAGACGCCCTCTTGAAGAAGGTCAAACCATATACAGACAACGAAAAGCTCTTTTCAAACTCTAGCGTGGGTCTATCGAAGAATTCAAGCCACCACGCTGACGATGACACGGGAACCCATGCGGACGGCGGTGACATGGGTGATGAACCCCGGCGAAAGAAAAAGGACGGAAGGACGCCCAAAGTTGTCCCTGGTAAAACTCCAAAGAAGGTGAAGAAGCGAAAGTTGACCGAAGGTGAAGACGATGAAGATGACGATGGCATTGGCATGCAGTAGACGAGTTGGCTTAACTCTTTCTCACGAGCGAACGAATGTTGGGGACGAAGATCAACTTGTTTACTACACAGTGATGCCTACGATTGCAGAATTCTTGACTCGGTGGACACCGCAAAAGCCATAGTTCTTCTCCAGGGCAGGTTGATCACATTTCTTGCACGTTTGGGGCTTGTTCGATTTGTTGGAAGCAGAACGACTCATGGCCAGTGGAACCGGAGGAATGTATTCGTCACCATTGCCAGTAGGCACAATCGAGTAGAAGCTTGATGTTGGTCGGTGATGGCCGCAAAAGCCGTAGTTTTTCAAGAGCGCTTCTCGATCACATTGCTTGCACTTGGTGCCAGCACCGGCACGGGGTTTCTTTTCGACAGTGTGGACAACTTCTGGCATCATTTTGCGCTTTCCTACAGCAACATGGCGGAGCTTGGCATCAACAAAATAGACGGCGGCCTTGCGCGTTTCTCGCGCTTCTTGCTTTTCGGCTTCAGTCGCTTTCCGACGGCGCGCGAGCCAGCCACATTCTTCGCAGTACTTTTTGAAGCGTCCCCATGTCACTTCTGTCAAGTGGTCGCTTGGCGTGAGCACTTGATGGTACACTCCATCCCGCGTCGCTGGATTCGCTGCAAATGTGGTGAACTTTTCCTTGGCCACTTCAAGCCGTCGAAGTGCCGCGTCAGATACGTCGTTCCAAGAGCTACGATCCACGCTGTTCTCTTCCCAACCAAACGCAAGGCCTTCTCGGAAACTCAAATCCATCATGCGCTCGGCACACTCCCGCCACCGACTGCTCTCTGAGGCAACGGCTCCATATGCCAATCGCGGTATCCGGAATATTCCGGATAATCAAACAGAAAAAGATTGATTGGTCTTTTCTCATCCCAAAAATAGACAAATTTCATTGGTTACAATTAAACCAATTAGATTTATAAATTTACGCCATTTACACCTTGTGCAGCATGATTGGGTATATTCTAAGCCAATCTTAGGCATATAAGTTATCCTCGGCCATTCTTATCAACGGATGGCTCAAATTCCCGCCATACTGTCTGTTAACGTGTAGCCAGACAATTGACGACCAATGCAAGCAGTCTAAAACATCGAAAGCAATGACGTTGAACGTCGTCGTCGTGATAGTTCCTATGGCTACGATGGAAACAGAACAATATAGTGCAAGTGGTTGCAAGACAGGCGATGTCGCCTTATTGCCGGCGTCATTTTCATAGTAGCTGGCATGGTGACATTATCATTTCAATAGTATTGCATGTGGCTTGACGGGTGGCATGGTTTACCAAAACGAGTGCCTCGTTGTGGAACTCGACGCGACACAGAGAAATGAAGAAACTCAAGGGTCCGCAATGGATCGCGTTAAGGATAGAGCGACTGCGAGCTTATGAACGAGGACATGAAAGTGCTCAACTTTTGAATCGACTCAGCCAATGAGCTGACAATTGAAACATGCCAGTCTATTCGACCAATTTACTGTACAACGCCTATCATTCCGGATGCACCAATCCGATGCTTGCCATTTCAACGAGTAATACGTGGTTCGTCGTGTATTCGAAACGAAGCGAATTCTCGCGTCTCGAGAAGGCAACGATGCTTGCTTGTATTTTTTTCCTCTCCATTTGTTTAGGCTGTGTCGCGATCGTTTGCGTCGTGGTGTCGTTGTCTACTTTATGGATTTCCTCGTTTCCATATTGAGACTGAATTTCCAGTGATAATTTTGAGTCGAGAAAATTCATTATATTAGATAAAAGAAATCCGGATAAGGATTTGACGGGTGCCGGATAAACACCCAACCAAAAATAGGATTTCCATATTCCCAAGTTGACCCAATGCGCGCAGTCGTCCAGCTTGTCTTGGCGAGCGCATTTGCAACGTATGCAGCGGCAGCCCCGGAAGAAGACATATTACCAGTGCTTATCATCCCCGGCTATGCATCCTCGCAGCTTCATGCGTGGAGAAGCGAGCGCTGTGGCGCGCTAGGCCAAGATGTCTCGATTGGAGATCGTACGTGTACTCAACCCTCCACGTCTCATGCTTTTGCTCTTAGGTGTTTGGGTTAACGTAGCACATTTGATCGCCCAAAAGGACTGCTGGATCAAGTGCATGTCGCTGCATGTCGAAGATCAATCGGACGTCAGCTGCAAGTTGAGGTACAAGATGATGTGCGGAGTATGAGATTGACTCATCTTTCGTGTTAGAGCTGGCGAAGGAATCTCGTCCATTGCAGAGCTGGCTCCAGGGCTTTTCACGGGCCCTATGAGCATTGTATGGCGCAATGTAATTGAAACATTGACAGGCCGCTTTGATTTGGGACCTCATCAACTCCTCGTGGCTTCTTATGACTGGCGTCTTCCACCGTCCAAGCTACAAGAACGCGACCTTTATTTTTATTCGATGCAGCAAAAGAGTTCGAACCATCTAGCGAATATGAATCATCTTATACGGCGGCATAGTCGAAGATGCAGTGGGCAAAAGCGGAAGTCGGGGCATTGTCGTATTAGCTCATTCGCTTGGCAATTCAGTTTTTCGCTACTTTTTAGCATGGCTCAAGAAACAAATACCCGATGATGAAGCCTACCAGGTGCGTCTAGAAGCTCAGCGTTGTTGGGCTGACGGAAACTGATTCAATAGCGTTGGATTGATCGACATATTGCGTCGTACTTTGCAGTCGGCGCGCCATTTCTGGGAAGTACCGAGATTGTCGAAGCTGTCACTGCTGGTGGAACCGTCTCGATTCCATTGTCCAAGGAGACTCTACGCGAACTTCAAGTCACTTATGGTATACATCCTGAAGATCGACTAGAATGATGTCTTGTGATTTTAGGATCTACCCAGTGGATGCTGCCGTTTCCTCGAGATGTGAACGATGCCAAGGCAAACGAGACCCTCGTGACGATCCATTACAAGTCAGAAGACACGGGGGTACGACATTTCAAAATGCGAAACATCTATTCAAGCACTTGTAGGCTCATCACAGTCACAACTTCACACTGCACGACATCACAAATGGCAATTTTCATCGGCGGATGCGTCAAATTGACCCTCATTTCGATGATTTGGCATATATTCACCAACAGTAACATAAGCATCTAGTTTGTGTGAGCTCAAGCGACGAGTTAGGTATTACGTCGAAGATCCCGTCTTGAACCCGCTGACGCCATGGACTCGGCCTCCCATTAAATCTGTCCACGTTGTCTACGGGGTCGGTTTGTCGGTAGAAAATATGCCTAGTTCATGACTGCTTACTCGAAATCTCAGGTTCGTCACCGCCTGACCCTGACCCAAACTGGCCCAGGACAGTGGGAGACTTCTGCAGCCGAAGGTGAGGAGCCAGACCCAGATTCGTGCGACAAAACGGGAGATGGCACTGTCTCGTATGACTCATTGTCCTGGGGCCACACGTGGCTTGGTCAAAATGTAAGCTGCCACGTCTTTGTTGAAATTTACTCCACGTCATAAATTGTTAGGGCGATACGATCAATGTGACACGTATTCCGCAAGCCCCTTTCTTTAGCGCCGCAAAAACTGTATCCAAACAAGCAACGCGTTTGCGCTATAGCACGTATGAGTCATCTTGCAGCTATGACCGCCGAAATGCTGCCCAGCCTCGACCCAAGGCCAGCACGAACAGCGGTTTCCTCACAGACATGATCTGGTCAACCACAGACGAACCAGCCATCACATTCTTCGAATACACAGACAGCAAGTCTCATGTAAGACATCTTGGCCTTGAAGGTGCTCATTCTTTGTAGACAAGCGTTTGGGAACTGGATCAAGTTCCCCACCGTGAAATCTTGACGAACCCTGCATTTCTACGCGAGCTCAAGCACGAGTTGGAGCAGACATTTATCACAGGGGGTCATGCATCCAAGGTACACAAATGCATCAATGGTCAATTTATCGCCATGATTCATAGACCTTTCGACCGCCACATCATGACACAGATTGTTATTGGAATTACCTGCGAGCTCGATGTGAGTATGGCGAGTACTGTCAATACGATTACAAGTAACACTATGGCCAAACCCAACCGGTGGAATTCATGCACGTCCTTTTAGATTTGGCGACGTGACGTTGGATCAATCATGCCGCATCAAGAAAACATTGGGCCGCATTTGGCTGGAACACCAGCAGTCACTTCCCCCAACAAAACGAGTCAAGCCCGATCATCGAATCGCCGAGCCTGTTTTCAAGCACATGCTCCACGAATATGCAGGTCAATGCCCTCATCCCCCCCTGCAATCGCCCTAAACTAAATAAAACGACTCGAGACCAATTTATTGCCGCATTTGATTGACTTCTTAATTTGGCTTTCGTTTCCGCCCCGCCTTTGTGGCTCAGTGGTAGAGCATCTGTCTTGTAAACAGAAGGTCCCCGGTTCAATCCCGGGCGGAGGCATCTTCTCGCGAGGCACTTTTTTTTAGAAATCATTTTTGTGACGGGAGTGTTTTGGTCATCGTCCGTGAGTGCACCTTGAGGAGGTTGCATGAAAGCGTTGCCGAGGAGACACAGACACGAACGCTCTCGTTCATTCGAGTCGTTGAACTACGTCATTTCTTTGTGTTATCATTCCTAGGTGCTCGTTTTCTGTGGGCGCATTGGACAATCAAATGTGCGAAATGTGAGGCCGACGTTGTCGCAAAGTTGAAAGATATGCAGTGTGTTTGCGAGGAACGAAGAGATCCGTCCTTCCTCGCTGGCGCGGCGACGGATCCTGTCCGACGTCATGACAAAAAGGATGTGCTACGTTCAAGTTTATCCACGTCCAACTTTCGTCAACGAAAAAGCCCATCATGGAATCTCTATCGCAATCACATTTCACAGGCCCATGGAGAGAAATAGACAGGACAAGGATTTTCAAAACATACACCTTTCTATGCAAGCTACACCGAGATCTCTCTTGCGTGGCCGTGCTCTTGCTCGAGAGAGCGAAACGACCGTCTCGGGCGAGTCGTCGGTCGAGGAGACTAGCCTCGACGGAGAGGTTCTTCAACAGCCGCAGTCTTTCGCGGAGCTGTCGGCTGGCATTGCGCTCTGGACATGGGCGCGGACTGTGGCCATGTACTTGGCATTGCTCTGGCAGTCGAGCGAGCAGTACGTCGAGGTGCACACACTTGCTTGGACTAAATAGATCTTGTGGCAATTGAGGCACTTGTTGCGGTCCGTGACGATCGACGTGGTGTCTTGCGGCATGACGAGCGACGAGTTCATGATGCGACGATGGCGAGGCAAATTCCAGAATGAGCCACTTTCAGCACCCGCGTGAGCAATGGTTGACACCGTAGTGGCCGTGGTGGATGAGGGTGAAGGATGGAAGACACGCAGCGTGACATCGAATGGCCATGTCCATGCTTTGCAGCTCTCCTTTTAAATGGTGCGGCGTCCTATACAATCTCGTCGGCCGCGCATGAGGGCATCCATTTCATATCTCGCCGTGGCTGTAGCGGCTTTAACCCGCGTCAGCCGGCGAACCCACCGAATTCGTTCCTCCTTGCTAGCCGGTACTGCAAATACAGTAATATTTGCCTGTTCTCATAAGATGAAATCCAATCCTCCAAAGCTCACCCAATTCATCCTGAGCCTTCCGTGGCCGTCGTCTTCGGCCGAAGGCGTTTGCCGCCTCGCTTCTCTCGGTGATTGTGAATGGACCATGATCAACATGACACTTTTTAAATCATACATAGGAATAAATATGGAATATTGTCGTCAAGGGACTGACGACTGTCTGACGGCTCAGTTGGGCTTCAAGTGGAGGAGACATTTCGCCAAAGTAGCTGACGCATGGTGGCTTGCGCAAAAGTTTGTGCCGCGAAGTCGTTTGTCCGAACAACCGGCCACTTGACAGCAGAATTGAGACGAATGGAATGCACAAAAGCCTGTGTGGGACGTCGACTCGGCCTTGCATGTTGGGTAGATACAACTCGACGATGTATCTTCTTGCTTGAACGATTTGTCCTGCAACGCGATCGAGAGTGGAGGAAGGGTCATCCGGGAAAAGGTCGCGGAAGACTCCATGGGTGTCTTGAGTGTTGGAAACATGTCCTTTCGAAGCGGTGACATGGTCGCCACATTCTTCGACTTGAACTTTTCGATCACGGAAAAGGACAGGCGAGGGTTGATCGTTGAGTTGTGAGTTTGTGGTGGGGGCGTCTCGGATCCAGACGCGTCGTCGCCGCTCGTACTGCTTCCACACGACAGACTTCGCATCCACTTGGGTCCACCACCGTGCGCTCTGCATTTTCCACCTCCTTGGCTGGATTTGACACATCCTGGAACATCGCAACGGACGCCTCCACCGTGCGCTTTGCAAAATCGTTTCGACTGGGCGCTCTTGTCGCATCCATCGTATTCGCATCGCTTGCCACCACCATGACGAATACAATACCCACCGCCTTGGTCGCTCAAATTGCATCCTTCAGTGCCGCACCTTTTGCCTCCGCCGTGCGCTTTGCAGAGACCGCGAGATCGCGCGCCACTCGTGCAGCCGTGTACAATACACTTCTTCAGCTTGCGTTTCTTCTTGCCAGTTTCACTCAGGAGCTGCTGCTGTTGCTGTGGTTGCGTCTCTTCTTGCTCCATCGCGTGCACCAAGTCGTGGATGCTGCTTTCCATCTTGAATGCCTTTTTCGAAATGATGTCGATCGTCCCGAAAAAAAAAGAGCCATCGCGGGGGGTTTCAAAAATGGATGGGGCTCTTCTCGCAGTGCTATTTGATTGGCCAATTATTTTAAGAAATGCATTTTGATTGGTGCCGAAATTTTCAGAAACGACTGGGATTGGATAATTCCATGAAGGGATCTTGAACCGTTTCGAATTCTGTAGCCAGCCAGCGAGTACCAGACGGAGCATCCTCGCAACGGCTGCTCCTTCTGCACTTGTTAGGCTGCTTGACGCCGGCCACAACGCGTACGAGATCGCTCTCTCTCTCCCATTCTAGACTAGCAGCATGACCTTCTCTCCATAACGATGTATTTTTAGCTCAGTAGAAGCATCCAATACTGTTCAAAACTGCTCTCGGCCTCCGATTGGGGGCCGATTTCAGTCGTGACCAGCCCTGCAGCATTGCAGCATTGGTGATCCTCCATCACTCGCGACCTCTCTGTGCTTGAGGCTCCTCATAGTCCCTTGCAACAAACCGAGGATAAACGATAGGTTTCTTGGGCGACGGCAGGGCATGGACAACTTTTATCACACAAATGAAACGACCCAGGCATGCAACGCAAGAAAGGGTGCCAAGACGCTTTCTCTCTCGATGAACGGTTTTGTTCTACGCAAAACCAACCAAGACATGGGAAACAGCCATGAGTGTGCTGAAACCCAAGGGAAGCAACTGCGTCTTGGCAAAGTAAGGCGAAAGAGATGGACATTAGTCTGACCACGAAGAGATGGGAGCATGTTATACATCAGTGACAAGCCATGAATTATTTATTTCCGTCCTTTATCATGGGATATGGTGTCTTTATACTGAAGTTTGATGAGAAAGTGTGTCTCTGGAACGTCCATGAGTCGCGTGAACAAAATCTCATCTCCATGCAATCTCTCCATCTCTCTCGAACAATCTCACGGCTAGACATGACGATCGAGAAGGGTTTCAACGCGGTCGACGGCATGAGAGAGCTCTTCTAGCTTGGCGGCATTTTCTTCCAATGTCTCCAGCATGCTGTTTTGTTGTTGCGACAAGAGTTGTTGCGTCAAGATGGTCTTGCCAAGAAGATCCCAAAAGCCACTGCCGCTGCTTTCTTGTGGCAACACGCTGCAGGAATAGGCACGCACGGCGCGGGTTTCCAAGATGTCAGCACTGCCAGAGCAAGCACTAAGTCGCATGTCGCCCATGTTTTCAGTCACCTAGATCATAAATCACTCCGCAAGCTGAGGGGGGATACCCTTACCTCTTGGACACGGCTTAACAAGTCGAATAACAAAGCACGCTGACCAACGACGTGCGGAACAATCAAAGTGACCAAGACATGATCGACAGCATGCGGCGAAATGAGCCACGCCAAGCAAAACTCCATGTCGGTCGCGTCAATCGCGATCATCGTCCATGCACCACCAGGATATTGCCGTCGATGGCACAACAGGCGCGTTTCCTTGGTCGAACGCCAGAGTGTTTTGCCTCGAAAGCAAACATGATCGAGCGTCGTGTGAAGATTGATCATCTTGCGTCCTGTGACGGACAAGACGACATCGCCGTAGACTTTGTTTTGACGCAGATCGAGCACTTTGTTCCAGTCGACTTTGCCATCAATGGCAATAACTTTGGTTGCTTTGAGATATCCACGTCCGTAGCGCTCCTCAAACGAAAAGAGTCGCGCTCCGTATTCGTCTTCTTCTTCCAGTTCCCAAGCGCTTCTTAGCAAGGCACGGTAAAACATCATGGCCGATTGAATGCCATGGTCGTATGCTGTCACGGATTGTCTCGACACGGCTAGAAGCATGAGATTCGACCGCGCGCTGGCTGTCAGCATTGTATCCGGAATGCATGGCATCGACTCGAGGTTCCCAACAACGTCATCCTCTTCATCTTCTGCCGACGAGAGAACTTCAGGATTGTTCACACGGGTTCGTTCCTCCACGACTTCGGCCGCAATGCGCGCGACTGATTCGAGCGTGTTGCGCTGTGCAAGACTCGTTTGGTTGTGCGAGACAATGTCCATGGCAACAACTGCACCAACAACGGCCCCTACATGAACCGATCAAACCAAATTTTTCAGCAATTGCAACCTGAAACGCGGACAGGAGTGGCGGCGTAGTATCGAATGCCATGCATGAGTAGCGTTGGCGGGCATTTTGGATCGGCCTGTGTGTCGTGAAGAATGCATGTTCGGCCTTCACGCCAAACAAGTTCGCACAAGTCGGCTGGGGAAGCGTGTAATGAGTGCAGCCCGACGCTAGCTTGAAACGAGGCTTCAGATGTTGGCGATGACGACAGACAAATGCAAACCATGTTGGCGTACAGCGAATTCGCCACTAGATGCACCAAGACATTGAGCGTGTTGTCTTCAGAAAATGTATCAGCCTGCCGTTCGTCGTCCAGTTTAGACATAACGGCGCTTTCGTCAGGTGCAGGCCATGGCGGACACGTGCTCTTTTGAGACGTGAGTCGCCACGTGAGATTGCTTTCCTTGTCATCGATCACGCTGCTGTAGCCAAATGTAAGTTAACATCGAATTGTAGTCGTACTCTGGAATGTCTTGAGCATCATTCGTGCCAAGTATTGGCGTTTGCATAACGTCTTTGTCTCGGTAAGCGGATGATTTTGATCGTCTTCGACAGTCTCGCGTCGCGTCGGTGGCTTGAATGATGCAGAATGTGCAAATGCGCACTGTCAAGTCGAAATTGAGCTCAACGAGGCGAATCTTCTTGTGCTTCGAGCAGCTATTGCAGAGCACTTCGCCGCACTACGATATCTGTGACAGCAGCTACGGCTTGGTTGTACCGTGCGGCAATGATGGCGTCGTCGAAAGGCATGGAATTGCTGCATGCAAATGTTGCAATGGCGGCGATTTTCATCTTTCACCCATTGCTCCGGTCGCAACAGATTGCCTACTGCCAGAAAACCCGATTCAATATAGTATACATGTGGCGCTTTCTCCAGAAACGAGCTCTCGTCGCCTCCGCAGCCACCTGACGACGACCGTCCCATGTTGCAGATCCCAGAATGACACGATTCGAAAAAGATCGGCCATCCGGATAATAATCGTACTTGATTGGCTGGAATTTTCCAATCTCCGGATAAACCGTTCCAACGGAGATTGAAAAACTCGTGCTGACGTCGAGAGAAGCGACGCTTGGACTCGACGGCAGACCGCGATAATGTTCGATGGACAATTCAGCGTTTGACGATAAGAAACGATTGGCAAGTGTCGTTGGCTCGTTTTTATTCGTAAGTCACCTGTTGTGTGGTTAGGGGTTGAAGGCTTAGGGGTGCAGGGGTTAGGATCTGTTGCACGGGAGAGTTCAATGGAATCCCCTTCGTCTGACACACCTGTGTTGGCGTTCAGCATTGATCGTGGATGCTAAGAGCAGTATCAGGGAGAGACGACGAAAACGTAGAATCTTCTCGCTGTCACGTGTTTGGGGCAACAAGTTGGGATGGAAAGGGGTTTCAATGAAAATACTTCGAAGTATTGTTCAGTCCACAAATCCAGGTGATGAGTTTTGTGGTTGACTGGATGAATGGGGGCTGGTACAGTTTGTCAATCTTGAGCCCCATCAAGACATGAACAAGTTAACTACTGTAATGGATAATTGTACGGGTACAGTCCTCCAAGAAGCAGAGTGTCGTGGCATATGTGTAAAAAAGTTCGTAAAAAAGTTCAACGCAGTGAAAGAAGGGATAACAGGATGCGGGGGGGATGGGGGTGATGGGGACTGTCAATGACAGTCAATAGCCTCCGTAATGAGATATTGATGTCGCCAGTGACGTTCCTGAGATTTCCAAGGGACAAATCACTTTGTAACGATGCCGAGAGTTTTCGCCCTTGTGTATGACTGCCGAAACGGTTGAAATTTTCCTGACAAGGGGTGCAGTGGTTATGAAGGGTTTAGGGTGGTAGGGGTGTGGTGGTTAATTTTGATTTTTCGATACCTCGTCCAGCAACTGGGAGCTCAGGATCCAATGAATTCCTCCACAACAATCAGGTGATCACGTCGTCGAGCTGCTCGCGATTCCATAAAGATAAAACATGTTGCTTGCATTATCTCAAACACGGTTTATGGACAGAGAGAGAGTCATGCCCGCTCTGGGGTGTCAATAAGCTGATACTCTATTTTACCACCAAAACCTCGATCTCTGAATGCTCGTGGTAACGCTTCGAGATGCAATAAGTATGCCGCTTTTAGTGCGATCTAACGTAGCCGTTTATGCTTCCTAAGAGCGGTCTGGCTCATGTTTTGTTTCGATTTCTATTGTCTATGTCGAGGTGTCGGTTGCTTGTGCTCGAAATCTTGGCCTCAAAAAGTAAATGACAATCCGGATAAGTTATCCGGAACACCCCATATCTTGCCTTGAAACCAAATTGGAGCCCAAGCTGCCTGCCGATGAAGGGAGAAATGCGGTCGGCGGCACTCGGCGGGCTTCGAACGAGCCGCTATTCGTCTCGTCGATGGAAGTTGAAGGAAAATGACGAAGGGAGCAATTCGAAAACTCGCTTGGACATCAATCGTGTCTCCCGCGTCGCAATTTCTCGCCAAGGATGCATTCGCGACTTGCTTTTGCACCCAGACATGCCTCTCGACGAATTGCGCGACTGTCTACGCGCGATTTTTCCTCAAGTTGAGACGCCAATTGCACTGAAGAATGAACACAATACGCTTTACCCGTTATCGCTCTTGGCAAACCATCCGTCCACGTTTACGTATGCCCGCAAAGAATCCCACGTCCCGCTCGAGCTCGTATGCCTGGGCGATCCTGATGTGTCGTACACTGAGCTCACGCGCCAAGCTCGAGTGGGGTGGCAAGAAGAAGAAGCACCGATGGAACTTACGCAATATACTCTACCCCAACTCATTCGCGAATTCGGCAAAGCGGCTCCAACAGGTACATTCATCCCATATAAACTCATCTTAGCTCCTACTTTCTTAGGTGCCTTGGATCGTACGTCATTTATCAAATGCTTGACTCAAATAATGGCCCGTGAAGACCAAGAGTTGTTTTCTCGCCTCTTTGACATTTTTGACAAAGATCGCAATGGTGTTGTCGATGTCGTGGAATTTGTTTCTGGTTTGTCAGTGATCGTGCAAGGCGATCGCGACGAAAAGATTCGCGCGACTTTTTCTCTGTATGACACTAATGGTGATGGCTTTATTTCGCTTGAAGAAATGACGACGTACTTAACATCCGTCTACTTGGTGGTTGCTGAATTGAATCCGAGTGTGTTCGCGTCGAACCATGTTGATCCAATTCAACTTGGGCAGATTACTGCGGAGCAATGCTTTGCTGAAGCAGATCTTAACCACGATGGCCGTCTGAGCTTTGAAGAATTCCGCACTTGGTACACGCGAAGCCATCACCACGAGCCGCATGCTCGTAAATTGAAGCATGCAGTTCATTGCCAAGTGCCAGTGTCATCGCCGCCAACAGTTCAGGTAACATCTCCTGGTTTGATCCCTTCACTCATCCTGCTCAGGTGAAATGGACTCTGAACGCAGTTCGAGACATGACTGGCCTTGGTGACTACTCGGTGGACGAAATGCTGGCTTGCTTCCCACATACTACCATCACAAAAGCTACATTTCTTTCAACTATGCAACGTATTCTCCAACGACAGCGCAAGCCAGTCACATCCGATGTTCGAGCTCTCCTTAATACCCTTTTCTCGCTCTTTGACTCAGACGGTAATGGCGTATTGAACGGTGTTGAGCTCCAAACGGGTCTGTCTGTCTTATGTCGGCCAAGTCCTTGTACGTCGATGTAACCATCATTGAAGTAACACTCTGATAGATTCTGTACGCGCTGCATTTAATCTCATCGATGCCAACCACGATGGCCATATCTCCATGAACGAAATGGTGCGCTATCTGAGCTCGGTCTTTCGTGTTCTTCATGGCGTGACAAATACCCACGTGCCTCTTGACCCAGACACTTTGGCTCGCCACACAGCTCTCCAAATGTTTGCAGAAGTAGATTTGAACCGAGATGGCAGCATTTCGTTTGACGAATTTCAAGTTTGGTATGCGATTTTGGACTGGAGATAAATTTATGAGGCTGTTTAGGTACTCGACACCAACAACTGTCCATCCTACAACTGCGCCACTGTTCCCTGGCCATCGCGACATGGCGAACCTTACCCAAGTTTCTCAACCTATGACCCTAGAACGGGCTGGTGCACTCACCACTTTGAATTCTCGGCATCCTCTCGACGTATTCGAAGTCGTGGCGCTCTACGTCAATTCCGACGGGGTACTCACTAAGGAAGCTTTCAATCAAGCCTTCACTCACCTCATGCAAGGAGCGTTAAATGATCAATCCCGCACGGTGCGTGATCCTACCGCTAGCTATATTTAACTGGCCATTTTTCCAGGTGATTGAAAAGCTCTTTCATGCATTTGATGCCGATGGCGACGGTGTGGTCGATTTCTGTGAATTGAGCTCTGGTCTTTCGTTGCTCTGCGCGGGCTCGCAGCAAGAAAAGATCGAAGCCGCTTTCACACTCTACGATGTCAACAAGGACAATTTTATCTCGATGGCTGAGCTTGTGAGCTATTTAACTGCTGTTTTCCGGGTCGTTTATGCATTTGGCACTCCAGTTCCCAATGTCACACCTGAACAATTGGCTGAAACGACTGCTGCAGACGCATTCGCTCTCTATGACGCGAACAATGATGGCCAGCTCAGCTTGGAAGAGTTTACAGCCTGGTACACTTCACCTCAGCCATCTGCACCCCCTGCTCCAGTCGCACCGGGAGGTCAACCACAATTTGACCTTGCATTCTTGCGACAAGCACGCCAACTGACGCACTTGGGGCAATACGCCGTCAACGATATCTTTTCGTTCTTTCAAGCCAGTTCAACGAGCGACGGTCTATCGAAAGCACAATTCTTCCGCTGCTTTAACAAACTCTTGAGCAAGACAGCACCTGCAGCTGAGACCAAGCCACAGCTTAAGGCCACACTGGAACGGCTATTTGTGCTATTCGATACGGATGGAAACGGCATCGTCGATACGAAAGAACTTGCTGCTGGCTTGAGTTTGCTGTGTGGGGTAATACTCTAGGATCTTGATATGTCACTCATCTCGGATAGGGAAGCGACGTGGACAAAGTTCAAGCCGCCTTTTCGCTGTTTGACACCAATGGAGACGGTTTTATTTCCCGCGAAGAAATGCTCAGCTACTTGACAGCTGTCTTCAAAGTGCTCTTGCAAACGTCACCGAATATCCAAACGCAACTGGGCCATGCGTCGGCTGTTCAACTAGCCCAAGCGACCACCGAGCATTGCTTTGCGACTTGCGATGTGAACCATGACAATCAACTCAGCATTGATGAATTCACGAAGTGGTATCGTGCACCTCAAGTGAAGAAACCAAAAACAAAATCGCGGCCTCAGGCGAAACAATCACAGTCACTTCCTCAAGCTCGAGCCTTATTGGGTAAGCGCGTTGCCCGCGCCTAATGCATATCTTGTTTTTCTTTAGGCTTGATGCACGTCTCGTCTGATGCACTCATGGATCTTTTTCGCGATCGATTGGACCACCCTGTGTCCGAGAAGGCCTTTTTTGCCTGCGTATCCAAGCTTGTGCAGACGGAAGATGCAACGCAAAAAGCGCGAGTCCATGTCCTTATATCGAAACTTTTCCAGTCTTTTCACGCAGCTTTTCAACACATGACTCCGGGCTTGCTGTATCTTGACGTAGCCTGCGGCTTGTCTGTTCTGGCTAGTGACGCTCATCAAGACAAGGTGCTATCGACATTTCGGCTCATGGATCGCAATGGCGATATGGTCTTGACTGAGACAGAGCTTGTACGTTATTTCACGGCCGTTTTTGCTATCATGTATGTCCTTGAGCCTGAAAAGCTTGAAGCTGTCCAATCCATCTCGCCCTACGAATTAGCAAAGATTACTGCAGAAAACACCCTGGCCGAAGCTGACCGCAATCATGACAATGAGATTAGCTTCGTCGAATTTCAAAGGTATGATTGATCATCACATGTGTGTTTCACTTGCTGGTAGATGGTATACAAAGGATCAGCCACCACCACCCACACTTGCCGAGATTCGTCATTTAACCGGCCTTGGTTATCTTAACGTCGAAGACGTCTTTGAAAGACTGGCCGATACCGCCGATGAAAAACGTGGTGGGGTGTCATTTGAAGCTTTTTTGACTGCTTTAACCGATGTCGCGCAAGAACATCATGGCCCTGAAGTGCCGTCTGAATTGGAGGCCGTGGGCAGAAAACTGTTTCAGGCATTCGACGCAGATCCAAATGGACGAGTGGATTTCTCAGAGCTTGCTGCTGGACTGAGTGTATTATGCAAAGGAACGCGCGAAGCTAAAGTCCATGCAGCGTTTTCTCTGTATGATTTCAACGGAGACGGGTAAACTAAATCAATGCTATGGAGTCTCAACGTATAATATAGGTTCATAACAATGGACGAAATGACACGCTACTTGACATCAGTGTTTCGAGTTTTGTACGTTCTACAACCTCACATGGCGCTCGAAACTGGTGTTTCTGCAACTGAGCTTGGTACAATCACAGCCGAACAAGCGTTTGTCGATGCCGACCTTGATCGCGACAATCGATTGAGTTTGAATGAATTTGCGCAATGGTATGCCAAACATAAAAGCCCGATCATCACTCCAACGAAGAAGTGGAATTTGAATGAGATTCGGCGCCTGACCAAGTTGATGTACCACAAGGCAGAGGATGTGTTTGAATTGTTTGCTGAAGCTGCCAATGAAGATGGCAATTTGGACCAAGCGAGCTTTAATAAGTGCTTTATGACTCTCATGAACGACAACAATCCATGGATAAAACCGTTCTTGGGCCGCTTATTTGCATTGTTCGATGCAAATCATGATGGATTGGTTGATTTTTCCGAGTTGACGGCAGGATTGTCCATTTTATGCGCAGGTATTGTAACTTGACAGACAATGTTCTCATTTGTTCGAATAGGCTCGAAAGAAGACAAGGTGCAGGCAGCATTTTCTCTATTTGATTTTAATGGCGATGGCTACATCAGCCTCGAAGAAATGACCAAATATTTGACGAGCGTTTTCAGAGTTCTGTTTGAAGTGAACGACGAACATGCCCAAACATTGCAAGTCTCTCCCGAAGAATTGGCTATCGTTACTGCGAAGCAAGCTTTCAATGAAGTGGACTTGAATCATGACGGCAAAATTGGCTTGGACGAGTTCATGAAGTAAGCTATTTTTAGTTTTTTGGACCAACCACCTCTTTCATAGATGGTATTCAAATCCTGGAAGCCTTGCAAGTCACACTGAGCACTTGTTTTCTCTGCAAGAAGCTCGGCGGCTCACCCAACTTGAACGCTATGCCCCTGATACAGTCTTTGAATTGCTTGCGGATTGCGCGGACACAAAGGGAAATTTGACCAAAGAGGCATTCACTGAGTGCTTTGAGACGAACTTTATATCAAAGCCAGATGCTCGCACTATGCACGTGATCCATCGACTCTTTGACATTTTTGATGTGGATGGCAATGGAACTGTTGATTTTGCCGAGCTTACAGCTGGCCTGAGTGTCTTGTGGTGCGTATTCAAACCTTGGCAAGGATTTAACTTGTATGTAGTGGTGGACGTAGGGAAGACAAAGTCCGAGCTGCATTTGCTTTGTACGATTACAATCACGACGGAGTAATTTCTCTTGATGAAATGACGAGGTATGCGTGATTATCTGCTTTTTGTAATGAAGTCGGGCTTCAGGTATTTGACTGCAGTATTCAAAGTTCTCTACTCGACGAACCCGGGACTGGAAGCCCAAATGCAAGTGACACCAGCAGAACTAGCTCAAGTAACAGCTGAGCAAGCATTTCTCGAATGCGACATCAACCAAGATGGCAAACTCACATTGGATGAGTTTCACGCTTGGTACTCCGTTCTTTGGAATGGCAAAACTCACCTTGACGATGCAAATAGGTACACTCAGAGTCACAAGACCCAAAAAGTATCGATTCCTTTGCCTTCACTTGCCCAAGTGCGTCACTTGACTAACTTGAGCTCGTATCCACCTGATGAAGTGGTGGAACGCTTTCGCCAAGCAGCTACCAATTCGGGCCAATTTAGCCTAGAAGAATTCACTGGAATTTTGAAAAGCTTTGCGAAAGATGGCGAAGATCCTGATGCCCTAGACTCTGTGGCAGCGCGTCTTTATGAATTATTCGACACGGATGGCAATGGTGTCGTCGATTATACTGAATTTGGCGCTGGTCTCTCTGTGCTATGCGGTATGGCTGCTATTGGTTTGCTTGTCCTATTTAATATATCTTAGGAGGCACACAGGAGGACAAAATCCGAGCTGCATTTGCCTTGTATGATTTGAACCACGATGGAACAATATCGCGAAGTGAAATGGCTCTCTATTTGACTTCAGTGTTCAAGGTTCTATATGAGACCAATCCAGACACCGAACAACGAGTTCAAGGTACCTTGCTTCATTTTGTGTTGGTTTAATGTTATTCGGGTAGGCGTGACACCAGAAGAACTGGGGATAATTACAGCAGAGCAAGCATTTGTGGAAGCCGACAAAGACCACAACGGGGTCCTGAGCTTTGACGAATTCAGGCAGTGGTATTTGACCCCTAGTGAGTCGAGAGTGAACACTATCCAAGTTCCATCGTGGGTGAGCTTGCAAGCTGTGAAAGAATTGACCCAGTTGCACTTGTATTCGCCATCCTACGTGTTTCAGCTCTTAAGTGAGCATATGACAGATCCAAAAGGTTTGGACCGAGCTTCTTTTGAGCGTTGTTTCGCTTCGCTCATTCCCACGGTATAACAGTGCATCGATACTTTTATGAAGTGAATCTGAGTAGATCCGCGACCCTGAAGCACGCCACCGTATCCATTTGATCTTGGATCGACTTTTTAATGTATTTGACACAAATGGCAATGGCTATGTGAATTATCAAGAATTGGCGAGTGGATTGAGTATTCTATGTGGCGGCTCCCGAGACGAAAAAGTTCGAGCTGCATTTGATTTGTACGATTTAAACCACGATGGAGTTCTTTCCTTGGATGAAATGGTGCAATACCTCACTGCAGTCTTCAAAATCCTGTGCGAAACCAACACGCAAGTCTACCCTGATGACGTTACACCTGAAGAGCTCGCTCAGGTTTGGCAAATGCTTTCTAACGAGTTTGGTTACGGGTCGTGCTTAGATTACTGCAGAGGAATGCTTTGCACAAGCCCAGGTCCCTGTCGACGGCAAATTGAATTACAATCAATTTGAAAGATGGTATACACGAGACACGCCAGCCACAAACGAAGAGTCTGCAAGCAGCATGGATCGCATTCGCAATTTGCTCAAGCTCAACAAGTACGAAGTGGGCGATATTTTCGAAATCTTTGCCGAAGCCGCACCGAATGGTGAACTGGGCTTTGCAGCTTTTCGACAGTGCTTTGAACACATGATTGATTTGGCTGGCGGGTTGTGTCACAAGTTGGTTGATAAATTCTCACGTAGTCTGTAGGTACGACTCTCCCCAAGCTAAACAAGAGGCAGCCGTGGTAATCCGTCGCCTCTTTTTGGCGTTTGACGTCAACCACAACAATGCTGTTGATTTCGGCGAGTTGGCCAGTGGCTTAAGTGTTTTGAGTGGTTCAACAATGGATGATAAAGTTTTGGCAGCTTTTCGACTCTACGATGTCAACAGCGACGGTATGAATGTAAATGAACTGCATAGTGCTAAACGTTTCCTCAAGGATATATTTCTCTGGATGAAATGATTAGCTACATGACATCAATTTTCCGTGTCATGTACGAGACATCCGACAAAACCAAAGGCCAAATGAGTGTGTCGCCTGAAGAGTTGGCACGAGTGACTGCTACCCAATGCTTTAAAGATGCAGATCGGAACCAAGACAAAAAGCTGAGTTTTGAAGAATTCAAACAGGTGCGATCAAGTACATTCCTACATTGCATCTGACTTGAATCTAGTGGTGCACATCGACCATGTGAATTGAGGGATACATTTGAATATGAAAAGTTACAAAAACTCAGTCGAATTGAACTCTGTTTCCGCCCACAACGACGATAGGGACGGCGGCGACGAAGGCCAAACTATTGCATAGATTGCTTTCAGCCATAAATATAGAGATGGGGATTTTAGGTACGAGGGGGAGGGGGTGGTCGCTCATTGCGACTCAACCCATTGAGGTGATTGATTTGACTTACTCCGTTATGGCTTTGTCCGTTGACTTGCTCATTACAGCTCATACCATTGTGGCCATGTCCGTTGACATACTCATTGTTGGTCACTTCATTCTGTGCATTTCCATTGACATGCTCCTTGGGTGATTTTCTTGGACTTGACTTATCTGATGATCGACCAGGTTGATTGTGCTGATGTTGGAGGCCATGCCTCCACATATGACTGGAATAACCGAGATTTTCTAGCTGGGTTTCATACAATTTGACAAGGACATCATGGGCTTTGATGGTTTTCTGAAGCAAGTCTCTCTCTTGAACTGCTTCGTCCAACTTTTTCTTCTCAACATGGGCGACATGATGCCAGACACTCCGTTGAGCAGCTGATGCCAAGCGAGCTTGTGCAGCGACTTGGAGACGCTCAATTTGGTCTTCTAGCTCTGGTACGTCCCGTCGAAGTTGATCTAGTTCAACTTGTTTCCTCTGCCGGTGACGCTTGTTATTAATGCGGTGCTTGACTCTTCGTGTGAGTTTCTTGCGGTTTTCATCGGATGAATTTGAGAGTTCCATGAAGTAATCGAGCATCTTTTGATCGGTTTTGGATGGACTGCTGGAGTTGGAGCTATTCTGCTGTCCCGTTGATGCGCCTTCAGCAGTTGTGTGTTCCTCTTGGTCTTCCTGTTGGTTGTGGTCACCCACTTCATCCGAGCACAGTAGCGAAGTTAGCGTCATTTCACAAGACTCTGGTCGTCGATGGATCAAGCCGCCAGAATTATATTCTGACTCGGCGGTAGAAATAATCGCCTTAAGATAAAAATTAAATTAATATATGGTGCGGAGCTTGACTTCATACAAAAATTCAGTCTAAATTTCAGACACTTCATTAATTCTTTTATATTATGAAAAATGTATTGCGAAAAATCAGACACTTTGTTGGCAGTTTTTAATGTCAGACATGTTGGAAAACTTCGTCGAAGTCTACGCCTGTCCAATCCTTGGACGAGATTTTCAAACAGCCTTTCGCTTCGAAATACGCTCTTCGATTTTTTCGAAACAAAGGTTCAAGTGGATCTGCCGATTCGCTTGGCATTGTGTTCACCGCACCGGTGTGCGATCCGCGAGTATAGAAGAGCAATTGTGGACTATCTCGAATGTTCAAGTCGTGTGTAGGGTCTTTGTATTTTCGCCAGAGACATGACATTAACCAGTTTATCCGGACCAGAGAGTAATGGCCAGAGTTGGATACCAATTCAAGATACTATTATAGTACTAGAAATATTAATAAATTGATACTCAAAGTATTATATCATTTTCTTTTTGAATAAAATAGTAATACTAAAAATATTAATATCGTTTTATCAATATCAATATCAGATATTGATAGATGCAGCAGATGTAGAGGTAACAGTGAAATATATGGAAAAAAATATATATTATATTAGTATTTTTCCATATATTTCACTGTTACCTCTACATCTGCTGCATCTATGATAAAAACATGATCATTTTGTATCAGAGTGTGATAGGAAATCTATCACAATTGCCTAAAAACATTTTCAACACAAGTTTTTGACTTGATTTCAGTACACAGATCTGAAATGTGCCAAATTCTGAGCAACTGTGATAGAGATTCTATCACGGTTTTTCAACAAACAAATATTGGCAGATATGAAGCTTCATTTAGTCGCCAGCCTGAAGCCTAACCGAGAAACATAGATGCTCTGAATAAATTTAACGTTTAGCACTGATATAAGCTAGGCTAGCTGCAGCACAACACGACGCTTGTCGACGCTTTTTCCGCCCACTCGCACGATTGTACTGTCAGCATAAGCACAAAACACAAAGCATTGCGAATATCTTGAAAACTATACGAGTAGTCAATTAAGGCATACACTTAAGGCAAAAACAAAACTATACGAGCCATAATAATGATGACAGTTGTGATTTCCACATCTTCGCCACAACTTCACAACCCTATAAACTTGAAAAGTCTCAAAGAAATCTCGCATCCCTCTCTACAAGTTGCACAGTAGGTAGTAGAGCAATAATCTATTGAATAAGCCCATGCACAATAAACACCCTCTACAAGGTACAGTGGCCCACGAAAGTCATGGCACCCCACCAAATTTTTTTGTTTTATTGGTATATCTCAATGAGTTTGCGTCGGTTGAGATTGATAATGAATCCACTCGATAGAGACATCGAATGCACAGAGCATGACTTGCTAGAAATGGCATTTTAAGCTTCACCACGTGAGAAATTTCAATCCTGATTTAGACGGGGCTGTCGAAAGTCATGGCACCCCATGATAAAATTCAATGAAACAAATCAATTATATTGATTCAGTACTTAGTACTACCACCTTTAGCTAGAATAACATCCTCCATGCGCTTTGGCATTGACAGAATCAATTTCTGAATGTAGTCCTGGGGGATTTGATCCCAAATAGTCATGATGCGAGCCTTCAGGCTCTCGACCGATGTAGCATGGAGTTCACGAAGCCTACGACTTATGAACTCCCACACATGCTTGATGGGGTTCAAGTCTGGGCCTTGGGGGGGATGATCGAGGGTTTCGATCATATTTTCGTCAAGAAACTTGGACACAAGAGCAGTCTTATGAATAGGCGCCTTGTCGAGTTGGAATACAAAGTCCAACGGGAGACCGAATTTCGCGGCGTTGTCGCCGAGTTCATCGTCGAGAAGACATTTATAGTCTTCCGACTTCATTTTGCCGTCGCAAAACCGTAAGGCGCCGACACCATTGAAGTTGATGGCCCCCCAAACCATGACGCTTTGGCGGCCACTCTTGAAGGTCGGTTGAAGACAAATGTCCTTGAACTCCTCACCGTGTCTTCGCCACACATAGATCCTTCCGCTCGACCCGGTGAGATTGAAAGGACTTTCGTCACTGAACAAGACTCTTTTCCAGTCTTCTGGCGACCATAAAATATGCCTTTTGGCGAAAGCCAAGCGCTTCAACCTGTTCGCCTTGGAAATGAACGGTTTCTTCCTTGCAGCGCGGCCGTTCAAACCAATGTTACGTAGGCGACGACGGACTGTCTCCTCCGAGACAATCACATCATGGAAAATCTCAAGTCACTTGGCGATTGTTGGGGCACTGGCACGCCTATCCTTCAATGCTTCACGATGGATCAAGCGATCCACATTAACGGTGGTCGAACGACCACGTCCTGAACGAGGAGAAACGGTCGTTCGACCCTCGGTCTTGAACTTGATAACGATGTTTCGGACACTGGAAGGAGCCATATCGAGCTCCTTCGCAATTCGCTTGTAGCCAAAGCCCTGTTTATGCTTCGACAACACGCGAAGCCGGAGCTCAATCGGATGCTCCTCCCGCTGGGACATTGACGGGAAAATGAGTGGCTTGGAGTGTGGCAATGGGCAGGATGGAGTGAAACAAGATGTGTTGAATCTTGTTTGACTCAATCTAATCGTTGCCACACTCCAAGCCATTCGTTTTTCCCGCCAAAATCCCAGGGTGCCATGACTTTCGACAGCGCTAACAAATTCAGGACTGAAATTTCTCACGGACTGGAATTCAAATGGTTAGTTTTGATTGGCCAAAATATGTATATTTGATATCTCTATCGAATGTAACCATCCTTTACCTTAACCGACGCAAACTCACTAAGATATACTGATAAAACCAAAAAATTCGATGGGGTGCCATGACTTTCGTGGGCCACTGTACATGACTCATTCGTTTAGATTGCTGCGCATGAGCTGTTCGATATGTCAATAGTACTTTTGTACAGCCCGAGTGAGAAACGGCACGTAGCAATGCCACACAGAAAAGGAAAACTTCGATTATAGTTAGCATGAAGGGGGACTAGGCATAATAGTACTGCTGGTATAAGCTTCTGGAATATCTTCATGTGGTTCATGTTGTGTTTTCGTCAAGCCAATCCATTATATTAACTTCCAATCATATTGCGTCATTCGGTGTGATAGGAATCATATCACAGTTGCAGTCATTATATATATGTGGCACCACTATACTCTTCACGCGTGGGTCTAGCAGCATAGCTTTATGCTGATTGATTGATGGTTTCGGGAGTCGGATATCAACTTGATGGTTCAGACGTCGTAAGCAACAAAGAGCGTGGCAGCTAAAAGAGTCAACATCCACAGCACGACGAGGCCAATTTGCAACATTTGACGACTTCTCCGGGCGGACACGTGTGAAGCAATTTACAGCCGGAGCACGGACAACACTTGTCGCTTTGCGGAGGAGAAGGAAAGAGAAAGACGCGGACACCTTCTCTGTTTGTACTTCACCAAGGCCTTCCCGAGTATTGCGATTTTGGCGCGCACCTACCTAGCTAAGCCCATGTCGAATGCCTTCCAAGAGCGCTTTTTTTCAACGGCGGGCCATGTTGTGAATACGAAGCGGACACGTTTGGACTCCTCGCGCGCCGAAAAACTGCAAATACTTATGCGTGCAAATAAATGAACCTCTATTTTTTTGTACTAATTGATACAGTTTCCATAGAAATCCATGGAAATCCATGGATTTACCAATACAGTACAGTGTTGAGACTTCAGGAGCGGCAAGCATGAAAATGAGGTTTTCAGGCTCTGAATCGCTCTGTGGGCTTCAAAAACAACAATTTTGTGTTTTGACAAGAGATTTACGAAACTAAAACTGGATTAGCCAATCGCTCAGTTGACATGAATTTTCGCAGTTTTTTTCACCCTAACCCCTTAAAATACCTGTAAAAATTTATCGAGATATATTAATACTAATTTTATCAATAATTATTAGTATTCAAACTCCAGGATTAATAGTTATCTTTTCTATATTAATATCAGGTACGTCAGTATGAATATCATATTAATATAGGAAAAATGCCATTGATAGCAATCTCTGGTCATGGCCCAAAACAAGCAGGTTCAACAAAGACAGATGGCATGTGTTATATTGATTGGTGCATAGTGCGTGACTCTCGCAGTGACAACGCTTGTTTGGTTGGTCGAATTGACAGTGTCTGAAATATCCTTTCCATCCTTGAGGGTCTTTATCCACGATCATTTGCAGTAGAATATCTCCATCCCTTACAGAGGATCGACAACCTGCTACCATGCAGTCTTTCGATGCGTTTAGCGGCTTGACCGGGCCAGTGTGTGAGGCGAATCCCTCAAATTTATCTCCAATCAAAATCAATGAAATATATAATTTGTGTTGATCTGAAATTTTTTGGACGATTCTATTTGATATAAATTTTGGGTACCAGCGCAATCGAATCGCGCCAAAGAACTGATCCGTGAATCGATCCGATTGGCTGATTTTTCTTTCTCATGATTTGATTGGCCAAAAAGAGTCTTCAAATGTCAAATTAGCCAATCAAAACGATTGATAAACGTCTTCACAAATCACGCCGATGTATCCGAAATTTTGCTCGAAAGCACAATAATTGGTTGAATTTTTACGAACCCAGTCGAACCCACTATAAATTAATAACCTTTAATATTGTGGTTTTCGTCCAAAACTGGAAATTTGATATGTTTTGAAAATGTTTCAAATTATTGACGCATACACTATTTAATGTTTACACATCCATTTTCTCGACCATAAACGTTAAATAGTGTGATTTCTAACGTTTAAAATGTTTGAAAAACATGTTCGAATCATTCAATTCCTTTTCACTTGAAATTTGTATGAGTCAATTGTTGCGTCAATTTGCTTGCGTCAAAATTAATTCCGCACGACTCCAGTTTTTCATTAAAACCACAAAAACTCATAGAACATAATAGTAGCCGACATATCAAAATAGAAGGGAACTTTCAAATTTTGATTACCGTATAGTTTATATCGTTTGCGACAGGTGATATTTCACAATCAGACGACACACCTCACCCAAATCATTTTTTATCCTTTGCGACATACAATTTTATATATTAAGCTTTGACTCTGTTTCTACATAACTTTATAAAGTTCTGGACGTATCCAGTTTCATAAGTATTATATTATGGAGTTAATATGCATTCGTTATACACTACAATAAGTCTCGCTTAGTCTTCATGAGTGTCAATATCGTCCATTGGGTCGATCGTAGTGTCCACTGCACAACCAGCAAATAAATGCGACAATGTTTCCTCATCAAGAACCGCAGGCTCGACAGCGTCATGATCTGCAACGTGATGTATCAGCTTGCATTTGCCGAAGCCATTCAATATTGTTGTCCTCGGTAAATCGTCCCAAACTTTGGTGATCCACTGTAAAATAGTAGAGCGAGATGGTGGGATAAGCTTGAATGATGAGCCTTGCGCCTTGTTGCTTCTGACTTGTTGACGTATCAAATCGATCCAATGTTGATGCAGACGGGTCTTCATGGGTCGAATCCATGCGACGTCCGCTGGTTGGCAGATCCACGTAAATCTTGGTGGGACTTTCTCCAGAACAATGTTCAATTCATTCGCACATGCAATCACTTCATCAGTGAAATACCAGAGAAATCATCCCACAAAAGGAGTATCTTCTTAGTCATGCAGTCTGGACGATGCTCAAAGTGATATTTCAAAAATTCCACGCAGATGCTTGAGTTCCACCAGGCAGTTGGATTACCATACACTTGACAGTTGAATTGACCTTGGAGGGGCTCAACTTGCTTCCATACATGTTTTCCAATGCCGTGGCGATGGATCCAATTGTCATGGACGGTATCCTTGTGCTTCGATTGTCCAGTTCTGAGTACCACAAACAAAGGATACTTTCTACCTGTCGAGTCGGCCAAAAGCATGGCCGTTGCACGCCCCTTAGTTTTCCCTCCACACTTGATCCATACAGTAGTATCGCCGCTCTGGTGAATGGTTTTCGTGGGTAGGTATTCATAGTTCACAGCTGTCTGGTCAGCATTGAAGATCGTTTCAATCCCTTCAGTTTCAACGATTTCTTGAACGCGCCGACTGAATGCACTGAGCGCAGCCTCTCCATCAGCTTGCGATTCTTGACCGATTCGAGTTCTCGAGCGAAGAGCCAGACCAAAGCGCTTCTTGAAAGCCTTCATCCAATGCCAACTAGCCCTGAAAGAATGCTCATCCAATCCGAGATCCGTAGCGGTCTCAAGCGCCATCATATGCAACATCTGCGGTGTGACGGGGACACCATCCTTCCTCATGCTGCTGACCCATCGTGCCAATTGCTCCTCAGCGTCTCTTGGTAAGCTGGTTCCCATTCCAATGTCTCTGGCACACTTGTGGTGGGCAGTCTTGGCATTGGAAGCCTTTTGCTTGATAAGATCCCGTTGTTTGAGCCATTTGTAGACCTTCTTTCTTGCAACTTCACGGTCCGATCCGCTTCGGTTTGAAAAGTGTCTGTCAAGCGTGGCCGCCATTCCAACTTCATCAAACGTGTCAATGACAAGTTGCTTCATCTTGTACGTGACATGGACATTCTTGAACTTTTTGGCAAGCTTCTTTGGCGCATTCCTGATAACTGGACGACCTCGCACGGTCTGGCTGGTTGGTTGGGAGTCCGAATTGCAGTTCATGGTCTGTAAATGAGTAGTATTCACTCTGGTATAGAGTACTCATGAGCTTCCTTGTTTTCTCGCGCAAAAAACTCTCAAAATAATTTATGCATTGACTGGAGGTTTTATCAATTATTAGAGTATATTGACCTGGAGACATTATTCTTTGATAACTTATGTTCACCTGTATTGGAAAATATTGATTTTTGAAGGAATCGCAAAGGAATTATCTGTCGCAAACGATATAAACTATACGGTAATTCATTTCGCGACATTCACACCACACGATTCATCGAGACTCGGGATCACCATTTAGCAAAAGCGTGCTCTCATTAAGCACCAAAAATTGAATCCATCAACCAACGGACGTGAACTACGCGCTTGGGCTCACTTATCGTTCGGCCCTTCGAAGGAACCACAAAAACAACGATGGCAGGATGGATAAACAGCCATAAAGATCATCATAATGTCAACCTCTCGCACAAAGCAGCACGTCGTCCCCACCATCCCGAGCTTGAAAAACAACTTATGTCGTGGATACAGGAAGTGCGAAGTGTAGAATCGTTCCATCATCAGCGGTCCTACCATCCAAGCCAAAGCAAGCTGTATTCCTGACCGTTTACTCATAGCCAAGGAAGTGGCGTGTCATGCCTACAATCGGCGACGTTTTTGTATGCATGGCTGCACGTTTTCAAATGCGACACAACTTAAAGTCGCAGCGAGTCTTTGATTGAGGTACCTCCGTTGGTAAGGAGGCTACTGAAGTCGGACACAAAAACCTACTTCAAGCAACGAGAAACTACGAACTACGGAACATCTTTATATGCTCCTGCAAGTAACCATTGCTTTTAATAGGTTTATCCTAGGAACTTCGTTGCTTCAAGCTGCTCAACAGCTTGATATCGTGTATCAGGCGACAAAAAAGGTTGGATGAATGGGGGTATCTTTACGAAGTGAATTGAGCTGTTCAACGATAGAATGCATCGAGAACGCTCCCTCACGGGACTGCCGCACTGCTATCTTTATACAGAACATTCCATCCAGTTGTTGGTTCCATGCAGACTTCAACAGAGATTGGTAAAAAACTATTCTATTTAAACATATTTTTAGCATCGGCAATAAATAAGTTACTGGTACAGAAATTGACATAAAATTATTTATTCGTCACAATCATAAAAGAATAAGATATTTAAAAACCTGCAATAATAAATAAATATTACTCTACAACTGAATAATTTGAGTGGCTCAAACACATCAACCATTCATTTAGATCAGACACAGGATAGCCATTCACTGCATGTACACATTCAAGTGTAGACTCAGTTCATTGCAAAAAAGCCATGGCCGAAGCAAAATCGAAAACTCCCTTGCGTGGTCGCGCCATTGCGGACCTTTCTTTCACCCGACTGTCTCCAGAGAGTCGTCTTTGGGTTTGTCGTTGCGGTGTCCGCAGATCTCAAAATGGTTCGGGATACTCCAACTTAGTATCCCACATTACTCAGAACCACCCTGAGTATCTTGATTATGATGCTAACGACACGGAGAACAACGCTCGGATCTTTGAAATGCTAGTTCCTCGTACTGTAAGATCGATCTTCGGATGGCTGACATGGATAACCGGGTCCCTCTTGCCCTTTGCCTCTTGTGAGGCGCCGTTGACACGTCGCTTCACCAAACTCGATCCAATCTCGACAATAACATTTATGAAGTAACGTAAACGACCAATAATGGCCGATTTTACCAATGGTGGCCGATTTTATATTCACATTTGATTGGGTAATTCTTGGACTGATAAAACTGACAGCAACACATAACCTTTGATAATTTATACAATGCATGTCAACATACGGCAGTAAAACGCATGGTTCTGTAAATGACACATACTTCTTAAGATTTATATCCTTTCATCATATTTATTTGGTCTAGACCTAGCCCTACAGGAATGATGGTAAACTGTCACATCAAGTATACAAATTCCAAGTAATAAAATCGGCCACCATTGGTTGTTCTTGAATTAACCAATGGGTCAACTTTGCCTTCACTCTATCTAAACACTCTTCAATTTCAATACCTCTCATGTATGATACTGATTTCTCCTGTATCTCCTCTTTCACTAGGTAGCTCCAGATTTTCGATATTCGTTATGGAAGGTGAGATAGGACAGGAAATTCGGACACTATGAAAAAATCGGCCATTATTGGTCGTTTGCGTTACTTACGATTGATGACATGCCATCTTGAAACGAAGATTGCGCGAATTATCCCAGATAAGTTCGCCATCGTACTTGATGGGTGGACATCAGGATCAACGCACTTTGTCGGAGTTTTTGCCACGTTTCCTTCAATTGAAGCTATTTGTTACCAGAAAGTACTTTGGCATTCGCACCTATCAATGACGAGTCCTCATTAAGTGCGAGTGCTCATTTGGATTTCTTGACTTTTGTATTGGAAGTATATGGAAAAGACTGGAATATTGTGGCCGCACTTATTGGGGATAACTGCTCAACCAATCTTGCTCTTGCTGACAGAGCTGGTGTCAATTTGATTGGTTGTTCAAGTCATCGGTTCAACTTATTTGTCATGGATATTTTGAGCGATTATGATGACTTGGTGTCTAAAGTAAACAGCCTGATGAAGAAACTTAAAAATATCATCCCTGCAGCGCGGCTTCGTCGATTGACACCGCTCATGGCAAAGACCTACAACGTGACACGCTGGGGATCGGTTTATGCTATGTTACAACGATACAAACAAATCAGGTCGTATATTCCGCTTATCGGCGACGACGACATCGACGTTCTCATGCCTTGTGCGCGCGACGACAGAGCGATTGACAACCTTCTTGTCTTGCTCGCTGACCTAAACTCCGTGACACTGGCGCTACAAAAAGTGGATATTACCATGCTTGACGTCCTGCGCTTGTTTGATACCGTCATTGACGAGTATCCTCAGTCGACTCGCCGCTTGTCAGCTTCGGCAACGATCGTTCACTGTCCAAATTTCGAAATGGCCATCACAAAATTTTTGGGGGTACGGATAACTCGATTTATTATCCGGAAAGACAAAGTGTTGAGCACCTCCGTCGCGAATGCGAAATATCCTCGATTACATCGTTTGATGGCACAACTATGTCGTTGGCTGATCGCGCTCTCAAGCGTCCCAAGGTCAATTCAACTGGAGGTGAGTATATTGATTGTCGTTTTCTCGTTCCTACATCTAACATTTGCGTACGATTTTTCTCGTCGACAAAGTGAGCTCTCGGTGACCGTCGATGTGCTATGACTCCCGAGCACTTCGAGCAGCAAATGTTTCTTCATGCCAACACTGATCTCTGGCGACTCAGTGATATTCAAGAGATCATGCGCGACAACGACGAAGCTTAATCATTCATAATACATTTTCATTCTTCAGTTTCCAACTTGAATAATTCGAATAATTCATTCGAGCGCAGTGCCGCAGCGAATGAATTATTCATGCGATCGCATCCAAGAAATAGATATTGCGGTCATGCATGTGAAAGGAATAGGTATTGAGCATGGAGCAGAGCGGAAGAATCACGAAAAATAGTATTTTACCAATCTCTGGACTTCAAGATGTTGCAAGTTTCTTCTTTTCAGGTTTCGTATCTGGTTGAATGTGTTCCGGAGCGAATAGTCGATCATCTCAAGTCATCGGACTATTCGACACCACAACATTGACTTGCAATAAATGTCTGCGTACAATATTTCAAAGTGTCGCTGGTGTCACGTGAAACCCTGAAATATAGGGGATCGCGAGCGAGCGGATCGGAATGTGCTGCGAGTAGGACTAGCGGACGATCGGACTTGGGGATGGTCCGGTGCGGGCGAGCGAGAGGGGAGGAGCTCGGTAGAACAGAGCAAAAGGAAGTCTGGTTAATGTTTAAGAGAAAGCTAGCTCGTAGGACGACGAGATCGGTGGTCGAGGAGTCAAAACAATTGACGATCTCGCAGCCGGACAAACCGGATAGGCTCTGGAGCGTGACATTCCCCACCGCTTGATGTCAAAGCTCCCGCAATGACCAGGGCAGGACTGTCTATGAAACCACAAGCATGGTCGCAGGTGGCATAGGCATCCTCTATGCGTACAGCGCCGCCGCGCCGAGGTCGAATTGCCGTTCGTAGATGTTGACATCAAGTGGAAGCAGTGGCTGCAACGACCATGGTTCACGCCGACCAGCGGATGGACCTCCTCAAAGAGCGATTTCGTGAGTGCTATGCTTGCTACCGTCGTCAAAGGCATATTGACGCCAGCACGGGCTTCAAGTGCCGCAATACGCTCGACGACGTGGTACGCTGCAAATCCATCGACACAAAGGGGATGTTCACACAGGAAGGACAATCCTCTGTCCACACCTTGGCTCGTCAATTGGAGATGCGAGTCTGTTGGGGGTCGCAATATACATCGACTGGAGGTAGCCTTGCTCCATGAGATGTTTTGCGATGTCAGCCATATTTTCATGGAGGATATTTTGGCTGATGCTTCCGCCGCCGCTGGGTTTGGATCGCATGCCCACGTCAGTAGTACAGTGTCTTTCCAATACAACCAATCAAAACACAGAGTGTCTGCACGAGCGCAACAGATCAGCCCATACTGCAGCCAGTTTGGGGCCTGGAGAGAGACGAAATGAAGAACATTGGACAAGCTGCCGACGCCTCTAACGACGCCATAATCCGAATGAGCCGAGATGTCGGGACGCTACAAAATCTGATTGTGAATTTGGAGCATTTGGACCAAACGGCACGCCAATATCTGGAGGCGTTTCCAGAGGGAGGAGCCCGTGCTTGGGACGTCGTCGCGCGCGAGGTCCACGAGACTCATGCGGCATTGGAAGATACACACAAGGAAGTGGCAAAATTGCGAGCTGACCATCAACGAGGGCGGGATGAGGCGCAAGCTTTGATGCATCGTGCGGGTGCGCGATGGTATCTACCAATGTAGCGGGGCCAGTCATTCCAAACGACGACGTTGTTTCGCGCCAGCATGCGGCTCTAGTTTCGGCCCTGCGTGATCTGGACGAAGCTCGTTCCTTCTTAGCCGAACGAGCCAAAGACTACGATAGGCTCCACGCTGAGGCGCACGAGGTAAATGGCGATCAGCCGGAGCGAATGAACATCCAAACAAGAGAGATACGCCGCTTAACAGCAATGTATGATAATGTACTGGTCAGCCTCGCCAATCGCGATGCAACTTTCGCTTCATTGGAAGTTCAGCAGCGCCACAAGGAAGATAAATTACGACGAGTGCGCTTGGAGTAGGCGTCAGGAAGACAAGCTCATCGGCTGGTCCAAACTCAATCGCGAGAGCGTGGACAATCCATAGAGGCTCTGAAAGCAAAATAAATCACGCGCGCGCCGTTTGTGCAGACAAGGCTCTCGGATAGCTTTCTTGAGTCGGACTTAGATCACTCACGTGAACAGTTGAGGCATGTGCAAGAGGAGTTGAAACTCGCTTCGTCGCCGAACGAAGTTGATCGCTTGAATACCGGATTGGAAATAACACAAAATGCTCTCGGCCACCTAGAGAGCCAAGTCCGACTGAACGAAGCGCCTCTCTGAAAATGGCAGAAAGATCAAGGCCATCCTTGACGATCGAGATGCCAATAATCGTGAGGTTGAGCTCTTTGAAAAGCAAGCACTTGTTTGGAATACAGATGCTTTGAACCGGAGCAAATGGCGTGAGGCATGAATATATCTCGCGGGCATTCCGAATGTCGTCAAGATCGGTGATGAATTGAGATGAGGGATTGCTTGGGGCCGTTGACCTGCTAAACTGGTCACGTGGAAAGTTCCTGTTGGTCGGAGACCTTGAAGGCTGGTTCCAAGCGAGCCAAACAGACCAACCATTTGAATCAACGGTCAGTATGGTGGGCACGGGTCCTTCGTGTGGGCCTAGGCCCCAGCCCCTTTGTCTGTGCCCCCGACTGCGAAATTTATGATATGGAGCAACGTGTAGCCTACTGGTGCCAGCGTGTGGACTTGGTGCTTGAAAAATGAAAAGTCGAGGCGAGAGTGATCAAGTCCACCCCATAAAACGCAACGCTGGAATTGGCGATGATGGAGACGGCAAATCAGCTTCATCTGATCAGGAGTCCCAATCTGCTTCCTCAGATGACACGGTGAGTGTTGTCTCAGCAGAAAAAGTACCAACGGTCAGACACGAATCTTGCGAAGCTCAAGGAATCGATGGACCATCCGAGCGCTGGTTTAGGGTGTCATTATGAGAAAATGCGATAAATTTATATCCTTCTACCCTCTCACCGTAAAAGAATCGAATGGGGGTGATAAAGCAGCGGTTGATTACCTGCTCACTAATAAAATTTAGTAGTGTAAAATCAAAGTTGGGTGATTAGTAAGAAATTATCTAAAAAGCGATGTCATTCGGACGTGATACCAAAATATGACGGCTAGGTAACGCACATCATATCATCGAGCTAAGGCATTGCGCTCATTAGACTGTCGTTCCCATCACTCAGTAAACATGTATTTATTCCTTAATGATGCATGAGATTTTGCTACAGCGGGGCGCATCAATCGCCTTGGTGCTTTCGTCAGATGGAGTGGTCAAAGGCTGCTCCATTCAAAATTGAACTGACAACAGTGCTCACATCCTAAATGTCCTATGTAGAAAAAACGACTTTGACTTAGGACGCCACTAAGTCAATCTAATCTCGACTCAGGGCTGAATCTCGAATATTCATTTGTACAGGTATATCATTTTATACAGTAAAATGTCTATCCAAAGTCAAAGTTTGTTCTCTATTAATTAGCTGTTTTTTCGGAGGTGTGTGGAGATTTTCACGTTTGAATACGCCAATTCTCAAAGTACCGAAAAATCAAATCTCACATGTGTGATAACTGATAATTCTGCAGCTGCACACCTCGTGGCTCGGGCTCACAATTAAACTGACTGACTGCATTCAATTCCCTTGAGAACCTCGCTTACCTGTCTCTGCTCAAGTCAACTTTGTGACACCGAAGTCACAACTATAATGTCACTATCGATGTCTCGTAAGTTGGGCTCATTTGGTACACCCCTAACCCTGGCGTCTCTCGAGCGACCAATCATAGCGAAAGTACACAATCCACAGGAGACACACTCGTCTGCAGAGCCTGCTGAAAAATAGTGTCGCGCCATTCATTCGGCTCAAAGACAACACAAACTCAAACCCTACAAGCCAACCGTGCTCCGTTGAAGTTTGTTTGCTCGTCAACATCATCCAGCGGGAAGTTCACCATCGCTAACTCTTGATACCATTCATTGTCGAAATCTTTTCGGCCTAGAGATCAGCGGCAACAGCAATACATTCACCATGATCGCATTGATTTCATGCGTAGTCATAGAGGTGGGATTTGTCCTCTTACACCGACGGTGGGAAGGCCATGCGTTGGTGAAGATGATGGAACAAATACAACCTCTGCGACTGTGTTGAAACAAAAGCAGCCAACGTTGCGTTGGCAGTTTAAATTCATCCTTGGAGGACCGCATGAATATATTTTACGAATTTGCTATCATGCGTTCGGGGCTTTCATTCCAACGATGAGAGAAGGAGCTCAGCTCTGTGCGCGATCTTTCGCTGCATTAGCTTCAACGAAACAACGCATTTTCAAGGATGACAAATGTCGCCAGCGCTTTCATGGAGACTAATGCGTGATGTAGTGTTTGACGCACTGATTTGCATTGACACACAATTCAACGACGAGCTCAGTGAGTGTAGACTTTGAAAATATTTCGCCAATGCAGTCAGAGACTCGTCATCGTTGTAGTAGAATTCGTTGATTATTGTACATGTCCGACCTTGGTGTATTGAGCAAGACAACACAAAATGTGTGGCTCAGCCGTCTTCAAAGTTGCGCCGTGCTCGACAACAAAGTCTGTGGGAAGTCAACATAAAAATGTCGTGCCCAATCTACGAAGACATTTGATTACAGTGAGTGAACTTATGATCGGGAACAACTTCGTGACATCTCATGATGTATGAATGTCCATATCATTTCTTATAGGGGTCGTCTTACCACTCAATATGGACACGCACGGATGGACAGGCGCGAGGAGGCACGCAGGAGCGCTGGATATCGAATGTGAACGATATATCGCGGCGCCTTTCTATCCTAGCCCCAAGAAGTTCGTTTCGCTGTACAAAAAGAGTCGTCATGTTGCGTCCTTGCAACACCATAAACCGACATGAGCGACGTCCTCCTTGTTTCAAATCTTTCCCATTCAGTAGATTCGTCAATGAAGCTTGATGAACGAGCGCGCCAGATTCCCCCTGAGAGGCCCCTTTTGTAAACCTCGCCATGCGCAACGCAAAGCTTTCATGCAATAGGAGGCTTCAAATCACGTGGGGACAGCGCATGTCTTTGGTTTGCGTTCGTCACGAGAGTCACAAATCATTTCATGCATTATTATTACAAGCCTGTCCTTCGACGAGTCCAACGCCGTTGAGAGTGAGTGACAACCACACAGCTTCCCTTCATTATGGACCAAGGTACACAAACGCGAGGTGTTTTATTTATCTGCCCTTGGAGCTTTGAATGCACAATCCGTCCTGACACTCTTCATGGGACTGACGTACACGCCGAGAGAACCCTCGCATCTGTCGTTGATGTGATTGACCGCATGTCCCATCGCCAATCAGTTAATTCGCCAGTCCAATGCTTACGATGGACGGGGCAATGAACAATCAGAGATACACCTGTGGACGCCACACCTGTCTACAAAGCGCAAGTTCAACGACAAGATCAGATTGAATGCATAGACATCGTTCTTCTTCCCGACCGTCTTGGCGAATAGACGGCCGCCGCCGATTAGTTTTTCTCGCTGGAAGGCATCTTGGAATCCATTCTCTCGCCCCCACGTGAAATCAGTCACGAAGTCCATGGAAGGCGATGGTCGAGAAGCCTTCCGAAATAAGCCCTACACACGACGAAATCTTCCAAAACCGTCGTCGAATCTTCCCAACCTCTCGATTTGAGCATCCTATACAAGAAGGCCGACCGTTTCTGACGCCACCACAATTGACAAGGCGTCGCACATGCATCTCTGCGTCTTGGCTGTCATTTGCATCCTGGCTGTCGACCCCGATTGTTTTGCACGGAAACACATTACAACAAACCGTTGACACTGTGTCCAACTTTTCGAGTCCAGTGGTTTGTTTCGTGTCTACTTGCAACGAGAGTTGGGCTGCTGTCTTTGGCCACTAGCGCAGTACATAGCGCCGAAACTAGTAAAGGCGGCCATGTCAGAGTGTTCACGTTGATCAACTGAGCCGGTGGCTCCAATCTTTTCGACCACGTTTTCAAATCTTCTTCGACCCGATTGCACTCTGCATGGATCTATCTCGATCCTGCGTCGGCACGATATTACACGGCGCCAAGACGAGGACCAAGTCCACGCACTTGAAGCCGTGTGCTTGCATGCATTTCAAAATAAATGGCCATCGCGACGACTGTTGTGTCTATTGTGACCATTTTTATGGCTAGGCGAAAAAATCAGTTTCGGTGTCGAAAAAATGTTGCGAAGCCGCGCGCGGCGTCAGCACCCGACGCCTGTCCGTCCAGCTCTCGACGTGGATCGACGGACAGCGTCCTGGCCCAACCCATTGCGACATTCCAATGTACGAGACGACGGCGTCGATCCACAACGAACGCAGATGAGAGCCATCACCCACCCACTTACCTCTACAGTATCCGGATATCCTTATCCGGATGCCGCGTAAAATGGAGAAAGGATCCAACTTGGATACTGCGATCTCGAATTCCATTCCGCAACTTGCGCCCTTAGTCCCAGACGGATTTTTGTTCCCCATGAGCGACCACGCCGACGAGCCTGAAATCGCGCCGTTCCTGCGCGTGCTGCGGACGATGCTGGACGACGAGAGCGACGAGATTCTTCGGTGGACACGAGACGGCACAGCGTTTGAAATCCTCGACATTGACGCGCTGACGATCGAGATTTTGCCCAAGTATTTTAAGCACAACAAATACCCGAGCTTTCAACGACAGCTCAACTATTTTCACTTCAAAAAATGGACCAAGTCGCGCGCCAACATTTGCACATTCTCGAACGAGTGGTTCCATCGCGACAGACCGGAAATGAGTGCGCAAATCACGCGCAAAAAGTCGTCGGCAGGCCGGAAGGAATCGTTTGAAGAGTGGTTACCCGGCTCGTTGGATCCGCTCGAATGGACGGAAGAAGCATTGGAGGAAGGCCTTCTCGAAGAAGATTTGGAGCTCTTAGCAACTCTAGAAGAAATCAAACATGGACAGTAAGACGTTTAAATATTCTAAGGCGTGGACACACTGCTCTCTCCATATTGCTTGACACGACGTGCCAGGAGCGAAGATTGGGATGCACATTTCGCCAGCGTCAATACTGCAAGTCATGTGGATCGGTCGATTGCGATCTTTTGAGCCTGTATCGCAGTCGTCAGCTCGGATGACCTCGAGAGGCAAATTCACATCAGAGAAGTTGCTGATAGACTGCTGCCGTTTGTGTCTTTCCCAACAAGTCGCCTGGGCAAAGTCGACACCACCTTGCATGGTGTCCATGCTGTGCGCGTTGTATCTTGGGATCTGTATAGACGTCGCCACTCTCCAACAGAGCGTCAACTTCGACTAAAATGATGCGAACAAGGTGAGAGCATTGGGCATGATCCGCGGGTGACCAATGGCGCGGCGAGTGAAACGGTTCTTGAAACTGCGGAGGACGAAGAAATGACAAGTTCGACCAAGAACGTCTCGGAAAGACAGAGATGGAGCACCGAGACGCTTGAAGAATATCGTGGATGGCGGTCTCTGTGGTGAGAAGACAGAGAGAACAAAGGAAACGAAAAGGACGACTTGTGGTTTCTCCCGTCGGTGGAGCATGTGCTTGACGGTGGATCTCTCGCCAAGTTGATGCTGTCGTGGTTGAATCATGCGTTGATCGATACCCCAAACGAAAGGAATTCCGAGAGAGACCGCGCACGTGGATCCAACTCTCATCTGCACAATCGCGCGCGGGAAGATTGAGAGGCATTCCTATGCATAGTACAGCGGTATGTCGTCTTCCCAAGGACGCTTTTGCTTTCATGGCAGTCCGTCAGTCCGTCCGTCGAGCGGCGGGCGCGACTGTTCCGACGTGTGTGCGCGTCGTTTCTTTTATCGTCCAACGTTGAAACTCCTGCCGCGACGGTCCAAGAAGAAGATGGCTGCGTGTTTCGTTGAAAACGTGGTTCAAGAGATCCAAACCTATGAAAAAGGAACGAATCCAACGAGGGGGAGCTTGATGGAGAGAGAGAGATTTGGAGCCGCGTGGTCTGGATGCGTCCAGTACGACCAGAAGCTCCATGGAGAGAAATTGCAGTGCAAGAGTCGAACCAATCCAACCTGGTCGCCTTCAGAAAGACAGAACGATCCCTGTCGCAGAAAAGCGAATCTCGCTTCTGGAGGCCATCATGGAAATAAAAAACCCGCGGTGATATGCGCTCCAAGTGACGCTAAGAATCGAAACCATCGACCCAGGAGCATTGCAATACGGTAACGGGTTATTCCTCGTGAGTGTTCTCGACATGACATGCCACCAGGATAGGGAGAGCGGCAAGTTTCAAGCCGATCGCCGCGCGCGCGGCGCGATGGATGCGAGAAGCGAGAGATGGCAGGTTGGACCTCAAGACCCGATCCAGTGTGGTGTGAACTATCTATTAGGACCATGTGGAGCGCCATGGACTGGTACATCCACCGCAGCAACGCAGTTCTCGTGGCTCCACGTTTTTGGCAGAGTAGCACTTGGCATTGAACCGCCAATCTCCTTGACGTGTTGCTCATCGATAGCTGCGATGGCGCGTCAAAGGCGACGAAATTTCTTTTGGCTGGCGGCACATCTCGCTCAAAGTTCACATGGGACGACTGACTACTTTACCTATGGCTGCCGAGGCATGATGTCTCGTGAAAAATTTCATCCAAGTCGGCGTTGGAGTCCAAGGAAACACTTTCTGATCGACGTTGCGCAACTTCCACGAGGTTTTGTCGTTCGCACTGCGCTATGGATCTTGCGTCACTGCGGCTAGCAACCTCTGGCAAAGCATTCACAGATATCAGCTCGACACTTGCGCATGTGTGTGGGCGGTTGGATATGAAGCCATTAGCTCCGTCCTCATGGCGTCGAACCTTGCAAACGTCGTTTCTTTATCGTTCCGTAAGTCAAGAGGCTCGCCAATTGTGTGGAATTTGTTGCCGACAACAAGCAAATGGCCTCCAAGCACTCTACGAGTACAGCAAGTTGCCTGTCGTTCGGAGGCCGTCAGGGCAAACTGCTGCTGCTGTGGGCTGGAGATCCACTCCTCGTCCTCTTGGCTTCTCGGTATGGGGACAATCTTGATAGCCTAAAACTCACAGAAAGAGTCCATGCAAGTCCCAACCACGCCACGGAAATGCAAAGTCTGGACTCGCTTCATGAGCTTGTTCATTTGCTTGGAGCAATTGGATATTTTAATGAAGAGACCATTCAAACTTGATGGACATCGCGCTCTCCATTCCAAAGTCGCTCGGATCTCGTTTGATCCTTTTATCCTCGCAAGAAGCCACACGCGCGTATCCTGATATGTAGCCAAGAGAATAGGAATCCAAGCTCCATTTGACGATCGATTGGCCATGGGAGGAGGAGGATTCGTTGTTCTCTCGGAACAAACTTGAAATCACGACGCAACCGAGCTGCAATTCCTTTTTTAAACTCAACTTGAGCGGAATCTTTTGTACGCTGTGCAAGGCGCTTCATCCACGAAAATCGTTGGACATTCTCGGGAAAACACATACAGGTTGCGTATAGGACAGAGAAATTTCCAAAGTTCAAAGAGCGATCTTTAGCTTCTTGTGATACTCTCCATAGTCTTCATTGCCGTCTAGAGCAATCGCCCAAATCTCAAATCTCATGTTCGACAAGATTGAAAGACTAGCATGGATGGAGTACAAGTCGTCCATGGTTTCTAGCTCGTCGTATAAACCAACGACGAATGGCGGGGTTCTAGGGCGGGCTCATTAGGATAATTGCATTGTATCCTCTTGTCACCCATCAAATCGACCGTGACGAGTAAAAGTTGGTCCTCGGCACGTTACTTACTGGCGACATATTCAGGATGGGAAGTCAACGCAAGGTACAAGTATACCACACAACAGCGTGAGACACCTTGACATATTTATCTCGGCAGTGGCACTGAGAGATTCTTTGCAAGAGCTCCCCAAGGCAGTCTAATCTCTCGTCGACGCCCAGGAAGTAGTCCAAAGGCCAATCGTGTCCCCGCAACGCCTCCGTGGATTATTGCTAGCAAGGCTTTATGTACTTGTTTTATACTACCACGCTATGAGGTTTGTGTTAAGTGGATAAGTCGACAACGAATAAAGTTTCATGCCAACAGCTCAGCCGTACGACATAGTGTATTACCCAAAATAGATTGTAAAACATTGGTGAATTAAGTGAACAGGTATTTGAGGAGGTCAATGTCGTCCTGGGACCATGATCTTCGTTCCCTGACATCTGTGATGGGATTTGACCATGACGGCATGTCTGCAGACCATTTTCCTGCCGCGATTTCCGCCGCGACTGCCGCTTGATCTCGGGCTTGGCGCTGGAGCACCTTGAGGCGGCTTTCCTCTCGTCTCTGTTTGCTTTTTTTCGCCGAGTACCTTCGTTGCGTTGTGTTGGTCTGTCGTTTGTGTACCTCGCACAGGGTGTGGAGGGTGCCATCCCGCTTGAGCGTGCGTGGATTCTGGCATTTCTTGTTGGCATATTGACAACGTGAGGATTCCACGCCGTCGGGTCTTTCTCGTCTGGACGACATTTCAAAAGTGAACATCCTGAAATGTATCGTTCCATCCAGCAGCGCCGCCACCGCCGCCGTCGTCGTCGACCATTTTCAAAGAATGACTTACGCAATCCACGGTGAATATGCAAAGGAGCTTATCTTTGTAGCAAAAGTCGTGACTTTCAAATCTGCTCGAAATAGTAGATCTCATTTCGATCCATGGTAAAAATCTCAACAGAGAAGAAGGAAGACGACGATGGATTGCGTCAATGCAGAGCTAAAGGTAGCTCCTTTTCAGCTTCCAAAGGAGCACATGACGCAGGTGATATCACAAGCAGCGGAGGACGGGTTTGATCTGTTCAAAATAGTTGTGTCGAATCTGGAATCGTGTCGCGACATCCGTGATGTGGACAGTTGGGAAGTCATCAGACATTTCGCAAAGTGTAGTGTCGACCTGTCGACCACACGTTTGACATGGCTTCGTGACATGTGCTAGAAATGTATATCGTGACTTCATGCGCCGAGAAATCTTTCCGACGCGCTGCTAAACGAGGATGTGGAAGCGTTTGATCAAACGAGAACAATGGCAATTGCATTGGACTCCTCGACAATGCAGTCCTGCAATCGTCTCGACGAATATAGTCTCCCATGTTTGCGTGGATCTACGCAGAGTAGATATCTTATCTCGAAGGATAACGCATTGCTTATTGATGGATATTGTGTGTATACCCATCGTACAGCAGTCGGTTGTTTACTTATAGATGGCATAAACTTGTTCATCATACTCTAAGAAGCAAAAGCAATGGGCGTGGAATATATGATGCCTTCAGAAAGTTGCTGAGCAATTGGGGGCATCAAACAGACTCCTGGTGGACGCTAATGGCGTCCTATTGACGAAGACTTGAGCGAATGAAAAATGTTTTACAAGATTAGACGCCAATCAAGTCATCGCCAAGCTCAAATAGAAACTCTTGAAGGACCGACATTTGAGCTGCGGGGGGGTCAAGATACCGTCTGCAGGCTCTACTGTATATACTTTTAATCCCGCCATGGCCGTGCCACGACAGCGGCAGCACTGCACGTAACAACACCCACGACGCTCGTGATAAGGTTGTGGAGATATTTGCATTGGGAAGTCAACTCGCAATTAAGTAGATGATATCAAGACGAAGTGCTGCCAGGTCGTAGAATTCACTCTGATGGGATTTATATACGCATACGCATTGAATACGCCGGTGAAAGCCACGCAAAATCATGCCAATCTTCAAAGTTTGCAAACACGAGATGGTCGTTCGACTGGAGAAATTCCTGAAAGCATTGAGTATACCTAGTCCAGCTCAGGACCCGTCAAACAAATGAAATAATCAACGCAGTCTCGACATTTGACTATATCGACAAAGGGCGTGGACGATTCCGCTCCATCACAAAGCTGCCCAGAAGTTTTTTCCACGAGTTGCCGTTCTCCTCAAGTAGTTGTCGAGTTGTCGAATGGGTCAGCAGTGACATGACGGCTGAACCACCTGGTCCTGCAAGATGGACACTCAAGGCAAATTCGAGCAAGCTATCCCTCCTTTTATGGCTTTAGGACGATCAAAGCCATGGTAACTAGCTAGACAAACAGTGGAAAGCAGACCAGACGAAGCAAAACTTACAAATTTAGGCATAATATTGTGGTTGCCAACTCATGAACCTACTTGTCTACTACGTTGTTAAAAACTGGTTGCTACAGTCCTCCAAAAGATATTCTCTCAGCATGGAAATGTCCTCTTGAGTCCACTCTTTGTCGTCACACTTGGATTCAATCGGATCAAAGCTTTCGTCGTCGTCGTCATAGAGGATCGCATCCACAGTTTCCCCTTGCAGTGGCGCCATGGTCTTTGCTTGGGCAAGGCGAGCTAGCACTCGTTCCCGTCGAGCTTGTCGATCGCGGAGACTGCACTTTTGTGCATATAAGTTTTGCGCTCTGTTGATCTGTTGGCGGTGGACTTCGCACAACGTGTGCAGAGCGCCGTTGGATTTGCGCGTCCGTGGGTTGAAGCACTTTTTGTTGGTGTACTTGCAAGTCAATCCAGTGGTGGTGCTGGCGGTTTCGTCAAGAGCTTGTGGGTTTGTAGCCATCTTTCACAGTGCGCAGCAAGTCCATAAAGACGACGGCGAGAAAGTTATGTTTAGTATTGCTGAACATTTTATAATCTTTCAAGCGCCGCCGTGGCATAAGTCACACGACGTTTCTGCTATACGTGTCCTCGAGTCCTCAAGGACAACTTCGTCTTGCTTAGTATTGCCATCTTTTTCATAATCCTCGGAGCAATCGTGGCATAAGTCACACCTTTGGACTGGATTTGCATCTCTTGCTGACACGTCGATTGCTTGAAACCAATGTGAATCTTTTGTCACTGATCGTGGGATTGTCAAGACGTCGCAGGAGCGGCGACAAAGTTGACGACACCCACGCCTTCTGCTGCCTACAGCTCCATCGTGGCGTCTTCCGCTTGAGACTTTACCAGTCCTTTGTGCGCTCTTTCGAGTATAAGAAGAGCCTTTTAAATGGTCGTTTTCGTGTCGTAATGTGGCATTTGGAATCTGTTGATTTCACAAGAAATGATAACTTGGCCACCCAGCGACCAATCATATTGCAGATTGAATGACAATTTCGACCAGACGACACTTGATCACACAATGAAATGTCTTCCAGCCTTGGCGTTTGATTATTTCCCTTTTGAGTTGCTTTCGACTGAAAATTGCACGCTGGTCATCAATCAGTACGTGCAACTAAACAGCACACTTTAAGAATCTGTCCATTGCTTCAAGGAGAAAGCGATGCAGGCCATGCGAACTTTATAGCATCAACCTTAAGCCAGACACCATTACAAAGCACATATTATGTGCTTTGACTTGGAGTTTAAAGAGTACAACGGAACATTATGAAGTGAATCCTGTGTTTTTGTCGCAGGGAAAGTATCTCAATGATGGACTTCTCAAATCGAGTCTCTGTCCTCTGGCCAGCATGAATGAGTTGGCATTGCAAGCTGCCATAGAGCGCCTTGATTGATTTCCGAGTCGAGCAACTTTAGTGTCCCCCTTATGAAATTCTACATTGTAACTTTAAATGAATATATCGAATCAGGCTACAAAAGCAACGATTGCAATACAAGATAGTCACAAGGACTCCATGAGACTCGCTCCGAGTCGTCAAAAATGGGCTCAAAGCTGTCTTCGTCGTCGTCGTACAATATGGCATCCAAGGAAGGAGGATACGTATCAACGATGGCGTCTCGCGTCGAGCGTTCGCTCTGTTGTCGTTCAAGCACCACTTGGCGTCGTGCTAATCGATGCTTCATCTGTCGTCTTTGCGAATAACTCCTCTGGGTCCCATTGATCGGCTGGCGGTGGAGCTCACAAAGCGTGTGGAGAGACCCATCTCGTTTGAACGTCCGTGGGTTCAAACACTTTTTATTTGTATACTTGCACGTCAAGTCGCCGCCGCCGTCCATTGCTGTCTCCATATGTGGTGGAAATCGAGTTGTCGATCCTGGCATTTTCCAAAAATGTGTATCTTTCCAGCCGCTTCAACCTCCACCGTGAATACAGTCGCCGCCGCCGACGAATGGACATTTCGCAGTTGACGTCATTTCGAGTTGCCGCCAATGAAATGCTTAAGTAAATCATTTTAGCTGGCGGTTTCATTAGGGAACTGCACGGTGAGACATTTGAAAAAGTAAATCGAACGCCACATCGTATGCAGAATGTCTCACCAGAGGTTGCTCACGTCAACAAAACGAAAGAAATTGATCGGCCAGGATAAAAACCATAAGAAGATAAGCCACGGAATCGATGGAAATGGCCCTCGCGCTTTCGTTAAAGTTGGGTTTGTAACGCGAAAGATTTAGTCAACATTCACGTAATCAACGCTAAACATCGATAACTTGGACTACTTTTATAGTTGAGGGCTTTGATGAGGGGGGGGGCGTGGTCAAGGTTGTGTGGAATATGGAGGCTTTAATAGTCTGCTCGAAAGTATAAAGGGGAGTATGGATAAGTTTGTGGATTTGGACTGCATTCGAGTTATATCGCGTTGATTGCCATGAAGAGACAACGAGATCAACTTTTCATGCGCTGCTGCGTACTTTCTACTTACGTTATCATTGAAGTACGAGAGAGTAAAAAGTTATGATACCGACACACCTTCAAGTTGGGAGAACTAGATATATAGATGAACTGATGGTGGCATGCGGATATGTATATCGACAAATTATAACCTTTTGCGGCTGAAGACGATCTAGATGTTTATTGTGAACAAGTCTTGATGTTGTAGTTGTGAATGCCTCTACGTCTCACTGAAGGGTCTAGATTTCATGAGCGGGCAATCATGGAGCCGTGAGGCGTGAACTGAAGTTGATTGACATTCAGCAGTTCTTTGTACAATATGTTTGGGGAACTGATGCTACGCATGGACAAACTAACATCAATGAGTTTCAGTCAACCCAGTAGTTAAATATACTCAATACTACCAATATTCCACTTACGTAATACCGCTGAATACAATCAATGAGGTGTCGACATGGTTGTCGATTTTCATTTCCCATAAAAACGAAATAGATTTGTCAAAAATGGGCTTTGATACCATCGTGTGTGGTTTTTGGTGTATGCAATGTCGTCGTCGAGAAGGTGCTGGAGGTCTCTGTGCTGGTCGAAATGCCGTGTGAACACGGAAGCAATTTCTGGATGCCACCTCTAAGATTCAATATTTAACATTTATAATATGTCTCACCAAATTGCGGTGGAGAATTCAGATTTCGAACTACAGTACTAGTATAAAGTCAAGTTGGTGAGTTCATGCAAACACAATGGTGAGACATTGTATTTAAGTAAACTATGAGAACCAATATAGTATCTAACAGGACTACAATTCGTACACGATTGGAATGTGTAACTCGTCAAATGTCTTGTCATTGTCATCCCCCAAGATATCCCCGATGGCGAAGCCGGCACTGAAGGAGGACGTGGATGCCGTGGACGCTGTGGAGGAGTGGCTATTTTGATGCCGAAGGTGTGGCTTGCTCTCAAAGACACGCTCTCGCCGGAGCTCCCTCGACCGCTTGCTCCGTTTCGAAGCGTACACTCGTTGCGCCGAGTTGATCCGATCGCGATGTTCCTGGCACAAAGTATGGAGGCTGCCGTCCCTCTTACGAGCGCGGTGGTTTGGACAAAACTTGTTGGCATATTTGAATAGCTTGGAGGGACTATTGCCTGAGGACGCCATTTCGGAAATGCCCAAATCGCACTGCGTCCAAGGGTGGACCCGTGAGCACGAATTGTGAAGAAGTAATCATGCGGCTGTCTTGATTTGACATTTGTATACACATTGCTTCAACTGCGACAGCAACAATTCAAATCTTTGCGTTCAAAAAGGTTGTAAGCAATCAAATGACCGCAATACTGGCGTTTGCCACCTTGTTGAAAAGCACAAATACACATCTCGCAGCTTTTCCTACCGAGCACAACAAGGCTGTACAATCTCGATTGTCGATGGGATGTCAAGCGTGTCAAACCATTTATTTTGAGCTAGAAAAAGGGAAACAATCCAGTACAGTACGGTCGGATTACCGTCGCCATCGGTGGTAGACTGCAGGAAAACCATGCTCTTGGGGCTTCAGGTCGATCGAACTCAGTGAGTATCGAAGCTAGTAGCAGCTGTACTGCAATTTGCAGTTGACTCGGCTGACAGATTGCCATCACGTGGGAGATAAAACAGCTCAAATCGTGGTGTGACAGCACATTTTTGTTGACGTGGACGACATTCCAACGGTCAATTTGTTTTATTTTTGTGGTCGATGACGACAACAATATGCGGTCGTGACGTTGCGAGGATTTCAAGTAGACACGCACATCCTTAATTCTCGAATTTTCTTCAAATTGCAAACGCTGGTCACCATGGACCCCCCATCTTGCATTGAAATCGATGAGACCTTGAAGATTGTACTGCTGCTTTTTCATTGCCCCTGCACTACTTCAAACGCAGATTGAGTCTCTCGAGGGGAGCTTCACTACATAGCTGTGGCTTTGCTCTGGATACTATCGAGTTGTCCACTGCGATATTAACAAGCGACATATCGTGAATTATCAAACGATAGATGACTGTCCTTGTCGGTGACTACGCGCGACGTACTGTAGACAGGTATTTTGACTTTGGAGAAAGACCTGCCAACCAGGTTTGCTCATGCTAGACAAATTACATGGATCAAGCAGAAGCTGGCAGGGATTGCCTGATCGCTTTCAACGACTCACCTCAGCCAATTTTTGGTTGTGAGCTTTTGTGTGACGATGTAGAGATGCTGGTTTGTTGCAGATTTCAACGGCGATTGTACTTCACACTGGATGACAAAGTTGCCAGAGGAAAAGCAATACAAATGGACACTGCAGTAGATAGCCACTGACTCGATGACTTCATGCACGAGTTTTGCACTCAAATGCGTAGACTACCCGTATTTCGGGTGGATCTATAACTACTTTCTCCTCGGTTGGAAATTGGTGAGCATTTGTTGTGCCATGTTTTGGACAGATCTGTAACTAAAAGTTTTTTAATTGGCTGTATTATAGCCACTTAATACTCTCGGCGAGAGAACGAGATCGTGGATTTAAAGAAAATAGGCATCATTGGTGTTTCAAGTGGAGCTGACGGGAGGTTGTGCACATGCCATGAAGTTTGCCGTGTCTGGCTGATGCGGGCACGAGAGACAACAGGATAGAGTCAGCCACTGAATGAACTAAATGAGACAAAATTTCTACCAATCACTGCCTATCTTGAAAACAATTTGCCTCGTCGATTTCGGGTGGATCTGTACCTAAAAAGAGTGGGATTTGACGACAATTTTTAGTTACATCTCCACCCGAAATACTGTAGTCATGAGTTGGTTATCTTTGCTGTCCCCTGGGGTCAAAAGTCTTCCAAATGCAACCAAGCCATGGTCTCTCCTGCTGTCTCTGCCCTCACATCCCTAGCTACGTGTACTAGACGGACTACAAGATTGAGGAGACGACGACACAAAGAATTAAATAGTTTGAGCTCAACCAGCTGAAGTTTTCTCCCTGCTTGGATCTAAAGCGGTCGCAGCACCTCCCATCGTCAACCATCCGAGTCAAGCATGAAGGAGCAAAAGATGTCAATCTCGCTCAGGGTTAACTCTGCAGACTCTGTCGATCTCAATGGGTTTATCCATTCCGTGTCACTACTGGAAGGATCGTCTGTCGAACTCGACGGGATGTCTTGCGCCAGTTGAGCGTTGTTTTGTTCAGCCCGTGCACGCTGTCGCTGTAGGACTAGTTCTCGCCGTCGAGCTCGCGTTTGGCGGCTTCGCTTTTCATAGTATTGCTGTTGACTTCGATTGCCCCTATCTCGGTGATAGACGCATAAAGTATGGAGCGATCCATCCCGCTTGATCGCTCTTGGGTTTGTGCAAGTCTTGTAAGGATAAGTGCATTGCGACTCATCTCGTTGCGGTGTTTGCGACGCCGACATAATTGAAAAATGTAGGTGGTTTGCTTAATCGACACACACGCCAGACGCGACTACTGCGACAACAGTCAAAGTCAGATTCGACTCACGAGCTGTACCTCGCTCGTCTGGCCGCTGTGTTCAATGGTTCGCTCGCTAGAGGTGCAACATGAACCAGCTCAAACATTTCGGAGCGTGTCAAACGCGCACGTTGCCAGGCCTGCCAGGGGTGCGTGTGAAATTGCATGCACGCCGCATTCATATTGCATTTCCACACGTGCAAGTGCTGACGGAACAACGTCGAGCCACACTTTTGGGCCTGCCACGTGGTTGCGTTGGGGCCATTTGGCCTTGTCGCCAGGGTGGCTCACAAGCAGAAACAACCGCACGTATGCGCGCTAACGTCGTGGAAATGTGGCTTTCATTACGAGACAACCAGTTGTAACACCTCATATCACAGGGAAGTAAAGATGCAGAGCCACATCGTCTTCCCTCGTTACGACTCACTCTGGTTCAAAGTTCCATGGCCAAGCAGTATATTTATGCGATACAAAGTGCAATTTGCCGTTTTGACCATGGAGCTACACCACTCTAGCTGCAAAAATGCAAACCACCACCCACACGTCGCGAACATGCAGCTCGATCCAGCACGGTGCATGTGAAGATTTGACATGCAATCGACGTTGCACCAACGCCGTGATTGGGCGCAACGGGATGCCACGATCTCTGTCGTTGACAACTGGTTGACCAGTTGATGTGATTCGATCTGGTCATGTCGTGGCGGTCGCAAGGGTGCAAAAACGACATGGGGACTGTAACAATCTTGAACCTTGGCCTTGCTTTGGTCCATCCACGAGGCGGTGCCAGTCCAGCTGAGCTATGGATAGCCTCAAGTGAACTCATGGCATGAATAAATACCCTGGTGAATTCCTGCGATTGTAGTTGAAGCGGTAATTCCTGATCCATGTTAGACACAGTTTGAGCCCCGAGACATGTTGCAAAACGAGCTCTGGAACTCCCCAAGGCTCCACTTAGACAGAGATGTTGGACCAGTTTAGTCATCGTCGTGGGATGCCACCGCAACGAGAATTATTGAACCGTTGACAAGCTTGGCGAGTCTCACAGTGTTCAAAAGTCCACCTCGGAACAACGGGGGCTGCTACTGCAACCGTATTGAAATCAAATCAAGTTGACCCCTCCATTGCTTATTCCAGCTTTTATCTCAGGGCTGATCGGATATTTGTTGGAGTTTTTAAGTGTCTATGCCCTCTTTTGCCATCTCTACCACTTGATCTCACATGCCGCATCTTGACTTTCAAGCGAGTCAACAAATGCGCAATCCAATCAAATGCAACCTGGACATTAAACTTTTGTTTGTTCGTTGCTCTTTCTCAACGTGCTCTGTGGAAAGTGCCGTCGCTAATGCTTCGTCCTTGCAATTAGATGGCGACTCTACCGCACCCAAAACCGATGCCTTGGAGCATACCGTTCGCAGCCTGAGAGCGAGAGGGAAACTCAATATCTTTGAAGTACAAACCTCCTGTCTCATGCATTGACATTCGACAAACAGCAAACAATCGGCATGACAGACCTAGAAGCTCCAAAGCAAAGTGAAAGTCAAGCTCGACAGTGAATAATAGATTGCCCTACATCAGCTCCCAAACTGCCTCACTCTGATCGTCACCGAGTCTCAAACTTTGAAACCTCAATCGTCGGTGCATACAACTGTCCCTGCAGCTGCCTCGATATTAGACTCTAGCGGCTATTTTCCTCTCAAAGACACCTTTATTATATCGTCAAAGAGCTTCAATTGCTCAGAGGAGGCCCTCATTTTCAGGTTGACAAAGTGGATAAGACTCCTTCAGTGAAAACCAAATACCTTTTACATTTAATACTTCTTAAAGGGCATACTTATCAAAGATATAATATTTTACAATTTACCTGTATAAAACCATATATAAGCATGATAATATTTCACAGGACCTGTTTTATTTTATCATTATAAAAATTCACCCAGGAACTTCCTCGAAGTCTATGAAGTTCTTGTATTTTTAGACTTATCCGGATACCACTGAAGACTGCAGTTATCCGGATGCCCTGCATCAGTGGAAACATCAGTCGTAGTGGAGTTCCATGAAGCATGATCACGCTTGGAAGCGCAGTGACTTGAGCGGAATTCCAGCTGCGCTATTGAAGTGGTATGATCTGAATCGTCGTTGTCTTCCATGGCGAGGCGATTCGCCGCCATTCCTCGTGCCAATCCACTCGAGAGAACCAGGTTACGTTGCGTCGAACGCTGTCTCGCCGTACGCTACGTGGGTATCGGAGATCATGTGCCAGCAGACTCGCGTCGACACTGTTGTGCAATACTTTACAAAGTGGATGGAAGTGTTTCCGACCATTGAGACCTTGGCAAATGCGGATCCCGATCAAGTGAACTCTGTTTGGGCTGGACTGGGGTATGTGTGCTTCAAACATGCGCTTGATTAACGAGCACGTCAAGGTATTACCGTCGAGCACGAATGCTACACCAAGGTGCGAAGTATGTCATGGAAAAGTTCAATGGAGAAATGCCATCCGACGTGGAATCGCTTAAGTCAATACCGGGCATTGGGCCGTACACTGCAGGTAAGCTTGAACTATGGCATGAGTCAACCTACTGTGTTCTAGGAGCCATAGCGTCGGTGGCCTTCCAGCAAGTCGAGCCTCTTGTGGACGGAAATGTAATACGAGTATTCTCAAGGCTACGAGCAATTGGCGGGGATCCAAACCACAAACCATTGCTAAAGCATTGTTGGTAAGCCTGTCCTTGTATTCACAGATTAAACCTTGTCGTAGGGACAGCGGCAAACAACTCATTGATGAAAATCGACCTGGAGACTTTAACCAAGCACTTATGGAACTTGGAGCTACCGTCTGCTCTATTCAGGTACAAAGGCAACTGCAACAATTCGTACTGATTGTTTTCAGACTCCATCTTGTGAATCGTGTCCCGTGAAAGACTTTTGTCTGGCGTATGCCCAAGTCGATGTACGCATTGAACTTTTTGTATCCATTGTCATATTTTTAACATGCTAGTCAAAGAAGATATCGGTGCCATCAGCAGACGAAATTGAATGCTCGCTGTGCGATCTCTCCCGACTTGACGAATGGGGTATTCCTGGAGGTCCAGTGACTCAGTATCCCCTCAAAACGCGAAAGAAAGCTCCGCGAAATGAAGTCCTCAATGTTGTCGTGCTGTACCAACAAAACAGTATGAATGGAAATGCAAGATGAGACTTAGAAATATTCAGGTGATGACATCGAAGATCGCAAATATTTGATGATAAAACGAGCTGAGGGTGGCTTGCTTGCAGGCCAGTGGGAATTTCCATCACTCAAGGTTCATTAGCTCGCCATGATAGTTTCCAACTGCTTGAGTAGGTCTGTGACGACGAAGAGGCGATTCCAGCGTACACAGAGCGAAAGCCGATTACAAATGACCAGCTCGCCAGCGTGCTTTGCACAAAGGCCGATAAGTTGGACGCGCTCATTGTCCACCGACGAGATCAAGGCGAACTTGTGCACGTTTTCTCCCACGTAAAGCACCACATGGGCATCGAAGAGGTGCAGGTCAACTGGCCGGATGGAAAGCTTCTCGGCGACGACTCTGTCGCTCGATGGATGACGAGCGACGACATGAAGCAGGTGCATGCATCGAGCGTCAAACCATGGCAAACTGACTTTTGAAGTTGTAGGTTGGCATCACAACGGGCATGAAAAAAGTATTGCAACTCGTGACCAAAGTTGAGCCGAAAGGTCGATCGAAGAATGCATCCAGTCGCAGTGTCAAGGCCAAAGTGGCCGCCGCCTCCAACACAAAACCCATCACATCATTCTTCCAGTTTGCAGCAAAGGACCCAAAGTCTGAATAGATATGCCGCTAACGAGAAAAAGATCGTGCCAGACCCGTCTATCTCCCTTGACAACAATGTCTTTGGAAGAATTCCAAGTTCTCGGTCGACTGGACGTGAGTTCGCTTGCGAAGTAATGACCAGATCGACTCTCAAAACAATCGAGGATGGCTGTGCACGACCATGAACTGCTTCTCGGAGACAGACTCTGAACGGGTTTTATTGGGCATTTTCTTTGCATATCCTGGCGGCCTAGCAACTACCACGTAAACTTCTGACCGCATGACCCGCGCCTGTTCATTGATCTGCGTAGGGATCGGGTCTCTCTCAATCTCGCCACCGACCGACCGACCGACAGCCTACCAACATTGCACTGCGTTTTGTATACTGTGTCGCTTCGCATGTTGCGTCTCTGCAATGTTGGATTCGAATCGACACACTCGACGATTGGACGGTGGCCTTCCGCAAGTTGGAAACTGAATTCATGAGTTTCTTTCGGACGAAACTCATGTTCGTCGATGGCGTGCTGCGCGCGCTAACCGAAGGGAGGAGACGCAAATGAAGGGATATGCGGCATTCGAGTCCCTTTCTCATTTCAGTTCTTTCACTCGCAAGAGCACATGACTCCACCACATCTCCAGTGCCAATACGCCTACAAGACGTGTACAAACCCACGAACGATGAAACGAGATGGCCACGTCCATAAACTGTGTGCTTATCATCGAAGTCGTGCGAATTCAGTGCAGAAAACGTATGCCATCAAACGACGCCAACGGACCCAGGAGCTTCGGCAAGACAAGGAAACAGTCGTCTCATCGTTTGAACCCATTCCATTCGTCGTGGACGCACCATTGGCTGTCCAAGGCGACGACCTTGTTGCACTTGCCGTGCTCTTTGATACGGATATCCTGGACGAGATGGAATTCCTCTCGACTGTCCATCAAAACGACGACGATTCGTTTCATTGCCTCCTGTGACTACCTCAAGATGGCCACCTTCTCGTCTTTCCATGACTGTGATCTCCACGGAGATATGTTTTACTTGTTGACAACTACATCATATTCAACAACGTCAGAATTAACCCTTGACTGGGGTACATATCATATTAATAAACTGTCTGCATCCTTTGAATTGTTTTCCTTGATGGTAATTCAATGGCTCACATCAATTCGACTTTACAACAAGCATATCAAAACGATGGAACGTGGCTTATCATTATAAAATGACGCGCTCAATATGTCCAAGTATTCCTCGCAACAATATGCACAAGTGAGGTTTGTTCTTGTGACGAAGCGCCACCTCCGCCGATATCATACCTCCAGTTAAGCTTATACTACGTAGAATAATTTGTAAATCCCTGTAGCGGTTTCCCTTTGTATTCGATATCACTGGATTGACTCTTGGCCTTCGCTACAGTATGCTTCACCTCACTTGAGTCATTCAATCGAAGGGGAACCCGCATCTACATTCTGTACTTGCTGCCGCTGAGCAATATCCACTTCCCATTGCTGGTGAATCTTTCAAGCCATTGCTGCGACCATTGAAACGAAGGCTGTGCCTCTCCTCGTTGATCGGTTTCGAGACAATGCTGTGGTACCGATCGCGATCTTCCAGCTGGTTTGTATCATGATACATCAGCGTGGTAGTAGTGAATTGGTGGCGCTGAGTCATGTTAAGATTGGGTCGAGGTACTTAATCTTGACCAAGGATTTCACCAAGAAGTACATACAGTGTAACTGCCATGTACGTTGTATTTCCTTTGTATTGAACGTACGAAGCAGTAGTATACTTTGTCCAAGATAAGTAGTACATTAGGACGTACAAGAGTGAGTCGTATGTGTTATGCACCCCTGAATACCTCTGTAGTTTCAACCTGGACGACTTCAAAATTTCGACGCTTGATGCTACGACACGATGATCACGAGGTTTCATAATTCAAAAGCACATCAAGTACTTCATGCAGCTATCCCCTGACAATTTGCGTTGCCAATATCCACACAAGCCATGCTCCAACACGCGATCCATCAAGAAGGACGGCGAGACGCACAAATTCTGTGAGTTTCACCGAGACCGCGCCAACAATGTACAAAAAGTATACGCGACCAAGCGCCGACAGCAAATTCGCGAACTCAAACGACTCTGCGGTATCAAGAGAAGGCATCGAAGAGTACCCGTCCAACCGATTCCGTACACAAACTCGGCGGAACCACCGGCGGAGATCGACCCCCTCGACCTTTCGGTGTTACAACTTTTACTTGACAACGAAGAGCTCGAAACCAAGCCATCGGTCTCAGACGACGACAACATCTCGGAAGAAGACTTTTCAGTCCTCTGTCAAATCCTCAGCTAAGACGTGGCCCGCATCGGGATGGACTATGTCCAGCAATCATTGTACAAAATATGGAGTAGTAGTTCTCAAACGCGTAACTCAAGTGTAATTCAAGTAACTTTGACTCGTAGCCTCGGGTAATTCATTCCTAAGTATCATATTAAGAGCTACGGAGCATACGTTACATTGCCCCTCTAGTAACAACTTACGATTTGGAAGTTCGTAGTCGACACAGTGTACAGATCTAGCAATGAAATGCCGGGGCTTCTGAAGGAAGGATACATCAATGCTTGAGTAAGAGGCTATTTCAAGGAAGGATTTGTATGGGGGCATGAGCTAGATGCATGTTTATGTTAGAGCTTACCAAGCCCAAGGGGGTATGGCCCAGCCTGGACCTTTATTGCATAGCCAACGAGCAGTTTATTAGCTGCGTGCAAAAATATTTATTGCTGGATATGCAAGATCAGTCGTTGTTTACTCATAAGAACTATCTTCCAACCTCATAAGTACCTAACAATTTTCGAGGATACCAATTGAGCCGCGAGAGTAGTTGGATTCCACTCAACTATGGACGATAGCCACGAATTCATCGAGGAGACCATCACTGTAGACGACGTTTCCATCAACTGCTGCATGTGTGCACGGAAGAAAGATTACGTGGACGACTCTATCTTTCTCGTAGTAGTTTCTATGGAGGTTTGTATACTCTACGGCTGAAATTTTGGTTTCCAACTTGACATCCGTGGTACAGTGTAGGATTTTACCAACGTATGGGAAGAGATCCTTTCGACCATGTCATATTTGAAACGCTCTACACCCCGCAAGACAATGGTGCCGCCCTTACGCCTCCAGTGCCAGTACGCATACAAAGCCTGCACCAACATACGAACGATGAAGAAGGATGGCGATATCCACAAGCTGTGCGCGTTCCATCGAGACCGTGCCAACAATGTGCAAAAGAGATACGCGTCCAAACGCCGCCAACGCATCCGTGAGCTCAAACGAGCTTCACACCAACTTGCCCCTTCGTCACCTGCGCCGTCTCCCCCAACAAATGAAGACTTGCCTGCCTTGAAGATGGCTCTCTTGGACTTTACACTCCCTGACGATTTATTTGAGCCCCTTTGGACCATCTCAGACTGCAATACATTGTCCGTGGAAGAAAGCGAAATGCTCAGTCAGCTCTTTGAATTACCATGGACAACCTGAAGCCCCCCCCGTCAAGACATGCATGTTTGTTTGATTGCCCCCTTTATCCATAGTCTCCATTTTAACCCCCGATAGCTTAATGAAGTAACTAGTGTTTAATATCCCAGCGTCTTCCATACCAGTCGTATCTCTATTGAGAGTTTATCGTGCTCTTGAATCCGTCATTTGATGAACTCTATAAAGGTTGATTTTGGTGATGTCAAAGTGCACGATGGACATTTGAAAAGTGTGAACTTTGTCCAGTTGATATCACCCAGCCAGAAGTTACTGCTTGTCTCGTACAGTGGCCAACGATTTGAATTCAGAGCTATCACCGTCCATTCCCACGAAGCACATTCACGCGCTGTCTATTCTGTCGGATGAAACTTCAGACGGCGTCGTCATGGATGGTGAGAAGACGTCGATCGACACCGTGGGTTCGTGTAACATAACCATGTTGGAAGGCTGCTGCCTCTAAAATTTCTGGTGCCATGTGAATTCACACGTCTGCTGGCTTGCTCTCTTACTTTTAAATTTCATCTCGAGCACGAACACCCCCGTCGGAGCTGTCAACTTCCCGCGATCCAGCCCCATGGCCAAGTACACTCGACCCGTCCAGCCCACCAAGTCGTTGACCACAATTGGGCGATTTCATGGAGGAAAAATCGATCAAGACTGCGATACTCGCTACTGAGCTCTGTACTGTAGATGGACTCGACACTGTTTTTTGACGACGGAATCGACGACAAACGCACTCCCTTGGCGCAAACATGCTGCACGACCTTCGATCGAGATCCAAGTATTCATCGGTTGGATACATTCATTGGATATTCTCTTCATGGTATTGTGAGATTCATTCTAAATAGTGAGATGGGCTGGAAATGTATCGATTTTTTAAATCGATTTTCCAATCTCGTAGCCAATCAGAATCGAGTATTTAACTAATTCACGCAAAACACACCCAAACACACCCTAACTCACATGCAATTAATTTGGCCCATATTCGGTTGAACTTGGCTTTAGTATGGACAAATCGATTTGGAAATGTATTTGATTTTTGGTCAAAAATACAAATTTGACTGAAATTGACAATATCAATTCTGGAAGGTTTTCATTAGCGTACGGCTGTATTGTACGATGTACTTGATTTTGCGAGAAAAACATATGGGGTTTTATATGCTCTTTGTACGTACGACGGTACGTGTAAGGGGGAGTTGGAGTACATCGTACATGAGCCGCTGAATCCAAAGCCGTCCAAGTGAAAAATTCTCGGCGAAGTGGCCGCCGCGCAAGATGGACACAAGATGGCTCTATTATTGGAAATCCTTGCGATCTCCCACCACTCTCTCGCAGAGTACTCCGCTCTATGCAAAAGACCCCACTGCATCTCCAATGCCAGTATGCTTACAAAGCTTGTACCAACCCGCGAACGCACAAGAAAGACGGCGAGATCCACAAACTTTGTGCCGTCCATCGCGATAGAGCCAACTCGGTTCAGAAGATCTACGCAGCCAAACGGCGTGCCCGCGCACGTGAAGAAAGAAAGCAAAAGATTATTCAAAACAAAGCCGCAGCTTCAACGACGACTCCCTCGACCCTCGACAGACAAACATCAGCCACAAAGGAGGAACCGACACAACAGACCTCCGCACTTGGCGACACACTGGATGCATGGACGCTTGAAGTCCTCATGAGCAATCCAATCATTGAACCGATTATGTCTCCCACACCTCGCGATCATTCGTTTTCGACGGAAGAATACGATATCCTCTGCAATATGCTCCTCAAAGACGAGCTTTATTTATGACACGCCGAGACGACACACCATGGAATTCCCCCTCTCAAGCCACTGAAAGGATCAAAGTAAACCATTCAAATATACGTCCGTCATGTCAATTTTATCCCTTCAGCGTGTTCAAACATGGCCAAAGCGTTCAAATCTGCTGTGAATGACGTACCTTTTCGCTCCTAGATGTAGCTTTGCCGCTTCCTCTCGTCCACATGGAGGCCTTGACTTGTTCATTGGAAAAGCTAGAGTGCGCCATCGTGAGTCCTTCCAAGAGGCGCAGTGGGCATTGGAAAGGCCATCGATTCAGTTGTGTGAGGAGGCGATTAGTAGATCAACCAGCGCTGCGATCGATGCGATTACAGCCACACAGTCGCGTTTCATTCGCGAGACAGTGCATGGATCCTGATACTTCCTTCCAAAGAAATCAACGGCCGGATGGATAGCTTGGCGTCATGTCTTTCATGCCATCGACGCATTCTCCCCGCGGTTGTTTCTTGGGCTTGGGCGCTCTTTGAAGCTGCGGAACATTCGACCGACTTGGTTATGCCCGCCGTCCGCCCCCTGGGAAAAAGTTCTTTCGCGAGAGGTTGCCCCGTTGCGTCCCACGACAGAAATCAGAGACGGATCGCCGCCTCTTTCCCGATGAATCAGTTGAATGTTGACGAGACAATCGATGTGGAAGACTTGAAAACGATGCAACGTTAAGATTTCTCTTTGGTTCTTCCCCACGGCCTATGCATGACCGGATCGTCGCCTCGAGCGTTGGACCATCTCGACCACTTCCTTCACTGGAGTGTTGTGCTTGGAAGAATGGCTCCGATGGTGGTGTAAGCAAGTTGGAAAGATTTGATCCAAGTGCGCAAAGAGAGCGGGCCATGTCGTGGCCATTGTTTGTTTGATGGCTTTGATTGAGAAGACAGGTCGTTGGGCCGTGACGCGTCACGTCGTCGTCGGGAAAGAGACTCCATTAGTTTCTCCAGTGTATACCGATTGTACATGGACTATACGCGGCCGGCCGGCGGTGGCTGATTGTATCTTGATGTGACCTTTCCTCCATCGTGACAAGTCTTTCTACCGATTGCATGCCATCTATGCTTGCAAGACGATGGGGATTCGACGCCGTGTTGCGGCATCTTGAGCCTTTGTCGAGATCGATTTGGAGGCTCAGCTACGTTTGAAAGAGATGCGTTTGTTTGGCTTTTGACTGCTGTCCGATGTTTGGATCACTCACACTTTCCCATCATTGCTTGTCAAAGAGTGCGCCATGTTGTCGAAATCGCCAGGCAAATACAGTCCTTCACAGTGGTCAAATGTCCATCAGTAGTATGTACCTGGTTCTCAGAGGTGGCCTCTGTATAGAAACCTCTGTATCGGTCAGCGTTTTTCTCCACATGGGCAACGTTGCCACATGTACGCCCACCACCACGCAATCCAGCAGCGGCAACAACAGTCAAACATAGCGTCGGCCACATCGACATGTGTCAACTTGGCCATTGTTTACGTTGGGCAACGAAATCCCATCACAAAAACAAGCCAAGACCGTCGCTAACTACGTACTACTTGATGGTGGAGCTCCCATCAGCAGCAGCAGCAGTAGCAGCTCGACTGCCTTTGTGGCTCTATTCTAATGTTGGCCTGACGACGCTAGCAAGGCATTTCACGTGGAGGGACAGGAGGAAAGCCAGGAGGAATATTTGTTTTGGAATTTGTTTGGTCCATTGGCCACTTGTTGGTTCCGAACCACGGAAAAACTGGATGTTTGGCCACCGAAGCGCCAGCTGGTCTTACTCTTTTGATGGCGTTGGCGCGTCTGAAAGTCATTTTAGATTTTCCTCCAAGATGCACAACATGATGCAATCGTACTATTACTACCACGAAGATCTCTACTGCCATTATGCCTACTCGACGTGCACCAACCTCCGCACGCGCAAGAAGGACGGCGATCTCCATACGTTGTGCGAGTTCCACAGAGCCAAAGCCAATTCGATCCAAAAGGTCTACGCGACGAAACGCCGGCGAAAACTCAAGCAGCAAGAGAAGGAACGACGACTCCAACACACAGCCAAGATGGTCTACGAAGCCATGCAAGCCGAAGCCAAGGATGCCAGCGATACGTCCAGCAGCGACGAAGATATTCTCCAATTCGAGCCGTCGCAAGTCGACGCCCCACCGCTCACACTGAGCCAAGAAGACTGCGCGCTGCTTCTTGCCATCATGAGCTAGGCTCCTCTCCATTCTGTTCGTCGTTCGTGTCTCCAGTGTGCAGCAGTCGCAATACTTTGCCAGTATCGTGACGATCGTATGTAATCTAATCGGCTTTGTAAATCATAAACTCTCTTCGTTCCCCATCAAATTTGCGCGGCGCTAGCGCTTTCTCGCGCTTCCGTATCGATCAGTCGATCGGTTGTTGGACGCTTCTCGAGCTGTTTGCGGCCAGAACGTCGCATCCATTTCAATGCTGGCATTTGTGGCCAAGATATTTGACTGTCGTTATCCATTCGAACATCGTCTGGTGGTCAACGAATGCGACTTTGTAAAGGAGAGTTGGGTGTGACAAACCTACGACCGACCGACCGACCGAACTGGTCTTGTGACGCTTTTGTCACGTTCTGTCGCTGTCGCTAGCAGTCGTTGGATCGACGTCCATTTAAAGCCTTGAAAAGAGTCGTCCATTCGAAACAAAGCGAGCGTGAAATGCAGCGTGAAAGCTCCAAATGTGTGGAAAAAGTGCAAACTCAAAAACATGACAACCTTTGTAGGTGTCGGATCTGATGCCAAACTGGCTTTGTGCATTCTGACAAAGGTTTGTAAAACAGATTGTTGGATGCGATTTGTCCAAGCGCGTCTACACGTGCACCACATTGCGACAAGATGGCATTCAAGCTGTCTCTTCTGGCCGCCGACACCAAAAAAAAGAGCGTGGAAATGGAAAAAAGTCGTCGAAATTGGAGCTATCTTTCGATGGACATTTCACCAGCGTGAGTGGGAAAGAACGCTTCAAAGTTGACACGTTGGCGACGGCTCCAAGCATCGACTTGAAGGAGGAAGAGGGAGCCATGACGACAGGGATGGAATCAACAATGGGAAGGAGATGTGCCCTCGAATTCAACGAAGGACAGAGATGCACCCAATGTTGCCCACATTGTGAGACTAATGTGACATCAAATGTGACCTTCAGAGCCACGAGAGTGGCGCAAGAAGATGTTCAACCCATGAAACGAGTCTTGAGCAAGGGGTGGACAATTCGTTGCTTGCTACAAATCATCAGCGTGGCTGATCGATGAGCCATCCTGATGTTCTCTCGGTCTTGGGTTCACTGATCTTCCACTGGATGCTCTCGAAAGAACCATCGAGGGCGAACGTCACGTAGCGCAAAGACGAGCGCAAGGGGCGACAGAACAAGCAGTGCAGAGGAGGAGGGCAATTCCAACATTGAAGTCTCAGAAAAATGCAAACTCCATTGGGCTTTCGATGCCATGTTGTCGCCATTCAACCTGCGGTAAACTTCGTGCCATCTTAGGGCCCCAACAGAACCAAGCAAGAGAGCTGTAGCTTGTGATCTAGAGGCGCTCCTGTTCATCCAAACTATAATCGCGACCATCATAAAGAATAGAATCGTTGCACGTCCATAGCTGACAGGACCATTTGGCCAGGCAGTGCCACAGTTGCGAGGATTAGAAAGCCTCGCATTGCAGTATTCTCCGTGCTGTATTCCATGGCGCTTGGCTCGCTGAAGCAGCCGCAAAGTGATAGATCTCGCACCCTTAAAAATAGCGATTACACCAGACACATGGGGTTCAGTCGCCATGGAATTTCCAGCATTATCGATGGATGATGGGTTGGTCGAAACAACAGACATCATGTCAGGTTTGACGTAAACTAGTTCATTTTTGAGGGTCGTTCGACGAGAAGAAGGCGAGCAGGTTGGGCTTGTTATCACATAAACCAACAGCTCAGCGCAAATCACTGAGCTACAGTGTTAACCACTTGGACTACACTGTACTAACAGTGCCGCAATGGGTTAGGGTTGCCGTTGGCGAAAACTGAAATAATACTGTACAGCCAAGTGATCGGCGTTTTGTCGTCCTGCGACGTTTAGTCGAGATGCCTGACTTTGCTAAACGCAATAGATTATCCACAGTCGCCTTGGGTACATTGCGAAAAATAAAATCCACCAGCAATCGGAAGAATCCTTTACAGGCCAATTTTGGGTCACAGGTTCTTTCTAGGTTTTTACTGGTTTTATTTTACTTTCCGATCAGATTTAGGTTTTTCTCATTCAAACTGCAATGACAAAGCCTTAACTGCGCTCACCGCAGCGAAGCGGAGGTCAAGTGAAAAATATTCTGCAGCGGATGGCTCGGACGAGGGAGCCCCCAACGTGCACCAAAAAGGGTTTCTTTATATTTTCTCTCATCAGGCAAGGCGGTTGGCCGCAAGGCCGTGCCGCCACCCTGGTGAGGCCTGCTAGGGAATGACAAAGCATGGCGCTCAATCTCTTCCTGGTGGTGGAGATATCTTCAATATTGTCATGTGACCTAATATGTGACCTGACCCAAATTGACCTGTAAAAGACATTATCTAGGAATCCACCGGTGGTTTATTGCTGACATTGACAATTCCAGCCAAAGCTATGGGTAATAATTTTGACCATGAGCAACTACGTGTACTGCATGTGAAAGTCTATCAATCGCGCGACTGCGCTAACTTAGGGCGTGTTTGAAAGGGGATTCTGGGACGGAATTCACTTGGCCTCAGTCGTGACTCTGGTTTGTGTGACTCTGGCGGGACTTCCAGAAGTACTTAAAGCACACACGATTTTCGACCTTCTGCCCATCGAGCATCGATAAATGTGTAGTTGAATCCATTTACTTGGTTGTGCTACTGACTCTGAATTGTGGAATGGAGCAGCAGCTTCCTGGACGGCGGAGCTGGATCGTCACCAGTGGCCATGGCATCAGCCGCCAAACCATACAAGATGCGAGCAGGACAATGCCGTCGTCTTGCTCGCCCATCGGCTTGAATTGCTTGTCAAATACTGATCTCTATAATTCATCTGGCCAGGACTCCTGACTCGACATTACATTCATGGATGGTGGATTCTGGCCACAAACATGATTCAGTGTTGCGTGTTGACCACTGAGCTATAGTAGCGCTACTATAGCTCAGTGGTCAACACGTAACATTCAGTGGATGTCCAATCGAGGTCGGACGAAAATGGATTCCATCGCCTAACCCCAATTCCACTTTGGATCATGTAACCCCACTTCATCTACGCCCTGAGACTTGCTCGTGAGATGCAATGGGCCGTTTGTGTTGTTTGTTGTACTAGCTCCCCCCTAAGCAACTCTGAGTGCTGGACGAGGTTTATTGCGAAAATATATCAGCGCGCTTTTAAAACTTATGTCGTGCATTGGTTTGCACCGGAGACATCATCGCGAATCAACTCTGGATGAGAATACGACTACCCTTGGAACGTTTTATCCCCTCCTGTTGCCCGTCAATAGCTGTCACAGCGCGACTTTGACCGGTGCAACCAGCCAACGAGTACTATGACAAGTAGAAAGTTGTGTCGATTACCGTTCTCAACGATCTAACAAGCTATCGACACACAGATAAATCTCGTAGACAATTTCTAGCACGACGAACGACGCGTATCGTGGAGCTTACCATCACGAAGGATCGTGCCAACTTTGACACGACCATAGCCGAAGCGGTTGTTGGGCCAAGCTGTGTCTTTGACACCACCGCAGTTGATTCCTCCAGGAGCAGACTCATTGCGGTCTATGCCGATGTTAGTCCAAATGGTGGGCTCCGTCGTGTTCAATGGAGCTTGATCCATCGTGGATGTCAAGTAGTGGTAGATTTGGTCGTAGCTCAATTTGGGGTCGACACTCTTGAGAAGGGCGACGACTCCAGAAACGTGAGGCGTCGCCATGGATGTACCAGCATCCTCGAGGTAAGTGTCGTTGCCTGCAATGTCGATAGAGCGAATCCAAAAACCAGGAGCGGAGACGTCAGGCTTGACGTAAGCCGATCCGTTTTCCGTTTCAGGACCCTTGGACGAAAAGTAGGCAAGAAGATTGGGGTCGTTGTCAAAGGAACCAACAGCACCGACACCAATGACAGAGGTATAACCACCAAGGTTACCCACAGTGGAGCAAGCTGGGCCAGCGTTGCTGTTGGCGAAAACAGGGATAATACCAGCAGCCTTCCAAATATCAACGGAGTCTTGCATCCATGGGTCGTAGACTTGGTCAGAAGACCAACTGTTGTTGATCACATGGGGGGCTTTGGTGCAGTCCGCATTACTTCCATCAGGTTTCGTCGGGCACAGCATAACTGAGCGCATGCAAGCAAGGAGTCAGTAAAGCCAAAGCCATAGTACAATCCCAAACAAGCAATCCACTTGGCACCAGGAGCGACACCGATCCCATGGCTGCCGACCATCGTGCCAACGGTGTGTGAACCGCGGCCAAGTGTATCGAATGGTATGGTAGAGTTCTCATAAGGATCAAACCAGCCATTCTCGGCACGCCATTTATCCTTGATAGCTTCATGGGTGTACAGAGCGCCAGTATCGATCGAGCCCACGACGGCGCCGGTTCCATTGTAGTACTTCCAAATGTCTGGTGCGCCAATGGTTTCGATACCCCATTCGTTCTTGGCCGTTGCTTCACGAGCTGAAGCCTTGCCATTCGTGATCACTGTGGGCTTTTTGTAATCCTTGGCATTCAAGTCGAGATAAACGACAGAGATTACTGCAGCCAACTTGTCCACCGTCGCCTTGGTAGCATTCGGAAAGGCAAAACCACCGGCAATCCACAGTGGCTTCACGTCATTCACGTCGACGATCGCAGCCAATGCCTTCAAATTTTCGTCTGACGTCTTCTTCAGAGTGTCGTAGAGGTATTGGTGAGGATTGGCAGCACTGGCAGCTCCCTTTTGCAACGCCGGAATGTCCAACTTGAATTTCGCGAGCACGGTCTCGGTCGAGAGCGATTCAGTCTTCTTTTCAAGGTAACGAGCGAGGCGGACAGAGACTTTGTCGGCAGCCACGGCTGCAGCAAGGGCTAAGACGAGAGCAGTCTTCATGGAGCTTCGGCGTCTTGAATGCAAAGTCAGGAATGAGCCAGGTTGCACCACTTTCATGATCGCAATCTGGCTGAGTTGGTCGGGTGTAACTCACGCTTTTGGGACACCAAACTCCAGCCGTTGGCATATCATGATTCACCTGGACAGGTGAGCACCCACGGTCACCTAATTCCGTCGTTGCCCCCCCCATACCCCCCTCTAGGATGGAGCTATGACATGTTCCCCATACTAGAGAAAATAAATACTGCGGAAAACCCCAACTTACTTCATTGATGGCGCAAGAAAGAGGGGGGGAATCGTATCCTAATTCACGGATAGAAGGCGAGGAGCGAGGATGGCAGTTGCAATAGATTGCACATTCATAATTGTGGCAATCTGCACTTTCTCATCGTCATTGAAAAGGCATAACTTGTATGGTGGGTTATCCTACGAAGATGGACGTCTAAGTGGTCGTTTGGTTATATTGCGTCAAAAAGGCATGGGTGTCGATATGTTCTTTAGCAACTGCGGTAGCCATGTTTGGTCCCGTTAGTACTTTTTGAGTGAAGTGGCGTCCAAAAGCCTCTACAGTCACGGCTCGATTTAGTGAACCCTCAACAATATAAACTATTACAGTTATCGTGTTTCGGTTCACGGGTAATGATTATGAAAGGTATATTCTACTCATCGAAATGAACCGTGAAGTTCACAGCAACATCCAAAGCATTCACTGAATTATTCGAAAGCATGGATGCTTTCAGTTTTGCCAACATTTCATGGAATGCGTTGCAGTGGTACGTACTTATCTTTTGCCCACCACGTGCTAATGGTGGTCATTGTTTTGTTTTGCCAATTGGGAGTCGATTTATCCCCGAGTCACACGGAACGCTATGGGTGTCTTTTTATTCGACCAAGTCCGCCTTGTCCATCTTAACAGAAGAAGGCTTTTATGCTGTCGTCAATGGACATGGTTCAGCAAAGCCAAGTGGTAGGCATGCCATCTCTTGCTACAGTGATGTGTTGTCCAAGGTGTTCAAGTGCATGGTTCAATATTTTCAAACTCATGCCTGCCCCTTGTTTCATCTTTGAAATTATCATCGCATAGTCCGACGGTGGGTACAGTAAATAGCCATGTCCTTGGAGCCAGAAGCTAGAGTTCAAGTCACATTGAATAACGTTATCTAAAATCTACACCATCTCGCCCGATTTACAACCATCACCTCTTTGCTATGATAAAGTTGTAGATTGTATTCCAGTGCGCTGCGATGAACGTGAATTCATCGAAGTCAAACTCATGACAGCAGGTTCATGAACAAACCGTCAAAAAGACAGAGGTCGACTCGGTAAATCATCAAAAGATCGGGGCTAGGTCGATTCTAGCGGATCAGTCCCGCTCCGTGGGCTCTAGATAGATTTACCTGCGCAGGAGACGACCACGACATAAAACACCAACGGTACCTGAGGTTTGAACAAAATGAACACACGGTAGTCCAGCTTAAGTGATATTGGATTGCACAGGAAGTTTTCGATTCGATGTGGTTAACACAACTTAATGGACAAAGAATGACGAGGTGTTCATTATTGTGTGGGAATTCAGCTTCTAGCACGACGAACGGCGCGTATCGTGGAGCTTACCATCACGGAGAATTGTACCAACGTTCACACGACCATAGCCGAAGCGATTGTTGGGCCAAGCTGTGTCTTTGACGCCACCGCAGTTGATTCCTCCAGGGGCAGACTCATTGCGGTATCGACCGATATTAGTCCAAACCGTGGGCTCCGTCGTGTTCAATGGCGCTTGATCCGTCGTGGATGTCAAGTAGTGGTAGATCTGGTCGTAGCTCAACTTGGGGTCGACACTCTTGAGGAGGGCGACGACTCCAGATACATGAGGCGTCGCCATGGAAGTACCGCCTTCCTCAATGTACGTGTTATTGCCAGAAGCGTCGACGGAACGAGTCCAGAAACCAGGAGCGGAGACGTCAGGCTTGATGTAAGCTGGTCCGTTTAGAGTTTCAGGACCCTTGGACGAGAAGTAGGCAAGAAGGTTGGGCTCACTGTCGAAGGAACCAACAGCACCGACACCAATGACAGAGGTATAACCACCAGGTTCACCAACAGTGGCGCAGGCTGGACCAGCGTTGCTGTTGGCGAAAACAGGGATAATACCAGCAGCCTTCCACACAGCGACGGCATCTTCGAACCAAGGGTCGTAGCCGTCGTCGCCCCCCCAACTATTGTTGACGACATGGGGGGCCTTGGAGCAGTCAGGGTCAGTTCCATCAGGTTTGGTCGGGCAGAGCATGAATTGAGCACATGCAAGCAAGCCGTCAGTGAAGCCGAATCCAAAGAACAAGCCCAAGCATGAAATCCACTGGGCGCCAGGTGCGACACCAATGCCGTGGCTGCCCACCATCGTACCAATCGTGTGCGAACCATGGCCGTCAGTTTCGTAAGGCTCTTCGTACAAAAGGTAAGGGTCGAACCAGCCCTTGTCTGAACGCCAGTTGTCCTTGATCGCTTCGTGAGTATTGGTCGCGCCAGTGTCAATGGAGCCAACAACGGCGCCAGTTCCGTTGTAGTACTTCCAGATCTCTGGTGCGCCAATGGTTTCGATACCCCACTCGTTCTTGGCCGTTGCTTCACGAGCTGAAGGTGTTTTCTTGAGGACTTTGGGTGTTTTGTAGTCCTTGGCATTCAAGTCGAGGTAAATCACAGAATTGGAGGCTGCCAACTTGTCCACCGTCGCCTTGGTAGCATTTGGAAAGGCGAACGCACCGGCGATCCACAGTGGTTTCACGTCTTTCACGTCGACGATCGCAGCCAACGTCTTCAAGTTTTCGTCCGATGTCTTCTTCAGAGTGTCGTAGAGGTATTGGTGAGGATTGGCAGCACTGGCAGCCCCCTTTTGCAACGCCGGAATGTCCAACTTGAATTTCGCGAGCACGGTCTCGGTGGAGACCGATTCGGTCTTTTTTTCAAGGTAACGAGCAAGACGGACAGAGACTTTGTCGGCAGCCACGGCTGCAGCAAGGGCCAAGACAAGAGCAGTCTTCATGGGAGCTTGTGTGGACTTGACTGCGAATTCAAGAATGATCCAGGCTGCTTCGCTTTCGCGGCAACAATCTGGTCAGGTCGGTCGGACCGTGACTCACATCGGGGCTTCAAATTCCACACTTCGACGCATCAGACTGCAGCTATACATGTGCATCCGCAGCCCCCGACATTCGTACAGCGTTCCTTCTGCACAGGGCCCAAAAGGACGGCATAGTTTGCCAGCCATGTTTGCTCGACAAACCGCGGGCTGCAGAAATGACTGCGGGAAAGTTTATCACGGTATGGAATGTGAGTGAAATGGTGCCATGGATTGCATGAACAATCCAACTACACCCGACGACAAAAGAAAGTGCACAAGGCAGCATTGTGCCGCTCTCCATCCTCTCTTCATCAACAAACTTGCAATGGTAAGCCAAGAGTGTGTGAATTTCAACGTTGAGACCAGACTTGTTCAACTTGCGAGACTTGGCCATAATCTTTGTCATTTTTCGAGGAATTCTTCAAAATGAACAGTCGTCTCCATGGCAATGTTGGAACTCGCAGATGGATGAACCCCCCGGAGCTAAACATACCTAGCGCCTGCAATGATCAAAGCCACACTGCATGCTCTCGACAGCTATTTCCTCGTCCATATTGCGCCCTTGCTCGTGGGAGAAGTCGCTTACCTCAGCATGCGCTCTCCGAGAATTCCTCGGCTGTGTTGACACCAAAAGTGTCCCACAACGCACATTTGCAGGCTGTGCTCGGCGCAATCACATTTTGGTCAGGACTCTTGTTTTAGGGCCCGTCTGGCAACAGAAAATATTGCAATAAATAGGCCCAAAATGCCATTTTGAGGCCAAATTCAATAATTGAGGTCAAAATATGACCTTGATTATCTCCGAGAGTTTTGCACCAAATCCAATATTTTTGGTTGGGATATACTCAGTGGAGGCTCCCAAAATGCCATTTTACGAAAAAGAGATTTTACCTCCATTTTGATGGTGCCATATATCGTTGATCCCAATTTTGCTGAAAATGGCATTTTGATTTTGAGATTTTGCCAGACTGGCCCTTAGTATAGATAATATTTTTGTACATATTAGTTATAACAGTATTTCCATAGTGCTTAGAGTATTGTTCAATATATATATGTCCTTCATATTGTATTTCCTATGATAAAGCATATTTTTGTTTATTATTTAGGGTGCGTCCGGCAAAATCTCAAAATCAATATGCCATTTTCAGCAAAATTGGGATCAACGATTTATGGCACCATCAAAATGGAGGTAAAATCTCTTTTTCGTAAAATGGCATTTTGGGAGCCTCCAGTGAGTATATCCCAACCAAAAATATTGGATTTGGTGCAAAACTCTTTGAGATAAACAAGTTCATATTTTGACCTCACAGATTGAATTTGGCCTAAAAATGGCATTTTTGGCCTATTTATTGCAATATAAAGGATATACGTATATGTACTTTCCTCTGCTTCGACTTTGGATTAGATTTCCAAGGTCTGGTCCAACCCAGATGGAATTTATAGGAAGAAGAACAGACTTGTGGCAAGCACACGGCAGCTGAGGGTTCACGAAATAAGCACGCCGGAGTAGGCACAGAATACTATTTGTATACGACAGTATTCTAGTCGTCTTGATGTCAAGGGATACAGATCTTTGTCAAGCGCCATATACGTATAAATTTGACTGGAATTTGAATTTGAATTGATTCAAGATTGATGTCGCAATTCACATAGGAAGGAAACCAGCTGAAAAGGGCATAAGACTTGGAATGATATAAGCAGTTGTACAGCCAACGCGTTCGACGATGGGTTCATTTTTGTGGCCATTGGAATGAACTTTCCAATCGGGATCGGTTTTGCCTCAATGTCACACAAAGACTTTGTCCAGTGGGTGACAATTGCTTCGGCGGTCAAGGTTCTTCAAACTTTGTCAAACGTCCTGGCTCACAAGAAATTGGCGATTTTGTACACAGGCATGGGTTCACGTCGAGAAACATGTCCCCGTCGTGCGATGTCCCTTTTGAGGATCATTTTCTTCGAAAGAAATACAACAAAGATTGGCTTGCAATATTGCAACTATTAATAGCCATTTCACGGCATTCTGGCTGAATATAGCCAGACAGCTTCATACCGACAAGAAATGATTTCATGAACGGCATTCAGGTCTCAACCAGTTTGACTACAACTGTAGCGTCGTCCCAGTCTTGTAAATCGAGTCTGCAATGTCACAAATGCATCCAAGGGGTCGTTGTAGGTCTGTCTGCACGATAGAGCTGCTCCACGCCTTCAATTTTCGACAAATTGATCAGCACTACGACTGCAAACAAACATATTTTGCAGGTCTATACACAATTTCAGTGCCTGACATTTGAAATCGTGAATGCAAATCGTGATGAATACAAGAAATGCCGTGGATGAACCAGTCAGCTTTGATACCATTGAAAACACATTAGACGCCGCGGACGTTCACCCCATGAGCATTGTAGTAGTGTCTGGGCCATCGACATATCTTTGAGGCCATAAAGGTCGAAGAGACTTTCGAGTATCAGTCAATACTGATGCCAACTCAGAGCCTCAGAGTTTCCCTGTTTACCGAATTACGAGTTGCTTCAAGTCATTGAAGCTTCCCATCTGTGCAGTTTGCCGTCTGACGTCAAGTCTACTCCCCCTAGACTCAGGGGGCGAAGGCCAACCAGGACAAAAATCAACTGGCACTCCCCTGATGTGGAGAGACAATGCAACTTGGCTTCGGAGGGCAGTGGAAAGACGAGATTGAACTCCATGGGAAGATTGCCAGCGCGCTCAAAGGGCTTCTGTGCAATCGACAACAAAATCACACGGAATGGTGCGATTTCATTCATGGACCAAGTTAAAAAGACAAATATTCATGAATAGGCAACAAAGCGTGGTTGATTATGGTTGACATGCAAATACATATCTGTCACGCAGATTCGCTCGACGTTTAGCACGACGAGCGGCGAGAATCGTGGAGAGAACCATCGCGAAGGATAGTCGCGACGTTGACGCGACCGTAGCCGAAACGGTTGTTTGGCCAAGCGGTGTCTTTGACGCTGCCGCAGTTGGGAGCTCCAGGGTACGTTTTGTTGCGGTAAGCGCCGTAGTACCAAGTGGTTTGTTCAGTCGTGTTCAATGGCGCTTGGTCGGTCGTGCCGGTCAAGTACTTGTACACTTGGGTGAAGTTCAAAGTGGCGTCGACACTTTTAATGTGGGCGACGACACCAGACACGTGGGGAGACGCCATCGACGTGCCAGCGTACTGGACGTAGGACGAGTTGGTTGTGATGTCAACCGACCGCGTGCAGAACCCAGGAGCAGAGATATCAGGCTTGACGTACGCTGGACCGTTCTTGGTTTGAGGGCCCTTCGACGAAAAGTACGCGAGGAGGTTTGGCTCGTTGTCGTACGAACCGATGGCACCGACACCAATGACCGAGCTGTAACCACCAGGGTTGCCGACCGTGGAGCACGCGGGGCCACTGTTACCGTTGGAGAAGACAGGGATAATGCCAGCAGCCTTCCATGCAGCCACGGCATCTTCCAGCCATGGGTTGTAGCCAGCGGTGGAGCCCCAGCCGTTGTTGACGACATTTGGAGCTTTCGAGCAGTTCGCACCCGTGCCGTCAGGTTTGGTGGGGCACAAGATGAATTGAGCGCATTCCAGCAAGCTGACGCTGTCGCCGCTGCCTTCGAACAGTCCCAAGCAAGAAATCCACTTGGCGCCGGGAGCCACACCAATGCCCTTGCTGCCCACCATGGTACCAATCGTGTGCGAGCCGTGGCCATCCGAATCGTAGGGCGAGCGAGTGTAGTCATAAGGATCAAACCAACCATACTCCGAGCGCCAGTTGTCCTTGATGGATTCGTGGGTACTGAGGCCCCCAGTGTCAATCGAGCCGACAACGGCGCCAGCTCCATTGTAGTATTACCATATTTGAGGGGCACCAACAGTTTCAACGCCCCATTCGTTCTTGGCGGCTTCATGGGCCGACTCCTTGTCGTTCTTGAGCACATCAGGTTTGCTAAAGTCCTTGGCGTTCAAGTCGAGGTACGTGACAGCGCTCGACGCGGAGAGTTTGTCGACAATTTCCTTGGTGGCTTTTGGAATGACAACGCCACCAGAAATCCACAAGGTCTTGGCCTCCTTCACGTCGACGATGCCAGCCAACGTCTTCAAGTTTTCTTCCGACGCCTTCTTTAAAGTATCGTAGACGAATTGCGTTGGCTTGGTGGCAGCGGCGGCCCCCTTCTCCAAAGCAGCAACATCCAAATTAAACTTGATAAGGATCGTCGCAGTGGACGCAGCCTCAGTGGACGCTTCGAAAAAACGAGCGAGGCGGACAGCAACCTTGTCAGCAGCGGCGGTGGCAGCAAGGGCTAGAACAATAGCGGCTTTCATGGGGAATGGGGGGCTTGAAGGCAATTTGAACAGTGAGCAAGCCTGAAGTGCTGACCTGCTGTCAATCTGGTCAGGATTCTCTGGGGGGTGTAACTCACATTGGAACTTCAAAATCCAAACGTCGACGTATCAGATACACTCTGGACCATGATCGGCCCCATTTCGCTCCTCTTGCAACTCCCATCATGAGAGTTTTTGATCGATTGCACAAGTTGGAGCCTGGCCAAGGTAAGCATCGGGTTCTACGGCTCTACTTGTTGGCGAAGAGGTAAATCCAGCTGAAGAATGTTCTAGAAAGAGGGGCAAGAAGATGGTCGAGCCATAGAAGCATGATTATTGCATGGGAGGAAGGCTACTGTAATGCAATGGATTGTATCATCCCACCATGAGTGACAAACAAGATAGCAGCACTGTACTGTCGTCCTTGTCTTTCATCTTGTCTAACCCTTCGCGAGATGGTCCAAACAGGACGTCTATCGACACAGTGAGCCTTGTTTAGTCTTTAAGGCTCCCGTTTGTGATCTATCGAGAGCTTTAACGCGGCAAAAGTTTATTTGTCATTTTTGAGCGACCCAACATGTCATTTGATGTTTATTTCTATCCGGTCTTCAAGCTATACATCAGGACACGTATAATTTCTCAAAGGTTATAGCTATATAGAATAATCCTCTATATAGATAAAGAAAGTTTTGGCGACTTGACTGCAGGAAAACCTGCGCATACACGTGCTCAAGACTGCATTATCGTACGAGAAAGAGATCATTTTGTTTGTGTCTTGTCTTGTGTTATGCTTTCATCAAATGATAACGTTTATCCTTCTTGATCTTGTTAATTGATAAGATTAACCCTACTATCCTCTTAAAAACCTATATATAATAAAATATTTATTATAACAGTTTATTTATTTAAAAGTGTTCATTTGGACAGTCCACATCAGTTGGACAACCAGATGATCATTTTGGCCAAAGTTGAGTCGGCTGACAGCATACGCTGGTTTGGTCTTCACCAAATATGCCTCTGATGCCACGGAAGTCTTCCAACATGGCTGCAGGGTGGCCATGACTGCTGTCAACCAACTCGTCGCTAAAACCATCACAGAAGTGGAAATATTCTTGGTGCCGATCGATGGTCTGTATGAAAGTACGGATGGGATCATCCAAGGTCGTGAGTCTTTCGCGACACAGGCGGCCCTGTGATTGTAGACCGCTTACGCTTTGGGCGCAGTCTCCTTCCGACACAAGAATGATGAACTGCAGATATGAATAATTGCATGTACCTGTTCTACTTCTGCGAGGAAATTAATGCATCGTCAATCGATAGCAAAATTGAAATGCACAATAAATTTCCTTTTGAGTTTTTAGTAAATTTTCACAAGGAATTTCACGATACCGGTAGCAGAATTTGTCTAATTTCTGGAAAAACTTAAATCATGGGACAAATAAAAACCAAAACGTTGAGATGTAAATTTTCTACCTCATTTTGGCTATTCCCCCCTTAAATTTTTGTTACATTTTTGCCCAAAATCGACTGCGATTTAATAGATCTTAACTACTGCAAATTAAACGCTTTAAATTTGCCAAAGTTAAGGCCGACATCGCGGAAGTTCACGGCCGTGCCCCTAACTGTCGGAGTTGATAGGCATGGATGGATCAAAAATGAATTTTAGGGGGAATAGCCAAAATCGGGGGGAATACTCGGATTTTGGCTATTCCCCCTAAAATTCATAATATATATAGTTACTGTACTCGGAGTACAGTAACTATATATATTATGAATTTTAGCGTTTATTGTAGTTACTGTACTCCGAGTACAGTAACTACAATTACCAAACGATAATTATTACTATTACGAAGTACATTTGTATAAACAAAGGTTGCTTAATGTGGAGTGTAAATATTCATCCACCATGAAATTGAGTCAAATGAGTACCATCAAAACAATTTCAAGCGCACTACAAATATAATTTGATTTAAGTCTTCTGTTTTGATCCAAATAGTCTGAAACAAATTTCTCCAGAATAACTATTTACTCTTGAGCACAAATAGTTCAAAATATTTTTATAAGATTTCATTGGTCATAAATACTTCTTTCATTAGTCATAAATCCTGACGTTATGATTGGCTTGAAATATTTTTACTAATCGTAAATCCTTTCCCTGGATCGATTTTGACTTTGCCAACTCAATACAGTCTTTAAAAAAGGATATCCGTAATCGAATTAGAAAAGAAATAGATTTTGGTGGTCGATGTAAAGTTGTTTGTACACAGTAATGTGGAACTGAGGAAGTATTTGATTTGAATTCCAGCTTTTCTAACTGTAAATGCACGATATTGTTGCTGGCAAAAAGCGGAAGCTATTTCAGTGAAATGAAGATGAATACACAAATCTGCGTAATTGATGAATTACACATGGAAATCAATGAAAATCGACGAAATTTTTCGTTTGAATTTAGTCAAGTTAGTTGGCAACATCCAATTAGTTCTGCTCTCATTTCTACAATACTGTATGCATAATATGCGCTGAGGAGAAGAAAATGAACATCACACTGACTATATCAAAATACCTTGTCAAAATATCGCTGTATTTTTATTAAAGAATATTATAAAATTCACGCTTCACACTCACACAACATATGCTACAAAGAAATTTTGAATTAAAATAAATCGTAATTTTATATATACAAAGATCAAGTCTAATGGGGACAGACAACACCCGGACAAACTCCATCCAAATTCTTAACCCTGACGCAGTGGAGACTGCGAATACTCATCGTCCTCTCCAAGAGTGGCAGGAATAGTTGCTTGCCAATTGGGACTCTCTCAGTGACGCACGACAGGATTTACCAATTGGATTTCGCATTGCTCAAACGTGGACTCGTCAACGACACCATTGGAAGAACGACTTGGACAAGCCCCCATCGCCCTGGCTCAATCGAGACTATCCCGTCAACTCTTGCGCCGATTGCCAAAGCCAAGCCATTGATACGTATAGATCCAGAATGCACTTTCTCCATCGAAATATTTCATCCTAGCACCAAACAGCCCTAGACGGCAACCAACCGCAGGGAACCGCCTTCTCGACAACGGACATTGCGTTAAATGATCAAGCTGTAATCGCTAGCGTCGTCCCCCTTCGTTCCCCAGGCGTTGCTTCATCTTCTTGGGCTTTAATACATGGAAATGGAAAGGCTTGTCGTCACTCTTTGACGCAAACACGAGGAGAAAGTCGACGGCCGACCAGATCATCGTTTTCTTGAACGAGTCGCAGTTTGAAGACTTTGCCTCGAACGTGTAGAAACAAGTTACATAGTCGTGCTGCTCAATCTATAAGAAACAACGTCGAAGTGAGCAGCATTTGCATCTTCCTCCTTGAATTCTATCGCAAGACGCATCACGATGTAAGTTTTTTACCGACTGGAGATCCAAGCGAGACATGGCGTCGACACAAGCTGTGAAGGTACTTTTAGTGTTGAAATGAACGATCTAATGCTAGGTTCTCGGGGACAATTAGCCCCAGCAACAAGTCTGCCAGCTAATCCAGTTGTCGTCGTATCTGGTGGATACAAGCATTGACAAGACGCAAGGTTGTTATTGATTATATGAAGATAATTCGTCATGAAGTTTCTTTAGCACGACGAGCGGCGGGAATCATGGAGAGTACCATCGCGAAGGATTGTGCCAACGTTCACGCGACCGTAGCCGAAACGGTTGTTGGGCCAAGCAGTGTCCTTGACGTCGCCGCAGTTGGGAGCTCCAGGGTACGTCTTGTTGCGGTAAGCGCCATAGTACCAAGTGGTGGGTTCGGTCGTGTTCAAAGGCGCTTGGTCGGTCGTGCCGGTCAAGTACTTGTACACCTTGTCGTAGGACAAGGTCGGGTCGACACTCTTGATGAGGGCAACGACACCAGCAACATGGGGAGCAGCCATGGACGTACCGGCAAGCTCAGTGTAATCGGTGTTGGAGGTGATGGCAACCGAGCGAGTGAAGAAACCAGGAGCAGAGATATCAGGCTTGACGTACGCTGGGCCGTTCTTCGTTTGAGGGCCCTTGGACGAGAAGAAGGCAAGGAGGTTGGGTTCATCGTCGTACGAACCGACGGCACCGACACCAATGACCGAGCTGTAGCCACCAGGATTGCCGACAGTGCCACAAGCAGGGCCGCTGTTGCCGTTGGTAAAGACAGGAATGATACCAGCAGCCTTCCAGGCAGCCACGGCATCTTCCATCCATGGGTTGTAGCCGGCGGTGGAGCCCCAACTGTTGTTGACAACGTGAGGAGCCTTGCTGCAGTCAGCACCCGAGCCGTCAGGCTTGGTGGGGCACAAGATGAATTGAGCGCACTTGAGCAAGTTGACACTGTCGCCACTGCCCTTGTACAATCCCAAGCAGGAGATCCACTTGGCGCCTGGAGCTACGCCAATGCCGTTGACGCCAGCCATGGTACCAATCGTGTGCGATCCGTGGCCATCCGAATCGTACGCCGCCGAAGTTCCATTGTAAGGATCAAACCAACCCAAAGCCGAACGGTAGTTGTCCTTGATGGCTTCGTGGGTGCTGAGGGCCCCAGTGTCAATCGAGCCAACGACAGCGCCAGAGCCATTGTAGTACTTCCAAATGTCAGGAGCGCCAACAGTGTTGACACCCCATTCGTTCTTGGCAGCTTCACGGGTCGACTCCTTGTCCTTCTTGAAGACATCGGGCTTGCTAAAGTCCTTGGCGTTCAAGTCGAGGTACGTGATGGCGCTCGACGAGGACAACTTGTCGACAATTTGCTTGGTGGCCTTGGGGATGACGAAACCACCGGCAATCCAAATCGCTTCGACGTCCTTTGTGTCGATGATGCCACCCAACGTCTTCAAGTTTTCGTCCGAGGCCTTCTTCAAAGCGTCGTAGACGTATTGCGTTGGCTGGGCAGCAGAGGCAGCTCCCTTTTCAATCGCAGCAATGTCAACATTGAACTTGACCAGCACTTGGGTGGTCGAGACAGACTCAGTCGACGCTTCAAAGAAACGAGCGAGACGGACAGCGACCTTGTCGGCAGCGACGGCGGCAGCAAGGGCCAGCACAAGAGCGGCTTTCATTGGGACTTGGTAGCTCGAAGGCGGATTCAAAAGTGATGAGGGCGATGCTGCTCTTGACCTAAAAATCTGGTCAGGTGTGGGTGGGGCGTAACTCACAGCAGGACTTCAATCTCCCAACGGCGGCGGCGTATTAGACTTCCAGCCGAGACCATGCGCCAGCAGCTCCTTGGCCGCTTTTCAAGGCAGTGCTTGGACAAATGGAGGGCTCCGTCTCCTCGACGACACAGCACGTGCCGTAGCGAGAAGGAAGAGCGTCTTTGTCGAAGAGAAACACAGAGGTCTTGGCTCAAGAATCTCACCTCAAGGTATGTAATCATGACCACCGACCGCATGGGAGGATGGATTGGCGCCGCCTGACACAATCAATTGCACCTGTCGTCGTCCCAACAAAAAATATGCAAGGCATGGAACCATTGGAGTCCATTCCACGGACTCTTTCAGTAGCGCCATAGACTCAAGCTATGTCGATGCAATGCAATCTGCATGAACTCAAAGTAGCGCATGGCGAGCTAGAGTCCGCGTGGTTCACCCGACGTTGACGTGGTTGGCATGAGGAAAATACAGCAGCTTGGAGCATACCTTCGTAGGTACGTCGTCTGGTTTCCACCCCTGATCGACAACGAAGTCAACGAAGAATGGCATCTGGTGCGGCCACGTTTGACCCATGTAACATTAGCATGCAAGGCGATATACCCATGCTGTCAATAAGCAGGCCGTGGATATGGATGAAGGAAAGGACTTGGCGTCCCCCGCAGTGGAGACTGCATAGCATAAACGCCTCTTGGACTGCCGTTCTTGTCCAACATGGTGGTGGACAACGATGGCCTTTGGGCCACCACCAGAAGGACGGCAAGGAAAGTCTCAGCGGCCTGGCTCACAAGAGTCCAGAGATGCTGTCAAATGTTTTGGACTCTTGTGAGATTTCGACCATGCCGAGATTGTCGTAGGCAACTGACTTGAGAACGTACAACCCGGCTCTTGACATTGTTCGTTCACGCTCTTGCATTTATTTGTAGCAGTGCACATCAGTCTCGATTGCAATGGATTGCACTGAAGTGCCATCTTGGTGCATGACCAGGGCGCAATGTGAGATGAGTGACAAGTTGTCCCCCAGCTGAGGCCAGTCTCATGTCCAACAATGTTGCATGACATGAGTGATGCACGATGGAGGTGGATTGTCAAACCGCTAGAGGATTGCGCCGCTGGAAATGGTCTTTGAGTGTTTGCTAGTGCTGCTACTGACATTGAGACGTGCAACAACTCCAAGTGGCGAGACTTCGACACACTTGCCCGCCTGGCTCAATGGAGTAGAATCTCTTTTGCAGCGTGAGAATAGTAGATTCTCCTATACGCTCATGTTAAAGTGTTGGAATGTCCATGGAGAACCACGAATACTCAAGGAAATGAACGCCATAGCATTTGGACACCTTCGTAAGGTACTGGAGCAGCATCACAAATGAGTTCAATGGTGCGCATTCATAGAAATGCAACCTCCTCTTTGCACCGCTCTCCTTTACAATCCTCTCAGGACCACGGCAGTCGCACTCACTCACAGCTTGGATAAGCCCCCATCTCAAGCAAGAGGCATCCGACGTCCTGTTTCCTCCAGCAGTGATATCTCATGGCCAGAAAGAGTACCTGATTTCAGTACTCTTAGCCTACATACAAATACCAAGTATATCATAATATAATTATATAGAGGTAATTTGACTTTTATAATGAATTTGAAAAGTTGGACGTATCAACGAAACGTCCGGTTACTTTTTTGCTTTTACCGGAAAATTACAAAGGAACCTCATGGGACACTTCGGCCATCCTCGATCGTCTTAGCTCGTTTCAATTCTGTCGACTTATGAGCACATTTCAGGTTTAGCTCCTTGAATGTGTCAATATGCTAGCCCTTGCGCAATTGATTCGTGCTACCACTGAAAATGAAAATTTATTCGCTAAGGGTGCGTCTGGCAAAATTTCAAAATCAATATGCCATTTTCAGCATTATTGGGATCAACGATTTATGGCATATTCAAAATAGAGGTAAAACCTCTTTTTCGTAAAATGGCATTTTGGGAGCCTCCAGTGAGTATATCCCAACCAAAAATATTGGACTTGGTGCAAAACTCTTGGAGATAATCAAGGTCATATTTTTACCTCAATTATTGAATTTGGCCTCAAAATGGCATTTTGGGCCTATTTATTGCAATATTTTCGGTTACCAGACGGGCCCTAAAACAATTACCAGATTGTGTTTTGATTGGTTAAGGGTTCGTCTGGTAACCGCTGAAATTTGTCATTTTGGTCGACTTTTTTCCATTTTGGAAGAGATTTTCCCATTTTTGGACAATTCGCCATTTTGAAAAAATTGGCTTCCATGTGTGGGAACGGGAATGTAGGTCGTAGCCGCAAGAAAATTAGAAGGGGTTGTCGATAGACTGGATCTTGGGTGGGATCAAGGTCAACGGAGACACCAGGAGCAGCAAGAAAGGTTGGTGCAGGGCAAAGTTGGGCAGAAAGCTGGAGTCGAATTCTTCCTTGGAGGCACGTAGGGACACTCGCGTATGCGTGCGACTTCGGAGGAGGTTGTACTGTGGCCCAAGTACTACGTCTAGCTGCGACTGACATTGATGCACGGCAATGAGGAAAGGTAACAACTGGTGTCTGCTTCTCACTAGGCAGCCGGCGGAACTCACTAAGCTGTCTTGGACTTGGGTACGCTTCTGGCCACGCCGCAAACTCACAGGATTGGTGAGCAAGGCAAAAAGATGAGTGAATTCAAAGTTAATCTATCCTAGGTTCTTGGTTTGGTTGGTCCGCGCGGCTCACACTGCTCGAATGTCTGGTTGAGTCGAGGCAACAAGCTGTTTGCTCCAAATGCTTGGTGGAGCAGCTTCATTGCGAAGCCCGGGGATCTATCCGGTGACCATCTGGTGGAGTCTGACTCCATGAGGTATCCGATATCTTGGGGTTTGTATGGTGCATGGGGGCGGCTGGTTCGCTTGACTAAACCGTGGAATCCAGCCAAGGATGTGGAGTCCAAGACATACGGTTCTTCGAGTGCTGGGCCCAGGTTAGCGAGTGCTCCTAGTGGTCATTGTTGGCTTGTGTTTTCCGGCATCACACATGTCTGGCAAAAGTTGATAATTTGAAAAGGTTTCACCATTTCGAGTAAAAAATGCCAAAACAAAAATGTACCTGTGGTAGGTCGAGAGGTCCATTTTGAAATCGCAACTCCACCTCACAGTGTCAATTTACGCGGGAGAAAAAAGATTTCGACAATCTTGATTCGCGGTAGACAGTGAACCACGTAGCGAAGGAGTCGTTTTACATGTCGGAGCTCAAGCCTGGATATCAGAGCTCTTCCGAGGAAACAAATAGGTCTTTTATTGAATTGGTGAAGGTTCAGTTCAGTCCGTCTTTTTGCCCTGTCTGGCAAAAAAAGACTTCAACTCGGCTAAAATTGGTGAAATGCCTGTTTTGACGTTTTCACAATTTCTCCAACAACTTCGTCCTCCAAATGTTGCCAGACGAACCCTAAATTGATGAAGACTCTAAACTTATGCTTCTTTTCACCTTGGGGGCAATGCTGCTTTGCCATCGTCGACAGGCATGACGAAAGGCTTTCGTTGCTTTAGTTTTTGAGCGTATACTCTTTAAGAGTTAACACAGAAGAGAAATGACTGGTAATCTCAATGAAGATTTGAAAATCTTGAGGACGGTGAGGGTCCCATTGACAATCTTGAACAACATTTGGTCAATGTTACCACAGAATGATGCATTAGGCGAGCCTCACGCGTATAAAAGCTAGAAACGATTGAGCAGGCCCCCATTTTACCATGGCGACAGTTAAGAGGATCAGCGGCGCAGTCGAGATAAAGAAATGCAGTGATTGTAGCTGAAAGAACAAAGCCTGTATAAATTTATACTTTCATCGAAAAATCGAATTCTCGATCTTGCATAAATCGCCATGGTCCCAAGTGAACTCAGCGCGCTCAAGGCACATGAAGCTCAGACATGGACAGGTGTTGAGCTGCTTGTGTGCGCCGTGCTTCAGCTCTTCCTCGTTTTCCTTGCATACCGCTTGGACCGGTCAACAGCGCAGCAGTGGTTCATTCCCGAGTCAGCTTGCGCAATTCTCTTTGGGCTCTGCGTAAGTTGCGGGACTTTCTCGTCCTTTCTTACATTTCCACCGTAGTTTGGCGTTGTCCTCAAGTTCTGCACACCCGTGCAAGATGATGCAATGGGATTAAACCCCCAAGTGCTTTTCTTTGGACTCTTGCCCCCGATCATTCTTGAAGCGGGATTCAACATGAAGAAACGGGTAAGTTCCTTGTCTAGCTACGTATGAGAGCTCATTCAACTGGCATATGTAGGGATTCTTCACCAACTTTTCAACGATCCTTCTCTTGGCCATCGTTGGTACGCTCATTGCCACTTTTGTGACAGGTGGAGCACTCATTTGGCTTGGACACATGGGATGGATCACAGCTCTGACACCTGCTGAAGCTTATTTGTATGGAGCTCTTATTTCTGCAGTTGATCCAATCGCGACGTTGTCCGTTTTTAAGAAATCTGACGCGCCGCCCATGCTGTTCAACCTTGTCTTTGGCGAAAGCGTCCTGAACGATGGAGTTGGTACGTCCTCCGTATAGTTCTTGTCTTATTGAGAGTAGCAATCGTCGTCTTCGTTTTGTTTCAAGAGTCTATCCGCAAAGGCGTCCATGAGATCAATTCAGAGGCGGCATCGAACGTTATTTTCCAAGTTATTGTTATCCTGTTTGGATCAATCTTATTAGCAGCAGTCGTGTGCCTCGTATCTGCCTTCATGCTTAAACATGCAGATCCTAGCTTGCAGCTCTACCCGTCCTATGAGATCTCGATCATTCTCCTCTCTGCATACATCAGGTAGACTCTTCGGTTTGTGTCTTCGACTATATGTCCTTCTCTTTAGTTATGTCGTGGGCGATTTAGCAGGACTGAGTGGTATTGTGGCTCTATTCTTCAGTGGCGTGCTTATGAGCCATTACCATTTAACAACCATCTCTCAAGAATCTGCCACGGCACTCAAGCATCTCTTATCCACCTTGGCATTTCTTGCCGAGAATTTTATCTTCCTCTATTTGGGTGTCTCAGTCGTTGCGTATTCAGGGGCTTTCAAGTGGGATTGGGCATTCATTGCATGGCAAATGCTCATCTTACTCGTTGCGCGAGCGTGCAATACGTTTCCGCTATGCACACTGGCGAATTGTGGCCGCAAGGAGCAGATTCCCTTCTCGGTATGCATTATTTGGTTGCTACGCCCTTGCTAAGTCTCGTCCTTTAGTTTATGGTTGTCATTTGGTTTTCAGGCCTTCGTGGCGCGATTGCCTTTGCACTGGCGTTGAATATTTGGACTATCAATGGCGATCATGCAGGTGTTATTAAGAGCAGCACCCTCTTCACTGTCATGAGCACCACGCTAGTACATTCGAAGCCCCTGATACAATTAGTTGATGCCTTGCTAGGTGTTTGGCATGCTGACTGGCCCGCTCTTGACCTCGCTGGGTCTGGTGAAAGTCAGCAAGTCGGCGCCCTTGTCCTTGTACGAACTTGTCTCGAATGCACGTGAACTGACGTTGTCACTCTGCGTGTAGGCGTCCTGAAGCTGTGAAGCTGCTCGACGAAATGGATCAAAATGATAACGAGCATGGCTTTGAAGAGTCGCCGCCGTCACCACAGCATGCGCGTGAAAGACTGAATGCATCAAATCAAGGCATGCATGGATTATGGACCTCCGTAGACGAGAAGTACTTGATGCCGCTATTTGGTCGGAGTTCTCCTGATGGAGCGCTGCCTCCGCCTCCAACGCCAAGTGGATTTGGCCGATAAATGATGTAAACTAAGAGATGATGGATTTCAAGACACAGTCGTGTTAAAATAAGTGGGCAGAATTATGAGCAGCCCTCAATGGCATCGTCGTTTCCTTGACGTAGAGCCATACTAAAGTGGCTGGAATAGCTACATGCCGTAGGGGGGGAATTCGGGAGACTTGGGGCGTCCGTACGGACGCGGCGCACGACAAGCGGCTCTCTGGGACACACACAAAAGCTTTTTTTCTTTTCGATCGCCGATGATGCAGGGGGTGCCTCACATGTAGATGGAGCGCTTGCAGAGCGGAATCGAGCATTGAGGGTCTTGGCATTCTTTCTTGTGTTCGTTGACAATCATTGTCCAGAGTTTGCACGCGCCACAGGCAGATCGGTCATGTGTGATCGGTTGAGTCCTTAAATGGTTGCGCACCTTGTTGACGAATGCAGTTGTGGATTGGCAAAGTTTATTTGGACATCCTTCAGGGCACTGGGAAAAATGAACGAGGCCTCGGATGACCGATTGGAGTTTGTCCGCTTGGAGCATTGGGTTCGTCGACGCAGCAGAAGTTGGCGGGGCAGACGAGGAGGTGGAAGTCGCCCCATGTGAGGGGACGGGTGCTTGGATATCACATTCGAGCGGTTTTTTCTTCAGGACAAGCACGACGGGGTTGATTTTTGGAAGTGGAAGGGAGAATGGCGGTGCTGGTGCCCCACCATCCGTACTAAAAGTTGCAAGTCGTTTTTTCACCAAGTCTGGAGTATCGGTAATATCATCATCTTCATCGGGTCGGATTCTCTTCTGTCGCAATATCTCCATAAACTGTTCTTCTCGTGGAAAGACCCCGTTCCGAGTCACAGGTCGGTTCTTGTCCAATGCGCTCATGGCGGATGCCAAACTGGTCGCCGCCTGGACTGGATTAAATTATGCACATTATACTTGCAAATTGTATACTGAATTAAACAATGAATTTAATAGCCGTCGTGAATGCAGGTCGACCAACACTCTCCATTCATATCCCAACCAATAAAACCTTCCGTGAAGGTTCTCGACGAAACGACAAGAAGACTTGGACAACATGGCAAAATTGCATTCGCTTCGTCGCTATCTCTTGACCGCGATGTGGACGGCGTCGTCGAAATGCTTGCGCTTGGCAGCTAATAAACGATCGCCTTGGGCCCGGCGATCTGTAGCTGTTTTCCTTGTAGCTGTCGTCGCAACTCGTGTTGTCACCCGAGGCTTGGTTCGTGAGATAGAGGAGGGGGAAGTCGTTGCCACCACAGCGCGTCGAATGGCGGCTTGCTTGGCGACTAGATAGTCTTGCTGTTCGCCAATAACACTCCCAGGGCGACAGAGTCTACACAAGTGTGTAAGATTTTGCGCTCGGTGATACAGACAGTCATACCTGAGCCAGCCGATGGCTTGGTTGGCCGTGAAGTTGTCGTGCTTCATCATGTAGCAGGCAATGCAAGTCCCAGTGCGACCCAATCCAGCCTTGCAATGCACGGCTACGGCCCCTGGTGTAGCCTCACAAGCAGCGAGGAATTGAGCAATGATTGTATCGGTAGGCGTTGCGCCGTCTGGAAAGACAAGGTCAACGTGGCTAATACCAGCATTGACGAACGGGGATTCATCGTACAACTTGTCATTAAGTCGAATGACGAGCGTGACGTGATGGGCTAAGAAGTACGGCACGAAAAATGCTGGTGGATGTGTCGTTGCCCCTGGCGTTGGGATGTCTTGGGGGCCGGCAAATGCGATGAACTTTGGTGAAATCCAATTCAAGTCGCCATTTTCGACCTTCTCGTAGTACGTATAGTCTGTTGCGCTAAAAGTCGCTCGTGAGATGTACTGCAAGTCGTTGTTCAGGCGAGGAACTACGTAGAATGGTCTACCTTGGCTTGTGTCACGGAATGATAAAAGCCTTGGACGACATCCACGACGGAGAGATCAAACTCACATGGTTCGTCTGTGGCATCGTGAAATGGCGCAAGTTTCAATTGCTCAAACGGAGCGATGGCACGCTGTGGTGTTTGACCATTGCACAGGACAGCCCAACAGCACAAGAGGCAGACCTGGCTGACGTGTCTAAAACGCTGAGAGGGGAGGGAGCTATCCTACCATGTTGGTTTGGTGATGGATATCGATGGACGAGACAACATGCAGTTGTTGCTTGGCCTTCTTGGCAGCCGTGAGTGCGTCCGAGAGCATATCGCAAAACTGAAACGTGTGTCCAAGATGGAGCGGTCCAAAGTCGTCAAAGTAGTTGGTATATACAAATTCGTCTTCGACATTGAGATACACGGTCTTGGTTGTGTCCATGCGCGACGCTGGTCTGCTGCATGGCTCGTAGTAGAGCTGGCCCGCGACAATCTCCACGACGACGGGAGCCATGTCGAGCGTAACGAATCCAAAGTCCAGAGTAATTAAATTCCATGCTGCAGTATGAGATTCACTTCAACGGCCATCGAATCTTCAACTCGGGTTTAGAAGCAAGAGGCTGCCTCCGTCGTGGGAATCATTCAAAGACCAAGGTACTGACTCTGACGCCATCCTGAGTAGCACGAGAGCAGCAGCATATCACCTTGCCGCTCGATCGGGGCATCATCGTGTGTTCCATCAGCGTGGATGATTTTTTAATCTTTTTTCCCCACGTTGACGTACTCTAAGGGTGATATCATTGTTTTCAAACACGTTTGAAATATGAATAAAAAACACGTTCGAAACACATCGGGAAGCTCAAAGCACGGGGTCAAAGTCGTCGCCAAGTGGGTTGCTCCACTACTGACACAACACTTGTCGCCATCATCTCACTCGTAAAGACGAGTGTGTAATAAACGACAAGACGCTCCTCTTCGAGGGAAAACTGAGCAAGTGAGTGTGTAGTGTACAAACAAATCTGGACTATAGAAAGGCCGCCGCCGACTGCCCTACACGGTAGTATGGATCGGGTTGGACTAAATATCATTCCCAGCAACTTTGAAGAGGCGAAAGTTCACGACAGGGTGGAATAAATGATATGGAGCCCCCTTCGTGTGCTGTACATCTGGGGCACGAGAGAGAGAGACGACGGTCGGACAAATGCTTGCGAGATGAAAGTTTACACCAGCTATTTTTCCATCATAGGCAGGCCAAAATACTGCCAAAATATCGAGTTTTTGTATCACAGATGGACTTATATCATGAAACGACGAAGGTTGCCTTGTCGGTTGGATTTCGAGGTTGATGGAGGTGGTATAAAGTCCACCGGCTTACGAGAATCGATCAAGAAACAATCCCGTTCGATAAATCATCCTCAAGAGATGAGAGAAGCTTGACGACTGTCGCACTTGAAGGGCAAGCGCGAGGATACGAACTCGTTTTCTTCAAAACAGATAATCTTCCGAACGTACGTTTCAAGTGTGGACAACTTTACGCTTTTCTCGTGTGGGGTATATTTCGCCGATTCCAAGTTCCTCTAGCGCTTTCAAGCGTGCGTGCCCTCTGCCGCCGCCTCCCCCCTCCACTTGTATCAATGTCACACTCGACATGTGTTCGACATCTTGTCAAGTTGCTGACATCTTGATAAGAGTGTTAAATTTCGTCGAATCGTGCAGTTGACGCCATTGCCTTGAAAAGATTTAGCTTGCGTCGTGGCTGCGCGATTCAGTGGCTTCATGCTGACAGCACATTTCACACTCCCGCTCAAGCCAAAGCGCGTGTGAACCCACAAGCGTAAGCGGGTGCATGTGCTCTGCCCGCACGCACTGCACGTCGCCACCAACCTCTCAAACTTTGTAAAGGGTACGAGAGAGTCCAAATCCTGTCGAGTGGCTACAATGCGTGGTCGATGTGTTCAACTTGCATCGTTTTCCACAGGATTGACGCATGTAGTAGTCCTATCATCCCCACCTGTTTGAGAAACCATCCCACGGCTCCAAGTGTCTACTCTGGGTGTACCTCTCCGTTAAAACGTGGATTTCTTGAGATATAGACCAGCTAGAGACGGCCAAGCGGCGTCGATTTCAAGCATTCGATGCGCTTGAGGCAATGCCAAGGCCCACCAGCCCGCCGACGCCACGAGTGCCCTCGTCGTGTGTCCATTCTCTGTTTCATATCACCATCAAAAGTCCAGTCTAAAGGTCCAGATGTGTCAGTTCGGAATGGTCGAAACCGAAATAACAGACGTCTCGTACGTGTTTTTTATTAAAGTTTAGCTGAATTTTATTTCAAACGCCATCGAGAAGTGTCCGAGCCAGTAATATGTCGGCAGGCGTAACCTGTCGGAGGGTTGATTTTGACCGAGTTCAAGTTTGGCCATTTTGAGATTTGTGTACAAGATGCCATCCCATGCATCGACGCAGACGGCGGCTTTGTCGCCCAGCTCGTCGTCCTCGAGAGGCTCGGCAACGTCCGAGTCGCCCCCGCTGCCTGCGTCGCCCCCGCTGCCTGCGTCGCCCCCGCCATTGACATCCACCGCAGTGCGAGACGACCTGCGGTGCAAGTACCCCTACAAAGCCTGCTTCCATCCACGCTCGATAAAAAAAGACGGCGAAATGCACTCGCTGTGTGAATTCCACCGCAAGAAAGCCAACTCGATCCAAAAGATCTACGCGACGAAACGCCGCCAACAACTCCGAGCGCTCAAAAAGCACAAAATCCTCCAGCACAAGCAACGTGAAACGGACGACCTGCCGGACAGAGTCGAGAGCTTTGCGACGCGACTCGAGCACGAACTGGACGCTAGCCAGCAATACGAGTACGAGCGAAGACCACCTCAAATCAAGCCCGACAGCCGGAGAGACGCGCCGACGACGCGGCAATTCGACATGAGCTTCCTCCTCAACCATTCATAAGTTATCAAATCTCGAGCAGTTTCTGTGCCCATGGTGTCGATCTTGACCATCCTCTCGGCCATCGTCGTCGGTCAAGCCCAATCTTCCTACATGATCCGTGGCTGTCCTCGATGACCGTGGAGAAGCACGGGTGCATATCGTTTCGGAAGAAAATCGGTCCTTCTGGTTGGCCATCGCGGCAAGTTGTACCGTAGTTCACCATGAGTCACCTCAGTCGCAAGACAAGCAACTGCGTTGCAAGGGGCTATGCGATAGATCAAGTTCAATATCATCATGCGAGATTACTGCTCTTTCCTGTATGAACATGGGAAATATGCAACACTTATCTTTTCACCGACGCAAGTGTGACAAACAATTCACCGACGGACTACGCTGGTTTGACAATGCCTTGGATTCAGCGGCCCGCTTGGCTTGCGGCTCCCAGTCGTGTCGTCAATAATCGACAGTGTCCTGCGATAACGCCGCCATGGAGCAAAGTGTTTCGCTGAGTTGCGCGAGTCGGTGGTGGGGAGATGGGATGATAGGTGTGGCATTCCAACTTGCATTTGCAACACATGCGATCTGCGTCGCGCATGGAGCATTCAAACGTCCAAAGGTTATCTTGGATCACACCCGACTCATTAGAGAGATTTCGCAAACCACTTTCATTATCATTACCCTCACATTTTCTGACCTGCTACATAAAGGGCAGAACCGACAAAGATCCGACATACAAAGCTCTTGGATTGGCTAACCGACTCATTCGGATCTATCCATTGGTTGAAAAGAACACCAAGGATTTGGTTGGGCAATTCGATTGTCGGTTACTTACATAACACTGCACATATAACATATCATGAGATTGATTGGATGATAATAGTGCAAAGTAATCAGGAAGAAGTTGTTTCATTTTCATTTTGGTCAAGCGACTCGACGACAATGCCATCAAAGGAAACAATTCAAGCGTCATTCTACGGTGCATCAACAAGACGAGCATACAAAACCTACCAACGTCGATTTGAAGAGTATGTACGACGAGCAGACAGTTGCGGTGATCCACGTGAAGCGTCGACTGAAACATGTACAGATTTTTTCCATTTCCTCTACGAACAAGGCAAAACAGCTCGCACGATAGACCAAGCTAAGTCGGCTCTAGTTGCATACTTTACATCCCACAACATATCTCCAAACCCTGCGCAAAGCGCCAATGCTCGGAGGTATGCCGTTGGGTTGCAAAAGTATAACAAACAGAACAATCTCGACGAAGAAAAGAAAGCACATCCCTTGTCGGTGCATGAACTTTCAACACTGATGAACTGTTTGTCAAATCTCCATCCATTTCTGGGATCTATGCTTCGTCTACTCTTTTGCGGTTGCTTTATGGGCTGCTTTCGAATCAGCGAGATGTTAAACCTGCGTTGGAATGATGTCACGATCGTTGAGGACGACAAGGGAAAATACCTATCAATGCGACTCAAGTGGCACAAGAAAGCCAATGTACTTCAAGAGTGTCAGATTTACCATCTCATCGACGAAACTGCGTTCACTTGTCTGCGCGTGTGCCTCTTTTATGAAGAGTATGTGAATCTCATTCGAACGTCGTGCGTCAATATCAACAAGGACGCGTTTGTTTTTCCCGCATTCAACCTGTAACACCATGGTACCCCCGTCGTGGATTGGTTCAAGAATCTTGACCAAAAACACTTGAGAAAACTACTTCAAGACATAGTTCAGTCTTGTCCAAATCTGCCCATTGGAATTACCGTGCATAGCATGCGTCGTGGAGGATGTTTCTACCGAGTTTTTGAATCGCCACAACGTCGATTTAATTTTCGTGAGCTGATGGCATGGTGCCGCTGGACAGATGAGAAAACTTGCTGTGTATATTTAATTACTCGAAGCATCAGCAACGAAATTAATCCTAGAAACCTACTACGCTGTGTCATTCCAAGTACTCACGTGCCTATAAGTTCAAATATGAGCCCGATGGACAACCTGGACGAGTTGGGGCGGGCTCTCGTCAAAGCAATTCTTGAAAGTGTTCATCTGAAACAACTGCAGTCAAATGCTCCCAAAAAATTGCGCCAGGCTCCAATGGATAAAACCTACACATAACCCTAAACCTTCACTATAATTTCCAATGAAAGAAATAATTGTGGTGAAAACCAATCATTACCCTCACATTCCTCAATTGTTGCTGTGATGGAAGGTGCGAAGCGCAAAAATCCAGAACACCGTTCTCAACGAGTTGGACCCACTAGTTCACTTCGTCTCACTCAGAGATGCATTCAAGCAGCCTCAACCGTTCTTGCACAGTCACCTTTATCATGGAAAATATAGCCTATTCTATTTAACCGAATCCATATCCGAATGGCTTGAAGTGAAGGCAGTGAAACTTGTGCGAAATGAAATGCATCTGCCCTTCGAGACCACCATCACAATTTGAATTATGTGAGGGTAATGGAAGCCTACCAAAACCTGCACAAATGATTTTTTGTAAAACTCACAAACGCGACATTTTTCGTTTTTTATTACAGCACAAATTCGTGATTTGTGTGGACCTTTGACACAAAAAACCTCTATAATCCAATACTAGTACAAGTTTATACAATTCATCTGCCGATATCCAGTGATTTCCCAAACCACCATGCCCCGCAGAGGCACTCTGCCCATCCTGCTTGGGTTGCTTGGTGCCCATCTTGCTTGGGTTGCTTGGTGCATTTGTATATGCCTGCCCGATGGAGACCACTCAAAATAAACCTATTGATAAATGTGTTTTGTGTGTGTTTTGATTGCACCACTTTTAGAACACTTCAAAACTGGAGTGTCTGATTTAAAAAAATGAAGGCCTTATCCGGACAAAAATTGTGCTTGAAAAGTGGTTTGTGTAGGTTTTGGAAGGCTTCCAATGAGAATGAAAGTGAATTGCGAAATCTCTCCATTATGGCCAATTCACTCTACTACAGCAACACGCTTTAGTCATTTTTTCAGAGAGAGAGAGAGCGATACATATGCTTGGAATCGCCTCGCCTTTTCGTCCAAAATGTCTAGAGATGCCTTGCTGCCTTTGCTTGTCAAGCACGACGTTTCGGAAGGACGTTGACTTGCTTGGAACCTGGCTGGAGAAGTGGAGTTGAAGCCAAAGTTGCAGAATATGGCTCAGATATTGCGGTCATAGGATTGGAGTTCCATGGGCAGCCATGCGGTTGAACGGGACTTGAGATCCAAAATCGAGTGATATGCGCATTCTTGGTCGGATTTCCAAGAACTTATTTCATCAACATACCACTTTGTTGAAAGAGTTGGTCGCCGCAACAAAACCACACAGATAAACAATTCATAATTTTTATAAAGGAATATTATCAAAATATAGGGTATTTTCAACCATTTGAATTCAGTATGGACGAGGCTTATAGTGAGAGTTACCTCGTAAAATATATATTCATTCAATTAAATGACTTGTGAAACTCGATAAATATCACCCGTTTAAAACTGAGATGGATTTCAGTATGTCAATTGGATAAAACTTTCAGAATAACATCAGTTGAACTGATTGGCTCACTATAAGTGCAAAATGTTAATTGTTGATTGGCTGAAATTTAAGATAGAGAAAAATGATTGGATAGTTTACGAAGCTGACAAGGTGTTGAACGTTGACAGAAAAGTTGATGGTGGGCTTCAAGGGAGAGTCGGAACTTGGCCCGGCGAAAACAAAACACAAACTTGAAGCAATTCTATTGCAGGAGTTGACGAAAGGGCTTGACATTTCAATCGACATGAGCTGATTGCTATGCTGGTATTTCGACTTTTTCATTTCGGAAGGTGCAGCGCGTGGCTGACGGCTATGGGATTGAGCTGTAGAGCATTGCGACACCAACCTGCTTGCGCTGCGCTCGAGCAATACCAAAGACTCAGAGCTACGGTGAAAAGTGTTAATTGAGTATCAACGAGTAAGAGCTCGTTGTTGCCCAAACATTTTATCAACGCGGATACGATCGTCTGAAGTTGTGCTCAGTGACTGGATAGACCTTCTCTCGTAGCAAACTGCATTCAGTGTTCCCTCCAATGACGTCTTCAAAGCAGCTGTGGAGCTTGGGATAGTCCCTCTTAAGATGGAGAGTTCGTTAAAAAAACGTCAGCTCGGGAAGACAATGTTTTAAATGGTTAGGAACCCATGGCGATCGCTGCATCTTGCGAAGCAGTGTAGCCCAGCGTAGTTGCTGTTGTTCTTAAAGACTGGAAAACGATCTTTAATATATATTTATCACAAATGCCAGATGTGCTGGGGAACTTCAGCAACAGTTGGAGTAATTGCCTGCAGGTGGAGTAGAATTTGCAAACCACAAACATTGACACGGGCCACCCCCGCCCGACTGGCCTTGTCGGAATTGAATCTTAAGTCACGAGTTTCATTGTGTCCTTTGACATCCCGAAGCTACAAATCTACATCTTGGAGAATTGTTTTCACCAATTTGCAGTAGGGGATACAGAGGACGTGAAAGTCGTCATGAAAGAGCTTCTTTGGGCTAGAGGGTTTGACCCATTCATGGCGGAAGCTCGCATCGATGGCGGTGCGAAGGTAAAGTCAATTTGGGCAACGATGCTTCACTTGTCTTCTTTGTGCGACCACGACCGCGGCATGGGAAAAGTTGCCCGCTTCTCCACGATTGAGATACTGTATAGAGTCAGCATTGGGCTATTTACTCGGAGCCTGACTTCTGTTGCATGGATCTACTCGAATACAAAGGTCCGTTGATGACAACCACGAATTTAAGCTATTGTTGAATGCATCCTGAATCAGGGCTTCACCCGTTTGACGCCATGAGCCAGGGCATACAATTCCTCCTCGTCTTCACTACTAGTATTGGGTTAGCTCCTCATTCATGAAGGAAGTAGAGATGGTTCAGAATTTGTTTTCAACATTCAAGGCAAGTCATGCCTTGGCTTCCTACGACGTGTACTGTCGAGTGTGACGTTGCTTCCTTCCAGCAATCGACGGGCTAAATCATACAAGTCTTGAACCACTTGCTGCTCTTGGGTGGAGAATATCGCTATGGGTCTTGAAATTCTCCACTATTCAACCATCCACAGTAGAGCTGATCCCGTCAGGACGTACACCTCTCAAGATGGTCCAAGCGTTGTTTCACGTTGGTTCTCTTTCACAAATCTGTAGCCGCGTTGTTATCACGAAGAATTAGTGATGAGCATCACAACATAATGGGTGTCAATATTGACAAACTTTGTGGTTTCGCCTCCAACTTGGCTGAGTTGGAAGCAAGCGTGCACATTGACTTGGAAATGGGAGGGGGTCGTTTAATTCTGTGTGTTGAACGAAATTGAGGTTGTTCAACGGTTGAGTGTTGTGTGGACACGTCACAATCGTCCATAATTGCCGATGAGCCAGCCAGGCGGCTTATCCAAACCTTCCTGGCATAAGTAATGCTGGTCCTCGATAAATCCAAAAAAACGTCCCAAAGAAGGTTGGCGCAATGAGAAATTTTCAGCCCGACTTATGCATTTCAAAGTGCTGGGAAAGATGTTTCATTCAGACCATTGAAACGATGCCTCCAGTGGACGACTACTTTAAACACTTGTGATGAAGCTCGAAGAGCTAACCGTGATTTCTCAGCCGACCCGCGAACGGATCGACCGACCATAGTTGCCGCAATCCGTTGTTTCACCAGTAGCCACATTGAACGGATATCGACGCCTCAACCTGTTTTCCCTCCAATATTACGCCATCGTGAGACAACCATCTTAAGACCTGCTCTGCAAACAATGCGGACGAAACCACCTCAGGCTGTACGTTTTGGTTCTACGAAAGTTGTCATCGACGGACATTTTGGATCCGGTACAACGATCCGTTCGACGGATTTGACAAAACCCCGGATGTCTGGGTGTATAAGACGTCTCTCCGTGGAACCATACATCTTTGCCGCAAGTTGTCACCTGCATCATGTTCAACCCCCTTGGAAGATCCTATCCCGGATGCTTTTCGTCCATCCCGGGATCCGGAGCCTCCGGATCCACCTGACTCCTCCGTTACGGACGACTTGTGGACAGCTTCCTTCGACGTATTACCACCGAGCCCGGAGTCTACACTTAGTCCGAGGGCCCCTCTCAAACGGCGGGCCCGAACCGATCCAACTTACACCGGAGACCTCTTCAACTCCGACCCATCCGATACCGGATCGCCGGCTCGAATAATATGTGCGGTTGGTACAACGACTTCTGCTCCAATGACCCCTGTATCGATATGTGGCGTACCTGTCGAAGCCCTTGTCGACACTGGAGCAGCAATAAGCCTCATTAGCGAACAGTGCTGGATCCGTGCCGGATGTCCTCAATTACGGAACCCGAAAACGGATATGGTGTCCGTCGAGAACCGACCGATTAAGACTCTCGGACAACGGACATTCACGATCCGGATTGCGGATCGTACTGAAATTTTTCCGTTTTACGTCATGCCCACCACGGTTACGGATTGTATTTTGGGCGTCGACTACTTACGACGAGTCCATGCTGTGATTGATTTAGCACACAACGAGTTACGGATCCCAGGTGTCTCTAGCCCTCTGCCCGTTATCCGTCATCCGTCAAACGGATTTCCTTCGACTTCTAACCCAACTGGCCAAGTAGCCTCGATCACTGTAACGCCGAAGAAACCGGAAACGTCCTGGATCGCGATTGAAAATCCCACCCTTTTAAAGGCCAACTGTTTGCACATGGTCTGCTGTACCCTCGGTGACCCAATCGCTGACGGATCGGATATTTTGGTTGAGAACTTGCCGGAGCACTTGCTCCACGGATCGCTTGTTCGTTGAATACGGTGCGATAGGGAAAATTATGGATCCAGGTGAAGAATCCGACTTCTAACGACATAAACCTTGGGCCACAAACCAAGATCGGATTTGGAACGCCGTTACCGGATGTCTATGCGGATGGCACGGATGATCCGGTACCACCTAAACCACCCGACCCAAATCCGGTTGACTCGGACAATATGCCACGTAACGGAGATACGGTCCGTACTCAACAAGTTTATCCCGGAGTGATCGCATCCGTTACGGACGAGCGCCTTTCAAGCAGTCGGCACGGCAAAGACACCCGAGACGAAATCCCCATCAACTGGGACGGATCCAGTCTCGATCCGTTACAACGTGAAACGATCCGCAAGCTCTTACTCGAGTTCGACATTTTTGTCACGACATCCAAAGCTCCCGGTCGAACGGATCGGATCAAGTGCACGATTAATACTGGCAATGCCGCCCCCATCAAGTCCGCTCCGTACCGCGTGTCACAGCGCGAAGGCGAGCTTATGGAAGCGGAGATCCGTCAATACGAAGACCTCGGCCTGATCCGCCCCTCGACTAGTCCGTGAGCAAGTCCGGTCCTCATGATCCGTAAACCGGATGGCTCGATCCGTTTCTGCATCGATTATCGCAAATTGAACGACGTTACGATCAAAGACCGCTACCCCATGCCGCGAGTGGACGACTTACTGGACGTCCTTGGCAAGTCGATGGACGTAGCATCTGGCTACTGGAACGTACGGATGGAAGAGGAGTCAATCCCGAAAACCGCTTTTGTTTGCAAATTCGGATTATACGAATGGCTCGTAATGCCGTTCGGATTATGCAACGCCGTGCCCCAGTTTGCACGACTCATGGAAGACGTACTCCGTGACCAACTGTGGATGTCGTGCTTGGTCTATTTGGACGACGTCATTGTTTTCAGTCCGGATTTCGCCACTCACATATCCCGACTCCGCGACGTGCTCACGTGTTTACAATCCGCGGGGTTTAAGCTCAAGATGTCTAAGTGCCATTGGGGGAAAACATCCGTTGCGTTTCTGGGCCACATCGTTACTCCGGCGGGGATCTTGCCAAATCCGGAGAAGGTGAAATCCGTTTTGCGAGTCCGTCCGTTACGGAACGTCGCAGAAGTCCGTGCCTTCCTGGGCCTCGCCGGATATTTCCGACGGTTTATTCAAGGATTTGCAGCGATATCTCGTCCTCTCGAAAAACTGAAAACAACTGAAGTTTTTAATGGACATCCGAATGCACGGATGCACTCGAAAACTTGAAGCGGAAACTCATTTCACCTCCGATCTTGGCGTATCCGATTTTTGAAGATCCGTTTTTCGTCATGGTCGATGCTTGTCCGATTGCCGTTGGTGCGGTTCTCATGCAACGACAGGACGGACGGGACCGCGTTATCCACTATGCCAGTCAAGCGCTCGATGCTACTCAACAGAAATGGATCCACAAAAAAGACGGAATTTCGGAAATCGAATGCTACGGAGTTGTTTGGGCTACAAAGAAATTTCGTCCGTATATCGACCGTCGTCCGTTTACGATCTATACGGATCACAGTGCGCTCGTTTGGCTTTTCAAAACCGGATCACAGTCCAGCAACGGAAAACTTGCACGTTGGGCCGTACACCTCCAAAGCCTCGAATTTATCGTTGTTCACCGGCCCGGATCACAGATGGGATGTGCCGACGGATTATCTCGTCTTCCGGCTTATTCGTCCCTCAAGGAAGTTTATAACTCCGACGGATTTTCCTACAATCGCAAACGTGATGAGTGGGTCCGGACATCCGTACCACAAGTATGCTCTATTCAACCACTTCACCCCCCCCGATTCGGCACGGCTCCCAGATCCGAGGACGGATCTTCTCGACCCGAGGGAGGGAGATGAAGCGGATGAAGCAGATCAGAATGGGAGTCATCCGAACACCGCGGACACGAAAATTACTTTGACGGATATCCGAGATCCGTTGCCACGATTCACAAGAGAGAATTACAACCTGCCATCAAAACTGCTACGGATTGAACAATCCAAGGATCCGTTTATCCAAGCCGTCAAAGGATACGTTCTCGATAAGGCCATACCCATGGATCCGGAAATACTCAGCATCCTGACACGAACCGGACAAAATTTCTTGATTGACAAGAAAATCCTTTATCGACGAACCATCTTGAAATCACCCTTCCGAAATCCGGTCGTCACTCGAGTTCCGGTGATTCCGTTGACCATGATCCGTACAATCCTGGAACTATGCCACGATTCATCCCTATCCGGCCACTTCGGTGTGGCACGGACGGCGGATCGGGTGAAACGGATCGGCTACTGGAAAGGTTTGAGAGAAGATGTGACGGATTATTGTCGGAAATGCATCCGGTGCGGAGCAGCAAAAGGTAGTCGTCCTTGGAAACTTGGACGGATGCAACGGATGCCCGTATACAAACTTCGTGGTCCGTTCAGTTTCCTCGTAGTCGACGCCCTCGGACCATTTCCTCCGACTCCACAAGGCAACAAATACGTTTTGATTTTCATTGATTACTTTACACGATGGCCGGAAGCATTTGCCGTAACGGATCTGAAGACCTCCACGTTCGTACGGATCCTGATCGACGGAATTGTGCGCCGATACGGAGTACCGGATCATCTACTATCCGATCGCGGTACAAACTTTGTATCCGAAATGGCAAAGAGTATTTACAAAACGTTGGGAATTGACAAGTTGGCCAGTGCTCCGATGCATCCGCAAGGCCAGGTTAGTTGAGCGCTTCAACTCGACCCTAGCAGTGATGATAAAGATGTATGTCAATTCGCTCCAAACGGATTGGGACGTCTTCCTTCCTCGATTGTTGTGGGCCTACCGATCCGCTTATCACGAAACCCTAGGAGACTCACCTTTCTCTTGCTTGTACGGACGAGATCCGGTCCAACCACTGGATATTGTTTTTGCTAACTTGGATCCGCCATGGAGATCGGATGACTTGCCCCAGTGGAGAAGACACCAAAGTGCACTGTTCCGGACAACCAGACACCTCGTGGAAGAACAATTGATCGAAGCACAAAACAGATCCGCAAGGATGAAGGCTGACCAGATCCGAACGGATTTCGAGCCTGCGGACTCCGTATGGGTGTACCAACACTTCCGAAAATCCGGTGACCCGGATGATCGCCTCATCAAAAAGCTTGCATATAGCTGGCATGGCCCGTACCGGATCCACAAGAGACAAGGTGACAACACTTACCAGATTTATTTACCGTGTCATCCCGACCGGATCGTGCCCATAAATGTGGATCGACTGAAGAAATTCCACGGATATTGGTCGAGACCCTTCGAGGAAGATGTTCCCCCACGACTTGTACTTGAAGGCTCCAATCCGGACACGAGCCTCTTACCTGGGACAGATGGCGAAATCCGTCCGGCCACGGATCCGTTGGATGCACAGCTGGAAATGGATCTATTACCTCCCTCCAGTTTTGTAGAACGGATCACGTATACGGATGGTGATCTGGCTTACACGAATATCGACTCACCGATCGTACAAATTTTGGACAAACGATGGAACACCGGCAAAGAAATTGAATACTTGGTCCAATATGCCGACAACAATAGTTACTGGACCGCCCGATCTTGACTCGGAGCTTACAAATCCTTTGTACAAGAATACGAAAATAGGATCCGATCCGAAAACTGATTGCCCCCTTTACGGAAAAGCGGACGCCTCCGAAATTTGGATGCGGGACCGGATGATCAACTTGAATTTTAGCATCCGCTGTGGGATGACACTACTGGATCATTGGAACTTTTGAATCTTGCCGGAACTGCCTGACCTTGTATGTACGCTTTTGCTTCTCTTTACATCCTGATCCACCCTGGGTCAACAATGCTCTGTCACACTTTTATTCACTTCTACAAAAAAAAATACAGTATGGCTATGCCGAGAATCCTGAAGTTCGAATCGCGTCTTCGACATTTAGTCCGAGGGGATATGGCGGAATGTGTGTCGTTGGAACTGTCATCCGGATCCGCTATCTTGGTTCCGGCGAACGGATTGTGAAACCTCGATAATCCGTGATCCGGTGGGGACGATCCGTGAACGGATCGTCCGATGGATCTAACCAGTGATGGGCATCGGCTGGCTGAACCCGCGGTCAGCCGTCAACCGCGGCTGGCCAGGGTTTTGGTCGGCTGTGGCCAAGATTTTTGGCCATTTTTGGCCTCGGCTGGCTGCGGTTGGTGGCAACATTCGGCTCGGCTACAAGAGAAGACATGTATACAAAAATCAAGTTAAAATATAAATACTTCAACAATAAATATTAAAACATATTATATTTGACAGGCTTGTGTCATTTTGGTTTCATGTTTTCACTCCGGTTTGGGTCGGCTCGGTTGGGGGCGGCAAATGTCGGTCGGCTGTGGATTTGGTTGAGCTTTTTGACCCCAATGCCCATCACTGGATCTAACGGATCATAAGAGCCCGCGCCAATGACACCCATTACTAATGGGTTGAAGTTCAAGAAAGTCAAGCCCACTGCGTCATGACCACGCCGTCTATCCTTATTTCTCTACTATTAATAGTATAGCTATTCTTTTCTGCATATGTAGGACACTTTAAGAACCTTTTCTGACAATCGTTTTATCCTTAAAGCTCACGCACGGTTGTACCGCTCTGGTGCCGCCGTCTCCCTAACCGCGCCACCCGAACGCTGATCGTCCGTTCGCCCCGCGCACACGTATCCACACAAACCGACATATTCAGCCACATGAGCGTGGTCGCAAAAAAGGTTGGCGCCGTTAAACGTTGAAGCGCGAGTGTTTCTCACGGCTCGGGAGAGACCAGATTGACAGGCGATCTTGCTATCCTGTTGATCATTGTTCAATTTACCTTCAAGCCCCCTCCACTTGTAAAATGAAGGCCACCCTCGTTGTCACTCTCGCTGCCGCGGCTGCCGCCGACAAGGTTGCTGTCCGTCTCAACCGCTACTTCGAAGCCAGCACGGAATCTCTGGTGACAGCTCCCATTTTGGTCAAGGCCAATTTGGACATTGCTGCTTTGGAAAAGGGGGCTGCTGCTTCGTCCAACGCACGCCAATTCGTCTACGACTTCTTGAACAAGGCGTCCGATGAAAACTTGAAGACATTGTCGAGCATCATTGACGTGACGGGTGTCAAAGCTATTCCAATCGGCGGTGCCTTTTTGATCCCTGACGGCACAAAAGACATTGTGGGCAAATTGTCAGCCTCTAGTGCCGTCACGTACCTTGACTTGAACTCTGTCGATTTCAGCAAGCCTGAAGTCCTCACGAACGCCAAGGAAGCTGCCCGTGAAGCTGCCACGAACGAATGGGGCGTCGAAACTGTGGGTGCTCCTTCGATTTGGAAATACTACAACGGTTCTGGTGCTGTCGTCGGTTCGATTGACAGTGGTGCCTTGTACACGCATGAAGCCATCAAAGGCAACTGGCGTTCGGAATTTGGTTGGTTCGATCCTTACAACTCCACCGCCTTGCCTTGGGACTCGGATGGCCATGGATCCCACACCATTGGTACGATGGTCGGCAGCAACGGTATCGGTGTAGCTCCAGGTGCCAAGTGGATCTCGTGCATGGGTTTGTACGAAGGCAGTGGCGACAGTACCCACTTGCTCCAGTGCGCTCAATTCATGTTGTGCCCCACCAAACCTGATGGCACAGATGCTGACTGCACGAAGGGTCCTCACGTTGTCAACAACAGTTGGGGTGCCAAGACGTTCAACCCATGGATGGAAGACGCGGTGGCTGCCTGGAAGGCTGCTGGTATTATCCCTGTCTTCTCGAACGGCAACAACGGCCCGGTCTGCGGTTCCGTCGGCAACCCTGGCGGCTACAACACTGTGATCGGTGTTGGTGCCATCGGCTCATACGATAATGAACCCAATCTCCTTGCGTACTTTTCGTCGAAGGGCCCACAAACTGCCAACGGCCCTGCCTACATCAAGCCTGACGTGTCAGCCCCTGGCTTCTGGACTCGCTCCGTCGATATTACAACGAATTCGTCCTACATTGAAGAAGGCGGTACTTCCATGGCTGCTCCTCACGTCTCTGGTGTTGTCGCGCTCATCAAGAGTGTCGACCCCACATTGACTTACGACCAAGTCTACAAGTACTTGACTGCCACGACGGATCAAAGTCCATTGAACACGACCGAACCTACCACTTGGTATTACGGCACTTACCGCAACAAGACGTACCCTGGTGCTCCTAACTGTGGTGATGTGCTTGACACGGCCTGGCCCAACAACCGTTTCGGCTACGGTCGCGTCAACGTCGGCACCATCCTTCGCGATGGTTCTCTCCACAATACCCGCCGCTCTTCGTGCTAAGTGTTGACTTTGCCTGCTCAGTGGTTCAGGTGTAATGAATAATGAACTTGTGTACAGACAACTCACGGTTGGAGAACACGATTTGTCCCTCAACCACAGGGCTGTTCTTGGATTCGACCTCTCCTCGACGTGTTTTTAGTATAGGTTATATTTAGGGATATTAAGACTTTAGGGCTATAGGGCTATTGAGAATTGGGTACCAACACTCTCAAGTTGGCAAGAGTGATGGACCAGGAAGACATTTGAGCTCAAGTCGAAGCTTGTGATCTTTATAAGCTTAAATACTCTCTGAATCATGGCGAGGGATTTTGTGTTAATCTCCACTAATTTTGAAAAGCTGGATTGAAGCATTGCCGACGCAAATCCGGTGACAAAGTGTGCATAGAACGACATTACACCCTGCATAAAGGTAATTATTGTACACGCCATAAAGGAAGGACATGCCGGGTTGGTGTTCGGAGGAGAGTTTTGACTCCAAATCCCAATCCAAAACCGACAAATTATATAGAAAATGTTCTTGGGTAGATCAAATTGATCACCCTCGTCACTGTTCTTGTGCTCTTCAGTCCACCAAGTGTGATGTAAAAAAAATATACTTGGTTTTTGTATACCTTATTTTTGTCCGAGAAAATTGATGCCTTCAAATGTGATTGTTCTCAAGCTGTGAGTCCCACAACTGTGAGTTGTCTGTATAACTGTCAATGTTTGAGCTCATGCCAAGGATGCCAAACCACGTACTAGTACGTGATTTTGTGTGCCCATGGAGACCACAAGGAGGGAGCGGTGAAGCTAAACATGCAGGTCTGGAAGTCAACTTGGCTAAGTTTCGTTAGAAGCGCGTGCAAACAGCAGTAAAATCAAAATCATACACCTAGACAGGACTGACTCATCATCCTGGACCTGGAATATCCATTTCGTCACTGTCCATTTGGTCGTATTCCCAGATAAGTCGGTTATTGTGTCCCCAGAACACTCTTTTCGACTAACTTCTTTCTCATCGATACTGCCCAGCTATAGATTTATGTCCAAGGAGGCTCCAACGTTGTGCCAAGCTGAATTGCCTGAGGTGCTCTACAATCCTCGGACATTCGAGACCATCAAGTCCATGCAACAGTTTACGTCAACTGTTTCGCGAGTAAATTCGTTAACCTTAGAACTATCCGGTTAAAATTCGTTAACTTGCACAGAGTGCCGGTGTGCCACAGCTCAACACAACAAGAGACTGCACACCTGACGCAACTTGCGCTTCGACACAATTCCATTAATAGGTTTCATTACGGTGGCGGCACGGCCTGACAATCAAACAGCCCCTGGCCTGATGAGAGAATTTATAAAGATATCCTTTTTGTTCCACTATGAATACTCTCCCTCGTCCAAGCCATCCACCCGCAGAATTTTTTTCTCTCGACCACAAGTTTGCTCCGGGGTGTCCAATCTTCTATTAATAGGTGGATGTTTGACGCTGTCCGTGCAGTATACGTCAGTAAGAAATGCTATTACAGAACTCTTTAGGTTAACGATTTTTAACCGGATAACACTCCAATTAACGAATTTACTCTGGACAATTTGTTCCAGGCGGTGGTTTGGATGGCCAGCGTTGTCGGAGCATGGAGACGGGACACTGGACGTGGCTTTGATTCTATCACAACGACCGAAAGGCGATGGATGATGCCGCATGACAGACCGCATTCTATAGCCATTGCAAGTGCCTTTCGCCTAGCAGACTCCTAGTCTATCAATTCAATGCCATTGAGCTGTGCTCCAAAAAAGCAGAGGAATGCTATAAAATGCGAAGCAGAGGGTGATTGCTGTTCCATACGCCGGCATGCACGGTTGAAAGATCAGCGTTGCTCACACCAGCTCCTCTCAATATGTTTGGGTGTGACCAGATTTTTCCAAGAGGACTTAAAGCCTCTGCTGCATTATAGCCGCTTGATCATTCTTCAATTGGCCCTTGAGTCCACACCACTGGTAGAATGAAGACCGCGTTCATCCTCGCCCTTGCTGCTACGGCTGCTGCCGACAAGGTTGCTGTCCGTCTCAACCGCTTCTTTGAAGCCAACACCGAATCTGTTGTGTCGACTCCTATCTTGGTCAAAGTCAAGTTGGACATTGCCGCCTTGGAAAAGGGCGCTGCCGCTGCCGCTGACCCTCGTCAATTCGTGTACGACTTCTTGAACAAGGCGTCCGAAGAAAACTTGAAGACGTTGTCGAGCGTCATTGACGTCAAGAATGTCCAATCCATCCCCATCGGTGGTGCCTTTGTCGTTCCCAATGGCTCCAAAGATATCGTGAACAAGCTCTCGTCCGTCAGCTCTGTCACGTACCTCGACTTGAACGCCGCTGACTTCAGTAACCCAGACGTCTTGAAGAACAACAAGGAAGTTGCCCGCGAAGCTGCTAAGAACGAGTGGGGTGTTGAGACTGTGGGTGCTCCTTCGATCTGGAAGTACTACAACGGCTCGGGTGCTCTCGTGGGCTCGATTGACAGTGGTGTGCTGTACACTCACGAGGCTCTCAAGGACAACTGGCGTTCGGAACTTGGTTGGTTTGATCCTTACAACAAGACCAGTTTGCCTTGGGACTCGAGTGGCCATGGCTCCCACACTGTTGGTACAATGGTTGGCGCCAACGGCATTGGTGTAGCCCCAGGTGCCAAGTGGATTGCATGCTTGGGCTTGTACAAGGGCAGCGGTGATAGCGTCAGTCTTCTCTCGTGCGCTCAGTACATGTTGTGTCCGACCAAGCCCGATGGTACTGGTGCCGACTGCAAGAAGGGTCCTCATGTTGTCAACAACAGTTGGGGTGCCAAGACGTTCAACCCATGGATGAAAGACGCAGTGGCTGCCTGGAAGGCCGCTGGTATCATTCCTGTCTTCTCGAACGGCAACAACGGTCCTGCCTGCGGTACTGTCGGTAACCCTGGCGGTTACAACACTGTCATCAGTGTCGGTGCCATTGGTTCGTATGACAGTGAGCCCAACCTCATTGCGTACTTCTCGTCGAAGGGCCCACAAACTGCCAACGGCCCAGCCTACGTCAAGCCTGATGTGTCAGCCCCTGGTTTCTGGACTCGCTCCGTCGATGTTACTACGAACTCGACCTACGTTGAGAACGCTGGTACCTCCATGGCCGCTCCCCACGTTTCTGGTATTGTTGCTCTCCTCAAGAGTGTCGACCCTACATTGACTTACGACAAGATTTACAAGTACTTGACTGCCACGACGGACCAAAGCCCATTGAACACCACCGAAACCACTTCTTGGGATAATGTCGGTACTTACCGCAATTTGACGTTCCCTGGTGCGCCAAACTGCGGTGGCGTCAAGGACACTGCTTGGCCCAACAACCGCTTCGGTCACGGCCGCGTCAATGTCGGCACCATCCTCCGCGATGGTACTCTCCACGATACCCGCCGCTCTTCGTGCTAAATGTTGACTCTTGCTGAGAACTGTAGGGTATAAAGAATAATGAAATGTTGTCGACTAGAGCATTGATAGCTTGAGTAGGAGCTGCCAAAAACAACAAAGGATGATGTGTAAGACTTCCTTGCCCTGATCATTGCTGCTGATTTGGGATATGGATGTGCGAAATGATGCAAGGACTTGTAGTCTGAATTAACTGGCGGAGACACTTCTCCGCTTTTACGGCACATACTACGTGGAAAGCGAAGTTGATGTATGGCGTTGTTGACTGAAGCTGGGGTCTCTGATGTATCTCTGCCCCTGATACGACTCTGCACAAGACTGGTGGGGAATCGCAATATACGTTGAGAGGCTCCTTGGGGTGGAAATCTCGATCAAGCTAGGATTTGAGGGTCAAATCCCTTTCATCGGCAAAACTAAAACAACCACAAATGAGGCACCACGTGGGACAACTACTCCATTTTCAAGTGAAGATGCAAATGTTATTCACAGTCAAATAAGCCTTGTGGAATATGTCTCTGAGCTATGTCATCCAAAGTCATGTACACATCGGATATGACGTTGGGCAACTTTGTTCGCTGAATCGTTGGGAATCTTGTATGTCCTCGTGGTCAATATGTTTGACTTCTCGAACAAAGGATAGCTCAAGGTGTGGTGCCAAAGGGACACCCCCCAAGTAGGATGTCATGTGTCGTCGTCTCCAACACAGGTCATATCCGGCCAGATACATCTCACGGCACATGACATGGAAATAAGAATCTACATCATGAAGAAGAGTTAAAAGGCCATACATTGTCATAACGTATTAGGTAGCAACAGAGTGGTGGCACAGCATTATGGCTTACCTGCCCACAATGTCCGATGCATGGAAAACATTGAGAAATCCCTTATTGGTGCACGTTGGGGGACGCCCTCCTCAGAGGCAGAAATTTTTCCATTTGATTTTCCTTTCGTTACGGTGAGCCAATTTTCTCTTGACATCAAGTCAAGAGTCGCCCCCGCAGTTTAAGCCTTCGTTACTGCAGTTTCAATGCCTACATCAGATCAGAAAGTTGAATAAAACCTAAAACTGTAAATAACCTATGAATATATTGGTTGACATGATCAAGTCCGATTTATCGTGCCCCTTCTTTCGGGAATGCTAAGCGCGGGCATAGCAATGTGAGGCCCGCGTAGAGCGTCCAATTTACGGCGGACAAAATCTGCTGCCATAAAGTAAATTTCATCCACGAACAATCCTGATGGCCAAATGTATTCTTGAGACGAGACTTGACATGTGCACGCGCGAACACTTGCACGATCGACTTGTTAGTTTTTCGGCTTGACAACGGTCTTGACAGGGAGCTATCCATGCTCACTCTTGTCCGATGCTTCAATCACGACAAATAGTTTTCATATTTGTTTCTCCTGTTTGGTGACATTTGTCCAAAGTGACGGGAGATCGTAAATCACTTCATTCTCGTTTGGGCCTCTGCAGATTCAAAAAATGACCAAATTCATTTACGGCAAGTATAAAGCCAACGCGCATTCCATCTTTGAATGAGAGCCTATCTCTTGCAGCGTTGGAGGACTCAGTATGTCAATCTCCACACCGTCGTACAAGCTGCAAGGAATCGGCTCCATTGTAGAATCTCTCGTCAAACTTCGACGTCCGGCAGGCAGGCGGATGTAACCTTACTCGATCCAAAAGTGGCAGTCACAATGGCACTGAACTCTCATGAACGCAATCTTGCCGACATGTGGACTCCGTATCCCCTTGGAGGAATCATTCGTTGCACTTCTCGTGACTTGCGTATCAGACCATGCCGACCAATTCTCTATTTTGTCATTTGTCATGTTATCCTAATCCTCTAATAGAGCTGCTTGTTACGAGTATTGATCATGGGAACAGCAATCTCTCAACTATCCCCATGCAAGCTGCTCTTGTTGTTATAGCTACCTTCACTTGCTTTGCCATTTCGTCGCTGCTTCTCCGATTTCTTTGGAAAACATATCAACTGCGCGGCATTCCAGGTCCAAAGGCATCCGATTTATTCCTCGGACATGTGTAAGATCCCCAAACTATCAACCGCATCCTTAGTGTTATGTATCCACAGGATAGACACGCTTGGTTGAGTCGCCAATTGGCACGAAGCAGGTGACTATTCCGAGCCGTTCCTTTCTTGGGTCACACAGTTTGGCAATGCAATTCTCTGTCGGGAATCCTTCAGCTACGCAATCATTTTCACGGACCCGGAAGCTGTCCAGCATGTGCTCGCGACAAATGGCCGCAATTATCCACGCGACAAAATGATCATCGAAATATTCTTCGCTTTGAGCTTATAACTCGACATTTCTGGCTCTGATAGTGCATAGGATATTACATTGGGCGCTGGTTTACTCGGAAGTAAAATATTGCAGAGCTGAACCGTCATTCAAAGTATTGGGCCAAGGCAGACACTTTTATCCCTGAGCGTTTTCTCGGAGGAATATCCTTTACAGGTCAGGACCGGGTCAGGTCACGGGTGCAGGTCACAGGTTTTTTACTGGTTTTTCTTATGGTTCAATTCGATTTTCTGATCAGATTATAGGTTTTTCTCATTCGAGCAGCGATTGCGAAGCCTTAAACTGCGCGGACGACGTCAAACATCCGCCCAGAAAATTGCGCTCACCGCAGCGAAGCGGAGGTTGAGTGAAAACATTTCTGCAGGCGGATGACTCGGAGGAGGGAGCCCCCAACGTGCACCAAAAAGGGGTTTCTTTATATTTTCTCTCATCGGGCAAGGCGGCAGGTAGGCCGCAAGGCCGTGCCGCCACCCTGATGAGGCCTGCTAGACAATGACAAAGTTTGGCGCATTAACACTTCCTGGTGATGGAGATATGATCAATTTTGTAGTGTGACCCAAAAGTGTGACCTGACCCGGATATGACCTGTTTCGGACACTACCGTTTTCTCAAAGGCACACCAGAATGGGATGTCGATCTCAAACTGCGCGACGGCAAGCCTCGTGCCTTTTATTATGTGCCATTCAGTGCAGGCAGCAAGAATTGCATCGGCCAGCGCTTTGCCTTGGCTGAAATGCAAGTAACCATGGCGACTCTCTTTGGTCGGTTGGGATTTGCTCTGACGGGAGATGCAAATTTAGGGGCCAACTACAATGGCACGGTCCTCGTTCCACTAAACTCGAGATGATTGTACAAAGCATCGAGTAATGCTCCTTGTAAATCTCTTAAGAGCATCCTCAACGGTAGCACGGTAAACGGTATTTTACCGTTTTTGGCTCGAAATTTGGCGTTTGGGCATCCCAACAGGGCACGGTATAATACCGAAAGCGGTATATTTTCCCAGTCGAACGGTAAATTCGACGATTTTGCCGTTCCACCTTCAGCGACGGTATTTCATGTAGTTTTTGTATACCATACAAATCGAAGTACAACAAATCTTTTCTTATCCAAGGAGTTGTGGTCTCCCTCGTGTCATGGCTCCAACCCGCGGCTCTAATTTCACTCAGGAAGAAGATTGCCAGCTTGCAAGGTCATGGATAAACATTGCTGAGGACAACGTCAAAGGATCAGGTCAGAAGAATGACCAATTTTGGATGCGTATCATGGACCATTTCAATGAGCACACGCGTGGCGAGAAGCGCTCGTCGAGGTCATTATCGACCCGTTGGTCGCCAATAGTCGATCAGTGCAACAAGTTTGTCGGCTGCTACGCCATGGCCATCCGTGAGTAAATACGACATGTTGTACGTGTGGCCGTTCACTTTGTATCGGCAACGGGGGGCTACACCACTTAGTATCTTTTCTATCAGGGGTGATCTGTCGAGTACATTTATATCGCTGTTCGATCCTGGTAGGCCTATGTAAGAATGCCAGATCCATAAGTTCGGCCCAGCTACAGCCTCCATAATGATAGATCGAACTCCAGTACGATCCTGGTATTGTCCTTGGAATGCAACCGGACATTTCTCCCAGGCAAGGTGAGTGCAATCCAATGAGCCGAACATCCCAGGGAAGCCTCGCTTTGAATTCGTGGCAAGGTTTCGCTGAACGTCGAGGGGTGTTGGCTCTCTCTCATACACAGGACCGAATTCGTCAATAATTGCGGCAGTGAACCGCTACAAGATGTTACTACTTTGCGTTCATGTTCTACTTGTCATACCTTGAATGATTCCATGGCAGTGCTTTCTCCTATTTTGACGTATTCATCAACTCCGTCAGCTGCTAGTCCATAGCAGAGCATTCTCATAGCCGCTACACATTTCTGTAAAGGAGAGAGGCCTTTACGCCCTGCTGCGTCAAATCGCTGTGAAAAGTACACATCTTGTGCCGCCGCACCCTCCATCACTCGTTCATACAATGGTCGACTGCACGTAGGTTAGATGAATTGCAATATTCAGGATACCTCATTCGAAATCGTCGCCGGAATCGTGCGCTATTGTACACAGGAGTACTCGAGAAATAGTCGTTGTGCAGACGTTCATGAGCCGCTGATCTATCTCGGAGCACAGACTTTCGTCCAATAACCGAGCCGCCACGACGACGGTCAACGTGCTCATCACACAGAGGAATAACTTCGTCGTCATCGCTCCACGCTGCGATGTCTTGAGCCAACTTTGCGCGCCAAGCATCCATATGTATTTACCGTTTTACAGTCTAACTCTTGGGGTTGCCCAAAAATAGTTTACCGTCGCGGTAAACGAAAAATTTGCCGTCCTGAATACCGTTTCACCGTTGGGGATGCTCTAACTTTGACATGCATGTATTTATGTATTCATCAAGAATTACAGGCTATGCGATGCAAATATTCCTTGAGTGGTTTAGGCAGCGGCAACAGACGAGGTTTCAGCTCTTTCGATAGTCACTTCGAGATTCGCCAGGGCCATCGTCGTTCCGTTGTTTTTGTGGCGTAGATTGGCGTTCGGTGTCAATTTGACATCGAATTCGCCAACAATCATAGCAACAATCACTTGGATTTCAGCAATGGCAAAGCGCTGACCAATGCAATTTCCACTGCCGATGCTGAATGGCAGATAGTAGAACGCATGGGATTTTCCATCTCGCAATTTGAGATCTGCGTCCCATTCCGGAGTCCCTTCCATGAATCGCTCGGGTATGAACGAGTCAGCGCTCGTCCAATATTTTGGATGGCGATGCAAAGCAGCTACATTAGAGACTTTTAGCAGTCCTGTAATTTGGCAAATTACAGGACTGGCACTACGTTCGAGTTGTGGGTGGGGAATTTGATTCGTACATTTGAGATTCCACGTTTAGCAAACCTGGAATACCAAATTTCAGTGTGTAATGCATTACTCCGAGCCAAATGGCATATAATTGGCCGAGACGGAGGTTTAGCTGACTGGAGAGCACACATAATGATCATTCTTGAAGCTACCCATGCGAAGCCTAGAACAACTACGGCTAGCGAGAGGATTGAGACACCGGTCTCTACTTCTCCACCTGCTGCGGCGCTTACAAAGGCGACGAACTATGAACGCCGGTCCGCTAACGATACCAGACATTCAATTCAATCTGGCTCGCTTTAGCGACGCCGATTGTCTGGAGAAGTTCAGGTTCACAAAGAACCAAATCAAGCAGCTCGCGGTGGGTGTGGGTTTACCAGAAAGGATTACTACTCGTGAAAGAACGTCGTGCACGAGAATTGAAGGCATTTGCATTGTGCTAAGACGATGCGCTGTACCAGACAGGTGGTCGGAGCTTATTGACATGTTTGGAAGGTCGCGCAGTGGTTTGTCTAATATATTTCTTCATGTTGTAGACTTTATCTATGACCGTTATCAATCAATGCTCTATCTCGATCTCAATCGTGTTGCAAATAGACTCGACGAATTTAGCAATGCGATAACTCGATGTGGAGCAGAAAGTGAGAACGTTTGGGGATTTATTGACGGAACCGTGCGTCCAACTTGTCGTCCAAGTGGTGGAACTGAGCAGCGCTCAATGTATAATGGCCACAAGAGAAAGCATGCCTTGAAATTCCAAACTGTGGTAACACCTGATGGGTTGATCGCGCACGTGTTTGGACCTATTGAAGGCCGAAGACACGACTTAACCTTACTCCGAAAGTCACAACTCGAGAACTTTATCGCCTCGTATCCAAGATTTAACGGCTATGTCCTAATGGCGATCCAGCGTATGGACGATCCAACCAACTAGCATCCCCTTTCTCTGGAGTGCATGTCACGCCACACCAACAAGAAGTCAATGCAAGTATGAGCCAAGTGCGTGTCAGCGTTGAGTGGTCATACGGCCAAGTCTTGCAATACTGGCCGATTGTGGACTTCAACAAAAAAGCAAAACTGGGATGCGGTCCAACGTCCAAGCTGTACAAAATTGCGGTGCTATTAACGAATTGTATCACTTGTGCCAGACAATGCAACGCCAACAGCTTGTACTTTGGCATGGTCCCTCCAGCGCTTGGCGATTATCTCGACGTGTCTGCTCAGGATAGACATCAAATATTAATATAGATCGTGTCATGATAAAAAATGTGAAACATATTAAATTAATAAACATTAATTATATTTTGAAACTATTATAGAGACAAGTAAATTTAAATGATGATAGCATTGAAATTTAAAATATAATTATTAAAATTTTAATAATTGAAACAAGGCTTTTTTATTATTTCTTATTTTGCTCATTGATGAAACGTGCCATGGTGGCATCAATACTCTCAAGTTGAGCGCTTTGAGCTCGCCGCAACTGCTGCTCCTCTTTGTCGAACTTGAGATGCTCCATGCAGTACTCGTGGTCGTCCTTGTGTCGTTTCTTTTCAAACTCCAAGAGATCATTCCACGACGACTCGCCATTTTCTTTTGCCGGCGAGCAAGTTGATTGTTTTGCTCTCTTGGCAACGCGAACTTCAGCGTCCCTGCATAGTTTTTCGCCAGTAGTTTCCAGTTCTTCCTTGCGTTCGTTTTCTTACCTTGTTTTCGCTTCTAGGTCGCTGTCGCTTCGTCCATTCGCATGATGAGATCTTGCAGTAGTTGGACCTTCTCACTCACATATTCTTCGGATCCACTTGATCGCCGCTGTGCATGGTCAATCTTCTTGAACTCCTTGACCATGTTGTCGAAGTGATCACGTGCACCGCGATACGTCAATTTTGGCTCTTGATCGATGAGATTGGCTGCAATAGATTTCCATCTCGGTAGCAGTTCGCCGTGCTCAGCAGCAAATGGCTCGATCCGTGTAATTTCTCGAAGAAGCGATGTTTCCAGACTCTCCGTCCACACAACATATTTTACGGGAGCACTTGCGGTTGACATGAGAAGCAAAGAAGAGTATCAATGGATGGCCTTCACTGCTTCACATGTCAAGCGCAAGTGCTCAGTACTCTCTCCCACTTGTTCCACATAATCAAACGTGATTGGTCAACAATTTCATGGAATTTGGAATTCAAATACACGAATTGCGCATTCCATTTCGTATGTAAAATGCAAATCCCGTCGGGAATTTCATCAACCTCGAAGTTCGTAGATGCGAGTAACCCGAAGTTTTTTTCAAATTACAGCTTTGCTAAAGTCTCTATTGACCACAAATTCTGTCCCCTAGCCGGAAAAGTTGATTTACTAGACCATCATGAAAATACCGCTGGAATGAAGACAGAACTACCATCGACCATTGGAAAGGTGTCATCCTTGACAGCAACACGAGTCGTAAGGTTGAACAAGAGATGATTGAGTCGCGCATGGTCTCTTGAATCACAGCCGTCGTGTACTTGAGCTGGCTCGAGTTTCCCATGTGGAAATGTAGCCATGCTTGGAAATGACGTCTTTGTACTCTTTGCGAATACGAAGCACAACATCTTGACTGGGGCAGATGGTCGCAAAGATCCAACTGAGAGCCGCACTGCTGGTATCATGCCCAGCTGAGAGGAACGTCATGGTATGAACGACCGCTTCTTCCGTCGACGAATGTGGTAACACCAAGTCAAGAAAGTCTTTTGGTTTGTCAGTTGAGTTGTTTTGAGCTAATTTCATTTCGATGACTTGGGTGGTAAATCGCCGGAGAATGGCTTGGGCTTTACGACGACGAAGAAAGCCAGGGAGCGGAAGGTCGAAGAAATTTGGAATCAAGAAGATCCCAATCAAAGTCAATGGCGTCACATCTTGAGCAATCATGTCGTATGCCTCATGCGCTTCAGGGTAGTCTTCAAAGTTAAAGCCAAAGCCAGCCAAACCAATCACTCGCAATGTTATGTCTGTAAACACTGGAAATGTCGTTATTAGACAACAGTCGTCATGCACAAAGACATACCTTGGTATAAGTTGAAGGGTTTCCCCGAGGCTGCAGCTTGGGCGAAGACTGTATCGCAAGCATGGCGACATTGAGCCTCGTAAATGGGAATAAACTTTTTGATTTGGGCAGCGCTGAACAATGGATTGGCAATTTTGCGGTAACGATCGTGAACGGATCCTCTTGTGCTGAGCAAGCCACGGCCCAATGTAAAGTCCTATCGTTCCAAGTCAAACATTCCAATCCATACGAGATTGTTGTGCTTACAACCAAAAGGTCCTCCACCATATCCGTTCGATGGAAATTGTTTGCATTCGTCGAGTACGAGTATTGAATGGCTTTTGGGTCGGTCAACATGATCGTGTATTTAAAGAATTCACGAAGACGGACGACATCGCCGAACTCCTCGATCCAGCCAAGAAATGGTTCAGGGTACTCCCCAGTCTCGTGCCCCTTAGCAACTCTGCCATACGTGTCGAGTCTAGGAAAAGTTTGTCGGGAGGCCAGTGAGATGTATCATACGCGTTGCCAAAGAGCCAACTTCGTGTTTTGGGCTGCGGAATATGACGCAACTTGTACGATTTCCACAAAAACCAGAGAATGAATGATGCCAAATAGATTGAGCTTGCCGACACAGCCAGAGGCAAAGCCAAGTCGCCAGCGTCTTCCAATGATGGCAGAGACTGAGTCAAGTTTGCGATGTCTCCAAATGATGTCCACATGAACGCCGGACTGAAAAATCCAAAATGAGCTTTGGCATGGAGGAAAATTTTTTGTTTTGCACCCACAATGCCCAACACGCCAAACCCATATCCAGCAGTTGTTTACTCTTGCAATGCAATCTAAATTCGGAATCAAAGCCGCACTCATACCAAGTGTAATGTATTCGATATCTGTCTTGCGACTAGGCCTTTGTACACTGCCGCGAGTGCACCCAACGGAGGTGGTTGGACTCTAGTAAATCAAACTGTTTGTAGCTTGCAGCAATTACTGAGGACTGGAGGACGACTTGAGCAACTTGTAAGATGGACTGAATTGTAGTGAAACAGACGACGTTTTTGGTGTCCCCTTTGGAGTAACAGTTGAAACACACCTCAATCTGCAGTCAATGCACAACATGCACGTGAGTCTGTCGTGAGACAGGGAAAAGACGCTGTCGGCACAAGACGCTGTCGGCACAAGCGTTTCATGTTCTTGACTATCAATACGTGAATCTGGAAAACCATTCCGCTCGTTCTGTCGGATTCACGGAATGAAAACGCTCACAGCTTGATGACTCCAAGCTGTCGACTTGGACTGAGCTGGTATACATATGTGCTGCATACCTTAAACAATGTTACTACGTGGTACATTGTATCAGCTGATTGTCGTATGTACCAGCATATAGTAGATTGATCGGTTCTCCTGAGACTGCAGCTTGAGCAAAAACTGTGTCGCAAACATGACGCGCTTGTGCTTCAAAGATTGGCACGAACGATTTGATTTGGCTCGCACTGAACAATGGGTTGAGCATCTTGCGGTACCGGTTGTATTGCGATGTTTTATAGGAATACAGTGTACTAATACTATAATAGTAGTATACTGTAGCCAAATAACGCCATAAAGTTAGTTTTAATTGGATAAAATAGTTTTGATGAAATGTTTTATCTGACCAATCATACTGTCAAATTACTAAGAAGCTCTAGTAGTAGAGCCCCACAAACGGAACTTGGGCAGTTCTTGCACGTTTATAATAGTGGTTCTCACGGTTCCATCAGCGCAGTCAGCCGCCAATCACATCATGCGTAGTAATGCGTATCAGGCCATAAGCCCAAAAAAGCAAAAATATTTTGCTTTTTGGATGATGCTTTGCTGAAAACTAGCGATTGGTAGAAAGAGTAAAAATGATGAAACCAGATTGGTTGGCTGATCGTGACTTTATCTTTGCTGATTGCAGCTACGACGGACATTCATCAACCAAACAATCGTATCGAAAGAGAAACGGAGTGACAATGAGACCCATGACCTTATCTCATACTGGGAATATTACTTAGAATGGTTCCAGCTCATGAGGGATGTCGTCTCGGATGGAGTTCTCATCCATGTTAAAGTTTGGCTTCCAAGTCCACAGCCGCTGACAGCCAGACTCCACAGACTGTTGTCCTCACAGTCGACAATATCAGCACGAATTCTATTGGCAGAAATATTCCTTCAGCACCAGCCACTTCAGCAACTGTGAGAATCACTAATGGCTAAGGTTCATACCGTTCGGACGACGTCAGACATTCGCCCAGAAAATTGCGCTCACCGAAGCGAAGCGGAGGTTTAGTGGAAGATTTTCTGCAGGCGGATCCAACGTGCACCAAAACGGCCGCCTGACATGTGAATCGTCACTTCGAGTTTAACTGGAGTCAACTTTGCTCCATTGTGCTTGTGGTGTAAATCGGCAGCTGGTGTCAGTTTGATATCAATCTTGCTCACGATCGTGGCCACAATGACTTGAATCTCGGCGAGGGCAAACCGCTGACCGATGCAATTTGTGCTTCCGATGCTAAAGGGATATAATAAAAAGCGTGCGGTTTTCCATCGCGCAATTTGAGATCAGCGTCCCATTCTGGCGTGCCTTCGAGGAATCGCTCTGGAATTAATGAGTCGGCACTTGTCCAATGTTTAGGATGGCGATGAAGAGCCGCCAAGTTGACCGCAACTGTCGTCCCCTAACAGAGCCATGAGTGTTTTGAAAGTTGAAGGTAAATCAATACCGCTGGGATAAAGACAGAACTGCCATCAAGCATTGGTACGTGGTCATACTTGATGGGAATTCGTGGGAGCAAGGTATGAGTGACACCATTCAGCCGCAGTGTTTCTTGAATCACTGCAATAGTATACGTGAGTTAGCTTAACGCTTCCCATGTGGATAACGAGCCGTGTTTGGCAATTACATTTTTGTATTCTTGACGAATACGCTGAATGACGTCGGGGCGGTGTCAGATTGTTGCAAAGATCCAACTTAGACCCGCGCTGCTAGTTTTATGGTCAGCGGAGAGAAACGTCATGTTGTGGATAATGGCTTCTCGAGTTGTTGAATTCGGTAAGATCAAGTCCAATAAATCTTTCGGCTTGTCGTCTGCTGTTTTCTGGGCCAGCTTTTGCTCGATAACTGCATTGATAACTCGTCGCAAGATGGCTTGGGCTTTGCGACGACGAATATAGGCAGGAATAGGAAGATTGACATAGCCTGGGATTAAGGCAAGTCCAAGAATAGTCAATAGCGAGAGTTCTTGCTGAATCATTTGATAGGCTTGATGAGCTTCAGGATGGTCTTCAAAGTTGAATCCAAAGCCGGCCAAGCCAATTACTCGCAATGTCAAATCGGAAAATGCTGCAAAAAGTTACAGGTAATAACAGACTTTCGTCTTATTTTACCAGTGTACAAGTTGATCGGCTCCTTTGATGAGACTGCTCTTGCAAAGATTGTATCACAAGTATATCGAGCTTGGGCTTCAAGTATCGGGATAAAGGATTTAATTTGGCTTGAACTGAACAACTGATTGAGCATTTTGCGATACCTGTCGTGGACAGCTCCTCTTGTGCTTCAAAACCGCCCTGCATTGTCTTTCGCTCATGGAATGAAATCCCAACATACAGTTGTGATAGATGACGCAGGCAACAACACATTGACCCTCGGGGAAGGAGCTACATAGTCACACCAAGCTGGTGATGGCTTCATTGATTATGTTGGGCCAGAGTCATCCATGTCAAGTCAGAGAATTCATCTTAGACACCACAAGCAACTCATCCTATGTTGTGAATAGCGGTACATCGATGGTTGCTCCACATGTTTGTGGTATTGTTGCAACGTCGACCACCGTTGAGTGACTATAATGACGCACGAAAGCCCACTGAACCACTTGGTACTACAGCACTTACCGCAACAAAGACTTTTGACGGTCGCTCTGGTGAAATACTTGAGGAAAGTCTTGGAGGAGGAAAGAGGGAGACGATTCAACTCTGGTGTCGACTCGCTCTTTTCCTACAGCATGACATATCCCATCGTCTTGGAGATCTAGGATTGATCGATTTATACCCGACATAGCATGCTTTACTCTTCACGTCGACAGAAAGCGGAGCATCAGATATAGATTGCGCAAGAGGACTTCATATCACAACAAACGAAGCAGCAGAGTTGGTACCTGTCTCAAGCCAGTATAGGAGATAAATGGGTGCGGGTACAAAGCCAGCTCCTTCTCAAATCTAGAGTTCACTTTTTTCACTTTATACTCGTTACTCATGCACGCTCCTGGAAGGTATGCTCCACTTAAAAGCTTCAAGACAAGCCTTCGAGCGCGCATTGATCCTTCGAGAGAAGGAGTGCTTATCCTTGTGAAGCGGAGGATTTGCTGGCATATTCACATGAGATTTCACATGCGAGTAATAGGTGCTTTCAATGGATAATGTTGGGCCAATATCACATCTGCTGAAGCCAGAGGAAGAAAAGCTACCTGAGTATCGAGACGGGGCACATAAAGTGGGTGTGACTCTGTGGTTGCGCCGGTAAAAAGACGACGACGACATCGTCCTCCAGTCGAGTAGGCGCAGTGACGATAACTTTCTTACGATCCAACCACGGTGGCCATCCTCACATACGCAGAAGAGGAATGCAATCGAATCTGTCAGCGGCTGGTCGATCAACAGCTTCCTGTTGCTTTAACGTAACATTTGTCTCAAACGTCAAACTGCAACTGTTTGGGTGACCAGATTTCCGACAATTCTATCAGGCTCTGATCATTCTTCAATTTACTTTGGAGCAACAGCCACTTCTACCATGAAGACTGCGTTCGTCCTCGCCCTTGCTGCTGTCGCTGCCGCCGACAAGGTTGCTGTCCGCCTCAACCGCTTCTTTGAAACCAACACTAACGCCAACACCGAATCGGTCATCACAGCCCCAGTCATTGTCAAGGTCAAATTGGACATTGCTGCTTTGGAAAAGGGAGCTGCAGCTTCGTCCGACCCACGCCAATTCGTCTACGACTTCTTGACCAAAGCGTCCGAAGAAAACTTGAAGACGTTGTCTGGTGTCGTCGATGTCAAGGATGCCAAGCCATTGTGGATTGGCGGTGCGTTCTACCTCCCTCGGGCCACCAAAGAGACTGTTGACAAGCTATCTGCGTCCAACTCCGTCACATATCTTGACTTGAACGCCGCTGATGTCTCTTTTGAAATCCTAAAGAATGACAAGGAGGCTGTTCGTGAAGCCGGCAAGAACGAATGGGGTGTTGAAACTGTTGGTGCGCCATCCATCTGGAAGTACTACAACGGCACTGGTGCCGTCGTGGGCTCGATCGACACTGGAGCCATGTACACCCACGAAGCTATCAAGAACAACTGGCGTTCAGAACTTGGTTGGTTCGATCCTTACAACGCTACCTCGTTGCCCTGGGACTCGTACGGCCACGGATCTCACACTATTGGTACGATGGTTGGCAGCAATGGCATCGGTGTAGCCCCAGGTGCCAAGTGGATCGCATGCATGGGCTTGTACGGCCGCAACGGAGATGATAGCAGCCTGCTTCAATGCGCTCAATTCATGTTGTGCCCCACGAAGCCTGACGGCACTGGTGCTGACTGCAAGAAGGGACCTCATGTAGTCAACAACAGCTGGGGCTCAACGTCCTTTGATCCATGGTATGAAGATGCCGTAGCTGCCTGGAAGGCTGCTGGTATTATCCCAGTGTTCTCCAACGGCAACAACGGCCCTGCCTGTGGTACCGTTGGCAACCCTGGTGGTTACAACACTGTGATCGGAGTCGGTGCTATTGGTTCGTACGATAGCGAACCCAACCTCATCGCATACTTTTCGTCCAAGGGCCCACAAACTGCCAACGGCCCTGCCTACATCAAGCCTGATGTGTCAGCTCCTGGTTTCTGGACTCGCTCTGTCGATATTACCACGAACTCCTCCTATGTTGACAACGCTGGTACTTCCATGGCTGCCCCCCACGTGTCGGGTGTGGTTGCCATCCTAAAGAGTGTCGACCCTTCATTGAGCTACGACAAGATTTACAAGTACTTGACTGCCACGACGGACCAAAGCCCATTGAACACCACAGAACCTACCACTTGGTACTACGGCGCTTACCGCAACAAGACTTACCCTGGTGCGCCAAACTGCGGCGACGTCAAGGACACTGCTTGGCCCAACAACCGCTTCGGTCACGGTCGCGTCAATGTCGGCACCATCCTCCGTGATGGTACTCTCCACGATACCCGTCGCTCGTCCTGCTAAATGTTGACTCTGCTTGCTGAGTGCTCTTTTGCTACTTGTATAACAATCATGCAGCTTTTCTCATGAAACAATTATTTTCTTGAATATTGGTTACGTCAGTGCTTTGAGTTGACACCGTAAATTCCAAGAATGGATCATTTTCGGTGGTTCAAATGAAAGTCGTGGGAAATAAAGCTGCCTTCTCATCATGGACGACCAGTACAAACCATACTCGACTGCAATGCTCTTGAAGCTGTCTCGGCGTTTGTTTCGATGTCGCAGTCTCTAGAATACGACACTGCTTCACAGGTTTTTATGGGTTTCAATTAGGTTAATTGACAATACAGGGTTAGGTCAATAGAAAAACCAGTAACCGCAGTGAAGTGCAGCAGGTCAAGCATAACTTGTTTTGTAAGTGGATGACTCGGAGGAAGGAGCCCCCAACACGCACCAAAAGCGAAATTTCATTACGTCATCGGGCAAGTGAAGCTCAAATCCGCCTTGGTAAAGGAGATGTTCTCATTAATGTCGTGTGGGCTCTTTAGAGGGCGTAGCTGCACTCAGAACAAATTTCCGTCATCTTTTGCGTTGAATGAAACCTGATAACAGTTGGATTTATCCCGTCACGTCAAATGCAACTTTTTCTGGGTCTGAGTTGAGGGTGACTTCGTTTTCGCCACGCCTGTATGCCTTCTATGAAATGGTCGTGGGATGCTGATATCGTGTGGGTTGAAAGAATGTTTACTTCCATGCAATCATGGATAATGTGGGGCCAAATGCACCCAAGTCAAACCAGAAATAGGAAAGATCTCTGATTATTGAGATGGAACATAACGTGAGTGTGACTTGATGCCAGCTTCTCCAGCGAGGGTCGGATCAATATACTATCTGCGGTTGAGATGTTAAATCCTTGCTCGAGCTTGCAAGCTTTATTCCCCCGACAATTCTTCACATATTCCTTTAATAGTTGCCATGGGGAAGAAGGCTTGAGCTACTGCATGAATTGCATATGTGGATGGCCGCAGTATTGCATACAGGTGGTGCAAACCCGCTGTTTTTTCTGACAATGGGTGCTTCGATATTCTGTGTAACCAGATTTGGAAGCGAACCCCGGCGGTTGTGTCCATCATTTTTCAATTTGCCCTCCAACACTACAATGAAGGCTGCGTTCGTTCTCGCCCTCGCTGCTGCCGCTGCCGCCGACAAGGTGGCTGTCCGCCTCAACCGCTTCTTTGAAGCCAACACCAACGGTAACACCGAAGCTGTTGTCACTGCCCCAGTCTTGGTCAAGTACAAATTGGACTTTGCTGCATTGGAAAGTGGGGCCGCTGCTTCGGCCAACCCACGCCAATTCGTCTTCGATTTCTTGACCAATGCCTCCAATGAGAACTTGAAAACATTGTCGACTATCGTCAATACGAAGGATGTCCAGTCTTTATGGATTGGCGGTGCATTCTATCTTCCTCGAGCCACTAAAGAAACTGTTGACATCTTGGCTGCTTCAAACGCCATTACCTACCTCGACTTGAACGCTGTTGATTCGAGCAACCCACCAGTTATCACGAATACGAAGGAATCAACTCGTGTCGGTGGAAAGAACGAATGGGGCATCGAGAGTGTCGGAGCGCCGTCGATCTGGAAGTTCGCCAATGGCGCTGGTGCTGTCGTGGGCTCAATTGACAGTGGCGCACTGTACACTCATGAAGCCATCAAAGCCAACTGGCGCTCGGACAATGGTTGGTTTGACCCTTACAACAAGACTACCTTGCCTTGGGACTCGGATGGCCATGGCTCCCACACTATTGGTACCATGGTCGGCAACAATGGCATTGGTGTAGCTCCAGGCGCCAAGTGGATTGCCTGTTTGGGCTTGTATAAAGGCGGTGGTGATAGCAACAGTCTGCTTAAATGCGCTCAATTCATGTTGTGCCCCACAAAACCTGATGGCACTGGTGCTGACTGCAAGAAGGGACCTCATGTTGTCAACAATAGTTGGGGATCTGACTCGGCGTACAGCCCTTGGTACGAAGATGCTGTGGCCGCCTGGAAAGCCGCAGGCATTATTCCCGTGTTTGCGAATGGAAACAATGGCCCTGCCTGCCGTACCGTCGGAAACCCTGGCGGTTATAAGACTGTGATTGGTGTTGGCGCCATCGGATCATTCGACAACGAGCCAAATCTTCTTGCCTATTTTTCGTCCAAGGGCCCCCAGGCCACAAATGGTGCAGCCTACGTCAAGCCTGATGTGTCCGCTCCTGGCTTCTGGACGCGATCTGTGAGCATCGCATCAAACTCAGCTTACCGCGAGGATGCTGGTACTTCCATGGCTGCTCCCCATGTCTCTGGTGTCGTTGCTATTCTCAAGAGTGTCGACCCTAAATTGAGCTACGCCCAAGTCTACAATTACTTGACTGGCACAACCGACCAAAGACCGTTGAACACGACTGAACCCACCTTTTGGCGAAACGTTGGTCAATTCCGCAACATAACATTATCTGGTGCGCCAAACTGTGGAAGTGTGAAAGACACTGCGTGGCCAAACAACCGTTTCGGCTATGGCCGAGTCAATGTTGGCACTATCCTTCGCGATGGTAAGCTCAACAGCAACCGCCCCGCTTTGAACTAAACGTGATCTTCATTTGCGTATGTCTGTCGTAGTCGAAACAATAATCGATTTTGTCATTTGATCACTCAATTACTTGGTCATTAGTGATGACAGCAAGTTAAAAATCACGTCGAGAATATTGACCACTAGCAGGCTACTCTATATATGGACACGTGAAATCCATGAGTTGTCAGCATCTAGAGCAGTCGTCTTGATAATCAGAGTGAGTGACCGTAGTTAAGTATGACTGATGATACAGCTGATGAGCTCGACTTGTTGTTGCTTTGCTGGATTCGTTCCGTCATGTCAAAGCGCTACCTACACCCTCGACAACACGTTATTCAACAATCCCGCTTCCATCATTTTCTCCACTCTGTCCCTGGCACCCGTTTTCGTAAGCTTTTCAGACTTGAACGCACTTCTTTCAATTGCCTTGTTCAAATTTTACAGTCTAGTCCAGAGAACCCCTGGCTTGAAACCTAAAGCCAAGGTTGCTCACCATTTGCTCGTGGCTCTCTATTTCTTGGGTTCGAATGGCAACGCCGTCTCGAACGAGCATATGGCCTCTACGTTTGACATTGGCAGCGGCAACTATTGTTCGTTTCACACGCCGGGTTGGACATGATTTCTTAATGTCTGCCTCTGCGACCGCGATGGCCACACAACTGGGGAGTACGAGTGCTTGAGGCTGGATAACGGGAGCCGGTGTGGAGCAGGTTGCGGTTGTGGTTGCGGCGAGAGTTGCGCTTCCTTATGCCAGCCGTTGCTGCTAAACGAGGGCCTCATTTAGCGTTTACCTGCCTCATTACGAGGCTAGTCAATGATGGGTGAGACAGTGCGTTTTGTCATGCCTTGTTGAGAAATGCTTCGTCACGAGCTGCATTAGACTTTTGTCCTTCCCCCTTGGATAGACGACATACATCGTATTACAGAACATTCACCACGAAATCAACACTGAAGTCTTGAATCTCTGAATTGAGGATCTAGAATGAGATTGAGGGTCTGAAACTATTACTACGTAGTAATAAAGTACTAGTTGTTGGTTACAGTGTACCTCCTTGGTACACATTTGTGGGAATGTCTGAACCTAGTGCGCTAGTCACAGATGCCGTGAAAGGTATTGCACGGCCCAACTTTCGCCTTAGCCATGACTGCGTCACTGTTGGCACCATTATTCGCCGTTCTGAGGCGCATGTACCCGTGTACGGTATGAATGAGTCACAAGAACGTCCTGCTGTTTCTGAGGCAAACACGCCGTTGGTTGCTCGACGACGAGTACTATATCCTCGTACAATAGTTCAGGGTCTTGCAAGAGGATGACAGCGCTCCTTGCTAGCTCAACACGTTGCATCTGGGCTATCCTTCATGAAAATAATAAGTCCATAACTATGGAACTAGGCAAGTCAAGTCACCTCAAGATATGCATCGTATGAGCGACTCTTGAAGAAATCAATTCGTTTGTCGAGCGGCAGCCTAAGGTGGAAAGTACATGGATACGTGCCAGAGGTTCGAGTGTGAAGTCCGTCTACAGCAAGGAATAGCAAAGGCTGGAAACTGCGTGAATCCTTGCGGGACCTCTCTCTTGCCAGTTCGCGTTGCGGCACACCGAAGTTCACATTAGGTTTGCTCTCGACTATGACTGTCAAAAGTTGTAGTGAGAAGGACTTGTTTACAACAAGCAACGATGCGACTCTCAGCAGTTGTGAGAAGGACTTGTTTACAACATGTGTGTGAAACCAGAGTAAAAATTTCCGCAAATTTTATCCAAAAATGCGGAAATCTGAAAGGCCCGATCCACAGCATATTACCGCAAAATGCGGAGGGTGAAACTGGCCATTCCGCAAAATGGCATTTCGCGAGCTGTGAAAGAGTAATCGCCCATGGATCGTATGCAACGAGACGAAGAAGCTTGTGTTTAGCAGCATCTGCAAAATCGCGAAGAAACAGTCTGTATTTGCAACCAGTTTCACATACAGAGAATCTAGGTTTTTACTGGTTTTATTCGACTTTCTGACCAGATGTTAGGTTTTCTCATTCACACTGTCAAACTGCAATGGCAAAGCCTTAAACTGCGCGGACGACGTCAGACATCCGCCCGGAAAACTGCGCTCACCGCAGCAAAGCGGAGGTCGACTGAAACTTTTCTGCAGGCGGAGGACTCGGAGGAGGGAGCCCCCAAGGTGCCCTTAAAAGGGGTTTCTTTATATTTTCTCTCATCGGGCAAGGCGGCAGGTTGGCTGCAAGGCTGTGCCGCCACCCTGATGAGGCCTGCTAGGGAATGACAAAGTGTGGCGCTCTAACTGTTCCTGGTGGTGGTGGTATCTTCAGTATATATTGTCATGTGACCTAATATGTGACCTGGCTCGAATTTGACCTGTAAACGACCTTACCATCAGTTGTCTATTTGGAGGATCTCATGACTTGTGCTCATGATGGTCCAGAGCTAGACGAATTCGACGTTGTTTAGCGAACGAAGGAGTGGCTTGAGAGCAAAAAGAGGTCCCTAGATCAGTTTGAGTAGATTGGATGGATGTGGAATGATATCAATATTACATTTTGCGGAAATGCGGAAGCTCATAAAATACTAGCTGGAGGGTCAATTCCTGAACATATTGATGTAAATGATACGACTAAAGCCCCCACGCAAGGGCTCTGATGTTCTTACTAAGCGGCATGCCTCTGCGATCAAGTTGTCCACCAGTTGCGGTAACATTTGTTCAAATATGCGGAAGTCCAACACGTCCGTTCCGCAACTTCCGCTGCGGAAATTTTTGCTCTGTGTGAGACTCGACTACCAAAGATTTGTTATATCACAGCCGAGTCAGCAAGGGTCGAGAATGTATCGAAAGACCAGCAACATAAACGACAGCCCTTCACTATAACTATCTGCACCCATAAACCTTATTCTATAGATAATTTTCCATTCAATGCAATTAGAACCTGAGTGCTGGGGTGGTTTGTTGAGACTGTGAATCACAGGTAAGCGATCATCATTTTACTGCAGAACTTGTTCAGATCCCAGCAACGACAAGCTTGAAGTGATTTGCCGTGCTAGAAAACGAACATGCTATTCCTTACACGTTGAAGCTGCTTCTCGTGACGCGATGAACAATACTGCCCATAATTCTAAATTAAATCCATGATGCATCTTACTGTGTATTTGCAGCGACGCTAACTTTATGACGGTTGAGCCTCGATCGATGCTAATCAACACCTGGATCATCCCAATCAGGTGATCCCGGTCAAATCACTAAGACTCTAGTTCGATGCGACCTAGCGTCCTCGAACTCATGCTCCTTCCATATTAGATATTTAGAATTTTAGATAGTTATGTATCTCACTTCTCAATCTGCTCCTAACTCGGTTTTTAGTCTCCTTCCCCTTCCGATCCTGATCCTGAGTCCTTGGCTAAAGTCGAGGATATTCGGTTCCTGTGAAGTCCAAACGTCTGGACTTTCGATGCTTTTTGTGCGTCATCGCTATCCCACAACTTTACAACTTTGTGTGTACAACATGTAGTACAGTACATGGACGGTACTGTACATAGTACATGGCACCTTGGTGATAAAGGTTAAGCATTAATGGCCGCAATTCGAAGTGCAATGCTGTTATTGGAGTGTGTAATACTTTTCTCCTGTGACAAATTCCGACTGTTGTTGCACAGGGTACTGTGCACATAACATACCAAGGACTCAATGGCAACTCCTAAACCAAGGCGGCGGCTAATCAGACATGTCAGGTCTCATCGTAGAGCTGCTGTAGTCACGTTCGAGTTGATTCCCGCCAAAGCAGAGAAAACTCCATGCATCGTGCAGTAGCACGTGAAAACGTGCATCTACCAAGTGCGTGGCAGCGACGAAGTATCGTAGATTAAGATTGCTTGGCAAGTGTTTCAAAGAATGAAGTGTGTGTCTCACCAGATTTAATTCCTTTGAGCCAAGTATGAATCACTTTTCGATTTGCTCAACAGCTACCACCACTTGGAAGATGAAAGCCACTCTCGTACTCGTTCTTGCAGCAGCTGCCGCCGCTGGCAAGGTTGCCGTCCGCCTCAATCAACTCTCTGAAACCAATACCGAATCTATCACCACAGTCCCGGTCATTGTCAAGGTCAAAGTGGACATTGCTGCGATGGAAAAGGGAGCTGCTGCTTCGTCCGACCCACGCCAATTCGTCTACGACTTCTTGAACAAGGCGTCCGAAGAAAACTTGAAGACGTTGTCGGGTGTCGTCGATGTCAAGGATACCAAGCCATTGTGGATTGGCGGTGCGTTCTACCTCCCTCGGGCCACCAAAGAGACTGTTGACAAGCTATCTGCGTCCAACTCCGTCACATATGTTGACTTGAACGCTGCCGATGTCTCGTTTGAAATCCTGAAGAATGAAAAGGAGGCTATTCGTGAAGCCGGCAAGATCGAATAGGGTGTTGAAACAGTTGGTGCGCCATCAATCTGGAAGTACTACAACGGCACTGGTGTCGTCGTGGGCTCGATCGACACTGGAGCCATGTACACCCACGAAGCTATCAAGGACAGCTGGCGTTCTGAACTTGGTTGGTTCGATCCTTACAACGGTACTTCGTTGCCCTGGGACTCGGATGGCCACGGATCTCACACTATTGGGACGATGGTTGGCAGCAAGGGTATTGGAGTGGCACCAGGTGCCAAGTGGATCGCATGCATGGGCATGTACGGTGACATTGGAGGAGACGATAAGAGCATGCTTCAGTGCGCTCAATTCATGTTATGTCCCACGAAGCCCGATGGTACTGGTGCTGACTGCAAGAAGGGGCCTCATGTAATCAATAACAGCTGGGGCAGCACACCAGGATATAATCCATGGTTTGAAGATGCTGTAACTGCCTGGAGAGCTGCTGGTATTATTCCTGTTTTTGGCATTGGTAACGATGGTCCTGCTTGTGGCACTGTCGGAAGTCCTGATGGCTACAGAAATGTGATTGGTGTCGGTGCTATTGGTTCGTACGATAACGAACCTAATCTCCTTGCCTACTTTTCGTCCAAGGGCCCTGAGCTTAACAATGGAGCTGCTTATGTCAAACCTGACGTGTCGGCACCTGGTTTCTATACTGTCTCTATCTCTTCCGACTCGTCTTATATTAAACAGGCTGGTACCTCGATGGCTGCTCCCCATGTCGCTGGTGTCGTCGCTATTCTCAAGAGTGTCGATCCCAACATGAGCTACGATCAAGTCTACAAGTATTTGACTGCCACGGCGGATCAAAGTCCATTGAACACGACCGAACCTGTTACTTGGAATAACGTCACTCGTTTCCGCAACAAGACATTTGCTGGTGCACCACACTGTGCTGGTATGAAAGATACTGCATGGCCCAACAACCGTTTCGGCTACTGTCGCGTCAACGTTGGCACGATCCTCCGTGATGGCACACTCCACGATACCCGCCGTTCTTCATGCTAAGTGTCGAACATTTGGTACAAACTCTGGTGTTCTCTCGTGAGTTAACGATTATTCAATTTTATCGGGAGGAGTCTACATGATTTTAACTACTGGCCAAGTAGAGATGGCTTAGTCGTGTGATTGATCCCTCAACACTCAACGCAGCACGGTTCTTTACATGAATGAATTAAAGCATCGACATTCTTGTTTGAAGTCCGAGGCTTAGGTGCCCCCGTAAGAGTAGGAAGAAAGGGGGGTGGAGACTTCCGCACATCAGTTAGAATTGACTGCAATCTAATCTTCAAATTTCATGATGATTTTTCTAGTCAGTTATAACAAATGGGGGGGGCAAAGTTTGCGCAAAATATGAGGACACTGCTTTACTGTAGCCCCTTACAGATATTGAGGGGTTTGTGAAATCCTCAATATATGATATTAAGTTTACGAGGCAAATCATTTGTTCCTCTGGCATTTTGACTCTGATTGAAGGGTGCGGGCGTGGCATGAAGACGTGGACGACTGAAGACAAAACCAACGTTCAATATGGTTCATCTCGATGACCAACATGCTTCACAATAAGTAAGCTAAGCGTGATGTTCATTTGCGTATGTCTGTCGTTGTCTAAATAATAAACGATTTCGTCGTTCGATCAATCAAATACTACGTAGTACTTGGTCATTTTTCGATCAATCAAATACTTGGTCATTTTTCGTTTCACACACCGGATTGAACATCACTCCTTAATGTCTGCCTCTGCAACCGCGACGACCACGCAACTGGGGAGTAGGAGTGCTTGAGGCTGGATAACGTCAGCCGGGGCGGCGCAGGTTGCGGTTAGGGTTGCGATGGAGGGTTGAGCTTTCTTGTGTTTCTTGTACTGAAGAGCGTTGTTCACTCTGTGGACAACATTGTTGCAGATCATAGTGACCCAATCCTCCACAAGTTTGGCTCTCATTTTGAACTGCAGTGCTGAAATCTCCAGACTTCATCGACAGCATTCTCGACGTGTTTGCCTTTGTTGGCCAAGTCTTCAACTTTATCTCCAAACAAACCAGTTTGACCTGCACTGATAGCAGCATCCACAAAGTTTCGGTGCAATTACCGAGCGTGTCAACTTTGGCCGAGTCAGCGACAACTTTGAGTTCAGCGACACCATTGTGGCGGTTGTCGTTCAATCTTTCGGCCAGTCTTGACAATCTTGGCAACACGCTCACCAAAGGACCTACCAGCATAAACATTGAGTGTGGTTTGGAGAGTTGCTCAATCCTCTTGCTACACCAACCGTTGTGGCTTAATGAGGGCCTCATTAAGCGTTTACCTGCCTCATTACGAGGCTAGTCAGTGGAAGCCTTCCAAAACCTACACAAACCACTTTTCAAGCACAATTTTTGTCCGGATAAGGCCTTAAATCAGAAACTCCTGTTTTGAAGTGTTCTAAAAGTGGTGAAATCAAAACACACACAAAACACATTTATCAATAGGTTTATTTTGAGTGGTCTCCATCGGGCAGGCATATACAAATGCACCAAGCATCCCAAGCAAGATGGGCAGAGTGCCTCTGCGGGGCATGGTGGTTTGGGAAATCACTGGATATCGGCAGATGAATTGTATAAACTTGTACTAGTATTGGATTATAGAGGTTTTTTGTGTCAAAGGTCTACACAAATCGGTCTCCACAAAATTTGTGCCGTAATAAAAAACGAAAAATGTCGCGTTTGTGAATTTTACACAAAATCATTTGTGCAGGTTTTGGTAGGCTTCCAATGATGGGTGAGATGGTGCGTTTTGTCGTGCGTTGTTGAGAAATGCTTCGTCGCGAGCTGCATTAGACTTTTGTCCTTCCCCCTTGGATAGACGACATGCACACTGTGCTCTCGTATTACAGAAAATTCACCACGAAATTAACACTGAGGTCTTGAATCTCTGACATGAAGATATCTAGAAAGAGATTGAGGGTACAGGAAAACTCCTGGAATGGTGAAACTATTAATAGAGTACTAGCTGTTGGTTACAGTGTACCTCCTTGGTACACTTTTGTGGGACTGGTGCGCTAGTCACAGATGTTGTGAAAGGTAATTCAAGGCCAAACTATTGTCTTAGCCATGACTGCGTCACTGTTGGTATCATTCTTCGACGTTCTGAGGCGCATGATACCCGTGTGGGATGGTCGGATCAGTGAAGTCCGAGCCTCTCGCCGCAAGAAAAGGGCGGTGGAGGGTTAAAGGTCGCCTGGGGCTTTTAGGCGAACCAGACGCGATCGAGAAAAATGGGTAGGCACGACTGTGGGTTGAAAGTCCGCACTTATTGACCGCTGCTGGGGAAAGGACGGTAGGAAGGATCGAAAGGAGGGGTGGTTGCTCGGTGGTCCACAAGCATTGACTGGCATTGGTGAGGGCGATTGACAGTGTGGGTATTCGACAGACCCACGGAACTTCTGCAAACTTCTTCGTGCTTACGCCACAAACTTAGAGACCCTTTCAACGCCAGCCAAAAAGAGCTCTGAAGACTAACTACTCTTCTCTGCTACTAACTTCGCACGCAAGCCTCCTAATTGCTCTGCCTTCGCTCCTCGACTGGTCTCCTAGTCTTGGACATCGTTTCAATTGGCCATAAGTCGCCATAACACACTACTGCAGCCTAACCTGCACTGCCTCCTGTCTGGTCGGTCCACCTTCATCGGCGGGCAATGCGCTGACTCGCTGCAACCGGCCTTGTCCACTCGAGTTGGGCACGGCTTGGTCAAAATTCGTACGCAATCAAGCACCGAAATCCATCCATCGTCCACAGTGATTGGCATTCGTCTGCCAGTACCATGTGTCGAACATACCTTGGATCGGTTACGTGATTGCTTTGCCGCACCCGTGTACGGTATGAATGAGTCACAAGAACGTCCTGCTGTTTCATTCACAGACGCAAACACGCCGCTGGTTGCTTGACGACGAGTAACGTTACTATATCCTGGCACAATATTTCAGGGTCTTGCAAGCGGATGACAACACTTCTTGTCACGTTGCAGCATGGCAACCCCCCACGAAAAGAATAAGTTCCTACTGCTCCATAACTATCACAGGTATGGAATGAGGCAAGTTGCATATCATCTGGCGTTCATTGATAGAATGACTCTTAACGTAATAAGCTCCATCAAACCAGCTAGCAATCAACTGTAGTGCATTATTCTTAAACTCATACTTGTACAGTACGTGCCACAAGAGCTATCTTTGATGTAATATCCACATCGTTTCAATTGATTTTCACTCAGTACATTAGCTTTAGTTCCTGGCACATAGACTACATTTTTGAATGTGAAAGATCGAGCTCCTCCAAGAGACTCAAACCAAAGCTTAGCTACACATAGATGTGCGCACTGAAGTCCTACTCCATTTCCAAATTTGAATACAAAACCAGAGCGTACATTAGATTTAACTAGATATCGTACATCTCCAGTCATGCGATGCCCGCATCCACCATCGAGAGCCCATTCACTTCTAGTCATTGAGCGTAGTGTTAGCAAACGCAGAAATTGAAATTGAATTACCTGATCCAGCTCAACTGAGAGAGCTACTGTCTCCATTCTAGGAGTTGCAGTTGTTTGAGTAACCAGAGCTGGGGAGAATTGCATCATATCGTCTTCGACTTCGTCGTCGTCGTTGAACAGTATGACTTCAATCGACTTGCTCGATTCATCCTCAGGGAGCTCAATTTGTCTTCTCGAATCGGCCATGGGTGGCAGCAGCACCTCTTCTCAAGTAGTCACAGCGACGCAGGGCACCTCCTCGCGAATTGCATCCCGACCATGGGGAGTTGAGTTTTGCATCTTCCTTGGCTTCTCATAACTGTTGGATCGAGCCCATGACTGGCTGAAATCTTCTTACCGCTTGGGGCACTTCCACTTCGGACGGTCTTGGGCACCCACCTCGTACTTCCCATCGCAGTAGAAGCATCGCATTCCTTGAGGCGTATTGGCTTTGCCTTGACCGCCATCGTGTCGCTTATTTTTATTGGCCAAAATATTGACATTTCGCCGCTTTTCTGCACCCTGATTGGACAATTTTCCAATATTGTTCACAGGCACTTCTTGCCACCCTTGGTCAAAATAGCCAATTTTCGTTTTTGACCGAACCAATTTTGTCTCAACATCAGACAAGGTGAAGGAAGAGTCAAATTTAATCTGTGCACCGTGAGGTACAGTGTGTCCGGATATTATAGACGCAACCGTGATTTGGGCTGTATGAGGTGTCTAAGCTCGATACGACGCCCAAACTTTAGCCACAGTGCAAGCAACGTGAAGTCAAGAGCAGTCCTGTGAGTTGATTAGCGATTGCTATCATCGATGAATGCAGAAGTCAATATCGAAAGAATAAGGATGTCCAGAAACTATAGACGCATTAAGAACAACTAAGCATTGATCGGTCAAAATACAGAATTACTATCATAAAATTGACCAACGAAATATCAATTTCAAGCACAAAGCAGAGCCGCACTCACGCCAGTCATTTTCGAATCGACTCAATGCCAAAAGGCAAGAAACTGACCGACATTGAGGTCGGCAAAGTTCTTGGCTTACACGAAGCCGGCAAAAGCAATCGAAACATTGCAAAGATCATTGGACGAAGCGAAAAAGCTGTGCGAACAGTTCTACTCAACGCCAAGCACCCGAAGGCTCGGAAGAAGGTTGGTAGAAAGGTAATTCTAAAGAAATGCCACTTGAGGCGAATCTTTCGACTGGCATGTATTAAGCAACAATCATGCCGAGAGATTGAGAAGTCTCTTGGATTTATTGTTCATAAGTCGTGTAGTCATAGTGTACTGCGTGCGTCGAAGTTTGCTAAGTACATCAAGCGAAAGCCTTCGCCGTATTTGAAGAAGCAACATAAAGTCGCTCGCTTGCGCTTTGCAAAGCAGTACATCAACAAGCCCAACTTTTGGCACTGTCTCGTCTTTTCAGACGAAAAGATGTTCAATTTGGACGGTCCCGACGGTTGCCAATACTACTGGCATGACCTCCGTCGGGAGCCTGAAACCTACTCCAAGCGAGTTGTCGGTGGTGGTTCCGTCATGGTGTGGGCTGCAATATGCAGCCAAGGCAAGTCAAAGCTGGCAATTTTGCAAGGAAAACAAGATTCCTCGAAGTACTGCGAGACGCTATCGAATTATCTGCTTCCGTTTTTGCGGGAGCTCGAGGAGAAACATGGCATAAAAGAGCCTGTTTTTCAACATGACAATGCGAGTATTCACTCGTCTCGAGCGACCGCTGAGTTCTTAGCGAATTCCAATTGCTTGCCCTTGATATGGCCTTCCAAAAGCCCGGATTTGAATGTGATTGAAAATGTGTGGGGCGTTTTAGCCCGGGATGTCTACAAGAATGGTCGCCAATTTGCAACTAAAGACCAATTGGAGGCCTAAATCATCAAATCATGGGATCAAATAAGATTGCCTTACTTGGAGTCATTGGTGAATGACATGCCAACTCGAATGGCAGAAGTAGTCATTCGAGCAGGCTCTGCAATCGGCAGATAATTCGAATAACATGAGTGCGTCTATTGTTTCTGGACTTACCTGTTTTTGATAAATGTCCATATCTAGGAATCACGCTTACCTTTCGCAAATCGCTAAAGCACACAGCTCATACACTTTGTACTGTTGCCCTGAGTCTAACTACCACGATGTAATTCAAACCCAATGCTATTGGGGTGCAAGATATCTGGTTGCGTCTATAATCTCCGGACACACTGTAGATTCTAAAAATTATGATTATCCCACCAAAGTGGATTATCCCATTGTTCCTTGAGGAACGGAAGGAAATTTCTCAAATATACATATGGTTTGTAGTCGATTTCTATTGGATAAAATAGTCCAGAATCCACTTTGGATCATGATTCCAAGCCAAACCGAACACACCCTAAAAGATTCCAACATAAATGCCTGGAATCTATGTTCAACGATACATTTATACTTGATTTCATTATATGTATCCGGAAAGTGCAAGATTCCAGCAACTGCGTTGGAGAATCCATCACATTTGTTTACATTCGGCTGATTGGCCAATATTATAAAGCTAAAAGTGCTGTGATGTGAGCAGCATCCAGCACCGTTTGTATTTTTAATCCCTCTTAACTCCAATATTTTGCATTGCTCGAACAATCGAAATTGCACAAGGCACTCAATAAATTGAGGATTACTTTGACGAATTTTATTTAATGTGCCTGAGGCTTTTCTGAATTGTTTGCCTCTGCTGTTCCTCATTGCTGAACTACCAACTAACTGGTAGATGAATTTGGTCGAATTCACCAGCACGGCATGTTTTAAACTAACGTTAATGAACATAACTGTGCTGTGAGTACTAATAACTTTAAGGTGCCCAAATGAATGGCAGAAGGCATCTCGTAGTTCTGTGATTTGTTTAATCATCGGTATCGGTGGTAATAGTCATCGCGCGATCAATTTGAGAAACACTTCCGCAGAAGTATTTAGAATTACAAAGCTTTGTTGAAGGGAATATTTACGAAAATGCGGTTTGATGTCATTGTCAATTCAGACTTGTGAAATTGATAGCTTCATCAGAGATCTTAAGGGAGGGCGACAAAGAAAGATATACGACTACGTTTATTCTTGTGGGCGCTAAATAGAGAGAAAGCATTCGCCCTCTTGTATTTCAAAGCATGGAATTAAATCTTTGCAAGAAGCTGCTAACGTTATGTTCTGTGTACATTTCATACAACTGTCTCGCTTGAGAAATCATCTGAAGTAAAGTGGCCCCTCATAGGAGCCAGTCTACGTAGCCCGGCTGGCCAATCGATTGGGTGTTTTACAATACAGCTGTACGTCTTAAGATCCAGAGTAGTACCTCCTAGACTTTTGTGGTAACCTGCAAAAATCAAACTGAAAAGCTCTTTTCCAAACGGAAAGTCTTAAAAACAAACGCCCTTATTTCAGGTGTGACCTAACCTTGCACGCCGCGAACGACGTCAGGCATCCGACCAGAAAAATGCTCTCACCGGAGCGAAGCGGAGGTCGAGTGTAAAACTTTCTGCAGGCGGATGACTCGGAGGAACGAGCCCCAAACGTGCACCAAAAAGGGATTTCTTTATTTATCTAACGCCGAACCCCATCGGTTCGATTGCAACTGGATATGCCAGGACATTCCTCCGCTCACAGAGCAAGAGGATTTTGGTCGCCAACAAGTATACCACTCTTGTCTTCAATAATTCCTCCGTGAGAAGGACTTGTTTACAACAAGCAACGATGTGACTCTCAAGTTGTGAGAAGGACCTGTTTACAACAAGCAACGTGTACGTTTGTGAGACTCGGCTGCCGAAAGATTCGTTACTCCGAAGTATATTTTGGACCAGGAACAAAAACTGAGGGAGCACTGTACAGCTGTATCGTTCACCAGTAAGGGTCGTGAAGGTGAAGCTATTGAAAGACCAACAGCATAAGCGACAACCCTTCACTATAACTATCACTTCGACCCGTAAATCTTATTCAATAGAAAGTTTGCCATTCAATGCAATTATTGTTGAGATTATTTCCAGCTTCACAATCCAGCACATGTGGTGTGTAAATGGCCACAATTCAATATTTAACGCTGTTATTGGTATATGTAATACTATTCCACCTGTGACAAATTATTAATGTAGTTGCATTGGGTGCAACTCAAGACGGTGCACAAAACATACATGTAAGCCTAAGGGCTAATGGCAACTCCACAAACAAGGCGGCGGCTAATACGACATGCCAGGTCTCATCATAGAGCTGCTGCAGTCACATTCGAGTTGACTCCCTCCAGAGCAGAGCAAACTCCGTACATTATGCAGTAGCCCATGAAAATGCGCATCTAACAAGCGCGTGGCCGACGGCAACGTATTGCAAGTAAAATTGCTTCGCCAGTGTTGCTAACCCTGAAGTCTGTGAGTCACAAGATTTTACTCCTTTGAGTCCAAATATGAAGCACTTTTCGATTTGCTCAACAGCTACTACCTCCACTTGGAAGATGAAAGCCACGCTCGTACTCGTTCTTGCAGCTGCTGCTGCCGCCGACAAGGTTGCTGTCCGCCTCAATCGACTCTTCGAAGCCAATACCGAATCTCTCGCCACAGCCCCGGTCATGGTCAAGGTCAAATTGGACATTGCTGCGATGGAAAAGGGGGCTTCTGCTTCGTCCGACCCACGCCAATTCGTCTACGACTTCTTGAACAAGGCGTCCGAAGAAAACTTGAAGACTTTGTCTGGTGTCGTCGATGTCAAGGATGCCAAGCCTTTGTGGATTGGTGGTGCGTTCTACCTCCCTCAGGCTACCAAAGAGACTGTTGACAAGCTATCTGCGTCCAACTCCGTCACATATGTTGACTTGAACGCCGCCGATGTCTCGTTTGAAATCCTAAAGAATGACAAGGAGGCTGCCCATGAAGCCGACGAAAACGAATGGGGTGTTGAAACAATTGGTGCGCCATCAATCTGGAAGTACTACAACGGCTCTGGTGCCGTTGTGGGCTCGATCGACACTGGTGCCTTGTACACGCACGAAGCCATCAAGAACAATTGGCGTTCAGATCTTGGTTGGTTCGATCCTTACAACGGTACTTCGTTGCCCTGGGACTCGGATGGCCACGGATCTCACACTATTGGGACCATGGTCGGTAGCAATGGTATCGGTGTTGCTCCAGGTGCCAAATGGATTTCATGCATGGGCTTGTACGCCGGCAGTGGAGACGATAAGAGCCTGCTCCAATGTGCACAATTCATGTTATGTCCCACGAAGCCCGATGGTACTGGTGCTGACTGCAAGAAGGGACCTCATGTAATCAATAACAGCTGGGGCTCACAAGGATACGATCCATGGTTTGAAGATGCCTTGGCTGCCTGGAGGGCTGCTGGTATTATTCCTGTTTTCTCCAACGGCAACGAAGGTCCTGCTTGTGGCACTGTCGGAAGTCCTGGTGGCTATAGAAATGTGATTGGTGTCGGTGCTATTGGTTCGTATGATAACGAACCTAATCTCCTTGCCTTCTTCTCGTCCAAGGGCCCCGAACTTAACAATGGACCTGCTTATGTCAAACCTGACGTGTCAGCCCCTGGTTTCTTTACCCTCTCTGTGGATATCACTTCTGACTCATCTTATGTTGAAGAGGCTGGTACATCGATGGCTGCTCCCCATGTTGCTGGTGTCGTAGCTATTCTCAAGAGTGTCGATCCCACGATGAGTTACGATCAAGTCTACAAGTATTTGACTGCCACTGCGGATCAAAGCCCATTGAACACGACCGAACCTGTTACTTGGAATAACGTCGGTCGTTACCGCAACAAGACGTACGCTGGTGCACCAAACTGTGCTGGTGTTCAAGATACTGCATGGCCCAACAACCGTTTCGGCTACGGTCGCGTCAACATTGGCACGATCCTCCGCGATGGTACTCTCCACGATACCCGCCGTTCTTCATGCTAAGTGTCCAACATTTGGTACAGATGCTGGCGTTCTAGTGAGTAAACGATTATACCATTTTATCAGGAAAAGATTTACACAACCAATCGGCTTCTCGATGGCCTCGTTGATTTATTAATTAACTACTCGTGGACGAACGTGTTATTACTGACGAGCAAAATCATCAGGCAATTTGAACATTAGATTGTACTATTGTAGGGGCCAGTTGGGATGATACCAGCACTATACGATTTCATAAACTGCGGCTAAAAATAGAAAATTAAATTGTTTTGAAATGAGTGGCAGAAAGAGCCGTTTCAGCACAACATTTTGACGGTCTTCATCTTGAAATCGGACAAGAAACGCAAAAAATAATAATAGTACCGTAAACCCCGACAGGTGTAACCAAGAAAATGATTTGCAAATGCTTACAACTCAATGGGAAACTGTCAAATTTTCATCCAGCTTCAGGATAAAATTGATTGGATAAAATAAAAACCATTTTTTCAAAATGATGGGTAGCCACAAGTTGCCAATCCTCTCAATGGAAGAAGCACCTGCGCGAAGCAGGCGCGTGAGCGCAAAAGAAAAGTCGTACTATTCTGTGACGTACAAGATTTCCATCGTCAAGGCCTACAACCCACCACGTCCACGGCCTTCCCCAAATCGAAACAATTTGAGTTGAGTTCCTATTGGATATATTTTACCCAATCATTCGTCGATAGTTACAAGTCAATGGGAACTTCAAAGATTTTTCGACAGTATGCGCAAGTTCATTTATCTTACTTTTTGTATAGTGTTATCGCACAAGATTGGAAATGGTTACAGATCAATGGGAAGAAATCATGGTTACAGCTGTACGGGATTTACGGTAGTCAATTCTACATCCTGTTTTCCCACTCTTATGGGGGGACTCCTGAGCCACGGACTTCAAACAAGAATGTTAATGATTTCATTCACGTATAAAATGTGCTGCGTTGAGTGTTTGAGGGCCAATCACCCAAATATATGGTTCAACACACCTAAAGACAACCAAAATTTGGGGTGACTTCGACCAAGCATGACTCATATCCAACCCGTGCAATCGATAGATCTTGATCTAAGAAAGAGATCGCGCGGTTTACATTTCACTTCTTCACAGTTTTTGAAGCCCTTAAGGAAGTCTAAGATTATATCCCGGGGGGCTGCGCGAGACAAGGAGACAGGATGGTACTCCAATGTGATGGCGCAATGCATCAACGTGAGCACAAGGCTGTCGTTGGCCCACAAATATGTGAAAATTGTGGAAAGTGACACATTGTCAACAACAACGTTGATGACGTTCTGCCTGTTGATTCAAGTATTGCAACTCACATCAACATGGAAGAATAGGCGAAGTGAAATGATCATTGTTGTGCAGTCATTAAACTTTGCATTTCATAAGCAATAAAGGACTTGTCCAAATTGCTCTGAATTGTATTGTGGATTCGCTAGAAATTTCCCAATTTGGATTCGTATTTGTACTAATCTCCAATTGCCCCAATACATTGGATGAATGAAAATTAGAACAGTACTTTCTTTAAAATTTATTCAGCCAACCAAAATCGCTCAAAATATTTATTAGCCAATGGCGTCGATTGGTGAATCGATCCGTTCATAACTGGGTTGATCGGACTGCACCACGCTGACTGCTGATTGCGTTTGTCTCGTGGGCCGAGTGATGACGTCGATACGCGAATGTCTGGCCCTCGAGGTGATGACCTCGGTAGTCGTATGTCTTGCTCGAAGACCGATGACGTCGATACGCACAAGTCGGACCAAAGCAGTCATGACGGCGGTTGTCGTGTGTCTCGGTATGCGCGAGTCATACCCTAGTAGTCAAGAGGGCGATACGTGAGTGTCTCAAACAAGAAGCAGATGAGTCAAACACGTGGGAATCTATTCGATGAAGTTAAGATTACCCGCGGACACGAACAAGCTTGAAGAAGCTCTACAGGAGATGAAGTGAGTGTTGTAAAAAACGGTTTCCGACGAGAGCTGTCTGCCCATATGTGGAAAGTGCAAATCGAACACGACATCTGGAGAATCAAGTTCAACAGGTCAGATCCCCCTGCGGAGGTAAATCCATTGCGGGTGACACCCAAAGACGGATGTGTTACCGATGCAAAGGAAGGAAAACAGTCCTCTAGAAGAAAGATATTTGCAGCTATTTGCTCAAGAGTTGCTGGACGCTGGAGTCACCAAGCGCAACCAGCAGTCAGCGCGGTACATTCCGGTCAACCCAGTCATGATGCCTGAATGACGGAAGTCATTGAAACCACTCCGTTTCGTCAACTCAAACACAGGACTAGGGGAGTGACGCCTCCCGTGAATATGTACTCGATTGACTTGCGCCGTAGCTAGTAAAACACAAGTGAGACGAAGATCTAAATATAATCTTCCCTTCCTTGACTTTTAGAACTCTTGATTTCTTCCCACCGACCGTACGGCAGTCTTCCGGCTGAGCCTTGGTCTTTGAGTCTTGGTCTTGATCTTGAAGTGGCTTCAACATGCAATTCACAGGTGACATACACTCGTCTGTTCAGAGAACAAGCCTGTGATGTAACCGTGTACACGCGCAGGAGGAAGGCTTAGGAAGCTGAGAGAAAGATGAAGAGTGAGGTAGCTTTATCCTTGCCCAAAGCTAATGAATGCCATGAATGTGAGCCAGTGAATATGAAAGGCCTAAAAGGCATCGAGCCAAAGGAATGGCAGAGAGCACATAGTGCTTCACACGCAGGGAATACATATGACATGTTAACAGGAATGTCATGCCAGGGGTCAAAGAGAAAGTAACCGGAGCGGCCGGTTACACCTCCCCACACTCATAACAGAGCTCAGCGAGCTTTCGGAATGGGAACGCAGGGGTCATGTGGGAGGGAGACAGGTCAGCAGGTATGGCAGTTGGAAGGAGAGGCTTCGAAACGGCTCAACAGCCAAAACGGAAGAAATGTGCAAGCGGCACAGACTTGACAACGAACTTCGTTGAGGTGGGGGCGGTGGACTACGAGAATACACCAGAGGACGAACGTGTGGCGCTCAAAGCGCGCAAAGAAGCACGGATCGCAGAAGAGCAACAAGCGGCTGAAGTGCAAGCGCACAATGAAACTGAGAAGGCGCTACTGAGCCAGAACCAGGGGCAAAGGTGGACGCCGAGGAAGAGGAAGCCAAACCGGCTGTGTAATAGGTCAAGATCGAACAAGTTGTTCTTCCAGCGCGTCGTGGTAGTCCTGTCAATTAGCAAACAAGATGGACACCGCTACCAAGCGCTGCAGACATCTATGTTGATGACGAGGGCAAATCAGTCAAGCACATTGATGAGTCAAGATTCGCGCAGGCACGCGAGTGTACAGTACTGAAGTGATGTTCACCAGAGATCCAAGGTGGAAGCTCAATGCGAACAGCAACGATCTGGCATCTGCAATCTTGCACTATCCAAAGACAGAGGGTCATGGCATGACCCTGCAAGAGCACCACTACGTTCACAGCCAGCTTGGCATTAGAGTCTTTACAAGGACCATAAATGCCCTCTTCCAGAGGAATGTGGCGATGACATGAAAGAAGTGTTCTCAGGTAAAGCCCAAAGTCTCTCATCCTGACATGCTTAAAAGGTATAAAAAAGACGATGGCTAAGCAATGGCAAAACTGGACAAAATAGCACACAGGAAAACAACCTTTATCTTTTTCTATGTTTGAAAGTTTAGCTGAAAAGAGCTTATTGCTTCCCGACGCTGGCTTCACACATTTGTTTCTTATATTGTCGTGGAATTTGATGTGTAGGTCGCAGTCGACAGAGACAGTGAGGTGCTCAGTCAATGGAATGATAATTGATTGATAATGTTTAGGTTTGATCATATATCACACGAGGACGACGCGATAGGGGTGTGCTTCTTTAAATCAAAAACACAGCAAGAAGGTGCAAAGAATCTAGTTGATTTAATTGATTCTATATATTTCAGGTGTAACAGTAAAGGACCCTAAGCATTGCTAAGTGAATCCTCTAAAACCGGCGATTTGCCTATTTGTCGATCTTGGGGTATATCTGTCTTGCAATAGCCAGCTTCGTCCTGGCTCTGTTTTCCTTGGCTCAAGACAAAAGGTAGTTTATGAAATATTTCTACAACAAATAGATGTAGGATCGATTTGGCAAGTCCCTCTCAAGGATGCTGAATCTGAACGAGAAAGTTAGTGCGATAGGAACACGTTCTAATCGCAAAGGGGCGGCTACATATACAAGCTCTGGTTCGACGGGTGGGCAGTCCATCGTCAGCATATATTTACGTTGTGGATGGTCAATTGGAAATGTTATTGAAAGGTATTTTCGGTACGAGTCGGCCGGCGATCAATATGCTGGTCGAGTTGTGTCTGGTCTTCCAATAAATTTCCCCCAATTTGCGATGGGTTTGATACAACGGCTATCATCCAAGAACGCTGTAGCTTCTGTTCTTTTCGCTTTAGTTCATCGCATTGCCAAAAGGACAATCGGCTGACTCGACTGATATTACTCCAAAGTCAAATGAATGGGAGGCGTGGTTGCTCACAGCAACATTTTTTACCCCCCACTTCACTGACCCAAACTACGCAATTGTCCAAAATACTTTACATATTATGTTTCCCAATTTGTGTAGCTTGGCCACCTTTCGTGGTGTTTTGGTCTTGATTTTGGCAAGCCTTGTTTACAACCACTAGATGCATGAACGTCTAGTCACCCTTTGCTCAGCTGTACTATATATCGCGATCTAGTTACGTTAAAATACCTCCGATCGATCCTCGTGGCTGGTAGCAGCTCTCCTGTTATGACACCATCGGGCGTGCCACCTCATGTTGAAATATACGTGCAGCTCGAGAAGAACCTCCATTCGATTGATTCAATTCCGGGCTTTATTTTGACTGGGGTTAGACAGATCTTGGAGGAATTGGGTGCAGCTGCTGGTCACATCACCCGTGAAACTTTGGAGACCTCTATAAAAAATGCACTGTCGGCCTTCCTTCCAAAAGCCACGAGTACTGTTGAAAATTCAAATCTGTCGTCTCCAAGGTCGAACCATGAAAATCATCCTTATGTTTGGGGTGGAGGCCTCCATTACTTGCCACAAACACTTAAAATGCCAAGTGTGGATCTGTTGACGGGGTGGAAGTTATGGTGGCTGGGAAATCCCCTTCAAAATATCACACCGTTTCATCGAATTCAATTGCATGATTTGTCGAGCCAAAAGGAAAAAAACTTGATGTCTGAATGGTGCTACTTGATGAAGGCAATGTCGGAATATTTGGCAAGTGAAAGACATTTCAATATTGTGACCAACCCTACCGAGAGTAAAGTTATGGACTGGTTTCAGAGTATATCCCCTCTATTCACCTTTCTCACAACAGGAGACAAACGGGAAAAACGACGTCTTGCCCAACTAAAAGTCATGACTGTGTTTACAGCGTTGCGAAAGCACGCAGGAATAAAGGGCCTCGGCCTTTTCAGAAGCGGAAGAGACGAAAGTGCAATGGACCAAGTTCTCGGTAGTGTTAGATATGCTTAAGATAGCAGTACATACTTGAGTGCTATGAATTGTTTCTCAAGTTGTCGATTCATCTCTTGATTACCATTTGTTTTGATCGTCCATCATCACGCAGAGTCGTTGTTTCTCTCGTGTGATGGTCCAAATTGACAGCATAGTCTTGTATCACTCCGTCCCGAAAGTCTGTAGAGATTCGCCAAATCTCTGAGCCAAATTTAATGAAATTTTGTCGGCGCTATTTTATTTTACCTTAAAGCAGTACCTCGTGAGCCTTTGAGAACGCTTCAATGGAGCATTCACTTGCCAAAGCGCCGCGAGGCAGTTCATTGTCGATGGCGACGGCATGGAGGGCACAGGGGATGCCAAACTTCGCTGCGACGGACAGATCCGCACCGGGTTTGCGCTCCATTTTGAAAGTGCACAATACTTATGGGAATTAACGATGAGAGGTATTATAACCTCTAGTAATTTATTTTGTTGGGTCCTGTTGTGCTTCTGAACCATACAATATTCAAGACCGGAGAGAGGCCGAAATTTTCCTCCAGAGTGACAATTTTTATTCGCTTGTATCTTGAGTTCCATAGATATTTGAAGTGAAATATTGATATTTTGAAAATACCAGAATTCAAAGCTTTCGATTGGTCTATAATTGGCCACAATCCGGTTTAGACAACCAAATTCCGGGTGGAAACAAGTTGAAACTCTACAGACTTTCGGGACGGAGTGGTATTGTGCTTCCAATGGACCTTGACATGAGGTACAAGTTATTGGATGGGGCCGCGCAAAGGAGCAAGAGTCGTACACGCCAAACCCAACCTGCACTGGCGTCGTCCTGCCATGGTCCTGTTCCAAAGTGAAAATGTAAGGACCAATCAACTCAAACGTGCGTTCTTATTGGTAGTAAAATTATCAACAGAGTGGATTCAGCAGTCTCTAGATTTCGTATGCTGGTGAAATCACCTTTTTGGCACCTCGTGATTGGTTGAAAGCTAGCGAATAGTATGGTTTCTGCATTTTGCATTCGGAAGAGTGACGGCAAGAGGGAAGCAAGCCGAGCCATAACCTCGGTGAGAAGACAGTATGCGTTGCAAGCCGTCATCCATTCAATGGGAATCAACACAATGTATATCTATTGCATTATTTGATTATGTAACATCTCTTTCTCATGTAGAAGCCGACAAATTGTTGTGATCTCCATTTGCTCGAGTCTGCGTGGCTTGTTTTTCCTGGTCGTTTTGATTTCAAGTTAGATGGCCTTGATGGCCTGGTCAAACGCTGTCTGGACAACTTCATTGCTCGAACCAGCCCGTGGAACACATAGGGACTTCTCCTGTAGGTAGCTTACCATTTTGGTCATCACATACTTCCATTGATAGAAAGAATTTCTCGCGATACGATTAGAAAAGTCATGAAATGATGCTTGACAAATGGGAGACCAGCGTTGTGACGCATTACCACACCACCAAAGATGCCAAGCACCACAAACGCCAACACTAGGAAAGACAAATGATTCGGGGAGATGATGAAAACGACCTTGCCAGTTAAATGCATCAAACGCCAAACCACCAGAGTTTATTTGGGACAATGATTCCATGCTAGATGTAGATCGTTGTAAGGAGCTTAAAGCACGCGATAAAATTGATTCCAACACTTCCTTCGTAATATTTCCAGTCATGATGTCTTTCTCTTCCAGTAGCTTCGAAATGCCATCAAGTACAATTTGTGGCAGGGCTTCAATGGAGGAGTAATTTCGTTGAATGCCACCATAGATGTGAAATGGGGTGGTATACCAGAGGGCTTCATAGGAGACTTATTCATAAGAAGAGCTGATTCAAGCTGACCAAGCAATTTCGATCTCGGAACATGGTGTAGATAACAAAGCATGTGTAGTGGGCAAGCGGGACGATAAAAAATGTGCATGGTGTACAAGCGAAGCAAGGGTAATTTCAAGAACGGGAACAAATGATGCGTCTTGACTCAACGTTGGGAACATTAAACGAAGGGCTTTGCTGAGGGGGATTGATGGGGTAAACTGGGGTGGTAAAGCAGCAAATAAAGCTGAATCCAATGGAAGGCCAGCCACTACTCGTCCACAAAATTGATCTCCAGCGCTCTCATAACGGAAATAACGTTCAAGAACATTTCCTAAGGCCCACTCACAACGCAAACATACACTTACTATAGTTGGACCGGCCGTCGACCCAGAGCATGCAAAGGTGGCAACACCTTTTCGAATAGAATGGGTGCCGATATATTTTCTTGTACGCTCACTATGTGAAGATTGTTGACGATCAGCAAGCAACTTATGAAGTGACTTTGCAAAGCGTTCTCGTTGGTTTGAACCAGGAAACAACCAACCAACACCAAGCTGTGATTGACAAGCGAAATAGATATAAGGAACAGACATGTATGAGGGCTCATAGGATTTGCATAACAATGACGGGGATCTTTTACATTCGAGCATATAGGATATAGTTATAGTTACAAAATGGTGCACTTTCTACCCTCTTGCTGTGTCTTTGTCTTATAAAAGCATACACCCATCGAGTTATTATCGAGCAGAATATGATGCAGTTGAATTGTTTCCGTGGACTTGGAACGACACATGAGATTCCAATTTAGGATCAGGAAAAGATGAGTGAATCCACCGTCTTTTAGCGACAACGACCTCTCGCATAGAATTGAATACATAGCATAGTGAAGAGGCTTCTTCCCCGACCCTAATTTTCTCCACTTTGCAGCTTTTCAGCATGCATTTTCCTGATGCCTACTTACTATAAGAATATACTACTTATGCGTGGTTTGTACCTGACAAAATCTCTTTTAGATCTTCTCCATATTCGTCTGGGATTGGCATTTGTAGGTCTTTGTACAGCGGTTTGATTGAACTTTATACTTTGATAGTGTATTGGGCTCTATATCCTTAGAACGCATTGTATGTGTAATAAATTCTTTGAAATGGTCGTATTTGAATACGTTGAGGTCGATGATCTGCTCACCACTGTCGCTTTCTCTTAGCAAGTACAACAGATCTGTCTCCTATTCACAATCAATGACTACCGTTATATTTCATGTCAGACCTGTATCCATGCCCTTATTTGACGTAGACCTGACGCATATCCTTTTCGTGTGCTATCCGAAATTCGTTTCGTCTGCGCACGTTGAATCGTGAAGTCTTCGACCGGCATTGCAAATTTGGAAATGAGCAGCGTGTCTGGTGCACCAAATTTTTGGCCAATGAAATTAGAGACAATTTGAGTGGTGCACAGGTTCGATTTCCCGTTCTTAAATGTGAATACAACTATCAAAGAAATAGATAAAGGAAACTTCCGAGAAATGGAAATTGTGATGACGCCAGCATTACGACCCTCACAACTAATAACTGTGAGCAGTACCTTTTACGGTTTATCTCAGTGACAAGTGCATGAAAATGCAAATCGAAATTCGAAGTAACTGTCATGACTGATTATACTGGTGCATCCGGATGAAAAAATACGAAATGCGAACCATTTGTGGTTTTTTTGGCTGGCCCCCAATGTCAAAGCAACGATATTAATGTCCGGATATTAATATACGGATAAATGTTCATCTATTGTGTGGAAATGTTAGACAAACAAAAACATGTTCGTTTGGGAAATTTCATAAAAAACACATCTATTGTTGTGGAGCCCTGATTTGGGTGCTATCACAAATACGAAAGAACTATACGTATAACTCGTGTTGGTGGAAAGAACGAATGGGGTGTCGAGACTGTCGGTGCGCCGTCCTTCTGAAAGTACTCCAAACTGCTATCGTAGGCTCGATTGACAGTGGCGCATAGTACACTCATGAAGCTCTAAAAGGCAACCAGCACTCTCGGACAATGGTTGGTTTGACCCTTACAACAAAAGTACCTTGCATTGGGACTCGGATGGCCATGGCTCCCACACAATTGGTACCATGGTGGGCAATAATGGCATTGGTGTAGCTCCAGGTGCCAAGTGGATTGCCTGCTTGGGTTTGTATAAAGGAAGTGGTTATATCGTTATGGCGACAGAACAAGCCCATAAACCAGGAGCCAACACGTCGAGCTTGATGTAAGCTGGGACGTTCGCGGCTTGTGCACCCTTCGATGACAAGTAGGCGACGAGGTTGGCTTCGCTATCGTACGAGCCGATGGCACCAACGCAGATCACACTTATGTAACTTCCGAAGGCGCCACAAGCATGACCTTTGTTGCTATTGGCGAAAACAGGAAGAATACCAGCAGCTCCCCAGGCAGCCGCGGCATCTTTATACTGTACCATGGATCGAAGCCATCTGAGCCTTAACTGTTGTTGGTTACGTGGGGACCCTTCGTGCAGTCAGCACCAGTGCCGTCAGGCTTCGTGGGACATAACATGACTTGAGCGCACTGGAGCAGGCTCTTGTCGTGTCCCCTGCCTTTATACAAGCCCATACATGTGATGCACTTGGCACATGCCAATACCATTCCTACCGACGATAGTTAGTTTGGTTAATTATAAAGGTCAATACAGACAAAAGCACTATCTTCTCCAATTATCACCGGTTAAAATGCCGCGGCTGTTTGACGTCGAATTCGAGATCGTTGCAGAGTGGTTCATGGCCATAAAAGTGGATAGCAGGGCTTATTGCCGCTTCAACACATTGCAACAATTCTACCCTACGTCACGCATCGCCTGTGTCGAGTAAATGAATTGGAATGTCCGACGACTTGCTTGCTTGGAAAAATAAGTTGCACGGTCTCGAAATCTCAGTCCGACCTGTGGTATGAGGACTTCGGAATTGCTGAAACTAGAATCTGCATGAAGATTCAAGAAGCTCCTCTCTTCCCGGGTCGATTTGGGACGCACCCAAATTCAATTCAGGTTTGCTCGTACATGCGACTCTCCACGGTCATCGCGAGAAGTATTTACAACAAGCAAAACACACACACAAGAATTGGAGATTCGTTGGTCGGACAGACTGCATCTTGATATTCTTCACGAAAGGTTTGTAACATCGCCCATAGCAGCGAACAGACAAAATTTGTCTGTAAGGGTTGACATTTAATGTCAACCCTTGTCTATTATGTTTGCCTAACGTTAGTGAGGTCAACCTTGGTTGGGTGGGAAAGCTACCAGACGAATCTATTTATGGCCTTACAGTTAATTTGAAGTTTATGCTGTGGAAGATTGTTAAGTAATTGCTGTAGAAGATTGTCGGAATATACCCAGCTTGAAAAAGGGACGCTTGTAGACAGACGTAATGCGTCCATGGTCTTCACAACATACGATGTACGCCAGCGGCGACCTAGGTGCATCTCAAGATGACACTCATAACGTGGTCATGACTCAATGCCATCTCCACAAGCAAGGCGATGGCCAATACGACACTGCAGTGAACAGACAAGTGTCAACCCTTCTCTATTTTATTTGCCTATAGTGATCAACCTTGCTGGGTAGGAAAGCTGCCACGTCAATGTATTTATGACCTTAATTTGAAGTTAGTGTTGTGGTACATTGTAGGGAATACCCAGCCTGACAAAGGGACACATCCAGACAGATGTAATGCGTCCATGGTCTTCACAACATACTGTGCGCATCTGATGGCACACATAGCGTGGTCATGACTAAATTTCAACTCGACAAGCAAGGCGAAGGCTGATACAACACTTGGGTTCATGTTTCTGATGAGCTTACGTTAGAGTTGACGGCCCGCGACGCATAACAAACCCAGAACAACTTACTGTACGTGAATACTAGCAAGGCGTGGATAAAAGCACACATTAAGTAAGAGCGTGGTCGATTACAACGTATCGGAGATTAAGATTGCCTTGCAAGTGTTGGTAACTTTGAAGTCTGTGAGTCACGAGATTTTACTCTTTTGAGTCCAAATATGAAGCACTTTTCGATTTGCTCAACAGCTACTACCTCCACTTGGAAGATGAAAGCCACGCTCGTACTCGTTCTTGCAGCTGCCGCTGCCGCCGACAAGGTTGCTGTCCGCCTCAATCGACTCTTCGAAGCCAATACCGAATCTCTCGCCACAGCCCCGGTCATGGTCAAGGTCAAATTGGACATTGCTGCGATGGAAAAGGGGGCTTCTGCTTCGTCCGACCCACGCCAATTCGTCTACGACTTCTTGAACAAGGCGTCCGAAGAAAACTTGAAGACTTTGTCTGGTGTCGTCGATGTCAAGGATGCCAAGCCTTTGTGGATTGGTGGTGCGTTCTACCTCCCTCAGGCTACCAAAGAGACTGTTGACAAGCTACCTGCTTCAAACTCCGTCACATATCTTGACTTGAACGCCGCCGATGTCTCGTTTGAAATCCTAAAGAATGACAAGGAGGCTGCCCATGAAGCCGACGAAAACGAATGGGGTGTTGAAACAATTGGTGCGCCATCAATCTGGAAGTACTACAACGGCTCTGGTGCCGTTGTGGGCTCGATCGACACTGGAGCCATGTACACCCACGAAGCTATCAAGGACAGCTGGCGTTCTGAACTTGGTTGGTTCGATCCTTACAACGCTACTTCGTTGCCCTGGGACTCGAACGGCCACGGATCTCACACTATTGGGACGATGGTTGGCAAGAATGGTATTGGTGTAGCTCCCAGGTGCCAAGTGGATCGCATGCATGGGCTTGTACGGCGGCAGGGGAGACGATAAGAGCCTGCTCCAATGTGCACAATTCATGTTATGTCCCACGAAGCCCGATGGTACTGGTGCTGACTGCAAGAAGGGACCTCATGTAATCAATAACAGCTGGGGCTCACAAGGATTCGATCCATGGTATCAAGATGCTGTGGCTGCCTGGAGGGCTGCTGGTATTATCCCAGTCGTCTCCAACGGCAACAGCGGCCCTGACTGCGGTACCGTGGGAAGTCCTGGTGGTTACAGAAATGTGATTGGTGTCGGTGCTATTGGTTCATACGACGACGAACCAAATCTCCTTGCCTACTTTTCGTCCAAGGGTCCTGGACTTGACAATGGAACTGCTTATGTCAAACCTGACGTGTCAGCCCCTGGTTTTTTTACCAACTCTGTGGACATCGCCACCAACTCGTCTTATGTTGAATTCGCCGGTACCTCGATGGCTGCACCCCATGTCACTGGTATCGTAGCTATTCTCAAGAGCGTCGATCCCGAGATGACTTACGATGAAGTCTACAAGTATTTGACTGCCACAACGGATCAAAGTCCATTGAACACGACCGAACCTATTGGTTGGAATAACGTCGCTCGTTACCGCAACAATACATTGCCTGGTGGGCCAAACTGTGGCGGTGTGAAAGACAGTGCATGGCCCAACAACCGTTTCGGCTACGGTCGTGTCAACGTTGGCACGATCCTCCGCGATGGTACTCTCCACGATACCCGCCGCACGTCGTGCTGAGTGTCTATGATTCGATACTCATTCTGATGCTCACTTATAAGTAAGGGCCCGTCTGGCAACCGAAAATATTACAATAAATAGGCCCAAAATGCCATTTTGAAGCCAAATCCAATAATTGAGGTCAAAATATGACCTTGATTATCTCCGAGAGTTTTGCACCAAATTCAATATTTTTGGTTGGGATATACTCACTGGAGGCTCCCAAAATGCCATTTTACGAAAAAGAGGTTTTACCTCCATTTTGAATGTGCCATAAATCGTTGATCCCAATTTTGCTGAAAATGGCACATTGATTTTGAGATTTTGCCAGACGCACCCTAAACAATTGCAATTGCGTTGGGCAAATTTTTCATGATTTTGGCTTCAGCGCATATGACTGAACAAGGTAGATTTGGGCTGAGGTATCTGTCAACACTCAAGCCAGCACATTCTGTTATACCATGAAAGCATGAAAGAATTCAAGTCCTTGTGTGTAATTCGAGGCATCTGTGCGGCATCTGTGCGGCACAGATGCCTCGAATTACACACCTGATATGCAGAAGACTCCGTTCCCCTCCACGCCCGCTCTTTGCTCTGCCTACAGGGGCACAGCCTTTGCTCTGCCTACAGGGGCACAGCAAGGAGCGGGCGTGGAGGGGAACGGAGTCTTCTGCATATCAGGTGCAACGGATTGCAATCTAAACTTTCAATTGCCAAATGATTTTCCTTGTCAATTGCCTCAATCTCTACCTTGACGTAAGTAGGATCCAAGAAAGCCTGGCTGCGCTAATATGCAATGAATAATCGTTAATTCGCCGGCCAGCAGCGATACAATTCGTACCTTAAAGAGGCTACGACTACATCAAAACTAGGTAGACGTATGGACAACTCGTAACGCCAAGTATTCATTACTCGGTTGTTGACTTATCAAAACATATACGATCATCCCTTAATGTCTGCCTCGGCGGCGGCGGCGACGGCCACGCAACTTGGGAGCAGGCACAGGAGGCTGAGCAACGGGAGCAACTGGCGGGGTGGCAACATGAGCTGGTGCAGGTTGCGGTTGCGGCTGCGGTTGCGGTTGCGGTTGAGGTTGTGGCTGAGGTGGTTGAGGTTGTGGCTGAGGTTGTGGCTGAGGTTGGGGTTGTGCTTTTTTATGCTTCTTGTGCCCCAGGGCATTATTGACTCGGTCGACAACTTTGTTGCCGATAACAGTGGCCCGGTCGTCAAGACGCTTGGCTCCATTTTGCACTGCAGTGCCAAAATCTCCAGCCTTCGCTTGATTCCATGCAGCTTCGACAGATTTGCCATTGTGGTTCTTGCGAATGTTTTGAACTGCATCGACGGCATTCTCGACATGTTTGCCTCGGTTGGCCAAGTCTTTGACTTTGTCTCCAAACAAGCCAGTTTGACCTGCACTGATAGCAGCATCCACGGTAGCACGTTTGCCTTTCTTGCGAGCTTGCACAACGCTGTTGATTTGATTGACACGCTGGAGATTATTTTCGTTGCGGTTCGCAAAGTTCTTGGCACCATTACCGAGCGTTCCATCCTTGGCCAAGTCAGCGACACCGTTGAGTACCGCGACACCATTGCGACGGTTGTCGTAAATATTTCCAACCTTTGGGCCAGTCTTGGCAATCTTGGCAACCCGCTCACCAAAGGAGCCACCAGCACCAGCATTAAGTGTAGCATCGAGAATCGCTCGTCCACCATTTTTGCGAGCGTCGTATACACCTTTGAGAGCATTGATGCGGTCCAAATTGTTTTGATTGCGATCGGCAAAAGCTTTGGCCTTGCTTCCGAGAGCTCCCTCTTTGGCCATTCCACTAACTTCATTGAGCACCGCGACAGGGTCCTTTCGGTTCTTGTAGATTTCATTGACTTGGTTCACACGGCTGAGTACGTTGCCAGCCTTCTCGCCAACAGCTTTGCCCTTGACTCCTCCTTGGCCATGTCGACAAGGCCACCAGCAGCAGCCAAAGGGTCCTTTCGGTTCGCCCAGACATTTTTAGCCTGATCAACACGGTGAACGATATTTTGGCCTTGCTTGGCGAGACCTTGGACTTTGCTACCAAGCATACCACTCGCTCCCAAGTTGAGCGTAGCACCAAACAATTCCTTGGGATTCTTGCGAGCGTCCACTACCGCCTTGACTTTCTGGACCTTGTCGACAATTTGACCAACTTTGCTGCCACCAGGAATGAAGCTCATGCCCGCCTTCAGAGCGCCTTTGAGACCACCGCCATTTGTGACAGCACTGAGGACTTGAGCACCTTTCGCAATCATACCAACGGGACCAGGGATCATTTGAATGCCTGGGACTTTGGCGACCACAGAGGCCGCTTTCCCGACGACTTTGAGACCCTTCTTGGCGATCTTCTTGATCTTCTTGAACCCTTGCTTTCTAGCAGGCTGTCGAGAGGAGCCATTCGCGTTGACTTGGAAAGATTGACGGCTCGCTCCTCGGTAGGTGGATGGTTCAAAGTAGCTCTCAGCGTTGCGACTGCGTTGGGTAGCCACTCGCTTTTCTCCACGGTAGTTGTTCTTACCACCACGCTTGCGACCAGAGCGTGTCTTCTTTGCTTCACGGTACTGTTCAACGGACTCAACATGCTCATTATGGTGGCCATTGTCCTTGACGTGGACCAGACCACCACTGAGATGGGTGAATTCCTTTCCGTAATGGGTGCTTGTTTGAACCGCGTGGTTGGACTCATGTTGGTCGTGGTGGATTTGACGGCCGGATGCGCCGTACAAACCAAGGAGCACCAAGAACACCGCCACTGGTCTCATGCTTTTGAGGAGAGCTTCAAAAGTGAGGAGGCATGCATGGCGCCAGCCATCGTCGTCAAATCGGTCCTTCTTGTCGCCTCTTGTGACATTCTGTGCTCTGATTGGTCAGCTTAGGGTAATATGGACTGAAATAAAACGATTTGATTGGCTGTTTGAAAAGTACGACAAAAAGGCCATCTGAATTTGATCGCCAGTGTTCGACGACGACAAGACTGCAACCAAAATTCCAAGCATCACAGCTCACATCTGCAGGCACAGTGAGTACATGTGATACTCTTGTCCCCTCTTTACCTTGCTATATAAAGATAGAAGGACGACAGTCGACATTTGGCGATGGATTCGCCTGTCGATTCCATGCTCAACCAACGACAATTGGCTTGCCGAATTGATTCAGGAGATTTGACCGCCGTTTGGATGAATGCAGTCAGTGACAAAGGAAGCGGCATGGCCGAGTGATAATATTGAGTGTATAAACGGATTGAAAGCGGCGTTTGATTGGGTTGAGTAACTTTGGTGAGTGGAAGCGGTACAAGACATATCAATGTTGTATTCCAGTGTCGTCGAAAGACGATTTCGACGCTCAGACGCCTGGTGGCATATTGTCGTGGCGGTATCGACAAGCACGACGACAATTTAAACTTGAACTTGTTGCTTGGGAAATCGAGATTTCGTTAATCTGTAACATCGTTATCGATTCTTGGAGGCTAATGTGGAAAGGCAGATAGATCGACAAAATAAATACCAGCATGTGCATTATGGCTGAGATGGCTCGGTTATCTGCGCTTCGTCACCGGACAAGATAATATCAATCATGTCTCTTTCATACTCGTCTTCGATCTCAGTACTCAAACCCATATCTCCAAAGCTCTGAGATAGTCTCCTTTTCGGGGTCGAAGGGGCTTCGGTTGTGGCAAAGTGCCGACCACAGTACCCTCGTGAGCGAGCATTTCCGTCGCAGCCAGGAAAACGACATTTCAATCGACCTCCATGGCGTTTGCAAACTCCGCGTGCATATACTTGGTTGTGGCAGTCCGCGACATCACAGATGCGTTTCTTGGCATGAAACGTGCACTTTAGTTTGCCATGCGCGGCAACAGGATTGGAGCAGTCATTAAAGTAACAAGTTTGATCCATGGCAGTCCACTTTTGAACTGAACTTGAGCAGGGAGCACTTGTCAAGCGTCTTTCTCAACTGCTGCAGCGATCATAAGGATAAAAGTGATGGTCCGCTCGGGCATTTGACGTGATCACACGTTCAGGTGCTTCGATCCTCCCACGTTTGATCGCAACCACGAAAATGTAAACTCGAGAACACGATGTGACTTCGTTTCCAATGGAGCTGTCGCGATGAGACTGATAAAGCGGCCGTATTTTCGTCAGTCCACTTGTCGAAATTATTGATGAACTAGACTGCTCAACTACAATGTTGAGAGATCGCAATGGTGAATTCATTACTTGCATAGTGTAATCAATTTGTGCAGTATTTCGCCGTGCAACTCGTCGAAGGTTGCCCTTTGAACTACTGATGATGGTCTGATGGACGAACTGTAGGAGGCGCGATATGCTGCAGTGAGCTCTTCTTGGTTAAATTCTTCCCCCGAGCAACCATTCAATCCTTGCTGGGCACTGTCACATTCTTCGCTGGCATCGATTTGATGGAGACACGTGGAATACTAGGTGGACAGCTCGTGTACGACATCAGTGAACGAAATGCATCTTCGTCGCACGAAGGAGAGAAAAGTGTTAAAGGCGGGCGAACAGCCCCAGACAACAATGCATTTAGCATTTACTTTGCATGCTATTCAATTGATTTTGCTTCGCTGCCCTGAAATGCACAGGCTCTCTCAAGATTCACCCCAAGCAAATTCTAATCACCACAAAATGCTCTTTATCATGGATATTTCAAGCTAGCCTTTCCAGACAGGATTGAAGGTAATCAAGGGTCAAACGAGGATTTCCTTGCATCAGAAAGTCGTCTTTTATTATAACGGGCAAGCAAATAGTTAAGCTAACTTTCCTCACTTAACGAAACGAAGAGCAGGAAGAGGAAATCCTCTTCCAGTGATAATTCGAATATTAAACAGCAATAGCATGTGCAACTCAAATGTGTTTAGATTTAGATTGGAGCAATGCGTTTTCTCGCAAAGTGTCGTTGCTAGAAAGTTTCTACCATCTGATTGGCTGATTTGATTTATCCGTTACTTTTTAAGCCAATGAAATGACGATAGAAAAAAATTCACTGTTGTCTGGACAGACCAAGAGTGATCAGATGTTTCGCCAAGGTCAATAGGACGATAAACACATTGAGCGTCAAAGTTACAGCGATGAAAGCTCACAGTCAGTGCGGTTTCGTTATACGAGGACCAATAACTGCTCTTGCCACTCCATTGAACTCGTGTAAAGCTCTTCCCATTAGTGATGTGTGTTTAATGTCAACGTACTCATTATCAACGGTTATATCCATCCATTTTGCATGTTAGCCGCTAAATCTAGTCGAGTCTAGGAGAGGCTGCACAAGTTCATTCAAACTTATTCTATTAACCTAATTTACTTGTGAGGGATAATGCTACGCACGATTGTATATAATGAACGTGGGGTTGATACACCGTTTGGACCATTTTAGTTTCGAGAAACTTGTCAAGCTTGTTCAATTGTCCGACCGCCGTAATCGTGCAACAGAATGTCAATCATATCCTGTTCGAACTCGTCTTCAATGTTGAGAGTCAATGTCATATTTTCAAAGCCCACAAGCGATGGTGTTTCCATGATCGGAGTGACTTCGGTCGATAGTAAGTGGCGAGCACAGAGTCCCCGTGAACGAGCATTTCCACTGCAACCAGCAAAGCGACATGGCCGTCGACCCCCATGGTGTATACAATGACCGCGCGCGTACACTTGATTGTGGCAGTCGGGGGCTTTACATATGCCTTTCTTGGAATGAAAAGAGCACTTCAATTTTCCTGGTCGGGCGACAGGATTGAAGCAGTCTCTGAAATAGCAGGTTTGATTCATGGCAGTCAGAATTCGAACTGAGTCCAATCGTCTAACAGCCATTGAGCGACATGATTGCTGAAAATGAATGTCATAAAATTGTTGTTTCAAGCTGGGTAGCGTGTGTAACATCACTACGTTGCACATCTTATAAACCATATTTTGGTCAATAACACAGATTATGACAGACACGATCGATATCTTATCGATGTATAATGACAACCCAGGACTCGCGATAAGCTTGCACAGAGAAAGCCATCGCACCATGTCGTATTGGAGGAGAAAGAAAGAAACACTGCCCCAAGCACTTGTATGTTGGGGATTTGTGAGGGTGAATACTTGGGTATTTTACAGTACAGTACAGTACTCGAGCAATTTTCCACAACGATGCAATGAGGACTGACTACAAGTACTTAATGATTCCCACATGGTTATTAATTGTTCGCGCTCGTTCCTGCGAACCAAGTAGCTCATCAGCATGGAAGATTCACGCCTACGCCTTTTTGTAGTCGGAGGACACAAGTTCCTTACCAGATTGTATTCATTAGGAAGCTGCGACGCTCTTGCTTCATGAACGATATCTCGGACTAGTCAAATGAATATTACTTCCAAATTTATCTGTGGTGGATAGCTTGAGCAAATATTAAGACCCGAGGGTCTTTGCCTGCGTGATAACAACGTCTTAGTAGTAATTGGCGACTTAACTCTTTCTCACATCGCCAACTAATCAAAGCGCGGAAGCGTATATTCTGTTTCGATGATATATTAAGCGTAACACAGGAGTGGCTTGTGGTCATGAAGCATCTTCGATCCACATTGGAGCAAAGCAAACACTTAATGGTTGTCCCCGAGACCGTTGCCAGGCTGTTGCTGACATTTGATTGGCTGAGGGGTTCTGTCCGTTATGATTTGGACCAATCAAAATCATGAAACAGTAAAATTCAGTTCATGACTTCATTGGCATACTAGTAAGTGAGTCCTCATGACATTTGTGTGCAGTTGCAGCTCTCATTTTCTCGCTTTATGCATTGCAATTTTACACCGACTTAATGCCGTAGCTGATTCTCCAGTAACTTTAGTCACCATAAACGCTATATCATGAAAACAAACACAACTATATTTTTGCTTAACATTGATCGCGGCGGGTATCATGAAGGCTACCATCGCGCAAGATCGTGGCGACGTTCACGCGGCCATAACCGAAGCGGTTGTTGGGCCAAGCCGTGTCGAGAGTGCCGTTACAGTTGGGGCCACCCAAGGCGGTCTTGTTGCGGTATTTACCGTAGTACCAAACCGGTGGTTCCGTCGTATTAAGGGGCTTTTGGTCGGTCGTCTTGACCAAATAGTTCTTGATTTCGTCAAAGGTCAAGTTCTTTTGAGCGCTCTTCAACAAAGCTACGACACCAGATACATGGGGCGAAGCCATGGAGGTACCAGCTTCTTCGACGTACGACGTATCACTCGAGATGTCGACGGACAAGGTGAAGAAACCAGGGGCAGACACATCAGGCTTGATGATCACCTCACTCTTTCCAGTGGCAGGGTCAATCACTTGGATTGCACCCTTGGACGAGAAAAAGGCAAGTGTCGTTGGATCATCTTCGTACGAACCGATAGCCCCGACACCAATGACACCCTTGTAGCCACCAGGGAAATCAGTCGTACCGCAATCAGCTCCATCATTGCCGTTGGCGAAGACAGGAATAGTACCGGCAGCCTTCCAGGCAGCAACAGCCTCTTCCATCCAAGGGTCATAGATGTTGTCACCACCCCACGAGTTGTTCACCACATCAGCACCAGCACTGCAGTCAGCGTTGCTTCCATCGGGATCCGTTGGACACAAAACGAATTGCGCGCAATCCAAAAGATGGTCACCATCGCCATCGCCTTCGTACAAGCCCAAGCACGAGATGAATTGAGCACCAGGGGCCACGCCAATACCAAAGTCGCCAACCATGGTACCAATCGTGTGCGAGCCATGACCATCCGTGTCGTAGGCATTCTTAGTCTTGTTGTATGGATCGAACCAACCCTTGGATGAGCGGTACTTGGCCTTGATGGCTTCGTGGGTGATCAACACGCCCGTATCAATGGAGGCCACGACGACACCAGAGCCATTGTAGTACTTCCAAATTTGAGGAGCCCCGACGGTTTCAACCCCCCATTGGTTTGGAGTAGCAGCTTCAGGTTTCACGGCAGGCTTGTCGTTCTTGATGACATTTGGGATCTTGTACTGGCCCAAACGGATGCTGTCAATTTGGACAACTTGAGCAGCATTCGACAACTTGTTAGCGAGGTCGGAATCGACATCACTAATCGTGAGACTGTTGGCAATCCACGTCTTCTTGTACTTCTTGCCGTCCAAGAGGCTGCCCAGCGCCTTGACTCCATTGTCGTTGAGCTGTGTTAGTGCCTCATAAACCTTCTGGCGGGCATCAGCAGATGGTAGGCGCTGCGCTTCGATCTTGCTCAAGATGTCATATGTCGAGCCGAGCTTGACGCGGACGGTTGTCTTGCCATTCTGCTCGATTTCCCGGGCAGCCGATGGGGTGATCTTGGCTTGAGCAAGCGCAACAGCGCCAGCAAGAATCAAAGCGGTCTTCATTTTTGAAGAGCAAATTCAGGAATGTCCAGATGCTGAAAATGCGGACACGGTGGGTTGTAGAAAGGGGCCTCCTTTCTTCCGACCAGATCACCCTTCATGAGTAACACACGAGAAAGTACGCCTTGAGCTGAACCCTATCAGCAAAAACAATCACACCAGGTAGTCCAAGTTAAAATTTGCACCAGGAGTCAGCTCTTGGACATTGCGTCGATTGTCATGTCATCTAGTTATCCAAGGCAAGTCTCTACGTCGTTGTCATGAGCGAACACTCTTCTTGGTGAGGTTTGAATGTACTTGACAGCTGAGGTACATCAAAGAATTCTGGAGAAGTCTCGTATAGAAAGAGGTCACTGGGTGCAATTGTTGTCCAACCTTGTCAATACCATGTCGTGAATATGGACTAGTTGGAGAATGAACTCGAGGTCGACGGAGGACTCCGCCAAGCGGAGCAATGTCAGCTCTCTGCCATGGACGAAGGAGATGGAGGAAGAGAAGACATGTGCAATGTGTGAGTTACCCTGTTGTACTTCATCTCAATTCGTTGCAATGCCCCACAGACGGTAGAATCCACTCAACCAACAACCAATCGCAACGATGAAAGCCGTTTTGTCGCTATCAATATGGGCGACAACCTCGGAAAAGTACGACGTCCAGCTGGCATGACACCACTCTGTTGATTAAGCAGTCTTTGCCGCCGATGGAGGAATCGAAGTCTTGTTGAACCAAGATCGCCAGCCCATCAGGACGTGGGTGTATTCCATGAGCAACATGTTCTTCTCAGCCAAGCCGACTGAGCGTCCATTTTGAATCCATGACGCATCAAGCTGACGCACTCCTTCACAGTCATACAGGTCCGTATCAGGCGAATTGACAATCTGGAGATTGAACATTCCAAACGAAGTGAAACTCCATTTGTCCTCTTGCAAATTGTGCACCTTTTGAGTGTTTACTTGTACTTACTACATATGTACTCGATGCAAAGTCAGTACGTTCTTACAACCTCTCGACTGATCCAGCGCTTTTTCATGCCACTAGCACAACTAAAAAGCATAGACTCATGGTCAAGCTAGCTCAATCAGCGGTCTTTCTGCTTGATTGACCTCATGCTTGACCAACAACTTATTGTAGTAGTCCTATTAGCCCAGCTGTGAGTGGGTAAGTCCATATGCAAATTGTGCTCAGCTGTAGACGAGGCACAGTGCCAGGGGTATTAATGCTTGAGCAACCAGAACGGCAAGTGCAAACTGAGCAGGGCAAAAGAAACCTCTCGCTGAAACTGCATGTAATTGGATTTGGGCGATTGAACGACTCGACTCTACAGCATTCGTCAAGGAAAACTTCATAAAGTCTTCTTGTCTAAAAAATTGGACGGATCAGGCATATGCCGTCTTTGGGTGGTGGCTGAAACGGTACCACAAAAAATGATAACTACAAAGTGCAAACTCTTGAGGTTGCCATTCTACAATTTGCTTCCGACCATGAAAGCTGCATTGATTCTCGCTACTGCGCTGGCCGTCTCCCAAGCCAAGATCACCCCCTCGGCGTCCCGCGAGATCGAACAAAGCGGCAAGACCACTGTCCGCGTCAAGCTCGCCTCTACCTTCGACGTCTTGGCCAAGATTGAAGCCCAGAAACTCCCAGCTGCGGACGCCCGTCAAAAGGTTTACGAAGCGCTTACCCAACTCAACGAAGATGGTGTCAAATCGCTCGGCAGCCTCTTGGACGGCAAGAAGTTCAAGAAGTCGTGGATTGCCAACTCCCTCACGATCAGCGATGTCGACGCTGACTTTGCCAACAAATTGTCGAGTGTCGCCCAAGTCTCCAAGATCGATAGCATCCGCGTCGGTCAATTCAAGATCCCTGAAGTGATCAAGAACGACAAGCCCGCCTCCAAGCCTGAAGCTGCCGCCGCCAATCAATGGGGTGTCGAAACTGTGGGTGCTCCTCAAATCTGGAAGTACTACAACGGCTCCGGCATCGTCGTCGGCTCGATCGACACGGGCGCGTTGATCACCCACGAAGCCATTAAGGCCAAGTACCGCTCCTACAAGGGTTGGTTCGATCCTTACAACAAGACCAAGGTTGCCTACGACTCCGATGGCCACGGTTCCCACACCATCGGTACTATGGTCGGTGACTTCGGTATCGGTGTTGCTCCTGCCGCTCAATTCATTTCGTGCTTGGGCTTGTACAAAGGCGATGGTGACGGCGACAGCCTCCTCGAATGTGCCCAATTCATGTTGTGCCCAACCGACCCCGATGGCTCCAACCAAGACTGCAAGGCCGGTGTGGATGTCGTCAACAACTCTTGGGGTGGTACCTATGACTACGATGACTGGATGGAAGCTGCTGTTGCTGCCTGGAAGGCTGCTGGTACGATCCCTGTCTTTGCCAACGGCAACGAAGGTTCTGCCTGCGGTACGACTAGTTTCCCAGGTGGCTACAAGACTGTCATTGGTGTCGGTGCCATCGGTTCGTACGAAAACGACCCAACTGCTTTGGCATTCTTCTCGTCCAAGGGTGCCGTCCAAGTCCGTGATCCTGCCACTGGAAATACCGAAGTGATCATCAAGCCTGATGTGTCTGCCCCTGGTTTCTTCACCTTGTCCGTCGACATCTCGAGTGATACGTCGTACGTTGAAGAAGCAGGTACCTCGATGGCCTCCCCTCACGTTTCCGGCGTGGTCGCTTTGTTGAAGAGCGCTCAAAAGAGCTTGACCTTTGATCAAATCAAGAACTACTTGATCAAGACAACCGACCAAAAGCCCCTCAACACCACGGAACCCCCGGTTTGGTACTACGGCAAGTACCGCAACAAGACATCCATTGGTGGCCCCAACTGCAACGGCACTCTTGACGCGGCTTGGCCCAACAACCGCTTCGGTTACGGCCGCGTAAACGTCGCCACGATCTTGCGTGATGGTAGCCTCCACGATACTCGTCGTGACCAATGTTAAGAAGCAACTACAGTACATTAATGTAGTACAGTCTAGATACACTCAATGAAAAACTTTGTCAACTTTGTGAAAGACTTTGTCATCTTGAACACAACACGACGATTGTTCTCGTCACAGACAAGTTTTGGCACACGGTGACTTTGGTGGCTTCATGCAGCCTCGAAAGTCAAGGGCGTCAAGGAGTACTGTACTGAACTTTCAAGCAAAAGAAATACTAAAGTAAATTGGAACTGTAAACACAAGTTGTATTTCTATTCGAGTCAAGCCACCGCATTGAGCATGAAGTGATAAATAGGCTACGATCAACACACTTCGACGGGGCTATTTTCAGAAATCGAAGGCGGGGGAGATGATTCGGGCTTGCTTCGTTTCTTGTCGATGCTTGTAGTCGAGCAGAACGAGTCAGTATTCGTCGTTTCAAAGCCATGTTCGATGAGTTCTTTCTTTTTCTCCTCCGAACGCTTCGTGCGGATCTTCTTGACAATCGTTTGAGCATCACCGGCTTTTAGTGAGTTCAGGTCGACGCCCTTTTGACTCTTTTGCTTGGCAAGCATTTCATTGCGCTTCTTTGTTTCAACTTCACGGCGCAACTATAAAAATCGTCAGCACATAAACATCAAGTGGTTAAAGAATACCCGTCGCTCTTCAGCAATGCGTTTGCGTTCGTTGTCACGATCGGCGGCTTGAAGCATTTGAGCAAAGCTCACAAAAATTGAAAAGAATGAGTCAGGACCCATGCCTGCAGCCTCAGGGTCTTCGCCAAACCACTTCACGCACTCACTGAACCAAGCCAACATCTCTTCAATCTCGGTCATGACTGCTTTTGATGTCTCTTGAGCGCGTTCGGAAAACTAATTCAGTTGTCAGAGGATACAGCGAACAAACGAAAACGTACCGGTCCGACTGCAGTCTGGAAGGCATCATTTTCAGGTACGTTGGGCAGATTTTTGTGGGCTTCCAGTTCCTGCACGACCAAGTCGGCAGCTTTTCGAATCGCTGACTCGCCAGCCTTGAGGATTTGATGTGTAACACGGCTGGCTTCTTGGATAGACGGAAGGGCATCGATAAAGTTGAGCCAGTCTGGTTGCTTTTGTCGCAAAATGATTGCCAAGTAGTTGAGCAATGTCATGCTATTATCTGCAGCCTTGACTTGCACGAGTTTAAGCAAGATGCTCAATTTGAATCCAGTAGCAGAACCTAATTCCTCCGTCAGAATTATAGATAACACTTTCGCCAGTCGTACCGCGGGCAGTGCCTTCATTCAACGCATTTCCCAATTGCAAGACCAACTTCAAAATTTGAGGAATCGCTTCATTTGCTTTTAGCTCTTTGCACGTTGAGGCCACGCTCGAGATCAGACGGCGTTGTTCCTGAGCAAACGAGCGTTAGTCTGTAAAGCCAAGTATGTTTATCCACCTCGACATTCGAGTCAAACTGCATTGTTGCCAGCACGGCTTGGAGACGAGTAAGGAAACGAGGCACGGTGGAAATTTCCATGAAGTATTGTTCGGCATCACCGAGCATCTTGACGTCTCCAATGTACCTAGTAGATGCATGTTTCGCAAAGATTTCTATTCAGGTCGAGACGTACTCTTTCACAGTGGTGATTTCTTCACCCTCAGGGGCAAATTGAATCAATGCGGCAACCTTTTCACTTGACAGTATGTCTCGGTCAACTTCCAAAATTGCACGCTTAATCTCAGGATATGGCAAACGGAATCGAGCCAACATAATGCCTTAAGTCACGTCAGTGATTTCAGTAAAAGATCCAATCGCATACCGATATTGTTGGCACGTTTGACATCAATCAAACCAATTCGTGTTGCTGCCTTTTTCTTCATGCCAGGCTTCTTCGCAGTCTTTTCCTTGCTTGGCGGTGGAGCGCTGGCAAAGAGCGTCACGAGTTGCTCCAAGTGTTGGCTTTCAGGGGTTTCGTTTGTGCTACAAAAGAAGACGTCAGTTCAATGTGTTGGATCTTCGCCATACTCAATGCCAGCCCAGAGCGTGGTTTCCTTCACTTCAGCTTGGACTGGTTCCCAATACAAGGCACGCAACTTCGGTTTCGCTTTGATCTTGGCAACAAATTTCATGGCGTTAAGTGTCGCGCCCATCGAAGCGCCAGACTTCTCAGCCTTTTCTTCCTTCTTCTCCACAACTGGTGCATCTGGTGTTGCGAGTAGAGCATAGTCCAATCCTTCAGCCTTCATTTTCATTTCAATCTGCGGCGGTGGCATGCCCATGGATTGGAGTTTCAAATACTTGCTGTACTGGGGATGGTCTTTGACGAGGACTGGAGCCTTAGGAGTGCTGGGTTCTTCACCCTTTTCAGGGATCTCCTTGTCGGGAGTCTCAAGCAAATCAGGATCCAACCCTTCAGCTTTCATCTTGAGCATGATTTGTGGTAGTGGCATGCCCATCTTTTGTAGCTTGAAGTACTTGGCATAGCTTGGGTGCTCCGCGACCTTGATCATAGCCGGCTTCTTGGGTGCTGCTTCCGACAGATTTTCTGGGAGCATCGCGTCTGGCGTGTCTAATACATCAGGGTTTAATCCTTCGCTGGATGCTTTGAGCTTGATTTGCTCCAAAGGCATGCCTAAGAACAGATCAGATGAAAATCATCAAGCGTAAAAACAACGTACCCATCTTCATGAGCTTGAAGAATTTAGCATAAGCTGGGTGTTCCTTGGCAGCAATCATTGTCGCAGCACCAACAGCTAGGAGCTTCTTGCCATCTTCACCGACCAAAGTTTCTGGAGCTTCAAGCAAAGCAGGATCAAATCCTTCCGATTCCATTTTGAGTTGGATTTGTGCTGGAGGCATGCCCATTTTACTCAATTTAAAGAATTTGGCGAGTGCTGGGCACTCGTCAGCACGAACGCCAGCCGAAACTGCAGATGGCAATTTCTTGCCGTCCTCACCGACAAGTGTTTCAGGGGCATTAATTAGTTCAGGATCAAAGCCTTCCGATTGCATCTTGAGTTGAATTTGTGGTGGAGGCATGCCCATTTTACTCAATTTAAAGAATTTGGCCAGTGCAGGGCATTCGTCCGCGCGCATTCCCGCGGCTGCTGGAACGAATTTTTTGCCTTCATTGTCCACCAAGGTTTCTGGTGCTTCGAGAAGAGCAGGGTCAAAACCTTCGGATTGCATCTTGAGCTGAATTTGAGGAAGAGGCATGCCCATCTTGCTCAATTTAAAGAATTTGGCCAAGGCAGGACACTCATCGGCGCGAATGCCTGCAAAAGGCGCTTCAACAACCACAAATTTCTTGCCATCGTTATCGACCAGAGTTTCCGGAGACTCAAGGAGAGCAGGGTCAAAGCCTTCAGACTGCATCTTGATCTGGATTTGAGGTGGAGGCATGCCCATCTTGCTTAGTTTAAAGAATTTGGCCAGAGCAGGACACTCATCAGCGCGGACACCAGCAAAAGGTGCTTCAGCGGCAACGTATTTCTTGCCCTCAGCATCAACCAACGTCTCGGGTACTTCAAGCACATCACTATCGAACCCTTCAGCTTGCATCTTCAGTTGAATTTGGGGTAATGGCATGCCCATTTTCTTCAACTTAAAGAACTTGAGAAGAGCTGGACATTCGTCTGCACGGGTAACGCCATCCGGAAGAGAGGGGGCTTTAATTGGTGGTACGAATTTCTTTCCTTCAGCGTCCACGAGTGTTTCAGGAGTATCAACAAAAGCAGGATCAAAGCCTTCCGATTGCATCTTGAGTTGAATTTGTGGTGGCGGCATGCCCATCTTACGCAGTTTAAAGAATTTAGCCAAGGCTGGGCACTCATCGGCTCGCATACTGCCGTCCGATTCCTCCTACTCTCAGTTAAATTTCCACGTAATTTGACCTAACACCGACCTTTACTTTGTCCTTCTTGTCATCATCATCGACAGGAATCATTTTCTCAAGCATTTCCAGCAACTTAGTATCGAGAGCAGGATTTTCAGACCCCATCTTGAGTTGAACTTGTTCAACAGGCATGCCCATACCAAGCAGTTTGCAATACTTTCGATAGTCTTCATGGTCCTTTACCATGACCAAGCCATTATTTCTTGCCTTGGCTGACGAAGATTTGGCTGACGCTTGCTTGGGAGGTGGCGTGTAATTATCAAGCCACGAAGGGTCCAAGTTTTCCTTCCGCATCTTCACATGAATTTGCGCTTCAGTCATACCCATCGTCCGGAGCTTGCGGAAACTCACAAGGCGTCGCAGTACTTCATCATCTTCGTCCTCTTCCTCTGATGAATCCGTCTCATCCGTCTCGGATGAGTCATCCATGGTGGTTCGATTGCCCATGAGTGCAATTGGACCAATGGCCGGGGACGCCAAGTCGGGCTCACGTTCTGCCAAGAACGTCGTAAATTTGTCACGAGCTTGGAGCAGCGTCTTGCGATCTTGGAAGCTCAATTCGTATTGACGCACCTCTTCAACAGGAGAAAGAAGTGCAATTTCCTTTGTCACACGCTCGGCCATTGCCCACATTTCCTTACCGAGCACAGTTTCCGATGGAATAAAGAGAAGCTGTTGCAAGATAGATAAGAGGCAGTCTCGCAAAAATTCGTCCACTTTGACTCGAGCAAGAAGCGAGTCGATCACCGACTCGATCGAGCTCAAATCTGTGCTGCCATACAGCGTGTCCTTGCGATCGTCTTCCATGAAAAGCTCAAACACTTCGATTTGCTTCTCGACATTGTCAAGTTGCTCTCGCATGAGCAGCTGAACAGGCGTCAGATCGGAATCGTCTTCATCGGATCCACTTTCATCACTTTGATCTTCGAAACTGGCCATTTCGTAAAGGTTGTTGGGAAGAGAATGGCGAGGCATGAAGAGACTGCTGCTACTGTCATCTCCGGATGCATTCAGGTCTTGCAAAGGTTGAAGAAGCTCCGTTTCTGTCACCGAGGCAGTCACTTGATGACCTTCAGGCACAGAATTTGCTTGAGAAGCTTCAGCTTTGGATTCTTCAGGTGGAACAATTGAACCTCCATTTTCTGTCGTTTGTTTTTGTGGTGGTAAAGCAGCACCCACCAGTGGAGATGGCTTTGGTTCATCCGCTTTGCTATCCAAGGGCGATTTTGATGGCTCCGAAGTTTCTTTTACACCAGAGGTGGTGGAAACAGGGCTTTTTGGTGGACTTTTTGGGAGGGTTTTCGTCTGAACTGGTGGGAGCGGCGGCGCTGGATTACTGCTTGATCGTACAAGAGCTGGAGGAGTTGTAATGGCTCGTGTTAAGGTTGGCGCTGTGGTCGCACTGTTTGCAGTAGGAGTATTATTGCTTGTTGGCAGTTTCTTGGGGGCTTTCGACGCCGATTTCTTGCGAATCTTCGCCGCTTGTTTGTACATGGCATTACTTTTAGTGCGAATTTCCTCGAAGTATTCACCGATGCCGAGCATCATGAAATCCTGACGGATCGCCACACGCGTTTCAACACGCAAGCCTTTATTGACGAGGATGTTGATGAAACTCAGCACGTCTTCTTTGAAGAGTAAATTGTATCGAGTCGACTTTAAAGCATCGCGAAGACACGTAAATCTACGGCGCAAAATATAGTTTCTGAAAATCATGGCAATCAACGTACCGGACTCGTTCGCCTTTGGCTTCCATGTAATGTGAAAAACTATGAACGACAGCAGCATGGCCTTCAGCACTGTTGTAGCAAATAATCCCGAGGACTTGGAGCGTGATTTTCTTCACGTCGCTGTTCTCCGTGTGAAAACACAACGCAAGCTTGTCCACAAGGCCAAGAGTATGTGTGATGGCATCGATCCCGCTCGCAAAATGCGAGAGCGACAACAAAATTCGCAGAATGACTTCGCAAAATCGACTCGCCTTGTCAAACTAGACATATAAATGACCGTCGAATCTCTGGAAATAAAAGGAAATGACATACCGATTTGTAGTAGTGTTCGATCGAAAATGGCGATGGCTCGGGCATTTTCATCGCGAGGTAATCCAAACCGTATGAGACGATAAATTGATCTGTCCATTCTGGCGTGCTGGCAGAAATCTTGCGCTGCAGCGTCTCGAGCACTTGCAGTCCTTTGTTGTCCCAATTGAGCTCTACAAGAGACTCCGCCATTTTGATGGCGTCGGCAATGTAGACTTGGGTGTCGTCGCTTTCGTTTTGCTTGGCCCTATGTAGGTCAGGTGAATACAGCGCTCTTCAAAAGGGGAAATCGACGTACGACCACACGATTTGCCACTTATGCTCAAGCTGTTCAATGCGCACGAGTTCGTCCAAGACGTCTTCCGGTACATGGCGCTTGACAAGCAAGTCTCGATACATTTCGTTCACGAGATCTTCCGAGGGAAGAGGGGGAATATGCAGTTTTGGTTTCTTTGCATCAGTCGTCGTGGGCAAACGGTCTTTGAAAAAGCCACGAAAATAGTTCAGTTTGTCTTGGAAGGTTCCATCTTGAGCCTTCTCGGTCGACACTTGAGACGCCGCTGAAGTCACTGGGGCGCTTGGTGCCCCCGATGCAAATCCAGCCAGCGACATACTTGTACTCCGAAGGAAGCTTGTGAAAGTCTGTGGCTTTGGCTTGACTTCGACATCCTCTGCTTCGCGCCGAAATTCCAATCGAAGGGGCCAAGCAGAGATGTCCGCTTGGAGGTTAGCAGCCAGTGCAACAATCGCGTCAAAGAGCATGTCATCGACTCTGGAGTTATGCATTTGCATCAAGATATCCCTTTCTTTGACGCGTCCCGTGAGCTAGCATGTTATTGTCACGCATACGGACAACAAAACAAGAGAGTACCTCGATATAACCGCGTTTTCCGTCCTTCACGGGGCGGAATCCTTTGACGATCGCGCCAGTCTGTGCATGGGGATTTGAAATGTGTCGTGCTCGCAAGTCAAGTCCGAGTGGACCGCGTTCAGGGACTTCCACTGTGAATACGAGCGCCCGCGAACCTGCATTTGTGTTGGAATAGATGCTGCGGAGCGCAGGATTCACGCCTGCTTCGTGGGCCGACGAGACAGATTGAGACCGACGCCTAGAAACACGTTAACGTGAGACTTCCTCGGGCTGTATCGCTGTCTCGGTTGCTTACAAGCTCAAATAGTTCATTAGTCGTCGTCTTGAGTCTTTTTGTCGGCCGAGTCACTTTGTTTATTGGGATGATGGGTTGCAGTTTATAAAATATTCCATCTATACTTGATATTTGTATAGAAAATAAAATCGACTTTTATTACGACGGCCAAATTTCATTGACCGCAAGAGGCTGACTTGATGACTCGACGCTCAGGATGGGGCTGTCGCTTCTGTTGACAATCGGCGCTATGGACCCACTCCTCATGATGGGAAGCTCCCTCCCATGAATATATTTACCCATGGGGAATCAGTTTCGCATGATCTAAACGAGTAAGGAATCGAATTCGGCCGAACTGGAGATCGTCAGGCGCGCCATATGAAGACATGGTGTATTCTACGTTGGACAACGTGCTGCTTGTCGTGTGGAAATAATTTGACGTCGCACGGATATTGCTTGTTGTCAAGTTTACCAGCCTAAATGCCCCTGTCTGCTTTGATCTTGCCTACTGCAATAGGGCATTCTTGGCTTGGTGAGCATTTTTCCGTTGTTGTCATGTCTAATCTTTCACTTGAGTAGAATAGGATACATAAACGACAAACTATCTCTCGTGGAGCAAATCGGGCATGCAGTGGTCACGCTCGTTGTGGATCCTGCCATGTCGACAACGGAGATTTCCAGAACTGCCCCAAGTTTCGAGAAAGCAAGAACCTAGCGCTGCGCACAATTCCTCCTTCGATCACGATCCCCCTGGCAAGCATACCTTTCAATGACAATGGATGTTCACGTCGACGACGGACATCTCTACAAGCTCGAGTCGTTGCCTTCTTGCTTGAACAGTCATTGAGGAAGGAGGCGGTATCGACTAATAAACCCATCTCAATAGAAGTCATTCCTGAAGACCTTACTGCCCTGACGTCCTCTTGTCGCTCTGTGAAGCGTGGAAATAACTCCATGCTGTCTACTAAACTCAGCAGGATGATGACACAGGAAGACGACGCAAAAGATTGAAAATGTTGCTTGTTGACGACAACTTAGATGTGCTACACATTCATTCGTGTGTTGAAATTGGCCGCCGCTGAAGTAGGGGAATGGCGATCTGCATTAATTGCTGCTGCCGCATCCGCCACTTCATTCCACTCCTCGGGGGACAAAGACACGAGCGCAGCGCCAGCGTTCTCGACAATACGAGTCGACGATTTCGTACCAGGAATTGGAAACACGTCGTTGCCTTGAGCATGCACCCATCCAAGAGCAAGTTGAGCAGGCGTGACGTTCTTCTCCTTCGCAAGCTCGAAGAAACGAGCGACCTTGGCCTTGCTTTCCGCAAGTTTCTCTTGATTAAAGCGAGGAAGAGTGCGACGTCGATCGTTATCTTCCAATTTGTCAAAGGCGTTGATGTCCGTGAGAAAGCCACGGCTCAATGGCGAATAGGCTACAATCCCAACCCCGAGTTCGCGAGCGGTCGGAACCACAGCTTCTTCCAAATCACGCGTCTGCAACGACCACTCCATTTGGATAGCCGTGATCGGATGAATAGCATGAGCACGACGCAGCTCATCAGGTGTGCATTCGGACAGACCAATGTACTTGATCGTGCCTTCTTCCACAAGCGATTTCAGCAAAGCCACAGTTCCTTCAATTGGAGTGGTGGGATCCATGCGATGCATATAGTAGAGATCAATGTAGTTTGTTCCAAGACGCTTCAAAGAGTCGGCCAGTTGCGAACGAATCGTCTCTTCTTTGCCCGACACAACCATCTTGCCGTCTTTGAAAACAACGCCAAACTTGGTCGCAATCACAAACTTGTCTCGTCCGTGTTGCTGGATCGCTTTTCCCACGAGTTCTTCGTTGTAAAAGATGCGATCTCCGCCAGCTCTGGGGGATTGATACACCCACGCCGTGTCGAGCATGTTGATGCCGAGCTCAAGCGCTTTCGATATCGTGCGGAGGGACTCTTCCTCTTGAGCGATATGGTCAACCTTGTCATAAGCCATGGTCATTCCCATGCAGCCAAGACCTTGCGCCGAGCAGACGAGGCCTTGCGAGCCAAGAGGACGTTGAGGGACTTGAGCCATTGTTGTCAGTCGAAGGAAAATTGAAAAATGAAATTGAATGATCAGGCAATCATCACCATCGGAGTCTGTCGCAATGTTGATTTGTATTTTGCATGAATTACTAATCAACAGCACTTCAGTGACAAAATGACGAATCATTCCAGTACTGGATTTAACATGTAAGTTGGTGTAAGCATTCCCAACGAAGTGATGCCAAACTGCCAGCCATGTTGAATTCAGTGCTCCAGCGTGACAATCCTTGGCTCGACTGTAATTTTCTATTGATAGATATGGCGTTGTGATAGCGCTCGGCGTTGGCGATGCAATACGTCCTGAGTTGTATAGGAGATGACTGTTGGATTTTTTCGAATGAGGCGCGCACGACAGAGTTCGGTAAGCGAGATGAAATAGCATGGGAGCATTGGTTGGACTTGGTTTGAAGTGACTGACTGACTTCGGGTAACAAACTCAGGGTGCAACGACTCAAGAGTCTTTGCATCTTCATATCAATCGCCAAAGGTCGTAGAAAATCACGTGGTGACTTGTGCAGAATCTTCAATTCGGCAAAAAAGATTTATTCATCTTGCTGGGAAGCTCAAGTCGTTGCTGGGGCTTCCTGTTTCCAAGCCACTCAAGAACACGATATCGGCAACCTCCATCTCAACGCAGTCTTTCTCGAAGGCCTTACTATGCTGACAGGCTCAAGTTGCTGTGAGAGGCAGGAAACAAAACGACAGATTGTAAACGATTCTCGTTGACTGCTTAGATGAGCTACACATTCAATCGAGCGTTGAAATTGGAAGCCGATGCACTGGGGTAATGGCGCTCTTCATTGATTGCCGCTGCCGCTTCCGCCACTTCTTGCCATTCTTCCGCGGACAAGGAAAGAGTAGCAGCAACGGCATTCTCGACGATTCGAGTCGATGATTTGGTGCCTGGAATAGGGAACACGTCGTTGCCTTGAGCATGCACCCATCCAAGGGCAAGTTGAGCAGGCGTGACGTTCTTCTCCTTGGCCAGTTCGAAGAAGCGAGCGACCTTGGCTTTGCTTTCAGCTAACTTCTCTTGATTGTAACGAGGAAGTGTTCGTCGACGGTCATCGGCTTCGAGATTGTCAAATGCGTCAATGTCGGCCAGAAAACCTCGGCACAATGGTGAATACGTCACAATCCCAACCCCGAGTTCACGAGCGGTCGGAACCACAGCTTCTTCCAAGTCACGCGATTGCAACGACCATTCCATTTGGATAGCCGTGATCGGATGAACAGCATGCGCACGACGCAGTTCATCAGGTGTGCATTCGGACAGACCAATGTACTTGATCTTGCCTTCTTCCACAAGCGATTTCAGGACGGCCACAGTTTCTTCGATTGGCGTGTCAGGATCCATGCGGTGCATGTAGTAGAGATCAATGTAGTTGGTACCAAGGCGTTGCAACGAGTCGGCCAGTTGCGAACGGATGGTCTCCTCTGATCCCGACACAACCATGCCACCTTCCTTGGGTACGAAGCCGAACTTGGTCGCAATCACAAACTTGTCACGACCATGCTGCTTGATGGCTTTGCCGACAAGTTCTTCATTGGTAAAGTTGCCGCCTCCACCAGCACCAAACGATTGATAGATCCACGCCGTGTCGAGCATGTTGATGCCAAGCTCGAGCGCTTTCGAGATGGTCCGGAGCGATTCTTCTTCTTGGGCCGCACGATCAAAGTTGCCATAGAAGGCGGTCATTCCCATGCAGCCAAGGCCTTGCGCCGAGCAGACGAGACCTTGCGAGCCAAGAGGACGATGAGGAACTTGGACCATGTTGAAAGACGAAAATTGAAAAGTGACTTCTTGGCATCCTCGTACTGATTCATCCGGATAATTTGTCAAGGATTGGTATTTTTCGTGAATTTGCGCAACCAACACGACAACGACACTGAACTGAAGTCGAAATGAACTTGATATCTCGCAAACAAACAACTTTGAAACCCAGAGAGTCGATGCCAAAGGTCAAACATTACTTTAGATGCAACAAATGCCAGGAAATACTGTCCTTAGGGCTCCTAATCCAGCAATTTGTCAAGCCAAATTGACGTGACTCTTAGGCGATCGCTCAGAGGATATTCAAGACAGCTATGACGAAATGGACGCCGTTAGAAGTTTTATTTGACGAGTGCAGCCTTGTATCACGCTATCTAGTCTGGAAGACGAACAACACGTGACTTTGTCTGTCATTATTGAGCCAGCTACACATTCATGCGAGCATTGAAATTGGTGGATGTTGCGAATGGGAAATGACGCCCTTCATTGATGGATCCAGCAGCATCCGCCACATCTTGCCATTCCTCGGCTGTTAAAGCAATCAAAGCAGCCTGAGCATTCTCGACAATACGCGTAGATGATTTCGTGCCTGGAATTGGAAACACGTCTTCGCCTTGAGCGTGGACCCAGCCAAGGGCTAATTGTGCAGGTGTTAGGTGTTTCTCCTTCGCCAACTCAAAGAAACGAGCGACCTTGGCTTTGCTTTCCGTGAGCTTGTCTTGGTTGAAACGAGGAATTGTCCCGCGGCGATCACTCGCGTCCAACTTGTCAAATGCTTCAATGTCAGCGAGAAAGCCTCGACTTAATGGTGAATAGGCGACAATCCCCACGCCAAGCTCACGAGCGGTAGGGACCACAGCGTCCTCTAAATCTCGCGTCTGCAACGACCATTCCATTTGAATAGCAGTGATCGGATGCACAGCATGCGCACGTCGGAGTTCATCAGGTGTACACTCCGACAGACCGATGTATTTGATCTTTCCCTCGTCGACCAACGACTTGAGCACTGAAATCGTTTCTTCAATCGGCGTGTCAGGATCCATGCGGTGCATGTAGTACAGATCAATGTAGTCCGTACCAAGGCGTTGCAACGAGTCGGCCAGTTGCGATCGAATCGTCTCTTCTTTGCCCGACACAACCATCTTGCCGTCATTGAACATAATACCAAACTTGGTCGCAATGACAAACTCGTCACGGCCATGCTGCTGGATCGCTTTCCCCACGAGTTCTTCGTTGTAAAACATGCGATCTCCGCCAGCTCCGGGCGACTGATACACCCACGCCGTGTCGAGCATGTTGATACCAAGTTCAAGAGCTCGTGAGATTGTCCGAAGAGATTCGTCCTCGTGGGCAGCGAGGTGAACTTTTTCATAAGCAGAGGTCATTCCCATACAACCAAGACCTTGCGCAGAGCAAACAAGACCTTGTGAGCCAAGACGACGTTGAGGAACTTGACTCATAAAGGCCGAGGGAAAAGTAAGAATGAAGACATAAAACACAAAGACTTTGTATATTGTGGTCGTCCTTGGTTGGACTCGTGGCCACGAGATTCTGCCAGAAGAACGGTATGGAACCCACAAGTTCATATCAATATGGTCAATACAGTGCAATCAGGTTGGAGCACCTCCACAAGAATACCTCAATGACTGCTTAAAGGATAACAGGCATCTTTCCGATCATAGGAATCCAACACAAATGCTTGCACACTCTATGGACATGCCACAGAGGAACCGAAAGCAGGCAGAAATCTGACAGTGTTCATGGAGTGAGGACCAGCTCATGATGACTGACAAAGGCTACAATGCACTGCACAAAAAATATTTATCGACAGACAATGAAGCTAGACGTTTAAGCGAGCGTTGAAGTTGATAGAAGCAGCAAAGGGGAAGTGGCGCTCAGCATTGATGGATCCGGCAGCTTCCGCGACTTCTTGCCACTCCTTAGCAGACAACGAGATCGAAGACGCTGCAGCATTTTCGACAATACGAGTGGATGATTTGGTCCCAGGAATTGGAAACACGTCATGGCCTTGTGCATGAACCCAACCAAGTGCCAATTGTGCTGGTGTCACGTTCTTTTCCTTCGCCAACTCAAAGAAACGAGCCACTTTGGCATTGCTTTCGGCAAGCTTGTCTTGGTTGAAACGAGGGAGAGTGCGACGACGATCTTCAGCGTCCAACTTGTCAAAAGCTTTAATATCTGTGAGAAAGCCACGACTCAGTGGAGAGTAGGCAACGATTCCAACGCCAAGTTCACGAGCTGTTGGAACTACAGCCTCTTCCAGATCACGTGACTGAAGCGACCATTCCATCTGAATGGCAGTGATGGGATGTACAGCATGCGCACGGCGGAGTTCATCAGGTGTGCATTCTGACAAGCCGATGTACTTGATCTTTCCTTCTTCAACCAAAGACGTGAGCACTGCCATGGTTTCCTCGATGGGCGTCTTGGGGTCCATGCGATGCATGTAATACAAATCAATGTAGTCCGTATCCAGGCGTTGCAGTGAGTCGGCCAGTTGCGATCGAATGGTCTCTTCCGAGCCCGACACGATGGTACTTCCATCAGCTTGAGGAACAAAACCAAACTTTGTAGCGATCACAAACTTGTCACGGCCGTGTTGTTTGATAGCTTTCCCCACAAGTTCTTCATTTGTGAAGTTTGGCTGTCCAGGTAGACCTGGCGACTGGTAAATCCATGCCGTGTCAAGCATGTTGATGCCAAGTTCGAGTGCTTTCGAGATGGTTCGAAGAGACTCTTCCTCATGGGCAACGCGATCAAAACTTCCGTAAGCAATAGAAGTCATGCCCATACAGCCAAGGCCTTGGGCAGAACAAACGAGGCCTTGAGAGCCGAGAGGACGCTGGGGAACTTGAACCATGCTGGTCGAAAGTGCAATTTGACAGTCAGTTGAAGATTGCACTTTCCACTAAAACCTCTGAAAACGCTTACCTTATCGCCTCCTTTGATACTACATATTGTATTGCACTGTACTCCATAATTTTATATGTCATGAACAATGTATGAAAAGGAAAAAGTTTAAGTGACCTTGTTTGTACGCTCACTGTCCACCCTATCTCGATGGTTCAAATCCCATTGCAACCACTGCTAAACTAAACAATAGCTGAAGTGAGCTGGTCTGGAGGCCACTGAGAAATAATAACCCAACCGGCGAGGGCAAATCGTTTCACGAACTTTGTCCTTCGTGTTTCTCACTTGCAATTCCTTAAGAAGGCAGACATTCACACTAAACTATAAACAAAAGCAGGACGAACGGAACCGTACACTACAAACACAACCATTACCACCCCTTGCGTGGAAAGAGCGAAAATTTAAATTGCCTTTTTGTACTTAAAATCATCAACTCAAGCCGAAGGCGAAGCACACAAGAATGATAACAATGTACCTTGCATTAAACCTTGTTCAAACTATTCCTAGTTTCTGCCTCTTCACTCTCGAATTCCTGCTCGTCAGGTTTATGTCTATTATCCTGTTTCCTCAGCTCAGGGGACTTCTTCCCCTGCCTCCTTTTGTCGTTCGTCCAATTCACGAACCACTTCGCCCACATTTGCAATCGCTTCAGCAGCACTCTTGCGGCGCTGAGTCACAAAGTAGTGCTGTAGAGCGGCCATCGACATCTTGCGAGATCTCAAGGCTGCGGTCAGTGCCGTCGCAAATGCCTTGCCGTCCTTCTCACCAGGATAAAACGACACAAACATCGCCTCCATTTGCTCTTCCGTCGTGAGATCGAAAGCCACATGGACATCCACACGACCATTGCGAATGAGCGCGTCGTCCAGTTGATCGCGAAAGTTGGTTGTCAGGACAAGAATGTGTCCGTCGGGACTACCGACTCCATCCAGTGCATTGAGAAGTCCCGAGAAAGTGAGTGGTGTTTGCTTGACTTTCTTCTGACGATCTTTGTCGAAGAGTGCATCAATGTCTTCAAGAACTATGATGGACTTGCGAGACACTTGCTCGAATGCCGATCGCAGCGAGTCGTCGGTCATCTTGGGATGTGTGGGCTGGAGAAAGTAGAGGTTGCGTTCGTACTGTCCCCCCATGGCTTGGATGAGTGACGTCTTGCCAGTGCCGGGGAGACCGTAAAAGAGATACGATCGTTTGAATGCGATGCCGTGCTTGACGTAGAATGCTTTGGTATCGTGGCTGACGAAATCGTCCAAGTCGGCAATGAGTTTCGTTTTGGTGGCTTGAGGCAAGATGACAGACTCGATGGGTCGGATGCGAGACTTTTTCCCATCGCGCCAGGATCCACAATTCGCATTCCATCGATAGATGGAAATGTATCCTTCGCGGGATGCTTCAACCGCTGCGACGATGGCATCAATAAAACCAAGGAGGATGCTCTGGGAGTTGACATCGGGATAAAAGAGGACAAGATTTTCCATGAAGGGCTTCATAAGAGGTCCCCACTGGCTGACCAACAAGTTGACGGAGACAAACAAGTTGATGTCCATTCCACGTGAAGTGATGGACTCCGAGGCCAACACACAAACTGCTTGATTGTGAAGTGCTGGATTCATCATCCGAGTCGTCTTCGTCGTCTTGTTCCCAAAAGTTGACTTACTTCTGGCCGGCATCCACTTCAAAGCTTTGACGGATGTGTTTGGCCTCAAGATGATCGGCGACGTATTCGAGGATCCAACGGTAGCTCTTGTCTCGAGAGGGCACAACAAGGTATGTGGAACTTACCGCGTCCAAGGCCGAGCTGACGGTGTTGATATCAAAAGGGAGGACATGGAACTCCAAATGATTCGAGGGAGACGAGGTAGACACCATATTCGATGCAGAGGCAATATTGAAAATGAGCAGGTTGGCTGAAAGCTTTTCACGCTAAAATCACTTTCCAAGAGCTTCATTCACTGAGGAAACGATGGGATGCAGGATCGGTACTTCGGGATTGTGGCCGCTGACACATCCCGATCGACGGGGCTACCGAGGTGTCAAGGTAATGTTTGCAATCCAGAATACATCAACATCCAGTGAGGAAGATGAGTATGGGTATACTATTTTCAATACTTTACAGTTGTGTTTCTGGTGCATTTACTTCCGACCGTGCAACCTGTTGGTCGGATCCATGCGATCATTCGACTTTCATGATCGTCAGGTTGAAATAGAAGGCTTATACACTTCGAGGGTGCTCTTCAAAGAATTTTATCTGCTAGAAGAAGACAGTATAAGCTTAGTTGTAAGTATATAGTAGTCGTTTGGGTTGCCGGTACCGATACACATCGATGGCGAGATCGTCGTTCGGTAACGACGTTTGGACCAACTTGACCCTAACCCTCACATGTCTTCGTTTCCTCAGTGAATGAAGCTCTTGGAAAGTGACTTTACCGTGAAAAGCTTTCAGCCAACCCACTCACTGTTCAATTGTGCCTCTGCGTCGAATATGGTACCTCGTCTCCCTCGAATCATTTGGAGTTCCATGTCCTCCCTTTTGATATCAACACCGTCAGCTCGGCCTTGGACGCGGTAAGTTCCACATACCTTGTTGTGCCCTCTCGAGACAAGAGCTACCGACGGTAACGACAAACTGTCCACGCCCATGCTGTGCTTGGTTGGCTCACAAGGTGTTTGTTCATGAAGTTGCCGCCGTAAAACCTTCGATGGCGACGACAAAGTTATTTCACTTGGAAATATGCAAGTCATCGCATATGAAACGTCCACTCAGGTTGGCTGGCATGAATTTTTCCGTCCTTTGGCGGAAGCGCACCGCACAATGTCAACAAACGTTCGTTTCCCAGCTTTTGCTCTGTGCGCAAGATGATTTCGACAAGTTTCTGCCAGGGCAAAGAGTTGAAACCCATCTCAAGTCGAGGTGTTTCTTGAGTGAGTTGCGCCACTTTCCAGATATGCAAGATCGCTGGTTTAGTCGTGGCGACTTACCTGATCCACAAGTCGCGAGGGACGTTCAAACTGCATGGGATGATGCCATTGTACCGTTTCTAGCACTAAATCTCCACTAACGATCTTCCATCGTTGTCTTCTCGTTGCGGATTTACATTTCACGAAATGCAACGAATTGGTCTCGCTGGGGTCGTTGGTTCGTCCTCTCTCAGTGCTGAAGTTGTCCAATCAAAATACTCCAGCAGTTCGTGACGCCTTCTGTGGATGCTTGTGAGCTGACTGGCATTTGGATAGGTACAAATAGTCGTGCCGTATTCTCAACTCGCTGACACATCGACCCCACGACATATCCTTTCGACCCCATGACGCATACTCCAGACTCGCCGACACATTTCCGTTTTATCTTCCAGTCCAACAATCCGACTCAATTTCCAGTATGGTGTTCTTTTCGTCTTGATTCCGCAGAAGCCGAGTCAACGATGGCAGTGTCCGCATGGGGAGAGCAAAGGTCTTCTTCTACGACAGTCCTCACAGTGACCACTGCGTCGTTGTCTTTCCAGACGTTGATGGCGTTGACGGCGGGGAAGAATCCATTCCAGGTCAATTTGTGGTCAGGTCACATGTCAGGTCAAGAGAATGATTTTGGCTTGGTCATGCGTAGGTCACGCTCAGGTCATGCCGGGATCACACATTTTTTGACGAGGTCACAGGTGAGGAAGAGGTGTACGTCCTTCTCGCCAAGCTCATAAATTTAGTTGGTACACTGTATATCTGTATCAATGATCCGAGGCAAACACAGATTGTTGTTTCTGTTTACATCTTTACGAAGTTCCTTGAATGTTTGCACTGAGTTCTAAACCAAGCAACTGAGCTCACGATTATTCGAGAGCAAGGAGTATAGTTAAGACTGTTAGGACAGTGCAACGTGATGTATTCAGTTAACTTGTGACTGACGGCGTCTGGAAGTTTTGATTTCTTGTACGATTTGAAACTTTCGACTTGCACTTGGGAAACTGATCCCTTACTCTCCACCCTGCTATCCAAAAAAATATCATTGCACAATTTTCTTGATAGTTATGACAGCACCTGGGGAGTTAAAGCAACCTAAGTCTTATCTAGTTTCTCGTTGGCTATCACAGAAGTTGAATCTCCCAGGCCAGTCATTCGCACAGCCGAGCGAGGGAACTGCTACTGCAGGGCACCCGGTCAATGCTCAAACCATGCCTTCATCTATGTGCCAGACTGGCACGGTTACATCTAAAGATCAATGGCCTTTCTTTCCTACTACTTGCTAGCGTAATTTCCCCTACATAACAATGCTTTCGAATTGTCAAGAGACTTCGGTGCTATGAAGTAATGATGGCAACAAGAACATTCGTCCTGTTGATAGACTGAGACTTATGGACAGCACAAGTCTATCCTACACCTAACGCTCTTCTTGTATCTAGGGGGGAGAAGACTCCGATACTGAAGTACATCCATCTATTATTCGCTCTTGTTGAGACGTTCGAAATCACTCGAGATCATGACGTAGTAAAAGCTTTCCCTGAGTGTTTGGTGTATGACAGTACAGAGTAGTTGGAATCACGCCCAGGCTCTTGTATGCTAGTCAGAAGTACTTTGCTTGCTTTTGATTCACGAGTTTAGTGGGATGGCAGGATGAAAGTGATCTACTTGAACCTACTCAGCTCATGCAATTTGGCATTTGGCATGGCGGTGTCCAAGCATACATTTCCAAGCCATGAATACCGTGCAAAAATATCTCTCATGCCTGCACACTAGATTATCTCCACCAGGGTCTATGGAAAGAGATAACTGTGCAGTAAATGGAGCAGCATGACATTGGGTGGCTTTCGTGGCATGCTTTCGACCAGGTTGCTATTTCTCACTTGTTCATGATGGATTAACTCCAGGACATGTCGTCTCGACATGACAAATACAGACACCCATAATGTGTAAAGAAATTTGTGTCTGCAGGTTGGGTCGTCAGCTACCAAGCACAAACACCTCGGACGATTGTTAAGATGGCGTGACCTAAATTTTGTGAGAGAATTATTGACGCCAAGATCACCTTAGATCACGTCTAGGTCACGTGACCTGGAGGCGTGACCTGACCCGGCGATGACCTGTTTTTTACCTTACCGACGGCGGTCGTGTCAAAATGAATTGCATCAAATTGAGCTCTCTCTACAAAGTCGTCCTTGTGGACTTGACCTCAGGGAACAGCATTCCACGAAGATCATCGAGTTTACTTGTCCATGTTTTCATAGTGGACTCCAAGAGGGAGATCATGCGGCCCCAGATCGACGATGTCATCGAGTACATGCAGCAAAACCATGGCGTGGTGAACTTTGCACTCATGGGATACACTTGGGGTGCTAGATATGCTGCGAAATACTGCTCGATTGAAGGAGTGGTCGTGGCATGTGGGATTGTCGTGTGTCCAAGCGGTCGTATTGATGACGGAAAGCGCACCGCTGCCCCAGAAAAGGATATGGGTCGGCAAGTGCAGGTTCCTCAGCTTATGCTCTGTGCTTATGATGAGATTGAAGAATTTCAGCTTGGAGGGTGTGTCAAAACCGATCTCATGTCAAGACCCTTTGTGAACAAGGTGTGGCGTTCACAGAAAATGTCCGGCCACTGGTTCAGTCTCGGAGACTTGACCGATCCACAAGTCGTACGGGAGGTCCAAACAGCTTGGAATGATGCTATACTTCCATTCCTTGCGCAAAACCTCCGCGATCATTCATGATTGTCGTTCTACAGTATGTAGTTCGGTCAAGTATGGACAGTAAGCGACCTAGAGCTCAACAATTACGGCATGTTTGAAAGGTACAGGGCGTGGACTTTCAGTGCGCAACCAAAGCAGGTTTCAATCTCACCATTCCCCCCCCGGCCCCCTCACGACAATCTAACCCATAAGTTGAGGCACAGAGGTCAAATCTTTCAAACCCAACACAAACTCCACTACATGGTTTGGCGCTTTTGACTCGACAAATGTCGAAGATTCGGACAATCGGTCTCGTATCGCAGCATGATGTTCTCATCGTACTCACTGCGCAGCAGCACCATATCCAATTGATGATGGAAGTGTCCCCATGGGGAGAGCGAGGGTGTTGCGTATCCAAGTAGGCACGCTCATACATCCAAGATCTTGCGCGGAGCAAACGAGGCCTTGTGAACCAAGTGCACATGGAATAATCCGTGGCAATGTCATGGCTTATCAAAAGTGTCCACTGACGAACAGCTTTGCCAGCAAGCCAGACGAATTCGTGTCGTTATTGTAGGCCAAAATTATATGCCAAGTTGATGTCTATATCAAGTGTGCCACATCACCGCGAAGGCACACATCCTGGACCTATGCGAAGGAAAATGCAAATCATCACGTCTATCAAATTACGTCAAAATTTTAAAACTAATCATCCTTTGAAGACTGTTAAGTTTCATCCTCATCATTGTCTTCATCGTCGGTCATTCTCTTCGTTGTCGCCCTCCTCTTCATCTTCTTCTTCAGCACGTGCCGCTTCTTCGTCTGCCTCTTTCTGCCGCTCGTCCAATTCACGAACCACTTCGCCCACATTTGCAATCGCTTCAGCAGCACTCTTGCGGCGCTGAGTCACAAAGTAGTCCTGAAGAGCGGCCATTGACATCTTGCGAGATCCCAAGGCTGCCGTCAGAGCCGTCGCAAATGCCTTGCCATCCTTCTCACCAGGATAAAACGACACAAACATCGCCTCCATTTGCTCGTCCGTTGTGTGCTCAAAGGCGACATGGACATCCACACGACCATTGCGAATGAGCGCGTCGTCCAGTTGATCACGAAAGTTGGTTGTCAGGACAAAAATGTGTCCGTCGGGACTACCAACTCCATCCAACGCATTCAGAAGTCCAGAGAACGTGAGTGGAGACTGCTCGACCTTCTTTCGACGATCTTTGTCAAAGAGAGCGTCAATGTCTTCGAGGACAATGATGGACTTGCGGGGAACTTTCTCGATGGCGGCTCGCAACGAGTCGTCGGTCATCTTGGGATGTGTGGGCTGGAGAAAGTAGAGGTTGCGTTCGTACTGTCCCCCCATGGCTTGGATGAGAGACGTCTTGCCAGTGCCGGGGACGCCATAAAAGAGATACGATCGCTTGTATGGAATGCCATGGTGGGCGTAGAACGCCTTGGTATCGTCACTGACGAAATCGTCCAAGTCGTCGATGAGTTTGGCTTTGGTGGCACGAGGCAGAATGACGGACTCGATCGGTCGAGCTCGAGCCTTCTGTGCATCTCGCCAGTATTCGCAGTCCACATTCCACTGAAAGATGGAGATGAATCCCTTTCGAGTGGCTTCGGCGGCCGCAACGACAGCATCGACAAACCCATGGAGGATGTTTTCAGCATGGACTTTGGGATACAAAAGAACTACGTTTTCCATTCGAACAGCCTCTCGGTCGGTGCCGACAGGTTGTCCAATTTGTTGTCGGAGGCAAATGAGTTGATGGTCATTCCATTTGAAATGATGAGCGCCATAACCAGCACGAAGTGTGCTAGTTTTCTTGTTGTCGGGATCGTCGGTGTGGTCTTCGTCTTCATCCCAAAAGTTGAGTTTCTTCTTGCCAGCGTCGACTTCAAAGCTTCGATGATCTTGTTTGGTTTGGAGATGATCGGCGACGTATTCGAGGATCAACTGGTAGCTCTTGTCTCGAGAGGGGACAACAAGGTATGTCGAGTTTACAGCGTCCAAGTTGGGGCTCATGGTGCTTGGATCAAACGGGAGAACTTCATAGACCACACGTTCAGTAGGCAAGGAGGCAGTGACCATGTTGGCAGTGGAGCGAGAAAACTGAAAGTGCCTGCAAAGTTTGTGAATATTTTTTGTGACAAACCATCAACACATGACCATCACCGGTGGTGCTGGGGCGACGACATTCACGATGGCAACGAAGGCGTCTGATGCACAGAAGAACTAAAAATCACTAAGAAGGGAATCGAAATTCCACGCCTTGACACCGTAGGCAATTGCGATATTTGGTGTATATTATGTAGAGTAGAAGGTCTATTTGAAGGAGTTTAAAGTCCACGAGACTATCTTTCACATTGTTCGCGTCGACGATATGAAAACCCAGCGTAATGAATACTTCTACTCATCGCTTCATCGAGTTCGATTGCGCTACGACGTTCTCCTCCTCCGACCATGCAACCTCTTGATCGGATGGATACAATTCTTCGACTTCGCAGAGGAGTCAGTGGGATAGAAACAATTTGTAACCACGACGTCGTCTTGTAGTCGTACGAGAATTTGCTCCTGGGGACATTGCATATCGAAAGCTATCACGACGAACACAGCAGCGCATAGATTCAAGCTAAATACCCTGTCGCCCATTTAATTCACGACGAGCACAGGAGGATTCCCTCCACAAATTTACCCAACACCTAAACCTTCCATTTGTTGTTGTGCACGATCGTGACGTTAATGAATGATGTTCGCAACTTTATGAAGGACTCCACGACATTTGAAGTTCGTGAAACTCTGTCTGCCCCATCAGTTTCCAATATCCGCTCGGCATTCGACATGGTCACTGCCTCCTTGCCTACTGAACGTGTGGTCTATGAAGTTCTCCCGTTTGATCCAAGCACCATGAGCCCCAACTTGGACGCTGTAAACTCGACATACCTTGTTGTCCCCTCTCGAGACAAGAGCTACCAGTTGATCCTCGAATACGTCGCCGATCATCTCCAAACCAAACAAGATCATCGAAGCTTTGAAGTCGACGCTGGCAAGAAGAAACTCAACTTTTGGGATGAAGACGAAGACCACACCGACGATCCCGACAACAAGAAAACTAGCACACTTCGTGCTGGTTATGGCGCTCATCATTTCAAATGGAATGACCATCAACTCATTTGCCTCCGACAACAAATTGGACAACCTGTCGGCACCGACCGAGAGGCTGTTCGAATGGAAAACGTAGTTCTTTTGTATCCCAAAGTCCATGCTGAAAACATCCTCCATGGGTTTGTCGATGCTGTCGTTGCGGCCGCCGAAGCCACTCGAAAGGGATTCATCTCCATCTTTCAGTGGAATGTGGACTGCGAATACTGGCGAGATGCACAGAAGGCTCGAGCTCGACCGATCGAGTCCGTCATTCTGCCTCGTGCCACCAAAGCCAAACTCATCGACGACTTGGACGATTTCGTCAGTGACGATACCAAGGCGTTCTACGCCCACCATGGCATTCCATACAAGCGATCGTATCTCTTTTATGGCGTCCCCGGCACTGGCAAGACGTCTCTCATCCAAGCCATGGGGGGACAGTACGAACGCAACCTCTACTTTCTCCAGCCCACACATCCCAAGATGACCGACGACTCGTTGCGAGCCGCCATCGAGAAAGTTCCCCGCAAGTCCATCATTGTCCTCGAAGACATTGACGCTCTCTTTGACAAAGATCGTCGAAAGAAGGTCGAGCAGTCTCCACTCACGTTCTCTGGACTTCTGAATGCGTTGGATGGAGTTGGTAGTCCCGACGGACACATTTTTGTCCTGACAACCAACTTTCGTGATCAACTGGACGACGCGCTCATTCGCAATGGTCGTGTGGATGTCCATGTCGCCTTTGAGCACACAACGGACGAGCAAATGGAGGCGATGTTTGTGTCGTTTTATCCTGGTGAGAAGGATGGCAAGGCATTTGCGACGGCTCTGACGGCAGCCTTGGGATCTCGCAAGATGTCAATGGCCGCTCTTCAGGACTACTTTGTGACTCAGCGCCGCAAGAGTGCTGCTGAAGCGATTGCAAATGTGGGCGAAGTGGTTCGTGAATTGGACGAGCGGCAGAAAGACGCTGAAGGAGATGATTCCTCGTCGTATCAACTTGAAGACACCGAAGAGGAGTGGGCGGAGAGTTATGCCCCTTGGATGCGCAATTCGTTAGAGCTTGCCAAAGCTGAGGAAGATTACGACAACGACACGAAGGAATCCGAGACAATGTTGACAGAGGACTAAATATTTAAGTGAAAGTGTGAAAAGAACTCCAGATTTGAGCTAATGTGCTCTTCCGCCGCAGGTTCTATGTGGACTGTGGGTCCAATAAAGTTCTCCATCGTACTGTACTGTGGTGCCACTGGTTACAAATATGCTTACAATGTTTCGAAGCATGTCAACATGATGTTGACAGGATTTTGACACACGTAATCTCATTGACAACTTGACGTAGAGCTCCCTCGACTTGCCAAGGTCAGTTAGCAATTTTCAAGCAAGCGATGCAACGCCAATCCATTGCGCCCCCCATTTCGACCATCTCCCTTGCCCCCAAGATGTCGCTGACGGACTTCCAAGACGATTTCCAGCGCCTTGCGACGGAAGAGTTGTCAGCGACCTCGCTCGCGCGTGCTTGTGAATTCGGCACCAACTTTATGAACCAAGAGTTTGCTGGCAAAGGTCCAAACCCTCATGGCATGGACAAGTTCATGCTTGAGAACTTTGGTGCGATCCCACCAGCCCTCCGTCCTGAGGAATTCAAAGCCATCGCGAAGAACAATGCGCTGTAGATAAACGACTTGGCTCCATCATACAATGCTCGACAACGGCAGTAGGGATAACTTAAACGCCTTCTAAAGTTGTTTGAGTGGTTCTCTCGACCAAAACTAGTCGTCGTGACGAGTTCGATCGGCAGCAGCGCTACATGTTGAGCACTGAGCTGCTGAACGAATTGACTCCAAACTTTGCAATGTCAAAGTTTTGATCGCATTTACATTGAACGAGTGTCGGACATCTAAAAGTGATCCTGGAGGAACGGCAAGGCTTCTTCGTCCCAGGCGGCGTGGAAGTCTCTGTCGATAGCAGGATCCGAGAGATCTCCTCGGTTGACCCATCCATGCCGCATCTCGGGGAAGACACGCGCTTTGCTTTTGAATGGTTTCCTCATGAGGTCGCCTTCGACGGCACCACCAGGCTTGAGATATGGAGAGTCGTCTTTCGCAGTGAGAAGGAGCTGAGGGACGCGAATTTGTTGGCCCATTTTCTGTCCTTTGCCATACCCTTCGACGACATCTTCGACGCGCCAGCTTGGATGGAAGGATATCCCGCAAGTAATTGGAGTATTCTCGATCGAGCTGTATTTGCCAATCACCCATCCACCCCAGCAATAGCCCATGGCCGCAAACTTGGCCACGCCGTGGGAAGCCTTCAAGTGGGCGACGACGTCGTCGATTTTCGGGCGCAGGGTGTCAAACTTGCGTTTCGAGACTCATCCGACGACTTTGATCGTGTTGACGAACTGACGGATCCAATCGATGGGCCAGATCCATGGCTTGTCTTCAGGATTCATTGGGAAATTCGACTTGGCGTCGAATTGAATGAGCGCCACCTTGTACAACCCGCTCAATTTGACGCTATTGTCCTTGGTACGGCCACTGTCGGTGCCAAAGACGTCTGGAAACACCAGCACGCACAAGTCGCTGTTTGGGTTATCATAGAAAAAGACGGTCGCGCTGCCCATTTGAACTGACGCCTTGTCACTCGTCGTAGGCACTGGAGGCAGCGCAGTGGGAGGGCAGCAGCTCATGGTGGATCAGTCGCACAGGCAGGCACTCGACTGAACAATTCAATTTGACAGAGCTGTTTTATCCATTGTGACAGGTTCATTTCCCTGCTTTTTGCGTCATTTTACTGTTGTCACTACTCATAATAATGACATTCTAGTATACTAATTCTATCAAGTTCTCAATATGCAAATTCAGGAATATGTCACTATATCGAGGAAGTAGGGCTAACGACAATGTCGACGACTCCCACTGGTGATTTTCTGCGAGGAATGACAAAATGTCTTCCTTTGAACATCCCGTGCGACTTGAGGATCGGTCAAGTCTCCACGACTGAACCAGCCTTTAGACATCTCTTGAAAAAGGCACATCTTGCTTGTGTAATGTCTTGGCTTGACATCGGTTTCCACTTCTTTACAGGCCGAAAATATTCAATCTCATCTTCCGCACGGAGCATAAGCTGACGGACAAGCACTTGCTGCCCCAAATCTTTGTGAAGACCATACCACAGTTGAAAGTCATGAAAGCGGCCGGTAGGACAAACGACAAGTCCACATGCCTCGGGCATGCCTTCTACCGCGCAGTATTTCGTGAAGCCCATACGAGCAAACTTGAGAACGATGTGGTTTTGCTGCATGAACTCGATGACACAAATCTCTCTATTATTCTGGCCGCCCCTGATCAGGCACGCCTTCGAACACTCTGTATGCTTTCAAACGCTCTGCCTTCACAGAGTGAATCCACAAATCGATTATTCTCTGGTAGTGGAAAAGGTCATCAGTTTGAGCAATACCGATCCGAGTCGTATTTGTGAAGTTGCATGCATTTGAATTGGCGACACGGATTTGAAAGCGCGCTATCTGGGTTAGGGTTAGCATGTTCGATGAAATTCTTCATGCGCATATTTATTTTATTTTTATTTTCGCAACAAAATTACTTTATTTTATTATTATTACAGCTTTGAACAAAATCAATATATTGACTCGGAATTTGTAGGCAATAATTTTCAATGATTTATATGTACACTGTATCCACATCATCTTCACTCTCGTTTGCGCTGTCACCGTCGGGCTCAACCATGTCCATTTCGTCTTGTTCCTCCATCATTTCCAGGTATTTCTTTTCGAACTTATGACTATGTCTCCAGCAGCTCACCCACTCCTCCTTCCCAACCAACAGTCGATACTCGTTCACCTACAGTCGCAGCTGTGAAAAGTGTGAATCTCAATCATGTCAAACCTTTGCCTCCAAGTCCGTCATAGTTGAAGCTGGGTTAGAGGCAACGCGCCGTTTGATATTTGCCCAAATGAGCTCTATTGGATTCAGCTCAGGATGGTATGGAGGGTATGACCACAAGCGACGGCAATTTCGGTCGTGGCATAGATTGGCGCAGGCTTGTTTGCACGAACCAACATCAACAATTCGGCTTTGGTTGCTTTCTGTGGGCGCACAACGCAGTTTCTATCAAGCCAAGCAATAATGTCTTGCTTGATATTCTTCGAGCTTGGAGTAGTATTCACGCGTCGCTTGTGATAAGAAGCGCCATCCATGTAAATGCGGCAAGGGCCATAACTTTCTCTTGCGCAACGACACATTCTATCAAACCACCGTTCAAATACATCCGCATTAAAGTTGCCATGATAGTATTCATCGTCATCGTCGTTGTCAAGTGTGGAGTGGCTTCTTTTGGTCTTCTTTGATGACCAGCAATGGAATGATCCAGGAATCCATTCAGCACTTACAATTTTTTCACGATGTGACGCTATAACCCCAGATCCAACTATACACACCCGGGGACCTTTGCCACTTTTTTCGTACTGGACACTATCGTGGTTGTCTTTGTCAATCCAAGCAAGCTGCGATACATGATGCAAGTTGCAGTATGACTCGTCCAGATATATTTCGGGCTGTCAGGGCAAGTTTCGATGCGTCAGGTTGGACACTTTGGTACGCAGATATGCAGCCCGGAAGGCGAGATTGCCCACAGACTCTGCACAGTATTGTCGATGTTTACCGCGGCCAAAGTAGAATCCATTTCGTGTCAAAAGCCGTCGCAATGTTCGCTCTGTAATTACAATGCCATGTCTGTATGTTAATGAGATAGTAGACGTGAATGGTGCGTGATCTATACCTTCCAAAAATGTCAGAGGCAAGGCGTTTTGATGTGATGGGTTGAACGGCGATGTTTCGTTCGTACACCAGAGAGCGCACGAGAGTCACGACTGCTGGGTCGTATTCGGGTGTTCTGTCTCGCTCATGGGTTCGAAACGGTATCTCAAGCATGAACTTCGTTGGGTCGCCAATTGCTTTGTACTCGGCGACAATCTCTGAAACAAGTGCCTTTGAAATGCCACAGGCGTCAGCAACAAGCTTCCGCACTTTGTGTTGCTTCCCGACTCGTGGTCTGGCTGCTGCACGTAGAAAATGCGCATGTACCCGGACAACGATAAGTTTTTCCGCGCGGCTGAGGCAATGCTTGACCTTGGGTATCTCAGCCATGGCTGATTCGTTTATCACGTGGTTGGTCTCAAACGAGAGCTGAGAGTCGTGCCAATAATTTCTTTATTAAAAGCAAGATCTCAATCTTTATATGAAAGTTTCTATCGCACCGCAAATATTTTTTTCAAAGGTGGTGCCTGTTCCTAAATGGCCAGATCAATAATAATAGTTTCGAAATCTCTTCTAAAGTGCAAGTTTCCCGTTCCCATTCACTATAATTTTAATGGGAATGGAATTTCTCCCGCATAATCAGCCAATTCTATGGGATAACTTACAATGTTCAAGAGTCTTCCCGTTAGAAAAATAAATTTTAAGAGGTATTTATACGGGAGTGGGAATGGAATAACTTTCGAAATCTCCCTGCTTATTGTCGATTTAAGGCTGCATGATCTCAAAATCGTAGCTTCGGATTCTGGACTCCGCCCTCAGAATACAGGCAATTTCAAGGCAACAACCAAGCCATAAATTCGTCTTGTAACTTGGAAAGTCGTTCTCTGAGGTCAAGTGCACAAGTACTACAAGACCCGACAGCCGTCAACGCCATGCGCTGTCGGGATTGCCGTAGAAAAAATCCTTCGCCCTCTCGATGCCTTCATCGACTGGGCTTTTGCACAACGACAACGAAATGAAAGTCCTGCTGCCTCTCGACAGATATGTCCAGCTCGTCTCAACTGCCAGTCACATACGACATTGAAGAGCACGAGTTGCGGAATTGAAGAACGAAAACACAACTCAAACCATGCTGTGGTCCGGCGAAAAGTTGTCAAATAACATTGAAAGGTGAGGACAGTTTTCATTGATCCTCCACCGACGCAAGGACGCAACGGTGGCTATGTCTCCATGGGGAGAGCGAAGGTATTCTTAGTCGACAATCCCGTGCGCAATCAGAGCAGGTTTCAATCTCCCCATCCCCCCCCGCCCCCCTCACGCAATAAATCATGTCTTCTTTGTCTTAACTCCACGTTTTGAAATGACCCTGCGCCACTAAAATGCTAAGATACGAGCCTGATTGTCTGTATCTTCGACAAAGTAAGAATGGGTATGTGTCAGTCCACGGAGCGAATTTTGTGTTTGGTTTGAAGCACCACAACTTATGCCAACCACATTGACGATTTCATCGTATTCATTGCACAGCAGCTCCGCAGCGCCAAATCCGATTGATGATGGAACTGAAAGTTCACGCCCTGTATCTCTCAGGCATGCTGTAGTCGTTGAGCTCTAGGTCATTTACTGTCCGTACTACCACGTACGACCGGGCAACATTTCACTCAAAAGCTCAATAGCATCGATAACTGTAGATCGACAATCATGACTGTTTGCAGAGGTTTTGTGCAAGGAATGGAAGTATGGCATCGCCCCAAGCTGTTTGGACCTCCCGTACGACTTGTGGATCGGTCATGTCTCCGAGACTGAACCAGTCGCCGGACATTTTCTGTGAACGCCACACCTTACTCACAAAGGGTCTTGACATGAGATCGGTTTCGACACACCCTCCAGGCTGGAAATCTTCAATCTCATCACAAGCACAGAGCATAAGCTGAGGGACCTGCACTTGCCGACCTATATCCGCTTCCGGTGGAGCGCAGCGCTTTCCTTCATCAATACTAGCGCTTGGACAAACGACAATTCCACATGCCACGGCCACTCCTTCAATCGAGCAGTATTTCGCAGCATATCTAGCACCCCACGTGTATCCCATGAGTGCAAAGTTCACCACGCCATGGTTTTGCTGCATGTACTCGATGACATCGTCGATCTGGGGCCGCATGATCTCAAAATTTTGCGTCTGGAGCCATTTTTCCCTCTTGGAGTCCACTATGAAAACATGGACAAGTAAACTCGATGATCTTCGTGGAATGCTGTTCCCTGAGGTCAAGTCCACAAGGACGACTTTGTAGAGAGAGCTCAATTTGATGCAATTCATTTTGACACGACCGCCGTCAACGCCGTCAACGTCTGGAAAGACAACGACGACGCAGTGGTCACTGTGAGGATTGTCGTAGAAGAAAATTTTGCTCTCCCCATGCGAACACTGCCATCATCGACTGGGCTTCTGTGGAATAAAGACAAAAAGAACGCCATGCTGGACTTTGAGTCGGATTATTGGACTGGACGATAAAACCGAAATGTGTCGGCAGGTCGAGAGGATGCGTCGGGGTCGATGTGTCGGCGGGTTGAGAATACAGCTTACTACTTTGACCTATCCAATGCCAATCAGCCCACAAGCATCCACAGAAGGCGTCACGAACTGCTGGAGTATTTTGAGTGGACATCTTCAGCACCGACAGAGGACGAACCAACGACACCAGCAAGACCACAATATATCGATTTGATTGTCCAGCCGCTCGTTTTGTATCATCTGCATTGCCAAATGAATTGGACTGCGATACCACATCGTTTGATTGCATTTCGTGATATCCTGGGTAGAAAAACAGTCGATGGCCTACAATTCACAATTGTCGGGTGCCTCTTTTTCCTTTAACGGACGGCGTGAGCCACGAGTTGATGGAGTGATGAATTGTACACAAAGTGTGTCCTCCACGACAAACCGTGTCGTTGCATGTCGTGAAATGTAAATCCGCATGGAGAAACATGGAAAGACTGCAGTGTGCCAACGATGGAAGATCGTTAGTGGAGATGATTTAGTGCTAGAAACGGTACAATGGCATCATCCCAAGCAACTTGAACGTCCCTCGCGACTTGCGGATCGGATAAGTCGCCACGACTAAACCAGCGATCTTGCATATCTGGAAAGTGGCGCAACTCGCTTGTGAAAGGTCTCGACTTGAGGTCGGTTTCGACTTCTTTTCCAGGTTTCAAGTGGTCAAACTCGTCTTGTCCACAGAGCAAAAGCTGAGGGACAAGTACTTGTTGCCCCAAATCTCTGCCCGGCCCAAAGCAGAGGGTAAAACCATCAATAAAGCCACATGGAGAGACGAGAATTCCGCATGAAATGGGCAATCCTTCCATGGAGCAGTATCTCCAAGCAAAGAGGGCCCCCCAAGTATAGCCCATGAGCGCAAAATTGGTCACGTCATGGTCCCGCTGCATGTACGCAAAGACGTCATTGATTTGGGCGCGCATGTGGTCAAAATCATGTTTTCGTATCCACTGGGCCAAATGGAAAGCCTCTGCCACAGGACGAAAGTATTCAAGCAAGCCAACCCTTGGTTTCGCCTTTTGGTCGGGTGGAAAGTTGTTTTCTGGGTTCAAATCCACCAGCACGACTTTGTATAGTGCGCTCAATCTCGCGCAGTTCTCTTTGACCCGGCCACCGTCGACGCCATCCGTGTCTGGAAAGACAAGGACGCAACGATCACTGTCGGGATTGTCGTAGAAGAACACCTTGGCTTTGCCCATGCGGACGCTTCCATCAGCGCTTGGTCTTGGCGATGCGGAGCTTCCACGCCTTGACGATGAAAAGAACTTCATGATGCGATTCGAGTCTGCTCTTGACTGCCAATACGATAATGCGAAAAGATGTGTCGATGGGTTGAAAGTACGACAACTCGACACTGCTGTCATGTGTTGTCGGGTTGAAAATTCACCAACAACTGTTCGAATCGCAGCAGCTCGGTCAAATTGGACGTGAACAACTCGCCGCCCAGTGCGCCGTCCTCTGAAATTCTGGCTGAGATGGCCCACCGCCATAGAAGTTGTGGTGAAAATGGGATCCTGGGGTAATTTGATTGTTTCCATGATAACAGAGCCGACAAACGATGAAAGAGAGGCAACAGCAATACCAACTGCATTTGTTTTACCAGCTATACCTCAGTGCCATGTCCTCTGGGTGCTGGTTTAGCAGATAACAATACAAGAAGGAAAAAGAGTAGAATGAACAAGGTTTTTGGTTGTCACTGGAAGTTTCGTGCTAGGAATGGGACAATGGCATCATCCCAAGCTGTGTGCTAGCCTCTTGCAACTTGTGGATCTGTCAGATCTCCATGGTTGACCCAGCCTGATGGCATGTCTGGAAACTGACGCACCTCGCTTGCAAATGGTCTCGACTTGAGGTCCGTTTCGACTTCTTTCCCAGGTTCAAAGCGGCTCAGCTCTTCGCCAGAGCAGAGCACAAGTTGCGGCACGAGTACTTGTTGGCCCATCTTGTCCTCTGGGCCAATGAAGTACGATGTCTTCTCGACAAACCAACTTGGGCTCACGAGAACGCCACAGACGATGGGTAGTCCTGGGATGGAACAGTATTTTGCAGCGAAGATGGATCCCCACGAGAAGCCCAGGACTGCAAACTTGACCACGTCGTGTTGTTGCTGCATATAGGCAACGACATCGTCGAAAAGGGGGCGCATCGATTCAAAGCTCCGTTGTTGAAGCCACTGAATGGTCTTGTAGGTCTCAGCCAAAGGACGGAGTTGGTCCAACCAGCCAAACCATGGCTTGGTTTTCTGGCGAGGTGGAAAGTCGTTTGCCAAGTCCAGCACGACGAGCACAACTTTGTAGAGAGCGCTCAGTTTGATGCAGTTTTCCTTGGTACGATCGCTGTCGACGCCTTCGATATCGGGAAAGACAAGGACGCAGCGGTCGCTGTCCACGTTGTCGTAGAGAAACACCTTGGCACTTCCCATGCGGACACTCCCATCCTCGCTTGGACTTGACCAGGCAGAGCTGCCACAACGGAAAAACGAAGAGAAGCTCATTTGAGTTTTCCAGTCCGACAAGCGGAGACAATTACAAAATGAATTCTTGCGCCGTGACTCACTCTGGCAACTAAACTCGCATGGCAGACCATCACCAGAACGATGTTGTCGGGTTGTAAATTCAGTCGACAGTATTCAGACAACTTCAAACGCATGGCCAACAATGCAGGGGCGTCAAGACGACAAGCAAACAGCATTGGCGTCCATGTAGGGCAAGAATGAGCAATCGATACGGCTTTGAAAGAAGGTTTGTGGTCTTTCCAGTGTCCTGGGCTCATGAAATGGGCTGCAAAGAATATTTCCGACGGCAGTGCATCATGATAGATTTCTCGTCGCCAAAGCTACAAAGAGCAAGCGACAACCAGTCGTCGATCCCTCAGTGGTTTTCTGGCTCGAATTAGCCTGTCGCTTTGTTGACAGAAGCTCGTGGAACTTGACATTCTTCATCTGGCAGCTCGACCGGTCAATTTAGAAATCCGTCTTCAAGCTGGACTTGAACTGCAAGACACCGAAAATTCACTTTGCACAACGAGAAAAAAGGCAAAGTGCACTTTGACACATGGCCATTGGCTCATTTGCAGTTTTGACCAATCAAGCAGACTTTGCCATGGAAACGAATCCTCCAGCAGCAGCGACGTCGGACGAAGCCAAGATGCCAGCTCCATCTGCATCGACGCCAACAGCCGAAGCAACGGCCTCGAGTAAGATGGAAGCGCTCAAGATTGGATCGGCCACGTTTCTCGCTGCGTCCCAGTCGATGCTGGCCCAAGTGAACGAATGGGAACAACGAGGGAAGCAGTGGAAGGAGTTGGAAGCTCGCATTGCGTTCAACATTGCCAATGCGCCGAATGTGGTCACCCTCGATGTCGGAGGCACGATCTTCAAGACGACCAAATACATACTCCTTCGCTTTGAAGACAGCTATTTCCATGTCCTCCTCGGCTCTGGCGTGTGGAAACCAGACAGCGCTGGCACTGCGTACTTCATTGACCTTGATCCTGCCACGTTTCAATACATCATGGTGTACTTGCGAACGGGGGATCTTCCATTTGACGAACTGCAAGAATGGGAACAAAAGCAGCTCCGACGGTCGTTGGATTACCTCAGCATTGAGCTCCCATCTGAAGTTCCAAGCAGCAAATGGTCGTGGGATCCAAGTCGCTGTTCGTCCAGCTTGGCATTATCTGAATCGAATCGCGTTGTTCAAGTCGTGGCGCATAATCCTTTCACCTTTGGGGCATCAACTCCAATTTCAGTGCTTGAGAGCACCATGGCCGTTCTTGGCTCGACGTCGGTGACTTCTTTCACCTTGCGAGTGGAATCTGGGACTCTTCCTTGCATTGGCTTTGCCTCCCGAGAAGGTTTTGCTGTGAATGCAAAAGCGTCAAGCAAATACAACTACTTTATCGATATGCGCGACGGCGTTGGCTACGAAAACGGTCGCTCCAAGTCAACCTTTTCCCGGAATTTGTTTTCAAATGGAGACACGCTGACAGCTCGTTGGAGTGGCAACAAAATTGAATTTGACCAAAATGGACGGATGATGGCGATCAAGTTTACAGCCCATCCAGCGGCAGTGCTGTTTCCTGTCGTGTATTTCAAAGGCACCGCAAAAGTATCGATTGTGTCGTAGCTTTTGGCACATTTTGCGACGCATCAATTCTTGTATTTCCATCTACGGAGTCGGTCGTTCTTTTGATTGAAACTTGTTTGAATCTTCGCTGCCGAGGATCTGCTTCGGAGTCGCAATAGCTTGAATGAAGCGCATGTTAGAATGATTTAAAGTTGCTAGCGACTTGCAGAAACATTAAGATTGCAGTCTTTTGGATTTTGTGATGCAGAAGCGCACTATGTCGATAAATTTCACCTTAATGAAGACTACCGAGAGCTGTAGAGTCATGTTGGTCAAGCCCATGACAGCGTTCTTTCTAGGATGATGCTAGGATACAATCGACACCTTGCCAGTGCCTCTGAAGTAAATGACTGGAAAAAGCACTGAAGATGGATGAGGCACGCCGCTGATCCCGAGCGGTTTTCCATTTTGTTCAAAGCTGATCTTGCCATCACTGCACCGAACAGTCAATTTGTCTCCAAGAACAAACTGATGGTTGGGAGAGAACTTCTTGTTGCCGCCACTTCCGTAGCCAATGGCTTCCTTCATGTCAATGAAGAAGTAATATTTGCTTGAAGCTCTTGTGCCCGCGAGAAAGCCTTCACGGGAGGCGAATCCAATGCATGGAAGCGCCCCCGATTCCACGCGCACAGTAAACGAAACAACCGACGAGTTGCCAAGAACAGCCATCCATGTTTCCGGCGTATTTGATGGGGGACCAAACATGAAAGGATTGAGTCCCAAGACTTGAACCACGCGATTGTTTTCGGACAAAGCCAACGTCGACGAGCAGTGGCTTGGATCCCACGACCATTTGCTGCATGGAACTTCAGATGGGAGCTCAATGCTGAGGTAATCCATCGATCGTCGGAGCTGCTTTTGTTCCCATTCTTGCAGTTCGTCAAATGGAAGATCCCCCGTTCGCAAGTACACCATGATGTATTGAAACGTGGCAGGATCAAGGTCAATGAAGTACGCAGTGCCAGCGCTGTCTGGTTTCCACACGCCAGAGCCGAGGAGGACATGGAAATAGCTGTCTTCAAAGCGAAGGAGTATGTATTTGGTCGTCTTGAAGATCGTGCCTCCGACATCGAGGGTGACCACATTCGGCGTATTGGCAATGTTAAACGCAATGCGAGCTTCTAATTCCTTCCACTGCTTGTCTCGTAGATCCCATTCATTCACTTGTGAAAACATCGCTTGCGATGCCGCTAGGAAAGTTGCCGATTCAATCTTGAGCACCTCAATTTTACTCGAGATTGCATCTGTGGACGATGGTGCAAACGATGCTGTCATACTTGGCAGAACAAATGGAGATGGTGGAGGCGCCTCTGTCGTCTTGCTGTCGTTTCTCGGCGGGCTTGTCGCCATGTCAAAGTGCACTTAGATTGTCCAATTACTTGAAATACCTCGCAGGTTGGCCGACAAGAATAAATGTGCAAATTGACGTTACGCCCAACTTTTAACACTCTAAACTTCGCCCTCCATGGTGCTTTCATTCCAAGCAGAGGTGGCTAGCCTGTCCTACTGCCTTATTCATGTAATATGTCAACAAATGAGACTATTAATAGTAGACTGTACCGTAGAATGCTTATCGTTCTGGACAGGCAAATACATTAGCCACATGGGTCCTCGAATAAGATTTTTGGCTCTTCATTCTGGACATACAAAAACTAAATATAAGAACTGTGTACGAAAAGTTGATTCCAATATAAGGGCATCTCCACGGGTGCGACGGTAAAAGGGACAGTAAAATCTGATTTACTGTCGTGACATCAAAAAGTTTTCTATGACGGTAAATGAATCATTCCCACCAACGAACGGTATGTATATTTTTTTCAACATAATTGGTTAATATACATCCAATCATACAATTTCCATCGAGTTTTCACATCCTGTCCATTCGTGAAATTCCGTCAAGCTGGCACGCCATGGTTCCGATAGAAGACGATTGGGATTCTCAAGACGAAGAAGCCGTGGATCTTCTGCTCAACGACGATGAAGCGACAAGAGCAATGCGTCTTCGTGGAGGATCAAGCAAAGGCAAGAAAGCGAACATCGAGCGAGGACACGGATCAGGTATGATGGTGAAAGGACTGTCGCCGAACTTGCTCGTTAGGTCATTTCAATCTAATTCGTGATTACTTTGGCCCCGTGCCAATCTATTCCGACGAACAATTTGCCCGCCGATTTTGCATGCAACGAGATTTGTTTCTCCGAATGGTTGAGAGAGTCGCTCAGAGAGACCCGTATTTTCAGCAAAGGCGCAATGTGACAGGAAAATTAGGTAAAACCATGATAATAAAATGCGGTTTAGACTTACAAACAGGCTTGTCGACTTTGCAAAAGTGTACGGCTGCGATTCGAATCCTTTCAACTGGCTCAGCGGCTGATACAATTGATGACTATGTCCGTATTGGTGAAAGCACAGCGTTGAAATGTTTAAAAAGGTAAATACAGAGGATAATATGAGTCAATAGCGTTTGTAGATTTGCTTTAGCATTGATTGACGAATTTGGAGACGAGTACTTGAGAGATCCGACAAAGGAAGATATCGAGTACTACATGGAGATCAATGAAAGTCGTGGATTTCCAGGCATGTTTGGTTCTATCGATTGCACCCATATTGAATGGAAAAACTGCCCGTCCGCTTGGAGAGGCCAGTTTCAAGGGAAATCTAGCAAAGCTACAATAGCAATGGAGGCTGTAGTGACTCAGGACTTATGGTGCTGGAGCTCCTATATTGGGCTCGCTGGTGCCAATAATGATATCAACATTGCTGACAGATCTCCTCTGTTAATGAAGTGGTTGAAAGGACCAGCCATAAGCATAACGTACAATATTGCTGGTAGAAGGTATGACGTTTCTTTATACACTTGTAACATTTCAGTAGTTTTGAAGTGCCGTACTTCCTTGCAGATGGAATCTATCCTTCGTACACAATCTACATGAAAGCAATTGCGGAACCCCAAGGACGACATCAAGGGCTTTACACGCGGCGTCAGGAAGCCATCCGCAAGGACGTTGAGCGATTCTTTGGTGTCTTGAAGTCGCGTTTCAAGTTCTTGAGTGTGCCGTGTCGTCTTTGGAATATTCAAACGATTGCAAGTATCTGGAAAGCTTGCATCATATTGAACAACATGATTGTCGAAAGAACAAGATCACGCGTCGACGCTCAGGCATCAGACAATGAAGCCACCCAGACACAACGATCCCAGAGCATGGTTTTACAACTGGACGACTTCGTGCGAGAGTGTGAAGCCATCAAGAATGAAGCCAACTACTATCGGTTGCGCGATGCCCTCATCCATCATGCTGAGTTGAATGTGTGAGTTGAAGAGTCATTAATAATATCCTTTCGATTTTATATTCAAAGTATGAATACATAGTTCATAATTAAATTCAAACATTGAGATTATATATGGCAAATTGTATACTAATTATAAGAACTGTACGATGTATTAGTTCATATTCTTCTGCAGTTTATCCAAGACAGCTCGACGACTAATTTGAAAAAACATTTTGCAATCTTCATCCATGTCTTCGGTATTTGCTGAAAAGAGAGCAAGGTGTGTCTGCATTTCAAGCATGTCGGCACGACGGCGCTGGGATTCAGCTATTGACTTCTTCGCTTGAAGCGTGTCTTCGCAACCAGCATCTTTCTCGAGCTTTAAGCGCTTAGCCGTTTTTGATCCTTCTGGTCTGCCGTCAGATTCCCGGTGATCAGCGACGTTTTGGCTGTGGGAAACTTTAGATGACTCGCGCATATCCCACCATTTACGAACTCCTCGTAGAATATACCAACAATGCAAGAATGCAAAGGGTATCTTCTTAGGGTTATTCTCTAAATAGAGCGCTTGCGCTTTTTGTAGGAGATCATCATCATTCGTATCACTTTCATTGATGATGGCAGCATAAGCTGCTACAAATTTGCTTACATCGTGTTGAATTGTAAGCCATTTGGATTGCAATGAGCGCTGAGGACGGTGTTTGTCTCCATCACAGAAATGCTCAGAGTAATGAGCTCGCACTCTGGCCCAAAACGTTTCACTCTTTTGGCCTGTCCCAGTGCTGGCATCCTGGGATACATTGAGCCAAGCACGAACAAGCTCTTCTTCTTCATGAGTGTTGAAGTTCTTCCCTTTTTTTCCTCGTCCTTCGTGACCTTCCACCATGATTATTGAAATGAAAGGCGTCAGGCGCTCTGATCGAAGCATCACGAAGACATTGTCGAATGGTGCACACTCGTCGAAAATGTCTTCGTGATGCGTCGACCAGAACGACTGGCTCTCATCACCAGTGACAACAGCCACCAGTCGCTCTGATTGAAGCAACACGGAGATATTGTCGACTGGTGTTCACTCGTCGTTAATGTCTTTATGTTGCTTCGGCTTTGAGCGACTGTCGACACTCATTTCAACAATCAACTGATGCAATAGACCTCTCTTCACGTCATGATTGGACAGATTATTTACATTATTTACCAATCCTACTCTTGGAATATATAGCGTTGGTCCATTTTTCGACACAATATCGGTCTGTTTTTGTGTCGAATGGTCCAAATTTACTGTCGACGGCATCCTGTTTTGTGTATACAGTCGACTGGTGGGGCAACTGTATAATTCAGTTATTAATTTTGACAGAAATTTTTGTGTGTACCGTCGTCTGGTGGAGATGCCCTAAGTAACTTAGCCGTACTAATTGTTACAGGTAATTAAACCAGACGAGGATTTCAAAACAAATATATGAGTTGAGTAATTTCACATGAATTTCAAGGTTCGAATTTGGTCTTCCGGTTTGGTTCTGAACCTGCCAGGCTGGAGGTCCCGGGTTCGAACCCCACAAAATGCCGAGATCAGTAAAAAAAAGATTGCATGTTTGCATGTTGTGTATATTGTATTTTAGGATTTAGGGTTAAAAGCGCAAACTGATCTCGAAGGAGCATTTTACTCTATTTTGCGGTGACTCATGATCAACATATTAAAATAGATATATTTATTTTACACTGTTTTTTCGTATAATAACATTAAATTAAATGAATAACAATATTAAATTTAAACTATATCGAGGACAGATTAGTGTTCAAGTTCAATTGAATAGACTCCTACAAGTAAAATACTCTAAGCCCTTCGTCTTGGCAATCTCCCTCATCCAAAGCGTTGAACGTCTCACCACAAACACGACTTGACATGACCTGTTGTCGAATCGAGCCAAGCCAAAGACTCCTCAACGATACTTTCAATGGACGAATCCACGCTACATCTGCAGGTTGGCATACCCAGGTAAAACCTGGTGGAACTTTGTACAGCAAGACATTGAGGTCGCGAGCACACGCCATGACAGCATCAGTAAAATGGGCGCTGAAGTCGTCCCATAAGAGCAGCACTTTCTTCTCGGAACGCGCTTCGCGACTCTCAAAGTGAAACTTCAAAAACTTGATAGACAGATCACTGTTCCACCAGGCAGATGGGTTGCCATAAATTTGACAACCATACTGAGATTGGATTGCTTCAACCTCTTTCCACACAACACGACCGAATCCATGCCGTACGGAGTTGTTTTCTTGAACGACAACTTTGATCCTCGACTGCTTGGTTTTGAGAATAAGAAACAACGGGTACTTCCTACCACTGGCATCGCCCAAAACCATTGCTGTGGCTCTTTCCTTGGTCTTGCCACCGCACTTGACCCAAACAGTCTTCTCGCCACAACTGTTCAAGGTCTTGGTCGGCAAATATTCATAGTTGATGGCCGTTTGGTCAGCGTTGAGCACAAGGGCAATGCGCTCCTCTTCGATTATTGTCCGAATTTTGGTGGAGAATTCTTCGAGTGCATTGGCGCCGTCTTCATTTGACGCCTGGCCAATCCGTGTCTTTGTGCGCCATGCAAATCGGTGACGTCGGCGAAAACATTGTACCCATCGTGTGCTAGCTTTGAACTTGTGAGGCCGAATGCCAGCTTCTGACGCCATCTCCATGGCCATAATTCGTAACATCTCGTACGTCACAGGTACACCGTCACGTTTCATGCTCTGAATCCATTGCACGAGCTGCTCTTCGACGTGAGGAGGCAGCGTCGTGCCAGTGCCAAGTGATCGAACAGTCTTGTAATGAGATGTCCTTGGGCTCGTGGCTTTGGACAATACATGATCTTTCGCAGCAACCCATCCATATATCTTCTTTCGTGTACTTTCTCGCTGAGTTGGCGACAATGTTGAGTACAGTGTATCGAGTACTGCAGGCATTCCACGGGATTCATACATTTGGATGACCTTCAATCAATAGAGGTAATCCACAATCTTGTTCTTGAACTGCTTGGGCTGTTTTTTGGGACCGTACTTGGAAACAGGGCGTCCGCGAAGGACATGGCTGGGTCGTTGTTGCTCGGACGCTTCTGGCATTGTTTTCAATGAGCCAAATGGCCATGGCGCGAATCGCCAGTCAATTTCCTCTAATAAATTATATTCCTTTCATAAGTCTATATGTGGTATAATATTTCAGAGTAACTATTAGGTTTGAGAGTATATTCGTGGCGGGAATATATACCTGTTAAAATCTATTTGAGCTATTTTTCTCATGTATTATATGATGAAGGTGTCCACCTTGAAAAGGTTGTCCAGAACGATAAGCATCCTGCGGTACATACTGCACTTACAGTACAGTGATCCGCTAACCCTATCCCTCTCTTGAACTGTGAAAACAAATCATATTAATTTTAACAAGAAATAAATATGACAGGTGGTCAAGCACCATTCCATGGCCAGATAAACTCGCAAACGCAAGTAAACTACGATGCTCCTACATAAGCTAAAGGTTGTAAGTGCTGTCGTAGAAGAAGAATAAGTTGTTTTTGAAAATTCAGGCGTTCTTTCCAAAGAAACGATGTGCAAATGGGGTGATACATTGGTCATGACTCATCTCCGAAATGCATGCACAAAACATAAAATTATAGAGTTTTCGATGTTTTTTCAACAGCACTGAAGACTTTTGATGGATAGCCCGACATTAGTGATCAATTCTTCATTTCTAGCAATTTTCATAGTATATGAAGTCTTGCATGCTTGTCCAATACAAGTTTCTTGGTCTATTTCATTATGCAATATGAAATTTAACAGTTTACAAGTTATTACAGTATTATGAGTCCATGTTCAGCTTGAAATTGACCAATCAGCGAAGAATCACCTGTGGTCTTATATTTCCCAGATCACTGTAGTTCTGGACGACGGATTTCAACATCTGGTGGATTTGTCTGCCATCTCCATGGCATAAACAGTTGAAAAGTTTGATGGGCCAAATTTCATTTCGTCATTTTTCAATTTTCTCCTTCCAACGCAAACGATGTCTAAGGTTGTGCAACGCGCTCTCGGCTCTGCTGGCCTTGTCTGCTCGGCGCAAGGTCTTGGTTGCATGGGCATGACGGCCTTCTATGGCAACTTTGACCGTGCGGCTCAAGAAGAAGAATCGCTCCGAACTATCTCGAAAGCGCTCGAACTTGGCATCAACATGCTCGACACGGCGTGGATTTATCAATCGTTTGGCGCTGGCGGAGGTGGTAACTTTTACAACGAAGAGCTCGTCGGCAAAGCAATCAAGCAGCATGGCCGGGACAAGTTTGTCATCGCTACCAAGTTTGGCATCATTCCAGACCCCACAGCCCCTGATGGCCGACGGACGTCTGGCAAAGAAGTGGATATCCGATCGCAACTGGCCGACTCGTTGCAACGCCTGGGCACCAACTACATTGACTTGTATTACATGCATCGCATGGATCCTGACACGCCAATTGAAGAAACTATGGCGGTCCTTAAATCCCTCGTCCATGAAGGCAAGATCAAGTACGTTGGCTTGTCGGAATGCACGCCAGATGAACTCCGACGTGCTCATGCTGTCCATCCTGTCACGGCCATTCAAATGGAATGGTCGCTTCAATCGCGCGACTTGGAAGAAGCTGTGGTCCCTACCGCTCGTGAACTCGGTGTTGGCATTGTGTGCTACTCGCCACTGTGCCGTGGCTTCCTTGTCGACATTGACTTGTTTGACAAATTGGACGACAATGACTTTCGACGCAAGCTGCCACGCTACTCTGGTGAAAAACTTGCCGAGAGCAAAGCCAAAGTCGCTCGTTTCTTTGCCATCGCCCACGAAAAGGGATGCACACCAGCTCAGTTGGCTCTGGCTTGGGTTCATGCTCAAGGTCCTGACGTGTTTCCCATTCCTGGCACAAAGTCCTCTGCCCGCATTGTCGAGAACGGTGGCGCTTTTCAAATCCAGCTCACGGACGCCGAAGTGAAGGAGATCGCTGCCGCCGCTGAGTCCATTGAAGGTCCTCGATACCACTACAGCAGCAAAACAGCGTCCTTCAACGACCGATTGTAATCTCTTTTTGCACAATAAACTTCATCTACTCGAGACGGAGCAAGCGTTGTCGGCGGTGTGCATTGCGGGCGTGCATTTCTTCGGGCGTCGAGCGAGGATATTTAGCTCGCTGGATCGTTATGCGTCGGCCATTCACAGCCACGGAGAGGCGGCGACGTCCTCGCATCGTACGCAAAACTGCTTGTTCGTCGAAATACTCGACAAAGCCAAAGCCACGGCGGACGCCAGAGTCGAAATCATGGGGAAGACGCACCATATAAACAGCGCCAAAGTGCTTGGAGAACAACCGCAAGAGCTCCGATCGAGTCACTTCGTCAGGCACTGCATTCAGCATGAGCGTGCTCGCCACTTCGCGGCGCTGCTGCTCCAAATCTGACACAGCCTCAGCCACGGGCTCGAACGACCGAATGGACGACTGGCTCGGCGACCGGCGAGGAGACTTTTCTCTCGGAGGCCATTCGTCGCAGTCGTCTTCGTCAACGTCGTAAACCTTTCGTCCTTCGCGGTTGTGCGCGGGATCGAGACTACATCCACGTCTCGTGATACGACAAGTCACTGAGCAGTGGCGACAGCCTCCTGTGGACTTGGCAGCGTAGAGCTTGACGTAGAATTGTCCATCGAGGCCTCTGAACGCTTGTCCAACGCGGTCGCTGGAGCTGCCACGGTAGACAAATGCAGAAGCGCCACTCGCAGACGGACTGTGCATGAAAAGTGACGGCTAATGATTTTTCATCGACCATCCAGTCGATTTCCATCACAAGAAGGCGACAAGACACATTTCGGCTCAACCACCAAAGAACAAAGGTACACGTTTCCACCATCTATTAGAGCTAGCTATGTCGTCCGTACTGCTGTCGACCACATGCGCAGTGGTGTTGTCGTGTTGGACTTGTCTGTCTCCTTTCACATTTCATGTCGAGACACTGGATCACCAAAGTTCCACCAACTTTATGACAATATTCCAGCACTCTCTGACTGTGGGAAAGAGCGACACGGACCAACAGCTGGACACTGTGTGGCCAACTGTGCGTGTTGTTGGGCGAGATCGGTCACAAAGTTCCTGTGGATCGAACGCTTTGGGTTTAAATTTGTGACCAACCTGGCAAGCGACAGGCCCACCCAACGTCTTGGCATGGATGGCGTCAGTTCGAAACGAAAGACAAAGAACGCTGTACTAGTAGTCGTTGATACATCGTCGTCGTCAATCTTGTCAAGCCAGACAGCCATTCAAATCCAGGCTCTCACGACATGGAGCTCCATCGAGTCGCGAGTGAATCATCGCTTGAGCTGTGAGTTATCCAGCACCGCTTGAGAGAGTTGTCGCTTTTGTTGTCTTGTGACAAATGTGCATTGCGAGGTTGGCTTCCGACTCACTTTCCTTTGGCTCTTGGATACACAAAACCGCTGGCTCGATCTGTCACAAAATTCTCACTGGTTTCAAAGGTCTCACCATAAACGACCCAACTGCAAAGTGCACTTGGAAAAAAACTCACCAAAATTGCCACGCTAGAAGATTTTCCCAGCCGCCACTGACGACTTCAAATCTTTTCCCACTCGAATATGGACGAAACATATTCAAGAAGACATTCAAGCTGAATGGACAACCGTCTGATCCTCTTGGCGATGCCATGGCGAGAGGGTCGATGCGGGCGGCAAGTTGGATGCAAAAGACGGAGAGATTTGGGTGGAAAGAGACACAATGGGTCGATTAGTCATTCTCGACCTCGTCGTCTTTATCTCTTGGCAAAGCGACTCGAGAGGCGAGGCTGTCTTTGGAATACATACACTGTACAGCAGGCTGTGGCCTTTGTGACTAATTGAGAGGGTGCGACGGTCTCGGTGCAGCTGTAGCTCACGCTCGAAATCGAGCAAAGTTACTGGATGTACAGTGCAAACTGCCACCAAATGCGAGAAAACTTGCTGCAGCTACCATCAAGTCACAACGCCGCCTCGTTTGGAATGCTCATTACGCATGGCATCCAAGTAAGAGGATGCGCGACGACGTTCTGTGGAAAGGTGCAGGTCCGGAGGCTTTTTGTCACTCGGCCACGTTTGATGCGAGTCTTATGGTGAGAAAGGCGGGCGAGACAGGCGGCGTTGTCTAAAGTGACGAGCAAGTGGCATAAAAGTTAAAGTGCACACTGCAGTTGACTAAGTAGACCTTTTAGCTTGCAACCCAAATTAAGAGGCAACTATCACGATAAGACGATGCTCTCCTGATTGTGACTCAACGTCCGAGTAGTCATGAGATCCTTGACGCAACCACACTCTGCAAATTTCATGTTCAAGCGCGCAAGGCGAGAAACGTGCCGCGACAGGCTTCCCGTCGAGCTTGTCCTCCGCATTGCGTTCTTCCTCCCGGATCCATCCACATACTTTACCTACATCCAAGCCGTCGCGTCGATCGTCCCAGACTTTGCATGCAGCCTCCGTACGCTCCGTCAGACACATGCCACGAACGCTTTATGGCCACAATTGCATCTACGCGATTTCGTCGATGCCACGAACCCATGCATGGAAATTGCCGCCAAGCACTATCCAGTCATCCAACTTGGTCCGAGCTTTGCTGACGTCCAGTACCTCCGCCGCTTTGTTCCTCAGTCCGCTGACATTCATATCTCGAGCTTACCATGTCGGAAAACGTTTGGCGTACCGTCGACGGCAGCTTACTTTGAACACTTGGCCCATCTGCCCATTTCCAAGATCACATTGCCAGAGACAATGTCGTCCACGATGGACACGACACCGCTCGTTGACATCCTTCCACGCTTGACAAAGTTGACGTCGCTGACGATTTCATTCGACACAGTGCCCATGCGCTTCCTCGAGTTTCTCTCGACGAGCAGACTGACCAGTTTGAACTTGACCATCCAAGGAGGCAACGCAACGTCCGACGATTTGATTTTGGAGCATTTGACGCAATGGCTCCAGCGGCAACCTGTCGAGGTCCTGCATTTGTACTGGGATGAACTGGATGGCAGCCCACAGAAGAGCCGCGCTTTCTTTATGGCCCTCTCCAACGCGAAAGCACTCACGCAGCTCTTCCTCACACCGTTCGACCAGGCACTTGCTGTTCCAACCTTTCGAATTCCGCCGACAGTTGCCGACCTTGGCGTGGGTATGATCAACTTTACTCGACGAAGTGAGGCCAAATACGCTCGGCTTGGTCGGCGACTAGCTTCTTCCAATGTGACACGGCTTTCTATCACTCAGGATATTGCTCCGTCGCAATGCCGGAGCCTCATTGCTGCACTGCCATCCACAAAAGTGACAGAGCTTATCCTCGAAGATGTCGACCTCTGCGACGATGGGTGTGCTGTGATCGCGGACGGTTTCGCCGCCACTCGTTTGACGAGTATCAACTTATCCACGAACGAACTCTCCAACTCAGCGGCGCATTCACTATCGCTCGCTCTTCTTGCCGCGGAAAGACCAATCTCAGCGATTCACCTGGACAACAACTTGATCACCCGAACTGGACTCCGCACCCTTCTCAAGGCGACGGTTGCACGATCCTCTCCAACGCATTACATCAGTATGACTGGGAACAAAGTGGATCGAGCCACCGCTTCTCGCCTTAGACACGACTTAAGAAGCCTGGAGGTTGCGGGAAATAGTCAAACATGAACGTTATCTTTCCTTTAACAGTGGTCGTTTCAACGAATCTCTGAGCTTGGCGGTCATTCACCCAGCGTGTTGGCTCTCCCCGATTGTGCACCTTCAATCTAAAGGTGCATCCATGCAACGAAATGGTATCATTCCTGCACTTTCCTGAAAATATTAAAATAAGTATGTCAAAAAAATTTATTATTACAATCAAATATGACGAAAAAAGTTTGTCAACTTATTGCAATTTTCGATTTGAAGGCTTGTGGTGCTTTTCAAAGCACTATAACTTTATCCAGACTGTACCAATCGTCTCAAAAATTTCTCTGCCTGCTAACTAGCTTATAATCTATGTAACCATATCAATTTGATACCGTAAATCGTCAAAATAGAAAAAGTTTCGTCATTCAAAGTAGGTTATATTTTGAAAAACTGTCATGTTTGAGGCGATGTAGCGACCATTAAGATGCCAAAACTTCGTCAAAACTAAGATGATTAGATTCACACAAGTAAGTCCAGCATATTGGTTCCAATTTGAGATGAAAACACTTGACCATGCTCAAGTATTTCAACGCCAAAGTCATGTACTTTCTCAGGAAGCGAACAAAGTTGGTCATAAATTATGACTAACTTTTTGCGAACTTTATTTAAAATATCCAAAATAAAATTGTTATTCTTTTTAAAAATCACAATTGAATGTAATAATTTTAAAATGCATGTCGAAATTGGCGATCACCGATGAAGACTTCGCAGCCGAATATGCGGTCTTGACGATTCAATGAAATTATTCACTTCTGCTTTAGTCAAGAAACTTGCGAAAGGATAGCTAGTTGTCGTTGTCTTAGGTAGAATTCATAGAGTTTTGGCTATTCCCCGCAGCCTCCTGACCCATATTGAATGCTAGAGGGTTGCTCCTTCCATGGTCGACAACCATCGCGCATTGTTGTTGCTTCCCAACAGTCAAATAAATTAAGTCGAAATATCTAGTAAACTAATATGACTAAAATCAAGCGCAATATTTTGAAAGTCTATATCACATCGAAATAACGCATTAGCTCAGTTGGAAAATGCCAATGCGATTCCTGCAAGAGTCGAATCTGCAGGCCAGAAATACAATGCGCACATGGCCAGCTCGCTTGAAAGTCACAACAGAGATGGAGTGGGATCGAGTAGAGGCGGCTCTACAGTGCCACAACAGTCAGAGATAATGCTGTATTTTTCGAGACTATTTTTGAAAATAGCAAGAAAATTAAAAATATATATGAAATAAAGTATGGAGTCACATAGTGTATATATTTCGAGCAATTTTGGTGAGAATTCAGATCAAGTTTGGTGTAAATTTATCCATCAAATCGACAATCCGGTGAGACATTGACAAATTGTGAATTTTCACCTCGGTTCGACTTAATTCGACTTAATGCCTAATCAACTTTGCGATTGTCGACATGGACAGTAAACTTCTCTTGGACAGCGGCGCATTGATTACAGATTAAGTCGGACGTGCAACTTTCAATGCACAGAGTACAGTGAGCCTTGCTTGCATTAGTCACTAACAAGCTCAAGGGGCAAGCGGTCGAGGGCAACAGCGGTGTCCATCTTGGCGTCACTTGTTCCCATTGTCTATACAAAGATATCGCGACCTGGGCTATCCGCGGCTTGGAATGTGCCAGGTTTTGCTTCTTTGACGTTCATTATTGTCTTTACAAAGATCATAACATCAAATATCTCCTTCGAGGATAGACACTGGAGACTTGATTTGTTTCCTCCAACTTTTTTCTCTCAATAAAGTGTGGTGATATGTGTGGCTGTCCCCTTTTCCATCGTTCTCGTTGCAGGCGAGATTGTTTAGCGGAGTTGGATGCGTGCAGTATACACTCTTTGCAACAGTCACAAAGTCAAGACTGATGGGAACGATTCAAAGTGAGATAATCCTTCAAGTCGTTGTGTTAAGTTCAGCAAACCAGTCAAAACCAGCAAGTTTATCGCAACATTGACCCCCGGTCTAATCTACATGTCCTCCTGCTAAAGATCCTTTCATCCTCCTTGCGTTGCGATTTCAGCGGAACTTGCTATCGACTTATCCTGCTTTGGCAACTTCAGGCAATGAAATTTCTCGGGATAACTCAGCAAATTCAAAATTCCTCATTTGAGTACTATTGTTATCTGCCGGATTTACAGAGGGCAAAGCGTGCGATTAGTTCATTTGAGCCACACTGAGCTCTCTAAAGTCTGCTTTAAACGCCTCTTGGGGTGTTTTGCACTGAAATTTGCCAGTATTTGCAAGAGTAGCTACGAAATGTACTTGATGATGACAATTTGTTAACAATGTGGGACATTTGAAACATGTGATACTTCGTGACTATTCATCGTGCAGACGCAGGTGGCTGGATCCACACAAACAGCCATGACCAGAGTCATTTTGAAAATTCGTGGCAGATGAACAAGCGATTCCAGCGCATGACTGTTGCTGACGTGGATGCCTGGCCGTTGCCATTGGAACTGATCCATTACATGGTGGAATTTCTTCCTAACGAAGCCAGCTTTCTCATTTACTATGCCAGTTATTCACAACCAAAGTCGGAGGCCAAAGACACGGCCTGCTTGGAAGCACTTACAGAATTCCGAGGAGAGGCCTCTGAAGAAACGACGTGGCCACACCTTGTCCTGACGAAACCGTCCGATTTGGCTAATTTGTATGTCCAGACAGCAATCCCATTCTACCCACATGTTGACTTGAGGTTTGACCATGTCTTTGACGTCGACTTGCTGTTCTCCAAGATGTCACCCACGTCGAACGTTTTTATTGAACTCTTGCCAAAGGCAGACGCAGAATTCCCGACGCCAGTCACGGAATACTACGACAAACTTGGCAAGCTGCCAGTGGTAGGAGTCAGTAAGCTTGAAGGTCAAAAAGATATTGCTGCAGTCGACCATTTTGCCTTGGTTTTGCCTCGATGGACCAACAAACTCAAGTCACTCTCCATTACGTTCTCCAAGACGATCCCTGACGTCTTCTTTGAGTTCCTCAAGACTTGTCACCTCGATTCGCTTGATCTGTCGCTTGAGGGGGAAGACACAGAACAAGGAGATGCCCTAATGCCGTGCTTGACGCACTGGCTGACCAACAACCCAGCCAAGAGCTTCCGCTTTTACCACTGGGACAAACTCGACTGTGATCCAAAAATATACCTCGACTTTTGCACCGCCGTGGCCGAGTCGTCAAGTTTGGAAACACTCTTCCTCACGCCGTTTCCCGACTTTCTCCTCCAAGAAGGCTTCCATATCCCTGACAATGTCACTCATTTGGGAGCTGGCGTCTACGGCGAAGAAGACGAAGGTCTTGACCACATCAAGATGATTCAATTGTGCCTCCTCCTTGCTGCGTCCGACGTTGAATCTCTCACGATCATGGAGCCAGTAACAACTTTGCAAGTCCGAATGCTCATGAGCAACATGCCCAATACGAGCCTCAAGGAATTGATCATGAACGGCGCAAAAGTTGGCGATCGTGGTGTGTACGCAATTGCCCATGCTTTTGCCGCTAGCGGCTTGGAGTCATTGCATCTGGCCAAAAATGACATCACAGACCGAGGGGCTGATGATATTTCCATGGCAATGGCCATGGCCGAGCGAGACTTAAAAACCATCAATTTGGACGGCAACAAAATTGGTCCCATGGGATTTTGTGGTCTAATTACAACTCTCAGGCAAAGGAATCACGTGACTGAGGAGCTCAGTGTCAGAGGGAATACCATGCTCAACAAAAAATTTGCCGGGACGTTGATGCAAAAGTTTGGCCCCGAGGACGGGTCGACCCGAGTTCTCGTCTAAGTGTACAATAGAAATACCATCAAATAAATGTGATAAGGTGTACTTGAACTTCACTTGGAGGCTAAAACTTATCCCCAAACGTTATAATGTGTGCTGAAGCCGTCGGCTTCTCAAGCACAATCCGCTTAGCAGCAGCCCTTGAGGTAGACGGTTGTAGCAAGTCGGTATTGTTGTTTTGAATGGGTTATGCAGGGTGAATAGACACTTTGTCATGACAGTCAGTCTTCTAAATGACGTGGCAGATCGGAAATCCTCGTCATGATGTGCAAAGCACGTGCCACTGTTCCCCCTGGACTCGACAGTTGAGTCTGGACAAATCTGTTGAGTCCATCGGCCAAAAGACTCATCACGCCAAGTCACTTGACAGCCCTCACATACAATTATCAAGTATAATGAAAGTTTTCAACATGTGTCACTGGACAATAGTAGCACAATGACAACCACTTTCGCAATCTTATCAGTTTTCAATCTTCCTTCCTCTTTCAACATGGTTCAAGTTCCTCAACGTCCCCTTGGCTCTCAAGGCCTCGTCTGCTCTGCACAAGGCCTTGGCTGTATGGGCATGACGGCCTTCTATGGCAACTTCGACCGTGCGGCTCAAGAAGAAGAATCGCTCCGTACAATCTCGAAAGCACTCGAACTTGGCATCAACATGCTCGACACGGCGTGGATTTACCAATCGTTCGGTGCTGGTGGTGGCGGCAACTTCACCAACGAAGAGCTTGTCGGCAAAGCGATCAAGCAACACGGTCGCGAGAAATTTGTGATTGCGACCAAGTTTGGCAATGTGATCCAAGACGGACAACTCAAACCGTGCGGCAAGGAAGAGACGATCAGATCTCAGTTGGCCGACTCTTTGGAACGTCTTGGCACGGACTACATTGATTTGTACTACATGCATCGCATGGATCCCACCACACCTATCGAAGAAACGATGGCCGTCCTGAAATCCCTCGTCGAAGATGGAAAGATCAAATACATTGGCTTGTCGGAATGCACGCCTGACGAGCTGCGCCGTGCTCACGCGGTCCACCCAATTACCGCCATTCAGATGGAATGGTCTTTGCAATCCCGGGACTTGGAAGAAGCTGTCGTGCCCACCGCTCGTGAACTTGGCGTCGGCATTGTCGCCTACTCTCCCTTGTGTCGTGGGTTCCTGACCGACATCGATACATTTGACAAATTGGAGGAAAACGACTGGCGTCGAACGCTTCCTCGCTACTCGGGTGAAAAACTAGCTGAGAGCAAAGCCAAAGTCGCTCGCTTCTTTGACATTGCCAAGGCAAAAGGCTGCACGCCTGCGCAACTTGCTCTCGCTTGGGTTCATGCTCAAGGCCACGATGTGTTTCCAATTCCAGGAACCAAGTCGTCGACTCGCATCGTCGAAAACGCCCAAGCTGTCGCGATCGAATTATCACAAGCTGAAGTCAAGGAAATTGCCGCCGCCGCTGAATCGGTCGAAGGTCCTCGCTATGCTGGTGAAGATCGCACGTTTAATGCCCGCATGAAAAACTTGTAATATGTCCATAATCTACGTATTCATTTCGATATCTACTGGTCATTCTTCTCCAGCGCTACTGGAGATTTCAGGCCGTAAGATGGAGGACTGAGAGCGATTCCAGTCTCCTTCTCCATCCAAGGAAGCCCCGCGATGATTGACAAGACAGTCCAATCTTCATATCCCCCTCTGGGAAAATGACGAAGTTTATCTCTTAGACGGCGGCTGATTCGATGCAAAAATGCATCACATTTTCGATACAAAATTCCATATATTCTGTTTTGGAAAAACAAATGGTTGAGGAAATTTTGTGAGAAACACCATATGATACTTTTTGTTGCTGGCGGGAAAAATTAAAAATATCATTCAATCTTTTGATATATCTGACGATAATTTGCGATAAATGGGCAAATTGCCTTCTCGAGATGGTTTGAATATGACATAGCTACTGGTGTTGCTTCCCACAATATATGGTCAAAGCTTTGTGTATTGCTTACAATACCATACCATATGGTCACATGGAAAGTCGGTTGTACTGCTCTTTCGTGGTGAAATCGCCTCAATATGTTGGAGTGTTTCAGTCATAGCAGCTTGTTTTGATTCGCCCAAAAAGTGGCATTTCGCAGATACAATTTATTTTTGGCAAATCACAATTGTTGACATTTTATGACCAAAAAACGAATCGAAAATCAGAATTTGATACAAATTTGCATCAGCCACCGTCAAAGGGATAAAGTCTCTGTTTCAACCAGATGGTGAAAATTTGTACTGTAAATGCCAAAAAGATCATTCTTGAATTCACTTCGTTGGGCTCATGTCGATCGTTCCTCAACGTCCTCTTGGCTCTCAAGGTCTCGTCTGCTCTGCGCAAGGCCTTGGCTGTATGGGCATGACGGCCTTCTATGGCAATTTTGACCGACCAGCACAAGAAGAAGAGTCTCTCCGTACGATCTCGAAAGCGCTAGAACTTGGCATCAACATGCTCGACACGGCGTGGATTTATCAATCTTTGGGCGCTGGTGGCGGTGGCAACTTCACCAACGAAGAGCTTGTCGGCAAAGCGATCAAGCAACATGGTCGTGACAAGTTTATCATTGCCACCAAGTTTGGCATCGTCTTGGACCCGGCCAACCCAACGACTCGTCGTATTTCTGGCAAGGAAGCCGACATCCGCGCACAGCTAGCCGACTCTTTGAAGCGTCTCGACACGGACTACATCGACTTGTACTACATGCATCGAATGGACCCGTCGACGCCCATTGAAGAAACTGTGGCCGTCCTGAAATCCCTCGTCCAAGAAGGCAAGATCAAATACATCGGTCTGTCGGAATGCACGCCACAAGAACTTCGTCGCGCCCATGCTGTGCATCCTATCACAGCCATTCAAATGGAATGGTCGCTTGAATCGCGCGACTTGGAAGCCGCTGTCGTCCCTGCGGCTCGTGAATTGGGCGTTGGTATCGTGGCGTACTCGCCACTCTGCCGAGGCTTTCTCACGGACATCAACATGTTTGACAACCTCGATGAAAACGACAGTCGACGTCGTCTGCCTCGTTTCTCTGGCGAAAAGCTCGCCGAGAGCAAGGCCAAGGTGGCTCGATTCTTTGAAATTGCCAAAGCCAAAGGATGCACGCCAGCTCAACTCGCCCTCGCTTGGGTCCATGCGCAAGGCCAGGATGTCTTTCCAATTCCAGGCACCAAGTCGTCGACGCGCATTGTCGAGAACGCCCATGCATTTGCGATTACTTTGTCGGAAGCGGAAGTCCAGGACGTCGCTGCGGCTGTCGAATCCGTCGAAGGTCCTCGCTACGGCGGTCCTGACACCACCTTCAATGCCCGCATGAACAATGTCTAAGCGCAGCCTTTGCAACGTCAGTAGTGTCTTCTGCAATTGAACAATGTAGCCAAGTCTTCGTCTCCTTCTTTGCTCTCAAACTTTGCAATCATCAAGAAGGAATTTATCCAAAGCTTAGCTACACCTCGATAGATTGGGCGACTGCTGCAATTTCGTCGACTTCAGCATCGGTTAGCTCAATCTCAAACGCAAGTGCATTCTCAACAATGCGCGTCGATGATTTGGTTCCTGGAATTGCAAAGACATCGTGGCCTTGCGCATGGACCCAAGCGAGGGCAAGTTGAGCTAACGTACACCCTTTGGCCTTGGCAATGGTTTCAAGGCGAACTACCTTGCTCTTGCTGTCGCTGGCGCAGTATCGCGCCATGGAACGACGAACATCATTGTCTTCTAAAGTGTCAACAAAGTAGACGGTGGTGAGGAAACCACTGCCCATTGGAGAGTACGCGACGATGCAGACACCAAGTTGACGAGCAGTCGGGACAACGTCCTTTTCAATGTCGCGGACTTGGAGCGACCATTCCATTTGAATGGCTGTGATCGGGTGCATTGCGTGCGCTCGGCGAAGCTCGTTTGAGGTACACACGGACAACCCAATGTACTTGATCTTGCCGTCTTGGACGAGGGATTTCAGCACCGCCATCGTTTCCTCGATGGGCGTCTTGGAATCCATGCGATGCATGTAGTACAAATCAATGTAGTCCGTGCCAAGACGTTCCAAAGAGTCGGCCAACTGCGATCGGATCGTTTCTTCATGGCCAGAAATTGAAAAGTCGGCGAGCACTCCAAACTTGGTCGCAATCACAAATTTCTCGCGACAGTGTTGCTTGATGGCTTTGCCAATGAGTTCTTCGTTGGTGAAGTTGCCGCCACCACCAGCACCAAACGATTGATAGATCCACGCCGTGTCGAGCATGTTGATGCCAAGTTCGAGTGCTTTCGAGATTGTCCGGAGCGATTCTTCTTCGTGAGCCGCACGGTCAAAGTTGCCATAAAAGGCCGTCATGCCCGCGCAGCCAAGCCCTTGCGCAGAACAGACGAGGCCTTGAGAGCCAAGGGGGCGGTGACGAACTTGAGTCATATGCGAGTCGTTTGAGATCCAAAGGAATTTGTAAAGTGACCCCAAGCAATGCCAAAATGTACTCAGCGTCGCTACGTCGGTGATTTCAACCAACCACCTGATGTGGACATGGATCTTTCATGGTGTTTACAGGCTGTAACCATGATTTAGCACAAAAATGCGACTAAGTTCTTCACATGACGGAAGAAAAGTCCAAAGAGTTTTGCGCTCATGAATGCCATCCAGCAAGCACCTTCGACGTGTGCTTCAGCCCAGAAGGCCCAATTTTTTGTGGACTATCGGTGTACCGAGACAGTTTTTCTTTAAAGCAAGATTAAAGTCGCGAGGACCTTTGGCTCTTTGCACTTTGTGGAGATTGACCTCCATCTACAAGGTGGAAAGCTGCTGATTTTGCCTCATCGTCGGCCACGTCCTCGACAGTCTCTGACACTTCCTTCTTTCTTGCCTGGTGCATCGTGTAGATACCCTCAAACGAAAAGATAGCCAAGGCGAGCCAGACGATGATGAAACCCATGAGCTTTGTCGTCGAGAACGTTTCATGATAGATCACCACGCCACATAACAATTGAAGAATTGGAGATGTGTACTGGAGCAAGCCGAGTGTGGTTAGTGGGATTTGTTTGGCGGCCGTCGAGAATAAAAGCAATGGAATCACAGATCTTTTTGCATTTATTTATCATGTTTGAAATGTCGCCTTGGAACAACTCGTTGCAAATAGGACCATCGAGGCAGCTAAGGCCGATTGTATCGACAACACGTTGTGGACAATCTCAAACACAATCTTCCAAGCGACTACTAGGAATGTTTTCATCAAGACAGTGACCAGATTCAAAATTTCACATTTTGAAATGTCACTCCACGCTTTCTTTTGAGATATCCGCGATGCCGTCGGCAGACGAGAATTTATGTGTTGAAAGCGATCCAATGTATGCTGCGTCGAGGGTTGGACGGTCTAAACGACTCGCCATGGCGTCTGAAAATTCGAGCGCGTCTAAACGTTTTAGTAACATCGTAACTGTGCGCCAGAAGTAGTTGCAAGGTACAAATGTGCAAGTCTGTTGGCGGATTTCAGCTTGAGAAGATGGAAAAGGAAAACGAAGTCCATCAAATCAAGCCAACTGCGTCATTTACACGATGGTCGGTTGCGTACAATATCATCTTTCTCCTCAACTTGGCCACGACAGTACATGAACATTCCCCTTAGATTTCATCCTTGCTCATGCTGTTGTATCTTGTAGCCCTTTATGGCGTATCTGACTGAACCTCAACCGGGCAAAATTCTCCCACACACATTGCCAGCATCGACGTCCTTTGACGAGTACGTGAATAACACGTCGGTGTACCTGCAGCAACTCTACAACAACGAGACGCTCTCAAGTTCTCTTTCAAATCGCCGCGACCTAGCGACGAATACCTTTGGCATCCGTCGGGATATGGCGATGCCTGCTTCCATGAGCAAAGACGACGCTCTTTCTCTTCTCCCTCTCATACCATGTAGCTCGTCGTGACGCTTGCAAGTTGCTCATTGACTCTGCTGGTTGCTTGGAACTTTGGCTACGGCATGAACTCGTTTCTCGTAGCGTTTCTTACTGCCAACGAGACAGCTAGATATGCTATGAAGCCGTGGCAAGTTTGTCAGTGGCAAAGCCTCGCTGGTCTGCGTGTGACCGAGCTCTGTCTATGGCTAGAACAGGTCGAATCGAAGCCCTTTCAGGTCTACGTTGGCCAACAAATCAACGAACAACCCGAGACAGTGTGGATCAAGTTTATTTACCGCTTGCTGCTTTCGCTCTACATCTTGTACGTCTTGTGGAGTCAATATTACCGCCACTACATGACTCTGCAGCTTCAATTACGACAGCAAAGCTTGTCCAGTGCACACTCTCGGTATGAGATCGTCGTGGGGGACCCAGCGTACGTGATAATGAGCAATTGGACCATCTTGTTGCAATGATTGTCGATGCTTGGCTTGGTGCCGGCTACGGCGCTGTGGCAGCCTGGCGAGTGTGTCAGTTGGATGACTTTTGGTTGTATCTGAGTGGCTGTATGTACTTGTCCCGTTCTGTAAATTCGCCCTTTGCCTTGAACTGGACTTCATCTTTTATCTAGGTTTGGTGCGCTTACTTTGGCATGCGCGTCATGTCTTCTGTGGCTAAATGGGGCCGATGGGAAGCGTTGTTTGCACCGATTGATCCGAGCATTTTATCAGTCGTGGCGTATATCTACAGGGCCCCATGCTATCAATCATCAACGCGACGCGTATGGTGGAGCTCTATCAAACCATGTGGTCCATTTTCCTCCCCCCGGCGTTGGAGAAACAAGCAATCGAGACCGTCACAGGTACGAAGACGACGCTTGGTCCCCCTCGGTACTCCCCCGTGACCCCCAAACACCCCTCATTTGCCGGACAAATTGGCGACTTCACGGGGATCCTTGTAAATCCACTTTGACGAGCTCATGGGTATCAGGAAGCAAGGAAAGGTCTCGGGGGGGAAGCTGCTGCCAGGGGGGATTTGCTCTTTTCTTTGTTACATTCTTACTTTGTAGGCGTAATCTCCATGACATTGCTCATGACGTTGGTCCCAGTTCCATTTTCAAGATTGATGTCATTGTGGCAACGTCGGCAACAAGGTGCGTTGAGATGGGAAGGGAGACTTCACCGTTTCGTTCGTCTAGTTCAAGTGATGCCGACGTCTTCCTTGGCTGAAGCAGTGCAGCGTTACTCCTTCAATGACCTCAAAGCGCTCGTGCTTTTGACGTTGTTTATGCGAAAACGTCCTTGCAAAATGGTGGGCGGAGGTCTACACCTCTTGTATATGTCCAACCCGCGGTACCGACGTCTGCCCCTCTACAGCCATCGAGCCGCCGACTGTTTTCTCTTGTGTTACAATGCGGATGGCACCATCGACTGCCAAATTCGACTGAGCTTGGTCACATTTCTAGACGCCCAGCTTGACGATCTACACCTTGCTTTGTCGCCGTGCTGTCCGGTCGCGAATGTCGATATCAACGCTGCAAACACATGCCAAGACTGCAAGATGTTCATGACCGTCTCCGAGAAGATGAAGTGCATACATCGCGGAGGATTGCATTCTCCATGGATCGAATAGCGCTGGTCAATTGGAGGATTCCATTCCTATTCCCACTCCGTCTTGACTTCTATGTCCATGCGGTTACTAATGACCTTGACCATCCATCAGCATCTTAAATCAATCCAAGATCGTCGTTACCATCCTCAAGAGCGGCACAAATTGTTTGCTTATTTCACGAATCGACGGCACTTGGATGGCTCGAGTGCGAAGATCTTTGGCCGATCGATCGGCCTTGAAAAATATCTCCGAGCCAGTCGACGACAATGGAAAACTTGTGCGAGTTAAAGCGATAGATTTCAAAGCGAAGAAGCTCATGCAGCGCTGCTTCTTGTGCTAGGCGAGAGCAACGCACGAGGACGAATTTTGGCCTGAGATCGAAGCTAACGAGAGTGCCAAGGAAGAGTTCGAGACCGAAAGCATAGCAGATTCTTGAGAAATGTCGTTGTCAAGGGGCGCTGATGTGTCAACTTCAGGATGCGAGGTTAATCGAGCACATTTGAGATGGAGGTAGCGCTTTGTGTGGAGGACAAGATTGCTACGAAAACATGGCTGCTGCACTCAGCATCAGCGGGAGCCGCACCGACCTAGCCCTCGTCGCGGCGCTCCAGCACCATTATTTCTGGGGGGTCAGCCAGACGACACCATTATTTCAATGGTGGGAAGGACGCGACCACCGAAATGCCAGTGGGTAATGCAAGGGGAGCTGAAAAGTCGGTAAAACGCTGTTGTACCAATCCTTCTCATTGAGTTGATGCCTTATTTTCTATTGGAATTTGGACTCTTCTCGCTAAAGCTATAAAACAAACTAAGGTTGTTGGATTGATTCCAAGAAATGAAATGATTGTGACGGACTCGTCTAGATTGTCACCGCGGTATCCAACTGAAGTCGATAATTGAGAAATTGCTCACAGAATGACTATCAGCAGCTTGAACTTACTGTCAAGTTTGAATGCTTTCCTTACTAAGTTAGGCCACCTGGTATTCTATCTCCTAGGGGTCGGCGCCACATCATTACATCATGATAGACGAAGATGTTGCAGAAAGATTTCACCTGACTGGCCTCAACTGAGCAAAGCTCGCCGCGATTTCGACTTCAATGACATCATTTGCATCCAAACACCAGAGGAAGAACTACAATGTGGAAAATGTTTGTTCTTGACCATGACGTAATGCATTAGTTTGAAAAGTTTCCTTATTCATTTTGACAAACATCAAGATGATGTTTCGAGATTCCTTCTTCAGCAATTTGTCTCGAATCAACAATTGCAATTGTGCATCCAATGTGGCAAGCCATAGGACCCAACACGCGATCTTCGGCGAAAGATCGCATGGAGAGAGGGCATTGAACATCCATTGACGATCCATAGCGCTCCACATCATTTCCCCTGCGAGTTCTAATGCTATCGTGAGCTGCGCCGCTCCACACGACTCGCTTGAATGGTCATTTTTCATATCAAGTCAAACATGGCATTGCCATCGTGGATTGATTTTGGTATCGTCAATGCAGTTGTGGCGTATGGACTGTGGGGCGTTTTCCCCATCTACTGGAAGCAGCTCCAAGATGTCCCAGCCGTGCAGTTGTCCATGCACCGCATTGTTTGGTCTCTCTTTGTGCTCTTGGCGTACATTTTTGCAACGAGACAATGGACTGAGTTTCGTCGTGATGCATTCACGTGGCGCAATGTGGGAATGTACGCTTCGTCTGCCATTTTCATCGCTGCGAATTGGTTTCTTTCTGTTTGGGCGGTCAACGCTGGGTACATCGTCGAGTCGAGTTTGGGCTTTTTTATCAGTCCCGTGATTACAGTCTTGATTGGCGTCATTTTCTTCAAGGAAAAGCTGCCCATGGGTCAACTCGCTGCGATTGTTGTGGCCACCGCTGGTATGTTGGTTCTGGCCATCTCCTACGGCAAGTTCCCTTGGATTTCGCTGTCCTTGGCGCTGTCGTTTGCTGGATATGGATTCGTCAAGAAGCAAGCGCCGCTTTCATCTATGCAAGGCTTGACGCTAGAAACCATCATCCTGTTCCTCCCAGCGCTCATCTATTTGATTGTTGAAGAGGCCCGTGGCGAAGGCGCATTTCTCCACGTGGATGCTGTCTCGAATGTGCTTCTCGTCGGGAGTGGTGTTGTCACTGCGATACCGTTGCTTTTATTTTCGGCTGCTGCCAAGCAGATTCCATTGTCAACGCTGGGATTGCTGCAGTACATATCTCCAATCCTGGAGTTTCTGTGTGGTGTTGTGATCTACCACGAAGCGTTTTCGTCAATGAAACTAGTCGGCTTCATCATCGTCTGGACTGCCTTGGCTATCTTTTCATTTGAAGGACTCTACACGATGCACCAAGCCCGAAAGAAGGGCGAGACCGAGCCTCTTGTCGTCGATGCGGCTGACGAGAATCACGAATCCATCTCCTTTCATCTTGTCGAAGCTCAGCTGTCTCCATCAAGCGTGAAAAGTCAAAACTCTTCAACCTCGATTCACAAGTAGATTCAATCGAAATTACGAAAAGACGAATAAAATCAACACCAATCGATGCATTCATATCAATGCTAACATTACATTCAGCTGACCGAGACCATTTGGTGGATATTGTGTTGGCTAGCACTGCTAGCACATCACGATATGTCCCCTTGAAACTTGAATGACTCGTGTTTCTGTCCATTCATTCTACTGACATAGCTATTCACAGCTTGCGAAGTTGTTGCATTCCCCGTTTGGACGCATGTCAACCTTGAAATCGAAATCGCTGAGTGTACCATGATATAAGTGATGTCATCAATGAATGCATCGATTGGTGTTGATTTTATTCGTCTTTTCGTAATTTCGATTGAATCTACTTGTGAATCGAGGTTGAAGAGTTTTGACTTTTCACGCTTGATGGAGACAGCTGAGCTTCGACAAGATGAAAGGAGATGGATTCGTGATTCTCGTCAGCCGCATCGACGACAAGAGGCTCGGTCTCGCCCTTCTTTCGGGCTTGGTGCATCGTGTAGAGTCCTTCAAATGAAAAGATAGCCAAGGCAGTCCAGACGATGATGAAGCCGACTAGTTTCATTGACGAAAACGCTTCGTGGTAGATCACAACACCACACAGAAACTCCAGGATTGGAGATATGTACTGCAGCAATCCCAGCGTTGACAATGGAATCTGCTTGGCAGCAGCCGAAAATAAAAGCAACGGTATCGCAGTGACAACACCACTCCCGACGAGAAGCACATTCGAGACAGCATCCACGTGGAGAAATGCGCCTTCGCCACGGGCCTCTTCAACAATCAAATAGATGAGCGCTGGGAGGAACAGGATGATGGTTTCTAGCGTCAAGCCTTGCATAGATGAAAGCGGCGCTTGCTTCTTGACGAATCCATATCCAGCAAACGACAGCGCCAAGGACAGCGAAATCCAAGGGAACTTGCCGTAGGAGATGGCCAGAACCAACATACCAGCGGTGGCCACAACAATCGCAGCGAGTTGACCCATGGGCAGCTTTTCCTTGAAGAAAATGACGCCAATCAAGACTGTAATCACGGGACTGATAAAAAAGCCCAAACTCGACTCGACGATGTACCCAGCGTTGACCGCCCAAACAGAAAGAAACCAATTCGCAGCGATGAAAATGGCAGACGAAGCGTACATTCCCACATTGCGCCACGTGAATGCATCACGACGAAACTCAGTCCATTGTCTCGTTGCAAAAATGTACGCCAAGAGCACAAAGAGAGACCAAACAATGCGGTGCATGGACAACTGCACGGCTGGGACATCTTGGAGCTGCTTCCAGTAGATGGGGAAAACGCCCCACAGTCCATACGCCACAACTGCATTGACGATACCAAAATCAATCCACGATGGCAATGCCATGTTTGACTTGATATGAAAAATGACCATTCATGTAGTGTTGTCGCGCGTCCGCAGGCACTACTGAGTGACTAGAGAAGTCAAAAGTGATTCATTAGTTTTAGACTTCTTCCTGCTGCATCTAAAGTCTCCGAGCTTGGGCTTGATCTTCAACTTGAGCGCGCGATCCTTGATCAGCGGACACCTTTGAAACTTGATAAGGCGAGGAGTCCGACTTCCAACAGGACTCTTCTTCATACATTTCTTCAGACAACAAATCACGCAAATCTTCCAAACATACTACAGTACATAGTCCACACCACCAACAAACGTCAGGTATCTGACGACACCAGAGATCAGGTGTCGTTACAATTCAAGCGAGTCGTGTTGAGCGGCGCAGCTCACGATGGCATTAGGTAACATGTAAATCTCAAACGGAAAGTATTAAAAACAAACGTCCCACGTAGTACTGTTCTGTTACAGACTTGTTTCGTTGCCTGTCGTGTGGGGAGGTGATAGGCAACCGGGAAACCGAAATAGTGTGATTACTCGTGAGAATCCATTAATGATTTTACGCAGGTTTGTGAGACAGTCGAAGTTCCGGAGCGTATCCGAACGGCATCGAATTCAACAGGACCTTTCCCTATTAATATTTTCCTCCGGTATTCATCCGAAATTTTCCGTCCGGAGCGTATCCGAATGACATAGAATTCAACAGGACCTTTTCGTTTCAATACTTCTGTCCGGTTTGTATCCGAAAGATTTCATCCGGAGTGTATCCGAATCACATAGAATTCAACAGGACCTTTTCAAACGAATACTTTTCTCAAATTGAGCTTGGGTTCCAAACTCAATTAAGACTCGAAATCCGGATGACAACAAAACTGTTGAAAATGATACGACCGAATATTTATTTTGACAAGATGTACTCCAGGGGATTTCTCAACTTGAGAATGAATCTCGAAACTCAAATGAAACTTATAGGAGAACTGCAAAAAGGGATAAGAACCAGTATTTGTTTTGACAAAAAAGAATTATAAGACAATATATGGAATAGTCCTAGTTAAATCATGCTTTATATGTCTTCTAGTTCTCGAGCTAAATGAAACTCCCCGATCAGAAACATCCAATCTCAACCATTGAAACACAAAAATGGATATTTTCACGAAATTCATTTATGATTGACTCAAACGCATAATTTGATTTTTTAATTTTATTTACGATTAAATCTAACTCGTCATTTGATTTAAATATACTTATTCAGAATAAATCATTTCATGAGAATTCTGACACGTGTCACCTCCACCAAAATTATTTGAGGTTTTTAAATACAACCGCAATATAGCAGTATACAGTAAATCAATATTGAATTTTAAAATTCAATTAAAACAATTTTGAAATGCACAATAAAAAAGGACTCAAGTTATTTAATGAATTATCGTGCATTGAATGGTGAATTGGGGAACGCGATGAGGACAGCATGCATAGCATAGCTGTTCACTCACAGGGAGGTAGAGTTTAGACCGGAGATGCGAGAGGGTGTTATTCAAGTTTGTGTTGTGCTGTTGACGAAGCATGCGGCTATCTATGCATGCACAAGCTTAGCATGCGCAAGTCGAGTCAAGTCTATCGGTGCCAAGAACAAATAAAATCTCTTTTCCAAATTATTCATTTAGTTGATGTAAAATAGACAGAAAACAGAAAACAACTTAAGTAAAGTATATTATGCTCCGAATTTTCTCAAAAATCTAAATGAATGAATAATTATATAAAGCAATTAAATACGATGAAGCGCTGGAGAAATGTCTCGGAGAGACTCACTGTCGTTGATTTGCACGAGTTCAGACCAAATCCCAAATACAGCCTCTGACTCGAATATGAAGGAAATACTGTATTGCATGCTGTAGTGTTATTGGCACACATTAGAACAATGCACAGACAAGAGAACAGCACTTTTTGAGGGACACATATTCATCACACACTCCCCGAAATGATTTTGTTTGGAATATTATCGAGCTTAACTTTATGCTTGCCTACTGTTCCACACGCAGCAATTGTACCACGAACGTTCGAGTTCCTTGCAGGCAGCGTTCGTTGCCAATTAAATAGGAGCTCATGATAACTTCGGCTGTAGTGCATATAATAAATGTACCTGTAGACGAGTGCCTTCGTCCTCGGTGACGTTCCAGCAAGCCGCTTGTGGACGTTTGAGATAACATGGTAGAAGCACATGAGAACATTTGCAACGCCCAATTGGTTGCGCCTTGATTCAATCGCTAAGGCCGGCGCACGGCAGCATCGGAAGCATATTCGCTTTCGCTCTCTTTGCCCACGATGAAGAAAGCAACAGGGTGGAAGTTCCGAGCCACATCGGTAATGCCACAGACAAGGACTGGGTAGGCTTTGACGTTCACCTTATATGTAGCGTCCCAGTGAAACAAGAAGCTGCTGGGGTCTCTGTCCATTCGCCGCAACAACGACATTGTGGTGATGCCAACCTTAAATGGACCATCGGATCCGCCATATCCAATTGAGGGATATCCATCGATAAGGTTGTAGCCGAAAGAGAAAGCTTGATTCTCGTCGAGCCCAGTGTGGAAAAACCGCTCCACCAGCAGATGCGTCATGACTGATGTATTGCTGTGCTCTTGCATATTATGGTGACGGAAATATCTGTAGCAGTTCTGAAGCTTCTTGAGTGGGGGCATTTGGGCTGGGGGGACAGTTGCTGTCAGCTTGCTGAGGGCCTGGCTCGGCGTTGCTCCCATTTCGAAGAGTTTCTCGGCCTCAGCTTTGATTACTTTTGTCAGATGACCCTGTGGTATGCTGGCACATTCCCCATTCTGGCCGTGTACATATAGGCAACATCGCTCATCGGCCATACACTGGACAATTTTGGAGAGTTATTTGCATGACTCACGACACTTGCATCGTAGATAGCGATCCTTCGTTCTATGGCTCTGCTTTGTTACACAGATCGCACACTTGGCAGCTCTTGTGGCGTACACAATGGACAGCGCGACGACGTCGCGAGCAACGTGCAGATTTTTAAATTCACCCACCAAGGTCCACTCAACGGGATCATGGTTAGTTCGTCCTGGATGAGACAGCCTTTCAACAACATCGCCGACTTGAACCACATCGTGCTGAGTTGACGTTGTCTCGTTGTCTAACATCGCGTTGGCATTGGCATTCACCATACGTTGTACAATGTCTCCGTTGCGCTCGAAATTCCAGTCAAACATAGCGACGACACGCACGCAAAAGCAAAGTGCAGTGCTCTACACCGCTGGTGGCATTCATCCCTATCAATCCTCGAATTAGGACATTGCGCCGTCCTTGAATAAACACTTATATATTGATTCTATAGTCATTTCGAGAGAGAATCCCCAAATTTGGATTGTCCCGTTTGAGGAACTCCATACAGTCCAATTGACTGGATCAAGTACATCACCTGGCTTTAACGACATAATATGCAATGTCTATAGTACAATTCATACACAGGATAGTGACCAAGCTTCGAATAAGAACATTGCACTGTCTGCCGTTCCTTCACGCCTCGAACCAACACCATGGACGACGGCAAGCGGACGCATCGTCCATACTCGGAGAAGAAAAGAATACTAGCACTATGGGAGAAAGAAAGGACTAACGATGGAATGACTAAAGTGAAGTTTAGCAGAAAAATGGGCACAGCGCTGTCGACGTTTGACAAATGGTGCAAGAACGGTGAAACAATCTGCCAAATGGAAGACACGGACAAGAAGCACCTCGTCACGCGACCAAAGAAAAGATGCAAGTACGACAAACAAAAACGTCCGCTTGACGAGCGAGAAGGCTTGTTGTACGACTGGGTGCAACAAGCACCACAACCAATCAACCATAAAGCAATGCGTGCAAGGGCGTTGGAGTTGTGGCCGGAATATCGAGACGAAAAGCATCCCAAGTGCAAGACACCTGGCAATTTTCGCAAGTACTGCTTCAGATTTGCGCAGCGCTATTCACCTTGTGAAGACGACAATGAAGACAACACCAGTCACGATAGTACACCCGCCGATGCTGCTGCAATCGACGGCCTGGACAATTCACAGCTCGCCGCTGACGAGACACCCGCAACAACCCCATCAATTGATGAAGCCCTAGCTCAAGCTGCGGCTGATCGAGCCGCAGCAGAGGCTGCTGCAAGACAAGCCGCCGCCGACCTCGCAGCTGCTAAAGTCGCAGCCGAACAAGCAGCTGCAGTAAAGGCTGCTGCCGACAGAGATGCAGCAGAAATACTGGCCGCCGAACGAATTGCAGCGGAGCGAACAGCGGCTGAACGTGCTGCTGCAGAACGTTCAGCGACTGAGCGCGATATTGCAGATCGCGATCAACTGAAAGTCGACGACTGCAGTACAAAAATGCCTGCTCCAGTCTCTCCCATTGACCTCACCAGTGTACCAAGTCCACCAAGTCGTCGCTCAAGAAAATTATCTAATCCGTTGAACCCAGCTGATGCTGATGTATTGGCGAGTTTGTACGAGCACATTCTCGAGAACGCATTCCCAAGAAACTCTCAAGGAAAACCGTTGCCAAGACGACTCGCCAAGTCATCCCTGGGCATGAAGAACAAGCGCGGCATTCATAACGATCACTGCTCAAGATGCAGCGCGAGATCCCCGTGCGTCAACTTCAACATTTGCGAGAATATTCAGTCGAAGGCTGAATGTGCATCCAATCGGTGTATGGCAGGAGCCCACTGCAAGAACAACGCCATCCAAAAACGTCGTTATCCTCCCACCACTGTCGTTGTTGACCCCGTTTTCGGCTATTCACTCCGTTTGAACGCTGCCGCGAAAAAAGAGACAAAAATCATCGAGTATGTCGGCGAGCGCATTTCCAAGCAAGAGTTTTTGCGACGAAAGTCTCTGCCTGGTGCTGATTCATGGTATCTTGCGCAACTCGCAAGAGAAGAAGGAGAAATGTACGTGGACGCAAGAACCATGGGGAATTTTTCTCGATTTATTAACCACTCGTGCGATCCAAATTGCCGATTTGAGACTTGGTGGGTGGACAAGAAACCTAGGCTGATGGTTGTTGCCCGCCACGATCTACCCAAAAACTCAATTTTGACGCTTTACTACATGGATCCGACTTGGCAGGTCGATGCTTGCTTATGTGGAATTTGCGATGGAGGATATCTTCCTCCACCTCAGGATAGCTATAGTGATTTGAGTGAATAGAATATTGCCATATTCTTATGATTTGAGCTCATGTGACTCTCCAAACTGAAATGTGTCTCTGTATAGGCATTGCAACCGCCTGTCTTTCGTTGATTACGATCCAATTTTAACACTATTTCATATCTTCAGCGTTTGGGCTGCTTGAAACTGACTACATTCCAGCTGTTGTGATTTGGTGTCTGGCTTTATTTGCCTCGTTTCATAACGTAATGACGACGGGTCATGAGTAACATGAGAATATCAGGCGTCCAAACGCTTTAAGAGACAAAACGTAATCAATTCACCCAGTTTTCATTAGGAAATCTGGCCTGTACTACGTGGGACGTTTGTTTTTAATTCTTTCCGTTTGTGATGGAGTTTTTTCGTTTGCTTTCTGCATGTTCTCATGGCATTAGAACTCGCAGGGGAAATGATGTGGAGCGCTATGGATCGTCAATGGATGTTCAAAGCCCTCTCTCCATGCGATCTTTTGCTGAAGATTGTGTGTTGGGTCCTATGGCTTGCCACATTGGATGCACAATTGCAATTGTTGATTCGAGACAAATTGCTGAAGAAGGAATCTCGAAACATCATCTTGAAGTTGACGAAATGTATACGCAAACTTTTCAAACTAATGCATTACGTCATGGTCAAGAACGAACATTTTCCACATTGTAGTTCTTCGTCTGGTGTTTGGATGCAAATGACGTCATTGAAGTCGAAATCGCGGCGAGCTTTGCTTAGTTGAGGCGAAATCATTCTGCAACATCGATACTAGGCGAAGATAGTTCTGGCGGGCATGATGCAAAGCACTCCACATCATTTCGTGGCGCCAACCCCCAGGAGATAGAATACCAGGTGGCCTAGTAAGGAAAACATTCGAACTTGACAGTAAGTTCAAGCTGCTGATAGTCATTCTGTTAGTAATATCTTGACGGTAAGGTAAAAAACAGGTCATCGCCGGGTCAGGTCACGCCTCCAGGTTACGTGATCTACACGTGATCTGGGCAGTCACAATACTCTCACCAAATATAGATCACATCTTCCAAAGGAGCTTGCGCAAAGAGACTGACGGCTCATCGGCACTTCCAACAGACTCATAGGAGACTTAAAGCCACTACTATCTGTGAATCCAGAGTAGCCATAGCGCTGGCTTGGAATCGTTGAGTGAAACAACTGCTTTGAGAGAATGACTGATGGTAAATCGTACCATCAACCAGTAGTTCAATGCCGCAAGTGAGAAGCACGCAAGCAACAAGGGATACAGAAATGGTGGCGTATATTAGATTTAGGCGTCCAAAAAGAAGGGTTTTCCTTTGAGCTATTTGCTCTCTAAAATACGGGCAAAACACACAACGCGTGTCAAGACATGCACCCTGGACTGGAAAACACACGCCCCCAAAAGGTAAAGCTTTTGCATTTCAACTCACTCAATGATGGTGAACTTAAATATTTAAACACGTCTACACTGTACATACATCAGACAACCAACAATTATAACCTTGTTCTCTCTGTTTGATATGTCTTGCGATTCATCTCGGGTCAACCACAAAATGACCATTTAAAATCATCTACTTAGGCTACTTTGTCAAGCTTCACCAAACAATAATGTTTGCAATGCAGCCTCGAGGAAACTGTCAAGTAGGAGCAAGTTCGTCGAGGACACAGAGTATTAATGGCAGTGTTGTGACTTTCGGGCGACAACAGCAGTCGAACACGCGAGATGGAGAGAATGGCACTTGATTAGATCGCCGAGAAATGCAAACTAAGGCTAGAAATATATGTGCCCTACAATGGCTCAGGACAACTAGTCCCTTGCTGCGCCAATCGACGTACTATTTGCCGCATAGTCACTGATTTCGTTTACTAATTCGAGCCATACACAGACTAGACCGAGAAGACGACACATGACAAAGGATCGGCGTGCTGTAGCGCCCTAAACAACAGGCAGATTAAGTTACCCGGAAGTTCTTGTGAAGGCAAGCTCTAAGATCTCTCTTCTCACTAAGAAAAATTTCAGCTCCTCTTCTTGAGTAGCTCTCAAGTAAACAGACACCCTAAATGTGCTCTTGGGGGGAGGTATAGAAATGTACGCTTGATTACGTGAAAGACTGGGACTCACGTAGATTTATTTACTTTTCGTCAAGACTACAGTACCTGTTGTGTCGCTACATCATATCCGCCGATGGTTTTGTCATACCAGTATGTCATCTTCTCAGTGCACTCTGTGTGTACATTTGGAGCCAATATACGACCAGGTGCCGTGGCTATGCGGCAGTTTTCTCTTGATAGTACGTCAATCGGCTCAGTAAGGGGCTGTTTGTCCTGAGCCGTTGTAGGGCAGATATGTTTCTAGCCTTAGTCTGGATTCTAGTCAAGAGCCATTTTCTCCATCTCGCGTGTTCTTGCCCAGAGGGCATAGTATTAATAACCTACTTGAGAGATGGAATGGTACGTATAAGACACGTGCCTCATGGCGGCTCATCGAGATGAGCCTCCATCAGGCATGTGTATATTGCACACATCAAAACGCAATGCTTAACGTAAAATGCCAATTTATGATCCATTTGACTGAGGTTCCGAGTTTGGCGACGTGTGTTTGCGCCTCGCGCCAAAGCGACTTGACGTTGGGTATACCAAACGAACAAGAAAACTCTCAGCTTTCATAAGAACATAGGGCTTTGACAATATAGAGGTTATTTTCCTTGTAAAAATTAGAATATATAAGCAAATTTAATCTAAATGTTGTTGCCAATTTATGATCTATCCTTTTAACTTGATTAAAATATAGGATTATGCATTCTTTTTGTGTGGTTCGGGTATTTGTTCAGTAAAGAAAAATATTTATTTCTAGAGGGTATATATATTTGTGGGTTGCACCCTGTTGACCAAAAAAGAACGGCCATTTCATCATTTCCAACGACGTTCACATGAAGAGCTGGGATGTAAATCAAGGTACGACGATTATGAGGGCAACAATTCTATTATCATGCATTAGATGAAGACCTCCATCTCTTGGCTCAAGGCAGACAGTTGGCGGCTTTGTTTTGGCGACGTTTGGTTGTTTTCCTCGCCGTTGTCAACGCACGTTTCGTGTGGGCGCTGTGATTTGCCTCCGTCTTTTTCGCCGTTCTCTTTCTGGCTCGCTTGGCTTGCAAGTCTTTCTTTCGTTTGGCCGACTCTCGACGTTCTCGCACCGACTTGTCGATGTTGTCCAGCAAGGACATTGTGAGGATACGTTCTCCAACATCAATTGTTTTACGGCGTTTTCCCTTTTTAGACTTTGCTGGGAGACTAAGCAATTCGGCACCAAATGTCTGGCGTCTTTCAATCCATGCTGCTTGCACAAACGACTCAGGCACACCCCCGTCTTGAAAGAGTAGAAATCTCTTCATCATTTGACCATGCAATATTGGCCACAATCCTGTGGATCGAAATCCACTGACAACATTTTTTGAAAACGCGTCAACCAGCCAACAAGACGAAGCAATTCGAATCGCTGCTGGCTTACTTATAGAGTACAAGTCTCCTGTAGCTTCGTAGGGGTAAGTATTAGACATAATTTGTAATATAGAGAATATCTTACCATCAGCAATGAGTTCCTCCGTTATCATTTTTCGTACAGAATTTTTAAAGAGGCCAAACACAGGAACATCCATCGGCTGGAATAAATGTGTAGCATTGGAGGGCAAGCACAACAAGACTATATCAAGGTTTGAGCACAACACAAGTATGCCATTGGAGTAATGCGATGCAAGCCCATCAAATACAAGCAGGATTGGACGAGTAACATTCTTCTCGACAGATTTTGAGAAAAATTGTATCCATTCAGCAAACAAATCTTCATTCATAAATCCTTTTGGAGATGTTGTGATGCTTGCAGAGGGTATCGAACACTCATCACCAAGTACTTTTTCAATGGTTTCTCCTGGATGTAAAAAGAGTGGAGGTAAAATACAACCAGACGCACTTCCACATGCAACGATGGATAAATGAAAATTCGTTCCAATCGACTTTGCCCATACATTGCGTGATCCTTTTAGTGCAATCACAGTCTTCGACTTTCTTCTTGAAGCAAACGATGTCTCATCCATATTAAAAATTCTATCAGGAGTTAATTCATATTTTTTGATAGCATTTTCCATTGAATCAAACAATTGTTTCACATTGCTTTCCTCGACAGCATTTCTGGCATGTGATATCACCTGAGCCATTCGCTTTGTCAACTGTGGATGGCGCAAAATAAATCGACGATACCAACTTCCCGATAACCGGACTGTAGTTAGCGGGTCAAGATTGCGATTTAATTGATTTGCTTTCACAATGATAGCCGCTTGTGTAAGCGGGTGTCCATTGCATGGCACCAATCCAATCAACAAGATATGCTTCGCATCCCTCTGGCAAAACTGGTTTTGGGCCACGCCGTTGAGGCGATGAAAGGGTACCTGCAATGCTTTCGCGAACCTTCCTCATTAGTGTCGGGTAGGGTATGCATGAGTGTTTAGACACACCGACGCCACAGCTGCCACCACTGACTTCTTGTATTGCAGCCTTGAGCTCATCTTGGGTGTATCTACTTCTTGGCCTTGGTAACATGCCAGGCGATTCCCAAAATGCATGGACACCATGCCAAATAAGTTTTGCTAGGTCTATAGTTTATTGCAGGTTTCAGCTCCATATTTTAGAGGGTTTTGATTGGCCAGTGTAAGTGTGTCATAAATTGGCAAATGTGTCATAAATTGGCATTTTATGTTATCCACGGTGCTTACGACAACCCACCACTTTATTGTGATTTTCTCACCCCAACCTGTGACCTCATTAAAAACACGTGGGAAATGTGTGACCCGGACATGACCTGAGTGTGACCTACACGTGACCTGGCCAAAAAAACTCTCTTGACCAGACATATGACCTGACCACAAATTGACCTGTAATGGATTCTTCCATCTTGACTGCTTGTCCATGATTCAGTTTCTTCATCAACGATGTGCACCGAGAGGCAACAACATTTATCACTTGCTTGAAATCGAATTCGAGATTGTGCACACGGTTGGTACCATTTGACGCCATTAAATTTGTCGTCAGATAGTCTACTTCACAGTCCTCAGGGGTGGTGCCGAGAGAAGTAGATCTCTCGCGTCATCACTTTCTAACAAAAAGTCGATTCCTGATGCACTTCCCAGAAGAATACATCTCAACATGCGATAGTCTTGAGCTGAGATATATTGTGCTAACCTACGATAAGAATTGCCTTTTTCAAGTGTATTGACCTCCTAAAATTCTGGCAATTCCGAGCTATAGTGCTCTTCCAGGTAATTCACAATGTCACTTGCGGACGATCTAGCACTAGGTTCCCGCTCCCAACACATCGTGATCAAGGTCCACATTGGCTCCAAGATGGGATCGAATTCTTCAGGCTTTTCAGGTCGATCGTCGTCGGTTTGAAATATTTCTTCAAATTCATAAATACTGCAGCCTTTGTAAGGTGTATCGCAACAAACAACCTCCCACAAAGTCATCCCGAACGACCAAACGTCTGATTTCGTCGTCACCGATCGGGGTGTGAAATATTGTTCGGGGCTCATCCAATTCAATGTTCCTGCCACCTTGGGATCGGTCATCGTGTTTTCAAAGCTTGTAGCAGTCCGACTTAGTCCAAAGTCGGCGATGGCCACTGTGTTTTGAAATGTGATCAAGACATTGTCGCCTTTTAAATCGCGATGGATTATATTGGCGTTGTGCAGAGTAAGTAAACCGCGGGCAAACTGATATACCAAGGGAATAAGGGTTTCTGGCCAGTCGCGGACATATCTGCGAATGTTCTTTTGACACAACTCACACACGACAATTGGTTTGGGGATTTTTGTGCAAACACCGATCAAGGTCAACATGTAGCGTTCGTTGGAGATATCCTTCCACGCTTTGACTTCTCGAGCAATCAGTTTTTCCAAATCGGCTGAATCAGTCACGTTCACCTGATCGAATCACTTGATGGCCACTTCTTTGCCAAAATACTTCCCTTTATACACACTTCCAAATCCACCTTGTCCCAAAATGCTACGTTCATTTTCTGGTTCAAACGATACATCGTCTGAGGATAGCATCCACGTCTGAATTACTTCCAAGCTGAAAGATTTTGGCATTTCTCTTGTTTCGCTCAAAACCTGAGCAGTAACACCAATCTGGTCTTTGCAGAATTCCACCAGCTCTTGAAAATCATTGATGCGTGGAATATTGCCCAAAGCCACTTCACGCTCAGGGCTTCGTTGGAACTGAATAGCCAATTTAAGCAAGCTGTCCTGTTGTTGCTGAAGATCGGCGATGCCAGCAATTGATTCCAAGCATTTTGCTATGGTTGCCATCTTGTTCATCAAGTTTCCAACATCATACCTCAAGTCATCAATTGTACCCACCACTTGAATTTTAAGATGTACATGAAGGTTTTCTGTGACTTGAAGGAGGCGATCTTGTAGTCGAAATATCTCGTCACCAATGATTTGAATTTTTGCTAGGCAGTAAGGGTCATTGAGTTGGATTTTCCATGTTTGCATTGACATCAGTGTTGTCTCCCAGTAAGTTTCGATATCTTTCAAAGTTGGAACGAGATCAGGTGCCTCGCTTGGAGGACCTTTGCTCATCACGTGGCGAACAATTCGTTCAATCATGAGGCTTGTGGCTAAAACCCTCTCGCGCTGTATGTGTAAGTTCACCGAGTGTGATAATATTTTATATGCTGTCACAACTAAGTCGGATGTTTCTCCATCGATCATGTCGATAGCTTGAAGAATAATCTCGACTGCTGAACGGATGCCTAGGGGGGAAATAAGACAAAACTTGAAAATGATTCGCTCACTCTTGGGCATTTCGTTCTGTTGATGTTGTGCTATCAAGTGTTTGACGTCAGCACTTCCGAGATCATGAGCTGTTTTGCCATTCTATGTACACGCAGTTAAAAAATTGAAAAATAATCAAAACCTTGTTTTGAAGATGTATATCGGCCCCAGCTTCAAGAAGAACTTCGACTATTGGCTCAAAATGCACAGACATCGGCCACTGCAACAATCCAGCTTGCCCCTGCAAATCCATTATTTGTGTACGTCTCGTGGCACACCAGTAGAAAGCCGTACTCATGATGTTTGTAGAACTTGTCCAGATATGACTTCCTTGCGACACCTCGATGAGGCCGCACTCGTCAAGAACCTCCACGATCGTTGGGTTGACGCTGATCGCAAACCATATACGCGTATTTCAAATATCTTGATCGCCGTGAATCCGCTCCGTTACTCGGATAAGCCTATCGATAAGACTCCATATGTCCATCAATCTTTGGACAAGTCTCCACCACATCCATTCCACATTGCTGAGGTAAGCAACCATTCTTTTTCTTCACATAGACTTACGCTGAGCTTCTAGAATGCATTTCGGCAAATGCGATCGCTCAAACAAAACCAATCCATCATCATTAGCGGTGAAAGTGGTTCGGGAAAGACTGAAACATCCAAAATTATCTTGGATTTCTTGACTGAACGATCTGGGCTTGTGAAGGTTGATGATAAATGTGTCCGTTTTCCGCGGCTTTGTGAAGTGCAGTTTCGTCTCCCTACTTAAAATGACCACTCGGATGTAAATCTCACAGTATAGTGTCTGCTGCATCCACCATGGCACCTTGCTTTAGTAACTCTCTGACGACGTCAAAATGTCCTTCATTTGAAGCCTCAAGTAAGGGTGTCATGCCATCCTAAAGAATTCTAGACACGACAAAATCAGAGATAAGTATTACCGAGGATGTCGCAGCAAATATTTTCACCGTGTGCGAGTAATACTTTTACGATGTCCAAATGCCCTACATTTGATGCTGCCATTAGAGGCGTCTTCCCATCCTAGATTATATTCGAAGATAGAAAGACATTAAAACTTAGCGTGGGCTACCGCTAGTCCACTGTCGACTGTAGCGCCATGAGCAAGCAGTACTTTGACAACTTCCAGATGTTCCAAACCTGAAGCCAGAATGAGAGGGGTGAGGCCATCCTACAGCATTTCATAGTAGACCACCTCCTTTTATTCTCAACTTCTCCTGCCTTGTCCACACTAACACCTCTAGCCAGCAGTTCCTTGACAATATCCACATGGCCTGCATAAGCAGCATAAATCAGCGAAGTTCTGCCTTCCTAGGGAAACAGCTAAAACCAACCACATGGATGCCCTGGGCTACCGAGTCTGAAGGGGGGTCTTGTTGTCCTACAGTGATTGTATCAGACAAGACTTTTTCTCAAAGTTTTGTTACTTTGTCTGTTGAGTCGACAGCAGCTCCATGAACCAGCAACGCTTTCACGACGTCCAAATAGCCTTCGTTTGAAGCCACATGCAGTGGCTTTTTTCCATCCTACATGGTTTTATAATTGTAAAATGGAACCAGATCACAGCTTTACTGATGCTGCAATATCCACTTTAGCTTTGTGTGATAGCAATTCCTTGACGATGTCCAGATGACCTTGACTTGACGCTTCATATAGTGGAGTCACGTCATACTAATTTCACACAATACGACTAAACTTTTACTGTCTCTCGTCAAAGTGTTTTACCGAATCTGCGACGTCTACAGTGGCGCCATGTGCCAGCAATGTTTTCACGACATCAAAATGCCCATTTCTTGAGGCTTCATGAAGAGGGGTCTCACCATTCTGCAGTTCGCAAGAACGTCACTTGGTTTACAATCGTAGTTTGTATCGTGTTCACCACGTCAACGGTGGCCCCATGAGCCAGTAATTTTTCGACAATGTCTAAGTTTCCTCTCTTCGAAGCCAAATGCACAGCAGTATTGCTACCCTATTACATTACGAACAAGTTAGGACGTTCATTTAGAATTTCAAGTACAATATCTTTGGTGTCCACATTGACGCTCTGCGCTAAAACTTTGTCGACAGTTTCCAAATGTCCTGCACCAGAGGCAACATGAAGCGGGGTAATGTCGCTCTAATTCAAAAGAGTTGACGTCATTTTCATGAATGTCTGGTTTACTGAGTCTTCCAAGGGTATGGACGCACCATGAGTCAATAGCAGATTGACGGTTTGGAAATTTTGTTTTATGTGAGCTTGTAGCAGAGCAGACTTGCCATTCTAGAATGACCCATAGTAGTGAGAAAACAGTGTTCGCCGTGATCTGCTGAGTTTACCAAGTCCACCGAGGCTCCGTGATCTAACAATATTTTCGCGACGCTGAAATAACCTACATTTGAAGCTGCAAGAAGAGGGGTGTCGCCATCCTGATAAAATTGTCATGTACAATCACTAATCCCAGGGTAAGTTGTCTGCAATGTCCACGGATGCCCCTTGCCTCAGCAGTTCTTCCGCGACATCGAGGTGTCCCTGAATTGAAGCCACATATAGTGGGGTACTGCCGTTCTAAAGGATAAGCAATTTAAACAGTAAAATCACAATGTCTCTTACCGAGTCTCTCCCGTCAATTTTGGCACCATATTTCAGCAATTCTTTGACGACGTTCACATTTCCAATGGACGAAGCCAAGTGCAGAGGGGTTCTGTTGTACTAATGAAAGTAGAATTGGGTGTTGGAATATGATACACTATCAGGTTACCGAGTCTAACTGATCCACATCGGCACCTCGAAGTAATAGCTCGGCGGCAATGCTCGAGTCTCCGTGTGTTGCCGCCCAGTGGAGAGGAGTTTCGCCCCTCTACAGAGTCATACTTAGATAAATGGTCAGTGTATCCGATCTATACGTCTCCTTTGGCATTGGGACTTGCACCTTCGTCTAATAGAGTACGCACTTGCATCAAATCACCATTTCTAACTGCCTGGATGAGTGCTTCACCATTCTTGGACATTTCGTTCGACATTGTTGTTTTGAGTTTTTCACGAAAGAGAGAAAAATGCAAAATGCCACGATGAATCTCCAGGTTCAACAACTGTACGAGCAAATTCTATCTCACTTCCTTCATCGACGAATCAAATCGATTCGTTGATAAAATGTTCAGGAGATCCCTTCACTGTCAACACGGTTGTACTAATACTTTCGGTCGAGCTGAATCTCATCTTCTTCGCCCCTTGCGCACTGCATTAATGGGCATGGCTAAGCGATGCAGATGATGAGCACGTATATCTTGAATTTACCATTGGAATGACAATATTTGAGAAGACGAGTCTTCTCTCGGTGCAGTCAACAACAATATCTGTTCTAACCGCTAGAATGCGACGGCTTCAGTAGATAAGTGTTCGGATTTTAATCTCATCTGACAACAAAAAGAAGCGTTTTCGCGCAGCACTGTTATGAGGCTGCTCATTTACTGTTGACGCTTTGATTCTATTGCTCAAATTCATCTATAGCCCAACAGTACGCATGAACACCACTTAGCGAAATATTGGAAGGACTGGGGGAAAAAGTCGATACATTTTCACTCTTCAATACAGTGGGGTTTTCTCCTATGCATGTCTACGTTTAATAGTCAGCTAACTTGATTTATGCTTTGCTTTTCAGTTCATAAATCGACAAAGTAGTAGTTGTTAGATTTGCTGAGTTTCGTCCAGCAAATTTTAGCCCATTCATGATCCCGATCCCTTTGTGGGATGTATGTTTGCGGTCCCCAAAAGAATGTCGTGGGCCCGACCAACGCCACACATATTACCCCGGATTGCTTGGCATACAGGAAAAGCAAAGAACTTACAGTTACCCTGGGTCAACACGTTGATTTAATGTATTTTTATCCTTGGGTTGTCGAACATTAAAATTATCCTTTGTGACTGCAGGGTTCTCTACACCTACTCAAGCTTCCAAAAAGCGCAAGTGATGAACCTGTTTGCCATGGAGCCACCAAAAATCTTGTGTTTTACAATTCTGCAACTTCAGAGGTGTAGTGTTCCTTCAGATAATCCACAATGGCATCGGCAGATGGCCGATCATTCGGCTCCAGCTGCCAGCACATTGTGATTAGTGTCCACAATGGCTCCAATTCAGATTGCAAATCCGTGGGTTTTGCAGGTCGGTCGTCATTGCTTTTTAAAATGCCATTGACAAATTCATGTTCGCATGCACCATGAAATGGAGTGTCGTTGCAAAGAATCTCCCACAGAGTCATGCCAAAGGACAATACATCCGATTTCGTCGTCACTTTTCGTGGAGTGAAAAGTTGCTCTGGACTCATCCATTTCAACGTTCCTGCTTTTTTGACGTGGCTTGTCTTCGTATTTCCAAGGCTTGTCACAGTTCGACTCAACCCAAAATCTGCAATTGCAACAGTTTTCCTGTACGTGACCAAGATGTTGTCGCCTTTCAAATCGCGGTGAATGATGTTGGCATTGTGAAGGCTCACCAGACCACACGCCAGTTGATACACCATTGGAATGAGAGAGCCTGGCCAGTCCCGAACATAGCGTCTGATGTTGCTTTTGCACAACTCACTCACAAGAATTGGCTCGACGCATTTCGTGCAAACACCGTGCAAAGTTAATATGTATGGCTCGCTCGAGATATCTTTCCACGCTTTAATTTCCTTGCCAATAGTCTTTTCCAGCTCGATGGGGTCGTTTATTTGGAGAACGTCGAATCTCTTGATCGCCACTTCATCGCCGAGATATGTGCCTCTGAAGACAGTTCCAAATGCACCTTTGCCAAGAGGTCGTCCTTCTGGATCATAATAAATGTCATCTGATGATATCATCCATTTCTCAACAGAGTCCCAACCTTTCGGCATTTTTTTCAACTTGGCAAAGTTGTTGAAAACATCTTCCATCTGGCCTTCACAGAGTTTTACTTGCTCCTCAAACTCCCGAAAGCGTTGAGAGTTGCCGATGTTAACTTGACTTCGATAAAATTCCAATCCACGTTGTATTTGAATGGCCATTTCCACCAAACCGTCACGTCTTTGTCGTAGCTCTTGAACAGTTGAAAGTGCTTTCAAGTGGTCTTTAAAAGTGCTCACATTGTCCATGGTGTGGCCAATATGACCCCTCAAATCATCCATGTGGCCTACCACTTGCACGTTCAAGTTAATGTAGAGACCTTTCGTCTCTAGAGTGAGGCGATCTTGGAGGCGGATGATGTCGTTGGACACAACTTGGATTTTAGCCTGCTTTTTGACGTCATCAAGTTGTAACTTCCAATTTTGTGATGTTTGTAGCGACGTCTTCAAGTAGTTCTCGATTTCTTTCAACACCAGGAGGAGAGGGCGAACTTGTCTTGGAGCACCATACTGCTGTGCGTGACGTACAATTCGTTCAATCATGAGACTCGTCGTCAATACTCTCGTCCGTTGAATTTTGAATCGCAAAGCTGAAGCAAAAATCGCACGTGCTGTGGCAAACAGCTCCGATGAAGTCTCGTCCGAGTCACTTAGTACTTGTTGAATGGTTTCGACAGCTGACTGAATGGTATGGATTTCTATAGATCGAGCAGCGAGTTAAAAGATTTCAATAGAGATTCAAATTTACTCATCTCAACTTGGTCGCCTTGATGCAGGTCAAACAATTCTTGGATCTCAGGGGAGCCAAGACTGCGCGCAGTATTTCCAATCTACACAAACGATATGTGAGGATTCAATCGACTGGACTCTTAAACCTTGGTGAAAAGTTCACATTTGCACCGGCTTCCAACAGAGCTTTGACAATTGTAACGTGGCCTTTCTGTGACGCTTTGTGAAGGGCAGTCTCGTCGTTCTATGCCAAAACTTTAACCCCGGAGTTACACGATTTCGGTTCCATCACCTCATTTCCCAAATTAAATGTCGCTCTTCGCCTCAGCAATTCCTGGACCACATCCAAATGTCCATTGTCTGAAACCAAATGAAGTGGGGTGTCCCCGCTCTGTAACGTTATGACACGTGTGGGGTAATTCCAATCATGCTATTGAGTTACCATAGAAATTGCATCCACCACAGCACCTTGGCCAAGCAATTCTTTCACGACATCAACATGCCCAAAGCTCGCGGCACGGTAAAGCGGTGTGTTGCAATGCTATTCAGAGATATCAGGGGCTTTTTTGCACCGTCAAATTAACGTCGTCAGCTGCCTCAATCGATGCGGCGCGCTTCAGCAGCTCCTTGACGACCTCTAAATATCCCAGCTGTGCAGCTATGTCAAGTGGAGAGCTGCCGTCCTAGACCAGGATTTATTTCTTCCTTGCAATTTGTTTTACCAAAGTTTTGACATCCATTGACGCTCCATGATCAAGCAATGCTTTAATGATGTCGATCTTTCCACTTTCTACAGCTCGATGTAGTGCAGTGCTTTTAACCTAAAGCATTCAATTGGAACAAAATTTTGTGAGAAGGCATTGTTTACCAAGTTTTCATTTTCAAGTTTTGCGTTATGGCGTAGTAACTCCTCGACAACGTCCAAATGTCCATTGAACGCAGCCTCGTCCAGTGGAGTCGCTCCATTCTATCCAACGATTAGAACGACTTTGACATGTCGTGCATCACTGAGTTTGGCTGATCGATATCAGCTCCACAGGCTACAAGCTCCTGGATAACTTTTATCTGTCCTCTCTAGGAAGCTTTGTGGAGTGGAGTATTGCCGTTCTAATGAGGTGAGTGGAAAATATCTCCCTCATCCTACTGTATTTTACCTTCTCTGGAAGGTTAACTTGAGCGCCATGGGCTAGCAATACTTTAACGATATCCAAATGCCCATTCTCTGAAGCCCAATGCAACGCAGTGAAGCCCATCTATTCGAAGAGTTCGAGAAATTTAGCAAATTTTCGCTCAACCTCATTTGCTGCATTCACCGATGCATGATGAGCCAGCAGCCCCTGAACAACATCCAAATGGCCACAATTTGCAGCCCATTGAAGAGGAGTGTTGCCAATCTATCAAAAGAGTGTTAAGAACGTCTGAGGAACCATGCGTTACCTCATCTGTCATGTCGACTGATGCGTTCTTTGCCAGGAGCTCCTTGACAACGGGCAAAAAGCCATACCAGGCAGCCCAATGCAGTGGACTCTCTCCATACTTATCATAGAAATAAACATTTTACAGGTAGCAAAGAGTGTTTTACTTTGTTCGCCGAGCTGACGTTAGCTCCATGGGCCAGCAATTCATGGACAATTTCGACATGGCCTTTTTGTGCAGCCACTTTAAGTGCTGTATCACCAGTCTGTTGGAAGCGAATTAGAGATTCCAGGCATATGCATTGCGCCTTACATTGTTTTGAATATCCGCGGTAGCTCCGTGGGCAATCAGCGCTTTGGCAACGTCGACACTGCCGTTCGACGCAGCCCAAAAGAGTGAAGTTTCGCCAAACTACTCCCATTGACTGTCTCTGACCATACTTGAATATTGTAATACCTTTGACGCCGCGTCCAAAGAAGCCCCGCTAGCCAACAACATCTTGACTATCGGCAAGTCACCTTTCATCGATGCCCCGTGCAGCGGAGTATAGCCATACTAATATACCAAGTAGGATATCACCATAAGATCTCTCGTTACCTTTGTCAACGAATCGACTTCGGCTCCGTGGTGAATTAGCCCCTCGACAATGTGGAGATACCCTCCTTTTGCAGCCAAATGCAATGGGCTGTTCCCATTCTACTCGGGATATGTCGATGAGTTGCCCACAAGACTCAGCACTCACCTCATCCTTGCAATTCGTGCTTGTACCTTCATCTAAGAGTGCAAACACTTGCGTCGCATCTCCAGCTTTAACAGCCAGCACCAGCTGCTCTTGCTGCTTCGTCATTTCGCTCGCCATAATCGCTGAACTTGGATACGATCTTGAGCTCCGATTCAACACTGCCTTCAAAATACCCAGTCAAATTCAAGCATTTTGGTCGACCAGTGGGCCAAGGCCAGTGCACTGTACGGTGAACAGACCGAACACACAACTGAAACGAGCCTCTCTCTTCACCTTGTAGTGTTGAAACCTTGCCTTGCTCTTTGTGTTTGTGTATTCCAAGGAGCTAATTCTCATTTCCAGCTTTCAACTGTTCCCTGAAAGCCAACAACTTACCATTGAAGATGTTCCGTGTATAGCTTGGATGGATTTAGCAGCTGTAGCTATCATCTCCTCGACATACTCAATCAGCTTGATCTCGGTCGAGAAAGTGAGCTGCATCGCTACTGTTCTCTGCACAACTTGCTTGATTTTTTATTCGAGTAGAGTGACAGCATTCCTCGAGAGGAATTGGCGTCCAACTTGAGCAAATTGATAGCCGCAAGGAGTGTCGAAGGTATCAGTTCCGCGTTGCTCTTGTGGCATCAGACTGACCATCTTGTATTTTTCAACGACAGACTTCAGTAAAGTTGGATAGACTTATCAATCTTCCAACATTTCTGAAAGTTTCCGAGCCAACATTCAGTCAGTCGCGGGAATGCTGAGGTTTCCCCATGGTTTTGAGCCGTTGCTCAGCGTGATGACAGCGAACTTTCAAATATCCTGCTTCTATTAAACTTTTCCGTCCGCTACCCATATTCTTCAAAGAGTTCTCGACACACATTGCTCAGATGGAAGATTTTTGTGTGCATTCCTTCCTTCGATGTATCAACTTGGAACGCGCGACTCAAAATCTCGAGGCGATCTCAAAATTACTTGAACTTGGACGCAATTTGCTCAGCACGACGTGGTTGTCAAAGGCGAGAATGAAGACTGTTCTACACGTCCTCGCACTTGCTATCAAAGGAAGAACAAGAAATTCAAGTGAACATTCGCAGGAAACAAGTTGTTGCTGGAGATACAAAATTGGTTGTCCATGATCCGTGTGTAATTTTGCTTTATACCGCGGTGCTATCAATCATCAACTCTTCGATGATATCGTCTTGGACGCCCTTGTACTTCGACAGTATTCGGGAAACTGAATGCAATAGCATTTTTGAATTTTGCTCCAAATTTGCAGCTTCCGAGTAGATTTGTCGTCGCAATGCTAATTGGCAAAGTCATAACCTCTGACTTTCGAGAATTTTTGGGAAATCTTTGCCACAACATGTGCATCCATATGAATACATGTAGTTAATTACCCGCCTCCTTGTCTGAAGTACAGGGGAGGACAGTAAAATTCGCAAGATGCAGCTCTTGACATCACAAAGAATTTGTACTCCTTTTAAACTTCAATTGCGAAAATCGAACTTCAAAATGAGATTTGCTATTATTAAAAGTACTCGTCTTCGGACACTTACTTTGGCCTGGGTTATTACGTCGACGAAAATTCAACTTATTCGGCGGAATCTGAATTGTCTATGAAACGGATCTGAAGAATACGACAAAGTCTTCATACTTCAACCGACCATCTTCGTCGTTGCAGGATGTGACGCAGGTCTTGGATGACTTGCTTTCGACACTCGAGCGGGATGGTTGCGACTCCATCCATTCCCATCTCTTCCAACGTCCGTCACTTTATCATGGAAAGAACCAGGCCATCCAACATGCCTTCCCAGAGGACCACGGGAGCTGGGCGAACCAGAATGGGATTACAGGCACCCTGAAGAGTCTCAAGGGCGGCGTAGGCGCCACATTCGCGTTGTAGTTCGTCCAATAATTCTGGTTTCTTGCAGGTATCGACGGCTTTAATGGCCACGGAGATGTCGTCGAGCTCGGTTACGATGACACTGGCATTGCCACCACCGGCAATGACATGGTAATTGGGGAGGTCGTTGATAAGAATGAGCTCTCTGTCGTCTTCTTCACAATGAGCTTGGGTGTCGTTATTAGCTCTGCGCTTTTTGGTGTTGGTGGCTTAGACTTCTTTTTTGTTTCCTTTCCCGTGGATTTGCTTAGTTTTGGCATTTCTTGTGCGTATGGGTCCTTGACCGGACTTGAACCTGCTTCAGATAGATCGTCGTCAGCAGGCGGTTTCTTCGTGAGCAGGAGACGCGTGATAGCTTCAAGGACTGTCATCGGGTCATAGCGGTTGGCTGCGATTCCCTTGGAAATGTAGAGTTTGCCGTCGTGGTCTCGTTTCAACAGAAACGTAGTTGTAAATGTGGTGAGGATGCCATAGCGTCTTTTGTTGCACGACATGTAGCCGTACAATTGTCGGACAGCGTGAAATACTTTGCGTGGAATCGCCAATCCCGATGGGCACTCATAAGAGTTGTCGTCCTTTTTCGCCCACATCTCATGCTGTTCTTTGTGCAAGTTGTAGATTTCCGCGAGGAGTGCGTCGTGATCAAGATCAAAACCCCATGGCGTCTTGCATTAATAAGAACCAGCTTTTCCTCGGTAGTGTGGCGAGATCGCCACACTGCCAAGTCTGGCTGGCCAACACGAGCTTTGGAGTCAGTGGCCTTGAATATTGGATCGATGATGCATTCGCATACGTACCTTAAAAGGTCCAAGAAACCAATGCCTATTCGTGCTTTGCTTGTGCATTCTTGCAATCCTTCTGCGATTAATGTATTCACGCCACGATGTGTCGCCACAGGCGGGGCGGCCCACAGATCGTCTGGAATTTCCGGTAAATCGTCCAAGGTCCACAACTCAACTTCTTTTTGCGCCCGTGATTTCTTGGCGCAAACTGTCGTTGATTTTCCAGTTGATATCCCCATTTCTCGCGATGCAGGAGGGAGTGTAATGTGCATTCGCTCACGCATCTTAAAGACAAGCTGGGTCTGAGAAGTGACGAATTTTGTAAAATCGCCCAACATAGGATGAGTGAATGGCCAGACACGGATTGCCATGCAGAGACTGATGGCGTCAAAGGACTCTGCGTCGTCGAGCTCAATGTTCCCAGGTATCGTTACGTGTCGTGCTTCAGCCCATCGTTTCACAATGGCGCTCACTGTTTCTTTTGGGACCGGCATGGTTTCGTTTGGAAGAATAAAGTATCGCGCCAAAGGATTTCAAGCGGAGGCGAGAAGAATTGAGAAATGGCGCCAACGTATTTCAAGTGAGAATCTGAAGAAAACAAAATAACTATTGGTTTGACGTTACCTCAAAAACAGGGAGCGACTATGTATATTTCAGCCAATCATAATAGTTATTAAATATTTTGCGGTGTTTAATTGGCCTAAAACACAAGTCACGAGGCAAACGGCAATTCTGATTGTGAAACAATGCAAAATACTTCTCTGACGGCAAACGGATAAATGCAATCAACATTCAAAACAAATCTCAATGTCATGTTCACTCAGCTCCCCAAGCGGCAATTATTCTCTTGGAATTTCTTTGTCGTCAGCGACTTACATGATCCCAGATCATCGGCTGTGACATGGAAATTGTGCTCGACTTCAAGACGAAGACACTTACCTGGGGCGAATTATCTTCGCCTCGTTGGCCGTCAGCTTTGACATGAAAGTTGACACATCTTTTGGTAAGAGTTCTAGCTGAAAGAACGATCGAAAGTGCTTCTTGGGTGGTTTTATTCCAGGCTCGTCCTTTGTGTTAATGATGGAACTTTCAGTAATAGGGCTAGGGGTGTATACGACAAATTGACTTTTTGACAGCAAAGTCAACTTGGGATCATTTTTGAATTTCCTCTCGACTGCGACAATGGTTCAAGTTTCTCAACGTCCTCTTGGCTCGCAAGGTCTCGTCTGCTCGGCGCAAGGTCTTGGCTGTATGGGCATGACGGCCTTCTATGGCAACTTTGATCGTGCGGCTCAAGAAGAAGAATCGCTCCGTACGATCTCGAAAGCACTCGAACTTGGCATCAACATGCTCGACACGGCGTGGATTTATCAATCGTTTGGCGCTGGCGGAGGTGGTAACTTTTACAACGAAGAGCTCGTCGGCAAAGCAATCAAGCAGCATGGCCGGGACAAGTTTGTCATCGCTACCAAGTTTGGCTTTCGTGCGGATTTCACCGTCTCGGGAAAAGAAGACCTTATCCGATCGCAGGTCGCCGACTCGTTGCAGCGCTTGGGCACGAACTACATTGATCTGTACTACATGCATCGCATGGATCCCGATACGCCCATCGAAGAAACCATGGCGGTGTTAAAATCCCTCGTTGAGGAAGGCAAGATCAAATACATTGGCTTGTCGGAATGCACACCGGACGAGCTACGACGAGCTCATGCTGTCCATCCGGTCACTGCCATTCAAATGGAATGGTCGTTGCAATCACGTGACTTGGAAGCCGCGGTGGTCCCTGCAGCTCGAGAACTTGGTGTCGGTATCGTGGCTTACTCTCCATTGTGTCGTGGATTCCTCACAGCCATGGATTTCTTTGACAACTTGGAGGAATACGACGGCCGCCGTACATTGCCTCGCTACGAAGGTGAAAAGCTCGACGCTAGCAAGGCCAAAGTTGCTCGTTTCTTTGAGATTGCCAAGACGAAAGGCTGCACGCCAGCTCAGTTGGCTCTCGCTTGGGTTCATGCCCAAGGCTCGGACGTCTTCCCGATTCCAGGAACCAAGTCATCGACTCGCATCGTCAAAAATGCTCATGCATTTTCCATCCAATTGCCTCCTGAAGAAGTCGAAGACATTGGCGCTGCTGCAGCTTCGATCGAAGGCTCCCGTTATCCTGAAGACGACACCGACACGACTTTCAACGCACGTATGCCCAAGGTGTAGTCACAATTGACAATGTAATTCAATGTTTTTGAGGAATTCATGCTTGCGGTGGAGGACATTCGTGATGGAAAAAAGTCATTTCGTGATGGATTTCAACGCTTTTGTGATGGGATTTAAATCTCGTCGGCCATTTCGACATGCAATCGTTGGCCATGGAGGACGATGGGAAACATGTCGGCAGCTCGAAACGAGTCGAGAGCGTCGTCTCGACTAAAGTAGTTGATAATCGCACACAGACTTGACATTGTTGTCTTGGTCGCGTCAGGCAAAACGAGATCCACGGATCGGATATCCCCACGGCGCAAAGAGAACATTCGTTTGAGCTCCGTTTTGGAAATCCCGCACGGAACGCCAGTGACTTTTAAGCTCATGACGATATCGCGACGATAGTCTTGCGTCGACGGCAAGTCCAATGTCCAAATGTCCTCTTCCAGGACTGGGATCGTCGGCGACGCAGCAAACAAAATACACACTTGGACGCCGCAAACCTTGACACCACCTTGGGAGGTGTAGCAAGCTTTCACTTGACTTGCAATCCTGGCGTTCTTGTACGTGACATAAACGTTGCCGCAATTGAGCGTCGTGCCGTCGACAATTTTTTCTGGCATCCAAATGGACGTGATGCACCCGCGGCCCCAATTCAACGCCGCCACCACGTCATCCTTTGTCACTTCGAATGGAAGCCCCACGAGCTCGAGTGTGCTTGTGGCTTGATAGTCGTCTAGATCTCTCCATGGATCGTATTCCAGTAAAGTCGACGACGAGTTAAAATAGAGTCGACGCGGCATGGAAAATGACAAGTCTTCTGCGATTCCCATCGATGGATGACGACTACGATTCCTGACAACGTCAATTGCAAGGAATTTGTCAAAATCCATAAAGATCGTTCCAAGGATTTGCATGTAGTGGTCGCTAGACCGACAATTGCAGAGCACTTCAGTGTTGTCCATTAGCTGCTGCATACAAATAGAGCCTAGGCTTCGCTTCGAGGTCCATGAGGACAAGCGCGCTTGAAAGGGGCGAAAAAAGATTCTCGCGTTGCATAATTTCCACACGCATGTCGCCATGACGGCCTTGAATACGCTCCATCCCAGCGAGCACGTCCTCGGCAGCCACGCGCGACTTGACAAAGACGTAGCCTTGACGCAAACCATCGGTTTGCTTTGGAATACTCACGTGTTCAACGCCCTCGTGGCTGAATTCCGTCAGGATTTCCCACAAGTTGCGCGGCGTCATGCCCACTGGCAAATTCTTCACGTGGAGAACCATGGAAGCAGTCGCACGACGACGTTTCAGCGACTCCATGGCGGTAGTGACGCTGCTGTATTCTGCATTTCGACGATCAGCAACGACGTCTTCATGGACATTGTTGTCAAAGTGGCTCTCCTTCTCTTCTTCCTCGTCGTCTGAGACGAGATCAATCACTTCATGAGGATCTTCCTTGATCGCGTTCTTCCAGCTGCAAGCTCTTGGCAACGCTTGTGGCTTGCCCATGACACGACGACGGAATGCTCCATCGATATTCAATTGCATGATTCAAGCGAAATGACTCGAATCCATGGCCGAAGCAAGTCTTGACCCATCAACTCCATCAGTCACTTTCTCACTTGACACCAACGTCAACGGTTTCATACAAGTGATGAGTTGCCCCCATTTTCGAAGATTCCATGGTGCATCTCCTGCCTGGTCGTTTGCTAGCGAGCGTTGTCGCCGCCATTGCCGTCGTTGCAGCGATTCCAGATCCATCGTCCTATGGAGATCAAGACTTGTGGGTATACACTGCGCAATGGCTGCCTCAAGTGTGCAATGAGAAGAGCGTTCGTGACTCAGCTGTCTGCAAGCACTTGTCAAAGTCGCAGTTCCAAACGACGCACTTCGTTGCGGAGAACCTCGTGCCGACGTATACGGACGGCTCTGCGCAGTTTGGTATGTGTCGGTACGAGTATGGAACTTTCTTGCCATCGAATATCGTAGCCGGTGGGGGGGCTAATACCCTCAAGCAATACTGGCCGTACTTGAATCCAGCCGCCAAGTGGGGCCATCTTTGGGATGGAGAGATCGGTGGCACATCGACTCCCCAGTACAATTGGACTTGTGGTGGTATGCATCAAGCCGACTATCTTCGCAACGTCACGGCGCTTACGACTGGTATCACGCCTTCTTTCGTCAGTCAACATATTGGGGAAACAGTGGAGACGGCTGCCGTCCGGGCAGCGTTCAAGGCAACGCACAACGTTGATGTCGTCTTGCGATGTGACGATTCGACCAAGCTGGCTCGAGTGTTGGTTTGTTTGGACAAGGCAAAGCCATCTGCTACGAGCTCCGACCCAACGTACGAGCCGACGACGGCAATTCCATGCCCGAATGCTATCCAGTCGCACGACTCTTGTAGCGGTCACGAAGTCTCCATCGTTGGCGTTGGTGGCCGATCTTTCGTCTCGGTTTAGGGGGTGCAGGGTTTCAAGACTGAAGGGTTTTAGGGGTTGAAGGGGTTAATGAATTCATTAAAATATGCATTTCTGTTTTGTGTATCCGGATATCCTCGGAATGATTTGAGTGAAGAAGTCATTCGACGATCTTCAGGATGGCCCTCAAGTTGCTCAAGCAATCGCGCTCGTTTGGCGGCGTTCTCAAGCAATTTTCACATGAAAGCACGTCTACGCGTAGCACGATGAACTTCTGCGTTTACTTGCCCCCAAATGCATCGGAAACGCAAAAAGTGCCAGTCATTTACTTTCTTGCTGGTTTGACATGCAACGAAGAACTCATGCACATCAAAGCTGGCGCGCACCGCGTCGCTGCCCAACGTGGTGTTGCGATTGTAACGCCTGATACCAGCCCTCGTGGGGTTGAAATTGAAGGCGCTGATGATAGCTGGGACTTTGGATCGGGTATGTTACTGAGCAATACAAGTTTCTTCATTCGTTACCATCCATTGATATCTAGCTGCTGGCTTTTACGTCGATGCGACGGAACCCAAGTGGGCCCCGCACTACAACATGTACACCTACGTGACCAAGGAGCTCCCTTCCCTCGTGAATGCCAACTTCCCCGTCTTGGCCGACAAGGTGTCCATCATGGGCCATTCCATGGGTGGCCATGGCGCCCTCACTCTCGCCTTGCGCAATCCTGTACTTGCCTTTTGTTAAATGCGTGGCTCATAATCTGCTGTAGGATTTGTACAAGGCTGTGACCGCCTTTGCGCCCATTGCCCACCCAACGCAATGCCCTTGGGGTATTAAAGCCTTCACGGGATATTTGGGCACGGATCAAGCGGCGTGGAAGGTATGCGCATGGCAATCTAAATGCATTCGCCTGATCCCATGATCGTTGTGGCTAGACCTACGATGCTACATTGCTCGTCTTGGAGAAGGGTGCCAACCCCTCGCTCAAGATATGGGTCGATCAAGGCACTGATGACCAATTTCTCCATGAGAAGCAACTCCTCCCTGAAGCTTTCGAGGTACTGTTCCTCTTCTCCCATCGGGTCGAATGCTTGCTGACTTTGCGCATTGTAGGCCGCGTGCCAAAAAGTCGGCCAACCATTGACGTTGCGCATGTTGGACGGCTACGACCACGGCTACTATTTCATCTCGACCTTCATCGACGAACACCTCAACAACCATGCCGACATCCTCTACAAGTAGACTGTGTGCTTAAGTCTCGTGTTAAAGATGCCCGCTGTGTGGGCTTTCGATTGTGTTTTTGACAATTTCGATGTTTCAATACTTGCACATCTTGATGAGCACGGACGTCTGTTCGCAGAAAACGGCCACTCTAAAATCGTACGGTTGGTTCATTCCTGCATTCATTCAGTGGTATGCAACGGCTTGTTGTCTCCGTCGTCGTTGCATGGACTGCAATCTTGGCCGCAGGAGTCGCTCCAGTCGCTGCAAATCATCATCGTCATCATCGTCATCACCGTCATCACCATGATCATCACCATGGCCACGACCGCGACATCGAGGACACTCCAGCGAATGCAACGCTCTCAACGTCAGATCGAGCCACGAATCCTCAATGCTACTTGATGCCGATTCTGTTGTTGCAACCGACAGTGCCGCTTCCAACGAGCGACTGCGTGCAAGATCCGCTTCCATCTCCGGATTGTGCCAAGAAAACTGTGGCGACGACACTGCATGTCTTGCACAACAAGGACGACGAATGGACATGCTTGCAGACCGACTTGGCCAACGCGACGACTGTTTCGCCGCGAGTGCGCTACCGTGGCGACTCGTCGCTTCGTTTCAACAAACACCAACTCCTCTTGCTCTTTGACGAACCGACCAGTCTCTTGGGACTTCCTCCTGATGCGAGATGGGCTCTCCATGGACCTTTCATTGACGGCAGTCTCATGCGGAACCATCTTGCTCACTGGCTGTACCGTAATACTGGCAGGTTGGTTCTTCCTTTTCTCCTCGGTATCCTCACTCGCCAGCGCAGATATTCGCCACGGACGCAGCACGTTGCGCTCTACATGGTCAACAAGCCAGGCGGCAAGCCAAAGTATTTTGGCTTTTACTTGCTCGTGGAAACGATCGGCTATGGCCCTCAGCGCGTCGGTCTTGCGCTCAATGAGCCAAATTGCACGGATCATTCAGGCGGATGGGCTTGGCAGTACAATCCCATCACGTATGGCGCATATACGCCAAACATCTTGATGGATATGTATCAAGGTAAGAAGCGAGAAATTTCACATGTTTCAAATGTCCATTAGGTAAATTTGGCATGGGATCTCGCCCCTTGCTCATGTATCCACCGGGAGAATCGCTATCGCAAGCCATGCGCGACTCGTTTGTCGCTGATACTGGCTTTCTCCCGCAGCTCTATCGGTAATCCTCATGCAGAAGGTTGAATTTCAACTCAGTATCGTCCATGTCCACGTAGGTACCTCTGGCATAACATGACGTCGCCAAAATTGTTGTCGACGCATCTTGATATCGGGTCGTATGTCGACTACTTTTTGCACACTGAGTGGAGCTTAAACCAAGATGCCTACTCGAAGAGCGCATTCTTCTTTAAAGACCGTGCATCGCCGATAGAAGCGGGTCCTGTGTGGGATCTCAACTTAGCGTATGGCCTTGGCTCGCACGCAACCCAGACGACCACTTGGCTGTACAAGCAACAACCTGCTTGGATGCGTCTCGTTTGCAATTTTGAATTTGCCAGCATTGCTATTGCCCGCGTAAGTCGACTTTTGAAGCACGCCATAACTAAAGCTAGTGGAAAGCCCTTCGATCGACAGTGTGGAGCAACGAGTCGGTGACTTTGTTTATAGATGGAACGGAAGGGGTGTTGAGTCGTAACCTGGCCAAATGCAGCAATTGGATGTCCGATAAATATTCATGTGCCAGCGTCAGCGCCTCAAATCAAGGCTCCTATGTGGCTCAAGTGGCTTTACTCAAGGCTAGCCTTATCTCGAGAGCGCAATGGATGGATGCAAACATTGAATCGCTCTACTCCAAACTATCAGGCGACATATGTGGCTCTGTTGGTAAGTGCTCGGCTTTCTAGTGTGTATTTTCACGCTTTGGCGTCACTAGGCGATCTCCCAGAGTACAATTGCGCTGAAGATGGCAATGATGGTGGATGCATCGTCAATCCCTCTGCATATTACACTCGGGTTCCAATTCCTCCCATCCGACAACCATCTAAAGTGACTCCATGCCCACCAGCTCCGCCTGCAACAACGGTGGATACGTACAATGCGCCATCGATTGATCCATGTTGGCTCTCAGTTGGAAGCTACGTCACGGCAGGGTACACTCACGCCTCGCTATCTTTGAGAGGTTAACTGCGGCTTAGGTACATTACTCTGACTTGTTCAGGCCACGGAACTTGTCCCAGTGGCCCGAATGCCAGTTGTATCTGCAACAACAAAGCCACGACACCAGACTGTGCCACGGCTGTGAGTCTTGACGACATGCCAAAGGTTCATTTGTTATCGCTTTGGTTTTGTGGAGGCATCCTCCTCGTTTTGGGGGCTGGAGTTGGCATCACGTGGCTCCGAAACAAAATTCGACGTCGTCACTACAGCCCCATATCGCTCGATCTCAAGTACGGCACGGAATAATTGTCCATCTTTTGTGCGGCTCGTTTGTGTATCTCGTCCTTGAGGAACGAAAGTAAAAAAGCGTGAGATGCATGGTTTTCCATTTCGTTCATCATAAAGACAATCTCATCCATTGAATTGAGTAATGATCAAATCGATAAAGCATGTTGACCTGGGTCGTGCGGGTGTCATGAGTCAAACGAGAATGTTCGTTCACGACGGTCGTGAATACGATCGGGACGGCAAAGCAGGACGTTTAGCTACGCAATGATGCTGCTATTAGCGGCCCAACTGTCCAGGCGACTGCATTTAATCGAGAGGAAACTACGCAGCAAATACTTCCTGGCCAACCTCATTGACAAGGTTGGCCAAAGGATGACGCTTTTTAGTCAGCCGTGAGCCAATCAGAATCCACTAAAAACTTGAAATTTTATACTTGAAATAAGTATGCGTGATTAAGGTCAACTCCATTTTTATCTACATCCAAGCGCCGGGTTCGTATTCCAGTCCCACGCGCCGACAGCTCCATGGCAATGGACATCTTCGCTATGGCGTTGGTGTGGTAGAATCCTGCGCTGGTTATAGAATTTGGAGAAAAAGATCGTAATTTCAGTCTGATCGATCCAATCCTTCCTTCGAATTCCATAAAATTAGCTCGGTTTCGACCACTGCAGGTGGAAGTTTGTTCGGATCGCTCATACAAATTCTCATATAAAATCCAAATGATGTAAAAAAAGGTGACCAGGAACTCCTGTAATGGCCCGTCGTGGGTTGATTAATCAATCAATGCCAACTCGTCATTATCGTACAATGTACATACAATCGACTTATAACATTTAAAATTGGCTGTGGCAGTACGTACATTACAATACAGTACATGACATCGGAACGGTCACGAGAAATACATAGCTCTCTCTCACAATCACATTTGCCACGGAATCATGACCACGACGACTGAAAGCACGACGGCGAGTTTATCTTCGACGCGCCCTTTGAACAGCGTCAAGAGCGATCTTGCCGTTCATTCTTTAAAATTGTCGCCTGAAGCTGGCAATGCACGATATCTCGATGCGTCGTTGCCTTATGTCCCCATCTTTGAAGAGCAGTATGGCCCAGAAGTGTCGTCCTCCTTGCAGACGAAATACTATACCATCACAGAGTCTGGCCAAGCAGGCATCGAAGCTGCAACGTCGTCGCTTCACGATCTATTCGTCCAAGCCACGGAGTTTGTCTTGACGCATGCAAATGACTACGCACCTCGATTTCACATTCCAGACGCACTCTGGCCACGCATTCATGAATCATGGGCAAAACAGTAGGTCTCAAGCTGAATCTTGTGGATTGATTTTCTCCATAGCAAAAATGACACGATTTCTGGCCGATTGGATTTTGCACTGACTGAAGACGGCATTAAAGTCTACGAATATAATGCAGATTCCGCGTCGTGCCTCATGGAATGTGGGTATACACAAGATGCATGGTCCAAAGGTGCCGGCCTTGGTTCTGTTGGCCGAAGCAACAGTGACACACTCTTTGATCAACTAGTGGCGGCGTGGAAATCCAAAAATGTCCAAGGCGTCTTGCACTTTTTGTGTGATGATGATCCAGAAGAAAGGTATCATTCGCTATACATGAAGGCTGCTGCTGAATCTGCTGGTATCGAAAGTTTCTTGGTGGTTGGTGTGCAAGATCTCTCCTATGCTGCTGATGGAACCACAATTTTGGACGGCCAGCAACGGCCAATTCGCAATGTGTGGAAGACATGGGCGTGGCAAACAGTCATCAGCCAGTACGAAGCGCGTCAAGCAAAACCATCCTCTACTCATGGGCGTGTCGAAGTCATGGATGTGATGCTTCACCCATCTATGCGTGTGTTTGAGCCACTGTGGACGGTTCTTCCAAGTTCCAAAGCAATTTTGCCAATTTTGAGCCAGATTGCTCCATCGAACCCCTATTTGCTTCGATCATCGTTCGATATTAAAGACATCGCCTCCTTCAAAGGTGGATACGTTGCCAAACCAGTGATGGGCAGAACTGGTGCAAATGTCAGTCTCTACAACGACGCTGGCGAACTTATCAGCGCTACGGCTGGCAAGTGGGAAAATGACACGATAGTATATCAAGAGATGGCGTTGCTGCCCAAGTACGAAGACAACTGCTATGTTCAAGTGAATACGTGGGCGATCGACGGCAAATACGGCGGCACTGTCTTGCGCGTGGACGAATCCAACATCATCGGACTGAGTTCGGGCATCCACGCCATGCGAGTCGTTGAAAACCCGACGCCAAACCTCGCCTGAGCAATGAGAGCACTTCGTAATATACTCTGGGAAGCAGTCCCATTTACAATCCATGGAACTTCCTCCACCATCAATCTGGGAAGTACATTCATGTACATCGTACATTACTCAACAACAATCAAGCATGCCTATTCAAATCTTCTATCATATTGAAGCTCCCAAAAAACCAATTGAAGCGCTTGGCATGTGGGCAACGCGTGCTTTTCCTCGACGTGGACGTGAGTGTGGACGACGCCGTCGTGTGATTGGCAGCTTGTGCACGGATGTTCCTTCTCAGCGTGGGATAAACCCAGCTGTCTTCCGTACATGTCCCAATGTACATGCCTGTACGCCCGTACAAAATAGGAGTAATTGGATCCGTACGTACATTGTGTCGGTTTTATTTCACAATTCATCACACTATCGGAAGTGTCCTCGCCACATGCATGTCCAAGTCCATCCTGCCTAAGTTTCTCAACGCCGTCAAGAAAGATTTAGTGCTCCACACGTTAAACGTGTCCAAGCAAGTGGGCTGTAGCCACTACCTCGATGCATCGCTGCCGTACGTGCGTGCTTTTGAAGCTAAATATGGCCCAGAAATTTGCTCCTCCGAGCACACAACATACTACACAATCACAGAGTCAGGACAAGCTGGCATTGAAGCTGCTACGAATAACTTGCACAAACTATTTCTCGAGGCCACGGATCACGTCTTGAACCACACAACGTCCTGCGCCAAGCATTTCCGAATCCCACAATCGTTATGGCCCAAAATTGAATCCTCGTGGAAGAACCAGTACGCCACCTCCACTCTCTCTGTAGATCATTCCATCTTCGTAGCAAAAATGACACAATTTCCGGTCGATTGGATTTTGCACTGACGGACGATGGCATCAAAGTCTATGAATACAATGCCGATTCGGCCTCTTGCCTTATGGAATGCGGATATACGCAAGATGCATGGTCCAAAGGAGCTGGTCTGGGCTCCCTCGGCCGGAGCAATAGCTCGACTTTATTTGACCAGTTGGTCACAGCATGGAAGGCGAAACACGTTGAAGGTCACTTGCATTTTATGTGTGACGATGACGCTGAAGAAAGGTATCATTCACTTTACATGAAAGCTGCTGCCGAAGCTGCCGGTATCGAATGCCACTTGGTTGTTGGGGTAAAAGATCTTTCCTTCGGCGCTGATGGAATTACGATATTGGACTCCCAGCAACGACGAATTCGTAATGTATGGAAGACCTGGGCATGGCCAACCGTGATCGGCCAGTACGAAGCAAGTCAAGCAAAGCCATCGACGACACGCTCGCGTGTTGAAGTCATGGACGTCATGCTGCACTCATCTATTCGTGTGTTTGAACCATTATGGACCGTTCTCCCAAGTTCCAAGGCTATTTTGCCAATATTGAGCCAGATTGCTCCTTCAAATCCATATTTGCTCCGGTCAACATTCGACGTCAATGATATAGCGTCATTCAAAGGCGGCTACGTAGCCAAGCCAGTGATGGGCCGAACAGGAGCCAACGTGAGCTTGTACAACGACGCGGGCGAGCTCATCAGTGCGACGGCTGGCAAGTGGGAAAACGACACAATCGTATACCAAGAAATGGCCTTGCTTCCCAAGTACGAAGACGACTGCTACGTCCAAGTGAACGCATGGGCAATCGATGGAAAATACGGTGGCACGGTTTTGCGCGTGGACGAATCTAAAATAATCGGGCTCAAGTCAAGTATCTACGCCATGAGGGTTGTCGGGTCAAATGACCATCAAAGCTGAGCATAACATTAGAATATAAGAGCAACCGGTGCAATTTGCTATATTGGCTTGCCAAAGCTAAATTTGGCAATCGAAGCAAGTAATAGCAAACCTGTGCCTTGGTTTCAGTTTGCCAAATGCCATAGCTATTTGCCAAATCTGGTCGGATTGCTATTTCTCCAGCCAAATTTAGCTGGAGAAATAGCAACGAAATTTCGCTTTTCGAAGTATTTCAGACAGCTTCGAGTCGTTGCGAGATACCCCACCACTTTGTGCTGAGCTCTCATGTCAACGTCTCGGCGAGGTCCAAACTACTCTGTTGAAGAAGACGTTGCGTTGTGTCAGTCCTGGGTACAGGTCAGTACTGACAGCGCAACTGGAATATACCAGTCGAATGAAGCCTTCTACAAAGGGTGAAAGATTGTTTTGACCAGCGCATGTCAGGCTCTTCGGCCTCGTCAGACGACCGCAGTTCGGTCAGTCTGTCATCACGATTTCATACTATATCACACGATGTCTCAAAGTATGTTGCATGCATCAGAAAGATTCGTGGTGTCAACGGAATGGGCCCTAGCGGCTCAAGCGAGGATGATATTCGGCTGGCTGCTACAAAGCTCTTTGAATCTCGAAAGGAGAATGGTCGCTTCAAATTTCTCGACTGTTGGTTTGTTCTACGTAACGAGCCTAAATGGCAAGAATGGCTTTCCACTCTTCTATTTTCAACTGAACATGTGGTGCATGTGTCGTTACCAACGATTTGGCCATTGGCGATGGCAAACTGAAACCAAAAGACAAGTCGTTTGAAAAATGCCTAGCTGTTTCAGTTGCTAAATTTAGCAATGGCAATGGCAAACTGCACCGGTTGCTCTAATAAATCCAAGCTAGACTTCATTGCTGAAGGCTAAGGATCGCCCTAACGTTAGAAGTCGCTTTTTGGTTTGACAGATGTGTAAGATCTGGGGGTGAAGGGTTTTAGGGTTTAATGTGAGGAGGAGTGTAGGGTTTTGATACTATGCTTCCGGATAAAAGTGTATCCGGATTTTGTCGTCCAAGTTCCAATTTTTTGTGTGGTGAAAGCATGCACTTGATGAACATCACGCTCCAAGAGGGCGGCGCAATCACAAACGCCGTCTATGGAAACTTTTGCGGAACCAAGAGCCAAGACATTGTGGTTAGCGGAGGAACATCGATCCGCTTGCTCCAGACGCAAACACCATCCGATACAACGTCGTTGAAGCAGCTCCAGACCATTCACAGCCAAGAAGTATTTGGAGTCGTGCGGTCGCTCATGCCGTTCCGTTTGACCGGAGGCACGAAGGATTTCTTGGTCGTTGGCACAGATTCCGGCAGAATTACAGTCTTAGAATTTATGGTCGAGTCGTCCAAGTGGGAAGTGCGTCATTTGGAAACTTATGGCAAGACTGGTTGCCGGCGAATTACACCAGGACAATACTTGGCAGCGGACCCAAAAGGCCGTGCAATCATGATTGGTGCGGTATGTATTTATTTCGAAGCAAACAGTGCCCTGATGATGTCTTTCTCTGCAGGTTGAAAAACAAAAACTCGTGTACATTATGAATCGTGACGCATCTAGTCGACTGACTATTTCCAGTCCTTTGGAAGCACACCGCTCACATGCTATTCACTTTGACATTGTTGGCGTCGATGTTGGCTTTGAAAATCCCATTTTTGCTATCTTGGAGTATGATTATTCTGAACACGATGATGGAACAATTCCTGCCAGCGAAGCTGTCAAGTCCCTGGTTTATTACGAACTTGACTTGGGTTTGAACCACGTTACTCGTCGTTGGAGTGAACCTGTGATGAAATCTGCCAACAAATTAATTGCTGTCCCTGGTGGTACAGATGGACCTGGTGGTGTTTTGGTCTGTTCCGAAGGCTGGATCGTGTATAAAAATGAACGCCATCCCGAGGTAAGATATCTTCCCTATCATTCTTTAAGTTGATATTTTTTAGGTCCCTTGCCGCATTCCTCAACGAGCGCGTCCAGTTAATACGAACGTTGACGTCCGTTCGGAAGTGATTATCGTCGCTGCGGCAACTCACAAGCAACGTGATCTCTTCTTTGTGATCGTCCAGTCGGAACTTGGCGATTTGTTCAAGGTCACATTGACTTACGTGAACGACCAAGTGTCTGCGGTGAAAGTAAAGTTCTTTGACACATTGCCACCAGCGACTGCGTTGTGTATCACAAAGACGGGTTATTTATTTGCAGCAAGTGAAGCTTCGAAGCATTACTTGCTCCAATTTCAATCGATCGGCGACAACGACGATACAGCTGAAGCCCATTCCTTTCAGGACTACGTACCCAGCTTCACACTGCGCCGTCTGACGAACTTGGCACTCGTTGAAAGCATGGATAGCTTGGCTCCCATTACACAGCTCCTCGTGGACGATTTAGCCAACGAACACACACCACAAATGTACTCTACATGAATTTCAAGGGTGCTCTAATTGGTTTTAGGTATGCATTGTGTGGTCGCGGCAATCGATCTACTTTGCGCGTTCTTCGCCACGGTCTCAGCATTACTGAAGTCGCTTGCTCACCTTTGCCACAAATCGCCAAAGCTGTGTGGTGCTTGAAAGCCCACGATACTGATGTCCTCCACAAATACATCGTCGTTTCATTCGATGACAATACGTTGGTTCTGGTACGGAAATGAGCTGTGCTAGCCATGAGTTGATCGTATCGTGCTGTAGGAAGTTGGAGAAAGCGTTGAAGAGGTCACAAATACCGGTTTGACCAAGGAAGTTGGCTCGCTTTATGTTGGCTTGCTCGCTGACGATTCGATGGTGCAAATCCATCGACAAGGATTCAACCACGTTCGCCAATCGCATGGCGTTATGCAATTCAAGGCGCCTGGTAAAAAGGTTGGTCAAACACCATGCAGTGACTTTTTAGCTGATTTGGTTGGTTGCATGTAGGTGATTGAAAAATGTGCAGCCAATTCGCGTCAAGTGGTCTTGAGTATGGCCGGTGGCACTTTAATTTACTTCGAATTGAATGCTGCCGGTGAATTGGCTGAAGTTGGCCGCAACGAATCGCTTGGTGAAATCAGCTCATTGGACGTAGGACCAGTCCCAGAAGGCCGTCAACGCTTCCCTTTCTTGGCTGTGGGCAGCTACGATGGCAATGTTCGTATCTTGAGCTTGGATCCAAACAATTTGTTCAACGATCAAACGTTGCTTGCTCTCCCAGGCTCCCATCCGCACAGTCTGTGCTTTGCCCAGCTTCAACACGAACCTCACACTGATGCCTTGGGTGGTCATGCTTTGTTTTTGACCATTGGGATGGAAAATGGCGTCTTCCAACAATCACGTATTGATCCATTGACGGGCAAAGTCATGGACACGCGGACACGTTTCTTGGGTGTCAAGCCTGTCAAGCTTGTGCGAGTTCAAGTGCAAGGAAAGCAAGCCATTCTAGGTACGGGACTTGCTTTAAGCACATGTATTTATTACTCCTCAAAGGTTTGAGCTCTCGAGGGTGGCTCAGCTATTTCCACGGCGCCAGACGTCAATTGACGCCTCTTTCGTGTGAACCTCTCTCTTATGCGAGTGCGTTTTTGTCGGAGCAATGCGCCGAAGGTGTTGTTGCTGTGGCCCAAGACGAGCTCAAGATTTTGACTCTTGATGCCCTCGGACAAGTTTTTAACCAGCAAATGGTACCACTCAAGCACACGCCTCGTCAAGCTATCGTACATCCCGTGACACGTCGACTTTTGATCTTGGAAGCAGACCACAATACTCTCACTGCCGAGCAATACGGTACAATTATAGACATTTTCAAGTATTTACCGAGCATTTTGTAGCAAGCGTGGGCTTTGAGACGGCTTCATTTCCCTTGCAGGAGGATGAAGATGAAGAAGAAGAAAACCATTTGCTCAACTATCGCCCTCCGATTCCCGTCGAACCTGGTAAACATGTTGATGAAGAAATTGTCCTTCATGCTGAAGTAGGCCATTGGATGTCTTGCCTTCGCATGATTGATCCAGTGACGTGTGAAACTGTCCTTTGCCATGATTTTGAGCCGAATGAGAGAGCTATGTGCATGAGCACTTGCGTGTTTCACGACCGTGGCGGTGAAACCTTTTTAATCATTGGATCTATCATGAATATGAAGCTTCATGCGGTAACTTGAAGGGAGGGAAATAGTTGATTTTAACCGTAAATTGTAGGGCACAAAATCGGAACAAGCTGGTTTCCTCCGTGTCTATCGTTTGGTCGAAGGCACGTCTATGGTGTTGGTGCATATGACTGAATTGGATGGCATCCCCTATGCCATGTGCGAATTCCAAGGTCGTCTTTTGGTCTCTGTGGGCAAAATTCTTCGCATCTATGACCTTGGCAAGAAGAAAATGCTTCGAAAGTGCGAGAACCGCAACTTTACGTCGCATTTGGTCAAGCTCACGACGGCTGGCTCAAGAATCTATGCGTCAGACAATAATCAGTCGTTCCACTTTATCCGATATCGAGCAGACGACAATCAACTGGTCATCTTTGCCGACGATTTCGTTCCTCGCTTTATCTCGGCCTCTACTCTGGTACGATTCCCCTCTCAAAATGAAAAGTCGGGCTCACTCATTTTCTAGTTGGATTATGACACGATGGCGGGGGGTGACAAGTTTGGCAACGTGTTTGTGACGCGTTTGCCGTCAGAAGTGTCGGACGAAGTGGACAACCCGTCAGGCAATCGTATGTTGTGGGATTCGCATCTCCTCAACGGCGCCCCCAACAAAGTGGAACAGGTATGCTTGGCAGCAATGCTTGTTTTTCTAATCGTGATATCATTTCGGCAGATTTGTCAGTTTTACGTGGGGGAAACGATCACGTCCATGCTACGAACACGTCTAGTTCCTGTCGGTAAAGAAGCCATCATCTACACGACTGTCATGGGTCGGATTGGGGCGTTGATTCCATTTTCGTCGCGCGTGGACGTGGATTTTGCCACCCATTTGGAAATGTATATGCGCCAAGAAGCCCCTCCCCTCTGCGGGCGCGACCACTTGAGCTTCCGCTCGTATTTTATTCCAGTGAAAGACGTCGCCGACGGTGATTTATGCGATCAATTTGGCATGCTGTCGGCGGAAAAACAAATCAAGATCGCGCAAGATCTCGATCAAACGCCGATGGAAGTGCTGAAGAAACTAGAAGATATTCGCAATGGGTTGTTGTAAATGTACACGAATAGCAATTGCCTCTTGATATCTATATCCATGAGCATCTGCTGTTTCCAAAGCCATACGTCGCGCCACCAGCCGACATCGTCTCTATGAATTTTTGAAAAATTCTGTTCACATTGCACAACCCCCGACACAAACACACGCACTCGTCTCCGCAAACTACGCGTACGAGAGAATGCCAGGAGCACATCCTTTCAGTTCTGCTTTTACATGCGCGCTTGTCCACCACTCTTTCAAGCCATAGTGTGTAGATCCAAAGCATTTCTCACAGCACCAGTCATTACATCCACAGGTACATCTCTGCAGTATGTAAATGTTGACCCGGTGGTCTGGTCGGTATTTGGATTCGATGTCACAGGGAGTTACGGGAAAAGACACTGTATCTGCAGACCAGAAAATCAAAGTGTAAAACATTCCTTGATTAAATCTCGAACAAGGGTTCGCCGTTCTTAATCATGAGTTGAGTAAGATTGACAACAGCGTGGAAGCAACGAGGATGCAGATGTCGCTGGTGCCGAAATACACCAGACAATACTTTGAATTGTTTGATTCTTTTGTTGACCGTTTCATGCCTGGCCATAACGCGTTTGTGGAACCGTGGAAGACACATTTCATCACTAGGATAAACAAATGATGCGTCGGGATATCCTCTGTCGGCAAACGCGACTTCACATGGACGCAATAGTTTTACGAACAGATGCCGTGCCAGTTTCAAATCAGGCCAAAATCCACAAGGTACGCCACCATTCGCCCATACAATATTTCCTGTTCGGATGCAGAGACCAATTTCATAACGCAGTCCTGGTCCTTTGAACTTGTGGGAGTACCATTTGGGTGAGAATGACTCGGGTTCTTGGATTCGAAAGTCGACCCCATCGAGAGATACAAAAGACCTCGAAGAGGGATCAGCGCCCTCAAATCTTCTCTCCATCCGTACCTACAACATCTGAACATTTATTTGGATGGCGAGCATACCACATCCAATTCAGCAAGAAGGTCAACCCAAAGCCATGTCCACTTTCTGAACGTCTTTTCGTCTGCACCAGAGATGGTGTGGTTGACTCCTTCTGTGGCATAGACTTTAAGAAACAGTAGAGCCCACAATAAGTGCTCTTTCGTTGTGTCCTGTGGTCGGAGGCTTTGTGTCATCTCCCAAGCTAATTCAGCGCATAAAGGAGATACACCGAAGTGAGAACGGAATCGCCTGGAGGTCGCATTTGACGTGGTTGTGGTAGCGATCATTGCACAACCGAGACTGCACATGGAACGTTCATCCATCACACTGAATTTTGGAAATGAGGGATATCTCCTTTTCTCCTTGAAAATTTATAATATATTAGTTTACAGAGTACATTTTGTGTAGCGTGCGAATGAATTTTTAGAGGTATGATGGATTCAAATGAGGAATTATATATGTATAAAACAGCTGTATAGTATATTTGCACATGTACAAATGGCATAAGTTAGGGAATGCAAATTCTTGCACGCAGACGAAGTACCAAGGGCACTGACCACGTTGCATGAAGACACCACCCTGAGCTGTATTATAGTACATGAAGCATCAGTGGGATCATACGGATGGCTGATTTATGGGCAATCAAAATTTCGCACATGTACTGGACATGTGCTGTCATTAAAATGGTCAATTCGTCTGAGATATGATGGTGCTCGACATCCAACCACGTCTAACAGAGTACTGAACGATGTCAAGTATTCGAATCAAATGAAAAACGCCTACTTATTGAGATATCATCAACTCTTTATCGATAAAATACACATGTGCACATGTGCCTCTCTAAATTTATACACCATGAACTGTACACATATTGAGAACGAATGCAACTTCGAACAATATTCGGATAATTTTAGGCGTTATCCGTACATTTTCGCAACGTTTGGCGCATTTCTTGACTCACACATCTTCTTCCTCCAAGTTACAATGCAACACAGCAAGCGCAAAGTCCAAAAGGTCTCAAAATCAAGTGAGCCACTAAAGTGGGTGACACGGCCACCGTGCGCAGCACAGCAGCTCCTCACAGATCTGTGTCGCAAAGGGTGCAGCAAGACAGCCACGGAGTTGTGAAACGAGCATGCTCATTTCCGAGAGTATTCTCTCCCTGCTTTCCGAAACCATTATCGCGAAACCTCCCTTCGTTATAGCTCAGATCGTATGCTTCTCATATATCCTGTCATCTCACAAATCTAGTAGTGCTTGATGATTCCTGCGCAGACCTGCCACCACGAGAAATCGAAGATGATTGTGGTGAGCACGACGAAAATTTTTTGAGTCTAGTGGTGGATATGTATGTTTGAATGGTCCGCATACTTCTTTACAATTATAGAGATCTCGACGGTCATTACTGGATCAAGATTCTCGTGGCTGTCTACAGGGACACCAGCAACTTTATTGTTACCATTGACGAGAGTTTGAGACACTTGGCAATTCAGTTCCCTTGGCCGTTTGACTTGTACGATGTGGAAAAAGCTTTTCGAAACAAGAAGCTTGAAAATCCGCGGCATTTCCCCATTTTGCCGGAAGTCCGTGGTTTCCAAGAGCAGATGGAGACATTGCGTATACGACAAAATGGTATTTTGGTTCACGCCATGTCAAACATTCGAATTTTACTACCCTCGGAAGTTATTCGAGAGTCCATGCGCTTGTCCTACACGGACAGTCAGTCATTGCTTATGGTCGATGTCAAAGTTCGGGATGATCGCAACACGGTTCAAACGTTGTGGGTGCCACGTACAGCTAACCCACCGGTAGCAGAGAATGTAGGCGTCAGTAGTTAATCGAAATTTAACATGCATTTCTGGTGCACATGGTCAAGTTCATACCGGCAATACATTCCGTCATTTCCCGCAACTTCCTGCGCATTTTTAAAATTTATAAGTTCATTTTATCTTTCTTTCACTATATACTCAAAAAGTGATGATATATTCATATAGTATAAAGTGCACTGTGCCGTTGTAAAAAGTATATTTCGCACCATAGATGCACTTTGCAGTTTCCAAAATTTAAAACTTGGTGTGGCCATTTTCACTTGGTTTCACTATACTGCGTTTTGAAACTCGTCAGTGTGAAAACGAAAAGTGGCAAACGCTCGCAAATTTGTCATAGAATGCACTTTGAAGTGAGGAGAGTCAAATTGTTCTCTCGAGTATTCCGTCGCTTCTAGAGCAATGACAGCGCTCCAGGATAGCTTGAAATCAAGATAAACTATCCGGCTTGAGATTCAAGTGGTCTAGACAAAGATAGAAGATAGGAGATCGTGTGATTTGGAACGAGATGAAAGTACACTCTCTGTGAGGAGAAGGAGAGTCCAGCTGTTTGGCTACTCGGGGACCTTCAACGAGTGGGGAACTTGCGTCTGCCGTCGCATTGACGTCACTTCCACATCCACCACGATTATGGGCATTTACTACACGAAAAAGTGCTCGACGCTGCTAGAAAAGGTCGGCTTTACGCGCAAATACATGGCGATCGAAGTGTGTCCGCAAGATCAATCGCTCGTCTTTCTCAATACAAACGAACGCGTGCCCGTCGATGCGATTACAAAGATCAAGTGGGAAACGAATCTCAAGCTCAAAATGGTTCTCACGACTGCCGCGTCGACGACCGATAAAGTATGTTGTGTCAGATTTGAACAGTCGCTCGACCTGCAAGCGTTCCTGAGAGATCTCAACTTGGACATCCCAGTCGAAGTCGACAATGGCGGCGCGATCCTCAGCGGCACGTATGCGCCACGACCATATCGCGCGTCAGAACGAGCATCTGAAGTCTTGGCGTCTATCCTGGACAACATGCGATCCAACCCGAGACGAAGGAATTCGAAATCCGCCTCGTTTGACAGAGGATCAACAGGCCGACGATCTCTCGAGTTCCTCCGTGGAGCAGCTAGCAGAACTTATTAATTCAACGTATTTACTAGTGCTTTATCCACCTTGTCTGGGTCGTTTCGGCCCGTGGAAGCGCTGCATGCGATGCACGCACGCCTTGAGTGGTCGAAATCTCCTGAGAAAAGATCGCTGGCTCTATGGAAAGACGCACAACTGGCCGGGAGTGGAAACTTCCAGCGTGGGAGGAATTCTCCACGACAAGCACGACGAGCAGCCCAAGGGGAGACCATGCTCTCTCCATGTCAAAGGAACTCCATGAAATCCACGCGAGATTCGAAGCGCTACGGAGTTCCTCAGCCCACGAACCGGCGAGGCATCCAGCAATCTCGCACAAACCGACCGTTTCCACCAAACGCCACGGCGTTGTGGCTCCCATTGTGCCGCCGCCACCGGTCCAACCGCTTCATTTGAGTTCGTCAAGGCGACAGCAACATGTTGGCGACACCGCCAAGGTGTCACTCGACCTCCAGCGAATTGCCAGCACGTGGCAGGATAGAATGGATGCAAAAATGGATTCCCTCGACAAAATGATTGCGAGCTTGCAAGAACACCTGGAGAAAGACACAACGCGGCGCTTTATCACATGGCTAGCCGAGCAACTACACAGCGTGGTGCTGCCAAAGCTTGAAATCCACCAAGCAAGCATTGTGTCCTTGGCAGATATCTCCAGCCTTGGCATAAAGCCTCATCAGCTTGCAATCGGTGCTGACGCCGCTGCCGTCGAAGCGAGCGTTGCAACGTAAGCCGAAGAGCGTCGCTAACAAATGAGCTCTCCTTAGGCTGGTTGGGGTATTGTTTGAGCTCCAAGGGCAAGCGAACTCACGGCTCCTCCACGCAAAGGCTAGCTGGGCCAAGAAGATTCACAAAGCTACCGAGGATGCCAAGACTGCTCAAGCCAAGGTTTGTCCTTCCCCTGCGGGGGAAATGTCACTTTGAGCTAACGATGACGTAGCGCGATCAATTGACGGCAGCGCTCCAGCAGCAGCAAGCCGAGGTAGTTCCCAGAGGATGTTGAAGAGCTCATCGCGTTGTAGCAAAATGCATTGCATGGGCAATTGCAAGAAGAACTTCGACGGGCTGCTCAGCTAGCGAACGATCTCACCAACTCGCAAAGTACCAACTCGACTGCTGGCAGGACTTTCGTCTTTTGACGTTGTCGACGTTGTAGCGACGGTGAAATTGCTCGAACTGACTGTCGCCAAGCTTGAGGAGCAAATACGAGACCAGACGGAGCATCTACGACTTCAAGAGCAAGCTTGGAAGGAAGAAGTGGAGCAGTGGAAGGCGAGTAACAACATGCTACTGCAGCCAAAGCAGGTACACAGTCACTAGCTCTACAGTATCGTACCTCCTTGTTTGGGTTTATAGCTTGCCCCGGAAGATTTTGGCTGGCCGCACGATAAAAGCGAGCGGTTTGACGGCGAACCAACACCACGCAAGCTGGTATTGCCGACGCCTTGCTCGCCTCCGCTTGTCAAAGACGACAAGAGCATCAAGCCACTTACGCACCGCCAACTGTTAAAACTCTATCTCGAGCAGCATAAAGCAGCCATCGAGCAGCCACGGAACGCCGCCGTGGTCTTCCCCACAGCTCGACGACTCGACGGGCAGCTGAAACTCTTCGACAAGCAAGTTGCGTTTGATATAAATTAAAACTTGGAGCCAAGATAAAGTGGTGGCGGAGCCATCGTGTGCGTTCCCCTCGGTGAAAGATGCGAGTAAGTTGTCTCTGGCATGTCGTCTTGGTTCAAATCCGCGAGACAATCGAGGAGCAGACGCAACGATTCTTTGTTTTGCTCGACGTGGCGTTTGATCTGCAGGATGGACTCTTCAATTTCGTCCACGACCGCGCGATCGTCCGGGTCGAGATCTCGCTTGAATCGTTTCCGAATGGTCGCAAGCCCAGCGAGATTGCCTCGCTGGAAGTCCAAGTGGCAATACTCCATTTCCATCGCGTCTCGTGGAAGCTGGCACTTGTGAAAGCCAAAGTAGTCAAGCTGGCGTTCAAACGTCGCGAGCTTCTGGTGGCCAAAGTAGTGTGGCATGACTTGCGTTGCAAAGCCCGCCACGTCATAAATCACAAACGATTGTCCGTCGGGTGCCCAGCTCACAATTTTCGCCGGCGCTTCGTCGAGAAGGCTGTAGAGCCGCCGTATAAAGAGTGGCGCGACGGCGTCAAATGTCATGTTGGAAGCTGCTGCTTGAATGGAACGTGGCGTGTCTTGAAGTGTTTTATGGATGCAAGCGGCCGAGTTGTTACCAGAGGAATGATAACGTAAATCAACCCTTTCGTTTTTCACGGGTCAGAGTATTGTATTATATCCAACCATAGAGCTTCGTGGGCAATGAAGACTTCTTATTGGTCAAATGGACCAATGACGGGAAACCCTCAGACATAATATTCTATAAACCAGCATGTTTAAGTACCGAAGCTCACTTCAAGCACATGTTGTGCTTTCTTGTGTGATATGGTGTACTTACCGATAAACAGTTTCTTCTTCTCTCCTTCGAGAACTCTTTGGATTACAGACTCGATCACTTCCGGCGAGTGGTTAACGTGTGGCTCACCTATAAAAAGGCGAAACGCATGGCCCCACCACCCTCTCTCCCAGTTGATTGCGAGGCTAAACTTATCCACTGGACTGTGGGTATGCAACGTGACGAAGTACACTGTAACGCTACTTATCGAAGCTCTTGACAAAAGAAAAGACTGAACATATGTTTGACGAGATGCGGGAGTGAACGTCAAAACGTTCAATGACCCGTCAAGAGAGTGCAAATACTAGTGAGCTACAACATTCGTGTGTTGATAACTAGCTGCTGACGATAATGTCGAAGTTTACATGCTTTAACCATGTCAGAATTCAGATTTTGCAGTCAAAGTCAGGTTGAAATAGCCAGTACATGTCATCCATGTCGCAAGGAACCAAATGTGACAAATGTCCCATTCAAACAAATAACTTGCCAAAACAAATATTTTTATGTGGGTTAGGGTAATAAATAGATCCAGAATTTTCCACTGGGTTTATTTAATTTTTGAGGTGGACAACTCAATTTTCGCACTTTCATACAATTATCAAGTATAAAAGGGGGCAAAATACTGGTTATTGTGAAGTTGATGTTGTGCTTTTAATCGTTGACTGTGGCTTGTGTATCAAGAAAAGCCTTCATTGATTAATACAGTCGTATAGAGCGGTTTTTCCTCTACACGTCTATATGTTGTGGGTTGTACAAATCTTTTTGGATCGCGAGATACGTCCAAAAAGCTAAGGGGTCGAAATCGAGGGCAAAGACTGGTGATTTACGTTAGATCGATTTTTCACCCTGGTCAAATATTTAAAAAAAATGCTAAAATAATATATAAATTGAAATTCAATTGAATTTCATTACAATTTATTTGTGAAAATGTAAGCTGGCCAACCTCTCGACGAAATAGAGTTCTCAGGGAGGTGCGGGAAACATTCATTTCATCATTGATAGTTAAGCTTTCTGAGTTGATCTTTGAAGCGATCAAATATCGTATAATGGACTACAGATTTCAATGACGAGTTCGACAATATTCACGACGTCAAAAAAGCAAAACGTGTGCTTTTCCACTTGGTGTCTGAAGACTTGCTTGAGTACGCCAAATCGCTTCAACCGTCGATTCACCGTTTCATGTCTAGCCATAATGGTCTTTTGGAGGCTGGCTGTTTCGGGGTAGTATGTTGGAGTGTTGAAGTATTCGGGATCAGCGTATCCTCGGTCTGCCATGGTCATCTCACCAAAATTAATTGCCTTTGTGTAGTCGAGTGGAGGCTTGCGAATAATCTTTCCCGTGACCATAATTCTTGCTCGTCAGATCAAGCGATTTAGTTTGGTTGCCAAGAATATTCAGCTGTTCATTGTAGACATCAATCAAGTAGGATTGAACCCCAGACGCATTGAAATCATTCCACCATAAATCATTGGCCATCGAAGGAGACACCATTCCGAGATAGTACACGCTCAACGTCAACGTCAATATGAGATAAAGCAAGCCAGAGAGACTCTCCTCTCATGCACCCATGACGCTGGACGTGCCAGTTGTTGATAATATTAATAATCAAACAATTCCACATACAAAAAGAAAATATCTTGCAACTATTTAAAATAAATACATACCAAAGACAATTGAATGGCAGTTGGATTTTTTGGACGATGCAAAGTGAAAGGCATGTCTTAGGCGCACGTATCGCTCAGAGATGTATTTTAATCATACGGCGCAATAAGTCGGCGACTTTCCTACCTATGAGGAGGGTTCTTAACCATATTTTTTAGAAGAGCGACTTACTCTTGAATCCTCACTTTTCTTGATTACTTTCATTTCCTCTTCGGTTGGCTCCACCATTGAATTCCTGGTATTTTCCTTGCAAGCGCTAAGTCTGGCCATGATCCGCATGGAACTCCTCCGTGAGCCCATACGATTCGTCCCGTACGAATGCATAAACCAATCTCATATCTCAATCCTGGTCCGTGGAATTTATGCGAGTACCAGGACGGATCAAACTCTGAGGGTTCTTTGATTCGGAAGTCTGTACCATCTAGCGACACAAACATAGTCGCTCCTTCATTTGCACCAGCAAAACGGCTTTGCCAATCCAACTAGACACACTCTTAGAAGAGCCAGATAAAAAAGTACAATGTTCAAAGATGCCAGTATCTCGATCCAATGCCAGCACCACTTGCGGAATGTTTTCTCATCCACCGCCGCAATCGATGCATGGACAGCTTCTGAACAGTACATTTTCAGAAACATCAAAGCCCATAATAGATGCTTGACTTCGGTCGTGTTGGAAGGTACATTGCTGATACACCAGATATGAGCGACGACTGGCTGAGAAACACCAAACACAGACTGAAATCTACGTAAGCTTGTCGAACTTACCCTGTTTGTAGTTTGACGTCGCTGCATGATGGATGCTTCATGGTCTATTTGTCCAAGTAGCGCTTGATGAGTCGAGGACATCATGCTACAGATGATGAATTCAAAAATCTATTTTATCCAATCAATAAAAAGTTGAAAAAAGAAATATTTATTTGCGCTGATTACATTACAAATAAAAGATTTAATGTTGGAAACATTAGGTGGTAAAAATTCCAACTTTGGACTTGAATAACTTCTGTTGATGTGACTTGAGGGACAAATCCTTTCTTAGAGGCCTTTCCAATGATAAGTTTTATAGGAAAACACAGTAAAACTTTGCATTTGTCGTCATGGTGTGAACTTTTTTTAGTTTGAACTTTAAAGAAAGTCCAAAAAACGCCGACTTTGAGGTAAAAAAAGGTGATTCTAAATACATTTTGCAGCCTGCTGTTGATGTCTACATGTACACAACACCTCATGGTATCTTGGCATAAAATGTGAAGTCTTCAATCGATCTTAAAGTCTGGTTTTAATGACGTCAAAGTCCGCATTACATTAGCGATTATGTTGATGTAATTTAAAATGTAATCTATATCTATTTATAGAACTAGGTATAAAAAAAATCGAAAAAAGATTGAAAATAAAATCGAAAACATCCGGATATCACGTCGTCGGATACTCGTAAAAGGCAAGAAATCAAGATTCCTCCCAGTCACCAAATGACACCAAAGTGGACAGCGGAGTGTGAAGCGCAACAAGAGCTACAACGTCTCATCGCCGAAGGACTGATCACCGGCGATTCAACCCCAGCATACGTTAGATCCCTTTCTCCAGCTATATTCAGTCCTTTCTCGGACCCAGTATTCCATTGTCACTTACGAACTACGAAAATCGCGAACGGTATGGTATCATTGTACTTTGGACTTTCCCCAGCTAAGCTATGATGTAGAACTAATGAATACAGCAAAACGAGGTCGACCAAGACCAAGCACGAACCACATTACAACATTAGAAGCAAGAAATGAAATTCCCTTTCTTGATGGAAAAAGAAAACACGACCTGATGGAGAGCAAAGACGAAATGCTGGAAAGTGCATCAATGGAAAGCCCAAGCTCTTTGGTGTGTGAATACTTTGACTGTGTCACGCGCGAAAAGCTCGTGGGTGTTGCAATTTGCCTCTCTTGGGGAGTTAGGAAATGCACAATCGAGGTGATGCCATACGAATTAAATGATGCTGTAGTGACATTCAAGTGGCCGCAACAATTTTCGTGCATTGAGCGAAAATTGGAGCTGCAACTTGCATCGTCCACTCAAAAAATGCGACTGTACGCCAAGATGCAAGCGTTTGCAGCTTCGTATGAAGAGCTGATTCATCAACACGGCGATATGCCAATGACAACACAAAGAATCAACCTTCCCCGTGACGTTGAACCAAAGAAAATCGAATGCAATTTTGAAAATGGAGACGTTGAGAAAGAGCTCATTATTGCTGAATTCAAAGTTTCTTCGTGCAGCAGAAACGTTTCAGTCATTACATCGATCTCGAATTGATATTTGTTGATAATTTATCTTCACAGTTAATACATTTTAATTCTAACGTTATAGAGTGCTTTCCCGCACCTCCCAGGTCAAACCAAGCCGAATGTCCAACGAAAGAAGTTTGCACCTTTGTCTCGAGGGAACGAATCACCCGTTTTGATAAATAATCCTCGACGTGTCGCACCCAGACCTCGAGATAAAAATTCCACGTTGTCCATACCAAGTGTCGGTGAAAATCGATTTGTTTTTTTTGTTGATTTAGCAAATGCCACGGCAACGCTCCCGCTGGATCCATTTGGCACGCCGACATAGCTTTGCATGCTTCAACACTTGCACAAAAGCGTTGAACACCGGCGTATGCTAATAAGCAACGTTTGGACAGCCAGAATAGACGCGAGAGGGGCAAAAACGGGACGACATTACAAAACCAGGAAGATGGAAAAAAGATGCGCCGTCGGGGAATTGAACCCCGACCTTCTCCTTGGAAGGGAGAAATCCTAACCATTAGACTAACGGCGCCTTGTTAATGTACTGGTGGCCTTTTAATATATATTGTATTTTACAGCTAGAATTTGAGTAAACTTGACATAGCCCAACTGGAGATGGAAGATGTCAAGTCGTCTGTAGGGACTCTGTCGTACTCTGCAGTTGACGAATTGGAATAAGTGGAAGTTGCCCCCACTCCTGTTGTCTAATTGATGCCAAGTTGGTTGGTTACACTTGTCATCTTCAAACTAGCCCAGCCCCCCCATCGCGATTACCATGGTGCACCACGCTGTACATGCAATGTTTATTGGTATAGTTGTTTCCGTGTTCTCTTTTCTCAAGGTCATGCCTGCCTCGTCTAGAAAGCGCAAGGCGAATTCTCCGAACAGTGTGGTGAGCCCTTAGCTCCATCCAATTGTGATCACTATAATGTGTTTTGGCTCAAGACCAGGGCATCAAGAGAGCTACAAATCGGGTGGCGATGCCGGGGACAATCCCACCCACTATTTCTCATGCCATGCAAACTTTGAACCCCGGAGCCATGACGGTCCAAGCGATTAGCTGCGTGAAGTGGAGGATATTCGTCCACGTTGCGATCTTTCAGCATCATGTTGTATTCACTCTTGGTTCATGTAGTGTATTGCATTACCTCTGTAATGCGCTAACCGTCTAGGAGATCCGCTTCTTTCTCGTCAATCAAGACGTCGGCGTTTGTGATCATGTACTCGACGATTGATTGAAGTATCGACGATGTGGCCGCAGCTTCTGAAGCATCTTCGTCGTGGTCGTTGGTTTTCTTGAAGAGATGTTCCGCGAACAATCGAGCGAGCGCTGTCGCTGTGAGTTTGTTTTTTGTTTCATACACAGTCACATCGTTCCAGTGGAAGACCAAGTAGGCAATCGTTTTGCTACAGAAAGCACGATATGAGCTCGTCTAGATAGCCCTCGAGTTGCGCGACTTACAAGGATTTCGGTGGCAGTGCGGCCAAGAGCCCTTTCATATTGCGGCGCAAGTCAAACGGAGCGTGTTGCCCTTCTCGCATCACTCGGATGTAATCTTCGTGCATCTCCACGGGCACCAAGGGACCTTCAAGCTGTCGTAGCCAGAGTTTGACGACTCCAGCGGCACTTATGACATCCAAAACATCTTCGCATTCGTTGCGAGTTGGTTTGCGCTGTTCAATGGCACACTGGTTGAGAAACGTTATGACAGACTACACATCAAACTTTAATCGCTTGACACCCAAGAAGGTGCTACCTTGAGCCGACTTGGCACAGCTTCTTGCTCGTAGAAGCTTGGAGTTTCAATGCCAGGCACCGACTCAAAGATGTACTCGATGGCGAGGACAATAGCTCGAGGGATGATGTCAGTGGGAAGGACAAAGACACTGCCAGGCTCGTCCGTCGTCGTCGTGATGACAGGCATGGAGTTGTGTCTTTGTCTGATGTTTTGCTGGACCAGAGCCTTCAAAGAGCCTAGCCAGGATAGAAATAAGTTGCATGCTCAGCAAGATGACAACGTTACCAGCACTGCTAGCACCACTGCCTCCTCTCGGTAGAGTTTCAGGGCGTGGACTGTTGACGCTTCGAGTCAAGAGGGAATCGAGCATACTGACCCAAGTCACAGTCGTTTGGGGTGAATCCGACACTAAACAGTACTCTCTGGAGGCTTTCGGCGTCGTTTTCTTCTTCTCATCGTCGGACGAGAGGACGTTTTCGTCGTGGCTGGTCGTACGACATGTAATGTCAAAGCGGCATCCTACGGCAGTCTTGGAATTCCAGGTGCCAATTGCTGGGGTACCTTTGTATTTTGGATGGCTTGGCTTACTAATACGTTGAATAGATCGCAGACTAATGCAGCCGAGCTCTCCCAGGGGAATCGGACCCCATCCACTCTGGACAACGTCGCTAAAGTAGCGCATCTCGTTGCTCTTGGCGTACAACACAAAATATCTCGAATTCCATGTTTTGAGGCCTCGAATACCCTAGGAAGAGGTTAAGATTGACCTTCTCAAGCGACATACGCGACGCTGCTTTTGTCGAAGCCACCCTTCAAGCAGCACACCAGAACCCGGAGCTCCAGAAGCCGCACCACCCAATGCGCCACGACCAGGACTCAATGCGCTATTCAATGGATTCGTCAGCAAACGCCATAGCTGCGACTTACTCAAGACCACTTAGTTGCAGTGTATCGTCAGGTTCATCTTCTGGGGTTGGTGGCAATGCTTCAGACGATGCACGCATCATCATTCGCGACTGTCGCCGGGACATGGCTGCAGGTTGAGGTGTTGGTTCGATTGTTGGGAGTTCGCTTCTGTCAATTGAAGGTGGGGGCGTTGGTGCATCCATAGGTTGCTTCTTTCCCGACCGGAAAGGAGAAAGCGTTTTCGACTTTTGAAGAAACTTTTGAAAGCCAGATGAGGGTCGTGGTTGCTTGGATGTCGGATCCAGGTCAAGAGCTGCTGGCGGTGGGCTCTTTTGCATCGTTCGACTGGGGACAGCGGACGCGGATGCTCGTCGATTCGCGGGGTGGTTATTCACCATCGTTGCTTGATTGCTTTGCAACTCTGGTGTCAGCGTGGTTTGATTGCTGGAAGGTTGGTCGCGTTCCTCATCCGAGTCAGAATACCATCGTCTCGAAGATGCTCGTCGAGGCGGTGCCGTAGATCCTGCCGGTGCACCTGATGTAGCGGTTGTCGTGGGTTGAATCTTGAGCCTTTCCTCGTCCGAGAGATCTTCTACAGAGCCAAACGAATCACTCAATCGACCGGCCTTCGCCATCATCGTCCTCTCGTCCAATTTGGTCAATTATGCTTTCGAAAAACACTATCCGGATCCGTATAAAGATCTTATTTTGGTGAAAAGAGTGACAGAAGCCATCGAGGAAGGACCATGAAGACGCCGACATCTCGTCCTCTCTGCCTATCGACGACATCAAGCCTAGTTAATGCGACGGAAAGAGTGAAATCTTGATTCTGCTATATTGAGCACCCGAATTAATGTGGCTTTTGCTGACAACTGTGATCGCACGGTGAGTTTTCATCATCTCCTTCAACCAACGAGATCTTTTCGTCGAGGAAGCCAGAGACCGCAGCAGGTCTTGAGCTGGCGTGTGTATGCATCACGTCGACTCTTTGGAAATATTTATCTCAGCGAGTCACCAAAGCAAACGATGATCAAATCTTCAGCTCAATTGCATGGAATGAAACAATTGATGAAATTGTAAATTCGCAGTCCTGGCTCGGGCTATACTGCACGGCTTCCAGAGACAGCTTTTGCTTCCACCAAGAGGACTGTCGTTTTGGCGCTCATGATATGATTGTCTGCCGTGAATCGAGGAGCTCCCTGATGAATGGTCCGTCTTCATGTTTCCACAAAGTATACGTGGAGAACAGTTGAGCTCCGCCATCGGTGCAGTGAAGAGCAATATTCCGAGCAGCACTAACCCTGTCCAGTGGATTCAAGCGCCCATCTCTGAAGCGAGGAGAGATTCAACGATGGACAAATTTCTATCTCAAACTCCATTACGTATTTGGGTTAGTTTTATGGATACAGAGCCAGCTCTACCTAATAATAATACACTCGCGCCCCCTCCTATCATCTATGATATCTCCAGCTCTTCTCGTCCAACGACAGACATCGCGTTTTACCACGCGCTGTTGTCGTAATTCGATTGACTTCCACTGCGGTAGCCGCCTCCGCTGCGGTCGCCATAGCCACGGCTTTCATATCCGCCCGACGAGCGGGGTGGTGGGCCACCACTTCCACCTTCTTTTCGGAAATCGCGGGCACCGAATCGAGACGATCCGCCACCACGTCCACCTCCTCGTCCACGACCGCCGCCAGATCCACCACGGCCATATGATGGGGCAGCCAATTGTCCGAGCCATGGAGGGCATTCTTGGCCGTTTTCCACCAACAATTCGTGCAATTCACGCACAATGTTGCGGTTCTTGTCGTTGACCATCGAGAGAGCATTGCCCACATTACCCACCTAGACAAAAAAGTTAGATATCAATACCACAGCGGCGATGATAAACGTACACGACCAGTACGACCAATGCGATGGACATAGTCGTCAATGTTGGAGGGCAAATCGTAGTTGATGACTTGTGTGACGCCCGAGATATCGAGACCACGAGCGGCGACGTCAGTGGCAACCAAAACAGGCGTGCGGCCTGATCGGAATGACGCCAAGGCAGCTTCACGCTCTCGTTGCGATCGATCGCCGTGGATCGACGTCGCGGGGAAACCTTCGTGGCACAGCAAGTCTTCCAAGTAGTCGGCAGCACGCTTGGTTTCAACAAAGACCAAGATCAAACCATCCTGTACTTGGTTCAAGAACCGAATGAGGTAGTCTTCCTTGTCTTGTTGGTCAACCCACACGACAGTTTGCTTGACATCCTTGGACGCGGCACCGACACGACCAACGGTCAAAAAGATGTAATCGCGCAAGAAATCGGACGCCAAGCGCTGGATTTCGCGAGGGAACGTGGCGGAAAACATGAACGTTTGGCGTTCGCGAGGCATATCTTCTTGTTCGACGATGCGACGGATTTGAGGTTCAAAACCCATATCCAACATGCGATCGGCTTCGTCTAGAATGAGGAATTGCACACCTGCGAGCGAAACGCGGCCACGTTCCATCAGATCGACCAAACGACCAGGCGTAGCCACGAGCATATCAACACCGCGTTCCAAGTTGCGCAACTGTTGGCCGACTTCAGCACCACCGTAAATGACCACAGGCGCAATGCCCGTGCAGTAGCAAAATTTCTTGGCTTCGTCGTAAATTTGAGACGCCAATTCACGAGTTGGGGCCAAGATCAAAGCCGAAGGAAACACCTTGCGACGACGACCAGCACCTCCGTCTTCATCGATAGCTGGCGCAGGGCCGTTGCGAAGCATGGACGCCAAGGTGGGGAAAAGAAAGCCGCCAGTCTTACCCGAACCTGTTTGAGCACAAGCCATCATATCGCGACCAGCCAAACCGATCGGGATCGAGTACTTTTGGACTGGCGTGGGCTTGGTGTACATGCAGAGCTTCAAGTTGCCGCAGACTTCAGGACCCAATTCCTCTTCGTTGAACGAAGTGATGGGCGGTGGCACACCTTCGCCGCTCGTTTCCACGGGGATATCATCATACTGGAGAGACAAAAAATCAACTACATAGTGCACACGATTGACGTACGTTGTCAAAGTTGATGCCAGACGATTGGCAATCGCCAAATAATTCTTGTTCAAGACGCTTATTGGGGGTCATGTCGCCATGGAAGCCGAGTTTGTTTTTTCGCGGGCCGCCGCCATATCCGCCGCCACGAGAGCCTCCAAAGCCGCCACCACTGCTGCCGCCGCCGTAGCCACCACCACTGCCATACTCACGTCGGAATCCTCCGTCACGGTCACCTCCACGGTCACCTCCACGGCCATAATCACGACCATAGCCACCGGATTCACGTGACGACGATTCAAATGCCCACCGCGAATTGCTTGGTTGCGGCGGCGGGGGCGGGTCTCGGCGGTATCCGTCGCCGCGTCCACCACCGTAGCCACCTCGTCCACTTTGGCTGTCTACATCGTCGTGGTTGTTCTCACGGCCGCGAAGATGAGGCGGCACATAGCGCGATCTTGGTTGGTCTCCGTCCATTGATTTCACTTTTTGCGTCGAGTGGTGGTTGGGAAGATTCATGTTTTAAACACTTTTGCTGCATTTTATACCATTTTGACTTGATTTTTGTATGAAATTGTTTGAAACAGGTTTGAAACAGGACCAAGTAAACCATTGGTTGTGCGACCCACGTCCCAGAATGGTTGTCGACGACTTTTTCCCTGCGCCACGCCTCCACGGCGACGAAAAATCCATTGCGCCTTGCTTTCCGCGGCTGTTTTGCATGCATTCCTTGGCTTTCGCGTGGAAACGACACGGCGAGAGGAAGCTCATTATCGCTGGCTTGGCTAGACTGCTTCAGCAAGCTGAGACTAGTTGCTCGAGTTTACATTGAACCAGTGGCAAGCCTGATAGACTGCATGACTTGTTGCACTTTCAAGGGAATCTTGATAGCGGAGCCGCAAACGGGAGGACAAAGGCCAAGATTCGACGAGGCTATTGCCGCGTCGATGTGTCCTCTTCTTACAGGAACCACGATCCTTTCGGGGTCGATATTGGCGTCATGTGAGCTTGGTTGGGCTCAAAGACACGGTTGACTCTTGTCGGGGGGTTGTAGAGACATACTCTGCCATGGTGGATGGTGGCAATCTATCGCCACAATGAAGTTGGAACGATTGTCCCGCGAGCTGAGTTGGTTGGCTCACACAGTGTACAAGCGTTCTCAAGTGTTGTGTCCATGCAGATCGGCTTCCCCTTGACGGGTGTTGATACTGTACTCCATCGAAACATCGAAGGAAGTTGAAGCTCTCAACAAAAACAGTCCATCCATCCTTACGCTCTTTCATTTTCCAGACCGAGAGAACAGCACCGCTCCAAGGCTTTGCTTCCAGAGCAACTCAGCGTCCAAGCAAGGCTGGCGCGGTCCAAGACGTGATCCACGAGTGCAAAAGATTGCAGAACTCGGATGGCATGTCTTTATATGAGCATTAATTATGCATAATTTGAAGATTATGACAGTCAAATTTACTTGTACAATAGCCAATGTTCATTACAAATTAATAATACAAGTCTAAAATGCATAATAATTTAAATTTTTACATGATACATATTGTACGAGGGTGAGATGGACAGACTTTCTTCATCATGTTGGTGCCGTTCACCAAGTTTAACGGCGCGGGGAATGACTTTGTCTTGATTGACAATCGAACACTGGGTCTCAAGATCACGCCTGAGCAAGCAATCCGAATTTGCCATCGACAACGAGGCGTTGGCGCTGATGGACTTCTCCTCCTCGTCGATTGCACCTCCGGCCGAGCAGATTTTGCGTGGCAGTTCATCCAGTGCGATGGCGACACGGCCAACATGTGCGGCAATGGCGCGCGGTGCTTTGTGCGATTTGTGCATAGCCTCTTAGGCCACACAAACCCCATCAAGTTTGAGACGGGAGCTGGTGTCGTGTCTGCGTTTTCAAACGGCGAAGTCGTTTCCATCCAACTCCCCGATCCCAAACATCTTATCCTGAATGAGTCCATCAATTTGGCATCAGGCCAGCACACTGTGCATTCTGTCGACACGGGAGTACGCTCAAAAGTGTCTCGAACGATTGAAACGCCGTCTTGCCTGTAGGTTCCTCATGCGGTGCTTTTCACTGAGCGCGTTGACAACATCGATATCCTTGCAGAAGGCAGTGAGGTTCGCCACCATAGCCACTTTGCTCCACGTGGAACGAATGTCAACTTTGTTCAAATCATCAAGCTCAACCACTTGCGAGTTCGCAGCTTCGAACGCGGTGTCGAAGGGGAAACCATGGCCTGTGGCACTGGAGTAGCTGCTGCTGCCCTTGTGGCGTCGAAAATCCACGGCTTCACATCGCCCGTGACAATTCAAGTCGAGAGCGGCGCCACATTGACAATCACATTTGACGGATTTTCAAACGTATGGCTAGCAGGCCCTGCCGAGGCCACCTTCACAGGTGTCATCGAGCTTTAAATGTGTAACTTTCCCTGCACCCTCAAACAGATACAACGCTACTGTACGATTACGGCTCGGGCGTCTGCAGTTATCGCTCACGCGTGGAGCTCTACAAGGCCAAGAAGGCCGTTCTTTCAGTTGCTGTCGAGCTGTGAATCTCTTGCGCAGAACGAAAGTGTCGTGAACGAAGTGTCACGAAGCACGAGACGTCTACGGTGAGATGACTTCAATTTCACACCTTCAACTGTCTTCCTTGATTAAAAGAACATTCAGAATGAATCTGAATGTTCTTTAATAGTATAAGAATGTTCTAAATTGAAAAGGAACCTTCTTTAATTACTAACCAGTTGGGTTATATTGGCTTGGCCGAATGTTCTTCGAATTTCGAAGAATTTTTGTCTCACCCCAGGTTCATCCCCGCATTCCATCGAAACGAAACGCCTCCAAGCGGTGACGGAGCGTTTCTTTCGGCTGCGTGAACGACACCCAATGGTCAATCTTGGGCAAGCTGTTGTCTCTCTGTGAGGCGAGAGATGGTGAAATTCGGACCATTCTTGAGTTGAAGTAAATGTTAACTTCGAACTTCGCTCTCTGTCCACCTCGATCATTTCACAACGTTCTCGGCCGGATGAAGCCGATCTTGACGCCAGTCGACCAAGCTCTTCATGCGCCTTACGCCGTGGCGCTCGACCACAACCAGCTCATTGTGGGGAAATGGAAGACCGATATCTTGGGCTGCATGATGGACGATGTTGTGCCAAACTGTCTGATGTCAACGTTTTGTCCATGTGTCGCGCTGGCTCAAGTGACGCACCGGGTCGGCATGTACAAGTATTGGAAGGTCCTCGTGTCGTTTGCAGCGCTTGTCCTGTTGTTTATCTTTGTTGTCTTCCTCCAGTACGAAGTGAGCAATGCATTTGTCGTCGCGATGTGGGCTGTGCTGTTCGTGGCGCTCTTACTGATTGCGCATGTTCGCCGCCAAGTCCGACAACGATTTCAAATCCCTGGCTCGTCGTTCGAAGACGTCGCGTGCAGTTGCTTCTTTTCATTCTGTGTCATTGGTCAAATGGCTATCCATGTTGAGGCGTATACGCCAAACGTGTGCTCGATTCGTCCCAAGGACACACTCCCTGGATATCACCAGGTCTAAGATCTAAGATTTATATGTTTGCTCGTCTTGGCTCGCTAGGTTAAAACAAAACAGGAACTTCATGAGGTCTAGTGATGACACACAGACTTTGCCTGGACGTCTAATGGAGCGCTGCATAGCCTTTTGGGTGGGCATAACGCTGGCCGATGAAGAAGCCGAGCGCAGTTGCAACCAGCACGAGGACTACGTAGCCGATTGCTGCTCCAATCGAGGTGGTGTCGCTCTTCTTGTAGAAGCCAACAGCGTTGAGCCACCACTCGGGATAGCCCATGGCTTGAACACCCATTTCAGCGCTTGTGAAGTTGGACATGATGTAGCCGTCGTGGAATTGCGTCACGAGGGACGCAAAGAGCGCTTTGAAGCCGTTGTGCGCATCTGTCGCGAATGATTCGCACACGTTGGTCAAGTACAACGCGAGAGCGTCAGCTCCTTGGCTATCTGAAATCGATTGCGCCTTCGTTTGAATCGCAGTTTGGTCTACATGAGGCAGAGGTCATCACCGTCTCGGTGAAAGTCTAGAGTACCGAGGATAGCTTTGGTTTCAAGCGTATTTTGTGTCGACGTGACCAACGGTTGAGCAAATTTGTAGTACCTCGCGGCATAATTCCCCACGAGGGCATACAACCAAAACGCCGTGTCCATGTCAAACTGACGGAGCGAGCCATGGCCTGTGCGTGTCGGCGCCGTGTTAATCTTGGTGTAGATGGGGACATACGTTGTCTCGGATGGAGCGTATGGCCCAAACCTACAGGAAGCGTTGGTCAGCTCCCATCGTACGACAAAGTTTACCAGATCAAGCCATGGTTTTCATTCGTTGGACTCGCGACCGTCACGTATGAGTACGTTGCTTTGTAGATGGAAATCGACCGTTCGAAAAAGCCACTGGAATGTGCTGCTGCCGAGCCGACATCTAGGCATCTCGTGATGAAATGGTGATAGACGGCGGGACGCACTGTAGCGGTTGGGATCTCCGTACGGTCCTGCAGCCAAGCCTTGGGTTAGGTCGAAAGCTGTGCCTTCATAATGATCTCGTTGAATGCGCATGAGATCCTGCGGCGCCAATGGTTGGGTGGCCTACAAACACATTAGTTTTTTCATGGAGCTACGATGAAAACCTCAACGGAGAAAGGATAATCCGTCGCGAGATTGTCGGTATCAGGATTGAGGATCAAACCAGGATTCACGAGGTTGAAGACGCGCCACACACGGCGCGTCATGCCGTAAGCATTGTCGTAACGTGGTGCAAATGCGTGGGTGAAGTCAAAGTCTGACCGGCCATCCCAAAAACCATTGCGTTTCGCCACGTCATGCATGTTGGTCGAGCCGAGGAAGTTGTCGGTGTCGGTCAAGTTGACAGTTCGAATGACAAACTGATTGGCAACAGCAGTCACGTGATTGTCAGGCAAACGCTGAGAAACCCACACAGCCGATGCGCCAGTGTCATCGGGCAAAATGTGAAACATCCATGCCTCCTTTGGATCGGTGACAGTGAGAGCTTCGCCAGCTTCTTCGATGGCTTCTGCTGGATCGTCCCAAGAAGCTCCATAGTACCCATACTGTTCGGCAAGCTTTCCCATGAGAAGAATCGCCTCGCGAGCGGTTTTCGTGCGTTCAAGAGCAATACGAGAAAGCTCAGTGATGTCCAAGAGCGCTTTACCACCCTCGGAGATGGGTTTGGTCCACAACCGCGCTCCACACGTGCTTTCACCAAAACCCAGTTGGTGCTCGTTCATAATGCCATACACGCCTTCGATGTAGCCATAGGTTTGTTCTACTTGAGGAATCGAACCGATTGCTTCTGTGTTTGTCCAGTTGTAAAGTCCCTTATCCAAGTTGGATCTATTGTACACTGGACCTCGTTCTTCGCCAACTAGAACACATTCAAGCTCCAATGCTATGGGTCCTTCACGTACCATAGCGAGGGTATGGCTGGTTCGCAAGAATAATAGATCGCTGGGAGTTAGGCGGATGCTGCATCGCAGGCACTTTGACAAGTCGAAAGTCGCAGTCTGCGCAGTCATTTGTCTGTGTTGTCATGGGGGATCCCGTCAATGAAGCCTATAAACACAAAGGTAGATCAAAATTCTCATCCAGAAATGAGCTCTTCATACCTTAGGCCCAACAAGAATCGCAGTGCATCGATCTGGTTGAGGCTGGCGTGCTACAACCGCCGCTATGAGGAGAAGCGCCCAGTGGGTTCGCATGTTGGCGACGAAATCCACAATGAAATGACACACTTCATTGACATTTTCAAAAGGAAAATATTATAGACATTTTAAATTCTCGAATTTTTTGCGAATTTTATCTAATCAATCAACTCAAAATCGGAAGAGCCAAAGCTAACTTTGACACAATTCAAGGGCATTCTTCACAATTCCTACCTCTCTATTGAGCCTCTGTCGAATAGACGGTGGCTCGGCAAACCAATTTCTTAGCTTCATATCGGCTTATCGATGTTGGGACACCCACATCAACACCAGTTTGAATTTCTCGTATTTTTGAAAATGATTTGCAGGTGTAAAACAACTTTTGACTGTAATATTGTTTTTGTATTATTTTTGTTAATCTCGGGGAACTACATAGACATGACGATCCTCAACGAGAAAGAGGCTAGCTGTGACGACTAGACCTCAAAGTGTATATCATGATTTCCAAGGCGCCAAGACTATGACTTTGAAGTGCTGTCCTCTCCTGTCCCAGTAATTAAGTAAAAATGCCAATTAATGAAATAATTTACCTAAAAAATATCATGAATTATTTCATTGGCCATCATTCTGCCAATCAAACTTGTGCAATTTTTTGTATCGTTCACAAACGCCAGACGGCATGGCATGACGGATTTGTCCATCGCTGCTGTAAATGCACGCCTCGCAATAGCCAGAATACGGCACTCAAAGCTTAATATCTCTGCTGTCAACTGAGAGGTATTTCCTCTGCAAGCGCAAGGAAGCCTGTTCTTCCTGTTCATGTCCCAAATGCGTGAAAGCAATCCATGACCTTGGAGACCTTCTGGGTACACTCCGCGTACATTTGTGTGCTTGTACTGACAATACACACTTCAATCTGCAGGCATTCTTCCTAAATACAACATTTCATTACATCGTACATTGTACGGACAATGCACGAGTTGCAGTTGAAGTGATGGGCGCCAAAGATGCATTTTTGCATCATTTCCTCATGTGCGCAGTCCATCGCATTGTCTCGACGGCAGTTCTTCTTGCTTCGTCATCCGTGGCTTGTACAATCATTGCCGTCGGGAAAATGGTACAATATTCGCTTCAACGCCTCGACTAAGAGATTCTGTAGGCATCAGCGACGGGATCGCCCATGGTTGTCCACAGCGCCGACTGTGGCAACTGCGACTTTCGCCTCGGCAAGGTACCAGCAAAGACATTTAGTCCTGGAGCCAAGCGCGATGTTGTTCAGTTTCGACTCGAATACCCACGTTATGGTATGTGCACAGTCTACCATCTCTTGCGAACGTCGACGTGCCTGTAGTTGGGGACGATCGAGGTGACGTCTTTACACTGGCTAACACAGACACTTCAATATTCAACTGGACAAACACGCCGTCGATCGGCCAGATTTCTCAAGTCAATGACACTTTTGCATACATTGGCGCTCATTATGGCATTATGAATGAACATCAAGTGTCGATGGCCGAATCTACTTGCGGTGGTCGACTCGTTTCGAAACCTGTTTCAGATGGTGGTAAAGCGCTCTTTGACGTGTCTGAGCTGACGCACATTGCAATGGAACGAGCTACAACTGCTCGTCAGGCGATCGAAATCATGGGCGATCTCGCAGAAAAGCACGGGTACTACGGCGCAACATGGTCTGGTCCTGGTGCAGCCATGTCCTCGGGTGAAGCGCTGGCTGTGGCTGACACGAATGAAGTTTGGCTCTTTCACATTCACCCTGATGACACTGGAGCTTCAGCAGTGTGGGTGGCGCAGCGCGTACCAGACAATGATATTGCAGCTATTGCCAACCAGTTTGTGATCCATCACATCAATTTAACCGATCGGGACAACTTCATGGGCTCAGCAAACCTCGTCGACGTTGCTGTGCGAGCCAAGCTGTACAGTCCTCAACCTAATGAGGCGTTTGACTTTACCAAAGCTTATGCACATCCCATTCAACCAGACCAATATTATGCTACACGCCGAGTCTGGCGCATCTTGACTCTTGGCAATCCATCTCTGAAGCTGTCTCCCATCACAGACATCTTTGCATCGGACTATCCCATTTCCACTCCGGTACAAACCTGAAACTATCACCCCCCTGCTAAAACTCGACCTAGGTGGCAGCCCCCATCTCGCCCACCACATTACTTTCATTTTTGCGAGATCATTTTGAAGGAACCGCCTTTGATATGACGAATGGCCTTGATGCTGGACCCTTTGGTGACCCTGATCGCTTTGGTACGTCATTATCTACGAGATTTTCATAGCTGGAGAATTTTCGTCTAGACATTCATGCTAATGGCAACATGACCAAGGAGACAGCTACGAAGGGCCACTTTGAACGAGCGATTTCAATCTTTCGATCGAGTTATTCGTTTGTCACGGTTGCCAATGGAGCCCACCCAGACGTTGGCTACATATTGTTTGGCCAATATGGTCCACATGCCGCGACTTATGTGCCGATATACGCCAAGATCGACAAAATTCCAATGCGGTACAGTCGAGGATCGCTGCACCGTTTTGATCCGAACTCAAATTTCTGGACGTTTGCCATCGTGGGCAATTGGGCTGCTCGCTTCTATACCCATACTCGACCTGTAGTCGCAGCCGTTCAAGCCCAACTCGAAGCATCAATCATGGAAAAACAAGCGACAATCGTTGCGGAGGCTCAACATGTCATCAAAAGCCAAGGGGATCAGGGCTTGCGTATGTTTCTGACGACAACAAGCGAGGCCTTTGCTGAGACGGCCCATGAATCCTTCACAGAGCTGTTTGCCCATCTCGTGACCACATTCCACGACGGCTACCACATGCAAAATCTGTCGGGGTCTACGTTATCTGCGCAGTCGCTCTTTTATCCTGAATGGTGGCTAAAAAATGTCGGCTATTTCGACAAGGACAAAGTTGATGATACCACGGCTACTTTTATCACGAGCAACGAAGAGGCTTCAACCATGTTGTACGTTGGCATGGCCCTCCTCGGGGCATTTGTTTGCGTGGGTGTTGGGTTTGGTGTCGGCATGTATCGACGGCAAGGATACCATGAAATCAACTAGACTTTATGAAGTTGGTGTTTAATCAAGGACTAAAACAAACATGAAGATCAAACATTTACCATTTCAATCCTCTATAGAGCGCACTTTGAATGATGGCAATCTACCTGCCTTCAAGAACGATGTCAACAAGAAGTTCGTCTCTTTGGCAATTTGAGATCTTAATGAAAAGTCGTATTCCGGATATTATCCGGATTCATATTGGTTGGTGGAGATTTGCATCGGTCTGTGGAAATAAATACTTGTATAAGTTATGAGAGGTGACACATTTCACACCAGCACATTCGCGCAATGGTAACCGTGGCAGCGGAAGCAAAGAAGAATGAGGCGCCGCGGGGCAAGCCTGTCAGTGGTCGCTTCTGGAAGAAGCCACAGAAGGCAAAGAACTCAATGATGACGTTCAAAGCGACCAAGACTCTGAGCACAACGTGGGAAGAGAAGATGGCTGCAAAAGCAAAGAAGAAGGAGATGAAAGAACTCGAGCAGGAAATTGCGAACCGAAAGAAGCAAGAAAAGATCGACAAACGCTTGGCACGAGAAGAGAAAGAAAAGCGACGAATGGCCAACGAACTCAAGTCTGCATCGGTCCAAGTGATTCGCAAGACGGGCAAACTCAAGACCATGAGCAAGAAACAACTTCGCAACATCAAGAAGACACGCATGAACAAGAACGGCCAGGTCGAACTCGTTCCTGTGTACACCAAGTAAATTCTATTTCAATTTATATCGACAAATGCTTGCTGAATCTCAAATCGTCGACCGCTTAGTGAATATTGGGAACCGAGACAAGAGTGGCAGGAATTTTTTCAGCCTGGAATGCAGTTAAAATTCTCGAGACTTGGCATGAAATACTGTCACCAGAGGGCCAGCACCGCATCGGGATAAAGTGCCATCGCTTGTACGCCACAGAAGCCAGATACTCGTCCCAATGGAGATTGAATCTTCTCATCCATGGCTTGGCAAAGCTGGCATTATACAATGAAGAAGGCAAAACAGAGGCAGCGTTAGCCGCTGATCTTGATGTGATACGTTCACCGTAGCCTGCACAGACCTGTTTTCTCTTTCAAACGCCAACTTTGCCAAGACTTGGCATTCTATCTACAGTAAACCAGAATTGGAAAAACGTCTTACCAACGCGCGTTCTATGATCACGTTGCGATTTGAATGTATCTTTGCTTCAGCTGTGATCACTTGTACAGCCATCATTTCAACAATCCTCTCTCTCTAAAAGGCAACAGAGTCACTTTGAAAATCGACAGATTTATCTCAACAAAGCAATACCACATTCAACAAATAAAGCCATCAACTGGGGCAGGCTTGCACCGCTTGCAATTGTCTTGTTTGCTTTTAAACTCCCCGGTGACCATGTCCTGGCATCAATCTGAAGGAGAACCTTGAAATGGTGGACTTTCTTTTTGACAAGCATTATCCGGATGGTCATGGTAACCGGATGATTTGAATGTCGGATAAAATCTTTATCCGGATACATTTTGATTGGTCCCAAAGTTGTCACTTCAAGATGGCAGCGTTGGTGGCGCCGCAAAGCCTACGTCTGCGCAATACGGTCGTCACGCATTTTAATGCCAGCACCGCGTCTTTGGAAGTGCCAACGGAAGAACAGGACTATGAATATGTCTTAGATTGGTACGTAGCGACTAGCAGTGAGTGTGTTTGAGACTGAACTCTCAATTTGTGTAGCAAGACCACTGCATCGAAAGAGCACATGATCGTAGCTTTGTCGGACAAGACAATTCAAGCACGCAATCGTGGGACAATGGCTTGTGAACGGCAATTTGTTGCCCATTCTGACACGATCAGTGAGATCGTCGTATCTGAAACACAGCCTTGGAGTGTCGTCTCAGGTTCGAACGATGGCACAATTAAGATGTGGGATCTTCGACAGAGCCAGCCTGCTCCAGTTCAGACCATTCGAGTGGGAAGTGAAGTGTGGAGCTGCTCTGTTGGCTGCGGCGATACGCTGGTCGTAGCTGGTGCTGAAGATCGAGCTGTGTTCTTTGATTTGCGCAATGGTCGTCGGGTACAAATACTTCTATGAATGACGGGGTTTCTTAAGTTGGTTGTAGCTTGGCGCGTACGGAGAATCGCACATGGACAACATCACTCGAGTGCGGTTTCATCCCTATCGACGGTCCGAAGTGATCACAGCGAGCGACGACGGCATCGTCTGCTTGTTTGACTGTACGATTGCTGACGAAGACGAAGCGATCATTTCCATCATTAATGCCGAAAGCTCTGTCGCTCAATTTTGCATTTTTGGACCTGAATACCACAACATTGCCTGCCTCACGGGGTCGGAAACTCTCGACGTTTGGAACTTGACGGCTGCTCAACGGCTTGCCCATTTCCCACAGATTCGCGACCAATGCACCGCTCACAATGTACTCGTTGCAGCTTCTGTATTTAGGCTAACTTGTTTGCTTGTAGATGCAAACTGATTACTTGATCGACTGTCGGTACGACGCCACGAACGATCAATTGCATTTGGCAACGGGCAACCACCAAGGGAATGTCCATCTCTTTCAACTCAATGCAGCTGCTGGAGCTGTACCTGAAGCCACACTGGCTGGTGGTCACAAGAGTGCTATTCGCTGCTTGACCTGGGATGAGGATATGCTAGTTACCGGTGGCGAAGATGCTCGGCTATGTCAGTGGATGGCTGCTGCGTCTTCTTCGACCCACGGGTCACGTCAAGTCATTCGATCGTCCGTTGAACGTGACGTGGGTGGCATGCGTCGGGCTCGACAGAGTTCGCGTCCTTATTAATAGATTTTGAGTGTCGGTTTCCATCAATCTCCGAATCGGTTTCATATATTACAGTACGAGAATCCCATCCTTCGAAACCGTTTCGTAACGTCTGTCGCCACTTGCGATCTTCTCTGTCATTTCGGAATCGTCACACTCGGACGAATGCGTCTCGTGTCGTTTCTCGTCGTAGCTGCTGCGTCGGCTGTGCATGCCTTGCGGACCACATCCTCCACGGTCATCGTCGTGGGCGCGAAGGTTGGGCATCATGACAACAAACCAGTCACTCATTTGTATCTAGGCGTCAGCCAGTGGTGCTCCATTGTCAACGCACAGCAATGACTGTGCAGACTGTGACTTCCGTCTCGTGAAGATTCCACCTGTCCAATATTCGACAACGTCCTCGAGTTTGACTCGGGATGTCTTTCTATTTTCCCCTCAGTTCCCTCGCCATGGTACGACAGCGACCGATTTGGTTGGCACTTGAATATCGTCAAATAGTTGGCACGAGTCGTTCACCGTCGTACAACGAGACGGCATGGCCACAGTCCGTTCCCATTGCGAAGATTCCACAGATCCGAGAAACCTACGGCTACTTTGAAGGCATACATGGCATCGTGAACGAGCATCAATTGGCATTTGGTCAAAGCACGTGCGGAGCGAGACTTTCATCTCGCCCGCTCAGCCAAGGTGGCCGCGCAGCACTCGATATCACTGAGCTGACTCGTATTGCATTGGAGCGAACAACTACTGCCCGAGACGCGATTGCACTCATGGGCAGGCTTGCGGAAACTTACGGCTTTTATGGTGCCTATTGGGACGACGAGGATCCTTTTGCCACCGCAGGGGATGCTCTTGCCGTGACGGATCGCAAGGAAGGTTGGATCTTCCACATTTTGCCCGATGACACTGGTGTATCAGCCGTGTGGGTCGCTCAGCGTGTCCCTGACTCGAACGTCGCTGTGGTTGCCAACCAATTTATCATCCACAAGGTCAATCTCACCGACTCGGACAACTTTATGGGCTCGACCAACATGTATGACGTGGCGACTCGCAATGGATTCTGGGACGGCCAACTCGATTTTGACTTCACGGCCGCTTTTGCCAAACCAGTGGCATGGCACTACGCCTCGACGAGAAGAGTGTGGCGTGTCTTGTCGCTCGCAAGTCCATCCCTTCAACTGTCGCCTGAGGCGGATATGTTTGCAATCATGTATCCTTTTTCAGTTGTGGTTTGTCATCATGACATTTCGGTTTTTTGACAAATTGCAGGCTGACGGTGCTTCCCTCGGCACTGTGGATTTGATGGGCATTCTTCGCGACCACTATGAAAACACAGACTATGATTTGACCCAAGGAGCTGCCGCTGGTCCATTCGGCGATCCCGATAGAAATGGTATGTCAAGATGACATTTCAACTTCTAACTTGAATTCCCCCCAAGACGTCAGCGACAACGACATGGTGCATTTTGAATCTGCCATTTCACGCCCTGGATCGTACTCTTACGTGTCAGTGCTAGACCCAAAAGCAGATTTTAACGCAGTCCTCTGGTTCGTCCTTCTCGATATGTTGAGAGTCCATTTCACGATTGAAATGCTAGGTTTGGTCCTTATGCTGCGCATGCTACAGCTTATGTGCCAGTGTACGCCAAGGCATCCAATCCGCCAGAAGTTCTTAGCCGTGGCTCCTTGCGCCAGTTTGACATCACGAGCTCGTTCTGGCTCAATGCTCTTATCGGGAACTATGCTGCTCGGTGGTATGAAAATGTGCATCCTGTCGTCGCAGTAGACCGTGCTTCCATTGAAGCCAATGCGATGGATGGTACGCCCATTGCCTTGGCCATCGCTATCTTGACCTCACTGCTTTATAGCTCAAGAAACGATTCGTTCTGCAGCGCTCGAAGTGAAAACCAAAGTCGGCGAGACAGCTTTGGTGCAATTTTTGACCCAAACCAGTGAAAGCTTTGCCAACGACGCCCAAGCAGCATCTATGAACCTCTTGTCGGACATTATCACGCACTTCCACGATGGTTTCATCATGTCCAACTTGGATCAAGACGTGATCAGCGCTGACTCGATGGGATATCCCGCTTGGTGGCTCAGTTCCGTCAGCCCGGAAGACTCTGGGGATTTCGACAGCTCATCAAGTTCAGACGAAGGCACGGACACTGCTGGAGACTTTGACGCGCCGCCGACGGATGTGCCAACTGCCGACACTGCGACAATCTCCCCAAGCAGCGACCCCACGACGGCTTCCCCAGTTGGAACGAAACAAGGAGATGTCACTGGAGCCAGCAACACCAACGACAACACGACTGGAGATTCGCCAAATTTGGATGATTGCCCACAGCCAAGCGGTTCTTGGGGTGCCGCTGTTCTCTTTCTATTTGCCGTCTTGTTGGTCGGTAGCGCTGCTTTGGGCTATTACATCGGCAAGCGTCAAGCCATTCGTAACCGAGGATATGCTTACATTCAGTAGTGTGCCTTGCAGTTGAATCAAAGTGCATTTTCATATTCTTTTGTGCTTCCTCTCCCTAAATGACTACATGGGCTGGGCGATGGAGGAGCCTGTTCACATCGCAGTAGGCTTATCTAGTAAAGTTTGATAACAAAAAGCCCCCCCCCCTCGGCAATGTCCCTGTCAAAGACCACAAAGTCGGAGGCACTTTATAGTACTCATACATTGGGGTAACTACGACAAAACGCACTAGATCTACCCGCATACAGAGGGCCTAAGGGGGCAAAAAGCCTGTTCCCAAGACAGTGACTGTAGTCACTATCTTGCATTTTGTCGCTGCCACAATGTTGACACATAAATATAGCCAATTAAAAACTGTAATACTATTAATAGCCAATTAAAAGCGCTTATTTACACATATTTAAATTTTATTGGCTGAAATAAGATATTATTCTAGAACACTATACTACTTTACCGTAAAGTCTGTAAAGTAATGTTTTGGACGACATTGGTTGGAATCATTCATTTGTCAATATGGATCGAAAGATGGACAACGCTATGGTCATGAGCGAGCATTCGACAGCGCGCGACGCTTTTGTCCTCATGTCGACGCTTCTCGTTCCATCTGTTCCTCGAGAGTACTTGGATTTATGCGGAAAGATCTTGCAGGAACGCCACGTGCGAGACGTCTTCGAAGAACGATCTGTTCTACAACGCTGTGGATGGCCGCTTTGCCGCGAAACCTTGTCAAATCGGTACGATCTTATTGCAATACTGGCAGTAACTAGTTTTTCTCATCGCTGAATGCAGGCGGCAACAAAAGTACCGTGTCTCTGTGTCAAAGAAACAAGTGTACAATGCCCGAGAGGAACAACAATTTTGCAGCGACAAATGCCACGAGGTACATTGACATCTAACCTCTACAATGCGCTTATTTTTCTTGAAAGGATGCCCGCAAGTACATTGCAACGTTACCAGTCAAAGCGCCTCAGATGCTTCCTTCGATCACCCATGTTTTTGGCACAGCCAAGCCCAACCCAAAAGACTACGACGGTACGAATTCGCGTCCAGTCGCTGCCAAGGCGCCTATCGGATCAGCTTCGCGAAAATCTGCACAACCTAAAGTTGTATGGGCTAAGCAACCTGGCATGGGTGTCGTCGAAAAGAACGACCCTACGAAAATGACTCCAATCGTTCCCAAGGACGTCAAAATTGTAGAGCACTCGACGCCCGCACAGACGTCAACAGACTTCAGCACAGCGAACGCTGTCTTGATTGAGGGCTACGTGTTTCCTTCGCACAAAGCTAAGAAGGCTACAAAGGCTGCAAGGCAACTTGCAAAAGCTCAACGTGAGGTCAATCCTCCAGACGACGGTGTTGCCATCGTTTCAGACGAGGAATACACATCTGACGACTCATCGGATCTCTCTTCGGAGAGCGACATGGACGATGAATCATCTGAAGACAGCGAAGGCAATACTGATGTATACAGCGCTGCAGATCTCTCGCCATTCGCCACGGTGTGGTGGAAAGTCAGTGAAATGGTCACACCAGCAACATTGCAATTGGTTGCTCGTCTCCACGGCCAAGCTCTCCCTCCGCTCGAAGCGCCACTTGTTGGAAACACCGATCAAGACAATCGTCGACTTCTCTTTGGCTCCTTTTGCCACCGCCAGCTCCAACAAGTTGCAAAAGCAACTGGTCTATCGACTGAACGTGGCATTCAACTCGAAATGAACGACTTGATTCAATCATTTCAGCTGATGCGACCACTCGAAGGCACGCAAACACGAGAGGTGCGTTGTATTTAGACGCAGAGGCAACACAATGCTCATGACTTGGCTACCGTAGTGGAATACCATGTGCCTTTTGTTGCTCATGGTTGCAAATCGATTGACCCCAGCTACGTGGCGCAACCACGTTACATCGTACGTCTGGGGAATGTCGTTGGATTGTGACTTGAATTGCTAGAGACGTGCTGACCAAGCTGTGTGGCCTCGACATGCACGAGATGCAACAACTTCTCGAAATCTTCTGTGCATCAGACAGCATGACAACCATCGTTTTAGCCGATGAAATGGACAGTGTGCCAGCAGCAGCCCCTGCAGTGTCGCCAACGTCGTCGACTGCATCCGTACATATCATTCTTGAAACCTTTCTCACGGGGCATTTTAGACTAATGGCGTCCCATGCCGCAAATGCCGTCGGAAAAAATGCCGCTGCGGTACTTCCAAGCAAGTGGACGAAACCAGCGACTTCTCGGATGCTGAGCTGGCGTCCATGATGCAAGACGCGCTCAAGATCAAACAAATGGCAGAGTTTGGCACTGTCGACTAACAAACCACTTGAAAAAGGGAGACATTTGAAATGGGTGAAAGTGAAAGATTTTGGGGGTGCATGGGTTTGGGGCTCTGGAAAGGAAATATAGAATTGGTTGTAGGATGCAAAATATTCAAAATATATGCGATTTTATATCAAAAATAAATAAATATTTGATTTTAATCAAAAATACAATAGAAATATAATTATTTTTGATTTTTCTCAAAAAATGAAAATTTGGTTAAAAATAAATATGCTTTTTGTATCCTACATACAAGGTAGTCATCCGATACCTCTATAAAGTAATGAGTTCAACATCCAATTTGGCAGTTTCTGCACTCCACAATCCAACGAACCAAGATGGCAACAGCCAAGGTAAGCCTGCATGATGGATTTCTCGCTGGAAATGCGCGGCTAGGAAGCAATTATGATCGTATTGGACGCAAGTGTGGCCATGCGAAGCCCTCTAGCAGAAGTGACGCGAAAGGTGTCAGTGGGGAGTCGCTTTGAGGCGGCGAAAAGTGCGATCCAAGGAATTGTGAACCAAAAGCTGCTCTTTCGGAAAAACGACGAAGTGGGGATTGTCATGTACGGCACGGAAGGCACGGACAACCAATTGCATGGGGATGAAGACGAGTACAAGAATGTGACTGTCCTGAGCACGATAAATCCCGTCACACTTGATTTGGCGAAACAAATCCAAACGCTTGAACCTGCTTCAGTTGAAACACCAGCCGATATTCTTGATGGAATGATCGTGGGGCTCGATTTGATTATTCGTCGCACTGAGAAGAAGAAGTACGACAAGCGATTGATTGTGATCACAGACGCAGCTACTCGAATCAACAATCCAGCCGATATGGAAGTCGTCTGCAATATGATCCAAAACCTCGAAGTCCATCTTCACATCATGTACGCTTGGTGTTAACAAGCTTTTCTTATGTGCTCATGGTAGTGGCATTGATTTTGGTCTGCTCAACAGCGAGACTCCCATTGTCAAGGGCGAAACACCGTCCGAAATCAAGGTCAGAGTTGTTTCCCTCTCCATCAGTCTCTGATTGAAATCTAGATTGAAAATGAAAAAATGCTTTTGTCCATCGTAACTGAAGTCCAAGGGGAGCTGCAATCCGTGTCGAAGCGCATTGATTTCTTGGCTCAGAGTAAGCTCAAGCCCGTCAAACAGGTGCAACAAGTAGCCCCATTCGTGTCTTAATGGCATTCTTCAACTTAGACCACGAAAATGCGCGGCAACTTGGAATTTGGTGAGACTTTATCCATTCCAATCTATGTGTTTGGCAAAGTCATGGAGGCCACTATTCCATCATTGAACAAGGAGTCTGTTGTGGCGAAGGAAGATGGCGTTCTCGGCAAAGTGAAGATGGATCGAACGTATTTCGCTCCGGTTTCAAAGATCTCGAGTAAATCCTTTTCACAAATAAAACCATGTAGAACAATCCGGACGAAGAAATTCCACCTGAGAGACGCATCAAAGCATACAAGTATGGTTCTGAAATGGTAAGTCGGTCAACGTTGTCAAGTCGTTGAAAACTTGCGTTAGATTCCGTTCTCCACCGCCGATCAAGCTGCTCTAAAGTTCTCCTCCGAGCGCTCATTGAAAATTCTTGGCTTTGTCGACAAGTCGCAATGGAAACGTAGGATCATTCCTTGGTTCAGAGAATGCATTCATTGCATGTAGACGACTTGAGTTTAGCTGGCACGGATGCTGTTTTTGGCGATTTTACAAAGCCCAAAGCACAAGAAGCGCTCCAAGCACTCAATACCGCCATGCATTTGGAAGGCAAATTTGCCTTGGCCCGCTTTGTTCGTCAAGCTAATGCAGCTCCTAAAGTTGTCGCGCTCTTTCCCAGTAACTATCTATTCAACGAGGAAGAATGAAACAATGCCGTTTAGATGTGGAGAATCCACGACTCCATTGCCTCTGGATGCTCCAAGTGCCATTTGATGAAGACTTGAGACCTTATGAGTTTCCCTCGCTCAAGAGTGTGCTACCAACAACAGGTGGGAAACGTCCTGACTACGAAGACAAACCTGCGGTTTAGAGCAATTGGCCAAAGCCGAAGATCTCGTGGAGCAACTCAGTCGACCAGAGACAACAACGCATGCATTCAACCCAGCTTTACAACGTCTCTACGACACGATTGCCAATCGAGCCATGGACGAGACGGCACCGATAGCGTCGTTACCACCGTTTGTTGAACGGTGCGCTTGCATATTTGTTGCTTTAACTTTGTGTCTTAGTCATTTACGTGAAGACCGCGAATTATTTGGTCCAGCGCTTCCAGCTATACAAGCATTTGATCAAATCTTTCAATTGAAAGAAGCAGCCAAGACGAAAGACAAGAAGAAAGCGTCGTTTTGGAGCGATGTCAAGACAGAAACTACAGCCCCCGAGGCTTCTGATGCTTCTGTCGCTCCTGCAGAAGGAGCTGGCGACGAAGATGGAGATCTAAACTTGGACGTACGAAAACTCCTCAAGCACAAGAGTAATCTGCGCTTGTAGGAATTACTCGGAGACGAGGTTACAGCTGTGGGCTCTGTAAATCCAATCTCGGACTTCGAAGCACTTCTTGGAAGCAAGCAACCTGCCAAGGCCCACATCGGTACCCTGCGTTGAGCTTTTTGAGTCTAAAATGTGTCCTTTGTAGCTGTAAAAGGCATGGAAGACCAGATCTTGGCTCTCTTCCGTCAAGATAGCGCGTATTTCTCTAAAGCTCTCGATAGTTTAAAGTATTTCCGTCGCCGAAGCCCTGAAGTAAGATCCACATGCCAGTCTATAATTTCCAACCCGTCGTAGATCCATCGCTCCGATTTATTCAATGAGTTCATGCGTCGAATCAAAGCTGAGTTTGCCTTTGCCTCTCCAGTCTGGGAACTCCTCGTCGAGCACAAGGTGACTTTGTTGAGCACGCGGGAAGATCCATCGTGCGAGACAACCATACGCGACGCTGAGGTCAGACCACGGTGTTATATAAATCCAACGTCCATGTAGGCATTTTTACAACCCGATCAAGTCAAGACAGAAACTGTTGAAGTCGCTGCACCGGTCCAGGAGGAAGAAGAGGATTTATTTGCCGACTTGGAGTAGTCGAGAAGGTTTTTTCCACCACTCAAGCCAAAGGTACAATTGCAACTCTCTCGACTGTCGGTTCTGATATTGCTGCTTATTGTCGTAGTGGAGTATCGAGAAAATTGTGCAGCGACAAGAAAGGCGCCTTCAGGATCCAAACTGTACAATGTTTAATGCATCTGTGATGATATGCTCTTCATCCTTTGGAAACGAGCGAACGAAAAGGTGAAGGGTTTTTGACATGAAACAGACCAAAGTTGGACATGAGAAGACAAGATCTGGGCGGTGTGTTTCAACAAACACCAGGTCGCCATTCCATCGTTCACGGATTGACGATTTTCCAATCGCGATCATGAATAGCATTGCACTCCAACGAATATTACTGCTGACGCCAGGCAAGTCGCTCATTCGATGTGCTATGTCCTCAAAATCAACTCCAACTTTCAGCTGGACTTGGCAGTTGTGATGTCAATGGGCGAGACGATTTGAGCACCTGCCGCCGTCCATTGCGTCATTTTTTCTGACGATTGTCGTCGATGGTCGTCACTACATGCCCATGGTACTTCTTTGTACTTCTTTGCCCGTCGGCTTCCTCCAAGTGGCACAGATGTACTATGGCCAAGAAGTAACATTGAATTCTGAATATTTGCAAGTGGGTGAGGAAATCGCCGAGTGAGCTCGGGTCAGTCGAGGGCACACTAAGGAGTTGGAGGATTATTCCATGAAAGACTCTACAAGTAATCCATACCTGCCGTCTGGAGAGCCCCATGTGGAGCAGATGCGCAATTTTTTGGGGGTCAATATCGATCTGTCACATGAAAAGACTCGCCAGGGATCTCTCTCACCTTCCTAAAGTCGACTTGTCATTCGCAAGAGAGCCTGTTGTGGTTTTTCTTGCCCATTTTCGTTGAGACAAAGATTCATGCTGTGAACTTGATGCCCAGGCTTGGCAATGGAGCCGACTAAATGCTTCCTTTGTCGTCTTGGCCGACATTTCAACCTGCTGTGGCTGGTCAATGTTACCCAACTGTCGAGTTCAAAGGGGTCACCTTGCTCGCAAATTGCATGGAAACCCACTTGAAGTTGAAGGAATGCCCGTGGGCCACATTGCTGGACGACATGGAGTTGTCAGGCACGCGCAGTTGCAACCGATCCAACCATGCACACACATTACAGCCATTTTGTTGCCATCGTTCGTACGGTATTCAAAACCCAGAGGCAGGCCAACACACGAGTGCTGTCCCCTCCGTCCAGGCAAGCCACAAAAACGATTGCTCCATGTCTATCAAGCCGCCGCCGCTAGCACCACCGACGGAATATTGCTCCCAACAGTGAATGCAAGTGACCAAATCGGTAGATAAGGGTGTGTTCGGTCTGTGAATCATTATTCGATCTTGATTCTCCCAGGCAAAACCTTGTTGGGACATCCACGGGATTTACAATCATTCTGAAGAATCCACATTCACTCTTATAATTTACCCCATAGAGGTTGTTTCTGAATATCATGATTATCCCACCAAAGTGGATTGTCCCATTGTTCCTTGAGGAACGCAAGGAAATTTCGCAAATACACATATGGTTAGTAGTCGTTTTCTATTGGATAAAATAGTCCAGGATCAACTTTGGATCATGATTCCAAGCCAAACCGAACACATCCTAAAAAAGTGCAAAGTGCACTTTGAGATTGCGGCACGCCAAATCTTGGCAAACTGTCCGTCCAACAAGTAGAGCAAAGAGGAGGTCTCAAGCTCGTCGTGGAGAGATTTTATTCAAAGCACGCAGCCATCCAAGGCGACGTCTGCTTGTGATCTGAGCGAATCTGATCCCATCTGGTGGCCGTTTCATCATTTGAGTTTGGAAGTTCTATCGATTCTTGTATACTTTGCCCATCATGATGGGAACATCTTTGTCGGAAACAGCGGCAAACAATCCGCAAAGTACCGCGGTAATGGCGACTTTGGCATGGCTGTCTTGTCGAGTAAACACATCGAATTTGGGTGCTGGATGGTCACCTAATCGGAAGTGGCGTGCGTCAGTCCAACCGAAAGCAGAACTACAAGACATGATACCGTATTCTGGTCGGTCGTGTACTGAAAAATCTCCGGTTGGGCGTGTACTGGTTTTTTCTTTTCTCACTGTTGCGAACGCTTTCAAACTTCCGGTCGGCCTTGTACCTAAAGTGATAATCCAATGTCGACGATATTGTTTTCAAGCTTCATGGAAGCTCTGGTGATTTGATGGGGACCCATTGAATTTCTAAAAAACTTCCCAATCAGCCTTCTATTTATAATAGTATGGTATGTGAAGCATTCTCCATGGTTTCGGTTGGTCGTGTACCGGTTTTTTTCAAATAGTATTCCAACATTTTTTCAGTACACAACCGACCGGAATACGGTCGATACATGGAAATTCCATCTTCATCGGTGGTTTGAAGACATGGGCATGGAAACGAGGAGGAAAAATAAATTAAGGAGAGATGGGGACGACGACTAGACGGCTAGAATGGACTGAACGTTCGTTTGGTTGCGGTATTGACGCATGTGAGGTTTGCACAGCCCCAGCGCATGGCTGAGGCGCTTGCAGCCATCGGCGGTGCACATTTTGTCCTTGCGGTGGGTTTCACAAAGGCCACCACCGCGGTCTGTGCGAGTGCAGCCTTCGAAGGAACACGTTCGGCAGCCACCGTGCTTGGCGCATTTGTTGCCGCGCTGGACACCTTTGTTGCATCCTTCTTCTGTGCATCGTTTTCCACCGCCGTGAGCGCGGCAAAAGCCGCCACCTTGACTGCTCTTTTCGCAATTTTCATACTTGCAACGCGCGCCACCACCATGCGCTTTGCACAAACCTTGGGATTGTGCAGCGTTGGAGCATCCTGCTCGTTTGCAGCACTTGCCACCGCCATGGCTAACGCAAAAGTTGCTGAATTGTGCTTCTTTCGTGCATCCATCAATGTGGCACCATTGTTGACCGCCGGGTTCTTTGCAGACACCTTTGGATCGTACGCTGCGAAAGCAATTTTCGACCGAGCAAATCTTTCGGCCAGGGGACATGGACGACGCGTCCGAGGCGAAATCGTCACAATCGGTCATACATGGCGATCGTGGGCTGTCGACGTTGATCGGACGTGTGTCTTGGGCATCGCAGTAGGCCATCCACTCTTGCAAGTCTTGAATAATAGCCAAGGGCAAATGTGTCGCCGCGCCGACAAACGGAATCGGCTCGACAATGTAGTGCTGGACTGTCGAGGTGGCCGTCATAAATATATATCGCTCTCTCGCGGGGCAAATTCAAGAATGCTCTTTCCTGCTGCGCAGGACAAGATCAAGGTGCACCTCTTGCCACGTGGGATTGTTTGAATACTTGCTTGAAATGTCTGCGAAATGTCAGCGGGCCATACAATCGACGGGGTCCACTCTCGCATGGATTTCTTGAAGCCAACGATGCTGGCTTTCTCTTTCCCCACGAGAGAGAAGGAGATCTCTCAAGCTGAATGACCTTCACAGGCTTTCCGAGAGCGTCCCGCTTACGTGGTGTACAGAGAGCTTGAGATCCTTGGAAAGGACAGCCGTCGTCGGTGGGAAACCACGCGGCGGCGCGTTTCTCCTCTAACCTGTTTGACGAAAAACGTATGGTGTGTGGCCTTCAACTTTTTTCAAAATTCTGTATTTTGTGCCTTTTTAGGAATTTTAAAAAATGCGAAAAATTTAAATATAAAAATTGTATGATAAAAACAGCTGAACTCCGAATTTTGGCCTAATTTTTGGTATATTTTGGATTGACATGCAGAACGAGCGGAGCAAAACCAGGACGACGGCAAGCGACAACCACAGGATCCAAAATCTCTCAAGCGCCAGTGTCCGTCCAGGACAAGCCGACGCTGTGAATGCCAGAATCTAGGTACGATAGAATGACCCAGAGCTTGTTCGAGCGGTGGAGGTTGACGGGGTGTTGAAAGAGAGCGCATCGTGATAAAGATGGAGAGTGTTCGTGGAAAGTGCGTGACTTATATCGCTCCCGTGAAACCAGGAACGCCTCGGCAGTTGGACGCAACACGTCCCGACAACGCCACGTTTTCGTCTGGCTTTTTAGCTGCTGAGAAAGGCCGTGCCATGCTGTCGCTTGCGCCGCTCTTCGCAGCTGTTGGCATCATGTCGAGCAAGATGGCAGGCGTTCGATGGCGCCATTCAATATCATCTCGTTTTCCTCTTCGACGGTGGGTTTGTCGAGGAATCACATGACGTTTGCCACGCTGGCTGTAGGTTCTTGTAGCGTCTTGTGGTGATGGTATCAGGGATCACCCTGATATACCTGATCCGGCCATCACAGACGTGGCGGCGGATGGAACGCCCCCTGAGATGGTTGGGACGGCGCACTTGAAAGTACTGGTACATCCAGTCCCCCATGGCATGACGGCGCTGGCTTCTTGTAGATTGGACGTCTTGAGCGTTGAGTACGACGTTTGTTTCTTCGATCCAACCATCCGAGCTGGACCCCCCCCTGAAGATTCAAACTTCCATCCAATTTGTATGCTGCAGCCTTGACAGGTTTGCCATTTTTCGGGAAATTCAAAGCCACGCTGGCCAACGATTCCAAGCTTTCCCGCATGGTCTGAAGATTCTCCACGTTGTTTGTTACGTGTGTACGATCAACTTGCACTGTGATTGTTCGACAAAGTGCTTGTTGTGGCCATGAATTCACAGCCCGTGAGAGCTCAAGCTGTAGCCGAAACTAGAGGCAGCTCGTCGACGCAAGAGAGCTTTGGCAGACGCTTTGATGGCAGGTTTTCTTTCGCATTCGCTGCGGAATCTACCAGACATGCAAGCCTTTCTATCGTCCACGTAATCATCCAGAGAGCCAGGCTCGTCGATCAAGTTCATCTTGGTCGTTCGTCCTTGCAAGACCAGTCCCCGCGATTCTAATTGCGGCGTCTTTTTAGAGAGAGTTTGAATGCGCACCGAGGAAAACCTCGTCGGTCTGTGCGTTCTAATCGAACTCAGCATGGCCAAGCGTTGCGCTGAGTCCAACGGTGCGTTGTGTCCAAGTCCTGGCTGCTTTTTATACCAATGAGAGTGAATGTAGTAATCAACGCAACATGAGGTTTTGGGGGCCAACTATCTCTCTCAGATGGCTCAATTGATCGCATATCATTGCGAATGAGCAACAGACGGCCAGTCTTTGCCAAACGCTTGAGAGCTGGCGAGTTGGCTTGGCGTTGTCGAGGCGAGCTCCCCTGGCTGAGCTCCCCTTGTGAAAAATGATACAAAATAATCTCAATTTTCAGGTACTTTTGATACTTTTTAGTCCGGATTGATACTTGACAACGAATCAAAATAGATTTTAAATATTTTGAAAATTGGGATATAATGTCTATTTTGAACAGTGGAGACGAAAAATCAACTTGAAGAGTTGGCGTTGGACCAACATGGAGGGGGCTTTGAGAAGGGGCCCGACGATAGCAACAAATCAGAAGCGAGTCAAGGGCTCTTCAAGATGGAAAGAAACCGAGAGTTGGATCGACTCGTCCATCAATGGCATCATGTGAATAATCCGAAAGAAAGCTGAATAGTCAGATAAATGTATCAAAAGTCAGAAATACTCGTGTCTATCTGGGTGTCCTCGGGGGTTTCACCGGTGGGGTGAGGGTCAGGCATACCAAAAGAAAACCTGGTCGAAGCTTGCAAGATGTGCAAACGTTAAGTGCGCGTAGCGCACTTATGTATACCAATATGTTAAGTGCGCGTAGCGCACTAAATTTTACTCCAATAATTCATAAACCATAACATTGAACTGTCAAATTCAATATACATTCATGAACTTCGTAAGTTTGACCCGCCTCTCTCAAATCCTTTGGCCATCAGTACGAATCCCCACTCTCGTAATTAGTCAGCACAAAATAGCAGGATGAATAGAAGATTTCATTCTCCATCGACTCATAGTACTGATTCCAGTCCAGATTTCCACCATTCACCAAATAGAGAGAGGAACGTGTTAAGTGCGCGTAGCGCACTTAACATATTGGTATACATAACTCAAGTCAAACAGTCATCCCATGTGGCATGAGACACGCTTCTGACTTTTGATACACTTATCTGACTTTTCAGCTTTCTTTCGGATTCTCTGATAGTTGCCTCCATCAATTTAGAGTTTGAATGAGCAAACACTTGCCGGAATGGGGCGAACAGCCTTCTAGGCGCATCTTCATGTGGAAATTGCAAATCGCAACAGATCAACAGATATGGGTTCAGCCGGGGGGGGGATTGGAGATTGATTACTCCACTCGTTGAAAGACGGCTGCTATCCATAAAAGATGAAACAATGAGCACCTCATCCCCCATTGACGTCTGCTTTCTTCAGAGTGAAAAAGTTATGGCGGTACTTTCGTACATGATATCAAGGTATCGCTGATCACAGCCAAGTTGACTTGGCATGTATCGTCGGGGACTTCACATGGAAATGCTAGTTGCAATCTACTGGTAGACAGCAAAACACGGGGGGCGTTTATATCCAAGGAGGATAAAACAAAAGAAGAGGCTTGTCAATTGAGAATCCAGCGTGGATTATTTGCAGGCAAGTCCAACGTCACGCTCGTAGAGGCAACTCAGAACTCTCCGTTTTGTCTGCGTCTCACCTGACAATGAAACCTTTCAAAGCGTCCAATTTATCAAAGCAGAGCCAGCAGCTTGCAAGGCTGCAAGGCTGCAAGAACTTGCATTGTACATTGTGCTACACTGTACTTATGTAGAGTCCAGATTTAGCCCGATCGACATCGTCCTGGAAGGCTTGCTGAGGCGAAGGAGTCATAGTTTAGCTATGAAATTGCTCATAAGCCAAACATTTTATCCCGAGATTTGATTTAGGTTCCATTAAAGTTTTATCGGCTGAGTATATGATCCTACCATTGACTAGCGATGTGCTGAACTGCTTGGGCTTTTGACACTGACAGGGGATGCTTCGACAAGGTGAAAGGCTGCTGATTTTTCGTCCTCGTCAACGACAACGACGACTGGCACTTCGCCCTCCTTCCTCCTTGATCGGTGCATCATGTAGATGCCTTCTACAGAGAAGATGGCCAAGGCAACCCAAACGATGATGAAACCAATCAGCTTTGTCGTTGAGAACGATTCGTGGTAGATCAAAACACCGCACAAGAACTGGAGGATGGGCGATGTGTACTGAAGCAAGCCCAGAGTGGTTAGTGGGATTTGCTTGGCGGCCGTGGAGAATAAAAGCAACGGAATCACAGTGACAATACCACCGCCAACAATCATGACATTGGAGACCGCGTCGACGTGGAGAAATGCGCCTTCGCCTCGAGCCTCTTCGACAATTAAATAGATGAGCGCCGGGAGGAACAGAATGATCGTTTCAAGCGTCAAGCCTTGCATGGAACAGAGAGGAGCTTTCTTCTTGACATAGCCGTAGCCAGCAAACGTAAACGCCAACGTGAGTGAAATCCACGGAAACTTGCCATAGGAGATAGCCAACACCAGCACACCAGCAGTGGCAACAACAATCGCAGCGAGTTGGCCCATGCGGAGCTTCTCCTTGAAGAAAACGACACCCAGCAAGACTGTGATCAACGGGTTGATGAAATAGCCCAAACTCGACTCGACAACGTAGCCAGCATTGACGGCCCAGACAAAGATGAGCCAATTCGCCGCAATGAAGATTGCCGATACGGTATACGTGGCTACATTGCGCCACGTGAATGCCGCGTGGCGAAACTCTGTCCATTGTTTTGTCGCCAATGTGTAAACCAAGAGCATGAAGAGCGACCAGACAATTCGGTGCATGGACAATTGGATGGCTGGGACATCTTGGAGCTGCTTCCAGTAGATGGGAAAGACACCCCAAATCCCGTAGGCCAGGAGTGCATTGAGGATGCCAGCGTCAATCCACGACGGCGTTCCCATCCACGCCTTGATATGAAAAATGATCCATCAAGAAGGGTTCGTTTGACATGCGACCCCACCAAACAGCAACCAACAAATCGGGAAACCCATCACTTTGCCGTTTAAATTAGACTTTGATGTTCAAGTCGTCCTTCAATTAAAGCATCAAAACATGCATGTCATACTCAACCAAAGTCCAAAGCTGCGGCAGCGCAGTTAGCTTGCCGACACAATGAGTTAGCTGTACGAAATAGACTGGGTAACGTGACATGGCGGAGTGTTTATACCAAGTCGTTACTTAAGTTCCGATGTTGGATCCGATCTCTATGCCAGTAAACCACCAAGCTCTCAGCGTTGTCCATGAGATTCCATGCACGATTCAAACAATGGACTTGGTGAAGCGGTCCCGTGGTGTCGACACCACAGGCAATGAGGATTGATGTGGCTTGAGCCATCGATTGATGGTTGGCCAAACAAAGCGTCGAATCCACGTCACGCCATGCGATCTTTCTTCCACCTGAAGATTGCGCTCCACGATCAAATTGTCAAGTTTACGCTTGGCCTTGAATTTATGGACAGGAAAGTTCAAAGTGAACACTCCCTAGTATTATTTTATCTTTATTTTTGTATAGAAATGTCGACATAATTTATAATATGTTTATCACTTGTTTATGTAAACTATGTGAAGTGACCATATGAGTAATGGCTTTTTCTTGTGAACTAACGATAGAACTTTATCGACAGAGTTCCTTGTTGGATTATAATGCGGAATTCTTGCTCGAATCCAAGAAGCAAAAAGCTCATTCAGAGGCGAAATCGCAGCGATCGCTCTGGTTTGCTCAGCTGAGTATTTAAAGTAATGATAGGCCGATGGATTTTGTGCTGGAGATAGGCATGACAATCTTATCTATTACTTAAAACTCTAAGAAAAAACCCAGATAGGTGCGAGAGTAAAATGGACATACAAACCTCAAGGCAACCAGGGGGCAAAATCGACATACTTTATCCAAGTACAACAAGGAGTAATTTGAGACAAGTGCTCCTCCAAAGGACTCTTCCGGATAATTATCCGGATATCCATCAAAACATCCAAGGAAATAACCATGGATATCCGGATAACTATCCGATAATCCATGGAGTTTTCCTTGAATATAACAAAGTGACATGGAATGCAATGAAGACTGTCATGAGACCAAGGAATAAATCGGACATTTGTCATTGCACAGTAGACTAAGCCTAATGTTGGTTCCATGAAACGGCATCATTGAATGCACACTCAATAAGGCATCGTGTTCGAATACATTTTTCAACCGTACGAGACAAGTTTGTTCATGCACCCATGATCCACAACGTGGCAGTTGACAAGTAAATTTAAAAGATAAAATATCGATAACAAGAAGATCACGAGCGCAGAGTTGACAATCGAAGGATTTATCATGCGCTACAACCTAACCGTATGAATGAAGGAGGTGAAGAAGAAACCAAGCAAGAAGATATTTCCGATGGAAATGTGGATTGCAACAATGACAATCAATTGCTTGCCTTGGCAAATGCTGATCCTCCGCTAATCGTGGATGTGGATTTGATTGCTGTACCTCCTCGCGAGCAAGGAATAAGTCTCCGGAATAAACCCAAGGGTCGCCCGAAGAAGAAGAGTACTCACAACAGTGGGCGCGTCAGTTTCGATGACTTCGATGAATCATTGGTGCCTCTTCATATTATTGCGCAGCGTTCGATTTGCCCCCATTGCGAAGCGAAGATTTGGCCAGGCGAAGAAAAGGACTGCTGCGATAGTGGCGCTCGAGTGCTGCCTGTTGCTACCTGGCCTGACACACCCGAGTTTCGCGAATACATTGATTTGTTCAAAACCAGTGGGTTTGTCAATAACACTCGCCGGTACAACGCCCTCTTTGCCTTTACATCTATTGGTACCAAAGAAATTATTCACGGCAACGGTGGGCCGAGATCTTATACAATCCAAGGCGATTGCATCATTCTATTGGACCACTGTTGTCCTGCGGACGAAGAACAAGCCAGTTACGCCCAGATCCACATTACGGATCCTGAAACGCAAGCAAGCATACGACGAAGAATGCTTGGGGGAAATCTTAATCAGTCAACTGTGACAAAAATCCAGCATCTACTACTACAGCACAACGCGTTCACCCAGCTGTACAAGCATGCCAAGGATATTCCAAAGGATGACGACATGAGATTAGTGCTCACTGCTCAGCCTCAAAGCTACAGCCGAACGCATAACCTTCCTACGTGTTCTGAAATCGCTGTCCTTTTTTCAGAAACGTCCAAGTCAGGGCGTCATATCTTACTGCACGGTACTGATGGCCCCGTACTCAGCGAAGTTGTGCCAAACTATCGCGTTGGTAAACATGTGTGTTTGGATCGAAAACCTGGGGAAGACCACTTATTTCGCATTAAGGAATTTCATTCGGCATATGACCCGCTTCAATACCCTTTGTTCTTTCCTACTGGGACTTTGGGGTGGTCTTATGGCAACAAAAGCGGTCTCAATGGTAAAAACGTGAGTTTGAACAATTATGCTCGATACCATTTGTACGAGCGCGGTGCATTCTCTCCATTACATGCCAGCGGACCTCTACTTCAAGTGTTTGCAGTCGACAATTTTGCAAAGGTGGAAAACCAAAGGCTTGGATTTCTTCGTGACCAAACCAACAACCTTCGTAGCGACACGTACCGCGCAGTTCACGACGCTGTTTCGCATGATGTAGACGTCAACAGCATTGGAAAAAGGATTGTTTTGCCGTCATCTTACACGGGTGGACCACGGTACATGAGACAACGTTACCTTGACGCCATGGCAATCGTTCGCAAGTACGGTCGACCAGACCTTTTTATCACTGTGACATGCAATCCAAAGTGGGTTGAAATCGACAGGGAGCTAGAATTGGCGAAAGAGGACTATGGATTTAAACGACCTCCATCTGATCGACCTGACTTATTGACGCGCATGTTCCGCCTCAAGCTATTAGCCATTGAAGCCATGCTCACGAAGGGAATTTTGGGTCGACAAGGTGCGCATGTTCGTTCTGTCGAATTCCAAAAGCGTGGTCTGCCTCATGCCCATATATTGGTCATATTCTCTGGGGACGACAAAATCAAGACAACTGCCGATATTGACAGTATTATCAGTGCAGAAATCCCCGACAAGGAAAAGAATCCAAGACTGCACAAAATTGTTACAACCTGCATGATTCACAAATGCAGTGACCGATGCCTGGAAAACGGGAAGTGCAAGAAAAACTTTCCAAAAGCATAGTGCGACGAAACATCAATAGGCAGTGATGGATATCCACTCTACCGTCGTCGCCGCTCTTCGGCAGAGCGGCCCTCTGAGTATACCAACCAATATGTTATTCCGTACTGCCCAACGTTGAGTACCATGTTCGACTGCCACATCAATGTCGAGGCGTGTACAAGTATATCTGCAGTCAAGTACCTGTACAAGTACATCTTCAAGGGCTCAGACCGCTCAAATTTTCAACTTGAGTCCAGTGAACTTGACGAAATCAAGCAATACCAAGATGCCCGCTATGTATCGTGCTGTGAGGCCCTCACACGCATTTTCTCTTTCGACATGTTCAATCGATCTCACGCTGTCGAGAACCTGGAAATACACTTGGAAGGTGAACAAGTTGTATGCATTCCTACCGACCGCCCGATGAGCCCTCAGGAATTGGCAAGGAGGAATCGGACTAAACTCACCGCGTTTTTTGAACTGTGCCGTGAAAACAGTGATTCACAAGCACGGGCGCGTGAATGTCTGTACCATGATATCCCCGAGCATTTCGTATGGAACTCAAATCTCCGCAAGTGGACTTCACGTAAAAGGGGTGGTAAACGTATGATCGGGAGGATGCTGACGGTGTCACCCCGCTCGGGAGATTGTTTTTATATGCGATTGCTCTTATGCTATCGACGAGGTCCGACATCGCACGAAGACTTGCGAACCGTCAACGGCGTGGTTCATCCGAAGTTCAAGTCGGCCGCACTTGCCCTTGGCTTTCTTGAGAATGACGAGGAATGGCTAACCTGCATGCGAGAAGCAACTGAAACAGCAACTCCCTATGAGCTCCGAACACTTTTTGCCAGTATTCTGATTCACTGTGAACCTGCGGATGCACGAGGGCTATGGAACAAATTCGAAGATGAAATGAGCCAAGATTTCCACCGCATGTTCCCCGACGACTCTCAAAAATCCACAGCTTTCGCAATTCAGGCTTTATCAAGATGCCTCGAGTCGAATGGATCACGCTTGGATCGTTTTCAGGAGCTTCCACAGCTTGCACAATTCGAACAATATTTTTCTCTTGAGGAAACAAACAGGGGCCGTCAATCCAACCGATTAGTGGCTATGGAATCTTCGCACAACCAAGAACAAATCCAAGGCATTTTGGAAGGCAAGTCTACGATGACCGAAGAGCACGAGGTCTTCTACAACGACGTTATGAGCGAGATTACGAAGGAAAGCAATGTTCGAAGAGGCAAAGTATATTTTCTCGAAGGTGAGGGTGGCTCAGGGAAGACGTTCATCTCAAACATTTTACTGGCTCAAGTGCACTCCATGAACAAAATTGCCTTGGCTGTTGCTTCGTCCGGACTTGCTGCTCTGAATTTGATCGGGGGACAACTGCGCATTCGCGATTCTGTCTCCCAAGATCATTGCACGAGCTTAGCCGATGCGACGTTCGGAAACAGTCACATCTTGCGGAACTTTTACGTCTCACAGAACTTATCATTTGGGACGAGTGTTCGATGATGCACAAGTATGCTGTGGAGGCCGTTGATCACATGCTACAAGATTTGATGGACAACGCGCTTCCTTTTGGTGGAAAAGTCGTCATATTCTCGGGTGATTTCAAGCAAATGCTTCCAGTCGTTTTGAAGGGCACACCTGGGCTAATCCTCGAAGCATGCTTGAAGAACAGCTACCTTTGGAGCAATGTCGCAAAGTTTCATCTGACGGTGAACATGAGGTTGACCAACAACAACTCAGAGAGTGTTCGAGAATTTGCTGGATTGCTCAAGTCTATTGGGCATGGAACATACCCCACATGTACCGAACTCGGTGCCGATTACATTCGACTACCTGATGATTTGGCGAATCCATACAATTCGCCTGATGATTTGGGGTCATTTTTACACAGCGCCTATCAAGACATGAACAACCTGCGCATCAATGAACTTAGATCGTACTTTGGATGTCGAGCTATCCTTGCACCCAAACACAGTGTTGTTGCTGACATCAACACAACACTTCTTGAGCGACTCTCTTCGGACGGCGAAATGACATATCTGTCCGCCGATTCTGTTGCTGAGAAACGCGACTCAGACGCCGATGCATGCGAGTTCCCCATCAAGTTTCTGAATTCTATAGACATCAACAACTTCCCCAGCCACAAGTTGCATTTGAAAGTTGGTTGCCCCATTATTCTGCTTTGTAATTTGTGTACTTCGGAAGGCATGTGCAACGGAACACGTTTAATTGTTCTTGAGCTGAAAACACGATGTATCAAGGCTCAAATTATGAACACCCACAAGAACAAGATCGTTTACATTCCCCGAACTACTACAATTCACGATGGTGAGCAAAACAATTACCCATTTGAGCTACGCAGAAGACAATTTCCTGTTCAAGTTGCCTTTGCAATGACGATTCACAAGGCTCAAGGTCAAACGATTTCTCACGTGGGCGTCTACCTTCCAGAACCAGTCTTCTCGCATGGACAGTTTTACGTCGCCATGTCAAGAGCCCAAGCAAAAGGCAATATTAAATTTTTGGTCGCAAATGGACAGTACGAAGGCCTGCCTGGAATCTACACGAAAAACGTTGTGTATCAAGAAGCATTAGAATAGTCAGGACTCCATAAAACTTCATCCATTACTATCATGTTCGTACAAATATATACACTGTGTTGTTGTGGAATTGCCGAGACTTCCTGGATCAAGTCGAATTGCATCGTACCGATGAATTGGACGATAAATCCTCGAGATTAGCCAATTCGAAACTACGCACCATATACTTAGATTCACCGTTACAGTATTACAAGATGAAGAAGTAGGTGGTTGTCAACGAACGAGGACCTCCATCGCCTAATCGATGTCACAGATTGTGCAATCTAAACTTGGGCACATTCTGCTTAGATTCAACCTCAGCATTAAAATGGGAGAAGCATATCCAACAGCAGAAAGCTATAAAATTGTCAAAGAGTCTGCTTCTTGGAAACAGTCTTTTCGCCGTTCACATCGTGCGCAAAGTTGCCGCAACGGGAAAGATCTCTATACCAGCAGTACAAGCAGCTGCTGAAACTTCGGCATCTATACTGACCTGCTTGACCGTGCTCCTAGAACCTCCACCCACCATACGCCACGCTCACATTGGACACAACTGTAGATTACCATCCAAGGTTCGCCTTTCTCCACCTAGATATACTATGACTCCGACATGTCAGTAGTCGCCTTGCGCATCATCTGAGTGCATAGTCGCCTTGAGCATTATCTAAGCGCATGGTCATCATTATCTTGCCGTCAAATGCGCCGTGAATAGGACTGGGTCCCTCGACCGTCTGTGTTATCACTGACAAGTCGTTCGTGTTATCTGTGCAAGAACTAGCATTTTGCACGACAAAACTGGGAAACTATGGAGGCCAAATCGAAGTAAAATAAGAAATAAGTGAATAAGGCGTGCGAAGTAAATGCCGTCTCCTTAGTTTCAAAATAATATGATCTTTGATTGGATGATTTTCTTTCTGAACGAGTCGACGGTTCTTTGGTCAGGACATGATCTATCTCCTGATGAAAAAACAAATATTCGTCACTCACTCAACAGTAGCCAATCAGAATACTTCTTTTACACCCCACCCAGGGGCGTAGCCCTGGCCTCACCCTAGTCTATTACTTAAAACTCTAAGAAAAAAACCCAGATAAGTCCGAGGGCCTTTTTTGCATACATTCAGTAATTTTTGTATACTTTATCCAAGTAGAACAACGAGTAATCTGGACATACTTTATCCAAGTACAACAAAGAGTAATTTGAGACAAGTTTGTTCATGCACCCATGATGCGCTCCTCCAATAGACTCTTTCAACCTTCCAGATAATTATCCGGATATCCATGGAGACATCCAAGAAAATATCCATGGATATCCGGATAATTATCCGACCCGATAGTTCCTTGGACGGAACAAAGTGACATGGAAATAGTGAACACTATCATGTAAACTCGGCGCAAAAATACTAGACAAAGGAAAAAATAGGGCATTCCTCATTGCACAGTTGACTAGACTTAATGTTGGTTCCATGAAACGGCATCATTGAATGCACACTCAATAAGACATCGTGTTCGAACATATTTCAACCGTATCAGCTCTACAGCCTCATAAAGCCAAGTTTTTTCATGCACCCATGACGCTGGACGTGCCAGTTGTTGATAATATTAATAATCAAACAATTCCACATACAAAAAGAAAATATCTTGCAACTATTTAAAATAAATACATACCAAAGACAATTGAATGACAGTTGGATTTTTTGGACGATGCAAAGTGAAAGGCATGTCTTAGGATAGCTTCGCTCGGGAAGAATAGACCACTAAATCAGCGGTGAACACACTGTGCGGTAGGGTGGCGAGCCCTTTCTTCCACTTTAAGCCATATCGTGGCCAGTGGCTTGGACTCCGAGAGGCCAATACCGAGGCGATATGCGATAGTAATAAATTAGGGCCTTTTTGGCTTGAAATGCCCGACTTATTAATGGTGCTACCAGAAACAACTAAAACGTGTGTTTCAGGATGGATAAGTAAGCTGTCGAGGCCGTTGAACGCATTGGACAACGTGCTTCATTTTGTTGCAAACGTCGATATATTCTAGGGCGATTCAAATGCTTCCAGTCATTTTGAAGGGAACACCTGGGCTAATCCCCAAGCATGCTTGAAGAACAGCTACCTTTGGAGAAATGTCGCAAAGTTACATCTGACAGTCAACATGATGTTGACGAACAACAACTCTGAGAGTGTTCAAGAAATTGCCGCATTGCTCAAGTCTATTGATCATGGAACATACCACACAGGTACCTACTCGGTGCGGATAACATTCGACTAACTGATGATTTCAGAATCCGTCTTCTTGCATTGTTAACTTTACGTCGCCATGTCAAGAGCCCAAGCAAAAGGCAACATTAAGGTTTTGGTCGCAAATGGACAGTACGATAGACTGTCTGGAATCTTCATAAAAAATATGGTGTGTCAAGAATTATAAGAATAGTCAGGACTCCATTAACCAACACAATAGCGAAACGATGGAGGCCAATTCGAAGTAAAATATGAAAGAAGTGAATAAGGAGTGCGAAGTAAATGCCGTCTCCTTAGGAGTTTTTCAGAGTAAAATCCCGAATGAGATAAGACTTATTGTTGTACCCCCTGGCAAAATTTGAATCCTCTCTCTGATAGGCTATTGGTCGATTATATGGCCAATCAACATTCTTCTTTCCCCAATCTGTGGCGAATGAGGTAAAATACCTGATTCGCAAACTTTGGCCCACGAGTTTTCAAAGATTTGATTGGTCCAACCCCGTCTGAAAGCTTAGGTCCTCAGTTTCAAAATATCTCTGATTGGATAATTTATTTTTCTCTTGGTACGAGTCAACGGTTTTTTGGTTAGGTAGGACATGATTTATCTCCTGACGAAAACAAATCAACAGTAGCCAATCAGAATACTTCTTTTACACTCCGTAGCCCTGGCCTCACCCTAGTCTTCATAGATAAAGAATTGGCAACATTTTGACCAGTAATTAATGAATTTCCCGCCTGTCTGTGAACTGAGGTTCAAACCGCCATAAACAAAGTTTTGTGGGTGATGGCTTCAAACTCGCAGAATTTTCGAATTCGCGAGAGATTTGCTTGGACAGCATCAGCTAGAGCAATGTCGACTCGAAGGTCGTGGTGGAGATAAATTATCCCCCGATAAGCTCTGAACCCCCCCCCTTGGATTTTGCAAATGACGTGACAGTCAAGCACTCCGGTGTCAACAATATTTAGCCTCGCATTAAGTGTACGAGAGATGCAAACAAGCAACAGGAGTGCTTGCAGCTGAAGTATAGAAGGTTACGCATTTCTTCACTGGTGCTCTGTGGAGCTAAATTGTCCCCTAAAATGGTTTTGACGGTGAACCGTTTCAATAGGCAAGTGAAGCGACTCCCCCACTCAAGTGACCACCAAACTTTTCAATCACTTTTCAAGGCTAAATTCTCAAAACGATGCATCGGCATCTAACAATAGCGATATCATTTGACATGGATGTAGCCAAGTTCACAGTTTGATGAATAATTGATGTTAGGACGACCAAATTGCATTTGGGGGAACAATCAACGCTGAAACTTTGTAAATAAGTCTCATTTTCGTAATTTTATCCAATAGAAATTTATTATTAAAAATTGGAATATACTATTGGTCGAAATTCTGACATTACTGCTGTTGTGTTGCAAAATGGGATAAAATTCATCAGCAACTGCATTCTCCGTCGTCGGTGGATGTTTTTCGTGCATGTCTTCTAACATGTGAGCTTCCATGCGCTATGATCAACAAAGAATTCAGTAATTGTCGCAGGAGATCTTTGGAGCCTAAAAGTAGTTGGATGCATTTTTTTATTTCACCAAAGTGGACAAGTAGAAAAGTCTTCCGAACAGTTCATCCACAAGATGAAATTTTTGTCTGCAGGTACCGGGGTACTTACAGTACCTTTGGTGGCATCACTGGAAGCGCCAAAGGATTGCCTTACGATCGGATGACATTGTTGATTGTAACAAAAGTCCAAGCAGACGAGCCAACACTTTTTGGTCGTTCGTTTGTACAACGACGTCTGCCTTGTCATCGGAGGTGAATCGCAAGTTGTTGTTTCCAAGGGAGTCAAGTCTATTCCTCTGAATTCCTCCCTGAATCTTTCACATCGTCCTGGGCGAGTGTGAACTCTCACGGGGGAGGGGGCAGATCTCCCCTGTGATGGTTCAAAATGGAGAGATATTAGCACGTGGTTTAGTAGTTTAATTCAAAATCTCTAGGGTAGTTTCTAGACTAGGCGCACTCGTGTTTTACGTCAACGAGTACTTTTGAAGCTGTTGTTGGCGTAAGTGAGACTTGCACAAGCCTGACATGTGGCTTAACCGCTTGCAATTCACCATAGAGCACTTGCGTTCTTGGCGATGGCCTTCGCAGTAGCCTCCTCCTCGATCTGCACGATTGCAAGTGCTCACAGAGCATGCTCGAATATCACCATGTGTCGCACACTTGTTTCTTCGTTGGACGCCTTTTGTGCATCCTGCGTGGCTACAGCGTTTTCCCCCACCGTGGGCTCTACACAAGCCTCCACCTTGGCTGCTTTTTGTGCATCCTGGTGCTGTGCATCGTGTGCCGCCCCCGTGAGCTTTACAGAGACCTTGGGACTGCGAGGCGTTTCCGCATGACGTAATTTTACAAATTTTGGCCGTGCTGTGGCTTGAACAAAAGTTCCCTCGATGAGCTGCTCGTTTACAACCTATTGCTTTGCACTGATTGGAGCTGCTGTGTTGAGTACAAAGGCCATTGAGTCGAGCTCGTCGATAGCAATCTTTTGTTTGGCAGATTCCTTGCTCCAATTCTTCCTGTCTTGACTGTTGAGAGTCAGAACTCTGTTCGTAGCTGGTAGACGTCGCCGAGGAGAGAAGCTTGTGCAAGGTTTCCAAGTCCAATGGGTCACTGGACGGCAAGGGCTCCGTTGAGCCCTCTACGAGGTACAGCCAGCCTTGGAGATCGTCGAGTAGCGAAGGGGAATCTGGAGTGTCAAGCATTGGCCGTCGTGCAAACTCGCAGCAAAGCGTAGACATGCGCACCGTTTAGAGCGAGACGCAAACTGCTGCACCAATGGGGAAAGTGCCGAAATTTTATCTCGATGCTTCTCAACTGGTTGCTTCTTCTATTGCGACCATGTCCCGAGAGCGAATGTGGAAATTTTTAGCGACACCTCAACAATACTGAGAGGTATTTAAGCATAATATCATTATTTTAGTCCTGCAGGGGTAATGATATATCAAAATTAATGTCATTTTATGTAAAAACATACTAAAATGTATCAAATTCACCATAGAAACCCCACCTTTCATGTGCAGTCGCTGTCAACGAATGCAGTTATACGGGACCAAGAATAGTGCGACTAAACAAGCACAACCTTGTATTCTACGAGGACTTACTCCTGTTGGCACATTGCCACCGTCAGCGTGCAAAAGAAACCTGTTATAGTAGTTAGTACCGACAGTGAATACTAAGCAATCTAGTTATTGTCGCCCCCAACTAAATGTATCAAAAGCCGTCGATAGGAACAAGACGCATGGTGCATTCTCAAACTAAACAAGTTTATACTTTACAGCTGTGAATCGACGCTTTTCCCCACCTTGAGTCGTTTGAGGAAAGTGAAAACTTCCGTTACGACCACGGCAAAAATTCATCCTTTAATGAAATCCAATTAAAGAAATATCACAAAAAGATGAAATGATGGATAAAATGTATCAAATTTTCGTGGAAATGATACAAATTTTCCATATTTTGATATTGTTTTGCTTATTTTTTGTAATTTGGGTATGTGGTCGTGCGGTGCAGTGTTGGTCCGTACTACTCGTGTTTGACACTAATTTTTTCGTCGAGTTAGACACAAGGCTTCGGACATAGGTTTTCAACGACATGGACAGCGCAAAATCACCCATTCTTCATGGCGCAAGTACCGATTGCTGTTGGAATTCATACGATTTGCTTGCGCCCTCGTTCGTACCGCTTGGCTGCGTCCCACGCAATCAGCCATCGAAACGACGAGGCGATATATATTTGATCGCGAAGAGCCACACGCCTTGGCGCGGTGCGTGGTCGCTTTGAAACATTTCTGCTACGTGGCTTCAAGGATTGTATAAAGATATGCGAAGATGCGCACGGAAGAACGCCGACGATCTTCCAACTCTCAAGCTCATATTAATTTCCACAGCGCCATACACAAATTCGTCCAGGAGACAGGCATGGCAGGAAGCTTCCACCGCGACTGTCCAAGGACGTGTCCTAGATCGTAGGGCGATGCTCGACCACGAAAGCCTCTGTTGCAAGCTTCCTGAGTACGAAGGAACTGCATCTGGATGCGCTGTCAACCAATGTGGAAGCGCACATCTTGCCCTGAGGGCGCAAAAAGCAAGAGCTGTCTGGCTGTCTCAACCCTTCAAAATTGTGTTCGATCGAGACGGCACTAAACGACACGCTTGCTTGTCTCTGGAAGATCGAAATCACATTCGAAATTGCTTCTTCTATCCTCTGCTACTCTGACCGCCAGAGGAGGACATGTCAAAGTTGTGAAACATCACAGGATGGCTTGTCTGCAGCTGAGGTACTCTGGCTTTGCCCCGTATCTACCGCTCCAGTCGTACGGTCCCTTGGAACCCTTGGAAGCTATCAACAGCTCATGTTGAGCTCTCAAAGCAACGCAGAGAACCTCACGGCGTCACGGAAGAGTCGATCGAATTTTGCGGTTGTATTGGATTCTCAACCATGAGTACTTTTTCGTCATCTTGATGATTCCACGTCAAAATACAAGCGGACGGACGCGGCGTTTCCGTCTTTTGCAATCGCTTGCGAGTGCTACAAGTCTTCTTCGATCTCCATCCATTGAATGCATTACGTCTATAATCCTTGACGAGAAGAACGAGGAGGTCATTCTCAATGCTCGGGCGACTCGAGCTGCTAATCCTGTTGACACTTCAGAGTTGTTTTGAGTATTTCACAACGAACTACTACGTAGTATACAACGAACAATAAATCTCGAGAGATGTTTATACTGACCGTAGCTCCAAGTCCAACTTGTTTCTCGCTGGTGGCATTCGATTGCGTGGTATGCATGCGTGCGTCCGTGGTCGTGGATGAAGCCAAGCATGTAAACATCGCGTCCGTCGGCCTTTGTTATCGCACATTGGCAAGTATACACTTTGATTCGAGTTACTCACGACCGCGCCTTCCCAATCGCTGCGTCCGAGTGGATTAATGTCCATACGCTGGACTACTGTTTACTTGGCGCTAGACGGATCCTCTTGCAGTGAGAACGATTGACACACTTACGAGCATACTATCGCCTGATGAGTAGAAAGAGAGATCCGTTTTGTCGTCACCATCACCTTCCAATCACCCTTTGTGTATCTCTCTTCAAAGCCAGCCGCGCACACGCGCATGGCCGAGAGAGAAAGCTCGCTGTGATCGCCAAAGACTGCGTTGGATCTGCCCGCTTTACGACCGACGTTTGTCGTCAAGTTGTCATGGTTTTTGTCGGATGCCAACGCCCAAATGGCCGCGAAATCGACTGCCATGGCTGGTATGTCGGGCGTTAGATGGGTTCTGGCTAGACGGGGTCCGTCGCCTTGATACTGTCACGTCAACAACGATCTTTATCAAGAGCGTGAGCCCGCACAGACAGTCTTTTTCTGACTCTTTCCAATATGATTCTCGTAAAACGAAATCAGCTACTGGAATCAAACCCTTCCACTTTTCACACAGTCCGCCTGCCATTCTCAACTTGGAGGAGACAATACAGTCGAGCAGTGCTTTAGCTTGGCTAGCAATCGTTTGCTCGAGGCTGCATCGTTTTTCCGAGCGCGTGGAGCTGCCACGACGTGATGCAAGGTAGAAGACATTTCAAATGCGTGAAAAAGACCTCGTCTATTTCCAGAAACCAATCAAAAAGTGAAAACCTTTCCGCTGGCTCGATGGGACAAGCACTGAAACAACGGAGCATCTGGATGTGTGTTGATTGCATGACCCGACGAGTCGGTCGTCCCACGGGATGAAAGGCGGCTGTGGCTGTCCATGGCACTCTTCAAATTGCTTCGACGATGTTCGTCGAATATGCCGACAATCCAATGCCAATGGTCGCGTCCAAGCGCGATTCCTTCTCGTATGAACCGATTCCGTTCCATTCGACGAGCCACTTAACGATGATGGGCAACATGTACAACGACACGACGACGACGCCATTGACGCCGCCGACGATGTGGTTGCCAGCACAATCGACCGCCGCGATGACCCACGACGAATGGGACAGCCTGGACATGGCCATCTGCGATCTTCTCCTCCTTGAAACACCGCCGACGTTGACGATTGACGACTGTGGCTTTGTGTGCACGTCTCCAGGATGTCTCCGTCGAGTGCGCAACCCTGGCATGGCTTGTAAAACGCACACGAGCGCCAAGAAATGCCAACTGGAAGGCTGCACGAGACCAGCTCGCCATAGCAACTACTGCAACAGCCACGGCGGTGGCAAATGCTGCATCGTCGAAAAGTGTGTGAACGCCGCACAGTCGCAAGGTCTTTGCAAAGCGCACGGCGGTGGAGCCCGGTGCACATTTCCACGGTGCGAGAAGAGCAGCCAAGGCGGTGGACTTTGCCGAGCCCATGGCGGTGGCAAACGCTGCACAGACCCAGGATGCACCAAAGGCGTTCAGCGCGGCAACAAATGCGCAACGCACGGCGGCTGCCGCACATGCACCGTTCCAGGCTGTGGCCGGAACGACCGCGGCGCTGGCCTCTGTGAAAACCACAGACTCGAACGCCAATGCACCGCCACAGGCTGCAAACGACTCAGCCATGCCATGGGCATGTGTCGTCCCCACTTGCGCCAAGCGCGCAACCAATTGTGATAGCCAGTCGCAGCCGCAGCAGTTCTTTGGCATCGTCGTAGTTAGTATATTTATACAAATAGAGGTTTGTTTAGTCTTTTTACAAATCTGCGTGTCTTGAAACCTTTGCGTATATTCTCCGCCATGTTCTCCGTGCCAGGTCCATACCACCGCCTCGATCTCTATACTTTCAATCCCTTGTAGCCTAAACAACCGTCTCAAGAGACTCTAAACGCGAGCTAGTTGATGTTTAAATCTGCGGTGGAAACACGCACGTCAGCTCAGTTTGGATAGTTTTTTTGAAACCGATATCAACCGAAGATCCAAAACCAAGGGGGCGCGTTGCAAGGGGGAAGGGCGGCGGCAGAGGTGTGATAAACACGATTCACAATCCCGCCAGCATTGAGCCAAGCGTCAGGAACAACCATGGGGGAACGGTAGAGCGGTGTGATAAACACTAGGATCGACATATTTTTGGAGCTAGCTACGGTAGCTGTTGGGGAAAAAGCAACGTCGCCGCCACCACCGCCACGGCCGCTTTACAATCCACCAAAATATCACACGAGCAGCCTACTAATAGCCGCTACAGATGCATGAAAGGGGCCCATTGCAATCGAGATCGCTTTTAAGACTTTGTGATCCACCATCTTTAAGAGGATTTCATGGGGCTCTCTCCCTCTGGCCTTGGCTGGAGTTGGATTTGAAGATCTTCTAGTTCAAGTGCATGACATTTCAAACGTCGAAAGGAAGCGAGCAACCTTCTTGTCCCTCATAGATACGCACGCATCGAATCGATAAGCATTTGCGGCACCAATCTGGGTTTCTATGACTGTAATGCTATAGACAAGTTGCTTTTTGGAAGTAAAAATATGCTCTTTATGGAGTCGAAATGCATATTTTTCATCTCCAAGAGCGAATTTGTATGGGACAATTTGGTGGCGAAGACATGGCATTACCACATTTTCCATCTCATGTGCCAAGCTCCACACCGATTGTTGCCGCAATTGACCAGCACGACGGTCTTTCGCCTCCGCCGCCTCCAACGCCGAACGCAGATTAAACAGCTTCTCGAACAAACCACGCAGACAGAGCGAGCGCAATTGAACGTCTTGGCGATCAAGCTCGAACGACTTCTCTTCCGCCAGTTTCCAAGAGATTATGGCTATTTAACCAACGAAGCGCTCGGACTCAAGCTACGCCATATCGTCAAGGATATCCTCACGGCCAAGCAACAAACGCCCACCATGGTCGCGAAATGAATGGCTTATCGATCGATCCAACGACGTTTGTTTTCACCCTGACGTGGTAATTTATGAATTTTAAACTGAAACGAGTGTAACACGATATAAGTGTCCAAATGCGTTCACCGCGCCGCCGCGACTGCCGTCGTCACGTTGCTTGGAGAGCTGGGGGAAGAGTTCACGAACGAGCTGGTTCAACGAGCGGTGGGAGAGGGCGCGGGGGGAGCACTTCCTCTGGCAAGATCAAAAAGGGGAAACTCGCATAAAACATACAAATTCACGTTACTGGTAGAACGACAAGAGGGGGGGGGCGTCGTCAGTTCATGAAGATCTCGTCGAGTTCATTGGCTTTTTGACGGCCAGACCACTTGTATCCAACCAAACTACTCATACAGCTAAACGAACAAGGGGATTACTGTGATGCCAGAGCATTGTCAGCCACCAAATAGCGTAGAGCAAAGCCGCCTAGCGATGTTGGCTTTCTGCCATCATTGCAGGTCTGCTCTGGACCATCCGTTGGCGAAACTGCAATGTCGGTTATGGCAGGAATAGATATATCTCCATAATAAATGCCAACAGACGCGCTTTGAATGATCCGAGCGCTCTTGCCAATACTTTGAAGTTTATTCTCTCCGATTGCTAAATCTCCAAACGCTCAAAGATGTTTGTGGTGGTGGTTTCTGGCAATCGTGTGGCTTCCATTTAGAGTGAGGCTCCCCGCTATACTTTGCTCCTCTTCTTTGGATGACTAACTTTGGATCTGCTGCAGGGCTAAAGCCGCTTGGCACATCCAACGAGTTTGTTTACTTCCAGCAACAGCAGCGCTTTGGGAGACAAACTGCCTATTCACTTGGACTTTGACCTTGTCCTGTCGAGATTAGACTTGATTTTTGTATAGAAGGAAGAGTAACCGTCGAGTCATCCAAAGCCACGCAGGACGTCCACGCAATCGCAAGACAGCTCGCTGTATACCTTTGGTCAGACTTTCCCAGCCATCCAATTCGACCTTCCAGTCAAACAAGATGCATTTCATCATGGAGAGACATGGAAGGTTGAGTCCAAGGAAAGAATTCAGCGGTCGGACAAAATTCTTAGCATACACCGTACAGTACTCAATTCAGGCAAAAGTAACACTTGTCGACCACGGTAATGACGAAAGAGATCCGCTCAACGACAGTTTATGCAAAATTCATTCGCAATGAATGGCTCCAAGCCAGTCGAGCGATGCCTTTCTACATCTTGTCAACGTCAGCCGTGACACCAATCACCCAAGTCGCGTCCATCTCGACCAAGAGGGTGTTTTCAACCCACGAGCCTGAATCGTCACCATCAAGCAGGGTGAGTTGAAAGCAAGACGGCGCTCGTTTGCGTGCCTAATCCATCCCTGTCTGTCGTATCTTCTTGACCCGATCAATTGCTTTTCCCCAGCATGGTCGTCTATAGATGATATCAATGGAGGAGGATGTCCTTCTTTCGACACTATTCTAGCCATCGTGGTCGTCTGCGATGCTGTCGAAACGATCTACTGTGACAAACTGGCTGACCCCAAGCGGAAGATTGCGAACCGGCCGTGAATTTCTTCCCGCCACGCTTGAGCCATGAACGCACTGGACGCGTCGTCGGTAGCGGAATTCTCGAAGGTCACGTCGTCCAACTGTGCAATTTTTTGGTGGCAACTTTGTCTCGACAAGTGGCACGGTCACGGACAGTCGGCAAATCCATCCTGGGAAGCACGGCGGGTGCCGACAGCTGCGGCATTCTTGGATTTGCTTTGGCATTGCGATGTCCTCGAGCCTTCATGACACCACCGCCGCACTCGCGATCGACAGCGATATCTGCTCCATCATCCACGACCTCCAAGAATGGATGTATATTGTCAACCAACCCAAGGAAAGAAAGGCATCCACGGAAGACTTTGACAGCAGCTCGTTGAGCATTGACGAGCTTGGATCGATTCTCCTTGATGCCACGCCTGCCAGCTCCGACTCGGAGAGCCTCATCTCCGAGTGTGACGTTGACCCCGCGACAAACTCGACAATGGTGTGCCGCGTCGAGTCGTGTCTCCGTGAAGCTCGCTTCTATGGCCTTTGTACGAGCCATGGCGGAATCAACAAGTGCCAAGTCCTCGGCTGCTCGAGACGCGCCAAGCGCGGCAGTCTCTGCCCGCTTCATGGAGGAACCAAGTGCTGCCGCGTCCAGTGGTGTGCGAATGCAGCTCAGACGCAAGGCTTGTGCAAAGCGCACGGCGGAGGCCCGCGATGTACCATGCCGGGGTGTGATAAGAGCAGCCAAGGAAGAGGCTTGTGTCGCGCCCATGGTGGTGGCAAGCGGTGCGACCACGAAGGGTGCACCCGAGGCGTCCAACGTGGCAACAAGTGCGCAACCCATGGCGGTGTTCGCGTCTGTACAGTCGACGGTTGCAGTCGAATGGATCGTGGCGGGGGTCTTTGTGAAGTCCATCGTCGCGATCACAAGTGTATTGTCAGTGGCTGCACTCGATTGCGCCACGTGCAGAGTCTATGCAAGTTGCATTTGCGACTCATGGCTGCTGCTTAACCTTGTATGAATTGAACCCTTTTATTTATGCTCTTCCCCCTGCTTTCATCTACGTCTGTCGTCTTGTGCGTTTTGCGTTCAAAGTAAGAAAAAAGCCGTGACGGCCGCGACGACAGCGGAACTGGCACAAGATGATGCCAAACCGCCGCGGAAATCTGCCGCGGATTTTGCACTTTTGATCGACGACACGCTCTGGCAATCGACTCCATGAGGATGGAGCCGCCGCTGTCCGACGCCACGACGCTTTCTTCACGTGGAAAGATGTCGTGATGGACAATATTGTCCAGCGAGGACGCGGGCCATTTGGATACGTCGCGCTCTTTGGCTACGGCTACATGTTTGTCCAGCGCCACAAGTATTACCACAGGATCAAACATTTCTTCCGCCAGCATCTTTGGGCCGCCCGATCGTCGGGGAATCGACGTTTTGCCGCCGCCAGTTCGTTCAGCCGTCTCGTGGAGCATACCCTCTTGCGAAATTCGGGTTTGGATACGCCGCCGCCAGCCGTCCAACCTCTACATGACCACGCTGTTTCTTTCAAGATACATTTGAGGTACCTTTTGCATTGCCATCTTCCATCTATAGCATCTATAACCCGTATCCACATATCATCCAGCAGTAGGTGCGCATTCTCATGGAGGCCAACACAACGCAGCCAATCCATCGACCGTTGAAATGTGACGAGCATCTTGGTGTCCTTGCGACACGTTGGCCTCGTGTGGGTTTGTAGCTCTCCCTGAATGTCCAAACTGTAACACTTGTCTGCAATCTCGCGACAGTGCTTGGGCAATTCATTGGCGCATTTCACGCGGCAAATATCTTGCAGAACGCGTATCGAAAATTTGCACCCTTCTCCACTTTGCAATTCAGTCAAGAGTGGCATTAGGTACCGTCAAGTTGTCAATGACGTCAACGTCATCTACCCAATATATACAAAAAAGAGTATATTTTTAATTTGTATATATTATGACATGTCAATTAGTATACAAATTTTAAGATAAGTTGGACATATTTATCTCAATATATTCATGCCAAGATGAAGAACGTCACCAAGACGACTTTTTTTCAAGTCTGTTTGTCGCTGATGGAGCTGAGTTGGATCTGAATGGGAGACATCGAATGCGTTTGCAACAAAGCAAGTCACAATTGGATTTGCGTTCTACCAAGCATGACGATGACCTTTCAAGAGTTTCAAAGCGATATGGACACGTCCGCGACGTTTATCCACGATTTACAAGAGTGGATGTATATGGTCAGCCATGAGACGACCAGCGCCCCCCTCCATGACGAATGCCCCCTCGACTTGGACGCACTCAACTCGCTCGTCCTGGACTCGATGCCATGCATCACGGATTCAGAGAGTCTCGTCTCGGACACTGAGATGGAATCGACGGTGCATGGATTGAGCCCACGACCGACCAAACACACTGGCCTCAACAAATGCCAAGTCATGGGCTGCTCCAGACGCGCCAAGCGAGGAAACTTTTGCCCAATCCATGGAGGTGCCAAGTGCTGTCGCGTCCAATGGTGTGCCAACTCTGCCCAGACACAAGGCTTGTGCAAAGCACACGGAGGAGGTCCCCGATGCACTGTGCCAGGTTGCGACAAGAGCAGCCAAGGCAGAGGTTTGTGCCGAGCCCACGGTGGCGGCAAGCGCTGCAGCCACGAGGGGTGTACACGAGGCGTTCAGCGCGGCAACAAGTGTGCGACGCACGGTGGCGTCCGTGTTTGTATGATGGACGGTTGCAGTCGAATGGATCGCGGTGGCGGACTCTGTGAAGTCCACCGACGGGAGCACAAATGCATCGTGAGTGGCTGCACACGATTGCACCATATTCAGAATCTGTGCAAACTGCACTTGCGTAAACAAATTGCCACACTTGGCACTGTAAATATCAAACAAGACCAACTTTGAGTAATTTTTTTGTGCTGTTTTTCGCCACCACTCGATTCCAGACCAGCTTTGTCTTGGCAGCAAGGACAAATCCTTTATCATTCAGAGCTAGTACTGCTGTTTCTGCTGCGTCAAGTCGCTTCAGTCATTGTTAAATGAACTTCCACGTTGTTTGGTCGTCGACTTTGATTCTGACAGTCTGGACTTCCAAGGACTTACATACATTCTTCAAGTACAACCATTCCTTTGTCGCAGGTTGATCTTTCCAACATGCATTATTTGGCTGACCATCATTTTAAACTAGTTTGATTGGCTATAAATTAATATTTTCTGAATTTCACTGAAATTGATTGGCTCAAGCTGATTCAAGGATGTTGGTTCAGGTAGTAATCGCCATCCCAGTTAAGCCCATGTACACTTTTCAATTTGCAGCCATTCGATCATGAACTCGTGGTCCTCGATCGATCCTCTTCCTTTGGACAACACCAACAACTCTGCCTCGGTCATCAATGACCTCCAGGACTGGATGTATTTGGTCAGTCAGCCGTCCGTCGACTCGATGCAGGATGATACCCCCCTCGACTTGGATGCGCTCGACGCCCTGCTTGCCCCTGCCAACCCAACGACGTCTAGCTTGACCATATCGGTCTTTGGTCGAAGGAAACTCACGGCGTTGCGCACGGTGCACCGTCCTATGCCTCAATATATGGACACTCTGCCATATCCAAGTCATTACCAAGTCTAAGGAGGCGATCGTACAACCGCTTGGCTGCATGTTAATTAAACAAATGAAGAGTCCTATCTATAATACATACTCTGTGCTATAAGTAGTTGTCGTGGTATCGACTCATTTGAGTACAGAAAAGCCTCCCACGAAGAAACGTGTTTTTCAGAGGTTGAAATATTATTTTTGACAGTACATAAAATAATAAAGTTAATGAGAAATGTTGTCCTCGGCCGGAATCGAACCGAGGGCCTTTTGAAAAGTGACTGGTATGTTAAATTGGGGTCTATTTTTCAGTCTGAGGATACCTCCGCGTAAAAACGTGGTTCGTTGGGTAAGCTTGCGAAATGCAGGATGACTTGCGATTGTAGCCGGAAACACCGGTGAGGGGTGAAGGATTAGCATGGGGCCCCGGGAGAATTCCTGGAGGCAGTGCGCTTTTTTATTTCACATTCTATTATTATTACATAGTATAGTACAGTATAGCAGTATATATTTTTATTTTGCACATTACACTACACATATTTAATTAAGCATGAAAGAAATTGTGGCTTTCATTGTTCAAAGCCGGTTGGTCCAAGTCATCACCAAGAATGTCGGCGTGCTTCCAGCAGTTCTTTATCGTCGTCTGAGTGACTTCTGCCCATGCCTCTTCTGCCCATTTCACCGCCACCTCGGTCTCAAAGACAAAGATTTTGGCTCTTTCTTTTGCTGATGGCCTCATCCCAAGTGGTTTGTGCTTTGACATCAGGTCTTCCAACTTCGACAAGACAGCCGTGGTCTTTCTCTGCCGAATCTTCTTCTTGACAGCAGAGATGATTCCAGCATCCAGAGGCTGGAGGTAAGCCGTCGTGTTTGGCGGAAGAAAGCCCAGCGTAACATTTGAGAAGGTGGTGTTCAAGCGATAAGGAGAGGCATTGTCCACAAGCAAAATGATGCGGCGTTCAAGGTACAACATTTCTTCATTGAACTGACGTAATCAGTCATAGAAGACAGGGGACGTCATCCATCCTTTTGACGTACCGGAGTAGTCCAACGGATTTTGCAAAGCGCATCGCCTTACAAGCCATCTTGGATTTCGAGCATTACCAATTATCTTCAGCTGCCTCTTGTCGGATCCGTCAGCGTTCACTGCAAGAGCGATGGAAAGCCGCTTCTTTTGAATCTACCGACCTTTGATTTGCTTCTTGCTCATGGTGTGTTTGGCTTCGTAGCAGTAAAAGTATGCGGTCTCGTCGAGGTTGTAAACATCTTGCGGAGAGTACGACCGCGTCAGTTCTTGCGTGTCAGTTCGGCCAGACGACACAAGGTTCTCATCGATCGATGCTGCCTCCACAAAGACTCCACGTTTGCGCAGATTGTGTCTGGATAAGAACTTGCAAATCCATCCTTGTGAAAACCTGAGCTTGGCGCATTTGGGATATGCTGCGCTGATCTTTGCAGCGTACTCTTTTATGGCCCCATAGGTCACTTGGACACCGTATTCCTCGCAGTCATCGATCCAGGCCACCAGTTCGGTCTCAAAGTCCGCATATGTGACTGGTTGTAGCAACTTCATGTTGGGGCGGCATTTTAATGTCTTTTCATCGATACTTTTGCGAAATGCGCGGCTCATAGCCGCCGTGGATGGCATGGATGGTAGGTTTTGTGTAGTAAAGGCCCTTTCGCATATCTCTCTAAGTGTGAGACTTGGATTTTGCTGGCAATGCAAATTATCTTGGCTTTGACTTTCGTAGTCATGAATAGTTTCCTGGTCTTTCCATACGGTGTTCGATATCAGGTTGCAACCTGAATCTCATGTATGAACACACAAAATTTGAAAATTCAAATTCGAGTGTACAGAACTCATTCCAAATGTACGTTTGATATGACCCTTCATGTTTTATATTTAATGATTTTCAAGGGTTATTCCCTGTGACCAGATTTCCTCGTGGGAGGCTTTTCTGTAACAACAATGAAATATCGACAGCGTGGACGAACCACGATACGACACAAGAATATCGTCCATGTCTCAAGCAATCCATGGTATTGAGCGAGTTGCGAGATCACTCAACTCTATCGCTCAAAGCAAAGCAATGCGCGTTCTCAATGAAACCTCCAAGATCATTGTCCACCATTGATCTGTCGGCCGTATCTTTCAAAGCGCAGTGTCGACTTTGGAAAAGCGCGCTGTGATATAAAGTGACATGTGCTCCGTGGAAGATGCGCAGGTAGATCGGTAGATTTGGGACTAAGTACCATAGCAACCGAGAGATCTTGGATCTTCCTCCTAGAGCAGTCTCTTTTAGATAACAACAATCCAATGAAAGCAACTCATCGTTCAGCATTCAGCAAAGTCTCTGAGTGAACTTCATTCAGTACCATGTAGTAGAAAACAAGATGGTAGACTGCGTTGTTGGTGGACGTGGACATTCTATCGAAGTCCATGCAGAGATAGGTGGCGATATATATTTTGCCACGTAATACGCGGATAAACCTGGACTCTCCACGGTGTTGCGTGGCCGCATGTTGGATTGATTCGTATGAGAGTGGTTGGGAGTAAACTGCTGGCCGATTCGCAATATTTACTCGAGGTGTAATCAAATCCAGTCGGAATAATTATCGCATACTACAAACATTCTGTTTCCGTGAGCCCCAAAAGTTCATTTTTGAATTTCCCGTGTCCTGCCAAGATGGACTTAGCAATCATATCCTGCGAACCGATTCATGTGTCGAATACGACCTCGTACGACTCAGTCATTCAAGACTTGCAAGATCTCAACTATTGGATTAACCTCGCCGAAGAAACCAGCAAGATGCCACCGCTCAATGTCGATGCGTTTGACGTCCTCGTGCCATACACGCCAAGCTCCACAGATACAGAAAGCATGTCGGGCGACTCGGACCACGACGAAACTCGATCAAGAAAAGGCAGCTTTGAAAAGAGCATGAAGAACCTGAGCGTTGGCGACATGTTTGCAAGCAAACCCTGCCAAGTCCCAGGATGCACCCAACGCACGCGACGAGGAAAATTTTGTCCGCACCACGGTGGCACCAAGTGCTGCCGAATTCCATCGTGCGGAAATGCTGTCCAGTCCCATGGTTTGTGCAAAGCCCATGGTGGTGGTGCGAGGTGTACTGTCCCTGGCTGCGACAAGAGCAGTCAAGGTGGTGGCTTGTGCCGCGCCCATGGAGGTGGCAAGCGATGCAGCCACGAAGGATGCAACAAGGGCGTACAACGAGGAAACAAGTGTGCGACACATGCCGGATTCCGCGTCTGCAGAGTCCAAGGATGCCCTCGTCCCGATCGCGGCGCTGGTTTGTGCGAGCGCCACCATCGTGAAAACCAATGCTCCGTTGCGCACTGCAAGCGATTGTCGCATGCGTTGGGCTTGTGCAAATTGCATCTTCGCCAACAGAACCGCCACTTCTAAACCGATCCAGTAGATAGTATTTATCAAAATTTAAGATAATAAGTTAAGAGCTGTTGCCATTCTTTTGAGCTTCAAACCCGACTCGGACTTCGATCCCCTTAGTTCCACGAGTTTGTCCATGAGCATTTCCAGAAATCTCTCGAAGGCGCGGACGCCCGCGGAACGACCTGGAAGGAGCTACTACAGGAAACCTACGTGGAAGCTTGATGCCATATCATTTTTTCATGGAGGTGGCATGGATTACGTGTCCTCCAAGATTGACCACATCGGAATGATGGCTGGAATTAATTTCCATACTGAATTTTTATTGGTCGCATCGACGATTACGTCGTGGGAAAAATGTTTACCATACTCACAAGCCATATTGTCCCAAGTTACGTCATCAATTAAAGAAGTAAACAACCAAACTGGCCAGACAACAAGAATTCATTCTCCAATTTGACCAGCCATGAACACATTTGACGTGCACGATCCTCTCCCCATCGACGACTACAACAACTCGACTGTCGACCTGACTGACGTGCAAGATTGGTTGTACTACATGAGCCGTCCCGACTACAAGCTCGACGATGCGCCTTTGGACTTGAGCGCTTTCGAATCACTCGTTCCTGCTTCTTACGCACCCACCTTGAATACACGAGTTGGAGATGTGCGTCCATTCCAAGTGTTTGCCCAAGGCGTGGCGACCAACTAGCTCGAGTCTATTTGATTAATTTATTTCTGTAACTCTCTTTTTCCGTATTTGACCTTTCGTCGTTCGTGGCCACGGGATAAATGTGTCGCAAGCATGAGCACGTACGTCAATTGTGTCTTATCTATCGATAGTGTTTTGCACGGCGAGTGGACAACAACATTCAAGATGAGTACAAATTTTGCCCAAGCTCTTTTGCAAGCACAATGATCGTCCGTGGTTTCGACCATGCAACCAACCTTCACTTGTCGACTGCGAGTAATCAATTCGTGGCTGTCGACAATCCTGTCAGCGACACGTAATCGACGTTTTTGTGCCAGATTGCCCAACGATGACATGTTTACGCTGTGGTTGTTGTCATGGGAAAAATTTTCGTCTTGACAATAACCAACAACAAAGCACGATGATTGGTTTCATCGAGTGTGTATACACACATCAAGATTACCTTGTCATGAGGATTTCGGTCGTGAGGATTTTTCACAGCATTAGATTTATTCAACGCACGATATGCACACTGTCCTCGCTGTATGAATGCTGGTTCGATCCCTCAGTTCGTCCAAATTGTCCAAATTGTCCAAATTGTCCAAATTGTCACCATCGACACAATAGTGGGTGTCAAAGTTACAACAAGATGATGAAATCAACAAATTAGAAAATGGATTTGATTGGTCAAAATCTACTTGCCATTGCCTTGCCTACTTGTCAAAAAAAGATGGCAATTCGACAATAATAGGTTTTACAGGTTACCCTTCTTGTGGAAAAAGTATAATGTTTCGGAGAAAACGAATATGATTGGTGGACGGATGTGCCCTTAACAGTTGCAGACGGGTCAGACAAACATGGTTTCGGCTAGACAACGAGCCACTGTGAAAGGCAAGCTCGTAATGCGGCAAACTGACGGCGTCGACGGGGGTAAATCCAGTATGGACATCTTGATTAGCTGGCTTAGTAACGAGACTAACTACGTCAAATGGCGTGGAGGTGATTAACACTCTGGGGCGACAAAATCCTATTTGTGCGCTTATGATTTAATATTATCTTCAAGGTCGAGCAGTATACGAGCCACACGCTGTCGCTGTCTTGCCTCCAAGTGAAGCAAGCCCAGTTGTAGAAGCACTTGACGGTCACTGATCCGCACCATCAGTTTTTAGATTTGTTGTCTAGTGCAACTTGCCGGGGGTTTCACAGATGAGACAGTATCTACTTAATTTCATTGGTAAAAATTGGCATATATTTTTTCTTGTTGCTTCCTTGTTGTTGGAACTTTGACACCCACTAATGTACACATTTTTTTAAATTGTCATGGAAACTTGCATCAGACAATGGAATATGCATTATATTCTCATGGCTAGAAACACTTTTAAATGCTTGGCCGAGTCAGACGAACCTCGCGTACAACATAGCCTCAGTAGATGCGACGCCAAGAAATGCATCGCGTCGTCTCTACAAAGCTAGCCATATCACTCTCGTGCCTTCGTGGTTAATATTGTTCGCGCTACGATGAGGTACTCAACCATGACCATCCATGGCTGTGACCACCACTGTGGCAATCACATCACGCAAGCAAGATGGTGTTGTCGCAGTGGTCGCGATAAGAAAAAGTCCATCGCCACCAAGGATCCCAAGCTACTGTAACTTGTAGTATCAGGCGTGAAATTAATTGAGAGCGTATGTGTATGTCCGACAAGCAGCTCGAGTGGCGTTCCAAGATATAAATCTATGAATATAGTGCATATTCATAGATTCATGTGAATACTTCCCTTGGCTGTCAATTTTTGTAGACTGGGTTTCGCAACGACGCCTATCGATTGGCTGATTTTCAAATTCATAGAGTAACATTTCGCCTGTCTGCGACAAAATCGCCCCAATTAATCGTCGAGAAATGTCTCGAAGTACACCTTGAGATATGTTTTCGTACACCACAAAGCCATTCTTCAATCTTCCGAAAAGTTCATCAATGGCTGTGGTCTTTGCCAACGTCGAGCCGATTCCATTCCGCGCCCAGGATGGTCCATCTACCTCGGTCGACCTAGATGTCCAAGATTGGATGTACATGGTGGACACCATCTCGCCACTCCACATATTGGACGACTTGGATCTCAACTTGGATCTCTTCAATTTGCCCGAATTCGACTTCATGGACGATGCCAAGAGCGAGAATTCCAACAACACAATTCAAGACCAACTTTGCCACATGACGGGGTGTGTCCGACGAGGCATTCACCAAGGATTGTGCAGACAACACTGCAAACCTGCCACGTGCAAAGTGCCAGGATGCTCACGACAAGTGCGACGAGGATTTTTTTGCCCTGGCCACGGAGGGACCAAATGCTGTCTTGTGGCTTCATGCGGAAATGCAGCCCAATCTCAAGGTTTGTGCAAAGCTCATGGTGGTGGACCCCGCTGCACTGTGGCTGGCTGCGGCAAGAGCAGTCAAGGAGGCGGCTTGTGCCGTGCTCATGGCGGAGGCAAGCGCTGCAGTCACAGAGGATGCACCAAAGGCGTCCAGCGAGGCAACAAATGTGCTACTCACGGCGAAATCCGCCTTTGCACCGTTCAAGGATGCGGACGAGCAGACCGAGGGGCAGGACTCTGCGAAAGTCACAGAGACGAGCGATTGTGTCTCGTGTCTGGTTGCAAGCGATTACGCCATGTCATGGGCAAGTGCAAATTGCATCTTCGACTTGAAACGAGACCAGAATCCCTGCTATAACTTAATTTAGATCATTATTAGACTCCAAGCTTGTCGACCTTGTTTAGCTGGTCAGTGTGGTTTTACCAGGACGCCACATGTACGTCACACCTGACCCCCTTGGTCTCTGCTACCAACAGGCATACTAAAAGAACGTCAGATCGTCTACACGCATTGAGGGGTGGTTTCAGGAGCGCGGACGACCCCCCTCTGTTACCAGAGTTGGATTAATGCTAAGATGACTGATTTCTTGTCAGGAGACAATGGAGAGGTCATAATTCAAGAAAATTACGTATTCACATCACGTCTTTGATCTTAAGTACGCCCATAGTACACTGCATATGCTCGTATTGGATGGTGTTGTTGATCAACAGCCCCCATCAAGCACAAATCAAACCTTGTCAAGCCACTGGTAACATTTCAGCAGGCCTGTTGAATTGCCATGGGGCGCAGAGAGCATCAAGTGCAACAACCTTGAGCATTGGAAGAAAGGCCTGTCTGAATTTCGAGCTCTCCGAGTGCCCACAATCGTCAAAATTATTATCAATCGATGATTCAGCAGTACAAATACAAGCGTAAGGTCTCATGGTGTTGACAAAGTCTGTCGTTAGCGGTCATAGACATTTCAAATATGTGAAATTAAATTTCACCAAATTCTTCTTATTGATTGGCTAAAAATATTTAGTATTAACCAATCAAAATCTACTATTGAAAAGGAGATGATTTTTGTCCACCTGGTGGATCTGGTTCTTCAAGTGTGAAATTTTTATTTTATTATATTGGCAAGAGCGTACTTTATCCAAGTGAAAAGGTGAAAGCTATCAACAATTGGATTTAAAATATGCCCAGACACTTCGCGTCAATGACCATCGCACGGTCATTTTGACTTCGAACGAGCAGGGACAAGATGTCGAATGGATGGAAATGTATCGCGCAGCCGTCAAACGGCGCCGTGACTGCTGTGCAGCTCAACATGGACGACGAAATTCAATGCCTCGGCTTTGATGCCAACTCGTGCGTGTTCTTTCACTCGATGGAAGATTGCCACAACAACTTGAGCCCGTCGTTGGATGTCAAGCCATTGCCATGCGGCGCCAAGCACAAGAATGTGTATGGCATCACGGGCTACGAAGATGCGAGCCACTGGTGCGCCACCGGCCGCAAGCATTTGGGTAACTTGTCGTTTGTTGCCAAGGTGCAAGCCAAGAAGTACGAACTTGGTATTGGCGCCGTGGTCGTGTCCATGTTGGCCTTTGTGGCGCTTCTTGTTGTCCGAAAGACCAGAAACAGCGGATACCAACGCTTGTAATTGACCTTGATCTTTGTGTACTCTGAGCTCCCCTTGTTCATATCGTTGACTCTGCTTCAAGATGACCCAATTCAGCTCAAATTCATCGAACTCTCTCAACACTTTGCATCATGTCTTGGCAGAAGCAAAGTCTGTCAATCAGTCTGCAGAGCACGGAAAGCTCCCAAAGGACAGATCATGATGTCTTCTGCGATGGTAGACTCCCAGGTAGACGTGAATCGAAGGTGGTTTCATGAAATCGCAGTCGACTCGAAGTTCCTTGGTAGAGTGGCTTCGAGGCAGAGCCATGGAGGCGAAGGGCAGGCAACTTCTGCCTTCCAATGGCGAGGTGAATCAGTAGCGTTGGGGAAGACCCGCATCAAGAAGGGATCTCGCTCATCTTTTCGGTACATTGCGCTTCCAGCATGGTGATTTCGTCGGAAGGGTTGTGTTGTCATCGTTTGTCGTGGTTGTCGAGGAGCATCTCGGGCGTCTTCATGATGGCGTTTCCTCCTCGGACCAAACTCTTTTTTTGGACGCGGTTCAGCGACGGACCACACAATGAACCAACGGCATGTAACGTGGCATCACAGCGTATGATGAAGAGAAAAAAGAATGCAACGAGTCGGTGTGCACCAGTCTTTCCTTCTGCGACACCACTTTGACATGCATCGCTCGTCGCGATTTCAAGAAAGAAGCAACACAGTGTCTCTACTCGAGCAAGTTCTTGCAACCTTCGCGGCATTTTCGCAGAACAAAAAAGTCTGTCTCATGGAACATTCAATGATCAAAATGGAAGGGTGCAAACGGAGCCAGTTGGAAAAGTCCTGCTGGCACATCTTTCAGCTGGAAGCGAACGGTAGATATTTACCGATGCATCTACTCCTGATCTTTCATAGAATCAGCACCCATCTTTCTCTTGGAGCGCTGTCAAATGATCGCAATCCATACGCCCCCTCAGAGAAATGTTCAGCGAGGGGCATCCACTACTTCCCACAGCTGCCCCAGCAGCCAGCGCGCCTTCTGTAGACACATCAAAGCCTCCCCTTCGATACTTTGCTATCAAGAGCGTCAAGCGTCTTCAAGTCGACGGGTTATAATATAACAGCACGCTCCATTAAAGTTGCAATAAATAGACTTGGACTCCTACGAACCTTGGTTGTGGTACATGCGCATATGCGGCTTGCACATCCCAAGAGCATGACTCAATCGCTTGCACCCATCCACACGACAGACTTTTTCCTTGCGGTGAACGTCGCAGTAGCCACCACCGCGATCCGAACGCGTGCAGCCTTCGACAGTGCAGCTGCGGCAGCCGCCATGCGTGGCGCATTTGTTTCCACGCTGCACGCCTTTGGAGCAGCCAACTTCGCTGCACCGCTTGCCACCACCGTGAGCACGGCAAAGCCCCCCACCTTGACTACTTTTTTCGCATCCCGCAAATTTACAACGGGCACCTCCGCCATGAGCCTTACATAGACCTTGGGACTGTGCAGCGTTGGAGCAATTGAGGATTTTACAGCACTTGCCGCCGCCGTGTGAGAGGCAATAGTCACTATGCTGGGCGTCGTTGTGGCAGTCGGGGACTTTGCACGCCTTGGGGGAAATGTGCATGGTGCAGTGGCGGCGAATTCGAGCTCGGCGGGTGCAGCCACGAGTCGCGCAAATAATAGGAACAACGGTCGGGCCAATCTCGTCGTCAATGCCTTCGCTGTCCGTGCTGTATGTGGACGACGTACTCGGCGATGGGCTCGAGCACGGAAACGCGTCTGCTAGCAAGATTTCGCACATGTGAATTTCAAATGCGTCGAGTTCAGGCGTGCAAAACTGGGTCATCGGTTTGGCCGTCTCGATGAATTCATCCAACAAGAGCGTCGAGAAGGACACTTGACGCGCGTGAAAAGGCACCGGCTCGACTTTGATCATTGACGAAGACATGTTTTGTGCGTTTTTCGAATTCGGAAATGACTTGAGCTTCATGTCGTCGTCTGTGTGCCATTACTCTTTCGTTTGGCGTTGCGATGTCTCATCGAGTCGCAGCTGTGGGCCAAGGCAGTCACTTCGCCGGTTCTGCAGTGGGACGTCTTGTTTGTGGCTGTCGTCGTCGTCGTCGGCGGCCAGTGCAAAGTGCACTTGTAATATATTTTCTACTTAAGCCAGTCATTGCCGATGTATTTTAATAAATAAAATTATATTGTACGACAGCATTATACATGATATCATGTATATATCCGTCGTACTGCATTCTGAAAGTACTTGAAATTTGTATGCCACGTCATGTGTTGCTTCCCAGAAGGGTAAAGTGAAGTGTCGGCACTTGGAATGTCAAGATTTTGGCATTTGGCCATCCATTCCAACTGACGTATCCCGCAAGTAATGAGTAATGGGCGAGGGGCCTACTCGTGGCGCCGTATATCTTCACCAATGGGAACTGAATGGGTCTCCTGAGCAGTCTGGCGCTTCATGAAATTGTCACGGAACGTTCTTGTCTTGGACGACCATTGCTTGTCGAGATGGTTGTCGTGATGGTCGACGGTGAAAAGCAAGCACTGCCTTTTTCGATGACAACTTGGCTTGACACTTGATTGTCCACCTTGGACAAGTTTGGACTTTGAACAAGGTGTCGAAAGAAGGGAGGAGAAGGCTCTGCAATCTCCACCGTATCGGCATGCGCAAGTCAATCGACTTTGTCAAGTCCTGCATTGCATCATATTGTCGACGCGAGATCTGGTCGGACTATGCCAAGAATGGGTTCATTCAGCCGCGATGCAAGAGAAACGAACGGCGTCCATGTCGTTTTTGCCGCCAGGTCGGGATGTTCCAGTCTACTGTAACTACAAGGCCATGTTACGTTGGCATCTTGCAAACAGCCTGCGGGGGTTCTGACTGCCATTTGATTGTCTGGCTCACTTTGCGTTGTTCCTTGGTGGACAAGACGATGGCGACATAGCATGGTGACGAAGTGATTCAACATTTTCATCACGGCTGGTGAAATGGAAAGACCGGTAGAAATCGAAGCATGGAGCTGATGTAATGAGTGGAAGATGTGGTTTCAACTGATGGTGGGACGCGGCTTATGGTCATGTTTCCACGAGCAGCAGGCGGCCCCCCTACATAGCACATCTCGCTGGTGTCAATACTTGGTTCGTCATCCTTCGTGAGCGTTCGACATGAAGTAGACCGTCTCCTCAGTGCGCTTTTAATCTGCTCTCGTGACTGAAAATAATTGACAAGCATAAGATTAAAGTCACCTGCCCTTGATGGTCCGAATAGCCGCCTCTTCTGTCGGCCTCTAATTCGTCCCCTCTCGTCGATGATCCAGTTTGTCGTTGGTACAGGGGTCCGTCCATCCAGTCATGTGATATCGCCGGCCGTAGGGACAGCAAGAGAGAAAAGCTCCGACTACTCTTTCAAACTTTGGTATTCCTTCTGGCCAAATGACGACTGCCTTTCAAAGCGAGCTCTTATACGCAACAGTGTCGTCGTGGTCTTGCAGTAGCATCCAGAAGATCTGCGAGTGTTTTTTTATTCCGCGTCCCGCTGGATATTCGTCCTCGCATGCTTTACATCAATGACACGGTTGCGCCATAAATATATGGATAGCGAGACGTCGACTGTACTCAGACCCAATGTCATCCAACATGTCTCTCACGTGGCGAATCCGCACCTTGGCTCTCTCCGTCTTTCGCTTCCAAGGGAGCCAAACCGCCGTGGCTTTTCCAAGCTGCAACAACGACGTTCCGCGTCGCCAATCGCACCTGCATCCATGTAATCCGGCGCCGACAAGTCGAACGCAGCCAAAAGTCGGCCAAAGTCTGCACCGATGCAATCGGTACATTGCACTTGCATGCTGGCTCATTCTCGACCACCCGGTTGTCTCATGCTTCAGTGGTCAAGTTCAAGTCGGTTCACTGGCTCGGCCTCGACGGAATTTTCAAAGCACAGTCCAGTAGCCTGCAGTGAAAGTTGCACTTTAATGAGAAGATATACGATTAGAGAGGTATTCATTTCCAAGTTTGATACTGATTTTGTATGGTTCGCCACAAGACATAGAATATTATTTATCAAAGGTATAGATTATATATCAGGGCCGTTGTATACAAACTATTGTATAATGTGAAAATTTATAGTTATAATTATACGAAAAGCTGAGGGTATAATATTACACAGGTACACTCGTAAGTGTTGACATCAAAAGCGAAACACAGATATGGCCAAAACGAAACAAAGAGTTACTTCGACAATGATGATGCCTCGACACTCTAGTAAACCAGTTGTCAAATTCAGTATCGACATGGCGGAACGAACAGGGCTCGCTCAATAGAGTGCTCGCAACCATGTCGTTCGATGCACATTGTAACGTGACATGATCTCTTCCTTCTGCAAGAGAGTCAAGCATCTTTGTAGAGATTTCTAAAGACATCATACACTTGATGAATATTGCAATACGTACGTCATATTTATTTGGGTTTTCAAGTTTGTTGCACTGATGCACTGCCATAATTGATATCAAAACTGAAGATTGATTTATAAAGGTATTTATTTTCAAGAGTTCACGTCGACTCCATTTGACATGGGAGGAGCCAGACGATTTATCAAAGTGCAAACTCATTTAATTGGTTGTTGAACGCTGGAGGTCGATCAAAAGACAGTCTTCCGCCAGTTCACATTTGTCAACGTGTGTGTCTCGATGATAGCTCATTGATGGTGCGTTCAACTTCACAATTTGCGCAGCATGCACCAAGTGGTTTTGGCACTTGCACCTCAATTCCTCATGAGTGGTGACAAGTATTCTCCCATCCCATTCAACATGCCCGAGCCCGACGGCGCGGCGAGGTTACTCCAAGACATGCAAGATTGGATGTTCTTTTGCAGTGACCGCGACGTCGTCATGGAGCCGCTGCCGTCGTCGCCGCCTACAACAGTCAAGCAAGAGCCTCAAAGTGGGACCATGATATACTGCCACGTCACGTCCTGCTACAAGATGGCGCAAGCGAATGGATATTGTACTGCACATGGATTTGGCAAAGTATGCAAAGAGCCCCACTGCTCGAACGCAGCACAGTCCCATGGGTTTTGCAAAGGTCATGGCGGTGGCGCCCGGTGCAAGTTTGAACAGTGTACGAAGAGCAGCCAAGGCGGTGGCTTCTGTCGAGCCCATGGTGGAGGCAAACGGTGTAGTGTCGAAGGCTGCACAAAAGGCGTCCAACGCAACAACAAATGCGCGACACATGGAGGCTGCAGACGATGTACAGTGCCGGAGTGTACGAAAAGCGATAGAGGTGGGGGGCTCTGTGATGCCCATCGCAAGGAGCGACAGTGTAAAATATATGGCTGCAAACGACTCGGTCATGACTTGGGATTGTGCAAGCCGCATGGACGGAGGTACCTCCATGACTGCGTCGCCCAGCTCGACATTAACCGTGAGGAGCCGTCAGATGTTAACTTATAAGTGTGTGCGTTGTGTCTTGCCGCCAGGATGGCATGTTAGTTTGAACTCTCTGCTTTTCCAAGGCTACAAGCATCAACCTGCCGCACCTCGACGACTTTGACGGTCTCTCCATGGTCGAATCAAGCTCAAGGGCATGGCGATCGCGGGATGATCAGGAGCGCATTCTATCAAGGTTCACCAGGTTCTATCATCCATCGTTGCGATACTCAAGACGTGGCAAGTGCAGGTCGACACACGCGAAAGAAGTTCTCAAGCAGGAAATCCCACAGCGAATCTTACGAAGCAGCCGCGGCATTCACGCCGGTAATTTCGTATTCCAAGGACGCTTCCAGGGGGCGTCTTAAGCTTCCACGACGCTACGATGATCCAGCATGTCATTCAAGAGGCTTCCTCCGATCAAGTCGGTGGGTCCAGCTGTGGCACCGCACCGTACATGTTCGTTGGACAAATCCAACTCACATCTTTTAGCACTTGAGTCATTCGAGCCACATCCTTCGCAGGCATTACTCTCTGGTGCTGGATAGCATGGCCGCCGCCTGTTGGCATCGACAACAACTTGACCATTGCCCCCTTCTCATCGAGATTTGGCCATGAAGAATCGATGCATAGTCATGTAAACGTCGCCTCGCTGCCGGCCTGGACGGGGCCACAGTATGCAAAGCGCTTGATGTTCGTCAGTATGTCGCTTTTGCGCTCCCAACGTCCACTGAATTCCAGCTTCCGTATCCATGACGATGCGGAGTTTGGCCATGTCACACGTGAGTTGCAGCGACCAGTTGCATGAAATTTTGAGATTTTTTTCAAATTTTGTCAATTTTTTCAAACATTTTGTGAAAATACCTGAATTTTGTGCCATTCTTTTTACAACAACCTCTCACAACCATTTCAACTGGACTATGGCACAATCTAAAGTTGTAGTCGCTGTAAGCTTGCTGCCTATGTAACTACTTCGAAGTAATAGGATGTGCCTACGTTTATTGCGACTTTGTTCCTTACAGTTTGTGAGCACCTGCTTGAAAAGAGCGAGTCGTCGGGTTCTTGTGTACACAACATCATGAACTGGATCGTGGGTTCGTCCTGATGTGTCATCATGCCACGTAGCACAGTTAGGGTACATAAACAGCTACAAGCGTTGTATCCACAACTTGAATAAGCGCCTCTTGAGGCCATGCTTGAAAAGGATCGTGAGCGTCCCGCGATGCGAAATCAGAGACGACAACCGCCTTGCAAGCCAGTTTAGCTCGAGTCTGTAATACACATGCCACTGCTTGCGTCGACAACATTGCCTTGATTGAACAATAGAAGGACTCTCAGTGAGCTTGCGATGGTCGTACAATTGGAAATCCTGCTTGGAATCGAAATACAGCCAAATCTATGGGAATAAACGCTCTAAAACAAATCCAACGGCGCATTGTCGTCCAAGCGTAGCATGATACTGCACAACTCGTCGAGATCCAGAGAACGAGAGGATTGTCAGGAGCATTTGCCTGCTGCGGCCGTCTCAACTCTACGCTGTCATGAATGGATCTCATATTTAAAGTGACGACGCAACGCAGCGGAGGTATGTCTCGAGACACAACTCCGTCGCCCATTCCATTCAACGTTCCAGAGCCCGACGCAGCAGGTAAACTGCTAGACGATTTGCAGTTTTTTATGCGGATCTGCAGCCTAAACAACACCATCGAGCTGAACGAGGCACAAGATACAAGAGCACCGCATTCGAGCCCACCATCGCGTTTGCGACGAGCCCCTGAGAGCTACAAGTCGCCCCCACAGAAAGATGCGATTGTTTGCATAGTTCCACATTGCTCGAACGCTGCTCAAACCCGAGGCGTGTGCAAAGGCCATGGCGGTGGCTCCCGTTGCAAGATTGAAAACTGCGGCAAGAGTAGTCAAAGTAGGGGTCTCTGTCGAAGGCATGGTGGGGGCAAACGTTGTTCCGAAGAAGGTTGTGTCAAAGGCGTCCAGCGGGGGCGAAAATGTGCTGCGCACGGTGGTGTCCAGCCATGCTCAGTCGAAGGCTGCCAACGGCCGCTCCGTGGAGCTGGCTTTTGTGAAATCCACCGCAAGGACTTGGTCTGCAAAATCGACGGCTGTAAACGATTGGGAACTGGACAAGACCGAATCTGCAAGGCGCACCAGAGGCAAATCCAGGCGAATTCGATCCAGCCGTAGCTACAAGTCGGAGTGATCACACAGACAAATAGAGACTATCCAACCTTTTTCATTCTTCGGTGGTCTTTGATTTCCTCACTGCAATGGCCTTATCTTCATGTGCGTCGTTGTGCTCTGCTCAAAGTTCTCGTTGAAGCAGTGGTGATGTTGGATCTTCCACCAGGGTGCAGTAGAATTCCCCAAGCGAGCCAAGCTTCTGACGGTAGACGGGCACTGGCCTTGAGGTAATGGAGGGGCTGGAGCGCATTTCTACATAGACTTGACGCCGCTCATTCTTTAGTGCTGTCCCCGCGGGGATGCTTGAATGAGAGCACCGCGCTATTACAGAGCTCGACGATAGCTTCACACGTTGGCTTGACTGCAGCTTTAGCCAATGTTACGGGGAAGACTTGAGGATGCAAATGTCCGTCTCAAAAGTGTCGGTTGTGTGGCCAAGAGTGAACTGCACGTACGACGACAGTGGATGACTTGCACAATGCATTCGGGGGACTTGGTCAATAGCCACAACGTTGCAAAGACCGAGTGGGCTCGGCACAGGGGCGAGAGGAGATCACTCTGACTTTCAGCGTAGAGGAAGACGATGGGAAGCCACAGACTCGACAAACTTGAAGTGGCCACGCAATCTTTTACCAACTCGTTGGCACCAAGAACAAGTCAGAGGTGCGGGGGAAGAGTCAAGGAAGATGCAGAGGAGATAAATTTACCATCTGGGCGGATGACGCTTCTTGTCACAAGCGTCGTGGGTTCGATGGAGCATGGATCGTCGTGCTGTCGTGACAAGGCCAACGGCGCATTAACGAATACAGCAACCTGCCATGGACTCTCGCAATAACCCACAACTCACTCCACAGCTTGGACGTCTTCGTACAACTTGATTTCGTCTCAATTGTCACGACGGCTCTGTCAAAGTCGTCCTCCAGCCATGTTTGACATATCACAATGGCTTGGAGTTTGCAACGCCGCTTGTTTCCCATCAAGCATCTTGTGGTGCGTTTGGAGAACATTCTGCGAGAGTTTTCCGATCGTTCAAGGCGAACTAAACATTATCAGCGAGGATCACAAAGTACAAAGACAACCATCGCAGTCGACGGGACAACCGACGACGATGACCGAGGAGGGGCCACGCCGGGGGGGGCACTCTGGAAGGATTTGGTGACCATGACGAGGAGCTTAGCTTGCACAATCATGGACGAGTAGGACTGAGAGAGGACTTGTCGAGCCTTCACGGGGTCAAGTTGATGCCAAATTTTTGATTGCGCTCCATGGTGTCATCATTATGTCACGCGTTTGGAGCACATGGCGCAAGTGGCACGTTGACGAACGATGCCACTCTAAGAGACTCTGCAAGAAAGACACGAGTGAAGCCAAGCCCGTGAACAGTGTCATGCTTATCCCAACTGTGGAAATGACAGATTTAACCTTGTTGCTCGCCCTCGCTTTTAGTTTCATATTTGCCCTCACGATGGAAACGACCATTATCGCCCCCCTCAACCCGTTCGTGGCGACGGCGCCACAACGTTTGTACTCCCCGCAAGAAGAAAGCCAATTCAACGACTTGATCTCGTGGATCTCGACATGGCCAGACGCCCCTGACAGCCCTCTCTCGAGCGCATCGACGTGCCACACAGACAGTGAAGCCATTGAAGACAAGTCGTCGATGAAACTGCTCTACCAAGTCGCGGAGAGGAATCGCATTGCATGCTACGACAATTGCGTCCTTGAGATTGCCGAGGATAAATGCTGCAAAGCGCCACATTGCTCCAACGGAGCGCAAGCACAAGGTTTCTGCAAAACGCACGGCGGGGGCTCTCGCTGTAAGTTCCAAGGATGCACAAAATCCAGTCAAGGTGGAGGGCTCTGTCGCAGTCATGGCGGTGGCAAGCGGTGCAGTGAGCCTGGCTGTACCAAAGGCGTCCAGTGGGCCAATAAATGCACCAAGCATGGCGTCACCCGCTTTTGCTTGACTCCTGGCTGTTCCCGCGCAGATCGCGGTGGCGGGATGTGTATTGTCCACCGCCGCGCATGGACTTGCTCGTACGAAGGCTGCAATCGCCTGAGCTCTAGCATGGGTTTCTGCAAGCCACACGCACGACGACTCATCAAGCAGCGCATGGCATGACCAGAACGATAGCCTCTTATCTATGATATGAATGATAACTCTACGTCTTCCTTGCAAGCCATACAAACGCCGCCGTAGGGCTCGCCATCGAGCTACAGCTATCGTACAAATTGGAAACTCTGGAGGCTGCGATGTCTTCGGCCGCTGTTCCCCACTAGGGGCTTTCATGAAGCGAGGGGGGGCGTCAAGGGCGACGTGGCAGAATCTTTCCAGCAAGATCTGTAGCCATCAGGCAAGTTGATTAACGATGACGCGGCTTGAATAAGGCATATAGTACTTGCTAAATTTCGCTCCATTGGTTCGACAGGGCGGTTTCCACGGCGCGGTCCTCATTACGTTGCGCTTGCAATTGGGTTGAATCCAACGGATAAGTTGTACTATTAGTTTTTCGCGGTGGCCGTCTGCTTTTGTTTGAAAAGAGTACTTGGTCTGACTGAACACTGTGGGCTTTCCGTGCTACGTAATCGATCGTGTCTTCCCCATCTTTCGGACATAGCTCAGCCTGGTTCAAACAACCAAAGTCCTCCCAAATTAATTACAGTACACTTGTGTCTGGGTGTGTTTTGCGTGAATTAGGTAAGTACTCGATTCTGATTGGCTGATCGATTAGCAGATCGATTTAAATCGACACATCTCGGACCCCTCACATTTTCGAATGAAATCGACAATACCTGGTACTGTCGAGAGTACTTTCATTTGTCCTTTCTCTTTGTACCCCACCTTTGCTTGCTGATCAAACCGATTTCTTTTGTCGGCCAAAGTGTTTGCCCAATCCATCTACTGTATGAAAACAGCCAATCAGCAATAACCAATTTCGTCAAGATGAAAATTATCCTGACAAAAACATGAAATCAAAATCTGACATCTGATTGGATCATTTCATGTCAGCCTCAATCGCGTAATGCCAACAATGCGCGTTTGCCATTCTGTCCATTTATACTTGACTTCAGTATGATCGAATCGATTTGGTATAGAATTCGAGCCAAGGTCGGAAATTTTGAATTGATACAAATCCGAATCGAACGGGATATTCTGATTGGTTAAAATTATAATTTTAAAGTTATTCAGCCAATTAGAATCGATCAGCTGCCTAACTCACGCGAAACACACACTGACACACACCACTTCAGTTTGGCGAAATCGATTTGAAATTCAATTCGTTTTTTGATCAAAGCCACAAATTTGGTTGAAGATTTTCATTTTGAGTTTTGATTAGGTCTTCTGTCAAACCATCCGAACCAATAAAAAGGAAGAGATTGCCACCACATTTCCATCGAATTCCAGTCAAGTTTTGGTGTTCGTTGTCGTCGCACCACGGAGCGGCTGTCGACAGCCTTCGACTGAGCATGGCTGGACACCACCATGCCCAGCGCATTTTCGCCCCCGCTGGACGCCTTTCACACAACCTTCTTCGGAACAACGCTTGCCCCCACCATGCCTTCGACAGAGCCCCCTACTTTGACTACTCTTGCCGCAGTTTTCGATCTTGCAACGGGAGCCACCGCCATGGCCTTTGCACACGCCGCGGGTTTGAGCAGCTTTCGAGCAATCAAACGCATCTTTCTGTGGGGGCGACTTGTAGCTCTCAGGGGCTCATCGCAGACTGGACGGTGGCTCGAATGCGATACTCTTTCATCTTGTGGCTCGCTGAGCTCGTTGGCGTTGTTTAGGCTACAGGCCCGCGTAAGGACTCCTCCGTGTTACAAGCACTTCGATGTGCTTTGCTCGACTTGAGGAAAAATTGGCACAAAATAAAAAAGGCGTAGCACTGGCCGCACAGTTGGAAACCAGCGCGCCTCCGCAGCATTCCCTCTTCCTTGCCATCGAATCTCTTTCAAGGCTCGCACTAGCAGTATCGTTCGGTATCGAGTTGTCGCTACGATGCTCCATATCCCTGCAATCATGCTTGAATGAGAGCGCCGCGCGGTTGCGGAGCGTACTTGGCAATGTCCGAGGCCGCTCATTACAATCTGTAGAGAGACCGACTGGGGCTCTACGAGGGGCAGCACTCGTCGCTAGGGACCTCGCTCAGGCTAGAGGGGATCACTCTCTCTCTCTCTGTCTGCCAAGAGGAGGACGAGGGGAAGCCACAAACTTGAAATGGCCAGAAAGTGGCAAGGACAAGTTTCAAATCCTCGTTATCAAGAAGACGCCAGAGGTGCTTCCGATGGATGAATGACGCTCGCTGCGTCGTGGGTTGGATGGATGCAACCGATCGTCGCACGTCGTGACAAGTCGAACGACCGATGGACGAATCCTGGAAAGTTTCATGGACTCTTTTGCTACAACTGGCAACTCTTGACACTCTTCGTAGAACTTGCTTTCGTCTCCAAGTTTGCAACGCCTCTTGTGGCACATGGAGCGTCATTGTTGTTGTACGTTTGGAGAACACTCGGCGAGAGTTTTGTTTTCATCGTCCAAGGCGACAACAACCAAGGCGACGTTATCATCCTGGATAACTCAAGGAGAACCACACAATCTTTGCCCTTGTGACAACCGACGACAATCCTCAGGGAGGCGACTGCCAACGAGCTCAGCTTGGACAATCGTTGACTGAGAGAGGACTTTGGAACTTTGTTGCTACCAAACTTTGGATCACGCGACGTATTTCGCACCACATGGCTCAAGTTGCACGTTGAAGAACGACGACACTCTCGGAGACTCTGCAAGAAAGACGCAAGCAAATATCCCAACTTTTGTGGAAATGATAGATTTGACCGTGTTACTCGCCCTCGCTTTAGTTTAAAACTTGCTTCCATCTTGATGGCCATCAAGATGGAAACGATCAACGTCACCCCCTTCAACCCGCTCATGGCGACGGCGCCACAACGTTCGTACTCCCCGCAAGAAGAAAGCCAATTCAACGACTTGATCTCGTGGATCTCGACGTGGCACGACGACCCCGACAGCCCGCTCTCGAGCGCATCGACGTGCCACACAGACAGTGAAGCCATTGAAGAGTACCCCCAGTGAGCCGCCTTGCGTGCAAAGATAATGTCGTCCTTGAGATTGCCGAGGATAAATGCTGCAAAGCGCCCCATTGTTCCAACGTTGCGCAAGCACAAGGTTTCTGCAAAACGCACGGCGGGGGCTCTCGCTGTAAGTTCCAAGGATGCACAAAATCCAGTCAAGGTGGAGGGCTCTGTCGCAGCCATGGCGGTGGCAAGCGGTGCAGTGAGCCTGGCTGTACCAAGGGCGTCCAGTGGGCCAATAAATCCACCAAGCATGGCGTCAATCGCCATTGCTTGACTCCTGGCTGTGCCCGTGCAGATCGCGGTGGCGGGATGTGTATTGTCCGCCGCCGCGCATGGACTTGCACGTACGAAGGCTGCAATCGCTTGAGCTCTAGCATGGGTTTCTGCAAGCCGCACGCCCGACGACTCGTCAAGCAGCGCATGGCATGACCAGAACGATAGCCTCGTATTTATCAACTCTACGTCTTCATTACAAGCCATACGACGCCGTAGGACTCGCCATCAAGCTACAGCTATAGTTTAATTGGAAACCCCGGCTGCCGTTCCCCGTTGAGGGGCTTTCATGAGGCGAGGGGGGGTCAAGGGCGACTGTCATAGGCGTGGCAGAATCTTTCGAGCAAGATTTCCAGCTATGAGGCAGTTGATTCACGATGACGCGGCTTGAATATGTTTGCGCAAGGCATATTTGCAGTTCCATGGTGTGGTCCTCATTACGTTGCGCTGGCCATTGGATATGGATAAGTTTACTACAACTTGGAAGTATTTCTTTGTCGTGTTAACCGTCTGCTTTTGTTTAAAAAGAGTACTTGGTCGACTCAATTCCAATGCTACGTCATCGTTGGCGTCTGCTTTGTCTCTGACATCTAGACTAATCATATAAAATATCAAAGGTTGTGGCTAACCTACCGGCATATTATCCCGCAAGCCTAAGTAGTGCACAGTTGAGTCTCCTCGTGTTGAAGGCTTCCCAAGCTACAGCAGACAGCAAGACACATCTCGTCTATAATGCAAAGCTTGGATAGTCCACCAAGGAGCATTATCGTTAGGATAGAGGCTAAAAAAATTGTGGGTAAGTTTGCGGATATAATATGACGGACTATGGATAACCATTGAAACTTAATACGAAGGAGGAAATCCATGGCGATCTGTCATTTTTCAACTTCATCTCTGCTCGCATGCCTTCCATCGTTCCGCAACGTCCTCTTGGCTCGCAAGGCCTCATCTGCTCTGCGCAAGGCCTTGGCTGCATGGGCATGACGTCTGCCTATGGCGGCTTTGACCGCGCGGCCCAAGAAGAAGAATCGCTTCGCACGATTTCCAAGGCGCTGGAGCTTGGCATCAACATGCTCGACACGGCGTGGCTTTATCAATCGTTTGGCGCTGGTGGCGGCGGCAACTTTACGAATGAAGAACTTCTCGGCAAAGCCATCAAGCAACACGGCCGCGAGAAATTTGTGATTGCGACCAAGTTTGGCATTGTGGCGGGTCCAAATGGATTGGGCGTGTCTGGCAAAGAAGCCGACATTCGATCGCAGCTCGCCGACTCGCTCCAGCGTTTGGACGTCGACTACATTGATTTGTACTACATGCATCGCATGGACCCTGACACGCCGATCGAAGAAACCATGGCGGTGCTCAAAGCATTGGTCCAAGAAGGCAAAATCAAATACGTGGGTCTTTCGGAATGCACGCCGGAAGAACTCCGCCGCGCACATGCTGTCCATCCCGTGACGGCGATTCAAATGGAATGGTCGCTTCAATCGCGCGACTTGGAAGACGCGGTTGTGCCCGTCGCTCGAGAACTTGGCGTCGGCATCATCGCCTACTCGCCACTCGGTCGTGGTTTCCTCGCCGACATCGACACGTTTGACAAGCTCGATGCGAACGATTGGCGTCATGGTCTTCCCCGCTACTCGGGCGAAAAGTTGGCTGAAAGCAAGGCCAAGGTAGCTCGCTTCTTTGAGATTGCGACGGCCAAAGGCTGTACGCCTGCCCAGTTGGCTCTCGCTTGGGTCCATGCGCAAGGCCACGACGTCTTTCCGATTCCAGGCACGAAATCTTCCAACCGTGTTGCCGAGAATGCCCAAGCAGTCGCGATCCAACTCAAACCGGAAGATATCAAGGAAATCGCCGCCGCCGGTGCATCCATAGACGGCCCGCGCTACCATCAAACAGGCTCGGCCGACCGCACGTTCAATGCCCGCATGACGACCAACCTTTAGATGTGAACCGTAGAAATGCTCCATGTAAGTTGCAACAAGAGAACTCTTTCATCCTTCGATGGTCGTCCGTTTGTGTGATGGCTGGCGACCTTTGTCCGCGTGGCTGCAGCGCCGCGTTTCAGTATGTTTCCTGCCTTAATGTTCTTTCTAGACTTGACATCGATCGGACGACTGGGTGCGCTCGACTTGGCTGCTGTTGTCGCCACCGTTGCAAGTCAATAATTGCATTGAGCCCCGTCTCGATTTGGAAGTTCGCTGCTTGTCGTTGTTGAGAGCCTTGTAGAGGAGGTGGAAGACTCTCCTTGGCATCAGTGCATGAAGGGGGGGAAGATCAAAGAAGACAAAAGGGACGACCATGCCCTGGGGCAATGTCGTCGCAATAACGTCATGGAGGGGCTGCTCTTTGTTATCCCCATCGTCTCCATGGATTGAACAAGACGGGGCAAGTTATTACATTTTGTTTACGTCCGTTCAACAATCGCCGCCACTTGTCGATGAGTTCGCGCCCTCCCCCGATGGGTTTCTGCAACCTGCTGGATTGCCTGGCGTCCACACAGAGTTGGATGGACGGTGGGGAGAAGAGTATGTTCAAAGTAAACCCACGTTTCATGACTTGGATCCCATTCCCTGCTGGTTGGGTTGCACTCGCACCCAAACTCCATCCATTCCAATCTTCTCAAAGCGAACTCCCCCCCCGCTGTTGTATCCTTTCCCGGCGTGCTTTTTGAACGTTCATCTCTTTGGTCTTCTCTCAACTTTGGGATTGACATGCATCCCCTGAGGAAGATGATCCCCCTTTGCCCCTCCCCCCCAAGGGAAGGAAAGCAAGTCGACCGTCGCGGCGAGGCCATCGCCAGTCAACATGTTGACGCCGTGCACCCGCATGGTAGCATGTTTTTTCTTCATGCTCGAGAAACAAGACGGCGATTCGTCTCCATGTAGATGTATTCTCCTCGTGGAAATGCATGGCATTGCAAGGGCCATCGGTATTCAGCAGCGCGATCTTTGACGGACTTGGCGGCCTTCCTAACCTTGCTCACGGGCTTGTTTCTTTGGCATCGTGGAGAACTGACCATGTCGGCGGATTACTAGCGTGGCGAGAGAGCTAGCGATTCATGCTGGCGACTATTTCTTCCCAGCATATTTGCGCATTCAAAATTGGTGGAGGCGACGGCCCGTGGCACCCTTCTCCACAACTCAGGACGGCCGAGGGTTCCAACGGGATCACGTCGGCATGGGCATGGGGGAAAACAAACAAACAACCTCCAAGGGGATGATATCGCCCCGTTTGAATCATCGTAATGGGGGAGGAATCTGCTCAGCTGGATGCGTACAGTATACAACTTGTTTGCATTCATAAACGGGGCATGCGATCGGTTGAAGTTCAAGCGCGTTACAACTGAAGAGTGTCTGCTAGTAAATGTGGCTGCGTCTGTCTCTCTTTTCCTTGGGACTGCGCTCTTACATGGCAGCACAAGAGCAAAAAGATCAAGCGAGCTGCAGTGCGAATCGCCCGCCGTAATGTCGACGTGCGTGGCTCCTGTTCCTTCCGTGGCGACCAACCTGCTCCCTCGAAAGTTATCAGCATTCTGGTTCGAGCGGCATGGAAACTGCCTTGCATACGCGGTCAGATTCAAGAGGACGGGCTGATCAAGAGCGTGGCACTCTTTGACGAACGCCGTAGCTGATAGGCGTTGACGGTCTGGTCATGTTTACATGTACATGTTGCCCTTGCTTGTGTAACAAATGCATGGCGAGTCTGTCAAACTTGGCTGCCTCATTGGACGCTGACATACTGTATCAACCACATGACAGCAAGTAAAAACGGCGGGGAAACACTCTGATGATTCTCTCTGCGCCATATACCCTCGAGCAGAAGGTTGATGTGTAAACTCGGCAGGGGGACGTTACGGTAGCCCCCCCTCTGCCCCCCTTTCGAAAGGGGGACGTAAGGGGAGAGCCACTGTACTTTGTCAATGAAGAAGATTTCCTTGGTCGATGCCTCTTGCGCCCCATTGCCTTCATAATCATGCTCTAGCTTTGACCGAGTCTTGGTCGACGATTGTGCGCCGACCATGGTTGACTATTCCATGAAATCAGAGACGACCTACAGAGAGAGAGCCTCGTCGCCCCCTGCGAAAGATCTGCAGCCAGGCTTACAGTGTGTGTCGCACGTTCTTTCCAACAAGCTGACCGGGCTTTATGATCCCGCTGCGGAGTGGTAGAGTCGTTGTGTTTCCGACAGGGGGGATGTTTTTTTGAACCCGATCGATCTGCCTCCAGTATGTGATGGACATTTTATTGCCACTCCTATTACCACATGCAAGGCGGCGTGAAAGACAGTCCGTGGCCTCGTCTGCCATCTCAATCTTGGAATGTTCTCCAATTCTTCAATCGATGCCAGCCACCCAAACCTGGTCGCTCCAAAGTTTTCAAATTGCACACAACGCCGTGTCGTAGCACGTTGCAAGTTTCTCTCCACGCGGCTTCTCCAACCTTTCCAAGACGTACAGTGCAAGCTCCACGTTGTCAAACGTGCTCCGTGCGATATAAAGTCCGTCAAATATCGTGTGGACTTGCAAAAAAGTTGCAAGAACTTCTGCCAAGCTTTGATTATTGTACGCCTTGCACCATGTGGCGACAGTGGACTTTGCCCCATTTCGATACCAATCATGGAACATTTACTCAAATTCCGATCAAATTATATACCCAATAAACAATCAAAATAGATACAATTTAATTCAAATATTTAAATAGATATACAAATAAGAAGATAAACGTGTATATTGAATAAAACACATGCGATTGAATTATATTGAGCGAAATGATTACTCTTGATATTTTGACTGGATAATGTTGACGCAATGGCTGGGATGGCATAATTGTGGTCGATGGAGTGCCGCCACGGCTGCCGGATGGAAATATTTTGTTGTTGCAATGGATTCAGTGCCCTCTACGTGCTTTCAATTGTCGTCTTGGAGAGAACATTCATCGGGTGTGAGTGCCTCTCGGCAAGAGCCAAGAAGTCGGCGGAAGCGAGGAAGAATCCACCGATTTTTTCGGTGATGATATGTGGAATCTAAACGAGAGAGAGGCGTGTCGTCGTCGTCGTCTCGCCGACGTGAGGGAAACCATTACAAATGAATCAAACTCCCCGTCGGCTCCAAACAACGCGGTGGAGGAGGCTATTGACAGCGGAATGCAAAAGCCACGCGACCTTCTTTTCGCTCCTTCGTCGTGGATGCGCGTCGGGGGGAGGGCGAGCGACGGGGGGCGACATGGTCTCTCTTTCGCGACACATGGGTTTGTTGGATGACGACTTTCTCCATCATCAAGGAAGCTGCAGGCACGTGATGCCACATACGCTCGCTCTCGGTACGAAAAATGATTTAAGTCGATCGCTAATTTTTTTTTTGACAAAGCCGCCCGCCCGTCGTCACCCACTACGATATGTATCTCACCCGTTCTGTCGCACTCGTCAAAGAGTACAATAATCACAAGCGACGACGTAACATTTGGACCTTTCCGAGCGAGATTCGCATGCCAAGTGTGGCTATCCATCCTCTTACAAGGCCCAGAACGACATGGCTACTCACCATGAGGACGATTGCGGTCTCTGCTTAATGACTGCTACAGTGGACGCCCCACCGCCGCCGCGTCGTTCGCGACGGACCGACGTTGCCTTGCCATTTTGTAGAAAGGGCCGGCGACCAAACTCTACCAAACACGTGGCCCATGTGCTCCAAGAAGATTGCCATCAAAGACATGCAGGTGGATTGCCATGTGCTGTCGCCGCCGATTTGACCAATAATCCACGGCATACAAAGAGTCCCACGATTTTTGAAAGAGGACGTCGCGCGGTCGTTCTCTCCATGGAGACACACTCGAGATGATGGGGAAGGAAACATCGTCCGCCGCCATGGAGGTTGAGACACACGGAAGGCCTTTGAGTTTGTATTGCAAACGTCGTCGCCGGACAAGTAAATGTCGGTGAAAGTTCGGCAGAGTTGGACGACGAGGAGTATGCTGGCCACTGTCGAGTCAAGTGTTACCTGTATGGATGTGGCCACCTGGTGGATCCTCCCAGACGATCCACGCCGCCGTGCCACTTTTGGCGATTCTTGAGGATCTCGCTCACGGCTCATTTCCAAACTTTTCATGCCGTGCTACGATCCCATCCCGTTCCACTCGCAAGATGCGGCGGCGCTCCTGTGCCCGACCGTCTGGACCGACCTCCATGCGTGGTTTCAATTGGAAACGATGCAGTCGTCGACAGGCTGCTCGACCGACGACGAAAGCAACGACGACGTCGAGTCGTCGTCCATGGACGCCTCGCCCAAACCAGGCTCATTCGTGGAACTTTTCCTCCAGACCAACATGGATACGACGTCGTCGTACTCGCGCCGCTGCATGGCGCCAAACTGCACCCGAGCGTCGCAACATTCCCGCTTCTGCTTGGCCCATGGTGGCGGCAAGTGCTGCAAAGTGGCCGAGTGTGCCAACGCCGCCCAGTCGATGGGATTCTGTAAAGCCCACGGCGGCGGCGCGCGATGCAAGTTTGAAGGATGCCACAAGAGCAGCCAAGGCGGCGGGTTGTGCAGAGCCCATGGCGGTGGCAAGCGATGCACTGAAAAAGGTTGCGACAAGGGCGTCCAGCGCGGCAACAAGTGCACGAAACACGGCGGCTGCTGGACATGCACGATCGCGGGATGCAAGCGGACGGACCGCGGCGGCGGCTTGTGTATCATCCATCGAAGGGAGAAGACGTGCAAAGTCGATGGGTGCAACCGTCTCAGCGTATCCATGGGGCTTTGTAAACCCCACATCCGCAGTCTCCTCGACGACCACCCATAAACTTTGTCCTGTGCCATAGTAGAACGAGCTAACTTATTAGACATTGACCTGTTGATTACACTCTGCGCTTCCTCCTCCTGCCATTGACTGCGTGCCTCCTCGAGCGTCGTGACTTGACGTGGAAGTGACACACAACAACGAAACAATTAACTTGGCGACTGATGGTCGGACCATCGGCTATTGTGGATGCAGATGCAAGAAATGCACCGCCTGCTTACTCCATGAGGATTGTGTACGGTTTACGAGCAGGTCGAGGGGACATGTTGCGTCGGCAGCTCAAGGGTGCGATGGTGCCGTGTTTTTCATCTTCTTGTTACCTCGCACAACACTGCATGGGTTCCTTCTTGACGCTGGCACACGTTGACAACTTGCACTGGACCCATTGGCCATACCTTTCGCTGAGTATACGTAAACTGTGGCGGATGTGTCCTCGCTCTTCTCAGCGTCGTGGCGCACCCAGAAGACGTCGTTGCAATTGTCGCCAAGCGTTCCGAAAGAACTTGGCGCAACGTCCACCGCAGGCTGCGTTGCGATCTTGAGTGAAACGTCGCGCCGGTAAATATCCGGATGACCTGAAACCACCTTGACCACCTCCGCAGGGGCAACACGGGATGACGTTTTTCAGCACCAAGCAAGTCGATGTGTGGACTGGCGGCTATACAAGATCGAGCCCTTTCGAGAATGTCCCCTTGGGCTATAGTGGCGCGTCTGCTGCCAGACTGAACGACAAGTACGTGGAGCACTTCGTGGCATGGAAAAACCGACAAGTTTCATGGTAGGGCCCTCGTCGTGGGAGGACGAGACGTCTCGGAGAAATCAGCGAGCGATTTGTCCTTCTCGATTGTGTTTGATATGGTGCAAGGCAAGATCATGTACGACTACGACGTTGCTGGCAGTCTCAGCCGACGCATTGGTATGATCTGCATCGAGAATAATCCGATCATGCACGTTGTAGGGCATGCGGTGGCGGCCGTGTCGACAAAGAATGCTTGGTTTGTGTTTGGTGGGGAAGAAATGGACGACGACGGCCATCACGTTCGATTTGGCGATGTCCACCGCGCGACGTTTACAAAGCATGTCTTGCGATGGGAAAAGATGCAGCCCAAGGGCGAAGAACCATCTCCGCGAGCATGGCATACGCTGACTTGCATTCGCTACCGACCAGCACAAGACGTTCCAGCCAGTCTCAAGAGCAAAACGCAGCAGCCTTCGCTTTCTCAAATCAATCCAGCCGAGCTGGATGAGGCCTTGCTGCTCCTGGGAGGACGGGGCGAGCACAAAGACATTTGGGCCCTCACGTTTGAAAAGGCACTCTCTGCAGACGATGGCAATGACGTTGTCGACGCGGGCGACCAAGCGCTCAAATGGGTCAAGATGAACGTAAGCATCTTCATTCGTCAGGAAAGAAACGCTAAGTGGATCGTGTAGACGGAAGGCACATCGCCGCTGCCCTTGGCATGCCACACAAGCCAAGCTATTAGCGACGGCGTCAAAGTCGTCGTTGTTGGGGGCGTCGCGGGTAACAACTCGACGTTTCCAGACTCGGTTTCCATTTTGAACGTGCTCACGTGGACTTGGAGCACATTGTGCACGTCGCCGCTCTTGTCGCGGAGCGGACACGTCGCTCAGTGGCCTTGTCTTCCGTTTCTTGCAGGTTCTGAAGAGGCCAAGCAGATATTTCCACGGGATGCGACACAGTTGATCGGCAACGATTGCTTGATTGTCTTTGGAGGCATTACGCCCGATGGCATGGCTCCTCTTGACTCGTTCCTTGTCGTCGACGTTGATGCTGCGTCAGTCGTCGAGATTGCTGGTGATTTAGCTCTTGAAACGTACGTCTTTCTCGTCGCTTTGTGTCATGATGGGATGGTAGATACATGGGCCATGCTGTCGTGACGTCTCCAGATCGACGCAAGCTCTTTGTCTTTGGAGGAACTCACGCCACGAGTCGTGCCTGGATCGATACAACTTCTTGCGTGGATCTTTGGACATACCAGCATGAGCCATTGCCACCGCCGCCGCTAGAACGCATGCGGACTTTGGAATATCCCAATGGCGATGTCTACTTGGGAGAATTCGACCCCGCGAACCCCATCATTCGCCATGGAGTCGGTCGATGCACGTACAAGAATGGACAAGTCTACGAAGGCCACTGGGTCCAAGATGCATGGGAAGGCTCTGGACGACTGGAATATACCACGGGCGACGTCTATGAAGGTGATTTCCAAGCAAATGAGCGCCATGGCCAAGGCAAACTGACGCGCAACGTGTCAAATACAACGTCGTCGTCTCCGTCGGAGCGTCCAGTCGAGGTAGTACCAGCACCTGTGGTCCAAATGATTGATAATGGCAAACGACAGAGAGTCTTCGATGGTTCGTGGCAGGAAGATCGTCGACATGGCCAAGGCACGGTGGAGTTTACAAACGGCTCCAAGCTGAAAGGTATATGGGCTAACGGTGAGCTTCAAAGCTCGACGGCTGTCACCATTGACGAATATGTGGACGCCACGCTTGTCGGCATGTACGAAGGCACTGTTGACGCTGAAAGTTTGCCGCATGGCCAAGGCCGATTCGAGACAAAAGGGTACCCCAAGACTGGCGAGATGTATTCGGGGGGATGGCTGCACGGCAAACGCGACGGGTACTCTTTTTTATGGCCGCGAGATCATTGGATTTACCCATGGGTTTCTCTTGCGTAGCCAAGGCATGTCGATGCAATTCGATGGCACTGTGTTCATGGGCGAATGGAAGAACAGCAAGCGCAATGGATGGGGTACATGCGACTACGCCGAAACACGCGATCGCTATGAAGGCAAGTGGGTCGGAGATGTTCGCTGTGGCCAAGGCACATGCACATATGCGGCAGGATACGTTTACCAAGGTCATTGGGCGTTTGACAAGCGCCACGGCGACGGCCGCTGCACGTACAAAGACGGAACTTTCTACGAAGGCCATTGGGAGAACAACGAGTTCTGCGGTGACGGTGCGCTTGTGCTATAAGCTCCGTAGATCGACGGTGAGCATTTGGCGGGGAGAGAGGCAGCTTGGGAGTCCTCTCGTCCCAGAAGTGACAAATGACGAGTGTATGTCAAATCAAGAGTATACTTTAATCATGTTGAAATTTAAACTTGTCAGATTCCGCGACTTCTGGTTTTGGCACTTTTAGGTTTTTACTCGTCCAGCTACCAATCTTTGGCCATGTCGGATGCCTCGCCGCCACCGCCGCCGCCAATTACCACGTCTATGGACGCGGTGATGCAGTCTTTTGACGAAAATCCATCTATCGGAAGAGAAGAAAGCAGTCCTCCTCCGCCTCCGCCGCCGGATACCCCTCCACCACCACAGATGGTGTCTCCCTCACCACCCGCCGAAGTCTCGAGTCCAAATGAACCAGGCGATGTACCCGAAAGCAACGAAGCGGATCTTGTCGGACGTAATGACATACAGGAAATCCATCGGCAGGCGGTATACGACCCTCTCAAAGCGGGATTAACTCCCTCAAAGGGTGTCAAACTTGACATGCCGTCGGAGTCGCCTCCGCCGCCACCTCCGGAACCTTCAGGTGCTGACACAAGTCCAACGCCATCTCGATGGCATTTGGGACTTATTGACAACTATACGATCATCGACAAGGTCGGTTCGGGCACCTACGGGTACGTATTCTATTCATTCAACCCAAGTCCACGGCGATGACTCTAGGGAAGTGTACAAATGCCAGCACAAGATCACAAAGGACATTGTTGCATTAAAAAAGCTCCGTCAAGACGTTGAAAAGAACGGCGTACGTGTTACTCCCTCCCCTCATCGTAGAGCTTGAGCTGATACTGCGTCGTTGCTGTAGTTTCCCGTCACTTCGATTCGCGAGATGAAGATTCTTAAGCAACTGAAACATCCCAACATCATCGAGCTCAAAGAAATCGTCTCCAAACCAGGTACGCGTTCAGTCTCCTCTATTCTCGTCACGATCTCTTAGATCCTCCACGCGATGGAAAGAAACCTCCTCTCTATTTTGCATTCGAGTACATGGAGCACGACCTTTCGGGGCTGCTCAACCACGAAAAAGTCAAATTCTCCCGGACTCAAGTCCAGTGCTACATGCGTCAACTCCTGTCTGGAATAGCATTCATGCACGGCCATAAAGTCATGCACCGAGACATCAAAGCGTCGAATCTCCTGCTCAACAATGCTGGCATGCTCAAGATCGGCGACTTTGGCTTGAGTCGCTATTGGAACGAAGGCAACGCTCGAAGTGGCCGCTACACGAACAAGGTCGTCACGCTTTGGTATCGCCCACCAGAACTGCTCATGGGCGCGACCAACTACGACTACTCGATCGACATGTGGTCTGTCGGATGCATCTTTGCAGAATTGTTGCTTGGACGAGCACCGCTACAAGGCCGCAACGAAGTTGAACAGGTACATTGAATCGCTCTGGACATTGGAGCACTGACGGTGGCCGTGACATTGTAGCTCCAGTGCATCTATGGCCTCGTTGGCGTCCCGACCAAGGAGAACTGGCCGAATTACGACAAACTCCCGAACGCCAACGTCTTTACTCCAGACGCCAAGCACGTTTGCCTCATGGCCGAACGCTTTAAAGAGTACTGAGACTTAGCATTCGACTCGTGGGCTTACAATGTCTAGGTTTCCCCCCACGACGGTTGATTTACTCACAAAGATGCTCACGCTCGACCCTGCCAAGCGCATCACGGCGCTGGATGCCCTCGACCACGACTACTTTTGGAAGATCCCAACATGCAAACCGAAAGAGTAAGTTGAACTGCCCCTCCTTGTGCAGCTCCTGACGATGTGTGTAGTCTGCCCAAGTTTCCAGTCGCATCGACGCATGAATATCAATCTAAAAAGCGACATGCGGAAGAGCAAAAAGCGCATCAAGCTGCAGCGGCCGGAGGTCCACCGCCAGCCAAACGACCAGCCAAACCAGACTCCAGGTCGAGATATGGCAGCTACGACGAGGCGAGCCGAGACAGTCGATCGTATTCCCAGCAACAACACAGACGCCATCATCATCACCATCACAGCCATCGCCGAAGCACATCAAGAGAACGAGAACCATCTACTTATAAATAAAAGTGTTAAGCCGTCATGGCCGAGTTCAAGCGGACAATGTCTTGGACCGACTGGACTTTGTCGAGCGCCGTCTGGAGGATCGTGTGGACGTCGGGAGGCGACGGGGTGGAGGACGAGGAGCTCGGTGGGGTTTGGAACGTGAGCTTGCACGTCACGTTGGTCTTCTTGAGGAATTTGCACACGGTGGTAAATGGCACACTCGTCACATCAATGCCATTGACAGAGAGAAGATGGTCACCGACTTGGATCGCATCAATGCCGAGCGCTTCGCTTTCGCCTGTAAACCGCTTGACTCTGGCTCCAATCGCCTGATGCGGGGCTTCTACTGCAGGTTCGAGCGAAACGCCAAGACGGTCACCGGGATTCCACAAGACACTGTGGATAGTCTCGGCGACGTGGTTCTTGGACGAACGCATTTCCATGTGCAGAGCAGCAAGCTGCCCAGACAATTCGCGCAGTTCAGCGCCGATTTCATCGGGTTCACTCAACGAGTCGAGCCTGGACGAAATCGATTTCGGACTGCTCAATGCACTGTAGATGGAACTAGCAGTCGAACCGCTGCTGCTGCTGCTGCCGACGGGCTTGAGTTTGTCCACCGATTCCCACGATGATGAGCGGGGAAATCTATTCAACGACGAGTCCGACTCTGATCGATGGATGGACATTGATCCGTCAGGTGGTCGGATCGACATGGATAGAGACAATGATTTCTTGAGCACGTTGATGCTATGGTCGGGCAATCTGCAACGTCGCGCCATTTCTGCTGGAAACAAACCACTATCCCCCCCTTTGACATAAATACTGCCAGGAAAGGCATTCACGAGCGCGTTCAAGTGGACACCAGGCAATTTCGATGTAATCGCAACATGGAGTGGAAGCATGCCACTCAAATTCTTCATTTCACAGGCTTCAGGATACACGCGAAGAAGCGTCTGCAAAGTCTCGAGCGGGACCGTCGACTCTGTACATACCCAATGCAGCGGAAGCATGCCAAACTCGTCAGGAACCATGATGGAATGAGGAACATTCTCGGCGAGATCGACCAGCTCGGCCCATTCGCCTTCTTCGGCACGGATCAACGCAAGTTTCTCCATGGCGCAAGTGCAAAAATGGTGCTCGTGAACTTGATGGGCGACAGGTTGCGACACGACTGGAAATGAATATCCTCTCACAATTGATACGTCTTCTCTCCAATAAAACGTGTCCAGAAATTGGGGAGACACGCTGGTCAAAGTTGGAACACCGCGTTGAGCTCGTGCCTTGGCTTGATCCTTCAGCTTGATCGAGTTTCCTTCTCAAGCTGGCCCATCCTGGTCCATGAAGAACCGAGCTCTTCCTCTTCTGCCCGCAGTCGAAACGTGCGTCGGTTTAAAATTTCATGGATTACCCAATGTTGTACTCTCTGGTTGGCCTATGTGCTTGTAATCTACCGTCAATAAACGGGTGATAGGAACGCAGCCGACTCAAATTCGGACGTGGGTCGCAGAGCTCACCGAGTAGCTCGTGCCTCTTGCTTCGGTCGGTAGAAACCACGAGCAACTTGCCATCGAGGAGGGTGCGCTTGGCAGTGTCGTACGTACACACGACGTTCTAGAACGTGTTTTTTTCTCCACTGGCTCGATCTCATTACCTGTGAAAATGAATACTTGTCAATCGCGCAGTTGGCCGTTGCTTGACACCTTTCTCGCCAACGTTTGACACGAGAGAGGTTGTCAATCCGTTGCGAGATCAAATACATTCAATGAACGAGGGCTGGATGATCTCTCATTGCACATGCGTGGCAATGACCGAGGACCAGAGCCAAGTTGACAAGGACATAGTCTACTGCACCCATCGGATGGCAACTGGACATCTCTCGGCGGTCAAATTTTCGCTGGAATCGATTTGATTGGCTAAAAAACGAAACGACCAAGCATTTGATTGGCTACGGGATGAGCTCGACCAGCTCCCTTGAGACACACTCCACAGACTGAGAGATTGATTCGAGCCACACGCTGGTTCAGTCGTCTTGGGATTCGCTGTTGATCGAGGTACACAAACGACGCCTTGGCAAGACCTTGAAATGTGCGTGATGGTGGTCAGTCTCGCGCTCGTTTCATCAATTCATCAAATTACAAACTCGCGAAAAATTTCAATGGGGTTCTGGTCGGAAATGTAATTGCTTCGCGGAATCACAGCGTGGCCTGCTCTATCGAAGTGGAAAGGACAGACCGGGAAATGTCCGCAGTAGGACGATCGCATGTGTACCTTCCATTACAACAGAAGAGGAACGGTGCAAACATCGGTATTCGCAATTAAATAAATTTGGACATGTTACATACAAAATTCAAGATACAATTCGTGGATTTGAATACAAATATATTCGGAAGAATAAATAAATGATTGATTGGGAAGACAATAAATATCACCACGGGGACAATGAAGTTTAAAAATATTTCCTAGTTTTACATACAAAAAGAAAGATATCTTTGCGTTTAATAATATTGTCCATCATGGATAACAATATATTGATACCATGAAAATATATCATCGAGGTCAAAAATAATTGTTTTTGGATGAATAAAATAGTGGGTGTCAATGTTGGCAGCATCTCGAAAATCATCTCGACAATATTAGCCAATGATGTCACAGTTGTTAAAAATTGAGTCCAGAAACATTTGAAACCCCCGTGTAACAGCACACAGCATCTTTGGAAACACGACACATGGTTCGAGTGAGTGCAAGACAATTGGTGCTAAGGAAGGGATTCAAGCTCCTCAAGACACGACGATTCCTTCTATTGCTTCGAATCAATTTGGATATGCCTGACGAGGATGCCGACCGAGTGGATGTTCTGGTCTGTGGCTGGCTTCGCTGTGTTCTGGCTCATCGATATCTACAATCTCGAGTGTACGTTGGACATGTGCCTCAATTTGATTATTTTTTATTCTCAATCAACTCGACACGTTTTCGAAAGCTCTTCAGACTTGAGCGAACATCCTTCCAACGTTTGGTTGTTAAGCTTGAGTCGTGTCTTGAATTTGACAGCACCCCAGGTAAAAGAAAAAAGGCTCCTCTAGCACATCACTTGCTTGTTCTGTTGTATTTTCTTGGTGCAAATCGGAATGCAGTTTCCAATGAGTACATGGCAACAATGTTTGTTGTTGGCAGTGGAACAATCAAAGATTATATTGAAAGATCGATTGCCGCAATTGTCAGTCTGCGCGATATATACATTCGTTGGCCAAACTATGTGGAGTCTGTCGCAGTAGCGTCAAAGGTTCAGCAACTATGTGGCTTTGAAATCTGTATTGGCTTCGTGGACGGGACGCTATTCCCTCTTGAATTTAAACCATCCCTCCATGGCGAAGACTATTACTCAAGAAAAGGATGTTATGCTTTGGCTGGTCAGGTGATCTGTGATGATCGTGGTATAATACGCGATATATATACGGGATGGCCAGGCTCCACGCATGACAATCGTGTATGGAGGAATTGCAAAAACTACGACTCCTATTTCGGAGTCAAGCAGTATTTGCTAGGCGACTCTGCATACAAAGAATGCCAATGTATTGTGCCAGCATTTAAGTGCCTTCCACATCACAGTTTGCAACCATGGCAAGAATATTTTAACACGAAGCTCGCACTGCATTGGAATGCTAAAAGGTAGGTTTCAGTATTTGAAGCGAATGCGGGTTGTGATAAGTGGAAAGAAGAGCATTAAAGCCATCATTCGCATCATTATATCAGCATCCGTTCTTCACAAAATGCTTTTGACAGAAAACGATGAAGTACCCTCAAAATGGATTGAGTTACAAAGAAATTGCTTTTGCAATGCGGATATTCCTAACTGCAGAACATGCTATCCACGGATTGAAATTGAGACGGAGGAGCCTCTGGATTTTAAGTCAAAGAGAGATGAAGTTGTGGAACAGATATTGCTTGACACTCAATATTAAGCAGTACTATGCAAATTAACAACGATAAGGATGTATTTTCGTGTGCATTATGTAAAAACATTTCTAGAGTGGGCAGGCGAGATCAATTTCTTTTGCACTCCATCCTTCACATTTCAGACGCTTTCTGGTCTCCATTTTTTTGACACGAAGCTCCAGTTCTGCTTGTTCTTTCTTGATTTCAAGCACTCGGAGATTCAAAAGAGCCTCGCGCTCAAACCGAATTTCTCTGCGCTCTTCAATTGCAAGCCTCATCCGCTCAAAGTCTTGCTTCGATTGAATTTCATCTTTTCTTTGACGAATCTACAAATTGGAGTGTCAGCAATGTTCATCAACGAGTTAGTCTAGACTAAAAATGTAAATACCTCCTCTTCTTTCAGATCAAACGTTCGACTCTGAAGAACTGTTCATTTATCAAGCTTCACGTCAGACGACTTTCGTTTAGATCGTCTATTTTTTTGCTCGACTTTCACAACCTCCGTTAGTTCTTCATTTGATGCGTCACTACTTGGACCATCTTCGACATTTTCAATATCATCGCTCGTAGCTAGAGCCTGAGAAAACGGTATGTCTCTCATGACTTCGTCTAATTCGTAGAAATACTGACAGCATCGTTTAATGTCCTTTGTAATAGATGCCTCATCTTCGACACCTTGGCCTGTATTTTCAAGCCAGTCTCGTGCATCCCTGTAAGATGCTTCTATGACGGATATCTTTTGGATGATATCCTTGGCTTTTCGATGGTGTATGCCTTGTTCAATCATTTGATTTCGAACCATATCCGCAAGCTTGGCCTTCGTCAAACCAGAATGTCTATCTCCACCTTTCCACCGACTGTAATTGGTCTCGTTGGACAACCAATCAACCAGTATGGTCATACTGGACTTACCGCCGTCTACTCCATCATTTGTCCACATAATCCGTTGCGACTGAACCTTGGTAGAGGATTTGGACGCCGGTTTGGTTGCCAACATCTCGCTTCCCGTAGGGTCGCACGAACTTAACTCTAAGAATCCATACTTTTCGACATGTTCATTTCACTCTTAAATCTGATAGATGTGAAGGTGAATCAAAAGCTCCACATCTTGGTATGAACATTATCGACCAATAGAACTGTTCTATTTTTTTTTATCAAGATGATTTTCAAGATGCTGCCAAAATTGACACCCACTAATATCATTGACATCAACCACAGGAAGATCTTCCGATGGAAGCAGCAGGGAGATGCACCCAAAAGAAGTGAGATTTGAATGCATTACTCCACGTGAATCTACACAACGACGATATTTATGCAAAGCTACGCAAGCGCTGCTCAATCCAGTCTACGGGCTTGTATTTCAATTGCTTGGCGTGGTATTCACGCCAGTAGAAGACTCCAATCGCAAGCACTCTAAGCGAGATGAACAAGTCATGACGAGGAGACAACAACGTACCGAAATCCGATGATAGACGCGACCAAGACAGCAAACATGGCGTCGAGCGACATGTTGAGCATGGAGCTGGAGACGAGCATTTGAAGTTGCATTTCGGAGCTTGTGCTTGCAATGATGAGTGATCGCACCATGAGCGCAGGCACCATGGCAAAATAGCTCCAATACCAGATGAAAATCATGTCGGGATACGCGACGCAAACGCCTGAGAAGAGGAAGCCCGCACCCAAGAGCATGAAGAGAACGGTGTAGACAACGGGGGTGCGATTTGAAATGGCCGATGCAAAGCACACGACGCTCTGCCAGGCAATTGTGCTCAAGATAAAAATGAGGTAGAGCGTCAAGACCGAGCGCGACGACAAGCCATGCCAGCTGTGCAGAGTCATCGCGACAGTCATGAGGACAAGACTGTTGACCACGCCTTCAAATGTCTCGATCAAAAACGCCGCATACACGTACGAGTAATAGCTCAGCGCGTTGGATTTGCGTTCCAGCTAGACGAGAAGGTTAAGACGGCCACGAAGACGGCAAGAACAAACCAGAAGAAGAGGACGCTCGACAAAGTAATCCGGCACGTTCTTGAGGTATTCCGTCACGAGGCCGTACGCGCCTACACAGAGACGATCGATGACGACGACGGAATGGTCGGTGGCAACACACTGATGGTGAAGAGAAGCATGACGTTCTGGTAGAGCAAGCCATACTGCTGGATAACTTGCTTGTCCTCTAGCGAGAGCTGCGAGATGGCCATGAGCTGCTGCATGGGCGACTAGATATGACGTGGCAGACTCTCGTTCCTGCATTTCAAGCCACGTACATAAGTAAACGCCGTCGTAATGACAATGGCCACCGCGACGATCTGGTCAAAGTCAGTCGATGGACATTGAATCAAGACGAGATACCTGGCCAATCTTGAAGAGCAAGTCGATCTTCTTGCCGTACAGCCGACTGTAGCGGCGCTCAAAGCATGTCCACGTCTGGACGTGGATCCAAGACTGCTTGGGCTCAGCGTACTTTCGTTCCGCGGGCGCATCGGAATACCGCGCGAGAGATTGCATGAGCTTTGTGAAATGCGCGCTCTGCTTCCAGTGATCCAAGTATGGAGACGTATCGCCTAGAAAGAAGATGACACCAGAGGCAACGACGCAAGGACGTACTCGTTGCGATGGACGCGAGGTTGGACGAGCTCTTTTCAGGATCCAAGCCAAGCGCATCGATGATAAAGTCGGCGGGGTTGATGTAGTCTTCAGGACGGATCTCAAGCGATCGCAAGCCTGCCAAGTGTGCCTTTGCTTCAGCAGACGGCCCATTGTAGATCAAGAAACCCCCGCGGTCCATGAGCACGACGTCATTGAAGAGCCCAAAGATCTCAGCGCGTGGTTGATGAATCGTTGACACGACAGTAAGTCCATGCTGCGATGCAAGCCCGGCTAGAATCTGCACCAAGTGCAACGACGACGTCGAGTCGAGACCACTCGTCGGTTCATCCAAGAGCAGCACAGAGGGAAGACGTAGAAGCTCCGTGGCGATGGAGAGCCGACGCTTCTGGCCGCCAGACAACCCTTTCAAACCACTGAGGAGACCTCCAATGACCGTGTTGGCGGCATCACTGAGCTGGACGACCGACAGAATCGTTTGCACACGCTCAATCTTCTCACGGAGCGACATCGTGTCGGGAAGACGAAGGTACGCGGAGAAGAGAAGACTCTCTCGCACTGTCATGGTCTACAAACAGCTGAGCAAGAGAAGAGAAGACGACCCACCTCAATGAACGTGTCGGTCTGCTCGACGTAGCCTTGCGACGACATGAAAATGTCAAAGTCGCGCGGCTTGGTGAGCTCGTTGTTGAGAATGCGGTAGCCGTAGTAGCTCCCCGTGAGGACGCGGCCGCTGACGAGATTGAGCAGCGTCGTCTTTCCAGAGCCCGACGGACCCATGATGGCGGTAAGCCGACCAGGTTGAAACGTGCCAGAGACGTCGTGGAGGATTTGTTTGTCCGGCGCGCCCTTCCTGCGATTCCGTCTCAGTCTTGCAGGAAATGGAGGACGTACATGGATCGGTTGGGCACAAAGTACGACAAGTAGGCAAACGAGATGGTGACTGGCGTCGCAGCTCGGCCATCTTTCATGGATTTGATGAGCGAGCCGCGGGATCCTGGCGCTTTGCGATCGCTTTTCTCTGGAAGAACCGCATGATAGAACGCAGGGACGCATCGGATGACGTACCCAAGTGAGCGATTTCAGCGCGTACGAGTAGATGAAAGAGATGGCTGCGGTAGAACGCGTAGACAGAGCAGCCACAGATCGCGACGACAGTGATAAAGCTCACGCTGAGCAGCGCGGCGTTGTATTCCGTCTGGACCGAGTCGAGCTCGACCGCGTATTGATTTCCAAGGTTGAGAATCATCTCCCTCGCCGACTGCGTCAAGGAGCAGTTGGCAAACGCGAGCGCATTGTTGAGCTGGTCCATCGCCACCGCTCAAATATGCGATCCTTGGAGCAGCCTCCAAGATTTCCAACCAAACGTTGAACATGTAACTGTCACGAATCCTCCTTTCCAAGGCCACGAAAAGACTCCACGGGGGAACTCGGGAAAGCAACGAGGACATGCAGAACAGAGCATGTTTTGCTCCATGGAGACAGCGCTGTTTCATGAGGTAGACCTGGGATTCATCACGTCTTTGCGGAAACTCTGGCGTCGACGTAATGGGCCAACAGTGCCTAGCAGAGGCGTTTCCCATGTAACTCCACCGACATGCTGCGCCAGCAAGTGGCAAAGTAGTCTGGAGCGACTGCTGAGTTCCAAGGGCTAATATGGCCAAGCGTGCTCCACAGGAACATGCAGTATGCATACGTCGCCTCTGCTCTGCAGACCCTCGATTCAAATTGATTTTGAGCTGAAACGAGCTCCTCATGCTGCGTATCTTATACCGAGGGCGTGGAGTGTTTTCACGGCATATCTATCCGATCCACACTTTGGTTACGATGCGATCTGGATCCAGTTGGAGATTGAGTCGCGTCAATTGCAAGTCTTCAGTGTAGAATCCTCTTACAATGATCTAGAGCCACAATGATACAAGCTGTCAACTCTTGTCAACTCTTACTCGATATGGCGTGTGGTCAATCCGACTCTCAAACACAACATCTTCCTTCTCATTCACAGAATCTTCTTCCTCCTTCGCCACGAGCTTCTTCCCGATCCACTGCTCAAAGCGAGCGACCAACGCTTCCGACATGCTTTGCACCAACTTCAGATACAACCCCTTGACCCCCTAAATCTTGAACCCCCTCGTAACCCCTTCAACCCCTAAACCCTACACCCCTCTTTGTAACTGTCGTGGAGCTTGTGACTCTTCAGAGTTGAAACCGCATCCGTCGGCGAGTGCGACTGATGGCCGACAAGAATCAAGGCTATGACTTTGTCTACTTGAAGAACACAGTGGGCGCTCCACTGGCCGAAGCATTGGCGCAGATGGCGCTGGAGCAGCCGGAAGATCCGATAGATTACGTTGGCAACTACCTGCTAAAGTTTGTCGCGAACGAACGACAACGCACGGAGCGAATGATTCAATCGCGTGTGCGGAAATCCGAAGTCGACGCGGCTGCTGAAGCTGCTCGAAAGAAGAAAGAAGTCGCAGACAAGGCCAAGGAGGCATTGGATCAAGCCATTTTGGCTGACAATGCAACGAGAGAGCTCTTGCTCAACACGACCGACTTTGACGTCCTCTGCAAAACAGCCATCGACAAGATCGCGCTAGCGACACACGCTGAAGCTTGTTACCTCGGTCGCCGTGTCGCCGACGCGGAAGGGCTCAATTACATTCAATGGTTCGCAGCCACGCCGTCGTCGCAGTGCGTGCTGGAGCGGTTCGTCGCTGAAGAAACTGGTCTCACCTTTGATGTCATGAAAGAGATCGAAGCCGATCCAGATGCCCCGCCAGACGCGGATGGAAATCCACCGCCGCCAGCGATTCCACCGTTCGTCCACGTTGAGAATGTGATTCGAGAGCCACGCATTCAATACTTTGGCATCCCTCGCATGGGAGCGTACCTGGCCAAGGGCATCAAATATAAGAGCTACCTCCATGACGAAGTTGCGCAAGGCGATGGAATGCCGCCCATTGAGAGCTGGCTTGTCGTTGCCGTCGACACACTTGGCCAAGCTCGGCCATTCACGGCTGACGAGATCCGCGACTTTGTCACGTGGTCGCTGACGACTGCCGAAGCTGTCGAGCTCTACGAGAAACGAGCCGCGATCGCACAGATTGAGCTTCGAAAAGTGGACGAGCGCAATGTCAAAGCAAAGCTCGACGCGATCAAGGAGACTCTCCAAGCGAACGCCACGAGCGTCGCCAGTTCAATCGAAACCATTGAAGACGAGGCACAGAAAAGCATCCAAGAGGCGATGATGAAGGCGCAATTGGCGACAGAACTCTTGATACCTCACTTGGAAGCGCTTCACGCTGTTGGAACTTCGCTCATTCCATTCCGTGCCCCCATCTTGAAGACGCTTGCTTCTGGCCTTGTCTTGCTTGGCGGTGCTACAAAAGCACAAGTCATCAATACAGCGACGAAGATGCCCTCGTGGGATAAGATTCGACTGCTTCTTGGCGTTGATGGGCCAATTGCACGATCCATCCAAGCGTTTCAGCTCGAATCGCTGGATCCATCTCGAGTTGCAGCGGCGAAGGAGCTCTTCGGGGAAGAACCAGCAGCGGAAGACGTCGAATTGCCAGCACCGGTTGTCTTGGTACTGCACTCGTGGATCCAAACAGTTTGTTCGTCGTCTGAAGCACTCGCTAGTGCGAAAGCTGCGCAAGAAGAGCAAGGAGAGTAAAGTCACTCATCGTAAGCAATGTCAATACAAACGCTTCTGTCGTTTCTCTCGCCTCATCTCAGTCATACCAGGAGCAGCAGAATCGATGATTGTTCAATGGCACAAACCTTTGACAGCGTAAAGAATCGTCCAGCAAATGCATCTACACACAGCCTAGAGACCGACACAAGCAAACAACGAGATCACCTTGCATTGAGTAAGTGCCAATCCTCTTGCATGAACCGTAGAGCGCAATTACCGGCCTCAAAGAGCTGCTGGCATCCTTCGCCGCGCGCGCTTTTGATTTTAACCCCGAAACCCCCTTATCCAGAAATGCCGGATAAAAACCCCTTAACCCCTTACGAAAGTAACTCCTAAACCCCGATTATTCAAACCCCCCTCACCCCCTAAAGTAGTGATTGGTTCGTGGAAAGCTCGTTTGGATGACCGAGTACGCAGTTGGAAGCATCGCCGCGTCTTTTGGCGCCAAGAAGAAGAAGAAAAGCAAGAAGCAAGAGGCCGCTGCTCCTGCCGAGGCAGTGCCAGAGCTTGCTTCGTTTTTCTCAACCAGTTCACAACTTTTTGGCAAGCGCGTTGAGCCAGGTTTGAAAGCTCCACGACAAATCTTCCAACTCAAAGCTCACTTGTAGAGATCCGACTGCCGATTGCGCCAGTAGAGCCTGAACCTGTCGACGACACTGCTGCAGCGCCTACTCCCGAGCCTGTTGTTGAAGAAGAAACGCCAGCAGTGCCCAAGAAAGTCAAGAAACCCAAGCACAAGAAGAAAGCAGCTGAAGCCGCTACCAACGACGACAGCCAGTCAAAGGCTGCGACGGAAGGCTCCAAGCAAACAGAAGACGTAGAGGACGCTCCTGATGAGAAAGACACACGGACTATCTTCATTGGCAATGTTTCACTTGAAGCGACGACAGCGGACGTCAAGAAACACTTTGCATCGTGCGGCAAGATTGAATCGGTGCGACTGCGCTCGTTGCCCGTCGCCGGCTGCAAAGTGGACCAAGCGGGCAAACAAAGCCTCGTGAAGAAAGTCTGCGCCAACAAGAAGATCTTTGTGGAAGGCCGTGATTCCTGCAACGCCTACTTGGTCTTTGTCGACGAAAGCAGCATCCAAGCCGCTCTCAAGCTCAACGGCTCGGTACGACGTCCGCGGCTCGTTAAGAGCTTCATCATCTCTGTAGACATTCTTCAACAAAACGCTCCGCGTTGACCGCAAAGTCGTGACGATGGACGCGAGACGCTCTGTGTTTGTCGGCAACTTGTCGTTCACAGCGACGGACGACGAAGTCCGCGAGCATTTCGACAAAGCTCTCCGCGACGACGCGGACGAGATGGTCGTCGAGTCCGTCCGCATCATTCGTGACAAGACGACGCACAAGGGCAAAGGCTTTGGCTACGTTCTCTTCAAGGTATTCCTTCCCTTGGATCGTGTTGCCAACTCACATGGCGCTCGTAGGACGTCAGCACCGCCGCGAAAGCGCTCTCGTTGAATGGCTCCAAGATGGGCAAGCGGGAAATCCGCGTCACGGTCTGCGGGAAGCGTTTCAAGAACACGCATGGAGAGAAGAAGGCCGAGGCCAAGTTTGAAGGCCGACGGGCACGACCTGGCGCACAGCTGCGATTACTCAAGAAGCGCAAGGGCGATGCGCTGGAGACGCCGTCGGCGGCCAAGAAACCTTTCCCTGCCAAGAAACCCTTCTCCAAGGACGACAAGAAGACACTTGGCGTCAAGAAAGTCGTTGTTCAGAAGAAGAAACACGTCGCGGCGGCGTCGGCCAACAAATTCAAAGACGCAAGGAAGAAGAAAGAGCGCACGGCGCCGTTTGAAAAGCCCAAGAAGCCCAAACATGCCGCACGGAAAGCGCGACAAGCGCTCGAAGCGGCGCTGGCCGCCAAGAAAGCTTAAACCTCTCTTACAATCGTATTCACAAGGTGCATTCCTAGCCGTCGAGACGTGCCCGAGCTGCTCGCCATCGCGCTAAATCCTTCTTGAGCAACGCTTGTTTCGCCGTCGACAAACTGTAGCCGTCCAGTTGGCCTTCCGCAGCTTTGATCTTTTCATTCAGCTGAGCTAGAGTTAGCAGTGCGTCGTCGGACTCTGCAGGCGGAGGCTGTTCATGAGCTTCTTGCGTTTCCATCGCTGGTTTTCGTCGCACGCTGCGATTTGAATCCGTGTGGTCGCCGAGAATGGGCCGTTTGACGGCGGCTAGTGGCGGTGAGACTTGTTCCCGCAAGTACTGAAGCACAGCACGCGATCCTTTTTGCACAAAGCTGTAGCGAATGCCGCGTTGGGGATTGCCAGCAATGTTGAGAAGGCACAGATGCGGGCTATGGCCAAACTCGAGGGGGATCTACCACCAACGACGGGGAAAACATGAGGGGGACATGGGGGGAATGGATGTACCTCTTGCAAGTTGTTGTTTTCAGCATTGAGCGCTGTTAAACAAGGGGCCAAGTAGATGGAACCGAGAGATTCCAGCTGCAAAAACACACAAGTTATCGAGGAAGAGCGTCTAGAAGGCGCTTACTTGATTGTGCGAGAGATGGACGGTCGTCAACTTGGTCATATGCCGCCATTCCACGTGGTTTCCCAAGCTATTGAGCTTATTGTATGAAAGGAGCAATGTGTCGAGAGATGCAAAGCTATCGAGGCCTTGAGGGACTTCAGTGAGCTCGTTGTGGCGTAAATCCAATTCCTACAGCCAAAGTGTCAGCTCGTGAGCTCGATGAAAAGACTTTCTTGCAGCGTGAGTCGAATCAGCGCGGCGCTATTGATGACAGATGCAATCCCGCTGTTCGTCAAGTGATTTCTCTGAAGACGCAGCGCTTGGAGACGTGGCAACGACGCTAAATCAGCAGGAAGTTCAGTGAGATGGTTGTCCTCGGCTTTCAAAGTCTAGCCATGCTATGAAAAGAGCTCAAGGAAGACATTGGGATGTACCTGGAGCGAAGTAAAGGCACCAAGTCCGCTAGGCAGCGCCGTGAGCCCATTCTTGGACACATTCAAGTGGACTAATGTCGTATTGAAGCGTGGAATAGTCCAGGATGAAAAATCGAGTGATCTACGCACATGCCAGCGTCTTTGAAACTCCACCATTGACTCAAATACCGTCGATTGGAGATGTCCAAGACACCAGAAGCACAAGCATCGCGCACTAAATGATCTGGCAACGTATCTGAGGAGCTTGACGTCTTGGCTTCGGTGGGGTTTGGCTCGTCAGTCACTTGTGGATTCTTGGAGATCAAATATTGTTTTAATGCGGCGGTTCCACCGGCTAGGACAGATTGCCGGATGGATCTAGAAGAGCCAAGCGTTGGAAGAAACACTGGAGTAGGCAAGACAGCGTACTGTAGCGGGTTTCCATCGACGGCGAGGTGGTTGAGCGATTCCAACGACCCCACACCTGAGTTAGCCACCATTAGATTCACCTAAAAGGATTCAAGTTGGTGTTGTACCTGAAGGAAGATCGATCAAGTTGTTGTTGGAGACGTCGAGGGTCTTCAGACGAACTAGAGTCGATACGGAAGACGGCAAGAGCTCGAGTTGGTTGAAGCGCAGGTCCAATAGCGTCAGGGAAGCTCCAACTCGTGCGATTTGGTCGCTTGCAATAGCTGAGAGACGATTGTGCCCAGCGAAAACTTGCGCCAAGGTAGACGGTGTTGTAGACGGCAAGGATGGCAAGTCTGTAAGCTGATTATGTCGCAAATCCACAGACTTTAAGCGAGACATGGCCTCGAGTGAAGGCATTGTTGAGAGTTTGTTCTTGCTCACATCGATGGTTTCCAGCAGTTCCAAGGACTGGAATGACTCGGGTAGAGCTTCGAGACTGTTTTCCTGGGCTGTGAATGTCCGCAAGAGTGCCAAAGAGCCTAGACACACTCGTCAGTGAGAGGACTTTGCTAGAGCATACCAACGGAGGCTGGGATTTCGCAAAGTTGGTTTTGGTCGACTGTGAGCGATTCAAGTTTTACCAGGAGTCCAATATCGTCTGGTAAAGACTTGATCGAGTTTCCGCTCAAGGAAAGCTCCCGGAGTTCTTGCAGTTGGCTAAGACATTGTGGTGCGCGCAAGAGTTGGTTGCTACAAGCCACAATCCAAAGTATGCCTTGCTACAAGAGCGTACTTGCTAACGTCAAGAAAGACCAGTTTACGGAGCGCCCCAAGCTGTGACGGAAGATCCAAAATTTGGTTTTGCTTGAGTTTGAGCCACGTGAGTGCTTTCAACTGCTCGATGTCTGGAGAAAGCGTCACTATGTCGTTGTAGCTCAAATCCAGTTTGACAAGGTCTTTCCAATCCGACGGCTTTTCGTCCTACACAGACCAGTCTGAGATGCCTCAAATCGCTACATACCACTTCCTTATGTCTCCTCGGAAAGTAAACAGCGTCTGGAACATCTTTGAGCTCCCGTGCTGACAAATTGAGCGAGCCAGTATGGCGCGACTGGCGCAGCGTCCTCTGCATTTTGAAATTCAAATGAGAGACATACATTCGGCACAAGAATGCATGTTTAGGGGTGTAGGGGTTAAAGGGTTTCAGTCTTTAAGGAATGTAGGGTTTTAGGGGTGCAGGGGTTACAAAGGTGACAGTGATCTTCTAGGGTCACGAAGTGGACGCACAGCCACGATGTCCAGTGACTTCCACTGTGTCCATTATTCATCTTGTCCTCGTTTAGTTGCTATCTCTTTGTGCGGATGGCAAAGATGTGGTAAAAGAAATCGTGTTGGTAAATACATAGCTTGATCAATTATCTTGATGCCGCCATGAGGCTGTCTGCATTTATAAAATATACTTCCGCCCGGTTTGGCTGGGGGTTGGCTTACTTGCCTGTCTGGGGGTTTGGAGGATACGAAGACGACGATGGCTCGACGGACATATTGCCGATGGCACCACCTGGGTGGTTGCGTTTGAACGTGGCGCGCTTGATTCCATTAATCGCGACGACGGATTCGGCGACGGCATTGCATACCGCCTCTTGCGCGACGATACTGCGGGCAGGCACGCTATCGAACAAGCAATCTTTGGCAGGGGTGTAGATCTTGTAGTCACTCGCGTTGTAGAGAGGACTGTCGTCATTGCCGGCCAAACACATAACATCGACTTCAAATTTGTGAAATAGTTCAGGCAAGTGCAAGAGTTCAGGGGTCTTGCCGCTGTTGGAGATGAGGATGACAACGTCACCAGGAATTAAATTTCCCAGCTCGCCGTGCGTCCATTCGCTGCCGTGGATCCATTGAGATGGCACCGACAATGAACTCAATGTCGAAGCAAAGCGTCTCGCGACGATGCCCGACTTGCCAATACCACAGGTATAAACTCGGTTGCGGTTTTCACGGCATGCAATAATGCGCTGGACAAAAGCTTGGAAATGCGTGGCGTAGTCGAGGTTGTGGAAGAGCCGCCTCAAGTTCTGCAAAGTTGGTCAGGGAGACTGCTTTAGAGGACGAAGTTGCTTACAAGAAGTGCATCGATGTCCTTGGAGAGGGATGAATTGGGGCCATCCACTGCTCTCAAGAATGGAATCGTATCGAGCGAGGACATTGTGCGGCTCTTGGCAGGGACATCAAACGGAGCAAACTTGAGCACAAGATTGAGACTGCTGTCTGCAGGGAGAGTTCCTGGAGTTTCAAGGCAGGCAGCACGTGTGGCCCCCGCAAGGGTGACAATCCGAGCGGCAGCATCAATGTCACGAGGCACGCCCTAGAGATGGGAAGGTTAGCTTTGCAAGGATGGAAGATTGCAATACCCATCGGTGGACACCGGTGATAAGGCCGCTGAAGAAGGCATCGTCAGCACCAGCAGTGTCAACAACTGACGAAGTTGCAGGCCATGATGAAGTTGACACCATGGCGTTACCACCGTCAAGGAACAAAGACAGCACGGCGCCATGCACATTGTCCGTTAGGACAACGAAAGGCACGTGAAACTTGGCAGACAGACGGGAGGCGATATCTTCTGGGGACGTGGCAGCAGGATCATTAATCAACTCACGGGCAGATTTCAGCGAGGCTTTGACCACAGTCGACTTGGAAATGCACCGTTCAAGTGTTTCCCAATCTCCAAGATCGGCATCATTCACAGCAATTGATGGAAGTGTGGCCAAATCGAGGAATCGGATAGCATGTGCGGCCAAGTCGAGTGTTTCTTCGACACTTGCCAGTGGAAGGTGTCGAATTTCAGTCGAAATGCACTTGGCATGCTGAATTGGCTCCGAGAAAAACATTTCCACGGCACGTTGAGGCAATTCCAGCATGGAACCTCCCGACAAAATCGAGCACTGCTCGCCCGTGGGTGCAACGAATGTGCGACTGACAGTTGTTTCAAAGTCTTCCTTTTGTACGACATAGTCGGTGTTGATTTGATGCGCATGGAGGGTTTCACGGATCATGTCTCCATATTTGTCCGCACCCTATTCAATACATCAGCTGCTCCGTTGGTTCAATTGAACGTACTTGGAAGGAAAGCAAGCCAGACTGAAGGCCAAGGGTTTGGCACCACGCAAGATGGTTGAGAGCGCCGCCCGTGACAACTTCCTTGACAAGTTTCTTCCGCTACACGAGTTGTGAATCAATGTTTAGTCGACACTTCGGAAAGTACATGAAGGAAGGTCGTCGCGTGCGAGCGCGGGAGTTGCTTGACGTGGCTGACGATATCCACAAGCGACGAGCCGCATGAGAGAACATCAAAGGTCGCAGGAGATCTGCGCAGCACGCTTTGCATCACGTTCGACGTCGTTGCAGCCGGCCAGCCCATTGGCAAGTGTGCAAAATGTAGATTCAAACTCGGACATCTTGAGCGTTGAACGTTTAACGACCTGTTAAAATTCAAACATACAGTAGTTTAATTCATTGACTATTCTTAGAACAAATATTCCTTATTATCCTATACAATAATATATATCATATTTGGCAGTCAATAGTGTTTTTTACTATAGTAATCACCTATATAATATAATACTCTGTAAGAATGAATGTGACATTCACATTGGAGTCGACATGAAACACGTTTTACTCACTTTACCGTAAAGTTTAAGCTATTTTGGAAATAATAGTAATCAACCATCAGTTGTATCGCGTCCGATGATTGGCCGACGGCAGGCTGGAGGCCGATGGCCCCCAAAGAAGTCCTTCACGAACACACGAAGAAGTTCATCGAAGATAAACACGCCTTGACGTGGAAACTACTCTCGCTGTGGTTGGCCATTCGAGAGGAGCAATGAATTCGACATCGGATGGATTGAATTCGACATATTAGATTCGACCAACGAAGCTTTGACAAGACTCCTCGGAAGTTTGAGCCCTAGCCAGCGTGCAAAAACACGGGTTCGAACCCCGTAAAGGGTTCGAACCCGTGTTTTTGCCGTGAAAAGGCAAGGTCCTAACCACTAGACTAAAAGGGCTAAAAAATTTGGGCGAATTTAAATTCGTTGGTTGGTTTGGGCCACACAATGGAACCTGGATGCCCGCCCACCGAATCGCACGATCAGACAACCTTATGCAGCGAAATGAACGTTACTCTGATCGTGTTTTTCGTCGCTAAGTTGGTGCCACTCCACACCGCCACGTCTTCGATGTCGTTCACTCCAGTGAATGTCCATGAAGGCCATACATACATACATCAATGAGATTGCTGATGTTGACTTGATGGAATTTGCAAGGTGATGGACCTTGCTTTTGAATATTGTCCAATTGGAAATAACTTCTAGTATAATTGGTTGTCTTTTTTCTGTGAAGGAAAGTCGTTTAAGACAACGACGAGTGCAGGATTGCCTCCTGTCATCGAGTCAGCCACGATGAAATGTTCGTGGATTGTTTGCATTCAGAAGAACAGGCTCAAAACAAGTCAAATCTATTGATTAAAAGACACATTAAATTCTCTTCTGTGTGTCTCTCAATCAACAAGTAAAGATAAAGAACAGATCAGTAAATCCTGAATAATTTAGATTTGTCACTTGATACCTGGATAGAGTTCTTTGGCCTTGCCAAATGATTATGGTGGGGATCTCATTTGCCTAACGTTATCCCTGTTGTGACTTTTTATCGCACTTCTGTAGCTACTGAGGGTACGGTACCAGTTGAATATCAGGCTTGTTTTTAACTGTCCGAAAAATAAATTTAAGGAAGCCACCTTAAACAAAGGTGTTAAGATCAATCGAGCGCACAGTAGCCGAGATTGAATGTTGTAGGAGCAAGTGTGGGCGACTTAAAAGGGATGCTCAATCACAAACTGACTATTTCCAAACGTTTATTTTGCACGAGTGTCCGAGCTTATCCTGCTTCTCCTATTTTGGCGCGCATCTTCCACGGTGAAGTTGTCGATTCCCCTCGACATTGCGAGCATGTCCTTTCCTTTCAGCTATTGGGCAATATTTTTCTATATTTTTGTATTTTGATTGGATAGAACTTTGTCAAGGCACGTTGCCTTGCAAATGTGTGTGTGAAATTGAACTTTGGACATTTATTTTTATTCCATAGAAACATAAAGATAAAATATTTGAAATATTAAAATTCTCAAATACATTTTTGGAATTTGCAAGGCACCACACCTTGCTTTAGTACTGAAACATACTATTAATATACTGTATTGCCTTACTAATTCTGGATTATGTCCGACCATTTGTCATCCGGATAAGTAAATCTGCGGTATGATCTCTGATTGAATCCACCTCTTGCATGCATTTCAAAACGCCCACGTTCGGTCTTCTGCTCGACATGACGACAGATCACGCGCGCCGAGAGCCAAAGATTTGTAAACGAACAAAGGAGATTTGTAATCCTAAACATCGTTTGCAGCGATTGTGCAGTCTTGTTAAAGAGAAACCTTTGAAAAATTATAAACTTGGTCATCACGAAAATGTTGAAGTTTACATACCAAAGAGCAGTGGGGTGATTTAGAATGCATCGCGCGTTGTAGCTGGATTGAATATCGAACCCACGTGACTTCGACCACCAACATGAAGCGGTAGCCGCAAGGTAAGATTTCACGGACCCAAGAATGGTGGCGTAGCATCCGATCCAGTCCGGTAATATTTATCCGGACCGGATATACATTCAAATTTATCCGGATATCAGAGGCATTCTCTCGTCCGTCGTGGGTTCATGGAGAAGCAGTTGGTTGCTCGACTCGAGCAAGCATGGAGCTCATCAGACGTGGGAGCATTCCTAGACGTGGCCAAGTTGAATGAACTGATGGCTGTCTTTGGTGATATGGAACCGACAGCGAAAGTTCGCCTCCTCATGGCTCTTCAGACTGCCCAACAAGAACAATTGAAGCAGCATCGCGAGCGCAATAACTCTCCGACAACAACCTCGTCAGCTGGACTCCCCGACCACCTCTTGAAACAAATTCTCGACACAGCGGATGAAGACAATGATGAATGGGTCAAGATAGGCTCAGGACTTGTACGCCGAATGCTTTTTGCGGCAACACCAAAGGAAGACTTTTTGGCTAACAGCATTCGCACAACAATTGATCAAGTTATCAACCTTGTAGAATCCCGTGGAGGTGGAGAGCTCCTGGTGGATGACTGGTTTGCTCAGGATCTGGCGTACATGACGTACCCTAAGATTCCCTTTAGCCACAGTGCTACCAATGACCATTTTACTATCTTGGAAGAGGAAAAGAAGCCCGAAGACGTCAAGTCGCACGCTGTGCAAACCCCAGCGCGTCCTCCTACAGCTATTCCACGTCGTCCCTCTTCGTCTGTGTCTCTTCCACCCAAGCAACCTCCCTCTGCGTTTGGCGTTAAGCGTTCCCTCACCGATATGGGCTCTGAAATTCGCCGCCAAGCTGAAAATGGTCGATTCAAGAGGAACAGAAGTCGTATTTCTGTCATCGATATTGATGAAGTCAAACAGATCGAAGCCGAAAAGGTTCAAAAGGCTGAAGAACGCAAGCTGCAGGCCCGGCGTAACAGCAGTACTAAAGCTGCTGCTTCCAATGAAAAAGAAGGTGATACAGCAGCCCCTGCAGATCAAGCAGCTACTACGACTACGAACACGACTGCGCCTGATGATGCCGATTATCACCAAGCTGCCGCACAAGCGATGGCAATGGTCGCCGCCGACGCGTCAGCCTCGCTTCAGTCGAACTACATGGACTATGGTGGCATGATGCAATACGATGAAGCCTATCTACAGGGTGAAGACCAAGCTGCAGCTGCTGCCGTTGCTGCAGTCGCAGCTCATGCTCGGCTCCCTGTCTTTAATGACTCATATCAGTACGTCATGGACCCTCAACAATTGCAAGCCCAGCAAGCTCTTCACCACCACCACTCGCAACAACAACAACAACAGCAAGCCGCTCCTCAGCAATCTCTGGTCTTTCCCTTTGACAATGCGTTGTACCCGCCGCAGCAGCAACAGCAGAATCAAGCGTTCCCCGACTCGTACACGTACAATTCATCCATGTCATCTGGCTTTGATAGCAACAACTCCAACAACTACTGGCGTTAGGTAGGTAATCATATTACACGGACATCGTAAATTTGAGTGCAGTTGGGGGCGCTTCTGGCACATCTACACAAGGCTTTGCATGAGTACCTGAGTGAGACCTGGATTTCTCACCACTGAGCTTGACCAGTTGGTAGACCTGGCGAGGTTTGAGTAATTCCATTGCTCGAACTCGCAAATGGTCGTTGAGTTTCATGCGTGTACCAGTGTCATCAATAACGTCCAGTTGGCCTGATGCTTGGATCTCTATCGGGATGTTCACAGCCACGGCATTTAGCACTGACACCTTTAAGAGTCCTTGAAATTGTCTGCAGAGTTTCCAACTGCTGCTCGAGTCTCGACTGGAGATCTAGTTTGGAAGGGTTGATGATCCTTTCTTGGAAGTTCACAACGTTACCTTTCAATTCTTGATGCTCGGACGTGGGAGTCGATGGCTCATTTCCATCGGTAGGTAGTCCTTCCCGTTGTTTCTTGACGCCTTCAATTTCAATGCTAATCTTCACCGAGCGCTGCTTGCAGATATCATCGACTTCCTTAAAAAATGCTCCTCGGACAAAGCCAAGGAGGATATCACACGTCACGTTGGTGTTGATCATCTTCGGCCGTGTCTCTTCTATATTGCCGTCAGTGTCAGGAAGCTCTCGAGGCTTCGTTCAACGCACCGAAACCATACTTGATCCATGCGAACATGACCGCGCCGTTTCACAACTTATTGGCAGTTCCATCATATCCAACTCAGAATAAGGTGACGATTGTTGTTTCAGACAAAACAGGGTACCTTTGAAAGCAGAGTCTTTTTATGAATTGTTAAGTGGTGTACCTCTTTCTGTCTGACCCTTCAAGTCATCAGTATGATTGGATAATATTCAAAGGGAATATGTGTGATTGGTTGTCGACTCTTGACAAAACGAGGATGTGGAGTGACTGGCACTTGACTTTTATCTTGCTTTTTCTATCGAAATTTCCCCCCAAACCAACTTTTGGCTTGACAATCACCAGACATGACGATGTAGTTTGATTGGTTTAATTTAAGAGACACGTGTATCTGATTGGTTGATGAATACACTTGAATTACAATGATTGGCTGAATCAAAATTGATTGAAATCTGTGGCTGTGATCTTCATTTCTGAATTTTCCGTCAAGATCCCCAGGTACAAATCAAGAGAGATGCATGTCTTGCACGTCGAGGAAGAGAAATCGAAAGCACCAGCGAGGGGTGCCTTTGGTGTATACCTTGTCCATAGGTATCATGCCATCGGCTGAGATTATACCCTAAATTACCTGATCCGGGTCATACCGGCGGAGGGACTGCTGAGTGTATGGAGAAATAGATGAAATTGTCGTTGTGTAGTCTTTGTATGTGTCTATGTGTATGGAATTTAGATGCTAATTGTGTCTGTGACTCGTGCTACAGATACCCAAGCGGTAAGATCTCTTGCTGATGTGGGTGTCACAGTGTGTGAATGTATGTTGTAGATTATGGCCCCAGCAACGAAGAAGACAACGTTTTTGCTCAACTGGTACGCGAACCCATACCACACCCCAATCTTTGTGGCCAAGAAGCGCGGCTTTTACGAAGAAGAAGGCATCGATTTGGCCATCATGGAAACTACCAACCCAAGCGATGTGACCGAAATCGTTGGCTCGGGTGCTGTCAACATGGGATTGAAGGCCATGATTCACATCTTGGCTGCCAAGGATCGTGGCATCAACTTGACTTCAATGGGCTCTTTGTTGGATGAACCACCGACTGGTCTCATCTTCAAGGCGAGCCAAAAGATCACCAAGTTCACTGACATTGTCGGCAAGCGTGTTGGCTACATTGGTCACTTTGGTAAGGTTATGATTGATGACTTGGCGAAACAAGCTGGTTTGGCTCCCGATTCGTACACCACTGTGCGTGTGGGTATGAACGTGACGGATGCTATTTTGCGCGGCGATATCGACACTGGTATTGGATTTACCAACTTCCAACGCTTGGAACTTGAAGAATTGAGTGGTGAACCTGCGGGTATGTTGCGCATTGACGAATGCAATGGATTGGGCTGCTGCTGCTTTTGCTCTGTCATGTTTGTGGCGTCTGATGCGTTTTACAATGCGAACAAGGAATTGATTGCTGGTTTTTTGCGTGCCACTCGTCGTGCGATGGATATTACGATCGAGTACCCTGAACAAGCCTGGGAAGACATGTGCATCATGAATCCTCGTTTGCGTTCTACGAAGCGCACTGTTCAAGTCGAAGTCGATGGCAAGCAAGTGTCTGTGACGACTGGAAGCGACGTGTACGAGAAGATTTTCCAACGCACGTTGCCTTACTTTTCTCGCACGCTCCTCAACGTCGAGCGCGACTGGGACAAGGTGGGCAACTTTTGCAAGTACTTGCACGTCTTGGAAAACGAAGTCGACCAACACTCGGTCTACTCCAACGAGTTGGTGCCCGCTATGGGCAAGCCCAGCGTGGATCCTATCACGCCTGGTGGTGTTTTGAATTTGGCGTAAGTTACGTGAAGAACTCGAAGTGGTTTCCCAATGATGACCAAGCTATCTTTACACGTCATTTAAGCCAGCCATTCTTTGAATACATGACACGTTTACTTTTCGATTTGATTGTTTCTGTCTGTCGTTTTTCATTAGTCACGCTTGATTTTGCAAGTCGTTTGACGCATGGATGCAGGGAGTGGCTTGAACGTGTTCGAAGGTCAAGGCCTTGACGAGAACATGTTCGTTGAGTTGCGAAGAAAACATGAGCTGCTATGTTGACTCCTAGTGCAATCGTTATCCTGTTGATGTCTGTGCACGGCAATGAGCTCGGATTACAAACGACAACTCGGGTAATTTCATCGACATAAAGTCATTGCGGCCCCGATGTGTTTGAGCTTTGGAGTTGAGAAAGCTGTATTCGCTGCACAACAGAGTTGTCATGTCATACAAACTCCAACCCGAGTTCCATCGTACAAAACCACTCAAACACGGCCCAAGTTCACGGTAGTTCCTTTTGATGACAAGCCTCAAGACCGTGGCAAACTGATGAGATCTTGGTCCTTCAACAGCTCGTATGCAGTTGATATGGAGTCCATCGAAGAGAGTGCATGTACAGTTGGACATTGCTCCACAACTAGTATGCAAGAAGAACGCGGAGAATAGAATGCGATGGGTTCCTCTTTCATTCATCGGTGTAAGTCTTGCGTAGACTTCTGAGCTTGAACTTATCATTTTACAAAACTCTATCACAGGAACACCCGTTTTTATTGGTAGATAATCAACCAATGAGATATTGAAGCATAATTGGACCAAGAAGCCGCCAACCTCATGGGAAAGACAACAACGGACAATCGAGTACATTCGCCGCATGAAGGGCATCTTACAGACGAGTTTGCCTTCTGTATAGGATATATTCTACCGCCGTGCGAAGGAAGTGGGCTTTCGTGCGCGTTCTGCGTTTAAACTGATGCAATTGGACGACCAATTCAACTTGTTTGCAAGTGAGTCGAATGTTTGTGTCAACTTCTCATGATGAACTAGATGTCGAACGTGCTGTCGATTTGTGTGCAGCTCCAGGAAGCTGGAGTCAAGTCTTAAGCCGCAAGCTATACCATGACCGCGATATTCCCAACGTGGACGCACATGGTGATGAGATCCGTGTCGTCTCGGTGGACTTGCAGGAAATGGCGCCGATTCCTGGCGTGGCGCTTCTTCAAGGCGACATTACGTCAACACAGACAGCAGACCAAATCATTTCCTACTTCCATGGTCAAAAGTACGCTCATATGTCAGATCAATTTGTGTTCTTATTCACGCTGTAGAGCTAACATTGTTGTCTGTGATGGAGCTCCAGACGTCACAGGCGTGCACGACATTGACGAGTATGTGCAATCAGAGCTGCTCCTTGCTGCTCTCAACATTACCACGTTTGTGCTGGCTCCTGGCGGCTCGTTCGTCGCCAAGATCTTTCGATGCAAACACTATGACTTTTTGGCGTCGCAGCTGAGTCTCTTCTTTAGCGAAGTCACATGTGCCAAGCCCCAGAGCAGTCGTATCTCCAGCAATGAACACTTTGTCGTGTGTCGTGGCTTCTCGCTTCCACCAGGATACAAGCCCGTGATGACATCGCCGCTTTTGCCACAATTTGGACAGCCAGAGGCAGTAGCTGCAAACCCAACCATCCTTCCGTTCGTAGCGTGTGGCGATTTAAGTGCATACGATAACTGAGATAGCAACTTATCGATGTCAATTTGACATGCTCCGAGAGCTATCTTGGACTCATCCGTCACTGTGGAGAATCAGCGGTGATCTGTCAAGGAGATGATGAAATGTTGCAGCACTTTGCGCAAGAAGACATCGACTATGATAGACATCTTGCAAGGCTCGGACTGATTCGAGCTTCTGCAGTGTTCTTGTCGGAACAACCTCAAGCATTAACTCCAGTCGAGAAGAAGAGTACGGCAATCCACATGATCAAGTGAACGACACTTGGCAACAGCAACAAGTGAAGAGCATGTCTATTTCCAAGAAATCGTTGTCTTTCATGAGCTAGGCATTGCAGTCATCAACGATGGAGATAATCGTCAAGTTTCCTCTTGGTTGGTGACCTCATCATTTTGTTGACGATGGAAATGTGGGCATGAGCTCGATGGGTTTCGGTGGTGGCGACTCGCGAAAGTATTCATGGTCCAGTGCATCGGCGGCTGAAATTCGCTGCTTGGGGTCGAGTGTGAGCAGTTTCTGCATCAAGTCGAAACCAGCATTAGAAAGCACGCTCTGGCTCGAAGTGAGGCTGGCGACGGGAAACTTTTCACGGAGCATCGATCGCTTGGCCCCTTTCCACTTGACGTTGGCAACGTTTGGTAGTTCGTTCACGCCGGGCCAGTTTTCTTCTGTCGGTGGCCCCAAGAGTTTGAATATTTGATCGAGTTGGTCGATTTCACCACGACCCATGAAGAGTGGCGTGAGCAATATCATTTCCGCAAAAATACACCCGACGGACCACATGTCAACAGCCGTGGAGTAGTGTGTCATGCCAAGTAGGAGCTCTGGCGCACGATACCTATACGAACACAGTCAAAAACCACCCAAGAAGGATGGCATTACCAAAGAGTCACCACCAAATGAGTGTATGTGCGTATGGGCGTGCCATATTTTCGCGCCATGCCGAAATCGCACACTTTCAACACGCCTTGGTCGTACAAAAGATTGCTGCTCTTGAGATCACGATGAATGTACCATTTACTGTGCATGTAGTCCATCGCACGGAGCAGTTGCTGGAGAAGAGTCTTGATTTCGGACTGAAGAAATGGATGTTTTGTTGCCGCTTGCTTTTCAAATACTCGCTTGAGATCGTTGTCGGAGTAATCCATGACCATATAAATCTTGTCTGGCGTCGATCCAACGACCATCTCACGCATGCGAATGATGTTAGGATGCTCCAAAGAGAGCAATATGTTCGTTTCTCGCAATGCTGTGACTGGAAACCCTTCTTTGCAGATATCAGTGGCCATTTTGACTTGTTTCAACGCCACGATTTCCCCCGTCGCTTTGTCTCGCGCTTTTGATACGACACCATACGTGCCTTCGTCAATCTTTCCAATCCGAGCATAATTGTCTACGCCTCGACAACTAGGTCGTCCTTGCCGAACGTGATTTCTCGCAGACGGCTTGGATTTCGTCGAATCTTCTTTAGAAACAGAATCTGGACGTTGTTTGGTGGCCGAGGTGGCTCGTTGGGTCTCTCTTCTTGACTCCTTCCTCGGCTTTTCAGGGGATTCATCGTCGCTCTCGTCGCTGCTCCATCGATTTCTCCTTTTCATGTTAAAAAACTGTCAAAACCCATAGGGAGGTTTATCCCAACATGTGTGTTTACCAATGACCCTTCGATTTGAAATCTTTGGAAAAAATCTTGCAAAAATATTTTTTTCTAATCTTTTGTCGGAAAATTTTCTCGAAGCAACTCGAGAGCTCTGTGGCTCAAGGGCGACTGAAGCGACACCATGAAGAGTACAACAAGCTCCAACGGGGAAAGGAAAACATCAAAGACGAGCAGCTTGAATGCAAATGCCTTCACTGAACGAGCTCTACTTTGCGTCAAATTACCATTGTGTACAGTGATTGTGCTTTTTCCAAGCCAGCGAGATCGCTCAGCGGAACCAGGAGTTGCCTGAAATGCTCTTCCAATGGTTTGTGTTGCTTTAGCTCGCGTCCTGGGACGAGATGTCGCCCAGCTTGATTTGGAGTTTCGCGAAGGAAGAGAGTTATTAGATACCAGTAGGCTGCAAGGAGCGACAAAGTTTGTTCGTTTTTATATTGAGTGACGCTTGAACACGCTGTTCGGATTGACTGTGAGGGTGGAGACGAAGTTTGATGTTGTCCGCGTTTGGTGTCCTTGTCAGGGACACCAAACGGGGGACAGCGATGTTCTGGACGGCACCGCGTCATGAAAATCCACTCTTTCACAGCGTGCACACCATGTGGTGTCGCAAAATTGTGCGGTAATCCCTCCCTCGAGTAGGTATCCTCCACTTTGTCAATAATCCTTCGTTAAAATGCGTCACAACTTCGACACAATGCTTCAATCGCTCCCTTTCATCGTCCAAGTTCCTAGGCAGACAAAGGATCGACGAACTCGAGCTGCCGTCGCTGTCTTTCCCCAAGCGATGGACAGACCGTGGCACTTCTTTGGACCTGCACTTCCAAGACAGGCGAAAAAATGACAACCTTTCGAACTTAATCGAGTTCCTCCCAGCCGAACTTGAAGTGGGAAATATTAATTTTCAAAGGCGAGTCATGGCTTGCGGTCATTTTTCCCTTGGACATTCTCATGACAGAAAGCGCGCAAACTTCCACCGACTTGCGTAAGATGCGCCAGAATCACCATGAGAACTCAAGCTGTGGCTCTTTTAGTCTGGACTCCAACCAAGGAATTGCTGGAGACGTCGCACTGGACCAAGTTCACTGCATTTGTCAACACCAAGCACGGGTAGGCATCTCCAACTTCTGGAGCTCGAATCTTGACGGTCTTCCTCGTAGATTACAGCTTGCGACGCCGCATGAATTGTGGCAATGGTCGGTCGATCACTTGTCGGACTTTTGGGCTGCGGTGCGTTCAGTTCGTTGAGTCGAACGTGATATCATGGACTTGTGTAGACATGGGAATACACTGGTATGGTTGCATCCACGCCATTCACACAAGTCATTCAAGATGAAGCGAAAATGCCTGGCGCCAAGTTTTTCCCAGGAGCTCGACTAAACTTTGCCGAAAATTTGCTCCGATTCCGCGATGATCGTGTTGCTCTTGTGTTCAAAGGAGAAACGAGCAACCAAGTGACTCGCATCACTTACAACCAATTGTACAACCGAGTCGCTGCACTCTCTGCACGTTTGCGGCAGCTTGGTGTGACTGCTGGTGATCGTGTCGTGGGCTATATGCCCAACACACCTGACAACATCGTGGCCATGCTTGCTGCTACGAGGTTCGTTCTCGTTTGCTGCATTGGCTAAGTAATTCTGTTAGCATTGGCGCCGTTTGGTCCAGCTGCTCTCCTGACTTTGGCAAGAACGGTGTCTTGGACCGATTTGCGCAAATTACGCCTAAGGTTGTCTTTGCGACGGACGGGTACTTTTACAAAGGCAAGCGCATCGATATGCTTCCTGGGTTAAAAGAGGTCATCAACGAATTGCCAACAGTCGAAAAGGTCATCACTAACTCACTCGCTTGTCTTATATCCGTGAATTAGGTCCTTATCTTCCGCTACACCATCGCATCGACTCATGATTTGGACTTGTCCACATTGCCCAAAGCTCAATACGTTGACCACTTCATTGCCGAATTGCCTTCGATCCCAACGGAAATTCAATTTGAGCAGCTTCCGTTCGACCATCCTGTGTACATCATGTACAGCAGTGGTACGACTGGATTACCCAAATGCATCGTGCAAGGCCCTGGCGTGTTGCTCAACCACCTCAAGGAACATATTTTGGTAGGACTTTGCAGCCTTGCTGCATGACCTGACTTCTCTCTCGCTAGCACTTGAACGTTAACCGTGACGACGTCGTCTTTTACTACACGACTACGGGTTGGATGATGTGGAATTGGTTGGTGAGCGGCTTGGCTATTGGTGCGACGGTCGTTTTATTTGACGGCAACCCGTTGTACCCAGGTGCATCGGCATTGTGGCAGTTTGCTGAAGAAGTTGGCATGACGATGTTTGGCACGAGCGCACGATACCTGGCCGCAGTCATGGATTCCGGCTGCAAACCCGGCAAGGAATTTGATCTGTCCAAGCTCAAGACCATTGCATCGACTGGTTCGCCTGCCAGCACGAACATTTTTAACTTTGTCTACACGGAAATCAAATCGGACGTCCAATTTGCATCAATCTCTGGTGGTACTGACTTGAACGGTTGCTTTGCTCTCGGATGCACCAACTTGCCTGTATACAATGGTGAACTCCAGTGCCGTGGCCTTGGTCTCGACGTGGCAATTTTCAGCGATAATGGCGAGAAGATTCTCGATGGACAAGGCGAATTGGTCTGCCTCAAGCCTTTCCCTTCCATGCCGCTCTACTTTTACGGCGACAATGATGGCTCCAAATACTTCAGCGCTTGTACGTCAATCTTTTATCTGGCTTGTATCTCAAAGTTCTCTGTAGACTTTGACGTGTTTCCAAACGTGTGGCGCCATGGCGATTTTGCGTCCATCACAGCCAATAACGGAATGATCCTATACGGCCGATCCGATGCCACGTTGAATCCTGGTAACGCTCTCCATTCCTCCGCTTAGTTCACTGAATTATGGCTGACTAGGTGGAGTTCGCATTGGTACAGCTGATATCTACAAGGTCGTGGAGCAAATTAAACAAGTTGCTGACTCTGTCATCGTTGGCCAAGTAAGATTACTTTCATGTTCTTGGGCATCAATTGACACTCGTGATGTTGTGTAGGACTACACGCTTGCTGATGGTACACCCGACGTTAAGATTGTGCTTTTTGTCGTCCTCGCCGATGGTGTTTCGCTCACACCTGAGCTCCAAAAATCCATTTGCTCCAAGATCCGCAACGAGACGTCGCCACGCCATGTGCCAGGTCTCATCGTCGCATGCCCTGACATTCCATACACTGTGAGTGGCAAGAAGGTCGAAATTGCCGTCAAGCGCATTTTGGGAGGCAAGACCATCACAAATGGCAGTGCATTGAGAAACCCTGAATCTCTCGATTGGTTTGTGCAGTATGCAGCATCGACGGCGACAAAGTAAGTGATGCTAGCCATGGACATTTGTAAGACTTGACTGCATGCAATTTATTGTGTTTGGAATAAAACTTAGCTCAGATGTGCTTGGAAACCTGCGAGAATGTCGTAGCCAGTGCTCCACGGGACGACGGTCGCTCGCACTGGTTCGTGGCGAATGCGGTTGAGCAATTCGCAATTCTCTCGAGCAAAGACAACGTCACGGCTACATTGCTCAGTCAACCAAGCTAGAAAACACGAAAGCAAACCTTGTGAGTTGTGTCAAAGCTGGGCAATAGTCTCCACCACCATCGCCTAGACGATTCACTAGAATACAGCTCCTTTGACATCGACCTACCAACATAGAGCACTTTCGAGTACTTTTCAAGCGTCAAGAGGTCGCGAATGATAGCGCCTAGTGACAAATATGACAAATGAGCTCGACACGGTCAAGATGAAACGAACCCTTGCACATGTTGGAAGGACAACGAGGGCAGCCGTGGGGAGCCTTGTCCATCGAGTGGAAAGGCTTGACTCGCAATGTGTTGCCTTGGAACGACGCTGGATTCGTTCGGACGTATCGGACGATCGATGTCAAGTTGTTGAACTCCAACATGCATCGGATGAAGACAGTGTTCGCATCGCTGACGATCGCAACGTCCCATCCTTTGGCATGGGCAGCATGGACTGCATCAAGCATTCCGGGCTGGACAGGGACACGAGCCATGGTCTCAAGGAGTTTATCCTTGGAGCATGTCAATTTGGACAGTATTGCATCTGCACGATTGGTAAGAAAACGTGTCGATTCGTGTCAAATACCAGCGGTTTTGCTGAAAGGATCGCCTCGTGCAATGCAAGCTTTAAACTCCGCGAGCAGCTCTGGCTGTAGCTGCTTGTAGACAAAACAGTCCGAGTCGTCGTTGATCAAACTCCTAGCAGGAATTCAGCGGCCATTCACGCAGCAAAGCCATGGTCATACCAGTCGTAGTCGAACAGAGCGAGGCCTTTCATGTTGGAAACTGTGTCGAAATGTCGATCTCAAGATTGGATGATTTGATTGGCTAAAATATCCATATAGACGAACGAACGATCGTACATTCGATTCTCATATTGATTGAATATTTGGTGAATCTTTCTCTATTCGACGATGTGGCGTTGAAAGCCAGCAAGGATGTCGAGACCTGTGCTCCATGGCTCGACAGTCGCGCTCACGTCGCCAGAATTGGCCTGAAGACGGCGTAAGAGCTCGTATTGTTCGCGGGCAAAGACAACGTCGTTGCTAGCATGTCCATGAAAGAGCTGAAAGAAACGTGGATTTACCTTGAGAGTTGTGTTGCACAAGGACAGAAATCGCCACCGCCGTCGCCTGATGCAATGAATAAATCACTGGAGAAAGATCCTAGGTTGTACCAATGTAGATAATCTTTGAGTAGGTTTTACTAGCTTGGATTTGCTGCACGATGGAGCCTGCACAAGAGTAAGGCGATAAACTTTGAAAATGTCTACCTTTGCACATGTTGGGAGGACATCGTGGGCATCCATGGGGTGGCAAATTCGATGCGTGGAATGGAGAAACGTGCAGGACATTTCCTTCAAATACTGCTGGGTTTGTATACACTTGCTTGATGATCGACGTCAAGTTGTGGTGTTCAAGCATGCTTTGTATGAACACTGTGTTAGCATCACTCACGATCACAATCTCGCATCCTTTGGTGTGGGCGAATTGCACGGCTTCCAACATACCATCTTGGATGGGAATACGAGCCAACGCATCGATGAGTTGCTCTTTTGTGCATGTTAGCTTGGCGAGTGTTTGATCTGCACAAAAACCTTAGATCCATTCGAGATCATGGGAAACCAACCTACAGCTTGCGTCCACTGCACGCCGGACGACGAGAGTTGCCTGAGATGAGTGTACAGCTCCGGCTGCAGCTGCTGAAAGACATACGTGTCCGAGTTGTCGTTGATCAAACTCCTATCAATTTAAAATGGCTGAGCTGCTGCAAAGTCTGCAAGTGGCCCACCAGTCGTAGTCAAAGATCACCAAGCCTGTCATTGCCCAGCCTCATCAAGAAGTGACGATCTATTTTTTCGAAAAACATCAAATATTTCAGCAAAAAATATCATATTTTCATGAAATTGTCTGGGTTTCTGTGAAAATTCATGCAAATTTCTCGATGTTGGAGGTTGTGCAGACCGACAACAAAGCTGCAGTTGTCCTGCAGGAGACGCTGTTTCGCACGATTCCTGATGCGATCGCTGGACGAAAAGCCACCGTCAACCTCTGCGTGTAACTTGTTCTCTTGGACGAAACAGTGAGACTATTCCAGAAGAAATAACGAAACGAGCGTCTGTTTGTCTGGTCGCGATCGAATCATCGCCTGACAGCGACTGAAACTATAGTCATGTCGTGACGTTTTCATGTCAATCGCAGAGGAACTCCTTGACGCCACGACGATCGGTTGAACTCTCCGCAAATCATCGCGCTATTCATTTCCGGTTCTCATTGATTGAGCGGCATGCGCCGAAATTCCTTGATCTATACGGATTGACGACACCCATTTCAAGTTTTTCATATCTTTACAACGCAGTATACAAATTCCATGTTGATTTGCTATTTCGAATTTTTAAATCGCAATTTTCAAAACAAATCAACGTCTTTAAACTCTGTCTCCAGCTTGAGAACAACCTTCCGCTGCGAATGCAGAGACTCAAGTCACAAAATAGATGTCGCTTTGAATATCTGGGTTGCGCTAGAGCGGCAGGAGAGGGAATTCGCTGTCAGCTCTAGAAACCCCCAACCCCCAAATCACGAAACACATCCCCTCCTCGGAGATGTAATACATATAAGTAACGCATGGAAGGTTTCTATGTGGTTGCGGATTGGACGGCGCGACTGACTGGTCGCCCCTTCACACTTCGTCGTCACACAGAAGCGGCGCGGCGTCGCGTGGCCAAGACAAGACAAAATGGAGCAGGAGAAATATTTATACCAGTAAATAAAATAAAATAATCGCGGCTTCCCTTTGTACAATGATGTTGGTGTGACCACCAAGCTGAAGGCAGCGTTTACTTGAACTTGGTAAAAAAGCTCAAGCGGGAATTGTCTTCGCGAATTTCGTTGCCCGTCGAATCGTACTGTGGAGCCGAGTCGTTGCCCATAAACCACTCAGAGGAAGGAGTAGCCGAGCCAGACACAGGGGCATCCGACGTCGTATCGGCAATCGAAACAGCGTTGAAATCCTTCCACAATTCGTCAGCTTGCAACGACATGTCACTTCGGGCCAAGGGAGACTTGATGGACGACGCGGACGAGACAACGCCTTTCGGGGAAGTCGATGTCGATGGGTCGGCTTCGGTGGAAAACTTCATAAGCACCTCAATCGCATCTTGCAAACCAGAGTATTCCAAGCCATTGTCCAAATCATTGTGGGGGGAAGAAGCGAGGGGAGACCGCTTGGGTCCAATTGGGTTGGTTTTTGTAGGATACATATCGCTGTTGGAGCGCATAAAATTAGTACGACCGCCTTCGGCGCCGAGCCATGACTGGGGAGATCCAGGGCCACGAAGGGAGTTGAAATCGGGGCTGTAGATACCGGGTCCCATTTCCGCCGAAGTAGGCGAAAATTCTGGCGCATACTGCGAGTTGAGGAAGGACGAGCCATTTTGACCCGTGGGGGAAAGCTCATTTTCTTGAGTAAGGCCACCGCGGAACGAGTTCTTCACATTTGGATTGTACACTTCCTCTTCATGAATGAATCGGCAGCGGCTTCCATAAGGGCAGTGTCCGGATCCCCAGTAGGACTTGCATTTAGTTGTCTTGTACTTGGGATGGCGCAAGACATGACGGAGTTCCGGGAGTCCATGGGCAAACTGACACTTGGCACCGTATCTGCAGCTGCCATATTCGGAGAAGCGTTTGCAAAGTTCAGTCTTGTAGAGAGATGGCTTTGCATTGTTCTTGGGACTGATGACTTGGCCGTTAATCGTGTAGTGTTCGTCCTGGAGGCCGTCGTCAAGATAATGGGAATGGGTCAAATCCAACGAGTGCGAGTGTTGGAGTTGGAGTTGGTACGATGGGGCGTGCATGGTATGGTTGGCAAGATCAAGGTATTCAGGGTCAACATCAGCGTGGTGGTTGTTCATCAAACCCATGCTGAGCCGTCTTTGTTGATGCGAATGATCCATAGCCGTCACTAGCATCCTCTTCCTTCCACCTGCCACACTACTGAAAACGCAAATGAAAAAATGAACAAATTGGACCCCCAACCTCTCTCCCACACTAAAAAAACCCTTGCAAGGGAACAGTATACTAAAATCAAGTCGAATCCTACAAAGGAGAAAAAATGTTGACCTTCTTATACTTGAATAATGTATGTCTGGCTTCGAAATCTATTCTATCACATTCCCTCCACCAATCTTTCCGTACACTTGAACGTACGCTCGCACATCTATTTGTATATTTTACGACAAATTACATTCCAAATTTTGTACGTACGAAATTGTATGACATCGAACATACGAATTGCCCAATGAACTTGCTCGTTGCATAATTTTTTCAAAGAATACGAATTTCAAGTCAAATTAATTATTTTATTTTCACGACGACCATGACGACCAAAGTATACAACGTGTAAGTTCGATGGCCATATCGATCGTGCGACATGTATTTCTATACATAATCTCATATATTTTGACCTTCACGACCACATGCGCCAGGATATGCTGGCATAAGGTCAACAGATGTTCCTAGCTTCAAGAAAACAATTCAGTATTATCCGGATACTGACGAAGATATCCGTATAATGATCCGGATAAGTTCAAAACATCGAATTTTTGGCATTTCGAACAATTTTTCGAGATTTTCGAGAATGTTGGTGTCGGAAGCGCCCAGTCACAGAGCGTCGTCGTGTCGAGTGTCGTGGCGACGTTGGCGTTGACGTTGTCCCGCGCCACTCTTTGCGATGTCTCGATGCACCACACGCAAGTCGACATTTTGTTGGCGGCATTCCTTCCGAAGATTGGCAGTGACTTTTTCCGCGATCGTTACGCTACGATGGCGGCCCATTTCGCATTTCACACCTAGCGTGAATGTCTCGGCGTGTGAATCGACGTGGGAGCGACCCAGCCAGGTGCGAACTGCTTCCAAGCCAATCTGAATAAGGTCTTGCGCTGCGTCGTGGCGACAGACTTCGGCGCGTAGCTGTTTGTGTTGACCTGTTTGACCTGCGGCTCGCATTTGTCGAGGCGGGTTTGGCACCGAACGAGCATCAAGCACCGCGTTTGGCTCGGGCTGGAGAGGTCCAGTAGCGATTCCCAAAGGACACAACCGTCAAACTTCGTAGCGAAGCGCTTGCGTCGGACAAAGCGTCCAGATCCACATCAGCTTCCACATCGCGCATGGTTTTCAACGTAACCAATGAAACAAAGACGCGTAATGAGAGAGTGACGGTCGTGGATGCGGTCTGCCGCCAACCAGGCGACATGGAACTCGCCGCCTCAATCTTGGCATCTCCCGGGGAGTCATCGGCGCTGCAATTCTCAGCTAGAAAGAAATGGATGTCCTTGCCCTGCTCGCTGATTTTGTTGCCCATCCAGGCGCGCCAACGCTAGCTTTTGGACAGAACGCTAGTTCGCTTGAGAATGGCGGCGGCGGCCATGGCTTGTCCTCGCACGCGTCGCTAACCCTATCAGAGACCGGCACTGCATACACACAGGGCAAGAAAATACACTCCATTACGCGGCGGCGGCGGCACTCGCTTGGAACGCTTGCAGCGGCAGCCTTACTCATCCTTCGACGCTTCATCAGCTTCCATATCTGTGTCTTTGTTGTCGTCCTTCATGACATCTTCGTCGTCAGACTTTCCTTCATCGTTCTTGGAATCCTTTTCCTTCTTTTCATCATCGTCGTCTTCATCACGGTCCTTCTTGTCGCGGCTGTCACTGCGTGAACGGCTTCGACGACTGCTACGGCTTCGACTGCGGCTGGAGCTACGGCTGTAGCTGCGACCACGGCGAGGGCTATTGCTTCGGCTACGACCTTTCTTGGCTGTGTAATTGGCTTCTTTGACGCGGATCGTCGACGCTTCAGTTCGTGTCTTGAATTCCGTGTCGTCAAATTTCGAAATCGCACGTAGCATATCTTCCCTGTTGGTAAATTCGACAAAGCCACCTCCCTTTTTGTCTACCTTGGCAAAGATCACGTCGCCGATCTTGCGCATGAAGTCCTTCAAATCTTGCCAGGCACAACTGTCAGGCAAGCCCGTCACTGTGACCGAATATTTGCCGCTGCCCATCAAGTTGCGGCCAAATCCTTTGCTGTCTCGCTCGCGATCGCGGTCGCGGTCACGATCACGGTCACCCCCACCGCCAGATCGTCGTCCACCGCCGGTTGTGCGCTCTACACGCAAACGCTGTCCGTCAAATTCGTATCCATCGCGTCCTCGAATAGCATCTTCGGCGTCGCGGTGATCTTCAAATTCAATGAAAGCATAAGCTGGAGGTCGGCTTGGCTGCTTGATATCAATGTCCCGGATACGTCCGTACTTGTAGAAGAGATCATCAAGTTCGCGCGTGCGCACATTCATTGGCAAATTGCCGACATACACGCGGGTTCCGCCCATCTCTGTTGGAATCGAAAAATGTGTGGATGGACTTAATGTTCGACTCGTGTCCGGATAATAATAATCCGGATAACATTCGATCTTCGGAGATGACGGTTGGGAACATGATGGAAAGACAACGCAGGGCAGGAGAAAAAGACGGCGAAAGAAGATCACATCAACGAGTTGCCGGTGCAAAATGGAGAAAAGTATGTGTCCAACAACCTGGGTGAAGAAAAAGCTGTCCAAACGAGCCGCATAGCTCTCATAAACTCATTGCACTGGATCCTGCAAGGTCGGGCTTCTGCCAGGCAACCCGAAGGCAATCAAGTGAGAGCCCTCGGTGCGTAGTTCTTATGCGCTTTATCAACAATCTTGCGCAATACTTGAGTGCAGGACTTACATATCTTCGTAGCCAACAATTGTAGGTATCCATTGTTGTCCTTGTCCATAAGAAAAAGCAAGCGAGCGAGCACATGAAGTGGGCAGTATAGCGACACACGTTGACGACAGACCTTGGAAAAATAAAACTTCAAACCTACTCATAGCTCAACATGGAGGAGATAATTTATTCAAAACCATCGCCGCTGTGATAAATAACTTTCTCGGAAAAGGTCAAAGAATAACTTATTCATCGCTAGAATTAGACCACGTAGCTTCTTCATAAGGGTGTTAATTAACGTACCTTAGTGCTAGAACGTCTCCAAAATGAATCAGGTAGTCCACAACAAAGAGATTGAAGGGATGGATTGCACAGCGTAACCTATTTTTTTTATATTTGCTTAAAATAATTTACTCGTCACCACATGCAATAAAAATAAATTATTTTTGCCACTAAAAAATATATTTTTGAAAAAGGTTATTTTTTTCCAAGGTCTGGTTGACGATGTATAGCGTACAACCTGCTAATGATACGAGTGCGCGATTCGTCGACTACTGAACGCAAGTGCCAACGCGAGTACTCGAAGGCCGTGTTGCAGCGCCGCAATAACACTGAGATGGAGCAGATTCGAGACGAAGGAATAGTCTAGGAAGGTGTTCTTGATCTTGCATATTCACGTTTTCCAGAGCATTCACAAGCTCTCGCACAATGGTCAATCACATTGCATAGAGCACATCAAGCTCGCTCGACTGGTCCTTGTTGCCTTCCTTGATCCTTTCTGCTTTTGAAGCTCGTTTTAGCGATTGACGTTGTTTTGGCTTGGCCTCCGTGTACGTGATAGCTCGCGACTGGAATTGTGGAACGCCGGTCTCCTTTCGTATTGCATGGAGGGAGATCTCATTGAGCTCGGAGTTTGAAACAGTTGAAACGGTTTGCTGCTTCGACATGAAAGGAGTCGTGCCGGACAAAGCGGTGGTGGACTTTGTGACCAAGCAAGCCTCGTTGGCTTCGAAACCACACCAGCAAGCATCACATGAAGCCAATCTCTTCGTCCAACTGCACGATCCACCGCCGATCCTCAAACGGACAATCCCAACACCATCGTACGCTAAAGGCATCGTGTCGCCACCAAAAACACGCTTGAACTTCTATCTTGACCAACGGCAACAAATCCAAACCCATCAGCCAACATCGATCGTATGGACACCACAGAGTCCCACGACGCCAAGGCCAGTCACAGTCGCGTCGTCGCCGCGGGATAAAGCGCCGTTGGTCCGCAAGCGGCCTGTAGTCAATGTCAATTCGCGGGAACATCTTGAAATCAGGGCGTGCATGCTCTCCCATCGATATCGTTTCAACATCCATGAACTCATGAGCGTGGAACAAGACTACCGGCAGTCCGTAGCACAAATGCGGCAACAGCGTCAGCTTTCGCTCTCACCCGACACGACATGTGTCCAGGAGACAGCGCGGCGGAAAACCCAATTCTTGCTCAATCATTTCTTGGGTCTTGATGACACGTACGTAGAATTTCTCACGACTTGCTGTCTTCACGATCGTCTAGAGTCCAACCAGTCGAGAACGACAACAGCCAGCAGGTCCTCTACGATGTTGTGGACGAATGGTCACTCCACGCGGACGCATCAGTTCAAGAGGTTGAATCGCTTTGGGATTCCATCACAGCCCACGTTGAGAAATCTTGTACTCCAGTCTTTGGAACTCGTTGACATAATCTTCTTTTTGTAGATGTCCTTCAGACTAATGTCATGGAGGCTTCCATGCATCCTCTGGCTGTTCAAATTGCCCTGGACTGTCTTGGCAGCGTAGCATCTCGCCTTCCATCGTATTCAAGATTGCTGATCGTGCTGAAGACAATATTGGAGCGTGCCGCATTGGTTCCAACTGATACTACCACCAAAGCACCCCGCGAGCTCTTCCTGGACAAACTAGCTCAGACGCAACGAGCTTTGGAGGAGTGCCAAGCCCAATTAGCAGCCTTGGAAGCTAAAAGTCGCCGCGATCCACTTGAAAGGATTGTCGCTATCGTCCAAGGAATCGAGGTAGCAAGCCAAAGTGTTTAAAGTGCCCATGGCCGACTAGGACGAATGCAAGAGGCACCAGCTTCTCGTCAGTGCCATAGGACAACTCTTGCCACAATCAAGGCCTGGAATTGAAGTGATAAAAGCAGCAGCAGCTCATGCGTCCATTCCCGACCAACTATCAGTGGTTCAGTCCATCGTCAAGAAGCGGTCTTTGCATGAGATGCAACCAATTCTGATGGCAATTCATACCAAACACAAAGAAGCCATGCCCATGTTTATGGAGGACCACAGCGACGCGATGGAAGCATTGGTTTTGAGCGATGGAGGACGCGGTATTCAAAAGATCATGGAAGCCAACGGTCCATTCTTTGCCGACTTGTATCTTCGGGCGCCATCGCTTCTCAATCATGCTTTTCAGGTTTGTTGCTGCTACGATTCTTTGGTACTAATCGATGCCAAAGGCACAAGGACCATTGCTTGGGCAACTTGTTGAGCACCATCGATCAACTTTTGCAGACTACTTGAGCCAACGGCACGATGTCTTTTTGCAAATACTCTTGAGTGCTCTCAAGGACAATAACTTGGTTGAGCTCCAGAAAGGTCTTTGGAGGCTCACAAGTTGTCGCTGTAGCTCGCCCTTGAAGAATATTTAGTCAAGACTCCCAAGGCACTACGAGATGTTTTGCTCAATCGCCCCAACATTCTTTCAACTGCAGTGAAAAGTAGCCCTGGCATTTTTTCGGGTATTTTCCTTTCGATGGCATTGATAAAACAATTCTTGCATGGCTAGATTTGCTCATGAATGCCAAGCCTGTCTTCCTTCGTGTTATCACGGATGTACCAGAGCACTTGATAGCGGTTTTCACATCAAATCCAGCCGCGGTGGGCACAATCTTTGCTGCGTCTGACACGTTGGGCCCTGTGCTGGACAATTGTCTTCAGGTATTCCATTTCAATCAGCTGTGGCTTTAATTGTTGAATTCGCAAGGCTCTGAGCAATTATTTGGAAAAATCCTCCGACGCCATCATGGACATTGCGAATCGAAAGCCGAAATTGCTCGCACAAGTCTTAACAAAATGTCCCGACCTTCTAGTCGAGCCACTCGAGGCCAATCCGACAATTGTAGCATCCATGCTGGCTGCCAACAAAGACCTCATCCGTGCAATTCCATTGCACGAGATCGACGTTGGGCCAGTGCGATTGCTGAAAACCTCGATAGCAACCACACAAACTGGTACGTCCTTGGTCTTTACTTTGTGGCTTCAAGGATGTGAGGACAGAGGGAGCGCCAATGCAAATGCAGGTCGCAAGTGGAGCCAATCGACTCAAGAAACGCAACAATGTGCTTGTCCAAATCGTCAAAAAGCGCAAAGTCAATCCCATGAGCGAGCAAGATGTCTTGAAAGAGATATCCAAATTGTACGCCAAGAAAATCGCATTCGATGAGATTGACGACCGGGCCGGCCTTGATCGATACTCGCTCGCAGAATTGACGCAAGTTTGTTCTTGTTGATAGTCTCTTGTTCACAAATACTTGCTTCCATGTAGGATGTATACGTCCAGGAGTTAGGGCTCAAGAGCACAGCGCAAAAACGAATAGCGAGCTTGGTCGCGGGTCTCAAAAAGGTAGAATTCCACCTGATAGCCAGCTCTGGATTCGACAATAATTCCTAGATGGACAAGGACAACACACGGGCGCATTGGTTTGGCATTCTTCTTGGAGCCACTGCGGAGCTCTTCAATGCTCAAGCGATCGACGTCTTTCTTCACGCCTTAAGCTTCTTGATTCCACCAGGAGAAGTAGAAGCGCGACTTGGAGATGGCTCCCAACCTTGTTTGGTAATTTCACCGCAGTGAACTCTAGATCGTGTTAATTTTGCCACAGGTTCCATTAACGCTTGCAAAAGAGCTCGCCATGCACGTCTACGATAGCTCTGTGTCAATGGACATGCGCATCACGCTTCAAAAACGCATCATGGCTCTTCCATCCATTGTCAACGTCGCAAATTCAGACGCAACTGACGTCCAGCTCTTGATCAATGTTGACTTGGTGATGGACTGCGTAATGTCGTTGTGGTACGAGATCCGAAGCAGGTACATCAGACCAAGATAAAATGGGAATATTGACTTTGGCGTAGCATTGACAATGAAATGACCAAATTGTTTGCTGGAGCAGACGAAGATGGCAACGGGGTCTTGACATACCAAGGTGGGATCAATGTCATTAGGCAGATAAATCTCAAATGTTGCGTAGAGTTTGAGACCATGATAAAGAAAGTCGACGCTAATTGCGACGACCGAACCATTATGCGCATCTTCAATATGTGCGGCGAGGAGAACGACCAAGGCGAGCATGAAATCAAACCGGTACGAAAGTCACGATGGCTTGTCTTGTTGACATTTGTCTAGTCGGATTTTGCCACAGTCATGCAAGCGTACCACATGAACAAGCAGGAAGTTCCCCCCATTTAATCAAGAGTGCAGCGTTTGCTCTTTGTAGATAGATAGCAACATCATGCGCTCGAACTCTCCATAGCTCACCTACAAAAGGGCGGCAATAAAGTGCAATCAACACACTTGACTCAACCTTGTCGTCGTGGTTCACGTCCGCTTCCCGAAATAATTGAAACACGACATGGCGGGGCATATGGGGGACAGCGACTTGACAAATCTAAAACCATGATTAATGAACTGTGGCCAACTGCAGGTGGAGACAGCACCTTTTCGAAGTTTTTCCACGAAATAAATCCGCTTGAATCAGTGTCGAACGCCTTGAACCATCGGCGGATCGTTTCAGTCACATCCACATTCTCCATGCGTCGACTCATTACTTGAAGGAATATGTCTTGATCTATTCTCATATCTTTGTACTGTTCCTGAGGAATATTGAAGAGCTGGACGAGAACAAGCTACAGAAGGATGTTGAGGTCAATTCTGGAATGGTGGATACCTTTGTTGGCGTGCTTCCAAGCAAAGCTGTGACCGCCCATTTTACTTCATCCTTTATTAGGTACCCTGCATATATACATTAATTAAGTGTTCGCTCCCTCATTTTTACCTTTCTGGCCCGAGTCATACCGCCGAAAGCATTCCAGCACCACCGCCATATCCGCGCGCATCATGATTGACGAAACTATCCGGATATGTGACTACCCAATCCTTATCCGGAGACACAATTATCCGGGCGTTATCCGGAAGGATTCTGTCAATCAATGCAAAAGTGGACATCGCTGTTGGACTTGTTGATCGAGAGCATAGATCCCTTGCACACTGGCAATATGCGTGTGTGAATCAGGATTCAAACGAGGCATTGATTGACTCGCAAAGGCGCATTCATTGCATTCGTTGTGGTGTGTGATCCCAAGGTGTCTCTTGGTTTGCACCCATATCTTTATAAAATAATACAGGTTATTGCATCATAAGGTATAATCTCAAAAGGGGATATCTATAAATTGTCTCTTTTGAACATTCAAAGCATTTCTTCCATGGCTTTCATGCAAAACCGTAATGTCACTGGCACCGTAGCTGCATTTGTATTGCAAAGGACGAATGATCTTGCAGCTCAAGCGAATACTGCATTGGAAGGAAAAACAACTCTCACAATTAATACAAAACTGTATAACTTTAATAGTTATAATATTAAGTAGGTATACTAGAGCATCTCTCCTTTTCCGACTGAATTTACCGCAACGTGTGGTCGGATCGTGTTTTGCCAACTGGACGGTTTACACATAACGGAACATTACAAAGCTCGCTGGTGATGGAAATGGAATCCAACTGCACGGTTGATCGTGGCCTTTGATGGTTCTTCCAGTTCGAATTCGCATTCTCAGAGCTTGCGTTCACGAATACTATTAATAGCATGCACAGAGGGCGGACATGCTCAAGATGAAGATTTTCTGGCCAGTGTGGCATGAAGTCAGCATGTTGACGACGGTGATGTTCCCAGTTCCAACTTGTGGCCAGAACAGGAGGGGTGTCACTCATACAAACTTCAAGTATAACTCTGTCAGACATGATCCCCCGTTCAGCAGGCCGACGGGAGAGTTTTTGAAATGTGATATCACGAAAACCCGATATACGACGGACGACCAGAGATATTTTCAAATGTGACATCATTGATTCTCCGGTCGCCTATCATTTCATTGGTAGAAAACAAGTCTAGACACTGTATTGTTGAGTGAGTGGACCATCCTAAGGGGAGAGGTTAAAGCTAATAAAAAGAGCTTGCATGCGTGACTAGGGTAGAGAGAGAGGGGAGTAGTCAAAAGCAAAACTTTCCAATTTAGCGTTGAATATATCCTTAAGTTTGGGTGAAACAGTTAAATCGCCAATAAGTTTGCGGGGGGTCCATGGCTCTGTTGAAACCCCGCACATTCAATTGCCCTCGCCAATTCCAGCCAACGCTAGTCGCAGCTTGTGAGCAACCGAGCAAACCAACCTCCTTGCCAGTTATGATTACCATCTCCCCCTGCGGAGTACTGTGGACTTTCAACCCATAGCAGCGCTTTCCCATTTCCTTGATTCACGTCTCGATCACATAAAATCTCCATGCGACCTCAAACCTTTCCACCACCCCTCTTTCTTGCGGCGAGAAGCTCGGACTTTACTGGTCTGACATGATATCAATACAGCTGGAGCTGCATATTTTCCGGAAAATATCCGTAAGAATGATCTCTGTTGGTTAAATTATGGTATAGTAGAATGAAGTCAAAATATTGTCCGGTCAATATTTCCTGAGCTGTGATAGGCTAAAAACATTTTTATATGATGAAACCTATAGTATACTTTATATAAGTCAAAATGATAACCGACCAAGTTTATGATCCCACAGTCAAGTATAGTTAATCATGATTGGCAGACGACGGGACGTTTTCTTAAATGTGATATCATACTTTCTCCGGTCGGCAATAGTGACACCCCTCCTGCGAGAACAATGATCGCACCCCTCTTGTGAATACATGCCACTCTCGCCCCTGCAAAGCAGATGTCGCTTCGGATACGTCAAGGCACAAACACGATGGGATCCTCCAGCGTCCATCGACTGTCTGACGAATACACACAACACACCAGGGGTGCTAACTTTGTGCACCCGACCATGTCTATATGATGGGCATGTTGTCGTTGCGAATATCGCCCACATCTCGACGGAAGAGGCGATGGCCTTTGGCCTTTGTTTCAAGTCGCAAATGAGTCATTGGACAGATCGGTCGCTGGTCAAACGTTCTGGTTGTTTCTGGATGGGAGTAAACGTGGTTTGCACCTGTTGCATGTAGAGATGACATCATTTTGACGCCATCGGGATTAGTTCTTTTGTCGCAAACTGCAAGATGTATCACTTGGATGATTCTCTTGACTTCGACTGAACACGGAAGAAACATCCCGCTACATTACCACGGGCGTGGATATCCCCACTGGACTTCGAAATATAAGTGTCGAGATGCATCTTGAACTCTTGTCGAACAATTGCAACTTGCTAGAGCGGTCGTGTCAAACAACTCCACCTCTCTCTCTCCCCCTTGTCACTTTAAGTTCATCTACACGCTCAGCTTCTACCGTGCAGATGAAACAGGACGCCTCTCAAAAGAGAAAAATGCATGACCACCCTTGGGAATCAAAAGCAGATGGACACAACCTACAGTCAAGGCCCACGGTGGTGATTTTCATGTTGTACTTGCGCGCACTGGTAGACGGGGAGACGGTGGCCGCCAAGAGAAAACGACAATGGGATGCACACAACTTTTGCGATTTTGATAAGTTGCTGCTGGAGAGAATATCCCACACCGAGAGAGAGATCTGGGGGAGGCGACCAGCTTAGCTTGGATGCTATAATTTCGAAGTCCAATCGCCACCCGCAGCCATGTCTCAATGCCTTTCCTCTGAGTCACTCGCAAATGGACGTATGAGGGGCGCAACGTTTTCATCCAAACCATGCTGACATGGTCAAATTTCCTCCACGTCGTCCGAAATAGTCTCCTTGAATCAGTACATTGAATATTCCTGTCCAACATCACACGCATCTACAACTCCATATTCGTTTCCAAACCACCATATCCATCTTTACACCTCTTGGTATTGCAAAATGGCTTTGATATCGTGGTGAATTGCATGTCGTATCGTCCATAAGCTGCGGGTGACATGTCCGTAGACAACTTCAATAAGGCAATTTTGTGATTGCGGATAAACGAGTCATATCAGACATACGGAACGGTTGGACCAAACGTTGGATGCAGCAATCTTTCGCGTCCCGAAATCTTCGAAATCGTGTTGACGTAAAGATGCAAATCGCATTGGAGCTATTCGCCAGCGCCAGGAGTCGATTCCAATCTTGAATTCAAAGCATGCCGCATTGACGCGATGCGACGGCGTTTCGGCGGCGGCTGGTCGGTCGCGGCAGTCCGAATAAACCTCCCGCGAACGAACCAATCATCCGGATAATGGACCATGTGCTGGCGCCATCCCACCGTGCATGGGCTCACCGTGGATTGTGGAGCTCAGTTACCTTTTCGCTGTGTCGTGCGCATGCTACTTCACGTGTCGACCGCTCCGTCAGACGCTACGTTTTGCGCTGTTATCCCTTGCAAGAGATTCGCCAAAGAGCGTGGCTTGTGCCTCTTTCACGCAGCAGGGGCCGAAGCAAGTTGTCTTCCCTACAGCTCGACGACCAACGTGTGGCAAAACCTCTTGCAGTATCTCCCCAAGTCGTCTCCAGAATCACCCGTGAGCCCTGCGAGCACTGTCTCGTCGCCATCGTCGTCGAATACGATGACGATGATGCGTCCGAACCGCAAGCTGTGCCATATTGACGACTGCAACAAGCGAGCCAAGTCGGGTGGCCTCTGTATCGCCCATGGTGGTGGCAAACGTTGTGCCATTAAAGGATGCATGAAGAGTGCGAAAGAACGGGGCTATTGTATCTCCCACGGTGGTGGCAAACGTTGCAACGCGGATGGTTGTACAAAGTCGGCTCTATTGGGTGGGTTCTGTGCCCACCATGGAGGTGGTCGTCGTTGCGGCGAAGCCAAATGCTCCAAGTATGCTCTCTCCGGTGGCTTTTGCATTGCTCATGGTGGTGGCAAGCGTTGCAAGTTTGAACCCTGTCCAAAGAGCGCAGTCAGTGGTGGTTTCTGCGTCGCCCATGGCGGTGGTCACCGGTGTGCAATGCCAGGCTGCATCAAAGGCGCCGTCACGGGTGGTCTCTGCATCAAGCATGGCGGAGGGAAGAAGTGTTTGGTCACATCTTGCCGCAAGAATGCACGGACCAAAGGGTATTGCTTTACGCATTTCAAAGCCATGGAAGTCCACGGGGGCATTGAACTGTAGCCTACAGGTAGTAGTCGTGCTTATTAAGTTATTTAACAAGATGATTGTCGTTGATACATGCCGTCGTCGTTCGAGAGCATTATGCAATTCGCAGACGAGGGCATGTGTACACCATGTCGTTCATCCGTGGCTCGTCAAAGAGGATCACAGTAATGGATGAGAGAAGCGCTGCTTCTATACGAACCTACCATCTTGTACAATCTACACCGCCGCCCGCCCGGGGTGGACGGTTTGGTTGCATCAACAACATGCAATCCATCCTCTAATTCGAGCCATTCTCAATGGAATATGCCTGGCGCGCTATAGCCCTCTGGAGAGCTCGTCATGTCTGCAGTAGACGCTCGGACTCTTGCCATGGTTTGTATGAACGCCGAAAGAACGCCGAAAGAACGCCGAAAGAACGCCGAAAGAACGCGAAAGATGGCGGAAGACGGGTGGATCGATGGTGTCCAAGTGTATCGTGACGATGGGTTCGCTTCGACAACGATTGGGCTGGCCCGTGGCGAGAATGACAAAGTGACCACGCGGACACACACACAGATGAGAGAGACAAAATGATTTTTTCCTTATTGGGTTCATCGCACCCAGTTCGACTGGACCATGCTGTCGGCCGTTGAAAATCACTCTTTGTCGTCATCGTGACGCTGCGTAAGCCACGCAAATGCATCCATGTGCCGCTAGACTGACGATCGTGACTTGATTTGGCTATCGCCAGCAATGTCCGACGATTGTCGTTCGTGGATATTCCAATCCCGCTCAGCCAGAATTCCAAGGGGGAAGTCAGTCCGACCATTCTCTCTCGAAACATGGGGGGGCGGTGCTTAGTAGAATGTACTACAGTGCCCATAGCCAGAGAGAGGCAGACGGAGCTCGAAATAAACATGAGCTGGCTTGCCTTTGGGGAGGCTCTCACCCAACTTCCCCCCCCCCCTGCGTCATCGAGAACTTGGCAAGTGTTGGCGTCTTTACTGACTGGTTTGTCTTCAGTGGCTTCGGAAGACACGTGGCATGGAGAACAACATGACGGAAGCAAAACTATCGTTATTACATCATGCCTTTGAATAGGTTAGAGGGTGGCCTGTTGGAAGCGCATCTCCTCGATGGCTTTGGGCGTCAGGGCCTTACTTGGAGCGTTTGGTCCAGCTTGTCAAGCTATACCACCAGCACAAGAGCAAAAGGCCAAAGGCTGATAAGGCCAAGTTGATCCAAAACATGACGCGGAATGAAGACACGAGCGCCGGCACGACTGGAAGCACGATACGACTGCATGACCCCGCGGCGCCAAAGATTCCCATCCAAAGACCTTGTGGCCTCGACCCCAGACTGCGCGAGAAGGCCGACACGGAGACGGCGGTAAGAAGAGGCCCCCCGATGCTCCATACAAGGTAGATGCCAGCGCAAAAGAGAGGCCACTGGAGGGGATTCTGGGCAAGGAGGAGCCCATTGCCAAGGACAAACATGGCGAGGCCAAGTAAGAGCCACAGTTCATCCGCGAGATGGCCAAATTCGACCGCCGCATACGTCAACAAGCCCAAGACGCCCATCGTGAACTCAAAGGATGCCGCAGACCTGACGGCATTTCCATAAGCGCTGGCATGATCAAGATGAACGACTTGAACATGCAGCGTTACCAAAATCGTCTCGAAGACCGCGATTACACCGCGTCCGACTACGTTGAGGAGCACAAAAATCGCCACGCCGCTGTAAAATTGACAAGACAACTCCGGTGCGTCTTCTGTAACTTGTTTGATCGCATCGAGCTCCGTCTTCTCTGGCGCTTGCTCGTCTTTGCTTGGAGCATCAGCTGCCGTGATGGAGCAATCAAACGCAAACCACATGGCGACAAAGGAAGCGGCATTGAGAACCACCAGGATGTATCCTGGGGCTGTAAATGCTGTCAGATGGAGATTCCCGACGATTTGTACATCGACGTGGGCAAAGAGTCCGCCAAGGCCAGGCGAGAGCGCGTAGCCGACAAAGACAACAAGCGCAAGACGGTTCAAGCAGAGAAGGCGCAGTGATTTCGGCGTCAGCACTGCGATATTCGCACGGCAAACACTGAGACTTCCAGCGCCGACACCAGTGACAAAGCGACTCAAGAGCAGCATTGGGATGGCCAATGTTGGAGGCATTGGTAATACGTAGAGGAGATTTCCCAAGACGGAGATCGCAGCGCAGACAAGATGGACCGTGCGAAACGAGACGCGGTCGCAGAGCCAGCCGAGGAAAACAGACGCCACAAGCCGTCCAACGCTAAAGACTGACGTGGCATGGCCCATGTCGGAAAGTCCGCCGCCAAGCGATTCGCAGTAGAGGAAGAGTGTCGGGAGGACCAAGCCGCGCGACGATTCGGCAGCCAGTTGCGACGCGTAGATTAGCATGAGCTGGACGTGCCATTCCGAGACACGGCGAGGTTTCTCTCTGTCCGTCGATGCGTCGTCCACGAGGACATACGGCGTCGTCGTGTCCATGAAAAGACACGGCGCAACTCCTTCTCTGGAGTTTCATGTTCGAATCCGAACAGGACGAGAACGAACGACTGTCGTCGGATCGTGATATCAGGATGATAACTCATGGTGTTCTTCCGATCAACTGCCGTTGGATTGTAATATCCGGATAACGAAAAATGACGTGGCACGACGAGAAACAAATTGTATAGATTAAACGAGGGATTCTTGAGACTGCGCTGGAAAGATCGCGACGAGTCGTTTCCATTCCGACTTGGCACGGGAGATGACGAGAGAATACCAGACGAGCAAGATGATCCCGACGACGGAGAGGATGGCACCGAGCCAAAACATGGGCAGAAAAGTTGAAAAGAGCGCAGGGAGCAACGGCAAGACGATGCGACTCACTGACGCCGTGGAGCCTAAGAGGCCCATCCATGTGCCTTGTTGACGACGACCCAAAATTTTGGAAAAGGCGGCGACAGACACGGCAGTGAGCAACGGACTCCCGACGCTCCAGATGAAAAACAATGAGAGAGAAAGTTCCCAAAGCGACAATGGCCACTGCAAGAAGAGCAACGCATTCCCCAAGGCAAGAGAGCCCAAGCCGATCAAAAGCCAAGTCGTGTCGGAGATAGCAAGACGAAAGAACTCAATCGCCAAGTAGGATAGGAGGCCTAGGAGGCCCAGTTGGAACTGGAACGTCGCGGCCGATTCCGCAGCCGTCGAGTTGGACAGCCCCGTGACTTGCAAGTAGAGAGGGACGTTGATCGTTTCGTAGACGGAGAGAACGCCACGGCCGATGACATTGAGGAACATAAAGACAGCGACGCCGAAATACACGAGACGCTGGGGGAGTTCGTAGCCAGAGTCACGGGATGCCGTCATCTTGCCGCGGGAGCGGTACAACGGCGCATCGCCTTGGTCAATCGTGTCGTCGTAGCCCACGGCCATGAGGCAAAGCATGATGAAATTGAGACCAGCGAGGAGAAAGCCAGGAGCTGTGAGTGCATCGAGATGCAAATGGAACAACGTAATGTCGAAGCCAACCAAGATGGATCCAAAGCCAGGCGTGAGGGCATACCCAAGGAACACTACCATGCACAGGATCGTGATGTATTGGAGTCGTTGGTCGACAGAGGTCATGCGCGCGACGTCTGCGCGGCACACACTTCGATTTCCAGCGCCAAAACCAACAATAAACCGGCTTAATGTCAGCACGCCCAAGCTGTTGGCCACGCGGCGATCTGCCATGACGTAGACGAGGTTGCCAATGACACCAAAGAATGCTGAGAGCATGTAAACCGTGCGGAACGAAACGCGATCACAGAGCCAGCCGAACGCCATTGAAGAGACCAATCTGCCAATGCTGAAAACGGACGTGATCAAACCCATGTCAACGAGCGTGCCGCCGAGCGATTCGCAGTAGAGAAACAGCGTCGGCAGGACCAAACCACGCGAAGATTCAGCCGCAAATTCGATCAAGTTGATGAGCGCCATTTGAAATCGCCATCGAGTCGTGCGTGGCGATCCGTTGAACGCAATGTACTCGTCGTCTTCGCTGAGGCTCGTGCTGCTGCTCTGGTGTGGAATCGTCTTGTAGTCGACGTGCAAGGCAGCCATGACTGCAGCAGAGGGCAATTGACAAAGTGAACATCTCCGTCAAGCACGTTGCTACAGTACACTTCGTCCCACTGGTTTGAGGGGTTGTCGCATCCATGCAGATGCCCTGGATTGGCCCACGGCGCACGACCGAGCCCCATCTGTCGTCGCCCCGCTTCAAAGGATGAATATCATGCCCATGGACGAAACATCCTTTGCTGACAATTGCGTCCGTTGACGTCACGCCGTGCTTGTGAAACGTCGCCGCCGCCTCACCATTTATCCGGATACGAGAACGATGACGTGGCAGCATGAATGATCAGTATACTACTCTTAACATTAAGATTAAAAATGAGGGTGCGTTTCTCTATCTCTACACGGGGGAGGCCAAGCTCTGTTCGAACTGCGTCTTGTCGTCCGTGACCAGGCGCTGATACCACACGAGCAAGACAATGCCGACGGCGGAGAGGACGCCGCTGATCCAAAACATGGGCACGAACGTTGAAAAGAGCGCGGGGAGCAACGGCAGGATGATACGACTGACAGACGCTGTGGATCCCAAAATACCCATCCAAGTACCTTGCTGACGCCGACCGAGGATCTTGGAGAAGGCAGCCACGGAGACGCAAGTGATGAGAGGACTGCCGACGCTCCAGATGAAGAAAATACCCGCGGCAAATTCCCAGTACGACAATGGAGACAACACCAGTAAGACGCCGTTGCCAACGACCAAAGCACTCAAACCGATCAAGAGCCACGTTGTGTCGGCAATGGAATGACGAAAGACTTCAATTGCCAAGTAGGCCAAGAGACCCAACAAACCCATGTTGAATTGGAAGGACGCGGCCGATTCGATGGCAGTTCCATTGGAAAACCCCGTGACTTCCAAGTAAAGCGGCACGTTGATCGTTTCGTACACGGAGAGAATACCACGACCAATGATGTTGAGCACCATAAAGACGCCGACACCAATGTACACCAGGTTGTTGGGGAGCTCATACGTGCTGACGGGGGTAATGCCAATGATTGCTTTCTTGGGTGTCGCTTCGGGGGCGTCGTCAGCCGACATGGTTTCGTCGTACAAGAAAATCATCAGGAGCAACGTCGTGGTGTTGAGGATTGTCAAGATAAAGCCAGGGGCAGTAAGAGCATGGAGATGGAGGCCCAAGATGTGTTTATCAACACCAACCAAGATACTGCCCATTCCAGGCGTCAGGGCATAGCCGAGGAAGACAACCATGCACAAAATCGTCATGTACTTGAGGCGTTGGTCAACCGACGTCATGCGCGCAACGTCAGCACGGCACACGCTTCGATTACCGGCACCAAATCCAACAAGGAATCGACTCACAAGCAGTACTTGCATGCTGCTGAACACATGAGGGTCGGCAAACAAATAGACGATGTTGCCCACGACGCCAAACAACGACGAAACAATATAGACCGTCTTGAACGTATAGTGATCGCACATCCAGCCAAACACAAACGATGAGATCAAGCGTCCGACACTAAAGACAGACGTGAGTAGACCCATGTCGACAAGTGTGCCGCCGAGCGATTGACAGTAGAGAAAGATCGTCGGCATGACAATTCCACGAGACGATTCGGCCGCAAACTCGACAAAGTTGATCAGGAGCATTTGAAACGTCCACTGCATCGTGCGGCGCGGCACGAGTACCTTCGCAGTCGGACTCACATCGCGTGGAATCGAGAGGTAGTTTGGCGCCATGGCAGTCGATTGGAAACTGGTCGTCTCGGTCGGTCGCATCCTCGGCGAATCCCTTTGTTCCAAGCGCTGTACTGTAGATTCACTGCAATCTGTGACAACCTGAAAATTGTATACAAAAAATCAGAATGAATCTCTGGCTCTGCGCGGCTCGTGACGATTAGTGGATCGCGGCAGATCCACCAATCCGAATCCAGTATCGCAATCTTTTTGACCAATCAGATTGTTTACACGTGGATCGAACCAATCACTGTCCACAAGCGACATGCCAGGAATAGCTGGCCCAAAATAGCAAGGCGGTTTTTAAAGCATGACACCACGTCCATTGTGCCAAAGGCCGTCGCCGGATGATGGGTTGGGTGGATGTTAAGAGGAGCAAATCGGGTCAGAGGACGGTGCCGCGTCGCGTGGTCGATGAAAGGGAAAGGTTGATTTTCACTGGAATCTTTCTTGGGTGCAGCCTTCACGGAGCATGGCGATGACTAGTTTGCGTCATCCCAAAATCCACGCCTGGGACCGCCATCGTCGACTTAAAGCTCCGAGAAACCTCCCGCGCATCCGCGATTCCGCCCGCGACAAATATGATTCTCAGACAACCTGTTCGAACACATTCCATCGCGGCGATTGTGCATACGTTTGAGACTTGTTACATCAGGGGGTCGTGTAGAAGATCGCCACCACGAGAATACTCTGTGAATTCGTCAACGAGCCAGATTCGCCTCGTCAATCTGTCGTCGCACATGGCAAGGCTGTCTTTCTCGTGAAGGATGCGAAAGGATCATCTGACATCCTGAAACGCCCCCACATACATACAAGCTACAGTCGTCAATACCATTTCATCCTGGTCAGGCCGCCCGACCAGAAGGACAAGCTGATGCTAACCTGGGAAAAAAGAATGAGATATACTAGTATGACACTTGGTGAAATGGAACTGAAAACAAAAATTATGTTAGGGCCCGTCTGGCAACCGAAAATATTACAATAAATAGGCCCAAAATGGCATTTTGAGGCCAAACTCAATAATTGAGGTCAAAATATGACCTTGATTATCTCCGAGAGTTTTGCACCAAATCCGATATTTTTGGTTGGGATATACTCACTGGAGGCTCCCAAAATGCCATTTTAAGAAAAGAGGTTTTACCTCCATTTTGAATGTTCCATAAATCGTTGATCCCATTTTTGCTGAAAATGGCATATTGATTTTGAGATTTTGCCAGACGCACCCTTACTCATTGTCTTTTTCACCAAAATTTGTATTTTTTACCAAAATCGAATTCGATTCCAAACCGATTCGACCATACTGAAGTCAGTAAAAATGGAAAGTATGGCAAAGGTCCCATATTAATTACACGTGTGTCTGGGTGTATTTTACGTGAATTTGGTAAATACTCGATTGTGATTGGCTGATCGATTTGCAGATCGATGTGAAAAATCGATACATTTCGGACCCCCCTCACAATTTCGAATGAAATTGACAATACTAGTAGGTACGAAAAGTCGTTCCTAAGAGAACAAAATACGATCTTCAAAGAAGTCGGCGACATAATTGGGACAGATCAGAGCCAGCATGGACTCATCACAATGGCATTCCACGAGAAAGGCCCAGAAATTGCCCTAAGTAGATTGAAGTTCAAGTTGGCGTCTCGTCAAGATGCGACCGACAACAGCTCAAGACCGTGGAACAATTGGCGAGACAAAGTGATGAATTGGCGATCGATAACTTTGAATTGGAACGCAAACTAACAATCTGTGATGGCTAGCTTTAGCATTGGAACGGAACGTTGGTCGCACGTCCCCCGAGACACTCAGTCGACCAAGTCGGGCCCATGTAGAGTAGTATAGAGACAAGACGGCACTGCATTCCCTTGCGTCCACAAAATATCGCTTGAGATATGCATCCTATACTATTACTAGTCAAGTTGGCCAAAAAATCGTTTAAACAACGCCTTGTTGATAACTTCGCGGACGTTCTCAGTGATTCTTGTGCTCTCAAACACATCTTAGTCCAGCATTCAGACATGGCCAAATCTTGCGTCTACCACACCGTTTCGTTTGAAAACCTTCCTTTCTGGAGGGCATTATCACGACACTAATTAACAGAGCAGTTGGACTTGGAGCCGATTGAGTACTGAGCTGGTTTTGTATGCCCATAGTTTATGGTCTTCCGTTTTAAAAGTAGATTGACGTGCTTCGTTATACTACTCGAGCACACCACTTGAGATGAGTGGATAGTTCATACTGCTGGAGTGGACTTACGTGACTCCGTTATCTTGCTCCATTCGATGCTGCAAGTGGCGCGTTTCTGACACTGTTTGGCCGACGTTAGCGGCGGTTCACGTTTGCAGTCGATTGGAAAATCATGTTGATTGGGCAAGGTTACATTTTATCCTAGTCTTGACCCGGTTTGGTTGTGTTTCGATTAGGACTTCCATATTACAAAATGGTTGGTCTTTACAGATTCAAAAATCGGATCAAACGCAGTAGCGATGACTGACTGGACTCGCGTGGTTGGTCTGCCCAGCAATACTGATGTTGCTCCCACCAGTGGCCTTGAGGCAGGTATCGAAGCCTGTGCGCCTAATGATCATGTGATCTCTGTATCCGATTACTTTAAAAGGCAAGCAGAATCACGCCGTGGTCGCCGTGCCGACAAAAATTGGAAAATTGTCGGTAGCTTTGCAAACTACAACGAGTCGAGGGATGCAGTACCTGCTGCAGTCGTGTACTCCCTCACGCGGACCGGTAACTGCAAGGTATGTAGAAGACAGCCTCGACACACCATGACCACGAGTTATCTGTCGTGTAAGTGCAGACAAGGCTGCACGAAGCGCGTTCGTATTTGGGAGTGCAATATATCCAAGAAATGCACTGTGGCAGCTTCTTGCGAACCAAGCGAGTGCGACGATCTTCATCCACGGCGCATGGCAAGAGTTGTCAGAGCATCAATTGACCCTCTCATTCAACTTGGCCTTACCCCAAGTCAAGCCCGCGGTGAATTAAGTTTCACAGTCCCCGAAGATATTCTGCCTACCCTTAAACAATTTCAAAATCGGCATCAATACGTCCGAACTACCCAAATTCTAGAAAACAGCAAGCCAAGTATTATGAGGGAGATTTTGCTCTCAAAGAGATTCGTGGCCGACATGAGTGACACTCAGTACTTTACGTTTGGGTACGACATCATTGGGGAGAGCCCTCAGTTTGGCATTGGTGGACCGGACGACCCATTTACAGTTGGTGTGACTACAAAGACGCTCTTGCGACAAATGAACCGTGATCCAGCGTCATTTGTATTTCATTGGGATGCTACCTACAAGATCAACAGTAAAGAATTCCCTGTGCTTGTTTGCGGAATCACAGACATTGCTCGGCAGTTCCACCCTGTGGCGTTTTTCATTATCAGCCGTGAGACTGTTGTCGAATACTCTTGGGCTATGAGAGAATTGATGGCTATTTATGAGCACGTTGTGGGCGGACAACTGAAGTTGCGATACATAATGTCCGATGCAGCAAAGGCACCCGCTTTGGCAATACAAACACTATACAACGATCTCGGAGTGGAGACGACGTTAATGTGTTTCTATCACTGTGTTGCAAACGTGCACAAAAAAGTGAAAGGATTGCCATTGCCAACAAAGAAAGCCGTGTTCAGTCACATATATCAATCAACTACACTACAGTCGCAGTCGCGCTGAAATGGACTTTCATTGGAACAACATTCAAGAAAAGTGGTCAGCCTACCCAGAGCTTGTCGCGCTGGAGTTCATCTCATACTTTTCGGATCAGTGGATCGAAAGTCCAGCATCGTGCTGGCAAATATTCCATACGCCGCAAGGGTTTGCAACGACAAATAATCCCTGCGAAACCTTCAACAGGATTCTCAAAGGTGCCAATTGCATACCATCCACGTTTTACTCTGTCAATTGTAGCAATTTATACTAAACGTACCAAACATGGAGTGTGTGCCAACGTCGCACTTCTAGGCGATATCGCCGTCGAATATTCCACGATAAAAGCTGCCACCTTCTCACTTACAGCTATGCCTAGCGCAAAGTTGGTGCAGCGCACAAAACGACTGATTTCATCGGCTCTGCTGCAAGCCGTGTCGACATCGGAGGTTGAAGGTATGGCGTTACCTGATGGGTAAATTCTCGTTCGTAGCATCGTTCCCCAAAATGCACTTCGAATGTCGTTTGCTCATCAGTATCGTCTACTTGGTTCAACTCGAGCTGAGGCTCAAGCTGCAACTGACGTGGGATTGATGTCAGCCCAAGACGAGGCTGACGCACGAGCTTACTACTGCAATGCCAATTCAAACAACATTCGCCACGAAATGATGTGTAGTGGTCACAACCAACCGTGGTATGGATGGCGTGTGCGAACTAATACCGGTGATCTCTACTGTGAATGTAACTACTACTTCAAGAACGCCTACTGCTGTCATCTTATCTTTGCACTGAAACAGCAAAACAAGGACTTCCATGGTTACCAACTACCACCCAGCACATTCCACAGTGCTGCTCGTCGACGGCTAACGCGATCGTATGGCCCAGTCACTCAACGCAATCGACGACTTGGTCGGTCGAGAACGGCAGTTGCCTCAGCGTTAACAATCCAATAATGTACATTTTCTGCGTTGCTTAGTCGGATAAAACATAATGCCTACAATAACTTGTGCCTCCGGAGCTCTTCGAGCAAGCTTTGTCCAAGCAAATTTTTGACACATCATCACAATGATTTTTTGCTGTTCTGTCCTCTTTGATGTCGTAAAGATGTGTCCGCTTTCAAGCAATTGACTTCATGTTATCAGCGTCTGGGTTGCAAGCTGAGATAGCCTGGTGTGGTGCTAAATCTGCGTCGCATTCGTTGTATGACCAGGGCCACATGCGTGTCGTCGAAGCTGCGAAGAGCGCACGGCCAAGGTTACCAAGCAGCCAAATGCCAGGCCATGTTGGGTAGTAGTCAACGTCCCCGATCGTCGTAAATAGATCGCTCCTTGTATTGTATGTTGCTGACTACACTACCACATGCAATACATTGTGTGATCGGTGTTGGGGTATAGTGGGGACAACAACGGGCATGTGGAGAGGTTATATGACTTTATCTCTCCTTTTAAGCATAAGGAAGGCTGTTGAGATATGGCAACATCGCGAGCACGCAGCAGCACGTTTCGTGCATGTACATGACTCGTAAAGAAGTCCTACTGCAGCCATAATGCACTTGCACCTGTAGTCAACAAGACACTTTTTAGCCCTGCCTTCATGACGAGTCCTTCTGTGTAGGAGGAGGAGACTTTTGACAATCTTACAACGTAAGAACTACGAGTCGCAGTACGCTGCGGCATTATCACGTGTTCGTAGTAACTCGACACAGCCTTTGTCATATAGACACATAACGATTCATAACTTGTCCTCAAAGCTTAAACAACATATCCAAAGTCTTACTTACTGCAGACTTGTCCTTCTTCACAGAGGCATCGTTTGCATGTAAGTACATTATGATGGCTTTATGTTGTTGTAAACTACTGCTGCAATTCTCTTAAACTCGACATTTCGCCGTCCTGGCCGGTTAGTGTCAACCGTAGAAGTTTTGAACGTTTACCTTTCTCTAGCTATGTAAGATTGACAACACAACCAACTCCCGCTACATGATATCGACTACTGCATCATATAGTATGCTTGGGCAGTCTACCTTGAGTCGGGAACGGATAGACGCTTGCTCTGACGTAGATGTATCGTTTGATATCATGACTTTTGTCTCTACTTGTAGCTTCTTTCTCGATTATGACGATGACAATGCAAACTGTTGTCTTTCGCACATTTTGTTGCGTATGGGAGAGTGTCATGCATACTATTCCGCGTCTGATTTACCTTCCTGGTACGCTTTTAGACCGATGGAATCTCAATGAAAGAGGCTGTAGTGCATACTCTTTCAGAAATTGATGTCTATTGAACGACTTTTAGCTACATCTTCACTATTATATGAGTCCCCACGTAAGCATATTGACATAGAATCACAAAGAAACAAAGATCTTTGCTTGAGTGAGCCCAAACAACTTTTGCCGGCACCTGACAAGAGAAATGCAATATGGTATAAAAATGGTATATTAAAATGAAAGTTGACTGAACAGGGGATTGAAACGGGGACCTTTGGCATACGAACTATGTACTCCACCACAAAGCTACTTTTCTGACGTCAAACTTCTTGCTATATATAAAAATCGTAGGTGTTTTGTTGAACTCAAAATGAAATTTGTGTCTCTTGGTTTTAGCTTTGATTACAAATGACATTTAAGTTTGAGAGTGAAATAGACCATATTTAAACCTATTCCACGTATACATATATCATGGTCATTTCCATAATGAGAAACAATATGATGCCAAATATTCTTTCATAGTGATTTTGACCGCAGTCATGACCGAGAAAACTTCATATAGTTCCGAAAAATATATCTGACTTGTTGATGGAATTTGCAAGGTGATCAACCTTGCTTATGAATATTGTTCAATTGAAAATAACTTCTAGTATAATTGGTTGTCTTTTTCTGTGATAACATGCTTGTTGCTTTCGAGACAAGGAAGGCCGTTCAAGACAACGACGTGCGCAGGATTACCTCCTGTCATTGAGTCAGTCACAACGAAATGTTCGCGGATTGTTTGCATTCAGGCTCAAAACAAGAATTCATTGTCAAATCGGTTGATTAAAATACACATTAAATTCCATTTTGTGTGTGGCGTCCTCCGTCTTTCGCATCATTGACATCAGTTGTCGGATCAAAGTGGCGTTGTTTGCTTCAAGCTTGGACTCAAGCATTGACTGTGTGACCACAGTCTGGGCACCAGAGGTGGTGCCGTGTTCCGAGGGTCTTCCCGATCCATGCGGCTGACGGATAGGATCCCCTCGGTAGGAAGACAGGGGAGGATATGGGGGTCCCCGGATCTCGCCTTCCTGCGTGTACCACGTAGGCGAAACAGGCTTAAGATGGCGAGCTTCGTCAAGAGGCGGTTGTTCTTCTACCAGGCGTAGTGGTTCTTCAGCATTGATCGTATTCGAGCTCATTGGAGGCTAAACCCGGTCTGGGGCTCCACTTCTGGGGAAGGTGGACGCACAAAGAAAGCACGCCCGCACAAGAATGTCTAGGTGACTGGTAATTTATAGAGCTTTCGACTCCGAGTTCGGGTACGATCGGGGCTTCCTGGATTTTGCAAGGGTCTGGAAGTGGGGGAAATGGGGGGTTGACTCTTCGCCGGCAACTGTCGCAGTTGACACGGAGCAGGCAGAGCAGGCGAAGGCAGAGGGTTCTTGTAGCTCGGACAAGAGGTGTGTCGCAGTTGACAGCAGGGCAGGGGCAACCGTAGATCGCCGTGAATGAAACTCGGACAATTCAGGGAAAAACTGGAGGTCGCCGCGAATGAAACTCGGTCGACCAACAACAGGACACGGACACTGGTGATACACGCGGCCGCTCCAACGATCTTCTTGGCGTCAACAACTTCACAACAAGAAAGCAGATAAACTTAGTGGCTCATACACCGCAAAAGAGGAAGTCTATTATTCGATTTAATCCTAATGGAAGCTAATCTAGTTTCTTTACACGTCGTGACACCGTGAGTGCACCCTTCTTGTCATCTTTGCTACTTGCTACTGCTCTTACTCACTCTTCTCGTCGACTGACTCTATAATTGTTTCGCTTGTCGTGGGTGGCCGTGGCTATAAGCCGCCTTCCTGTGAGTCAGTCGGACTGTTTCTGGTATCGCCGTAACTCGCCTCTTGGTAATGTTGTGGTTTTTCTATTGTTTTAATCGTTCCAGTGCTTCTCAAAGTTTTCGGGAAGGTTTGGTTGACAGATGAACGTGAGTTGCATAGTCGGGTTGGTGAGGCAAATTAGGGCGGCTCAGGGGTTGTAGGGGTAACGAGAATATTCGGGATTTCCCTGGATTTTCTTAATATATTAAACACAGTATAACACTATTTGGCTGCTATCAACCGATTAATAGTGTCATGTGCTGGTTGGGAACTGCAAATTGGAAACACATGTTCGATTGCTTTATTTCTTTTTTCAGGTTCGATTTATCAGACTTCAATGTTTTTTTAATGTGTTCTCCAAGCTGATCGTGGGGATGAATAACCCTCATCAGAAGTCAGACACCCACATGTTTGTTGGCTGCATGGTGGTTGCGCATATGCGCTTTTCCCAGGCAAGCTTTTCACGCTGGTCTCGCATACGAGGGGAATCTGCAATACGTGTCACTCGTGTATTCACAGGTCAGCGTGCAAGTAAACATGAAATTCTGCCGTGCAGTGCGCAGGAGAGACCTCAACTCATGTCCTCGTGCCTGAAGTTGTCGTTCGAGCCTGAGATATCACCACGTCCCGACCTTGCCGCGTCGTTTTTACCTCACTACTAGTAAATGTAGTACTACTAATAGTAATATTAATACTCCAAGTATCCTGACTCCTTTAACACCATTACACTATTAAAATCGTTCCCACGTTGACAAGACCGATGATATTCAAAATTAGTGTTAATCATTGGAAATGCCCCTTTCAGGTCATTGAGATTACTTTCAATTGTTCCCAGTGCGGGCTACGTCAGTTCTTGGCGGGAGTTGAGTCTTCGCAAATAGTCTTGCCTTGAGCTTTCGAAACTATTGCATGATGGGGTTATTCACGATAGGTTTGAATGGACTCGACACGGAAGTCATTGGACTACAGAGAAGACGATGGAAGATAGCTGCGATCTGTTCAGTCGCCAAGCCAGTTGGAGTTGAGCGTGCGAGTGCAGCGAGGAAAGAGTTGCGTGGTGCGTCTTTGCAGCTGACCAGCTAGAGAAGTCGACTGAGGACATGGAAACGTTCGATTTTTCTGGTTTGTATGCGCATTGCTGAACCGTGCCATGCGAAGTTGGCTGAAGAGAACAGATCAAATCGAGACACTGATGAGTCCAAATCCCTTGTTCGTCTCAGTTTGATTATCGCATTAATTGTCGGTCGTTCGATTGTTGCTCTATGGAGATCTAGCGACGGACTTCACCGAATTCGTAATGTCCTGTTTCATTTGCATGTGCTTGCGCTTGACTCTACGGCGTCATGTTGTCAAGAGTCCATTGAGATTTAATATTTACCTGTCCTGTGAAGGCTTTGCGGCATTGCATGCATTGGATGGAAAAGCCACCAAGGTCTGTGTATTGATGGTTCTACCGACGACCAAAGTTACACCACTGATGCAGCAAGAAATATTACCTGATGGGCCTCAACAGCCAAGACGCTCGCATTCTCCACCTACTCGCGACGTGAACAAACGACAGACAATTCAATTTACCTTTGCAAAGTCGTTGATCGCAAACAACGTCTTGTCTGGTGTAGGACCAGGATGCCCCGTTTCTGCAATCGCGTCGTAGTGGATCCCATCATAGAGCAAAAAGAGGCGCTGGGTAAACCCTTGGTCTTCGCCGTAGCAGAGCCGTGTCATGCTCACAACATCAAAGACAAGCATTTCGACTTTGAAGTGCGCTGAGAGAATCGAAAGCTCGATTTCACCACCCCATGAACGATCGTTGAGGATCCACGCGCAATATTCATCGACAGAGCGACCGAGGAATGTTTCATTGTAGACTGACGGTGTCGACAAAATAGTATCCTAGGAAACGTCAAAAATCCACAACATCATGGCAAGGTACTTTGACAATATTGCGCAGGGTGGGGCCATTGCTCTTGTCGCCTTTGTCGAGGCAGTATCTAAGCAGAACATGTCAACTTTGAGATCCACTCACAAGGCTAGGAACGAACCCGATCGCATTGAAGAGACAGCTATTGTCCGCTGCAATCACTTTGCGCACGAATTTGACTTTGGACGGCTTGGCTGACGCGAGCGTCACCTCCTCCTTGAGCATAATTGCTGATCCAGAGGTAATACCAACGCTTGTCAGCAATGCATCGTCCTCTCCGACCACAGGCTTTGGAGGATATCCACTCAGGACTAAAATGATACGTGTAAGACATCTCAATAAGCACTTCTCGACGTACGAGTCTGATGATCTGGTGGGAGACCCGTCTCCTGTAGTAGCCGAAGCTTTAGCTGGAGGATTGTCGTGTCTGGAGCAAGGCCAGAGAGCCGAAGCGATCCTTGCGAGCAGTTTACTTTGATGTTCATGTTCCCAAGTGTTCACTTGGCGTTTCGACACACATGTCCATCCGGTTAAATTCGTGTATCCGGACGTCAGCATCAATCACGAAATATCGCGCGCGAAAGTCAAGCAGCCCAGGAGAGCAGACCATCAAGCAGACAAGAATCGAGCTTACAAAGCTCTCGCAATGGAGACCTATGACAGGGAGTGGAGCCAGCCCAATCCAATTTCACGGGTTAAGTTGGTTTGTGCATTCTCCGTAGCTTTAAACACATTTGGATGAAGATCTGAGTCGTACCAGCATACAACCTTTCGATCTTGTCATGATCTATGATCTATGCATCTCGACTCAATGCCAATTTTCCTCTGGGGGATCTAGCATTGCGATCAATGCCCACTACGCCCTTCTGTGGGCTTTTGTTCGATCCAATCTCGTCTAAGTTTGACGTAGGGATTGAGTTATCATGGACACTCACAAATAGTTCTCCGATTTCGTGAAGTTCAGTTGGGGAATTGAAGGGGCTGAGGACGTTTTGACAAAGGGCACATGATGAAGAAGGTTGTTTAAAGTAATCTAATATGGTTTCATTGGAATATAAGAGATCCATAACTAAAAAATCCAAATCAACTATAGCATCTTACTTCTTCTTGCCGGCAGCGGCCTTACCACCCTTGCCACCAGCTTCCTTCTTGACGACGGAGTGGATGACACCGACAGCGACCGTTTGACGCATATCACGGACGGCGAAACGACCAAGAGGAGGGTATTCTTGGAAGGATTCGACGGTCAAACCCTTGGTAGGTTCCAAGATGACCATGCAGGCATCACCGGCCTTGACGAACTTTGGGTTTTCTTCAAGGACCTTACCCGAACGACGGTCCATCTTTTGGGTGATTTCCTTGAACTTGCATGCAACGTGGGCGGTGTGGCAATCCAATACAGGGGAGTAACCGTTACCGATTTGGCCAGGGTGGTTCATGACAATGACTTGGGCCGTGAAGTTTTCAGTGCCCTTGGCAGGGTCGTTCTTCGAGTCCGAAGCGACGAAACCACGGCGCAATTCCTTGACCGACACGTTCTTGACGTTGAAACCAACGTTGTCACCAGGGAGGGCTTCAGGGACGGATTCGTGGTGCATTTCGACGGACTTGACTTCAGTCGACAAACCAGTTGGGCCGAAGACGACGACGGTACCAGGCTTCAAGACACCGGTTTCGACACGGCCGACTGGGACCGTGCCAATACCACCGATCTTGTACACATCTTGCAAAGGCAAACGGAGAGGCTTGTCGGTGGGGCGCTTAGGAGGGTTCAAGTTGTCCAAAGCTTCAAGGAGGTAAGGTCCCTTGTACCAAGGCATGTTGGGGGACTTTTCAATCATGTTGTCACCTTCCCAGCCGGAGATGGGCACGAAGGGGATCTTGGCGGGCTTGTAGCCGACCTTCTTCAAGTAGTTGGTGACTTCTTCCTTGATTTCGTTGTAACGACCTTCGCCGTACATGACCGAGGAGTCATCCATCTTGTTGATGGCGACAATCATTTGACGCACACCCAAGGTGAAGGCCAACAAGGCGTGTTCACGGGTTTGGCCTTCCTTGGAGATACCGGCTTCGAATTCACCGACACCCGAAGCGACGACCAAAATGGCGCAATCGGCTTGGGAAGTACCGGTAATCATGTTCTTGATAAAGTCACGGTGACCAGGGGCATCAATGACGGTGAAGAAGAACTTGGGGGATTCGAACTTCCACAAAGCGATATCGATCGTGATACCACGTTCGCGTTCGGCCTTCAAGTTATCCAAGACCCAGGCATACTTGAAAGAGGTCTTGCCCAATTCAGCAGCTTCCTTTTCGAACTTTTCAATGGTACGCTTGTCGATACCACCGCACTTGTAGATCAAGTGACCAGTCGTCGTCGACTTACCGGCATCGACGTGACCAATGACAACCAACGAGATATGGGTCTTTTCCTTCGGCATGTTGAATCAAGTGAGCAAATTCACGAATGGAGCGCAGTCGCATGCGGAGCCTCCAGCCCGACTTCCCCACCACCATTTCGTGGTGCAATTTGACTCGCTGGTTGGTGCCTCTCAATTGAGCAGCTGACACGACGACGACCAATCTACTCAACATCTCCTGCGTCTTTATACTTGATATTTGTAAACATTGTCCATTCCTATCAAGTTCGATTTCGACGAGAAGCACACTCGTCACGATGACATAGTATGTCATCCATCGTAGACCCTTCTTTCAACTCAAAGACAGCACGATAGAAAGAAGATCATTGCAATCTTCATGTTTTGTCTGGACGAGTTGGCATACTAAGATCCTAGGGCGAGCTGGAGGGCACTGGAGACGAATCAGCGACGGGGCTACTTGGTCGAGTGCGAAAGCGTACGTAATAGATGGCGTCGGACCCAGGAAACACCATTCTCTTGATTAAAGTATGAAATGTTCACTGGCACATCAAAATAGGATCAAACACCTACCCACACTGGTTCAAAAATAAACTTGAGTTTTGTATACTAAATGTAGAAGACTTCTATTTTTATGGGGCTGGAAATGAATGGCAGCCAAACGAATCTTGGAGCGACTAGGGGTCGGCGAGCTATTGGCCACGCCGTGGGGAAGTTTCATCGACGCTGAAACGGCTGCTGCTGCTGCTGGGGATATCCTCGTTCAGCCAGCCACTTGGTTGACTTGATGGGCTTGTCGTGCCGTTAAACGCGTGCATTTCACACCATTCAAACCCGAGCACCAACTGCGACAGCAAGCTGACCAATCCATCGTCTTGGCTAGCGTCGTGAGGCTTGCTAACTGATAGCTCGAGCAACGAAGACACTTCAGTCAATCCACCCGCGACATTCACGACACGCGAAAGTGGTGTCCACTCGCCGTGATTAGCTCGTTTCTAATGGGTTCAGCAATCAAATGCACTTGCTATCCGTCCTGAATGCACACCACGACCAACTGACGCTACGAAACAAAGCGACATATCGCTGCTTGTAGGCCGCTTAGCAAGAGCGTAGAGCGCTACATAAATACCATGTATTGAGGTTATAGATAGGCAGTAAGGCAAGAATACGAGACGAAGTGGTCGTCGTGAGGTGGCAGCCTGTTTTTCCGGCGGGTGCATCCACTTTTTGCCTTTATGGAGACTTCCTCAGCGTTCACTGAGTGTGCAAGAAATATGAGGTTACGTCATCCGGATGATTGCATTTTGCAACCCTTGAGATGACGCGCAAGGTGCGGACGGCGATTGCGATGATGAACATGGGCGGCCCATCCACGCTGGATGAAGTCCCATCGTTCTTGAAGAACCTCTTTGCGGATCCAGAGATTATCCCTTTGGGTCCATTCCAGGACTTCGTCTCGTCGATTGTCGTGAAACGCCGCTCGCCAAAGATTAAAGAGCAATATGCGGCGATCGGTAGTGGATCACCCATTGGACACTGGACCAAGATTCAAGGCGATGCCATGTGCAAAATTCTCGACGAGATCCGCCCCGAGGTTTGCGTCTTGTCCACTACAGACTTCTGACGGGATGAATAGAGTGCGCCTCACAAGCACTACACCATGTTTCGATACGCGAACCCATTGACGGAAGCTGCATTGACGCAAATGAAGAATGACGGCGCGGAACGAGCGATTGCATTCTCGCAGGTAGATCCAGCTCTCTGTCACAAGATACAAGTTTGTCCATGGATAGTATCCTCAATGGTCGTGTACCACAGCTGGATCCAGCATGAATCATCTGTGGCGGGAATTGAAGCGTCTCGACATGGGCGAGACGTTCAAATGGTCGCTGATTGATCGGTACATCTCGCAGACTTTTCAAGGATTGAGCGTGAGTATCCTGTAGATGGAACACGCATCCGGGATACATTGCTGCTGTCTCTCGTCGTGTGCAATTGGGCTTGCAAGAATTTCCCGAGGACGTTCGCGACAAAGTTGTCATTATGTTTTCAGCCCACTCGGTGCCGATGAAAGTTGTGTACAAGGGCGATCCGTACACGAAAGAAATTTCATCGACGAGTGAACGCATCATGGAACATCTCAAGTTGCCGAACACGCACGTTTTGAGCTGGCAATCCAAAGGTGTGTCCGTGTTGTCCTTGTTGAAACTCATCGCACTTGCTCTGTAGTCGGCTATTTGCCATGGATGGGACCTAGCACGAGCAATGTAATCCAAGGTTTGGCTGCTCAAGGACACAAGTAAGCTTTCTTTTCCCTCTCTCGTTCACATTGCTCACGAATCCCAGGCATATCTTGGCTGTGCCGATTGCATTCACGTCCGATCACATTGAAACTCTCTTTGAAATCGACATTGAGTACGCTGAAGAGGCGCACAAACTTGGAATTGAGGTACAGTGCCTTGTCAATCCCTCCTGTCGCTTACGCATGCGTTGACGTAGCACTTCAAGCGTTGTCCATCTCTGAATGACGAGCCTCTCTTGGCGCAAGCCATGGCTGATTTGGTGAAGGATCACCTTGATACGGACGCACTCCACTCGCCAGCATATCCGCTCAACTGCGCCGGCTGCGAAAATCCAACCTGCCGCACCATCATCAATCCAATTAAGCCATACAGCCGCCTTCGTGACGCAGCTAAAGGTGTCCCGACGCCTCAATCTGTCGAGGAATTGCAATAGGCGACCAAGTTGGCGTTGGGATAGAGATTGTAGTTATCTTTTTGCCATTTTCTTTCGAAGGGATTCGAAACCTGTTGAATCTAATACGTCATTTCCATTTTGCATTGCTCAGTGCAACATGGTTGGCCCGACGACGAAGAAGCGACGGACCTTGGCTGATGCGGACGAAGACGTGCGTTTGTATCAGTCCCGTCTAGCAGATGCGACGAAAAAGATGATTGTGCTTGCGCGGGAGAATGCGCGCATGAAAGTATTGCTGCAAAAGTACCTCGAAAAGGACGACTCACTCCTCTGTACGTCGCAATTGACAATGAGTCAGAGCATGAGTCAAAACATGAGTCAATCGCAGCAGTCTCAGTCGACAGCTCCCCGGCAACCGATTCAAGAATCGAACTCTGAAGTACATAGTGTCATGACGGACGATTCTTGCGCGTTTGACAGCTTTGGCGAAAGTCAAGATGGATTTGGATCGTCGTCGACAAATGCAGGCCAGGATGACTTTGTCTTCGACAGCCAATTGAGCCAGCTCGACGAAATTGCCAACACGTCGCATTTGGACGAGATTTTGAGCTTCCTCGACAGACAAGAGTCGTTGGATCAAACACGGTCAGTTGCCTATGTCGTTGTTCATTGACGCATCTTGGTAGACTGTTCACTATGCAGGATGAAGTGGTCGAACTGCGAAAAAACACGACAGTACCACGCGTTGGCGTGGGCGTCTTGCTCTACTCCGCGCAATACCCTTCGTGTGTTCTCATCGGCATTCGAAAAGCGAGTCATGGTGCTGGCAAAGTCCAGCTTCCAGGTACAAGCTATCTGCATGGCACGATGGACTTCGTTGACTAACTGCGGTTCTAGGTGGTCACTTGGAGTTTGGCGAAAGCTGGGAAGAGTGTGCCATCCGTGAAGTCAAAGAGGAAACAAGTACGTTGGAGTCTTTCTTCTGCGAGCATCCATGACGTTTGTCACGGTGTAGATTTGGACATCACAGACGTGACGCTAGCTCATACGACGAACGACTATATGGAAGATGACAAGAAGCACTACATTACAATCTTCATGCAGGCTACTGTTTCCAGCGACCAGGTGCCGCAAACTATGGAACCTGACAAATGCGAAGGTAAGCACTTAAGACTACGGGCAGCTCATTGGCATTATGTCTAGGATGGCAATGGCAGAAATGGGACAGCTTGAAGACACCAGAAATGCAAACGCGATTGTTTATGCCCTTGCGTCACCTGACTGAGAGTCTTTTTGTGCCTCCATCGCTCAAATAAAACTATCTGTACCTAGCTCTCTATCTCCTTTTGAATGTACTTTGGCATTATCTTTATGGCAAGTTCCTCGTGGCCATGGGATGAACGAAGAGAATGGCATAAGAGTACATGGTTAAAGATGGATGTCTTTACCAAGAAAAGCAAACTATTGTCTACAGACGAGTGATTTCTTCGTCGCTGACTGTACGTTCGAGCACATCTTCTGGCGCCGTATCCAAAGGACCAGTTTCTACGACATGTTGAGAATGGAAAGGCCCGTGAAGATGACAAACCTGTTCGTCGGGGCGTGTGGCGTTCCTTGAGGACTTCTGGCTTGGGGATGATAGTGCCAGTCTTCTTGGAGATACGAAGACGTTCTCCTTCTTCACTGTAGCGAATGCCAATGCGAGTAGGTTTGCTACATCAACACTTCAGTCAAGCGATATGAGACGACGCTGCTTCATACCCAATGGAAGGATCAATCAAGTTGACGTTGCTGTAATGGATAGGGCCTGGAGCCAAGTAGATACGACCAGGAGAGACACCAGGCGTAGCTTTGACGTATCGATGGCGCATGTTGATGTCATTCAACACAACAGAGTTCTTTTCGCGAATGACTTCCTTGACTTCGCCTTGTTTGCCTCGGTGTGGGCCACTTATCACTTCGACCTGCACGCACAGCAATTGTCATTTCGCGAATTTCATGCGATAAAAAGCGTACCAAGTCGCCACGGTAAATGTTCCACTTGGTAATCTCAGGAATGAGCTTTTCGCGCTTTGGCATCTTGCGCATCGCGGCAGGGATGCGGTGCGCCATCTTGTGTCCGTCACGATTTATGGTTCACCAACCAAAGGTGGCATCAGTTAAGTACGATAAAAAATACGTCCTTAATTGAAATTAATGAATTAAATTGATTTAAAAGTAATTTATTTTTCAACCAATCAAATAATTTTCTTGGAATTAAATCATCCGGATAATGAAGTTGAAGTTGTCAAAGATGTAAACTTTGATTGGCAGAAACTACAGCATATCAACAGATTGTCCGGATAAGCGTCTTGTTCGGATATTGTTGGAAAAGTGAAGATGCTCAGCAAGACATTGATCGAGACGGGGATCTGCGAGGTCACACTGACTAGCGCCAAGTCCCGCAATGCACTCAGTTTGGATCTGATCCGAGAGCTTACCAAGACGTTCAATAGCATTCACGACGATTCCTCGATTCGGTACGGTCTCTTTTGTCTTTGGGTGATGAAGAACAACGACTGTAGTGCGGTAATTCTCGGTGCCGAGGGTCCGGCATTTAGCTCGGGCCATCATCTCAAAGAAGTGCTTGCATCTCGTGTGGCTCTGGAAGAGAGTGGAGCGATCGATGCGTCTTCGGCTGGATCTGCGCTTCTCCAAACGACATTTGAGGAGTGCAGTGCGCTCATGCAGCGGATCCTACACTTGAACCAACCGGTGATCGCCAAGGTCGATGGAGTTGCAACTGCAGCAGGATGCCAGCTTGTAGCAACTTGTGACCTCGCATACGCTTCGACGACTTCTCACTTTTGTACACCAGGTACCTATCCTTGTTTGACCACTTGGATATGCGGTTTTGAATCGTAGGCGTGAGCATTGGGTTGTTTTGTACAACACCGGGCGTCGCTCTCTCGCGATCTGTTGGGAGAAAACATGCAATGAAAATGCTCTTGACTGGAGAAATGGTCAATGCAGAGGAAGCTGCCCGCATCGGACTTATCAACGATGTGGTGCCCAGTCAAGTAAGTTGCCCTGTCGACATGCGTGACGATTCATTTATTGCTTGTAGGAGCTCGATGACGTTGTGCTCAGCGTTGCAAACACAATAGCATCCAAGAGCCAGCTAGCAACTCGTATTGGCAAGACTGCGTTCTACAAGCAATTGGACATGCCACTACCCAACGCTTACGACTATGCGTCAACTGTAAGCTAGTCCCAAATACTTTGGTTGATGCTCTTGCCTTCCTAGGTCATGTGGAACAACATGCTCGCCCACGATGCCAAAGAAGGCATTCAGTCGTTTCTAGCCAAAACCGCTCCAAAGTGGACAAACAAGTAGAGCTACTTGGAGTAATTTCCTCGTAATTTGACTCCTCACGGATTGCGACTGTGTCTCATTGGACTCTTGAACGCATATCAATACGGAAGACACGCGGTGCCTTCTCTCTGACTGCTTGTGGCCCCTCAGACGTCTCAAGAGGTGATGGAGTGCCAAAAAAATTCGACAGAACTCTTTCAGCAGCAGGTGTCGATGGCATCTTCCAAGAAATTGTTTAGACGACCTTCTGTCGCCGTCGACTCTTCTACATATCAAAGCGGTCAGTATACGACTAAGCTGTGAAGCACTTGTGCCATGTGGCTAACTCATGTGGCACTTGCCATCTTATCCGAGCGACTGTACCTCGGAGATTGAGCAAGATCTGCGGGTGCACGCTTCCATTCTGCAATTTTCATAGAGACGAGCGAGTTTGGTATTATGCAACAGGACGGGAAAAAGAAACGCACGATGGGCACGCCAAAGTTCCTCCGCCACCTCGACTGCATTCTCACAACGGAAGATCCGTCAATTATTTCATGGACGGCTGACGGCTCTTGCTTTCAGCTCTTTGATGTCAAGCGCCTCGAGTACGAAGTCCTTCCAAAGTACTTCAAGCACAACAAACTCGCGAGCTTTCAACGCCAACTCAACTACTTTGGCTTTCGCAAGTGGACCAAGACGCAGTCGTGCGTGTGCACATTTAGCCATCCCCAATTCAATCGGCATTCCTCTCTTGATACGACGACCATTGGCCGCAAGCAGTCTTTCCCCGAGTCTTTCAAGCCCGACGATGGTAGAAATGCGGACAAGACCATGGAAGTGGATATGCTTGGCCCACTGGAAGAGCTGGATGTGATCCACACCGACGACTGGAATGTCTGCATTGATTTACTGGCATTTGACGATGACGATTGGATCAAGACAGAGGCGTCCATAGGCGCGCCAACGTTTCCATCCGTGATTGTATAGTCACTGCGTGTTTGATCACCTTATTTGCTCTTAACTTCAATAATCTATCTTCTTTCAACTGAAGGCTCTCCTTGGCAACGCATTGAGATCGAACCTCGTGGCAGGACAAGCATAGTATGCGTTTCGAGGGCCATGTCAAGGCCGCGATCGTTCGTTCGTGGAAGGCTGCTCCCCCACTTGACGACCACGTCACTGTCACTCTGCACTTCTTGCCCCGATAAGATGGAAATACCACTAGGGCGGCCACATGGCATCGCGCCAGACTGTATCCAGCCACGTTCCCGAAAGAAACCGCACGGTTTGACCACCAAATGGGGGCGATATAACTCGTGCTCTCCAAGCTATTCTCATTCCTCGTGCTGAATTGTCCGCAACGACGTGGATATCGACAGCCTTTCTTCTCAGCAGCAATTGAATATCCCACCTTTGGCGTGCTCAAGCGCAAAGCTCCTGCTTCTGAGTCATGGTTGAGCTGAGAGAGGAAGGCAAAGTGTCCTCTGTCCTGCGGAAGAGATTATATTTTTATTTTATTTTGCCGTAACAATAAATTATTGTAGAGGATTTAATTTTTTATCCGGATTATTGCATTTTTCTTCATGTCGTGGAACCGCGAGCCGGCGGCGACCAAGTTTAGCTCTCGCAAAGATCCAAGCGGGTTAAAACACAGGCCCCGCGTGAACAATGTCTTTACACCTGGATCTGCAGTTACACCGCCAAAGCAGCAGAGTCCACAAGTTTGGCGAGCACATGATCCAAAGGTGGATTCTGTTTTGTCGTCGAGAGCTCCATGGCAGCCGCAAACTCCAGTGACGACCCGTAAGAAAGAAAACCGAGGGATCGATGTGCGCTCGATGGAAACACAGACAAGTGAAAGTCTTTCCGATACTCTGAATGATGATTTGCGATCGTTTGGTCCTGTCAACAAGATGTCCATCGAAACTGTTGACTTTCTCATCGGACTTTTGACTCAGGTGAACTTCCCACAGTTCTATCAAAGCTAATACACAATGCAGAGGAAACGCGAACTGGAGACCCAAGCAGCTATGAAGCCCTCAACTTCGTTATCTCCTCCTCCACCACACATTTCAACTGTCTCTGCCGTCGATGTAAGTGTTCTGTCAAAGGTTGCAGTCTCAAATGTTCACGTAGCTCCATACTGCTGAATCATCAGCACCACAAGAAAAGCGTGTGGCGCCACCTCGTCGGAGTCGATCATATGAAGCTTTGGTTCAATTGGAAGCAATTCTTGAAACGAGGCACCAGCAATTGATGCAGCATGGCGTGCTTGAGGAATACGACATCAATTTTCACGACAAAACAACGCTCGTGATGACAGATATCCAAGATGAGATCGCGCGAATGCACACCCAACTCCACGAAGACAATCGAACCATTCCTCCTGGTGGTGACAACACGTGGTCCAGCGAGTGGCAAAACAATTAATCCAACGTTATCTTATCACCCGTTGACAGCGGAGAGAATGGATTTACTCGGTGCCACATGATAGCCTCCTCCAACTTCAAAGCCGACACATCATCTTCAAGGCGTACCAAGGGACCATGGATCACCTACGCCACTTGAGCTGTGATACATTCAAAAAGCCTACTTCGCCTGTGAAGAAGGACACGACTGGATGCTGCGTCCGGCCCGCCGATGGTAGGCCAGAGCCAGCAACGACGACTGGCTCAACGAGCGATGGATCTACCCAAAAGCTTGAGCTGGCTTGGCCGCGGATTTGGTGTCGTAGCTCAGCAACTTTCTCCTTCAATGCCGAGCCCCACGAGGAGGTCATATTCGTTTGCTCCATCTGCTCCAAGAGAAGGATTGTCTTGGCAACATCAAGGCGACTGACATACTTGGCTTCCTGAAAAATCAAAGTCAAGACGACAACGACGCGAGGAAGAAATACCATGTAAAGCAAAGTGGGGGGTGTCAACGGAAAGCGAATGTTGTAGCTGTGGCATTGGGAATGCACGGCGTGCATCAAGTACGACACAATAGCAAGTGGATAACGAGCTTGAACTGCGCGGATGAATCCCCCAAGAGCCATGTAGGCCAGCACACCAGCGCGCATTCTACCACCACAGTCAAGCCTGCAAGATCGCCGTCTAGCTTGGGTTTTACTTTGCGTCCAAGCGTGTAATGTCATAAGACCGCAAGACATGCGTCATCGCGATGAGAAGCTTCCACGATGGATGGTCCAGCGGCTTGGTGGCGTCACAGATTTCATCTTCGATATGTTCTACATGCAAACACGAGTCTAGATTGTGCGAAAAGTACGAACCGTTTAGTTCCGACAAGGCCAGCGCAATGCCCTAGAAGAGTCTCGCGTTCAGTAGCGTTTGGATGGTTTTGGCATACTTCGTGTACGTCGTCGAGAAGCAAATACGTTCGGACAGCGTCGATCATCTACAGACTGTTCAATTTCAAAGTCGTCGATGGAGGACGATGTTACTTTGCCGTCTGCCAGTTGAGCCTCCAATGCCATGACAAGCGCATTATGTTCAGGCACATTGGCAATATCTTGTAGCTCTTTTGGATGTTTGTGCCTTGCGTAAACAGCAGCCATCTACAATTCCGGTCTAAGTTGACAACATGTTGACCTTCTTGGTATGTACTTCATGGGGGCCGAGGTGCTTGGCGTATTTCATGGCGAGGGCTAAATCCCCCAAGGCTTCACATCGGTGGACAAGCCCAGCAACAACCAGTTCATACGTCGATCGCTTGGTGATCTCATCTCCCCAATGGAGCAAAATCCACGCAAGCTCCAGCTACGATGACACCGATGTGAGCTCTCCAGATGCAGCTTCATAAACATACATGATCGCCACGGACGAGGCGGTCAATAGCAGCATCGCCTTGGTCGACGGCAAGATGGCAGCATGCAGCCAAGACTGTGTCGCCTCGGTTCGAGTAATAGTCAGCAAACCAATTGTACGTTTTGTGGAGGAGTTCTTGCGTCGCAGTTCTCGACTCCCGGCGCTTTGAATCGCTCTCAACTTGTACTGGTCGCGAACTAAAATGGCCAGCGGCATGGGCTTGAGCGACGATGCAAGCATCTTCCAACTGACCCCTCGAGTGAAACACGTGAATGGCCTTTTCCACTTGGTTGGTGGCAACGTAGAACGACACGGCACTCTCATCTTGCTTGGCGGCAAGAGCATTCGCGTAAGTACTGGCGAGGTCTTGCCAGTATGACATGGAGATCGCAGGTGCGATAGCAAGCGCAGCTTCCCATTCATCCAACTCGATCATCAGGTTGCAATACCTAAACAACTCTTAGGTGTCGTCGGTCGAGGGTTCTTTACTTTTGCAGCGCTCCCGCCTTGAGATACATCTGAGCGGCTTGGCGGAGCTGGTCAGCATGGTTGAGCTTGGTGGGTTTGGCGCGGCGTCCATGGCCGGATTCGAGTCGCCTCGCGCGTTCCATTGCCACGGACAAGAGGCGATCCCCTGGTGGAATCACCCACGAGGACTGTTCGGGTGTTGACACGAGAAGTCGAAAGAAATTGGCGACTCCTCCAACTGTACTGGTTTCAGCAGTGATCGCCATGATCTCGACTTGGTTTTTCCACGGCGGATGTGCCAACGCATGGAGGAGCCGTCGATGAGTTGCGGGGGAGCTTAGACCCCAGAAACGAATCGTTGTGTCACGCGAGCACGACACGAATATGCATGGCGTATCGACGTGCGTGGCAATCCCATAGACATCAGCGAGATGATCGGTCACGACCAAACGGCATTCCCGCGCCGCGACGTCCCAAACTCGAATGGACGCATCCCAGCTTCCACTGAGAAGAAGAGGTGGCTCTGCCTCGTGCCTACTTGCAAAAAGGAGATCGTTGGAGAGACAGTCATGGCAACAGTACCGACTGCAACTCCAAACAAGAGCCCGGACAAAGTTGGTGTGGCCCCGGAGGGTCACATACGGCACCACGCCGTCATTGTCAGCAATGCGATCGACTGTCCAGACGCGGATCGTGCAGTCGTCCGAGCTGGATGCAATCCACGCATGAGACGCTTGGAAGGGATACCAAACTGTGTGGAAGACTCGCGCTTCATGACCTGCTAAGACTCGCAGGGGCTCATTGGACTGCGATGTGACGTCAAAAATTCTCACGACGTGGTCTTCACAACCAACGGCCAAGAGGAGGCCGTCGGGATGCCACTCGCAACCGAATGCAGCAGCTACAAATGCAGCTACAGCTCACAGCTCGGGAGAGAAAGTACCTACTTGGGACAAGGTACCGCCGATCCATTGCACCGTCGGCCTCTTCAAAGACCACAATCGACTTGTCCCGAGATGACGTGGCCAAGAGCCGATTTGAGGAATGTTTTGACCACGAAATGCAGTAGATGGCCTCCTGGTGGTGCTTCACTTGGACGATCGGCGCGTTCTGACGAAGATCCCAAATGTACACGGACCCAGTGGACGACGCCGACGCAAGATACGTGGCAGTGTGTGGCGACCATGCAATGCTGTAAGTGATTCCTTCTTGGCCTTGGAGATGGTGCGTGCATTCATGCGACGACACATTCCAAACTCGCACCGTGCCGTCATGGCCACAGGTTGCCAAGACGTCGGAGCTACTTGGCTGGTAGCGAATGTCAAAGATGGTTTCCTTGTGCCCAGGCTACAAAGCAAGCAGTCAGACGATGGGCAGCCCGAAAGGAGAGATGCGAACGTGAGTCTGCCACACAAGTTGGCGCCTTGATACATGGTACACTCCGACAGAGCCGTCGCCAGATGCACACAAAAGCTGCTCGGATTTCGGTAAGACGACCATGCTATGAATGCCAACACCCGCTGGCCGCACGCGAAAGTGCTCGATTGGTGTCGTTTGCGAGACGTTCCACAACTTAACATTGCCTGTGCGTCCATTAGCGGTGACAAAAAGTCCCGAAGCCCATGGAAGCCTACTCAAGCGAGAGAATGACAACGATGGGAATAGCGCCATAAAGTTACTTACCATGCAATGGCTGTCGTCCCAGAGCCTTGCTTATCAAAAGTATGAAGAGGAACGCCAGTCTGCTCGGTGACTTCCCATAAGGCGCAATGGCCGTCACGAGTTGCAATCAATAAGTAAATGGTCGAAAGCGAGTCCCATTGGAGATCAATAATGGCGCTCGCATGTTTCTTCTGCTTCTTGACGATGCGAAACGAGTCTGACGTGTTGCCGACGACTGCCAAGTTGCCATTTCTACAATCTGTCATGAGGCTCCATGAGAAGAGGGAATTTGTACTCAAAGCCGAGAGCCAACATGCCAACCGAGTTGAACTGGATCACAGTGACGTGGCTCTCCATGCTCTTTTGCAGTGTTGGCATTGCCTGCGACTTGGCCACATGATCAATCGACCACGCAAATAGCGTCGACATACTCTTTGAATCCGCACTGTCGGACGCAAACACAAGGTCGGTTTTGAGAGGATGCCATTGAAACGCCACAGGTGAAGACGGCAGCATTGCACTGTAGAGAATGTCTTCCGTCTCGACGTCATACAGGACGACTTTACTCGACACTGTTACCGTTGCCAACCATTGTGGTTGTGCATTGGCCGAGCCGCACCAGAGCATCCCAACAAGGTTCTCAGCAGTAGATAACAATCGAAATAGCTCGAATGTATCGATGTGGAAGACATAAACAGCAAGAGTCGAGCAAAAAGCAAAGTAATTGCCGCACAAATCACCTCCAACAATGTGGAGATTGCTCTGGCCCTTCCGGTGCATGCATCCTGAAGGTAGCAAACGGAACTGCCGCAGCTTCGTCATGTCGAGATCTAAAACTTGGAAAGGTGCAAATGCTCAACATCCGGATATCCGGATAAAATAATATCCGGATAATTATTCGCATTGGGATAAGTTGCTGTATGAGACCAGCGCAAGCGTTTTTCCCATGAACTACTAAGAGAAGACATGTAAGTTATAAGCAAACCTTGCCTTGAGCATGTTTACCACATGAATGCCGCTGTCATGTCAACGACTTAAAGTCTGTCTCCATCCACATATCCGGATAACACATTTTGAACAAAATAGTGTAATTATCCGAAAATCCGGTAAATGAGGGGTAACCAATCAAATCACGCAATCAAGATCTCGTGTTCCTTGTCATATCACAAGGCAAGTCGGACGAGAGGGAAGAGACATGGTCTCCGCTCGAGAAGTCGCGCAAATTGCAGTCTATGGCGGCCCGCTAGAGAAGAAGGTAAGCCGCAGATTAGTCTTGTGTATTGAGACTGTTGTGCAGGGACGAACGGGGTGGAAGAAAAAGTACTTTTACTTGACGTCGTCGCATTGGATATACTTTGATTCATTGGATGCAACGATCCCCAATTTCACGATTGCAGCGACAGAGATCTCGTTTGTGGAGGAAGTCCAGTCGTCCGTCGATGCAAGATCGAGCCAGAGCGCACCGTCGTTTACCTCAAGAGGGTTTGGATTCAATGTAGTGGTGGGAAAGAAAAAGACGGAACTCCGAGCTGCCACAGAAGATGAACGCGATGGCTGGATCGGAGCACTGATGCCCTACGTTGCAGAGGCAGATTCCCTCTTGTCACCGACGCATTCACATCATCCCAAGTCACGCTCTCGTACGTGATCTCTTGATCCATGGCGTGATACTTGAACGCACAGGAGCCGAACTTTCAAAAGTCGCCGATACTATCAGACAGAAGCTGGCGATGCAAAAGAAGAAGTCACAGTTCACTCCACAAGATGTCGTACAAGCTCTGGGAAAGATCTTTCCTGATTTGTCACCTGACGAACTGGTTGAGTGGGGGGAGACACTCCTGAACGCCAAATTGATTCTTGGTGCTTCATTTGAAGCAGGAACACCACTACGTCTTCCTGACAAAGCCAAGAAGAAACTTACTGCCTCTGAGCGCAGCAAATTGGGTGACCTCATGAGCTCTGTCGAGTTCGATGCAAAGCTATACGCAGAGTCCTTCTTGAAACGCAACGCCCCAGAGAAAATTGACGAACACTGCGATACGCTGCTTGATCAAAAGGTTGGTGATTTGTTAGCAGCGACTAACATGGATTAGGACTCTATTATCCATGAGCTCAAGAATGATATCTGTGCCAACTACACGACCTTTCTGGTTGCATCGTCCGAAATCCGAAAGATGGAAAACAATGTGAGTCTCATGAAGGCTGCAATTGTCGAGTGCAAGCGGTCACTTCAACTTCTACTCTCCTCCACTGAGGCAATTCCATCCCTCCCTACGGTTGCTGGTACTTAATCACTCTTGGATAAATGTTGTTTGATGTATTGGCGCTAGAATCGAACAAGCAGCCCTCGCTTAAAGTTACATCATCACACGACGCTCTTCAAGAGTTTGAGCACAGTTTGGATATGTACTTGTTCGAGCAAGACTATGACAAATTCACTGAATTGGTGCTGGCAATACCGGCTAAGGTAGTTTTCCCTATGCTGGACATGGCATTGACTCACTTGGTCATCTAGGATCCTGCACATGAGGCTGTCGCCAATGCAGCAATACAACGCTTCGTACAGCGTGTGACTGGAGCAGATCACCTCAGCCGTGATCGCAACGTTCTTCATTTAATCCAGCTTGACCAAGTCCCTGCCGCAACACAGCTTTGCCTCCAAGGCTATGCAGAGCGTATGGTTGCACAAGTCCGGGCCGTTAAACCAATTGGCAACACACTGCAATTCGTGCTCACTCTCTCTCGAACTGTCTTTACGACGCTTCTCATGTGCTTTGAGGACTTCCTCGTAGTGTACGCCACCGCATATTTCCAAGCTAATTATTCACCTCGTACGCCTGTAGGTTTGATGGTCAAGCCAGCCTTTCATTTGCATCGTTTACGATGTGGATGACCGACGAACTGCGACACTTTGCCCGAGAAGTTTGTCCACATATCTTTGAATCCTCCGATCATTTCACGTGGGTTTCGCGTGATGTCACTGAGTTTAAGACGACATCCAAGAATATATCGACTTGCCTTCGTCACCTCTTTTATGGCGCACGGCAGCTTGAGCTAGCGGGACTACCCATTGCCACATATTTGGCGCCTCATTTTCAAACTCCGCTGCAACAGCATATTGCAACTTACGCCAAGACAATCAAGGTATTCAACGACGAGCTGCTGTCTTGATAATATACTGCGATAGTGGAAAGCGAAGGAAGAAATCAAACGAGAGAGATGGGAGTTGATGGTTATGAAAGTCCGTGACGATGAAATGAAAGAGAAGGACGTGGTCTTGAGCAAGAGTGCCCGCGTCTTCTCGAGTTACATACAACAGTACTTGCGAGATGTTGGAAAAATACTCCATTCATCTTGCGCAACCTCTCAGTGCGTTTCAACTCAATACCATCTAGACTTACTCAATTGTGTTTTAGCCTCCGTGAGATCCAAGTCGCGGTTGTTCACGAGAGTGAACTGGTCCTCGTCCAGTATATGCAAGATATCAAAGCTGTGTTCGACAACCCCAAGACACTGGCATCAATAAAGTATTCTCAGGTCCGATGAGATGCCTACTCTGAGCTCATTCTGTTTAGGTTGCAAGTATGCTCATCACAATGCAATATATTGAAGAAGATATCTTGCCGCGCGTGGAAGAAGCGCTGCAGAAATGCCTACCACCATCACAACTGACAGATTTTGGCTCGAAGGTAGTTTCAATCATCATTTCGCTAAAACACATTGTTAGATTCGTTCCCTGGGCGAAGAAGTTGCTTCTGGAAGCATGGTGCGATTAGCGAAAGCTCTCATGGCAAATAGCATGCGATGGCCTGAGCTCAGTTTGAGTGCTGAGAATCTTCCAAAAGAGAACGACACGACAACCATGTTTTTGACGAATTTGCGAAATGATTTGACCACAGTGACACCCGACCAACTCGAACAATTGACGGTTTGTCGAATTTGTGGCTCGAATCAAACTAATGACGATTCTAGAAGCATACTGAAGAAGCAGACGACGCTGCACTTCGGTTGATTGAACTCATGCTGATGGAGATTGTGAACAACGATGCGAGTTTTGTCGCCAAGCAAAAAGCGTTGGGGTACGGTGGCACGAGTCAATTCATTGCCGAGTTGCGCATGCTATCGAAAGACAAAGCTGCGCAATTGCTTGAGCAAAAGCTGCGGCAAGAGTACTCGACTTTTGGAAAGAAAGGAGGATCGTTAGCTCCCGAGACATGGTTTGCTCAGTTTGAGAGTTCGATGGCGAAAAAATAACACGAAGAGTCCCCACTTGGAACTTTTCCCAATCAATATCATCCGGATAAAGTTCAAAAACCCGGTTAATGAGCTTGGACATGTTGTCGGTTCGAGAAATCGACGGATCCGGATAAAATTACCATATCCGGTTAGTGACCAAATTTATCGTTGTCTCCTCGTCGTCGGTTCTCTGCCGTGGCGACAGTGACCTCGTCGACCCAGTCCAGAACCACCGAAATGCCAAAAGATGCGACTCACGCGCCGCGCCAGCGTATCTACAGCAATGCAAGCGAGTCGGCCTTGGATCAATTGTCAGAACTCCAGACGTCGTTCGACAATCTCGCGCGAAAAGTGAAAGAAATCGAGTGGCAAGTGACTGTGCACAACGCGACACCGACCGTGTCGCGCAGCGACTTGCTGGAATCCAAAGACGCGATTGCTCAAATGGTTGGCGCCTTGGACAAATTGCAGTACAATGGCATCGATGGCGTCATCACGGCGCAACTCAAGTCTGGCAAAGAACGTGTGCGTGACCAACGGAAAGCGTTGAATCGGCATTGCGAAGCTCTGCGCACATCGATGATGTCCCTCCACCAACAATTGACAGTGCACGTCTCGACGTGCTCGTAGAGTAACGAGAATATATATTCTATAAGCTTATTAGATGAGATTACATGCAAGGCGCTGCTCTTTGTTCCATCGACCAGAGACTCTTCGCATGGCCAGCTCATGAGTTCGGAGAGCGCAAATTAGTTATAACCATGACGTTTTAGGTTAAACTCATGCTGTAATAGCGTTTTGTTAGAATAACGTAGTATTGGCAGGTTAGGTTTAACGCAGAAATGCAACTTCAGTTTCCGAGTTGTCCAACATCCACGACATTGAGGAAAGCTCACAGGACAAGAGCATGCAAGACCCGATTCTCACGCCGATGGCTCAACCGACGGAAGAAGATCACACAGTTGTGGACTTTCAAGAAGAGAGACAAGCGCTGTGTTGTGTCAAGTTTGGCCAGACGCGATATCTCTGCCAACAAAGCGCGACTGCAGTCTACTTCCCTCGCATGCTTCACGTTGGCCCGAACGCTGGCTGCATGCTCATCACATATACGATTATTCTCGCACCGATCTTTGTGTATATTTTCTCGGACGGGCTAGCGTCGTGGATTTCAGTCGTGCTCGCTCTCTCGATTGTGCTGACCTTTGTGGCGTTTTCAATGGTTGCGTGTAGTGATCCTGGTGTGATCAAGCATCATTATGTGTCCACTACTGGCGAAGAGGCTGGAATTCTTTGCGGTACGAAGAGGCTACCTCGAATCGGTCTGATCTCTCTCTAGCACATTGCCAAATTCGACGACCGGCTGAAGCAATCCACTGCTACGAATGCGGCGTCTGCATTGATGGGGTACTGTCTTGCTCTCTGGATAAGGATGGAGCTCAGAATGGCTTGTGTAGATGGACCACCACTGCCCGTGGACTGGCAAATGCATTGGCAAGCAAACTATTATGTGGTTCTACCTCTTCCTGTGGATGATTTGCATTCACTTGGCTCTAAGTATTGGAACGGTCGTTTATTACGCAATTAGTCGTCCGTCATCTGGCTAATCCCTTGTCCATAAATGTATCTGACGTCTTAGCTATGCTTGCAGACATGAATTTAGAGCAAAGACAACGCAAAAGCCATGACCGAGACGACTCCAACCATGAATGAAGCAGCAGCAGTTGACTTGGCAACGCCTGACGGCACGGTGCCTCCAGACGAGACAGTGGATGTCGGTGAAGCCGTGGTCGTAAGCTTGCTTGGACGAGTGGTAGGGGCGTCCGTCTCTGGAGCTTCCGTGGTCGTCGGGGCAGGAGTAGGCGGCGGTGTTGGGCAGATCTTGTCGCAATCAAAGCGTGCATATCCATTTTCAGAGTTGGATTTGGTGTTCATTTGACGGCAGCTGCTGCATGTCAAGCACTGACTGGTCAACACGATGCCTTCGGTGTTATTGTTTTGCTCTTGCACGCAATAGAGCTTTTCTTCACAGACTGGTTTGCCCGAGGCGAGCGCCACATCGTCTAGATACTTGTATCCGCCACCATCAACGCATCGACGAGATTCAGTGCACGCATCGAACGCATATGCCACGTCGTCGGAGGTGGAGCCCACTTGGCATTTCTTGGCCCCGCCTTTGCAGGAACATTGCATATTCGAGCCCGACTTGATGCACGTCAAGTTGAATCCGTTCAAAGTTCCACATTGACTGTCGCTCTTGCAAGGGCTGAGGAATTGTAGCTTGCATGTTTCAGCAGTGACGTTGGGCTTCGCGGTCGCGTTTGGTTTGTTGGTCGTTTGAGCTGCGAGCGCTGTTGTTGCAACGAGGACACTTGCAAGCTTCATGCCAATAACAAGATAGACACTGGAGAGAGTGAATTGGAGATTGATTTGCCTTCACCTTGCAAGAGCGAGAGAGAAATCACTCCGCGTATCCTTCCTCGCGCCAAATCTCGTGCTAATCAAGTCATCCTGCAGCCAATCGCCACCGCATGAACCTCCGCCGACGAGAAACAGTAATGGGAATGCCACGTCATTTTCCGGATACACTAGTGTTTTTCCCACCGATTTGTTCGGAAATGACCTTCATGTCGTGGTGCCGGATGGGATAAACCGTGTGTTTCACCAAAAAATTTAAAGGGTATATTCAACGTTGCACGGCATTAGGTCAATAAAAATTCCAGTCTAGGCAAGTTGGGCAGCCACAACAGCAATGGCCAAGGCACCAATGGCCAAAGAGTTGGCTGACGAACTGCCACCGGCAGCAGGGGCTGCAACCGTGGATGTAGGAGCAGACGTCTTTGGGGCACGGGTAGGGCCTTCCGTGGGGGCGTCGGTTGGGACGACAGTGGTGGGGGCCGGAGTAGGGCAAATCTTCGAGCAGTCGAAGCGCGATTCATTGGGGTCCTTCTCGTTCTTGACGTTTTGGGTCTTGCAGCTACCGCAAGTATGGCAGAAACTCTTCAAGATAGCGACTAGGTCAGGGTTTTGTTCTTGGACACAGTACAAAGGTTCTTCGCACGTCTTGTTGGGGTTGGCATCCAAGGCAGTGAATCCGCTGCCACTGACACATCGACGAGTCGATGTGCATTCATCGAATTGGTAAGCAATTTCGGCAGAGGTCGAGTTCTTTTGGCAATTGGCACTACCACCGTTGCAACCGCATTGCTTGTTTGTACCAGACTTGATGCAAGTCAGGTTGAAACCATTGAGATCGCCACATTCACTGCTCTGGTCGCAAGGACTGGTGAATTGCAACTTGCACACACCGGACGCTTGGGTAGGCGTGGGCAAAGTGGCATTGGCAGCACGGAGAGCATCCACAGCAGCTACAAGAACTGCAAGAACGGCGACGATCTTCATGTTTGGCGTCTAATAGGGAACTGTCTAGCGGCAGGGCACAAACCTTGCGAGGCTGAGAACCTACCCTCTGCGACATTCATTATTTCACCTCATTTTAATGACATACATCATCCTCGAAACCACATATGTCCCTTCACGGGTCAATATATTCCCTCGGTTTAAGAGAATTCAAATAATTTTACTCTTGTCATCTTTTGGAACATATTGTGGATTGTATTTTTATTCCCATTACATACAAATTCATTGATAAACCCATTAGAAACCAATAAAAAATCGATAATTCATTTAAAAAGTTGTTGGTGCCTCATTGGCTACGTTGAATCGAACTGTCGGAAATCGTGGTCGATACGGACTGATGGGCGGTCCTCCGTCGCATCAAGTCTCCGCGTTTGAGAGGTTGTCAATGGCGAACGAGATGGCCGTGTCTTGACAGGTCTCATCAAACACTTGATCCACCAACAAGTCTTGTAACTTACACGACGCTTCTGATCCGCGCAGAGGTGAGAGAGAGGAAGAACTGCTTGCTCCACTTGCGATAATATACGGCCCACATCACACCCACGGTGCGTTGCCAACGCTTTGCCCCCTTGATTTTCTTGCGTCACGTTGTAAGTCACGCTTGCCAAGTGGACCGCGTTGAGAAGATGGCAAGTCTCCTCCGAGCTTTTTCCTCGAGCTAAACTTGGGCTTTGTATAGGATGGTCCGTCAAAACTAATGGACAAAGATGTCACCACAGTATGAGACTGTGCTGTTCATTGGCATTCGAGAACATCTCGAGTCTTGAAGCCATCCGACTGCTGAACTTTGGGATGAACGAGCCATTCTCTATCGTCCATTCAAGTTTACTCTTACTGGATTCCATGAACACCCGCATCAAGCATTGCCTGGGACACTCTAGAAGGCATGGATGGGAGCATCCTCTGGGCTGCGTGAATCGCCCGACATGGTTTGACGGCATGATCTCGTCAAGTTACACCCGCAGAACCGATCAACTTCAAGTCATGTCACTCATTTGGCCTCTTCTCTGCCGTGGGAAATGCTCACTGAAAAATTTGGCGTCCAGGCAGACAAAAGATTCGAGCATCATGTGCAGGGTGCAGTGACAAGTTAATGTGGTCATGAGCGATCGGAGCAGACAGGATGACAAGAACCCACGAGCATTCATTAGCCATCTCGATTTAGCATGCTATGCAGATGGACGACCGACTGTCGGACAACGTTCCAGGGCTCAATCTCCGCCTTGTCATGTTGTTCTCGTATCTTCAAGTGTGTTTCCATGCGGAATCGCAGCATCGTTCTTTCCACTTGAACAAGGATGCAATGCTTGGGCAATGCTAGCCATTCCGATCGCAGGCAATGCACATGGACGACCGCCTGTCGGCCGACATTGCACAGTTGAATGTTCGCCTTGTCATGTATATTTCTTGCATCTTCATGTGAACAATGTGAATGGTATCACTGGAGGGTTCTTTCAGCAACAAGAAGGAACAAACGGAAAGCATGCGATGATTGAGATGTGCTAGCAACTTTGCCTCCTCGCGCCGTTGGTTCCGCCAGGATAAGGTGCTTGAGACCTCGGTGGTTGCTTTTTAGAGTGCCTTCATGCCTCGCAGGAGCTCAACCATGTCTCCATTACACTTGCTGAGAATTCTTGGTCGAACATGAGTACAGTCTGAAGCAAGCACCCAGCGCATCCTACAGAGTCGAGAGTTTGCTTTGTACCGCGCTGGCGTGAACGAATATTCGAGCTGTGCATCCTGTCCCCGTCGATTGCATGCTCTCCAGTTGTCGTTTGTGGCTACAATGTGCTCGACACCACTTTTGAGAGTGGTTGCCACAGCATTAGAGACGTCGAATGTTCCGTCAAGTTGATTTGGGAGCGCGCTCTGCTTTGGCTCACTCTCTCTGGCTTTCATGAACACGAGACAGCGCAGATTGCACTCGTGCCGGAGCCTTTCGATCCGTTTTTTACTGTATACTACGGTGTATGCAGCTATCAGTTGTTCAGGTCTTTCGTGTAAAGTTCCCCAGCGCATTTTTCTTCCGAGAGGTCGTGATGTTGTCAATAAAGAGTGTAGATTGTCGATGCAATAAAGAACCTGCACACTTTTGATTGGAGATGCCAGCGACTGTCTCCATCTTGGTGTGTATTGCACATGGGAGGGCGAGCGGCCCTCGACGTGTTCCAAACGCTTTCTCGAGTGCATATCCCGAGTTACATCCCCTGGAGCTGCGTTCATCCAGTCTCATCAGTGAGAATGTCATTCATACAAGGCGTTTCTCTGCGCAGCGTCTCCGTAGCGCGCGGCCATAAACGCCATCGGGGACAGCAACTCTTTGTGGCCAATTTCACAGAACGGACACTAGTCGATTGCAGCAACAAAGCCAGTCTTAACAAGTTGAACTCTCTCTTTATCGTGGTTCATTATCCAATCAGTGGCCAGAACAGCCTCTTCCTCGCTATTTGATTGGCTGTTTCACTCTCAAGCCTCTTCCTCTCTCTCCAGATGGAATCGACGTTTTTTCCAAGTCCGGCGCTCGCCTACGCACCTTTGAGAGGATGTCAAAATAGCTGCGGGAGCTCCCAGACGCTAAAGAAGGCGTAGCATAATGCCCTCGCCATGAATGCCATGGAAATTACATGGCGATGAGGTGAATAAACCAAATTTATAGCTTTAGAAGGCTATCGTTGTTCAGTAGTCCAGGCTTTAACGTATAGCACGACGGACTTTGTTGGATGCATCAATTGTCGTGACACACCCGGCATTTTCTCAGCTAGTCACGCCTCCAACATGCGGGTTTTTACATGGCCTCTGGACACGATATGACCATTTCGACGTTTGCTCGCGCTGGGTGACTTATGACACAGAGCAGTGAGTTGAATACGCCGACGACGGCCGCTGCAGCGCCAACGGCACTCTCGATATGGCGAGAGACTGACTGGGTGCCATCGCGCTCGATTGCCGACAAAGACTCGGAAGAATATGAACAATCCTTCCAGCTCGCCAAGCGAAAGAAGATTCTCATCATCCTTGCAGCGTCTCTAGTGGTCGTTGGGTCTGCAATTGCAGTCATCTTGTCGACAGCAACTAACACTGACAGTTCGACCACGGGCAGTGCCCTCTCACCTAACGTTACCACAAGCCCACCGCCGACCACACTCAGTCCCGATGGAGAAGTACTGACTGGCTCTACCGCTGATGGCACCAGCGGCTCTCTGAGCGATGTCGTTGGATCTAACAACTTTACCCTCGCCAATGACGCCCCAGTTAACTTGACCAATTCGAGCAACCTCGAGTCGGTTGAATTCACAACACCAGAGCCGACCCCTGAGTCTACACCTGAGCCCACGCCAGCTCCGACCCCTGAGCCTACCCCTGAGCCTACCCCTGAGCCCACAACAACCCCCGCACCGACTCCCGCACCAACGCCCCCACCTACTCCTCCACCGACCCCTCCACCGACTCCTCCTCCGACCCCTCCTCCGACCCCCCCACCCACACCTGCTCTCGCCCCTGGAAGCATTCGTAACATCAACAACTGCGGCAAGGCTGTCGAATTTATGTACTCTGTTGACCACAAGGACAACTACCAAACAGTCCAAGCTGGAGCCTACTTCGACTTACCAGGAACGTATGCCACTGCAACAATCCGTGTTGGTCGCTCCGCCGAAGCTACCTGTAAGTTATCCCTCATCCCCCCTGCACTCACATGACGCCTCTATAGTGTTTGAAGTTTCGCGTGAAGGTGGCAAATTTTGGTATGATATTAGCGCCATCCCCCCTGACGTAAGTGCATCGTGCTATTGCATCGAAACTAATGTACGAACCCGTAGTGCGGCACCGGTAGAAGTTTTGCTGCTTGCTCCAAGGGGGGCACCGTGAAGGGCTTTAATGTTCCCGTCCGTGTGACGATTCAAGGCTTGTCAAATAACGACGGAAACAACTGCAACAACCTGTACTGTGGTTGGGAACAATGTGCTGACGCCTACTTGTACCCTTACGACGATGATCACACCAAGAATTGTAATCTCAACGAAGCGTTCGTGGTCACGTGGTGTGGTTAAGTCTCTGCTACGTCCTGTGTCTTAAAACGAGCTAAGATACGTCGACTTTTTGTGTTGTATTTATTTCTCAAGCATCCATTGCCATCATGCAAGATAGATGATATCAACCACATAAACACAGGCTAATGCTGCTTGTGGTCGTGGCTGCGGTTAAATGTCTCGCAGACCTTGCCTGTCCAGTTGACAATCACTGAGCTGATAACGGATGCCGAGTGTCCAGCACGATAAATACAGTACGTACTTGTCCTGCCACGATAAAGGCGTCCAAATTGATAAGACAAGAGCAATCATGCAAGGCTCAAGCCTCGTCAATGAAGAAGTGCTTCCATATGATCCTTTTGGCTTAAGGGTCTGGTCGGCGAATTTTCATCCCAGCCTGCGCAACTTCCAGTAAATTTTCATGCGGATTTACGCAGAATCTTCGCCTGAACCGGCATCCTTAGGTTGATGTTGATACAGTACATTGGCGACATATTTAACTGTGCTCACTGTTCAAACACCGCGGCTCCATCTTGATTCTTTCTTCACAGAAGATAATCAGCCGCAATCGCACGACGCAGCCGTGGCAATGACAACCAGTGCTAGGCTTGCACTCCTTGCGACATCCTCGATCGTGCAGTTGGTGTGCTCGGCAAACACGTCTATACCGTCGCTCCCTTTGACCGATATGGGGACAAATGTGCAGCAGAATCACATCCCTATAAGCGTGTCTTTGTTTATGGCTCTCAATTGTCGTCAAGGCCGCCGTTTCCACGCCACTTCCATCGTACACCCAAAATATGCCACCATCTTATTTCGAGCTCTTCGGTATCCGGAAATGCGAAAATTCCAAAACATTACAGTCTTGCCATTTTGATCCTATCACGTCGAGTGTCTTGCCAGTCGCGGTGGAGTTCAGAAACACTTTTCACCACCAGCGCACGAACGACGATGGGGATTGAGCGGATCACAGCGGATCGTGGCAGTCTAGCGAACTCCTTCGCAGTCAATACAGCGTTGGGCAGCGATATCAAGCTAGCGCCATATCAAGACACTGATGGAACGATCATAACTGACGACATTGCGACCCTCTCTGCTGTCCACCACCAGACCGATGCAAATGGCATTATCGTTGGAGAATGGTGTACAGGTCTTTTCTCTTACCACACCGTCTACATGTGGATCATCTCGACGTTTGTTCCTTGCGTCTCCGTCGGCCAGATTGCACACCGTGTTGGACTTGCCCAATACACGACTTGTGTTCTCCTCGTGGGACTCTTTTACCTTGCCACTGTGGGCTGCAGTTTGTTCGAACATACCACGCTCAACGTGATTGCGATTGTGTGCTCATTGATATTTGTCAGTGTCGTGACGGCCCTCCGTGTCCGCGTGCGTCAATTGTTCCAAATCCCAGGCTTTGTCGCGATGGACTTGTGCACTGTCATGTGGTGTGGCTGCTGTGCGATCGCACAAATGTCTGCTCATGTTTCCTCGGCTAAACCTGGCGTTTGCTCGCTCGTTCCACGTGATGTCCTACCAGGATACAAGTGATTCAATATGCCGATATCTTGATCAACCCCACTTAAAGCTGTTTAACAGCCTCTCTTATAATCATTATACTTGATCATGGTCCCTCACCTCTTCTTTCTTCTTTGCAATGAAGAGTAACCATTTAGCCCCCGCTTCATCACCACCCGCACTTCACCATCATCTCGGCTTTCATGACACACCCCAACTCTTTGTCCTCCCGGTGGTGTAATGGCAGGAATACCCGTGATATCATTCCCTCCATCCCAAGGCTGATGTTTCACCTCCAGCGCTCTACCCAAGGTTTCTCTAGCGCAGGGTGATAGATGTCAAATGGATTGATCCACCGACATGCGCGATCGAAGGGGGAGATGTGAAAAGGACACATGCGGCCCGCGACAAGCACATGGCTGCATGTTGATATGCGAAGCCATACAATTAGCAGCCCATGATTGACAATGCCGTGGCCATGTAGCGCTAGATAGCCATCCGTGCCATATCATGAGCTGTCAAGCGAATGCGGGATATTATACGTGCCACGTCACAACGTGGTGTTGATGCTGACCTGCTATGCCAACAGTACACTGTACTATTATCACACTATTTTGTAGTATCCGGATAAATAAATATTTCTTGTGATCAGGAAATAGTGTGAATACAAAAGATTGGTCCCCTTTTCTCATTGGGTATCTTGTTTCTGGCCAATCAAATGCGAGGAATTTAGATTGGGTTTGCTTGAATCGTCGCAAGAGATTTTCGCTTGGGCAATGGGCAACGTGATCGGCTGCTGCTTGCGTCCCGAGGAGAGCAACGGTACGGCAGAACTAGCAAATTACATGGTCTGTTTGTTCATGGATGCGTAGAATTGGGCGATAATTCGCCCCATGAGACACTGCTACAGCGTATGGCTTCGTTTGACGAAGAGCACGACATGCAGAATATTCATGCAAGGTTGATACATTGCTCTTCTAGACCATTTGATGATAACGAAATATAGCAACTCGACAAGGGCTGGAGAGGAAACGTCAGGAAGCCGCTTGCTACGAGATTTCTTTCAACATGTCGTTGAGTCGGACCTAAGGTATGACTGAACAAAGAAATCTACGATTTTGAGATACCAAACTCGCAGTGATTCGGGCGAGGAAGATGTATTCCACGAATCAATCGCCGTCCAAAGAAATGTATTGGAAAAGGCACAGCTATCCAAGCAGAAAGATGCACAACGCCACGTGCCGCCCATGGATCCATTGACAATGTATAGCTCGCTTGGCCTCTTCCACACTGTACGTGAACGCATCCGAGCAGATAAAATACTTCTTATGTGTAGAACGAGGCATCTCTACTTCGTGACGATCGTTTGGTTCTAGTCAAATCGCCAGTAGCGGTCGTGCCGACCAAACAGCTTCGAGTAAGATACACTCCTCATTATTTGAAGTGTACTTAATGTGTCTACGTCTAGGAGAACAGCAAGTACAAACCATTTTGGACCGACAAACCATCGAAACATGCATCGGCATCAGCGCCCATGCAAGTCAGCTAATATTATCTATGCTGTGGGCTTTACCCATGTGCTGATGCCTCGTTTTGCATGTGAATAGTAAAATTTGCCACGAATGCTTCGGCTTTCTCGCTTGACCCAACCTGGCGGGAGCTTCTCTTCTCTAGGCATTTCGGCCATTTGTTTTGCTCGCTTTTCCATCTCTTCGGGATGGAAATGACAGATTTCCCTGCGCCAAGCACACACATGAGCGACAAGTCACCATAGGAAATTTGTACCTAAACATGAGCTCTTTCAAATCGTTTTCGCCCAAATCTTCAAAGTCAAAGCTTTGAAACTTTTCGACTTGCTGCTCCTCGTTCGATTCGACATAGTACGATGCCAAGTAGGGATGACGCAGTGCTTCTTTCACTGTCATCCGCTTGGTCGAGTCAAACACGAGCAACTTCCACAGTAGATCCAAACCCTAGCAGGACCTTAAACTTTTCATTGAATGGCAACTTTACCTCGGGGTTGGCATTTGGAAACAGAAGCGACGTATCTATTCCTTGGCGAGACGGTGTTCGACTGAGCAATTGTCGACCTTTGAATTTTTGCGCTTGGGGATTCTCCTTGAATGAGTGTTCCTCTGGCACGCCCAGGACATTCATGATGAGTTGTAGCTGGTGGACATAACTCCGGCCAGGGAAGAGCGGTTTGCGACCAAGCATTTCTGCCATGATGCAACCTGCTGCCCAAACGTCGACGCCTTCATCATAGGCACTTCCGAGGAGCAGTTCAGGCGCTCGATACCAACGCGTGACGACATATTCAGTCATGCCCAAGTCGTCCATATCTTTCGGGCGAGCAAGACCCATATCGCAAATTTTAAGCTGGCAATCCGAGTTGATGAGGAGATTGCTGGGTTTCAAATCACGATGGAGGACGCCGCAGGCGTGCATGTGGCTGAGGCCACTGAGTAGTTGAAAGACAAAGTAACGAATGTGGTCGTCGCTGAGTACTTCCTTTGAGTAGATGATGCGGTGGAGATCCATTTCCATCAAATCCACTGTCATGTATACATCGCGGAAGTCTTGATACGATGGCGGCGGGATCAAATCCATGAGCGATAAAATATTCGCGTGGCATAAATGGCGCATGAGCCGCACTTCACGAAGGATTTGCTTGAGTTGATGCGGATGCCAGATACAATCAATAACCTTTTTGATGGCGACACTGCCGCCCGTTTCCTGGTTCGTTGCGGCAATTACAATACCGTAAGCACCGCGACCACACACTTTGATCAATTGATAATGCTGAGGAATAACGAAGGGTGCCCCACAGACTGTGTACACATGCATGGATGGATCGTCTTCGCATATCTTCGGCTTGAGTGGATCCACAGACGCGAGAGCAGCTTCGGGAGATGGTACTTTCTCCTGGTGTTGTCCATTCTCGTTAATCGTCGTTGTATTCGTGTTAAGGTGCATTTGTGACCACCCAGGCCGATTCAAACTTGGTGTCGCATCGTCTTTCTTCATATTCCACTGCATGAGATGGTTAACGTTAGGTGTGACGGCCTTGGACGACTGCAGCACACAGGAGATACTCAGCTGGACGCGTCCGCAGAATTCACCTTTCGTGCTACTGATCGTGACCCATTGACTCGTTTGCTTGGTTTCTTGCTCCATCAGGTACTTCGCGACATTTACAAATGCCATGCCGACTTTCATTCGTGTCGGATGCATCTCAACGACGTCCACAAGAAGACGAACCCCGCCCTGGACTTGGTCGAAAGGAATCGTAAGCACGGCGTTCCAAACAGGGGCGCTCAAGTCGGTACTCTGTCCCTTATTGCGCGCTGCCTCTGTCATCACATCTGCGGGAGTAGGCGTCGCTGCAGATTTCACTGGTGCTGACACGGATCGTAGCAGGCCAGTGCTGCTCAATTTCCTCGTCAGAGTTGATGGAAGCGGCACTGAAATCGGCAAGTAGGATGATGCTGAAGTTGTTGGAGCAGGTGGTGGGAGTAAACTTGTTTGAGGATCACCGACGGAAAGGCTCAGGACAACTCGTGGATCTTGCAGCGCAATTGGAGTCTTCTTTGCGGCAGTAGATGACGAGGTTGTGTGAGGAATATACTTGAGCCCTGATCCTTGGAGTACACGGATAGTCAGGATACCAGTGAGAGGTGTTTGGACTTCATGAAAGTCTTGGGGCAGCGTGAGAGTCGTCGCTGCTCCTGGGATTTTATACACGGCCGAGGCTGCCACGACATCGCCGTTGATTTCAAACTTGATCAAGCGACCATCCGGGGCAAAATTGAACTTATGGACCCAGTTTTGGACAAACTTGCGTCGATCTCGGACATTTTCAAGTTCTTCCTTGCCTGACGCGACAGCCACATTGTCTTCCATTGCAATCCCTTCCACTTTAAAGTTCGTCCAAGTTGTGTGGGACGCAAATGCATGGAGAAACTGGACAAAGCCACTTGCGCCTCGATATGAACCGCAGAAGGGCACCGACGGTGGGTAGTTGGAAGACACGAGAATGTCTTTGTCAAGGAGACGAAAGAATCGTGAAAAGACCTACGACAACGTAATGGACTCAAAAATAGGACATAGACTTACCTGCTCTGAAGGCGGTGGTAATGTCACGGCCATATCTCCCGATGTGCGCCAGTTACCGCTGTATGCAGTGTACAAGACGATCAGCATGGCGTAGAACTCTTCGATTTCAAGCGGATAGACAGGAAGATCTGGTAGCGAGACCATGGCTTCTTGGGCAAGTCGCATCCAAATTACTTTTTCGATCGCAGTTGGAGCTGTTAGCTGCAATGTTTTGCCGTCGTGGCATGTGAAGACAAATCCATTCGCTCGGCCAGGGGCATCTTTGACACCTTGAATGACGTAGGATGGCGGCGACGGCTTGCCTTCTACAGGGGATTCCTGTAGCGTGGCTGTGAACGCTTCCTTTGATGCAAAGCCTACAATGTCCACCTGGTAAACGTCAAATCGGTATGGTTGGCGTACGCTTCAGAGTGGTGCCAACCATGACGTAATAATGCTTTTCCCATCGTCGCAACCATTCGCTCCGTTTGCTCAAGACACCTTCCCACTCAATGAGTTCTGGTGTCAAAGGTTGCACTTCGCGGGGCTCTTCATCGATTTCACCCATCTCAGCGGCTTCTTTTGCATCTTCTAGCATGGTCTGTACATCCTGGCTGTCCTCCGTGATGGACACGCGTCCTTCGTCCGAAAGGCACAATGACTGGCGATATAATTTGGCTTCGTTTCCACCTTTGATCACTTTTGCATCGCTCAGAATCTCTGTTGCGGTTTCTGACAGCCGGCCGATGTCAACACGTTCAAGTGAGGCGCCAAGCGAGAGGCGGCCGCCCGTGCTCGCGATACCATTCAAACTTGCACGGAACGACTCATCGAGACCTAATTCTTCGACAAGGGACTTTCTCCACGCCCGTTCCCGCTCGCCGCTTGTGTAGCAGTCGCTCTGTGTACGTATCCGAGCGCCACTTTTAGGTTTCGTCGACTCGACCGCCGCCGCCATTATAGACAAATGCAGAAACAGTTACTCTGTGTCCAAACAGGACAATCTAAGCCAAATTTGCCTAATTATTCCTAATTAGGAACTAATACAGTCTAGCAGTGTCAATTGTTTAGTTTTTTACAATTTTGGGAAATTTTTATCTAATTTGTCCAAAGTCTGGTTGAGTTTCAAAATCATGAAATTTATTACATACAAATATGAAGATAAATTGTAAGTATCATATTATTAAATGTAGGGTTCTATTTTGACTAATATTTCATGTAGAAGTCATTGATGGTGCTTTGACAGTAGACCAAGTGTACGCTGTGTGAGTTGAAACGATGTTCCTGAATGAAAACGTATGAATGTGAAGGGGTATACCGTCTCTCGTGAGTCAATTCGGTGTCTGACGAGGGTGCCAATTTTAGAAAATATATGCGTGCAAAAACTCTACTCCTATGGTTACCGTTACAATTCATAACATCAATTTATACAGTGAAACCTGTTCAAACTCGAGCGGGAATTCAAATTCAAATGAGAGAGTACCATCGTCTAGCAACGGGACGTCCATCGATTAAGGGTAAGCCAAGAACTGGCCCCAAGAAATACTCTCATGGTTTCAACGAATATGCTTTTAAATGGCTCGTCGTGAAGGAATATATGGAGCATGGTCGTGGCGACTCTGGCCTAAGACATGCCATGTCGAAGTACTTTCCCGAGATTTGCGGCAAACGAGAAATTTCAACTAAAAAGAAAATTCAAGACTGGTACCGCAATCGCGGTGCAATTGCAGCAAAAGCCAGTAATCCTACACAAACTACAATGCTAACTACGCGGCAAGTCGGTCAAGCAACTGTCCTTGGCAGTGTGGCTGAAAAACGCGTCGTTGACTGGATTTTAAGCCATCGTCAAGACGGCATACCGATATGCAATCTACTCTTGCAGCAATTTGCACATGCAAGTTGCTCTCGATGAAAATCTTCAACCGCACCAATTTAAAGCCAGCAGCAATTGGATCGAGTCATTCAAGAGACGACATTCGCTTTCGATGCGAACGCAAACACGATGCGGGAACAAGAGCCAAAAAGATGGTGACCAGACTCAAAAAAAATTTATTGCTCGCATCGTGAAACTTATCAGCGAGAATGTTATCAGCGAAATCTACAATGCTGACCAAACAGCGGTCAATTATGAGTTTCTTGGAAAGAAAACCATCAATGCAAGCGGGGAAAAACGGATTTGGATACGCACAAGTGGCCATGAAAAACAGCGAGCCACAGCTATGCTGCTTGCTGACTCAAACGGCAAAAAATATCCACTGTTTATGGTCCTCAAAATATCAAACTGCACAAGCAAAATGGCGGTGGACGAAAATTTAACAATGCGAAATGGCATTGGAAAGATCGTCTGGAAAGAAGTCCTTGCTCTTCATGAAAAATTTCCCGCAAGACTCTATGCGAATCCAACAGCCAGGTGGAATACAAGAATATCCATCGAATTTCTTAACTTTCACTTTGGCTGGCGCAAAGGAAAAACACTCAAGCCAATCCTTCTGTTGTGGGACGACTTTGCTCCACATTTTTGCAATGAAGTCGAATCCCTAGCCAAGTCTTTGAGTATCATGCTTGCAAAGATTCCTCCTGGTTTTACCTGGATCTGTCAGCCCGCCGATGTTGCTTGGATGAAGCCTTTCAAGGCTTCTTTACGCTCAAGCTGGATATCACATCTTCGGCAAAGTGTCAAGAACCATGACCGTTCGAGTGGCGCCTTTAAACTTATGGCTCCAACGCGCCACGACATCGTTGAATGGGCATCGAACGCTTGGGGCAGTCTGAGTTCTAACACAATCATCAATTCATTCAAGAAGTGCCAACTCATACCGTCTAGCGAATCCCCGAACGAAGTGCTGGGAACAGAGGTCGACTGCTGCGACATCGGCAACGACTTGGTGGATGAAATTGTCCAGATCGCTAGTGACGCAGGAGCAGTTCGTAGCGAGGAGGATTTCTTTGGAGACATTGTCTATGAAATTGTTGTTTAATGAGTAATGAAATCATGTCATTCGTACCTTTTCATCCACCAAGCCGTTGTTGCCATCGCAGCAGTCGGCATTTGTTTCCAGCGCTTCGCTCGGGCATACGCTAGCAGTCATTCGGCAACCCCACGCGTTCGATGCCCATTGATATGTGTCGTGCCGACTTGGAGGCCACTGGACAAAGGCACCACTCGCGCGACCACAGCACTTGACATCTTCTCCCGCTGATCTTCTTTGTCCGTGCTATGGAAGTCGTTAGCTGTCCGTGGCAACATTAGTTATCGTACCAGACGCTGTGAGAGGCTTGGCACTTGCACCGCCGCGCCTGAAAATCCAGAAATGTGCTAACTGGTTTGTCTAGCCCAATGGGATTCGTTTAAATTTTGACAATAAAATTTCATACAATTTCTCTGTCAATCTTTTTAAGAGAACGAAATGCATAATTCAATTTACTTGAATAATGTATATAATACATATCACAGGTCAAGTTAGTTTACGATGGCTGTACCCTTTCACAAATTATTTATCCTCAAAACTGCATATCCGTTAGAAATCAAAAATATTAATATATAGAGGACATTGCCGGATATTGACACCGAATTGACTTACGAGAGACGGTAGAGTATCAGTGAGTAACAAAGCACATACCGTCAATATGTGCATTTTCTCTATCATTCATGTTCATATCGTCCTCAGCGTATGATCTCGATGCTAAAGGCTTAACATTTCTCTATGCACAAGAGGCAATCTATTTCTAGCTGATCATGATCATTTCAATTTTTGTCCATTCTTAACTGAAACGACCGCACAAGGCTCCAATGGAACACCACGAAAAGTACAATCGAGAGGCAGTTGATCACGTCCGTCAAGCGACGATGGCAGTGATAAGCCGTGCCACTAAACGTCGCAATGAGAGACACCAATTTTCCACCGTACCTCGTTCAGACCACGAAGAGGCCGACACAATAAACCCAATATATGACAAGTTCTACTCCATTGGTGGCGTTGATTCAGTCAAGTCCCTCACCAACTTCATGCCTCACGAGTTCGATGGTCTGTGGTATGCATTGAAACCCCGAGTCAACAAGCATTGGAACGTTGGAAAAGGCAGAAAGAGCCCACATACAGGTAAGGACGTCCTGTTTATGCTCCTTGCAGTCTTCAAAAATGGTGGCACATGGGATGTGCTTGCTGCGCTCTTTCAACTCTCATCGTCAACGTTTGAGCGACTGATTTGTGGCTTCCTTATGAAAGTCTATCCCCACATGTATGAGTTGTTTGTTGAAGATGAAGCCAATTCACTCTCAATGACACGACTAGTTGCTATGGGCCGAACTTTCAAGAATTTTCCTTGTGCATTGTATGCAGTTGACGCTACTTTCCAGCAATCAAATCGACCCCTTGGTCCCCACAACGAAGCTCTTTACGCCTTTAGTGGGAAACACCACTTGTATGGGAAGAAAGTTGAGGTGTCTGTCTCGCCATTGGGCTTTGCAATCAATGTGAGCGACATAATCCGGTTTTTGCCTGACATCCATCCGGTTTCATGGCTTGTTGCACGACAGCCATCGTGCAAATTCTGTTTTTGAGAAATTTGTTGATGCTTTGGCTATACAAATATCTATACAAAATGATTGGATGGGAAATCAAATGAATTTGCACGACACATGTCGTGCAATTAAAGATTTGTTTTGATTGGACGGATATAAGCTTCATTTGCAAAGAAAGATGTCAAGCACCGCTCGCCAGGCGTCAACACTCGAGGACATCCTCGGCATGCGTGTTGCCGCGTCAACAAAGGCAGGGTATAAGAGCGGCATCAACCAAATCAAGAAATGGATCACGAGTCATGGCGACTCATCGATGCTTCGAGCTGACGGCGGCATCAACTTGGAGAATTTCCACTTCCAGCACTTCTTGGCCTTTTCTACATGGTCATACCAAAACACATCAAAGAAGCCCAGCACGATATCGAGCTATCGCTCAGCCATTAGAGACTTATACAAACGAGAGAATATTCCAGTGCCTGTGGAGTACGACGTCGAACTAAAGGATTTCTTCCAAGGTGAGTGACATCTTTGTTGTTACTTAGAATTGAGGCATAACGAAAGGCATGGGACGACACCACGCTGAAAAAACACAGAGCGGTTCCATCAAAGACTCTGGCAAGCGACCGATGGGCTATTCTATGTACAATTCTCTTTGTTTGTCCGGCCTTAAGTTACTCGACGGGGGGTTTGTCCATCTTTTTTTGACTTTGTCGTGGAATTTGATGTGTCTCTCAATGTCGACTCAGTCTATCCACTTCGATCACTTGTCCTTTGAAGAGGACTCCATTGGCGTTGTGTTTTGCAAGAGCAAGACAGATCAAGTTGGCGACAAACGTCGTGACCCAAGGCACATTTACTCGAATCCCTTTAACCCATCGACTTGGAGTTTATTTGGCAAGCCACCCGAGTTTGGAGCCATCTAAAAATTTTCCTGGTGGCAACCAACGTGATCGCTTTGGAAAAGCGCTTGCCCGTCTTGTGTCTAGTGATTTTGATTCCGAGTCTGGTTTAATTGGTACACACTCTATCCGTAAGGGTGTTGCTACGTTTGCTTGTGCTGGAAGCACGTGTGGGCCTTCCATGGCAAGTGTGTGTATGGGTTGTGGGTGGACGCTTGGTCACGTCCTCGAGCGCTATATCCATTATGAAAGAGCTGGAGACCAATATCTTGGTCGCATTGTTGCCGGTTTGCCCAACAGTAAGCCAGAATTTGCCACTCTTCCTCCACACTTTAACTCTAGCTATGACATTCAGGTTGCTCGTGCTGTCTCTGTTGTTTATCCCAGTTTAGCCGGTCGAAAGCATCTCACAAATGTCTTGGTGTTCTCTTTGGCTTCTCTTGTTTACCATTCGGATTGGCTTCGTTCCGTTTTGCCAAACAAGCATCCTCTCATGTCATCTGTACTTTTCACAAATCCGAGGCTCATGAATGGTTTGAAGCAAAATGTTGTTCTAGAATCGAACCGCTATACACCGACCGGCATACCACCGCTCGTCGATCTCTACAAGATTATTGATCGCAATTATTCGGCTATTCTAAACCTGCCTGCAGATATATCAATCCAAATCGAAAATATATTATATGACCATGGCGTGTCTACTGGGAACATTTCTCGTCGGTATCTCGAAGAAGTGCTGTCTGAATTTGCGTCTCGACTCACTAGCACTGCTACTGTATCCTCTCCTGCAACGGAAGCTGCAGAAACGGGAGCGTTGTATACTTGGTCTGGACGTTTGTCAAGGCTGCCAAGTGATTTTGAGTTTCCAGCAGTGAATGCAGCCTCAGCATGGAGGCTGTGGTGGCTGGGCAATGTTGAAAAGGGGTACCCACCATTCAAATATGTTGGACCACTTGATTTGGCCACAACACGACAACGAAAGCTCCTCTCAGACTGGAAGTTCGTCATGGGTCGGTTCGAGCAGACAAGCCGTAACGCTGGAGTATTGCTTCCTAACAGCCCGACAGAGGAGCAAGTGTCACAGTCGTTTGTGCCCATTGATGTATACTTACAGCGTATCTGTAGCTGCAGGTCGAGTAAGCGAGCTCGTCGTATTACTCAGTTGAAGGTGGTCTCGCTCGTGCGCACACTCCGATCAATTCCACTTGATTCGATGCCAAAATAGGACAGGTTTAAATTTGATTAATTTAGACCAATCAACATTTGTCTGACGGCGGTCGTGCAAATTCCAAGTACAATACAATGTTTTTGGGTCGATTCACGACAAGACAATGTTTGACAACAACCGTGACTTCCACATGAAGATGAGAGCAAAGCGCCCGAACGACTACAACATGCTCGATGAAGGGCCGCTGCGAACCGAATACCCTGACGAATGGGCTCTTTTAGCCGATAAAGGCTACCAAGGGGCTCAAAATACATGTCGATCGATCATTCCCACACGAGCAACTCAATCAAACCGCATGTCACTGCAAATCGAGCAGACGAACGAGCGAATTTCGTCGGATCGAATAATCGTTGAAAATTGGTTTGGTCGCCATTGCACACTGTGGGCGATCTGCAGTGAAAAATACAAGTTGAGCAATAGTTTGTACGACCCGATATTCAAGGCTTGTGCTAGCTTGACGAATTATCAAATACGGTTGAGCCCCTTGAGAGACGAGGACGGTCACGAATACCGTCGTATACTGAATCGACTCAAATTCATTCAAGACGACATGAAGATGAAAAAACGCTTAGCTGAAGAAGCTTATGTTGCACGCTGCAAAGCCCGACGTCGTATGGAGCTATTCAACTCTCAAAATACGCCATAGATATGCACATCAGGTTGTACAATTGCACACGTGGCAACATCAATGCATAGTATGTCTTCTATCGGCTATATAGGCTTTCATCTAAACTTGATAAATCTTCTTTGTTTTGATGGATCATTTGTACATAGTTGAGAGTATTTCTGCATTCCAGCCAGTAAATGTGCAAAATAAGGTTCAATTTGCAGTCATTTCGTCAAACTGTTTGAGGTCTAGTGTATTTTTTTACTGCGTGGATTTGTATCGTGATGTCATGAACTACCGGTGTATCATTCAGAGATGAGCCACTCACATCAAAGCCCTCGAATTGGCGTCGAGTGTTTCATTCTTCCAGCGGGATGACCAAGGTGCGGTGTCGCTGAGATTGTGGATTTTGTATCATCATTTGATTAGAAACTCTTTGCACAAAATGATTGGTCTAAATTTAATCATGTAAAATTTTTGATTGGCTCATTTTTGATTTAAAACCGTAGCCGAACATGTCGAGTGCGCAGACCGACCAGGCGCGGACGCTCCAATCGATCCGTTCGCGAGCAGATCATCTTCGCCACACGATTCAGACGCTGGAAACGTTGATGGCATGGCATCCTCTGACGCAATGGCCTGAATACTTGAGCAAGTTTCAAGTTGTGTCGAAGCAGCTTGAAAATATCATGGGATCCAAAGACGACGAAGATAGTTTGCTCCCAGAAAGCATGCACCACTGGGTCTGTGCGCCACGTATGTCGCTGCCTGACCCAACGCATATTCCAATCCTCTTGCGCACTCGTGAAGACCCCGAAATGGAAAAGCGCGACGAAGAGTTGCTCCAAACAGACACTGCGTCTTTGTTACCCCATCGCAAACGCAAAGCAGAGTGGACATGGGACGAACTTGAAGTCCAAAAAGAAACATTCAATGCCACCGTCGAAGGGTTTGAAGATTCCCTCAAGAAGAGCGCTGACGAACTGCTCAAACGCATCAAAGTTGGCAAATTCAAAGAAGTTGTGCGACCTAACAGTACCCAAGGCGCTGCGTTTCGATACATGGAGTCAGGCCAATGGACATAAGTCATTGTTAAGGTCATCGTTTACTTGGCTTCGCCTTCTTTGATGCCATCGAAAATTGCCGCCATTTCCGCGGTGTGCGTTGTGCCAACTGTGGCCGAACGGCGCGTCACTCGCCTGAAGATAAGCTTGGACACTTTGTTCTGCATGTCTCCACACCAGGACGCTTTGTCCTGGAACGCCTTAGCTTCTGCTACGAGGTCTTCTAAGTAGCGTTGTCGTTTGTCGTCGGCTGGATGGGTGGAAAACCAGTCGAAGTTGTTGTTGTTCAGGAGCTTCATGCCTTCCCAGAACTTCGGCGCCTAAGGAAAGTGAGATCTCCGGTGACAAGGAGACTTGTCTACTTCAGATGGATCGTAGCATGCAGCCGCCATGAGCATCAAGCCAATATGATCAGCTTCCTGTTCGTGCATGCGACTAAAGGGTAATTGCCACAAGTATGTGCACATCGACGAGATCAACGTGCTGTCGAGAGTCATGACCGTCAATGCGATAAGGAGCGGCAGGTAGCTCAGTGTTTCAGCAGTGTGCCGAGCCAATGCATGTGAAATTTCATGGCCAAGGACGGTCGCGAGTGCATTGTACTTGTTGGTCACAATGCCTTGCTCGACGGTGGCATCAATGAAGTCGAGAAGACCCGTGTAGACAAACATCTTGCCGCCTAGACAAGTCGTGACGGTCACAAGAGCAGTGTCAAGAAAGGACAAACCCATGAAGCAGCATGCATTCACTTGGGGATCGTCTATGAGGTAGATTTGCCAGTGAAAACCTGGATCAAAGATTTTATTGGCGACGGCGACAAGTCGTCTAGACGAGAATTGAGATCACGAGAACATGATAAAGACACACGTGGCCACATCTTTGACCATCTTGAAGCGAGGGCCATTGTTGATGATTGTCTTTCCCACCAATGCTTCCTTCGCATGTTGATTCCCCATTTCCTACACGCCAAAGTCTAAATCCCATCCGATTTCCATGGCTTGCCGTGTCATCTTCACGACTGAAGACCACAACTTGCGTGCGCCCCGTGATGGGGACTGTGTGCAAGTTAGTCACGAATTGATAGAACGCAGCAGCCCCAGCCAAGGCTGTGACTGACCAGCATCCATTCAAGAGAACAGTGTGCGCTGTGCTGTCGACTACACATCGAGCTTGAGTTGTAACTATTTCAAGCCACGTACCATGCGCCATTGCAAAGCTAACGTCCTTTTCTCTCGTGACGCGAATTCTATAGTTGCTCATCCTGCGGGTATTTGAGGCCAGCCCGACTCGACGCGCAACACGGGCCAGCATACTTGCTGCCTGTCAAACAAAGCAGGTTATGTCAGTCAATGCACAACCAAAAGCCACCATACTGAACTCAAGATATTAAACTGCCTTGTAATTTTAAAGCCCATACTTTGTTCAAGTCAACGATCGTGCGATCCGTTCGACTAATGTGAAGAACGATTTCGCATTAAAATTCAGAAATATTTAGGAAATGCCTATTTCCCCCCCCTAAAATTCATTTTTGATACATTTTTGCCAAGCATTTCTGCCACTTAGGCGCTGACCGTGAGCTCCCGCGACGAAGCCCATGACTCTGGCACATTTTAAGTGTTTGCAGTAGTTAAGAGGTCTTAAATGGCGGTCGAGGTTTGGGAAGCGAGGACAAAAATGTATCAAAAATGAATTTTAGGGGGGGGGAAATTAGGACGAGTTTGCAGTGTCGAACAACTTTGACTCCCATCGGATGATAAACGAGGATTCCATTGCAATAAGTCGTTGCCCTTCTTAGCCCAAGGCTTTAGGCATGACGGTATCTCAATTTAGTATGATAGGACGTCCTAATTGTGGCAGTATATATCCCTTGGGGAATATTAAAAAGGTGGTATCGTTCATTTCCGTTGCTGGCATGTTCATCAGGACTTGAAAGCTACAAATATGTGGTTCGCTTAGGGCACGTTGGCGAAACTATGAAGCCCCCCAACGAGTGCGCGGTTCTATATTTACAGGATAAAGTTATACCAAAACAAGGAACGGTGGCAGCGTTTTGAGGGGGGAACAAGACAACTCATTGCAACCTGCATTTGGCTTTGATAGCATTGGGGGCACTCGTCCTCTGCATTGCTGGCGATGAATCTCTCAACACGGCATGGATTTTCTGGCTTTTGTTTCGAGGGGATGTTGCTCGTCGCGGAGTATAAAAAGGTAGCAGTCACACTTTTTATCCGGATAATGTCTTCAACCCACTTTGCCATTCCGAAATAATGGTGGACAAGAGCAACCACCTCTACATCTTCTACGGCTCCCAGACAGGCTGCGCAGAATCTATCGCCAAGGTGAGGCCAAATATACATAGGAAAGCTTACGTGCATGTAGCGCGTGCAAAGTGATGCGCAGGAACGACATATCAGCGCGGATCTCTTCACATTGAACGAATTTGAAAAGGTACACACGACAATACTCAGGACCGCTCACTGTTGCTGCAAGCAGTCGGGTGTTTTGACGCAACCTCAAGCTAAAGTGTTTATTGTGTGTTCGACTACTGGCAACGGCGATCCTCCAACAAATGCTGAGAAGTTTTGGCGCTTCCTGAAGAAAAAGGCACACCATGCTACCCTGCTGCAGCACATTACCTACACTGTGCTTGCACTCGGTGACACAAACTACGACAAGTTTTGGTACGTCCAGCTCGCTGGATATGGCTTATTCTGAATGTTATGCTCAGCTATATGGGCAAGAACATCAATCGTCGAATGGGTGAATTGGGGGCGACTAGCTTTTTTGAGATCGGTACTTGCCTACAACGATAGCATCATTGACTCGCATGCAGGATGTGCCGATGAAGCTATGGGACTGGAAGATTATGTTGAGCCTTGGATGAAAGGATTTTGGGACGTCATGACGACTCCAAAAGGTAAAATCATCTTTCGTACATCAAATAAGCATGATGGAATAGATGTAAAGCCTACTGTGGAGTCCACCGTGGAGTCCGCCGTCGTGCCTACCAAGACGTCCAAGTTGGACCATTTGCACATTTTTTATGGCTCTCAAACTGGTTGTGCTGAGTCAATTGCCAAGGTATGAACGGCTTCTCTGTCAGTTTGATTAAAATTAATACTGTAGCGGATTCAATCAGATGCGCTGGAACGTAAGTTGACGTGTGATTTACGACCGCTAAACGAATTTGAAAAAGTATCGTCCAGTTTGGTTTGTGTTCACAGTTCTCCTTTTTAGTGCGGAATTCTCTCGTTACCAAGCGCCAATGTCTTTATTGTCTGCTCCACTACAGGCAACGGTGATCCTCCAAACAACGCTGAAAAGTTTTGGCGTTTCCTCAAGAAGAAAGTCCACCCAGCAACCTTGCAGCAAAATTTGCGCTTTACAGTCCTAGCGTTGGGTGATACCAACTACGATAAATTCTGGTAGCTATTCCCTTTGTGTATTTCTCAACCAAGCTATAGCTATATGGGCAAAAACATCCATCGCCGCATGAAAGAATTGGGAGCTGAATGCGTATATGAACTCGGTAAAGCCTGAAGCATACTTTGACTCATTTTGACACCAATAAAGGTTGCGCAGACGAAGCGATGGGTCTGGAAGATTCAGTCGAACCTTGGGTTCGTGGCTTTTGGGAGTTTGTTGGGGGAGCTAGGGCGGAGTCTGCTGAAAGTAATGCAATAAACACTGCAGGCACTGTTTCCGAAGTTGAAAATATCCAAGTTGCTTCCGTAAATCAATCTTTGACAGTCTTGGCGTACTTGACGGCATTCAACGTAATGTTCCCTGAGGGTGCCCCAGCTGTGGACCCCAGTCGCTTGCCGCGATTCCAAGACGCCTCAGTCATCGTTGCTTTCGATTTAACCTCTGTGCCACCGAGACTTACTACACCTGGGTTCATGGCCACAATTATAAATGCAAAATATCTCACAACCGAGGCAAGCGATCGCAAAGTTCTGTGGCTCGAACTTGACACAACAGGAGCTGGTAAGTCTCCTTTGAACGTCATCGCTGACAGACTCCAGGTATCACGTATGTTCCAGGCGACTCCATTGGGGTTCGTTGTCCTAACGATGCTGACGTGGTGGATTATCTTGTGCAGAGATTAAACATTCAAAAGGACCAGCTACACAGCTCATGTGTCGTGCAGGGTTCGAAAAAATCCAACGCCGCTCCTCTTCAAGCTTCGCTCCTCGACCTCCTCACGCATCATTACGACCTGTACGCTTTGGTCAAGAAGGCTACACTGCGCTCGCTCGCTCACTATTGCACTGACGCCACGGAGCAAGCTCAGCTTTTGTACCTGAGCAGCAAAGATGGTCCTGCAGCATTCCAGGTTAATTATAATGGAGCCTTTATGATGAACTCATGTCTCTGCGTGTAGAAATTTGTGGAAGCCCAGAGATTGAGTTTGCTTGAAGTGTTGGCGCTGTTTCCATCGTGTCAACCAAGTTTGGAGCTAGTGTTATCGCTATTGCCAACGCTCAGCCCTCGATACTACTCCATTGCATCCTCACCTTTGCATCATGCAAACCGTGTTCAAATTGCGTTCACCTTGGTCGAGTACAACTTGACTCTAGACAACGGAGCAAATATTCCTCGCCGTGGTCTCTGCACAAATTGGCTCCATCGCTTGGCTCTGCCCTTATTGACACCGACGACCGCAAACACCACCGACAAAATCCAAATACCTATTTTCCACCACCCCACCAAAGATTTCGTCTTGCCAGCAGACCCCAAGTGGCCGCTAATTCTCATCGGTCCTGGCACTGGTGTCGCTCCTTTTGTCGGCTATTTGCAGCACCGTATGCTTGAGAAGGCGAAACACGCTGATGAGAGTGAAAGCAGTGGCTACTGGCGTGGAGGTTTTGAAGTTGAAGATGCAGAGACCAATTATGAATTGGGTCCAATCCATTTGTACTTTGGCTGCCGCAATCGAGCTCATGACTTTTTGTTTGAGTCCGATTTGCGGAAGTACGTTGACAAGGCCATCTTGACCCGCTTGCACGTTGCTGCCTCTCGAGAGCAGGTGAAATAAACATTCCAGAGCATACCTGACTCATTACTTCCTCTGTAGGACACGAAGCATTACGTTCAGCATGACATTGCTAAAGATGGCGCGGATGTCTACGACTTGATCGTCAACCAAGGCGGATTTGTTTATGTGTGTGGTGATGGCATGAACATGGCGAAGGATGTACACGAAGCCCTTGTCCAAGTGTTTCTAGAGCATGGCAATGCCACTCGTGACGCTGCTTTGGAGCAATTGAAAGATCTTGCGTTTCGTCGACGCTATGTAAAGGATATTTGGGGTTAATGCATCTATTTCCAATTGCCAGTGAATTGCGCTGGACGAATGGCATGCGTTGTCGTATAGATATCCATTTGCTGGTTCCACTGCGCTTCCAAATCTGGGTTCCGTTTGTTGGCACAGAGCGCATGCGTAACATCTTTCTTGAGACTCAGTGCTTGGGCCATCAATCCCTTATCGTTCACGATCATCGCGATGTAAAGTCCGTCGTTCCATTTCTTAGATTGCATGCAGAGGGGAAAGAGAGCAAGGCAAGCGGCTTCTTGGCCACCTCGGCATAAGGCAGCACACGCACGTTGGGTGAGGGATGCCCCCTAGGAATACCAATATAGGAGGAAACAATGGACTCGATCATACGAGAACGTCGACACTGTCTTCGCTTGAGTTGGTTACGAGAGATGACACCAAGTCCGCTAGAGTGTGAACAAGCATGTGCTTGATGCAAATGCTAATTTTCAAGTGCAGTGACATGCCTTGGACTTGCAGCGCATCGGCGGGAAAGCCAAATGCCTACGATGTTGAAGAAATGCAGCATAGTTTAATTATTACCTCCAGGAATGACGCAAGCCAGTCGAGGAGCTCCTCGCTGATGTGTGGAACAAATTCCAAAGCACGTTTGGGTAGGCCTTGGGCGACAAACATGCAAAATTGAAGCACTTCGTTCTTCAAATCGACCGAGTAAATGCTAAAAATGAATTCAATCCCAGTGAGAGGATTCAATCACCTCTGGTGCAGGCCACAGATGAAAAGTTTCTCCTGGAAAATCCCGAGGAGCTTGAGAGGACCACCAGGATGGCGTTGTGCGACTGGGAATTCGGCCAATGGGACATTCATCGCGCTGTCGTGAAAGCATGTTGTGCTTGCAACACAAAATGAAAAATAACGACTGCCGCAGATGAAATAGCATTGAATCTACAAAAGGAAAAGGTTCAACGCCCTTGCGTCACAGCCGACATACCTCGTCTTCAGTGGCCGTAAAGAGAGTGTGATGAACCCACAGCGCAGAATGCACTGGGCGAGTGGTCATGATGTCATGTAGGAGTGAAATGCCCGACTCCTGCGTTCGTTTGACCACGGTCAGTTTCTTCGGATATACGAGCACGGCAAACTTGTTGGATTTCTCCCATTCGACCAGAAAAGGCCCTGGAAACGTTGCTCCGACCTGTGTAACAATGAGAAGTGATATCGCCTTCAGTTGGTCATGCATACCTTTTTCAATGCCGAGGAAATAGTTGCAGCTCCAGATGACACCGTGTCCCAATCGTAGAATTCCAAGTACGTATGCATGCCCGTGGTTGATTCTCCTCTTGTGATGGATGATCCTGTGATCGTTCCTTCGACTGTCGATGCCGTCGAAGATGTGGCTGTAGGAGTCGAAGGCGCTTTGTTTTTCTCCTCGGGTAAAGCCACACGGACTACTCCTAGAAGCGGCCCCGAAAATACATGGGCAATTACGTGCTGGTCGGATGATAATTTCTCCACCTACGCACACATTAAACTGTTGATTTACGGCCTTCTGAAACTTACCACACGAGTGCACATTCCATTATCAAGCGCAATATCATAGATGGCCAAAGCACGTGGTTGTAAATTCACTTCATGTTTGAAGAAGTGAGGTAATGTTGGTCCGGTCGGAGCAACATCGTCAGACTTCCCAAAGAATGCCAATTTTTTGCGAGGGCTGTCAGTGACCATCGAAGCAGCTCGAGCTCGTCTTGTGACTTCAACTTCATCGACCTGTTTGATGTTTATTCAATACAATGTCGAAACCTTGTCTCTCACCGATAAGACAGCAAATCGTCCGAGTTGGCTGTGCCAAGCCACAGCCCCCCCTGCCCCGCTGCAATCTACAATTGATAGATGTATATAATTCACGAGTTTGGTTTATACCATGCGGAATGTCATGGTTGGATCAACTTGAACAACCTGCAATTGAGTTGGGAAGTGTGTAGACCTAGATGTCAAACCTCGTATTGAACACCGTTTAGAATAGCAAGAAAGTCGAAGATGGGATGTTTGACAGTCATCCCGACAGAGTCTTTATTTGGGTATTTCAGAGCATGGGGATCTTTCTTGCTCTTCTCGGAGAGTGCCACGGACCGTAAATGAGTTGGGGTATTGAGTACAATCACAGACAAGCTAGCATAAGTGTCATACTTTGAAATGATTTTGGCCATGCCTTGGTACAAGTGTAGCAGTGTGGCGGGTGAAGGCATGCATGTGAAACAAAAGCAGTCCTATTGTCAGGTAGCTTCGTCAGCTCGAGTATCGTAGTCATTTTACCATAGTTTGTAGCAGCTGCAACTAAATGAGCATTTCGTGGGCTCTGTGTGATCGTGTTGATCTTGATCTTCTTGGAGATTTTCTACCGTCCAGCAAGTTGGCAACATCGTTCATGCTTGCTTCTTACCGAATGGAGATTACGCACGTCCTTACTCAAGTCAACTCGATGCGTCGCCAATTCTTGATCTTGGTTAGCCTAGAATTGTATTTGTTATCTACTTGACGATCTCGCGCAGGCTAACTTTGCCCTTGTGAAGTTCCGAGATGTTCATCTAGAGCACGAATGAGTTGAAGAAAGGATTGGAAGAGAATACCATGGACGTACGGAAGCATGAGAGATAGACGTAGCTTTGCTTGCTAGATCCAAGGAATATCGTGCCGTGGAGAGGCTTCGTGGCAGTGGCTGCTGCGTGAAAAGCACCGAGAAAATTTACTCTGAGCATAATTTTAGCATGAACGATACGGAGTGGCTCACCTTGGCTCCTTGGCTTGATGCGTCGACCTGCGCATTGCATGCTTGTTAGATCATTGAAGTTAGCGGCTTACCGAAGAAATGAAATATCCCACATGAGGACGTTGCCATCTTTGGAAATGGAAGTCAAGATGCTGTCTTCCAAGAGTAGTTTGAACTCGTAAAAGCCACATGTTGTGAGATCAATGCGCTTGTTGGCGTCTTTGGTGTCAAATTCACAAGCACGAGACTGCTGAAACTCGTTTTTGAGGTGATGAATGCTCCAAACAATAGCTTTCCCGTCTTGATTAATTGAGATGAGAAAGCAGTGGAACGCATTCGCCGATGAAGGTGCTGATGACGAGGAAGAAGGCGTCGAATCTGCAGGAGCAGGGACTAGAATCATGTGGGGAATTTCTCTGACCACCCCCATGTCGATGACATGACACACTTTCCAGAGGCGTGGACTCCACACGCGAATTTTACCGTCGCCACAACCTAAACATAAGCATTCAAGGGCGATGCAATGATACTCGAATACCAATGGCAAGGAATCCTCCAGGCAGCATTTCAATCGAGTTGGGGGCTGCTCGTCCGAGCTCCTCGGGAGAAATACAACGATTCTACTCGAATATCAGCAATAGATGGTGCAGCTTGTACCGATTGAGGATCGTTGATGTCACAAAATACGATGTTGTTTAGTGTGAGGATGATAAGCCATTCTTCAAAGCAGTCGATGCCACGGGAGATACCAGACATGTGTGAAATCGTCTCACGATCGAAAAACATGAGAACCGACGTAGATTTCGTCTTGCCTGTGCCCAATTTAGGTGAAAACGTGGAGGTCATCGCCATCGTCTTTGATATCGCTGCAGAAGCTGGAGTTAGTGGCGTATCGTCTTTCTTATCCACTCCAGTCGTCTCATCTGCAATCTACACCGTCTCCCGATAGATTCAATGTCATGTATGTTGGGAATACCTGCAACGTGAATCGTTTGATCACCTCTTTTGTCTCGTAGTTCCACACAATCCCAAAGTCTTTGGATTCGACTGCTGCAACCCATGGTCGGACGGGATGAAACGTTACACCCGTCATCTTGCTCTTCTTCTTCGACCCAGGCCCATCCATGTTTAATAAAGCGTGGAATTCCATTCCAAACTTTTGCACCGCGGTCGTATCCAACGGAAGCATGCATGTTGCTGACGATGCGTCTACCATTGTGCCTGCCCCTTCTTCAAATCGGAAATGAAAAGATCGCAACTTTTTCCACTGGAATAGCTAGGTTTAGGGATTTCATCCACACTCAGCTCAAACGCGCAAAGCGTCGATTGCTCTTCGATTGAAGTACTCGGAAGGTTTTGCCATGGCATTTGCGAGTCATCATGAGGGAGAAGAAAAGGGAAGACGCTGCCGTGGTAGCTTTGTCCAAGTAGAACCCACAATGGAGCCTAGATGGAGCGAGTTGAATCCAGGTATACATCTCATCAATCAATATGTTGCGAAGCATGATCTTGTGTTGTGTCCGCCAGAGCTGTCTTCAAGTGCCCATGGCGAGGAGATCAATGTGAAATGAAATCATTAACCACAATAAACTATTGAACGCATGGAACACGATGAGGTATCAAAGTACATGTAGCGTGAAGCAATATGACTTAGTTGAAAGACAAAACGTCGCATTTTTCCATGCAAGGTCATCTTAATGCCATTCTATTCATCGAGATAAGGATAAAGCACAAGCAGATCCTTTTTGCACACTCGCTTCTTGCACATGGGGCAATCGACGGTTTTGCGATTTGGTTTCATCGTCAAGTCGATACAGCTACGGCAAAAGACATGTCCACATCTTGTCGCCATAGGTTCTTGGATCGCGTCAATGCACACTGGGCAGTACAAGCGGTTCGGCCGGACCACGGCAACGGGGTCGACAAACGGATAACCAGATTTCCTCGTTGCAGTCTTTTCAGATTTCGAACAAAGCCAGCTGAGGAACTCATACAGATTGACCACGATTGCGCACAAAGTACGTCCAGGGCAACGTAGACCTCGTCCTACGCAGCGAAAGACTGATGCGATCCACGTGCACATGGCTTGGACTGTGGGGACTGTCGACCTGTTCGTTTTTGTCAACGGTGTTGAAGTGCACTCCATTGATGGACCAATCAGAGAGCGGGGAACCATTTCCTAGCTTTTGATTGGGTTAGTTCAAGTGACCGTTTCATATTTTAGCCAATCAAAGCCATTATTTAATCGCTTTCTTCAAATCGACGCGATGTTGCGCACTTCCATGGACTGAAGTCATCGGAAAGATCCTTCGCCTTCACGCTGACATACAATAGCTCTAGAATCTCAAAATATCTGAAGTGAGTTACTTCATCATCTACGAGCAACAAGATGGAGGAATCAACATGATCCCTCGCACTCTCGCTGACAAGGGTTTAAGTAATCGATGAAAATCAAAAAGCATCACAAATAACAAGTCCCAAGGTTAGAGGGAATGTAGTCTGCTTGTTCTAGGTAGTCTCGACTGTTGTCAAGCATCATTGGATCCCTTTGATAATTATCACAATGAAGAAATGACATTTCTCTATGATTGTGAATGTCCAACAGGAACATTTACATGGACTCGACTCAAAATGCCTAGTACAACATTGCGAGAGGAGGCTTGACGATTGGCAATGCGATCTTTAATTATAGCTATGCAAAGTGAGCCATGCCTGCAATATTGATCATTTCATTCATGCTAATTTGTATATCGTCATACGTGTTCCCAGTTGTAAACGTGTTTTCCCAAGGTTAGTCACTTGAATCATAGTGCCTTCAGACAATCTCAAAGCATGAGTCAGTTGAACGCGATGTTCCATTGTATCGGTAAATGTTATGCCACCCACATGAACTGGAACAGACGCCACGCAGAGAGCAATACAACTTCCGTCATGATGAGCCTCATACGGACTATGGATGTCAACACAATAGTAACCACTCGCTTTGATGATGACGCTCATTGCATCAAAGCCAAAAGAAAACGCAACGTTGGGTTTTTCGTGCAAATGCCATATAACCATAGCTCCAGGAGAAACAGATCGGGACGATTCAACGCTAAATGACAATGGTTTGACGTCAAGCCTCAGAGTCTCGTGAACTCCCAATCGATTTATTGCTGTTTGATATGCTGACAGCAATAATTCGTGTGCTGCCACCGTCGCCTTCGCTTTTTTGTCATTCTCGCTCAAAACATGCTCCAAGGTAATGATTTTCCGATCTCTTTCTGCAAGGAGGCAAAGACATTCTTTGAGTTTTGTAGCCTGGACATCGCGTTGGTCATTGAGATTGTCCACACATGCCATGAGGAAGTCAATTTGACGCATTTCTGCTGGGATCAGCTCGATTGTCCACGCCCAGGCTGATATATCGTCAATATCATGTCCCATTGACACGAAGAGCGTTAAATGATTGTTAACACTGTTGAGTTGGACGTCCACATGACAATTTAGCATCGACACTGAAGAATTGGGCTTGTCCAAAGCACGAAGACCCTCCTTAAGAAACATTGAGTGAACGACATCGCACAAGTGGAAAGTTATGCTCACCTGCAATGCTGAAATAACCTCTTTTGCAGAAACTTCAGACGTTGCAGTAACGTCCGCGACAGCGTTCATTTGCCGTTCCCTACGTTGGAGCTCAATGTTGGTCGAATTCAAGATAGGTGTGGTGGTTTACCAGTGAAGTTTGGACTTCTTGGACACTAACGAGAGGGCAAACGACGTGGAAGTCACATTTGTTGAGAAAAGTACTCGACACTCATCAACACACGACGGAAACTTAACGTGCTTCAGCTCCATGAAGTAGTTCCCACTTAGTTGATCCATGCCTTCCAAAATGACAAAATGACAGCTAGTCCACATTTTCTTTGACAGGTCATGACAACGTGCATGTACTTCATATCAAATCGAAAACGATAGTGCAGTCACCATAAATCAACACCTAATGCGTCGTGGGGGTGCAGAGGCAGGGACACCGTATTCCATTCATGTCAGATTGGCCAGACAAGACACGGCATATTCCCCGCTTTCGACTGCTTCATGGTGAAATGCGCGACTTTGGTCAATTTTCCGGGATACCGGATAAAATCCCATTTATCCGTATCCAACCGGATGACCTTTTTATTCGGATAAATACTTTCGATTATCCGAATGGCTCCGGATAAGAAAGACTGGTGAAACGACATTGCGATCTTTCGACGATGGACAACGACGCCGATCCACGTTTGATAGAGTACTTCTTTGTGGCCACCAAGACCGGTAATAGCAACTGAATAAGGTTGTTTCAGTGTATATCAACCTCGTAGCTACATCCCATTCGATCATTTTTCAATACCCACCGCAAAACTATGACCATGACGAGTATCCGCAGAGCATTCTCTTGGTGCGTTCAAATCGTTGTCTTGTTTCACTTTGTGACTCGCCATCCATGTAGTTTCTTTTCCCAAGTCGAAGTGCAAATGCTCCTCCTGCCATGTACAATGCATTCGTCTTAACCACAGCTACTGGAACAACGCTGCATGGCGCTTCCTTTTGCATTTTCTCGTCGACTTCCAATAACCATTCAGACACAACAACACTCACATCAATTTGCTTTGTGACGAAATATTCCTTGTATACTCCGTTTCTCAAGTACCTGGAGCAATTGGCTGTCCTTGGAACACGACAACACCGCTGGAATGAGGCACACCCGGATAATCCAGTGCATTTTGTCGAGCAATGCTTGATCAATATCTTGCATGAAGTCTCAGTTCCACGTCAAGGCTCTGCTGGCGTCTTGTGCTCTGTAGCTGGGGTAAGTCTTTGTTCGGGTCATAAGCTGAACTATTATTATGCTTAGACTGAGGTGCTGCTTCCATCCACGGCACTCGATTGGGAGTTTATCGAGTACACCTTCCAACTCGTTGATGCTGACAACCTCGTCACGTTACTGCACCACGTGCTACTTGAGCACTCAATACTAATCATCGGCTCGGACAATGTGTTTATCACCGCAGTTGCGGAAACACTACGTCATTTGATCGCGCCTCTTCAATGGGACCATGTTTTCATCCCCGTGATCCCACATGGTATCGACATCCACACGCTCCTGGATGCACCTGTGCCATTTATTGCTGGCGCGCATGTTTCGCAAGTGGCCCATCCAGCCTCATTGGCATCACCAACGGTCGGTGGCTCGAAATAATGTCCACTCACTTCAAGTTGTAGTCTGTTGTACGGTTTGACTTGCGTGAGAATCGATTGTATGGATCGCACAAGCTGCTTCCAGAGCTACCAGAAGCAGCTGAAAGCTTGATCAGCAAGATCACTGAAGCTCATGCTGAAGCAGGGCAGCTGCCTCGACAATTACATGACCGTCGAACTATTATGCACCAGCGGCTAAGAGGATTGACCTCACACAAGACTGAGGCGTCCTATTTTCTAACACCTCTGACTCTGCTTCGGCGGAAGATGGTCAAGCTGATTCGAGGCGTTGTGATGGAGTACCTCGATGCAAGTGGAAAGAAATTTGTTGTCTCCAGACCATCGCAAGACAAGGTACGAAGGACGCCCTGGAAGAATGCTGAGTAATAAGCGTAGAGCTTTTTCGCAGCGTGGAACGAAACATCGGCATACCAACAATACTTTGCTCAGGGATCATCGACAATGTCTCCGAGGAATAATATCGCTGATGACGACCAAGTGGGTGCCAAGGTTGAGCCGCCACACATCGCTCTACGGCCTCTTTTCACATCCGAAATGGCCATCTTTGTTGACTCGCTCGAGTCTGAATCAGAAACTGCCGAGTTTCCCGTCCTTGCCATGGATGCAATAAGCTCGCCGCGATCTCGACTGCCTTATGACGTACCGGAAGTGTCTGCTGCCAAACCTGACAGCACCAAGGTCTTTCAGTAGTCTGCCAAAGTGTGACTCATGTGGATACCTAGAAACCAAACTCGACGGTAGTCGAGTGGCTTGACAATTGGCTTCACGGTGGCAAATTGGATAAAGCACCACCTGCAATCTTTCATCGTGCCAAGACAATTGGAAGCCATTTGAGTCCAAGGCTTCAGTTCCACAGGTCAAAAACTGCAGCAGACCTTCCAGTCCACACTTGGCTTCAAGCTCCTCTTGGCTGCTCCAATGTGGCATGCAATCAAACTATAGCCGAGTGTACGCAACGCCTCGACGAGGCTTGGATAGCCAAGAAACCTGCTCAGCTCGAGGTACATTCGTTGAGCTCGAACAAGCACTGAAAAAACTCTAGCAAGCTTACGTTGATTTGATCCATGCCTTTGGAGTATGCAGTGATGCCCCGCATCGAGAAGACTTGGATGCAGTATGGGCTACATGCTTGGGGCAAAATCCTCTGCCGAGTATTTTCAACCAAAAGGGCCTCTGGCGACCTTTTAGCTGGCTCGTCAAGACGTGGATTGATCAAGGCGATATTGTTACAGCCATCACGTGGCTCGCGCAGATTCAAATACATAAAGCCGTCACGACAAGTCCACGATCTCGAATCAGCAATGCCATGGCGATTGAATCCACTTCCTCGATGGGGTTGGCAACCTGTGTGGAAGTCGAACTAGAACCTTTGGTGTATCGAGTGTATGCTACCTTTGGCATTGGATCGCTTGGGATGGTCTTACAGCCATTCAACGACAAGGCAGGATGCCAAGTCTCTGGCTTCCAACACCGGTACGTCCTCTTGTTGAATTCTTGTTCGTCGTGCTGAGGTCCTCTCAAGGGATGAAAATTGTCGCGTTGAGCAAGACGATGTCCTTGAAACGATCGATGGCAAGTCTGTACTCCTTCTCCCTTTTGACGATATCGTTCACCACCTCATGGACGCACCGCGTCCATTGACATTGAGCTTCCTACGCGGCCTCAACATTGTCGAAGATGTCTTTCAGTCGGTTCGCGCTTCTTTACAGACTCACTGTGTCTTATGTCTGCCCGTAGAACTCAATCGTGCCTCTCCGTCCTCGTCGGCAATTACATGATCGATTTGGTGAACTCTTTGAGCGTGGCATTCGCATCACCCTTTTGAGCGACTGTGCGGCGTGTGGCTACCGCATCTCCGAGGCGGAGCTTCAGCAACATTTCCGAGCCGCTTGTCCAATTTGCCATGAAGCCTTCAGTCCATACTTTTGCGTTCGTTGCCGGGGCCAACCACCGTCACCACCAATTCCATACTTTTCATGGAGCTACCTCCACTCCCGCGTGACGAGCGGTAGTGGCACCAGTGAGACTTCTCCCATGTTTCTCCACGAATGGTTTATCAAAGATCCCCACGTGTACTGGAATATTGTTGTCAAATGCCTTGCAATGGACTGCCCTCTCGATTCGTTTCTTATCGAAGTCGACTATGAAGAGCCATCGACAATGGAGCTTACGGACGTTCAACAACTCTGTCACTTTGTGCTGGGAATGCAAAGTGAAAACGACGGCTTGGCAGCGTGTCAAGTGTTGGCACGCCAACTTCTTCAGGTATAATTTGCATCGATACGCCGTTTAAGACTCTCTCAAGGGCGATACGCCAGACGACAAGTTGTCCAAAAAGGAACGCGTGGATCGCATGGAATCCATGGCTACGACAGCTTCGTCTGTCGATGAACCATAAAATTGGAGTCGAGATCGAACAGCTCCAAAAGGAGCCTCATGTTCTCAAAAGACAAGACATTTTGCATATTGCTTAGAGTATTAATATATTTGCATGAATAGAAAGATTGATTACTTATTGTACATGTGAGTAGGCACTTCCTTGGTTCATTTGCAGGCGAGATGTGCTCTGTTTCCTCGAAGCCGTGTCTGGAAAGAGCGTCGCAAAACCAATAGTCTTCCCTGGTTTACGAGATAGAGCCATCCGTCGAGATGTCGCGATTGTCCGTGGCTGCTTTTGCTAGTCTTGAACACTTTCCACATGATTGCTAATTTGCCGACAAGCGAAGATGATTCACAGCTCGATGGAAGAATTCCAATAAATTTATATAGCAATCAAATTACATAAAGCTATTCGTCGACGCTTCAACTTTGCGACTTTGGCTTGGTCACATGAGACTTGTTGTCGCGACGAGCCTAGGAATTCATGAAAAGGCTGTGAGGAGGCACTCACTGTCGTACCTGGCATTGCTCTCTTCTTTGTCTGAGTTGTTCCTGTCGCTGAAATCGCAAGTTCTCCAGTCTCTCTTTTCGCTGGCGCTCCAGCTCGTCTTGTCGCTTATTTTCCACAACTTCGGGCAACTGTTCATACACGCGACGGCTTCTGGCTTTCATCTCTCGCGGAGACACGCACACTCGGATGCCTGGTCCAGACGTCACGTTGTCTCTTGTTGTTGGGCATGTCTTTCTTGGACGACAGTCGCACATGGGAGGAAGGACGATGAACTGCAGGTTCCATCAAAAGCTTTCACGACTCACGACGTACCTGTGTGGTCTCTCTCGTTGGGTGTCTGCAGGTCATTTTCTCCTAGTCGTTGACTGTGTGTGAACTGTGCTTGTTCCTAATTCGTTGAGTCAATCGACAAAGTCACTCGCACATGATCACCTTCTTGTTTCTTGATTTCTTGACGGCACACATCTTAGTCTCCTCGTGGTGTTCGACATCCGATTTCGATTCGTTTGTTTGAAGCACCACCACGTGGTACGCTTTCGATTCGTTCGTTTCAAGCTCCACGACGTTATACGCTTTCAAATCATCCGCTTGAATCAACGATGTGGCCTTCTACAACGACCACAAGTCAATATACACGACGACAGCAACATGGTCTTACCTGTGCATCTACTTTACACATCTTGGTTGTCTGTTCCCTGGCTTCTTCCTCGCAGACATGGCATTCGAGTCGAGCGATCTCTTCCGTCTGGGTTGCCTTCCACGACGAATTCAATCGCGCACGAATTTTCATGACTGAGGGGGGAGGCATTCTTCCCCTTGGTTGAGGTGGAGGTGGTTGGTGCACGCACTCCAAGTCACCCACGTCACTCCTACGTTGTCAATCACACCGTGGCCGAATATTCAAATCACGTACCCTTCTGGGATGGTTTCCAACTTGCCACAACTTAATGTCTTGTTGAAAGGGACCGAGGATGACTCCTCTTCGTTCTTGTCGAGGGTGGCTTCGTCATGAGCGTCATCACTGTGGAGGGTAGTTTCGCTATCCAACAGGGTATAATCCACAGCGTCTTCAGAAGCCATCGGAGTCGCTTTCAATTCTTCCGTTCGCACCGAGAGAAGCTTCGACGAGTGAAATGGTCAACAATATCATCGTCGTACCTCGTTTTCCAGCTTGCACACCTTGGCTGTCATTTCATCTTGAACGGCGTCTTGGCGACGGACGACGTCGGTAAGTCGGGTGATTTCAGCATCCTTCTGGCTCACGATATCGCGTCGGCACGCCAGCACATCGCTTCCACGATTTCTTCGTGGCGAACTCGGTTGTCGTTGAGTTGGAACTTGGCCTCGTTCAGTTCAGTTTGAAGTTGACCGAGTGCCTGTTGGACTGCATCAACAAAGAGAACGTATATCGACTCCGTGCCTCATCTTTCGCCTTCTCCATCTTCGCCTTCTCCATGATCAAGTCTTCGTGAAGCTCGACGAGTCTGTCGGCAATCGCCTTCAACTCGTCCCGTGTCGCGCGCAGTTGTTTGACTTTCTACAAGGAAGACTAGTCAAGACGAAAACGCCACATGACGACGTACGAGCTTGAGTCGATTGATTCTGGCGGTGGTCGCTTGGGGGTTCGTTTGCTTGCACATGCTTGCTTCTACTCGATCCATGAGAGACGATGTCCTGGCCAACTTACTCAACGGGGGTAGAAAAAGATCTGAATACGATTGCAAGTTGCAGCGAGTTGGGGATTGGCAGGTCTAAGAATAGACATTGCTAGAATTGATCGCTGCCTCTGTATCCCATCTCAACGTCGATGCTTCCACCATCCCAAGTCCGCGCCTTTTCTAAGAAATACAAACTCGGGTTTGACTTGCTTGGATATCGAATTTGGGAGTCTTGACCAATTCCACAGGATTGCATCTTCAGTGGCAGCAATGCCAACAAATCGAAGGACACGAATGGAACGCTCGTTGAGCAAGCACGACCTTGTAGTCACCCATGCTGTTTTATCTCTACTAGTATCATTGTCGTCGTATCAAACGCACTGCCGCTGCTAGCAAGATTGTCCGGTCCAATCGTATTCACTGCTGACGGATAATTTCATTTTCCGGATTCGGAGTAAGAATAAGAATTGCAAAAATTATATGAAAAAATGTATGAAATTTAATGCAATTTGACGTGTGATACGTGAAACGATCATATATAGGGCTTGAGTACGTCAGTAAGCTCAAGGACGACACCAACGTAACCGGGAAAGCTTGTCTCAGTTAGACAATTGCATGACGCAAAAGAGCAATGACACGCGTGAATGCCGCCAGCGTGAATCTGAGCAGCATGTGGAACTTTGCAGCCTCGAAAGATCTTGGAAGAAGTGTTTTTGGATGAGGGTGTCGCCTGGCCATAGTGAAATCAAGTCAGAAATCGTGTTGTTCGAAAAAAGAAGCAACAGACCAATCGAATCGAAAGATTCGCCGTCGTGTGCTGCTGATTGGATTCGTCGTCTTCCGTTACTCTCTTGCTTGTAACACTTCAAGGCGAGGTGGCGGCGTCATCTGTCGCTCATTTTGCAATCTTCACGCCATGGAAGGGTATTTGATCCATCACAGCTCGAAGAAACCATCGAAAGTACGATACTGCAGGCTTGAGCATGGCTATCTGCGTTTTTACGCCTCTCACGAGACGTCTGCCAAGCAAACGGAAGAGTTTCGACTCTCAGGCTGCAAAGTTGACGTCAAAGCCCAAGCGCGAACGGACAAGATTCCATTCAGCTTTTTCGTCGAAGCGCAAAGAGTTCTCGTCAAAGACCGTTCGTATGCACTCGCGCCAAAAGAAATTGTCGAAATGAGCGCAGGAAGCCCGGAGGGTCGATCTGCGTGGGGCAAAGCCATCCTGACTTGGCAGCGACGCTATTTCCAGGAAGAAGATGCAATGACTGAAATCCAACACGAGCACGAACGGCTACGGCTAGAAGAAGCTCTACATGTCTATCAACGACCCGCACCAGCTGCATCGACGTCGACGACCCCAACGCAAGGATTTCGCATGGGATCCTTGCGTAAATCAATCTCATCAATGCTGGAATCCCTGACAAGTCGGGCCAAAGTCGATGACACGTGCTTCGACTCACATCCACCGCATCCTGTTGCGATTGCATGATAGTTTCCTCTACTTATTGCCCTTATTTATCGTTTCTTTTGCTCCTTTGCATAAATTTGCATGAGTTGACGCTGTTGCGCTCGCGATGGAGAAGCCCATTCGTCTACCGTGGAATGAGACTACGGTCTGCGAGAGAAGGCTCAAATATTTACACGAAGCAGATAAGTTATTTCGAATGTTTCCAAGCGTGCAAGAAATCGTCCACTGACTTCCACTTCTCCGACAGACAATAGTCGATCAGACCGTTGAAAAGAGCAACCGCTTCGTCGCGTGTGGCCTTGGGGTAGAGCGATGAGACGACGTAATTTACGTTCTGAGGCTGTTGCAATTCTGGCATGTCGGCAGGAATCATGAGCAAGAAGAGGGAGACGAGCAAATGAAGATGGCGTCGGACAACATTGAATGCTTCGCACGCTGTGTCCTTGAATCGCTGGAATTCATCCTTCTTGGTGATTGCCGACGTGGAGACGAATACTTCGGCCATTGCTTGAGTAAAAACGAATGGCGTTGTCTCACGTTTCCAAGCCACACCAGCAACAGGTTGATATTTGATGTAGCCCAAGAAATGACCGAAATCAATGTGGAAATAACGACCTTGTTGAGTAACCTAAAGACAAAGATCAGCTCTAAATTCTGCAAATTCAAGAGCACATACCATGATGTTGTCACTGTGGCGATCGCCAATGCCCAACACGTAAGTGGCGACACAATACCCAGCACAAGAGCGAAGAAAAAGATCTCCTGCAGCCTTGGCAGCTTGCTCGCGGGGATTGTTTTCTTTTATCCAGTCGACAAAACTGTTCTTGTTGAACGAACCCATAGCTTTGCCCAAGAGTTTGCCCGTACCAGCACGTGTGTGAATGACTTTGGTCGTGACAGCGTTCATCACGACTTCCAGCATGCCCGTCATTGGCCCCGTCGACACGCATCGGTATGGCTCCATAGCTAAATCTTTGTCTTCTTCACGCCACATTTCATCCATGAGGCGGACCAACTGAAGAGTCAAACAATCTTGGCGAACATCATCACCGGCTTTGAAAAGGATCACGACGGGGGAACCACCTTCTTCAGCGTTTTCGAATTCAAGCCACAGAGGCAACTTGGCCGAGCTCATAACTCTGCACTTATTGATGACCATCTTGCCGACTTCAACTCGAGGATCGATGGGCAACTGATACGACGCAGGAATTTTCGAGTTCAGCTCGGTCAAGAGTTTGCGCAACTCAGCTTTCAAATCGTTACCCGTCACACCCTTGTGATGCAAATGTTTAATTTCTTGGCACACGCGTTCAAAAGCACCCTTTTCAGAAAACAATTCATCTTGGATTTCCAAAATCGATTTCATCTTGTGCGAGCAAACGTCAACGTATGTGTTGAGCAAGAGACCGTAGCGTTCCTTGAATTGATCGTTGTATGTCTCGACTTTCATGCACCAGAACAAATCGAAACCAATTTGATTTGGATTTTGAATGGCACGCTGAATGAGCAACTTGGCCAGGGGCGACACGTGATGGTTTTCATACTTGAGCGCTTGAACGAGTTGCGGCAAGAAATAACTGAAGGTGGTATCGGCCATCAAACCCAACTTGGCGGTGGCAAATTCACGAACGAGTTCACTGGCGAATTCTTTGTCGAGGAGAGCAATGTAACCAGCAGGATGGCTTGGTGCAGCCCAGCCTTCCAACAAGCGGGCCACCTCTTCGACTTCTCGAGGGTTAAACCAATTGACACAAGTCAGCACTCGAGGAAGAGCTTCAAAACAATCCATCAATTCGTTGCGGTTGTCCCACATGACCGACTTTTCAAATTCGCTCAGTCGGTACAGAGGGTCCGTGAGGATCAACTCTCGCAAATATTTCAAGACCATGCTGCCTGAAGCTGACTGGGCAGACGATAGCACGCGCGTTGGCAAATTTGTCTTGTCTGCAAGCCAATCCTCCGAGGCGACAAGACGCAAGGCGTTGATCCAAGCTTCACGCTCTTGAGACGTGCTGGCAGAGAGGATGAATTCGCGCGAGTCGTTTGCAGGACGAATTTTAAAGACCCAGGTTTGGATTTCGCGGCGCGTTGTGGCTGTTAATTTCTCGGTGAGGACTTTATTGAGATGATCATCAGGCGCGATGAACGCGCGAGCAAGTGGGATAACGTTCTTAGCCGTGTTGGACTGCGGGTGTTCCATGTAAGTTAGCGTGCGAGCACGTTGATCGAGGATGAACCATCGGGCTTTCCATCCAGACTTGGTTTGGTTTTTGCCAGTCTTCTGAAGCCATCCAGCGCGATCAAGCGTCGGTCGACGTGGCGACAACCGGTCAATCTCGTCGTCAAGAACAAACGCTGCTTGGTTGTTCAAATCCCAGTTAAACTCGATTGGTTGATGTGTATGCTCTGTGATAGCGGCAAACTAGAAAGAGACGTCAGCGACATGATCAATAGAATGGAGTGATACCTGAATGAAGGGTTGGTCTGGGAAGACGACGTGGGGCACTGCACCGGTGACGCATTTGTGCATGTTGTCAAGGAATTGAACGTAATGTTCGCCCGTCACCAAGAGGCCTTCGACGTCAAAAATGTTCCAGCCTGTCGTCATGATGCGCTCGCGCTCTTGGATTTGGTTTGACCCGGCATTCACACCGTAAAGAGTCATGACAACACGAGCCTCGCGAGGGATCTGGCACACTTTGAGACTAGTTGAAAAGGTTTTCGGGGACATCCAGACGCCAATCAAGTTGGGCGCAGTATTGTTATCTTTTGGAGGAAGGCTCTTCAAGCGAGTGTCCGATGTTTCACCGAGGACTTCAATTACTTCGCCGCCATGAACCAGTTCAAGGACAACAACGCAGTTGGCGTACTGAAGTGGACGGTGTTCGACGCCCTTTTCATGAGCCGATCGCTTGACGTGTGTCGAATAACGAGGAATATTGACGACGCGGTTGACTGTAAATTGCAGTGTGTCGAGGCATTGGGAACTGGGGAGAAGCATCGCATCAAGACCATTCTCGTCCTCAACGTGTTCGAATTCCATCGTGGTGCAGTTCCAAGACGGTCGTCGTCCTGACTTGCGGAGCGATCCGTTTGTCGACGAGCTTGTGTACGTTCGGTAGATGAAATCATCCACTTGGTCACATGCTTCTTCGATTTTAGATTTGTGCACCAAAGTCAAGCAGAGAGTCTTCTTTGTCAATATGCATTCACGGACATGCTTGTATCGACCGACAGGTTTGTTTTGTTCAATCATATAATCGCGATAGCCCGTCACTTTGAGTAAGTAGTCCGTCGGGTCAAAAGGGTGGAGCGGCACGGCTTCAAGCATATTGTTGTAGCAGTCGAAAATATGAGCCACAGTTTCCTGCACAGTGTAGGATGGTAATGTCACGAGGCGGACTTCATTTGCACCAGATGCATCGACTTCTGCGAGTTGAAGCATTCGTCGAAATACAATGTCGACACATTGAAACTTGACAGTACGGCACAAGACATCGACCCACTCAGCGTAGTCAGAGTCAGACTCCATTTGCAAAACCCATGTGCGGTCGGATGTGACAAGCTCTATCGTGTTGTTGGTCGTCTGTCCATTGAGTGGTCGAACCAGCGAAACGTCGTCCAATTTGATCGCCCCCTTCTCCTTGTTGCTGCCAAAGAGCCCACGGGACGTCTCGGGAGGCTTGCCGTAGTATCGAATCACTTTTTCTTTGAGTACAAAGTAGCGACGCTGCATGGCCGACCCGGCTGCTTCACCTCTCTTCCACGCATATCCTTCATGGGCATTACTGCTTTTCGACTCCGAGACGGGCAGAGTGCCATTGGCTTTTGACATATCGAGCAAATTTAGTGGAACGCGGGCGACTGTTTTAATCGGCACATCCACGTTGGACGACTGGGCATTGTGCATGACCCAATCGCCACGTTCGAGTTGATATTGTGGAGTATTGGCACGGATTTCCAACGTCTCGGCCGATGTGTGTTCGTACACTTGGTTCAAAATCGAGCCGATGGCACTTCGGAGCGCCATGCTTTCCTTGGAGTGCACGATTCCAGGCATGGGTTGCCATCGTTGGGATTGATGGTCCGCGCCATTATGGCTTCCAAAGTGTGCATATGGATTCACGTCGTGGAAATCGGGGGTGATCGAGCCATGGGATATTCTTGAAGGGCGTTCAACCATCGAGAACGTTTGTTCTTCATACGACAGCGTCGTCGTCGAGTACGATCCCCCATAGTACTGATCGCTGTCCATTGCGCGTGTCTGCGTCGTGTGAAAATGAACCTCCAAAACGCCTATCCGGATATTCTCTCGTCTTCTCTGTTTTTTTGCTCCTATACAAACTCCACATTGTTCATTATCTGGATTCCGGATAACGACGAAACGTTGCTCGACCGAGCGACCAAAGTGTAGCACACGGTACTTGTATACAAACTCCAAGTCATTTGACAAGTCTGTCCTTTTTGACCACCGAATTGGCTTATCCGGACAATCACGACCCGATGAGTGATGCTCGTGTCGTTCGCCGTCTTGCGGTCAAATTGAAGTCTGCGAGCTGCTGCGATTCCCCGCGGAGAGCGCCACTGCGCGCTCTATCATCGAGCGTACCTTCGCCACGCCTCTCACTGTATGAGGATCGACGGTATGTTTGGTCAAGCCGCCCCGCTTGTAACAACGAACAGACGAAACGGGGACAACCATATGCAAATTGAACAAATTTTTCATGATATTTTCAAAATTATTTGATATTTTATATGATATATGATACGAATTTCATGAAAACGTGGAAATCACATTCCAAGACAGCAATTGACGACTTGAACAATATACCAATACCTCCTCGACTTCAGGCATTGCTTCCCAAGTATAAAACTTTCTGTTCGCATTGCTAGAGCGACAAGGCGTAGACTGTTTATCGGTTTTGAAGATGTTGACTGCATCCTGGAAAGGTATCAATGCGAGAAATTGCAGAAAATGGACCCACATTTTTGGTAATTTGCATAAAAATTCATGAAAAAGCTCATAATTTTGATACTTTTTGAAAAGTTGAAGCAAATTGTTGAAGTGAGGGTTGTGTCGGTCGATTGTAAAATGTCGCAATGGATTTTCGATGAGGCGACAGCGATCCATGGACAAACCGATCAAGCGACCAACCAAATGCGCCGTGGCCACAGCGCTTGCCAGGACCGGCGCCGCGTTGTTATGCTCTTTCTCAGCAAGTCTTTGGCGTGCTTCCTCCTCCTCTCAAATGGCGCTTGAAACGGCACCAAGCGTCTGAACAGATGTGCACATGAAACCGCCGCATTGAATTTCCGCACTTGGCATCATGTCAGTCCGTCGGTCCGGGAGCTTTCTCTCGTTTTCCCGCACGAGTTTCAGTATCCCAGATGTCCCTACAGTGGATCCTGTTCCGCCGTTCAATGCGCTAAATCCATACGCCCACCATGGCTCTGCCACGGAAAACTTGCGATGGCAGCCAGTGCCTGGTCTTGTTCACTCCAAGGAAAGCCTCGCATTGCGGCAGACCATCGGCGAGATCCTCGCATTTGTGCACTCACGTGTGACACCTGAAACCCTTGAAATCCGCGCGAGCACGCCTGAATATCGCTTGGAGTCGGACGATTGGATCGGTCACCGTCAAAATGCGAACGACAACGGAACGATCAAAGCCGTCGCTAGGTTACCCCTGGAGCTGCTCCAAATGGATGAGACCGCGACGCCCTCAGAGCCTGCAGCTCCTTCCATCACGGGATGGCTTAAGAAACGTGGCGAGACGAACAAAGCCATGAAGAAACGATACATGGAATTGGAAGAGCGATCGCTATGTTATTACAAGAAGATGCCCACCAAGACAAAATCGACCCCGGCCGAAAAGAACGCTCTCATGAAAGGCAAAATCGATCTCGACGCTGTCACGTCCATCCAACCGACGGTGATCAAAGGCACGCCGGTCACATTTGGCATTGATCTCGTCACGTCGAATCGCACGTGGACGCTGCAAGCCGAGACCGAAACCGACTACGAAATGTGGGTCAAAGCGCTGTGCAATTCGGTTCCGTTCCATTCCGTCAATGTCATCTACCGCCGCATGCTTCACTTGGCAGAGGTGAGCGCGTCAGGTCCAAACGAAGTCCGCATGGTGCTCTTGCCGTCCTACACGATTCAGGACACCGTCTTGCATGTCTTTGAGTGCTACAACAACTTGCTCGATGCGATTCCACTCCATCCACATAAGCCGACCGACTACGTGCTCAAGGTCACTGGGTTTCGCGATTTCATGATTGACCCGATGCAAGAATTGGGCAGCTACCAACAAGTGCGAGAGTGCTGGCTGACGCGAAAGACGCTTGGATTGACGCTCGTGCACAAATCCACCATTGAAGCGGCCGCCAAAGCGAACGACCCACCAAACTTTCTCAAATACCTTGCTGGGTCGCTCAACAATTTTCGTTCCCTCGAAATGTCCATTACAACCCTCGGAACGGACTGGCATGCGACGCAACGCTCGACAAAGAGTGCATCGAGCGGGCAGCTTGTCTCCGCTCCGTTTAGTTTCCGCGTCTTTCGCATTCTCAACATTCCTCGGTACACCAGTTGGGTCAAGCGTACGGCGCATGATGTATCCGTGGAGCGACGGCCTCTGACTTGCAACTCGGCTTTTGTTCGTATCGAGCTCTACGACGGCGGTCAGCTGCTTGAATTCGTTGGAGAGACGCCAGAAGTGACGCTCCAGGCAGTCCCTGGCTCGGATTGCTTGGTGGCGGTGTGGTCTGAGCCCGAATGGATCCAGAGCACGCTTTTTCTAGCGGAAGCTCCGAGGTCGACACGGATTGTTTTCACGCTCGTGGGGCCACGCCAAGAAGGCTATCTCTTGACCGCAGGCTTGAACGCGTTTGATGTCGATGGGCTGCTTGCTCAAGGCCAGCAGTATATTCAAATGTGGGATAACCTCCACCACACCAAGCATGGTCCAGTCCCCCACGTCGTCGTGCCGGACGAACCACTCGTCCATATTGACTTGCATTCGTTTGGGAAGGAAGTCACGTTTAACTGGGCAAACCAACCGCGGCCACCAAACCAGCGCAACGAGTCGGTCGTGAAAGAAGGATGGCTCAAGAAGACTGGCAAGTTTCACTCGCTGACCAACTGGCAACCTCGTTGGTGTGTGCTGAGCCAAATGTATGGATCGATCTACTATGGCGACGGCCCCAATCTTCCCCACAAAGGCACGATTTCCCTTCTTGGCGCGGACGTCACGACCGCCGACGAGCTCAACGAGACGTACACAACGTTTGCAGTGAGCAAAGGCACACGGAAAGAGCAACGGACTTGGGTTTTCAAAGTCAAGACAGCCGAGCGGGATTACGTTCTCTCTGCAGCCACGCGACAGGAACGGGAAGAATGGCTGCTTGCTATCAAAGTCGTCGCAAATGGAAATGCATCCGAGTCGATTGCGGAATTGCGAAGCATCATTTTGCGCGATCCATTGTTCAAATTGAGTGAGTTTCAAAAAGCCATCTTGTGGCGCCATCGTCTTCAATTCATCGATGCATTTGAAGCGCTCCGCCACGTTCTATCGTGCGTCAATTGGCGCAGCAGCCATGAAGTCCAGGAAATGCTGGTGCTCTTGCCGCGGTGGGCGAAACCACACCATCCAGCCGGCTATATTGTGCTCTTGGACGTTGAATTTTCCCATCAAGGCGTGCGGGAATTTGCCGTCGAGCGACTTGGCGAAATGGCCGACTCGACGTTTAGTTACTTCCTGCCCCAATTGGTGCAAGCGCTCAAGTACGAGAACTACCACGTCTCCCACTTGGCAAAGTTGCTCATTCGCCGTGCGATTGAAAATCCAAATCAAATTGGCTTTGATTTATTCTGGGCCATGAAAGTCGAAGCGCACAATACGCAATGGCGTGAACGCTACGGACTTCTCTTGAACGCATACGCCGACGTGTGCTCTCAAAAAATGCGCGTGATCTTGGAATTGCAAGACAAGTTGTTTTCCGAGAAGGGAGAGTTCGAACAAATCTGTCAAGAAATCAAATCCCTCGCCCACCAGGGGAAAACCCACAGCGAGCTTCGAGCTGCACTGCATGCTCGCCTGGAAACGCTCAATGAAACGCTGCCGCTGTCGTACCAATTGCCTCTCGATCCCCGCGTCGAAGTCGGCAAGATTGTCGTCAAGAAATGCAAAATCATGAGTTCGGCCAAATTACCGCTGTGGCTCGAATTTGAAAACGCAGAGAGTGGCGGCGAACCCATCGTGATTATTTTCAAAGCCGGTGACGACGTCCGCCAGGATTGCTTGACATTGCAGTTGATTCGACTCATGGATGAAATGTGGCGTGAAGATGGCATGGACTTGGCCATGGAGCCGTATAAATGCGTCTCGACGGGGCCCATGACTGGCATGTTGCAAGTCGTCTTGCATGCTGTCACGACAGCAGCCGTGCACAAGCGTGGAGGCGCTCTTGGGGGCATCTTTGGAGCATTCAATGATGTGAGTTTTTCCGACTGGATTGCGGTCAACAACGGCGACCCTCGAAGCAAAAAGGCAGCCGTCGATCTCTTCTTGCGATCGTGTGCTGGGTATTGTGTTGCCACGTACGTTCTTGGCATCGGCGATCGACACAATGACAACATCATGGTACGTCCGACGGGGTAATTCGAGTCATATCTTTGCTGTAGATTACAAAGCAAGGGCGGTATTTCCACATCGATTTCGGACATTTCCTTGGCTTCATGAAGTACCAGGTAGGTGCTTCCCCTCACCGCCTCGATTCATTTCCATGATTTCGTAGTATGGCATCAAGAGGGAGCAGACACCGTTTGTCTTTACGCCCGAGATGGCCCACGTGTTTGGTGGAGTCGGGACGGAGGATTTCAAGCGCTTTCAAACAACCTGTGGGGAAGCGTTCAACGTCGTGCGGCATAATCTCCACTTACTTGTGTCGCTCCTTGTGCTGATGATTCCTGCTAAAATGCCCGAACTGCACAATTTAGACGACATCAGCTACATCGTCGAAGTGTCCGTGACAGAACGAGGGGACGAGGAGGCAGCAACTATATTTGCCAACTTGATCATCGAGTGCATGAACAACACGTTCAAACGAATCGACAACACGCTGCACATTATTAAGCATAGGTAGAATAACTTATGAAAAAAAATATCCGTCTGAAGTCACTCGAAAGCCGTCTTGACATCGTCAGGAACTAATGCGAGCTGCATCAACGATGTTTGATGATGTGTAAGAGATTGTCTATCCGCTTCATTGTGCTCTTCATGCATTCAATCGTCAATTTCCCCAGATAGGCCGCAGCTTCGTCGTCTTGCATGTCGGGTTGTAACACTTGCACAACATAATTGATATCATCCTTGTCTCGTAATTCTGGCATATTTGCTGGAATCATTAAAAGCAACAACGTGACCAGCAAGTGCATATGCCGCCGCACAACGTTGAACGCTTCAGCACTGGTATCAATAAAACGCGGAAATTCATCCTTGCCATCTTTTGGACTCAATACATATTTCATTTCCGGTGTAAAGACAAACGGAGTTTGCTCACGTTTGAACCCAAACTAGAAGACATAAATTGAAGTCTCATCGTCACGAACGTACTTGATATTTCATAAATCCTAGAAAGTGTCCAAAATCAATATGAAAATATCGCCCACGCTTGGTCATCTATGCAGTTTGGTCAGTGTCATTTTCTCTCGAATCGTACCATAATATTATCGTTGTGGCGATCCCCAATGCCGAGCACGTACGTTGCGACACAATAGCCTGCAGCAGATCGAAGAAACAAATCCACGGCATGCTTGTAGCTGCTTCGATCACAATTATTGGCTTCAATCCAATCCGAAAAGCTCTTCACGTCGAATGCACCAAGAGCTCCTCCTTTTCGTTTGTGAATGGCTGCCGTTGTGACAGAATGAAGAACAACTTGGACAATGCCTGTCATTGGGCCCGTGGAAACACACTTGTACGGTTCCATAGCCAAGTCTTTGCCTTCGTCTCGCCACATTTCATCCATCAAGCGAATTAATTGCAGCGTCAAGCAGTCTTGACGGATGTCATCACCAGCTTTAAATATGATCACCACGGGGTCGCCGCCTTCTTCTGCATTTTCAAATTCAAGCCACAACGGTAATTTGGCGGAGCTCATAATCTTGCATTTGTTGACCAGAACTTTTCCGACCTCGACACGAGGATCAATTGGAAGCTGGTATGTCGTGGACAATGTCTCGTTCAGCTGGACGAGTCGCTCGCACATTGCTGCTTTCATCTCATCCTTGGATTTATTTTGCTGCTTCAACTGTTTAACAAGCTGACATATCTGATCGATTTGACCTCCTTCAGAAAACAAGGCATCTTGTAGCTTCAAAATCGCTCGCATTTTATGAGAGCATACTTCGACGTAAGTGTTTAAGAGTAATCCATAGCGCTCACGGTATTGTTCATTGTACGATTCCACTTTCATTGCCCAGAATAAATCAAATCCGATTTGGTTCGGGTTTTCAATAGCCCGTTTAATCAAATGCTTGGCCAGTGGCGATGCATGGTGGTTTTCATATTTCAATGCTTGGACGAGTTGTGGCAAGAAATAACTGAACGTTGTGTCGGCCATTTCACTCAGTTTTTGAACCGCAAACTCTCGCACGCTTTGGTTGGCAAATTCCATGTCAAGCAGTCGAATATAGGCTGCGGGGTGGTTGGCTTTACCCCAGAAAGGAAGCATACTGACCACTTCTTCGACTTCTCTCGAATTATTCCAGTTCACGCATGATAAAAACCTTGGGAGTACGTCGAAGTCATTCATAAATTCATGTCGAAATTTCCAAAGGATAGCCTTTTCGTATGGGTTCAACTTGTAGAGGGGATCTTTGGTCATCGTGTTTCTCAAATCGTCCAGAGTTCTCACACTTCCCGCTACGTTGCCCCAGTTCGACACTGATGAATATCGAATGACTGTGGATAAATTGTTGTTGTCTGTAGGCGATGATTCTTCATCTTGACTGCCAGTTGAATTATCGCCGGCCAACTCTGTAAATGTTTCACCACGAGCTACAATTCCAATCGCAGTCATCCATTCCTCCCGTTCTTGTTTTGTGTTAGCAGATACAACGAACTCACGGTTGGTACTTTCGGGTTTGATTTTGAATACCCATGTATTGAGTTCTTTCTTGGTGCTCGTTGAAGTAACATAAGTTGTATAGCGGGAATTCAAGTCATCCGCTGGAGATACTACAGCGCCACGTAAATCAATTATTCCCTTCACTGGCATTTCGGGATCTTCTGCGTAAGTCAATGTTTGGCTTGTCTGGCTTAGAGAAAACCATCGCCGTTGCCAACTCGACAATGAATGAAATTTGCCAGTCTTTTGTAACCAACCAGATTTTTCGAGCACGACACTTCGTTGACTTGTCTTGTTTACATTTTCGTCAATGTCAGATTTTTCAAGGTTACCCATCGACCAGTCAAAGCCAATTTGAGTGTGATATGACGCAAAACTCATCTACAAGAGCGTTCAGTAAACATATAACGACAAGAACTCACATAAATCAATGGTTTTTGAGGATCCAGGACATGCGGTACTGCGCCATAGTGACAATGGTGCATGTTATTTAGCATTTGGATGTATTGATCGCCTTGAACAAGCAGCCCCTCAACGTCAAACACATTAACCCCAGTCGTGAGAATTCTTTCTCGATCTGAGCCGTCATTTTGACCCGAAATAGATCCACCTTGGCCTATTCGCACGCCATACAGAGTAAGCACCAGACGAGCCGAACGTGGCATATCTTTGACGCTTGTTTTCGTGCGATACCATTTTTGTTCACCCCACGTGGCAAGGAGCAATCCATCTGCAATGGATTTGAGTCGAACGTCCGCAATTTCAATCGCCTTTTCGAGCCTTTTACCCCCATTGTAGAGCTCAATAACAACAATAACGTTGCTAAAGAGCAATGGTCGGTTTTCAAACCCGAGTTCGTGGGCATCTCGCTTCACATGGACAGTATACTTCGGAATGTTCAGCACGCGATTGATACAGAATCGCAATGGCTCATGATACTCTGCGCTGGGGATGATTTCATTCTTCGGAAATTTGGGGAATTCAAGGGTTGTCATGTTCACCAGGTCAGAGTTGTCCTCGCTTGTTCCGCCGAACCCCTGCAAAACCTCTGGCCCATCGATTGTCGAGCGATGCACAACTGTAAGGCAGAGCGTCTTTTTGGTCAAGAGGCACTCGCGGACATGTTGATAGTTGCTAATTTCACGAGCTGGATCGATCATGTAATCTCTGTAACCCGTCACTTTCAACGCGAAATCTTTCGCTTCGTATGGTAGCAATGGCACCGAGTTGATTTTGTTCAAGTACATGTCGAAAATGTGCTCCACAGTATCAGCCACGGAATTGGATGCGAGGATATTCATGCGCACTTCGTTTACTCCATTCGCGCTCACTTCGGGCAATTGCACCATTCGTCGAAAGACAATATTGACTGAATTGTACTCGGCATTGTGACAAATGGCCTCAACCCAACGAACGTACTCTTCTTCAGATTCAGCAGACAAAATCCATGTCCGAGTAGGTGTGACCAATTCAAATCCCCAGGCGACGTTGTCGTCGCTGTGTGGTTGAATCGCAGTGACTGTCTCGAGTGGAATAGTCCCTTTTACGTAGGCTGCACGATTGTTGCTCGAAGTAGGCTCGCTTCGGTAGTACGAGAGAACTTTTTGCTCAAGCTCAAAGTATCGCCGCTTGAATGCCGTGTTTGTACTCCCTCGTTTCGACATGTGACCAGTAATGATATCAAATGGATCGACAGGACGTTCTGGAATAACAGTCAGCAGTGACATGGGCAAACGTGCGACGCATTTCAGCGTGCTTGGCAAGACGTTCTTGCTATTCTTGTGTCCAATCCAGTCTTCATTTTCCAATCGGTATTCTGGCGTATTTGCGCGGATTTCAAGCTCACGCGGAGATACGTGTTCCTGTATTTGGTCTAGAATCGATCGGACGGATTGACGGAGATACAAACTCTCTTTGGAATCGACAATGCCTGAGAGTGGCTGCCAAGTTGTTGTGTGGATGCAGTCTGCGTACGGATTGAGAGACACGATATTTGGGAGATCGAGCGCTTCTTCTTGATTTGACGCGATAGAATACCGTCGAGACTCTCGTGCGTCGCCCTGGCTGTCTCTTCTGTCGCTCAAACTGCTCCTTCGTTCGTCCAGGACCCTCATGGTTGTCAACTGATGCTACTTCTAATGTTGATGTGCAGTCTATATCTTCGTTTGCAAGGTGGGATGAGCCAAATACCCGGTGTTACAATATGTATACTATAATAAAGTAGATTGGTTTTGAGATGCCAATTAAAAACCCGGTATATACGAAATACCGGGTTTTTATTAAATAGCGTGGACGCGCATATTTGCTCAGTCATCCAATGATGACACAGACGTGCGATCAGCGCGCACTTGAAAAGTCCAAGAAGCAAAGCGCGTTGACGGCGGAGATTGAATCGCACCATGCAATTCGCGACAAGCCGCAAGGTGCAAAGAAATGGCACGTTTCAAAGAGTAAAGCCCAATGATCGATGAATCCTTGGACCTTTTCGCAGACCAAAATACAGTATGTTGCGACGCCATCCGTCGGGTGGCACAACCACCACATGGGGCGAGACATATCAAATCCACGGGTGCGATGATGGACGCGCCACGGACGCGCTTTGCGACAAAACCGAGAGGGAGCACTGTAGCAATGGAATACAAGTCAATGTTATATAAAAATATTCCACAACCAACTCGCGGGGGGGGCTTGCTTCTATCTATGCTTGATAATATGAAGAGTGTTATCAATGCGCTTCATCGTGTTGCTCATGCACTGGTTGGTCAAGTCGGCAAAGAACGCAGCGGCCTCTTCGTCCGTCAACTTCTGCGCAGTCACTTCGACAATATGGCTAATGTCATCTCGGTGGCGCAGTTCAGGCATGTCAGCTGGAATCATCAACAACAAAAGGGACACCAACAAGTGCATGTGACGACGAACAACATTGAAAGCTTCACCACAAAGCTTTTGGAATCGCGGGTATTCGTCTCGGCCATCTTGGGTCTGAGGCTTGAACACGTAGCGCATTTCAGGAGTGAACACAAACGGCGTTTGCTCGCGTTTGATGCCGTACTAGAGCCAAAGTGTCACCTCATGATCGTCAAGTTTGAACTCACCTGGTATTTCATGAAGCCCAAAAAGTGGCCGAAATCGATGTGGAAATATCGTCCTTGCTTGGTCATCTACATCCCGTCGTCAGCTGAAGTAGTGGTTAAGGGCTCACCATAATGTTGTCGTTGTGACGATCGCCAATACCCAACACGTATGTTGCGACACAATAACCAGCGCACGATCGCAAAAAGAGATCGACGGCTGTCTTGTAGCTTCGGGGATCACCGTTGTTCGCAAAAATCCAGCTGGCAAAACTGGTATCGTCGAACGCGCCGATAACACCACCCCCGCGCTTGTGAATGGCGGCTGTGGTGACCGAGTGAAGGACGATTTGCACAAGACCAGTCATTGGACCAGTCGACACACATTTATACGGCTCCATGGCCAAATCTTTACCATCTTCACGCCACATTTCGTCCATCAATCGGATTAATTGTAGCGTCAAGCAATCTTGACGGACATCATCACCGGCTTTGAACATAATCGCGACTGGATCACCACCTTCTTCGGCATTTTCAAATTCCAACCAAAGTGGCAACTTGGCAGAGCTCATGATTTTGCACTTGTGCACGAGAATCTTGCCGACTTCGACACGAGGATCGATGGGCAACTGGTACGACGATGGCAAGGTTTCGTTCAACTTGGTGAGTCGTTCACGCATTGCGGTCTTGATATCTTCCTTGGTCTTGCCTTGGTGATGCAATTGCTTGACCATTTGACAAATATCTTCAAATTCACCTTTCTCTGAAAACAACTTGTCTTGCAATTCCAAAATGGATCTCATCTTGCGCGAGCACACATCCACGTACGTGTTCAAGAGGAGGCCATAGCGTTCTTTGTACTGTTCGTTGTAGGATTCGACCTTCATGGCCCAGAACAAATCAAAACCAATTTGGTTGGGGTTTTCAATGGCACGCTTGATCAAATGCTTTGCAAGAGGGGATACGTGGTGGTTCTCGTACTTCAGGGCTTGCACCAACTGCGGCAAAAAGTAGCTGAATGTTGTATCGGCCATTTCACTAAGCTTCTGCACAGCGAATTCACGCACACTTTCGTTGGCAAATTCCATGTCAAGCAAGCGAATGTAACCAGCAGGATGGCTCGCCTGGTTCCATTGAGGCAGCATACTCACGACTTCTTCCACTTCTCTCGAATCGCTCCAGTTGACACAAGTGAGAATACGAGGCAGAGCGTCAAAATCGTTTTTGAATTGATGTCGATTCTTCCACATGATGGCTTTTTCGTACGAGCTCAGTCGGTACAATGGATCACTAGCAATGATACTGCGCAAGTCGTCCAATGCTCGCATATTGCTGTCAGTACTATTGGACGATACCGAAGATGCTCTTTGAGTCAAGAAAACGGAGGACTGAGGCATCATGACAGAGCGCAATACAGAGGGCCGAGGTTCAGAGTAGTTGCTTGCGATCGACAAATTGCTCGTGTCTCCCTCGAGTTGGTTGTCTTCGTCGTCAGAGAATGTTTCACCGCGGGCCACCATATTAATAGCTGTCATCCATTCTTCACGTTCTTGCTTGGAGTTGGCAGAAAAAACAAACTCACGGTTCGTGTCAGCAGGCTTCAATTTGAACACCCAAGTCTGTTGTTCCTTTTTCGTGCTCTTAGACGTCACAAACGTCGTGAACTTCGAATTCAACTCATCCGTAGCTCGCACAGTCGCACCGGCAATATTAATTGTGTGCTTGACAGGCAAGTTGATATCCTCGGCGTAGGACAACGAATTGGATTTCTGACTGAGATGAAACCATCTTTTTTGCCACTGTGACAAAGTAAAGCTCTTGCCAGTCTTCTTGAGCCAGCCAGACTTTTCAAGTGTGACGCTGCGATGTGAGTTTTCTTTTTCGACCCAACCATTGCCGGTAGACCAGTCGAATGCGATATCTGTGTGGTACGACGACAAGCTCACCTAAATCATCAATCAGCGATGTGGAGCATCGATCAACCTACATGAATCAGTGGCTTGTGAGTATCAACTATATGTGGAACTGAGCCGTAATGACAGTGGTGCAAGTTGTCAATCATTTGGACATATTGTTCACCCTGGGCAATAAGGCCTTCGACATCGAACACGTTAATACCGGTGGTAAGGATACGTTCACGATCAGAGCCATCGCTGTTGTTTGAAACAGAACCTCCTTGATTTTTCCGGACGCCATAGAGAGTAAACACGAGACGCGCTGATCGTGGAATTTCATTCAGACGCGTCTTGGTTCGGTACCACCTGGGCTCAGTCCAGAGAGCAATCAAACCATCGTCCATTTGTGCTTTCATGCGAACATCTGTGGTTTCGATAGGGGGTTCCAGAAGCTTTCCACCGTTGTAGAGCTCAACCACCACAATGCCGTTCGTGAACAAGAGGGGACGGCCTTCAACGCCCACTTCATGAGCATCTCGCTTCAAATGGGTTGTGTATCGAGGAATGTTGAGAACACGATTGATGCAGAATCGCAATGGTTCATGGTAGTGGCAACTCTTACCCACAGCTTGAGTCGAGTCTTGGTTGTCCACCTGACCCTCTTTCCATTCTCCACCGAGAGTGGTGAAGTTCAGATTAGACCGAGAGCCCTTGCTCGTGAGCAAACAAACTTTTTCGTTGTACAATAGATCCTGCGATTGACTCAATCCCTTCAAAAGCTCAGGTCCGTCAATCTTGGAGCGATGAACGAGTGTCAAACACAGAGTCTTCTTCGTCAGCAGACATTCGCGGACATGCTGGTAGTTGCTGACTTCACGCTTTGGATCAATCATGTAATCGCGAAAGCCCGTCAATTTGAGAACATAATCCTTTGGGTTGTACGGGTGAAGCGGAACAGCATCCAACATATTCTGGTAGCACTCAAAGATATGCTCCACTGTTTCTTCAACGGTATATGAGGGAAGAAGGACCAAACGCACTTCGTTTGCAGCATTGGCACTCACTTCCGCAAGCTGGAGCATTCGTCGGTAAATAATATTCACAGAGTGAAATGGCACTGAGTGGCAAATCGCTTCCACCCACATGTGGTACTCTTGCTCAGATTCAGCAGCTAAAATCCACGTACGAGCGGTCGTGACGAGTTCAAAGCCCCATGCAACAGATTGATCTCCATGAGGCTGGACGGCAGACACATCGTGCAAATTAATGACACCTGTAACAAGCGACGCTTTTTCGTTGTTGCCAAGCATGACACCATTCTTGTACGGTTCTTTACGGTAGTATGAAAGCTGCTTTCCTTCCAAGTCGAAGAAGCGTTTCTTGAACGCTTTGTTTGTTTCGCCGCGCTTTTTCAACATACCCATCGTCATTTTTGAGGGGTCGCGACCCGCTTTCGCCCGTGGGTTGACTGTCAACAGGGACATGGGTAGACGAGCAACCGATTTCAGTGTCGGTGGCAGTACATTTTTGCTGTTTTGATGGGCAATCCAGTCATCCGTTTCCAATCGGTATTCCGGCGTATTGGCGCGAATTTCGAGCTTCTCTGTTGACACTTCTTCGTGGACTTGCTTCAAAATAGAGCCGATGGACTGTCGAAGTGCTAAACTTTCCTTGGAGTGCACAAGACCTGGTACAGGCTGCCATCTCCCAGAAGGTCCACCTTCTTGAGGTTGTGCACCACCATTCTTATTGTGTCCATAGTGCGCAAACGGATTCAAATCATGGAACGATGGCAATTTACCTGATTGAGCCATCGATTGCATGTCCATTCCATCGTACGTAGCGGGCGTGGCACGACTCATCTCGAGATGCTAGCGCCCCGGTTTCGCGGTGACTGCTTCGTGTGATTCCCACTTGTGGCGATCGCCTGACCAGCTCTTACAACTCTTTGAAAAACAGCTAAAATAATTGTCATTTTCGTCAAAATTTTATTTAATTTAAACCTTGCGACTCAGGTGTGATACATATTTTTAAAAAAAGTTTAATTGCGGATTGTTGAGTTCCAATTTTATTACTTTTCGGATACAAGTTGACACGGTTTTTGTATTCCTATCCGGATTTACATTACTCGACCACATGTATGGTGCGAATACATTCGAGGCAGAAATGGCCGCTCTGCCGTCGCCTCTCTGCCGAGTCCTAGCTCAAGATGGAAGCTCAAGCACGGTGGGCTCTTTGTAACGTCTTATTTCCACGGATTGAGTCAGAAACTCCAGTCAGATTTGTTCAATCCAACGACATCCATGTCCCCGAGAAAAGCGTGGTTCAGATGCCGTGAACCCAACGAGTAGAAGCCGTCGCGATCCATTACTCGGCTTCATACTTCGCAGAAACCATTCCCGAGATGTGCTTTATGCAGCCTTGTCAAGGTTGACCACGTCGCAGACAAGGCATGACGGGTCGAAGCGTCGTTCTCTCGGGGAGAAAATATATGCCATAGTCTCTTCCAAGCTTCATGGAACTTGCATCGTGGTGAGCTCTGTCAAAAATCCGAAAAGTCCGTCGTCAGTGTAGTGTAGGAGATGATGCACTCTGTCGTCGTCTAGTGAATTTAGACAGGGCGGAAAGGACATCTATTGGGATACAAGTAACTCCTGCAGCGAAGAAGGCCAGCCCCATCGGCATGGAAATAAAGGTCTTCAAGGACGCTTCCACCTCGACAAACGTTGATGCATGGCGCACCGGAACCCTGATGGAACCCTGAGATCATCAAGGCCCCATCAGCTAAGCTTCTTGGCGAATCTAATCAAGATGGCTTGTGGAGAAGGGAGATATCACATTAGAGATCTCAACGCCGAGCCGGAATGTGGTGGATATCGGTTGCTTGTGCTGGCGGCATCCATGGCGAATGGTCAAAGTGTTGTGTCCAAGGTTGATCGGATCGCTGAATTTTGATTTTGTCGATTCAGCTGACGACCACATTGCAGATGACAGCACATGATATGATGCTATTGGTCGTCGTATTGTGTAGAGCTGACAGTGAGATGTGTGACACACTGTCCGACTGGTGGATGGTTTCGTCCAAATCGCAGCACGGCTCGGCAACTCGCAGTTCTTCCAAGCGACAGCAACGCACAAGGAAATGCTCTCGGTGAGTCAGAGCGAGCGCTCTGAGTTGAATCCCACGAGATTCACCATACCCTACAGCTGTATGTATGCGGTTTGCTCTATGTGCCACTGGTCAACGACCTTGTGGGCTGTGTCCGTACAACACGAATGATTGAATCAAGCCTGTTTGAACGCATTTCACGATATCATGGAGCGTGGGGACAAAAGAGCTATGAAGAGACGAAGGATGTACCTGCTGACATGCACATGAGCTATGAATACAGCCCAGACAGTCTCCAGCTGGTAAAGTGACAAATCGTGCTGGTGGGGAACTGGAGGCTCATAGATTCAGTAGGGGCGGGGGGTGGGGGATGTGAAACACATCCATTGCTTCATCAACAGAGAGGTCATGAGCGACGACAGAGTTACCTTGCCATCCTCCATGAACCTCGCCAGAGCTGTGCCGCCTAGCTTTTTGCGCGCCCATCCAGGGAAGTTCTCGGAAGATTGTCAATGGAGAACATCCGGATACGGAAAAAATGAGATCCTCGATGTAACAAGCACGCATCCGGATAACTCATTTCACGTTGCGCTTGGTCTTGAAAGGATATGGCGGCCACGACAGAAGACAAGGCTGCGGCACGGATGCTTGTTCCGTCCATGGAAGAGCTGAATCCATATGGACTTAGCTGGGACGCGCTCTTTGAAAACGAGCTCCACGACAACAACGACAACAACAATGCAGAAGCTATCGCACCGACGTGGCATCCATTTCCGAGCTTGATTCATTCCAAGGAAAGTGTTCGCCTTCGTGAAGCCGTTGCAAGCATTTTGCAAGAGGTTCATGTTGGCACGACGCCAGAAGAGCTTGAATTGCGCGCCACCGCCCCTGAATACCGACTAGAAGAGGGCGATTGGGCTGCCCATGATCATTTTGACCACACAGCCATAGAGGATCCTAATGATACAATCACTGGGGGGCACATGAGTGTGATCAAGACTGTTGCACGTCTTCCTGCAGAACTGCTTCAAGAAGATCCTGCTGTCAACAACAATACGAGCACTGCTGCTGCTGCTGCCGTCGAAGTTAATGGTTGGCTTAAAAAGCGAGGTGTTGGCAATGTTGCCATGAAAAGCCGCTTCATGCAGTTAGAAGGCAATGTTATTGCGTATTACGCCAAAGAGCCAAGCGCCAAACTCACTCGTGTGGAGCGTATCAAGATGCAAAAAGGCACAATCGAGTTGGACAAGCTCACGTCGCTTCAACCAAGTGGCGAAAAGGATTTGTGGTGGGCTTTTGAACTCGTGACTACAAACCGCATCTGGGTCCTTCAAGCTGCTTCTGAAACCGAGTACATGAAATGGGTCAATGCGCTTTGCCACACTGTGCCTTTCCAAGTCATCAATCAGCAATACCGCCGCATGTTGTGCCTCCAAGAAGTCCGTGCCACAGCTAAAACTGACGTTCGGCTTAATCTTCAGCGGACATTTACAGTTCAAGAAACTATCGACCACATCTTTGCATGCTACCAACATGCACTAGATGCAGTGCCACTCAAGCCATTCGTCTCGACGGACTATGTCCTCAAACTCACGGGCTTTAAAGACTACCTCATTGAGCCAAGTCGTCTCATTCTTGACTACCAATACGTACGTGAATGCTTTCTCACCAAGAAGACTTTGAGACTATCTCTCGTTTCCAAGCCAGCTCTGCTTTCGGCAGTGTCATCACATGCTCGCAAGTCCAGCAGCAATGGCGGTATGTTCAGCTCGAAAAGTTCCAACCGTTTGTCTTCCCTTGTTGCCGCGATGAACGTATCTTCTCGTGGTGGCGTTACCTCCTCTGACGAAGACAATCAATCGGGTGATTCGTCTTCGTCGTTTCCACCCAGTGCCGACCCTGAAATGCCAGCAAATACTGCATCTCTCATCACCAAAAGCTGCAATTTGAACGAGCCACTTCGATTTTGCATCCACCGGTCAATCAATTTGCCAGGATATACATCGCAAGTCAAGCGTACTTCTCATGAGGTGACAATTGAAACACAACCCCTCGCATATTTCCAAGTGGTCGTTCGCGCACAGCTTTTCGACGGTGGTGAGCCTCTCGAAGACTGGTGTGAGACGGTCGATACGAAATTGCAATTGATTGAAGGTGCAGGCTATACTGCCGTGTGGGACCAGCCGACATGGATGCGAAGCAAAATGAAAATTCGAGATGTTCCACATAGTGCACGTCTCGTCGTGACAATTTTCAGTGTCAAGAAAAATAGCTCAGGACGTGTTAGCAGCGACGACCGTCAATGTCTTGCAACCACTGCTGTCAATATCTTCGATGTCGATGGACTCTTGATCCAAGGCGATACTTATATCCAGCTCTTGTCCAACATTTACAACTGCAAAAATGGACCTGTGCCACATGTCATTGACCCTGCCAAACCGTACATGCAGGTAAAACTATTCCATTCAGGCCATGCATCAACTGTGCATCTAGATGTCATGGCGACGATTCCCAACCGATGTGAAATTCCAGGTTGGAGAAGGCGTTGTAGACTCGTTCGATGAAGTTGCGGACGAAGTGGAGAGCCCGATTGCAATTGACAAGAAAGGTTGGCTCAAAAAGTTGGGACAACAAGGCACGATGAGTAAGTGGCGAGACCGCTGGTTTTCTTTGAGTCAAGGAACGGCCACACTGAGCTACTCGGATAGCCCTCAAACGGCGCCAACGAAACACATTCCACTTGTGGGAGCAACCGTTTTGATTGCTGACCAGCTCAACGAAGTCTACACTACGTATGCCGTGAATAAAAACACTAGACGACAAACCCAAACGTGGGGCTTTAAGCTCAAACCTGCCAACACGTCGAGGGTGTACTTGATGAGTGCGCAAACAAAGCAAGAACGTGAAGAGTGGATGGCTGCCATCCGGGCTGTTGCTTATGAAGCCGTGGAATATCCAAACTTGGCCGATTCAACCATGTGCAGCTCTGGGAACATTTCTTCGTCGACTTCGTCCGTCTCTGACATTGAGAGCTCTTTCATTCGGCCGAGTGAAGTGCTTGGCAATGACAGTCTGCTGGAAGAAATTAAATTGCTCATGCAACAAGATCCGCTTGTCCACCTCAATCGCCTACAAAAGCGAGTTTTGTGGACTCATCGTCACTTGTTTATCGAGCAATTTGAAGCTTTGCCGCGCGTTTTGTCTTGCGTCAACTGGGTGGATCCTGTCGAATCCAAGGAGGCGCTTCATTTGATGCGTCAGTGGGAATCATCAAAACATCCTGCTGGCTACCTTGTACTCCTGGATGCCGAGTTTTCCAACGAAGATGTGCGCAAATTTGCAGTCGAACACCTCAATGACATGGCCGACACTACATACAGTTGTTTTATTCCACAACTTGTACAGGCCATCAAGTACGAAAGCCATCACGCTTCACCTCTTGCTCTTCAACTCATTGAACGCGGCTTGCGAAATCCCAATCAAATCGGATTTGATTTGTTTTGGGCAATGAAAGTCGAGGCCGAGAACGAGCAGTACCGAGAGCGATTCGGCACACTTCTCAACACCTTCCTCGATGTTTCATCGTCAAAAATGCGAGACATTCTCGAGCTCCAAGCGACTCTCTTCAGTTCGACCGGCAAGTTTGAAGCTATCTGTCAATTCGTCAAACAACTCAAGGCCAACCGCAAGTTGCTCGATGACATCAAAGTGGAGATGCGAAAGAAGCTCGAGGAACTCAACGAAACCCTTCCGCAATCATTTCAGTTGCCCATTGATCCTCGCGTTGAAGTGGGAAAGCTTGTGGTTAGCAAGTGCAAAGTCATGGGCTCGGCAAAATTGCCACTCTGGCTTGTGTTTGAGAATGCTGAGGTTGGTGGTGATCCTGTCACTATTATCTTCAAGAGTGGCGACGATGTGCGCCAAGACAGTGTCACGCTACAGTTAATTCGCGTTATGGATGAATTGTGGCGAGCCGAGGGCATGGATTTGGCCATGGAGCCTTACAAATGCGTTGCCACTGGTCCGATGACCGGCATCCTTCAAGTCGTTATGAATTCTGTCACGACAGCCGATATCCATAAACGCGTTGGCAACTGGGGCGCTTTCGACGACACGAGTTTTCTCAGCTGGATCCAGGCCAACAACCAAGACAAGAAGAGTCTGCGCAATGCACTCGATTTATTCCATCGTTCCTGCGCTGGTTACTGTGTCGCGACTTGCGTTTTGGGCATTGGCGATCGCCACAACGATAACATTATGGTATTGCTCCGTTGTCACTTGAATATGCTAACGAGGATGTAGATGACTCATGGCGGACGATACTTTCATATTGATTTCGGCCATTTCTTGGGCCATTTCAAATACCAGGTACATTTTGGACAACCATTGAAAGCTCAACTGCAAATTAGTTTGGCATCAAACGTGAGAAGACGCCATTTGTCTTTACGCCTGAAATGGCGCATGTACTTGGAGGAAGAGAGTCCAAGATATTTGCCAAATTTGTCGATACGTGTACGGACGCATTCAATATTGTCCGCAAGCATGTCCACCTCATGGTCACTTTGTTTTTGCTCATGATTCCGGCCGACATGCCCGAACTGCGCAATCGCGATGACATTAGCCACTTGGTGGAAGTCTGTCTCCTCGGCATGTCCAACGACGACGCTGCAAGATCGTTTGAAGCTGCAATTGACTTTTGCTTGGGCAATCGTTTCAAGCGATGGGACAACTATTTGCACATTATCGCACACAAGTACTTGTAACTCTATCAATCAAACTGCGGCGCATGGGCCAAGCTTTTCTACATCGTTGAAATCATGCTTTACATCCCTTTCTTCAATCGGTTCTTGATGCGCCAACTGCACTGGGTAAATGGACAACTCCAGCGCACAGCTTACTGTGGCATTCTGGATGTCGATGAGCTTAAATCTTTTTGCTTCTACTCCCTGGACCGCCTGTTGGCTGCTAACGTAGAGTGCCAGTGATCGGCCGCTGTGCTAGTGATCGGCCGCTTTGGTTAGCCAATAGAAATGTCATATTTCTCTAATTGGTTACGAGCCCGTCTGGCAAACATTTGAAGTAAAATAACATTTTGAAGATTGTTGAATGGTGAATATATAGAAATGTCAATTTCGGTGAAATTCCGATTTATGTCGAGTTGAAGTCCATGCTTGCCAGACAGGGCCAGTCCATAAAAAGAACTCTAATATCAATCGCATTTTTGCAAGAAGCATGTCGATGCTTGAAGGCACGCGAGCAACGTCGTGGGTTGCCGTACAGCAGCTCGTGAATCCATTGCTCACCCTGCAGTGCATATGTGTGGCACTCATCCTTTGCTATGTAGTTTGCCGTCCACCATGCTGCGCATCCGACGAGCGCTGTGTTCACCTTCGAAACTCATTGTTGGAGTTGGAAGTTCCAAAAAAGAACCTTCCACCTCTTTTTTCAAAATGTTATTTTGAGGCCAACAGGGAAAATTAAATTGACCACTCCAACTTTTCCCAGACACGACCACATCAAAATTCGAAATGTCATTTGGTCCAAAGTTGAGATTTCCTGGCCCAAAATGGCAAAATACGCTCCAAAATGGAATAATTCGGATGTTGCCAGACGGGCTCTAAAATAAAATCCTGCTCAAATTAATATCATTGAAAATTTATATTTTATTGTGAATTTGGTCCAAAATTGGAGTTTTGCTGTGTTTGTCTCGAGTTCTGTATTGTTTACGCCTAATTTGCGTACACATTAATGTTATTTGCAATAAAATATGCACTCTAATTGTGTAACTGTCTGGTCGACTTGTGGTGCGAAGATCACGGTCATGATTCAGCATGCTGTATCCCGTGAGCACGCTCCTCGCAACACAAAGTACCATTGTCTGTACGGCTTTTTTTCCTTGGTTTATCGAAAGCTAAGTTGTCCACTTTGTACTCGAAAAGATCCACCACGATTGCAACATGGATTGCTCGGAGAGGAGATCTCTCCGATCTGAATCGGTGTTTGGTGAAAACACACACCACAAATACAAATCATTGTTTTAAAACTGTTTTGAACGTTTCCTAAAACTCATAAAAAACGTTCGATATTTTATACTTGAAATTTGTATGCGTAAATCGTGCGTAAATAGTAGCTGCGCAAAAAATAATTTGTATCAACTCCAGTTTGATACAAAACGCACAATATTGTACTGAGATATATACTTCCTCCGATCCGAAATAGTCGCCCCATTTGGTTTTGTCCAGGTATTAAAAAATCAACTTTGAGTGTTGGAAATCGCCAATGAGTAAACCTGATTGGCCAAAATTTCCTCTCCAAGCACACATAATTTGAGCGCCAGACGAAGCTGACTTCCCTCTCATTTCGAGATTCTCCCGTGGTCATTCACATTCAAAATTCCCGTGAAGACCTGTTGGGGCCACTTCCTCGCCTTCCAACACGGTCGCGATGTTCTCATTAGATTCTACACGCTCGAAAACCCGAGAAATGACTCATCAACGTCGCATGCAGCTTGCACAGTTCTTACTGGAGAAGCTAAACAATGGTCGCCTTCCACATGGGACCATCAAAGAAGCCGCTGCGAAGTTTGAGTGTGATCGAAAGACCGTGCGAATGTTCTCTCGTGACGGCATATCTGGTGTGGGTAGCAGCAGAAAGAAGGGACGTGTTGGTCGAAAGAAGCTCGTATCTGACGACGAAGCCATCACGCGAATTCGTGCTGTAGAGTTGAGAAATCGACAAAACATTCGGACCCTTGCTGCCCAAGTTGGCTTGCCATACACGACTCTGTTCAGAAAACTCAAAGCCGGTGTTATTCGCCGAGCAACAAGCACCTTGTCTCCATCACTCACCGACGCGTGCAAGTACAAACGATTGCTCCATTGCCTATCTTTTCTGCGGCTTTCAAAAACCACCAGAAGTTGTCCAGCAGCGTTCAAGTTTCATGCCATGCTTGATTGGATTCATCTTGATGAAAAATGGTTTTTCCTTGACAAAGACAAGAGGACATTTTACCTAGTCAAGGGCGAAGAGCTGCCTTCTAGAACCGCTCGGCACAAGTCCCATATTCCAAAGTTGATGTTCTTGACGGCTGTTGGACGTCCCCAGTACGACCATGGGACCAGCCAATATTTCGATGGCAAGCTTGGAATATTTCCTTTTGTCATACACGGCACTGCAAAAAGATCGAGTCGACATCAAGCCAAAGGTGCACCAGTCTTGATTCCCCAAACAGTCACACGTGACATCTACGTGGATGCCTTAGTCAATCATGTTTTGCCTGCCATTCTCACCAAGTTTCCATCACGGTGGAAAACGTTGTATATCCAGCAAGATGGTGCTCGTCCTCACTGCACTGATGGATGTCCAGAGTTAGTCGCGTCGGCTGCAAGTTTTGGCTTGAATATCAAACTTGTTACTCAACCAGCAAACAGCCCCGATTTAAATATTCTGGACCTCGGGTTCTTTGCGGCTATCCAAACATTGCAGTACCGAAAATGCCCGAAGACAATCGACGAATTCTTGGACGCTGTTCATGAGTCCTTTCATGAGTTGAAGTCTGATTGCCTAGACAGTGTTTGGCTGTCGCTTCATCGACGAATGGCCACAATCATTGATCACTATGGTGACAACACTATGAAGTTGGAGCACATGCGCAAGGAAGCCTTACGCAAGCAGGGCAAACTACCATTGTCGTCTACGTTGGCCTCAAATGTCTTTCTACAGGCCTTTGCATCTCTTCATCCAGAAGATCGCAGCATTTACCAGTCCTGGGTTGACCAAATTGTCCACCAATATCGCCCTTCCTCTTCGTCGTTTGAAGCCAACGCGTCTGCTGTGAATGTTTGCGACCTCGGTGCTGTTCTAGATGAGTACTTTGAAGCCCATGAAGACCATGAAACTAACCTGGCTGCCCTCTGCGATGACAGTCATTTCGACGACATATCTGTGGATCGCCTTGTGGATATGATGAACGACTTGGAGGTGCACGTAGACGCTTAATTTCTACCAATTAAAGTTAGTTTTGACATCTCCGGACCAATGAGAATTAAATGGGGCGAGTAATTCGGATCATTCGATTTTGGAAATGGGGCGAATATTGTGGATCGGAGGAAGTATTTCGCAGTCAGAATAAAAACTCCAATGAATTTATACCTTTTAAAATTAATTTTACTGTAAAAGATTATATTTTGACGAGAATTGAAGAATGACAGTGCAAGACATTTTCCAAAAAAGTATACTTTATTCAAGTAAAAAGCGGTCAATCCTGGCACAATGTGAAAAAACGACGAATAATGACTACTTTTAAAAATCGATAACTTAGTATAGGCAATGTTATAAGCATTCCAGGTTGGACCAGATGATGACTTCTACTTTTGAAAAATACCGCAATATGTCCCATTTTCCTTCTGGACACTGGAGATTTTTTGTGTTGAAAATGGGTAAAAAAGCGGCAGATCACTGGCACTCTACAATATAGATGGATTTCTCGTTGAGGAACACAGTTGAGCATCGGTTGTAGGACTTGATGAAGCTGATGGGCGCTACTCTGGAGGAAATTCGACATGCTGTGTCGCCGGAACAAGCTCATGCATGCCAAGCAAAACGCCGCGCGCGGGGAGTCCTCTCACTGAGAGGACTTAATTGTGATTACATACACCGAGCGATGGAGGCCTACTTCTTCGCGAAACAAATGCATTCACCGGTGCATCCGCTAACGATAGGATTCACCGAGAGGACGCACACACCATTGGAATCGACGGAGCCTGAGATGCTGTATCGCTTGCGTCCATCAGGAGCTGGTGAAGGATCGCCGTGAGGGTGTGGACAATCGTTGTACGTAATGGTGCAGTCCTCGTGGACGCTAAAGTTGTAACAGTAGTTGTCCACGGACTTGCCCTCCCATGCGCACTCGCCAGCGGATGCGCGCTTGGCAAAAACATTCTCCTGAACGCCAAGCGTGTACCAGCCGCTGTATGGCCCGATCGTGGCGGATGCACCGACGCTGAGGTCGTATTTGCTGTACCCTGGTGGGAAATACGTAACAGTATTGGACGACTTGCAGTTCTCCTCAATGTTGTTCACGATCTTGATTGAGCGCCCCAAAGGCCAGAGCCATTGTCGTTGATCTGTGGCGCTGTAGTTTTCGGCGCCAATGCAGTGGGTCGCAACGTAGTCGTTGTTGGAGCTGGTGTCGTTGTCGTAGGAGCAGGTGTAGTCGTCGTCGGCGCTGGTGTCGTTGTCGTGGGCTCAGGAGTTGGCTCGGGCGTTGCAGTGGCGTTTGGAGTCGCAGCTGGAGTGGTAATTGGTGTGTCGGTCGAGTTGGTCGAGTTGGTGGATCCAATATTCGCCGATTCAAGAGCAGATCCCAGAGTCGGCTCAGAAGTGGGGGCAGAAGCCACCGAGTTGCTGACAATCACATCAGAGAGTAAGTTAGGCGCGAGAGTCGTTTCCGTCGTCGTTGTGTTGGGAGTCACCTATCGTCAAGAGTAAGATATGGCCGGGTGGAGCATCATGAGTTACCGGTGGAAGCGCTGATCCCGTGGTGGCATCTGCTGTCTTGCCACCAGCGACGAGAGCCACGACACCTGCAATCGTAGCAACGAGGAGAACGCCACATCCAATGAGGAGTTTGCGTTTCTTGACAAGGAGCATCTTGAGGGTCGACATGTCTGTCGTACTCCACAAGTGCTTGAGGTTGGTGGCCTGGAGTAGTGCCTGCGAGCGGCGTTTCTGCCGGCATCGGGGGGGCTGTGTTGGCGACCAGAATGGAAAATGCAAGCGCGCGGCATGGTAAAGTTGCGCGAGTTACACACTCGTTCCACACGGGTTTAGACCACTGGGACTGGACCCTTCTCCATTCGGGGCATACCCAACACCCATGTACAATCGGCGATTCGTTGCAAACTTATGGCCATCGCGAAATGTCCAACTGTGGTACCCGCTGCAATTGACGAAAGAAATATAAAATCTAGTGACCATTTTCAAACCTTTTCGACGTAGAATCTGCAAACCTGTGCTACGACATCGAGCTTGTCAACAAACTTGGATTCAACTCAATAGCACTTGATAAATTTCCTGGAGTCGGTGCTGAATCTCTGTTAAGAGAGGCTTCCGTCAATTCACTGCATTGACAACTCATACCTTGGCCCGAAGGTTAACCCACTCCTGGAATTTCCATGCTTGGGATCTTTATCACCCATGTGGCAGTCTATTTCTTTCGATTGCTGAGCTCGATGAGATGGGCAAAATAATCTGCAGCTTCAGTGTCCGTCAGCTTCGGAACTAATGCTTCAACAACGTAATTGACGTCGTCGCGACATCTTAAGCTCGGTAAATTTGCAGGAACCATCATCAACAAGAGAGATACCAACAAGTGGCCATGGCGTCGTACAATATTGAAAGCCTCTCCACAAAGCCTTTGGAATCGAGGAAATTCATCATGTTCCAGCAGCTTGGATGGCTTCAACACATTGTACATGTCTGGAGTAAAGATAAATGGACTTTGTTTACGCTCGGTGCAAACTACAATGGCGTTATGAATCTAAACCAGAAGGAGATGCGTCGTAACTCACCAAGTTCTTTGGATGGTCCAAAAAGTTCCTCAGAGCAACGTGGAAAAACCTGCCTTCCTTAGTCATCTACACAAAAAATGAAGCTCTCCACGCATTTCGTCACTACCATAATATTAGCATTGTTTCGTTCCCCGACACCAAGGACATAAGTAGCAACGCAGTAACCAGCACATGATCGTAAGAATAACTCTACAGCGGTCATGTAGCTGTGGGAATCTCCATTGTTGGCCGATATCCAACTCATTATACTTCTGTCGTCCTTCCATGCGATCATACCGCCAATACGCCTCTGAATGGCAGCTCTGGTAACTGAATGCCGGAAAACTTGCACAATACCAGTCGTTGGCCCAGTGGATACACACTTGTACGGCTCGATTGCATAATCCTTGCCAAGATCACGCCACAGTTCGTCCATCAGACGAATGAGCTGCAATACCAAGCATTCTTGTCGAACGTCTTCATCAGACCTGAATATGATCACTACTGGGTCGCCGCCTTCTTCAGCATTATCAAATTCCAACCACAGCGGAGCATGGGAAAAGTTTGTGATCTTGCATTTTTGTACTGCAATCTTCCCCACTTCGATTGTGGAATCTAAAGGCAACAGAAGCGAGGGTGGCAGAATATCATTGAGCTTTGCATGACGCTCCCGCATCGCCGAGTGAATTTCCTCTTTTGTTTTTCCAGTTTGATAAAAATGCTTTACCATACGAGCAATACTGACGAGCTCTCCAGTTTCTGAAAACAATTTGTCTTGCACTTCGAGGATAGATCTAAATTGTGGAGAGCAGATTTCGGTGTAAGTAATTAAAAGCACTCCGAAGCGTTCGCGGTACTGTGGACTGTGCGCTTCAGCTTTTATCGCCCAGAACAGATCAAAACCAATTTGATTGGGGTTCTTTATCGCGCGGGCCATCAAAAGCTTCGCCAAGGGAGAAACATGGTGGTTTTCGTGTTTGAGAGCTTGAACCAGCTGTGGCAAGAAGCAACTAAAGGTTGCGTCAGCCATGGTACTTATTTTTTGCAAGGCAAACTCTCGCAAACCTTCGTTGGCAAATTCTTTGTCGAGTAGGCGAATATACGCTGCAGGATGACTTGGTGGACTCCAAAGCGGCAACATTCCCAAGATTTCGTTGACTTGATTTGGATTGCTCCAATTTACACATGATAAAACGTGAGGAAGAGCATTAAAATAATCGACAAATTCATGGCGGGATGTCCACATCATCTTCTTTTCGTTGGGAGTATAATTGCCCAAAGGGTTTTCCACAAAGTAATCCCGAAAATTGATGGAGCTCGATCGAGACAAAGATTGGTCTGAGATGCTGCTTGAGGACTTGGAAAACTTGAATTTATTCACGAAATTCTTGAAATTTACACCTCGAGAGTCACTTCGTATGAGGTTGCCCTGTTTGCTCTCACGGAGTTGTGCATCCAAAGCATAAAATTTGTTCTCTTGGGGAGATGTGATGTCTAATGAACTAGACCAATTAAATCCAACTTGTGCATCATGAGAGGCAAATTTTATCTACAAATGGGTCAAATACGCCAATGGCACAACCATCTCACATGAATCAATGGTTTATTTTCGTCCACAGCATGAGGAACAGCTCCACAATCATATTTCGACATATCAGCCGTCAATTGAATGTATTGATCTCCCTGAGTAAGAAATCCATGGCTGTCAAACATATTCATTCCAGTAGAAAGTATTCGCTCTCGCATCGAGCTGCTAACGATGCCCCAACTGTTCACCTTCACACCATAGAGAGTCAAGACTATGCGAGCTGACTTTGGAATGGAATTCAGTCGAAGTTTGGTTTCATATGACCGAGATGTATCCCAAAGAGCAGACAGAGTTTGTCCGAGGGCAGGCTTTAATCGCGCAGGATTTGTCTCAATCGGTGCGTCGATCAAAACGCCACCGTTGAATAACTCGACCTTGACGATACAATGACCATGAGTGAGCGGGCGACGTTCGAGCAATTTCTTTGACTCCTTCATGATCATAACAAAGGACGGTATGTTGACGACCCGATTGATAGAAAATCGCAAGGGAATGCCAAAGTCACAGCTCTTGGCAATTTGGCCTTTGATATCTGGGCTTGGCGAGTTGATTTTGTCGTCGAACGATCGTTGGGGAAGGCTTAGTGCCTTCAATAATTCAGGACCACGCAATTCTGAGCGAAGTACTAACGTGAGACGCAGAGTTCGTTTGGGGAATACACATGAGCGCACGTGCTGATAGCTGCAGAGTTTTTGCTGTAGATCAAATAGATAACTCCGAGCGCCTGTGATTTTGAGAGCGTAATCTTTGTAGTTTCGAGCCACTGTTTTGGCCACACTACTAACGTGGTCAAAAATGTGCTCTAAAGCTCCTTCCACAGTGTAAGATGATAAGAGGACGAGTCGAATTTCTTGGGCTGCTGTTATGTCTGGATTTGTTAGCTGGAACATTCGTCGGTATTTAGCATTGATCGAGTAGAAAGGAGCTAGCCGACAAATTGCTTCAATCCACATGAGATAGTCTTGCTCCGATTCCGCGGCTAAAATCCACGTCCGGGTCGTCGTGACGAGCTCAAATGTCCAAGGAGCGGATTCGTGGGGATACAAGGCAGACACTTCAAATAAATTGGTGACGCCCATCACAAGCGATGCCATGTTGTTCTCTTCAAGCGTGGCGCCGTTTAGCTGCGGGGCTTTTCGGTAATACGTGAGTAAATTTCCTTCGAGGTGGAAGAACCGTATAGTATATCGCTTCTTGATCTCTCCAAACTTTATCAGCGTCCCCGTGATTACTCTTGAGCGATTAAATCCTCGGTTGTGCGTCTGAGACTCGACTTGATGGAAATAGCTCGGTAGTCTAACAACGCATTGGAGCACTGGAGATTTGGCGTCGATTGTCGTTTTATACGCAAGCCATTCGTCGTTGTCAAAACAAAATTCAGGGCCATCTAAGTTGATTGGAATTTTGGTTTGACGCACTTGATTGTAAATGGTATAAATTGCACATCGCAATGCCATGGTCTCATTGGAATCTTCAACACCGACAACGGGACGCCAGTTTTTCGCTATCTGTCCAATGTCAAGCATGTCGTCTGTAGTTGGGTTTTCAATTGGTTCGTCCTGAGTCACAGGGTAATCGCCAATGCCGCTCGAAGCTCCGTCGCTTTCGAGCACATCTTGATAACGAGTTTCCAAAAATTCGACAAATTCCAATGCGCTTGGACGATCATTCGGGTCGACGCGCCAGCATTCTTGGACTTTTTCCCAAAGTGGATGCAACTCGATCGGAAGATCATCGGGGTCTTCAGGGCGCTCACCATCATCTAGCTGGATTTCTTCTTCGATTTCCTGCGGAGAAAATCCACGGAATGGCAGGCCATCGCTCAATATTTCGTAAATTGTCATACCCAACGACCACATGTCCGATTTGGGCGTGACAGTGTGAGGTTCGAACCGCTGCTCTGGGCTTACAAAGTTGAGCGTGCCTTCAAACTTGACAGAGAATGATATTTCTTGCAGAAATCTGCTCAAGCCAAAGTCAGCGATGGCGACGTGGTTTCCGCTTGTCACGAGTACATTATAACTCTTCACATCACGATGAACGATGCCTTTGGCGTGGATGGAAGCAAGTCCACGTGCAAGCTCAGTGATGAGACGCAGTCTTCGCTCTGGGAAGTATCGAGCGTGTTGTTTGATTGTATCTGGACAGTATTCGCAAACCAAAAGCGGACGCTCGGCCTATAGGACTGGTTGCTGGAGAGATTCATAGGAGACTTTACGTCGGGGGTGAGCAAAATACTGCATCTTTGTGGTTCAAAGTGGGGGGTAGCAAATGACCGCAATCCGAGCTGGAGGTAAATGCAATGAGATCTATAGCGACTTTCTGTCGGTCCATTTGAATTTGCCGCTTGGAAGATCCAACTAATGGGCATCCCAACTGTCTTCATCATGATCTTGACAAATTTCTGTGGCTTGCAGTTGAAGTTGGCAACCGTTCTCTGGTTGTTCTCCCCCACTTTTAGGTTCTCGTGACCACACAAAGGCATGGTACCGCATAACTCGATCCCGTCCTTGTCTGGATGAAATCAATTGTGCCAGGCGTCTGAAGATGAGCAACGCGGGGAGTGCAGCAATGTCAGCTTTCTTCTCACAACTCAGTGGTGGCTTCGGAGCGAGAACATTGAAGCCCCAAGTATGTGGCGAGGGCACACTGTAGTGCTTGAATCGTGATGAACAAGGAAAGAAAATTAAAAACAAAATCTATTATTCAACATTCCAAGATGTGGCTCTGACTTACTCGGCAGGACCGGCACCGAAGACGACATGCATGGGGACGTGGCCACCAGCAAGAGAGATGATAATTTGGGTCAACACGGAGAAACCTTCACCGACAAACATACCAGCAGCCAAGATGTATTGCGTCTTCTTGAATTGTTCAGGGTTCTTGTGTTCCCAGTAGAGGCAGATCAACGACATGACCATCCCTTGGAGACCAAACGACGCGGGGATGATCATACCAATGGCGACGGCCATGGGCACGGGGCAGTAGTTGGCGATGCGCTTGATCAACAAGTTGTTGGATTCAGAGCAAGTGTCGATGAAGAGGTTGAACACCAACGTGTAGATGGCACCGACAAGCATGAACCAGCCACAGTACTTTGGCAAGCCGTCCAACCCTTGGATAGCAGTGATACCGAGGATGCGGTACACTTCACCGTAAGGAGCTTGAATGACATCCCCAGGGATCGTGTAGGCCGACGTCATCATGATCCACACGGAAGGGACGATCAAGCACGACATGCAAGCACCAAAGATTTGGGCGATGATCATCGACTTGGCGGAAGCACCGACCAAGTAACCAGTCTTGAAATCCTGCATCAAGTCAGCAGCTTGACTGCAGCCGACGATGACCATTTGACACATGAGCAAACCAGCAATGATCGATCCATCCTGGGTCCAGCCACCGATGACGAAGATGATCAACTTGCCGACGGCACTAGAAATGTTCCAGTCGGTCATACCGACACCTTGGATGATACCAATGGCGAAGATGGGGATGAGGAGACAGCAGACCAAAATCTTGTACCAGTGGACACTTGGGAAGACTTGGGAGATCACAACGACAGACACAGCGGCAAAGACGACGAGACCAGAGATCCAAATGTACGCAGGGACCTTGGCAGCGTTGAAAATGTTGTCAAGGTACGCTTGGCGGGCCACTTCTTCAGCATTTTCGCCCGCAGTTTCAGAGATTTCCTTTCCTTTCTTGGTCCAGGCTTTGTACAACACGACACCAACCTTGGCAATGCTGTAAAGCGCATCGATACAAATGATAGCGACGGCCGTGAAGGTGTAGTAACCCTTCAAACCATCAACGTTCGACGAAGTAAACCAGTCGCCCTTCTTGTGGGTCTTGAGGTAGGGCGTCATGATAGCCGAAGCGATGATGCAGCCAACAAATATCGAGTACATGACACGGAAAGGAAGCATGAGAGAAATGGCAAAGGTACCAGGAGCCCAGTCGCAGACCCAGTTGTAGCTAGCAGCCTTCATGCCGAAGATAGGGAAGCTGCCAAGGCCGTCAAAGCACCAGATAAAGATGGACCAGGCGTAACTAGCGATACCAGTCTTGAAGAGGACATTCCATTGGTAAGCGACAGCTTCCTTGGAGGCATGGAGCGTTTGGATCATGACGGCCGTGGCGGTACCACTGGGGAAGAGCAAGCGGGATTCAATGATCATTTTGCGGCGAAGAGGGAACGAAATGAAAAAACCGAAGAGGGCGATCGACACGCACCAGGCGAACGAACGGGTCCAGGTAAAGTCGACAACGTCCGAGGCGTTGTTGCCCTTCTTTTCTTCGCCCACAGCAACGTACACCTTTTCAGTCAAGGCCAAGACACCCGACGTGAAACCAGCTTGACTGGCCAAACTGTAGCAGGCAACAGCACACGTTTGGATGACGACGTTTTCTTGGACCGTAAAGACACCCTTGAAGACACCCAACTTGGTGAGCCAGCGCAAGATCATAAAACCACCGACACCGGCAAGAATGTTGAGGGATGGCACGACACCAACCTTGAGACCGTAGTACATGGCCAAAACACTCACGAAAGCGCCGACCACGGTGCCGACGAAGAGAGCCTTGAACGTAATTTGGGGATGCAACACGCCTTCACGGATCGCTTGAAAGTCAAGGGCACCAGCATCCGTGACATCGTCACCGAGGTAGGACTTTTTGCTTTCCAAGGCCTCGACAGGGGTTGCGGACACGCGGTAGCCACTTTCACGCTCAACTTCCATGACGATGCTAAGCCAAGCAAATCGAAGAATGAGCAAGTTTGAGGTGGGCTCGAGAACGGAGCTCGGACTACATCTGTAGCGTCGCACCTGTTGCCGTGCTTCAATTTCCGTATCGGTACGAATGTCCCAAGACCACGTGAAGATCGCTCCCATGGTAAGTGGTGCACGATTACGTCAATCCAACCAGTCCATTGCGCCCCTTCCTTGTCGAATTTTGAGCCGCCTCCGTGCATTGGCGAGCTCCTTGTGTACACATCGACAAGCCCAAGCAATCCACGTCGAGTCTGTCGCCGCCACTGTCAAGTGAAATATCATTCCGAATAGACAACAAGGCCAGCCTGGTGTCAAGAATTGTTTCATTGGCATATGACAATGTGTCCCAGGTCTGTGCAATTTGGAAAATACGGTCGCTGCTTTGGTTTTCTCGCTCTAGGCAATGTCCGCCAAGCTGTTTGACAGAGGTCATGTGATGGCCGATAGAGTGAAGCGACGAGAGATCGCTGGAGGACAAGAAACGATTGAAATTCCGCCGCCGACACGCTGCGTGTGGGACGATTGCTGCCTGGCTCAACCATGAGTTGACTCCTTTTTCTCAGGCCAGAAGTCGCGTGAGGTAATGCTCGCTGGATGTTACGCTGGAGAAATCAAGACATACTGTGAAACCATTGAAAGAGTTTTGACTGTGATTAGTTAAGTAGCTCGCGGAACGACGGCAGCGCCCGCCTCGCAGAACTTTAGCATTTACAATTCATCACATTCGTCGTCGCTGGTCAGTTGGTTTTCAAAGTATTGCTATACTTTGTAATACGAGCAATGGCAAGTTCAAAGTGCATCTCGTGATGTGAACAAAGCATCATCCATTCATTTAGAGAAGCTGCGAGTTGGTCTCAAAGGCTAGGAGGGCGACATTATTGTCGACTTTAATTGTGGCTAGAAAGCCCAGCCCCTCTGCCCCTTGGAGAAGTGGTGGGTGGGACAATATGCTCGCATGTAGAGACGATTTCGTCCAGCGCTTCATCAACATCGGAACCAAGCACTGCTGTCAGCTGGCGAGTCTGCATCCTGCGTCACGCTCTTGACAGTGTGACAGCAGTAACAACTGCGCTTGTCCGCAATAAGTTGTGGCCGTGGAAGTAACAAGATCAGTCAGGATTTGTTTGGTAAAAAAGTTGAAGCAGCGCGACGTATGGACATGAGCCAGCCATTCTTGCGGTGGCGAGGTTGCATTATGACCGCGACGTTGAGATTTATTCGACCACCTGAGAGCAAAGTACTAGCCACAGACCATGGGAGTTTAAGCTGGCTGTCGACGGCCCAGGTTGGTCAGTCAACAGCTACAACCTTGGTTTGAACACTGAGGCACGTCGTCGTGAATGAAAACACTACGTCGACATTACATGTTGACAGAATTTTGCAAAATACTACGTAGTACAAGATAGAAATGATTACGAACACTTTAAGAGGCGACTTGAAAGGATGCCCTGATAGAAGTGGATCGTCCTAACTGCGCCGGCATTTCTTACTGTTCAGGCGCCAGAAGTCTTGCTCGAATATTATATAAATAGGATGCCAAGACATCCGAGAGTACCGCCAAGTCCATGACTCGCCAAGAAGAAAGGCGGGGCTGCTCCCTGCAAGGTCAAGAAACTATGAGATTCTGTGTGTCACTTGTGATTGACAGGTCAATGAGGCGTCGCCAGGGGGACAGTTGGATATTCAAGGCTCTCAGGGGCAGCTTGTCACGAAAATGTCTATTAGCCATCCCCCTTAATTTCATTCCAGGAACGCGGCATGCATCATTTCCTCCTAATTGTGGCCTTAGCCGAGTTGAACGACGTGCATGAGGCTGTCTGTGAAGCCAAGGGGGATGAGGGCTTTCAGAAACCTCAGGTTCATAATATCATTAAAGTGATAGAAGGGAAACACAGTCAAATGTTATGTGGGATAGTCGTTCCATGATCACTATGTGAGTCTTGGCAACGACAGAGAGTTGTGCGATTGACATGACGAATTATTGATATGGAAGGTCCTTCTCTTCTTGATACATATATTAATTTACAGGACTATTCATTTACAAGATATGCGTATCCTGTCCTCTTATGTTTGCCGACTGAATAAAAAATCAAGATCCCAGAACTGTACATACATATTAATACCAACCAAACAAGAACTTGTCAATGTCTTGATAATTTGCTCTGTTGTCTTGAGAAACTACAGTTTGATAGACAACATTATCCGGATCCTATCATATTATCCGTAATAGTCGTCCTTATCCGGATGGACAAAACAGGACTTTTCCAAATTTGGGAGAAAGTCCATATCGATCGAATTGAGACGAGTACAGGGCCTCGAATCTCCCATTCATGGACATTTGACAGAAGTGGGTGTTTTTAGGAGAGTTTAGACAGAAGTGGAACACGTCTGACAAAAGTTGTTTCAAAGGAGGGGCAAATGTGGGGACATTTTCATAAAATAGTGTTAATCGTTTTTTGGCGCAACTTTTTGAGAAAAAAGACGAAATTAGTGTAATCAACCTTGCCTGTCATGGACGCCAGCGTTATTCTCTTGCTGGATGTTGGCTCGGGAAAAGATTCGTCTCTGCTGATGCACTTTCAAATTGCGCGAGCAAGAGAAATCTGAAGTCCAACCAACCACTTTTGTAAGCGGTGTCCACTTCTGTCAAACTTTTCAAAATAGCCCCCACTTATGTCAAAAGTTCCCCATTCGTCTTATACGTCTTGGGCCGCATCTCTCGTCCTTCCAGCCATCGTAGGTACTTGGTCTCTTTCGAAGGAGCAACGTTGATTTTCCTTTGTGGGCTCGCGTTTCAACCTCTAACGTTCACACTGGTGGATAGATTCGACTCGTTCAATGCAGTGGGGCGGCCAAGTTGGCGATCAGTTGTCGTACTTGACACCCAACCAGATCGAGGTTCATATCTCAGGTCATGGATGATGCTGAGCGACAAGATGGACACGAAGTCTCAATCGACAAAAACCGATAGATATCATCGAGGCTGCTTGCTCAATCGAAGGCGGTCAAGTCTTGAAGCTGTAATTGTGGGCTTGTTTGCCGTCGCAGGACTCAATGGGGCGAATTTTATGCTCAAGAGGCGTTGTAGAGCTAGTCGAAGAGAGTACATGTACAGAGCGACAGAGCTTATACAAAACATTGCAATGAGATGAAATTGCACGGGACTGCCAGGAGACAAACTGACAATGAAATTTATTCACCCGCATCTCATGAATCTGGTGGCTGCAACGTGGTAGCGCAGGCGAGAATGTGTAATGAACCCAGGATGAGGCGTCGGTCGTTGTAAACTATCAAGTTCAGCTATGAGCTTCCAGACAGACTCGGCGGGGCGTCGGTATCAATCACCTTGATGGCTTGGACAAGATGAGTATGATAGCGTGAGAGCACTCTATCCATAAGAGAGAGAATGTCGTGAACAGATGGGGTAGAGATGATGGAATCTGTCAAGTCTCAGTTGTGGTTTGTGTTTGACACCGCGATACACACATCCCCCTCTCCTCTCACCGCCGTTGCACCCAATATTCGGCCAGAAACGGGTGCGCATTGTGCTTCCTGCTCGTCTTTGTCGGCTACGACAATTCCCACGCCAACTCGGTCGTCACGACAAGGAAAGCTCTGGCTCTGAGCGATCGAGAGGAGACCCTCGCACGACAAACCCGACGTTCTTCATCATCGAGTGCCACAGGAGTCGAACCTTCCACGACAAAAGCTCCTCGTACTCGTCCTGCAGAAAGTTGTCGAGTGCAATTCGCATTTGCAGGGTCCAAATACGACTACGGCCAATTTCCCACGTTGAAGTCATGGATCCGCTACACCGATCCAAAGTGCGCGATCGACTTTCTCCGCTCCAACCATCCATTCATGACTCAACTCACGGCTGCTCAATCTCGAATGTATGTACTACGAGTCGGACTACCTCCCTATCCTTCAAGCCGATATGCTCAAGATGTTTTCCGTCTACTACCTTGGCGGTGTCGCTGTCGACTTGGATGTTGAAGCGCTCAAGCCGTTTCCTTCGCAGTGGACAGGTCCAAACACAGCGCTAGCCACGTGCGACGTTGTCCTTGGCATTGAAGCGGATTGCTACGATGACATTTGTGTCAAATCCATGCGCCGCAAGGGTCAGATCCAAAATTGGGCCATGTACGCTCGAAGGCCTCGTTCGACCTTCCTTGGCGAGCTGCTCGATTTCACAGTTGACAGATACGAGCGATTTTATGTTCCTCACGGTCCGAATGAGACGGTGGAAGTCCAAGAAATTGCAGGAAGTGGCGTCATTGCCGACTTTGTTCAGCTGTATGGCAACTTCAGCCAGCCTCATTACTTGAACGAAACTGCCACAGGAGGGCCATCGCTCATGTCGGACAAAAGAAGCGTCCTGCGCATCAAGAAGTACAACGAAGAAGTGTGCATCGTGGGATCGCGATACACTGGCGGTGGATGTTCTCGCTGGTCCGAGTGCCTTGTTAACCATCACTTCGAAGGATCTTGGAAAAAACCTTGGAAGAAGCCGCCGTTGTACAATTTAATCGCCACGTAGAGTTACTGAAAGTTTGGCTTATCCCAAGGCTCACCGCCGATCTCGCTCTTGACCAGCACGCGTTAAGATGTGCAAAATCTGCAAGCCACGTTCAATGATGTGAACAATCGCGTCGCATGCACCGCGGCATTGTACCCTCTATCACCTCCACATCCGTGTCGTGAACTAATTTTCATGAGAATCATCGTTTCGTCATGCTGTCCTTCGTCCTTCTCTTCAGCTCAACAGCGCAATGATTGCCGACATATTTCACAGGGCTGTCAAGCAAAATGTAGAGCTGCTTTGCATGAACTGCGAAGTCGTAAACCTTCTGGAGATGTGAGAATTATTTCACACTTTCCAAATGTCTCTGTGTTCCAATTGGATCACACTAAATAAAGTGTAAATTAACAGTAAAAAAGTTTTGAAGACTTGCATCACCAGGTGGAGTCAACGTGTCAATTACCGCTGTGGATTGAGTGCCACCTCTCACTTCTTGCCCTCGTTGTACAAGTCATCCCAGCGACAGAGCGGTATGCATCTTCTCCCGGCATTCAACCTCCAGCATCACAATGCGCATGACGCGAAAACCCGTCCATCTCACGGATTCTTGATGAAATGCGCAGTGTGCTTCCTGCTTGTCTTTGTAGGCTACAACATTTCCAACGTCAGCTCGATTGACACGGCACGGGAAGCTCTAGCGCGAAGTGCGCAAGAAGAAACGATTGTGCGGGACGACCAACCTCCAGTCTGTCGGGTGCAATTCGTCTTTACAGGATCCAAGTACAATTACGCTCAGTTCCCCACGTTGCAGTCATGGATCCGCTACACCGATTCAAAATGCGTGATTGAATTTATCTTGGCGAACCATCCGTTCATGACTCAACTTACACCAGCACATGCTCGAATGTTCTACGAATCGGACTACCTCCCTATCCTTCAAGCTGATATGCTCAAGATGTTTGCCGTCTACTACCTTGGAGGACTCGCCGTCGACTTGGATGTTGAAGCCCTCAAGCCCTTTCCTTCGCAGTGGATAGGTCCAGACACCGCTCTTGCAACTTGTGATGTCGTTCTCGGCATCGAAAGGGATTGCTATGACAACAATTGTCTCTCGAGCTGGAGAATGCGTCGCAAAGGTCAGATCCAAAATTGGGCCATGTATGCTCGAAAACCACGCTCAACCTTCTTCGGCGAGCTACTCGACTTCACTGTCGACCGATACGAACGGTTCCATGTTCCTCATGGTCCAAATGCAACAGTCGAAGTCCAAGAAATTGCAGGAAGTGGCGTCATTACCGATTTCGTCCAGTTATTTGGCAACTTCAGCAAGCCTCTTCACTTGAGCGAGACATCACCACAAGGGCCATCGCTTGTATCGGACAAAACCAGCGTCCTGCGTATCAAAAAGAACGGCGAAGAAGTGTGCATCGTGGGATCTCGATATACTGGCTTTCAATGCTCTCAATGGCCCGAGTGCATTCTCCACCACCACTACGAGGGATCTTGGAAGACGCCATCACCATAATCAACATCTCGATCTACTGAAGTTCTAGCCTACCTCAAGGCTTACTGTCCTTCCTGCTTTGACTCCTCACCGACTCGGGACCCCAAACCACGATGCTAAAGACCCATGAACAAATGTATCGCATGAACTACGGCATGCTTCGTCTGTCGCTCCAAATACAAGTTCAGAAACCTTAATGCAAATCATTGAATTGCCGTGTTCTGTGTGACCAGAATGACATTGAAACATGCCCCGCATGATGCCCTCAAAGCTGCGCAGTTGAACTACCTCAGAGTGTTCTGTTTCACACTTTTCACATGTCTCTCGCTGAGCAGTCCGTGTCGAAGTGCACATGACTGCTCGGATACAATGACGTAGCTGGTTGTTGCAGATGAACCATGATTGAGAAAGCACTCTAATGCTTCGGCTTCGTTGCCATCAGACATTTCAACTTGTAACTGATCGACACCAACTGCCAACTCGAGAGGACACCTAGAACATTACAGCTTGGTAATTTCCACCAGCCAGCCATGTACTCAGTGGTGTCCATCTTGGTGGCAGCTCTGCTTGTGTGTGCTGCTGACCGAGCGATCACCACTTGCTCAAGTCTTCATGGTCCTCATTGCTTTGCCCTCAATGAACGCAATGTGCCATCATATCTGCTTCAAGACGTTGAGTTTGAATCTGTCAGAGCTTCGAGTAAAAATGTCTTTGCTCATATCAATGGTAGGCTGCATTGGACTCATTCGATCGCCAGCCTATTTCGCGCATTGAGGTACAGACGTCAAAGCTGTTCTCGCATGGATTCGTCGAGCGCTTTGCATTTGAAAACGGCGACGCCCGCACCTTGACGGAGGAGGATGCCAAGGGTGTTCTAGCTGCCACAGACAAAGCCATCCAAGATCTGCGACGCAACTACCCTGGATTCTCGGAGGACATGTATCAAACAGCCATGCAGATAGCGACGAAGAAGATCAACGCGCTTGTGGAGAAACCACACAATGGCGAGGAGTCCCCACTCATTGAGATTACGCTTGGTGACGAGGCAGCGCTAACACCATCACAACTGGGGTCTCCAACTGAGCTTGATGCAGGCGTCGAGGAAGTGCACGTTGATGAGTTGGTAATCAAAGCACCGCTGGAAGAAGAGCCTAACTCTACCACGGACAACAATATCGAGTTGTCTCAACCCCCGGCTTTCCATGAGTTTTCAGACGATGAAATCCTTGCATTCATGCTCTTGACCCGTGCTGAGAAGAATATTTTACTGGCGTACGACACTGCACGCACACGACGTCTCATCATCGCCCAAGGTTGGCTCTGACATTGTGTTCAATATTTCATGGGCATGTAGGCCGCTACATTCGCCGGCAAAAGAAGAAGCAGCGTGACAAAGCAAAAACTCATTTTGCGACTGATGAGTATAAGGTATCGAGTCATTCTTCAAGCAATGTGAAGGGTTGATCGAATCGCAATCGTAGGACATCAGCGGTATGACTGCCGCCTTCAAGCAGCGTATCCACGACTTGGTCAAAACACAGTCTGCCTTTCTCCCAGAGTCACCACAGCAACAACAACAACAGCAAGTTTCGTCAGAGTAATTGAATATCTATTAAACGTCGACTGTACTTCTTTGTCTCGGACTCTAGTTCCATCCACAAATAGCCGCAAGTATCAAGTAGAAATTGAGGCTGATGATAATGAGACATAGCATAGCCGTGATGCCTTGCATAAGGCCTGAGCTCTTCCACTTGCCCATGATGTCTTCACGACTTGCGAACATTGCCAGTGGCACAAGGGCAAATGGAATACAAAAACTGAGCACCACCTGGCTGATGACAAGAGCTTGAGTTGGATCCGCACCTGAAAAGATAATTGCCATCGATGGCACGAGCGTGACTACGCGTCGGATCCACACATTGATGTGGAACTTGACAAAGCCCCCCATGATCACTTGACCAGCCAACGTACCTACGGCCGACGATGAAATACCTGACGCGAGGAGGCCGATGGCAAACACATACGACGCTGCTTTTCCAAGCAGAGGCTCGAGAGTCAAATACGCATTCTCGATCGAATTGATGTCAGTATGACCAGAGGTATTGAAAGTCGAAGCAGCCATAATGAGCATCGACATATTGACGAGACCAGCAATGCCGAGGGCAATCACAATACCAACGACTTCATAGCGCAGCGGTGGAAAAATCACGTCGCCGTCTTCAGAGACGACGAAGCGCGACTGAGTGAGCGCGGAGTGCAAGTAAATTACGTGGGGCATCACAGTGGCACCGACGATACCGACGGACAGGACGATGCTGTTGGTGTCGACAAACTGTGGAACAAACGTGTGCTTGGCAACTTGATTCCAATCAATCGATGGTTGCATCGCTGTTTCGACAATGTAACTCACAACGATGACCGAGACGAGGACGAAAATGATTACTTCAAAGATGTGCACACGGCTTTGATGGACGTAGAGCAGACCGAGCGTCATTACTGCTGTGATGATAGCTCCCCATGCCAGAGTGATAGAGAAAAGCAATTTAAAGGCAATTGCAGCACCAATGAATTCGGCCACATCGGTTGCAATCGCAGCGACTTCAGCGACAAACCACATAATGTAGACCAGCCATGGGGGGAATTGCTCCGCAATTACTTCAGGTAGATTCTTGCCAGTAGCAATGCCGAGTTTGGCCGACAGTGTTTGGAACAACATTGCCATGAGATTCGCCATCAAGATAACCCAGAGAAGCGTGAAACCATAGTTTGATCCAGCTTGTATGTTGGTGGCAAAGTTACCCGGATCAACATAAGCGACGGATGCGACGAACGCTGATCCGAGTGCAGGGAGGAGTTGCTTAATCCATGACCGACCGGTTGTTGCTCCGGCTGCGTCTACATTGTAGTACGGCAAACTGCTCGCTCCACTGCTCTCTTGGGCCTTGACTGGTGTCGTCAGCGGCGACAGTTCTGCGCCTTGCATGTCGTGACCACGCATCGTGTGTAAGATTAAACTGGTTTTGTTCGAATCAGAGGACGACCTCTAAAAATCGATAGATCACCCCCACAGTGAAAACGACATCGACCAGGTGGAATACACTCAGCAAGAAGGCCATCCATAATTGAGTATCATCGGATCTTTGCCTTCCTGAACGACATGGTGTTGTCTTCGGTATCTCTTCGACGGGCACAATCTTTGGGGTACAACGCAACGGGCACAAAAGATTGCAGGTCGTCAAGGGCGTCTCGGAGGTCAAGCGAGTCGACGAAAATATTCTGGACACCTGGCAGCTGAGGCTAAATGAACCCCATTAGGGCTCATCACAGCTCAGTTGTACTTCATTATACCATCGTCAACATCGCCGTAGAACCAATTCCTTTGTCATAGCAAATAATTCCATGATGGACAATCCCCAATGCAATTAAAAGAGCAAGGGACAAGTCGAGTTGACCCCCAACCGAAGCCCATAGAACCTCGCTGAAGGGTACCCCCATTCAACTTACAGTCAGGAAAGAGAGCAATTACTCTGCGTCGAGTAGATCTGGTACCTTCATGACAAAGAGTCAAATTAGAAGAAGATTATGTCGATGCGAGGGGAGGAAGGTGTCGCCCAAGAGAAAGGACAGCATGAGGACTGCGCTCTTGCTGCGTGGAATGAAAATTAGAAATGATCTGCAAGTTGAGATCTTTCACAAAAAGCGCGCGAAACTTTGGCAGTTACACTTTCGAACAAAAGTCGTCATGCAGCCAGGGGGAGGAGGTCTTGTGGGTCTCACGCATCTTCTTGCCGGCGAGTCCGAGTGGCGGAACATCCAAACAATTGTCAAGACAACGTTGCAAGCCATTGCCAAGATTGTCTCGAATCATGCCATCATGCTCGAGACGATCGATAGCCGTATCGATAGAATACAAGATACACTGAGAATGCCCACGAAAGACCTTGAAACGAGTGCGGCGGTGTCCAGGCAAGAGTTCCTCGCGCTTGTTGCCAACGTGCGTAAGATCCAAAAGAAATGCGTGACGCAAGAGGACGTTGAGGCGAGAGTAGTTGCATGTGGCGAACAATTGAAACGACGCCTCGACCACACAATAGGTCCATTGACCGATGCTATCCAGGAAATGCAAGAGGCAGCAACGACAAATGTATGACGCGTCATCTTTATTTGCTGAAGTAAGGGTACCCGAACAGGTTGTGGAGCAAGCCAACAATGTTTTTGCCTCGAAGGACAACGTTCCCACAAATGACGTTCTTCAAATCAAACTCTCCAAGGTTCTCTGCTTATCATGTTGATGTCTCAAACGATTGAAAACGTAGGTGGAGCAGACGATCGCTGCACTCGATCGACGAATCTCCAAAGCGCAAGGACGGCATCATCAAGAAGCTCTCAGTCAAATTGAGTCCGGAGTACGCAGTCACATTGCCGACCAAGCTGCTTCAACTCGAGATGAGATGAGTAAACTACAAAGACATATAGATGAAGCACTCGCAACGATGGCGTCCGAGTGGCATGTCCAACTGGTGAGGCGGCTCTTCATTACTCATTCTTAGTTCAGATCGTAGCGGCAAAGGGCTATGGCATCTGACGTCAAGTTGGTCTTGGAATCAAAGCTCGGGCGAGATGACTTCTCAAAGAAAGAGGTAGCACTCTCATTTCAAGTCTACCGAATAAACCCTCAACAGAAACAACTCATGGAACGCTTGGAAGCATCTCAGGCAGCATGGCAACATGATGTAGCAACCTCTTTGCAAAAGAAATGCGCCAAGGCAGATGTGATTAAGCTCTTGTCACGCAAAGTAAACCGAGGCAAGTTGTTTCTTCACCGAGTTGAGCATCAATGTCACATGAGCAACAGAAGAAATGGACGCATCACTGGGCGAGAAAGTGCAAGAGCTTCATACGTGGGTCGAGCAAGCTACAACGACATGGCAAGATGACTTGACACAACAATTGACGCGTATGCAAGACATGCTTCAGTGTAAGCTTCGAGATCACGGCGACAAGATTGCTCAACATTTGCGCGACATTGTAAGTATGATTTCACGAAAATAGCTTACAAGTGCATGTAGCAATGCGATCAACGAAAAGAAGTCGACGACTGGACCACCGCAATGGAAGAACTCCGTGCAAAACTCGCTATTAAGGTCTTGCAAGTCCATTTCGTCTTGTTCAGTAGTCTTTGCTTTAGATGGGGATCAAGGATGCGTGCACACTTCTTGACACGAAATGCAATGTCTCAGACGTGAACGAAGCGCTCGCAGCTCTGCAGGAGACGATTAGCGCCAAGACAGACGACAGTGATTTCAAAGCACTTGTCGACGATGTGGATTGCTTACGAAGGCAAATGCGTGGAGAACTATGTGTCGGTCGCTGGGTAAGTTTTTGACTGTGACCTCATTTTGATCCTATTAGATATGGAAAAACGGGCGACCGACACCGCGTCAAACTGTTTGCTGGAGTGTGCAAGTCGTCAACACAAATCCAGATATCTTTGCCTGGGAGAAAGGATCCGACACGATCACAGCATTGGTCCCTGGACTCTACCAGCTCCAAGCCAGCTTTTTCACAGATTACAACCCAACGATTCAAATCGCCATCAATGGCGAGCCAGCCCTCGTGATATCATCCGGGTAGAGAGCCTGATTGTCATGTGGAGGTTAACGCCTCACTCCAGGGAGAAAGCGGATTCACGAAGGAGACGCCATTCAGCGGGTAATGTGACTGGAATCACTATCTGTGAGTTCCTGGCCTTGCCTCCTCGTGCAACAGTGACCGTCACATACGACATCGACGAGAGAGCGCAAGGTTTCTTGACGTTGCGAAAATTGTAACAACGAAAAACGATCCAAGTTCAGTTCAATGACGAGTTAAGCCCATTTTTGGGTGATGGCGGCTCCGAGCAAGCCAGCTTCTTGTAACGTTGCGTCTTGGCTCACAATGGGCTTTGGGGGAAAGCCAGCGAGAAGCACATATGGTTGGCCAGCAGCACCTTCTCGAGCCACAATCGCGTGGATGTCTCGGACTGTGTGAGTGTGATTCAACGTTTCTCGCACTCGACCGCCATTCGCGAGACGGATTTGAATCACAGTCGTGGGCTGAGTCGAATCAAGGGGCTTGAGTGTTGCGCTAGTTTCATGAACGATCGCATTGCTGTCGACCTAGACGACGCTAAGCCTACAATCAACCAGAACAGATACATACCGCAGATGAGCCCATGGTTTGGCCTTGACCTGTAAACGCTTCGTACTGTGGTTTCGGTTTCCCCTTGTACTGTTCATGCCGTTTGTCGACGAGGGAAATGTCAACATGTTCTCCTCTCGTGTGCAGGGCTTCCAACTCCCGTGGCACGACACCGCGTTCAATCGCCATGAGAAACTCTCGGTTGCTTTCGTCGTCTCGACGTCTGTATTCCCCATCGTCCACTGTAAATCCATCGGCATAGAACGTAATGACATGGGCAGGCACGACAGATCCATCACCTTCCGCAGCAGCATGACCTTGTTGCTGTGCACGGGAAATGATATTGTCCACGCTCGGGGGTCCTCCCGTTGGATTGCCATAGACGCTCAATCCACTTCCACCTCCTTGAGACGACGTGCCACCCGTGTAGTACGACTGCTTTTCCTCGTCGTCGCTGTCATCCTTGCGCTCTTCGCGAAGTCTTCCGAAGCCAAACACGTTGGCCATCTTGCTTCCCTTGACCCCACACCAAAATGATGCTTCTGGCCCTTGTCGAATATAAGAAAAAAAGAACTGAATAATCCGAAATGCCATATTTCTCTCAAATATTTCCAAAATACCGTATACTGCATCTGAACAATTTAGAATCTTATTTTTATTATGTCCGAATTAAGTAATAAAATGAACAAACTGGTGACAGAAGGCTCACTGTGAGGTTGGAAGCGACGCAAGATTTGGCTTTTAATGAGAGCTACCCTCTCTGCTGCTCTACTGCCCCTGCAACGTACGTAGTCCTATTGCCATCGCTGAGATGCCTCAGAAAATACAACGATGTTTATGACCGTCGAGAAATAATGTACGGAAGATCTTGAAAATCGGACATTTTCCACGAAAATCAAGAAAAGTGCTAATATCCAAGATGCAAGTCCGCCGTGCTGATGTCGAGGAATGGGACGCCGTCGAAGCGTTTCTGGGTGCAGCGTATGAAGACTGTGGAAAATCCTTTCCGTTTGCCAAGCACAGCCGTCAGGATGCCTGGATCTATGTTATGAACGATGCCCACCACTCGGATTTCATTGCAGCTGCCAGTGTCGTTGTGGACGACGCTTCATCCACAGCAACCATAGAGCATTTCGCTGTTGCACCGGGACGTCAGCAACAAGGTATATGAAGCCAGCGATGTGTTCACAATGTGGTGTAGGGATTGGATCGCAGTTTGTGGCTCAAATCGAAGCTCTCTTGCTAGATGAACGACCAACGTATGAACACCTGGCATTTCTCAGCGATGCATCACCCAAGATTGAAGCATGGGCAGAAGCGCATGCATTTCATGAGTACTCTGGTGGGTTTCTTCCAGACTCGTCGTCTCGATACATCGTATATCGCGTACGTGGAAGTTTCACTACAGTCATAACTTCTTCGTTGTAGAAACACTTAGTCAAAGGCGAGACAAACACCGAGGCCCCCGATATGATGGGCGATTTCCTCGCACAAGTCATCGATAACAACATGCAGAGCGAACAAGACTCGAGCGCGCTATTATCGTCTATCTTTTCAAGCGTACAAACTCCTTCGCTGACAAACCTCACTTCAAATTCCTAGTTGCCTCTCGAGAAACTTCAGGCTGTTGCCTCCTCTCTCGATGATGAATTGGATGACAACATGACGACCAGTGTTTCGTTGGAAGCGTCGGAAGATGAGTCGTTGGATTCGCTCGTGCGATTGCTCATGACCCAGCTTAAAGACCCATCGATTCGTCAAAATCTCCTCCATGAGTGACAAAACGACATGCTTTATGTTTAAATACGAGACCCTGCCCATGGAGTCTCTCACAAAAAGTGCTGCATGACGGCGCGGAGGCCGTACATGAGTCCTGCTTGCTTGCGCGCTTCGGCTGCAAGGAGCGTCACGTGACATTTTTCGGAAGCCGTCAAAGTGTGGCTGAAATGCTCAACGTCTTTGGCATTCACACGCCACGGCGTGCACGCAACCTTCTTCACAAAGAGTTTCGTCGGGCGGTTGAGATAGTGATTCACGTTCTTGTAGTCGTAGTCATCATGGCAAATACCGTAGATGCGATGGACATAATACCAGATCGCATGGCGAAATGGCGTCGTGTCGACCGACTCGTCTTCTTGGTTGGGATGTGCGCCGTACGTGTTGTACGTGAGCTTCATCGTCAGCTTGAAAAGCTCTTCCAGGATAGATCCCTATGCATCGCATGGTGTTAGAATGTGTTCATGAGGAAGGCGATCGCACCCCTGGGCCTGGAAAGTAGCGATTCACAAGCGAAAAGCAATGCTCGTCCCATGAAAAGTCTTCCGTGTGAAGCACGCTGTACTCGCTCGATCGGACGTCAAAGTCAGTATATTCTTCGATCGTCTCACTGCAGTAGCGCCACATATCGCCTTTGTAATGAGATTCCACGGACTCGCCGCGCCGTCGTCGCTTGATGCTTCCTACAACACAATCATATCAGCATCCATCATTGCGTCACTGCGGAAATAATACCTGGAAGGGCAGCAAGATCAAAATAGCCTTCTTCGCCGTTCGTTTCCTCGCTCTCTTCTTCTTCGCAATCATCGTCATTGTCTTCGTCCGATGACGACGACGGATCTCGAAGCAAACGATCGCGCAAGATAGCTTCTTCCTTCTCGATCGAAGCGAGATCATACTCTGGCCCGCTCGATTCGCTCTTTCGCCCGGAACTGCTCAAGCTGCTGCTCTTCCTTCGTGATCGGCGATATGGCGGTGCAAATGCCTTGCTCGTCAATAGCACCATATCGACCTCATCGACACATCCAAGGCCGAGCGCAATGCTTGAAATTGAATGAAACATGCAGAGAACGACAATGGCATGCACGAGCTCTGACACAGACCACGAAGCGCCATCACTACCCGATGCCAGCTACACCGACAAGGTTAGTTATCGCAACGACAAGCCTAAGAAATACCAAGTCGGCAACGTCGTCGCTTGTAACAAGCCATGGTTGATGAGCCAAGAGGGCGTTGAGGCTGTGAAGGCGCGCAAGCTTGGGCGGCACAAAGTCGAGTCCATCAAGCCAAGTTGCATCGCCACCGTTGATCAAAAAGTAATGTTGTTGGAGAATGCTCACGTAGTGGCATCGGTATTCCGAGGCGGCCATAAGCGCAATGTAGTTGCGCCATTCGACAGGGAGCGGTCCATCTATTCATCGTTCAATTAGGCCGTGACGACAGGTTATCGACATACCGCTCAGCATGATAGACGAAATCAAACCGCGATGCATCTACGAGAAGAATTCAGACCACGCGCAAAAAAAAGGACAAGGCGTACTTGTAAATATGGAGTATGCCATGCAAGGAGTCGTGTGAGATGGGTAACACGTCCCGACTGGAGAAAACACTTGACAAAGATCTCATCGAGCTCGGGATCTTCATTCGTCGCAACGTCGATCACGTCTTTTTGATCAATATAATATGACACTGGAACATCGTCGTCGACATCTTTCGCAACTTGGAGCTCGTCGAGAATTGAGAGACATCCCGTGCGAACATCTGCAAGCGGTGCATCGCGAGCGAGTCGTCGGAGCGACCCCAAGTGGGCTTCCAAGAGCTGTGGTTCCATCGCAGCAAGCTCGTCTCGGATCTTCTGCATCGTAATCGCGCGCTGGCGTGCATCAGAGCTTAGGAGTCGTCGAAAGAACCATTCCTTCCGCGCCACAATGTGTTCATCGCCACGAGGTCCATACATGTTCGTGGTAGATTAAACTCTGCCTCGGATGATCCACCGCGCGGGTCGATTTTTATTGTTTGTTTCTATTTTTCATCTTGCAATTTGTATACCGCACCGTTTCATGGCTTTTTAAAATACGCTGCCAGCTGGCAGGTGGCAAAATTTCATGTGAGAGTGAAGAGAGTAAAAGCCTGGGAGGAGGAACCGTAGATGGCATTGCCAATGTCCCGTCCATCCATACAAACCTTCCATCGTACGTTGTCACAGTCTTTCTAGCAGTACGTATTGAGCAATCCACATGGATCGTTTCGTATATACACTACTCCGTAGCTTTCTCTCCATCTTTCAGATCTTTCGGATCTTTTCTCTCTCTCTCTCCATGGGCAATCGACTCTCAAGCCCAGCTCGAGTCGCGACGACGACGACCAATGCGGTGTCCAAGTCCGCCCTTGGGATTGTGTGGTGGTGGCTGGTATATGCACTGGTGGTACGCGTGACAACAGTTTGGGAGGGCAAGCATCCGATACAGTGGTGCTTCTGGAATCGACACATGACTCGACCAGCCAGTCACAGGCCTAGGCCACTCTCATGGGCCACTCTCACTGTGACAGTCTGCCAATGAAACATGCCACGCGAGGCCAGCTGGGTGGGTCGATCTGTAGCGCTTGACGTCCATGAAGGCTCCAGGACGTCCGAGAGGCTTCCGCCGCGCCGCGACGAGCTACTTGACTGCGTGGCGTTGTCTCCAAACTACTGTAGACACTCTCCAGATCTCAGAAAGACGAAGGCGTTCGAGAGATACTTCAACATGCAGTCCAACGATTCCATGTCATGGACAACATGGCGCTGGACGTTTGCGATGCCAACGCATACTTTGATGGACAAGGAAGTTGGAGGAAGCGTCGCGAAACGGCTGAGGATTGAAACGAGATTGTAGCCCCACGAGTCGCCTCGAGCTTGGATATGGCGGTGTGGCTCGATCAAGCGAGTCCAGTCGCGCCGTTCGACGTGGTTGACGACACGGACGACGACCACGTCGTCTTGGCCAAGTATGACCGCGCTGTGAAACTCGTCGCGTCGATATTCAACAAGTATTACAATGGATCGCACCGCGCGGTCGATACAGACGTGATCCAGTCGCTCTTGCAGCAGGAAGACACGCTCTTTAGTCTGCAATGCCTCGTGGATCAAGGCCCTGCCGCGATCTGCCGCGAACGAAAAGAATCGGAAGTTCGATTGATTACAACCCACGCGACGCCACAGCCAGGTAGAGAAAGACAATGGCGTTCGACGTGGCAGATGACGCTCTTGTAGCCGTCTCGTGGATGCCAGCGCTCTGCGGCGGCATCGTCGGTTCTTCCAACACCATCATGTACACATTTTCATCGAATCGCCGCTTGGAATCTACGACTCGGTAGGCGGAAATGGGACAACTTGGGCGAAATGAGCAAGCAAGACGCGATGAAAGCGTACGTGGCGTGCCTCAACTCGTGTCTTCCCCACTGGGACGACCAGCCGGAATACCCGATTGCGCTCGAGGTACTGGCGCAACGATCCTGGCAACTCAATGGACGCTAGGATCGCTTTTGGAAAGACGACTTTGCCGTGACAACGTGTGCCGCTTGCCATGTCGAGTTTACAATGCAGAATCGCCGCCATCATGTCGTCATCTCGCTGCTTCTTGAGCTCTGACGGCTCTCTGTAGTGTCGCATGTGCCTCGACATCTTTTGCCACGCTTGCTCGTCCCATATGATCATGATTCAATTGTCACGGGGCGCGCCGCCGCGGCTTTTGCGCCTCTGTACGTCGTGCAAGAATGCGATCGACAACGACAAGAGTACGTCCGCCTCCATCATGAGCTACAGGGGAGCTCACACTGCGGACAGGTCTGCAAGAAGTTCGTCAACTCGCCAAAGCAAACCGCGAGATCAAAGCGCAAATTGAAGCGCTTGTCAAGGACACGGACGTTCGCTTGCAAGCCAAACTTGCTCGTGAAGCCACGCTGCGCTCGGAGGCTCTCTCGAAAGGTACAAGCTTGCGCTCCTCTCGACGGACAATCGCGTTGTAGGATGCAACATGGTGCAGCTCGATCAACTCATCGAGAGCAAGATTGCCGCGCCAACGAGCAACGAAGTAAAGACGCCGCTCGCGCATAAATTCCAAGTACGACAAACCTCTGCATTGACGACTCGACTGCCGATGTGTAGCCAAGCGAGTCGGTGGAAGCGGTCGAGCAGCTCCGTGTCGCCAACAGACAACTCGTTCTCTGCCTTAAAGTCGCCGAGACGCGCGCCAAAAAAGCGCAAGAGCGTGTCGAGATCACCATCACTGTCTTGGAAGAGGTACGCCGCCGACGACACTGCCGCTGCGAAACTAAGCGCTTTCAATGCTACCAGGCCATCAAGAATCAATCCGTGCGGTGGCATGCGATCGCAGCTCGAGTGATGCCATATTTGACGGTTGTGGATCTCCACCGCCTTGCTCAGGTACCTCATTCATTCCTGGCCACACATTCAGAGATCTTTAGACGAAGAGGGGATTCCAAGCGTACGTGGCGTCGCATGATTTACTCCGCACGACGTGCATCCGTCGAAGTTTCCCCCTCGAGTTCCGGTCCGATCGTCTTGATTGTCTGTCGCCTTGCTCACCCGCGGCGGACGTAGACCTCAATACTGGATGTGGCGCGCGTGCTCCGATATGGACACTCACAAGTATTTGTGCGACTTGGCGCAGGCGTTGACCGCACAAGTGAACGACAGCCGCGAGTATGACTCGGACGAAGCGCTCCACTGGGCGTCGATCATGCTCAAGTCGACGCCCGTCTGGTCCGAGGCGTATGCGCTCGTCCTGGACAAGTGTGGCGAGATTGGCGCGCTCGAGCACGACAAGCAGATCAACGCGGATGTCCAGCGCACGTTTGGTCGACCATCTTTGCGCAAGCAGACGAGAAAATCCGTACGACGGCGTCTCTCGTGTTGAAGTTCGTTCACTGCTTGTCTAGGAGACGAATGGAAACGTGGAGGAGAAGAAAGACGCGCTCGTTCGCGTCTTGCGCGCCTTCACAGCGACGCACACCGAGATGGGATATTGCCAAGGCATGGTACGTCCATTCGACGTCGCATGAGGCAGCACTGAAGCGGTCTGTAGAACTTTTTAGCGGCGTTTCTGCTCGCAAACGTGCAGTGGAATGAAGCGCAGGCATTTTGGCTCTTCGTCGCCACTGCTGTCTCGCCGCAGTATGAGCTCATGGACATGTATCGCCCCGGCGTGCCGATGCTCAATCTGCGCTTCTATCAGGTACAAGCGGCGCTAGACCTTCCAGTCGAACTATCTCCTCGTGCTGTAGCTGGACACGCTCGTCAAGCAGCTCCTTCCTGACCTCCATGCGCATTTTGAAGCGGAGGATTTCCACGTGAGCATGTGCGCGTCGGGGTATGGATGAAGTTGCGCTCATGGCATGATGTCGTCAACTAGATGGTTCATGACGCTCTTCACAAACTGCGATACGTTGCCGCCGGACGCCGTCGTGCGCGTGATCGATTGCTTTCTCGTCTACGGCTGGGTCATCATCTTTCGCGTTGCGCTGGCGCTGCTCAAGTACTTGCAAGTAAGCAGCATGTCGTCGACTGGCATCCCCTCACCGCTTTCCTTGTAGCCTGAGATTCTCAAGGTGACCTTTGAGGAGATCGTCGACATCTTCTACAAGCTTGATGACTCCGCGGTAAGCCTTCCCAGGGCGTCATCCGTCGACATTCGCTCTAGTTGATTCTCCATCCCGAGTATTTGGTCCATGCTGCGAACGCAATCCCGGTGAGCACGCTCCTGTCGCCTGGAGTTGCCTGAGGAAAGCTGTCGTAGGTGACGGATGTCATCTTGCAAGAGCTCCAAACGAGCTACGAGAATGAATTCCCAGGCACGCTCTTCCCGCCGCGTGAATGTGGCAACAAGGACGAACTCGTTCCTCACATGCCAAAATCTCCTCCAAAGGGGAAACCGTCCACGGCAGCAGAGCCAGCGGCGGCTTCAACTGCACCGCCCCTGTATGGCCTCTTGTCGTTCTTACCTTTGGCGCCGTCAACCGCGACAGATGCGCTAGACCTTGATGCATCCCCCGATGTCATCTGCAAGCAATCTTAATGGAGTCAAGAGAACGATCGATGGTAATAAATGCGTCATTGCGTTGATTCCTCTCCATGCAACGCGTCTCGGAAAGCTCTCAAGCTTCACCTCGCTGGAATTGCCAGCTTCATTTCGCACTTGGAGTCGTCAATCCTTGCGGCCGAAGCATGAGAGCCAAGACGTGAACGGGTTGACCTGCGGGAACATCGCTGAGGGTTGAAGACGTCCCTCGACATGCGTTACCTAGTGCGACTTGCGTCATCTGCCAGTAGCTCGACTTGAGATAAGGGGCTCGATTCGATAGCGTGCCAGCTACAAGAACGCACGCATGAGCACTCGAGATCGTCGCAGAGTTTGTCTACTTGAGAAGACGAAGAAGGATCCGCTGGGTTGGAGCAGACGACGCACTTCGTCCATCATGCGAGTCGCGCCGACGGCATTCGAGACATCGCAGACGACGCAATCGAGGACGCCTACGTCCATGAGCCGCTGCTTACCTCCTCTCTTTCGTGTACCTTTGTCAATGATCAAGTCGAATGTGTGGTCGGAGAATGCGTGCATGTCTCTTACGTCCATTTGGAAATCTACGGCCAGGAATGAATCGACTCGATCGAGCGCTCTCGTCTCTGCGTACATTGAATCGGGCTGTTTGTAGGCAGCCGCGACGTCATGCTTCGTATCGCGGCGCCCGAGAAGTCGACGCATGTGATCTTGTCATAGCCAGCCTTGACGAGGTCGTTCGGGAGTGAACTCGTGCCGCAGCCAAGGACGAGGATCTTCTCCGACTTGTCACGGCGCAAGTACGCTTCAAACGCCACTGCAATGTCTTTGTAGTGGAAGAACCACTCGAAGGACGCGCGATTGCCCGCGTCCATGTACCGCGCGTCCCAGTAGTCGACACTGCCGTAGTCTGGTAGCTGCGGCGGCGATGGCTTTCCACGAGGGGCAGGCATCCTCTACTTTGTCGAAACCGGCGCTGAAACTGTTCCTGTCGACGCAAGAAGCACCCCACGAAGGCGAAAATGGCGAGGAAACACTGCATCATGCTAACGTTATCATTGTCGCTCTCTGCGACGAACTATTGCTAAACGTGGTCAAGACTTCGTCCGACTCGGCCATGTTCTGGGCCAACTTGTACATGGCGGAGCGAGCTTGGCTCCGCTGGCTCTGCATTTGAAACAGCGGCGAGTCGGGATTCAATGCCGCTACAACGCCTTCGGCCGCGGCCTGTAGCTTGGACGACACGACGCTCGAGATGCTGGAAGGTTGAGTGTCCAAGACGGTCACACTACCGAGGACGTAACCTGCTTCGTTGATGATCGGCGCCGCGGCAAAGCAGCGCATGTGAGGGAGGCCAACTACCCATGGATGGCCTTGAAAGGAAGGATCTGCATGCGCATTGTCGACGACGAGAGGATTGTGGGATGCCATCATGTGAGCGGTGATGGAATGCCTCTTGGGTTATGGCGCATGGCTGCAATCCAGACCGACCGAGGCGACGATCCACTCGGACGACGCGTCGGCAAAGCTAATGAACGCCATGCGGCATCCAAGCGAAGCTACGAGGAGCTGCAGCATCTCGAGGAGGAGTGGCCTCGATTCGTCGATCGGAAGCGCGGCGACGGATCGTGGGCGCTCGGGATCGTTCCATGGATCTGAATAGAGTCTGAAGGCTGGCATGTGCTGCCCATGACACTTCGGACTCGTTTCCATGCGGCGGTGTGTGTGCTTCTTGGGAGCGTCAATCCAGTACGTCGTCGGTTGCGTCACTGGCGGTGGCGTGTGGCTCTCGACTTGATGATGCAGGAGACGCAAACCTTGGCATGACGGCGGTTCATGCCGGCGCGGAGCTCAAAGCCGGTGCAGCATGTGCTACAGAATGCATTGCCGCACAAGTGGCAGTGGTGTCGGAAGCTCCAGAAGGAGAAGGCCGCGCGGTAGCCGTGGCATGACTGGCTCTGGGTCTTGGTCATGGATCTCCGCAGGACGCGCTTTTGATTGAACGTCGTCTCATCGACTTGCCAGATCTGGTGACGCTGTCCAAAGATCATTGTCGCCGCGGTCGGTCGTCGGTCGATGAAATGGAGAATGGCGGATTGTGCCCAACGACCTGTCGTCGAGTCGAGATGCAGACAGACGCTCGACCATCGAGTCGCGCCACGAAACCCCGAGATTTTCGAATTACATGAATGCGGCAGATGGAATGTTGATATTGCATTACAGCTCGACGTGCGTCATACCCGATGGATGGGCAGAGACGAGAATAGCTCTCACCGCCGCTGGAACAATCCGATGCTCCCTTGGAATGTCTCCCCAGTTCGTCATGTCTCGTCAAGGACAGGAAATCCACCCCCGCCGCCTTCTCATCCTGATGATACGATCGCTGGGGATTGGCATGGACGTCGACGCTGTTGCCGCTCGTCTCGCCGTTGAGTGTCGTAAAGAGGACGTCTGCGTTTGCAACATGTCCGTTGCGCATGGAGAGAACGCTCTTCCTCGACGATCTCTTGTCTCGAGCGACTGACCGCCGTCGTCGACTGAGCGTTGATTGCCCGACGGGATCCACGGACGACAACGTTGGATGGTACAGCGTCCACATGGTGCTGCTTTTGACACGTGACACAGGTATGTAGACAGGCTGCCTACCACCAAGACGAGTTTTTTCCCTTAGCGCGCCTTCTCCTGGAGCTTTCCAAGAGCATGCTTCCTTGCTCGTTCTCAGCAGGGAGAGCATTGCAGGACTGTCTTGGAAGACGCGAGCCGCTCGTTGCTGGTGGTCTTGTCGCTCTAATTCCTTGAGATTCCATCGACGTGGAGGTGTCACGACGGCGCCGTGATACATTGATGCAAGTCGGTGCATTTCCTCGATCGTGACGTGCATGATTCATAGCCTCACGTCCGTGTCGGCCCCTTCAATGGATGGCTCACGAGGTTCTCCCTTCATGGAGAGAGGACGGACATGGCAGGGAAGATGGAGCGATGCGACTCGTGTCGAGTCCATTTTCCCTCGTTGCCTTCCATCAAGATGACGGGCATTCCAAGAGCGCGCGTCGGCTCTTGTCGTCGCCGTCATCCAAGTAACCCATCCATGTACAATCATCGTCGTGTTGGTTATACTACAGAGGGAGAAGTCGGGGAGACTGAGGGAACGACGAGGAAGGCCAGGTGTCTAAGCAATGCTAGCCCTTGCGCTGAATCGCGTGACAATGCCGCCGACTTCGTGGTCCATCCAGTTGAGTTGGAGCAGCGTCGCTTCATTCTGCGGCTCACGTGCCTCCCAGAAGGCTGGATCAAGAGCTGCCGCTACATCTTTGGCGATGATCGTCAGCTTGGCGGCATCGCGGCTGGAGGAAACGGCGCGAGGTTCCGTGTCCATGATAGCAACGTAGCCAACAACGTGGCCTGTATTGTGGTGGAGGACGGGGGCGGCAACAAAGTAGCGGACGTGCAACGGCCCCTGGACCCACGGATGGCTGTGAAAGCGCGAATCGGCGTCGGCGTCGTGGATTGTCATCGGAGTACGATCCCAGATGACCTGCATGCCGAGGGAGTTCATCTTGGACAAGTACAAGCCATGAAAGCCGACTTGCACTGGAATCCACTCGGCGAGATCGTCCACAATGCTCACGAATGCCATGGGGCAGTCAAAGGTCGACGCAACGACCTCCATCATGCGTCGAAGGAGCGGCGCCGACTTTTCAACGCACAACGACTTGACGCTTGCCACTCGGTCCGCTTGATTTGAATCGCTTGATGTGCTTGCCATTGACGTGAGACGAACGCGCGGTGTTGGTGGTTGGAGCGACAGTCGCGGGCAATCCTGACCGTCCGATCTTGTGCCGTTTGGGATTCCTCGGGATGGCCTCCAGACTGCAAGGTCGGAGGCCGTGACGCGCATGGCATACTCGTTGACGAGTTCTTGGGCGTAGCAATCGACGCAAACTTTGGCATTGCGCTCTCGCGTCGGCGATCGCAAGAGGACGATGCGCGTGCAGCTTCCACAGACAACTTCGCCGCACATATGGCAATGCTGCTTGAAGCGGAAGAGGGAGAATGGTCGAGCGCAGCCGTGGCACTCGGATTGATCTCTCGAGGCGACCCAGTGGTCTTGCGAAGTACAGCAGCGATTGAACGTCGTTGGATCCACCGACAAGACGCCGCTCCTCTTGCGAAACAACATGCCCAGTGTTTCAAAAATGACGTCTCCACCTCCACCGTCCATGCAGGACACTCCGCCGTCAAGGTGGAGATGGATTACAACCTCACGACATGACGGACGAGGTGGAAAAGTTGTCAACCAGCGCATGTCATGACGTCCGCTGATTCCTCAGGCGTCACGTGTGGCAACAGAGAGGCGCATCCATGTCGTGGACAACTTTCCAAGGCGCCGCTTGTCAATGAATTCCATGATGTGCCGACCGACCACCATGGTGGAGAATGGCAAGGATGGCGGTGTTGACTTTGACGTTGTTGGCATAAATTGAAACTTTAAGCTAAGCATGGGGGGATAGAAAGGATCGATGGCTATGATGGAGGCGATCGAGCATGTACTGGATGCGTGAGAAGGCGCCGTTGTCGTCGTTCGATGGCATCATCCTGTGGCCGTTGTTCACGCCGACTGTGTCTTGGACGGACTCGCGCACCATGGCATAGAACTGGTTCACGTCGTCGCTCTTGCCAGTGTCAAGCACGGTCGGCGACAAACTCCGTGAGCTCAAGACGCCCATGGCTGCTTGGAGCATTTTCGTCGTCTGTAGATCGGCTGCGAGGACCTCCGTGACGGCCTTTGCCAACGCCATGAGGCCGTCAGTGTCGCAAGAGAGGCGTGGTTTCGTGTCCATGACAAAGACAGTCCCGACGACGTAGCCCGCCATGTCGACAATTGGAGCACCGGCGTAGAATCGAATGGCGCTGGATCCTGCCACGAGCGGATTCAACTCAAAGCGGTCGTCGAGAGGAGCATCCAAGACAACGAACGGCTCGAGAGTGGCAATGGTGTGGGCGCAGAAGGTCACCTTGCGGGGGATTTCGCGTTGAGAGAGACCGATGCTGGACTTGAGCCATTGCCGCCGCCTCGTGATAAATGAAACTCCAGCGATGGGACACATATAAGCATGGGCGGCCATCGTGCACGCGACATCGTAGACATCTTCCGGCGGTGTGTCGAGGATCCGCAGCGACTTTACAGCGAGAACGCGGCGGTCGTCGTTGGGAATGTTTGGCGGTGGTGCCCATGGATATTTCCATCCTTGCGCTGACGTGGAAGATGAAGGCTGAGGATGTTTGATGAGAACTGGCGGAGATGGAGTCACGATGGTTGGCTTGATGGGGACGACAACCGTCGAGGAGAATTTCATAGCGTCGCGCATGACAAGTCCGGCGTCGAAATCCCCGTCCGGCGCAACGTAGTCGCCTTTGAGTGCGACGCCCTGTGCGACTTCTGGAAACACGGCCGTGTTGACATGGTCTTGAAAGCAGTCCATGCACAATTTTGCCGTGAGAAACAAGTCCGACCAAGTATGCTGCGGCACGGACGATCGGAAGCCAACAGGTCCTGGGCCTGGCGATGGTTTCTCAATGTCGAGTGTTTCCAAGCACGCGCTGCAGACAACTTCACCGCACTACCACACAAACATGACGACGGCAATATCTCCTCGGACTTACAAGATAGCAATTGTGCTTTCGTACGAGGAGCGAAAAGCCAACGTGGCAGACATGACAGAGCGTTCTCCGTGCGGGTGAAATCCAGTGGTCTTGTCGACTGAGTCGATTCACCATGAACGTGTCGGCCTTCCAACTCGCCGCAGCAGACGACGGGCGGCCTATGGAATGGCTCGTGTGGCTGCCACTGCTTGACCTGGAGAAGCGCCGCGGCGGCGGTGCTTGGACATTTCCAGAAGAACGCATGGAAAGAAAATCGAAACTGGTCACACGTCAACCTGACAACGCTTGACATGTTGCGGGAATGTTTCTATGCGCCACCTGGCGCCATGCATTCGGATCTCACAGGCAAACGCATGCAAACTTCCAGATATTCGGATAGTCATCCCCCCGAATTTCAAATTACACTTGGAATTTGTATACTTGGTGCACACATGACCACAGTCCAGAGCTTGAGTGCAGCGAACGATGAAGACCAGACAGCCGTGTGCAAGAGTAGGTGGAGGGAACGACAGCCACTGTGGTTGTGAAAAGGTCGTCACGACGTCGTGTGACGAGGTAGCCGCCCGCCGCGAGCGACTCGTTCGTTGCATTGGAAGGCCTTGAGCCATAAATGCCACCGTTTCGGTGAAAATTGCAGCGTGGGATTCCACTCAGCGTGCCTGCACTCTGTCGATTGTCGTACTCATCGCTGACATATTTCTATCATCACCTCCCAGGACTGGACCCAAGGAAACCACGCAGAACTTCCGTGTGCTTGAGTCGGGGATAACAAACGCCATGGCCTATACCCCGGAGCAAAACTGGTGCTGATACGAATGTTAGACACTCATTGGTTGAAATGACGTACTTTGGACCAATTAGAGTTTGAGTTACCTTAAATGATACAATTTCAACCAATCAAATACGATAACTTATAAGTTAGAGGCTTCAGACGGCGCAATGCCTTGGTACTCTCGTCCGAGTAAAGCTTGGAATAAATCTTCCATGCGTTGGTGCTCCTCCACTTTCAGCACGAACTTACTCTCGCGACGCTCGAGGAGGAGCATGGTTTCATGAGCAAGTTGCTCCAAGATGTGCACTTTGCAATCCTCATGGGGCGTCATGTCGGCGACGAGAATCGACCCCAGCATGTGCCCCGAGTGCGACAGGATTGGGGCGCAAGCAAAGAAGCGCACATAAGGTGCTTGGGTGACGAACCGATGCTTCTTGAAACGCGGGTCAAGGGTCGTATCGAGGACAATGAGGGGCTCTGCCCGCCGAAGAATTGTCGCGCAGAATGACATCGAGCGAGGGATGGACGAAATGGGCCAATTCACAGCAGCCTTGAACCATTGAGAGTCGTGGTCGATAAAAGTCACGGCGGATATCGGACAACCAAGAAGTGAGCTAGCTGACGATGCAAGTACATCGAACGCTTCTTCTCTCGGTGTGTTGAGGATATTATACGAAGCCAGAGCTTTGAGTCGGTGGCTTTCGTTGAGGAGATCCTGGGCAGAGATCGGTGGGCCAGGAGTAGTCTGAGTGGTGGAATGCGGGGCTTGACGGTTGCTTTGATGGGTTGGCGTCGACACCGTTGGTAGTGAGGTGGGAAAAGTTGAAATAGAGTGGCGACCACTCGGGGGTTTGCGTTGAAATTTGCGATTTTCGTCATGAGAATTATCTTGAGTAAAGTCTCGAGGTGGTGGTTTAGCGGGATAGAAGGATGGTATCGACGTACGATTCGGAGGAGCTGTAGATTGGTGGTGGCGGGGAGACTTATGTGTTGTCGGTGCGGGCCGGGAGGGCTCCTGCCTCGGTCCCAAAACAAGGTGAGTTTGCAAATAGGTTCCATCAGGGTCGAGTCGGGGGGAAGCTGCTTGGTGTGGGAAGCGAATGGTATCGCCAAACTGCTGGTCGGAGGAAACGAGTCGACCGCCAACACCGGGACTGCTTACGGTTGTGTACCGTCCTTTCAGAGACGCCCGCATGTCGTTGTGAAAGGCACTGGAACGATTGAACTCACTCAATGAACAGTAAATGCAAACGAGAGCCGTGAGTCCTTCAGAGACATGGACTGATCGCCGCCTCGGAGACGATGGGATGTGTTCAACGTGAACTTTGTCCAAGCACGTCTTGCATACAACTTCGCCACACTGCAATGAGTCTTGTCAATCGGGAGAACTCAAGTGCCATGACACTTACCATGACGCAATTGTGTTTGAACCGGAACCACGAAAACGGCTTCGAGCACACGTAGCAAACCACACGATGACTTCGTGGGACCCAATGGTCCCGCCTTAAAGTCAGGCGGTTCCATTTGGCAATGTCCACGACGGTCGTGGACGCCCGTGGCATCCGTCGAGATGAAGAAATGGACGGGCAACGAGCATTGCTGTCAAGCCGTGACGCGGTGCGCATCGGCTGTGTGTAGCTCGCGTACGTCATTTTATTGGCTTAAAATATCTAATACTTATGCATGATTGGCCCATTTTTTTTCGTTTTTTTTTCGTCGTGACAAGTTGTGGCCGACGTGCAATCGCCTGCTGGGTGCCACGCTGTGGGCGCTATCGTTTCTTCGATCAAGGGGGCAAACGGGCGCTTTGAAAGAGCTTGGAATCATGAAATGAAGAGAATTTGCGAGTCGCAAAATGACAAAGACGTCCAACTGTACGTACTGCAAGGACCAACTTAAAGTCTCACCCAACAACAAATCAAGAAAGGTGGCATGGTGCGCACAATGCAGCGGCTACTGTCTATGGCGCCAATAAGATGGACTAAAAATGGTGGAGAGGTGTTTTTGCTGGAGCACAACAAGGTGTCCACCCCACCTTGCCGAGTGACAAGTCTGATGCTTCGAGGGGGCATCTTGGGCCTCGATCAAGTTGGTAAAGTCGGTTTTCACATGTTTTTCATGACCTTCAACTCGACTACAAGGTCAAAAAATTATTCTGTAGAGACGTGTGACCGTTTGGCTAGATCACCGGCATGTTAAGGACAGCATGACACACTACAAGCTGGATTATACGGCATGGACATTGAGGAATCAAGATGGACTGAGTAAGCAACATGTATGAGATGCGATTGCGATGGTTCGATATCATGCCGCGCTGAACTCCGGAGAAAGGAATGGACCAATCATAATGGAGTATGAAATATTTTTAGCAATTTGATTGGCTGCATGAAGTCGACATCACATTTCTTGCATTTAACATTAATTATAACCAATCGAATATAAATAAATACTATTAAATATTGTGCTTTGCACCCAATTTGGCAGCTGATTTAGACCCTCAATTGGGTGCAATACGAGGGCTAAATCTGCTTGTAGAATTACAAATCTGTGACAGAATAATCATTATTCTGCCTCGGAGTAAGGCAAATCGACAGTTGAATTTAGATTACATGTCGATGGTTTCACAAGTCGCGACTCTTGTTATCGACGCAATCCTGAAACATCGACGATGACGCTTCTCGTGCCACTGCCAACAACTATCACTGTCTTTCTCTCTGTCAAAGTTGGCAAGCCTCATGGAGAAAGCCGCACATATGCTGAACCAGGTGCAAGCTTTGCCATTGATATCATCAACGAGTCACACGGAGTTCTCCGACTTAAAGTCTCTGAGCGTGTTGCTCAAGTCGTACAGCGATACGATGCTGCCCATGCAACAACAAAGGACAGGTCTACACTGCTCTTTGATGAGACCTTCTCAATCCTCTTGAAACCAGCTGCAACAACACCCCAAGCAAAGTACACTGTAATCGACGAGTCCAACATCAAAGACATCGTGAAAGTTGCTTGGAACAATCACAACAAACGCAACAGTGGAGGTGACTTTAAGCTTGAATTGTTTGTTTACCTTGAAAGGCAAGACCGTAGCTCAAGACAGATTAGACGCTCTGACCCAAAACGCAGAGCCGAGTTAGCTCAACGAATTCTATCACAAGATCGACAGAGTCAACCTGGACCTTCTGAACTGCAGTACGTTAGGACTGTATTGTCGCAACAGTTGATTGAGCCTGACATTGTGAATTTACCTGAAAATCCAACTGTGCTCCAACTACGACACATTGACCATGAATGCGCTGCCTTGCAGAGTGAAAGAGAAGCTCGTTTGGCTCAGTCGGAGTTAGACTATCGTCCGCTTCGGTTAATGGTGAATGGCAGTGTTGTCAATCAATTGGTCAATATAGCCGACTTGCGAAGCATTTTGGGGCTCCCACAATTTGATCTCTACGCTCCTTATAGACCTCCAATAGAGGTGGCCGCTCCGGAAACCAATATGCATGACATTGATCATGAGTAGTCAGCGTCGTTTGCTCTAGAATGACTAAGCTGGAGTGAATTGATAAAGACAACATTCAATGTATACTGTATTAGTTATCGTCTCATTCAAAAGTAAACTTTGTGCAATTCAAATGGGCGAGTTCATATGCACAGTGGCGATAAAGATTGATGCCAGGATTGTCTGCTGGTTTGGACTCAAGACATCGACTCAATGCTACTTCCAATGTTCGCTTGATGTCCTCGCGAAAGGCCAATGGATATTTCAGAATCCATTTTTTCAGCTGAGCGAATGCAACTTCAATGGGATTCAGCGGGGGAGAATAAGGGGGGGAGAAAAAAGAGCAATGCACCACGGCTATGGACAGCCAACTCCAACTCATTGTACATATGAATTTTCGCGTTGTCCAAGATCAATCTTGACCTTGGCAATGGCCAAGGATTCAGATAAGAAATAATTTTTGTACACATGACATCGTGAAATTTATCACGATCAAACGTACCCTCTGTGAAATCCAACCAAAAAATCCATTGCAATCAAAGGCCAAAAGAACAGATACTCTTTGACCACGGCTGAAGGGAAGGTTCGCAACCGCAGGGGTATTTCGACGGGACCATGCATATTTCCGAAGTGCATCACGCGCGTCTTTGATGTCTCGTCCACGAAGACTAATTGACATGGATGATTGTAGAATGGTTCAAGACGCCGACGATAGTTTTGGAGCTCTATGGCACTGCTCTCTCGGGCTCTTTTTTCTAATACTTTACGTGTCAGTTGTAAGTCAAATCGCAGTGCGCGGCAAATTGTGGAGGCACTTGTGTTCTTGAGACGGGGGAAATGGGATCGCAGAGCGAGCTGTAGCTCTTCAATATAGAAGCAGGGATGGCTTGATGCGTACATGTTCACAAAATCAATCACATCAGGACCCCATCTTGATCCAACTTTCGATCGTTTATGGGCAGCAACATGGCCAAGACGTTTGAACTGTTGGTACCATCGTGTTATTGATCTCACGGACATACCTAGAACATGGTGTATATCCTTCACATCCAAACCATAGACATATCGTAGAACCACAGAGCGCCATCGCATGTCTTTGCTATGCGTCATGATGAAACGACTATGCCCGTTTCTCTATTTTTATGATCGTCAACCTAGCAGATTTAGAGCAATTCCTCCAGAAAGCCGCTTTGATAGCTGCAAAATTGACAGAGTTATGTAAGTCGGCTGTTTATCTTGAGTACAGCTTGTCCAAATCTGTCGATACAATCCCTTGTCGTTGTGTTAATCTGTGTTGCAGGATCCTTAATCTGTCGTTACAGCTACGTAAATGGGGAGATTTAGACCCGGAATAGCCAAATGAGTCGCAAACCACAATAATTCTTATTGGTTAATACTTGTGCACTAAGTACTTAAGATATCCTTGCAAGTTTTGGGCAAGTTGAAGTGCATTTATTGCACTGTGTGGGATTAGTGCAATGTGTTCGACGTTGGGCTATGGATACAGCTTTATTACACCACTTCAGCTTAATCTACACAAATACGACGGGGTCTTGACCAAGCCATCGATTAAACGTCAACATAGACTGGTGTTTCCCCAAGTTGGGCCGCCGCAACGTCATCATCGTCGTCGTCTTCATCGTCATGGGTTGGTCTGTCCATTAGAAATTGAAGGACAGCCTGGGCAAGTCTCTGCAGCTCAGCTGGGTCAGCAGTGGCTCTTGGTTTGGTATCGGCAACAAAGACAGTTCCAAGCACATGACCCAGAGGCGTCGCAAATGGAGCACTCATGTAAAACTTGAACCTAGCTTGGCCAGCCACAAGTGGGTTCTTTCGGAAGCGAGGGTCCTTCTCGGCATTCAAAAGAATCATTGGTTCAGTGGGGGATGTCATGGCATGGGCACACAATGCAACCTTGCGTGGGATTTCGTTTTGTTTGAGCCCTTTGCGGGCTTTGAACCACTGGCGATCCTTGTCCATAAAGGTCACGCCGGCAACTGGGCATTTGTACGTAGATGCGGCGAGAGTACAAATGATGTCGCACACCTCTTCGTTTTCAGTGCCAAGAATGTGGAATCGACGGAGAGAGCGCAGTCGTTCCGTTTCATCAGGAAGGTCCGGTGGAGGAGCCCATGGGTTTGACCACTTCTTTTTTGTTGGTACAAACGAGAGACGTTGGCTATGACGCGAAGTTCGACGAGCACGTGGTGAGTCAAACGCGTGCTTTCGAACCGGGCGGTGAATCGAACCTCGGTGCATAGATTGGCGGTTGTGTCGCAAGCTCTGTCGAGTGGTAGCCTGCTTGCTTGAGACTAGATTCTGGAGCCACACTTTGGTAGCTGAACGATTCGCTGGTTTGTTCTTTGCTTGTTCGACAGGTTTGGAAAAGTGTGCATCGATGCAATTTGGACACACTTTGGCTTGGATGTTTGGCACTTGGCGCTTCGCGACCGAGTTGCGTTCAATGACGACGATTCGCCTGCAGTTGATGCATACAATTTCACCGCACTAGGAATGCAACCTGATGAGCTGTCGCCTCGTAGATGATCTCCTACCATGTAGCAATTGCGTTTGTTCCAGAAGAAGAGCAGACGCGTTTGGCACTGGTTGCATCGGCTGCGTTTCGACTTGCTAATGCGGTGGGTCACACACTGCAATCTCGCGAGCGTCGCTTTGCTCACGCTCGAGTGCGGCAAATGGAGCGGAGCCTCCAACGTGGTTGGCTTTGTCATACAGGAATCCTGTTTGGTTTTGCCTTGACTAGCATGTCTGTCGACTGTCAGTTACTCACCTTGATCACCAAAGTGACACCCATTGGTGTAATGCATTTCCACCAATCTGTCGTTATGTCTAAAAAGTCCCGATCTCTTGTCCGCGTTAAAAGCTCATTTTACCTAGCGTTAAGGGCGGGTCTGGATGCCACCAAAAATGGCATAAAAAGGCCGAAAAATGCCATAATTCGAAAGATGCCATAATTTTCAATTTTGACTGTCTGGATGCCACCTTTTCAAAGAAATTTTTGTCACAATTTTCTGGAGTTTTGGCCAAAATATGCCATAATAAAAATGGACCAAATCGGTCCATTTTATTTATGACATATTTTCGTCTTGAACGGACTGGTCGAGTCAAGCTTGAGATTCAGCTTGTCATCTCTACAAAATACACGCACACGCTATATATTAACACTGTTGCATGTTCTAACACTCTGAGAAGCGGTACTGATCGACCCTTGCTCATCTCTGGCTCCTTTTAAAGTTTCCGGTAGGAAGTGACTGACACAGCAGTATGACAACAATCGTAATGTTGAAGTCCAGAAGTTGTGGCATCCAGACAAAAAACAAATTCTCCAACTATTCCATTTAAATTGTGAATTTGAAACTTTGGGAAATTTTTGCAAAATGTCATTTCACTTTTATGGAATATAAAAATTGATGGGCATCCAGACCAGCCCATTTAGCATATAAAACCTATCAAGAATTCGACAACTGGAAGGCATGGAACGTTCGCAAGACCAGCTCTCCAGCACATGTATGGTCAAAGGCGTGGCAACCCTGACGACTGTGGCCGCTCGCCGTCGCTCTAGGTATTGCGATGTAACGTGTTGGCTTTCGAGACCGCTAGCAAGTGCATACTTAGGAGGTTGGAGCCCAGCGTTGCATGGCCAGGGGAACTTCGTCGCACACCCGCTGGGCTATTAGCGCAATGTCGACAATGTGGGCAAGAGATTCGGCACTGCCGGCTGGATTCTACCGCAAAAGAAACTCAGCCAAGATGGACACTCGAACTGTCGACGAACGCAATGCATTTCATGGGAATGCCAGTAATGTTACTCGTCGAATATTCAATATGAGAGGCTCAAATGCAAATAGTGTGAAGATGGAATCTCGATAGTATTCCACCAGAGACTGATTCGAAAGTACTTGGAAATGGTAGGGATCATCGAAACAACGAGGAGAATGTGGTAATGTGTAAATAGAGCTGCTTGACTGGAGACTTAGATGGAGCAATTGTAGAGACGGTTCTCTAATAACGTCAGTGTATCACACTATTTTATGTTTCCTGTATAATTGAATAAATGCAGCTTTTTGACAAATCCCCTTGGAAGTCGACAGAGAGCCGATTTGTGCTCACCCTGATGGCTCGTTTCAAGACATGTGGCACCACCGCGCAATTCATGCTCACGTTTCAAGACAAACCCGCATCCAGCTCAACCAGCAAAAGAATTTGCAGCCATGATTACACGCCCCGTCATATCGCTTAATCCATTCTGCAAAATATGAATTTGACATTGCGGTGCAGTTTTCCTCCTTGCAGCCAACATGTCACGAGTGACTTCAAGTGCACGATTGACGCTAGTACTGGATGATGATACGTTTCGCGTTGACTTTAAGATCTTCGCATACGCAGCTAACACTACCGGCGAGGGACATCTCTTTGGGAAATTTCAGTGTCGTCCATCATGTCGGCGTGCTGCCTCGTTATCCCCCACGGCGGACTCTGCAAATGCCCCATAGATGACTGTTTAGTACTTAGATACTGTTGACAAATAGGTTCCATTCTTCTCGCTTATGGACATGCTCACATGAAAGACTTGAAAGGCCTCAATCGTCGCCTATTCGTCCAAAGGACTGACCACGAGGATATAAATAAGCGTGCAGATAAAATCATGCTCTCGAGCCTCCTGTAATCCTGGGATGCACGTCCCAAGAGCCACTAAAACATCCCAAAATCGACGGAATGCATGTGATTGACCAACATTCAAGGTGTTATCCGGACAGTTATCCGGTACGCTTCTGTTGCAGAAACGGCACTTTTTCACAAGACAGGTATGGCCGACACACTCGTTGGGATCCTCATCGCGATCGGTGTGATCCTTCTCTTGGCTCTTTTCCTCCTTTACAACTCGATCTATGTCGTGCAGCAAGCCGAAGGTATGAATCCAACGACGCCTTCTTTCACGCGTTCCTCGTGGCAGGCATTGTGATCGAACGATTCGGCAAAGTGCAGAAAGTGCTCGATTCTGGCATCCACTTTGTCATACCGTTCATTGATAGCCCACGCTCGTTCCAATGGAAAAAAGTGGTTACAGGTGCTTATGGGAGATTGGAGACACGAGAGTAAGGACTCTTGGTTGTGTGCTCGAGCCAACAATGCCTGTCTCTATTAGATCCTCGAACTACCGAATTGATTTGCGCGAGAGTATTTTCGTCTTCCCTGCCCAAGAAGTGTACACCCGCGATACGATCTTGTTGGATGTACATTCTATCATGTTTTACCGCATCGTCGATATTAAGAAGGTATGTGTTCGACCCATTGCTTCTGCTGAAACGGATCGATCTCCAGGCTGTGTACGAAGTCGATGATTTGAATATGGCGATTGCAAACGTCGCTCAGACGCAATTGAAAGAAGTGTTTGGTAACATGACGTTCACCGAAGCTCTCGCTTCGCAGAGTGTGATCAATGCGTACATCAAGAAGAGCTTTGGTGAACGATTTGCCCAGTGGGGGCTTGTTGTATGTTGCCACAGTGCGAGTTCTCGATTTTCTCATCAAACTAATAGGTTGAACGCATGGAAGTCTTGGATATGTTGCCAAAGCAGGGCACGACAATTGCTGATGCCATGAAACGTCAAATGATTGCCGAACGGTCGCGTCGAGCCGATTTCATTCAAGCCGAAGTCTGTTCCATATTTCAAAGCCCGCACTCATGGCCTTGATGTAGGGCAAAAAAGCTGCTATGCGATTGCTTTCGGAAGGCACCAAATTGCAAAAGTACAACATGGGTGTCGCTGAACAAGAATCAACACGCAAGACGTAAGAACTGATATTGTTCAAGCAATCTCAATGATATGGCCGTAGATCTGAAGGCTCTGCTGGTGCCAAGGTTGAGTTGGCCCGTGCTGAATCCAAGTCTTTGGAATTGATTTCCGCAGCATTCGAAGCCGATGGGTCGTCCCAAACAGAATACGTGATCTCACAGCGCTACATGGCCATGTTAAAGAAGATGGCCCAACAATTGGACAAGAAGACGCTCTTCTTCCCTTATGAAACCAAGGGATTGTCCGGTCTTGTTGGCGATCTCCGCGGTGTCTATGGTCACAACCGCAAGGTATCACTTTTGTCGCGTCGCTGTATCTCACGCCGCTCTTTGTAGAATGCCCAACCTCCAGCGCCCAAACCTAAGAAGCAAAGCTTCATGGCACTGGATTAGGCGTAATATATATAAATTGTCTTTTGATCTGTTTGCTCCATGACTTTTGACAAGATTTGCGTTGTCCTCAAGTGGAAGGTAAGGTCATAGTGGGATATTCAAATATAATTGGCCAAAAATTACATATTTCAACCAATAAAATGCATTCTTTTGGTGTATTGATATCTGATTGGTCATTCCAAGAGCCCCACCATGTCGGCAAAGAATGCCAAGCGGCAATGGGATCAAACCATGAAGTCTAGTGGGCTCGTAGCGCCAGGCCAAGCCCCCAAGAAGCGATTCTCAGGTAGAGACTAAGCTCTCGTGGTTCTTGTATGCCGATGTCGATGACCAGGTCGGACGGTGAAGATCTCGAAAGCAATGAAACTTGTGGACGAAGAGACTCGTCAGCAAGTTCGAAATGCCAGGCTTGATGCTTTGGAAGCGGACAATTACGTCGAACAAACAGAAGACGACGAGGATATGTTTGTCCTTGAAGACGAGGAGGAAACTCGTACAAAGAAGCCCAAGTCCAAATCAAAGGCCAAGTCAAAAGCTACACCTGTTGTGCCTCAAGCCCTTGGACGACGTCGTATTGTTCGCAAGGTGAAAAGTCTACGTCAGTTGATCTTTGAAGAGGTTTGCTTTCAGATATGACCACATTGTTTCATTTTCTATCTAGTGTGGTGATGGTGAATCCTCAATACCAAACTACATTTCTGCTGCAGTCAAGCCTCCAAAAGAGCCACCGAGACACTTCTGCGCAGTTTGCGGTCACTTTTCATGCTACAATTGCGGTCGGTGCGGTTCCAAGTTTTGCAGCGTCCAATGCGGCGACCAGCACAAAGAGACTGGGTGTCTCAAGTTCAATTTATAATCTCTAGCGACTTTCTCGGATGAACTTCGATTCATCATCCACGCAGCTGCACCATCCTTGGGGTGTCCAGTCAAATACTTCTGGCAGACAACCACGACAGGGTCACCCGCCGAGCGGCCCAAGTGTTCGAGCTGTCGCTGCGTGAGTTCACTTTCATTCTTGTCGTTGGCGTTGGTGCCTATGCAATGGAAACTTGCTACGGCGATGTCGTCAACATCCAACCCCCATACATTGAGTGCCCCTCGCTATGGTGCGATTCCAGGCTCACCCAAGTAGTTGTCGTGACCCCAATAGAGTTGCTTAATCTTCTTGGCCACGACTTGATCATTAATGTCGTGGTCATAAAAGGATTCGGGGTCTGTGGCAATCGCTGGCAGCTGTCTTTCTCGCCAGATTCAATTCCTTTGACTTCGTCTTCAAATTGAGCACGACGGAAAACAGGGTTCAAGAGAGCATTTCTCATCTTGCCGTTGCCAACAACATGCTCGTAGCCACGCCTTTTCCAGGAGCTGGAACTAACCGACCATTCTTTTCCGTGGCAGCGTTCGAGCAATCAAGAAGACCATAGACTGGTACACCCATTTCAATTGCATCAAGATTTGAGTGCCAGAACCTTGCGATTCCATGAAACCGCCACGAGTGCCCGTGCAAGGGCGGCACATTTCACTGGGTTCGTGACCCATGCTCTCTCCTTCTCCGAATCACTGGTAGCCTTCATTTGGGCGAATTCATAAGAGACCCCATCGCAGAAATCACCACAGCAACCCACAAAAATGACGCGTGCTTTGCCACTCAAGAAGGTTTCGACACCGATGTCTACAGATGCAGCTGGAGTAGTGCATGCTGTCTTGATGGGTCCAGATGAAGATAGAAGAAGCATATTCACCCACGCAGCCATATTCTGAAAGTTTCTTGAAGTGTATCGCTTGGAACATTGATACCGTTAGCGCGATCGAGGAAGACGGGACGAAGAGAGCGCATACCACCAACTCCAGAACCCGACGAGTTACCCACTTCAGACACGTGGACGTACTGGTAGAACTCGTAAGGATCAGTGATACCAGCCGAAATCAAAGCTTCGGCAGTCGAAACCAATGTAAACAAAGTGATGGGGTCAACCGCTTCGGCGATGTCAGCCGGAATACCACAGCGCTTGGCGTCCCAACCAGTTGGAATTTGGCCAGCTACCCAGCGGTTCAAGTGCAAATTCTTTGGAATCGACAGAACAGCGCCTTGACGCAAGCGAATCATCCATGAACCATCGAAGACGTCACAATTGTCGTCTCCGAGTTCTTTCTGGTATCCTAAACCTTCTTCACGGCTAGCGACTTCAATAGGACGCATGTCCTTCTCCACTGCCACCTGCTGTAGGATGATCTTCTTCTTGGGGTCGTAGCCTTCAAATTTCAAACGCAAGGATATCTAATGCATACGATGATGCGCGAACAAGCGAACGCATACCAAGCGTTCATGAAGTTTGATTCATTGGCTACACTGAAGAAGACGAATGCGGACGAAGTTGCTCGCCGTGAAAAGCAAATTGACTTGTGGGTGTCTGAACATGGCGAATATGACGAGAAGGGCATCCAACCCAAGTTTGACGCCAAGAAGATTCGTATTTACAGCAGCTACTGGAACTGGGTGATGCAAGACGCCTTGTACTACCGCACGTTGGCGACTGTAGAGGGCGTTAAGATTGGCGTGAGCATCATCGATCACGACTCCTACCTGGCTCAAATGGCAGCATTTCTCAACACTGACTTGACGGATCTGGTGTGGCGTGAAGATCCTGACACTTGGCACCGCCCGTTCTTGTGCAAGCGATGGACACCAGAATTACCTGCAACGACGGAGTTCCTAGTGGCCCGCCAACAGGCTCTCGGAAAGTCTGACTTGCCATTCAATTGTTAAATGATGAAGTTGAGCGATGGATGGATCGAGATCCTATTCATATTCAAGTACTGCAATCTTACCAACCAGTCGTCACAAGTGAAGCCAACAGAACTATCACGCACAATGAAGTCTTACGTGGAGCAACATCCGTTGGTTATGTCGATGAATTATCTCGAGGCTTCCATTACCGCTCTGACGACTTCAAGGTTAGCTCTGCGACAAGTAGTCACTCAAGTGTGAACTTAATTCGCGGGATTGAGTCGGCAAACTTGGCTGATGGTGGTGAAAATGCCGAGTCAAGTAGCCCAAAGAACGAGCCTGCCGCGCAGCCACGACGCATAGCTCGCCATGGGTCTCGAGGCAACCTGTCTAAATTTTTCGGCAGCAAAGCAGATAGCCGCAGGACCAAGCGAACGAAATCTTTCGGCGAATCCTTCACCACATTGCCCTATGTGCACGTGCGCAAGAACGATGAACGGGACCCAACTCTCCGTGTCATGCACGAAGGGCTAACCAGAGAACTCCTGTTGAGTATGCACGAAAGTCCTCCGGCCTTGACGACTTCACTGACAATCGAGTCGCAACCACAACCAGTGACCAGCGCGTTCTTGCCGGCGAAGGACACACCACCCGGGGCAAATGCACCGAATGGGATGACGAAGTCCAATGCTCGCAGGACACTGTAGTTGGCTTTCAATGGAAACCATCCTGAACATCCAAGCAAAACCGACGACTCATTCAAGTGGTCAAGCGTCGAGTACGTATTATGGATGCAGTGTCCACTGGGCTCAGTATCGAGGGGTCAGAACTCACACAGAGTCGTCATCCTGTCCACGGTTATTATTTCGCACCTCATACGCCACATGGTCAATCTTTGATGATGGCGTGCTAAGATCTCTAAGGTGAAATTCTCTCGTTTACGAGCAGCCATGGGACGAGTACCGATGCTCTTTATCACATCTTGACGCTACTCGACCCAAAGATCGTTGATTGCTTCCCACCAGCCTAGCATCGATAGCTGGAGTTCATGGAATCGGCGCTGAATTCAACGTGTGGGCTCAGACATCACGCTCAAACCACCACGTCATCGCCCTGATGAGTACTTCGACTGAGTTGGATGCTCTCCTGCCTCTTCCAGTAAACTCGACAAAGCCGAAGAGGTTCTTGTCAAGATTGTCTTCTTTTGTATGTCTAGCATTTGAGAATTCTACCTCATGGGAAGTCTACAATGACCCCCCCTTTGATGGAAGCCATGACGGGAGAACTTGCGTCTACATTTGCCGATGACCCCAGACTCAGTCGTCATAGCGCTTGCATCACATTACTGTTCAGTACGATGCACTACAGTCTGTGAATACTGCGCCTGTGGGTGTCGAAATCAGAGAAATCCATAAAAGGCCAGAGCTTAACGGCCATGACGACACGCTACAGTACGAGCGTTTCCTGCAAGAGCTGTGGATGCCAACCCATTCATCAAGTCAGGGGGGCGTAATCCACTCTGAATTTTAAACCTCGCCGGCATAGACTCCAAAGCAAGGGGGGGAAATTGATTACGAAGGGCGAATCTACAAGTTCTCCAGTTTAAACCCCATACCGACACACTGTCCACGGAATTTGCAGCTGGAAGTATGCGGATGACTCGAATCTTTCTCATCAAGAAGGCCAAGAAATTGACGGTATAAGCTATGTACAGTCTGCTGCGCGTTCTGTGTTATTCCCATCGACCATCGTGGCTCCAGGCGACTCGATCTTCGTTGCTAAAGCTCGCATCGTCCCCTCGACGAACAACAACCAGCATGCCATGTGCGCGCCACAAATACCAACGAATCTCCTCCACTTGGATAAAGTATACTCGGTGCAAAGTCGCTTCATTCGATGGATTCTATTTCCATCAGTTGAATGCCCATTCTTTCCCACAGAATCCGATCAGGTAGCATTAACCAATCCAACCATGTGGTGCACCCGTAGCAGGCCGAACAGCCCACAGTGGCATCCTGCTCGTTGCTCTTCGCGCTGAACTGCGAGCTTCTCGTCGGGTGCGTTTCGGTTGGATTTATTTCCATCTTGGCACGAGTCGCCAGCTAAAATCGACTTGGGCAGCATAAAAATAAAGCCAGGCGCCAAATTTTCACCAATGTGTCCAACGGAGGAATGTTTCGACCACGACGACGACCAACCTACAGTACATCTAATCTATCTGATCCCTATCACTCTTGTACTTGCGCTCCTCTCACTAACTTCCGACTCCATCGAACGCATGCCTAGAATAGAGTGATAGGGTCAAATGGGTGTGAGTAGAGGAGATGTTGGTTGGAAGGAGAGAGGTGTTGGCACATCCTTTCAGTGTGCGATGGGTGCTCTGGGATAGCAGCTTCTTCTAATTTATATTGGAATTTGTATTTCATGTCAACCGTCCCCTTGTCTCACACAAAGGAATGTGGACATGTTCTGCTCCTTATCCCGAGTGACACTGGAGGAGCGTCAAGGTCGAGTGCTGCGTGGAAAGACCGATGGCTCATCCGCAATATTCGTATGCAATGCCCAACACAAGTCAGATAGAACTCGATTCGTCGCTCGCTGAAGAGTTCGACGACTACGACCCCAACTTTTTTGACGGTCCGTGGCGCCGCGGACGATGAGCAATCATGACAATGTGTAGGAATCTTGTTCAACAAGAAAGAAGACGAGACCAACAACATCGCGACTTTTCACGCGTATCCTGAATCCCCGTCCCCATCTCTTACAGGCTACACGTCTGAAGAATCCGACTACTCGTCCGTGAAAAGCGTCGACGAACACAGCAACGGCAAGTGGAGTCCAACCTCCGACGCATCCAACACATCGAAAAGAATGACCATCAACGAAGGCATGATGACTAATGGAAAGACTTCCATGTTCCGTGGAGTCACAAGAACAAGCAAGACAGCGTGGGGAGCGAAGTACAGCTCCAAGCGCATTGTCAACACCTGCAAAACAGAGGAAGAAGCCGCTCGCAAATACGACGAATACCTCAAACTACACGTCCCAGAAAAGTACCTCAAGTACGCGAACTTTTGCCCCAAGTGCGATCAATATACCAACTCCCTTGGCTTGCAGTGGGCTACCAAGGCTTGCAAATGCCAAGATGGAAACTCTGCCCCCGTCTTGGCTCAAAGTTCCTCTAGCATGGAACAACAAGCTCTCGTTGACTTCCTCAAGGACGAACATATCGACTTGACGTCTCCCTACTACAATGCCAACACATTGCAAGTCGTGGAGGAACCAGTCTATATCAAGCAAGAATCGGTCACGCCAATGCTCCGTAGCTCGTCTTCGATTCCTGATGATGAGATCTTGACCATGATTGTCAATGCCCCCATCCAGCGCAGCATGTTTGGCTCGTTCCATGCCGAAGACGACATGGACGTGCAACAGTTCCTCAACGGCGTCTACCTCTCGATCGATACAATCTTTTTGCGCAAGTATTTCCGCAACGACCGCAAGAATTTGCAATGTTTCCCCTACTGCAGGGAGCATGGCAATTACTATGAAGCCAAGATGAACGGATTGGAACACACGGGAAAAGGTGTTTGCCGAGCCCCCGTTAAAGTCAAAGTCCACCATGCCACTTCGCCCATCGTCGTTTTGGCGCGATGCCAACGCCGATCGCAACCTGTGCCGATTGAGGAAACCATTACTGCCGCCCAACTTCAGGAAATGCAAAACTCGACATGGGTGCGAGGCACAACAAGCGAAGTCACCGCAGACGACACCACGGTCTACTTTTTGCCTGAAGTGTGGAAATTCGATGGTGAATTGCCTAAAAAGCGCCGCGTCGACGATCATGACGTTGACGATATGCAATATTGTGTCCAAGTTGTGCTCTTCTACAATGAAGGCCAAACATTCAAGAAGGTCGCCGTGAACGAGTCAAATCCATTTGACATCCAGAGCACGCGTACATTGCTTCGTCAAAAGCAACGCAAGGACGGTGACGACAATGTTTTGCTCGCCGCTGACCTTCCCGAGAAGAAGAAGATCAAGCTTTTGTTTGCCCAACACCAACGCCCTAGCTCGATTATTCAATTGGACGACGCCTACACGAAGTTGGATGACGAACTGGTTGAGCTTGACCTAGAACGTCTGCCATGGGCGAAAGAAGGGGAAGCAATTGACGACGGAGTTGACCAAGTGCAAGTGGCACAACCCGAACCCAAGACTCAATATTTGGTTGTTGAAACACCCAAGCAAGAATTACCAACGTTGAGCAAAGCTGCTATCCTCGAGGATTCGCCAAACTGGAAGGAACGCTTCGTGGTTGGACCTCTTGCTTACAGTGCACTCAATGTGCCACTGAGCGTCTTCTACTTGGTTGTCCACGTGATTTTGCTTCCATTTGTCTGGCTTGGCTCGCCGCTCTTTCACATTTCCGATGGCATCGCCGATCTTGATTTGTACTTTGCAAATTCGCTCAGCCCGCCTGAAGAACCCCATGTGATGTTGAATCGCGTCACAAATACGTCGGCTTTGGTCAGCCGTATCGGTTACTATGTCGCTGCGAAGCTACCAGTCACGTTGGTAGCATTTGTTGGCTCTTTGGTTCTTAATCTGCTGGCTGTGATTGCCCTCATTGTTCCGCCGCTCTCACGAAGCCTGCGTGTGGGTGCCAATTCGTGTGGTATGCTTGCTGTCCAGGGGTGCAAAGGTGCATGCGGGCAGAAGACTTCAGCCCACGACGACAATCACATCGACCAAGTTGTTTAGGATAGACATTTTCATACTTTAAGCGCAGATTATAAGACAGATAAAATTGATACTTGTTCATAGCATCTCAATCAAGTTTTGCCTTTGCCGTTTGCTCTCGGAATGTCCGCTGAAGATTGAATGCATGGCTCATGTTGGGCAAGACAGGGAGAACCCATGTCTAGTCAAGTTCTTCTTGGTGTTTCAAGCAGAATATACCGGTTTACTTTCTAAGCCGCTTTGGCTATTAAGCCATGTTAAAAGAGCAATAGAGGTTTTAGCGCCATGCATATTTAGGGGGAATCGGCAAAGAAGGGGGGGGGGTCAGATACTATACTGGGGGGAATTTATCCCCGTGTGCGCTGCACCCTCAATCCCAAGCACCAAGCAATGGACGCTCAATTGACATAATGTATGATTGTATCTTGCTTTCTGCGCGTGCTTGGTAAAGCAAGGACGCCGAGAAGAGCGCGCCTACTGGAGTACCGCCGAATTGTAACACACCCGAGAATTATCAATACAATATATATGAGTATTTGTATGGAAATGTTTATTATAATATTGTGAAAATGTATGGACATCACGAGCCATGGCACATTGGTTGGTTTCCCATGTCATTTCCAGATTGCTGTAGTTGTGAAATGACGATCGTGCTTGCAGGCGTTGCTGCTACTGTCCAAAGTACTGTGGAGTAGGAGTGTCAAGCAAGCACAATACGAACGCGTCGATTGAGCACGAGATGGCCCGATGTTATTGCCATCGTTGGAACCACCTCGCTCCGCTTTAGCAGTCTTTGGTGAGGCGTCAAAGAGGCGTCGAGTCATTGAATGTTGGGTGTCGTCGTTGCAACATAGTTATGCTACCAAGTAAACTTGTACTAGATTAGTCTGATCGTTCTTACTTCTGCTCCTTGCGGAAGCCTTCGCCACCACTCGCCTTGTCGAATTGACTTGCGAAATCGTCTATCGACATGTCGGCGGCGGGTTGCTTCTTGTCTTCTTCGTCATCAAATACCCACGTCGTACCGGGCACGTACGCCTTTTCTGTCGAAGGCTCCGCGTACAGTGGACCTGTGCCTGGAAGAGATTGCGTGCTCATTGACGTTTCGCCAATGTCGTCAACCTTGGAGAGCAATTCGCTCGCCAAGTACGCAGAACTTTCAGCCTTCTTGAAAAAGCTGTGCTTGAGTAAGGTCGACGTCGTTGGCCTAGTGAGTTTAGTCTTTCAGAAGCATTCGACTTTCCTACCGCTTGGACGGGTCCTTCTGCAAACAGAGTCGCACCATATCCTTGAAGTGGCGCGAGAATTGATGGCCAGTACCATCATCGTCGTAAGAACGAAGAGACGGTGGGTCTTCCTGTAGCGTGAGAAGCAGGACCTTCATGGGTTGATAACGTGCGTAAGGTGCATAGCCCTTGGCGAGTTCGAGGGCAGTGATGCCAAACGACCAGATATCGGCCTTGTAGTCATATCCACGCACTTGCTCCATTACTTCTGGAGCCATCCAACATGGCGTGCCGACAAATGTCTACGAGACGTGGGGAAGACGGAAGACCAGTAGTAATATACCTGGCGATTTTTGCGCCGGTCACCGCCTTCCATCATCCATCCAGAGACACCAAAGTCAGCAATCAAGACATTGCCTTCACCGTCTAACAGGATATTTCCGGCCTTGATGTCTCGATGGATTTGGCCATTTTCATGGAAGTATTGCAGTCCCTGGAGAGTTTCGCGCAAAATCACAGCGCACAGTTCCTCCTTCATGCCTTCACCGAGGCCCTTCTTCTTGAGGATATTCATGGCATGCAGGCAAGACCCCTTGTTCATGAGTTGCATGACGAGCCACAATTGATCCTTGTGCACAAAACTAGTAATTGTGCGTGAAGAGAGCAATTCAATGTGTTTTCCTCCTACCTGCAGTAACATTTTAGGACATTCGGGTGATTCGTCATTTTCATCGTTTGAACTTCGGCCTATTGCCGCATGAGTGTTTTGATCCCTCAAAGAATCATGTTCCCACTCGAATATCCTCAAAGCTCGTCGTAATCTTCTCTAGATCCATGATTTTGATCGCAACGTAGACATTCTTGGGTCGACAGAATGCCTTCATAACTTTGGCAAACGCGCCCTACACGGCGCACGGACGCGTCTCACGCTTTGCGATCTTGATCCACACATACCTGTCCTATTTTTTCAATGATTTGGTAATCCTCTGCGGAGGTAGGCCATTCTTGTTGCTGAGGTTGTGCAGTCGCCATCGTCGGTCGCAAACTTGCTTTGAAAATATTTGACTTAACTGCCTCTCCCAATATTGTGTTTTGTCCATTTGTATACGACACCAAGATATTTCAATTTTAAATACGTCAGATCTTGATTTTCAGCTATTTTAAAATATATTTTAAAATATCCCAACAATTTTTAAAATACCCCGGTGTTATTTTAAACGTATTTGAACCTAATTTGAAATAGAAATGATTTGATGCATGACATACAATTTTGTCGTGGTGCAATTCATGTCAAATTTTTAAATTAGTTTTAAATACATGTGACCATAAAATATGCAGGCAACAATTGCCGCCCTACCTGCGCTGTAAAGACAAAACAGCGCCCTCTGGACAGTGTAGGAGATTTAGAACAAAGCACCCAGTTCTCCATGTATGCTATCCAGAGTCCCTTGAGCAGCTTCTTGAGTTCCTAACGACTGCAGACTTCAGATAGAAGTGCCTCGATTGTCTCCTCGACGATAACTCTACATTGCGCTTTATTGTTGTACGAGTTGATAAATCTATCGTCGAGGTCCTCTGCCACGTCCACCACCACGTCCACCACCACCACGTCCACCACCAGGCGGTCTTCGATGTGACGATGCTTTGAATTTGAGGTCTTGCACGCCGCGTTTTTTCCGCGCGTGGTCTGGTTCGCTCCCTCCTCGCCCGACTTTGCGGCTGTGGGGGACATAACTCATTTCGCGTACCATGCCACCGCCGTTTTCAGCTTGTTTCATGACACTGCGCTCGTCGGCCTTGACTCGTTCAAGCTTGACGCGTTCGGCAAGGGAAAGTTTGCTCAGTTGTCGGCGTTCCTTCTGGGCGGCGCGATCGGCAGCCGAGCCAAAGCCAACCACATTCTTGATCGATTCGCCCTTGGCGAGTTCAAAGAACTTGGGAGCTTTGACAGGCTTTGCAGGGTTTGCACGAAAGGCTCGAGATGGCGGTGGAACGTCGTCGTCTTCAGACGACGACTCGTCGCTCGGTTTACCTTCTTTTTCGTCATCCACCAAGTCAAAGCGATCTTCATCGTCCTCGTTGTTGTCGTCGTCTTCGTTGCCATCGCTGTCAACGTCGTCTCGTTTCTTCTTCTTGCTCAAATGGGCATTCGGATGCATCGCGCGGTACGTCTCGCTTTCTTCATCCACTTCGAAATCGGCCGATGAAAACATCTTGGCAAAACGATCGTCGCCCAATGGATTCGCCACGACATTGTCGTCGTCGTAGTCCTGGGCAGCCCCTTGTTTCTTCTTCTGAGAGAGCAATTGCTCGGCGTACGATCGATTGATCTTTGGCAAGCGGCGCTGAATCGTGATGCGGTTCGCTTGCTTTTCTTGAATCTTTTGCTGAATCTTCTCCTTGCGGTATGTTTCGTAGGCCATCGGCGCGGCCACAGCATGCACCTTGGCGTACAATCGAGCGTCCATGAAGAACCCGTGCATGTAAGCTTTCAACAACGGCGTGCCCATGAGATGTTCGAGGCCAAGCGTCTCCAATTCAGACCGCGTGACGAATTTGTAGTCGTCGTACACAGTTGTCGTCGCTTCTTCTTCAAGTTCTTCCGTCAAGTTGTCCAAGAACGAACACCACTTGGGGGCAATGCCCAGCTCGGGGATGTAGTACGACATGACGCGTTCTTGTTCGCCAGCAACCATAAGAACGCCCGACATGGCGCCGTTGCTGCCGGGGACAATGCACACGTCGCGGATGTCAGCGGGGGTTTCCAAGTTTGTAAATAGTTTGCCCGTGTGCTTATCCCAGACTTTGATGCATTTGGCATCCGACGACAAGATTTGCTTGGACGGGCCTTCATGGAAGGTCAAGTCGACGATGGGAAGGCCGTATTGATGTGTCTTGGTCACGAGAGGAACTGACGATCGCAAGTCGTACAATTTGACCTGACCTGTGTGCGATCCAGTGGCAAATGTGAGGCCGTCGACGTCGAACGCGAGTGCTGTGATGGGAACGTTGTCTTCGATAGCCAACGAGCCAACACGCACGTTGCTTCGTGTATCCCACATTTCAACCACGCCATTGTCGCCACCAGCGCCAAGAAGTTGGTGCACAGGATTGAGCCTGACAACATTTGTGGCTGGCATGTCGGTTTGGAGCCCAGCGACGAATTGACCCTGGTCGAGGTTGAGGCGGTAAATCTCCGAGTCTGACGCGCCAATGTAGAGATCGCAGTTCCCACGGTGGTAAACCATGTCTCGTCCTGCTTTTGGAATGCGCACGGACGTGTGAGTACCGTACGGTGCGTGGAATGCAATCGATCGATCGAGCTGTAGCAAGGCCAACTTGCCAAAATCTTCTGAAAGGCACGTCAGTCGCACGACTTCGCTGTCAAGGCGTCGTTCAAACTTGAGACTCAAATCTCGGACGTCATACACCTTGAGCGATGGCGGATATGTGCCGGATGCAATCACGTAGTGGCCGTCTGGCGACATGACAACTCGCTGAGAAGACACTGGAAAGTGAAAATCCTGGAGGAGTTCAAGACGCCGGCGGTAGTCTTCATCTCTCGAGAGAGCTTTTCGCGTCTTCTGTGCTAACCATTGGGGAAGCGTCTTACCAGCGCTCAAGTTGTAGATCTTGACACCATTGAGCGATTGCGCCGCCAGTCCCGACATCGTTTCAACTTGAAAGGATACAAGCTCCTTGAATTGCAACGAAATCATTGGTGCTGACACACTGCCCATTTGATTGGCTACATTTCCACCAATCAATTTCCTCCAACTTTAAAAATATCAAAACACATATCATTTTTATAGAGACAAAAGTGATACTCTAAAAAGATGAATTGACATTTTGATGTCACCTGCGATCCTCTTGGTCTCGAAACACCGCCTTCTCGTGGTTAGATCCAAAGTAGACGGAATCATGGACATCTGCGATGGCGCTGCGACGCAATAAGTGAGGAAATCTAAGCATGGTAGTACGGCTGTGTCTTTTTCAGTTTCCGCCTGGCCTTAAACTTTCAATGGGAATGACGAATTTCCAGGGGATAGTTGTCATGGGGGAAAGATTCACTTGCTCATACCCTAACGCTGAAGTGAAGGGAAAGAGTATTGGGAACAAAGTAGCAGCTTGTTTGATGGTTTCTACCCATGAAGTTGACCAAGGCAGCTCTTGCAAGCACTTCGAGAGCTGGGGTTATTGAGATAGCATTGACGAGATCATGATATGAAGGGATCGATCGAGGTTGGAAATGACTGGGATATATTTTGAAGGGGGGTCGATTTAAGTTAGGTTCGCAAAAGATGGACTAAATTATGGATCGTGTTGTCGATCCGTTTGTAGGGGTGACCGAGGCAGGCTTCAATTTTCGCCGCAAAGTCTTGAGATGCTTGCGTCGGCGTCAAATCTACGGATTCAAATGAGCTTGCCATGGTCACCTGCGTGACTATACCGAGTGCGAGCGCGTCGACCACGTGATAAATATCGTGCATGTCACGTAGCTCGGCCATATTAGCAGGTAGCATCAGGACCAGCAATGTTGTGAGGAGATGCAAGTGTTGGCGCAATTCATTGTATGCTTGCCCACACAATTCGACAAAAGAGGTGTAAACGACAGACCCGACACCGCCGAGAGTGAAAGCCATCTCCTTTGTGAATACGAAAGGAGTCTTGTCGCGTTTGAAATTCATCTAATACATCGTTACTTTCATATCCATTTCCCTCGATACGTACGTGGTATTTGCAGTGACCAAGAAAATGTCCAAAATCAATGTGAAAGTAGAGGCCACGCTGTGTCATCTATCAATAACATCGTCAGCCATCGTTCCACACGTCGACTGTTTCACCATGATGTTGTCATTGTGGCGGTCTCCAATGCCCAAAACATGAGTTGCCACACATGCACCAGCGCAAGACTGCCGAAACGTTTCAAGAGCTCGGCTGAAATCATCAGCTGCTGGGTTTTGAGTTCTGAGCCAACGAGTAAATCGCTCTTCTTGGAGCGGCCCAAGTACACCACCTTCTTTGTGGATCGCAGCTGTCGTCACAGCGTCAGCCACAACTTCAACAACACCGCTTGTCGGTGAAGTGGCAACACATCCATAAGTTTGCATTTGGATAGGCAACTTAGCGCTGGTCCACAATTGCTCCATAAGTCCAAATAGTTGTAGACTGAGCATGTCTTGTCGAACGTCGTCTCCTGCTTTGAAAATCACGCTGACCTTCTTGTGGCTGGTCGTCTCAATTGTCAACCATATTGGTCGCTTTGGAGACTTGAGTACACGGCATTCACCAGTAACAAACTGCACCATTTTACACCTGCCATGGACTGGCAATGACATGCGCCCGGCGAATTGAACGTTTAATGCCGCAATGCGCTGTCGAAGGAGCACGTCGAGTGATGAGCTTGATGCTATTGACTGCATGTCTCGTGTTAATCGATTCAGTTCTTGACATAGTTCCAGTTGGCTACGTAGCATTCGACGCATTGGCCGCCCCGACGCCTATGTATCAGTCACACCTCTTCAATCTGCTGAAAATACCGCCAAGTATGCTTGCTTTGCAATTTCGAACCGTTGCGTACAATGGGGAACAAAAGTTTCAACGTGCAGCGCCCAAAACAGAGGCACGCCAAGGTCCCTTAGATTTTCGACTGCTCGCTGAATTAACCAAGTCAGAAGTCGACTCGTCGCGAACGGCTCCCATTTGATGCATTGTACTAGACATGAGTTAGCTTTTTGCAGGGAAAGAATGCATACCAAGCTGTGGCAGTACTTTGGCCAAGGTTGTGTCGTCAAGCGATTCAAGCCGATCAATTGCAAAGGACCGAACAGTTGATAAATGTGACAATGAAGAGCCCAAAAGGATGAGATATTCCGTTGCATGTTTAGGACGTTGCCATCCTGCCAAAATTACTTTGAGCTCATCTGCGTGGGTGGAGTTTGTCCATTCGCGGCAGGTGAGGAGTCGGGGGAGGATCGAAAAGTGTTTTGGCAGCGTGTGGCGATATTGCCATAGGATGGTGCGCTGGAACGAGCTCAAAGAGAAAAGTGGGTCCACTTCCATGCGAGCCAAAAGCCATTGAAGAGTGACCGATGGGTCTTCCATCAATTCCACGTCGTCGCTCAATGTAGTGCCTCGAAAACTCCAAGTCATTTCCACGCTCTTTCGTGTTGACATCCTTGCGCTGGTTGTTGGGATAGCCATGCGGAGGGTGTGCAGCCAGTCTTCTCGAGCATGTCGGGTCAGTGAACCGAGAATAAGAGATGTTTGCTTATCCACTTCGATCGTAAATGCGTAAGTAGTGTATTCTTTCTGTGTTGACTTGGATCCTGACGCACTTGCTCGTCTTGATGTTGATGTGTATTTGTCTGCAATTGCCAAACGAGCATTTTCCAGTGAAATTGGATGTGACTTATCCATGATCAATTGACCTTGGCTTGTCACTGCACACCATCGGGCTGTCCACTTCGACCATAACCCAATGCTTGTCCATTCATATAATGTTCCTTGCTTCAGAATTGTTGGACTGTTGTGCAGCAGTTGACTTGTGCGGCGGCTTGAGTATAAATCCTTCCACAAGCATTCAAGCTACACACAAATCAGACAATAGCAAAGATGATATGTACACACGTGAATGTAAGGCGAGCCGTGCGTAACACCAAGAGGCAACGGTCCGCGGTAAGGATCGGCCGTGCTGTCCAAAATTTCGAGGTACAAACTCCCCGGCAGTAAATTTCCGTTGACAGTGAGCAAAGTTGTACCAGTGGTGCCCAACTTTATCCATTGAGATTCATCAACTACAGAAAAGAGTCATCTTCTATCGAGTGAGTTGTCTTGTACCTGGGTCATCATCCTGAGGTTGTTGTCCATCCAGAGCAAAAATAGTGCAGACAAGTCGCCATGAATCAGTCAAAACATCAGGAATATTCCACAGAGTGTACCACACGTCTTCCAATTGTTGACTGCTGCTCGGTCTCAATAAGAATGGATCTGAATCGACGGAGCAATGTACGCGTGACCCTTCGGCCAATTCCATGCGAACAAGACATGAAGTTTGAACGCGATCGGCAACGATTCTTTGACCGTCACGTAATTCCAAAATCTCTTCAAAGATATGGCAGACCTGGTTCAAGCGAACATTTAGCGAGTTGGTCGATTCGGTAATAGAAGCAGTGGATTGAGGGGAAATGCGTGGAATTGCGGTGAGCTGTAATTCATTTCCTGGAATCGCATACTCATCCAATGTAGCTGAAGGATTTGACCAGAACAGATTCGTGCCATTCACATGGATAGCATACTCGTCTGGATCAAGTCCCAAATGATCCATACACTTTGCGATACTCCAATCCAGTTGAAGCATCGACTCTATGCATGGTGCAATGTCGTGATCGTGCGTCTACAACGTTGTTGGGTAAGACAGTCCACATCAAATATGTCTACCTTTAAAAGGAGCTTGGTGTTGTATCCCAGAGGCCGACCATGTCTTAGCAGGCCTCGCCATCGAGCGCACTCCACTTCGTCTTCAAGAGCAATAAGTATGTACATGTTCGGTGTCACAAGCAAAAGACTATTCGGCTCAAGGCACGACGGTTCCACTGCTGTGAGATTATCGATGTGGACCCACATTTGCATCATCATTGGATGTTTGCCCACCCAGAGTACTTTGCCTCGTATTTCCAAGTATCGCCGTTTGAGCTTAAATTTGTGTTTTCTTTGCGTTTGAACATCAAGCAGGACATACGATAGCCACACAATCGGGTTGTTCGTTTTCGGCGCCAGTGCTTGCAAATGCACATGGACACTCGTAAATACTTGCAGCGGCTTCGCTTCTGACGTATATTCGCTTTGGTCCATCTCTGGGAACGTACAATCTCGGTGCAATGCCGCAATTTGCTCGACGATCGCGCCGTAGTGCCACATCGCGTGTGTGTGTTCAATCACGAGAATTCGAAAATGGCGGTTCAAACTACGATTTCAATACAGGATACTTTTTTCAGTATACAAAAATCAAGATTAAAGTTCGCGCACATTTCACCCTTAGGACGTTGGTGATGACCGCGTCGTCGTGTGACAGAAGGGGACATGAGGTCTCGGCGTTGGTGGAATCTCATGTCAGTGTTACGCGCGCTCAGCAGTCAAGTGAGAGGGAGCAAGTCTGTGCGTTAACGAGCCATCTCTGCATGACGAGGATTCCAATAGTGGGGCGTTTCATATGCAAGAGCAGACGCGCTGTCACACGCGAGATTCAAAATTTCGACCTGAAGGTACTCTCGACAAGGGATGGATGAGTGTTCTCAATGCTTCCTGTATCCAAGAGGATGTTCATTGGGCTCCAAAGACGACCGAACAGCGAAGCAGGCGAGGGTGGATCGTACGGAAGACCCGCCATATTGGCTGATATGTTGGAAGATAGTGAGGGACAAAGGAGCGTGCATGTGTCTGTATTCGATTTATATTAGTTAGGTCCGCGCAGGATCCATGTGTCCCGCGAGGTGCAAACTCGAACTGCACGAAAAGAAACGCCAATGTATACATGTCGATCACCCTCAGGGATTCTCACGCCACGCCGAGAAGACATTTTGTTCATCTCATCGTCGAGTGCCACCAACGACTCAACGGCCATACTGAACATAAGCCATCGAATGTTGAGTCCGTTCAACGATTTGGTCCAAACACGAAGGTTTCAATGACATGGATACCTTGGCGAGCGACTGCCGCACTGTAGATGCAAAGCACAACTCGTATGGATCCTCAGCGGCATTGTCCAGGGAGACGACAGGACCTGGCATCGTAGCTTGGGCGGCGAGTGCGTCAGCAGCCGTCGCAAAGACTCGGATATCCTTCAATATCGCGCGAACGACAGTCGACTTGAGGTGATCGTAACCAGGTACCATGCGCACAAGATCAAACGCGTAGCCGAGAAAGCCTGGTGTGTCCAGTGGCACTTTGGGCAGTGGGATCTCAGGCCAGTGCGGGTTTTCAAGCGGCACAAAGTTGATCGGACCGACGTACTGGGATTGCTTGCGGAAGCGTTGAACATGATGCGGCCGCTGGACGATCACTATGGCCATTGCACCGAATCGTTGCCGTGCAATTGCATCGCCCATGCGAGGATCGTCAAAGTAGCATACATCACAAAACAGGCCAACGATCCCATGATCGGGTTCTGCGCGGCAGTACGCTTCGAGCGCAGCAGATGGAGCGCGAATATGCGTCACGTGACGACGCTCCCGATCGACAAGCTGCTTGTACGTCGTGAGGTAATGGACGACAGGTTGTACACCAACTGGAGGCATCTTTCCATGGAGTTCTCGGACCGTCAACGTTGTCCAGAGTTGAGCTTCAAGATGGAGGATACGACTTCGCCACATGCGACTGGTCTGCTGGAGTCTGGAGAGCGACTTGCCATCCAAGAAACCGGCGATGATCGCAACGATCTCGCCCGACAAACCTTCCGTCATGAAGAATGCCGACTCGATCGTCCATGTTGGTTCTCGTTTCGCAACAGGCGTCAATTCCATGGACGTGTTGGTTGAGGCTGAAGCTGACGACAACGACGCGCGAGACCACAGAGGTTGCAAGCGATGGAGCGCATCGGCAGAGGCTTTCTGGACGAGGGACGTGAAGGACATGGTGGCAAATGTAGGAATGGAAGCGTATGATGGCGGCATGGCGGCGCCACGATGGAATGTGTCGATTCGACTTGGCAGATTCTGATTGGCTGAAAATCGTGTCATGACGTGGCACGCTCCCACGATTGGATAAAGCCAACGACAACGAACCGACGACCTGACGAACGAACAACCGACCGAAAAATTGAAGCAATCGCAGTCTTTTTGACGGATTCGATTTCGAACCCTCGTTTGGACGGCGTCATTCTCATGGGGGGAACGGAATATGCTGGATTCTTGAGGATTACGTGCAGGTGTATATCTATCTTGGGAGCAGCCGCCACGACCGTCATCCTCGCGAGTTCTCCTGCCGCTCGAGGTGGCGTGCCAGCCGGAGGATTTCCTCTTCGTCGACATGATGGCCCGCCTTTGTCTTCTTTCTGTATTTTTGCCACACGATGAATCCACCGGCAAAAATGACCTACAGCAAAGATCGCACTTGGATATGAAAGAGGTGCGAGGTACCATGAGTGGGGCACGCACGCCGGAAATGTCGTAGCTTGCCTTGTCGGGCTCCATGAGGCACTCATACACGACGACGGCCAACGATCCGTTGGTGCTGCTAGTTACTGTGACAAGACCTGCGTCGTGTGTCGTCCCTTTGATCATCCACGCCAATGTGTTGGGCGGCGTGGGGGACTCGAAGAGTTGACGCCACGTTTGACCTCCATCCATCCACTCGTAAGCGACAAGCGTCTGCCCCAAGACGCCAGCAAAGAAGCGCTTGGTCGAGCTCAGTACGACGTGCTGGCTAGAATTGACGTTTGACTCGACGGCGGCTTGATGCTGGACGGAACAAACGGAGCTTTGGGCGCCAGACGAGCGGTACAGACGGAAGACGAGCACCGTGCCAGCGGTCGTTCCAGCGTACACTGTCGATGTCTTGTGGAGATCCCGAGCGAGACTGACGATGTCATGCACAGAGCCTGGACAGATCTGGACGGGTTGATCCCACTTGGGCGCGTGCATGATGGCGACGTTCTTGCCCGCCGTGTAGACAAAGCTCCCGCCGAGCAATCCAGCCATCGCGCGAATGGGATGCGCCAAGTGACGGTGGACGACGCATTCTCCATTTCGATTGTAGATGGCGAGGTGTCCACTCCATGTGCCTCCGACGACGACGTGGACGTCGTAATTGGCTTGGAGAAGGAGCACAGTGGACGGCTCATGCGTCGGTAGCTCAAAGAGCAGCGTGACGTCAAGATGCAAACCTTTGGGGGATGACCGTGTGGCTGTCAATGGGAGCCACACGTTTCTGAACGACGGGAGGGAACGAATCGATGGTCGTAGCGAGCACAGAGGTCGTTCGATCGACGCCCGCGGGCGCGGAAGTTCGCCGACACGAAGTCTTCCATCTTGATAGATCAGCATGGAGAAGACAGCCACAGTGCCATCAGAGGTAGCCAGAGCCAAGACACATCGTGACGACGCCGTGTCGGCGAGGTGATGAATCGACGCAATGGAGGAGGTCAAGTTGGTTTGGAGTTCCCACATGAGAGCAAACGTCCGTGGATCGTAGAAGCCAAGACGTCCTTTCGCCGTCGCGGTCACGAAAAACTCGATGAGATCCATGTCGACATGGCCAAGCTTGCGCCGTCGTCCTGGTGTTTGCACTTGCCACGAGAGATACTGGATTGCAACCACATCACCACTGAAGACATGGTTCGCTCTCTCGACGACGATGGACTCAAAGCCAGGCTGTGGTGGCGCCATCGGCTTCCATGATACAAACGACATGGTCGTCGAGTTGGTCGATTGGCGCTCCAAGAGCGACAATTTGCGGCGGTGGAGCGCAATCACCGACTCCACGGCTTCGATTTCCGCGTCCAGAATCGCATGGAGGTCCACCGTCGAACCAGCGGCAGCTGCAAGACGGATCCACGCGAGACAGGCAACGACGCCACGCATCATCCACTCCTCCTCGAGTGAGTGTCGGTTTCCGTCGTGAAAATATCGAACAAGTCGACGCATCGTTATTTTGTGGATATGCCATGCGGAGTGCCATGTTGGACTCGCCACGTTGTTCGTCATGGAATCTTTCGTGAAAAGATCCGCTTCGCGTCGAGAAACGTCCGAATGCTTTCCCGCATCCAAAGGGAGAATCCACTCCGCTCTTCTACCCACCGTCGCGATCGTCTCTATCCACGTATGGAGGTCACTGCCTGTGGAAAAAGATCCAAGTCTGCGATCCTGGATCCATATTGAGTATGGAACGACATGCCGTGTGCAGCGCACGAACGGTGGAGATGCCGCGAGCGTTCGACGGATCTATCGCAGCTTACGATGCGCTTGTTTCGCTGGTGGGAGATTCATGCTGCATGATTGATCGAGCTCCGTCCGTCCAGTGGATGGACGGTAGCTTTTGGCTTGATCTACGGTGCTTGGCGATTCTCATTTCGGCCCGCCCTGGTCGCTGTTGTCCTCCTCTGGTCTTCTTCTTTGATCGTGGCTGAGAATTGGAGCTGGTTTTGTAGTCAGTTCTTGCCCGAATCATCCCGGAGTCAGTTCACGATCAACGTGCCGAGATGGACGAGAAGATCGCAGCTTGGAGTGTGACTTGGTATTGTCGGGGGAAGTTCCATGGTTGGTTGTTGCCTTGCTCTTAGCGTTTCAATCGCACGTGCGCTAAAGTTAGATTTCGAGGTGGCGGCGCCGCGGAAACAGGGAGGAGCGGCCATGGATGTCATGATGGTCCTCAGCACGGACGACGTCAAACGGCTTCAGGCCAAGTTTGTGCGGCCCCTCAAGCTCGACGAGTTTGTCTACATCATGATGAAATGCCTCCATGAGCACATCGTCGATGAGGTTTGGTCCACTTGCCTTGGATTTCTCACGCGCTTTTTCTCTCTAGCTGACGTTCGTCATGAGCGTGATTGAGCTGTACGAGACGATCGACGTCAATGGCGACGGGGAGCTTGAATGGGATGAGTTCGCAGGGTCTAGTTCTTGCTTTCTTCCATGGAGCTCATGGCATCTTCGTTAGATATATCGTCGACGCCGGGATTGCCAAAGCGGAGGAGGCAATCAGCGCCCAAGCGTTGGCCAAATTGTACAGCCCGCTCGTCTTCAAAGGCAGCGCGATCAACACGATCCAGCCCGTGGTTGCGAATCACTCGTACATTGAACAGATCATCGTCCTCCAAGGACGGCAAGCGCTCGCTTACTTTGAACATGCCATGGATGTCGTCCACGTCTACTTGTTTGACGTCCACCGCGACGCAGAGCCGCGATTTGCCTCGGCCATTCGACTCCACACGGCGTACCAAGCGCATCAAGTTGGCCACGCCGCTAGGATTGACTTGACTCGATCCTAGATCTTGCACATCGAAGACATTCCAACACGGTCTGCGCTCGCCATCTCGTCCGTCTTGACGACAGGTTGCATCACGTTATGGGACGTCGCGAGGCTGTACAATCCCATCCCGCTCCATCGAATCGAGATGGCCGTGGGCCAAGAACGTCTTGCGTGGGTGCCCACGCACCAGCTGCTCATTGCGACAACGACCCAGTCGACGTATACCAACAAGCAAACGACGTACGTCGCTGCATTCGACATTGCAACGTTGAACCGTGTCCCTCTTGACGTCCCGACAAAGCACGTGATGTGCGTTTGCGTGCTCAAGCGGTCGACTCGGTCCGCTCTAGCCCTTGGCTCTCTCGACGGCACGATCACAATCCACGATGTCGCCAAGAAGAGTCATGCCGAGCCCGCCGTCGTCTTGGATGCTCATGAAAAAGGTAGAGTTCGTGCTTGCGGATGATCGAATCCACGTCTGTCGCAATGGTGTAGGCGTCAAGGCGTTGGTGTACTCGGTCAAGTTTCACTACTTGGCGAGCATTGGCCATTATTCCTTTGCCGAGGAGACGACGATGGAAGTGCTGGTCGTGCCGCCGCGTCTCGGCGATCGCTCATGGTGACTTGTAGATTTGGCACCTCGATGAATTGGACGCAGGGCACTTGGATCAAACTCTATGTGGTCATCACGCAGCCGTACACTCTCCCTTGAACTCCTTGCTTAGCTTGTCTTTCCTAGTTGTGTGCGATCACGGCCGTGGACACGGAGAGTCATCTCGTCTCGTCGGACGAATCCGGCACGTTTCGCGTCTGGGCGACCACAAACTGGTCGTGCCTTCAGGTATAGCTCCATCCTCAATGTCCATCCAAAGAGCGCTAGGTGTTCCACACGACACATGTCAATGTCCTTCGAACGCAACTCGTGTGGCCCGCGACGGCCCAAACGGATGCGTTGCTCCTCGGCGCTGGGAAAACCATCGAGTTCCACGACTACACGCTCGCTCGAGAGCGGGAAGATTTTGTCTTTTTGGATTTCAACGCGACGTTCCATGTTGTTGTCGGCGTCACATGTACTCGCGATCCTTTTGTGTGGCTGTCGTTTGATGTTGCGGTAGATCGGCGGCTTATTCTATGGGACGTCGTCTCGGGGAATGTCAAGAAGACGTACGACTTGCCGATGAAATGCCATGGCGAGCAAAAGAGCGTCACAGCCGTGTGCTTGGACGACCGCGAGCGCAAACTCATCGTTGGCGACGACAGTGGCCATCTCCTCGTCGTGAATCTCATCAACGGCAACGTCATGAAGGAATTGGATCCACACGATCAAGCCGTACGTCCATGCCACATTCGCGTCATGGCTTATGCAAGTCGCGATAGATCACATCCCTCGTCTACGTGGCGTCGGCGAAATGCGTCATTTCCACCGCGATGGACTCGACGCTCCATGTTTGCGATGAAAACAGCGCGCAGGGATATTACGTTCCGTACGCTGGTGCGCCGCTGTCGGTGTTGCTACGCTCGCTTCGGTTTGTCAAACCACAGCCGTCCCGCCGTCAAACAGTGAGAAGCTCTTCGTCATGTCGAGGAATTTTCCATGGATGACATGCGTAGATCGCGGCCGTGCCAAGTCTGCCGAATGTTGAGATTGATCTAACGTCGAGCGTTGCCAGCAACGCGTGGGGGCTCTTTGCCACAGTCACGACTGTGACGGGAGCTGTCGTCGTGCGTCAACTCCAGACGAAAGCTGCTTTAATGCTATGGCGTAGGAGAACCATATTCACGTGTGGGATTTCCACACGGCGGCGCTCGTCGGGACTTGTATCGCGCCAGATCCGACGATTGAAATCCACTGCGTCGCCTTCTTGGACACGTTTAGAGGTCTCGTGGCTGGATTAAGCTCTGGCGATGTGTTTGTCTGGTCATTGCAATCTCCATTCCGGTACGACTCGAATCCTCTTGAGCCTTCAATGACTTGGATTAGATGCGTCTTCCATCTACAGCAGCCTTCCAAGGCAGCTATCACGACGATATTGGTCGGTTCTCGACAGGCAAGTGCCGCGCGAGCATTCAATGCCGACATGAACTTGTCGTAGACTGAGGAAGCGCCTGGGATGTTTATCTTTGCAGGGGACGAAGGTGGTCGCATCTCGCGGTGGACATTGAGCCATCAAACTTGTATCTCTGTTGGTCTTGAAGACACCTCTGCCGAATTTCCTGCCGACCAAGATGCGTCTCCAGAGCAAGAAACGTCGCGGCATACGCACTCGAATATCGCATGGGATGCCCTGGCCAAGTCTGTGCGGTCGGCCAAGCTTGGTAACGCGACGACACCGCCTGAAGCAGTGACGTCGGATCTCTGCTGGCATCTCGACGGCGCGATTTCAAGACTGGCCAAGGTTGAGTGCACGGCGACAGTGTGGTCACTTCTGACGAGCATCACGACGGGAAAGATCTTTGCATGGAGCGTCGACGGTGAAGCCCAAGGCACGCTGGACTACTTTGCAACGCGGCGGCATCCAGGCACGTCTCCATTTTGCATCGTCTCTGGCTTACAACGTTCTTTCTAGTGCATGAGCCGTGGCGAGTGCCAGTGGACGCAACGCGGCGACAGCAACGGCAAGCAGAACAAGCCAAGGCATTGCTTCGTCATGTTCGCACTGTCGACGCAACGCGCAAACCCAATCAGGTCAAGACGGACAATCAAGCGCAACGAGCTCCACGGAGCACATCAGCGAGGCCATCGTCCATCAACACACCGCGGACAAGCAGCCGCTACGACACATTGGCGCAACTTGCGGCCAAGAAAGCCAAAGAAAGAGAAGATGCCACCTTGACCGATGCACCTCTGGGTATGCACGGGATGGTAGATGGAAGACTGACTTGCAAGTAGATGTTGTGCTGCATGAGATTGGAAAATTGAGTCAAGTGACGCATGGACAGCCTGGCGTCATGCGAAAGAAGCGGACGATCAAGACGGTCGAAGGCATTCTCGAGAAATCCGCGTCGATGCCAACGTTGCATTCCCAGCACAACGACGACCACACCAAGCAGGTCGCAAATGCAGCCAAGCATGCTGGGCGACGCCCCGACAAGCAAAAGCTCTGGATGCTGCCACCGCTCGTCGACATGCGCCAAGAAACAAACGTGCAGCCACGAACCAAAGGACCAACGGCGTCGACGTCGCAATCCGTGTTGAGTTACCACATGAAACTGGCTCATGCCTGGCAACAATGACGAGCAACATCTATTGAATCACTGCGTTCTTGGACCAGTAGGCCACAGCCGCTGCATATTGGTCTCGGTCGAGGGAAACGCCAGAGCCGCCTTGGTCTTTGCCCAATGCGTTTCGCATCATCGTGATGGGGTTCATAGGAAGTTCATGCGGGACATCTTGCGCCTTGACCGAGATGATTCCCCAAGGCACGTCGGCGTTCACAGTGTCAGGGGCATGTCCAGTAGCTTGTGTTTCCGCATTGATTTGTTCGCGGCTGTAGAGAATCACATCGAGGTACTTGGCAACACCAGGCGTCACTTTGTCGGCGGGGAACCATCGGACCAACCTAAACGTTCAAAAGTCAGAAGTCTCAACGAGTTGTCAAGATGTACACAGGGAGTTCTGTTGGAACGCGCGCGACGTAATCGCTCTGTAGTAAATGTGCATTGGATTCTGTGATTGTCGCTGAGCTCAGCCGTGCGTTGACGAAATTGGGCACAAACAAGTGCTTGCAAAATGGGGCATATCTGCGCAAGAGCCTTAGATATATACATCGCGACAAGCTCTTCTACGCACCCGTCGACGAGCTCGCATTGCTTTGTTTCAAAGAGTTCGTTGATTTTCGCTTCGAATGCAGCCTTGTCATATTGCAATTGCGTGCCTTTGTAGTTGGGATCGTCGAATTGACGCAAGCAAAACGCATCTACACAAGATGAAGACGTCACCTCCACCGCGGCACGTCAACGCAAGGACTGACGTACCTAAGGCAAACTGCTTGACCATCCTTGGCAACAAAATGTCAAAATGGAACCTTGACAGCGGAAAAGGGTCACTTTGACACAAAAATGTCATTTAAATTAATTTGTGTCATTTTGAAAAATATCAGTAAATGATACTAAAACTGAGATACAATATTGTAACCACGCGTTTGATGTGGCGCAGACGATCACTAAGGGCGACCCGTGTTTGAGAATTGATGTACCCCCTCGATGATGCCCCACGGCTTGAGAGAAGAAGTTTATTAGCCATGATCGGGTTTGCCACAGGTATGCCGAGCAATACATATGCATGTTGAGAGTGGAGTTTGATGAAAGGTCTACTAGGACCATAAAGAGTGACAGGGCAACCAATCGAGAATGGGTGGAGCAAGTCGTAGATGTGAGCTCTTGAGAGCAGAAGTGTCATAGGTTTTTCTTGCTTTCGCGAAGCCCACTGGACGGACTGGCACTAAGATCACTTTCGAACATATTGTGTCCCCAAATGACGAATCCCATTCTAACACAAAAACCTGTAATTCCAAAGCTCGTTGTTGGTCTAACTATCTTCATATAGACTCTACGACCTCTCCTAGGATGGTATGTGCCTTCGTCATTGCTTGTGCTTTATCGACCTCATCATGACAACAAGTTGAAGGTTGTTTCAAGCCATGAAGTGTGCGGTCTAATTTTAGAGATGTAACTGCTGAAACCGATATCTCTCCCTTGATTGGCTAAAATAATATATTTATCAACCAATTAAATGATTCAAAGTGTTCACAAGAGAGAGGCATTACTGTTCACAGAAGAGAGGATATGAGTGGTTGGACCAACAGGAAGAGCGCGAAGAAAGACGACTGGTTAAGATCCATTCTCGAATTGTCATGGTGAAGCGGAAGAAGCATGACAAGGACAAGTACTACAACTTGGCCCGGCAGCAAGGGTATCGCGCCCGTTCTGCCTTCAAGTTGATCCAGATCAACAAGAAGTATGACTTTCTCTCCAAGGCGAAAGTATGTATCGATCTTTGTGCTGCGCCAGGTGGTTGGTGTCAAGTTGCGGCAAAATACATGCCTGCCTCGTCGATTATTCTCGGGATAGATCTTCTACCGATTCGACCGATTCGAGGTGTGAAAACATACGAATGCGATATTACAACTGCACGCTGTCGCCAAATTATCAAACAAGAAATGCAAAGCTGGTCAGCCGATGTTGTACTCTGTGATGGTGCTCCCAACGTTGGGTCAGAATACTCGAAGGACGCTTATGTGCAAAACGAATTGGCATTGGTTGCCCTCAAGCTTGCTGTTGATGTGATGGGCAAAGGTGCGACGTTTGTCTCCAAGGTCTTTCGTTCGCAAGATTACAACTCCCTCTTGTGGGTGTTCAAGCAATTGTTCAAGAAAGTCAGTGCCACAAAGCCATTGTCTTCTCGTAACGAATCTGCCGAAATTTTCGTCGTCTGCGAAGACTATTTGGCACCACACAGTATCGACCCCAAGCTCCTCGATCCTGAGCATGTATTTGCTCAACTCGAAAAGGACAAGGACACTGGCTTGACAATTTTCCATCCAAAATACGGACAACAAAAGCGTCATCGTGAAGGTGCGTTGCATGTCTACATGAATCGTCTTCATTATCTAGAGTCTCTGGCTATCGTACTACTCAATCGATACGCCAGCGCTACTTGAAGCCAAAAGTAAAATCAAGCGGCAGGACTACCTTGTCTCCTCTACAAGGCTAGTTTTGTCGAGAACTATGACATTTCTTCATGCCACAGCTTTCGATTTCAAATACTGACTCCCGTTTTCTTAGGTTACGACGATTCCTTGGGTCTTACTCTTACTCGCATCCTGACCGTTGGAGACTTCATTTCTACCATGGATCCCATTCGTATGTTGACAGACGCAACTTCGATCAAGTTTGGACCCGATGACGACATGTTCAAAGACCACGCTGCTACAACTGCCGAAATCAAATCGTGTTTGGAAGATCTCAAGGTATGGTTGCTTTCTTGTCTGTATGTTGCATGGTGGATGAGAATTGATGATCTAATTCCCCTCGTGAACGATCCTCTGTTGTCTTGGCGCCCGATTAATTTTGGGAAAACCCACCAGGAGCCAGTGTGATTACTGCACGATCAACGCACACCGGTGCTGTCTGATCTCATCCATTGCATTCTAGTTCCTCTTTTCTTATGTCATTTGCTTATTCTAACTGATAGGTTTTGGGCAAAGGCGACTTCAAGAATTTGTTGAAATGGCGAACCAAGATGCAAGTGTACCGGGACGAACTGTTGAAGGCGGATGCCCCGGAGGAAGAAGACACTGAAATTGTTCCAGCACCTGCACCAAAGGAAATGACTGAGGAAGAAAAGAACGCTGCCGTGCGTGAAGAACTCGCACAGTTGCGAGCGAATGTCCTCGCAAAGAAGAAGCGTGAAAAGAAGAAGGTAAGCACGAGTTGCATTTGCGTGTGTGTGCATGGATTTGGAGTCATCCCAGTGGCCGCTGTCATCTGTAGACAGTGCGTGGACTAACCCTCCCGCCCCCGTAAAGCTCCTAGATCGACTAGGTGTTTGGAGAAGTAGTTACAGGTCTTAGCCTGTGACGATTTCTTCGAGTGTCTTACATATTTTTGTGTATTCGTTGCTGTATCCAAAAGTCCGTGTTGCTTCGACATCGCTTGTCTCCATCAACATCGATATGGTCTTTGAACGGACCGACTATTGAAAACAGCTAGAACAACTCGATCCTTCAGCTGTATCCCTCTCCCTCACAGTGAGAGTGCGGTACCGTTTGTGGCTCATACATTTTTTCTGACAATGAATTAATGGACGCGAGACTGATGTTGTTGAATGATAGGAGCGCGAAAAGAAAGCAAAAGAACGAGTCCGTGCTGCTATGGGAATGAATGAAGCTGGCATTGAACTCACAGACGACGGTCAAGCCTTCAGTCTCAAGAAAATTGGTGTGAAGAATGTAGCCGATTTGGACGACGGCGCCTATGTTTCACCTACTGAAGACAGCGACGATGAAATTGTTGCCCCTGTCTTCGACGAAGACGATGACGATGATGAGGATGACGACAAAGCTTATGACGCATTGTTGGAATCTCAAATGGACAAATTGTACGACGACTACATTTCGCGCAAGGGCGATGGTGAGAAGACCAAGAAGGCTGTTAAGCGCTCTAAGATTGCCAAACGAGCTCTTGCTGGTCAAGCTTTGGTTGAAGATCACGCCATATATGATGGTGATCAAGAAGCTTACCAAAAGATGATCAACCCTGAGGAGGTACGATGCGTTGCTATTGCACATTTCCCCATGACGTGTTATCTGTTCCGAGTCCTTCCGTACTCTTGTTCAGTTGTCAAAACATGGGCAGAACAACCTTGACTTCTTCATGTCTGACCCTTTGTGCTCTTGGTTGCACATCGGGTCCTACTGAAGTCTGACATTTTTGCCTCTGACTGTGAACCGTGTGTTGATTGTATCTGTGTAGAGCTCTGATGAAAGCGACGAAGAGCCCAGCAATCCTTTGGTTGTATCACTCAAGCGTCCCCAACGCCCCAGTGTTGTCGCCTCTCGTTGGTTTTCCGGCAACAAGTTGTTTGACGATGTCAAGGACGATCTTCCCCAAGTTATTGTTGACAAAGACGGCGATGCATTGCCTGCCATGCCTATGACTGACAAACAGAAGCGTCACTTGAAGCGCAAGGAAGCAATCGAACGTAACGAACGTCGTGCTGCTAAGAAGCAACGCAAGGAAGATGAAGAATTGGCCAAGCTTGCCTCTGACGATGAGGATGGATTCTTGGACGAAGAGGCTCCTGTCGAAGACTCCAAGAAGCCACTCACTGCCCAACAAATGCAACGCAAGCAAGAAAAGGAAGCTTTGATCAAAGCCGGCATGGGCGCCTCTGTGAACTCGTCGTCCACTTTGTCGGCTAGTAGCACATTCGAAGTCGTCAAGGCCGATGATGAACTCCCCGTTGTGGACAGTCGTGAGTATGACAGTGACCACGAAGACTATGACGAGGAAGACAAAGCTCGCACTATGGCTATCGCTACTATGATGCTTAAGAAGCACAAGGCCAAGGAAATTGTGGACGACTCGTACAACAGATATGCCTGGAACGACCCTTCGGACTTGCCAGATTGGTTTGTGGATGACGAAGAACGCCATTACCGTCCTCAGCTCCAAGTGCCCAAGCACTTGATGGACCAAATGAAGGAGAAATTCATGGACATTGCAACGAAACCAGTCAAGAAAGTGGCTGAAGCTCGTGCTCGCAAGCGTCGTCAAATGATGAAGAAGGTCAAGGCTGCCAAGAAGAAGGCCAACGACATTGCCAACTTGCCCGACATGTCGACTCGTGAAAAGCTCAAGGCGATCGACAAGGCCATGAAATCGGCCAAGGTGAAGAAGGAAAGCAAGCTCTACGTTGTGTCTCGCCGTGGTCGATCTGCTGCCAACTCGAAGGGCTACAAGAAGGGCGACAAGGGCGCGGTCAAGGTCGTGGACCCTCGTATGAAGAAAGACAAGCGCAATGCCGAAAAGCGCGACAAGAGGAAGAAACGAAGATAGACGTCGGTCTTCCAAGTACGATAGAGATGAGGCTTTACTTAATTTATTTCCCTCGGTGGCATTCCAACCAGACTTTCATTTACAAATCAAAGAGATTCCGACATCCACAATCCGTCGCCGCCTGTCTTGGAAGGTTGCTCTCACCACATGCCTGTCTCTACGGCGACGTGTATTCGTCGACGTCATTGTTTGGATGGCCGCACGCATGTTTGATGCAGGCAGCTTGGAAGTTTGGGTCTCACAGTCATGTTGGCATAATAACCCATGGATCGAAAAAGCAGACAATGAGGTGGATGGGAACTTATTCGTGTCCAAGTGACACTGAGATCTGGCCTCGGCTCAGAACGCGTTGGTTGCTCTCGCCTCGTCTGCGAATGGACAATTGGCAGCGCGACGGCCATTCATTGTCGGCAGGTTGTTGGATGGCTTGGCAATGAGTGACGCGTGTGAGTGTTGTGTGCAATGGAACCCAGTGAAAAGGACGGTATTCCGATGCAGACAGACTAGCATTACCAAGGCATTCAGAGAGGAAGAACGTCAGCTAATACTTGGCGACGAAGATCGCAGCATGGATGGCTCTCACTTTGGCATCTCTTTCATGAGAGTCATCCATCGTCGTAGCGTGTGGTGTTCCAGCAGGGTATGCATGCGGCCACTCCGTGTGGTGAAAGAGAGTGGACAAGAGAGTGGCTAGTACGAGTCTCATTTGACTCCGCTTAATTATATGAGACATTGAAGTGTTTGAGAGTTAAACGGAGAGAGTGGCCATGGGAGTGGTTTACGACTGGCTCTTCACGGATTGCGAAAGACAGCAGCTGGCTATTGTTTTCCAAGACGCAGATCGAGTCCGTGAGCGGCCAGCGTTGTGACTCATGAGCTCGGCCGTCGCTTGGGTCGACGACAAGTACATCGTCGACAGCACGCGGTCCAGCGACGATGACTGTGCTGTCCATATAGCTGGTCAAAGTTTCGCCAGCGACAGTGGCTTTTCATTCCTCCAGACGTTCGACAAGTCAAAAGCGACGGACGATCACTCGTCATGGACCGCAAGATGCTGTCGCGTGTATTCACCAATGCGAATGATCACTGTCTGCGTGATTGTCCTGGCGGCGTGCTGCGCTGCAGTCTTTCTTGGATTTGTCCTCCAGAACGAAGTCAAATCGCCGTCCGTGCCAGGCGTCCTCGAACCCAAAGCCTGGGATATATTCGTCTACAGTCTGCCCAACTCGTGCCGCGTCTTGTCCATCTTGGGCGTTGCGATCGTCTTGCTCAGCTACGTCCTGACGCCATCGTTTCGCTTCAATACGATGCCATTGATCATCCCGCTCCTCCTCTCGCAGCTCGGCTACGCTGCATCCCGACTCATTATCACCGTGGCGCCCATCATTTCGTATTACCTCAATGAGAAGAAAGGATCCACGCTACCGACGTCGGCGCCTGGCGCAGTCCTTGCGAACAACTGCCACGTGGGCGTAGGAACGACGTCATACTGTGGCATCCCCAGCAGCATCCTCAGCACGACGTTCAACTTGAGCCAGATCGCCTTCACGGTCGCCATCTCGTTTCGCCTCCTCCAGTCTGTCGGCGCCCCCGTCGAGTCGCTCTGTGATACACGCAAGATGGACCAGAAGATGACATGGTGGACGATTTCCATCGCATTGACGTCAACGATCGCCGCGACGACCATCACGCTCGTGACGGCCCCGACCAAACCACCTTGCGTGTACAACCCGACGATTTGCACAAGTGCGGAAACGGAGCTCCTCAACACAGTGATCGCGCCCGCCGCTGGCCTTGCGACTGTCATGTTCATCTACTTTCGCATTCGGAGTAAGATCCAAGGCCTCTACCCTCGCCGAGCGCGGCGGACGTTCAAATCCGTCGCGACGCACTACATCATTGTCTTTGTCGTCACGTGGGGGATCTCCATCTTCCTCTACGTCCTCTTGACGGCCCTCCATGAGCTTCCAGACATCAACGCCCAAGTCATCCAAGTGTGGGCCAACTTGACGCTCGACGAGCAAGCGCGGGAGAAGAACAAAGTGGAGAGCATGCTCTTGACGTTCGTGCCGTACGATCTCCAGGGCTTTCTCACGAGTGTCGTTGCGATCTGGTCGTTCTTTCGACTGCGGACACGCTTCGACTTGGGTTTGAGTCTCAAAGCGATCAATCCCGCGTCCGTCGCGTTCGACCATCCGTTGGATATCCTCGGCCAAGGCACATTTGCCGTCGTCGTCAAGGCGACGTGGTTCCCCGCGCGTCAGGTCGAAACGTGCGCGCCATGCTGCTTTAAAATGCGCAGCGACCGCGGTCTCCGTGTCGCGGTCAAGATGTTCAAACTCGAGCGGAGTTCCAAAGCGCATTTGAACGGCATCCAGGAAGAAGCGTACCTTGCGTCCAAGCTCGTCCATCCCAACATCATGGCGACGTATGGCTGCTACACCGTCGGCACGTCGCTCTACCTCGTGTGTGAATACTTGGGCGGCGGCACGCTCCAAGATGTCCTCGACACGTCGTCGCCGCTGCCATACGAGCAAGCGTTGCTCTACGCCCTTCAGATTGCGTCCGGCATGGAATTCCTCCATGGCCTCGCGGTGCCCGTCGTCCATCGGTAGGAAACGCCGCCGCGATGGAGCGCTGCTCAACATGTTTTGTAGGGACTTGAAGCCGCTCAACTGCTGCTTTGACCAGACGCGGAGCACGCTCAAGCTCGTCGACTTTGGTCTCTCTCGTTTGTTTCGCTCCGAGACCGATCCCACCGCGACGGAGCGCCGCTCGTTCTTGCCATTCTTGAGCAGCGCGGGGTCTCGCTTCTCGCGCATGGCCGTGTCGGACGATCCGTGCATCTCGCTGCTCATGACGTCTCGCGTCGGCACGGTGTGCTGGGCGGCGCCGGAAGTCTTGTCGGACGAAGACCAAACTCGCTACAGTCTCAAGGTTGACGTGTACAGCTTTGGCATCATTTGCTGGCAGCTTATCACTGGGAAGCAGCCCTTTAGCGACATTCCCGGCAGTGTCCTCGCGGTTGAAGAAGCCGTCTTGGAAGGCACGCGGCCGCCGATTCCAGACGACTGCCCGGTTCACTTTGCCAAACTCATGCGCCGCGCGTGGCATCCCAAGCCGGACCGCCGCCCGTCGTTCCGCGACATCGTCTCGGTGCTCCACGCGGAGCTAGAGCTGCTGCGCATGTACGGCACGGCGCGGCGCGAGAATGCCTTCGACATGACGACGTAGCTGCCTTCCTTATTTATCCTCGTTTCCCCCTTATTTAACTTGAAATGTGTCATGTCGTGGTCACTTTACGTATAAAATAACAACTTTACGTAAAATTTTGCAAAGTAAATTTTACTTTCAGTTTACGTAAACTGTGTGGTACTGTAAAGTGTTACTTGACGTAAAGTGACAATCCATCATGTGACCCAAAATTATTCGCATCATGTTGCGTTGGAGGCCATTTTCTATTCTTAGTTGATGAAGCCGAGCGACGACCAAGACGACGACGAGGACGACTTGCTCTGGGGAGACGAAGACGTGACGCTCCGTGGGTGGTGCGAGCCGCAGCAGCTCCACGATAAGCTGGATGAGCTCACCGTGGACTGGTCTCGCCCTGTCATTCTCGTCAACAAGGAGGCAGAAGCGCGTCGGGAAAAGCCTCAACGACACGTTGAGAAGAAGAAGAGCGTCAAGCATCCAGTCGTAAGACCGCAGCGACGGCCGCGGCAGGCGATCAAGCAAGCGCCGCTCAGGCCCGTTGAGCTTGAAGCCCCCGAGGCTCCACGGAGGGCTAGCTCGCCACTGCTGCAAACGCTCCACGCCAAAGCATCCCCACTGCGATTGTGCACGCTGCCGCCCTCGGTGATGCTTGAAATCGACAAGCAACAGCTCTCTACTGCTGCCAAACTTGGGCCACGGATCAACGACGCCGACATGTACGCGCAGCAGATCCATTACTCCAACTACATTGTTCAAACCCGCATAAAGAAAGGGTTGAGCTACCAAGCGTCGTCGTCCGACGCGCCGCTGCATGGTTCCATCGAGCAGGATAAAGTCCACAAAGCGCTTCTCCGACACAAATCGAAACCGCGCCGACTCGTCGAGCTCCAGCAGCTTGAGCGCGCGCTGCTCGCCCGCGAGACGCGCAAGGTGGACATTGAGCGACAGCTTCGTTTCAACCCCATGTTCGAGTCGTCTCTGCCGCCGCCACCACCGCCATGCGAGTCCACACCGTCGACGAAATTTGACGCACTGGTCAAAGGCCGAGCCCAACCGCGGCGGAGTGTGAGCACACCGAGCCTCCATGCGCCGCCAAGACTCGCCGTGGCTCTCCAACGCATCCAAGACAATCTAACGCCTCCTTAAACGAATGTTCCAGTCTCAAGTGACTCAATCCACGCAGTCGTCATCATTGATGGAGGCCGCCAACCTCCGTGACTTACGCTCGGGAGCTCCATCGTTTTTTAGAAATCGTTCATTCGTTCAGGTCGTTTTCAAGTCGATCGTCTGTTCGTTGAAAGAATTCATCGCGATCTTCCAGCTATTTTGAGCGGCATATTGCTTCAATTTTATTTTATGAAAGGAAATACCCATATATTTTAATAAATTTTCCTTGTAAACTATTTTGACCGAGTTAGATGGACTATATTGACGTATATGCGGCTAAAAATAGATCGTAACGGCTGACGCACATGCCAGGTGAGCTGCATGGAGCATGGTCAGATTTGATTCCAAGACGAGTTTGCAATCTTCATGCCCGTGTCTGTGCACATTGCCGACTCCTCGCAGACGTCGCGAGAGCGTGAGGAGAACCAAGCCGAAGCGACCGCGGAAGAACTCCTCGAGTTGGAACTCTCCCACCAGCGCAATGTCTTGGCCGTTGGGAGCCTCGACGATGCGATCTTGACGGAAGGAGACGATCTCCTGGACGTCGAGGAGTCGTCGGCGATCCTTGCATCTCTTCTAGCGCGTGAGGAGAACCAGCATTGCGCCGACTGCCACGCGCTCCATCCAAAGTTCGTCCTACAATACAAAAACCATGGCGATCTCAAAGATATGGTTGTAGATGGGCGACGATTACCCACGGCGGCTTCATCTGCACACAATGCGCGGGCGTCCATCGGTCTCTCGGCGTCCATATTTCATTTGTACAGAGCTGCACACTCGATAAGTGGACGCGGTCGCAACTCGCAGCGCTCGAAGGCAACACCAAGCTGAACGACCATCTTGAATTCTCCGTCCCCGAAACGACACTCAAGCCCAACGCCGAGTCTGGCCGCGACGACCGCGCTGCGTTCATCCATGCCAAATACGTCAACCAGGCCTTTCGCATGGGCCCAAACAAACGCCGCCAAGAAGCGATCCTGACGCCGTTGAGTGCGCCAACCCCGACGGCACCACGACGTACGTAGCCTTGCCATCGTCTTGCACTTCAACGGGTCAATGTAGAGGCGTCCGTCTCCTCGCATGGCTCGTGCGGCATGGTCGAATACGTTGGCATCCTCACGATCGAGCTCATTGAAGGCGCCAAGCTTGCCGCCATGGACGTGAATGGCAGCTCCGATCCGTACGTGTCGTTCCGCCTCGGCGAGCAAGTCATCTCGAGCCACGCTGTCAAGCATTCGCTCAATCCAGTATGGAACGAGACGCTGCGGCTGTCATGGGATGGCGTCTCGCCGCTCATTGTCCAAGTCTACAGCTACAACAAACTCCAACCCGATCGCAAAATGGGCATGGCGACGATTGACGCCGACCGATTGATGCATCTCGACAAGACACTCAACGTCTGGCTGCTGACCACGATGCCGCGCGAATGGCCGCAGAACTTTGGCGATCACATGGTCGCAGCGGGAGAAGGGTACGTCGTCACCTTGCGAGAAAAAAAGAGTTGAGAGAATGGCGGGTGTAGACTCACGAAAGGCGTCGTCACGGGCTTGACGGGCCTTGTCATGGATCCAATTCGCGGCGCCAAGCGCAACGGATGGGGTGGATTTGCCAAAGGCGTTGGGCTCGGCATGGCAGGAGCCGTCGTGCGGCCGATCCAAGGCCTCGGCGCCATGATGAAGCAGACGGCGCTTGGCGTGCTGGGGAAGAAAGGACGTGAGCGCGTCTGGAAGAGGAGCGACAGTGAAGTGGACGCCGGCTCGATTCATGTGAAATTAACCTTACAGACCTTTTAACAAGTCTCTCCAACGTACGCATTGATCTACACAACACAAGCATGAGTCGACGACGACGATGACGATGGAGAGGAGTCGTCGTACCGTAGCCATCCGCGTGTGCTTCCAACGCGTCAATCTGTTCGCGAACGAGCGCTTCAAACGGCCGGCGGTCTGGCGCGGCGGCAACCACCGTGTGCATGCCGCGCAGCCAGTGCAGTTCCTGGACATTTCTTGTCGAGTCTTTCAATTGCAAGTAGATGCCGACAAGCAGCGCGGGGGGAAACTGCAGATCGAGGAAGATCTTGGCCACCCACGAATGTTCCTCGAGGCGAGAGGCGACTTGAAGGTAGTAATAGTCGACTGTCTCGAGCGTCGAGACGAGCATTTCGAGCGGAAAGACAAAGTCGGCGCCAGCGTGGAGCAACGACGTGCCCATCTGGAGCACGTACGTCTTCAATGGCGTCACCCATGCGCCATCTTCAAAGGTTGTCTCGGTTGGAACGACCAGTCCTGCCTGATTGTGCTGCTCCCGCAGCCACGACGCGGCGGGTTCTTGGCTCGCGGACGGCACAAAGCCAAAGATGAGTTGCTTCCACAGCGTGGCGATCAACTGCGGCTCCTACAAGCACCGTCGATGAGGCGAGGCAAGGCCATAGAGCTCCGTACGTTGGTGCGGCAGGCGTGGAGGATGCGCAGGCACTCGGTGTAGAGGCCAAAGGGCATCGCAAACTCGTTGAAGAGCGTCGACATGTTGAGAATCGACGAGCGGAGCTGGTTCAGCTTGTCTTGTGGAAGTTTTTCATGGCGCAACGCGTCGTAGATGCGCGTCTAGAGCATGGTGTGAGTCGCGTCATTGCAATGGAGGACAAACCTGCATTTGAAACACATCCAGCGCATCTTGTATGTCTTGAACGTGCTGTGGTTGTGCCGCCGATGCTTGGACGCAAGCGAGTGCCCGTGCGACTAATGCGGCGCGCTCTCCGATCGTCAATGACGATGGGATTTCATGGGCGCGGGTCCAGAGGACATCCGCCGCGTCGTCAAAGTCGCGGTGGTGGATGCACAAGCGAACATACCACTCGGCATCGTGTTTGTGCAAGTACGACTTGATTGTCGGCGTCCATGGACAGTCCTGGAGCGCGGATTTGTCGGGCAGCCACTTGAGAACGGCTAGCTGAAACACGCCGTCGGTACCTTCCATGACAAAGCGGACAACCGCTCGCTGGGCATCGGGTGTGGCGGCAATCTCCAAGAGCGGGGCAAAGCATGCGTCCTTCTCGGCAAGCGGGAAGAGCGCCGCGGCGGCTGCCGTGAGCGCAACCGCGCCGTAGTAGTAGGAAGCGGCAATGTATTCTTTCACGACATGGCGGACGAGCTGGATCGTCGGCTTGGTGGCCGGCCACACGCCAGTGGCGATGCGGAATTGGGCGAGCGACTCTTCCAGCAGCTTGTCGCGACTAGACAACGTCGCCGCGGCCTACAAATGTCTTTGGAAAAACGCTAGCGACGCCAACTTACCTTGGCCGACGAAACAGTTTGCAAGCCCTGGAAGGGAGCTGCTTCCCACACTGTGAAGAAGGATTCGCAATTCGCCAAGAGCACGCCGACGATTGCGGGGGACGCCTTGGCGAGGTCTATGAGCATGGCGCGGAATTGTTTTGCGCCGTCGTCCGTCCCGACAACTTCGTAGAAACAAGGGACGGGCGTCGTCGCGTCTTTCTTTGTGAGCTGCGTCCATCCAAAGAGAGCGTCGACGCAGCTTCCAAGGAGCGCGTGAAAGTCTCGCAGCGGCGCGTGCTGCTGTTGGAGATGGGGAATGTCCGTGTGAAGCGCGACGGCGTATGGCGTCACGTGCTCGAGGAGTTGCTTGACGGCTTTGAGTTTGTGGTACGTCGCCGACACTTGATCGTGGGCAGGCGCTCGGACAGCCACGTTCCAAACGGGGGCGACAACATGCGCGATAAAGAGCGCCAAGCCATTCGTCGTCGATTCCATGTCGAGCTCGCACAGAGCATGCGCCGCCGCTGGATTATGTGGAAGGCCAAAGAGCATCGCAGCGACACCAGTGCTTCCATACCAGTCGATGAGAGGCTGCAGCGATTGTTGAGACCGGAGGCGCGCGTCGAGATGGTCAATCGGACGGCGTTGAGTCCACGTCTGCATGCCGCCAGTCGAAATCGATCGGAATTCCTGGGCGGGAGTGTTGAATTGAGCGCCGAAATGACCAAGTCGCTGCAAAAAGTCGAGCGCGTTGGCCTTCGTAGCGCCGTCAATCGATCGCTTGATGCCGTTCGACGCTGGGTTGAGCTGTGGGGGCGGTGATGGCGGCTGGACGGCCACAAGGGCTTGGAGCGAGCCAAAGAGCGGCAACGTCGAGAGGGTTTCGACAAAGCGCAAAGGCGGCTGCGAGGCATCGTTTGCAAGAGCAACGAGCTGTTGGTTGGCTTGGGCAAGGAGGCAAACGTCATGGCGAGCAACCAACGCAACAAACGACGACGCAGAGAGCGCGGATGGCAATGCACGAAGACTCATCGCTCGAATCGACTGAGGGCCTTCGGAGGAGGTAATAAGCGCCAGGTAGAGCCGTTGGCCCGTGGAGGTGAGGGCAATGGAGTGCGCCGATGAAGACGTCTTGGGCAGTGGCGACACGGCGACAACAGACGAGAGGGAGCCACCGAATGACTTGGCCAAGTCCGAGAGAGAGACCGTCGCGACGTGGGAAATATCACGACGGACATGGAAAAGACTCAGGTGGTTCGATTCATGCACGCCGTAGACGAGCTGGCGGGGAGCATCCACAACGAGGGAGATCAACGAGGACGGCTGGGACGATGAAAAGAGCAAGTCGCGGACAACGCCGGGGAGATACGAAGCCCATGGAGATGAGAGCGCCGGTTGGACTTGTCGGAACTTTTTGGCGGTAGGATCCTTGGGTAGATGAGGGCTGTAAACATACTCGTAGAGAGCTCCATCCACGCCGCCGAGCAAGATCCGCCTCGAAGGAGTCGTGACGAGGGATGTGGATAGTTGAGAATCATCCAAAGGCGCTGTCATCTGCGTGTCGAGTACTTTCCACGGCCGCTCGGACGTCTTGTCAGCCACCAACGCGAACAAACGCACGTCGCATTCGGTCAAAAGGACCAAGAGGTACTTCACTTGGTCAGAAAAGAGTGTGCCTGGTAATGGAAGCACCAACGCCGCGCTCACTATGGGAGATGATACCACAGGGCACACCACGACGGCGTCTTTCTTTTGATAATCCCACATGACAAGCGTGGTCGAGTCTTGAACAGCCCAAGCGTGACGAATTTCGTCAAAGAGACCCATAGGCACCTGCTTGGACGCACGCTTCATGGATTCCAGTATCTGAGGTGGCCATGCTGTCAATTCCGTGGTCGCAACAACGTCAGGCCCCCATCTTGCTGTCGACGGGTCTTGAACATACGTCGTCTCAAGCGGTGACTTTGCAGCCGTTTCCAAGCGTGTAATCAAACTGGAGGCCTTTTCACGCTCACGGCTACGTTCTGCAGCTTTCTCCAGTTCCTTGAGCGCTCGCTGAACGCTCGAAGCCCGCATCTGCTGCGAAATCGGGCGTCCGTCCATGAGCTCTTGGCCACCGTGATGGGATTGGCTCTGCGTGTTGTAGGTTGAAAAAATATTTTCAAGAAAAAACTTTTTTCATCTTGTCCAACCCCTACACCCCTAAAGGCTACAGTGCATGATGAGCTGAGCTGTCGACGACGACAACAGTCCTTAAGAGCCACGGGCAATCAGCTAGACGGGAGCAGATGCAAGCTCCTTTTGGAAGATTGCAGAAAAAATACCTAATGCAAGCAAGGGCCTAAAGGGATAGAAATGGGCGGGATGTATTTACGATGGACAGCTAAGAGCTGTGAAATATTGCTCGACTTGATGCAGATCATTCACGAAGGTTCATTTCCATCGACAATTCGCCGTGCATGAAAACAAGCTTTATCGAGTGTAGGCAATGAAAGCAAGAAGGAAAGATTGAAACTAACAGTCTTGTTTTATCTTCTGCGATCTCTGGACCGACTGCGGCTACGACGAGATGGTCTGTCGTGTCTTTCACGGCTTCGGCTCTTTCGCCGTCCTGGACTTCTGCTACGTCGCCGGTCCGGGCTTCGCCTTGGACTTCGTCGACGTTCTGAGCTGTTGTTGCGCTTTGGCGAGGGAGATCGCTCACCGTCACTGTGCGATGCGTCGGTCCCATATATCGCGCTATAACTTGATTTTAATCGTGCGAGTGCAGCAGCTTCACGTTCCGCCTTGCTCAACTTCGCTTTCTGACGACGTTGTCCGAAATCATCATAGCCATCATCAGCAACTTCACGTCGCGCCGAGGCAACACGTTCCTGTCGTTCGTTGAAGCCACCTCCGGCACCATCGCGTTTTTCATCTGGACCAAGGCTCGACTTCGGTGCCTTGCAGATATTGCATTCGTTGCGTCGTTCCCAGTTCATATTGCCACATTTCCCACAGGCCCAGTCGCCAGGACCGAACAATCCTGTCTTCTTGTCACCAAACTGCTTCTTGGGAATATCCGTCCTCTTTGTGAAACAACGGTTGCACTCCATCCGCCGCGCAAAATTGATGTTTCCACAACCCTCCGTCGGGCAGATCCAGTCTCCATCGCCAGATCCAGGTCGACCTCCGCCAAACATGGAGCTGTCCACACACAAAAGCTCCCTTGGATGCTTGAACAGATACGATGGAGGGCGTATCCGGATAAAAAATATTATCCGAATTCTAGAAAGGCCTCGTTACAATTTATCAAATTTATGACACTTTCAGTAAAATTTCTGCGAAAGGTGTATCACGACCAACATTCCTGTGACAAAAGGTGTGAACTTTAATACAATTTGCACAGTAATTAGAAAGGTTTTCTACCCCTAACCCCAATATACACAATTTCAAGTATTTTTGATACACGTTTTGTCATTTTCCTTTTCTTTGCAACCAATCTAACCGGATATGTGTTCCTTTATCCGGATTCATGACCGAGAAGGACAACATCGTCGGCAAAAATTCCATATTCTCTGGCAGAACAACAGTAAAAGCAACTAGAGAACTTGGGACAAAGAAAGCAGGCTCCATACGTCCCCGTGGCTTCGTTTGTACGCAAGGGAGTAAAACAGTCTTGATGCAAAGTAGACATTAGAAGGCGGGAGATTGGACTGCAATCTCAAAGCCGATTGGACAACCATTTCTATAAATAGCATCATGAATCCACAGCATGGAGGGATTTGAGTCGCATGCGACCACCGCAGTCTGAGAGATGAGTGGCTTTTACTTGCGAATCAAGGCGGCTTTATAGCTCTCGTGAATGTGCATCGACGCTGGGATTATGACTTGAGTCGAGCCGATCTTGACCAAAAATAGTTTTTCCATTGGATGTAAACTGCTCGGTTCGTAATATTGTCAGTTTTGCTTTCACCGGCATGGCCAGAGTCGGCGCGGCATCACTTAACACGAGAGACTTGTATCGAAACAAGGTTGACAAACGGTCTTTGTGGAATGACAGTGTGCTTGCCTTCTGTTTCCAGGAAGAAGGCCTCGTCGTCGGGGTGGAGGGAGACTTACCTCACGAGGTCCTTGAAAAATCGAGCAAGTTGCTTGCGCTCTATGGTGGTCCTTGCGGCGTGTGGGAGATCACGTACATCGACTACGAGCGCAATGTGTTTTTCTGCCGTGTCGACCAGAGCGCAGTGAGGAGCGACGACTCAGCGCCATCGTATCCATGGGAACTCCATCCCGCTCGCGACGACAGTGACAATTGGCATTTGCAGCCAGCGAGCCAGCGAGAGGACAACGTCCGATGCGAGCTCTTGCCACCAATGATTGCGCACTGCCGCACGACGATCTTGAGCTTGTTTGGCATTGACACGGTGGGGCAAAAGTTCCAAGGCGACGTTCTCTTTGACATTTGTTTTCAAGACATCGCGACCATCCATGCCAAGCACGAGTGGGTCGAAGAGCTCGCCAAAATCATCCACATTGGTCCAGAGACGTTTGAATGCCTCAACGCTGTCTCGATCGACGGAGACGTCAGGTTTAAGACGTCCTGCGAGCGATCAAAGCGTCATCCAGACAGTCACTTGAACTATTGTATCGAGATGCGATTCAAAGGCTGCTTTGCCGAGGAGTTTGAGCTCAAAGACTTTCCATTCGACCAGCAACAGCTCACACTCTACCTCGCATCCAACCAACCGGTGTCCCATGTCGTGTTGAACTGCAACGATTCACATCCAAGTCGATTCCTCGCGCACAACTTCACCTTGGGCAATGTCTTTGATATCGTCACTGCTGAGCATGTCTTGTCCTACGTCGCGCTGAGCGATGCGACCGAGTCGATGAGTGGGTCGGTGTACAATTCGATCGACTTCTTCATCTACCTCGAGCGCAAGCCAGGGTTCTATGTCTCCAACGTCATGGCCCCCATCTCGATCCTGACGTACCTTGGGTTTCTATCCTTTGGGATTGAATCCTCTGGCGCGCGCATGGCAACGTCGAGTCGGCTCTCCATTTCAGTCACTCTGCTCCTCACAACGGTCGCGTTCAAATTTGCCACCGCCGGCGCGCTCCCCCAGATTTCGTACCTCACGTCACTCGATCGCTTTGTCACGTACACGTCGCTCTTCATGAGTTTGATTTCGATCGAAAATGCAGTCTTTCCATGGTGGTGCACGGATGCAAGTTGCTTTGATGACGAGATGACCGTCCTCTGGACGCTCATGGCCATTTTCACAGCTGGGATTTGCATCTCTGGAGTCGTCGTGCTACGGAAACTGCGCGACCGCAAAAAGGCGAATGCACTCCTCCTCAAGCAGCATGAACTCCGTCGTCTCGTGGCGAAAACCTACCCAAACAACAACTTCAAACGCCATGCCGAGATCTTTACCAAACTCCTCGTGAAAATGAACTTGCCGCCGATGCCGCCTTTGCTCAAGAAGCGCCATGTCAAACCCAAAGGCGAGGACCCGAACGCGCCAGACTGCCTTACGAGGGAGGCCACAAAGTCGATGGACGAGATTGAGCGTATACCATCTCACGACACTGCCGGGGAGGACTATTCCCAAATCGGCATTCGCAGGCAATTCTCCTTTCCTGCAGTTGACATGGATGCCCAAATGCGCGAGGCCGAAGTAACACAGGACGTTGACAGTCCTCGACTCATTCTGCACAACCACACGATCTCTGACAGCCAAACAAGTATTCGCAAGCTTAGCTCTATCCATCCACTCGAAATGGATGTCCAAAGACGCGACAGCGACAACCCAGTGGACATTGAGAGGTTGCAAGAAGAGGTTCAACAGATCGTGGGGCCTCCAGCAGTTGACGACGAACATCTCCTTTATAGTTTTCCTTGTCGCTCCGTACTGTGTACTAGTACTACTTGGCACGTGGCGCATCTTGCTTGAATATAGCTGTGGTCAACCCTCGCGCTTGTCTAGTGTGTTTTATCGGTGCTGCTTGGAGCATTTTCGCGATGAGCTTCGCTTCCGACATCATTGCGCTTTGGACTGACGGACGAATCTCACTGCTGGTTTAGAGTCCTCAATTTGCGACACGAATGCATCTCTCAGCTTGCAGACATGGCTACGTACGTGGACGACGACCGTCTGACAGTCAAGTTGCTCGTGTCGGACGTCTCCTCACGCACGACGTAAGAAATAGGCGTGAGATCTTGTCGCCTTTCTGCAGTCTTTAGCGAGTCATGAAAGATCAAGCAAGCTCCGCGTCCAACTGCTTAGTCTCCCCCTTCAAGTGAAGCAGCGCAAGAATACGTTCCATACTCCCACGGGCGCTCCTAGCATTGTTTCATTGATTGCATGGTGGAAAGCCAAGCCCGTGGATGCGGTGGCAGTCTTCCGACGTCTTCCATGACGAGGTCTAATTTTCATTTCCGTGGTAATCGGTGGGATTTGTTAAAGAAAAACTCTGATATTTAATAAAATCTTCTGATCAAAACTTTGTTTTCTTGAAGCGCGTCCAATCCTTTCCACTTCGCAAGCCAACAGACATGGCACAATATTGCGCTCAACCAGCGACAACAAGAGCGCAACCTGAGACTAAGCGTTTGAGCGTTGAAGTCTATACTCAACTTCAATGTACAAGGCATTGCCATCCCACAGAAAATCCTGTGAAAATCAATACTTAGGTCAGAATTCAATTTTAAACAATAAATGCATAATTAATTTAGACTTGAAAAAACAATGCTCTTTTGACTTCTAAGTTTTATTAAAGTAGATTAAAAATAAATGCATTTTCGTTTCCCATCTGGAAAAGCACAAAAGTTCGAAACTTGGGTGTAATGGCCTCGATACTGATATTTTTATTGTCGATTTTACCGTTTTCACTTGGGATTTGTATTGAATCCATGGAAAATAAAAAAATGTCTGTGACAGATTCCTGCACTGACCACATTGTCTTTTTAGCTGGCGCGGACACTGCCGCACCATGAACACTGCTGTCTACGACGTGTCCACGCTTCAGCCAGGCGATCAAGTGTGCATTTGGGACTTTGGTCGCTGGCCCATCTCATACTCTCATCATGGTATCGTTTACGAGCGCGGGACGACGCTTCAAACGGTCAAAATCGCCCATACGTGGAGCCCTCTGTCCAACTTTGCCGAAGCTCAAGCGGACTCTTACTTTCGCGTCACGACACTCGAGGATTTCTTAGATGGACGACAGTTCAAGCACCTCAGACGTGTCCAGTATCACTCGTCGATCTTGGGAGATGCGATCTCCAAGCTTGGCGAAGTCCACCGATCTGCGTCTGACATTCCACCTGTGGTCCTTGCACGTTGCACGTTCCTTCTTGGCGCAGGTCGAGGACATTTCAACATTGCGCACCTCAACTGCGAACACGTTGCCTACTGGTGCAAGACGGGAAGGCTCTTTGCGAAGCAAGTACTGACTACAGGTGATACGTCTATCCCGTACATACGACAGCGCTCGCTCTCGTCCAAAGTTGATGGCCTCAATGCCCAAGTACATCAGCTCAAGGAAGAATACCGCATTCGATGTGAAGAGCTCTGTCGTCGACTCAATCACGACGATCCTCTTAATGGTCGCAGGCGAGTCTACATCAAGGCCAAAGACTCCAATCGCTACCTCCAAGCACGGGGCGAGCTCTTGTACCTCGTTGAGGTGGACCCCGAGGAGACCGACCCTCTCCTCCGGAACACCCCAACGCCCTTCTATGCATTCGCCGAGCAGACAGATATCAACATTGTCAAAATGTCCTTCCAAGAGGTGGCTACAGGCCGCATGGTACGCCTGTTCTCCCTCATATCCGCATCTAATGGGCAGTGATGTAGGTTGCTTCCAGAGCCAAGTGCGTCAAGTTGATGAACCGACGAGTGTACCACCGAGAAAACCTCTTCCGTTTTGAATATGCTTACAATGGCGAGCTGCAGTCACGACGACTCCGTCGATGGTACATCGGCGCTCGACCAACAGACGGTCTCGTGCGGACATTCGTCTCGAGCGACGGGGCCATGGGCTTTGAATTCGAAGATGCTGAAAATCTGGAGAAAGCATTGGCATCCCCTGCGGCCACGGCGACTCCGAATCGCGCGACGGTCGAGTCCAAGCTCAGTTTCACAGACGCCGCCGAAGACGACGAAAACATGTAATTCATGTATATTTAACTCAACACAACTCCCATCTCTCATCCCCTTGTCCCCATCTCGTCGCTATCTCCACCTCTTCTCGCCATTTCATGTCCATATTTTGGTGTCCTTCGGAATTTCACAATGTTGAAATGTCCATCGTAAATCATATCCCAGTGAGATGGAATCTAGAAGGTCAAGACGAAAGATCAACGCGCCGACATGTCGGCATGCGAACTGCTAAAGAAAGCCGCAGCTGCCGCTCTTGGCTCAAGCTGTCAGCAAGTACCATGTGGATGAGTCTCCAGAGCACTAGACATAGTAACGTTGTGGATCCATCGACGGTCTACATTGTGCATTTTGTCATGTGCACAGCCGCAGAAAGCACCGCGCTAGCTGCAGGGATTAGACTTGTGACTGATGGCATAAAGATTGGCATCGCTGTCTGCTTCTTCGTCGAAGAGTCATCGGACTCTGTGAGGATTGAGTTGTCTGGCCAATAGATGCGCGATGGGGAGACGGGTGGGGAGACAGTTGTGAAAGTAACGACAAAAGCTTGCATGAAGTTGACCGCGCCGAGCGGCAAGTTTGAGCCACTTCCTTCAGCGTACAGCCAAGTAGCAGCGGTATTTCATGCACTAGAGCTCTCCCTCATGCTCTTGATCGCGTAGGAGTGCCGCAAGGGAATTCCAGACCAGCTTCGAGCGAGAGTTTGGCTCTATCTTTGCTGCAAGAATGAGGTCACACCGTCGTTCGTCACTGCGTCCTTTGGAGCCGCGATGAACCAAGTCTTTGGCACGGACACTCCACCACCCTCTCCCAACACGGGCGTACGTCCATTTCGGTTGAATTCATCCTCACTCTGGGTTAGCATCCGTCTTTCGGCGGTCAAGAGGACATCACTCCGTACGAATTCACCCAGGACCAAGTCCAAGCGTTCCGTCGTCTTTGCGTCCTCATGCATCATGTCCGCAACGTTGTCTACTGTCCGTCCATCAAAGGGAGCTAGAACCATGCTGACTCGTGACGTCGTAGGTCCTCAGCTCCTGGATTTGATTCCCATTTTCCTCAAACAGACGAGTGAAGCCGCGACATTTGTTGCACTCTCGGTGGGCGCCGTCGACTCCAACGCACCACGCTCAGCTTTGCGATTAGGCGCTTGTGAAAGAGCAAGAGCCGAGCAAACTCCCCACGACACGCGCTGGAGATGTCGCCCTCGTTCGTTTCTTCAAGGTTTTCCTCCTCCTGCCTCTCGACAATGTAAACCTGTGGCTAGGAAACGTTGGAGTGGCGCTATCCAAATGTCGCCAAGGCCATGCAAGCCGTGAACGCCGACAGTGACAATTTCTTTTTGGATCTCTTCCATCGCTTCTTTGTTGGATTCTTCCCGCTGCCTGTAGCTGTCTCCCCCTTGACTTCATGGAGGTGATCGGCCTGTAGGTCGTCTGGCGCGTCGTCGACTGGTACTTGGCCGATGGCCCCAAGGTAAACTCCCTTCGCTGGGCTGTCGTTTCGTCATCTTGCGCAGGTCCTATGTCGTGTCCTCTTGGCTGCTATCAAGCTCAGTCGCAAGGCAATGCAGTCGACGTCGGCGCAAGGCGCGTATGCCATCATCGTTTCTCTGCAGGAATGGACGACTGATCTTTGTCTAGCGCGTGGTGGCAAGCGCTTCAAGCTCACGTGTCATCGCCGTCGTTTGACTTTGACGCCATGTTTCAAGCCGCAGCGCGCTCGTGGTATGGCTTTCTCTTCAAGAAGCAAAAGATCCAACGCATGCACAACGTGCTCCACAAACGAGCATCGCTCAATATCGATGACCACGCCGCGGGCCACCGCCACCATGCTCCCCTTGCAATGGCACATTCAGGAAGACTCCTCCAGGCCCACCGCGACGCTGTCATCACGTCGTGGCTGCCTGTGGGCCTCCACACGAAGCGACTCCGTCTACTCTACGACGGAGACGTCCATGGTCGCCACCTCGATCGTCTCTACGCGCACTGCAAGTCTTCAACGTCGGAGATGCTCTTGCTGGTGGATGTCCTCGACACTGACCTGACAATCGGCGTCTTTACGTCGCACCCACTGGCGCGGCAGCCTTCGTTCTTTGGCGACCAACGATGCTTTCCATTCCAGCTCACTCCAACGCCAACTGCGTACAAGTTGCCGCGCTCTCCAACCAGCGGCGTGCTCAAGTACATGCTCTGTCTCCCGACGTTGATGTCGTTCGGCATTAGCTCTCAGTCAACCGCAGCCGCCCTCGAGCTCGACCAGGATCTCATGCGAGGCAAGAGCGATGCAAGTGATTTGTTCATGAGCCCTGCGCTGGCTGGAGACGTCGTCGAGTTTGACGTCGGCGCGATCGAAGTGTACGATTTTGTATTGTGATCCAAGTGAATGAACACGACGGCGTCAAACGATGAGAGGCCAGACGCGGCCAAACATTGAGACTTGTCGAGGTGGGCGGCGTGGCGACGACGACGACGCTTGGTTGTTGGTCATTGCGTGGAGGGGAAACAACTGACGGTGGTGCAGATCTGCCATTTTCAGAGCCGACAACATCCAGACAGCGTCATGTACCTTGGACAGTTTGGCGGCGCTGCCAGGACGACAGCAATGTCTCTCTTCGCGGCGTTATTTGGTTTGACGGCAGGGTGGACGACAAGCTTGGCGGTGGTCCAATATTCTCCTCCATCTTGTTGTCTGGCAGTGGTGGAGCTTCTTGTCGAGTCGTTTGGGCTGGGAGCGCGAACTTTAGATGTAATGGACGGCGAGATTTCTTGAGGATGATGGCATTCTTGCTTTGCTCAGGTGGTTTGGCCTTTTCCAAGTCGACAGGCGGCGGCGGCGGCGATGGCTTCTCTATTGGAACGAGACGGAGCTTCTTCCGCTTTATCTTCCTCTTGGTTGGATGCGCGTGCGGTTGCGACCAGTCCATGGTGAATCGATCCAGCTCGTCGGTGTCTGTGCTGTCTCCCCAACCTGTCAGGCCTTCCCCTCCATCAAACCCTTCGTCCCGGTCGTCCATCGGCATGATTGTGCCTCCACTATAAATAGCAATTCCTCCGCTAGAAAGATGGAGTCGCCATTGTTTCTTCATGAGCTGGTTGCATTGCAGCGTTGACCTTGAAAGAGTATCATCTCCCCCTTGTGGTGCAATGCATCAAGTCGATGCAACAGCCGCCGCCCCGACGAGTCGGCAGCATGAGAAAGGTTGACAAAAATGAATTTTAAAGTTACAACTCACATGATGGGGGGAAGGAGGACGACTAGCTTATGCATCGCCTGGGCCACTGCCAAAGACAACGTGCATGGGGGCAGAGCCACCGGCGAGGGTGATGATAATTTGGGTCAACACGGAGAAACCTTCACCGACAAACATACCAGCAGCCAAGATGTATTGCGTCTTCTTGAATTGTTCAGGGTTCTTGTGTTCCCAGTAGAGGCAGATCAACGACATGACCATCCCTTGGAGACCAAACGACGCGGGGATGATCATACCAATGGCGACGGCCATGGGCACGGGGCAGTAGTTGGCGATGCGCTTGATCAACAAGTTGTTGGATTCAGAGCAAGTGTCGATGAAGAGGTTGAACACCAACGTGTAGATGGCACCGACAAGCATGAACCAGCCACAGTACTTTGGCAAGCCGTCCAACCCTTGGATAGCAGTGATACCGAGGATGCGGTACACTTCACCGTAAGGAGCTTGAATGACATCCCCAGGGATCGTGTAGGCCGACGTCATCATGATCCACACGGAAGGGACGATCAAGCACGACATGCAAGCACCAAAGATTTGGGCGATGATCATCGACTTGGCGGAAGCACCGACCAAGTAACCAGTCTTGAAATCCTGCATCAAGTCAGCAGCTTGACTGCAGCCGACGATGACCATTTGACACATGAGCAAACCAGCAATGATCGATCCATCCTGGGTCCAGCCACCGATGACGAAGATGATCAACTTGCCGACGGCACTAGAAATGTTCCAGTCGGTCATACCGACACCTTGGATGATACCAATGGCGAAGATGGGGATGAGGAGACAGCAGACCAAAATCTTGTACCAGTGGACACTTGGGAAGACTTGGGAGATCACAACGACAGACACAGCGGCAAAGACGACGAGACCAGAGATCCAAATGTACGCAGGGACCTTGGTTTGTTCAAAGAGCTTGTCCAAGTACGCTTGTTGAGCAACGTCTACGTCTTCATCGTTCGTTTCGACGATTTCCTTGGCCTTGCTGGTCCACGACTTGTACAAGACAAGACCGACCTTAGCAATGCTGTAAAGCGCATCGATACAGATGATCGAGACGGCCGTGAAGGTGTAGTAACCCTTCAAACCATCAACGTTCGACGAAGTAAACCAGTCGCCCTTCTTGTGGGTCTTGAGGTAGGGCGTCATGATCGCCGACGCAATCACGCAACCAACAAAGATGGAGTACATGATGCGGAATGGAAGCATGAGGGAAATGGCAAAGGTACCAGGAGCCCAGTCGCAAATCCAGTTGTAGCTAGCAGCCTTCATGCCAAAGATGGGGAAGCTGCCGAGACCGTTGAACAAGAAGATAAAGATGGACCAGATGTAGCTGGCAATACCAGTCTTGTAGAGCACGTTCCATTGGTAAGCGACAGCTTCCTTGGAGGCGTGGAGCGTTTGGATCATGACGGCCGTGGCGGTACCGCTGGGGAAGAGCAAACGAGCTTCAATGATCATTTTGCGGCGGAGAGGGAACGAAATGAAGAAACCGAAGAGCGCGATCGAGACGCACCAGGCGAACGAACGGGTCCAGTTAAAGTTGACGACATCCGAGGCGTTGTTGCCCTTCTTGTCCGGGCCGACTTGTTGGTAGACGTTTTCAGTCAAGGCCAAGACACCCGACGTGAAACCAGCTTGGCTGGCCAAACTGTAGCAGGCGACCGCGCATGTTTGGATGACGACGTTTTCTTGGACGGTGAAGACGCCCTTGAAGACACGGATCTTCATGAGCCATCGTAGGAGCATAAAACCACCGACACCGGCAAGAATGTTGAGCGACGGCACGACACCGACCTTGAGACCGTAGTACATGGCCAAGACACTCACGAAGGCACCGATGATCGTGCCGACAAAGAGAGCTTTCGCGGTAATTTGAGGATGTTCGACACCTTCTCGGATCGCTTGAAAGTCGAGGGTTGCACCGACGGCCGCATCGTCGCCGAGGAACGACTTGCGGACTTCTTGAATGGTTTCATCTTGGGGCGTCGACGACGCGACGTAGCCGCCACTGTTGCGGACTTCCATGGCAGCGGGCAAATTGGAAAATGAGAGAGATTGCAAGGGGGAGCTGTGTCCGTTGAGACAGGGAAGCGTGCGTCTGGGCTGGAAGAGAATATTGAAGGGCTGATACACTTGTTCAACGTTGTTTCAGCTTGTCGCACTCTTGAAATTCTTGAGGCTCACACCAAAGAACTCCTCTGCATTTCATTGAACCGTCGCCGCGGTGCTTTTCGAATGTCTCTGGCCTTTGCGACCGCTCGCACAGGTCGCTCGCTCGTCGTGGATTGTTATCGCGAGCCGAAGACAACCACGTGGACGCCAGTCGGCAGCCCCGGCGAGATGTTTTCATAGGCGATCCAGCCTGTCCAGGGCACGATACCACATGGACCGAGTTGGCCAAAGAAGTCGCACCTGCGACTGTTCTATGTTTGACGAAATTATCAGTTGAACTCCACAAAGGATATACCAAAACTTCTATAATCTTATACCTTATATTAATTTATACAATGAACTTTGAAAGTAAATATAAAATTATACAAGTTATTGGGAGGTCCGAGTAATGATGCTGATGATACGTTTCGCGTTGACTTTTTTAAGGTGTTCGCATACGTAGCTAGCAATACCAGCGACGGACATCGCATTAGGAGATTTCAGTGTCGTCCCTCATGCATGTCGGTGTGCTGCCTCGTTGTTCCCCTACGGCGGACTCTGCTGATGCCCCAAGGATGAACTTGGGAGTAACGTTTTTCGTCTTCGATGCTGTGGACAATTAGTTTCCATTCTTCTCGCTTATGAGGAGTATGGAGTGATGTAGATGTTGAAGATGGTGTCGTAGTCTTTACCAAGACATTAGCCTCTCAGTGAATTATATTGACACAAAGGTCAACTGAAAACCACAGTTGTCGTCTGGACTTGCAGTGTAAACAATTGGATCGACACTTTACATTGGAGTTGTTTGATCCAAAAGAGGCGACTTGCCAGCGCCACTACAATGACATCGTTGCGGTGATACTCTTATGTCGCGAAGTCTTCCGAATGACGTATAGAATCAACCTCCAAGCCTTCTTCACTTGAATATTTATCTTTTAACTTTATACCTATCTTTAATGAATACCTGTATAAATTAATATTGCTATCTCTCAGGAGCGTGACAATATTTTTATTCGATTACCAGAATTATCAATACAATGAACAAGGTAATAAAATAAAATCTGCAAAATTGTCCCGAGGGGATGATTGCGTACGATGGACTTTCTACAAGTCGACCTCAATTCTTTGCAGTTAGATGGAGTCGTCGGCCTTTCTTGCGCTCATGGACGTCGACAACTCCTAGTGTGTTTGCATCGCTGCGTCCCATTCACATAGATATGTGCAGCCACCGTGTTGTCTATTATCACAAAGCCAAGCAAGCCAGCTGGTGGGTGACATCACGATGCCAAATTGACTGAAGCGATGATCATACCACGTGTGGAATGTTGGCTCGTTTGACTAGCAAATCCTCTCGTCATGTGGTCGGAAGAGCGCGAGGAGATTGAAAGATTTGCTCGACGAGATCATGCCAACGCCTGGCTCAAGTTCTCAAACGTCGCACCATCGTCGATGGCTGGAACCTGCATCATCCATAAACGCAGCCTTTGTGGGCAGGTAAACTTCAAGAATCCATCCATCGATGCGTCCAATTCATCCTCCAAGACATGAACGACCTCGCTAAATTGTGCCTTGCTGCTCCTGCTGTACTCCCAGATTGGCCGATGACATGTAGAGCCACCTCACTTGGAACCCGACATCATGTGCGGCCACCACGCTCATGTGGTTTGCCCGTGATTACCATGGCGTGTGTGTGTTGGATGGGACATGTCGACCTGCTTTCGTCGACAATGACATGGCAATCTCTCGGACCAACTCAACTTATCTTGTTTGATCTCTCTCTCTCCTGTGGTTCTATGCAACCTCAAGCAATGCAAGCACAAGTTGGCAGCGGCGCAGTTCATGTCGTCGCGACCATGAAACGTTGGAAGGATTGTTTTTTTTGGCCGCTCCGTTTTGTCAAATGCTTGCCGGAGATGATGCGATGTCAAACGACGGCGAAATCATGACACTCTCTCCATATGCAATGCAGCTATGACCGAGTTACGACTGCAGCACTCGAGAGGCGGCCCAAGACATTTCTTTTTATTTATGTTTGATCAACGAGGTACACATGAAGGCTCGAGCGAAGCTCAGTGGCGTTGCTTGCTGCGCTTCTTGCGGGGCTTCTCTGGCTCGGGGTAATGGTGCGAGTTTTCGTTGTAAATAGCTTCGGCGTGGTCACATTCGATGTTTGGCAGCGACGGTTGATCGAGCACGCCATCGTCCATGCGGCAGTGGATCTCACCGTCGAGGCACACTTTGTACACGCTGCCATAGTAGCCCGAGTTGCCAAACATGTATTGAACTTCACCATTACGCATTTCAACTCCATTGTCATCACACGAATCGTCTGCAGTCACTGCAATGGCCGCGGCAACCAGCGCGACTAGGATCGGTTGGAGCCTCATCGCTTAAAAATGGCACTGGCATCCTCGTGTGACTCATGTTGTCAAGTTGCATAGAGGATAGCCCACAGAGTATAATTTATTTCATATATTTTACAGACCCATAAAATTAGATCAATTTGATTGGCTATAAATAAATATTTCTTGTGTTTTTATTGGCTTAAAATAGAATTTTAGCCAATCAAATTGTATTTTACAAAGAAATGGCAAGAGGAGAAGGTCAAAGTATACAAATTTCAAGATAAACTTGATGTTTGTTGTGGTCGTGTCGTCGTCGTTTCTCTTGCAAATCAAACCCCTGAGCTCCTCAAACTTCCTCTTGTTCGAGAACACTTGGGAGAAACTTTGACAGCATGATGACAACGTTCTTGGCTTTGTTTACGACTGGATTTGGACGTCTTCACAAAGAGGCAAGTACCATTCTTCAGACATATTGGCACGGGCGCGAGCGGCCGTGTTGAATGGCGGTTTGAGGGCACCGACGTAGTGTGACCGGACGAGCGCATAAAACGTTGGCAGCACGGGTTTCTCGTCGCGCTCGCACATGTAAGTGAACCATCGCACGCCCGCTTCGACTACAAAGCTCTAGATTGAGCACGGAAACGATACGAGCCAACAAGATGTACCGTGTGTGACTTCTTCGCGGTGGTTTTTCTCCATGAATGCCAACGTGATCGTGTCGCCACTCTTGGTAAATCGATCGACCGCCATGGGGTACGTATCAAGTCCACGAGCTTCATGAACAAGATGCACGAGAGCTAGCCGCGCTCGGATATCGGACGACGTCTCAGCTGCACTATCCCAGAGCCCATCGTGGCCTGGCAGGTCTCCGTAGAACGAGTTGAAGTCACGGAGACGGTTGGTCCAACTCGTGTAATGCTGGGATTCTTCATGCGCAATGCGAACAAAGTCGTCGTAGAATTCGCGGGGCATGTCGTTCGAGGGGCCAAAGCGACATATCATATCCCACATCAAGTCGATGGCATAGCTTTCCGCATGAGCGACACTAAATCAATCACGATATATCCGACGCAAGGCTTGAATTCTACCTGTGGGCAAAGGCTTTGCGGTTACCTTGCTTGACTTTCTCTTTCTTCCCCACAATACGAACATAATCAGGTCGAGCTGGGGAGTCGGGAACGGCGCTGAGGTCGTCGTCCCGTCCAAAGACCGTTTGGATCTGGCCAGCTTTCCACGCCGTGGCGAATTCGTGGGTCTTCGTCGCTTTCGCATCGGCATTGCTCGTATTCAAGACCTCGATTGCGCAGGAAAATAAGCTACGATCCGCGAGATCCACGGCTTTGGGGTCATCTAGCGACACGGCACCGCCGGCCAATCCATCTTGCGCCATGGTTTGAATAAAAATTTACTTTATGGAGAGCTCAAAATGTCGAATTTATTGGAAAATTTCACAAATTTCAATGAAATCACCTGTTCATTTTTTGTTGCATATCGAGCTAAAACTTGGCCCAATCCACACCCAAACCGACCCAAAATGGCTTCTAGAGCATAGCCAACTGCGTTTGGACTCTGTAGGTCCATAGGCAAAGCAGTCATGAGCTGTAGCAACAGGCAATTTCGGTGTATGCCAATTTGTAGTGAAACGACATTTGACTCTGATTGGTTGTTTTAAGCCAATAGAATGACAGTATATTGGGGAAGTGCAAGATGATTGGTCATATTTAACCAATCGGAATCATTTGAAGATATGAGCGCGGCATGGCTGGACCAAGCCAAGGAAGAGCTCGCTAAGAGCGACGAGTGGAAGCTCGTCATGAATTCCATCTACGAGAGCGTTCAAGCGAGCTTGAAGCGCAACAAAACAAAGGTAGCCACATTGCTCCTTTCGCTGGGAAATGAAATTCGTAGCATTTTGCCGACTTGACGGCGGAAGAACGAGCAGTCGTCATGGCCCAAGTCGAGCTCGAGCTGACTCAAGAAACAGCGTACACGACGTTCCTCCGAGCTGTCTCTCGCGTCGTCGACACGGTAAGACGATTGTCTGCCTAAAGGTGTCTTTATACCACGTTGTCCATCGCTAGCACTTGGCGGTTCACGTCGACAATCTCTTTGTCCAGCCTTCCAACCACGCCACCAAAGTATTCTCGCCGTTGGGCATCTTTCATGATGAACATGATATATAGCAAACGTTGGCGATGCAAACGGCAGCCGATGCCGCGGGTCGCTTGGTCCAAAGCCTTCCACTGGAGCAACGCAGTCTCCTACGGCTTCTGTTCAACCAACCATTTCCACCTTCCTTTCGATGCCAAGCTTGGAAACTCTTCCTGGCCGACCCGACGAGTCGCTTCAAGTATGAACAGCTCTGCCTCACGAATCGCATCAGCACCATCTCCGTCTTGGACACGCAGTTGACCCATCAATCCCAGGTCAGTCAGGCTTCACGTCGTCTCTCGCTAAGCGTTGTAGGCTGCGCTGGAAGCGTTTCCAAGTCTTCCAAACACTCGCGACACGCTCATCGCCATGAAGACCGCGCTATCTTACCTCCACACTTGTAATTCCTCCATCCTGCAGGAGATGGATGCCGCCTTTTTCAAGCTCATTCTGCCACTCCTCGCTGTGTGGCTCCCAGAGGCAGACGTCAGCTCTCTTGTCGAAGCCTACAGCGCATTCCTAGCGCTACCTCGGCCCAAGTCTCGAACGTCTTGCGACTTGGTCGTTGGCCATGTCGTTCGCCGTCTGGATGCCGTGGATCCATCGATAGCGCGCTCCCTGACTGCTCTCTTCCCGACTGAGGTATGAAGATGCACGACTGCGCCCCTTCAACTCCGTGTAGATTTCATCCTCGGCGTCGTGGCTCGGAATCCTCCAGCCGTACATCGACTACGTGTTTGTCGGCGTCGTCAAGCTCGATGTGCTTCTCTTCATCTGGGATCAATGCTTCCTCGTCGGCCACGATCGCCTCCTTCCTGAACTCTGCGCTGCTGTCCTTGCTCTCGTCTTGTTTGTCCAAAGTTCATGTCCACAATGACCGCCTTGTACTTGTAGTCCCCATTGGAGTGAGTGCAAGACGTTCCAGGAGCTTCAAACATGCCTTGCTTCCATGGTACTCCTCGAGAACGGTCCACGTCGCCGCTAAGTTGTCTCCAGACGCCATGTCTTGACGTGATCCAAGTCCAAGCGTGGATTGACGAGCATTGCGCCGCGAGCATCCGTCAAGACTTGCAGCTTCAAGCGACTTCCACCCATTTCTACGACGTACGTGCGGTTGCACCATTGCACTGACGTCCCTTTGGTCGGTAGCCCTACGTTCCGACTGCAACCCCTCGCTCATCTCGCTCGCCGTCGACGTCTTCAGCACAAGCCAACGAACCAAACGCGTCGGTGAGTCCAAGCGAATCTCCACCGGTAGAGAATGCATTCACTTGCCATCTTGACGACATGCGCACTGCGCTTGCCACTGGTGAGCGACTGCAATGGCCACGTTGGCAGGATCAAACCCGCGCTAGTGTTTGGCGGCACGGACGAAACCCAGCGCTCGATGGACGAACAAGGCGACGCTCTTCTCGCTGCCGCCCTTGGAATGTCTTGTCCAAATGGCTTTGCCAACGTCCTCAACGCCTTCCACGACACGCTTCATCAAGGTTTGCCGCTCTTCCATCGTGAAATTTCATTCTTCCGCACAAGTCTTCACGGGCGACGCTGTTCTCTATGACCATGCAGCTCAACTCGAAGACGAGGTCCACGTCCAAGTCTTGCAGGAGAGTCAAAAGGCAGTCTATGGACGGTAAGCCTTGTCGACACGTGCTTTAATGTCGTCGCCATTAGCGTCTTTTCTCCTCAAGACATCGCGGCGCTCTCTGGCAAAGCCAAGCTTGCCTACGACAAGAAACTCTCCAAGGTGCGACCATTTCCAGCCGCACAATTCGTCTTCACTCGTCTACATGTAGTTGACGGCGACGTACACCCAAAAGCTCGCCAAGATGCACAAGTGACAAGAGAGAGACGTTCTCTAGACATCGTTCAAGCTACCAACGCCTGCCGAAGATAGCCGTCTTGCGCCGAGCGCTGGTTTCTTCTTGGCGGGCGGCTCTACAGACGATGAGTTTTCTCTCTCTTGTTGGGAATGCAAGTCGTACTCGTTTGCGCTGGCTTTGGTTTCGACGGCGCTTGCGGTTGTGTTGGTTGCGGCTTGCGCTTTGTCGATGGCTGGGTTGCAATTGCCGCCGTCGCGTCCGTGCCAGTCGTTCGTTGGCGAAGTCGCTGGCGAGCGAGAAACCCCCGCACGATCCGCTCAATCTGCGTCGCTGCAAATGTCCTTGCCTCGACCAACTCGCGGCGGATTTCGTCTCGACGGGTCGCTCGCTGCTGTCGCCGTCGATTCAGCTCGGCTTGCGCTCTCGACCGAGCTAACCGCCGTCGAACTTGTCGTTGGATTATTCGCGCCGCGTCGTCTCGAATGTCATCCTGGTGGTGGCATGAGAGAGAGCCCACCCTCGACGGAGACGACTACCTTGATGCGCTGAAGTTCCTGCTTGGCGGCGTAAATGCGCATCTTGGAGCGGTAGAACATCTACGAGAGCGTTTGGACGCGCGCGTGATGGCGTGGTCGACGTACTTGGATGCGGCGGGCATTGTTGTTCCTGAGCTCTTGTCGCGCCGCTTCCAAATGCAATCGCGTGAGCGTGCCACGTATGTGTCGCTGGATGATAATGCTCGCCTGCTGCTGTTCCTGGAGTTCCACGCGGCGCTTCTCGCGCAGTTCGCGGCGGATTTCTCGCTTGAAACTCAATTGCTACGAGGAAGCATGTCAAGGACGACGTCATCGGACGCAGCACAAGTTGTTTCTCGTCAAACTTTTGCTTCATGCGGATCTTGCGCTCGGCGCGGAGTTCGTCGCTGAGGATCAACCGCTTCTTCCTACACAGCCACAAATGGCGTCAAGTCGGCGACGACGACGGGCGCGGCCATTACTTCATCTCGAGCGACCCCAAGCTCGAATCCGTGTACGGTCCGTCGAGGAACCCGCTCGTAAAGTCCATGTGCTTGGCATGCGCCTTGACGGGCGTCAAATTGAGCCCCAAATCTTGAAAGTCCACGTGGCGGCCGTACTCAAAGCTATGCCGCCGTGAAGATCATACAGAGCTCGGCGAGGAAAACTTACCCAGACGTCGTCCTGTACCATGGATGCATTCCGCGGCGTTCCTGAGCCAGTTTCCCAACGGACGATGCATTCGAAGCTCGAATTGGCGAGTGGATTCGCGGCAATGTGAGCTGGTTGGACGACTTGGCAAGGCCGTACGAGTTGAGCGACAGCATCGCTTCCCGCCAATGTCTCGAGATATTTTTAGCTCCAAGGAGGGGAAACGGGAAGAAGATGGAGGACGCGCGCTCATGCGGAATGCGCAAGAGCTTTCAACGCCAAGTCGAGTTGAGCAAGGACGGGCTGCAAGGGCTGGCTGTCGTCCGCGCCATCCACAATCGACGGCTGCGGTGGCTCATAGAGCGCCAAGAGCGTCGCGACGAGCACGGCCGGCGATGCGCCGATGGAATACCGCATCACAAGAGCTTCAACCATCTACGCTTGCATCGTCAGTCGACAAGAGGAGCAAGCGCGTCGTCTACCCCGACGCCAGCAGAGACGGAAGGACTCCATGAAAACAACCGCCGACACCAATACGCTGTGAAAATCGGATGCAAATAGCCCGTCAAGCGAAGATGCGTCTGCATGTCGTTCCACACGGCGTCTTGCGTCCGACTCGCTTCGAGTTGATGCGGCAAATACGCCGCCGCCACTCCCGCACTAGGTGGGAGCGTCGTCAATGGAGGGAGCCACTGATGGAAGAAGCGTCTAGATGCAAAATAGTGTGAGATCGTTCGTTGAGGAATGGACGGACAAGCTCTGCGCGGTCATTGGCGCCGCGCGGCGCATCGCATGAAGCGCATAGTCGGCCGGAAGAATGCATTGTTCAATCGCTCGAGCATACAGCGGCTAGGAAGGAACAAGGATGATTGACGAGGAATACAAAGTCGCCGCGGACCTTGGACGAGGTGCGCAGTTTGGCGAGGAAATACCGCGGCGAGAGCGAGCCATGGCGGAGAAATGGCAAGGAAGACGTGACGCCGCGGCCCTAAATAGTCGCATGAACATGCATGCTATCATGGAGAAGATGGAGATGTACGTGGAGTTCTTCTTGTAGCGCAGGGCGCGAAACGCCGACAGCGATCAAAGACGCAACCAATGACATGGCGGCATGCTCGCTACGATGCAACGTGTGGTCGTCAGAGCTCCGGTCTCGACGGCCATCGTGGCATTACCTGACGTCGGTTCGACTTGGTCGGTCGAGGAGTTCCCAAGGCAGAGGATGCTGCTTTGGCGGTGGAGGAATTCCCATCGCATGATAGGCGCTCGACGGCGCCGAGAGCAAGATATCGCCGGCGCCGTCATCATCTTGGCTTTCGTCGGCCATGACGGCCGCGCGCCAAATCTTTTCAAAGTCCGCTTTCGATGCGACTTGCTCGACGAAATGCCGCCATGGCACGAACGCCATGCTGTCCATCTAGAGTCCATGAAGCGTCGTGCGATGGTGAATGAGCGTACCGAGTAGATCGCGACGGAGCATTTCGGCGGCAGAGTCAAGTATGGCGCGTCGTCTGTCACGATGGCGGCAGGACGGAAGGCAAGCAAGGCGTCCGTCAACGCTGTCGGCGTCACAAGAGCCTATTCCTCAAAGTTCATGGCGCTTGGACGTTCAACCACGTACGCGAGAATAGACGCCATGCAGCGGAATGGACATGGCATGGAGCTGGCGGCGCATGTAAGCGACAGAGTGCCGCATGCCGCTCAAGTTGGTCGTCTGCAGCGGCGCGATGTCGTGGAAGAGCGCTTCGGGGAGGACGCAGAAAGCCACGACTGGGAGATGCTGCAAAGTTCCCAGCAACTGCGCGGCGCGTAGAGCGTAGTTGTCTTGGATGCGCCACGTAGTTTGGATCCAAAGGAGGACGACATCGCCGCCGCCGGCGCTCGTGGGAGGACCTAGAAGAGATTCCATGTCGATTCAAATGGACGCAAACGTACTCGATGGCGGTGTGAGATGGCAGCGACGGCGCAAGGAAAGCGGCCACGCCTAGCCATGGCATTGTGAGATTCCAGAGCGCGGTTCAAAGACATGTACATCGATTTTGTGGTCATGGAGCGGCGGCGGCGCGGAGGACGCGGTCGAGCGTTGCGCCAAGGCGACGTGGTCTTCCGTCGTGTCGTCAAAGGCGGTTTCCAAGCTGTCGTTGTCTGGCAGCGAGAGATCGCCTTCATGTCGAAGCCACGACGCGATGCTTGGACAGTCTTCCGAGAGAGAAACCAACACTTGGACGGCATCCAAATGCTGCGGCGGCGGCGGCGCTTCCTCTGACACCTGGCGGCTCTCTTGGAGCGGCATGCTCGCGGCGTCACTTGGCATTTCCCCACTGGCGTTCGAATACACGACAGACGGCGTCGCGGACGGCAAGCCAGCGCTGACGTTGGTGGCCGTGAGCGACAAGCCCGAGGTGGCTTGAGTGTCGAGCTGCGTTTCGTGCAAGATGGACGGCGCATTCGACGTCTGCGTGGACGAGCGAGGACTTCGACTCGTTGTTGGGAAGGAGGAAGACGCTGCTTGTGTGTCCAAGTGCGGCGTTTTCGCCATGGAGTGAGATGGAGAGCGGGGACTGGTCATGGACGGAGCAACTTGAGAGTCTGGCTGCGTTGCATGCAGCACAACTTGCGTCGTTGATGGCGGAGGCGGCAGAGATGGCTTCGCGCTATCTCGGGGCGTAGATGAGCTGCTGGCAGGAGAGAAGGAGATCCCAGACGTAAATTGTGCCATGGACGACTGGCTTGGAGGCGCATCTCGCACGACTTCTGGCGTTTCGTACAGCAGCGACAGTTCGCTTGACGCTGAAGCCGGCGCTGTCAAGGCATGCGACGACGCTGGAGACGACGGGCAGCTCGCATTTGATGGAGTGAAGGAAGGAGCGACTTGTGATTCCTGCGTGGTTTCTTTCAGCGACGAGGACGGCGCGCTTGAACGCCGCGCTGGGGAGCTTGGACTGCTTGCATTGAATGCACTTGACGTGAGGGAAAGACGGGACGGAGAGACTGCGCTGCTGTTGAATGACGGAGAGACTTGAGAGTCGTGGGGAGAATGCGGATTTGGTGTTGAAGACGCTGTGCTGCTTGGATCGATAGCGCTGTCCGAATGGGAGAACGGAGAAGCCGCGGTGCATGGCGCGTCGGGAGTCATTTGTGTTTCGTCGGGGGTTTCCTTGAGTACTGAATGAGGATTTGACAGCGGGGTGGACGACACCAAGCTGCTTGTATTCGTAGCAGACATGGACATGCTCGGTGGAGGCTGTGTGTCGAGTGGAGATGGCGATTCTGGACTTGCAGGACACCAATCGTTGTCGTTCTGGAATTCGTTGGACGGCTGGACCGACAGTTGTTCGATCTCGGCGCTGTTGCCACTCGCTTCTGGGCTTTCTGGACATATATCCTGGTATTCCACGACTGCTTGCGACTCGACGACTTGCGTGGAGCTCGGCGTCATCGCGAGATGGTTGTCCTCAAACGCTTCAATCGCATTCCACTAGACCGTCCAAGAGTGAAATCCCGTCCAGACAGCGGTCGTACATACCATTTTGGGAGTAATTTCATCCTTGCGTCGATCGAGAATGATGTACTTTCGCCCTGAAGGTCCTTGGACGTGCCAGCGCGTTTCAATCGGCGGCGCCACGGCCGCTTGCTTTCGTTTCCGAGCCATGTTGATGCCACCAACCGGATAAGCTACCAATCATCGCCATATGCCATACAAAATGCTCCAACACGAGGTGTTCGCCACGTCCAAGCGCATTATCTCTCCCTTGCGCTGCATTCTCTCTCTCTCTTGGGGTCTACCATGAACGCTACCGCATTCTCTCCATTATCCATCAAGAAGCGCTTGAATCGCCAATGTATGGAGCTCAATGAGACGATAGAACGTGCTTTAAAACCATCCCCTCGGAGCTCAGAGACGCTTCGACTTGATCTTCTCCATGCTTGATGCCGTCTGCGCCGCCACGAGGTAGAGAAAAAGGTCATGGGCTGTGCCATTGTGGCTCAAGTTTGCCGTCAACTTGACGCTGAAGTCGTGTTGGGAAATTGACACGCATATCTCATTTTACAACTTCCTCTCACGACGACATAGCTATCGCAATCGATGAACTTTGGTCATTCACAACATGCACGCGTCTTCTCTACTCTTCCTGGCGCTCGGCTATCATCGAGCGGACGAGAGCTTTCGTTTCGTCCAACTCGGCTTGCATTGTGTTGACAAACGAGATCACATCCGTGAGCGTCGACCGAACTTCGCTCTCCGACATCCGATCGATCGCTTTTGCATTCAACTTGCGCACACGACGCCGACGTTGGATCACGCCAAGTCTCTCGACGTGGCCGCGAATGAACTCTGGATGGGAAAACTCAAACGCCCCTCCAGCTTTGACGCGTTGGAAGCGATACGAGTTGAGTTGGCGACAAAAGCTGTCAAACTTGATGGCGTTGAAGTACTGTGGCAAGTAGACCGACTCGAACGCTTTGAGATCGACGATCGCAAACGCCGCGCCATCTTTTATCCACGTCGCAATGGACGGTGAGCATTCTTCGAGCATACCGTAGAGACGTTCGAGGTACGAGGCACTTTTCTCGTTGTTGTCCATTGAATCCGCAGTAGTCTTCATAAAGTGGACAGGAGATGATCCCTCCATGGATGCCATGTCGTCGTTGTCGCTGGATAGATGGTCATCAAATGTGAACATGGCGTCTTTGAGAAAGTCCGACATGTCGTCGTAGGAAGTAGTCTGGTGGGTCATGCGTGGAAGAACGGAAAATGTGAAATAGATCGATCTCTCTGCTGGTGTTGGCTGTTGATGCTTGAGATGGATGAGTTGATGCATCCAAGCCGCTTGGGAGCTTTCTCTCTCTTCAAGCAAAGAGAGAGAGACACATTGAGACGATCGTGGAGAATTATGCCAGTGTCAAACTCCCTACAGTATGAAACTGTGACGAAATCTCGACTTTCACCATGGAAGAGTTGCCTGAGGCCGATGAGTAACGTGGATGGATGCCAGTTTGAAAAACATTGCGACAAATCCATTGATCAATTCATTTGAGATTGCGTGGGCCTCCTCGGATCCCCAAGCAAGGAAGGAGTTAAAAGGACGCATGGGTCGACCACGTTTGTGAAATACTACTCGACATCATGTGACGTGACGGACACCAAGGGATGTAAAAACAGCATGGCAGGACCGCCGATGCACATATCACTCTGGGTTCAAGTACTGAAATGCTTGCCGACGACAGTGAATGCTGACCACTCAATTTCTTTATTCCGGTTGTCGTCGCACGGGATTGATCACGCGTCGGACTCGACCGAACCTTTGATGCCCCAAAGAGAAGAAAAGGCACAAAGAGGATCTCCTCGAGTTGATAGCGTGCCTGCAATTGCATCTTGGAAGCATGAGCCACCTCTCACAGATCAAGCTACCGACTATCGTAGATTCGCGGGAGATGTTTCACAACGCGCATACGGTACAGTACTCTCTCTTTGACACACGTTGCTTTCCTTTCTGCTTGGACGTCCGTCCTTCTCAATGATCAATGGATTTGTCGCAATGTTTTTCAAACTGGCATCCATCCACGTTACTCATCGGCCTCAGGCAACTCTTCCATGGTGAAAGTCGAGATTTCGTCACAGTTTCATACTGTAGGGAGTTTGACACTGGCATAATTCTCCACGATCGTCTCAATGTGTCTCTCTCTCTTTGCTTGAAGAGAGAGAAAGCTCCCAAGCGGCTTGGATGCATCAACTCATCCATCTCAAGCATCAACAGCCAACACCAGCAGAGAGATCGATCTATTTCACATTTTCCGTTCTTCCACGCATGACCCACCAGACTACTTCCTACGACGACATGTCGGACTTTCTCAAAGACGCCATGTTCACATTTGATGACCATCTATCCAGCGACAACGACGACATGGCATCCATGGAGGGATCATCTCCTGTCCACTTTATGAAGACTACTGCGGATTCAATGGACAACAACGAGAAAAGTGCCTCGTACCTCGAACGTCTCTACGGTATGCTCGAAGAATGCTCACCGTCCATTGCGACGTGGATAAAAGATGGCGCGGCGTTTGCGATCGTCGATCTCAAAGCGTTCGAGTCGGTCTACTTGCCACAGTACTTCAACGCCATCAAGTTTGACAGCTTTTGTCGCCAACTCAACTCGTATCGCTTCCAACGCGTCAAAGCTGGAGGGGCGTTTGAGTTTTCCCATCCAGAGTTCATTCGCGGCCACGTCGAGAGACTTGGCGTGATCCAACGTCGGCGTCGTGTGCGCAAGTTGAATGCAAAAGCGATCGATCGGATGTCGGAGAGCGAAGTTCGGTCGACGCTCACGGATGTGATCTCGTTTGTCAACACAATGCAAGCCGAGTTGGACGAAACGAAAGCTCTCGTCCGCTCGATGATAGCCGAGCGCCAGGAAGAGTAGAGAAGACGCGTGCATGTTGTGAATGACCAAAGTCTTTGTTTCTTCGCGACTAAGAGTAATGATGCTCTCATGAAAGACATCACGGCTATACCTGTCGTGTCGGCACTCAGCGCGAGCTAATTGCCGCCTCCTTCCGCTGTTGTAGCAGCGACTGGCTCGTCATCTTTGTGGCCACTTGACTGCGCTCGTTGCAACGCCAACGTGATGGTTGCCATGTGGTCGTTCACGTCGTCAGTAAATAGTCGAAACGACTCGTGGAGTCCACGGACGGTTCGACTCATGGCATCCACTCGTAGTTGCAATTGCTCCAGTCTCTACTCATCCATGTAATCCTTCAGTCCAGACGATATGACTTACATGGCGATACGCTTGTTTGGTCCACATTTGTGGCTCCTTGGCATGTCTTGTCGATGGAATGCGTTGAGGCAATGCATATCGGCGCTCGACGGATGTGTCAGTTCGCATTGGCAATGGCGGTCTACTGTCTCTGTGATAAAACACCGCGTCCAACGAGAGGAAATCCACTCACGTTTCTTCCTCAGCAATCTCGTTCTCGACAACGTCGTCGGAGCAGCTCGTTTGATTCTCTGGGTTTTCGTTCGTCTCGTTCGTGTAGACGTCACAGCTCCAGGAAGCATTCGTAAGCCAGCAAAGGCTGATGGCTCCACCCGATGTCCAAATAGCCGCGCCACGAAGCTCCTCACAGGGTTCCACCTAGCAGATATGAAGCTATGGATTGAACTCAACACTACCTCGACGACTGGCACGTCCATCGCTTCCATCAATGGCGGTGGTGGAATCGGCCACACAACGTACTCGGACTTTGACAATGCGATCACTTTGTCACGTAATGGCAAGAGGTAATGAATCGAGCTGGCCACCTTCTGACGGCTTGGATATGTCTACAGAGGCTTAGGCGTCGACGGCACTTGACGTCTTAACTTGGACGAGAGCTAGAGTTGACTGGTGTACTTGGAACATCTGCGACGATGAAACTTCAGAGCGACTTACTGGTATAGCTTACGCTGAGCGAGCCCGACGTGGTGCCACCACAAAGCATTAATGGTTGAGTCGCAGTCCACGCCAGAGCTGAATACAGCACATCTACCAGAAATTACGTTTGATCTCGCGCTTTGTTGGTTCGAACCACGCTTTGAATAGATGATTGAGCACGCTTGGATCCAATGTTTCTTTGGCTCGACTTTGGTATTCTTGTGGTAGCTCAAGACGTCCAAGCCTGACGCATGCGAGAGCGCCACGAATCGAGTAGCTCCTTCGTTGTAGTATGACAGCGCGGTCAGTGGAGACAAGACGTGAGGACTTGAAATCACTTGCACCTACAAATGTAGTGTCAGCTCTCAAGAAATGAAGAAGCAAAGTCCGAACGCGCACTGAGGTACATCGATCCATCCATTCGACAACGCCAATCGCTGAATTCTTGTCAAATATGAGCAGCGCACCCGATGTATCCATGGACTCGATTGCGATTATTGGGGCTCCCACAGCTTCAGCCAATGTCGTTGTAAATGCATGATGCACAACCACGGATGTCAATCCACCAAAGATCCGAAAACCAATTAAAGAAACTTGTGACACCATCGTTGGGCCGAATCCCAGAGCACCAACCAGCAAAGTATTGCCTACGAAATAGACACACGTGACAACGATATCTGTGCCATTCCAGGCTTCATGCAGGTAGGATTGGATACACAATTGCTTTGCAAACGGAAGATGGGCCTCCTCACTTGGCTCTTCAACTTGTTCCTTGCAGCTTTCAGTCTGCACGACGTACAAATCGACAAACCCTCCCAACGCAACTGCAAGAACTCCATATTTGGTGCAGAGACTGCACATCCTCTGGCCTTGATTGCTCCGCATTGATGCATTCCATCGCCTCGGAGATCTCGGCGCGATCATGACGCAAATGCGAATCAGATCTGAAATTTCAAAATTAATAAACCCTTCAACCCCCAATAAATTAAACCCCTATGTCCATAATATGGACATTGGAAATCTTATATTATAAGATTCCAAACCCCCTGCACCCCTCAAACCGACACGCCACGACACTTCGACGGCACCTCCGAGGAATGAAAGGGAGCAAATGCCAAGCAATTCACCACTCGATGTGCAAAGAATCAAAGCCCTCAATAGCATGGAGAGCTTGGCTGAGGCGTGTTTATTTTGTAACAGTTCTCATGTCGAGTAAATGCGAGTACATGCGCCCCTTCGTAATAGGCTCGACCTGAAGTCGTGTTCGAACCGCGCCATTTTTCAAGGATGTGACTTCGAAAACTTGCCGTGGAGGTGATCTGTATCGGATTGCGCACCTGCGCTCGTGGGTCGAGTGTATTCCAAATGAATATTGCATGTTTAAGACCAGGATAAGAGTTCTATATGCCTGCGCATATATACACACGCGCATGTTCCTCTCTTACGCACAGACGTGAATTTACTTTTGCACGCCGGAGAAGTTGCCTTCATCGCGTTCCGTGTCCCACTTTTCGACCCACGAGCCAGGGCAGAGCGACTTGGCGTATTGACGCAAAGGCTTGCACGCATCTTCATCGTCGTCGGTCTTCTTGAGGCACAACGCCCATTCGTTGTATCGCACCCTACAGCCACACACGCACATCAATACACGCGCCTTTCAATCGTCTAATTTGTACCAGCAGTGTTGCGTTTGGTTTTGGGTGGGGAAACGAGGATCCACGGGCGTCGTCTTCAAGTCGTCCTTGCTTTCCATGATAGTGCTGGCGAAAGGAGAAATCGCAAAGTAACTTCGACCATAGAACCGACAGTATACAAATTTCAAGTTTAAAAGCCCAACCAATCAAAACCACTTGACATTTGTATTGTGCGTGTCGCTGCGACGATTTTTTTCACTCTTTAAATCAAATTTATTTTATTACATATAATTTGCATGTCTAAGACAATAATTTTATTCAAAACCTGTATAAAAATACAGTTGACGTATTTATGCACTAGCAACCTTGTTTCTGTGCGAGGCCTCTTGAACAGACAAGTCGGACAGGACGTCGACGATAATCCACAATCGACGGGTGCCTCAAGTCATGGCGACGCTAGCGTAGCTTATCCAGCCGCGCTCTATTTAGCGGATCGGCAAACCTACTGAGACCGGCTGAATCTGGCAGTCGAGAGATTTTGAGCGATCTCGGTGGTGAAAACTGTAGATAATTGCTCGACTTGAAAGCTCTACGGCAGTGGAAGCCTCCAATGCATTCCGAAACGTGCACACATCGTTGAGAGCGACCGAAGCAACGACTATCAATAGATTCTGGTGTCGTCGATTGCAATGATGGTTGGCGCGTAATCGCTGTCGAAATGGCGGTGACTCCGAGGTTTTGAGCTCACTGCAAGGAATGCATCAGGCTTTGAGAGTCGTAGGTTGTCCAGCGCAAGTCCATCCCCAGAGAGTGCGGTGGACTTCGGAGACCGACACGCTACAATGCAAGTAAGAGAAGAGCCAGGTGTATGTTTGTGCAATGAAGGGTAAAGATCCACGTGGGTTCACTTTGAACGACATTGTCCATTACATTTATCCTACTTGAACGTAGCCTCGCACACAAATTTGATCAAGTCGTCGTCGGTAGCTTGAGGGAGAGTGACCTTGAGCAACGGGTCGACTTCCATTTCGCGCTCCATGGCAAAAATGGCATTGTCGTTGCGGCCCCAAGCGCGGCGTGCGACACCATTGTTGACGTCCCATCGCAACATGGTGGCGGCTTTGCGTTCGGCGGCGTTGGAACCATCAAGGACCATGCCAAAGCCTCCGTTGATGACTTCACCCCAGCCACAGCCTCCACCGTTGTGGATAGCAACCCAAGTGGCACCACGGAAGGCATCGCCGATCACGTTGTGAATCGCCATGTCGGCGGTAAACATGGATCCATCAGTGACGTTCGAGGTTTCACGGTATGGACTGTCCGTGCCACTGACATCGTGATGGTCACGGCTCAAGACAACTGGACCAGAGAGCTCTCCCGATGCGATGGCTTTGTTGAACGCCACTGCAATGGACTGACGGGCGAAGCGATCCGCGTACAAAATACGGGCTTGAGTGCCGACGACCAATTGGTTTTCTTCGGCAGCTTGGATCCACTTGAGGTTGTCACGCAGTTGAGCTGCCACGCGGGGTGGTGCACTGGCCAAATATTCGTCAAGGATGCGAGCAGCAATGCGATCCGTGGTGCGGAGGTCATTAGGATCGCCCGAGGCACAGACCCATCGGAAAGGACCGAAACCAAGCGAGAAAATGTCACCCATGATGTCTTGGACGTAAGTGGGGTACTTGAATCCATCTTCTGGGTTGGACTTGAAGATGTCAGCGCCGGCTCGGCTGGCTTCGAGCAAGAACGAGTTACCATAGTCCCAGAAGAACATGCCATGACCAGTGAGGCGGTTAATGGCATTGACATGACGCACGAGACTTTCCTGGACGAGCTGCTTGAACTTTGGAGGATCGGACACCATCATGTCGAGGGATTCATTGAAGGACAATTGGACTGGGTAATAGCCACCGTTGTAAGGGTTATGCAGCGACGTTTGGTCAGATCCCAAGTCCACAAGCATCTCGCCTTGATCAGCAGCATGGGCAAGGGCTTCCCAGAGATCAACGACGTTGCCGTGGTATGCGATCGACACAACTCGTTGTTCCTTGCGAGCACCACGAATCTTGTCGAGGCATTCGTCCAACGTCGAAGCAATTTCATTCACCCAACCTTGAGCATGGCGCTTTTGGATGGCAGACATGTCGACTTCAGCAGTGACCGAGATCATTCCAGCAACCACACCTGCTTTGGGTTGAGCTCCACTCATACCACCGAGACCAGAGGAAACGTACACTACGCCTTTCATGTCTTCGCGATGGAGATACTTGCGGCATGCATTCATCACAGTGATCGTCGTGCCGTGGACAATACCTTGAGGACCAATGTAGCAGTAGCTTCCGGCAGTCATTTGACCGTATTGAGTGTTACCCATGGCATAGAGCTTGTCGTACATTTCACGAGTCGAGTAATTAGGAATCATCATACCATTCGTGACAATAACGCGTGGAGAGTCGGGGGAACTTGGAAAAAGACCGAGAGGGTGTCCAGAGTAGAGCACGAGTGTTTGGTCTTCCGTCATTTGAGAGAGGTACTGCATGACAAGGTGGTATTGCGCCCAATTGCTGAAGACACTGCCATTACCACCGTACGTGATCAGATGGACTGGAAATTGTGCAATGGCATTGTCCAAGTTATTCATGATCATCATCATGATGGCTTTCGCAGCAACGATCTTGGCAGGGTACATTTCAATAGGGTATCCCTTCATTTCATACTGCGTTGGGCGGAATCGATGCATGTAGATATGTCCTTCTTCCTTGAGCTCGGTCGCAAATTCTGGCGCGAGAGTTGCATGCCATTCCTTGGGGAAATATCGCAAAGCATTCTTGATCGCCAATTGATATTCATGTTCCGACAAGACAGGCGAGCGCACAGGCGCTTGAGGCACAGAGGTGTTCTTGCCGGGGTGCTCTGGGAGTGTTTTCCCAATCCCCTGAGTCAGCACTTGAAGGATCGTCGCGTTGGTCATGGCGCAAATTCCAAAATGGAAATCCCTCGAAAAAACTCTACGTTATCCGGATAGATCGTCTCTCATGTTTAAAGTAAGTCGTGTTTGATATATATAAAACGCCTATAATGTGAAATATATAAGCTATTGTATGTCTGTTATGATATATGAAATCAGACAATTTGAAATACGTATATTTTCTGTTAGTCGACATAATAGAATCAAGTGAAAATCTTGATAACCATAGATATTCCGGATAACAACTTCAACTTTGAGTGAATCACAGGTTGAAGCTCTTGGCGGACAGGGCATCGAATGCATTTGCGCGAAAGAATGCATTCAATCTGGTCTAGGAAACATACGCCGGTCTCATCAAGGGGATAAATACTCGAGTACTTATGGGAAGTTGAGAGTCCACTGCGAGATGCAGCTTGAAGTGCTCATGATTTGACCCCCGTTTGCGCATTTCAGCACCCATATCTTCGGTTAACAGCATCAAGACTTGAATCACCAAGGAATGAACGCATGCCTCGATAGATCTTCTCTGCAGTTCCGGCGCTGCACCAGCACTGAAGCGAAGCTGTGGATACGGCCACAACTCGATAATTTTCAAAAATTATATTTATAGTTTTTGGGAGGTTTGAAAGCTTTCGTCGTGTTTGGGTTTCAAAGTTTTGAATCCCACTCTGTCACGATCGTTAAGACGCGAATGCCTTGGCATGAAAACAGCCTCCTCCGCTTGAAATGGAAATCACATTCTCAACGAACTTTTGCCGAGTTGGGTGCTTGGGTATCACTCGAATTCTAGCTCGCACACGAAAGCAAAGTGCTATATAGAATGAGTTAGCCGAGTGTATCACAGGTGACTTGATCAAGCACCAAGCCATGGATAGATGTAGACGGTCATAGTACCTTATAAATTCTCGATAACATGATTTGTCTTCTTGATGTAGCTCTCTATGGAGAAGAGAGTTGTCGGCTTGCTCATGCTCCCATGGAGAGCTGAGCAAGATTACGACAATAATATTCTACGAATAAATACCTCTATGAATACATATCCTCGACAAATGTATATTTTTAACCCGCTTCCAAAAGGGTATGGATACAAAACTCTTCTAATGTTAAATACGACTCTTACTGGCCCGCAAAGAGTGCCGACGCATCGACAATGACTGGTGGGTTTGGTTTGTTGCTACCAGGTTGACGGATCACGAGCGACTCGGGCAGATCTTCAATGGCCTTGAACGTGTGTGGGGCTTGGACGTATGCCAAGAACGGCGTCTCGACAAACTCTTTGAGGTAATTCTTCTGCGTCTTGGCGCTCGGATGAGCACGCAAATTCGCTTCGAACTCGACAACTTGAGCTGGCTCGACACCATGCAACCCAGCCAGGATCGATCGCGGCACGAAACAGAGCTCATGGTCGGGTTTCAAAGGCTGGTTGAGTGGATCAATGCCTTTGCATTCATCCACGGGAAGCAAGCCAAGCGTGAGACGACAATAAATATTGCGCAAGAGGTTGATCACTTCCCATTTAAGTCCATCATCGACGTCGTGGAAATGCTGAAGGAGCGTTCCCAACGCGGCGGCAAAGACATCCTTCCCAAACAACTCGAAATGTTGCCTCTGCGTGAACAAAATGCTCACCAGACGATCTAAGAGCGTCGTCGCGCGGCGAGCACTCAATGTATCGGTCCAGCCAAGGATTGCCACCAAAAGTCGCACGATGAGGCCAGTGAGCACGTCGCTGGACAAGACAAAGTCACGCAAAAGGCGGTCGCTTTCCACGACGATGTGCTTGGGATGATCGGATTCCATATCGACGACTGTCTTGGCATCGACAAGCGCCTCGATAAAATCAACGGTGTGTCGAACGACTTCGAGGAAAAGCGCATGGCAAATCGTATCGACAGTAGTCGCTTGAATGTCCACGCCGTCAAAATGCGGTTGGTAAAGCGGCGCCGAGTTGGACACGACAATGCGTTCGTGCAAATGCGTCAAGATGAGACGCACCGTCGGTTCCAACAGCGACGAGTAGAGCGTGGGCGGGCACGACTTGACAAACGGCAACCACACACTCGATAGAAAACTCTTCCAGTGGCGGTGTTCCAGCCATGAGAGGTTCGCCAGCACCGACGCATTCAGTAAACCAGCGACGTCGAGCGACGTGTACACACTGGCATGGTTCAAAGCGCATCCGAGCAAGTGAAAGCAAATATCGCGGACGTTCTTGGCCCATCGAGCTGCTTTCATCATAGCTGGTGCCGTCACTTCGACGACCTCTTTGCCCAAGAGCGCTTGGTTGATTTCTTCATGGGACATACATAGAAGACCGCGGGCATTCGACTCGAGCACGGCTTGGCGCATCGCTGGATTCGACAGCGCTTGGAGCGTCGCAAGGAGTGCAGTGAGGTTGGGCAGGAGAAGTGGCCAGCTCGAGGCAAATGGATGCTGGGCAGGCTGTTGGTTCTCGTCGTCTTTGACCTCAATGCGCTTGGCAATGCCGTACAGCGTCGTCAATGTCTTCAAGATGGCAAAGAGGACCTTGCCTTGGTCAAGAGCTTTGACGAGATTGTCCGGCGAGGAAACCACTTGCGTCATTTCACCACTCGTCCATTCGGTCAGAGGACGCGCGGTGAGCTCCTGGATAAAGGCGACGCGTTCGTCCAACGTCGGCATGGAATTCGACACGACGACCAGCATTTCATACATGAGAACGCTCTCGCTGTCGAGGACTTGGGGGAAAAGGTTCACTACTTGGACGCACAGGATGGGCAAGTAAGGAAGCACGTGCACGGGACCCGCATGGCAGATTGAAATCAAAGAGGCCAAGGCCCGGCGGCGAACATTTGTCGATGTCGGTCGCATGCTTGTCATGATCGACTCGCCAGGTTCACAAAAGACAATCAGCCCGAAGAGACGGTCAAAGACACGGGGATAAGTTGCTGGCACTCGCATGTAGTACTTGGAGAAGGAAGCAAGCGCAAGACAGTGGCGGAAGAGCAGCCATGGATCAAGCGTCGTGTATGCCAAGAGGAGTTCGACAGACTGGCCAAGCTTTTGGAGAAGTTGAGCGTTGTCGTACACCGAGTCTGGCAGCGATTTCACCAAACAGTCCGTGAGGGATGCCATGCCTTCATGGAAGAGATGTGCCGTTGTGACGTCTGTGCAATGGCCCAAGTCGTCCAAGTTGTCAGTGCCGGCACTTTGCTGCGTCAAGACGTAATACAATCGATCGTACAAGTGTTGGAGCGCCACGGGGGGTTGTTTCTGCACGAGAAGACGGATGATGCCATAGAGCCGACCTCGAAAGTTGCCATAAAAGGCGTTGTACGCATCCTGGTCGTCAAATTCGAGTAGAACCGTCGCGGGCGCGTCGTCGCGGTCAGGTGATGTGAGTTTGAAGTACTTGTCGAGACAACATTGCCACAGAGCTGGATAGTCAATGTAAGGCTGCAACGGCGTCACTTTGAGCAGATTGAGCCACACAATGACTTGTGCTTCTGTGATATGAAGGCTCGAGTGGCCAAAGAGCGCTTGGAGGAGGCTGAAGTATGATTGGAACACTGGAAGAGTGGATGGAAGCTCAGGAACCAACAAGTCGACTTGATGCGTTCCCCAACTGACGAGGATTCGGTTGATATGCTGATGGAGGAGCAATGTGTCGGCGTCATCGACAGGACCAGCAACTGAAATCGTCGACAAGGAAGACCAACACGCAATGCTTGTGTCCTTGAGCAACGTGAGGTTCTCCTTGGCAAATGATCGTGAAAAGAACTCTTCCAAGCACTCCGCAGCCGCAATGCGAAGAGACAGAGGAGCAGTGGCTGACTGAACCAGAAGACTCGCGACGGCAATAAAGTTGGTCTCTGGAGATGCAGCAGTCGTGACGGGCATCCAGTCGAGAAATTCCTTCAACATTTGCAGTCCTGCGAGGATAACTGAAGCTGCACGAGTGTCCTGTTGCTGCAGTCGCACATATTGTTGCTCGAGTTCGCGGTAGACATATGGGAAGAGCGTTGGGAAGAGAGCGTTGAGTCCTTGGAGAATATCTTTGCGTCTCGCGGGTGGAATCGTGCTGTTGAAGGACGAACTGACACAATCTTCAGCAATCGAGCGAAAGATGAGCATCACAAGCTCAGCATGGAGAGAACTAATCGACCAAACTTGTGTCAAATGTTGGAGCATGTCGGGCCATCGTTGAGGAAACGAACGCTTGGCAATGTCGGCCACGACTTTGACAAGCTTTTCCTTGAGAAACGTCGGTTCGTCTTGCTGTAAATGCGACGCCATGATGGTTAAGAGCGTGGCTCGATAGTTGACTGCCTCGTCTGGGGAGCATGCTTTCCAGTTCTGTCGAATCCACGTTTCAATCACATGCAATGCAAAATGGCGGTGCTGGGACGATCGCGTTGAGTCTTGCAGCAGGTAAAACGCGTACTGGATGCAATCGTGGCGCTTCTGGAACTCTTCGCAGTACGCATACGCTGCGTGGCGTTCATTTTGACTACTCGTACTCGAGTGGCACACATCCACGGCACACAAAACTTGCTCGTACACGTTGCGATCCATTTGCGCCCACAGTCCACCGATTCATGCAAATGCAAGAACGAGAGAGTGAAGGAGAGTAAAAGTCCAAAATGTTGTGATCACTCTCCAGAACGTCATAGTTTGTTTTTGGAGTATGAGAGTCAGTTGAGAGTATAAGGATGCAATATTAATTATGTACAATTAAAATATTGAGTTATTTGAGAGTACTTTAAATTATTGACCGTGGTGTCCATTGATTATCCGGATGACTCATTGAACAAGATGAGAGTGTATTTGAGAGACATGCTTTTAATTCCGCACTGAGAGTAATCTAACTCACTAAAAAAGAGAGTCAAATTGAGAGTTAGTGGAGCAAGTCCTCTGTACGTCATCGTCTGAGAGCACAGTGACAACACTCTCACTTGCAAACATTTCTGAGTGCTATTGTGAGAGTAAAGTAAGAGTTTGCGATATTTCTTCGGTTCGATTATTGAGAGTATTTTAGAGAGTTGAACTTCAACCTCGTATCCGGATAACTGGTGATGACGTCAACAATATCCCCAGATGTGATGACTTCCCTGATCTTTCAATTCAGAAGAGGCTCTTCATTTCACAAGATGCAACGGATTGAACGCATTCAACAACACCTCCAAGCTCCTAGCTCGGCGACGGAAATTGTCGTCGTCGCTGCTACGCGTACGCCTATCGCCAAGGCGAAGCGCGGAGCCTTCAAGGACACGACGCCCGATGTATTGTTGCGCCATGTACGTGACCCTCGATTGTGCGGCTCTGAGGACTTATATTTGGACGCGTAGGTGTTTCAAGGTGTCTTGCAACAAACCAAGATTGACCCCGCGTTGATCGGTGACGTTGTTGTCGGTATGACTTTTATCATGATATTCCATCTTGATCGTTTTGAAATCTAGGCAACGTGCTGCAACCTGGATCGGCTGCCGCTGGTGCCCGTATGGGCCAATTGTGCGCTGGTATCCCATACACCGTTCCGTTGTCGACAGTGAACCGGTACGATGAAATTCTATGTTATAAATCCTTATTTCCGTGCGAAGTCAATGCTCGTCGGGCTTGCAAGCGTTTGCCAACGTCGCCAGCGCCATCAAGGCTGGTTACTACGACATCGGCATTGCTGCTGGTGTCGAAACTATGTCCTTAAACGCCATGGGCGGCCAAGCGCCTGACGTCAACTGGGATGATGTACGTTTGACTTCTTTGAGATTATGAATTGATCAATCAATTAGGTCAATGCCAATGAACCTGCTCGCAACTGCACCTTTCCCATGGGCATTACCAGCGAAAATGTTGCCGAAAAGTTCGGTATTTCGCGCTTGCAACAGGTTGGTATCTCTCCTCAAATATCATCATGACGCTTTGACTTTTAGGATACCTTTGCGGCTGAATCGCACGCCAAGGCCCATGCTGCGCAACAAAACGGATGGTTCACCAAGGAAATTACCCCAGTTACCACAAAGGTCACCTTGGCTGACGGCAAGGAACAACAAGTGACTGTCACTGCCGATGAAGGTGTCCGCGTTGGCACAACCGCTCAAGGCCTTGCCAAGTTGAAGCCTTCGTTCAAGAAGGGTGGTTCCACGACAGCTGGTAACTCGAGCCAAGTGAGCGACGGTGCTGCTGCAGTCTTGGTCATGACCCGCCAAGCTGCTGAAAAGCTCGGCTTGCCCATCCTCGGCACGTTTGTCTCGTACGCTGTCGCGGGTGTCCCTCCTGAGATCATGGGCATTGGTCCGGCCGTCGCCATCCCTGAAGCCTTGAAGAAGGCTGGCTTGACTGTCGACGACATTGACGTCTTTGAATTGAACGAAGCCTTTGCTAGCCAGGTAAGAATGACGTTGGTGCCTCTCCGAAGCTCATTGCACTGTAGGCTTTGTACTGCGCTGAGCATTTAAAGATTCCCAAGCACAAGATCAACCCGACTGGTGGCGCAATTGCTTTGGGACATCCTTTAGGCTGCACGGGTGCTCGCCAAATCGCCACGTTGTTGCATGGACTGCACCGCACGAACCAGACGTACGGCGTTGTCTCCATGTGCATTGGCACGGGTATGGGTGCCGCTGCTGTGTTCAAGCGTGCTTAGACTTTGCATTAATGGTATACTCTCTTTTCTCTGTATCTTTGTCTTGGTTGTCTCCGCGACGTCACGGACATGTCCTTCATGACGATGGAAAATAGATCAATTAGGGATACTTAAGTCGAGCAGCATGGATCGATGTTGCCACTCATTTCTTCCTGCTCGGTATCCTTGAAGAGGAAAAAGCCAATGCCAAGGCCCAAGATGCACGCAACAAAGAGTCCAGAGTCATACACCATCGCAACCAACATGATGAAATAGCCGATCGCGAGCGCCACCATATACATCCCACTGAGCGCGATCGTGCACCACATGGGGACTTTACAGGAACGCACGGAGTGGGCCGTCACCGGGGCTTGGACGAGCACGGACATGGCTGATTTAGGAAACGTATCAGCCTCTATATCGACGGTCTCGGTGATACCATACTGGCGGATAAACCAATCTTCGACTGTCTCGCGGTATTCGCCAAACCACTCGAGAAAGATGCCAAGGAGGACAATCCCGATGAAACCAAACGCGTACTTGACTTTGGAGTTCATAACCCACGGCTGGAACCACAGCTTGACGCATGTTCCGCCAACCGTGGATTGGAATCCGTCAAACATAACCGAGGCATGGGTGCAGAACTCGTCACTGGACGAGGACAAGACACCTTCGTAATAGGCAGCCTGTACATCTCATAAGAACGAAGAACAAAAAGCCAAGATCCTACCTGGTTTTCAAGCACCATGTGTGCATGTTCCTCGGAGCATGTGAAGATCTTTTGATTGCCGCGATTGCCCCACGGTAGTGCAAATTTGAGTTCAGCTTTGTCGCACACGGGACATCGCATCTGTGCTTTTGTGTACGGCACATCAAGAGATGTGATCGGCACTGGCCCTCGCAGAATCTTGCTCTACAAGGCAATACATTAGACGACGATCGAGAACGAATCCTCCAATACCGCCGGGTCGCGCAATTGGTCCAGGTGTCCCGCCATCTCACAAGCGTAAATGGCTTGATTTCCTTTGATGGTTTGATTCAGCGGCGGTTGAATGTCCATGTCACATAGAGGGCAATGTGTTTCCTTGAGGTCCTGTTGGGCGATCGCGAGTACCGCAAGAAGCAGCACCACGACAACTCGGCCCATCGTGATCCACTTGGGCATTTCTTTGGATAATGGACTTTCGACGTGGATTCTCGTTTCCGGATTATCCGGATAAAAAATAAGGGACAACATCAAGGGCAGAACGAAGTTGTCAACAATTGCTGGTGCTTCAAACGTCTCGTCAGCACCGCAACGTTGGATTTTCCGATCTTTTGTGCGTCAAATATTGATCCTCCACATCCTTTAAGCGACGCGGAATTCCGTCGCGGTCACAGTAGTCAAGCCAGGGCCAACAATTGCGCCAAAGGAGGCGCAAATGTCGATTTCAACGTTTCAATAATTGCATTCAACTATCCGGATAAGCTGCTTATCGCGAATGAAGCCAAGTCAGATTGACCTCGTCAAGCCGTTGCAAAGAATGCCACCCGATAGAACCCATGGAATAAAGCGAGAACGACAATCTGAGTGCCAAAAGTCTGCCGGCATTTGGGTCAAGCACGTCTGTCCCGTGAAATTTGTGTATCCGGATGAGTTGAGACGCTTGACGGTATTGTTGAATCCATTGGTTTGAGTCAAGTGACTCGATGAGCCTCACCCAGTATCGTCAAATTTGGTGGAAATTCAAGAATTTCAACAAAAACAGCCAATCAAATTGGGTCAATTTCTGTCACTTGAAAATTTGAAGTTTTCTGATTGGTGGATTCGTTGTGGATGGCTCGACAACTGACCCCTCTGACGCAGACGCCACTCGACACACTCCAGAAAACAACATGCACCGTACTGGAATATTCGTGAGTGCGTTGACCACCCTCGCCTTTCTGGGTGGCTTTACTGGTCGTGTGCATGGACATGCGGCACATGGAGCGCATGGAGCAGCAGCGGCAGCAGCCTCGACCGTGAATGACGACAAGCACTGCCCGCTGTGCAACATGTTTGCGACTGACTACAACCTCACATGGTTCACAGAACTCAACAATGGTCAGAGAATCTATACGTGCGGCATGACCGATGGCACGCAGTACAAGAATGGCAAAAACTCTTTCTCACATTCGTCCCTCGTCGGCGCGACTCTGGTACAGGAGTAAGACAACAGCTCATGTTGACATGTTGACTTTGTAGGGAAGTCTCGTCGTTGAGGATGGCACGGGATGTAATAACACGTGCCCAGAATGCAATGATCCTACCACGTCACCAGTCCTGGATCCAATTTCGGGCTCAAAGATCTCGTCGACCAACTTTACCTACCTCTGCTTGAAGAGAGGTCAAAAGATCTACTTTGAATCCAACGCCACCAAGTCGACGTTCCTCAGTGGTTCCAACTCCAAGTCGTATTTCAGTGTCAAAGCTCTTACGTGCAACAATGCGACGTGCCCTGACAGCTTCCAAGAGGTCCCACAAGATGACACTTCAACAACGACTCCAACACCAACAACGTCCTTGCGTGGAAACGACGGCGTGTCATCCGACGAACCATTTTGCTCGGGCTCGTCGGCCATGTTTTCAGGATTCCAATCGACTGTCCATGGAACGTGCGTCAAGCTGCTCTTTCAGCCTTGGGTTCTCAACAGCCAAACCAAGTACGCTTTTGGCATGATTGGTGTCTTCTTGCTTCCTCTCATGAACGAATTCCTGGTGTTTTCCCGCGAGAGGCTCCGACAAAAGTTCCGCGTCTCATCAAGGTACAATAGCCCCCCCCACGGCTCCTATTGACTCTTGGTCTAGAGGTGGTGCCAAGTATAAGAACAAACTCATCCTGACCACGTTGTACATGGCTCAAATGACCCTGGCTTACTTTGCCATGTTGGTCGTGATGATCTACGACACGGGGCTCTTTATCGCCCTCATTGGGGGGTTTGGCTTTGGCTATGCCTGGTTCAAGAGTTACAAGGAAGCCAAAGTTACAAAGCAACCTGCAGTCTCGACGCCAGCCACGTCGGCTTCCGTCGCTGCTCCATGGCGATTCCAGCAGTTGGAAAGCTTGACCGTCTTGCATGTTTCAGCGATGCAATGCATGGCCAATTGCGGTTCGACTGTTCAAGCTGCTTTAGAATCGGTGACTGGCGTCGAGCGCGTCTTTGTCGACATGAACGAGAAGATCGTCTACGTGGATGCACATGATGTCACCACGACTGCAATCGTCGATGCTGTTGAAAGCGTCGGCTTTGATGCTGTGGTCCTACGAGAGGCTCCTTCTAGTAAGAACGTTTAATATATAAGTGATCTTCATCAACATCATGTACAGCCCACACTCATAAGGGGAGATACCAGTAGTCCAACGCAACATGTTCGCCACTGCTACCAATTCATTTTTCCTAAAGATCGCACGCTCTTCTTGTTGCAACTCTCCTGTCGTTGTTGCGAAGGACAAGTCGTCAACCTATGGATACAGAACGCCCGAATGGCCAAGTTTCATCCAAAGATAATAACTGCGTCTACGACGCCCCACGGCATCCAATCTTGATGGAGTTGTGTCATTCCAAGGTCCCCTTGACAAGTGAAAGAAGTTGAACATACCCATCATTGTGCATTGTCAGCCACATCCTTCCAAGGTATATCGGCCCTTCCTTTTGAACTAATGGAGCAATCTACGAGCTCATTTTGTCATAACAAATGGGCTCCAAAGGTGTGCAATATAGCGTACTTTCTTCATCCATGTCGTCGCTGTCCGCGTCGTTTTGTCGTTAGGATTGCATCTTCGTGAGCGGTGTTGTTGCAAAATCGCCGTCAAATGTCCAAGATTAGGTATCCGGATAACGCGCTCATCAAGTTGTTCCATCCGGATACGACGGCTAAAAAGTGAAGTCGCGCGACATCCGTGTATTTCCTCCCAACGACAACCGACCATGAGCGGAAAGGCGGACTTCTACAAGCTGCTCAATGTCGAGCCGTATGCATCCATGGAGGACATAAAGCAAGCGTATCGTAAGCTTGCCTTGCTCCATCACCCCGATCGCAAACTGGGCCAGGTACGTCGTCGACATTCGACAAATTTAGTGTTTGACGGAGCATCGAACAGGACACCCAAACCAGCGCACTGACAACACCATCGACCAGCACATTCTTTCAGGACGTGAATGAAGCGTACGATGTGCTGAGTGACCCTGAAAAACGCACCGAATACGACCTCAAGCATTATGGCATGTCGACGTTTGCCTCTGCAATCAATCCCGCCAATATTGGCGCGGTCAAAAACGACGGATACAAGCGAATGACCTCGGAGGACGTGAACCGCCTCTTGGCAAATGCGAATGCGCTTGACCGCATGACAACAGCCGACTACCAACGCAGCCGGTCTACCGTAGCGCCCCACGGAATTGGTCGCCGAGCCACTGACTTTGCGGAGCGAAAAGCATTTCGAGGCCGAAACACGCCATTGCCGTCCCAAAACGCTACGTTCGCACGGCTCGCAGTGCCAGCTATTATGCTAGTAGTCTGCGGGATTGGCCTCAACTCTATGTGGTCCAGCAGCAAGAAAGTCCGACGAAGCAATATTTAAGATACCAGACAGTGTCTTAAGCTATTCACGTGTAGTCAACGATTAAGCAATCAAAACTGGCGCTTAGTATTCTTCACCATATTCCATTTCTTCACCATCGCCTTCCATAGTTTCAGCGCTGACTTCTTCGTAGTCCTTTTCAAGAGCAGCCAAATCTTCACGAGCTTCCGAGAATTCGCCCTCTTCCATACCTTCGCCCACATACCAGTGCACAAACGCACGCTTGGCGTACATCAAGTCGAACTTGTGGTCGATGCGCGAAAACACTTCAGCAATCGCGCTCGTATTGGAAATCATCGCCACGGCACGCTGCACGCGAGCCAAGTCACCGCCAGGAACCACGCTCGGAGGTTGGTAGTTGATACCGCACTTGAAACCAGTCGGACACCAGTCCACGAATTGAATCGTACGCTTCGTCTTGATCGTCGCCACGGCAGCGTTCACATCCTTCGGGACCACATCGCCGCGATACATCAAACACGTCGCCATGTACTTGCCATGACGAGGGTCGCACTTGGCCATCATCGACGCAGGTTCGAAGCAACTGTTGGTGATTTCCGCCACCGACAATTGTTCATGGTACGCCTTTTCAGCCGAGATGACAGGCGCGTACGAGCTCAACATGAAGTGGATGCGAGGGTATGGGACCAAGTTGGTTTGGAACTCGGTGATATCGACGTTGAGCGAGCCGTCAAAGCGGAGCGAGGTCGTGAGGGACGAGATGACTTGCGCGATCAAACGGTTCAAGTTGGTGTGGGTAGGACGGTCAATGTTGAGCGAGCGTTGGCAAATGTCGTAGATGGCTTCGTTGTCCAACATGACGGCAATATCGGTATGTTCCAACAAGGAGTGGGTCGACAACACAGAGTTGTAAGGTTCAACGACAGCAGTGGAGATTTGAGGCGAAGGGTAGATGGTGAAACCGAGCTTGCTCTTGCGGCCGTAGTCGACAGACAAGCGTTCCAACAACAAACTACCCAAACCAGAGCCGGTACCACCACCAACGGCATTGAAGACCATGAAACCTTGGAGGCCCGTGCAGTTGTCAGCCAACTTACGGATGCGGTCCAACACAATGTCTACAACTTCCTTGCCGATGGTGTAGTGACCACGGGCGTAGTTGTTGGCAGCATCTTCCTTTCCAGAGATAATTTGTTCGGGGTGGTACAATTGGCGGTAGGTGCCAGTGCGGACTTCGTCACACACGCTGGGTTCCAAATCGACAAACACAGCACGTGGCACATGCTTGCCAGCGCCAGTTTCACTGAAGAACGTGTTGAAAGCATCGTCTCCACCGCCGATCGTCTTGTCGGATGGCATTTGACCATCAGGTTGGATGCCATGTTCGAGGCAGTACAATTCCCAGCACGAATTACCGACTTGGATACCACCTTGGCCGAGATGAATGGAAAGAATTTCACGCATGCTACAGACACATCAGTCAGTACATATTCCATCCATGGGGCGGTACTTACTTGTTGGATCGTCGGGTTTACTGCCGAAGCGTTTGTGATGAGCGCGCCAGCAATGAAAAGCGAAAGTGGGAAAGGGCTGACGATTTCAAATTTTGAAATTCCAGCCAATGAAAATTAAGACGGGATAGGTGAAGCCGCTTCATTGGCTAAAAATTTGACTCAGAATGTCAGATGGTTGACTTGGAATTTGTATACTAACGTGGGGACAGGCGGGTTTAGATGTTATATTTTCAACCAATTAAAATTCAGGAATCTTGGCCTATGTGCATCGGATTGGCTGAAAGGAAAGCACAGAATAAAGGGACATGATGCTTTCAGAACACGAACTTGATTTTTGTATACTATAGTGAAGTGAAGTATACGGGGGGAAGTGTGCGACAACACAGCTCAACCGCAAATCTGCGATCTGAAAGAAGATGCCCAACCCCATCGTGTTCTTTGATGTGTCCATCGGCGGCGTGCCTGCCGGCCGCATTACCATGGAATTGTACGCCGACAAGGTCCCCAAGACGGCTGAAAACTTCCGTGCGTTGTGCACTGGTGAAAAGGGCGTCGGTCGCTCTGGCAAGCCTTTGCACTACAAGGGCTCGACCTTCCACCGCGTGATCCCCAACTTCATGCTCCAAGGCGGTGACTTCACCCGCGGCAACGGCACGGGCGGTGAATCCATCTACGGCGAAAAGTTTGCCGATGAAAACTTCGTCTACAAGCACAGTGGAAAGGGTGTGTTGTCGATGGCCAACGCCGGCCCCAACACCAACGGCTCGCAATTCTTCTTGTGCACCGTCGTGACCAACTGGCTCGATGGCAAGCACGTCGTCTTCGGCCAAGTCCAAGAAGCCTCCTTCCCTATCTTGGACAAGATTGAAGCCGTTGGCTCGCAATCCGGTGCCACCCGCCAACCTGTTGTCATCACTGACTGCGGCCAATTGCAATAAGCGATGTTGGTTCTCGCATCGTAATGCAAACCCGAAAAACTTTTCCATATTCATTACTTGTCTTCCTTTTCCCCTCACTCACCGCGTAGTGAATCATTCCATTCCCTCTGGAACAGCTCTTCTATAACTTCTTGTTGGCGCAAACTCACTGTTGCAAAGATCTCTTACAGTCATCGATTTGATGTTTGAAACGATTGGTACCTCCATCAAATCCCCCTTGCAGGCTCACGATTCATTGATGTCCTGTTTGTCCAAGCAACCTCTTGCTCTGTCAAGTCATAATGTACCGCCAGACCTTCCAGCCTCGCATTGAAGCATACAGAGAGAGAAACTTGAACCCCACAAACATCACAATTGCATAACATGAGCTTCCTTTTGGAACAAGACAAGAATAGAGTGTCGTCGCGAGACAGCATCGATTTATTCTCCCCCGTCAATCACTTACAAGCTCTCCAGTTCATCGAGCACACGCTCCACAACCTGTTACAGTTGCGCAGACAAAGTCGAGTGCATAGACACAAGATGATTCGCCACTTACAGGCTCCATGGATCCATGAACTCATGTTCGTTGAGAAGTTCTCCTCCTGGGTCTCCCTGTGTAGTTGTTCAGAGAACTCCCCTTCTTTGTAGACTCGGATTTATTCGAGTGTTCAGTCATTGCATTCCTCTGGAGTAGTGGGGACCGCCCACGTTGTTGCTCGTCATGGAGCTTCGCTTCTCAGCTCACTGAAAACACTGTCACTCTCGTGCCGGGCCAGCTTGCTCTCGCTTGACTGCAGACAGGTAAACTGCTGGCGTTCGCAGTGTGTCATCATCGTCCCTGTCCACTTATCAATGTGATTTCGACCGCGTTGTGCTGAGTTATTCAGCTTAGGGGATCCAACCACTGAAAGTCTCTCAACTTCTTTGTCAAGAGTGATGCCACAACCTCTAGCTCCCCCTCGGCAGGAAGCACAGAGGCTTTGACGAGAGCAAGATGCATGACCGGAACCAAGCGTGGGAAGGAGGACCCAGAGCTCGCCGAAATCAGAGGTTACAGATCCATCTATGGCCGCGGTAATGTGTTGTGGACACTTCAGTGGCGATACCAAGCGCGGCCCACCCGAACACAATCCGTAGAAAGGGAAATTCTTGTCGACAGAACATGATAAACGAGGCGGCAGCTACGTGGAGCCCTTGGGGACAACCTTGAGCTGCCAAAAAAGTGTCGACTAAAAGCAGTTCTTCGTTCGAGCCGATACTTTTTGGACATACTAAACATCTCGGAAGAGCTGGAAGCACCGATTCGTGGTGATCGGTGAAAACGAGCTTTGTCTTTGAAAGCTGTCGCGCGACACAAGTCGAGGTTGATCAGGTGGAACCAATGCCATGGACGCTTGTATGGCCCGTTATGGCCATTAATCTGGTGCATTTCACCGTCGCGGTCCTGTTTGGCCACGATAGCCATCATGTTGGGCACTCACGAAGTGATTCCCCGTCAATGACGCCCAAGACAGTCCGGTCATAGCGGGAAACCCTCCATGTCTTGCTGGGTTCTCAGATGAAGGTGAAGAGTGACTTTGGCTTGACAAACAATCAAGGCACCTTCACTCAATCGCTTCATCCATTGTATGCTAACGAGAAGCTCCGTCATGAACCAGCCATGCCGACGCCACTCCTTTCGAACAACATGACGTTGCAACATCCATCGCGATTATGGTACTTTTCTTCTCACAGTTGTCAAATGTCTCCTGTAGTAATCGTTGTTATGAGTGATAGTCTTCAACTTCAATGTGTTTTATCCAATCAAATGGCTTTATTCCAAAATAATTGCTTCTCATTGGTGAATCGATTCCAGAATGTTGTTGTAGTCGTGGTATAATGTCGCCAACGGCCATTTCCCATCCATCATGCGCGAGATTCTGTCGATCCATCTTGGCCCAAGGAGGTGTTCAAGTGGGTAACTCGTGCTGGGAGCTGTACTGTCTGGAGCATGGCATTCAACCCAATGGCCAGCTACCGTCGGACGCCCTCTTGACCAACGACAGCTTTAGCACGTTCTTCAGTGAGACGGGTAGTGGTAAATTTGTCCCCCGCACCGTGCTCTTCGATCTGGAACCGACTGTGTGCGATGAAGTCCGCACGGGAACGTACCGCCAGCTCTTCCACCCCGAACAAATCATTTCCGGCAAGGAAGATGCCGCCAACAACTATGCCCGCGGGCACTACACGATTGGGAAAGAAGCAGTCGACACCGTCTTGGACCGCATTCGAAAACTAGCCGACAACTGTACTGGCCTTCAAGGCTTTATGATCTACCATGCTGCTGGCGGCGGTACGGGCTCTGGTTTTGGAAGTTTACTCCTCGAACGCTTGTCCATCGACTACGGCAGGACGAGCAAGCTTGGGTTTTCCATTTATCCGTCGCCGCAGATCTCGACCGCAATGTTAGAGCCTTACAACGCGGTCTTGGTGACGCACAGCCTCCTTGAACACACCGACGTGGCTTTCCTCTTGGACAACGAAGCCATTTATGGCATTTGTCAACGCTCGCTCAACATTGACCGTCCTACCCACACCAACTTGAACCGTTTGATCGCGCAAGTCATCTCGTCCCTCACGACCTCGCTCCGCTTTGACGGCTCGCTCAACGTCGATATCACCGAGTTCCAAACCAACTTGGTCCCATACCCTCGCATCCACTTCATGTTGAGCTCGTACGCGCCTGTCATCTCGGCTGAAAAGGCGTACCATGAACAATTGTCGGTGGCGGAAATCACCAACAGTTGCTTCGAACCTGCGTCGATGATGGCCAAGTGCGACCCTCGTCATGGCAAGTACATGGCGACGTGTTTGATGTATCGCGGCGATGTGGTCCCGAAGGATGTGAACGCTGCCGTGGCGACGATCAAGACGAAGCGTACGATTCAATTCGTGGACTGGTGTCCGACTGGTTTCAAGTGCGGTATCAACTACCAGCCTCCGAGCGTGGTTCCTGGCGGTGACTTGGCTCGCGTGCAGCGTGCCGTGGCGATGATTTCGAACACGAGCGCGATTGTTGAAGTGTTTTCGCGCATCGACCACAAGTTCGACTTGATGTACGCCAAGCGTGCGTTTGTGCACTGGTATGTGGGCGAAGGTATGGAAGAGGGCGATTTCTCGGAAGCTCGTGAAGACTTGGCTGCTCTTGAAAAGGACTACGAAGAAGTCAGCGCTGACACGACGAATGGCCAGGAGATGGAGTTTGGTGACGAGTATGAAGTACTTTTTGTTCATGTCTTGTCAGTGTCGCCGTCGACTCCAGCGAGAGAAGACGGCAAACGCATTGCCAACCACATCAATTCCAATGTTTAAATGCTCCCATCATCATGAAGACATAGTCTGTGGCTGCGGATCTATCAAGCCTTTCCAGCAGTCCCTAGCTGAAATTTCCTCTTGCGATGGCTGTGTCGATTCTTGAGCACGTTAGCATTCCTGCCGAGATGCTAAACTATCCTTGGAGCCATACCAAGCACGCCAGGATGTCCTGCCACTCTAGCTTTCTACTCCATCGTTGTGAACAGCCCCAAGCCAGCTACAGAACTCCATCTAGCTCGTCTTTAAGCCGAGGATATGAGCGTTCAATGCCGTCTCTAAGTTCTCAAACTTGCACTGGAGTGTGCCACGTCATAAACGAAGGATAATGACAGACAGTTCGAACATCATCCGGATACAGATCCCTCTTATCCGGACTTGGAATCTTCGACAGCCATCTATCGACACTTTCGCAATCGCCCCGCACATCATGGACGCCTTTCTCGCTCTGTTGCATGCACAGACGCTCATTCTGACGGACGGAAGCGTCCAATTTGCCCGAGAAGCAATGGAATCCCGTCTTCCAGTCCTACTGAACGACATGGCCGACCAAAATGCCAAGCACGGCACACTCGATGCGAAGAACATTGCGAACTTACGCGCGTTAGCAAACGAAGTCGCGACGAATCAACCCATTCGCGCCCTGTCCAACCCAGAATCGGATCCTGTGTGGCATGTAGACTGGAAGAAGTACGCCGAAGGACACACATGGCACAACGCAGCGTGGTTCTTTGCCGAAGTTTACTTGTTCCGTCTCGTGCTCGACGTGACAGGATTTGAAGTTCACGGCGTGGATCCATACCATTGCCAGTACGGACAATCTCTGTGAGAATTTTGTTGACATCTACGTCTTAGGAAAATGGCTGAACTCGACGATCCAACACCATGGCGTTTGTTGGAATCGGCCGCTTTGCTCCATGACCTGGATTCTCCCATCGACGAGAAGCTGACTATCTTGATCAAGCTGAGCTTGTGGGGCAACAAAGCTGACGGTGCGTACAAGCAAGTCAAAGACTCCATCCGAGGCTCCCACGCCACGCTCGACGTGGACGACGCATACCTCTTGACCGACCACACGCCTCAAGTGATTGCCCATTTGACCAAGCTCGATGGAACCAAGCCTGTCCACTTCATCAACGATAACTGCGGCACTGAAATCCTCCTCGACTTGGCGCTCGCCGACCATCTTCTCACAAACGTACTTGCACAACCCAACGGAGCATCTCACTCCTTTTCTTCTTGTAGAACTGGTGCCCCTCCATCATTCTCCACACGAAAGCCAAGCCGACTTACATTTCGGACGCCACGCCCCAAGATGTTGTCGAAACGATCTCATTGATGGGCGCTAGCACCCGCACCAAGACCGTCCAGGCTTTGGCCGCTCGTCTCCAAGCTCATCTCGACAGTATGCTGCTTGATCTTGCTGTCTCTTAGCTGTGCTTCTCGTAGGTGGTCGCTTGATCCCTCAAGGCCATGAGTTCTGGAACCAATATCGCTTCTACTTTGAACTCCCTGAGGATTTGACCGTGACATTGGCGTCGGCTGGCCTTGTCATCTCGAAAGGAGACGCCAACTACCGTCGATTTCTCGGCGATCGTCTCTGGCCAGCGACGACCGACATTGCAACGGCGGCTCCGTTCTTCCCAACGTCTTTTGTTGCGCTCCGCACTATGAAATCCGATCCGATCGTCGGTATTGCGCCAGAAGTCGAGGCGGCACTCAATGTAGAAGATCTAAAGTGGCGCGTCAACGGCAAACGCGGCGTCATTCAAAGCGTGGTAAAGTAAAGACAACTAAAGATAAAGACGACGAGATGCTGCTAGACCAACGGCGTGGTTTCAGACGGCCGTGGCGGCGAATTAAGCGCTGGAATCTTCTTGCGTGTGTACCATGCGATCGAGATACTCAAAAGCACGCCCATGCCGGTGCCGACGATCGGGCTCAAGTAAACCATCGTCGAGAACGGCCAGTGAAATATCAAGTAGAGTCGCAGCGTGTCTTCCGTGACAATGATCGTGCCGACAGTCCCAGCGAGGACCTGAAAATGTCGTCGGACGGCGGGATCTTCCCATGCCGCGTCGAGCTCTTCCTTGGTCGAACTCGTCGCGGCAAAGCGGTAAAGCAGCCATAGAAGATTAAAGCGCTCGTTGACGACAGAGACAAGCATCGTGACGGCGGCAGTGAGCGGCGGCAGGATCTCTTTGACCAGCCCGACGCGAGGATCGTCCATCCAGACCATGAGAGCCATGGAGACGCCCGTGAAAGAGAGCTGGACGAAAGAAATCCAATCGACGCGGCACTTCCACGCCATCTCGTAGACGCTCTTGAGCAGCGGCGGCAGGGCGTAGAGCACCATCGCGACGAGCGGCGACGTGTACTGCGTCGCGACGGCATAAATCGCCAGCGGGAGGAAGACATTAAAGAGCAAGACGCTGGGAAGACGGCCTTGGCCATGGCGCTGGCCACGACGCGTTGGCACAATCGTCGCCCCCATCGACACAATCGTAACCGAAAGGCTGAAACTGGCGCCTTGCTGGCACATCGTGCTGCCACGTCATGAGTAAATTTGGCCCACGTTGTGAAACGACTTGGAAAACCTTTAGGTCGATGGACCGACGCCGAGTCGTCGTGGAGCAGCATCTATGAAGAAAGTCAACGAGAAACGTCCCCCCGTGACCAATTTACCAAAGCTGGCGCCGCCATCCGCTGGCGAGAATGTTTCCGACAGCTCCATGACGCCGCGACGGCCGCCTCGATTGCCGCTGGACGAAGGTTTGTCGCCTATTGTGCTCCTGGATGCAATCTCGTCGCCGGGAAAGGCTCAGTCTCCCGTCACGCCGTCGAAATCGATGCGGCCCACGAGTCTCCGCACGCGCAAACTCGAAGACCAAAGCGTCGTCTACGACCCGCTCGCCGCGACGCTGCTCAATCCAGCTTATGAAATCGACTTGACGCTCCTGGAAGCTGACAGCGACAAGATCAAGCAGTTGAGCCAAGCGGCGGAGAGCCACGTCGAAGCCATCTACGCCAACAATGCCAAGGAACGCATGTTCTTCAAACAAGTGAGGTAGCATTTTCTCCATACTCTTGACGTCCTCACTGGCGCCGTCGTAGCTCTGAGATGGCCAACATGGAGCAAGATATCGTCGCGAGGCACCGCGCTGCGTACGTTTCCTCTTGCAGCGTCGTCGAGACTAAATTGCGGCATCACGTAGGACGCAGGAGAAGCAAGCATGGGCGGCTGAGAGAACCGAGTTGGAAGCACGGCTTGCGCACAAGGACATGGAGCTCCACGCCAACGAGCGCGAGCGGAGCAAGCTTTCCGAAACGCTCACGCAGACGATGCAATACTTCACGCACGAGATCGAAGCGCGGGAAGCGCGACTCGCGGCGCAAGCAGTCGAGCTCCAGACGACGCGGGACGGTATGACGCTCTGAAGGAGAAGAGAGAGAGGTCTCACGGTCGTCTAGTCTTGAGCGCGACCGAGCAGTCGTTAAGGCAGAGCCAGATGCAGCAGCAACGAATCAACGAGTCGCTCGTGCACCACGTCGACGACCTCGACAAGACCAAGCAAGAGCTTCAGGATAGTCGGCTCGTCGTCACACAGCTCGAGCAGACGATCGCAGCCCAAGCCAAGCAGATCTCCGACACGGATGCCGCGCTTGCGACGGCACGCAATGTCATCACGTACGTCATTCTCTTCATGGAGATCAAGGACGCATCCATCTTGTGTAGATCGCTCGAGACGAAATGCGCCGATCAAAAAGGAACGCTCCATGCGTACAAGGAAGAGATGCACAGCCAGTCGTTCAACGTGGATCAACTGCGGCGCCAAGTAAAAGCGGCGCAGGACAAGCAGGACGAGCTCGCGCAGGTCATCAAGAACCACGAGAAGACAATCGCCGGCGCCAAGAAAGCGCAGGCGAAATGGGACGCCGCCCGCGCTACATTTGAAGCCGACCAAGCCGAACATCGCTCGATGGCCAAGGTAAAAAGTTCCGCAGACGAACGCGGTGGCATGGACGACTGGCGTAGATGTACAAGGAACGCATTGACGCGCAGGCCAAGTTGATCCGACGCCATGAGGAATCGATCGTCGCGAGCACCGTGACGCACATGGCTGACACGACAACGATCGATCTCCAGACGTCGCAGCTCAAGAGCTTCCAGCGGTCGATCGAAGACCAAGCGGCGTTCATCGCCAAGCTCGAAGCGACGTGCCGCGCCGCGGAAATCCAGCATTTGAAGAATCGGTACGCATCTTTCTTTCCATGCTCTGACGTCATTGACGTTGCAGCTCGATGATTGAACTGTTGCAGACCAAGATCCACGGCATGGATGAGATGAAATCCCGCCAGGAGAAGGACATCGCGGCGCTTCAAGAGCGTCTCGTGCAGCGGGAAGGCTTGCTAGAAGCCCGCGCCGTCGAGATCGACACGCTCAAAGCCACGGCGCGGGATTTGCAGCACCAGCTCGAGTTGAAGCAACAGACGCTCGACGGGCACGAACGCTCAATCGACGCGCTCAAGACGTCACAAGATGAGCTCACGACAGCAAAGACGGCGTTGGAATCGCAGCTCAATGACCAGCACGCGGTTGTCAAGCTGCTCAACGAGAAGCTCAAGAAGCTGTGGCAAGAGTTTGCCACGAGCGAGGACAGCTTCATCCACTTGCGGCTCCAGCGCAGTCTCGAAGAAGCGCACTATGACCGCGAGCGCAAGAACGTCGCCGTGTGGATCAAAACGACGCTGGACGAGCTGAATATGCAGCGGGAAGAAGCAGCGATGGCGACGCGGATGGCGGCGGAAGCGGCGTCGAGTGAAATCGCCGCACTGCGCGTCCTGCTCGAGGAATCGCACGCGGCCTTTCGCGCTTGCGAGGCTCAAAGCCGCTCGATGGAAGCCGATTACGTCGCCAAAGTGAACGAACGCACGCTCGCGCTCGAAGAGATGGAAGAGCGCATCCACTTGCTTGAAATCCAGCTCAAGATGAACGCCGAGCAAGCGCATCAGCGGCGGCAGACCGCGCACGAAGAGCGGCAGCGCGAAATGGCGCAGTTTCAAATGCAGCTCAAGGGCAAGGAAGACGTCTTTGACATTGAACTCTCGCGGTTGAAAGCGCAGATCCAGCAGGTCTTTCTCTCCTTTCTTGCGTCAAGTTGACAGCAGCGCCGTAGGAACGCGCGGCGGCGTTGGAGCAGCGCACGGCATTGCAAGAAGACTTTGAGCGCCAAGTGTCGAAATTGACGTCGCAACTCCAACAAGTACGTCCACGTTGCCGCGATTCCATCCTCATGGCGACGTTTTGTAGGAGAGAACGCAAGCGACGGCGACGATTGCAGCCTTGAATGACTCGGTGGCGTCGTTGACTCTGGAAGGCGTGCGAGCGCTGGAGCATCGGCAAGAGTTGGAAACGGAATTGCAGCGCCAGGAAGCCCTGGTCGTCAATCGCATCGGTATGCTCGATGAAGAACTCTGCGGCCGAGACCGTGCGCTTCTCGCCGCGTTGGAGCATGCCGCGGAGCTCACGAGACGCTTCCAAGAGCGAGAAAGCGACTTGAACGACCAGCATGCTCGAGAAAGCGCCGCGATGAGCGCTACGCATGCCGAACTCTTGGCCAAGGTCCACGCCGAGCACGTGGACGCTCTGCGCGGTGAAAAGGACAACGCGGCGGCCGTCAAGCGCCAACTCTGCGAGGAAATGGAAGCTCTCCGAGCGAGCCATGCCGAGAAAGAAGCGCAACTCACCGACGATGCGATGCGGCAGCGCGTCGAGCTCGAAGCGCGGCTCGTGTTTCAAAAGGAAACGCTCACGGGGCAGTTGAAAGCGCTCAAAGTCGAGAGCGACAGCCAACTCGTGGAGCAACGCGTGCGCTTTGAATGTCTCCTTGCGCATCAAAAGGAGACGCTCCAAGGCCAACTGGACGAGCTCAAAGTCGACGCCGCGACGACGGAAGCGACGCTCAAAACGACGTACGAATCGCGGCTTGTCGAGCTCAAGACCGATTTGGAGTCGCAGCTCGACAAGCAGCGCGCGTCGTACGAAGAGGTGATCAGCCAGCAGCGAGAGCGCTACGAGAGCACGGTCCGCCACCGCAAGGAGCGCTACGAGACGGAAATCAGCGCCGTTCGGACCGATCTTGAAGCGCAACTCGCGGCACAGAAGGCGACGCTCGAGAACGAACTGGAGCGCACGGCGCGGCGTCTCGAGACGGCGCTGAGCGACCAAACGACGCACTGGACGACTGAAATCGCGGCGCAAAAGGAGTTCTACGAGACGCAAATGGCCCACCAACGCACGCAGTTCGACGCGGACGTCCAGACGCTGACGGCACAAGCGGACAGCAAGCTCACGAGCGTCACGACAGAATTTGAAGCGCAGATCGCAGCGCTGCAAGCTGCGCATGCAAGTCAGAGCAGCGAAGACCGCGCGGCGTTTGAAAAGCAGCGGCGAGAGCTAGAAGCGCAGCTCATGGAGCAGAAACAAGAACTCGAGACGCAGATTCAGACGCAAGCGATGGAGTACGAAGCGGAATTACGACGCCAGAAGACAGAGATGGAGCTTGCGAGTCGCACACAGCTCGAAGAACTTGAAGCACTATCTAAATCGACACAGGAGGGCTTGGAAGCGGCGCTAAGCAAGCTCCAGAGCGCCATGGAAGCGCAGCAAGTCGACTACGAATGCCGTCTCGCGGCGCAGCTTGCGCAATTCCAAGAGCAGCTCAATGCGCTCCAGGAAAAATACGATCACGACATGGCAGCGCTGCGGACAGAGCTCGAGCACGCCATCAAGACGCAGCGGGAAGAGCTGGAAGCGCTAGCGAGCGCGCAGAAGACAGCGTTGGAAGCGCAACGCAAGCAGGAAACCGCTGCGTTGAACGCGGAAATCGCGCGACAACGAGACGACTTGGAGATGCAAATCGCAGCGCACGTCGAGCGGTACAACACCGACATGGCTGCGCAGCACGAAGCGTTTGAACGCGACTTGTACGACCAGAAGCGCGCATTTGAGGCCAAGATGATCGACCAGACGAGCGCCTTCGAAGCGGAACTCGCGGCGCTCCAGCGATCTGGCCAAGTCGACAGGGATAACGCCAAGCAGGAGATCGAGAGCGTCATCGCAACAGCGCAGGACGCCCAACAAGTCGCCGCGAAACGCATCCAAGGCTTGGAATCTGGTAGAGAAGCGCCTTGTCGCCGTCTGGAGCTGACAGCGTCGTCGTTGTAGATGTCGTGGCGTTGCAGGACGCGCTCCAGGCGACAAAACAAGCGCATGAGACGCTCTGCATGACGTATTCCGCCGCCGTGGCCAAGCACCAAGAGGCCGTCGAGAACGCCGACGCCGCCATGTCGTCGCTGCGTCAAAGTACGTTCTCTTCCTTCCGTCGACTCAAACGCTCTTGATAGACATCGCGACGCTCGAAGCGCATCTTGCGCAGTGCTTCACGGGCGATTTTGTACTCTCCCGTGTCAAACAAGCAGTCGCGCCGCTTGTCCAGGAGCAATTCCATCCACGGATTGGAGCGCAATGCGCCGCCATGACGTCGCTTGAAGACTTGGACGCGCTCTTGGTCAAGCTGCTGGAGCTCGCTGTCGACTGCCAGACGGTCGTGCAAGTCGGCAAGCAAGCGCTGCCTATTGAGACGCTCGAGACGATCGTCCACGAGTACGACGCGCTATGGCATCAAGTCGATCGAGCGATGCATCCCAACGTCGACGCGGTGGTCCGTGCCGTGCATGAATTCGACCATCTCGTCCAGCAAGTCTCGCTCGTCGTGCCGGAGATCGCCGTCCAGACGACACGCAGCGTCAGTGCCGACGTCGTGGGTATGCTGCAGGAGTTTCAAACGCTCCGTCGAGACGCGGCGCGGCATTTATCCACGACGGCGGCGACGAGTGTGGAGATTCTCCAAGCGCTTCAAGCGTGGCAGTCGTGCCGAACCAACGTCGCGCGAGGTACGTGGTCGCATCTCGCGGTGGCAAACTCATGCCGTGCGTAGCGCTGCGGCGAACGACGGACGACGCGGATGTCGAGAAAGACATGGTCGAGTTTATCCAAGAGTACATGGGCCTCCGCGACAATGTCTGCCGTCGTCTCGAGCTCCGTGAGGTACTTTGATGGACGACGACGATGGCAAAACCTCGGCTGCTTGTAGGTGGACGCGGCGACGATTCTGGAGCACGTCGAGACGTTCGAGTCGTGTCTCAGTCAAGGGAAAGCGATCCTCTCGACGGACGCGCTCGACACGACGACGCTCTTGGCGCGGCTCGACGAGTACGAGCAGCTCAAGAGTCAAGTCGCGGGTCTCCTTGGTGTCAAGAAAGACGCCGTGCAAGCGTCGGTCCTTCTCGCCAAGATCCAAGACTTGACGGCGCTCTTTGCGCAACTCTCGACGCTCTTCCAAGACAGCGGCGGCGGCGTCATGACCGTCGACGTGGTCTTCAAGGCAAGGAGATGGAAACCACGTCGTCTCGCATTTGACCACGTCGTTGTAGATCGTGGAGGAGTACCATGGACTGCGCTGTCGCGTCGCGGGCATTTGGAACCAAGACGCCACGGCCTCGAAAATGCTCGAGACGATCCAAGACGCCTTTATCTTCCATCAAGACGTCGCCAAAGTGCTCCAGGACGACCACGCGAGCTACGACGCCGTCCTCGACCGCTTGAAAGACGACGTGGCGCTGCGGACGCAAGCGGTCAACTTGCTCGACGCTCCACCATGCACGACGCGATCGATTCTGGACGCTCTCGACGCGTTTCAAACACTGCGCGCAGACGTTCGTCGTCTCTGGACTTCGTCACCCTCTTCTTCGTCACCATTGTCGTCACCAAAGGAAATACTCGGCTACGTCCAAGACCACCATGGGCTCTGCACGAGGGTGTCCGTCTTGCTCGGCAAAGACGAGACGAGCACCGTCGACGACATTGTTCACGTCGTGCAGTCGCATCTCGACTTGAGTGTGAAGCACCGCGACTTGATCCGCGCCAAGATGACGCTGGATGCCAACTACAACGCGCTCACGACGACGCTGGACGCCGCGCGGCATCAATTGCACGACATGGAGGTAAGAAAGAATCGATCGATCGCGGAGACTCATGGGCGGCGTAGCTGCGCATGGCGACCGTGCGCGCCAAATTTGCGTTTCCGGTCGACGACGCGTCGTTCTTTGACATGGTCGAGCGCAAGTTGCAAGAAGGCAAAGACTTTGAGATGGCGCTCCATCGCCGCAAACAGCTCCATGAGCAAGACGTGACGACGCACGCTGCGACTGTCGCGAGCATGACGCGGGAAGCCAAGATCGCGCTCGAGAATCTCACAAGGGACTGCGCCATGGTCGTCGTCGTCGTCCCTTGTCTTCTTGACATTGTGGTATGTTGTAGAAAATCCAAGACGCCGAGCGGGCCGCAGCGCTCGACATGGCCGCCACGAAGCGCGCTTGCGCTCTACAACTGGAAGATCTCCATGTGGAGCAGAGTCGCAAAGTGGCCGATCTCGAGCGGACGATGGCGAGTCGAGTGGACGCGCTGACGACGGAACTCACGAACGTCCGCTTGATGAAACTCAAGGAGCAGGAAGAGTACGACGCGACGATGGACAAGATCAATCGCGCGCTGGAGGAGCACATGAGTGAACGACGACGACGCGATGGCGGCGCGATGGACAAAGCGACGATGCTCGCGCGGTACATCGAGCGCGATCGCATGCTCATGGAGCTCGTCTACGGCTCGATTCGGTCGGTGACGCAGCTTTTGACGCCGCCAAAGTCGTTGTCCAATGCGACCATGCCGACCGAGATGAGCCATGCCATCTTGGGCTGCATCAAGGAACTCAAGCGCATGAAGGAGTACGTGATCGGATCGTTCGATGCGCTCCAGAAGGACGTCGCGCCGTTCTTGCCGTTCGAGGTGAGAGATCGACTCGACGTCGTTCGTGACTTGGTGTAGATTCAATGGCAGACGGTCGAGTACCGCGCGGAGATGGACATGGCGCAGTGGTGCATGGAGAGCATGGAGCGCATGAACGAATATGCGAGAATGCACTTCCAGCTCTTCTTGACGCAGGCCAACACGACGCTCACGATGCTCGCCGCGACGCACCGCGAACGAGCACTCCAAGTCTTGGCCTTCATGCGAAGAAACGTCGCCAAAGACGACAAGGACGACGCCTGTCTGCTCCAGCTTCGCCTCGTCGACGCCATGACGGATCGAGATCAAGTGAGCATGGAGCTCCAGCTCAAGGAAACCTTTTTCCAAGACTTGTTGCATCAACATGCAGCGATCTCGGCGGACATGCTCGCTCGATTGACACAACATCAACAGCTCTGGAAAGCAGCCCAGCAGACGATCGCGACGACGCCCAAGACGCCCATGAAACAATCGACGCCGACCGACTTGGCAGTCCTCAAACCACTTCCAAAGCCGAAATGGCAAGAGGAAGACCCGACGACCATCTTGTCGAATGGCCGCACGCTCAAAGAGCGCTTCGTGAGCGATCTCGCGTTGGAAACAGGCCAAAATCCAACGTCGTCGTCGTCGTCGATGATGATGGGAGCAACCAACAAGCGAGGGCGGATGATGGAAAAGACTCGTCCGTGGTTCCAAGGCGTTCGATACATTGACGGCCAGTCCGTGTCGATTGCGATTGCACTCAACCCGACGCACACGGGGCTCGTCGTCGATCTCTTCCACACAGACACAGAAACGATGCAAGCGGTGCAAGTCCATGCGTCGCTGCTGCTGGCTCGAGGCGACAAACCATTGGTAACGTTATGTCCATGCCATCTTTCGATGACGGAGGAGGATCCTTTGGTAGATGGAATACACCCCCGCAGACCAAACACACGTGACGGAAGCCATCTTGAAGCGATTGAAGGCCACGTCCACACCCTCTGGCGGCATCCACTTTTGTCTGGTGGACGACGGCGATGTCTTGTAGCAATCTTTTCAATAGATCCATTCAATTGGCATGTCGATGGGTCTCATTGAGGAGGAGGACGACGCACTTGTGGTCACTCCATGGAAGAGAAAGAGAGAGAATGCATTCCTTTGGAGCAAACAGGGCGACAAGAGGAAGCTCGTGGAGGCATTCAAGGGTTGACAGCTTGGATTTATCGTCGGCAGTGTCTTGGCGGTGTTGTGATAGCTTGGAGGTCGGTCTTCTGGGCATTTTCTTGACATGCCGAGCGGTGCCATGGACCGGATATCGTTGTCGCAGTGGACACCTCGCTCCTGCTTGTCGTGAGATCTTCCATGCGTTGAGCCTCTCGAGCTGCTAGAAAGAAGGGTAGCTAGTTTTAAGCGTGCGAACTCTTTGCGTGCCAGCGACGATATGAATTTCCTCGACCCCACGTCCGTCCACGCACACTTATGTGATAACACACCATCCTTTAAAGATCCACCGTTGGTGATATGAAGGTGCAAGCGCTCGTTCCGTCGACACCAGCTTTGTATTTTCGCACCGGGCTTGAACTCTCAAGTGCTGGGAGAATACTTCTCACGCGCATCGTCGTCTTCCTGATACATCAACCCCGGCGGCTGGTCTAGAACACCCCGAGTCCTCTGTGTGGCTAGCAAAGTTTCGCGCGCATGTCATTTGATGCTTCTTGTACGAACACAAGTCAGCAAATACGTCCTGACAAATCCACCCTCGTGTCGAGACCACCACCGACACGATCATCCCTACAAGCACACGAGATAGGACGAACCGACCACGAAAGATCAATGACTCGTGGATCCAATGGCAGGAAGGATTAGCTTGACGATCGCTCCGTACGATGATCTCCAATGCTGGCACACTACAACGCCATGATCAATTGGAAATTCTCTTCAAACCCCTGCACCCCCAATGACACTCAACGATGTGATGGAGTTCCGACAATTCAATCTCCAATGCGACGAACAAGTGCGTTGCGCCGCAGAATTCAAGTCCTGGGCGAGCTGACCAAGGTAATACACGCGCCTTATGCGTGTAGCGTTCGGTGGATTGACCTCGTATGCTTAGGTTCCTCAAGGAGCGCTTCCAGCAGTTGGTGTCACTGCGGAGATTCACCACACATTCAGCGTGGACGATGTCGAAGCTTTCGCGGCGCTGTCGGGGGACACGAACCCATTGCATGTCGATCCTGCGTTCGCAGCTAAAACTGTCTTTGGAAAGCCTGTCGTCCATGGAATCCTCTGCACGAGTCTGTTTCCAACGATGTTTGGCGCAACGATGCCTGGAGCAATCTACGTCTCGCAAAACGTGCGCTTCCACAAACCATTGTACGTCAATGAACCTGTCCGCGCGCGAATCGAAGTGACGAAAGTGCGGGAGTCCAGGCGCTTCGTCGTCTGCTCGACAAAGTGCTTCAACAAGGAAGGCGACGTGGCCATTTCTGGCGAAGCGCAAGTCATGCTGCCGAAACCTGCCGTCGTCGAGGAATAGACAAGTTACCCACGATTGAAAGCGCTCCATGTTAAAGTTGCTTAATGTTCTTCTTCCTTCTTGGATGGAGGTTCAATCCAGATCGCTTTCACGCTTTCCGTGATTCCCGCTCCTGTGATGTTGAGGCTCAAGAGACCGACGAAGGTCACAACGCTCACGCCCAACACGGCAACGCGGCCCAAACCCTGCACGTTCTTGGGGAGATAGTCCGACAGGACGCCGTTCAAGCCGATGTGACCGTGGATAGGAATCAACGCAGCCAACGCGTAGTCGACAGGGACGTTCAACGCCGATGGGCTCAACACGACAGCAGTCGGGACAAGAGCCAACAAGGCAAGCGAGGTCAAGTGCATAGCCTTGGTCGTGTAGACAGAGTTGTCAGCTACGTAGACGCCGGCATTAGACGCGGCGATATCCTGAGGTCGACTTACCATTCAAGACGGCGTTGACGCCCGTGTCGGCCTTGTTTTCCGTAAACTTGGTTGGCGTACCTATAGTTGGACAGCCACGTTCAACCATCTACTCTGGCACATGCAATGCTATACCTTTGCGGAAGCCTCGGGCTTGAATCGCCGCACGGCGCGAGACTTGCGAGCTCACACGGGCAAACATGGTCGACTGGCTGAGCCTTGAATGAATATGCGGTGTGGTGGGAGACGCCCCATCAAGTTCTCCACAATAAAGTACGCTACATTATAAAGTACGCAGCGAGACTTCTCCGGCATTCCTTATCCAGCGCACTGCTTTAGTCCTATCGTACGCTGGCTCTGGCGCCTTCTCCCGTGTCCAGGCGGCACTTGGCGCCATGTTGACATGTGACGGTCGGAACGCTCGGCATTACAGGCCGAACCGTGCCGGCGTGTGCTCTTCACTGATAAGTCCTTCTTATTGGCTAAATTAAACGTAGTCAGCCAATCAAATATCAAATAAAAATAAATCTAGCCAATCACAACTCAGTCGAGTCATTGACCTTCTATGTTAGATACTCTATTTGGAATAAAGTATGCAAATTTGGCTTGATATTTATATGTATCTTCTTCATATTCAAGAAAATGCACAAAATAACAAATAATCTTGTCATATTCATAGAAAAAAGAACAAAGGAACCATGGTTTTGGCACTTGGATCGTCGTATAAATAGAGTCCAGATGATTGATAATATTGTGCGAGCAATTTATATCGAAGTTTGGCGCATAGTCATGGAGTACAGGTAAACCGTGCTATATTGAAGTTCCAGATAGTATACAATATTCAATATAAATTATTTCAATGTCGTAATTCGGAATATTTCGATATTAATTTTAAAATTATATTCAATTTAGATGACAACATCGTGATGATTCGGGAGGTGGAAGGCTGCATCGTGCTGGACATCATTTTGCAACTTTTCAACCATGTGCCCCGTGCCGTTGATGCTTTTCATGCTTGCAGTCGTCTGCGCCGCGATCGCCTTTCGTCTAAGCGCGTCTGAAGAGTCATCTAACGCATTGGCTCAAGTGGCCAACGTGGGAAGCGAAAATAGTGAAGCAAAAGGTGCAGAGAGAAGTGCAGGCCACGTTGTAGGCCACAAGGTCGCCAAGAGCGAATGATCCAAGACGGCGAGCGATGCAAAATCCACTCAAGACAAGCTACAGCGAGCTCGCTCCATGCTGACTTAGATTGCATCGTAGCGTTTACCATATATCTGTCCATCGAGGCTAAATTTCCTAGCATGAACCTTGAGGTAGTCCGAGATAGCTTCAACAGTGACGACTCCGACGTACTCGACAATGTGCGCGCGATCCTTTGCAGGGTAGAAGTAGATGGACGGGTAGAGCGGATTGCCTCGACGCGGCTGCGCCACTTTATTCACTGAGCCATCCACTTCGCCAAAGTGAATCGTCGGTACAGTCATAAAGACAACCGCGACTTGGTGAAACACCGCACGGAGAGCTGGGCAAATCTCGCACGACGGCGTGAAGAAGAAGACGAGCGCGTCCACGTTGTCTCTCTCGAGGACGCCCATCTCGTACGCGCCAGCATTGACGTGCGTGTACAGATTCGGCCGCAGTTTCTCGGGAGGCGGCGCATCGGGCACCAAGTCTCCGCGCAAGTACTTGGCTTCAAACTCGACGAGGAGCGGCTCGACCATCTTGTGGTTGTGGATCAAGTTGTTGCCGTAGAGAGGGAAGCGGAAGGACTGCGACTTGGGCGCATTCATGAGCACCAACGCGGGGACATCTTCGTCTTCGTCAAGGCCGAAATGGTCGAGGATATGGCGACTTGTCTCCGAGATGGGCACCACGACGTGGACGATCTCCTGGCGGCTGTGGAAAGCGGCCGCCGTGACGGCGTCAGCAATGGATGGATACGTCGGTTCGTCCAAGTGAGTCAAGAGGAGCAAGCGGGAAGGATTACTTGGCGCCATGAGCGATGGACCGTTCTCGGCAGTCAGCACAGATAGCATGGGGAATTTATGCCGCCGCAGAAATGCCGACAATGCGTCGAATGTAAAGACGCCGTCAAAGATGGCCAGTCGCTCGTCAAACGCTTTAAAGAGAACGGCGCCGCCCACTTGGTCGATTCCAGGATGGAGCGAGCCGTCGGTTGTGGCGCAGACCACGGAGACGCGATCGTGTTCGGCGACGAGTTCGAGTTCTTGGTGCATTTCGCCGTCGATTTCATCGAGATGGGCCAAGAGGACGACGGAAAACTTGTCGCGAAGCGCTTCAACCTCTTCAACGGTCGTCACGACCTTCACGAGGGGCTTGGAGTGTTCTTGCATCCACTCGGCAATGCCATGCGCAGAGAGATCGCCGCTGTAGTCGCGGACTGTTCTTGGATCGTTGTGGCCTCGGAAGAGTTTGAACACTGGAAACTTGTCGAGGTTGTACAGCGCCGGGGTCTTTGGGTTTGTTCCAGCGTCGACCGTCGCCAGCCGCAAGGCAGGATCGATATCCACGAGACGTTTGGCGGCGTCGCGGAACACTGGCTGGACCATCCCGCAGAAAGGACTCGTCTTGGAGCAAAAGTTGACGAGGAGTGTGTCGTGCGTCAAGATGGCGTCGTCAAAGTCGGCGTCGGTCAAGACGAGGACATGATTCTCTTCGTGGAATGTCGGGAGGGGAAATTCGAACGCGGCGGCGACGGCGACAGCGAGAAACGCTAGGAAGAGCTGCATGAAGCCAGTGCCGAGGAAGATCGAACAAATGCAAGTCCGTCCCTTCTCTCATTGTTGTTCTACACAGTTTCATTCAACATGATGCCATCGTGTGTTGGTTTAAAATATCCTACATGCTTCATTCGTCGTTGCCGCTACCGCCGCGGCATTGTCCATGATCGTGTCTAGTGTGCCTTGACGCCTTGCAGATGGTTCAGCTTGACGGAGAAGATGACTTTGACGTGGTCGTTGTCGAGCATGACGGGGGCGCCGTTGTAGTAGAGCTTGGATTTGTACCGCGCTTCTTCGATGCCGTCGGTCTGGAGCTCCGCGACGCGCCGCAATGAAATCATGCAGTGGCCGACGACAGTTTCGTGGCGGACCCAGATCATCATGTGGAGATCTTGGAGACTTCGTTCATGGTGCAATTTCACGTTCAAGCTCAGCGCAAAGAGGTTTGTCACGGAGAGACTTCGCTCGCCCATCGCTTCCGTCTGTTTGTTCAAGTCGTCTTCGCCCAGCAATGGCGCAACGACGCGGCATTTCTTCGGCACATGCGCAATGTTGTTCCACGTGATTATCTACGTACAAAACACATTTATCACGCGAGCCGCGGCTGATGACGGTACCATGTTGAAAAGCGTCAGGATGGTCGTAATCGGTCCGTGAGGGCCTCCGGCATACGAAGGCCCTTGAAATCGCACGCTTGGACGCAGATCTGTGTATGAAGCGCCCATGGCGTCGGTCGCAGTCACTAGGAGGAAGACCGTCATGCGCCATATATGCCATCGGGATATTGATACCTTGAGGGGCGACGTTACGATAGAACGACCCGCCGACTTCGTTTCGAGCGGCGAGATTCGGTCTGGAAAACTTGAGCAGCAGCGTGCACGTCACTGGACTGTGATCGGAGACGTCCATGCCGACGCCGTCGTTGATGCTCTGGTAGTTGTCGACCCAGCGGCCTTCGATGAATGGACACAACACTTTTTCCGGGACGAGATTCGATGTGCGGATTGGCGTCGAGTGAATGAGGATGCGATCACACCACCCTGGCACGCGTTTCTTGACTTGGCCACCTACGACAGCCGTCAATCCTTCGCCCTCCATGGAGGAAATATACTTGCCTTTGTAGAAGGGTTCTTTGTACAAGACGCGGTAGACTTGCTCGGGCCACCTCGAGTCGTCCATGTTGATGAGTCCTCGCAATGGAAACTTCTTGTACGTCGGGTAAAAGTTTAAAAACTTGGTAGGCTCGACAAAGCCTTCAAAGATGCCTTGGCTGCGGTCGTTGAGGAGACCGTCGCCGCGTTCGTGCAGTTCCTGAATGCGGTTTTCACGCAAGAGGTCCAAGACTTCCGTCGCGTCCATCTTGACGATGCGGTAGTTCAAATCGCCCATCCAGACAATGTGATGGAACTGCTCCGTCAGGTCAAAGTGCGGATTGCCCATGACTTTGCCCAAGTTGGTGTTGAGCAGACGAATCTGTTCGCGGCGGTACGTGTCGTTGCGCGCATCCAAGTGGCAATTGAGAAAGCACACGGTCGTCTGCTTGAGCTTGAGCGCAACAGCGACGCCGCCTTTTGATCCCGACGCAATGTTAAACTTGTGAACACCCGCGCGCAGCACTTGGACGTCAGCGCTCACATGCTCGCCGCAAAAGACAGCCATGCCTGTAAACTTGGTACCCATAAAAGCGCCATCGCCACGGCCACGGACGGCGTCAAATACAGCGTCGACGGGGGCTTGTTTGTTGGGAAACACGACTTTGTCGTTGCGGAGTTCCTTGCGGTGGTAGCGCAAGAGCTGTGGGTTTCGGTTCAAGTAGGCTTGGATCGCAAAGTAGACGTTTTCGTTCACACCTTCCTGGACGCCGAGGACGTACAAATCGTAGCCAAGGGGGACAAGATGCCGCACCATGCGCGCTGTGTCGGAGTCGTCCATGAGTCCTCGCGAGTCGCTGAATGGATCTGCCGCGCCAAGATTCCACGTGCCGACCCAAATTGAAATGTCACCATCTTGGCGCACTCCGCTTGAGGAATATTCATCCTTGCCATTCGATGTTGAGTGTTGAAGAGGGATGCGTGGCTCAAGGACGGCGGCAACGTGTGGCTGCTGTGGAGGCGGCGGTGGCGCGACACTTCGACCGGGAGCTGGCGGTGACGAAGGGATTTGGTTCCTCGATGAACCTGAAGGCTGATGTGGACCGTAGTTGACCTGACGGTGATGATGCTGCACGCTAATATTCGAGTACTTCTTTGGCTCTGGAGCAGCAAACGATGTGTTGTCGACGCCTTCTTGTTCGTCATCATCGTCCTCTTCATCGTCGCGGTCGAAGCCTTGGCCTGAATAACTCGAGTTTTGCTTCATTTCCATTTCATCCGTGTACCCGATGGAGCTGCTGTCATCTTCGTCAACATCGCCGAAGTATGTGGAAGGATATCCCGATGGCGTAGCAGACGGAGGTCCCGTCTGACTGCGCCGGGGGCGGATCGCGGACGAAGGATCCTCGTACAGGAGTGAGTCGCCGCCGCTGTTCCAACTATGGTTCTTTCGGATCGCAGTTGCCGACAATGGCGCCGCCTCTTGAGTCTTGTAGTATGCCTGCTCGTGTAATGATCGTGACGGTGGTGAAGTCGTCGTTGATGTGTTTCCTGTTCGGCTGCGGAGTTGTCGATTCTTTTGCGATGCCATGGCTGCAGCCGCAATAAGGTCGCGTCCGGTACTTTGTGGCGCTCCTTGTGAATAGAGATCCTGACTGCTTCCTCGCTGCGGTAAATATCCTCCTCCATTGCTCCCTCCTTGATGAGGACTCGTCATGGCGTACAAGTTGGGGTTGCTTCCACGTTGCACAATGGGAATCGCTGGGTGATACAAGCCGCCACTCTGAGGAGCACTTGACGTCGATCGTGCTCCCGACGGTGGTCCAGCATAGTTGTTAGGACCAGGATTATCTGCGGGGATATGCTGGATACGCATCTTCTGGAACGAATCTGGCAGCTTGTGCGCGCTCATCGTCGTCTCCTCTTGTCTTAAGGCGAGAAACCCTGGTGTAAGAAATTTGTATGTTCGTACACACCGTACAATCAGCATTGTACAAGATACATATGTTTTAATACATTAATTCTGTTCAACTGTACATTCATTGAAGTACGTTGACGACCGTGACGACGCAGAGGACTGACAAATATTTGTGCTGCTCATCTTTCCCACAAGACGACGAGTTATGTCGCTCTCTCGGCGCGACCGCTGAAATCGGTCGTCAATGCGCGAAAAGGACGGTGGTAAGGCTTACACTGGACTGTACATTGGTGGCAAGAGTGCCGATGGGTAAAAGATCGGAGTGAGCAACCAAGTTCGAACGTTGGGTGGACGCTTTGACCTGCAACTCTCGCCAACGGTTCGCTATCAAGGTAGGGTCGCTGTTGCGACCGCTCAACACATCCGTTCGACATGGTCGGTCATACAACGCGTTTGTCGTGTGCATGCCAAAGTTGGGTTTGGTTTCAGCTCGTTGTAACACTGCGGTGTATCTCAAGCTTTCAAGGAGATCTTTGGAGGTCATATCTCACAGATGAGAGGCGACAGAGATCTCATGTCCAAGAGTTACCAGGAGGTTGATCTGCTGGTTGTTTCGAGTGCACTGCGGCATGGTATGTCCACCTTGAAAGGCCTTCGTATTGCCGAACACTCCGGTGGATTGCTATCCAGCAGACAATCACGATGGATTCATGAAATTGGTTCAACAGTCACCGATCGATCGTTGCAAGCCGAAAAACCTGTCCAAAGCGTCGTTTCCACAGGTCAAACGGCTGGACCACAAGAAGCACGAGGTCAATTTTGGTACTATTTCGTGTGCACGCCTCGTGGAGAGTCTGGGCGGCTCGCAGGGCAACACGTGGAAGATCCTTCTCGTTGAGCGACTTCCATGGTTGCTTCAAGTTCTTTTTGCGATTTGGCCAATGGATTTGCCAAGGGGTAGGGAAATTGATCGTGTTGGAATTTGTATCAGGACGTCCTTCATGTCCACGTGTCATGTCTCTCTTGGAATTTGTATGCAAGGCACCTTTTATCGGATATTTCGTTGATTTGGACTAAGATCTGCCATGATTTCATTAAATAGTCCATATGCGGATTTGAATTATCCCATATATTTTTGTGTGGCTAAGCTTGCGCGTTATTTTCGTGTATCATTCAGTCTGAAGCCTCACTTTCGCTTTTACTGGGATCGACAAAGATGCGGTTCTTGACTACGTTGTCGGCCTTCGTCATGCTTGGCGTTGCTGCTGTCTCTGGCGCTGCCATTGAAGAAGAAGACAAAGTTCTCGTTTTGACCGATGACAACTTTGACGAAGCCATTGCGGCCAACGACTACTTGTTGGTTGAATTTTACGCCCCTTGGTGTGGTCATTGCAAGTCTTTGGCTCCTGAATACGCTAAGGCTGCCTCGGCTTTGTTGGAAAACGACCCCCCTCTTCGCATTGCCAAGTTGGATGCCACTGCCAACACCAAGAGCGGTGAAAAGTACGGTATCTCCGGCTTCCCTACCTTGAAGTTCTTCAAGGGTGACTCCGATCCTTCGGCTGTTAAGGCTTACAACGGCGGCCGCACTGCCGATGAAATTGAAAAGTGGGTCATTAAGAACGCCGGCCCTGCTGTCAAGATTATTAGCTCTGCTGATGAATTGAATAAGTTGACGGAAGCTAACGACGTTGTCGTCCTGGCTCACATTGACGATGCTGCTGGCACCCAAAAGGACATTTTGGAAAAGGTTGCCGACTCGGAAGAAATTGCCATCATCGTTGCCACCACAGATGCTTCGGTCAGCGAAGATGTCAAGGCTGCTGGTTCGATCGTTGTCTACAAGAAGTTCGACGAACGCAAGGCTATCTTCGAAGGCGAATTCAACAAGAAGGACATTGCGGAATTCATTGGCGAACACAACAAGCCTCTTGTCATGACTTTCTCCCAAGACAAGGCCTCGCAAATCTTCGGCGGTGATGTCCAACTCCACTTGTTGGTCTTTGCCGATGCTTCCAAGGACTACTACCCAACTCTCTTGGAATCTGTCACTGAAGCTGCTGCTGACAACAAGGGCAAGGTCCTCCACGTCATCATTCCTCTTGCTGAAACCCGCATTGTCGACTACTTCGGCTTGAAGGAAGAAAACTTGCCTGCCATCATCTTGGTCAACATGGCTGCTGGCATGAAGAAGTACCCTTACCCAGCCCAAGCTGCTGATTTGACCGAACACTTGACGGGTGCTTCCCTCAAGAAGTTCGAAGTTGACTACTTCGCTGGTGAACTCAAGCCGTCGCTCAAGTCTGCTGAACCTTACGATGACTCGAACGAAGCCGTCAAGGTCATTTCCGGCAAGGAATTCGAAACCCGTGTCATGAACTCGGACAAGGATGTCTTGTTGGAATTCTACGCTCCTTGGTGCGGTCACTGCAAGTCGTTGGCTCCTAAGTACGAACAATTGGCTGAAAGCTTTGCCGGCGTTGACAGCATTGTGATTGCCAAGATGGATGCCACCGAAAACGAAATTGACCACCCCAAGGTTGATGTCAAGGGTTTCCCCACCATCTTTTTCTTCCCTGCCAACGACAAGGCTAACCCGGTCGCTTACGAAGGCGCTCGTGAAGTGGCTGGCTTCACTTCTTTCTTGAAGGAACATGCCAAGAAGTTCACCTTGGACGGCGAAACCCACGGCAAGGACCACGATGAACTTTAAACGCTTGGAATTACGCGTTAGTATTATAAGGTTTTTGTAAGTGAATGGAAGACTCTTCTACCAAAATGGCACGAACGGCGCATACCAGCAGAGCACAGCATGCTTCTTGGGATCGACGGCAAGAAAGCATGCATTGAATGGCGATGACGTGGGGAAAAATTGCGGCTGATTTGAAGAGTCGTCATCGGTGAAGATGTACACTGGTGAGTAGACTTGGAGAGCTTTCGAGTCGGCTTCCTTGCGCACAGATACGAGCGCTTTGTACACTTGCTTGGTCATCGAGAGGTATGGCTCCAAGTTGTCGTCAGGCTGACTCATCGCGCCGCCGATCACGAGACGTTTGAAGATTTGAAAAACTGCTTCGTCTTGCTCGGCAGATGAGAAGAGCGAGGCATGCTCCGAGTCAGGATTGACAACCATGTCGCGGAGACAATCGCTGACTGTGCAGTCGTTGTAGACGTCGTCGTAGCACTTGCGAATGTATCCGCTCTTGGACACAATCTCTACGAACATGGTTAAGAAGAACAACATTGAGCAGCGAGTACGAGGATTATCTTCGAGCTTTTCAAAGAATGCCATGCTCAACACCGATGTCTTGAGCTTGCGAAAACTCATCGACTCGATTGATGGTGGCATACTCGATGGAAACTATACGATGAGTTCAAAGCAAGAGCAACTTTGAGAGAGCGTACTGGTAATTCTGCTCGCACTTCAGGGCTCTCAAAGAACGCGCGAAGGAACGAGGTCTCATCGGCAGGATCGAATTTTCCACGGACACGGAAACGCTTCACGCGACCATGCTGATCCAAGTTCCTACAAAACGCTTTCAGTCAATAGCGATAGGGAAAAGAAGTTATAAACCATTGCAAGAACTTCAGCTTCATCTCACTTGTCTCCCATTGAGCCAGGTTGTTTGGGATGCATTCAAATCCGTAGCGCGACTCTTGCATGGAAGCGGCCATGTCGATTGCAGTGGTGTCTTTTCACTTATTCGAAATGTCATTATCCGTACAAATAACCTTTCAAAAATTATATTCTTAAACTTCGGAGCAATTACACGGGCATCCGGATAAACATGACCCCTATGAAATTATATAGTACATCCACAGAATGCCACGTGCTTGTGGTCAGATAATTTCACGCATTGAAATGTCATTTCTTGCTAATCAAGTCAGAAGAATGATCTACCGAGTAAGGAAGCGATTGCTCCATGCCCAGCTCGGTGCGCCAACGTGGCAGCGCGCTCGTAGTTGCTTCGGGCCATCCAATGCTGCTTGAGGAAAGCGACGATGCGGTCATGTCCGTAGGCCGCTGCATCGTTCATCGCATTGTCGGTGCATCCTTCAAACCGGTGGAATGTGAGATATTTCACAACTTCTAAATGTCCATTGCGCGCTGCCAAGTCAATCGCGTCGGTCGTGCAGCCTTCATGACGGTACATGTGGAGGAAGCGTACAATATCGAGATGGCCGTTGACCGCAGCATCATCCATCGCGTCGGTTGTGCAAGTCTTGCCTTGCTGGTGCAAGTAGCACACAAGCTTTGAAAAGCCACGGCGGGCTGCATCGTTCATGGCATCCACAGAGCATCCCTCGGTTCGGTGGTCGTTTAAAAATGTTACAATGGATAAGTGGCCAGCACTTGCAGCCATGTCCATCGTCTGCGTTGAAAAGCCAGGAGCGTCATGCTCGTGGAGAAGTTTGATCATTTCCAGCTGCCCAGCTGCTGCTGCCATGTTGACCATCATGGACGAGCAGCCTTCTTTGCGATGCGTGAGGAGGAAACGCGCGACGTTCAAGTGATTGCCTCGAATGGCGGCATCTAGCGCATGGACTGTACAAACTTCCATTCCTCGGGAGTGAAGATAGGCCACGACTTCGAGATGTCCATTGCGGGCCGCGCAGTCAATTGCCGACGATGTGATGCTTGGTGGTATCTGGCCATGAAGATACGTAACAAGGGCGAGATGGCCAAACGCTGCTGCTAGCTCGACAGCTTGGGACGTCATGAGATGTGGCCGACAGGCTAAAAGACGCTGGACGAGAGGGATGTAGTTGTTTGCAATGGCGTGGTGCAGCACAGCCATCGTCGACTGATTGCGTGAAAAGTGTGGCTTGAGATCGCCAAAGAGCCCATCCTGAAACTGGACAATGGCCTCGACCAAGTCGCGCGACGTGAACACCGCGAGCATGCAAATAGCACCAAGATGCAAATCGTAGCCATTGCCATCTATAAATAGTGCGCTTTGACAAACAAAAGCAGCACGGCACATCAAGTTCTTGCTTTTCCACCTCCACGTCGCATCGAATGCCTCTCTTGCGCAGCTCTGCGCAAGAGATGGGCTCTCTTGAGTGCCATTCAATTGCCTCTGTGGTCTGGAGAGGGCTGGCATATCAACACGTGGAGCGCGGGATTCACCATATGCAGTGGCAGAGCTTCACATTGGCCGTGGCACCTGGTGGTGGTGCTCGCTGCGATTGAATCTCTCCTCGAAAAAAAATGCATGGATCAGAGTCATGTTCAAGATCACGCGTCCGTGTCCACTCGTGGCGTCGTCATTGCGTCATCATCACGAAGCTGGGGGTGGCGAATGTGCACTGCGTAATGGGCGACGTCCAGCCCACTGTCTTGTGTTCCCAGGCACAAATCGTCTCGCGTTTGGTCTACATGATGATATGGCCCATCGCACGTCGCTTTCACGAAACGCTCCAGCCGGTGCACGAGGACTGACTCGTCGCAACGGAGCGCAATGCACACTCTTATTAGTTGCCCAAGAGTGGCTCGTGTCGACGAGTGGCACCAAGCGTGGACTTGTTTCATTGGAGTACACTAACGTTGTGGATACTGAATGCACTTGACGATTGCATAGATGAGCCAGGCACGGCGGCTTGGTTGTGCTTGGGCTGTCTCTCCTGCTCGACACACCTCGTCACGATTGCTTTGTCCCACGTCGTCTACGTCTTGTGAATCTCATGTGCATGGCAAAGCGTCGCATGGATTTTAAGTGCAAATCTGCGTTGAGCGCAAATCGGTCATTTCGAACCGGCGCGATCCCAAACTTTCGCCAAAGAGATCTATATGCAAGACTCTCCTTCTCTATCCAGGTGAACGCGCCTTTCTGCTGTCGTTTCGAGCGCGTGGCCTGCAACAACCACGGGCGAGACGTCGGGTGTTCCCTGTCTCAACATGATTGCAACCGTCATGTGAGCCAGGGACGTTCGAAAGAAACTGCTTTACTAATGATCAATTTTGATTGGCTGAAAATATTTTTAAAGCATTTTGATTGGCTATAATTAAAATGGTCCTCGTCTCACCCATTGTATTTTTGACCAATCAAAATGAACCGCTGAGCTGGAACGCAGCTGGGCAATAGCATCATGAGACCATTCGCAAAGTTGGAGCGAGCATGAGCTTGGTATCGTCGGTCGGAACGCGCGAATCACTGTCGCTTCTGCTGCGCGATCGAATGATGATGGACGAAAAGCCATCCAGAGGCGTCATTGTGCTGAATGAGCGCGAGCTCTTAGGCGATTATGTCAAGAAAGGAGTCGCGTACTCCAGGCAGGACAACAAGATCACGTGCTGCAAGTTTTGCCACATCGTCGCGACCTGCTCGGACGAAGTGCTTTATGAAGAAGACCTCATCTCGGTCTTTCGACCACTCCATCCCGCGAACGAAAGCCACGTCCTGATTGTGCCGAAACAACACGTACGGAATATCAACTTTCTCACTACGGCCGACATTGCCCTCCTCGAACGAATGAAGGAAGTCGCGATGTTTATCCTCTCTCAAATGGGCTACCACACGCTCTTTGGTCGATCCGAAATACACTTATCGTTCCATCGACCGCCGTTCAACAGCATTGACCACGTCCATATGCATGCGATGGTGCAAGACGTGCAAGGTGGCAAACTCTCCCGAATAAATTTTGTCGGCGCCGTCAAGTACAGCACTGGAACATGGTGGTGCAAGAGCTATGACCAGGTGCATTCACGGCTTGTCAAGCAGCAGCGGGGCCGTCGGGGGCAGAGCAGATGTCGCCCCACCCGCTCCCACTCCGACGTGTGCGACCGGCAGAGAAGGTTCGCATCCCATTAGGCTAGTATCAATAGTTAGGTTAGGTTCCCTCAAATTATTAATCTATTTGCCCGGGCGGCCCATCGAGACGCGGCCCATCGGCGCTGTCGTCCCTTGAACTCGTTGACTTACTTGGATGCCGTGATCGAGCCCATGTTGAGCTCCGACCAGACTGAAATATTCCGGCTAATTATCCGGATAACGAGTGAAATGGAAGTCATCGAAAATATATATCAAGCTTTCGACGACGATCAGGTACCAAGGTCAAGCACATGTCGACGATGCCGCTGCAACGAGGAGGGATAAAAGGGGAACGGAAGGATGCATATATGCGCCCACGTGCTGAGAACATTTTTCACGTGATCAAGCGGTGGGCTGTCGTCTCAATTTTGTCAAACGGCGGAGGCCCACCTACTCTCAAACTTGCTGTCTGCAGTTTGGATCTTTTTTCTCCCAAGATCCAGTGCATTACACGACAGATAAAAGTCCTTCTCTTGAACAGACCATGCTGCGTTGCAAATTGAGATTTCACCACGATTTCCCGCTTTTCCCAGGTACTGATTGGGCAACTGCAATATATTTTTAGTTAAAATATTCCGAGGGAAGTGTGTACGAGGATATCTCCGATATCCCACTTCACCGAAGGTTAGTCCAGCATGGGGGGTATCTGATGTTGTTGCTGCTGTTGTTGCTGTTGCTGTACACATTTCTTGAAATTTGTATACTCGCGAAGTTCGAAGTAAATTAAATGGGTAATATAGGTATTATGTATTGAATTCGAATTTAGAACAATCTACCATAAAATACGGCAATATGCTCCAAAAGTATGTAAAAATGAGAACAGTTATGTTTGACCAAATAATGTACGTAAACATTATTCAAGATCCGCAATAATCAGTATATAGTAACGAGTATTTAATAGGTGTAATCAAAGCTCTCGCTTTAATTTTTTTGACTCGCTTTTTTATTTAATTACGCACCCAAAAAATTAAACAATTGCAATGAAGCGTCAATTCATCACGCGAGTTATTTGATCATAAAACATAACTTTACTCTGATATCCTCCCTTAACCTCTATTCCCCATCTGTCCTATATATAGGACGTTAAACTAATACAATATGTTGTTATTTCATCACGCGAGGAATTCAATCATAAAATATACACTGCACTCTGTTATCATCCCTTAAACTAATACAATAAGTCGTCAACTCATCACGCGGGGAATTCAATCATAAAACATAGACTGAACTCTTTTATCCTCCTTTAGACTAATACAATAAGTTGTCATTACATCACGCGAGGAATTCAATCATAAAATATACACTGCACTCTTTTATCCTCCTTTAGACTAATACAATAAGTCGTCATCACATCACGCGAGGAATTCAATCATAAAACATAAACTGTATTCTTTTATCCTCTTTTAGACTAATACTATAAGTTGTCATTACATCACGCGAGGAATTCGATTATAAAACATAAACTTTACTCTGCTACCCCCCCTTAAACTAGTACAATAAGTTGTCATCACATCACGCGAGGAATTCGATCATAAACATAAACTTTACTCTGCTATCCCCACTTACAATAATACAATAAGTCGTCATCACATCACGCGAGGAATTCGATCATAAAACATAAACTTTACTCTGCTACCTCCCCTTAAACTAGTACAATAAGTCGTCATCACATCACGCGAGGAATTCAATCATAAAACATAAACTTCACTCTTTTATCCTCCTTTACATTAATACAATAAGTCGTCATTGCATCATGCGAGAAATGCGATCATAGAGCATAAACTTTACTCTTTCATCTTCCCTTAAGCAGATGAGACAATGAAACTAGAATCTATAGGCCGTACACTTGTCGTGGATGTCACAGACGAGATAGATGAAGGAGCCTTCCTTGTCTGAAAAGTGACTTTACAAAGTTTTGGCCCTCAAGTCCGAAGTCGCTCCAGACTTCAGACTTTATGCTGTGTACCATACTTAGTTTTGATGTCCAATAAAAATAATCCATGCGTTGCTCCGTTTGCTCTGTTTTTGCAACCTTCACAAAGCATGATATATCATACCATCAGGGGTGACTAGAGTTTGGAATTTGATCGTTTATGCGTTGCCGCTCATCGCTGGCTGGACGACAGCATTCTCGTTTTCAACCTCGCCACTTTTATCAAACGATTGCTTGACTCAATGATACAAGTTTAGAGCTAATGCGTTCGCGATCTAGAAAGATTATATCCGAAATCGATCATGAATACGATCCAAAACATATACTACAGTCGTCGCATCAGTTTTTGCACAGTTTGTACCTCAGTTTTTGCACATTCCAATTTGGATAAAGTATTAAAGTTATCACATGAATAAAATATACTGCACTAAGTTTAAAGAGTACTCAAGGTATTTAATCCCTTGCATATATGATTTTATGGAGGTTATTTAGTTTGAGTGCTGTGCAAAAACTGAGGGACGACTGTACACTGGTCCGAAAAGAAAGCAACATATTTGGAAGCAATCCATTGGAACACGACGTACGTTCACGTGTCACAACCTGAATTGGTATGGCGAGAAATCGCCAACGTTCTCAATGTTGCTTTCGAGAAACGAAATTTGTTGGTGCAATCGACGTCGAACTACCTTTTAACGTCAAAATGGACTGAGTCAATGGTCAAAACGGTGTTGATGTGTCTGCAGCGCAGTAATGCAAACCTCAGACGTAGAGGAAGCCCTGAACGAGTTTTGAATCGCTGGCCGCGATGACGCATTTGTAAATATATGATGGGATTGGCTAGCATTAGACATATGTCGTTCCAAATGTTTGCTGAGTTAATAGGAATATCCAGAGTTCACACCCCATTCTTGTCAAAAATTGAACAAAGATAATCTTTGCAAACTCTTCAAATTGGGGATTTGCTATAAGTCTCTAATATGAAAAGTACCTGATTATTTAAACACAAGACGCACTGAGCTCCTGATAGAGCTGCTCACATAGTCAAACCGTAATATTTAGGTTGCACACTCGTCCTGGACGACACAGACGAGATAGATGCAGGAGCCTTTGTTGCCTGAATATGAAAAGTACATCTCATTATTTAAATATACAACACAAAGTACCAAAAGTTTGATTCTCTTCGCACTCTGAGTAGAAAATGCTGTTCTTTTGGTGAAGCTGGTGTCTTTGAAACTTGTTACTTCCGTGTTAAGTGCATTTGTTTGTTTGTAGAGGTAAATATTTTCTTCTTTCTTAGCCATCATATTCTTGAAATGTTTCGTCTCGTAGAAAAAGGTATAGATTCATAATATAGTCAAGCGACTCATTTTGTTTTCGCTCTATTGTGAGATTCATTCTAATTAGTGAGATTGGCTGGAAATGTATCGAATATTTTAATCGATTTCCGAATCTCGCAGCCAATCAGAATCGAGTATTTAACAAGTTCACGCAAAACACATTCTGACACACCCTAATATACACGCAATTAATTTGGCCAATATTCTGTTCAACTTGGCTTCAGTATGGTCAAATCGATTTGTTGGTCGAAAATACACTGACATTGACAATATGTATTTGTACAAATAAACTGAAATTGACAATAAATAAAATATGTATTTGTACAGTTTACTAAACAAGGTTTCACAACGTGAAGTGTGGTAGAAAGTCTTTGCGTATCCGGTCGTGTGTAGATGATTTAGAGTAAAATACGCGTCGCTTATCACGTAAATTTGAATACAATTCTAAAAATGACATGGGAATTGAGCTTGAAACACACATTACACTTCCCTCGGATCCTAACGCAATGTGGAACATTGCAAGCAGGACAAGTATTTTCTGGCTGTCTAAAACGTATTCTCAGGCATGAGTAGGCCAAAATACAGAAAAGCAGGCTGGATGTATGGATGGGACGTGGGCGGGGGCAATTTGGATAAGCCCGCGCCATGGATTAAATGGCCCTGAAAGTACTGGGCTATTTACAGGTGTTGGCCAGGCTTGAGAGGGAGCTCCATCCTGTTTTGACTGCGCTTTGCGGTTTTCGCTGTGGGTAACATTGGGCTCTGAAAGATCTGATGACCCTCGACAGGCATTTTTTTAACACGAAACCTTCCATAGTTTATATTGTAGGATGACATGGCGCGCTGGCATTTGAGACAGAGGCCTGCAAGATTTTATATGAGGGATTGAACGACTTCGTATTGAAGGTTGTCTGGGTGCTCAAGAACTCAGCATTCAGTGCAATTTGTTGAAGAGTGTGCAATCTGTTGTGGCAATGCGATGAACTGATTCGGACCATCTAACACGTGGTATGTATGATTCCACATTGCCTATGACAGTCTGAGTTGACGACCTTGGAAATGACATCCCCATCTGAGCCCCTGCATTTCCCACAAGAATTTTCGAAACTGTGGCTCCTACCCAGACAAGCCTCCACCCACGACGCCAACCTTCGTGGGATGTCTTGATTGTGCACCCCCCCTCTGATTTCTCAACCATGCCACGTCGTCCCCCTCAGTATTTTAACTGGACAATCAAGGAAAGCATTGTTCAACAATCGGGGAAAGAGAAGTTCAACCCTTCTCAAGACGGGAATCGGGCCCTCGGAACAACAATATTGGGTGATTTCTCCGTCCCACCTTGCGCTTCCCCGATCTCCCAACTGAATTGAGCAGCTAACTTCAGACATTTTTCATTCCAACATCTTCAAGCCTCAACCAAACATTCCAGTTTCCACCTAGGGGGACCAAAGTGAGTCGACTTGCTTTCTCACTTCATTCCCTCTCATGACATGAGCTCCACGCCGCTCAAAGTCACAAATCCCTCTCAAAGACCCCCCCTTGTCATCAGTCTCCAAAACAGTCTACGACGAAGAATATGGTGATAAACAAGGCATAGTCACTTAGTATCGCAACAGGCTCCAGTAACGTTACGACATGACTTTGGGGCCTAGCCATTGCGACTCTGGTGAACCATGTTCACGCTCAACTCGCCACCGAACAGTTCATGGATCCTGCCAAAAACCTCTAAAACTTTATATTTTACTCAACATACATTCAACCTCTTTACGGTCTTGCGTTGGCCAACATTCGGCGCTGACTTCGCGGCGGTGAAGGTCGTCCAGAACACATTTCAGCATGGGAAACACAAGACTGCCAGGCGTCGACCGCTTGATCGGGTCTCTCGCGACGATTGGATTCGGTGTCGTCGTCTACTTGGTACGAGCATTAGCCAGATTTTGAGAACGATGAGGACTCATATTCATGAAGGCGCACCAATTTCTACGACCAAAGCCCATGACGATGGACGAGTATTATCGGTACGTGCACCGTTTCTCTCTTTCTTGGATTTAAACATGCATGTAGACAAAAGTACGTCGACCCGAGTGATCTCGTGGGACACAAAGGGAGTTGTGGCTGTGGCAAGCTGACGTATGAACAGACTCAGTCAAAGGGAATCGATTGACTTCGGCATATTAGGTTCATCGTGCTTGCGCCAAAGTCCATCTATGCGTTTGACGATAGCAATACGTTTCCGTCGAAAATGGGCCGTATTCCCGTCATGGTATGTAGTCATTCCAAGGAGTAAGAGGGGCACATGATGATGATTGTCGTTAGCTTGCCCCGATGACCCATCTTCAAATGACGAGCAATCACACATCCACGGACATAGCTGTGTACTCGCATCAAATGTCTTCGACGTACGCAACGCAGCATGTCTTTTGCAAAGAATGTGGAATCCATCTCTTTCACATGGAGCATAATCGCCACGATCACGTCGCGATTAATGTGTATGCGCTTGAGAGCGATCACATTGAAGAACTTCGAGTAAGTCGCCGATGAACCCACCTCGACTATCTAACATTCAAACTAGGTTATCTTTGTGCCGAAAGGAGCATTTCCCATCTTTCAACGCATCCCATCGTCGATCTCGGTGGGAGGAGCACCGGAACTCCGCGCTGCAACCAAACAAGCAAATGCCGCATTGGAAGACTCGAACGTGTCGTACGCTTTTGCAACAGTCAAGGGTTTGGCACTCACCTGATCTTTATTCCTAGTGCCTTTGAGAAACAGTTGATGTTGTGGGCACAATTGGATCAGCCGCAGGATCCAGAGCCGGCAGTCGACGACGTACCTACTGAAGCAGAGAAACTCATGGAGAAACCACGCGAACCGGTGCCATTGGAAAAGGTACTCGACACGTTGCACGAATCGTCATGCCATGCTTGTCATGTAGATTCCAGAAGCCGAGTTGGCCCGCATGAAGCACCAACTACAGTATTATTTGCAGGTGCGCTCGACTTGCCATGTTGATCACAGCTCATCGTGGATGGTAGCGCCACTTAGGAGACAACCAATCTACGTGTGTATAATGTTGAATACCTCATGGATCTTGTAACTTATTGTGACTCTTCGAGGAGATTCAATTCCTTCCAGGGACATCCATTGCATCTCCATAGCTGAACTTCGTGCAGAAATACGAACGTGAGCGCATTTATGCTTCGCTTGTTGGGTTGGTGGCATGTCACGTTGCTGACCTTTGTCCATGCATACCAAAATCAATATCAAAATATTGGGGAAATATTCACTCCATTTTTCAAATAATTTCTATATTAGACCCAGTAGAAATGCATATATATTGCAGATACATTTTGGAAAACTAACAAGCTTGATGCGAGGGTCGCCTTTTTATCTCCGACAAGTTTTGGGTAATTTGGCTGAGCTGGAGAGGCTTTATAGATTCTATCCAAGTTGCATTGCTGCAAGGGAAAGAGAGAAGATGAGAAGATGCAGACAGATCATGGGTATAATGAAAATGTCACTTGATAGAAAAATATTCAAAAAACGCACTTTCTTGTGAAAATATTCACATTTGTATCTCTTTTTAATCGAAAAATATTTATGCCTCGATTTTTTTTTTAAAAATTGTTTTTCAATCGACACTTTCATTTTGATCCGCGCGCTTGTTTGGAATCAAGATCTTGACGATGGACGTTCCCGTCGTCGTATGGAGCAACTGTTCCATGAAGAACAAGCAGCTCAAGTTTACATGCTCATGTGCTGTTGTCTCTCACGACTCGACGAGCTTTATTATGGTGTCTGGGACGGAGAATGGTGTGCTTCTCCTCTTTCGAGCACCATCTCAAGCCGAGAAGTGGCAATTGGACTGTCTCCTCGTTCGACACTCATCGCCGATTGCTGGTCTTGCTATGGGTGTGAATGAATGGGGTGATTATGTCTGCATCAGTGTCGACGTCGACGGGGCACTGGGCATCTGGCACTTGCAAGATGGACGATGCATAGATTGGAAACAAACAATTGCAACTGAATTGGCACCAATCTTGGGAATCCAACTATTTTGCAATCAGCGATATGCTCTTGTATATGGAGAACAAGGTGCGCTTTGTCTGATGAATGTAGAACGTCATTGATCGTTTGCTTAGGTCGAATGCTAATGGTGGACATCTGGAACTGCTCAGTCTTGGCATGCGCTGGAACAGGCCTTGAGCAAGGACGTCGCGACGTTGGGGTCGGGGAATGTGTTTATAACAAGCTCAATAAGCAAATAGACCATCAAGTTTGTGGCAGGGGAAGTTTACTTGCTCACAATACCAATAGATTGATTCTAAAGTTATTGTTCTCGGCATGGAAGGCCTATGCAAGATATTCAACTGGTCCCAACCAATTCCAGTCTCAAGCGACAATTCACCAGTGTCCACGTCGACCAACTCGTTCATGTGGCATGAAGATTCGACATGGATCATATCTTGGGCTCAAGATACTGACGATTTGTCGTGTATTCACACACGCATCAATCCACAGACCAACTTTGTCCATTATAGCCACTTTCCAATTCATGTACGTTGTGTTGAAAGTATCAGCTTAGAGTTGATAGGTATTTTTGAGTCCCAATGCGTCGCTGGTCCTATTGCTTTGGCGGACGAAATGGGCTGTCTTCCATCGCATGTGGCTTGATGCAGGGACAACGGACAGCACTCTACACCCAACATTCTGTCCATCTAGTCCTGATTTCGTGGACTGGGCTGGGGGCTGCTTTGTCGACAATGACACGATTCTCCTATGGACTGTTGACCACAAAGTGTATTCCTTTCCAGCTCTTGTCAGCGACAAATTATCATCTACTGGTCAAGTGTTTGTGTTTCAACCACAAGACAACACAGAAGTTCCACAGTCTATCGCGTTTACGTTGGCTGGCGTTGAAATTCCCTCAACTCCATTTTTATCATTGCCTCGCTGTGGTTGTTCGAGTACGCCTTTGGTAGTGGATACGCCAGGTCATGACTGAAACGCTGTTTTCCTGAAATATCTAACTAGGGCATATCACCGCGATGAATACGGTCGAGAATGGGCTTGTGCTTTCTTTCGTCGGTCGATGCGGCTGCTCACTTTTGTGGCATCCAAAAATGACCACAGCGCCTAATTCACTTGTCCCTTTGGATGGAGAGACTGAAAACAATGACAAAGCATTTCTAACTGCCTCCCACGTCGTGTTCGATCAAGGTATGACTGATCTACGTTTCCAAAAATGATCGATATTTAAGGCAAAAACGTTTTGGCACCTCTCTTGGTACGTGGTTGACAGCTCAGCTTGACTAACAGCAGGTAGATTCATGGTTTTTCTAACGGAAGAGTTGAGTTACACGTGCAAAATACTGTGTCAACGCTTGAAACCAAAGATACGCAGAGCTGTGTCACTTGTATCTCCCATCTGAGTGTCACACGCGCAGTAAAGCCAGCAGCAGCTCTTTATGAAAGCTATGCAGACAGTCCTACTCAAGGCATGGGCTTCCAGTCAGCAAAATTGACCAAAATTTCCCATCTTCTCCACAAGCTTCAGCATCATTCACTCACACCAAAAAGTCATCAAGCACCAACTACTCCAACATTTGAATCCCCCAGAAAAGAGGAGCAACTGAATCTTTGCCTTGTTTTTACTGGCAATCGTCGTGGTGATTTCGTCGTATCTCAGTTGGCATCAAATGACCCTTCAACCTGGAGAGTCATTCATAAGTTTGCTCGTCATACACAGTCGATTACGGCAATTTATGTGAGTCCAACACCAAGTACGTTAGGAACTATAGTTGCATCTGTGGGGGCAGATCGAAAGGTAGGATATCCTTGAATGTTCTGTAACGATTGAGACTTGGCGACAGGTGAGCCTCTTTGCAGTCCGCATCGACGATGGAGAATTGCATGTGGAGTTCCTGATGGATTGTATGGGCCATGCCGATCGCGTTCTACTTGTTGAGTGGGCTTTCCAAACAAACCACATCTTCATTGAATGTGCTGATGGGATGATGTACATTTGGAGCTTGACCACAAGAATCCTCGAACGAATTGTTCCGAAAGTCATGGTCCATTACGCATCGTCTCCGAGTCGTTCGAGCTCTCCATTGCCAAATGTTCACGTTTTCCCATGCTCAGTTCAGTCGTTATCAACAGCACTCGCAGCTAATAACGATTGTACGCTCTTGTCGTATTTACATACCTGGGATGACGATCCTCACTTGGACGATTTGATTACGGAAGCCCTTGGTAGGATGATACTTCGTTGAGTTGTCCTGATCTCCTTCAATGGTAGGCCTCGTTAAGCCACAATTAGCATATTGTGTAGCAATGACTGGAGCGCAAGAAGCAATGACGCTTCCGCTTCGTCCATCAAATGGGCAACATGGAGCCAAATGGCAATATTCTTCTCATCTATCAGCTCAATTGGCGCTGGCACTGGTGCGTCTCAGAAAATTCACCAAGTTTAAACTTTCTTTAGGTGGCGTTGTGCACAAGCCTTATGGAGACGTCCAGCCAAGAAGATCAAATTGTGTGGAGCCAGCTCATCACGCAGATTGCGGTAAGGCCAGCCTCCTGAAGACACTCAACTCATGACCAGGTTGTCTTGCCCGAACGGTTGCCGCATTACCGAGAACCATCACTTGAAGCATTGGCTGACTTTGGGTTTCATCCTTGGGAAACATGCCAAACAGCGTCTCGATTGCTCTTGAATGGTCTGCTGCATTATATGGTGCACCATTACATATTCTTGTAGGCGTGATCAAGAGACTACCGGACAACCTTCGCAGTACAAAAGCAGCTGCTTACATGGCTAAATTTCAAGTTGAATTACAGCAGCTCGATAAGCAACCTGGAGGTACGTCCTAGTATTTAGTCGATGAACCCACATCAAACAGGATGGAGTGCCCTACCGATGGATCAAGTCGTAGCCCATTTGGGTTCGCATTTAGTCGTTCTCAGCATTCTTGGCACATGCTTTCCTGGAGAAATATCACCAACGTGTGCACGTCAAGTATGCGACGTATTGGTCGCATGCCTTGTTGGTACATACCTACTCCATAAATCCGTCTCAAGCTTCAAGTAGGACCAAGCCATGTAGCTGTTGTGGCTGCAGAGTTACTTGCCAAAGGATTACTTCTCTTTCGACCGCATTTGACGGATGTTGGGCAGCTGATTTTGCAGTTGATTCCTTTAACTCTGGACGAAGATCCGAGCAAGCAACGACTCAAACAAGCTGCCATGCGCCTTTTGGTTGAAGTTGGAACGTGCGAGGCGTCGTTTGTTCTGTCGATTCTTCAGCAAGAAATGAATGTCAGCGACCGTTCAATTGCATACCGCGAAGGTTTGATGCGACATAATGATGCCAATCTCATTCAAGTTAAGGTGTTCTCGTTTACTTGATGACATGGGTCAATACGCAGTACCAATTAATGGTTCGACATTTACCTGCTGTGATCGACGCAATCCTTACGTGCCTGGATCCAACCAAGCCAGACCGACGGAAGAAATGCCTCGCTATGGTAAAGACTGTTAAGACGCATGTTCGACTTATATTTGATAGAGTACCAAATGCCTGCACGACCTCGTCAAGCGTTTCCCGATGGTTGATTTTCACAAAACCACTCAACGACTTGCTGTCGGCACCATGGACGGCGTCATCTTGTTGTATGATTTGCGCATGGTGAACGCACGTCAGGTATCATTTTCTGACAACTTGTAGGCCACCAAATGGAGAGTATTAGAAGGACACACAACAAGCGTTGGCGCAGTTAGCTTTCGCAAGGATGGTGGAATGCTCAGTGAGTTTACATTGTTTGAAGATCTTAAACACCTTCAATAGTATCGTACGGTGCTCGCGAAGCCATGGTTCGATGGTGGAATATTAGCGGGAGTGGGCTGTTTACACTTCTTAAAGTGCAACAATCTTGCGTGCGGCATTTACAACTCGCATCTATTCAATCTCGCCCTGCTGATTTTCGCAAGGTACGGCGTCTATCAATCTCTTGGGATTAATTATGCGAAGGTGATCCAAACTTGTCGATTTCGTGTGCCCAACGAAGACACCAACGACAACACTGTCTGGCTCACTCGAGAGGACGAATCTGTCCTCCCTCTCAACTTCCACATATAGTAATCCCATTCTTCGCCTCTTCACGGTTGTTTTGATCGTCTTCTTTCTCCTTTGTGGATTGAAGAGAGCATTTTGGCGCCAATTTTAAAATCCATCCTTTGCCCATCAGAAATTCCTTTATCCGGATAATACGGATACATAAAAAACCAATTTTCAAAATTGATCACAAGGATGATCACGCGCCATTGGCGTTCTCGATGGACTTTCTTGCGGTCGTTCGTCACCGCACCGCCGAAAAGCACCTCTCATATTACACCTATGCTACGTCAGTATATCGAGAGGAAGAAGGAATATCCAGGTACGTTCATACTAAGTAATGGTTTCGTTGAGTTGATCGCACACTAGATTGTTTGCTACTTTTTCAAGTCGGCGATTTTTACGAGCTCTTTTCCGATGATGCGCGCCGAGCATCGCACGTATGAATGCACTTGATGTCTTGAATCATAGTATTGTAGCTTTTAAACTTGACGCTGACGCGAAAGTCGAAATCGAAAGCATCAGATGGGCTGGATATTATGTGCGGATTTCCACTCGCATCGCTGCACACGTACGTCGAAAAACTCGTTCGACACCACGGAGAGAAAGTCGCTATCTGTAACCAGGTGGAAGTAAGTTTGACTGGCTTTGCTCGATCTCATGCTTTCTAAGTCTGCTTTGTCGGCGAAACAACGCGGTGGGCTAGGTATAGATGGCCTTGTCCAACGACACGTCGTTCGAGTTGTTACACCTGGATCATTGACGGAAGACTCTATGTTGCAACCAACGCAGAATAATTACCTCGTTGCATTGTCAAAGCAAAGCAGCGACGGCAACGTTCAAATTGCGTACGCTGACATCTCCACTGGCGAGTTTCATGCGTTGACGACCAAACCTGATCAATTGGAAAGCGAACTATGCCGACTAAGCCCTACAGAAATTCTCCTTCCCGCTAATGCCGACTCCTCAGGTAAGCATTCCGTGGGGCCCAACTAAACTTATCATAGAATCCTGGCAACAGCTTTTGTCTACACTTCCTTCGACTTGTTTAAGGACTTTCCGACCTGAGCAAGATGCCACCAAGATGATTACCGACTATTTAGCTTATGCCCACGTGACAACTCAGAGCCTTGTGTCCACGCCGCTAGGATCAAGAATGCTCATCGATGCCAGCGCCTGGAGATCCTTGGAAATAACAAATGTGTCCTCGAAATACCAAATTGTCACTCATTTTATGTCGTAGTCCATGCAAGGAAATCGTAAACACAGTCTCCTACAAGCCATTGACAGAACTAAAACTCCGGGAGGGGCCAGACTTTTAAGTGTAAGTGATATGGATATTTTCACATTATAGTGATTTCGATAGCAACACATTTCGACTCCCCTCATACGAATCGAAGAGATAAAAGATCGTCATGAAGCTGTCCAAGCCTTGGTTGATTCCAGACACACTTTGCACAAGCTTCGACACATCTTACAGGTATTACAAGCCCATTGATACGTGTACGTCATCAACTTGAAGGATTGTGGTGACATTGAACGAAGTCTCAGACGTTTGGCTATGGGATCGGGGACACCAAAAGATCTGAAGAGAGTGAGCGAGGAGTTCTTTAACGTTCACTTAATTCCGCATAGATCAGTGATACTGCTGTTGAATGCCAGGCATTAGTCCCTTTGTTGAGATCACTCATGCCATCACAACTCGAGTCATGTAGAACAGCATTGGAACAACCAGAAGGTGAGATTGAAGAGATGAGTTTTTTCCATTGGCTTCTTGTAGTTGTGACGCTAGCTATGGAATTACAAAATGCGTTGGTTACTGATTTTGTGAAGTTGAATCAAAAGGATGGCTTCATTCGTCCAGGTATTATCGTTGACGTGGTTGTTCTAATTGCAAAACAAGGCTATTCTGCTGAATTGGACAGATTGCGGTCAATGTGTAATGAGGATAACCAAATTGCATCGCTACAAACTAAGTACCAACAAGAAACTGGGGTGAACAAGCTACGCATTGTGCGGAAAAAGCATCAATTAGGTTGGTGTGTAGAGGTGCCTCAAGAGATGGCGCTCTCGGGTATGAGACTTCGTTCATCCTAAGCTTGACGCATTTTCGTTAGCCTCTGCATATCAGTTGATTCAAACTACAACAAAGTCATTGCGATATCGAACGCCAGACTTAGATCAACTCAACTTCGATGTGAATCATGCCGTGGAACAGGTGCGTTTTCCCCTTGGTCTTCTACTAAATATCTGGTAGAGTCTATCTTATGAACTCGGTCTTTTCGGAGACTTTACTGCTCAAATTGTAGCATTATCTCCGCAGCTACAAGCCATGGCGGAGGCCCTAAGTCTCATCGATGTTTATTGCTCTCATGCACAGATGGGTATGACTCTTGAAACGACACACTTTAAATTCTGCAACTTTTGTAGCTCTTGACCACAACTTGATTCGACCGAACATGACAAATGAGCCATCTTTGCATGTGACTGAGGGCCGCCACTTGGTCGTAGAATCTGCTCACGAGGCAACAAACCGCTCATTTGTGCCCAACAGCGTTCATTTGGACCCAAGCACTAGCTGCTGGATTATCACAGGTCCCAACATGGGTGGAAAGAGCACCTTCCTGCGCCAAGCTGCGCATCTCGTTATCTTAGCCCAGGTATTGCTAGAGTGTGAAAAATTCTTAGGGTTTGATAGATGGGCAGTTTTGTTCCTGCCATTTCAGCTGAAATTGGCGTTGTTGATCGTCTCTTCAGTCGAGTACAGTTCCGTCCATAATCCATTTCTTATTCATGTCTAGGTCGGCGCTTTTGATGATTTGGCTTCAGACCGTAGCACATTCATGGTGGAGATGCAAGAAACCGCAACGATTCTAAACCAGGTACTTTTCCAATTGAGACACAGATTTTTAAGTCGAAAAAAGGCGACGTCGCGATCTCTTATTTTGATGGACGAAGTGGGTCGAGGCACTTCCGTACAAGACGGGTTGGCCATTGCTCAAGCTGTTCGTCAAACTTTCATCGAAATCCTCACCGTCCTTCACATGTAGGTGATTGAAGACTTACTGCGTCGACGAACACGCTTGCTCTTTGCAACGCATTTTACCGAGCTCGATTCCAACGCGTCGAATCCGTCGATAGCATTTTATCACATGCAAGTCATTCTCACGTCAGGCTCACCATGCAATCGTCCTTCGTCACTGTTTGTGTAGGCAAAACGGACTCGTGTTTTCACACAGAGTAGTCCCAGGTGTCGCCTCGGACTCGTATGGTGTCGAAGTCGCCGCCTTGGCTGGATGTCCGCGTCATGTCATTGATCGGGCGAAAGACCTTGTCAAAGCGAATCGACGACCCAAGGAGTAACAACGCAGCCAATCAAATGTCAGTATTTCAGTTGTGTCCACTTTGATTGGATAATCTTCTCGACACCACGATGTGTCTCTTGACTGTCACGAATTCACAACAGAGTCAACCCAAGCTTGAGATGACATGGTCCACGAAGTCCCAACGTACCAGAATAATTCACACTTTTGAAATGTCCACCGCCACAATCCAATTCAACAGTTGTGACTTGTCGATCACAATGAGTGAGCTGACACTGCACAGTGCATTCCCATCTATTGCCTCTCCATTTCAAGGACTACAACTTATCAAAACAGCGCTAGGTAGAGCGCTCACACCAGCAGCCTTCATCTTGACGGCGCTCTCTTCCTTCGGCGGTGATCTTCTCTCGCTCCTGGTCAAACTTTCGGCCAACCTCCTTGGCATCTGGTCTGATAAACAAGCGGTTTACTGTCTTTGCCGAATATTTAAAATATGTTTAAATAGCTATTTCTGATACAAACTACATTTTAAATATATTTTAAATATATCGCCATCTTTGATGAGTATATATGTTTTATGATTCATTTTGACATTTGCCCTTTCCATGAGTTTGGTCGTCGCGGGGGGTGTTGCAGCTGCGGGCGTTGGCCTCTTTGCCTTGAAGCAGCACAATGACAAAGCCAACATCAAGCGCTTTACCAAGCCAGACCTTGTCTTGGACGTGCGGCAAAGCACGGTCGCCCCATCCTCCGATCGATGCACGGTTCTGGTGACTGGTGGCAACGGGTTCCTCGGCTCCCACATCGTCCGACAATTGATCGAGAAGGCCCAATACAACGTGATTGTCTTTGATATCTCCTTGCCAAAATCCGAAGTCCTCCATCCTGAGGTCACGTACGTCCAAGGCAATTTACTACAGCCAGACCATATCCGCGGCGCATTAGAGGTCTTCAAGGCGTTTGACATCTCGGTGGAAACAGTTATCCACGCTGCGTCGCTTGTTCCAGCGCTCGAAGTCACGTACGCCTTGTCGGAAGCTGTCAATGTCCAAGGAACTCAGAATGTCCTGGACGCCTGCGCAGCTTTGAAAGTGTCTTCCTTGATCTACACGAGCTCCGTGACTGTGGTCTTGTCCCCGGACGAACTTGTCACGCGCAAAGCTAGTGAAGATACACTTGGTTACCCTCGCCACAACATTGACACGTATTCTCGCACGAAGGCAGCGGCCGAGAAGAAGATTTTGGCGGCCAACAGCGCAGAGTTCACGACCTGCTCGTTGCGTCCATCGTCGATATTCGGCAAAGGCACCGTTCTCTCGGATCTGTGCATGAAAGGCGACCCAGCCAACGTTATCGTGGGCGATGGCAAGTGTTTTAACGACTACGTGCCGGTCGAAGACGTCGCAAATGCTCACGTGCTAGCTCTCCAAGCGCTTCAAACTCCCGAAGGCCAAGAACGACTTGGTGGTCAAGCTTATTTTATCGGTGGCGATGAAGAAAACGAAGTGCGATGGTTCCAAGGCATTGGCACTCACGGCCGCACAGACCCGTCGTTGACGCATTGGGAACATCCGCCACCAAATCAAGTCCCATTTTGGCTCATTGAAGTCTTGGGATGGTTGAACGAAATCGTGTTTGCCTTGACGGGCTATGTGATTCTCAACAACCAGCTCAATGCGTCGTCGCTCCAGTTCATGAAGCGGACGTTCACTTTTTCGATTGCCAAGGCCAAGCGCGACTTTGGCTACGTTCCGCGACACACAGTGGCCGAGAAGATCGCCTTGCTCGTCGATGACTACACCAAGGCCAAATCTGAATAAATCGTTGTAGCTCTTGAATTGGAATCACGATTTGATTGCAAATACTCGAGAGTTCTCCAATCCATCACGGTTGTACTTCGTCGGGGGGGGTTCAAGCTCGGTCTGCCAGTAGATTTTCATGTATCGTGGCTTGCCAAAGCGAGTTCTGCGACTGTCTTCCTGGCGCGAGGCACGACAGATTCACGATCTCACAGTCGTCTGTCACGGTTTCATTGCAACCTGAAACGTCACCACATGGTTGTCAAACATTTTAAGCACATTTTGAATACAGTTGTATTGTTTTAAATACATTTCAAATAGTGCACTTTCGAGCAGATTTGCGATCTTGCAAACGATCGATTGTTGGATTCACTTCGACATTTTGACTCTTGCGATGAGTTGGCTAGCCGCTGCTGGAGGCGTTGCCATTGCTGGCGTTGGCGTCTTTGCCCTGAAGCAACACATGGAGAAGGTCAACTTTGACAAATACACCAAGCCTGATCTTGTCTTGGAAGTGCGCCTGAGCTCAGTGGCGCCATCTCGTGACCGACACACGGTTCTCGTCACGGGTGGCAATGGATTTCTTGGATCGTACGTCGTTCGGCAATTGATTGCCAAGGGGACTTACAACGTGATTGTCTTTGATATTTCGCTCCCAAGAGGCCATGCGCTTCACCCTGAAGTTACCTACGTCCAGGGCAATCTCTTGAAACCAGACCACGTGAAAGCAGCTCTCCAAGTATTTGCCCCTGTTGGTATTTCAGTGCAATCGGTCATTCACGTCGCATCGCTCATTCCATCACTACCAGCAACGCTTCGAGTCTCTGAAGCAGTCAATGTGGAAGGCACTCGGAATGTCCTGGACGCCTGTGCGGCTTGCAAAGTGTCCTCCTTGGTCTACACAAGCTCTGTGAGCGTCATCCTCCCACCGAACAACCTTGAAATACGCAAGGCGAGCGAAGATATGACAGACTACCCAGAACACAACATCGACACGTACGCGCATACCAAGGCGGAAGCCGAGCGCAAGGTCTTGGCGGCCAACACGGCTGCGTTGGCCACATGTTCGTTGCGTCCATCGGCAATCTTTGGCAAAGGCATATTTCTTGTCGATGAGATCTTACGACGTGGTTTGAAGAACATTGTGGTTGGCGATGGCAAATTCCTGAACGACTTTGTCGCTGTGGAAGACGTCGCAAATGCGCATGTCTTGGCTCTTGAAGCTCTCCAAACTCGTGAAGGGCGGGGACGTGTCGGTGGCCAGGCCTACTTTATCGGTGGCGGTGAAGAACTTGAATTTAGTTGGTTTCGAGGGATTGGGACGCATGGCCGTAATGACCCATCGCTAACTCATTGGGAGCGTCCACCCCCCAAGCAGATTCCCTTGTGGCTCGTTGAGTCATTTGCATGGGTGAATGAAATCGTCTTTGCTCTCTCTGGCGCGGTGCTCGTCGACAGCCATCTCAGTGTGTCTGCGCTCCAGTACATGAAGCGAACGTATACGTTTTCTATCGCCAAGGCGAAACGTGACTTGGCCTACGCTCCACAGCACACCGTGGCCGAGAAGATCGCCATGCTCGTCGCTGACCACACCAAGGCCAAAGCGGAATAGGCCGTCATAGCTGTTGTAAACTGTTTGGAATCACCCATTCATTGAGACATCAAACATATCGTGGTTGCATCTGTCTGTGAGTGTATACCTCCATGCACGGCTCTCCATTTCTCCCTACATCTCCATTAGAGTCCCATCGAAGCGTTCTACAACTCTCAGCCTCAAGTTTCATCATCAACACTGGCATGCACCGTTCCAAAAGGAGTACGTACTGATAGAGATGAGCTGCTGACATGGAATCATGCAATCCAGAGCTTCTAGGGATGACGATTCTACCTTTGACAGCTTCTTCCGTCCTTGACTCTGACAAACTTGAATCCAAGTTCCGTTCTCCAGTGCTGCCATCAAAGCGAGGAAGTGAGGGCCTTGATCATGCAACGAATTAAAAACCAGCCCAACTCTTGAACTGAGTCGCTGAGAGGCGCACATGCCAGGAAAGTACTCTCATACACTCAGCGTGTTTCATGCATGTCATGCATGGAGAAGCTCTCGATCCGCCGACCTCCTCCGTCCGGCAACGAAAGGAAAATACCCTTCAAATTCCGGTTAAACCTTCATTTATCCGGAATTTCCTCCCTTGCAAAAAGGCAGCACTTTGGATTTGAGAGCATCACTCGATCATGGCGGGAGAAGTCCAAGCCGCGTTGTCTCGAATGTCGTCTCGTCGGACCTCCACCAGACTCGTTCCAAGTTCTCAGCGTTCAAGATTCACATATCATTTGCCATGAACTCAAGCTCAAATTCTGAAATGGGAATTTTGACGGCTTCCTGCTCTGCATTGTGGGGAGCATGTCGAGTCTTGACATGCCTTGCTTCCTACGCTCCACACGAAGCTGCCAAATTTCCCCCTCAGAATCCGAATTTGCGCGAAGAAGAATATCACGCAGAAAACTGTGATGCGATGCTGCTTGGCGGTGCTCGCGTTTGTGGCACTCGTCCTCGAATTGGCGATAATGACACCCAAGATCCAAAACGAGTCACCCCTACAGACATCCTTCGAACCTCGCTGGACGCAAGACAACGAAGAAAAAGAAGACCCCAATGCCGAGAAAAAGAAGACCACGACGCCGTCTCGGCATTGGGGTCTTCTTTTTCTTCGTTGTCTTGCGTCCAGCGAGGTTCGAAGGATGTCTGTAGGGGTGATTCGTTTTGGATCTTGGGTGTCATTATCGCCAATTCGAGGACGAGTGCCACAAACGCGAGCACCGCCAAGTACGAAAGTTATAGTATGCATGAAACATCAGTATTTAAGTTGAAGAAAAAAGTCGTTAAAGCAAGGGTCGTGTGGATAATATCAACAGGAAATCATTTCATGACCGCTTCGACGACATCACACATTTGTGATATCTCAATTCTCTTCTTCACTCGATGGGCATCTATAGCCGCCTTTTGCAGTCCCATCCGCTCCTGGCCAAGTGCATCACCAACGGCACGGTCTTTGGGCTTGGTGATGTGATTGCTCAATCCCTTGCCGATGCGTCAGACGATGTCTTCTCGTGGCGCCGCGTTGCACTCACTTCTTTCTATGTTTTGCGATTCAAGGACCAGTATTGCATGTATGGTTTGGGTGTCTCGAGCGAGTGATTCCAGGCACGACTGTCGCCTCTGTTACCAAGAAAATCATCGTACATACGATGATCTACGCTCCAGCTAACATTTGCAGCTTCAGTGCTTGGGCGGGGTATCACAAAAGCATCGCTGAAGCCAAGGTACGTGCTTGAAAGCTGTATTTCATGAATTTTTATGGCTTGTAGAGCGATAAAGCCCTTGACAATGCTATCGAGAATGCAGTGACGAAAGCACCGTCTTTGTGGATGGACGGTAATTACTTTTGGCTGCCTCTGAATGCAATCATCTTCTCAGTCGTGCCGCTTCCCCTCCGTCCTGCAGTCTCAAACGCTTGGCAACATTTTCTGGACGACGTATATGAGCTACCAGGCCAACGATCGTATTTTCATCGCGATGCCGTGTGTTGCCACGCAATAATATGAGATTTTGTATACCCTGTTCGAGATAGCCATTCACTTCAAACTTTGATTGCGCATTTGGGCCATTGCTGACAGTGAGTTTGTCCCACATCGGAACTTTCGACACATTTGACATGGGTCTCTACAGTCGACTTCTCCAGACGCATCCGCTGTTGACCAAGTCCATCACGACTTGGATAGTCGTTGGCGCTGGAGATGCCTTGGCCCAGACGATCTCCAGCGACGATGAGATCTCACTACGGCGTGTCGCGGCCATGTCTCTCCATGGTCTTCTCATTCAAGGGCCGGCACTCCATGTGTGGTTTGGTTTCCTGGAGCGTATGTTTCCCGGCAAAAGTGTGCAGACTGTCGTGTCAAAGATTGCCGCACAGCAATTCCTGTACGCACCGTGGAATATTTCGTCTTACACAGCCTGGGCTGCGTACTTTCAAGCTTCGAATCAACCAGTATGACAATATCGCGTTGATCATGAACTGATACCCTCGTAGGGTGTCAATGCAGTCGATGTAGCGATCGAGAGCGCAGTGACGAAATTGCCGTCGATTTGGATGGATGGCAACTACTTCTGGGTGCCCGTCAACCTGTTCATGTTTGGATTCGTGCCCGTGCAACTCCGACCAGTCGCTCAAAACGGCGGAAGCATCGTTTGGACAGCATATTTGAGCTACCGCGCCAACCAGCAGGTCATAGTTCGAGCTCCACTAGCAGCATTTGAAGAAATTTAACACCGTTGAAATGTCCTTCGCGATCGTTGTGTATTGTTCATCGACTTCTGGAAGCTCAGACAACTTGATGAGATGCCAAGCAGCTGAAGGAGTTCAAGAGTCGCTCGTCGGTAAGTCTCGCCACGTGATTCATACTCGCCCCATGGTTGCGAAATCCATTGACCAATGTGTTGTTGCCAAATCCAATCGTCATGTCCATACCTGATACCGTGCTCTCAATAAAGCTCTCAAACAAACCTTGACTGTCTTGCTTGCTCAAACAGCGTTGTTCGCATTCGCGTCAACTGGAATGGATTGGGATCCGTCGGTAGTGAGATTCATCTGTATCTTGCTTTCACGACGGAGATGCTCACCCTGAACGTTCTCCGCTGGTCTTATGGACCTGGGAATGCAGGTGTTCGTTCACACACCTTCATTTTTGAGTTGGGACTCGGCGCAGATATAAATGGAGCACAGGAGATTGAATCTTGCGGCGCTTCAATCTTCGACCGCCGCGCTTCCATTTGCGCATTCGCCGAATGAACTCTCAGGTGAGAGAATGCAGGTTCAATGTCCGGATAATTCAATTATCTGGATAAACTGGATATCCGGATGGTCTATAATTGTATCCGTACAGTGCATTTTTCAATCTTCCTTGGAGTTCCCGTTGCGAAACAGCGATGATGGCAATGATGAGCGACCCACCACGAGTACGAACGCGACGCGATGAAGCAGAAGAAGAGCTCGAACGCGCGCTGAATGAATCTCTACAGTAAGACCCTTTTTTTCACTAAGGTTGCTGATGTATTGATGAAATGTAGACCTGATTTCCTTGCTGAGATTATTGCTGCTGAATCGCGTATGCAACAACTTTCCGTCGCTCCTCAGGAACCAGTGTCTCCAACGCGTGCACCAGAAGAAGATGGCATCTTGGGCCGATTGTTAGTTGACGATGAAGACGATGTCGACACAACCGAGACGGTTGCGTTCGAAGCAAATGTTCCAGATGATGTGGACTTGAATGCAGAAGTTCCCATCTGCAACCTACCAGAGCGCATGATTCTCATAATGCTGGAATATCTGGACGAAGACTCAATTGGTCTCTTCAGCAGCGTCTGCCATCGTTTCCATGCGACTGCGCGTTCTGGTACGTTTACAGGATCTAATATTGTCCATTGATCGTTTTCTAGATTCTATCTGGTCCATGATGTGCCATCGCGTTTTCTCCATACAGTCCTTAGCCGGCGCAGTTCAGTTGCGCAAGTACAAGAGCTGGATGCACATGTTTGTAGCTCGTCCTCGCGTGAAATACCATGGTAAGTGGTAGTCGAATGACGTCGGTGACATGCCTGTCCTCGTAGGTTACTATGTCTTGCGAATCACATACTACAAGAAGCCCGAGTTGAGCATGTGGACAGATTTGCCCCCGGGTACCGTTCTTCAGGTACTTCGTTTTCATCAACACTGGAATACTCACGATTTACCTTAGGCCATCTACTATCGCTATTTCAACTTCAAACGCAACGGAACAGTCTTATATTGCATGACACATCGCCATCCACGCGAGGTACAAACGCGAACTCACCATCGATAGCTGATGTGCTCTCTCGTAGATGTTTGAAGGATTCCGCCGTCCACACAAGGAAATTCATCTAGGCTCGTACTATGTGTCGAAAGGCGAAGTCTATGTTGTCGTCAATGTCGGCCACAGCATCCTCCAATTCATCTTCCGTCTAGCTAGCAGGTACGTCTACGATTCATCGATAGGTCCGTGGGCTCATTTATACTTGTGATTAGGTGGCGAGCGCCAAACACGCGGCTAATCCTCATCTCGCATGCACAATTTCACCTGAGTGATGTCAACTTGCGGCATCCTCATTACTTTGACACGGCCGAGGAAGAGTTCAATTTCAGGCGGCATTGGCCTTTGTAGTTTCATTTCTATTGTGAAGCGCAGGGTATGACGTGGCACTTTTATAATTAATCATGACCGCCTACCTATTCCTCGCCTACGACACGCACGGCATACACGTCCGAGTTGACGCGGATGATATGCGACTCATCCGATCGAATGACTGTACCTCCGTACGCTCCATGAACTGCCCATGTGCCGAGTTGCACCGACTTGCCATCTTCATACCGAGGGAGGAGCGCCAGTTCTTGATAAATTGGTGTGTCTTCGGCCCATTTGCCTTCGGACGCGACAATGACGCTTCCGTCGGCGGCGACAATCGAAACGTTTTCACCGGCACGGCCCGCAACAGGTTTCTTGACGTAGCCCGAAGCTTGCAATTCCGGTGTGAGTTCAAACGACGATCGAAGGAGCATGGGATGGTTGGGGTACAATTGCGACAGCACTGGTAAAATAGCCTTCGACGACGGCAAAATCGTCCAGAGAGGTTCAAAGATGCGAATCGCAGGATGCAGAAGAATGTCAACGAGTTTGAGATGTGTATGGTCGGCACGTGGATGAGTCTTGGGCGTGACTTGCGCCTTCGGGTCAAGCACGTCTTCAATCACGTAATGCGCCCACTCTTCATCTGTGAGATCGTTGATAGCAGTGCGCCACGACCAAGTCTTCCACACGTTTTGGACGACAACTTGATTGGCGTCAACGATATCGTGCCTAAAGCAAGCCACATGAGCAACAAAGCTGCACAACATCATGACGTACCCTTGGCGAGAAAGCGCATCTAAGCCGACGATGACGTGGCATTCGAGGCCAGCAGCTTCAGCGGCAGCTTTCATGTACTCGGTATGGTAAAGCTCTTCAGGGTCGTTGTCGCACAGAAGATGGAGTGGTCCCTTGACCTTCTTCGAAATCCATCCGTCACGAAGTTTTTCAAAGAGTTGGCTGCTGTTGGAACGTCCAGGCAGGTTCAACGCCGCTGACCATGCATCTTGGTTGTAGCCACACTCCATCAAGCACGACGCAGAGTCGGCATTGTACTCGTAGACTTTGAGACCAGTTGACGTCAGGGTGAAATCAAAGCGACCAGCGAGAACATCAGGCTTTCGACGAAACCAAGAGCGACGGATACGAAGCCAGAGCACAGCAGGTAGTCGGAAATGAGGCGCGAATTCCTTTTCGTGGTGTAGGATGTAGTCGGTCGCATCGAGGAACATATGATGGAGATGCTCTGTGGCATATTCGAGCGCATGTTGTCCACGTGGCGTGACAGTGTAGTACGCAGTGTCTTTCGAAGAAGCCAATGCTGCACCAAAAAAGTCTTGGAAGGTACGCACGTATGACAAAGATGTGTCCATCCATGGTGTCGACAATTGAGCCTGCAAAATTGTGAGAGATGGAAGAATAAAATGAACACACCTCAGTGAGACTGATTTCATGGCGCGCAAGATCTTCATCGGGTGTTGCCAGAGGTACATCTTCATAATTGTACTCAGTGTGGATATCAATGGTCATCCATCCCAATATTGAGGAGTCTGGGAACGAGCAATGGATTGTATATGCGCCAGTTTTTTCGTTCAACTCGGCCTTGAGTCGGCGAGAATAATTGACGCCTTCAGGCCAAATCGTATCGTCGACGTTCTGTTCGACAATATCCACATAGTCATCTTCAACAGCGACAATGACGGCAATATGTCCCGTCTGGACAAATTCTCCCACGGGATTCCAAATCAAGAGTGATCCCTTCACTGGCAAATCGGACGATTCGCCGTTGACGTGGGCTTGCATTGGGACCAATTGTCCATCGGCCACACGGCGAACATTCTTCAAGCGGAAAATATCATACGCCATCGCGATGTTGTCGTACACAAGTCCATAATTTACATAGAGGTATCGTCGGCCGAGTTCAACGCATTGCCACTTGTATCCCGTCGTAACGCCTTCATAAACATTCTTGAAACTCGCACGGTCTGACGTTTGCTCTGGCGTGAGCGTCGAATAATCGCAGTTGTAGACATGGACACCACCATCGGTAATACCAAGCACTCTTCCAAATGGAACCTTCGCCTCTTCTGCCGTCTCGACGTTTATCGGAGCTTGCGCCATCCCGGGGAAATTCAAAAGTGACCCATCACGAAGCTTCGATCGGCGAATTTCCGTTCAAGTACGCTTCAAAGTCGTACTTGAACGAATATTGCGATTTGATTGGCTACGTGTCACAAAATACGAATCTCTGATTGGCTAAAATTCTCTCTTATCCGGATGCGCGGAACCATCGCGTCATCTCGGAGGTTCCGTCATCAAAATGAGGAAGCAACTTCTAACTTTGGCAGATGCCTACGAGGCAGGACACGATCGTCCTGTCGTCTTTAGAAGAGATCGCGGCCGTCTAGCTCGATATGGAGCGCTGTACGCTCAGATAGCTCTTTTTGGAGGTATTGGCAGTTTCAATACGTGAGCTCTACTCAACTACAAGAAGCATTGGACAATCGAATGACTGGAACGTGATCACTGGAGCGAGACGAGGTCGAAATGGATGGGCTTCCAGTCGAGCAGCACGGGACTACTTGCGCGGTTGACTTGCAATTAGAACCACGCGCTTGGCCCGGTGATGTCGATCATCTTGACGACAGTTTTCGAAAATCTATGCACATTTGATACCTGACATCAACCACGAACGACATCCTTCCAAAGGTCACACCCATCAATTTCTTTGGACTCAATTGTTCTCCATGACATTGCACAGACGTAGAGAACTCACTGGCCTCTAGTCTAGTCATAGTGGAGAAGGACATACTCAGCGGTGGATAAAGTTCATTTTGAGGAAAATGGACATGAGGATAAGTGAATATCCTTCCAAAATGACCTGTGAAAATGCATACTAATACTTTATAAATTTGCAAGATCCAATCATTTTTTTTCGATTCAAATCATGTTGCACCTATGGCTTCGTATATTCATATGGACGTATTTTTGTACTTGTATAATACAGTGTACAATCCAATCGATTAGCACAATAGGTACACCTTTACTTTAACTAAGAGAAAAAATAGTGTGTACAAATGAGTAAAATTCCCGTTAACTCTTTCCTGTAAACGATTTGTTCGACAATTTGCAGGAAATAATCTGTTTAGAGGCAGTCTTTGTGCACTTGAAGTCAAAGACAGCGATGGAAATATGAATTTTGGCAGCCACAAGCCTACCGTGACTTGATTGGACAAAAATAATTCATTTTGACTGGACAAATATATTTTTTTAAACATCTGGCACACACAGGAGAAATCTTCCTTCCTGTCGTTGCATGTGCATGATGACGCATAGAGTGCATCGTCTCCATATTATATACTACGTAGTAGATAAATTGCCAACGTTGGGTGTCATATCTTCGATGCCAATGACTTTCCGATCAACTTCGAACTACTTTATTAATCAGTACTACTCTGTTTCATTATGTTTGTCACTTTCATTTTTTGATTGGCGGGATTTTTCTAAAACGACGAATCTAGGCCGACTGATTGGTCCACCAGAAAGCGCGTTCTTTTGTGTTTGATTGGCTACTTTTTGCTCTTTGAGAGCCATCCTGAGTGTTGCGATATTTTGCTTCGTCCTGAGCTAGCCAAGGACAAAGTCTTCCGCAGCACTTTCATTTTCGATTTCCTTCGCTCAATACATCTCGTGACACTCAACTAGAACCATGTCTCTGTCCTCAACCAGCTCGCATGAGCCGTCTGCCGTTCAATCCTCGTCCCGCTCAACCAGAAATCTCACTGACAGCGAGCGACTCTCCGTGTATCAACGACTGCTAGAGGTGTCCAATAGTGACCATGTCCAACCACAATCGGTTAACGAACTCGCTTCTATGTTCAAGTGCAACCGTAGAACAATCTTGCGCATTTGGAGCCGTGGACGAGCCTCCCATCACGATGGCCATGGCCCCGCCGATGTCACGTCGAAAATTCGAGGTATAACCTGCTTAAATACATATTCTTATAAAATTTTGGAGACATTAATTTCGACGGGGAATCTAATCTAGGAAATTGTGGAAAGAAGAAGATGTGGACCCAGGCACGAGTTGAAGCCGCCATCAAAGCAGTCTCCCTGTACAAGCGCCAAACCTTGCGAACTCTTGCCGTTGCAACGAACATTTCTGCTGCGATGTTGCACCGTCACATGAAAACTTGCCCACGGCCCGGACGAGCTACGTCAAATCTGTGTTAACTGAAGCCAACATGATGGCAAGGCTCAAGCATGCGTTGTCCTTCCTTCAACCTTTGCCAAGTGGAAACCAAAGCTTTGTCGACATGCACAACTACGTCCATGTCGACGAGAAATGGTTCTACTTGGAAAAGGTGAAGAGGCGGTTTTACGTGTACGACGACGAAGACCTCCCCTCCTGCCGAGCGAAGTCGAAACGATTCATCACGAAGGTGATGTTTGTCGCCGCCGTTGCAAGACCAAGGTTTGACTATCACACCAAGAAGTACTTCGATGGGAAACTTGGAGTGTGGCCCTTCGTCGAGAAAATCCCAGCCAAGCGCGGAAGCAAGAACCGTCCAAGAGGCGCAATCGTCACGTCACCTCAAATTGTTGACTCAAAAGTCTACGCCGACGCGATTTTGATGAAGGTTGTACCAGCGATCAAGTCCAAATTTCCCGCCAGTGACCAACACAAAGGGGTCATCATCCAGCAGGACAATGCTGGTCCGCACATGCGGGTCACGACAGAGCTGTTGCTGGCAAACGGGATTGAAGGTATACAAGTCGCGAATCAACCTCCCAATAGTCCCGACTTCAATATTCTAGACTTATGTTTGTTTAATGCTATTCAAAGCCTGCAGTACCAAAAGCATACTCGTTCAATTGAGGAGCTTATTGGTGCTGTAGAAACTGCGTTGTTGGAGCTATCAGTCGATACTCTCGCGAAAACCTTCGTTACTTTGCAAAAGGTACTCGAAATTTCGATCTCGTTGAAAGGAAGCAACGAATATAAGCTCCCTCGCAAGACGAAGGACTTGCATTGCGATCACCCCGTTGTCATGTGCGACTCAGTTTCTTTCGAATCTGCCTTGGTCCACCTAAACTATCGGCTTGGTGAAGAGGCTTTCCTTGAGCAGCAATTGACTGGAATTCACCAAAATGAGTAGTCTTGATAATATACTCTATTTTGATTTTATTTTCACACCCTTCTACTGTTTATTGAATATCATACTTTAATCAAGTCGAAATCAACAGAGCACTTATACTTTAATCAAGTGTATTTTAGAGTGGACAAACATAATGAAACAGAGTAGTACACCATAGTACATGTGTACAGTACAAGTGTACAAATGGACTGTACTGTACAATGAATTATACATATTATACGAAGCGATAGTTGCACCGCAGGACGACGTTCCTGGCGCTTCGACATGTTCGCCACTTGACAGGACTTTCCAAGGCCAGTCCAGCGATCAAATCACTCGTGGAAGATTTTGAGGTGGAATTCTCGATCGTGTGATATCTAAATGGTATCTTAGAAACGAAAGGATGCGTTTGAGCCGACACTCGTCCCGGAGCAATCGACGCGCAATATTTTTGCAAACAATCAATTGCGGTAAGCAAAGACTCGAAAGGCCTCAATCGAAGCAACGTAATGGCCGTAGGCTTGGACAGATTGAAGTGATTGGATTTGGTTCAGCTTGTTGGTTTGAGTGCGTTTTGCTCATCATACGATTGTAGATTATGATTACACGCTCTGTCATTACATGGAAGAATTGCAGCGATTGATCTACAACATGGCCAAAGATGCACTCGTAATATATCGAGACTACATACGCAGCGATGAATCAACCGTCTTAGGTGCACAAACTACGCTATCCACAAGGACTTCTCCAGTTGGAATATGATCCGTCATTTGCGATTCGTGGACTCGCGATCGACACAGAAAAGGCGCTGCTTTGCAAGATTAGCTCACATCAAAAACTCTCCTACACCGGTTTATACCCATTGAAGTGCATTGGTTCACTTTGAGTAGGCGTGTTTCGCGGAAGACAGCGTCTAACACGTCAAGAAATCCTCCAAGCCTACAATGGATCGCGTCATATTCCAATATCTTACCGCTCGGAGAACATGAAGCCACTCAGCGATCTGTTTTCTGTCGCTCAAGCTTGTTTGTTTGCCGATGTGATTCAATTCTTCGTCGACAATCAGATTGCATACGAACCACGAGCTGTCCACGAGGTTGATCCAAGCTAGAAACTCTCTTCTTAACGGCGCTCATTTCATGTAGGACATTGATTCTTCCATTTCAGAAGTCCATACGTCAGGGACAATGCACAAAGCAGTCGTACAGGATTTACCTCGATTTATGGAGCCCACCAAGAAATTGCGCGTATTGCTCGAGCGATTCCGTGTAAATCTCTCACCGTTTCCATCGAAGTCTCATGAATTTCGCATGCTAGCAAGATGGCAAGAAACTCTTTGTTTGTACCAACAGTTCGTTTCGATATATTGACGCTGGATTGCGCTACATGGTCGGAAATGACTGGCGAGAAGTCTGTGACTCTGCTGCAATGTCTGGAACTCATTTGTCCTTGCTAGCTGTTTGATTTGGTCTTAGTCAGTGCAAAGAAGCCCGATTTCTATACGCGGAGTCGCATGTTTCGTCTGTTTGATATCGAGAAACGCCAAGTCCAGGTATTTAGCTGTCGCTCTTTTGTCTTTCCTAAGCGAAGTGTGCGAGTGGCAAGCTGTGACGGAATTCTTGCCGTCCAAAGTGTATACTCAAGTACGTGAACGCCTAAGCAATTCGTGAAGATTCAATTTAATGTGTTTTCCCAGGGAAGCTTGCGGCAATTGATTGCGCTGACCGACTGGCGTGGAGGCAAAGTTCTTTACATTGGGTACGTCCTACTTGGCCACTGATGACGACTAAACAACTGTACGAGAACAGAGACAGCTTGTTTGCCGACTTGGTCGAGCCGAATCGCATCCTGGGATGGCGCACAGGGGCGATCATTCGTGAATTAGAAGCGGAGATTCATATCCAAGGCACACCAGAATATCAAAAGCTAGCTTTTCAAGTAAGTTGCGAAGAATGGAGCCCAAGAAGTTGACAGCAATGTAGCATGAGGCGTTGAAGGAAATGCTGCGCAAGATGCAAGCAACTCCGATGGAAGAATCGGACGATGACATTTGCAACTACTATGTGAATATGTACACACAACTCCAGACCGACATGGAAGCGCTGATCAATCCCAACTTTGGCTCTGTCTTTCGTGTGGACTCTCATCCATCGCAGTTTGCATTTTCAGCTCAGCGGTACGAAGACGATAGCAAGAAGGTGTGGTTGGTGCTCATTACCTTGTGGATAGATATGTTGATGTGTACAGCTCGCGACTGAAAAACTTTTTGGAATACCCCAAGAAGTATACGTTTTACCCCGAGCGAATGCGGCTCCCCCATGACCACTAGAGAAGTTTCCCGACGCATGTAGGCAGCTGCAACGGATAGCTCCACCTTAGTGATTTATCGAAGCTAAAGTGAATCAACAACGATCTGAAGATTGAAACGTGGTCTCAGTCTTGACACTTGCATGTTTCGCTGGTAAAAGTACATGTTGTCTATTAAATGGTGAATACGCTGTGTGTACTTGAATCCCATCATGCTTACAAGATGTCAATGCGATTTACCCCCCTTTCCTAGTCTTATGTCGGCTATAATCAACAGCTAGTGACTCAAATATGTGAACCTTCTCTCGCGCTAAGCGGATAGCCTCCTCAATGTTGTATACACCGTGCTGTCTCCCGTAACCTTCGTGCCGCTCTTCTCTGTCGCAGGTAGGACAGACAACAATGGGCAAAATCACGCCAGGCAAATTGCCACGGAGTCGCCACAAAAAGTCTTGCTTCACTTGACCAATGGCGGTCCCGCCATTCATCGTCTTGTGCTTGATGTCGTAGCTACAATCAACCAACTTGATGGCGATCTTCTATCGGCGACTCTTCAAGATCCATCGAACATCCGGATATCGAAAGTTTTATCCGGATTCGTTGTTGACGGGTTTCCAGCTGTATCCGGATTTTAAGCCGTCAAAAAGGATGTCGTGAAACCTCCATATTTCAATATTATATAAATTATCAAAGGTTTTGCAGGAACCAATCGAACATTTGGCCGCGACACGAAGTGTGTCGACGGACGAGCGGCCGACATGGATCCTCCCAGTCTCTACAGGTAGAAATTGCGGCTTCCGTGGGACTTTCCACTCATTCTTGTATTTTATAGGGATGTCATGGCGAGTGAGAGCGCACTGCGTGAGTTGCTGCGCAGTCAGGCTTGTGGTTCGCCCAATGCATTGTATCTTCGTTCGACGTATGCTTTCTTTCCATGGATCTGCTATTGACGCTCGCTCTGTGAACGTTTAGGTTGATGGAAAAGGCCGAATCCTTCGTGTCCAAGTGTCCAGGATTTGCCGCATCTAAAGAAATCGAGCAAGTGCTGTGGAAACCATGTTTCTACAAGCGCATTGAAGACTTTCGTCGACGCATTCGAAAGGTTTGCACGAGTCTTTCATGTAGTTGGTTTATTTACGATCCGTTGTTAGTATGCAAGTCAATCGGGAAACGATCGATCGATTCGAGATCATTTCTTCAAGCTCTCCGATGAGTTCCAAGCGTTTCTTGATCAATCGGCGGCCTATTACGAACGGCTCCATGAATATTTTGTCGCCGCAGATCCCACTCACGACGGAGAAGCACTCCGTCATAGCATGTTTCGCTGCTTGATATTCCTCGGCGATATTGCTCGCTACCGTGAACTTCACAGCCAAAAAGCCAAGAAGAATTTCATCGCTGCTGAAGGGTATTATCACCGCGCGCTTCAAATCATGCCTGAAAATGGCAACCCCCACAACCAACTGGCCGTCTTGGCGACGTACATTGAAGCTGAAACTATTGCCGTGTATCGCTACTGCCGCTCATTGCTCTTGCCACAGCCATTTGCTACCGCGGAAGAGAATTTGAGCCTTTTATTTGAGCGGAGCCGTCACCGTGCACTGTCACCAACGTCTAGCACGTCCATCTCGGCGCAATCTCCACCAAAAGAGAAATCCGCGTTCCTCAAAGCGTTTCTCCATCGCTTGACGCGTCTCCACGGCATTTTGTATGCGCCAACGGTTGACGAAACTTATCCCCTCGAGCTTGAAGCCAGCATCTGCTCGGATTTCCAAGCGCTATTGGCGGCGGGAGTCCTCGGCGATGCCCTCGTACTCAAGTTGTTTGTGATCAACATCTTTTGTATCACACGAAGCTCAGCGATGCAAGCAAATGCGGTGAAGCTCACACTGGTGTTGATGTCGATCGTTCTCGACTGCGTGGTAGAAAAGCGCATGCTCCTTGGTCCCGTGAGCGTCTTGGGCGACTTTTTCCGTCTCCATCCAAGGTATTTGGACGTCGCGCCGCCGTCACTCGAATGGAAAACATCGCTCGTCAAGGTGCTCAATGAATGCTGCGTTGTGTATGCTGCATCGCACGAGGAATATGAAGCAAACAAAGGACAGTTGAAGGAATCGATCGAATTGCGATGCTTCGAACCGTTGGGAACCATTCCAAATTCCACAGGAAGCACGGGTGCGATCCCTGAAGCGGACGCATGGCCGATTCGATGTGCAAATCTCCTTCGCTTCGCATCCTTTCTCGTCCATGAGGTTTGTTTTACGACGATTTCATCATCTTTAATGTATACGTAGCGAATCCTCTACGAACGAGACGGTCAGTACTCGACGACGCCACCACCGCCTTCAATCCCAACTATTATGCCACCAATGCCATCAATCGTCGATAACGGGCGTGGCATGGAGGACGAAGACGATTTCGACGACGAAGTGATTGTGTTTCAGCCCGTCGAGAGCCAGCAATCAGCGTCCTCGTCAGCATTTATTGGCAGCCCGTCGTTTGGAAGTGTGGATTTGAGTGCGTTTCGCAATCTTGGCGGCGGTCTACGCCCCATGGCGACGCAGGATGTCTTGTGGCAGCCAAACGCTCCGTCTTCGTCGGCTTCAGTGTGGCAAGAGCCGTCGTGGACGCATTTAGAAGCTGTCGAGCAAGAAAGCAGTCGGTACGAGCACCAGGCGTCGAGTTTGAGTCTCCTCTTTGAGCAAACAAGTCAATCGACCAAGAAAACGACGAAATCACCGCCCCCTGGCTTTGCCCCTGTCGTGACGCGCAATCCATTTGTCGTTGGTGGCCATCCGTCGTGATCTCCTACCTCTCTTGTTTTGCAACAAGATGCAGCAGCACCAAGCCTTGTTTTCACCACCGCATTCCATCCTTTTGTTACAAGCTGCTGCAACGACAATGATATTTCATGAGCCCGCTCGGATGGCAGCGGCAACTTTCAGAGACTTTTGTTACCACTGTTGAATGCGACGCTACATGTTTGTTATTTCTCTCCTTACGGTCCCACCACAGGACTTTTCTTCCGAGCTGTTCACGCTTCTGCCGAGAAGTCTCTACTCCCTGGCAGGGACACGAAGCTCAATGGTGGCCAGAGGTTCAATCTCACTTTACAACTTTTTCTCACGGCGACATCGGCACACGATGACACTTTTTTCATTGTCAATCGAATTCTCTCCTTATAAATCCGCTACAGCCACGTCAATTCGAGATCTCTCTAACGTTTGTAGCAGCTGTGGTAAGCGTGAGCGGCAATCTTATCGTCGTTGGCGGTGGGTGCATTCAGCGATCTCAATTCACAAAGTTCTATCAAAGCGTCCTGCCAGAGTCGTTGGTTTTCTCGTCATCGCCATCCATGTAGAAGTTACAGCAGCTACGCTGATACGCTTGGAAGATAGAGCTTTTCGACGTAGCAAGTAAAGGCAGCTATAATAGTCGCCGTCGTCAGCTTTCACTTTGTCGGCGACTGTCGATCTTGTCTCGCGATTTCATTTTTCAACTTTCTCTCAACACAACATCCTCGTTTCTTAGCTGCATTATTGTTTCGACAATGCTCTAGCTCTGTCAATATCAAAGCGCAAGGAAGAAGTACAACAGTGGCAACGACGGCGGCTACAGTTAACGGCGACTCTTCGTAACGCATGTCGAACTTGACGTCTCCTGCGCACTTCTAGCTCGTTTTGTTGTCTATGTAAATCGATCGTCGGCAATCTGTTGAAGGCATGCGACGACTTGATGAATCGATGGACGTGTGGATGGATCTCTGGCCCAGCACTGTTCGAGCAATGCGTGGAAATCCTTGGGGAGGTTGGGTTTACTCGCTTCCATGTCGAAAGGAGCTGGCCATTCGCTTTGTTGTTGCTCTGCCGCATGCAACAATGCTATCTCGAATGCAATCGTGCCCATCTCGTGCATCTACAAGCAGCATAAAGCATTGACATGACGCAGGAAGCGACTTACTTGTTCGCGAAATGGCAACGACCGCGAGCAGATTTCGCCCAGGACAAAGCCCAGCGCGTAGATGTCCGCCGCGGCTGTACTGTGAGCAGATTGCTGTGTGAGAATTTCCGGCGCTCGATGGAGGAATCGCGTCGTGCCGTAGCATTCTTGTGGCCATGAGGATGCTTCGGGTTGCCAAAAGGCAAACGCGTTCAATTTGATGCGCTGGTCGGCATTGACGAGGAAATCGTGTGGCGTCAAGGCATCGCCCACAATGCGATCGACGCTGTGGAAATATTGCACGATGGCCGCAACATCCGTGCACATTTCCCATTCGAGTTCGTCCGAAATGTCGACTTTCGTCGAATGGAGTTGACTCCGCAGCGTGTCCAGCTCCATAAACTCGGCAACGATACCAACGCAGGCCACGCCGCCGTAGTCGAACGACGCTAGACCGAGTAAACTGACGAGATTGGGATGGTGGAGCGTCAAGAGGCTCTGGAAGTGCACGACAAACGCATTTGTGTCGCTCGCGTCGGCGGGTGTGTACTTGACAACGACCGTCTCGCCTTCATACGTGCCTTCGAGCAAGTTTCGAGCTTTCTTCACGGCAGAGAACGACGCCAAATTCCCAAGCGAGAGTTTGATCTCGTCGTCCACGAGGTCGAATGATTCTTGGACAATAATCGGCGGCGCTCGCTCCGACGTGTTGGCCCACAATTTGCGGCGCCGTTTAATCAGGACAAACGCCAAGATGACCAAGCTGCATGTCGCCGCCGCAATCGCAACCCCAATGAGGACGGCAACAGCAGGCGACACACTTGAAGACGACGATGCGTTCTGGTGTCCAGGCGTCGTCGATGGCGATGCCGAGTGAATATTGGATGCATTCACAGGCTCCACCGTCAAAGTCGAGGATGGATTGTGCGTCGGGAGAAAAGTTGTCGATGGAGGAAGCTCCGTCGCGGGGATTTCAGTCGTCGGAGATGGAGATATTGTGGTCAACACCGTCGTTTGTGGTGGCGAAGTTGTCTTTTCAGGGGGAACCGTGCTTTCCTCTCCAGGAGGAGCTGTTGTCTTTTCGGGCGAAGCGGTCGTTTCCTTGGGGGGGACTTGCGTCGATTTGGGCGATGACGTCGTCGGCGGTTGCGACTTGTCGTCTGGCGGAAGCGTAGTCGTCTCGTCTGGAGACAGCGTTCCTTCTTCAAGCGTCGGTGTCTTTGACGTTTGTGGCGGCAAAGTCGTTGCTGACGATGGTTTTCGAGTAAAGCTTCCTTGGGCGCTGTGTGTCGGCCTACAGACGAGAGAGAGAGATTTCCTCGAGCTGGGAGAGGAGGAAACGTACACTGTGAGCTTGACAAAGTCGTACTTGGCTTGCCATGCTGTCGCGTTGAATCGCGGCGTATTGTCGACGTAGACTTGTAAGGGAGTTTTAAGCTTGGAGCTTGACGGAAGGTCGACCAATTCGAGCTTTGTGTCGTTGATAATGGACCTACAGAGAGAGAACGCGATGAGATGAAGGCGACGTTGGATGGAGCGTACAAGTGAGCAAGATGCGTCCAATCGTTCAAATCCAGCGACTCGACTGGAGAATTCGTGATATTCCTGCAAAAAGTCGTCAAGAACAGCACGCGAGCGAGTTCGATACGTACAAGCGAGTCGAATGCGAGACGTTCCAAGGGCGGATTGCATCGAGCGACGTGATGTTGTCCAGCACACTGGTGAGAGCGCAATTTAGGGTGAGATGGATGGACTCTTCGGCGTTGAACTTACATTGTGTCGATGGAGAACTGGTCCAAATCAGGGTCCAGCGACCATTTCCATCCGTTGGCATGACTACAGGACGATGATAAGCGCGTGTTGGAAGCAAGGAAGCGCGTTACATGTCAATTCGTTCGATCTCGGCTGTCTCGAGTTGGGTGAGATTGACTCGGCCGGCGGCAAAGATGTCGATTGAGAGGACGCCGTCTTGGAAGCACCACGCGTTCTTCTTCATTCCTGATTTGGTCAATCCCACAGCGCATTCGCGACGCGGATGAAGAGCTTCCCTCATATAGACACGACCCCTGACCCGTCTGTCTCGCATTACAGTGCTTATTCGCGACGACGAATTTCGAAGGATGGAAACAACCCAACGACGGGATCGTCACGAAACAGACGCAGTGCATGGCGACACTCGTCCATTCGCTCCATCGCGTGATCGTGACAACGTGCTCGCTGCAAGGCTCCAATGTGCACGATATCGTGACGAGTCTGTGGTCAGCTTGCGTTGTCATCGCTGAACTCTTGGAGCTGCTCGACCATCGCAATCGACGGCATGTGAACGGAATTGGACAGCCCAATGAAGTCGCGACGAGGTTTCCGTGCTGAGGTCTCCGCGATGTCTCCGCGAGGTCGGCTGCTGGAGTCAGTAGCGCGCTCTTCAGCTGCAGATGACGGCCAGATTGTGTGGTTGGGGGGTTGAAGTCGTTCAATCGGCTCAACTGCATGAGATCGTGCTGTTGAGCCCTTGAACTGAGACTGTTGGAGTGCACTGCTTACCTTGGAGCGAGAGCTATGCTTGCATCGTGTGAGCTCCCTCGGGAGGTTTCTGCAGTCTTGTGGTTCGACATGAGCATTTTCTAAGTCGTCCGACATGCTGCACCGCCAAGCCGCTGCATTCTCGACCATAGGATCATGAGAGAGAGTTGAAGCTGCGACTGCGCTGGGACTCCAGAGGACCTCTGTAGCGCAAGCTCGTCAGCTAACTCTTCCTCGACGAAGTTGCTTCGTCTCGATTGATGCCTTCCTTTGACGACCGAGTTCTGGAATTGACGGCAGTGGTGTCTGTCGTCCTGGAGACAAGACATGGATGAAAAAGCGAATTCGTGACGAGAGGACAAGTTGCTTACTTCCATATCCATTGCTCAGCCGTCATGACGCGAGGACGAGGTGTTTCCCGCGTCGTGTTGTTGATCGAGCGTTTGTGCGGCTGGGCCAAGATGGTTTGGAGACGGCTGAAAGCACAGACGGGGCATGGCGCTTCGATTCGTTTGGGTTTGCGGTACTCTTGCAAGAGCATTTGCGTCGTGTTTGGGAGCGATAACGCCGCCATCTTCTTTTCAAAGAGCGGCACGACGTCATCGTCAAACACGCGGCGGGGGAAGGCATGGCCGCAGGAAAACACCCGCGCATGGGTTTCAATCGGATCGTTCTGGCCAAGACGCGTCGGTGTCTGTCGTTCCAGTTTGAAATGCGCCACGTCGGGGTAATGCCGCTCGAGGTTTTCCAAGACCGTGTCGATCAACCGAGCTACATCTTGTTGCGACGACGACGCCGCCAACTTGCGCGACGCAACGTGCGCTTCACAGACTTTCAAGTAGAAGACTCCAGAGAGCGGCAGTCGCTGGCATTGCGTGATAAACTCGCGGTCGCGTTCGTCAAACGAGTCCACGGCTGTGAAAAGAATTTGCGCCACGGGCGACAAATCTATCCAAAGCACACGCAGCTTGACGACACAAGACGAGGAGACGAACCTGACTGCTTGAGAAGAAAAGCTTCGAGCGCACTCAAGTCATACTCCATGGCATTCCAGTGGAGGATTAATCGTGCAAGGACGGCACGTTTCATCGCGGCGGCCATTGAATTCTTGGACGTGAAGACAAGCGACTGCATCAAATCGACTAAGTCTTCATGCGGCATGATATGTCGAGTCTTATGAGAGCTGCCGACGCGACGCCTACGACGAGTTAATGATTTCCAAGCGGCATCGGCGTCTTTGTACTCTTCATGCATGTGGAGCTTGCATTCAATCGCGTCAACCCACTCGCCTTGAGCTTCATAGCATGCAGCAGCGGCGGCCCAGTCGCCATAGTCCGAGCAGCGCATGACCAGAATGGGTGGACGATACTGCTTGCTCCATAATTTTAGCAATGAAATCAAGTCGTCGTGCGTGTAATTCTTGGCGCTGCAAGGTTTTGAACTACTGCGCTTTGAATGCAGTCGCAAGAGGACAGTCAAGAAGAGCTCGACTTTTTCTTCAAGCGTGACGAGGATTGCTTCAGACGTCATGACGTCGCTGGCTGCTTCATTCGACGCATTTGGCAACGTCGTGAGTGGCTTTGGTGCAATCAAGCGAGGATCAAGCGTCGTAGCGAGCTGGAATGCTTCGTCGTCCGTCAATTCTGGCAAAATACGCACGATGTAATCGCGCTGGAGAAGGAGCGCTGGAGGATGCGCCACCATTGTTTGGAATTGCAACGACAGCGGCAACGCACGGAACAGTACACGTACGTCCGGCGCTGTCAACTTGGAAGCGTACTCGTGGTCCAGGAGGAACGTCACCTACAGCACTGTTGTCAGGGCAAAAAAAGAAATACAACTGCGGAAACCTGGTCGGGCGAAAGATGACGGCCAAATTCTTGAAGCGATCGCAATGCCGCGTCGATAGCATGGCGGTAATGGCCAACATGCAGCGCCCCATCAACACATTGTGTCGCGACGCATCGCTGGATCGCAAAAGCCGTTTGATAATCTTTGTTGGTTTCGAGAAATGAATAGAGCGAATCCCAGTTCGACGAGGAAGTTGCTTCGGTTTGATAGAGCTTGAGCGCCGAGTCGATCAATGTGTGAGCGAGGAATTCTCGATCGGGGACGTCGGGCTTGGCCAAAGTTTCTCGAGCGTACTCGATGGCATTTTGGAGACCACCGTGGGCGACGAGTTTGTCCATAGCTTTCGACGGCACGACTCGAGACTTGGCGTACAATCGCATGATCCATTCGCAGCTATTCCGTGACATCTTTTTGCATTGCTCTGGTTGGTGGTCGGCGCAAATCGTATCGGCGACGACTTCACTGCATTCAAGAAACATGAAAAACCAATCCATGGCAACAAAATATACCAGAGCGACGCCATGTCAATGCCCATAGCATGGCCGATGAAAACAGCGTCTTGAACATGCATAGAGCGGGCATGGAGAGCCTGGAAGAGCGTCACGCGCGTCCATTTTGGTCGGCATTCATAAATCTGCGAGGAGCTCAGTGACTTCAATAGAAGATTTTTCGATGTACTTGATGATCTGTATGGAGGAAATACAGCATGTCGGCTTCGACGTCGAGCGTACGACCGACGACAGCGCGGCGAATGCCTTCATCTTCACGAAGCTTTAAAGTGTGAACAACCTTGGATGCATGAATCTCTAAAAGAGCCAACAACTAAGATAAATTAGCGCGCATGGAATGACCAACCTGGAGATTTGACACGATGGGAGACCCATGCAGCAACGTTGTGCGAGTCGTAGCTGGCTTGGATTAAAATCAATTGCGACGAGCAGAAGTGCACTTGGACATTGTGCATGTCAGTCGTGATGGGTAAATTGCACTCGCTGACCAAAGTCCACGCAAAGTCACTCGAGTAGAACGACACTTTGGCACTGCTGTTGTCATTGCTTGGCTCATAGACGGCGAGGTGGCTTGTAAATCGATCAAATGTGCTTTCTTGGACGACGTGGAGAGTTGTTGTCGATGGAAAACGCTTGATGCGTTGCGGACGGAATGCTTTGTCTTCGAGGAAATGGTCGGGAAACGTTGTGACTACGTTAGATTCCTTCTTCATCTCAAGTAAAACTTTGAAATACGACGTCTCGTCGCTCTTGGACTTTGTTTTCACCAGCATTGTCGTTGCTGTAGCCCCATGTACCAACTGAATGTCTTCAATGGCGCCTAAAAATGCCATCGATGGTATCAATCAAGAAAGGTGAGATGGATTTTATACCTGACAACTCGCAGCGACAACATTCGCGATTCGTTTCGACATGAACGATCGATATCAAATCGTGGATTGACCCGACCAAGATGTAGTTTTGTCCGTTGAAGGAGCGCCACCACGTAGCGCAAGTTGGGGTGGTCATGCCTTGGGAAAATTCCAGTACACTTAGATCCTCTTCGTCGCTTGCAACCGTTGAATGATATTTGGCGCCATTTTGTCCATGTGCTCGAAGAAACGACATCATCTAGGCAGAAGCACCTCTCATAAATGTTGTTCATAGTGAGATGAATTACCTGAGTCGACATGGAACTTGGAGCAACGCTCATTAATTCCCCTGGCGCGCCATCACAAAGTTGTGCCTAACGATGAAGAAGTCATCATATCAAAATGACGGATCAAACCTGCAAGGAAAGTTTTCGCTCGCGGGTAACTAGCGATGCTACTGGGACGACAAGGAGAAACATCTTGGGTCCCCATGATACAACGACAACGAGCCAGTCTCCTTCGGGAGAGAATTCCAAAGCCACGACGCGCTGGTTCATTGCTGTCATCGATTGAGCCGACAATGACGATCCTGTTGCACTATCAAGCGAGGGTAGATTCAAATTGAAGCCTGTGGGCTGAGATGCTTGTTGCATTCGTTCCAAGGCGAGAGTCCACGGTACGCGCCAAAAACGAGGATGTAAATCTTGCTCCAGTGATCGAAGGAGCAATGTTTTGTCTGCGCAATAAAACGCTTGGAATTGCTTCTCGTCAGCGCATCTCGATGCAAATTCCAGGATCACATTCGTCTCGTCAGAGTGTTCCAGTGGAAGTTCAATCACTTGCAGCAGCCTTCTTGTATGGAACACACTTAGTGCCGACTCGCCTCCGTCCATCATGATAGATCTCAAAAAAGTGCATTCACAGAATGTGGAGTTCATAACCCCTGCACCCCTATCACCACACAAACCCTTAACCCTTTCAACCCTTGGATTGTGAACACTTTTTTTGAAATGATCAACATGACATGGGACGACTTCCGCGATGCAGCGACAGCGCTGCTGGAGCTCCAGGATCAACTTCGGGTAACAAAGCATCCAGTCACTAAGCAATGGAACTGGACATGGGAATCGGCACCAACAACAACCCGTCTCCTTCACATTTACCCAGGCTACGGCTTTTTAGCATCGCGCAACAACATTCGACGATATCAACCTCAACCTTTCGAGGATTCCAGCGCTGCCGCAGACGACGAAGACGTCATTGACGACGTAGATCCTGGTCTGTTGGAGCAGCCTATGGATCCTTGCATGTTCTCCTACGAGTTCCACATTGTCTACAGTCCCATCTACCGACTGCCTGTCCTTTTTCTCCAAGGATCCCATCTCGGTACTCGCAATCTTCACGCCATCTTCTCAGCCCTGCCAAATAGATGGGACACCTTTGACGACATCTCAAGTCCAAGCGCATTTGAGTCAACAATTCATCGACGGCACCAAATTTGTGTCCCAAGACGAGCATCCTGTTCTCGGCGTGCCATTTTACTTCGTTCACCCTTGTGAAACGTCAGCATGTTTGTCGCTTCTGCTGGAGAATCAAGCTATTCCATGTCCACTGCAAGTGCTGCTTTCATGGATGAGTCTCCTAGCGCCATGGTCGGCTATTCCAGTGCATTTGCCGCAGCCACCGAGTGATATCGAGACAGCTTCAATTGCTGGTGTTATGTGACACATATATAGCTACAATTCGATGCCATCTTTCTTCAACGCCTTGAGACGCTGCAAGATGATGCCCGAGTTGGGGCGTTGACTGGGGGAGGCATGAAGACATGCTTTGACCAGTTTTTGATAATCTTCGGGAAGATTCGTCCACTTGGGGCTCTTGGAGTCGTATGGTGACGGCACGCCTTTGCCTGCCATCACACTATCAACAATCCAAACGTCGGTATGCACTGTGCCGACCTAGACAAAGTCATGAGCATACACCGCTCTGAAGATTTGATCCACGTACTTCACTAATTTCGCGGTCAAATGGGCGTGTGCACGTGCCGATTTCCGCCAGGATGACACCGATCGAGTAAATATCGGCGGCGAGGAAGTTCTTCATTTCGTTCATCAACACTTCAGGGGCACGCCATGCCAGCGCGTTATTGCCGTACATTTCCTTGCACATCGTGCTTGTTTTGTACGAGGCCATGAAGTTGAAAATGTTGAGCTTGCAGCTAAAGGTGCTCGAGACGAGAACATTCGCACTGCGCAAATGTTCCACGGGGACGGGGGACGGTAAGAGCGTATGGACGTAATGGAGCGCTTCCGCGACGTCAGTAGCCATGGCCAATTGCATTTCCCACGTCAATGGCATGGTTTGGTAGACTGAGATCAAACTGCCCTTTTCCATGAATTCAGCGACAGCGTAAATATCTGTGCCACTCAAGCATGTCACGCCCAAATACGTGACCAAGTTGGGATGGCTCAAGCGAGCCATTTCTTTGACACCTTGGAAAAAGCTGTCGGTGATGTGGTCCCCAGCAAAGCGCGGCGCCCGGCGCAGCACAATGCGGTTGTTGCCCATTTCACCCATCCAGATATCGCCGCCCAGGCAGCGGGCAAGGGCGACTTCCTCAGGTGGGATCTTGGTCAAGGAAGCATCGTTTGCACCAGCTGTCTTGTACTTCGACATGGTTTGGTTGGTCACGTAGGCTTCGTCGATGCCGTAAAAGTCGTCGTCTGGCGAGTTGGAGTTGAGAATGCCAGGAGACATTTCAGACGAGTGACGGTTGCGGCGATGGACGACCAAGGCAATCAAAACCAAAAGGGAGGCGACGCAGCAAACGACGACAAGTGTCGTAATGGCGCCCTTGGATGGACCATCATCAGGCTTCTTTGTCGTGGGAGCAATGTCTACATCAAATATGACGACGTTGCAGGGTCTCACAAGAACATACAATTCGAGCATAGGCGATTCAAAGTTGGGGCAGCACACGTTCCGAGAGTCGTGTTGGTCAAAATGAGCGATCCGAGATTCACTGACGAAGTAAACTTGGCGATTGAATCACTAGACACAATGTCGACAGACGAAAAGGCATTGCCCGAAAAGTCACTAAATATGTCATTTGCCACTGTCGAAAGAGGGGATTCTTACATTTTTGCTAAGCTTGGAGCATCCAAGACCCACTGTGGGAATGGCCACAACGTCTGCGAGTTAAGCACACTAGAGCTCAAGTCAGAAGGGACTTGGATGGTCAGTCATACAGCGTTGTAAGCTTGACAAGTCCTGTAGGAGGTAGAGTCGTCATGAAGCTTTCCATGACAATCCTACACTCAATCTCGTTAGGTACCACAGAAGAAGGCTCGCATCACGTACAATGTTGTCAAGATCGCGTCAGTCGACAGGTTTAGATACTGAGTGTACGTGCGATAGAGTGTTCTGTACAGAGGTCAGCAAAGGTACGAAAGAAGAAAGCTGCATACAAGTTTGTCAGTGTCTTCGGAAGCACAGCATCTTTATAAAGATCGACTTGCAAAAAATCCTTGTCGGGGTCATCAATGCCTGCAGTTGGTCGATCCCCGAGAAATGCCCTATGTCCACGGCGATAAGCAGAGGTTCATGTGCGTTGTGCGTACAGCGTCGTGAGGGCAGGCATGTTGGAAAATGTGTTACTCTTCGGTTGGAATTGAATCAGCCCATTGGTAAATGCGCGTCGAAATGTCCTAGCGGGGAAACATGTCGAAATGATGGAGTCGACGGATGATGGACTTACAAGGAGGTGATGACTTTCTGGCTGTCTGTGAACGTCACAGCACTGTTTAGATTGTCTTTTGAGAGTTCAAACGTGCAAGCTGTCAAGTCGGCGCAAACTTTGGTTGTTGTGTTGGACGTTCCGACCGAGATCGTCATGGACGCAGTCGTCGGTGTGCACACGGGCAGGGCGTTGTCGCATGTTATACAAGTCTGCGACTGATTCCCTGCTTGGAACGTGCATTTCGCGGCACTCTGTCCCACAGCGGCGCCGAGGAAGCCCAGAAGAAGACGACAGCGGACCATCTCTCCTTCCACTGAGTCTTGCTGCTTGTTGCTCCAGAAGTGTAAGTGCGCCACTCGCAAACTTGGATTTTGTATACACGGCCGAGAGGATTAATTTCCGCTGGTTACTTACAGTCTATGGGAACTGAATATAGTTTTTTAATTGCCGCCCCGCCCCTTCATACTTGACTTTTGTATACTTTCTGCGTCCACACAAAAAAAAATTCTCCTTGGTAGTCTTTCGTTGGCACCACATGGTTGCTCGGGCCTATAGTTTATCCAAGTCTAATTTTAATTTGACCAGCTAAACTGATTTGTTGTGCGGTCGTCAAACTCAAGAGAGCGCTGCCCAACATTGTTTGCATCCACAGACGATGTTTCTACCTCGGATATGGACTTACCCGATATCGTAAAGAGGAAAACGAAGAGACTCGTTGATCTCGCCCTTGCGTTGAGAAAGCGCATCTGCGGTGCGACTGTGATTGATTGGGCACACGTTGTGTTCGGCCTTTCTACGTCGAACAATAAACGCGTGAGTCGCTTTGAAAGACGTACAAGCCACCATGAACGCATCTTGGATGGGTTGCAAAACCAATGGGTACGTCGAAACATTGTACTCGGCAGCATTTTTGCAAGAGCTGTCCAAAGCGCAAACAAGAGCATGGATGGGCGCTGAGATTTGGACGAGTATGCCAACGATGGACATTTCAACCGTGTGAAGTTTTAATATGCCAGTCAAATTTGACGCATCTCCAGTGGTTTAAACTCAAAGTTGTCAATAAGAACATGCAACAGGCACAGCCCAGATCAAGGAATTGGAAATGTGTAATGAATTCGATGGGGGTTGTTAGATCGGAAACCCGACAGCACTGCCCATGGGACCAGGTCAAGTGGAATCTCCAACTCAAGAGAGTGATAAACATGGGGTTGGCTTGTTCAATTCTTTCTTACAAATCTATGCGGTCGACAGATGAAGCGCTGGAGCTCCGAACTCGTTTCGACTGGTCGTCGCTTCTCTGGCTGCTGGCCATGCTTGACCGACTGCTAAATGAAATGCTCGATCGGAACGACTGGACGAGTCGGTCGCGGGACGAAGACGAAGAGACAAACGATTTGAATGGTCGTTCGTCAATCGCATCGTCGTCGTCGTCGCCGTCGCCATCTTCGTTCACACTCTCGTCGTCTTTGGCTTCTTGCTGCTCGACGAAAAAGATACGAGACGCTGTTTGAATAACTTCAGGATCCATGGGGGAGAAATGCATGCGTAGGGCATCAAGTGATGGACGGGCATGTGGATTGCGGGAGCAACATGCTCGGATCAAGTTGAACCCCTCTTCGTCGTCTTCGAAGACGCCAACGTTTGTCCAGTCGAACGGGTGGAGGAGGGGATTGTCGTCTGAGGTGTCTGTCACGTGCTGAAGCATATACGTGTCGCCCCCGAGGTAACCCTTTGCTTTAGCGAGCGGGGAAAAGCAAAGAGTGCGGAAAAAGATTTCTCCCAACACCAAACCGAGCTTGAAGACAAGAGCAGGTTCACGCTCACGGAGCGTGCAGCATTCGACCGTCTACGAGGACAGAGTATGAGCAGCGGGCACGACAAGATCGTACGTACATCCATGACAGCAAGGCATTCTGGAGGCATCCATTTAAATTTGTGTTCGCCAAGCCGAGGAGGAGCTGGCACATTACAACCAGCTTTTGTAAATTGAAACACATTCATCTTGCAGTCGAGTGCAGCATTGACCTACGAGAGGGTGTCAGTGATCCAATTCTTCTGTCGTTCTCTCACGAGAAATGATTTGGTTGAAAGGTCGAGATTGACACAGCAAAAGGGAAGTTGGGGCGACTCAAACTCGTCAAAGACGTATCCCACGGCGTCGACGACCTGCTTGGCCACGAGCCGCTTCTGGGTCAAGTCGAGTGAGATATTTGGGGCGAGCAAAACCGAGCCAAGACCACGCTTGTCCATAAATTCGACGATTGCACAGAATTCACCGTCGTTTGCATCAAAGTAAACCCCTTTGAAGTCGACAAGGCATGGATGAGGACGCTGTGCAATAAACTTGATCGAGTCGACAAATCCTTGGAGCTCAGCGGCATCAGCGATGTCGTGTGATCGCCGCACGACGACTTTTTCTTCGCGAAGTTGACTAGTCCAGTATCGATTGGTCCCAGCAAGTTTCTTTGGCGGATAGACAAACTCTTCAGGAGCTACTCGGTACCCCGAATTCACCACTGAGTTTCCACGCGAACTGTCTTCAATTACAGGGTCTGACGTGAGCAATTCTGGCGCGGTAGCAACTACGACCGATGGACGCATCGACGAAGGTGGTTGTAACACAATTGTACTCGTTGAAGAATTCAAATGGACCGCCAAATCATCGCGACCTTGCCCTGGCTTTCGAAGGTGGCGGCGGAAGATGAAAATACCAACAACTAGGACCACAGCAACAATGCCCCCAACAATACCCACAATAAGCTCAGTTGAATTCTTCGATGAAGATGATTTAGTACTCGCAGATGATGGCCCTGGCTCTGAACCTCCGTCAGTGGCGCCAGAGTTGGAGGCCTGACTGCCGCCTCCTCCATTTTGCAAAGAAAGAGCCGTTTGAGTTGATAATGATGGGGATGTTGTCGGGGTGATGGGGTTTGAGCAGAAGACTGTGGTGACTTTGGTGGGCTTGTTGTAGTTGGTGCCATTGACGGACCTCCCAACACACAAGCGCACAAGTACGTTCCAGTCACAATGGTTGGGGCTGCTGAAGAGCCGCATTGGCATTTCGTTGCGGAGGCAATGGAAGTGTCTAAACGGATGACTTTCTTCGTCATCAGTGTGTTTAGCTGGTCCAATTGAGCGGCCGTTAGATTAAAGCTTTGAAATGACGTTCCTCGCAAATTTCTATGGAAGTGGTTAAGCTCTTCGAAACTGATGCTGGTATTCATACATATATTTCAAGGACGGAAGGTTCAGCAGCCATGATGGGAATGAGGCAAGCTCATTGTTGGTCAACGATCTACCAACATATTATCACTGTGCTCAGAGAGAAATGTACATTGAAGTCACAGTTGACCATCCTTTCTCTGATATCAATGATATCGCTGGATTGCCGTCTAAAGTGCTGCATAGGCATCAGTACAGGACATTCTATTGTGGAGCAACGTACACAGACTTCAGCACATTCGTTTCGGGCAAAATCAGCCTTGAGATATTGCATTTCCTGCAGGTCCTACATGATTTCAGTGACGACGTGAGTCAAGTCTCTCACAAGACACGTACAGAGATCGAAGGCTTTTGAAGTTGATCGTGTTGGGGCTGATTTCTGGTACTCGGACACGCGAGATGGACCTGACATGACAATCAGCTGTTGTAGTTTCGTGGACTTACAGAAACTTGACATGCGAGAGCGGCGTAAAGTCTTGTCGGAAATCAAATGCTGGACGGCTTTTGGATCCTTCAAGTGTTCTACAATGTGCATCGTCAACAAGGTCTACGTTTATCCCAGACTCACATGGATTCAACCTGCGAAGTTGTCTTGCCGGTATCTGCAATCCATGCGTTGAAGTTCTCAACAACAGACGTCGCAACATTTGAGCTTGCTGCTTCTAGTGAGATCGACAAGTCTTGCTGGAGTGGTGAAGTCTGTTGTCCTGAAGTGCAATTCACGACGAGCTCATCCAGACCTGCACGTTGACGAATCGTGATCGGTGGGTTCTTCCTTAAGCAAGAATTGATGTTGTCGTCAAAATCGCTCTCGAGATCCTTGTGGTGGTGCTTATGGTGATCGTTATGGTTCTTGGCATAGACCGTGAGAGCGGCAAAGGCGACGGTTGCCAAGAGCTTCATCACTTTCCATCCGCAATGAGGTTGGCGATGTTGTTGCAAGCATTGTACAGGAGCGAGCCTCCAACGCTGCGATGACAATTTACATGATATCATGCAAACATTCTCGAATAAATGTATTGGAGTAGACTCGTCGTAGCTTGAAAAGAGATCTGACGACCACTTCTAGGCATAAATATCAACAAAATTAACTTGATATTTGTATACCATTATGCCACATGAGTTGCATGGTTGTCACCTTTTGAAATGAGCCAATCCATGCGCAGGATTGTCGTCACAACGAGCAGAGTGCCGCCGCTGCGATTGACGACGAGCGACGACACCGGTGCATCGGCTTCATGGAAAATTTTGGCATTCTTGGGACACGTTGTTGTGTCGAAACCTGCCTTCGCAAACAGCTCGTGTGTTCTCCCAAGGCTCTACTCTCCATAGTGAAGACACTACCGGAAGCTGGAGAACGTGGTCGTCTCACTCGTCGGGTCACAACACTTGACAGAAAAAGCTGCGAAGTCTCTGGCACGACAAAATTCACTCGGAGAAACTTGGATGCTTCGACTGGGACCTTGGAGGAGGGGAAAACTCACTAGGGCGAGATTGAGTCTGTCAATGAGGTTGTTTTGGGATGTACAATGTGAGAAACAAACGTGGCACCTTGGACATTCCAGTCCACGCTCGACGTGCAACATGTTTTTATTGAGGAAGGTGAATCTAGGTGCGCGAGGAACTTTGGAATCGTGCGGAGCCAAACCATGGTGATAAGGCGAAGATGATATCAAACGTGCAATAGAACTACCTTTGCTCGCGGCTTGAGAGGTTTGTCCTCAAAGATTGACGCGTTTGATACAGCTCATCGATTTCTCACCAGCTAGAGTAATTCAATCAAGTTCACTTTGAAAGCACAGAATACTTACAATCCTTGCGTCATAACGAATGATTCCCATCAAGGCATGGCTTTCCTGGGCCCCTTGGTCTTGGTGCGCTCGTCATTCTGGAAAATTGGATCTTGGGAACTGCGCTTTTGATTTGGCGCCAAAATCCAAACCTTGGCTCGTTTTGATTGGTCATTTCTATTTTTTCTAGCAAGAACAATGGGAACACGCCAAAAGCTCTGCGCGACTCGATGTCCATTGCCACCCGCTGCTGAAGAGCGCGTACACGTACTTCCGTGCAAAGTCAAGTACGATGGAAAAGCCGCTGTGTCAACATATTTTGTCGTGGTCGACGAGTCCCGCAGTGCTCGATTCCGAGGTGTAGACCTCCAAGCGGACTATGTGAACCTCCATTCTTTGGGCTACTCAGGCTTGATCATATCCGATGAAGGACTCCGAGACGAAAGCGATAATCCAATGTCCGATGAACCAGCAGCTACGATTTGGGAACTCGATGGCCATTTTGCCACATTGGTTGACTGGCAGACCAAAGATAATGTGTCACACGAACCTCTCGCTCAACGACTTGAATCGTGGAGTCGATATGCTGCAGCGGTATGAAATTTTTATATCTCTCATAACATCTTACTTGGACATGTAGATTCATGACGAATGAATACTGGGATGACGTCGTGTCCTTAATTATCTGTAATACGCCATTCGCTTCATCTCTTGAGACGCTTTGTATCGTCCAGCGTAGTACCCCGATTGATACCATGACAGGAGCAATTTGGTCAAATCATCGTCACCTTCCATAGGTGTAATCGACAAGCCAGGCACGTTGGGAAGGCCACTTGGCCCACCAGGTGGGACTGAGTTGTTGAATCCATAAGGATAAGGCGGTGCTGGAGAGCCGCTATTATGCACTCCATGCGTCATGGCTTGTGCATAAGCTCTAGCATATGCATCTGCATATGAGGACATCGAGGGCGGGGGTCCATGCAGATTTTGGGGGAAATGCTCTGGCGGGTACATTGGTCTATGCATCTCGAACATGTGCGGATGATACACAGGTGGATTGTATGGGCTTGGGCTTGGCGGCGGTACAAAAGTGGAAGGACTTTGGTAATGAGTGTGCGGAATGGGCATCTCGTGCGGAGGGTAGCTTGGTGGATAGGATGGCATTGGTTGATAGCGTGGTGTTGGTTGTTGGTATTGAGCCTGCGGAATGGACGTCTCGTGAGGGGGGTAGCTTGGCGGATAGGATTGTGTTGGTTTATTGGAAGGTGTCGGTTGTTGGTACTGAGTGTAAGATGTAGTTGCCTCGTGAGGTGTGCTTGATGACGGTGACTGCGATGGGGCAGTTTGTTTGAATTGCGTGTGTGGTGCAGGCGAAGGTCGAGCAGGTTGAGCTTTCTAGAGCATTCTTGTAAGCAAACATGCAGCAGTTGCGGATGATGTTACCTTTTTGGCCTTGTTGTCAGCCACTGACGCAGCAGGAGCGCGATGCTTGTTCAGTGCTGCATCGAAAGCCTAGTGTAAGTTGAATAAGACTTGCCAAGCTTGCAATATGCACCTTGAGAATCGCCAAGTCGTCCCATGTATCGTCCACCGCTTCCGCCATCGATGATAGCTAAAATGCAAAGTATCAATATCAAAACTCCAAAATATCATTTCTCCATTTTTCTTTATTTTGATATTTTCTGGCCAATCAGATCACATTGTTTTAACCTCAAGGGATCACTTGCGAATTTGTGTTGTTGAAGTGACCGCCTGCTCTGTCTGTGCTGAAGTCTGCCGCAGCCCCCTCTTCAAAGCCCAGCTTCCTCGTTTCTACAAAGATAAAGAAGTTTTGCAGCTAATAAGGAAGACTCGGTGGATGTCTCTCGCCATCAATGATCGGACTGCCCTTGATGTTGAAGCAACATTATGGTAATGTCAAGGAAATACGTCATACATGATCATATTCGCCAATGCACAATTGGCATTTACAGGTGGGATCTCGCACATGATCTTCTTTGCCGAGACGCAATGAAAAGACTGTATGCGAGATGCAGCTTGAAAATGCCTGTTCTCGATGGAGGCAGGTGCATCAACTCGAGATGATTTGCGTGCAAGGATATTCCTCAGCAGTTGTCTAAGAAGGTCTGACAGAACATGAATGAAAAGTTATAAGCGTTGATGCGGCTTGGTGGTTTCCAGGTCTTCTTAGGTCTAAAAAGCAATTCTCGGAGAAACAAAAAGCTGTACCATGGATTCAACATTCTACTTATCTCGAACGAAGCCACCGCATGTAGAGATCAAACACTTGACCTGCATGATGGACAAAAATGTACAAGAAAATCCACCATAGTGCTTGATGAGCATATCTTTATTCAATGGGTAGGTAGAGCCGACAAAGCTCACGAAAATAGCTGCGCAAGAGTCGTTGCTCCATTTCCTTCTTGCTCTGGGGTGGATTTGAAGCGTTCAATTCAGGGCATTGAATCAATTGAGTGAGCATGTCGACATGTCTAGTCCAGAGTGAATTCAAAGAAAGCACAAGATGAACCTTTGATTTTTCCCCTTGGTGTGGAGATGAACGAGCGTTTCCAAGTAAGAAAACTATTTGCACGGCGTCAGAACCATGCAGCAAGTGATGGAACTGTTACCTCCCAAATGTACTGAAAGAACGCCGTGTCGTGTTGCTGTGGCGAGATCTGAAGAATGCGCAAACCGTAGACAACTTCTTCCGCTGGAAATGTTTGATATAACACTGCCGCGGCGACATGAGCTCCCAATTTCACCAAGCAAAACGACTACAGACACGGATTTAAACCAGCAGCAAGGGAATCAACAGTACCAAGCGCACGAGCGAGCTGTGGTCGAGCATATCGCCCAACTGCGAAAAGAAGTTCGTCGCTAGGGATGCCGCGACCAAATAACTCCGCACCGCCGATTTAAAATCTGCGGACAGCCGTTAAGTATGGCCAGATCAAGGTTGGACAATGTACCTCCAGCCGACGAGAGCTTTTGCAAAACAATTGGATTGATCGAGACATCTGCGGAGGCGCAATGCCATCGTGGTTCTCGTGGACTACGCTTGAGCAATGCAGCAAGACAATTGCCATGCAATTGAACCAAGTCACTTTGGTTGAGTTTCATGACTGGATCCGTTGTCGCGTTCGGTTCATTTGGAGCAAATGCCACGAGCACAGCCAAGTCCCCATAAGGCGCAAGGTCATACGAGACTCGGTATTCGCACTATAGTTGTCGTCAAGAGAGGAAAACCGAATGAGTATACCAAGTTGAGCGTATAGGCACGCTGGAGAATGCCTGCAACGAGAGAAACGCAAGTTTCAAGGACAGACAGAGGCAAATCGTAGAAGTCGTCGGGGTTCTTGCGCTCAACAAGTTCTTTCACGACTGCCTCCATCAATTGCAAAATCGTCTTGACGTGAAAAGGCTTCGTCGTCGCTTCCATCAGTGCGCCACAAGCGCTGGCCAGGCGGAAAAATGATGCATTGTCTGGAAAAAGAGTTGTAAGTGCTTACATTCCAGTCGGCATGAACCTTCGTCAGTTGATGTCCAGGCTTTCTGCCTTAGCTCCGTCCATGCTCCATTTGATAGCAGACGATGCGCCTCTTCCAACGGGCTACTGGACGCCTACAGCCACGTCAAAATGATGAAATGCAAACCCCCAGGCAGATTTACGGGAGTAGATGATGGCGTCGGTTCTTCATAAACAAGGCGCTGGCGTTTCGTGTGCTTGGAGAGCTCTTTCCCCTCCTTACGTTGAGGAAATGCACGATTGACAGCTTGCACGAACATTTTCAAGTGTTGTTTCGACGGGAGTTTGTCGATGTGCTGCCTCAAGAATTCGACAAGGTCTGGACTTTTCAAAATACGATGCAATGAGCAAATCGCGCTGTCAATCCATGCAGACGCCACTTGTGGCTGTCTTTCCAGCAACTACTCGCCAAAGGTTGAGAGAGCCACAAGCATGAGAAATAAACGTACGTTGTGGATGATGTTGATGATTTGAATGCGGCGCCACGCGACAACTTCGGCTTGACCATCTGTGCGCAACCTCTGGTTGATCTTGAACTCTAGCTGACTTCGAAAGCGCACGGACAATGCATTCTTTCCGCGTCCATGGTTTATATTTTCTTTTTCGAGGTGCCCGACCAGTGAATCAAATTTGCCTTGATCCCACCAGAGCCAGAGCTGCTCTTCCAAGTCGGTCTCAGGCTTACCGACGACAGATTTACAAGCGGCAATGTAGCCCGTCAGAACCTACAACATAGAGTTCAAAGTTAATTGATGGATGAAGTGGACCTTGTCGTCGGTTTTAGGAGGAATCGCAGTAAAGCATGCCAGGGCAGCGTCATATTGTTTCTTGTGAAAGTTGTACACGCCCAAATCCATATTGATCGCGCGGCGATTGCTATCCGAGATCTCATTGGAATCGAGAAATGATTGCAAGCCTTCTAAGAGTTGTGGAATGGGGAGGAGACCAGTAATGCTGTGCAATTGCTCGACTTCATCCGGGGGAGGTTTCGTGTTGTCGCTCAAGGGTAGCTTGCTTGGAAGAGTCATACTACACACATGCATCTTCTTGATCGCGATGCGTAATTGCCACCGACTTCGCAATATTTGCGCTTCCTCGACGGTGATCTGTTCGACATTATGGAGCTTCAAGACTCGAGGATCCGTCGCGTAATTGACGAGGCCGTCCATGAGTCCTTTCTGTAAATTCGTTGGAACTGTCGTCTCGATATCTTCCAATGTAAACTTAAGCTGCAGTACAGCCAAAGCGGCCAAGCATTGCAACGCGTGATCACGTGCTGTTAGTTCAGTCGTTGGGTTGGCTGGTTTCGCCTTGCGCAAGAGCTCCGTCAAGACATCATGGGCAGTTGGAGTCAAGGCGGGGTTTGCTTTGAGTGCTTGCGTATGCGCCAGGAGCTTTGCGGGCTGAAAGAGAAAGTCATACCAATCATTTTCGGCATACGCAGGTTGGACTTCAATGGCCGGTTGTTGGAACAGAGAGCGATACGTTCGATCAGGAGTCGGCACAGGACGCGCTGGACTATTCGGAGATGGCGGCGGATATAACTCAGTGCTTCCTCCAAGTCCAAAGACGAGCCCTCTCTTGTCTACTATCGCTTGAACGTCTTCGTCACTCGGCCGAGGCGTCCCCGGACACTCCATTGCAACTTTCCAAATGATCTTCCACATCCAGTGTAATTTACAACATCTTATCCTAGGGCAATAAGAAGTGCCGCCTAATTAGACTCCAGAGTCCTAAATAGATAACTTTACCTATTTACGTAAAGTAGTTCAGTATACCGTACAGTCCTGAGCCCTTGCAACTCAATGGAACATTCCCATTGCCTCTTGTGTGCTCTCTTAGCTTTGGGTCACTGAACCCCTTTGTGTTTGCCCTTCGATAAGATTGGATCTGGACGCGAAGAAAGCGCTGTATTGTAGCTTACAAGGACTGATTTAGCTGTGAGCGATGTCCACTCGGTTGATCTATGGCTGGGAAGTCGCTGGAGGGACAAAGACATCGCGGATCATAATTGAAATACGCCGCGTTCGTTGTATGGCTTCGCCTTGAAATGTTTGTACTCCAGGAAGAATCTCATGGGTGTATCGATATCGAACGCCGCCTCTGTAACAAATCAATCTGCACGTACGAAAGATAGAAAGTACCGCATGCAATAAAAAGAGCGCCGAGGCAATTTCAAGTCGATGCGCGACTCGCCATTTTCTTCTTGAAAACGCATGACTGCTGGAGACAGCAAATTAAGTCCTGCTACGATTTGACCAGAAAACTATTTCAAGGTGAGCGACATTGCGAAGGTCTCATGAAATGTACCTTGATGGAATCGACATGGGGTTTGATATAGCCTTCTTCGGCCAAGTCAATTACGTGAACTGCCGGGAAATACTCCAGATCCTGAGGAATAATAGGAAGTGCGCGCACTCGAGCAAGGACTTGTTGAGCCTCTACTCCAAGTCGTCAGCTTTGCACAGACCAGTCTGTTCGTCGATACCTGAACTCCACTTGATAGTCTCCATTTCTTTGAAATTGATGATGACTTGATCCCAGTGGTTCACTTCGTATCGTCTTCGTCGCAACTGTGCGGATGCTTCATTGGCTAGCAGTGTTTCCTCTTCACAAGTGATCACGTCTTCCATCACTTGCAAATCATTGCTCGCCAGAGACTCGTCACGACACATGGATCGATCAATCAAGTGAGATTCCAGCCATGAATATGACGAAGAATATGATCTTGCTCCAAGGCGACTTAATCGACTCGATACGCGTCGACGGCTGCACGAGAGACGCGCAAGCATGATGGATCACGTTCAAAAATGCGCGCATTTCTCGTCAAATCTGAAAAATATTAAATAAGAAACTAAAAACTGATTTTTTTCATTAATTTCTTCTTATTTTTTCGACCTGCTGAAGGTTCGAGGCTCACTTCGAAACTTGCCGCACGTCGCCTCAACGGCGATGGCTTGATGGCGATTTCGGCAACATGAATCCAGTGAAGTAGAAAATTACCACGGGAAGTCATCGATTTATCGATTGAGCGGGAGACATGATGCACTTGTGATTACTGATGTGAGTTAGTAAAAATACCCTGCAATTTGTATTTTTGTCATTCAAGTAAAGTGTTGAGTGTGTGTTTTGTGTGTGTATTTGTAGCTCAGAACTTAAGAGTGTATGTACCAATAAATATATTTGCCAAAAAATTGAAATATATTTCTTTAGAATATATTTTGCACACACTTTGAGTGGCATGAGTCGATTATGGCGGGAGCAAGTCCAAGCCGCGTCGTCTCGAATGTCGTCTCGTCGGACCTCCACCAGACTCGTTCCAAGTTCTCAGCGTTCAAGATTCACATATCATTTCCCATGAACTCAAGTTCGAATTCTGAATGGGAATTTTGACGGTTTCCTGCTCTGTATTGTAGGGTGCGTGTCGGGTCTTGACATGCCTTGCTTCCTACGCTCCACACGAAACTGTCAAAATTCCCCTTCAGAATCCGAATTTGCGGGGAAAAGAACACGATGCAGAAGACTGTGATGCGATGCTGCTTGGTGGTGCTCACGTTTGTGGCACTCGTCCTCGAAATGACGACACCAAAGATCGAAAACGAATCAACCCAGCAGGCGTCCTTCGAGCCTCGCTGGACGCAAGACCACGAAGAAAAAGAAGACAAAGATGCCGAGACGGCGTCAACGAACACAAATTTTAGCGAAGAAGCCACCGACATCAGCGTGGAAGAAGAGGACACCGCGTCCATTAAAGCAAAGATCAACAATGCCAACACGGAGGAGACAAAGAAGCCCCTCCAAACACCAAGAAGACGCTATACGACGCGCGTGCACCCGATGGGTAATATCCTTGCGAGAGAACACCAAATGACATCTGCATAGGCTGTCCCAACCACATGACGAAGACTCAAGTAGAAGAAAGGAAGGCCGCAATTTATGCATTGAATGAGCGAATTCTTGCATTATTCCAAGCATACGAAGAAGCCGACAAGGCTGAGGAAGAAGCAGCCACGGCAAAGGAAGAAGCGGCCAAGGCAGAGGAAGAAGCGGCCAAGGCAAAGGATGAAACGGCGAAGAATTGCCAAGAAATTCCTACAACCCAGGAGGACTGCAGCTTGGATGATCTGGACGATCCCGATTTTTGCTGTCAATCAAGGACCAGCTTTTCAAGAGTGCTTGATCAGCTCAAGCAAATCCATGACGACTTTGGCTACTGCGCTGGTGTTGCCGATCACTTGCATGAAGAACCAACTCCATCGCAACAAGATGTGCAGCCACCTGCGACCCACGCCAAGAAACACAAGACAATAGCGAGAGCCTCAAAGCGCGTTCAAGGCGAAGCTGTTGATCCCCGCGCGACCAAGAAACGACGGATCTGTCTACGCGTCCGGTTCTTGTTTCCAACTGTGAAGCGTCATACGATGGACGACGCGGTCGACGTGAGCCGCGCCAAGCGACGACGCAACAACACAACCGACGCGAATGCTCGATCTTTCAGTGAGATGGAGGTCCTCCAATGGATCGAGCATGAGAAGCGCGTTTTTCGCAAGGAGATGGTCGCCGAAGCCAAGAATTTTAACGATATGGTACGTCTCCAGCGACAAATGTGGAAGACCCCCCAAGAACAGCCGCGTGGTTCATCACCAGAGAGCCAAGCGAATCCAAGATGCTCTCCCGTTGTGACCTCGACCGACGCGACCGCCATGGAGCACGATTGCGGTCCTTCCATTATCCCCATCATCATCAAGGAAAACACTTGTCCTCCTCCTATTGTCCCCATCGTCATCAAGAGCGCCAAGGAGAACACTTGTCCTCCTCCTGTTGTCCCCATCGTCATCAAGAGTGCCAAGGAAAATACTTGCTCTCCTCCCATTATCCCCGTAGCTATGAAGAGCGCCAAGGAGAACTCTCGTCCTCCAATCGTCCCTGTAGTCGACGCGAGCGCCAAGCGCCGCAGACACTAAACGTGTTGGACATGTAGGATCAATCTCTATTTAAATTCCTTTTAATGCATCATTTCATGTTTTCAAACACATGCGAAATGCATGGCGTTGGAGTCTTTAACAGCGTCGTGATGGCAGTCAAGGACGCAAGAAGCAAGACGAGCGGTACGAAACTTTGCCGACGTTGGATGGGCTGAAATATATATCGCCACGAAGACTGATCCTTCTGTAGCCAATGCTCCACCACAGACGTCCCCGAACATGCTCTCGCCTTGCACTTGATTTACTCGAACTGATGGGAAATCACAATTGCGTGGCGAATGGCAACAGTTGACACATTCATAATTCGTCAGAAGAAGAGGCAAAGCTGCGCATTCGCCACGCCGTCTTCCTACGCAATATGGCACGTACTCTGCATCGGGGTGGTTTCGTCCAAGCATGACGACAAAGCTGCATGAAGCACCTCTGGCGGATGCCAAGGCGACAGCTGCCTTTCCATGGTTAGGGTTCAACAAAGTGTCGAGTTTAGGGTAGGAAAAGCCACTGGGCGAAGACAGCACCGACCTCGTCGACGAGAAAGAACTTCATCATCACGTACTTGAAGTAATACCAAGTATCTGCATGCATTTATTCTCCAACTAGGCTGCTTGGGGGAAGTCGTGCACTTTGGACTTGATAGTATTGCAGCTGGTCATGGTGTCAGCTGTCTAAGAGCGTTAGAAAGTGGATGCAGCAGATGACAAAATGAAAAGCAAAGTTGCACATGCTCAGCGATCCCCTCGTGGGGATGTGGCGCTCGCTACTGTTCGCGACTGTCGATACCAAGTACCTCTCCCTGTGGCCACGACGGCATTCTAGTGTAAGCGGTGCCGTAGCCCCCTCGAAGGAATCCCCGCTAGGTTGGTTGCGAGAGAAAGGCAGCCCCGTCCAAACTTGAGAGGTTTCAAAGTCCCCCTGGCCTTTCAGCCAAATCTATTCGTTTTGCATTGCGTTGGTTCGATGGCTTGTGCAGTCGCTTCGTTCAATTTGGGTGGTTCAAACTTCTCCGCGTTGCGATACAGAGCCATATGCTTCAAAACTCCACTCTGAGAGAGCCACAACTTCAAATGAGGTCACTTTTAAAGATGCCCCGGGGCGAACAAGTGGTGTGTGTGACTGGCGGGTCTGGCTTTATTGGCGCCTACTGCGTCAAGATGCTCTTGGAGCGAGGATATCGTGTCCATACGACGGTGCGGGACCCAACGAACGCGAAGAAAGTTGCCCATCTGAAGGCCCTCGAGGGGGTTTCTGACCGCTTGACGATTTTCCAAGCAGAGCTTCTCGAGGTACATGACTTGTTTGAGCGCCATAATGACACGACCGTAGGAGGGATCGTTTTCTCCAGCGATTCAAGGCTGCTCGGTGGTTCTCCACACAGCGTCACCGGTTGATTTGAAGAGCGACCAACGCGACGAACTGGTTGAGCCGCAGTTCGCGGAACGCTCAACGTCTTGACGTCTGCCTTGCTCACGTCAAGCGTGCGTCGGGTCGTGCTCACGTCGTCCACCGCAGCTGTCGGTGGACACTGCGGCACGAAGCCACCTGGGCATGTATTCACGGAAGCCGACTGGAGCAATCTCGAGTTGATGGAGACGAATCGAATGTGGTACTCGGTCAGCAAGACTTTGGCGGAACGCGCCGCTTGGGAATTCATGGACAGCCTGGCTGACTCGCCTTTTGATCTGGTGACGATCTGTCCAGCTTGGGTGCATGGTCCAATGCTACAGCCAGCGTTGAATGAAAGCTGTGAACGCATCTACGACTATCTTGTCGGCAACGTCAAGGAGATCGAGCGCACGGAGCGAACTGTTGTCGTCGTGCGAGATGTCGCGTTGGCGCACATCGCCACCTTCGAGAACCCCCAAGCGTCTGGTCGTTATCTTTTGGTTGCTTCTTCGCCAACTGAAGAAGAGATTGCGGCTGCAGTGCGAGCGGTTTGCCCTGATGCGCCAGTGGCAACCAAACTCGCTCGAGGAAATGGCATTGCTCGGCGTCACTGCTCATCCATGAAAGCGGTGAAAGATCTTGGCCTCCACTTTGTCTCTCTCCAAGAAATGATCCGTGAAACGTGCGAGGGCTTGGCTCGCCATGGCTTCGTCCAGGAGCTCATATTAAACTTCGAAGTTCAATGTGTGTTTAGGTTTGTAGGGGTTTGGGGTTAATGGGATCAGGGTTGAAGGGGTTAAGGGTTGAAGGGGTTAGAGGGTTGGCAAGGTTGAAATGCAATGGAGATGATGATGTCATGTTATCGTGTGAAGAATATGCTTGCGCAGTAGGTGGTCAAATGTTTCGAGTTCTTTGTACGATGGAAAGTAGTTGACATCGACGACCATTAGCTCGTGGGTTTGGCTCGAGCGAATCACATCAAAGCCAAACAATGTGAGCTTAGCTTGCTTTTGAATCGCGCGACCAATGGCAATCACATCAGCTTCGAGTGATGGAGTGGATAGAGAAGATGGGTTCGTTTGAGACGGATCTTGGGCGAACGATGATGCAGTTGGATATGGCTTTTGAGTGTCGAATTCGACAACGGGCATTGGAGCCACCAAGTCGGGAAGAGATCGCCGCTCGGCGACAGTAATCGTATCGCCCAAGACATAACCTTTGAACAATCGACCTCCATGGTTGATATACTCCTACAAGAGTGTCATGTTCAAGTCCATGTCCCCAGCTTACATGAAGCATGACGGGGCTATCCACATCGATTGCCTCAATGTCTTCAATTTTCGCAATTACTTTCATCACGTGAGAGGCATCAGTGCCTGTAGGAAGCGTCAAGTTTGCCAAACATGTCAAACGTACCACAGGCTTCGACAGATTTTGCAATTACTGGCAATGGAAACTCACCACGGTGAATTTCGGAAACCAATGCTGCTTTTGTCTCGGTGGAATTGATGACAGTATAACGAGGCAGGCAAAAAAGGGTTCCGGTGATTTTAGACAGCATGCTGCACACCGCTTCACGATTCGTAAGCACTTGAACGCTCTCCAACGGATCAATCACCGCGACTTGAGGATTCATTTTAATGTATTCGTGCATGATCTTCATATTCTTGGCGGCTGTCGCGTCGCCCAGTCGCTCGAACACCATGTCATGGGCCAATTTATGCAGGATGGCATCCAAACGTCCATACTTGTCAATCAAGCTTTCGACAGAGTCCACGAGCTCGGGATCGATGTGGATAAACTGCACACCCAAAGCTTGGCTTTGAAAGAGCTCTTGCATGCGGCCACTGCGAGTCTTCTTCAGCGGCAGGATGACGCCAACCCGGACATCTCGGTCCATGACAAGCGAGCGACAGCCAAAAACAAACATATTCCGAGAAAATTTGAGACTTTTCATCTATTTTGGAAAAATTTCAAGAAAAATCCAAATATTTCAAAAGAAATTCGTGAACATTTTGGGAGTTTTTCACGAAAACTGCAATATATTTTTCAAAACTTATTGTTACAGAAATTATTTTTAGTTGACAGCGAACATGCTGCATGGAGAACGACGCAATGAGGATGACGAAGTAGGAAGGAAGAGGTTGATAAAGAAATTACAATTGACCGCAGTCGGCAATGACGACGGGTTGGCGCGTGGCACCAGATTGCGAGCCAACACCTTCGATCTTCTTGACGACGTCCATGCCAGACGCGACTTTGCCAAAGACGACATGCTTGCCATCAAGCCACGACGTTTCGACCGTGCAGATGAAAAATTGCGAGCCATTCGTGTTGGGGCCGGCGTTCGCCATCGACAAAATGCCTTCACCCTTGTGCTTGAGGAGAAAGTTTTCGTCTTCGAATTTTTCGCCATAGATGGATTCACCACCCGTGCCATTGCCGCGAGTAAAGTCACCGCCTTGGCACATAAAGTTGGGAATCACACGGTGGAACGATGAGCCTTTGAAGTGCAATGGCTTGCCTGAACGACCAACGCCTTTTTCACCCGTGCAGAGCGCGCGAAAGTTTTCAGCCGTCTTGGGCACCTTGTCCGCATACAATTCGAACGTGATGCGGCCAGCAGCCTCAGATCCAATCTTCATGTCAAAGAACACTCGCGGGTTGGACATCTTGGCTCGATGCGGCAAATATCCAAATGGCGAATCTTTCACCACCTGCTCTTCAACTACGTCAAATTTTTATTCCATCAGGATATTTTATCTTGAATAAACTATACAATAATTTAAATCCAACCAAGACGAGATTTTCGATTAAGTCTGGTCCGTTTTAAGTGCGAAGCTATGAATCTCCCGCTCCTGAAAAATAATTGTTGAACAAAAAATAGTTGTCAAATATATTTTTAGCCTCGTTTGAGGACATTCATGAAGGGCGCCATGAGGACAATGCAAGGAGCTCCATCATGCTCTGGCTTTGTCGTTTATCCTGATGCAAAGACCATCTAGTTATATCTAGATAGTGCGGGCAAGCTTTGCACCTTGCTGTCGTCCGCGACATCTCCCTCAGCATCTGTGCGGTTGCGATTTGTCTCGAGTGGAGGGAGAGGCTCTGTCTCGCGCTGAAGGCAGCTTGGCATCACGACAAGAAGATAAGTATATGCGTGCATTCTGTATGCAGCGATATGAAAAAGCTTATTGTTTCCTGTTACAGATACACGCCGCTCGCCTCTCGCAAGTCGAGGAGACCGAAGTTGGATGATGAACGCACAAGACACCAAGCCTTACCGTTCCTCTACTCCTCACAAAGCTTGGAACATCTCCAACTTGTCGTCGCGCACGGTCTCCATCGTGAGCAACACAAACACAAGTGTGGAATTGTCCCACGCAGTTGATTTCTTCGTGTGAGACATCGGATTTTGTCGACTGTGTGGTGGATATTTCCGCGCATAGTGCCGCTGAAGGGAGTGCTCAGCACCTACCGTCCGTCGTTCTCTTTAGCAGTTTGGAATGTGGAAACACGATTCGAGAGCCTTTGTCAGCATGACGTTCGCCGAGTCTCGGCATTTGGCCAGATCCTCTAGCAAAGAACGCAACAGGCGGTAACGAGGTGGTAGAGGAGGATAGGCCGAGCTGCTTTTACCAACCACGTCGTCGACATTGCTCATTCCGAAAGTTGCGCTCTGTTGTACTCATGTTGGCGGCCGTCATCTGCGCTCTTGCCGCCGTGGTATCAGTCCTTGCGTCTCAGTCACCGGTCCAATTGAGCCGCACGACGTACTCGGTCCAAGGCGCTGCCGATACCGCCTTCTCGACTGTCATTGCCAAGTCTGGAGCGACATTTGTCTCGCTCCACTTTGCGTCTTTGGCACTCCCTGATGGTGCTCGCCTTGCTATCGTCGGCGGCGACTCGACGACATCCCCCGTGGTGTACACAAGCGCCAACAACCGCGCCAACTTTTCGTCCGAGGCCATCTTGAGCGCCAACGTGACTCTTCAGTACACCCCTCCAGCGACGGCGTCTCCCAAGACACCAGCCTTCGTTGTCGACTCGGTTGTCTTTGGGAAGCAGGTGCCGCAGATTGAAAGCATTTGCGGTGCCGACAACTCTGTCGGCAGTGCATGCGCTCCATCGTTTGCGACGATCGGCCTCCCAGTCGCTCGATTGTTCATCGGTGGCGATGAAATCTGCACTGGGTGGCTCTGGGGATCCCAAGGCCATTTGCTCACCAACAACCATTGCATCCCTGACGCCGCGGCTGCCGGGGATATCCAAGTGGAGCTCCAAGCCGACTGTGCTACCTGCGACGACCCAAAGAACACGGCGCAACTCGGCTGCAAGGGCACCGTCGTGGCCACAAGCGTGACGTTTATCAAAACCAGCCCAACTTTGGACTACACGTTGGTCAAACTCAACCTCGTCAATGGCGTCTCGCTTGCCAAGTACGGCTATCTGCGAGCGAGAGAAGCTGCTCCCGTGCTGAAAGAACCTGTCTTCCTCATCGGGTACCCTAAAGGATGGCCCAAGCACGTCGCGGCGCAGTTGGACGACAGTTCCGCTGGTGTACTGACCCAAGTCGACGTTACGTCTGGCTGCGGCAACGCCAAGTCCGTGTCGTATATGCTCGACACCCAAGGCGGATCGTCCGGCTCGCCTGTCATCAGCTCCGTCGACAACTTGGTCGTTGCACTGCACAACTGTGGCGGATGTGCTAACTCGGGCATCCTCATGAGTGCAATTGTGCAAGACCTCAAGGCTAGTAACATCCAGTGTCCCGTGGACGGTATCGTTCCAAGTTCACCGTCGACGACGACAGCAACTCCGTCTACCACGACGAACTCGCCAACGACGACCATTCAGGCTCCTACCACCTCGACCGTCGTTCCATCCACGACAACTAGTGCTCCAACCACGACGTCGTCGACCCCTCTCGTGACAACGAAGACACCCACTCTGACTACGACTGAATCCCCAGCGACAACAGCTCAAACTCCTCGGGTGACTACTCTTTCCCCAACGACCACCACCACACCTCTAGCCACATCGTCTGACAATCCGACCTTACCTCCCACAACCACCAATTCTCCAGCCACGACAACCCAAACTCCAATCACAACGACCAAGACGCCATCCACCACGACAAGCCCACCAGCGACGACGTCCAAGGCTCCTACTACCACAAGCCCATCGACCACGACAAGCTCCCCAACCACAACATCCAAGGCACCTACTACCACAAGCCCATCGACGACAACAAGCTCCCCAACCACAACAAGCTCCCCAACCACGACAAACTCCCCAACCACAACGTCCAAGGCTCCTACCACCACAAGCTCCCCAACCACGACAAACTCCCCAACCACAACGTCCAAGGCTCCTACTACCACAAGCCCATCGACAACAACCAGCTCCCCAGCTACGTCTACTCCAATTCCAAGCACAACCACTAAATCGACAAGTACAAAACCGCCACTCTCGACAACACCATCGTCTCCCTGCACGACCACCAAGTCTCCATCGACTTCTACCGCTTCCCCATCAACAACGACGACGTCTCCATATACAACGCCATCGCCAACCACAACACTTGTACCTCGCTCGACGATCGTTGCCCCATCTACCACCGCCTCCCCAGCAACCACTTTGAAATCCCCTTGCACTACCCCCATCTCCCACAGCACGACCACGAAATCGCCAGCCACTACTTCACAAACTACGACGACAACGGCACCAGCCACAAGCACAAAGTCCCCCGTGACAACCACTCGATCCCCTGCCACAACCACAGCCGCACCCTGCGCCACAAAGTCGGCAGGTCACAAAGGATACAACGCCATCGAAGACAATGCCGACTACGTTGGCCACGACGTCAAGGCAACACTCCGCGCTTCAGCGGACTTGTGCTTTCACGACTGCGAAGCCACGGAAGGCTGCCAACTCTTTGTGTGGACCTCCTTCAACGGAGGTACGTGCTGGCTCAAGAGCACATCGGGCTTCAAAACATTTGCGCTTGGAGCCAAGTCGTCGACCAAGAAGACATCCTCCGCCGCTACCACCGATGCCCCAAGCTTCCCCGCAACTTACAATCCCATTCAAGACAATGTCGACTACCCTGGCTTTGACATCAAAGGCACCAGCCGCGGTTCCCCAGACTTGTGCGTCGCCGACTGCGATGCGACCGACGGATGCGTCTTGTTCGTCTGGACCGACTACAATGGCGGCACGTGCTGGCTCAAGCACACCGTTGGCGTGAAATCGATTGTTGCTGGCGCCAGAGCGTCGACAAAGAAGGCAGCCATGTGCGGTCGAGTGGAAACCGGCATGGACTACCCCGGCAGTGACATTGCATCGGTGCGCCGTGCGACTCCAGCGCACTGTTGCGACGACTGCAAGGCCACGAAAGACTGCAAATTGTTTGTCTGGACGGACTTTGAAGGCGGCACGTGCTGGCTCAAGTCTGCTCGAGGCTCTGCAAGGGCCTACACTAGCGCCGTTGCGGTGGCCATGTAGATAGAAAGAGCAATCTAAATGTTCAATCCATTGTCCATGTTTCCATCTGGAGCTGCCTCTACTTGGCGAGCAATGGCGTCTTGTCGTCGAGCGTTCGCTTGGGCTTTTCTTGCGATTCGTCCGACGCACAGAGCTGGAAGAAGAACCCGCCGCAGACTAAAATGGCCGTCACGATCGAAAAGACCATGTTCCAATCGCCCGATTTCTCCAAGATCGCGCCAGTCACAATGTTGCCAAAGATGCCAGGCACGGTGCTGATGGTATTGCTGACGGCCATGAGCTAGACATTTCAAACGTGTAAAATCGACCATGGAGAAAAAGACGTACATGCCCTGCATGACGTGGCGCAACGTCAAGCATGTTGACCCAGTACCCAGAGGTTGCAGCACGAGAGAGAAAGAGCGTCATGGAGAGTAAAGCGACAGCTGCGGGGGCTGACGCGACAAATCGAAGGCAATACAATGCAATGGCAGCACCGACCATGCCGATACCGTTCATGATTTGCCGCACGGTGAGGACGCGCAAGCCACGACCGATAAGCCAGTCGGAGAGGAAACCCCATGTAATGACGCCAAGGTAGCCGCAAATGTAAGGCACAGCCGCCGCAATGCCCGACGATGCAAGTTCCAAGTTGAGTTGGAGGCGGAAATATTGCGGGATCCAACCAAGAAGGACATACCTACTGCGAATTAGAGACTGAAGGAAGGAAAGAGATCGTACCAGCCATAGTTGTAGCAGAAATGAGAGACGTAGATGGCAATGATGGGCCACGTCGTGTATTGGAGCTCGGTGGCCGATGGCGACTTGGTTTCGTCGCGGCGGTGTACGACAATGTAGTCGCACTCGTCAGATTCGATCAAAGCATCCGTTTCTGGTGAATCGGATCCACGCCACAAGAACAAGAGGATCCACAACGACGTCAAGGAGCCAAACGTGTAGAATATCGCCGCGTAGCCAAACTGTGCCATCAACAGAGGCGACATGACCATCGCAACGATTGTGCCAAGATCCATGCCACCCGAGACGGTAGCATTCAAGCGGCTGCGTTCTGGCTGGGGATACCACGACGCGGCAATATTGTACAAACATGGAAAGACAACGCCTTCGCCGAATCCCATCCCGACACGGGCAATCCAAAGCAGCACGGGTGACGTGGCGAAAGGCACGGTGAGTAAATCAAAGATCGTCCATGTCAAGACACCAATCATGAGGACTCGCTTGGGACCAAACACAGTCGCGACGTACGCACCGATGAGCTGCGTCGCGATATACCCGTAGAAGAACGCCGATAGAATCTGCCCTTGCACAGCATGGTCAGGTTGAAACGCTGGAATCGCAATGCCAATGTTCGTGCCTAAAAATCGTCACAAGGAGACACAGCTTAGAACGCAACAAAGAGAGAGAAAAGCCTACGATCAGCGTAGCAGAGGACTGTCGCCGCAGCGCATAGGAGCGAGATTTCGTAGCGGCGCCAGCCAGAGGTGGGTGGACGCACCGACACCATCGTATCGCAAATGCCATCGGGCTTGTTGCCCTTCCGACCTTGAAGATTTGAAATGCCGATTCATTATCCGGAAATATCCGGATAGCATTATGATCGATAAATCGACGCCAACGACCTCGGTCCAAGACACCAAGCGAGATATGTAGGCCTTGGAGGCGCTGTGCAGAAGGGCTGAAGTCCAGGGCTCATATTTGTATGTGAGAAAGACTGTGTCTGCCAGGAGGTCGACGGCGCGACTACATCCATGTGTTTGTCACGAAGAACTATGTACTGCAGGTGGGGGAAAATCCTTTGTCCTCGTTTGAGATGGACGTGTCCAGTGACGTTGGATTGTCCACACTGTCAAGACAGACATGTTGAATATCCTCTTGCGCTTCGACTCGATCGATCCATCGATCTGAGATGATTATTGTACAAAGCGCGTTGATTGTCAGCATCGTTTCCTCGTGTTTTAGCTACATAGAGACTGCACAATCACCAAAGTTCTGCTTGATTTATACACCCATTCACAATCGCAATCTCCTTAGCATGCACATAGCGTGGATAATGTGGCAATAGAGCCACCGCTTGTTTGCGAATCGGGTTGATTGCCTCAAAAGCACTCTTGAGGCGAATTCACACCCCGAGAGCAGTTGTATCATAATATAGAGTATATCATTTATCACAGGTAAATGTATGATATCAAAGTATATTTATTTCAAAACTTAGAATATTAAATTTGACAATATACTGTATTATGTAGTACAGCTACTGCGTTCGCCTTGGGATGTCGCCGCAGTGGCATGGTTATGTGTTCGCCTTGGGATGTCGCCGCAGTGGCTTGGTTATGTACAGTAACAATGTTACAATGCAAATCGCAAGACATCCATGGGCAGAAGAAGCGAGATTTGACCAGGACTGTCTTCACATTACTTTTCTGTTCATCTTGTCAAAGATTTCCATTCATCTTCACTGAGAATTTCGCCTTTACGTCACAGTCTCGGATCGATCCTTTCACCGGAACAGCGACTTTCGAAAGCACATACCATGTGTATTGCGCACGCCAAACTGACAAGTCCAAGGGAGCAAAACTCATGGGATGTTGACCAACATGGCAGGCTTTGTTTGAGCAAACGTGTGGTCCTGAGGCGCCGGTTGAAGCAAATGTTGGTGGTTGTGAATCTTCCACCACACTTTTTGCTTCACTTGTAGAAAGACATCCAAGTCATTAGCCAATCCAATGTGTCTATTTATAAACGAGGCGATATGATTGGTGGATGGTATTTGGACTTTTCCTTGGTCAGTCATTTTTCAATTTGCCGTCTTCTGAGCACTTCGACCAAGAGGTACTGTGTGTGGAGAGATAGAGAAAGGCGTAGATTCCATTGAGGAACCAGCGAGGGGTGCTTCCAGCGTATGAATGTTCCCATATTCATCACGAGGGTCGCTGAGATTATACCCTTAATTACCTGATCCGGGTCATACCGGCGGAGGGACTGCTGTTCAAATTGATACATATCGGTGTGTGGTAGTTTTCAATATGCAAGCGTTTCGTTCTGCCATGATTAAGCGAGCTCTTTCCACTGTGGGTCCCCATGCTCCCCGAATCCAACGTTCGGGAAGTGCCAACTTGCCGGATGCTGCTTGGCTTTCAGCCAACGCGGCCCGCAAGACGCCATTTGACGACTACACTTTTGCGTACGTCGCCGTAACGCACCCCACCCTTCGTCTAAACTTGTTTTCCCTTTTAGCCCAGTGAAGGAAGCTGAAGTCTCCCGCGAAATGACGACGCGATACATGAAGGACATGTACGATTTTGCCGACTCCGATGTTATCATTGCTGGCGCTGGTTCTGCCGGATTGTGCGCGGCATATGAATTATCCAAGTACCCTGGCATTCGCGTTGCGATTATCGAGCAAAGCGTTGCTCCTGGTGGTGGTGCCTGGTTGGGTGGACAATTGTTTTCGTCCATGATTGTTCGCAAGCCTGCGCATCACTTCTTGGATGAGCTTGAAATCCCTTACGACACGAAGGGAGACCATGTGGTCATCAAGCACGCTGCCTTGTTCACATCGACGATTATGAGCAAGGTTTTGAAAGCCGACAACATCAAGCTTTTCAACGCAACTGCCATTGAAGACTTGATCATCAAGAATGGACGTGTCGGTGGTGTCGTGACCAACTGGACCTTGGTCACCTTGAACCATGGCACTCAATCCTGCATGGATCCCAACGTTATGGAAGGCAAAGTTCTCATCTCTGCTTGTGGCCACGATGGTCCCATGGGTGCCTCTGGTGTCAAGCGTCTCCAAAACATTGGCATGGTTCAACATGTTCCTGGTATGGGTTGCTTGGACATGGGTGCCGCTGAAGACGCTATTGTCGCTGGTACCAAGGAAATCGTGCCTGGCATGATTGTCTGTGGTATGGAAGTTGCTGAACTTGAAGGCGCTCCTCGCATGGGCCCTACCTTTGGCGGCATGATGATCTCCGGTCAAAAGGCTGCTCACTTGGCTTTGGAATCCCTTGGCGTGAAGAGCCACATCAGCCCAAACAAGTCGTTTGAGATGAATCCTCTTCTGAAAGCTGCTTAAACAATAACGATGCAATGTAATGTGCTTTTGTCTATCCAATCTCTTGCCTTTTTATCTTCATGAAGAAATACATGGGATTCTCAAATGTGTTAGTTGGACCTCGAAGATTGTTCATTATATCTGAGCTAGTTACTGGAGCAACATGCGGCGTGGATCACTGACCAAATCGGCGACAGTCTTCAAGAACGTCACGCCTTCCCGTCCATCGATCAATCGATGGTCATACGACAGCGAGAGATACATCATGGGGCGCGACACGACTTTGCCGTCGTGGTAAACCGCGCGGTTTTGGATGCCATGGAGGCTCAGGATGGCAGCGTGGGGCGACAAGAGCATATTGGTGCTCAAGAGCGATCCTTGGACGTGTCCATTCGAAATGGCAAAAGTGCCGCCGGCCAAATCTTCAATCGCGAGCGTGCCTTCTTGTGCCTAGACATCCATCATCACGTCAAAGGCGCAGGTTGGATCGTGTGTACTTGAGCACCCAAGGTAGCAAGCGAGCGTTCAATTTCGACCCAAGAGGTAGATTCGACATTGCGAATGACAGGCGACACCAATCTACACCATGACAATCAACACAATGCAACAGAGCGTGAGAACTCTACCCCTTGTCAGTGGCAACAACGACGTTAATGTCGGCATAATCGTGGTAGACAATGTCTTTGGCATCCATGTCAATTGCTAACACAACCATGAGACCAAGGCAAAAGGGATTTCCATGGAGTACCGGCGTTCACGGCAGGGACAGCTTGGAGGGCGTAAGCACTGGCCTTGACAAAGGCAGACAAGAAGCCGAGCTTGACCGTGTTCGTCTTTTCGAAAGTCTCGCCCAACTCCTTCTGCATGGCAATCAGAGCACTTAGGTCGCACTAAATCATGGAAGTCACAAGTCAAGTTATAGTCGGGTATACCTCTTGGAAAGTCGTCAAGAGGGCTGCGGTGTTTTGCGTGTCCTTCAAACGTTGGTTCGTACGCAGCTGCAGGTGGCTCATCTTGACCTAGAAAACACAAGAAATGAGGCCCTGTTCCATGAGGACAAGAGTCCTACTCGCGTTTCATTGCGGTTGTACTTGGTAGCCGATGCTGGTGCAGCGACTGAAGCAGCTTTAGGGGCCGCAGGAGTAGAAGCTGGCGCAGGAGGAGCAGATTTGACTTCGGCCTTCGGTGCGGCTGTTTCCTTTGGAGCAGCTGCCGCTGGAGCCGCAGCTTTAACAGGCGCGGCCTTGACCACCGGAGCTACACAAGCAGTGAGTTTATCATGTATGAAAGGATGACCAACCAGGTGCAGTCGTGTCCAACGTATACAAAGGTGCGCCAACAACCACAACATCATCCAATTTGGCCAAAATGCTCTTGATGAGGCCGCCTTGTGGTGCATTCACGTCCACACTAACCTGCACCCATTTCAATTGATTGGATATGCGAGGGGCATCTCTACCTTGTCCGTCTCCAAGACCACGACAGATTCGTCGGTGTGCACGTAGTCACCAACGTCTACAAGCACATATTGAACTCAAGGATGTGGCATGGTCGATGACTTACTCTTGGCAATCGTCACGACCGTGCCTTCCGAAATCGAATCGCCCATCGACGGAACTTTGACAACAAGGTCTTCTGCAGACGAAAAGAGACGTGCAGGAACGCAAAAATGCGTCTTGGCCAAGTGTGCTTGACGCACCACGGCGCCGAACCTTGTGAGTCGATGCATGTTGGGCTTCTGTGGTCCACTTCGCCCAAATTTATACTCAGCCACATATCCGGATAACTCCACATCACCATCGTTTATCCATATTGCACATATCTTTATCCGGATGAGCAAGGTTGTTTGGCCCCTTTCAAGGCATCGAAAGAGCCATGCAAAGATTCAGCTACGCAAGTAAGCAATTTCCATTCATTTGTCTTATTGCCAACTTATTCTCGTACGCAGTGTCGTCGTTTTACAGTTCATCGACGCCTCTATCCTTCTATCAATTATCCGGAAATAGACACGATTGGTGCAATACGGATAAATTCTGATGTTGTCAAGGCGGTGATCTCCTTATAGTGCGCCAATCAGACCGAAACACGGGACAATAAGATAAGTTCTTAGCTCTGATAGCATTCTTTGATATATTCTAGGCGGTCTGTCATAGTTTGTGGCTTCCTCGTGACTGCGACCATACAAATAAGATATCCGGATACTGTTGACGTTGGAAGGATTCCGGATAAATGTTGGAAACATCCGGATACGTCCAGAGCGAGGGCGTTGGCATTCGCTCTTCCTGCGAGATGGAGAATTATGTGCTCATGTGTCCTTCGTCGAGTGTGGAAGAGCTGAGGGAGAGCTTAGTGCGACTGGAGCAGCGATGGAAGTCTATCCGACAGAGGCCAAAGCACCGGCCAGTCAGTATTTCGCCTGCAATGCGTCCGCCGTCCCCGCTTCTTGGCTACTCGGAAACGCATGTCGAGTCAAATGCATATGCCACACCGCCGAGCTCAAAGCATTACGACGACTCGAAAGATTTGCCATCGCGCGCCTCCACGCCTGAATCCATCCCACCAGCGGTCCCGATCTATGTCACTGACGTTTCGTTCAAGACACCAGAAAAGAAGAAACGCGATCCCGAGTTGTTTGATTCACCCGTCAGTGCAACGAGCTCAAATGGTGTATCTAGGCCTTACTCTGGCACGTCCAGACTCCCTGTTGCACCTGGAAAACGCGTTGCAGCTCTCACACGCGAAAATGTTTCCCGATTGTCCCAATACCCATTTCGAATGTCCTTGGATCGCGACAATGGATCAGTATGCAGTTCGCAGTCGGTGAGATCGCGCATATCAGTCAAGACCGATGGAGGCACTGTTTTCTCACGCCTCTACAACCCCAATTACTTGCAAGAGAAGGATCTACGCATGTCCATGCACAAAGATCGTCAACTCTCCCAGTGCTCCTTCATGCCCAAGACAAATTCCAAAAGTCGGACGCCTTCAGTGGCGTCTCGCGATTCATTTTGCAGCGAAAGCAGCAATACCAGTGTCCACACCGATATCACGGCAGGTTTGTCTGCATCTAGTCGTTTGTACGACCCCGACTACATCCGAAAACGACATGCACGTCTTGAAAAGCTGCGTGAAGAACGCGAATTGCGCGAATGCACCTTTGCTCCTGCTGTCAACAAGTCTGCGAACGAACGGCTTCTCAGCCGTGAGCCAAAGCCTGTGCAAGTCACACCCGTCTCCATTCCTGCCAAAAGCACGTCTCCCGCCGCTCGTCGTGCAAAGTGACAGTCTTTTATCTATGGAGAATCAACCATTCTCTCGTCATTCCGTCCAGTTGCAAAAAATACGTAGCCGTCGTCGTTCTGGTCGGGGATTTGTTATATCATCGTGAGACAAATATCCACTCCAGCTGGGCAATCTCCACAGCAAGCTAAGGCTTCTTTGATGAGTTTAGCGTGAGCACACCAGCTCTAGCTCAAGCCATAGAGCTAGAAAGCTTGTACAGAGCCACCGAAGATTGTCAACTCCGATCTTATTGTCAACAATGAAACTGTTGTGAAAGAGTAAAATGTAACTGCCAGGACCTTTTATATATTATATTTGGACAGAATGTTGAATATACGATATTAAAGGTTTTCATCTAACTGATTGCCGCCGATGCCGGGGAAACCATTCAGCGGAAAGCAGAAGAAGCTTCAGGTACAATGATGACTCTGCGATTCGTCGAAATGCACAGAATGAATAGCTCCAAGCCAAGCGGGAGCGTAAAGCGCAAAAGGAAGCAGCCCAAGAGCGAGATGCAAATGCTCCACCAGCTGCAACGGCAGCTCCAGATGTGTCCACGGACGTGGGGTATTCTGGCGATCTCAAGACAATCTTTGCAAAAGAATCACAGGAGGCAATCAATGCACGTAAACGAGATGCCACACGAAGCTTGATTATGGCTCCTGATCGAGGAAATTCGCAATCGATCTACAACTTTGGAATTGCAAATGTGGACAACCAGCCAACAATTCCACTACGACCTTCATGGACCACGAGTATGACGCCAGAGGAATTGAACGAGCGTGAAGAAAATTCGTTCCGCGAGTGGTTGACGCAAATCCATCAAGCCTGCATAAATCGCAAGGATGGTTTGCAGATTAATTCGTACGAACGCAACCTTCAAGTGTGGCGGCAACTGTGGCGAGTCGTCGAGAAAGCCAACATCTTGGTACATTTAGCAGACTCACGTTGTCCCTTGTTGCATCTCAGCCATCGATTGATCCAACACATCCAGAAGCATTATCCAGACAAACGACTGCTCATTTTGCTGACGAAGTCGGACTTTGTTGCCTCAGAACGAGAAGCCGCATGGGTTCATTACATCCATGCGCGTTACAGCGTTCCCGTCTTGAGCTACAGTTGCAACCGTGCTCTCGAGAGCAACGGAACTTTGCTACAGACGCTCGGCGAACTAAGTCGCGGCTTGGAGCTAGAAGACAGTAGCAACATTCCCATGATCGGCCTGGTAATTGCTTTGCAACCTGATACCATCTCATGAGCATCATGTGTAGGTTGGTGAACCAAATGTCGGCAAGAGCTCTTTCTTGAATAGCATGTTCCTCAAGAAGAAAGTGTCCGTGTCGTCAACTCCAGGCCACACCAAGCATTTCCAGACCCACTTCTATGACAATCCCCATGGCATTGACGGCGTCGACAAGCTTTGCTTTTGCGATTGCCCTGGCGTTGTCTTTCCACGATTTGGTGTGCCTCTAGCCCTTCAGGTATGCAATCGGTGGATCCTTGCTTGATATGATTGCTTACCACGAATGGTCTGTTAGATCTTATTTGGGAGCTTTCCTATTGCTCAGACTCGAGAACCATACTCTGCAATTCGTTTCCTGGCTGAAAATGCCGATCCGACCATTCAAGAAGTATACAAACTGCGCAAAGTCGAGGAAGAAGATGGTATTTACGCCCAATTTAGTCGATTGTCACTGAATCGATTGTCTAGACTGGTCGCCATATACGATTGCTGAAGCGTATGCCAACCTTCGGGGTTTTCACGTCAAAGGCGGCAAGCTCGATGTCTTTCGAGCTGCAAATACACTCCTCCGTGATACGCTGAACGGCAAAAAAGTCGTGCTAAGCTTTCCACCACCAACTAGCGACCCCTGTTTTGTCGAGACGAAGAAAGATCAGCTCGATGGTTCAACCACTGACGACATTTAATGAATATAATCTTGACCACGACACTAAGCAATGGACGCCAACAAAGCCAGGCTTATCCTCAAAATGTACAGCATCCTTAATAATTCTAGGTTAACAGTGATGTAGATTAACATTAGCAGTGTAATACTTCCATAAGTTTACTTCAAATTTTGACCAATGAAATTCTTATCTCATTTTGGGGCTCATATGATTGGTGATGAAGCCATTTTTTTTAAAGTTAGTCTCATTGCATCGTGATGCGATTGTTGATTGTATTATTTAACATTAACGACTGAAGTTGGTATAATTAAGATGTTTTTGTATAATCCAGACCTACGAGATTCCCTTTGTTAAGATCAATAAACGAGCTTAAGAGTACCGGTATCTGCTAACCAAAGCTCAACTATTTCGGATAGTCATTCATATTATCCGGAAAGATCGAAGTTTGATCGAGTAAGCAACCGAAAAACTTCGTCCAGTAACCAAACTAACACCATGAAAGTGGCAATAATAGCATTGCACATTGCTTCTTTGCCGCTTTGTGTGCTCTCCATCGAGTAGATACGCTTCCTCCAGAGAAATTAGAACAGTTTGAACTTATCCTGAGTTTTCAGTTGAAGTTTTATCCAATGAAATGGATTCTAAGAACAATAATGCGATCATTTTTATCCAATCAAATGACGTCGTGTATAGGGAGGAGTGGTTGAAAATGGTCCAATCACGCCCCCTCGCATTTCGGGAAGATGGCCGAGGAACCTGTGACCGGCGCCGTCCAAGGCCGTGTAACTGGGCTTATTTACCCGCCACCAGAGATCCGCGCTGTCGTTGACAAGACTGCACAGTTTGTAGCGCGAAATGGCAGAAGCTTTGAGCGTAAAATTGCAGGGGAAGTCATTTCAGCCAAGTTTAGCTTTCTCAAGCCGAGTGACCCGTACAATGCGTACTACGAACACAAAGTCCAGGAGTTTGAAAACCAAGCAAATGAACCAGAGTCCGCTGCGAATACAGCGGCAGCACCTGCAAAAGAACCGGAGGCGCCTCCTGCACCAGCTGAGCCAGAACCGGCGAAAATTGAAGTTGGTGTAGTCGAGAAGAAAGCAGTCGATGGGATCGTGAGCAAGAGCGTGAAAAGCCTCAAAGACAAGAATGAACCACCTGCAGAAGAACAATTTAAACAGAAGCATCCGACATTGACACCGCTGGATCAAGAGATCATGTACCTCACGGCGCAATACACAGCCGTTAGTGGCAAACCATTTCTCTCAGGGTTGGCGACACGCGAACAACGCAATCCTCAGTTTGACTTTCTCAAGCCAACGCATCCACTCTTTGCGTACTTTACGTTCCTCGTCGAGAGTTATGCCAAGATATTGACAGCAAAAGCTCAAGAGAAGAAAGGAAGCCCGCTGATCGAGCAACTTACAGCAGGAATGGACCGAATGCAAGTCTTGGACCGATGTGTGCACAAACACGAATGGATTCGAAGAGAAGAAGAAGAAAAGCACAGAGAGGAGATGGCCACCGACGCTGAAAAGCTCGCGTACCAGCAAATCGACTGGCACGACTTTGTCGTCGTTGAAGTCATTACATTCGACGAGAATGACGACGCTGCACCAGGGCAATTGCCATACCTCGACGAAAGTGGCCAAGTTCAAACTGCGGGCACAGCAGCGACTTCCACGGCACCGGCAAACGTTGCCAATGATGATGACGACGACATGGACATGGACATGGAAGAAGAAGAGCGCCCAGCGGAAATTAAGGTCGTGGAGGACTACGTACCGCGCGTCGCGGCTCCAAGTGCGCCGGCGGTTCAAATCACAAGTGTTGACGGACAAGCTGTGAGCTCGTCGGAAGCAAACGAACACATGCGCATCCTTCTCCAAGCTCCGAAATACCGAGAAGAGAAGGCGCGCCATCTTCAAAAAGTAAAGGACAGTCCTTTTGCTCCTGGAGCCGCGATAGCCGACAATTTCAAGCGATTTGCCACCAAGCGCACGGATATTTTCACGTCGTCCGCTGAAGAAGAAGCGAAATTGGTCCAAGCTACATCAACGTCTGCCGCTCAATCGGCCGCCACTTCAGTGCCTCAAGACGATGACGACGACAGCATCAACGACGCCCCGTCGGCGTATTTGCCAGTGCAGACGCAGTCTAGGATCCAACAATTTCACATTCCACCGCCACCGCAGTCCAGACCACCACCGCCCCCTCCCATGCCTCCTCGTGCGATTCCACCGCCACCAACAACGGCACCACCTTCAATTGTGCATCCACCGCGTGTTGTAATGCCACCACCTCCTGGTATGATCCCGCTGGCTCCAGGTATGGTTGTTCCGCCGCCGATGATGGTCGTCCCCCCTGGAGCGGTCATGATGGAACAACCAGCTCCCAAACGCCAGCGTGTTGACGGCGTAATATTGATGCCAGAAGACGAATGGGCAGCATTGCGTCCGGTATGTACCTCCCGGATCATCGGAAGCCCTGATCGTCTGCGTAGGGCAACGTGCGTCTGTATGTCCAAGTGCCCTATGAGCCTGACAACACGCAGTGGAAGTTGTCTGGCCAGACTTTGACGATCGAAACAGATATCAAGTCGCTCATTCGAGATGTCAAGCAACAGATTCAGGTACAAAGGAGACGTCATGGGCTCCAGTGTAATGACATCTGGACGTAGGATCAAACCGACATGCCGATTTCCAAGCAACAGATCAAAGCACCAGTCGTGGGCTTTCTGAAAGATTCGTTGAGCTGTGCGCATTACAATTTCGAGCAAGAAACCGTGATGGAACTGAGTGTCCGTCAACGCGGCGGCCGTCGTTAATGCATGGCTTGAATCGCTTTGATTGTCTTGACGAGATCGCGGATCACTTTGCATTGTGCTTTCACTTGGCTATCTGTTGTCGCTCCCTCCATTGTGTTCACAGCTGCCGCGAGTTTCTACAAAGAAATGTGATCCCCCCTTGAAGAGGCGGTCCGAGAGAGTACCTCGTGGAGGACATGCAGAGCTCGTGCATATGTATCCTCTTCATTGCCGTCGTTGCCACTTGTGTCGATGAAGGCTTGAGCTAGAACCCATTAGAGGATTGTCGTCGTCGCCGCGGGGTCTACCATGAGATTGAGGGGACGATGGGGACACCACCACTTCTTGCCGTTTCGGAGTCTGGCCAGAAGGAGGAGGAGGAGCTGTCGCCGCAACTTGTTCTTCCGTCATGGCAAATTGGTCGCATGTGACACAATACAACTACATCAGCACTGTGAGCTTCACTTGACAGTTGGCATTGCACCTTGCCCTCTCGGTTGCGCACAAATGGAGTCCCGCAGTCTGCCTTTGGACAGACTTGATTCATCAATGCCCATCCCTGCTCTCATTTGATGTGTCAAGCAGAGACTTCTCTTCGTACCTGTAGCATCTTTTCGCCCAATTTGTTGCTCGTTGCGTCGCGTCGCTTCCTTCGTGCTTCGTACGATGGATCAATCTCATTCGCGTCCGATTTCACTTCTACAAGCAAGCACACGCATCAAAAAGCAGTACATCCGTCAACTGCAGACCTTGTTGAACTGGCTGTGGGGTGTGAGGCAGCTCTGGTTGTGCGGGTGGTTCTGTTGAATACCACTTGTCACATTTCACGCACAAGACTCGAGTCTTGTCCTTCTTGGAGCTGACGAGAGGCGTACAGCAATGAGGCTCTGGGCAATTCACGGCCAGGAGAGTCCAACCTTGGAGCATCTTTTCGGCCAGTCGGCCGCTCGTGTCGTCGCTCTAATTCAGCGTGAGCAACGTCAACTGGAGCTCGGGCATCAAAGTGTACCATGATGTCAATCAACCGTTGAAAGGTAAATGAATCATCCGGATAACGTGCTAGAATTCCCGGATAATATTTATCCGGATAAATTTGGTGATATCCGGATACATGTTCAAAATGTACACTTGCTAATTTTGCTTGGGCTTTGACTTGGAAGTCATTGCTTGGATCACGCGCAAGATCAGCTCGCACACTTTGGCAAACACGACGCAAGACACGACTAGGAAGACGAAATTGACCCAGAATCGTGCTCGGTCTTCGCCGTCTAGCGCCTTGGTATTGCCAAAGAATCCCATGGCAATTGCAGGGTTCATTTCTGGGAGCAACACAAGCCAAATAAGAGCCATTGAGTGCAGTACAACGCGGATCAGCGCATGATCAAAGCCGTAGAAGAAAGCTGTGACCACAGTTGTCTGCTGAAGACGAGAGGACACAGTCTAGGTTGCACAATTAGCTCGAGGTACGAGTAGATGGAGAGTACCTCGTTCATGGCAAAGTAAAGTTTTTCGACAACGAGTTCCATATACTGGCGATCTTTTGGCGGCGATGTGTCAATCGCATGTTGAAATTGATCGATGATGTAAGACGCTCCAAAATACATACCCAAGTAGACAACCCACGCCGTAGTGAAACTCGCCTTGCGTTGGATCACTTTGATTGCAGTCGTCACCATGCAAACACTCGTGTTCGTATACTTGTCTAAGAGGAAGGCAAAGGCAAGCGCGATGGGCGCGCAAATGAAGCTGAAATATTTGCCTTTCGGGAACGGAAAGAAGCAAATCGTGACTGTTGCAGTGGCTCCAAACACGGCACCAAGCGCAAACCGGATCGTAGGCAGGACAAAGAGTTGTTTCAGCATACGTCTCATGCGTGACTGCGTTGGCTTGGCTTTCGTCGTTGCTGACGTCTCTTCAGCGGTAGGCGTTGCTCCAAACGTGCCTTCGTGCGATGGAGAGCGCAAGACGTCCATGGATCACGATGTGCTCAAGGAAGTTGTCGAATGATTCCAAAGATCCCTTTTTATGGAAAAGGACAAAAATCCGGCTAATATTACCATTATCCGGATATTCCAGATTTCTTACGACACATCACAGGTCAATGCATGTCCGGATAATTCCATAGATGGCCACTAGTCCAAAACATCAGTTAATGTGCAGATCATGAAGCACAATGCTGCGTGACTACTTCACACTTGATTTGTGAGGTGTATTGATGCATTCGTCTCATCATTTCTACACAAGGGCACTCGTATCTCTTGGAGGGTCTACATCACGATGTCCGGATACAACGCATCCGGTTAATAGTATCTTGTCCGGATAACCTGGACAGTTTGTGACCTTTCGGATCATTTTGGATCAATGCTGCGACCTTTCGTGCTCGCCACTGGTGTCCTCGCGGTGGCTTCAGCGCAAGCGACAAATGTAGACAAAGACTATGTATCCCAAGTGCTGAATGCCCGTGGCGGTGGCGCGCTCTTGTACGCCGGCAAGAACTTGAATGTGGACTCGCTCCTGCAAGATCATCCAGAATGCCAGTCGTGTACGTCGAATGCACCCTGTGGTCATCGCAACATTGTCGACGGAGCGAAATGCATTGCTCCATCTTCACGCGTCATGGATGGGACGAGCGCTGACTATTGCCTTGATGTCGACGTCTGCTGTGGTGGCACGTGCCGCAACAGCATGCGTCAAACCAAAAATTGCTCGTTCCTCGGCAATGCCATCAAAAATGCATTTGCCCAAGCTAACCTCAAGAGCGCGACCAGCATGCTTGCTTTCATTCAATCCGAGACTTCGTCAACTGCAGCACCGTCGTCCCAGCTGTCAAACTTGCTTCAATCGCTCATCTCAGACGACACGTTGTCGAAGCGATGCTCCAGCAATTGCAACGGATGGACGTGGCAGGGCCAAACTGCCCCAGTTGTATGTCCAAGTTCATGTGGCTGCACCAAGCAGGTTTGCAAAACTACCTTCGTCATGGCTGACCTTTGTGTGCTTAGGGATTGCCAACCTTTGTGAGTGGTCCGCTGTACCAATGTGAGCTCAAAGTGCCGAATGCCGACAGCTTTTTCTCGTCTGGCGATAAAAAGCTCACGCAGGATGCCAAGTTTGGAGATCTTCAAGGCAAAGTCGTCTGCCCGAAAGACTATGTTTGCAACAATTCCACAACGTGCATCACTTACGACACGTATGCTGCCCGCGCGGCCACCGTGGCAACTTCGCCAGCGGACACCAGTTCTGCTGCGGCTTCCAACTCATCACCATCTGCTTCGACTTCATCATCAAGCAGCTCAGTGGCTATTGGGGTCGGCTGTGGCGTTGGCGGCCTTGTCGCGATCGCTGGCCTCGTGTTCTGGCTAACTCGAACGAAGAAAGCCGAGGAAGCCCATGACGACTACCAAGAGCTCTCGTAAACAATGGTCGATAGAAACAGTTCAACTAAGAGTGAATTCAAGTGTATTTGCGTTACCATTTGACTTGATTTCCTTCGGGAACTCCAGCCAAGTATGAATTATATCGCAAAGCATGCCGTTCACGTTGAAGCAAACTCTGATGACGACGGCCGTGGTCGATCTAAACACCTTTGCGAAGCCCCACAAACATCTTGCGCTGAACAACGATGAGCGCGCAGTTCTTCCAAATTGACCTGCCGTGAGCTTCAAACGCTGTTTTCATAAGTCCGTCAACTTCACCGTGGCTGGAGCGTGCAACTGGCCAACTGTGCAAAAATGAGGGATCAATCCGCATTTCTCCAATGGACTCTCCACAACCACGAAGCGAATGGGCTTAAATAAACGTGACCACGAGCACAAGGCTACCAAGGGATCAAGGATGTGACAGCTCTCGGAACGGAAAGCTACCGTGCACACGTTGAAGTTGGGCTAGTCTGGCTAAGCAATTGGAACACAGCATCATTTTGCATTTTGAGCAATGAAGCAACAAGGTGACGTTCGTAATGAAGCCGAGCGACCGGTGTACTGACGACTCTCCACAAACGCCTCCTTATTGTCAATTGCAGTAACGAAGCACTTTTGCATCTTTGCAAACAAAATTTCACTTCACTGTCAATATTGTTTGCCTAACAATTTGACGTGAAACCAAGGAGACTCACATTTTCATGTCCACCACTTCGTTCTGTCGACAACTTCGTCAGCCCTGATCACTGGCAATCAACAATACATTTACCGCAGTGTGGACACGTCTGGTTCTTCGCCAGCTTCGATTCCCATACGGCCATGGGCGCTTCAGAAACAGCGGTCAAATATACGAAGCAGACTTCAACTGCACCACAAGGAACGAAGGAAGCAGTCTAACATGTGTAGCTCGCTAGCCAATCTTGTATAGATAGCTAAAGGAAAGAGCGAGATGCCTCGGCAGCAGCAAAGATCGTCATTCCATGGACTGAGGTACTCTCTTAATTTATACACAAATATACAATATAAAAGTTTTATCCGGACGTATGGCAAGTACGGATATGCCTCTCCCATTTCGACTCCGATAAGATGCCCGAGACAAGTGAGGTTGAGATGTCCGTCCTGGGGACGAAAGAGGACCGAACGAGCAATGACACGACTGTGGATGAAGAAGACGCATTGGTGAATACGACAAGGCAGACGTTGCATTTCAACGAAGACGACTTTGTTACACCGACCGATCCATGTCGATGTTTCTGTCTGTACTTTCGTTCGTGTTGTGGTGTCTTATGCTCGTTGTAGGTTGCTTTGGCTTTCGAAAGATTGGGTTCGATGTCCATGGGATCGATTTCTTGTACTGACTTCTGACGTAGACAAAACTACGTGCTTCACGAAAGCAATCCATTCATCATTGTGGGTCCGCATTGGATTGGTGTCTTGATCACACTGACGTTGATTGTCGTTTCGACATACTTTTTCATCGACCAGCAGTACGTCTTCATCAGTTTGTTACAGGAAATCCAAACTTCTGTAGATGTCGAGAACTTGAAGCCTGGTATACGCTCCTATCTCTAGCTCTGTGCTTTGCCACAATCTTCTTTCTCTTCAAAACAACATGCACAGATCCTGGTATTGTTCCACGCGGCTCGCTTCACACAGATCCTGCTCTTGTCTCGATGTCCAGTTACTGCGGTAGTCTCTAATCCTTCGCCGTGTCGGCTCATCTCTTTGAAAAGACATTTGTGACGTCCACCAAGCTCGACACACCGAACATTGCGACGATTGTGGCGTATGCATTGAAAAATACGGTAAGACGTCATTCCAGTTTGCAGTGTATCATGCTCATGATGTAGATCACCATTGTCCATGGATGGGCAAATGCATCGGGAAGAAAAACATGATGTGGTTTCAGCTATTCAACCTTGCGTGGATTCTATACTTGATTTTTGTGATCGTCGTGACCATGCAAAATGCGTCCAACCATGCTGACCTACTCTTCAAAGCAGGGTCCAACTTCGCCAACCGATTCCAAGGATCGACGTAGATAATTACAATCAACTCAGAGTGCCAACAAAAACCATGACTGTCGCTATGGCGCCTGTCACGACACCAAAAATCGCTGCTGCTACGGCCATTCCTCGCCGTAAGACTGATTCATTTGGACAAATACGGAGGTAGCACATGACTGGAAAGACATAGCACATCAGAGTCACACAGCTTGCTCCAGTGAGTGAAAACGTCACTTGGATGCCAGGCATGACTGTAGCCACGGCAACGATGAGCAACAGGAGAATCTACCAAGAGGTGTGAGGCTGCAATCGAAATGGCCATCGCGTACCATTGATTCCACAGCTTTGACGGGGCGTGAAAGCTGGTGTGTGGTGTCATGGCCAAACCAGAGTTGGAGGACAAACGCTTCGACGAGCATCATATATGGGTGAAAGAGGAGCGGAAAGGAAAACAAAATGGTCACAAGCACAGCGACGCGAGGGAATTCCATCACGCTGTCGTTTTCAAGGTTGAGCAAGATATTGCCTTGAGTGTTGCTACCGTACAATGCTAAGGCATTTGTTCCTACAAAGTCAACGTGAGTACGAAATAAAGGCAAGTTCTTGAGTACCAAAGACACTGTACATGCCAATGCAAAAGAGCGACATGATGTAAATGATCCACTGCATGAGGCTCAATGCTAGTAAGGACGTGCCAAAGATTTGACCACGGGCCGATGGCATGGCATGTTGCAAGTTGACAAAGAGAGGGATCACATTCAGATGACTCACAAACGCATAATTGAAAACCGACACACAGTGCGCGACCTTGAGCTCCACATGGGCAATTGAAGGCTGGGCAATGTTGTCGATCGAGGAAGAAGGACGGGATCGAAGAGTGACAGCAAGGACCAAATAGGTCGATGCGACAAAACCAACATAGCTGGAAAATCGCAGGGCTGTGAGTTTCTTGAGGAGGGTCAAAGGGTAGATGCAGACGAGAAAGACTGTGAGGACAATTGTTGCAGGATTGATAGATGTGTTAATCCCGAGTAGATGGACCAGGAAGGGACTAAGGTCGATCACAATTTCGAGGCAACCAACACAGGCTCCCAAGATAGCAAAAATAGTCGTCCCTGACACAATTTTCGACACAGTCGGGCCATAAGCAGCGAGAGCCAACCCGTTAAATCTACAAGGTGCACATCAGCAATGCAAGTCTTGAGGACACGCAAGTACGTCGTGATGTTGGTGGCCATGTAGACGCGGACTAGCAGCTCTGCCGTGTATCCCATTGCAAGCCCAACGACGACGAGGCATGTAACCACTACTCCAAACGGCGTCGACGCAAAAATGTACGGAATGCTGAGCATGCCAGCACCGACAACAGACATGAAGAGGGTCATGAACGTCATGAGCACGACAAACGGCAATGACTGCTTGACAGGTGGGTCGGTGACATGCTTGGGTGAGAGACTCGATCCATGGGATCGATGAATATGCAACGACGTGACAATCGGAACGCCACGCTCGCATTCACAGTCACATTCGCAGTTGCACATGGTCGTCAGCTGTTCCTTCTCTGCATGGATCGCTGGTTTCGCAATATTGATTTGGACGGAATGGTATTGCGTATTCACGGATGGACCGTCCACAAGACGCTGCTGTTCTCCATCGTCGGTTGCCATGGCGGCGGCAAATCGGGCTGTGGATCAAACGGTCACTTGTCACTGCGCAAAAATCATCCACCCTTTTCCGTATAATTTCGAATTAACGCATTACTATCCGGATAGATCCACTACAAGAAGTTGACAACATGCATAATCAACCCCACAAGGATGAGAAAGTCCAAGGCAAAAGATGACAATTGCATGTGTGTGACTCGAGACGGCGGAGGCAGCAGGGGAGGCTTCGTTGGCTTGACAAATACAAGGGAAAAGAGAACTTCACGGCATGTCTCGATTACAGTATCGGAAATGGCTGGATTTCGATAAAACTCGACGCACGACAGGGTAAATCTACGACTCTTTTTATGCCATCGATAAAAATGCAACGACTTGATCAAAAGGAAGCGGTGATATCGTGCAATAGAGCAAGTGATCTGTGAAGTATCTAGGAACACACTTGGCGCATTCGAAGGAATACTGGACGAGAAGACGTGCAAGAGGCCATGCGTTCGGTCTGATGTATGTGCTGCACGTTGCGTCAGTCTTGGAGGCGCCAGCAGCGGCGGCAATGACGTTGATGCTCACCCACTACCTTGAGCTTACATGCAGGATGCATCGGAAGTTTTTGCGCTATCCTTCAAAGGACGGCGGAGAGCAGGAAATTCAAAGCTCCATGAAGGAGGGGAGTCTAGGTCTCGTCGGAAATGGCAGTTTTTCGTTTTTAATATGGGCATACAAAAATCGAGTTATATTGGAAATTTGTTGCTCGGTTGTTGACAGTGACGACAACTCGGTCGAGCAGCCGAAATGGGATGCGGTTTCTCCCATTTTTGCGGCGCGCAAGGCCTGCATGACGAAGGTGTGTGCTCTCCGTCTACACGGTGAAACTGACCGTGTGTAGATTTGGATCTCGCCAAGTCGCCGCCACCGAGGAAACGCACGTTTTTCCGAAGCAACAGCTTTAAATCGGGTGTCTTGATTAAATCCACAACGCTCGAAGTCAAGCTGCATCGTCAAGAAGTCGACGAAGATGACTTTGAAGAGATTACTGACGTCTCTATTGAAGAGGAAGAGTATATCGGGGACGAGCCATTTGTCTACGTCGGTGGTGGTATTCCCGGCGTTGCAGTCGACGAATTCACAATCGAGCAAGCCAAATACACAGGACATTCCCGTGGTGGGCGGCGCGTACGTCCATCTATGTAATATTTGCTGTCTCACTATGGATATAGGCGTTTTCCCAACACCTTGCCTGGGGATCTCGCACTCGAGCTGGCAACGATTCCATGGGCCGACGAAAAGAGAACCAAGATTCCTTTATCGTTCGCGATCGTTTTGCAGGGGTACGCAGTATTTCTATCATTCCTCGACATCTCACTCTCTCCCTCGTAGATCGATGCATTAACATTTGTCTGTGTCATGGACGGTCATGGTGCGCAAGGCGCTTTTGTCAGCCATTACGTCCGTGATCGATATCCGCATCACGTTGCTGATGCGCTCTTACGGCACATGACGTTGATGGACAGCTCTACAACCTTGGATCCATCCGCAATTACTCTCGAAACGATCGAAGATGTGTTTCTCGATGCATCCTGCCGCATGACAATTGCATTGGAAGAAGAAAGTCAATTGGATATCAGTGTCAGCGGCACCACGGCTATTGCACTGCTCTTTATCAACCCAACCGATTCTTTGCCGCATATTGTGCCGCGCGTATTTATTGCAAATGTAGGCGACAGTCGTGCTGTCGCTGGCGTGTTGTCTCCAGAGAACGACACGTACATTCCTCATATCCTGTCAAGCGATCACAAGCCAAGTACGGCATCCTCTTTTCACGCCTCGTTGACCCTGTGTTGTAGATGTTCCATCAGAAGAAGCTCGAATCGTGGCAACGAATGGCCGCGTGTTTGAGTATGGCGTGCCGCGAGTATGGTTGCAAGACATTGATATGCCAGGGCTAGCCATGTCTAGATCGTTTGGCGATTCCATCGCAACGTCAGTTGGCGTGATTTCAGATCCATGCGTGACGGAACTCGATCTAACGCCAGGAACATTTGTTGTCGTTGCCTCCGATGGTCTTTGGGAGTTCATGCCGTCTGAACAAGTCATCGATATGTGTGCAAAATGCATTAGCGAGAATCAAGATCCACAAACGACATGTGATATGCTCGTGGCGGAAGCGTTAGAACGATGGCTGGACGAAGAAGATGTCGTGGACGACATCACCGTCTTGTACTTGACTACATGTGTGCCATCACCAGAATAATATCAAAAAAATTCTTTACGATTCGTGATCACTACCGCCGCCATTGCTACTGCCACTGGTCCCGTCAGACCTTGGCTGCTGTGGGAAGTCCTCTGTATGAAAGGAAGAGGAAGTCAGTGGCATGGGGTCAATGGTTGATTCGTCATTATGCTCGAGCTCCTCAGTTGTTGCTAAAGCATCATGAGATGGCTTGAAAGTTGTCGGCTCTACCTTGACTGATAGTGTCTTCTGGTCTTGTGTTGTTAACGAGGGTGTTAGGCATGTCGAAATGATCAAACCATCTACTTGATCTCGACTACACCGACCATAGTCAGTTGAACATTGTAAGGATTGGTTTACCTTGGGTTCATAGAGGTAGAACCACTGCTCCGTCGGATCCCAGAGCAAGACTTCGTTTGTATCGCTGTAGACTACGCCGTCATTAAGTAACACGATGCATGAAAGACGTGGGCAGTACTCATGGATGACGGAGGCTCCCATTGTGTTTTCGTCGTGTCGTATTGAAAATAATACACTTGATCGTCGTCATAGGCAATGCCCCAGTATTCAATTGCAGCTGGGGATGACGTGGCGTCACTACTTGCGTCCCAGAACTGCTCGCCTTCAAACTCGAACGGTTCGTCGTCTCTTTTTGCTGCGCCTGCTGCGGACGAGGAGGTATATTCCGTGCACTTGATCTCATCTTCCTTGGTCGGTCCTTGGGCCATCATGACCGCACCACACGAAACGGCTTCACGCGAAACGACACAGTTTCCTCCACATGGTGCAGACCACTTTCCTTGAACATTGCGCTGTGGTGCTGTTGTCTTTGTCGTCGTCGCGTCTCTTCATACGTCAGCCCAGGAAGAAACTTGATGAGATTGATGAGGTTGTCGACCTGATGTCTGGATCTGATCGGTCGAGTAAAAAAGATCCCACATTTTTCCTCTTCATCGAAATGTCCAACACAGAATTTTTAGCCAACCAAAGTTCACTAAATTCCCAATGCGCCTGTTGATTGGTCACTTAAAGAGATTCCAGCCAATTAAAATGTCCATATCGTCATCGCTTTCTATGTATTTGGTAGCAAGGCATTATCCAATGAAAACGCTTTAAATCCCTTTTTTGGATGATTTGTAAATTTGATTGGCGGAATTGATTTAATATTAACCAATGAAAGAGTCTTTGTCATTGAAATTTAGGTCCCATGTGACGTTTTGTGTGGTCAGCGTCCATGGCTCGACTTGTTCTCGGGTAGCTGTGCTTGAACCCGGTTCAACTTGCTTGCGTTTGAGTAGAAAGGACCACGGCTGTGATAAGCGAGACGGTTTGTCCGGGTGGCGTATTGATTCTTATGGTCGTGCCACTGTGAAGTACAACTGAGAATTCTTCCAGTTACACACGCGAAACGCCAACCTGTTCAAACGATCGCGCATTTCCATCTCGGCTCGTGCAGGGTCTCTATCACGCACCCACGCCCAACACAAAAGAGCGACACCCAATCTGACGGCTTTGTACGTCGACGTCGACTCCGCGGCGCCCGACAAGACAGACGAGAGAAAGGCAAGATGTGTGCGCGTCGATTATCCATATGGAGAATAAAACGTGATTGGACAGCTTTTAAACTTGACGATCTTCAAAGGGTGTCTGTGATTCGTTCGGGAAGTTTCTAACGGGGAGAAGAGCGAGAACAATCTGAAAAGAATAAAAATGTACGGAAAATATATGGAGGGGTCGGTTTCAAGGTAAAAAAATATGCACTCGTCAAATAGAACTGAGTGCGAGCATTGAGATTTCTTTCTCCAAGACGAGACCGTCGCGTGCGCGAGAAACGACGGAAAGATGGGACAGCGCGCTTCGACAGAAGAAAGCAGAATGCAAGATCGCGCTTCGGCGTGTATGGGATCGTATGTGGATCTCGGCAAACATGTAGATCAAGCGAATGAATGGTACCTTGGATGCTGGATATCTTGGATCTCATACCGTCGATGTAGGGCCAAGTTGTGTCCGACGCCCAAGACATGTCAACTCCGCTTCCGAATTGTATTGAACGAACGGATTGCACCCGAGTTAATACCGTTCATGTGGAAACTCGAAGGCAATGTACGTATCGCCGTCGCTGTTCGGCACAGACGTGACATTCTCCATGCAGGTGATGATTGAAGTACGAAAGTTTCGACGACGACATGCCATGGCAGACGAATCGGACACTTATATAGCGGTACGCAATAGCATCTCTTGATCGATTCTTATGCCTGACCCCTGAGTAGAACAGCACTATTGGCGCCGCCAAGTGCCTGACCCTCTCTCAATTTTACTATATTTATTGCTTTCTATCAGACATCAACGACTGCGCGATGCATTCCGTTGCGTTGAATCCACTCTTCAGCAGGTATATGACCCCGAACTTCCCATAGTCTTGACATTCCTGGTCTATTTAGTGAGAAGGATAAGGACTTTGATGACCGAGAATGCCAAATATGTATGGACAAGGAAAAGGAAGTTGTGTTGTCATGTACGCACAGTTTTTGCTTGAAATGTTTCCAGACATGGTATGACAACAACATGATGCAGAAGCTCACTCCTTTCATAGGAGTGCACAGAATCAAACATGCCCGATCTGTCGCAGTCGCTTGCAATGTGCGGAAGGAGAAGAGCTGTGGCATTTGTCATCGTCTCGAGGCATCAGCAACATTACGTCGTATGCGCAAGACTTGGTCTCTCGTATTTATGAGTTCCTCGACAAGCAAGCCGTAAGCAGGTTTACCGAGCAGTATGTGCACGAATCCCATGTCAAGTACACGGTTTGGCGCATGGAAACGATTCAACATCAACTCCTCGAACAACAACCACAAGATGGACCCCTTGCCGTTGATGCCAATGATGAACTCCATCCAGATTACATCTTTGCCCTCGCGCTCGCTGGTGGTGAAGACCAAGAACTTGCGCTTGAAGAATGTCGGATGCACTTCCCCACGCTCACGTTTGACTCGTCTGGATTGTAAAAATTAACGTTAACGGTGTTGTTTCGTGTCAAAAACTTCGTAAACACGGGCGACTAGATCAATTACATGCGCGGCATGGTCTTGTTGGTCCCAGGAAGTTAGCTGCCACACTTCGTCGTCTAGAGCGCATGGGATATCGCGTCGACAGATTGGACAGGTGGTGTTTTGCGCATTCCTTGGCAAGAATTCAGTCTTTACTTTTTTGAAGTCCATACCATGTGTGAAAGCAAGACTGGCAAAAGCTATGTGCACATGGCAAGACAACTTGCTTGACCTGATCCATGCAGATTTGGCACTCCGCGTCATCTTCATGTGTGTCAGCTCTAGGGAAGATGAGTTCACAGCTCAGGAGGAAAGTGATACATGATAGACTGAGTTGCTGCGACCGAGCAATCGTTAATGTCGGAGAGAAAGCAGTAGATGCGGTAGAACTGATCCACGCTCAATGGCCTGGGTTCCGCGACGGTGCTCTGAACGAGAGAAATGAGAACCTGAATGAATGCTGAGGACAACCAACCTCGTCATATCGGCGCAGCGTTTTCGCTTCAATCTTGACCTGGAGTAAAGTTAGACTGACGAAAGCACTATATAGGACATACAACGTCATGCAACTCCCATATGAATGGAAGGCACTCTTGACTCCATTCGTCTTCGTTCAAGAGAATGCGGAATCGCAATTGCAGCGTCTTGGGAATGGGACAAAGACGTGCCCTGCAAATAATATAGCAACGAGTGACCAGCCTCATAAACCATACCATTCATTCGCTTGACATACGTGCTTTTCTAGGTCCAAGTACGATCCCGCGACTGTGCGAATGCGTCGTTCCATGCCGCATGCATCGCTTGAGATCTGTTGTCCCATGCGGCAAATGCACTTTCTCCTTTTGACGTTTCAAATTGGGTTGGTAGGTTTTTTATCAAATTGAGAAATATCAGGAGTTCAATAAGAATATCACATATTACAGGTTATATAGTGTGACAAAGTGTCTTCATTATGAGTTGGACGACTGTGAGTGTGCAAAGAAAGCGAGATACCAAGTGATGTTGGTGAATATCAGTGTCAAAATACACTGCAGTGACTACCCCTTTCCATCACATAAAGCTTCCGCCTTGTTCGATCTGATTGCTCAAGTTGGCAATGAGTCCTTGAAAAACGAGATGTGTGCAGCTCAATACATCACACTGAAGTCTCATATGGGATGCTGAGACTGCGAAAGAAGCATAAATTGTTTAGCAAGACTATATTCTGTTTGAACGGGGCTGCCGATGGGCTGTCACAGTGTCATCCTACTATTATGCCGTTCATGCAAGCAGGACCATAAGCTACGTTTAAAGCGACTCAGTATACTTGAGCTTTTCATTTTAGTATGCAAGTTGATCTTCTCTCGACCTCGTACAAGAGGTGGCGCGATATCTTGCAGCGAACTTGCAACAAACGAGTCCCTTGGGCTTGATGTGATCATGTATCAAAGTTTGGAGGTTTTGAGACTTCAATAACAAAATAGCCAATCAAATAGCTCCGCATGTTTAACCTATCAGAATTTATTTGACCTTTGACGTTATTTAAAAAAGACGTAGTTGAAACGTTCTGGATTTGGATCAGTTTCGAACTTGCGCGCCAAAATGTACATTCTCGACGACGAAGAAGCTGACGAAGTCAAGCCAAAGAAGAAGACCAAGAAACTAACCCCTGAAGAGGAAAAGCTTGAGAAAGCGAAGGCTGATGCAGATGAGAAGAACATGTATTGGGCTCCCATCCTGCTTCTGTTTCCCCTTGGTCCAGTCTGCGTCGCATTGACGACCGTTGTCTTCGGTGGAGTGATCATCAATGCTTCCCCCGACTCGTGTAATGCACACCTCAAGAGTACGCCCCACTCAGTGATCTCGATCTCACCATAGAATTTGTAGCGTTTATGCAGGGAGCCGTGGGGCTGAGTTACATCCTCATCTTATTTTATGCATACTGCTGGATTGGCCCGCGACCGATCAAAAAGCTCAAGACGCTGAGGATATTCTACGCCATCTATGGTATTATCTGCATCTTGTGGTATATTGTGCAGCCGACGTTATTTCACGATTGTTCACAGGTGGGGTGTTTATGGATCTTTACAAGCTGCGACTGCGACATCGAGTGGACTCAACTCATGTCTGCAAACGGCTCCGGCTCTGTTTGTCTTTTCTCAATACCAAGTGACGATGTTTTGGCTCTTGTTCGTCTTCTTTCTTTGTTTTGCCATCAAGGAAATGCGCATGCATTGGTTAGCATCCGACCACGTCAAACTAGAGAAGCAAAAGGCAGCTGACGAAGTCAAGCGCAAGAAAATCGAGGAAGAGGAAAAGGCACAAGCGGCAGCGGCTGAAGCTGCACGAATTGAGAATGAAAAGCGAGCCGCAGAGGAGAAAGCTAATGCTGAGCGAGATCGCCTCTATCAAAACAATGACGAAGACACTGAAGAGAACCCTGCGATTGATCCTGCCTCCGATGGTCACTTCGACGCCAAGGAAGGGGTCGAAGATGCTGACGGCGACGAAGACGATGAGGAAGAAGAGGAAGATGAAGACGCAGTAGGAGAGGGAGAGGATGAAACACCCCAAGATGGTTAAGTATGATTTATTGAGAAAGCTCTTCTCTAGATTGTGAACGATTCCTCATCATCGTCATCGTCAGGTGCATGATCGGGTACCACGCGGAGAGGTGGAATGTCTGAATTGAGTCCAATGATACTGCTGGCGTCCTGACGAAGCACTGTGCCACCGAACTTGCCATGGATGGCCCACGTATTTACTTGGACGTACATATCCCGAAACTGTGGCAGCATTGCAAGCTCCTGGTAGACAATGGTGTCGTTGGCCCATCGCCCACCCGTTTCTTTGATGAGCTTTTTGTCAGGCGAGAAGAGAGAAATGTTGCTTCCCGTGCGTCCCATGACAGGCTTGGCAACGTATCCACGCGTATACTTTGCGACATCAGCTTCATCGAATGAAGACTTCAGTAAATAAGGATTGCTGGGAAACAATTGCGACAGAATGGGCAAAATGGCTTTTGAACCAGCGAGAAGCGTCCACAGAGGCTCAAACACACGTATCGATTCGTGCAACAAGATGTCCATGAGCTGAAGTGGTGGTGGCGAAGAATTCGACGCCTTGCTGGCTTCCCGAGCTTCCACTTGGTTCATCACCGTTCGCCAACACCAAGTCTTCCAAACATTAGCAATTCGCGTTCCCGATGCGTCTTGAAGATATGAGCGATCGGCACTCCATGAAATGCTATCAATGCCAACGACAAAGACGCATGGAATACCAGCGGCTTCAGCTGCGGCTTGCATATACGTCGCGTGATACCGCTCTTCGATGTCGCGGTCGCACATGATATGAAGAGGTCCGTCAACTTTCAGCAGTTTCCAAGTTTGGACTAGTTGAGCAAACAGCGTAGCACTTGAGCTCCGACCAACCGATGCGATCCCAGCGGCGGTGCTCCAAGCGTCTTGGATGTAGCCACATTCGAGCAAACATGATGCAGAGTCTGCGTTGTACTCATAAACTTTGATACCATCATCGGTCAAGGCAAAGTCGAAGCGGGCAGAGACAATGTCGTGCTTGCTGCGGGCCCAAGATCGTCGAATTAATGGCCAAAGCACTGTCGGGATGTGAAAATAGCCGCCGACTTCAGCTTCATGTTCAAGAACATATTGAGTTGCTTGGAAGAACATGTCGTGCAGTTGACCAGTTGCATGCTCCAGCGCCGAATGGCATGATTCTGTGACGGTGTAATAGACGGACGATGTACACAGCGCGCCAAGTTCACGGTAGATCGGCACGTACGGGAGTGCGTCGTCCAGCCAATTCACATTCTCGGGGATGCTCTGCAACTCGTGAACGTTCATATCGGACTTGGCTGCATTTGGAGGAACGACAGGTTCGACGTCCGAGAGAGCAAGAGATTTGAGTGGGGTCGCAAGGGTGTCGAGGTCGATCACGCGTTTGCTTGGCGCAGTTGTTTTCATTGAAGGTTGCTTGGTAATGCCAAGGACCGATGGCTTTGTCATCATGCTTCGTAATTGAATTGTGCGATCTTAGGCAGGGGCTCCATCTTGGATTCTATTTTGAGTTGAGACCACCTTAACGTTCGAATCAAGCAGCCAACTCCATTGTTGGCTGTTGAACGGTTCTTCGTTCCGTTCTCTGGCTCAGAACATGCACATCCGTCGTCTCATCTGTGAGTTCTAAACGTCAATTGTTTCTTCCATATCGCGAGGCATCCACGTGACCAGCGAGATCCCTGGAAGGCGCGGTGTTGTCACACTTTTGAAATATATTTAAAAATACTTTGAAAATATTTTAAAATATGTTTTAAAATAAATCTTCATTTCCGCAACAAGGATTCCCAACGACAAAGCAGGTCCTTCATCAATTATTAGCATGTTGTGAGCGTGGATATCCAGCCGTGAGCGATGTACTAAGCAAGTAACTCATCAACAATTATCCTCAGATGATACCAGCCTTGCTGTCTTCAGCTTGGCATGATTTTCATTGTTCCTCCTTCAAAAACTCCACAATACACTATGATGGGTATCAATGCAGATGAAGGTGCAGGCACTTGCTTGTGCGGCAAAGGTTTTGTTGATCACCAGGGACGGGGGCAAACGAAGCTCAACATGGCACTGGGCATGCAGTCTGGAACGATTTTTGCTGCGCCAGAATATATATGAGTTCTCAACCGAACCCATATCTAGTCATTCTGCAGACTGCACTCATGAAAGCTGCAATGCTTAACTCTCACGCTCATGATGCAATAGTCTACTGAGCCAAGAGCTGGCCAAGGCCACAGCGACGGAGTGGCCAGATCATCGGCAAGGCATGGCATTGAAACTCACTGGAATACATAACCTGTATAAATGTATATCTGATGACATATTGAGTGTTAAGGTTGAGGACGGAAATTGATTTTGGGTCCGTCTGGCGGCACTACTTTACTGTAGCCCCGGCGTCTAATTTAGAATGATTTTTAAAAACATTCATCCGGATAATTATCCGGATCAATCCTAGGCAACACAATCCGGTTAATATTTTCCATTTATCCGGATGATGGCAGCAATATAGCTATACGGATAATATCCGGAATGTGCCAAAAACGAAGTATGGTGCACATCAGCTGAAGACTGCAAAATTTATAGCCTAACGGCTATCGCTATAAGTCCTCTGAAAGTATACATTCAGGTATGTAAGACCACAAAATTGTTAGCGCTGGACAAGACGAAGAGAAGTTATCGCTTGGTTCTTCAATCCGATGAAAACTAAAAAAGTTATAGATATTTAACGTCAGTGCTTTGAACTATGAAGATGTATGGAGTCCGCCATTAAATTGGCCGTTGGTTCTATCTTGATGTTTGTATGCTAACGATATCCGGACATTGTATCCGGAATTTTTCTTGAGTTTAACCAATTGAGACCTAAATAACGTTTAATAATTAATAGGTTAAACGCAAAAATCAGTAAGTCTAACTTATAACAGTCTACGCTATATGATAAAACCATGTGAGATAAAATTGGCCAGAATGCAGTCTGCAGCTGATATGCACCATATGCCCCCGGATTAGAGCAAACCAACCAGAGCCATCCATTTTTACAATATGAAAATTTGTAGACCACTTTACTGTGGCCCCAGCATTACAAGCAAAATATTCTCTAAGTCATTTTATTTTCGCACTAGCAATGGATAATCCCTACGACTTATCCGACGTCAGCGACTACACCTTCAAGGCCGTCATGGCAGTGACAAGATCCGAGCATGCTGCGATCACATGGTGTTTGGAGGTATTGATCCACTCTCATCTGATACGACTAATTCGTCATGCTTTAGGTTGGTTTATTTCGTAATAAATGTTTTATTCCTCTTGTCTTGGCGACATGAAGCTCATCAAGGACCTCCAACGTTGGCGCTGTTGCCAAAGACGACCATACGGAAGAACTCGCCTTTCTGTGGCTCGCGTCTGCCCACATCGACACTCATCCTAGTACTTAACTAGTGGGCTACCAGGAAGACCTCGTTACAGGTCGTCGACGACTTGGAAATATCCTCGAGGGCAAGATGCGTGTGGTTCAAGTACTGCCGCGAAACTTGCACAAAAGAAATGCGATCATGCACTATTAAGGTACCTCTTAAATATAATATATGTCCCAATTTTAATCTTCACAATGTATTAGATTGGAGGGGTTGGATACCTGCATGTCATCCTGAAGAATGACGACTTAATATCCGGATAATTATCCGGGTGAATGTTTTTAAAAATCATTCTAAATTAGACGCCGGGGCTACAGTAAATATTTTCGGTTGCCAGACGGGCTACAGTAAAGTAGTGCCCGTCTGGCAACCGAAAATATTCCAATAAATATTAACTTGTTTATCTCCAAGGGTTTTGCACCAAATTCAATATTTTTGGTTGGGATATACTCAGTGGACGGTCCCAAAATGCCATTTTACGAAAAAGAGGTTTACCTCCATTTTGAATGTGCCATAAATCGTTGATCCCAATTTTGCTGGAAATGGCATATTGATTTTGTATTGTGTTTGGAATTTGCACGACGGATTTCGTGCAGGTTCATATTGGTCAAAAGTGTCAACAATTTTATCCTATCATACTGGAATGTTGACTCCGACACATCAGAAATCTTCTCCGAGGACTAACTTTAGGCCTTTCCTTGATGAAAACGGTTGCCTCATGTGTTTCATTTCCTTTTAATGATTAAATGATGTCTAGCTGTGTACATTCTTAGGTCTAATCACTCATGTTATTGTGGATACAATAAACACAGTCATACAATCATGTGCTGGTTCTGTTCAAATTCATAAAGTTGGAGCGATTTTCGCCCTTTCTTACTGTGCCATCAAGTAGAGTCGTCAGAGGGTCTCGTCGACTACTCGAGTTTGCTAAAAATACATGACAGAATTGCTGGTACATCATGCAATTCTGTCATGCATTTTTCCATGCAACATTTCACAGAAACACGTCACCTGGACGCTTTGTTGTCTAAAGTAAGAAATACGAGTCATTCGGCATGGTTTGTTGCCATGTTTAGCTCGAACGCACAGAAATGCATTCGGAGACAAAACATGGCCTTATTGTTGCCATCAAACAGAAATACTGGGCTTTTTCCTTCGGGCCAATTCATTCTAAAATGACCTATTTAGTCCAATTAAAACCTTCCATTTATTGCACGACATGCGTCGTGCAAATTCGATTTTTCCAAACATAAATCTCGATATATGGATTAAAGTATACAAAACATTCAACATTTGTCTCACAAATCGAAAATGCGTGACACCTGTCGTGCAACTACCCAAAAAACCTAATATACTGTCGTGCAAAAGCTGTATTATGAGATTTTGCCAGACGGGCTCTTATACAATCTATCCAACCATAAAGAATATTCATTTTGCAAGGTAATTCCGGAATGACTTGTTTATCCGGTAGGAGTTGCTGTATATTGGGACTCAGTCGGAGGATATCGAAAAGAAATATGATGACGAGCGTCAATGGAGAGACCATCAGCGTCGGCGGAAACATCTTTCGGTATGGATTGTTTATGGATGATGAATGCATCATATTATTCTTGAAAATAGGCTGGTTGAAACAATTGGCCGTGGATCGTATGGAACAGTGCACAAGGCGATCAACTTGAGTTCAGGTGCAGCCGTTGCTGTGAAAGTCATCAGCAAAGACCGACTGATCCGCAATCCGCAAGAACGAGCGTCCATAGAAAAAGAAATCGAGACGATGCGTGTCGCTGTGGAACAGTATGAAAACGGCCATCCCAATATTGTCCGTCTACTTGCCACGAAGGAATCAAAAGCGTCAATTTTCATCGTGCTGGAGTATTGTGCTGGCGGAGACATTTCATTTTACATCAAGCAGTCAGCGCGTGGGCTTAGTATGGCGCAGACCCGCAACTATATGTCTCAATTGGCATCTGGCCTACAATTTCTCCGTCAACAGCATGTGATTCATCGCGATTTGAAGCCGGCGAATCTTCTCCTCAGCAGCAAGAACCTCGCATCGCAAAAAGTTAAGATTGCCGACTTTGGCTTCGCGCGAAATTTAGCCAACGAGTGCATGGCAGAAAGCGTGGTGGGATCGCCGCTCTACATGGCTCCTGAACTATTGGACTACAAATCGTATGATGCCAAGGCTGATTTATGGAGTGTCGGGATAATCTTGTACGAAATGGTGACAAAGAGCCATCCATTCCTCGTTGTGGTACGCATCGACACACGTGGCAATTCACAATTATCTATGTGCTCCCTAGGACAATGTCCACGCAACCAACCACTTGGCATTGCGACGAAACATTGCTCGGTACTACGAGAAGCATGGTCACTTTGTGATTCCGAACGATGTTTCGGTGAGCGAGGATTGTGCGATGCTTCTGGAAGGCCTCTTGCGCCGAGATCCACAAGATAGAATTTCCTTTGAAGAGTTTTTCACGGCGCCATTTCTCCTACCACCGCCACCGACAGAGGACATGGGGTACTATCGTTGTTGCAACATCATTTGATGTAAATTGCTTCTAGAGCACTTCCTTGGTCAAATGCGCCGCCAATGGAGTCTTCTGGTTCACCGAAACAGCCTCTTGTACCGCAGGATACATGGGTCGGCTCGGATGCAAGTGATGAATACGTCTTGGTGGAGAGAGAATACGAAGATATTGGTCGCGAAGTTCTGCAGGATACAACCATCGGTGATGATCTCGCAGCGCTTCCAGACCACGAAGAAAGAGATCAAATTGTACCTCCATCGCCACCGCCCGTGCCTCAGCAACAGCAGCAACTGGTTGCGAACCAATGGCAAGATGAAGAGAACCGCTTGGAAGAAATGTTGGGCATTTGCTACAAGAGGTACAAGACATTGAAATGATTGCCTGAGACCATTACATCATAGTTTCCCCTTGGGTGGCGTTGCGCTCTTTGTCCCAACGCCTCTGGGTGACTACATTGCTTTCCACGAAGGTGCACCGCATTATTACTTGTCAGTGGAATCCATCCAAGCTGCAAAGCGGCGCGACGATCGAAAACCTGCATACGTATTGGGGCATCTTGTATTTATTGAAGATTTTGAAGCTACCGAGGTAAAATTCGAGCTTCTCCATCGTACAAATCTGTGTAGGATATCAACCCATACCAATTGCGACAAGGTACAATTTACCACGTCTGTACAGTGACAGCATTATCCACGTCGTCTACAACCCCGCCATCGTCGCCGTCGCCTTGCGTTGAGCCACCATTTACAATGAGCATGGTGATTGCTCAAAAAGCAAATGCTGTCGTGAGTCCTCCGATTGAAAACGCAGATCGATACCACCAACGAATAAGTTTTCGTGCGTATGTTTGCTTTGGCTTGGGAATATTGTGATTGACTGCAACTTGTAGATTTCAAATCAATCATTTGGCACTTTTCTTTCCCAAAAATGGCAAAGTTCCATACGTGGCATTTAATGAAGGCGCGCCGAATTATTACCTGGCAGAAGAATCGATTGCTGTCGCGAAAGGCAACGATACGACGTCAGTCCTCTCTATCGTGACTACGTTCAAGCAATCTTGCGTAGGTATCCCGCATACATTTGCGGCGAAATCATCTTCATCGACTCGTTTCAAGCGACTGAGGTATGGAAAGAAAAAAGGAGCAAGGGATAATGAACGACGTAGGATTTCAATCCATATCGACTGGCGTATGGAACACGGTTCTACGTGGTCACAGTCGCTAGTAAGAGTTGATTTTGCGCAGTTAATGCAACTGGTACACACTGATTCTCGGTGTCGTGTCGGCGACAAAAATATTGTCGCCTGCCACGGCTATAGCGTTGGATTTACCAGCCGTGTGGTGGACGACGAACGATGGATCGGCTTGTGGCGATTCATATTGCCACAGACATATCTACGAGAGATTGATCGAACGTCTGAGCAGCAATCTTACCTTGGAGTCGTTTCCAGTAGAGATCAAATAGTCTGTCGACCGATGCGTGAAGATGTGGACTGCGTTCACAAGCGCATTATGCCCCCGAAGTTTTCGAACCAGAGACCGCGACCCAAAGTCGATCAATGCCACGGAGCCGTCGCCTAACGCGGCAGCAAATGTCTTTCCATTTGGAGAAAATGCGAGGCCGTAGACAAAAGGAGGATTCCACATCTGTGTGTCATCGCCCAAGCCACTCTCAAGCGTCTGCATGTTCATCTTGTATCGCATTCGACCGCCACTGCCATCGCTCTTGACCTCCCAAAAGATGACTTGGCAGTCGAGTCCACCAGATACGAGGTCATAGCCTGCACTGCGTGGTCGAAAGACAGCAGATGAACAAATATTCGTGTGTTGGCCGCGCAAAGTGTGCATGGATTGGGACTTGAGGTTCAAAATGCTAATGTCGCCTTCGTCGTCGGGCACAGCAAGCCATGGTTTTTTCGTCGACATTGGATGGAGGTGAAGGTGGTTGATTTCGTCGGCCACGGGGTCAAAAATCGTCGTCGCTTCAGTGACAATCAACGACGACGCATTGCGTAGATCAAAGAGGTAAACTTGATTGCGCGATGCCACGTACACTTGCGATGCCGTCGCAAACGTGACCGACTGGACAGGATCGCCGGCAAATGCTTGTGCAATACATTGCGAGACTCGTCGAGTCCTGAGGTCCCAAATACGGCACGTGCTGTCGTCGCTACCAGAGGCCATCATATGCACCGCGTCTTGACATACATGCAGACAATTGACAGCACCCTTGTGTCCACGCAACTCTCTAGCGTGCTCCATGATAAAATGCCATGTAACCCCTAAACCCCGCTCAATCAAACCCCAGAACCTGGACAATTGACATGGCATGATCACTTTCTACAAGGTATCGAGCACCGCGACCAGGCGCTTTCAATGATAAAAAGGAAGTGCCCTCAAGCTGGAAGCATTAACCAAGCCTCCTTCTCTTGTTTGGTTTCTTCTCGTGGACTCCGTACGTTGTGGAAGTCACGAAAATGTCCTCGACACTGGAGAACGGATGGACTGCTCGCTGGCTGATTGCATCAAGCAAAGACACTTAAACTCTGCATTCCCATCGACGAATATTCCTCATGTGGCAAACACGGCATGTGCTCCTCCCGTTCCTATTTCCACCAGTGTGCAACGAATCATCAGCAGTCCTTTGTGTGGTTGATCGCCTCAAGGAAATACGAAGTCCAGAGCAGAATTTGTGGCCTTCTTGCCGCGGAAATCCTCTTTATGCTGCATTATGTTGATGCGCTTTCAAACCTTACGCTCTTGAATGTCTCGAGAGTATCGATTAAAGTGGTTGTTGACAGCGTTGAGCCCAACCAATCCAGCAATGTGCCTCATGTATGTATAACTGGCCCAATTTTGAAGAATTCTTGGAAAACGTGAGATGGCCGATGAGTCTCCTGCCGCCGCGTCCGATGCTCTTTATGTGAGCAGCTTGTCCCTCTGGGTTGGCTTAATGATTGTGGCTGCTGGCGTCGTGGCTCCACACGTGTACATGTTTATCCAAAACAAGAGAGCATTCAAGAGATTCGTCGAGATGAATGAAAGTGTGGTGCAGGTTATGCTTTGACGCACTGAGACGTCGTGAGTGAAAACTTTTCACGCGGATGCGTTCGAGGTTTTGCTGCTGCAATTCGGCTTTGACATTCTGATAGTGCTGAAGACGACGTTCAAAATGAAGTTGGCGTTGTTTCGTTTGCTCCTCGCGGTCAGATGTACCCAGATCTACGTACTATACTGCATTCGATGTCTGGATCCAATGCATTGGCGCATTTCACGTGACAATCGGACGAGCCATGAGAAGTGCATTTTCCAGGGCCCTCGCCAAGGCTTTCGATCGCGCTGGACAAGTCACGGAAATGACTGGAACTCAATTTGTAACCTGCAGTATGCAAGGTCTTTATCCTCTTTGGTTGCAAGACGTCACAACGAGAGGCTGTCACTGTCTTGATCATCTGGAATCGAAGTAATCCTGTCCGGCAAGGCGATCGAAGTATCGTCAGTGGTTACACAAGACAAGAATGCGGCAGATTTCATCTCTAATACAAACAGTTCGACGATGACTTCGCCACGGACAAACATGCGGGAAACATACTTAAGAGCCCCCCCATCCTATTTCACTGAAGTAGTAAATAAGAGGTCGTCAATATGGCTGTGTAGGTTGACAGGTTGACAAGATTTCATCACAGTTGGTCCAAGATCGTGAGAGAGACATTCGTGGGCACACACAACCACCTGTCAAACGGCTTGAAGTCCACGCTTATAATGGAATCTCCCGCCCTTCCCGCCATTTGCAAGTCGGAGGTCGCTATGCGTGGCTCTCATTAAGGTGCTGACATTCATCGCAATAGACCTCAAAGATCAGTGCTCCCTCAAGGTCTGCTGTCGGTCGGTTGCTTTGGCGCCATCCTAGTCCGACGTCATTATCCGTAATGAATCCACCGTATCCGGATACATATTTAGGATGCCTGTCTAACGGACACATGTCCAATTGCCTTCCCTTCTCCGCCTCTGGACATCCATTTCTCATTCCCCGTAAGATGTCCCATGGGGTCCAGATTTCAATTCGATAAGCAAGAGATTGTGATGAGGATCCGTGTCTTTTTCCGACACCAACATGGCCTGTGGTGGTGTCTTGGCGGCCTTTTGACGACGTGGATCTTGCTGGCATGGCTCGATCGATGGGAGACAAATGTAATCTTGGATGAAGTCGAAGGCTACGGATCGATCACGAATTCCCAAGAGTCGTTTCCTGGCAAGTGCCGCATTCGCAACTTTGACAATTTGAAGCGTATGTCTATCGTGTACACGTGGGTGAACGGAAGTCTGCCGTGCTACCGCGAAACGCGACAATCGTTTGGTGGACCAAAGACGGTCGGTGGATCGCGCGACCGCGAGATTGGCGAACTCATGTACTCGATTCGATCTCTTGAAAAGTTTATGCCGTGGCACGAAGGCAATATTTATATCGTCACACCTGGACATATTCCCCACTGGCTCAACATGAGTCATCCTCGAATTCAAGTGATTCATCAAGACGACATCTTTCCAGCTTCTGCCAAGGAATTCCTCCCGACGTTCAACACCAATGTACTTGAGCAGTTCCTCTATCGCATTCCTGGCCTCTCAGACATCTTCATGCAAATCAACGACGACTACATCTTCACAGCGCCAATGACACCTCACGATTTGTTTTCGTGCGACGGCGGGATTCAAGTTTTTCGTGAGCCCAATGTCATCCCCCATGATGGCCCTACTCCAACTCACGGCATTTGGATGTCTTCGGTCTTGCATACCCAAGCTGTGATGGATGCGAAGTTTGGACGCTCAGAGCGTCATTACCTCAAGCATGCTCCATTTATTTACAGCCGGCGTGCATTTGAGCGCCTTCATCAAATCTTTTCCCAGCCACTCCTCCAAACTTTAAGCAGCCGATTCCGCAACAGAACCGATATGAACATACCCTTGCTACATCATTATTACATGGTGGCCCAAGGCACTAAAGAAGTGAGCATTCCCGTGAATTTGCTGCCTTTGTCCGACGCATCCAACTTTCAACTCGTTCTCCTCCGCAATGACAACATGGAGGTGGTCCGTCGTACTTTTCAATCCATTCTTGCCCAGGAACATTCCTCCAAGGTCATTGCACTCAACGACGAGTACTCTGACATAGCAGTTGCGGACAATGTTCACTGGTTCTTGCCACAATTTTTGCTCACTCCATCGGAATTTGAAAAGAACCAGGATGCACCACCGAATCCATTGTCAGTCTACGATGAAAATGGCACTTGTACCATGGATAAATCCATCTTGGGACCAGCATTAGACTCCGTGACTCTCGAGTCAACCCCCATTCTCCGAGTAGTCAAGCCATCATCTTATGCCGTCGTATTCTTTCAAGCTGCAGTTCAAGGTGCAGGATGGCTCTTTGGATGCCTCCTTGCTTTTGGCCTCTACGAAGCGGTCGTATTTACATCAAGGAAACAGGCCAAAGAAGATGTAGTTTAGAAACCACGCGCCCGACGCCGAGCTGTAAATTTACTGTCCGACTTGACTCCTTTGCCTTGCTTGCGGTACCGCTCTTTCTTGGCCAAGACCCAGTCCCTGTTACAAAAAGTCAAACAGACCCTCTGTGCATATGCTTACTTGTTTTTGAGTGACTCTCGGTGTTTTCCTTTTTTCTGGAAGAAACATTCAACCTTGAGTAATGTCAATGAAATCAACGTACATTTTTCTCACGACGCGCTTCGAATGCTGCAGCGGCAGGGTCTCCAACAAGGGCTTTCGGCAAGTTGACCTTGGCCGTTGGGTCATGCCCAGCAATTAAACACAAATAATATTTCTTGGCTTTGGCACTATTGGGGTAATCGATAACGAGACCACCGGAAAATCCACAGCGCATCGCACTCGATGAAATTTCTTCCATTTGCTCTGGAGTCTCAGGGTACAATTGAATGATTGCTCGACCACCACGTTTCAAGCAGGTGTAGAGCGAGCCAAAGAAACGCATCAGACGTTTGCGAGCTGTGTGTTCCTTCTTGTCGGAATAGCAAAGCCATTGGACAGCAGAAATGCTGATACAGCCATCAAAGATGCCCGGACGGAATGGAAGACCACAGCCCATGTCTTGTAGAAAGACATCACCACTGCTATCACGTTCGATCGCGATGTCGAGCATATCCTTGCTATAATCATTTACAATTCAAAATCGATTTTATTTCAGCAGCATACCTGATGTCGCAACCAACCCAAGCATGTCCTGCTTCTTGAAGCGCCACTAAATCAAAAATAATCACATCCTGTGTTGTTCCATCTTGCTAACATACATCCACTGAGTCCGCTGCCACATCCAACATCTAAGATAAAATGTTCCTTGTCTGCGGGCAAATTCAGCAATTCAATCGCACGCTCCGCGATATCGCTCTGGAGAAATTGCATGCATCAACACCATGATGTTGGAATCAATGAGATATCTACCTGGACTTTGATGATACGCGAGCTTGAGTTATACTTGGCCGCTTCCTTCTCATTGTAGAAGAGCTATATTTCGCATATACAATGAGACACATAACGATTGATGTGTCCATCTACCTCTGGTGGCATCACATGTTCAGGACGACTCATCTTGATGCGCGCAAAATGGAAAGTGTTGATGAAAACGTAGGAAACTCGCATATATTTATAATGCATACAAACATCAAGATAAATAAATAAATCGAGCTATAATATGAGCGGCCGCCAACCAATCATACCGCAGTTTCCAATCATTTTCAAATAGAGCTTCAACCAAACATGGCGCTCGAAGACCCAAGCGGATCGCTCCTCATGACTATTGAATCGGACGACGAAGTACGTCTTGCCGTCAATGACAGTGCTTTAGGTTATTTTTCGTCTTTAGGTCACTCGTCTCGATGAAAGCAGCGACGAAGAAACACCAGAGGAGGAAGCTGTCATTTCCAAAGTATGTCATGAACCATCCGACCGAGATTTTCATCGTCATGCATAGCAACAAAAGAAGAAATTGCTTAAGAAAGAAGAAAAGAAGAAGAAGAAAGCTGCCGTGAACGATATCTCGGATGCTTTCGAATTCGACGACGACTCGAGCTTCAAGGTATGACGTTGATGAGAAAAGCCAGCATAATATTGCATCCATAGGGACCAACAGGATGCTCATGGGACTTCACAAGTACGTTGTGGTGAAAAATAAGCAGGTTTTGATGGCTTATCTCCGACAGAGGCGATTGCACACATCGATAGCATGGAACGTCGAGCATTCGGTGAAAGCAACCGAACGACCGTGCAAACGAAGATTGAAACCAAGCGCAAAGAGCGCCAGGAAGCTCGAAAAGAACAGAAAAGGATCGAAAAGGCTGATTCTAAAGTTGCCGAGGCTCAAAACGAAGAAGATTCTGAGAAGGATGAAGAAGAAGACGACGAAGATGACGAAGATGACGAAGAGTCTGCTGACGTAGTCGAAGAAAAGAAGCTGCAACAAGCACTTCAGGAACGCAAGCAGACTCAGGCTATTGAAGTTGTAGACGAGGTTGAACGAAAGAAAGCTGAAGCTTTTTTTGAAACCGAGTTTCAAGCTCCACACTTGGATGAAGTCAAATCGTTCAGTGATCTCAAACTCTCCCGTCCACTCCTTCGAGCTGTCAGCTCACTTGGGTTCGATACACCTACACCAATTCAGGTACGATAAAGTTGAGTTATTGCTCGCTCATGCCGTTGTCGTAGCAACGTGCAATCCCTGTAGCCCTGACAGGAAAAGATATCTGTGCCAGTGCTCAGACAGGGTCGGGTAAGACAGCCGCCTTTTTATTGCCGATTCTCGAACGTCTGCAATTTCGGTCTCGCCGAGTTGCCGCCACTCGTGTGCTCGTGATTTGCCCCGTTCGTGAATTGGCAACGCAATGTCAGTCCATGTTGGAGCAGTTGGGCAAATTCTGTGATATCACATGCGCTTTGGCTGTCGGTGGGCTTCCTCTACGTGAACAGGAAGCCGAATTGCGTGCTTGCCCCGATGTTGTTATTTGCACGCCCGGTCGTATGATTGATCACTTGCGCAATTCCAAGGTAGGCCGTCCAGGAGTGACTTTTATGACATATCTGTAGAGCATTCACTTGGATGATTTGGAAATCTTGGTTCTTGATGAAGCAGATCGTTTGCTTGAATTGGGATTTCAAGAAGAAGTGCAAGAACTTGTCAAATTTTGCCCGATCGCTCGCCAAACAATGCTTTTCTCTGCTACGATGACGTCCAAAGTCGACGAGCTCATTAAACTGTCCATGAAACGACCTGTCCGCATTAGTACAGATCCTCTTTTTGACATGGCTCGGCATTTGGTCCAAGAATTTGTTCGTATTCGTCCTCAACGTGAAGATGATCGTGAAGCCATTCTCTTGGCTCTGTGCACGCGCACCTTCAAAACTAATGTAAGTGTCCACACGTGCTCATGTCCTTATTTTTCCCCTAGACAATTGTATTTATGGAAACCAAGAAGCACGCCCACCGAATGATGATTGTCTTCGGACTTGCTGGTATCAAAGCTGCTGAAATGCATGGCGATTTGTCACAAAAAGAACGTCTGGAAGTAAGCAAAACCATTTTGTTTGTGTTTGAGTCAAATGATTGTAGGCTCTCCAAAGTTTCCGCGACGGCACTGTGGATATTTTGCTCTGTACTGATATTGCAGCCCGTGGTATTGATATTGAAGGCGTGCATGCTGTGATCAACTACCAAATGCCCAAAGATGTCACTACCTATGTGCATCGTGTCGGTCGTACGGCCCGTGCCGGCCGAAATGGTCGCGCTGTCACGTTGACGTCAGAAAATCGCCGCCTAATCATGAAGGAAGTGGCTCGACATTGCCATGGCTTTGTCAAGGTGGGTTGCAGCAACAATCGCTCGTTGGTAATGAAACCTTATCGTAGAGCCGTAGCGTACCGGATGCAGTGATTGCACAGTGGAAGAAGCGCATTGAAAGTATGGAAGATGATGTAAAGAGTGTCATGAAGGAAGAGACGATTGAAAAGCGCATTCGTGAAGCTGAGAAAGATGCCACTCGTGCAACTAACCTTGTGCGGCACAAAGATGAAATTGCCAGTCGTCCGGCGCGTACGTGGTTTATGACAGCGAAGGAAAAGAAGGAAGTCGCGGAACGTGCCGAAGAGCATCGCAAGGCGAATCTCTTTGTCCAAGACGAAGACGACAAGCCTGATCGAAAAGTCAAACTTAATCACAAGAAGCGTAAGATTGCCGAACTGCGAGAGCGCGAAGAGAAGGCACTAGAAGGGGCTGATGACTCTGGCAGTATGACGCAAAGATGTGACAAGAATGACGAATTTTTTGTAGACAAAAAGGTTTTCACTGCTCAACATGTGGCTGGGGCCGCCAAGAGTGCCAAGCGAAAAGCCATTGAAGCCAAGCGAGTTCTCGGTACGATTGCATAGATTTGCTTTGTTGTCTCACTGCCATTGGAACAGCGTCGACGTCGATTGCCGAAATCCACGAGATGAAGCGCCAGAAGAAAGAAAAGGCCATGCAGCGTAAAGCGGCCAAGGGTGGATTTGACAAGGATCTCTCTGAGAAACGCGATGCCGCTCCAAAGAAGAAGAAAGCGGAAGCGAATGGAGAATTTGTATTCAAAGAGAAGATTACTTCGCTACGCAAGCAAGGCAAACGAAGTGTCCACTCGTTCAAGTCAAAAGCCCGATACAATCGTCGCAAGTAGAAATGCAGCTATTCTAAATTCAAGTCGTGAATTCCATCGGCGTCGATAAGTTTGTAGAGCCATTTGCCACTGCGCACCAAAAAGCGTTCGTTCAATTCGTTGTTGCAATGCTGCAAAATGGACTTTGCTTCCGCCACTGTCAAGTTTTCCTTCCACTCACGATCGAACACCGAGAGACAGAAGTGCGCGCCATAGCCTTGTGCGCCATAGCTGACCTTAGTCAAAGCACCCAAATAGTCGACCCAATACAAGCTTGGCAAGACTTTCTTGTCGTTGCCGCCTTCCACATCAACTGCCCCCAAAAGAACATTGAGCTGGACTGGAGCTTTTCGCAATCTTTGAGCCAATTCTCCACGTACAAAGTTGGCAGCTGCATGGCCGTTCAACGTGACGCCGTTCGTCAATTGATATAGCTTCATGTTCTTCTGGATGTACTCGCAAAATTCAACTCGATCCGATTGTGGTCCACTGCCTGCAATGATCTTGTGTGAGTCGAGCGCTTGCATCTAATCAAACCATTGTCACTTCATGAAACCTCTTGATGCCATCAAAGAATACCTTGTCTTCGTCATCTTTGTACACTAGAATAGATCGTGCAACTTTGCTATCCGCACCGACAATCACGAAGTCTTTGCCGACAATGCCAAAGAGAGATTCCATGATGTTCACGTCGAAAAGGAGAATTGCAGCAGCCCCAGATCTTAGAGCCGCATATATTATTTTATACAGTTAAATTATTGAATAATTATATACAATACTCTACTACGCAATATTCAATTACAACAATATTCATTTTCAAAATTATTATTTTATAAAGTACTACGAATATCAATTTTAGAAGGCATCATGTTTGATTAATGTTTTGAGGATATTAGATTAACAAGTCAACCTTGTATGTCGAGCAAAGAGCGCCAATTGAGGCTGCAAGATAATGCAAATTGAGGCTACAAGATGATGCAAATTGAGGCGGAATACATGTCTGTTCGATTCATGTCCGTAAGCAAGTGAGGGATCAGACGTTGACGTTTCTTTTGTAAGGCTTTAAAGTGCATATAAAATGTGACAGGTTTTCCTTTGATTTGCATTTTTGACCGTCATGAAAGGTATCATGGTTGCTGTGGCGCTATTTCTCTTCATGGGGGCCTGTGTGGCTCAAGTGCACGAATTGACATCCAAGAACTTTAATCAGCTTGTGCTGCAGAGTGGGGATTACTGGCTCGTCGAGTTCTACGCACCTTGGTCCGCCCCATTTCCATTTCTCTCTGCTAAAGTTGATGTTAGGTGTGGACATTGCAAGAAATTGGAACCTGAATGGAAGGCCGCTGCCAAACAATTGAAGAGCAAAGTACGTGAAAAGCATGAGCCATACATTAATGTTTCGCGATAGGCGAAATTGGGGGCTGTTGACTGCACAAAGCACGAGGAATTGGCTCAACAATTTGGTATTACTGGATTTCCAACAATTAAGGGTAATCTCTCAGTTCCCTCGCTTGATCTTTGCTCATTTCATAATGGCTAGAGTTTGGCAAGGACAAGAAGAAGCCTCAGGAATACAGAGGCGGCCGACAAGCGTCAGATATTGTGCAATATGTACAAAGTTCTCCACATGCTGGTCTTGCTGACACTGTGGCACTCTTGACATACACGGATATGTACGCATTTTTCGATTCCAAGCTGCCAAGTGTGCTTGTGATGGGACGTAACAAGAACAAGAAGGGAAACGTAAGACAATGAGAGCTTCTTTGAGAGCTAAAATGCACACATGTAGCCTCGATGGCTGGAAGAACTCTCACAGCTACATCAATCCAAGGTACTCTCTTCATCAACCTCTGCTTAAACATGAGAAGGCTCGCTTTGGCTTTATTCCTGGACAAGATGAAAAGGTCGCCAAACACTTTGGTTTCACTGGTACGCGGGGAAAGCATTGACTTTTGGTTTGATTGACATCTCATAGAGGAAGATCGCCCACTGGTTCTAGTTGCCCAAGGCACTCAATACGCTTGGACAAAATTGACGCGCGCAGAACGTATCAAGGAAGATGTACAGGCCTTCATCAAACAAGTGATCGTTTGTGTTATAATTTCTCTTACTAGAACGATTCGTAGTCGCTCAAAGCCTTGGTGAATCCATCACCGATTCCAAGCTTCCCTCCACCTGAAGACACGTCGCCAAAGAAGAAACCGCCGATTGCATTGCATCAAATTGATGAATCGACGTTTGAACAAGCTTGTCTCGAAAAATCATCTACGTTGAGCGTCGTGTGCATCCCACCGTCGTCGGCCTCGGCTTCTTCGTTGGATTTGAAAGCAGTTGCCAAACAATTCCGCCGAGATCCTCTTGCTTTCTTTTCGGTGGACGCCCAGAACACAAAGTTCATTTCTCGCTTGCATGTGTGGCTGGAGCTGCCACAAAGTGAAACTGATCGCTGCATTGTATTCAAACGTGGCCGCCAAATTCGCATTGCAGGTACGATGATCGATTCGTTCGTCAGGCATTGTTTTCAATTAGATGTGGACAATATTCAAGACACGGCCAAGCTTGAAAAGTTTCTTTCCCAAGTTCTCGACGGACTTCAAACCTTTCGCCCCGTCACGACTCCTTTCAACTACGAGCATACTGAGCTCTAACTCTTGTTCTCCCCTTCGATGGCAATGATAGCCAGCGGGCTATTCATCAATGCCTTGAACAATTCAGATTCTTCGTTCTTACTTCGAAGAGGTAATTGAGATCAATAGACTTTGATAGCTTGGGTAAATCGCACAATTGCACTACGGCGCTCAGATTTCATCGCTTGAAACAACGGGTCAAGTTTCATTTGCCCAGATGCAACCCAAAGAAAGGTCATTGGAAGCGTGAGATATCAAGGAAACGAAGAGATTCATCAATCGAAATCCTTGACTGGGGCAACATTCCCCCAGATTCTTTTCAAGAATGCATTGATCCGACGAGAGGAAATATCAAGGTGTCGATGTACTCATTATCCAAGCCATCTCCCAGCGTTGTTGCCACAGCTCAATACCTCAAATATTAAATATCTTGGAGATATTTTGATGACCAGCCAGCAATTTGCCACGATTGCCATTCCGAGGGCTTCAAGTTTTGTTCAACCAGCTACCGGTGTAAAAAAATTGAAGGAGGCTTCTCGATTGTGCTTGTCGTTGAACCTCCTTTTGTATCGACCACCAGACGTGTACTGTACAGTACTTTGCCCTGAGTTGCAAGACTAGACTGGGAAAGAAGCCGCTTGAAACCACAGTCAGCAGATTCTTCCTCCCATTCCTCCGTCCAATCTTCGTCGCAATTACAGTACGAATAGCGTGGACGATGACATTGACGCGCTTTTATGCAAAAAACGTAGAGTTGATATAATTAACGTCTAACAACATCCAAGGTGAATTTTTCGTCGTTGGGTGCTTCCAACTTGCTCTCGCCATCGAGAAGAGCACTCTAAAGATAACTATCAAAAGGTTATGTTGGAATGTATCTACGCATCGTTTACGTGCTGCTTTACCTGCATTTCAGGCTAATTCAACAAAATCGTTTGCTCTAGGTTTGATAAGGCGTGAATAAGTTCAGGTGTCGTTTGGCGGAAGAGCGAAAGAAAGGATCAACTGCTTTGGAGTCGTCGGAGGCGTTTGTTGGTAGAACGAGCAACTTTCAGTGATGGCAGAGATACCGTGAAGTGGAAACGAACGGTCGTTGGGCGTTCGGACTCGCGTGCGGAGGATTCAATCTCCTTCCACTTTGTCTTGTACACAGTAATTCAGGCTAAAACTCATGCCAAGTTAGCAGAAATGAAAGATAAGGTCAGATATGCAATGAATTATGTCCTTCGCTCGGACAATGTTGAGTCCAAGTCTTTGTGCATTCATGCATTGAGCTGGATTCAGTTTGAAATGGGATGTTGGGGGTGCAGGGGTTTCTAAATTTGGTTTTAATAAAAAACTCATTACTTGGGTTTTAACATATCTGACTCATTTTGAAAATTTAGCATCATTGACGCGCACAGCAGCGGCGATTCCATCAGTGCAAGAACCTCAAAGACAGGAAAGAAGATCGCATTGTGATGTGGGAATCCAAAGCAACGGATGCAAATGCATCGAATTTACCCAAGAAAGGAGAGGCGGACCCGGTCAAGTCAAAGCACGACGGGTTGGAAAAGAGACGTCTCGTGCGACAGCAGACCAAACTCGACGAGGCGAAAAGCAACTTTTATCATGAATCGTCGGTGTCCATGGCGCTTCCAAAACCATACGTTTCGCAAGTCAACACCAAGTTCCTGGTCGTGGAAGATGTAGTCCAACTAACAACCTTGGTGGCATCCCAGCCATTTGATGTTCAACCTTTGGGCTATTACAAGTCGCCCGATGGATTCGACATGTAAGCATATTCGAAGTATAACCTGACTGATTGTCCTTGTAGCTACGTATTCGAATGCAGTTTGGGCTCGAATGATACTCTATCCAACAAGAAGAGGTTGAAACCCCAATAAGTAGTGAATTTGACATGCATGTAGGTGGAAAATACATCGCCGATACCGTCATTTCGACATGTTTCTCTCTCGCATGACAGAGTTATCACCGTCAGTTCGGTACCCATCGTTGTCAGGGTCGTATCTACAGATGTTCCGAGCCAAGCATTGCAAGGAACGCTTGGTGGAATTGCACGGATGGCTCTCAAAAACAGTGGAATTGCTTCAAAAGACACCTTCAACTCCCGAATTGCTTGTCCAGTTGTGTTGTTTTCTCTTTGCTGGTGCCAATACTCCTTATGCTGACTTTGCATCTTTGCCTGCATTTGCATGGGCCAACGAAGAAATCAACATTCGACTTTCAGGCACTCCAATTTATCCATCCAAGGTCCGCTCTTCAATCGAAACAGACACTGGCCTCGGTATCCGTTTGGTTCCAAGTGTTAGCCGTATGGAAGAAGGTGGCATAGTGCATCGAGGTGCCATGGTCCACGGCTTTTTGCGGGACCAATACGACAACAATGTTCAGTACCTACGATTGGGAGCCAAATTATCGTTTTTGAATGGCGTCCCTGTCGAAGACGAGGACTTCCAGACAATATTGCTCCACCTGAGAAACCTAGCCCGTCCAATGCATCTGACATTCACATACGATGCACGCCCTCGCTCCACAATGTCGGAGTCTGATCTAGAGCGTCACAATCGTCTCATGTCAATTGGCTCTGCATACAGCCAAGGTATTGGGTCAACATCTTCCATGGACGCCACAGAACTCCAAACGCCCATGAATGTTCTTGGCTCTGTGTTAAACGAGACGTTTGGTCGCCGTCGAACGGAAACGATCTCAATTTCGTTGGTATCGGACGAGTTGGACAACCAAGATGACCATTTAGAGTCGTGGGATGAGATTGGCGGTTTCTTTATGGACACAGTCACAGTTGGCTTTTTCTCTTACCTTTCTCTGGACAAACCAAAGTCATCCAAAGGTATTTACAAGTCCGAAGCACTCCCTCTAAAGTTGATTTAGATGCTTCTGGCATTTGGAGCTCCCCATCCGGTCCAATGAGCATTCTCCTCACAGCGTGCAAGCTCCGTGGAAGGGACGCAGTCTTTTTATCTGTCAACCCACAAGTAAGAATTTGCGCTGCGTGGTATCTATTAACTCTTTTGGCGTAGATGTTTCAGCCGACAAGTGACACAGTCTCAGTGACGAGAAGGTAATTTCCCTCTCGAGCCATCACATTAATCACATTGGTGAACTTTAGGAATAAAAAGCCCGAAATGCGGCTGGAACGCGGCATGGTACTCACTTCCGTCAATAATAAGACAACGTTTGGACTTTCGTTTCAAGAAACTTTACGTCTTATTGAGAATGCGTCACAACCAACTTCCCTGTGTTTTCGTTGGTTTAATGGTACCGACAATTTATCAATCTGTTGCTCATATGCTTCTAGAATACAGTTTATTCATCAGCCCTGATATTGATGCAGCCGATCAGCCTCGCATTAACCGTCCATCGTCGGTGGCTAGCGAGAGAGAGGCTTTTCCAACAGAAGCTGAAGTCGCCTGCTTGGTGGCTGCGCATGTACATTACCTTATGAGAAGTGGACTCATGAAGTACTTTTGTAGACACGCATGAGCGCTTCGTTGCAACAAGCCCTCGTGGAAAATTCTTCCTTGCGAAATGAGATAAAAGTTGTCCAAGAATCAAATCGACTACTTCGAGAAGATAACGAAGTGGTCTTGGCAGCTTACAAGGTACTTCTTCTGGAAGACTCACTTTTGCTGAAGAAATTACGGATTAGATTTTATCGAGAGATTCAAATCGTCTCATCACAAGATGTAATGACTTGCAACAAGCGCTAGCAGAAGTCACTCTTGAAGTGCAACAAACTGACAAAGAACGAAGTGTTGCGGAAAAGACCGTGCTCGATTTTGAGAGCAAAATCAAAAATCAAGTCGCCATTGCAGTAGAAGCATCGCGTAAAGTGCTGAAGGAACATGAAGCTCGATTCATTGAAGAGAGTCGAAAATCTGTGGAAGTTGCAAAACGAGCTGCAGACGCGCGTGCGAAGCGACAAGTTGAGGAGGCGCTAGCTGCTCTTCGAAGACAAAACAACATTGAAATGCAACGCCTTGCAGAGGACAATGGCGAAGAAATTGAATTTCTCAATCAACAAGTGGCTTTGTGGAAACACCAAGTCGAAGTGATGACGGAAAACGATCGACGCGATCGATCGAACGATCCAATGTCGTCAATGAGCGACGACGATCTTATGTTTATGGACGAAGAGCAAGATCGCCGCGCTGGAGCTCGTTTGCGATCAGCCTCACGTGGAGACGATAACAAGTGAGCCATTTGCGAAATTCATGCTTAAACTTATTATATTTAATACATGGTGAAACGACATCAATGATTTCCTTCCTTGAAACTGTCATCACCACTCAACTTTTTCGTGATCATTCATGGCGATGCAGTTCCTCTGGGGGTTGCTCATCATGTGCATGACGACTGAGGTATGACTCGGACTAAAACTCTTTCGTGATACTTCTCTAGAGTGCATCCAACGTCGTCTACTATCGTCAAGGCAATAACATCGTCGCACGATATGACGACTACACTGCTAAGACAATCTTGGACTCGAGATCGTGGACGAAAATATTGGGAATGACAGTACACGAACAGTCTTCAAAGTGAGTGGAGCCAACTCGTCCTCCATGCTACCGCCTGAGTAGGCTATATTGGTCTGACAGCAATGCAATTTGGCGTAGCAACTTGGATGGCTCCAATCAAGAGGTAGTACTGCTCAGCTCGATGAGTGCGACTGGAAGTTTAGGTTTTTCTTGGGGCGTATATCAATGTGACTTGGAGTGGAGTGAACTTTGGAGACAATGCAAATGATGTAAACCTTACTGTGCTGTCGTATCCATGCACGTCTATCACGGCTTGGACGCCCACGTCAGTCTCCTGCTTGATGCGCTTCCCCTCAAAAACCCAATCCAACGTCACATCATCGGACTTAACCCTTCAAACTCCTTATGGAATTGCTCCAGGTACAAAGCATCGACATCATTCGACATCATGGTGTTGTAGGAGTGACTCAGGACTTCAATGAGCAATATAGCACAAAAGCGTACACGAAGCCACTTGTAAAAGCTGTTTCCATCGACGTCAAATGGCTACACCCTCATACGATCGCTGTTGATAAATTCGACGTTCAGGCACATTGGCTCTACTTCTCTGACTATGTCCACGGTGCAGTGTATCGGGCAGATACAACTACTTTTGACTTCCAAGTCGTCGTTTCAAATGTAAGCGAGCGAAATGCCTGGCTATTTATTAAAGAACGATAGGAGTGGAGTGTTCACGGTCTCTCTGTCTTTGGGTCGTCACTGCGATATTCAGTGGAATCTCAAGGAATAATTTATTTACTCAACGTTTCCAACTTGAATGCTCGGCCAGTTCCTATTCTTCAGAGCCTCAAGTCTCCGCGAGGACTTTGTGTGGATCGCACAAATGTACACGTCAACACCAGACCAACCTCATTTGTTACGAGACTTTAGACAACCATCTACTTCGTCGGCAAAAGCGGAAAGATATTCAAGGCTCGCGGCAATGGTGAATTTTTCTATACTTCGCTTCGAGACTCGGTTCAAGTGCAGAGGATATTGGCTTTAGGCACAGCCACACGTCTGAACAGTATTGCCTTGGACGAAACAAATCGGTGCGGTGAAAGGAGTAAGCGTTGAAATAATTGCGTAGGATGCTATACTGGAGTGAGACAAATACAAATGTCATTTCGCGGGCAAGTTTGGACACAATGCAAAGACAAGTTGTCACTGGGAATCTTCCTCAATCAATACTGAGGTAGAATTTTCATTTCAATTACTGTAAGAGTTGATTAGTTGGCCTCGGCATGTCCATGTCACTCAGGGCGGTAAATTGTACTTCTCAGAATATGGTGGTCGAATTTCTGCAGGAGACATCACAGCAAATGGACCATTCAACTACGTCGTAAATCAACCAACGGACACAATTCTTCGAACGAACCTTCCAGGACAAAATTTCCACTTTTATGCTTTGGAATAGCACTTTAGCGATAGAGGTTCCGCAACGCTAATAATATTTGTGACAATGGCTCGTCCGTCTTGTAAATTGTTTCACGATACATTTCCTTGAACATGACAGTCTTTGATTGCATTGCCTTGGAGGATGTAGCTCGGATGATCTGCATAAGGTAGCCTTGAAGTTTTATCAATATATTTGGAGCCAAAGCTATCAAAGCATCTTGCTCGCTAGATGGCAACTCATGTATTTTCTTGAATACATCGTATGTATTCAAAATAACGAGAACAGCATGTTCAATGTCTTGGACCTAGAAGTAAAGTTGAACAGTACAATTTCACGTAGTCTTACCTTGTTTGAAGATGCATACAAATGAGCTAGCTCAACGTGGATAATGACAAAAGTCTTCCCAACTTCCACTGAGCCAAAATAATCCAAAGATTTCTCGTAATGCCTTCGAGCAAGTTCCAATCGCTGCTTTACAGAACCATTTGTTACACGATGACTGTAGTACGTGGCCATTTGATAATGAGTTGCAGCAATTTGACGCTTATCACCAACCTCCACGTATATGTTCAAAGCTTTGTTGAACTTTTCAAGGACCAGGGAGCTATTGTCGTGCTCTTTGGTGCTCAGATTGACCGCCCACACTAAGTAGGTTAGAGCCAACTCTCCATTTACTTTGTTGTGCAATTCGACACTTGCTTTGCAATGCTTAAGCAGTATTTGAGCCTCTTGACACAAGCTGATTGCTTTGTTATAGTGATTCTGAGCATTTCTTGGATCTTTATCAGCCATTACTTTGTGGAGATTTGCTAAGTTTGCATATAGCATTGCAACGTTGACATCGTCTACATCATGTTTGTCACCATGTAAACAATCCCAAAAACGAACCTTCCACAGCATTAAAGATGAGACTTCCACCTTCAAACCACAGGTATGCTCTGGATAAATCTTTGCTCAGTAGGAAATATTTACCCAGTTCGTTGCATGTATTTCCAAGCTTTTTCATGAGAATGCTACCATCAATTTAGACAAGATTGACTCACTGGACTTACAAATACAGTTCGGCATTGACCTGTGGATCAAGGGCTCTCAAGTAAGAGAAAAATGCCAAATTGAGTAAACGCTCCCGCAAGGTTGCACCTAATGGCTTTGAATAGTTGTGGAGAGACTGAAATTCTCGAAATGTTTTTTCCAAAACGTCTCCATAGAACTCTTCTGGTATGATTTCACCACTGACAATGCTGAATGTAGTGAAAAGCGATTGACATATAGACGCATCTTCATGATTCATAATGCTGGCCACGTCTCCAATCGTTTCCAATATGCAAGCTCTGCATTCTTCCATGTTGACACACGATTTGAGGACCGATTTCGGTGTTTTAGTACTGGCGACGCCTCCAAAATCCAAATCCTCGACAATCTGTTGGAAAAACGACTTCTCGTTCACCATTGACATTGGGTGCTTAGGATTTGGGATCACACTTGCAGGGATAAACATGCAGGAGTCATGCATAGCACTTAGCATTTTGTTATGCATTTCAGTTTCCATGTAAACAGTTGCCAAATGCATACAAGTTGTGCTGTGCTTCAGTTTTAGACGTAAAATTTCTTCTTCCACAAATGAGCCAACATCGTCCTCTTCGTCGTTGGTTGAGTCTTCGACGTCAGGCAGTGCTTTTCCATCTCTTTCACGAACATGCTCGGAGTGGCAATCTTCAAGGACGCGGATACTGTGAGTCAAATGCTGCTTTGCTTTGACTAAGGCGTCGATTTTTTCAGATGACGTTAATCCAAGGCCGATTTCACGTAAGTAGGTGTCAGCCATTTGCTCAGCCACAGTCGCACATATAGAATCTCGAGCTTTCGAGCGAGATTCATCACGTCGGATTTCCTCGAGCAAGTCCAAGCAAGTGGCTAACAATTCCCTCTGGCGCAGCCTCAGGCGAAACTGAAGTGTTGGCGTTTCCATCGTGGACGTAATTAAGCGAGCAGCCCGAGACGCAAATCGGTAGCACAGCATTGCCATCATGTACTTCCACTTTCGTTGTTTGCCTTGAGATAACATTCTAACGTCGTAAAGACGAAGGGATAGATTTCCTTCCTCTCTATACAGCCAATATGTTCCATTTGCTTCGGAACAGTTTTGCTACATGAATAATTACGGATGGACAGTCCAAACAATGAGTACCTGCAAAAATTTTAGAAGCATGGTCGCGTTCATGTTAACATCTTGAATATCAAACAGAGGTTGGGACGCGCCATTCAAGAAGGGAATATCACGAGTTTGGATGAGTTGATAACCTCGAACATATCCTTTCGAATGCAGACAAATAGCCAGCTCAGGGATGTTTGCGATCTAGAAATTATTTTACTACAAGAGCGAGAAAGTGAGAACGTACCACATTGTCCAAGTAATAGTCCAAAGCAGTACAGAGAGACATGTCTTTGTCCATGTCATGAAGTTTCAGAGAGACAGCTGGGTGATCTTTGTTGCTGAATAGTTGGACATCGCTTCCCAATATCTACGAGGGAGTAAAGAAATTGATCATTCTGTCCATGCAAACCATTTTCATATCGTGGAATGTCCACTTAAATGTTCGTTCAAATGTGGGGATTACATTTGGAAATTGCCGCTTGTCTTTATTCTGGATAGTAGATCTAGATTTCACATCAGGCGACAATTGACCCTGGGTTTCCGAGACGGCTGGGGTTGAGTGAGGAGTCATGGTTTGTGTACTTTGGTAGATAAAATTTTCATATAAACTTGGAGATGACGGTAAATAGCTTTCGGACGATTTAGGTTGACTGTGGTTGATTTGAAGGACTTCGTTGCATGCATCAAAACCTTTGGGCAAATCTTTTTCATCAATGTCACCATCAACAACCAGAGTATTTCCTACTCGATGGATGGCCAAGGATACACGATTGTGTGAATATGGCATTTTGAAGAGTGTCTTAATATCTTCAGCTGGACCAAGAAAATGCACGACCTCATCCGAGGAGCTATGAGATTGCGATTTTGCGCCTGGTAAAATGTTAAAGTCATCATATCCATATTCATCTCCACATCCAGCGAGTTCGACACGGCCTTGATGGAGTCTCAACGACATTTGACGTCGACTGCTCTTGATTAAATAGTCCATGTGCTCCTGCTTTTGTCGTTCTGTCGGGGAATGATTCAAGTCCGTGTCATTGTCAAGTTGTTTGAAGCGAAAAGATGGAGCTGGTTTGACAAGCGAAAGTCCATCATCTCCATTGTTGAGCGACAATCCTGTGTCATTATTCCAAGTCAAAAGGTCATTTTGCATTCGATGCTGTTGTACATCGTCAATTTTCACAAGTTGTAGTCCTTGTTCATACGCTTTGAACTCAACAACGTCCTTGTCGTGTTCCATGAGTCCGCCTGTTTCGAGAACTGCGTGCTGTATCCGATTATCCGGATAATGACGAAAAAGTCATCGTTCAAGCAGGATGGAACTGCGACGTTGGAAAGCACAATAAGAGCTGGTGGAATGCCGTGCACACGATGCTGGACAGACTCAGTGGACTGGCGAGTACCATTGGGACCAAAACGGCCTTCTCTATACAATGTAAATTCATTTGCTAATGGAGAGCTTGCAAGTGTACGATATTCCATCTCAACAACACGTGCATGAATCCTTAAGAATGTATTCTGAGATAGCTATATGTATGCCTGAAGCCTCGAAGAGCTGCTGTCAATTACAAGTAAATGATTGAGATGGAGAGATTGAAAACAAGAACGTGGCGGGTGTGTTGCTCAGTGCTCTCGTTTTGATTTCGTCAACGATGTAACTGTCCGGCGAATGGATCCCAAATATTCGAAGATACGACCAAGAGATTTCTCCATCCAGTCCAAGGCGAATGGGGAGCGACACAACCACTACGCCGATCGAGCCTGGCCACGGAAATCCTCTGTTAGAAGAACGCAGTTTACTTAGCGTCCCCAGTCCGACTGACAGCACAGCAAGCACAAGTATGGACTTGGATTTGCTAGAATCGTCAACAGCCACATTGCCTGAAATACCACGAGAACAATCCACAACGGAAGACGATACAAGAAGGGAGTATGAAGTGTGCTTGGAGAAAGACATGTATGGACTTGGGATCTATTTCGTCAAGGACCAAGACTACGCGATTGTTGACCAACACGTTCCCTTCTATAAGCTACCGTCGGGACATGCTGCTCCCGGTGAGGCCAGTGGCGTGATCAAGCCCGGTGATGTCCTCACACACATCAATGAAGAGAATATTACCACCTACAAATTTGAAGACGTGGTCGACACCTTACGAAATCTTCCCTTGGACAACGTCACACTGAGGTTTCGTTCCCCTCAATTTCATGCTCTCATTGACCTTGAGACAATGAAAACAGAAGCACTAGAAGATCGTGTACGCATGCTCGAACAAGAACTCGCACGAGAGAAGAAATGCCGGTGTATGGCAGAGAAACGAATGCACATGTATCGAGACGAAGTGCTGCGATTGAGTGAGCTCAATGTTGCTCTTCGATGTGAATTGAAGAAAGTCGAGACGGTCTTGGAATCCACCCAAAAATTTTCCCGATTAACCCATCTCTCAGTTTGATCATTTTGTTTCGTCTGTCTGATGCCGCTCCGCAACGCACACATAGGGAGCAACGGGCTCAGCAAATTGATATTGTTCGAGTGGAGGGATAATAAGTATATACGTAATGATCAGTAGTCCTGTTAATGTGCATCAAGCTGGAAATCAGACCCGAAAGATGGTCGATTTATAGGAACTCATCATATCATCAAACATGCAATGAATCTAGAATCAAGGTCGCAATAGCGATTGAGAAGCTGCTCAGACAGCCAAGGGATGTTTCGACATTCGAGGCTACTACCTCTCGTTCAGAAACTCTAGTCTGAAATACACTTTGAGTCATCATAGCAGCGATTAGTGTTCACTTCTCGTCTTGAGTGCAAATTGCAAAGTGACGTTTCAGTCCTGCCGTTTCCTCACCAGCCAATCGTTCTCAACAGCCACTCATTTCAATTAGCTGTTTTTGTCGAAATATGATCTTTCAATATGGTGACAAATTTTATGCTCATGAAATTCTTCACGCATTTAGCAACATCCCCTGAATGGGCATGGTATAGTTTTGGCGACAGAGCTCGACTTACACTCCATTGTGGAGAAACTCTACGTTAGTATAAATAACGCAAGCCATGGTGCTGACAGCAATTCCAGTTTCATTCATCTATTGGTTACTTGTTTTTATTGCAATAAGCTCGTTCCTTACTGCAATAATTTATTTTCAAGGATTTTTTGTATTGGGATTCGATTATTTATTTTGACAGGTTTTCCCCCACAACAAGCTTGGTTTTGCGGTCCCGAGAAAGATGAGCGTCAAGAAAGCTGCAGTGAAGAACCGGGCCCCAGCGCCAATTCAAATTACAGCTGAGCAAATTCTCCGTGAAGCTCAAGAACGCAAAGAAGAAGCAGTCAAGCCGTCTCGACGAAGAATTACTGATGTGGAAGAGCTCGAGGAATACCGCATGAGCAAGCGGAAAACGTTTGAGACTGAAATCCGACGTCAGAGACATCACATGGGAACGTGGATCAAATATGCTCAGTGGGAAGAAACACAGCATGAATTTGCGCGTGCTCGATCTGTCTTTGAGCGTGCCATTGATGTTGATTACAAGAATCATTCGTTATGGCTCAAATATGCCGAGATGGAGATGAAACACAAATTTATCAACCATGCACGAAATGTATGGGATCGAGCGGTTAGCTTGTTGCCTCGGGTGTCGCAGTTTTGGTACAAGTATGCCTTCATGGAAGAGATGGTCGGCAACTTGGATGCAGCGCGGGCAATTTTTGAACGATGGATGGACTGGCAACCTGATGATCAAGCCTGGTATTCTTACATTAAATTGGAAGTTCGTGCAAAAGACAAAGAGCGAGCAAGGGCTATCTATGAAAGATATATCATGTGCCACGTAGCCGAAAGAGCATATCTCAAATACGCTGCGTGGGAAGAAAAAGGAAATGAGTTAGCTCGAGCTCGCTCAATTTATGAGCGTGCCTTGGTCGAGCTGCGTCCTGACGAACGAAGTGAAAAGACTTATATTGCATTCGCTGCATTTGAAGAACGCTGCAAAGAATTCGAGCGTGCGCGCGCTATTTACAAGTATGCATTGGACACCTTGCCAAAAGAAGAAGCTGTCAATCTTTACAATGCCTTTATAAACTTTGAGAAACAGCATGGCGATCGCAAGCGCATCGAGGAAGTTGTCATTGCCAAACGGCGTGTGCATTATGAGCAACAAGTAGCGGCAAATCCAATGGACTACGACACTTGGTTCGAATACATTCAGTTGGAGGAATCCGAAGGAAATGAAAGCCTTACTCGTGAAGTCTACGAGCGAGCAATTGCCGAGGTTCCTCCCGTACAAGAAAAAACATTTTGGCGTCGCTATATATACATCTGGATCAAGTATGCTGTCTTCATGGAGCTTGTCGCTGAGTCAAGGGAAGATGCTAAGCAGGTGTACCAACAATGCTTGGCCATCATTCCTCACTCAGTGTTTACATTTTCAAAAGTATGGATTCTTTACGCCAAGTTTCTTATTCGCGGCAAGGATGTCAAAGCAGCCCGACTAATCTTGGGAGAAGCGCTTGGACGATGCCCAACACCGAAGCTATATCGAAGCTACATTGCTTTGGAACTTATGATGGGTGAAGTTGATAGATGCCGAACACTGTACGAAAAATGGCTCGTATTTACACCTCATAATTGCCTTGCGTGGAAACAGTATGCCGATTTGGAAAATAGCGTGGGCGAGACCGCTCGCGCACGAGCCGTCTATGAGTTGGCGATTCAACAATCTGTCCTTGACAAACCAGAAATGATGTGGAAATCTTATATTGATTTTGAAATTGAAAACGAAGAATTGGACAAGACACGCGAACTGTATGAGCGATTATTGGAACGAACAAAACACGTCAAGGTAAGCTTTTTCTGTATCCAACGAAAGTTTTGAATTGGTATAGGTGTGGATTAGCTTTGCCCAATTCGAAGGTACACATTTCGATGCAACAACGGCTCGAGACGTGTTTGATCGTGCATCGACCTGTCTCAAGGAAGAAGAAAAGAAGGAAGACCGACTACAACTCATTGAAGCTTGGATTGCTTACGAAGAAACTCTACCTGACAACGATGCTAATGTCCAAAAAGCTCAAAAAATGCTGCCACGAAAAGTTCAAAAAGAGCGCATGGCCTACGCTGATGATGGGGTGCGTATATTTCCCAACGATATTTCTTTAATTCTTGTTTATAGTCAGAGTTGGGCATGGAACAATTTACAGACTATATTTTCCCAGACGAAGAGAAGTCTCAATCAAATCTCAAACTCCTCCAAATGGCCCATCTGTGGAAGAAGAGAGCAAGGGAAGAAGAATAGGCATTCTCATGATAATACATGGGATATTACTCCAAACCGCTTTGAAGTTGCCTACAGCAATCTTTGCGAATACTTGACGTGGCTGGAATTAACAGGGCTCAGCAGTCTCAGCACTTGCTCTGCTGACGGGCTAGAATTGATGAGGTAAATATTTGACTACGTAATTAGGGAGAGCGTACCGGTCGAGTGGGTTCAGTGCTGTCATTGAGCTCACCAAGGCCATCTCCTTGGGAAAGATTGTCGTTGGAAGTACACCATGGCGTGCACTTGTTAACACTTGGACTCTTTCCATGGCTGTGGTGAAATGCGAGCAGAGTTCAAGGAGAATCAGTCCAAGCCCGAAAATGTCCGACTACAATGAGGAGTGTCACTTCACTGAGGTTCTTAGGCTCAAGGTACCTTTTCCGAATAGCTAGTTTTCGCTTGGTCAGAACTGACTTGCTCGGGTGAGGCGTACAAAAACGTTCCCACTTGAGTCGTATGCGAAGAATCGGTGGCTTGAGTTGGCGATGGAATCATGCACCAAGGTTCGTTGGATATGGTGGTAGACAAGCCAAAATCGCCAACTTTGGCAATGCCATGGCTCATGAAAATGTTGTCGGGTTTAATATCGCGGTGGATGATTCCGTGTTCATGGAGATGTTGTACGCCACGGACAATGTCTTTGAAGAAGCGCATTGCTTTCTCGTGAAGGAACGACGACGTGATGCGCTCGGCACCAGTGATACGCATCCACGACGTCAGGTTATTGAGGATCGCGTGGCTCCGCAATTGTTCACACAGTTCCATCTGTGGACATTGAGCCCAGAGACTCAAAGAGCATTGCTTACTTGGATAAACAACGTGTGAGATATATTGGTCGAAGATTTCAAAGGCAAAGTCGCTGTTGATGTCGAAGAGGTGGATTCCTCGCCTTGATTTGAATTGCTTTCAAAAGCAATGCCGCAGGTGGAAAAACTCGGCACGAACGAGTTGTATGATGACAAGTTGCCATCTGAATCCTCCCCTGCATCAGCGGGCGAGTCTTGGGGCTCTTCGCTGGTTTCAATCCAAGATCCAAAGTAGCGCACAATGTTTCTGTGGTGTGGGAGGCCGGCCATCACTTGGACTTCACGCAGGGCCTGCTATCGAGTGAACATTGGAGCGACAAGAACAGCAACCACCTGCTTGAGACGGCTTCCTCCTTGCTGCAGTTCAATCTTTTTCACGGCATAGCGGGCCCCGTCAATGACGTTTTGAACTTCAAACACTCTGCCTTGGCCACCCCGCCCAAGTATCTTGAGCTCTTTGAAGTGGCTCTGGTATCGCGATGGGATACTGGTCATGTCAGCCAGGGTCGCCGACACTAGTGCGCTTGCACCGCCCAAGCCTAGTTGCGGTCAAGCTTAAAAGCTTGGTTATGAGAATTACGGTTCATCGACGCATTGGGATGCGCAATCGAGTCGAGAGCTTCGTTGACGCGAGAAGATAGACGATTGTTGCTTGAAGCCCAGTCGAAACGATGACCCACAAGACGTTCGTTCTTGGGTGATTGGAGAGCCTTCTGGAAATATCCAATGAAGGGATTGGTCTTATCGACGACAACCTCTTGCCGATAAGCCAACTGACTAAACTTACCCAAGAGCACAGTCGCAGTGGCAGTCGCCGCTGTGACTGGGTTCACGCTCTTCGTCATCCTCGCCCGACACTGTAATGTTTTCGAGTGTTGGTTTGATGTTCCTCGAGGCGCATCAAAATTTTCGGATAACTGTAACCGGATTTGTAAACATGAAGTTCACATGCCTTCGAGACTGAGGTGACTGGCAAGAAGAGCACAGATCTAGAGGCGGAAATGAGTGTACAAGATGGATGCAGCCATGTACATTTATATTTGAACGCCTGTTAGACTATTCTTATGGCGGAGGACCACATGATGACACACTTGTCGCTAGAAAGAGAAGGTACTAGAATGAACAAATATGGTATATGATTGGCTGATCGATATGTACGATAGCCAATAGAAATTCCTATTGTTAAGATTATGCATGGCGATTGGTCAATTATTAATAGCCCACTTAATGTTCATCACATAAAATGGCCAATGTGGCTTGTGTTACTTTTCAGTCAGAGAGGATCTCGTGGCAAGCTCCAAGGCAGTCAACGTGGATTGAACACCATTTTATGCGATACCTGCGCCAAGGCTCGCCACGAAACTCCATGGTCTTGTCTTTACGCAAGAATTTCGTTCATTTCCTTTTGGTGATTTTGACACTGTGAGACCCAAAGCCCCTGAGCATATTCCAACGTACCCGGTGTAACCCTTGGGTCATATTGTGCTAGATTACACGCCAACTATTCATTCGCTAGGAGGTACTCAAAGGGCGTGGATGAACTCATCCCTTGGTTATGGATACGAGGTTGGGCAGGATTGAAGAAACCACTATAATAAAGACGGCAACGTCATTCGATAAGTACCTAATCTATAAAGTTGGTATAAAGCAGTAGCATTTCATCGAATATTGCTTCACAAAACCATTGAGCCTAAATTGTCATAAAAATCCACGTTCAATTTAACCTCTGATAGCTTTCTCTCGCCCTTTCCTTCTTATGATACAACCATAACAAGTGACAAAGGGAGAGAGGGGGGCTTAAATATAGAGGCACTTAGCGATATAAATAAAAGAATGCCACAAGCATGAGTACTTCAGAAGTACAAAATGTTGATACATCATGCTGCTTGAATCAAATATTTATTCCTTCTTGTCATTCCATCATGAAGTGTGAGCTATCAACTCGCGCCTCATGAGCCCTGAAGTGCATGAATTATACACTTTCACAGCAAGTTATGTTGGTTTTTGGTACAACTTGAACTCCTGTCGAGTCAACAACACTGATTTGTCAACACATTTCTATTTTTTCGCTCTTTCGACCAGTATACTTTGAAGTACAATATGAATATAAAAACGAAAAATATTATTTTTCACTGTTGTACTTTTTCTCTGAAAGATCTTCCAGCTGGTCCCCAGATTTTTTTTGGCGACGTCAATCCATGGTGCTTCCACGGCAGTTCAACACTCTGAGCCATGCTCGTCGTTGCTTCAGCGTGGCGCATCGTCCAAGTGGCTACGTTCAAGAAACTGTCATCCCCACCTACCACTTCCAGAAGTCTCTCACACGTTTGCCGATTCCCAAGCTGGATGACACGCTGAATCGCTATCTTCTTGCAGTCCAGCCGGTGGTCTCTCCGAGTGAATTTGAAGACACCAATCGCGCTGTCGAGAAATTCCGTAAGCAAGGAGGCCCGGAATTACACGCTGCATTGGTTGAACGTGACAATGCAGCCCCCGAAACGAGCTACATTAACAAGTGGTGGTTTGACATGTATGTCCAAGATCGATCACCCATCGTCATCAATGTGAACCCTCAGGTATGCTGCAGCGAAATTTTCCACGGGCTCATACATCAGTTTTATAGATTAAAATCAAAGATGACCCACTTCCTGAAAAGAATACCCAAAACCAACGCGCTGCTTCGTTGATTGCTTCGTCGGTGCGCGTCTTCCGCACCCTTCGTGATCTCAAGTTGGAGCCTGATATTTTTCATACCAAGCCCAACTACTCCAAGACGGCGGCTTTCAACACGTTTTGCAAACTTTTACCCGAGTCCATCTCATTTTATGGTGCGGCGGCATTTGGTGCCTATCCTTTGGACATGAGTCAGTACAAAAACTTGTTCCATTCGACTCGTGTGCCTCAAGTTGGCCAAGACAAGCTTCAATTGTACCCTGACTCGAAGCATGTCGTTGTGCAATATGGATCCAAGTTTTACAAATTCGATGTTCTTGACCAAAACGGTGGCGCAGTCCCTGACGCTGATATTTTGGCCAATATTGACGCCATCTTGGCGCAACCTTTGGAAAATGAGTTGGGTGTCGGTTTGTTCACGACTTTAAATCGTGATGAATGGGCGAAGACCCGAACAAAATTGATTCAATCGCAACGCAACGCTGCCAACATCAACGATATTGATAGCGCACTCTTTGTGGTAAATTGACTCTGAAGTCGATCGATATGACCTGGTTTTAGGTTTCCTTAGAATCAAAGTCTCCTGAAACACCAGCTGAAATTTCCCGAACCTTCTTACATGGCGATGGCAGCAACCATTGGTTTGATAAGAGCTTCCAATTGATTATTGCTCGCAACGGGAAAGCGTCGGTTAACTTTGAGCACTCCTGGGGCGATGGTGTTGCTGTTCTTCGATACTTGAACGAAATGTATGTGCTCGATGTTCTGCCTATTTTTGGCTCATTTCAATCGTAGGTACACTGACAGCGTTAAACATGGCGCTCTTCCTAGCGGCAAAGCGTCCATCACACCTCTGTCATGGGAATTGAATGAGGAACTCAAGCAAACTTTGAAAAACGCTAAGAAGACTTTCGACGATTGGACTGCACGACTGTTAATTGAAGTCGCTGAGTCGCCCGTTACGCGACAAATTGGTGCTCAATACGGAATTGGCACGGATGGCGTTATGCAAATGACAATCCAGTTGGCGCATTATCGCTTGCATCAAGGATTTGGTTCGACTTATGAAAGTGCGAGCACTGCTGCTTTCAAGCACGGACGAACGGAAACTGTTCGTTCGTGTACTAATGAAGCCGTCCAATTCTGCCAGCAAATGGAATCCAAGCAAAGTTCGTCTGCCGAAAAAGCAGCTGCCTTGCGAACTGCCGTGAAGAAACACAGTGAATTGACCAAGAACGGCGTCATGGGACAAGGCTGTGATCGCCATTTGTTCGGTTTACGCATGATGGCGACGATTCAAGGCCAAGAATTGCCAGAGCTCTTCAATTTGCCAACTGCTGCGATCATGAACCGTATCATCTTGTCCACGAGTACGTTGTCGAGTCCCAACTTAGACGGTGGAAGCTTTGGTCCTGTCAATGAAGACTGCTACGGTATTGGTTATGGTATTGAAAACCAAGGTTCTCTCTTCCAACTTGCAAGTTATCGCAAGGATTTGCCAGACCTCAAGGGTCTGCTCGTCAGTAGTCTCCAAGATATTGAAACTATTCTCAAGGAAACACACAAGTCAAAGTAAAGCAGTGGCATGGCTCATAAGCACTTTTTGAGTGAGACGTTCTGCTCAAGATTGACGTCAGGCAAAGGGCATTACTTTTGAAAGGTGTTTAGTAAATGTTATCTGCATTGTAAATGCTTCAATTTGTTTGTACATTCTCCATCGGTCCTAATATTAATCATTTCAACAAGATTTCATCACAGCATGCACATGGAAACGGCACCGCAGCAGGAATTTCATCTGAAAGGGTGTCATGGATGCGTATTCGTCAAAGATTGAAATTCTGCCCGCACACTGGTTTTATTATCGTGTTGTCAATTCAGACTTCGTGGAAATCGTTGATGGCTCGATCATTTATTTGGCTTGCACTGAGCTTGCCATAGTGACATCAACTGCACACTAGTCTGAGCTGATGCATTTTTGTGGTAATGTTTAAGTCCACATCGATATTTGATTCCTCGCAATCAATCCATTGCCTAAACTGTCTGAGCTTCGCCGACGATTCACATATTTTCCACTCGGAAATTGTCGTTTGATGAGACTGTCGTTTGATATGAAGCAGCCAGCTTCGACGAAAAGATATAGATTTAGTAAAGTCTTGATGTTTGACTTCCGATAGTTTGCTCTTGTGCACTGGTGTGCACATGGGGGGCACAGACAATTTTCCCTGCAAAACTACAATTAAAATTCACAACGTTTAATGCAACGCTATGTGGTGACTGTTGCTGTATGGTTATCGTAGCAAACATATTGCCAAGGCTTCCACCAAGGTGTCAACTTCATGAATTTTCATGGTCGATGAATATTTTCCAATGATTCGTCTAGCTTCTTCGCCACTAGCTCGAGGGACAACACAATTGGCGACTCCAATTTTACTCGCGGCGGCCAATCTTGGTTCCAATTTCATAACAGGGCGAAGTACTCCAGACAACGCAAGTTCACCCAAGAAAATAGAGCTTGGCAGAACAGGGCGATTTGTTGCCGAGCTTGCTAGGGCAACAGCAAGGGCCAGGTCAGCTACAACGACGACGGTCGATACAGGATGATATAGTCGTCGTACCGCTGGGCTCGTTGAGGAAGAAACCTTCAGCAATGTTGACAAACACAGATGTAGCGCGGAATGACACTTTGGCTCGGCGTTCCAACACGGCGAAAATCAATTGAACCTTGTCGTACGAGACTCCACGGCATCTGCAGCTCATCCGATCATCAAACGACACGTTGGATAGTGTTTGAATCTCGACAGGAATGGGGCGGGATCCTTCCACAGCTATGGTGACGCTAACACCGTCCAAGGTTTCATTGTCTAATCCACGTTGTTTAGCAGGAAGTATGTTGTAGGATGTACTGGAGCTCAAAAATGCGTGTAGTGGGTTCTTGAGAGGAATCAACCCTTCATCTGTCATGGACAACACGCCAACTTCATTGGTTGTTCCAAAGCGGTTCTTCGTGCAACGCAAGAATCTGTTGGAGCTGTCGGCATCCCCTTCCAATTGAACGACTGTATCGACGATATGCTCCAAGACCTTAGGCCCTGCAATATCACCGCCTTTGTTAATGTGGCCAATGATGATGATTGGAATATTCGATGCCTAGAGCAAAGTGAGATTTACCTCAAACATAGGAGCAGCGAATACTTTGCACACACTTAACAACTGCAACGTACATTCTTTCACTTGGTTCACATTGCCTGGGTTGTTGTGAGGAATTCAGATATCGACTACGACATACCAGCGGTGGAGTTGATCTCGGATGAGTACATTGTTTGAATCGAGTCGACAACGACACCGCGACAAGGGGAGGCATCTCCCCATGATTGAATCAGTTGGACAATTGTCTCGATATTGGTTTCGCTTGCCAAATAGAGGTCGGGACATTGCATGTGCAATCGGTCCGAGCGCATTTTCAATTGCGTCACACTCTCTTCGCCAGAAATGTACAGAATAGATCCTTTGTTTGTACTGGACATCATGTGAGCAATTTGCAAAGACAGCTAGACATCGTCCACTTAAAATGTACTTGTGTGTAGTGTTCGTACTGTGCTTTTGCCGACACCGGGTGGTCCCGCAAGGAGGGTGAGTGATCCTGGCACGATGCCACCTCCAAATACCCAGTTGATTTCTGCATCGCCAAGTTGAATACGCCGCGTGTCACCGCTGGATTCCACTTCGCTCACGCGTACAGGTTTTGTTTGTCGAACCCACTCTCGAGCATTGTTACGTCGCTGGGGTTGTCCATTGAACTCTTCGAGCAAATTCCATCCATCGCAATTTCCACATTGGCCTTGCCATTTTGCATGAATATGGCCACAGCTCGAGCAACGGTAACGCGAAGCGAGACTGGAATTTGTTGCAAAATTGCATTTGGTGCTACGCTGAAGCCATCCTAGCGATTTGGAGGTGACTGCAGCAGGTAGAATCCGACGTGCTGCTCGATGATACATTGCGATTCCACACTATAATATTTGACAGGTGGTAGTTTTATAAAATATGACAAGTTGCCTAAGAAAAATCATCGAGGATCACGCTCAGTGCAAAGAAGCACCGAGAAGCAAACAAGCCACCCGAGATCACAAGTGCCTGGTCGCTCTCCCAGTGCGTTAATGCCTGAATATGCACCCGGGAAATGAAGTTGAACCCCAATGCATTGTTCTCCGTCGACTTGAAGCGAGGGATATCCCTCAGCTTCAAAGTTTACATGAAGACTGGTTTCCCATCCGATACAACGACTCGTTTTATCACAATGCTGGTCAAGGGCTATGGGAGAATGGCGAGCCATTGTTTACACAAGTCGCTCTGTCTAACGAAGACATTATTGGTGCTGTGACAGCTCAAATTCAAAGATCGGAAGAGTCGGAAGACAAGTACTTGATTCAATCTAAAGAAGGCACGCTCATGTATATTCTCACGTTGGGATCGCGGCAAGATTACCGCCGCCGAGGCATTGCGTCTGTGTTACTGAATACGTGCATCCACGAGGCGCAAATGACCCCCTCGTGCTGTGCATTGTATTTGCACGTGAAAGCCGACAATGCCAGTGCTATTCGCTTCTACGAGAAGAATGGATTTCAAAGATTGCGCTTCTTGGAAGGTAAGTTTGTCTAATCGTGGCTATCCTGATCCAATTCAGATTATTATTTCATCAACGGCCAAAACCACCATGCGTATTTGTACATTCGATACGTCAACGGAGGTGAGGCCCCCACGAAATGGTTCGACATCATATCCAGGTAAATGTACCCGCCAACGACATGTCATTGACGACTTTTAGGCCATTTTCATTATTACTGGAGATGTGGAACAAACTGTTTGGTGATGCTCAAATTCACTCAAACAAGGCAATAGCTATCGTATAGTCGGGTCTTCGGTACTGTCATCACTATAATGTCGGGACTGTGATGGCACATTTGGAAAGTTTTGACCGCAGAGGAAATGGTACAACGGACGAAAGTAAACTATCAACATTGAAAGGAATTAATTTGTTGTGTTTTGGATTGAAATACTGAGAAGTTCCATCAACCTTTGCTTGCATTGTTAGATGGTTAGCTTCTTGGTTGAATATACCTCTGTGCACGGGGTACGAGCTCTTCAAAGGTCTGAGCACCCAAAACATGTTTTAATTCTTTCAAAATCATGTGATTCTGTCGCACTTGAGCAAGCCCTGCCACTTCCTCGTTCTTCGCAACGACGTAGTTTTCAGTTTGTCGTGGCATAGGGCGTGGTCGCACAGTTTCCAGATGATCTTTTAAAGCAATCAATGCATTCGACACAGATACGTCTTGTGCTAGGATTTTTCGATGAGGATGCATGATTGGTGGAGCCATTACCCAAACCTAGCGTGGTCTTGATACTAGCCAAGGCGTTGTTCATCTCGTTGACGAAAAGAAATACTTCCTACGATTAAATATCAGCAAAGCTTGCTGTCATGCTCGTCGTACATTGATCTTTGGAAACACCCCGTCCATTGTTTTGACTCCAAACAATTGGCGAAAGTGCTGGACCATGCGATTCACGAGCAAGTTGGGTTGTTTCTAGAGTCGTTAAGCTACAAGCATTACACTGATTTCGCTGTACCTGTACATTTTCCGCTGCTAATTGATACATGTTTTGCTCCTCCAGAAACTGTGATTCAAATTCGACAAGTTCCTTAATGGCTTTTAGAGCTTGCTAAAATAAGTTTTAGCGAAATCATGAGTGAGTGGGATACCGAATACACTGTGGCGCTTTCAACAGGTTGAAAAGACTTTTCTCGTCGACTAGCCAATATCTGGAAGCTATCTGCAGCATATTTCTACAAAGATGTAAATGCTTCTAATATTTTAGCCGACTTGCCTGCAATGTATTCAAGTTACCAATGTTTTGTTTCCAACGAGAAAGAGTGTGAAGTACGCTCTCGAGGGAGGAAGCTGGTTTGGATGCAGCAATAGTGCACACATCTCGAACAAATTTCTCTAGACGCGGTATGGCTTGTACCACTGAAATCATCTTTGCTACGCTTGGGCCAATTAATGTGATATCCGTCAGTTCCAACTGGCGGCATATATCTTGAATGATCTAGTGATCAGGTTGATGAAGTAGTTGATCACTCCGTACCTCGACGCATGTGTCTTTCGGTAATGTGTTTAATCTGTTTAGTTGGAGCTTGGCGTTTGTCTTGTCCCGACGAATTAATTCTGCAGTGCCGATGTATTTCCTGAGCTCTTCAATGTTGTTTGCTTCTTTCATGGCAAGCGTTTGACTGCTCAATTGGCGCTCAAGTAGCAAAGCGCGACGCTGAGTGGCTTTGTAGTCACGAATTGTTGGTCGAGCTTCGACTTCGAGATGCAGATTGGAATTCTCTTCCCTCAGCTCTTGGATAACTTGTTTTGACTGCTGTAACTCGGCTTCGATGTTTTTCATCTTTTCATGGATCGATCTTTCTTGAAGACGCAACTGTTTGGTTACTTGCTCTTGTTCAAACCGCGCTTGTTCCAACCGATGCAGTAAGGAATCATGATCTTTGATGTTAATACCACCGCCACTTGCGCGGGATATGATGTTTTCTTTCTCGCGAACTTCACTGCATAATTCCTGGACTTGGTTTCGCAGCTGAGCAATCTCGTCGTTCAAGTGACTTCGTTCATTTTCGTACATGCCGATCAATTCAATCGACTTCAAATCAGATGGGCTAGTTTTGCGCGGTTCTCGTTGTTGTATTTTGCGAAAGACATCTTGGTTTCGGGATTTAGAAAACTCTTCCTTGTCTATCTGCTGTTGTAGCTTGTTTTGCAATCTCTCAAGGAGTGTTTCTTTGGCTTTTACTCGGTGCTCACTGATTTTCAGTTGTTGCTCTAGCTTGACCTTTTGATTTTTCAACGACTTTACGTCACTTTCAAACTTGACTTTCACGTCTTTGATGTCCACCTGGAAGAAGAGTTCAGACTCGTGAACTCTTTTTATGATACCTTAAATGATTCGATTTCACGCTGAGCATTGTCCAATGATTGCCTCATTTCTTGAAGCTTCTTTTCACTGGCTGCAAGATTTGCTTCGGTTCTCTGCTGTTGCTTTGAATTTATTGTAGATTCCTGAATCAAATCCTGAACAGTCTATAGCCATTTATGAGTGATGCTGTGGGAGACAGAGTTGAATTACCTGACTTTGCCGTTCCAGTTGAGAGATAAGATCGTGAACGATGTTAATCAATGAAGTCTTCTCTGGTAACATTCCTATTGGAGAGGAAACGATATCGACACAAGGAAATCCGTGTTGAAGAAGCAGGGAATTGAGTGCGGTCCACTCGTCATTGCGTGTATTCTCTGATATTGTTGTACTTTCATGCAAATCGTGGCTTAGCTCTTCTGCTTTCATAGAAGAATCGTTCGGATTTCTGATAGAATCTGCTTGTGTGGTGCTAAGTCTCCTTCGTTCACTGCTCATTGTAGACGGTGACGGCCGTGATCCAGATTCGTTTTCAAAGGAAAAGAGTTTTGACAAAGGACTTTGTGTCCGGTTGGATGCCCTGATTGAACTCTTGGATCTTCTTGCCAAATCACTGCTTGAAGAACTCACACTGCTTCTCGGCTGATCCATGTTGAGTCCATGGACTTGACTGGTGCTAGCTGACTGCATTGATTGCTGTAAATCCTCATTGAGCGGTGCAAAATCATGCAGCGAGAGTGGCTGATCTTGTTTTTCACTTGGTGCACTTGACGCGATGGAATGCATTGTTGACTCCTTTTCCTCTCGTGCAAATGAACTGGAGCTTATATCTAGCCCATGTTCTAAAAGGAATCGATCCACACTAGAAGAGGATAAGTGAAAGTCTCTTTGGCTTCCGCTGACTTGGTGACTGTCACCGTTGGTTGCGCTGCTCATTGCTCGTCCTGACCTTGTTTATCCGGATCCAGATACAAAAATTCGCGCGCAAATTCAAAAGTGCTCATGTCAGAACTTTTCTTGATGGGAGAGACACAGACGGATAAAGGACATCTATAGCGATATGTCGGAGAGAAATCAATTCAAAGCACAATTTGCATTTGATCTTTTAGGGATTGTACTGAACAAACTATCTCTATCTTTGGCCAGCAACGGCCGAGGGTCTTCAAAGGTGACAGAGTCGAGTCCTTCAAAGAGTTGTCTTTCAAAGCATGGACATTTTCGAGTCGTCTGGAAAGAGCAATTGCTTCGTGCCGCGATATATCTTTTGTAGAGCGATGACTCGAGGCCGGAAAGCCTAAACAACCTGAATTCAAACATCGACGTTAGTTTTCCTACCTCGAAAGCAAGAATCATTTTACTTTCATCTTGCACAATGAACGCGAGGTAATAAATCACATCAGAAAAAGTAATCGCTTCGTTGATCACGACAGCTTTGATGCTGGTGGCTTCGAGAAACTATTGAGAGAGTAAAGGTCGCCTGTTAAGAAAGCGTACCATAAACTTTTCATGGCCGTTTTGTTGCTTTTTGCGCAATTGGACTCCAATCTGTGGAATGACTAAGACCGATTCTATTCGCGATGGAATAGCATTACGTCATGGCTGCACCATCTTTGATGTCACTTACCTTCAATGACGGTGCTTCCAAAAGAACTCTTCAGAAAAAAGCAAATAGCAAAGACAGGAAGCGCTATCCATAGAACAGATTGCACTGAGTGTGGCTTTGGTAGAGATAACCACGCCATCGTTCCAGTCTTTGAAAGGTACGGCTGCACGATCGGGGACACAAGAATAAATACAACTGACAAGAGAGCGACATTCATGAGTAGAGATAGCATTGCGAGAAGGATTGTATATCCTTGAGCATTGGATCCCTTGGAGACCAAAGTGTATTCCTTTGCATCTGTTCCATACGTTGTGATTCGCAAGTCCATGGGTTGCGCGCCGCTCAAATTTTTCTTCAGCCAATCGGCAACCTTTCACACTATTTTATATCTATTGGTTGGAATCTAGAAAAGCCACGATTTAAATTCACTTACAGATCGTCATATACAATTTTCAAGTCATTCGTTGAAGGCATTTCTTTTTAACGTTCAATCTGCATCGTTCTACGTAAGATATAATATTTTAGAGGTATTAATATGTGAAGGAAGTGTGTAGACAGGGCACTCGACTTTGTCCAAGATCAATTTTGTGATTGAACTAGGTTGCAGTCCTTTTATGGTCATCAATTGTTTTGATCGGGCGTTTTCAAAGTCGACTTTGAAGTCGGGGCGTCTGGATAATGCGTCAGCAACTTCGTTTGTTTTGCCAGGTATGTGGCGGAACGTCAAATTGAACTCTGCTAGTAGGTCGTATTGCCTATAAACCGGCATTCGCACCACTCCAGCATTGGATCCCATGATTCGATTGAAGATGGCGATTCTGTAACCTGTGATATTTGAGACAACTACGACCATGCACGTCGTCGATATGAGCTGCATGAACTTCGAAAACCAATTGTGGTCGCAGAGAAACGTCTTAACTGTAAGATAATTCAGGAGTGGATCGAGGTGCATCATCAATCGAAACTCAATAATCGTGCTAGGATTTGTTTTTCCATTGGAATAAATGTCCTGGGAGCATGAGGTTGAATGTCCTAATGAGTTTGCACCGTTCATTGTTGACGTACTTCCAACAAGAGGCACGAACATTTCAGCAAAATTTTAAGAGATTCCGCAATGACTCTACCGATTTTTGATGAGATAGAAATAATAGTATTGATTTGTCTTGGCATCCACACAAAGCCACTACATAAAAGGTGCTCTTTTGCCTAGATGATTGATTGAATGGGCATGATATTCCCAACGCCTTGAGGTTTCATTGAATATCTGATGTGTGAAATTTGTCGTTGGTGCAAATTATTAATTAGCATAGTTGATTATATTTCAGAGGTTTCAGGAAGCTCTCCAACGAGAATATACACTATTTGACGGGAAAATTTGCAACTTGCTTTGTCATTTGTTTCATACATACTGTATAGACCACAGAGCGCCGGAGCGGGAGACGAAAGACAAGGGACGGGTCCGAGCGCTTGAGCCGTCGTCGAAGAACCGAGCGACGCTTTAAATTATCCTGCTAGCACAAGCTCCGAAAGATGTATTCGGGACTGTATCAAGCGAACGAGTTTCGGCTGGCTGACACGAAAATGGGGCACGAGATGACCAGAAATGCGATTGAATTAGACTTTGACATGGTTCGAAGTTATCGCCTCCGTGAAGTCGAGAAGAGCTATTCTGTTCGAGGATATATGCCTTCCCTCACCAGTGCAGAGTGGTCGACGTTTCATGTGTCGAGGGCACGACTCGTGCATCGTATCGTTGGGGTAGCCAGCTCCCTCGCGTTAAAGCGGGAGACATGCCACTTGGCATGCTCGTACTTGACACGTGTCTCCCTTATCAACCTCCTTCAGCGCGGCCAGATGTATCCAACACACCCATTCAATGTCAAGACCCCTGAACACCCCAACGTGCTCTTTGTCGCGGCGTCGATAGTCATTGCAAGCAAAATCGAAGAGGTAAATCCCCCATCGATTCAGGATATTCTTGAAGCCGTGCAACGTGAAAGTGGGGAATATGTGGATACACCGCAACGTAAGCGAGCAAACTCCAAGACAAAAACGGCCAAGAAGTCAAAGCCAAAGCAGTCCATTTATACCACAAAAGAAGAGGTTGTTGCTGAGGAAGAAGCCATGATCAAGCTGCTCGACTGGAAGCTCTACCCTGCGACTGCCGTATCGTGGCTTCTCATGACAATTGAGGGACTTGGATTGTACAGAGAGCCTGTGCAAAACTCCCCTTGCTATGTTGGCTATGGTCATGAGTATGAGGTCTTCGACTCGAAGAATGAAACACGGGTTCGCGAATGCGAGCGAGCTAACGTGTTTCACTTGGCGTCTAACTTGCTGGATGTATCGTTGCTTGATTCCAACTTGTTGCACTTTCTTCCAAGTATGATGGCTGCTGCGTCGTTGTTCTTAATGGCGCCCGGTCACAATTTGTATGCGCTTTCGCATTTTCTACAGCTCAAGCCTGAAGATGTGTGGGACTGCGTCTCTTGGATCCAACAATACCTTCCATACGCTGCCTCCCCTTTGCCATTTTCAGTCCATTCGACAGTGCAATCGAAATTCAACAAGATCCCCAAGGAAGATCGTTATGCCGTTCAAGTTGCATCCACCACAATTGCTTATAACTCCATCTTTATGTTTCCCCTGGCCGCCCAACAACCGCAACAACCTGTGTGCGACGATCCTCAGTATGAACCTGAAAGGGAGCGTGAAATCCTCTTGCCTCCCTTGTATCAATGCATCGTTCCGGACAAGTACACGTCCATAAACAACAATTTTGGCTATTTCTCTTAACCTAAAAAGTTATTTATTGCTCCACGTCAATGTTCATGCATTGCTTTCCAACGTAGCACTCCATCTGCATGGATTGTTGCATGAATATGGCTGGGCATAAGCTTTCTCTTGGGTTGCCTGTTTATTAGTCTGTTTCAATCACGTCTTTTATCGTCATGAATCAAGTCCCGTAGTTGGTTGGTTGTGTTCCACAAAGATGGGATCAAATTTGCATCGATATTTCCTGCAAAATCGCCGTGTTCGATCTATATGTTGCTTGGTGGTGATATGCTGGGTGTCATTGATCTCTTTGTCACAGAAGACGCACCAATATGGGGGTTGCTTGGAGCCATCACGAAGTTGCTTAGACTTGGACACTTGCTTTTCTAGAAATCGTGTGCAATTCTTAGCATGGGTGGTGGTGAAGAAGTGTTTCTTGTTGTCATGTCGGTGGCAGATCCTGCAGAATTCCATCAAAAAGACAATTGTCCGTATAATTACCATTCCCGGATAACGGAAACATATCTCCATTCATTTGACATGCGTGAAGTGGTCACACTCCAGTTTGGCGCGGCGAGCAGCCGCTTGGCGGAAAATCTCTGGCAAAGCGCGTTGCGGGAGAATCAAGATGGGAGAGTAGAAGAAGATCAACGTGAAGAATTGGATGCGATGCTTGTATATAAACGGAGGGGCTGTCATCCTCGAGCTGTTGCATTTGGTTGCAAAGGCGACTTCAACAAGACCAGCAGTGCTCAAAACCGTTCGAGCGAGTGCAATCTATGGGAAGGAAATGTTCAAATTGTAGCCCAAGACAGCGACGATACAATGAGAACAACCAGTGTACTATCACCTCGCTCAATGATCGAAGTGGATGAATTTCGCAGCTTCGATCCACTCAACAATTACTATGAAGGTCTGCTAGGTTCTGATGGGAAAATCAGACGGGAAACGGTAGAAAATGCCTGCGATGCAGTTCGCATTGCATTGGAAGAATGTGATAGGATGCAGGTATGTCGTCGTGTATTTGTGATATGATGTTTATAATGAAACTAGGGTATTCAATGCATTGTTGATATTGATTCAGCATGGGGTGGGTTTGCGTCGGAAGTCATGCGATACGTGGAGGAAGAATGTCCGTCAACATTTACTTGCTGCTTCGGCTTAGACGAGAGGTAGCAAGCAGATTTAAGATTATGCTGTCTGATCGTTGGAGTTTAGGTATCCTCTCAAGAGTCAAACAGGAATATTTGACAAGTCAAAACAAGACGGACGGCGAGCAATTAATTTGGTGTCGTCAGTCCTGAGCTTGAATGAGCAGTGCTCAATGTTCATCCCATTTTCCCCGAAATCTCCAGCTGATGGTGCTATTGCTTGGGATTGTATGTCGTCCGTTTACCGGTGGTCTGGTGAAAAAACATTCAGAGACATGAGCTTTCATTCAAGCATGAAAGTTATGGAGCTCAGTTGCATCTCATTGCCATCTGACGACTTTTTTTACAAGAGCCCTGTTGACCGCATAGGTTTGTGGGACAGGAACTCCCACTTTCCAACCTTTCATGCGCCACAAGACCATGAGCGAAAGTTTCATTTTCAATTTTTGACTCGACGAGGCAATTTCAACCATGAGCTGCCCCCCCACGCTTGTGATCCCTTTCAATATTGGAGCAGCGGCACGGTATCAAAGTCGCTGTACTCACCGGACGAATTGTTGCGAATCGATCAAGCTATAGCTTCCCTGAGTATTACAGATTCTGTCGCTCAGTATTTGAAAATGTTGGCCACCAAAGTAGTCGAAGTCGACCGGCGTGTTGTCCACGAGTATACACAGTCGGGTATGAGCTTCGATGCAACTCGAAACATGCATTCGGAGCTTTTGGATTTGAGCGAAGCTATCATGTAAATCTCAAAATGTAAAATGCCGATTGAGTAGTTCAGAGTTTGTTGGAGGAATATGCAGCAACCGTCCCTATATTTCTCAATTATGTACATTGCCCGCAATGTCATCTCCACAGGTGACGTGTACGTCTCTTAATCTCCAGTCCATTCAGAAACTTTTGTGGTTTGCAAGTCTCACAAGATGTGGTCATTCAATCCGCTAGACAAGTCAACGGGAAAGGCTATCAATAACAAGATGCTGACTTAACTCCAGAAAAGTCAATTAAATTTTAGTTCGTTCTTGAGGCACGACGCTAAGTGTCCACTACATTTCAGGCGTCAATTTTTTCAACACAGGGTCTCTCTGTCGCGCGAAACCATTATAAGGAGGCAATCACAAATATTGTCACTTATTGTGCGATATTTTTCCTAGTGAAATGCGTACAAGTCCAATCCAATTTTACGACATTCAATCACGACTAAATTCCTGATTTCGCGTTTATAATACTGTAGTACATTTACAGCAACCAACTACTTTGAAGTAACTTCCTTCAACTAGACTAACAGTGTAAGACTGAGTATGAATGACTACATACAATAGAAAATTTGACTTAAATTTTTATAACAAGGGGTTCTCTTACTGGCTGCATTTGGATTCCTGTAGTAGTGTGTTGCGAATTGGACCTTCGCAGAAGCCTTGGAGTGCTTCCAAGAAACAATCCAAGACCGATCATTTTAACTCTACATGTGCGGTGATTGGCAAATATTAGGTTAGCCATTAGGGTAGGGTTAATCCCTGGGGGGATCAGCCCCTCGGGGGAATTCACTTTGTGATTTGCCTGTGACCACAGCGTCGTGGTTAGCCTTTTGTGTGCGCGAGACGGGACTTCACAAGGTCCGTCAGGTGGAGACTCAACAAAGAATTCTTTAGTAGCTAGTTGCTACTTGCCGTGAACATGGAAGAAACGTCGCCGTTCCCAAATGCTTTGGCGCGGGTGAGGGGGGCCCGGTCGATTGAGACCGTCGTGTCAGTTCCCATGCCACACGTCGTGGCTGGGAGTCAAGAGCATCCTCTGCCACCTCAGGGGCAATCCGAGTGAGTTGGATGAACTCCGGATGCAGAACGTCGAGCGTGCTGCGGCGTCGTCAAGTCAATTCAACAAGATGACGTACGAGCAGCTGGCGCAGTTTCATGCGCAGCAAGAGGCGATGGCCTCGCGTTTGGAACAAGAATCCACCTGACAGGCGGTTATGGTGGCAGAGATCGAGAAAAGCCGCCGCGAACAAGAAGAATCCCGAGCGATTCTATTGCAGCAAAAACAACAGCTGGAGCGCCAACAAGAAGAACTGAAGTTGGCTATTGCTCAGCAAGCCAAGGTGACTGGAGATCTCCAGTAGTTGTTACAACAAGCCTCAGAAACGATGAGGCAGCAGCATTCCAAGGTGGAAGAGCTGGACAGAAAAGTCCGCCGCGATAGCGAGCGATGGGGCTTATTTGCCGCTGCAGCCAATCAGCGACCCCCAGTGCTAGCGGCGCCGACGGCTATTAGCCGTCCAGAGACCCTTATGGGTGTTCAGCAAGTGCCTCTGGCCCCGATGAACAAGGGCAGCACGAAGCGTGAGCGCCGCAAGTTCATGGATGAGTATATGGCGTACTCGAGACGCGTGGAAGCGCTCAACCGAGGCGTCGGTGGAATTCTATTCCTGATGCCGCTTGCGGCGTGCATCGATCAAAAAATCGTTCCTCGTGTGTGTGAGTACGATTTCGGAAATCCGTTCGAAGAAATCACTGAAGACGAATGGCGAAACAACTTTCTTAGCGCTCGTGAAGTTCAAGAACTTGACCTCGAGTGGGTCACGAAGGCTATGCGTCCTTGAAGATGGACACGAGAATTCGCGATGCGGAATCTCGCGTCAGCCGATTGGTGGCCGACTTCTACGAAAAGCTGGAGCAGCTGGACGTAGCGCACCTTAGGAGCCGAAACAGTCGGTCAAGATATTGACGGCTGCGATCCGACCGGCAGCGTTGAAAGGAACGGTCGAACGACAACTTGCTCGTGAGGCCAACAAGGTGTACAAGTCAAGTTTGCCCGCGTTCGGCCGGTGGTTGACTCAACTACTAGACAATTCATGTTGTTCGAGTCGCAAATGGCGACGGCTGAAAAGAAGCCCGAAGAAAAACCTGCGAGGCGCCAGTACGGCGAGAAATTTCGGCCTCAACAGCAGCCGCAACAGTGGAAGCCTGAAGGCCAAGCGAAGGGCCAAGGGCCAGCCGCCAAGCACGTGCACCTTGCGAGAGGGTGTTTGAAATGCGGCAGCGACGACCACAAGGTGGCGCAGTGTCCCAAGTATGCGCCGGGAGAAGCCCAGCGTCTGTTGACACAGAGGGCCAAGCGTCCTCCGGTCGCGGCTAACACGCCCGCCGCTGCTCCGAGTGGTAAGCCCGAAGGCAAGAAGAACGTTGTCGGAGCGACAATCAACGTGAGTGAGTCGAAGTTGGAAGTTCTACAAGAACCGCGCACTGTGCCCTGCACGGTAAATGGCCTTGATGCGCTGGCGCTGCTGGGAAGTGACGCCGACCAGTCAGTGGTCTCACCGGCGCTGATCACTCGGCTGAGCGACGCTGGTGCTCTGCTTGCGCCTGTATGCAAGCTGGAGTCCGCTCTGGAGTTGGGCGGATTCATGGAAGACATGAAGCTCTCGGTGGACCGAGAAGTCAAGCTGAAGCTGACGTTCGACACTGCCGAAGGTCGTCTGGTTCTGACAAACCTCAAGTGCTGGGTGGCCGCAGCGCCTGTGCACAATGGCCTCGGTGACGTTATTGTGAGCCGAGCGGTGATGGCTCGACTGGGATATTCCCCGCGTTCCTTACTTGAAACCGCGCACCGTGCGCAGAAGGTCTATGACCTCGGTCATCTGGGTGGTCAAGATACTTGTCTTATGGCGGCGATCAAGATCTTGGAAGACAAGAAGAAGCCGCCGGTAGCGCCTGAAGAAGTGGCGCTAAACGTCGACGAAGAACTCTCATGCTTTCCGCAAGTCGGTGTGGACTGGTCATTCGACGATGACCGGGCGGCGGTGCGCGCTAAGCTCAAGGAGAAGGTTGGTGAGTGCCGAGTCGCTGGCTGCGACGATAGCTATGCCGTCGAGCTGGGGAAGCTACTCGTCAAGTATGAAGACGTGTTTCGACTCAAGCTGGGTCGAGATCCGCCTGTCAAGGTGGAGCCTTTACGGGTTACACTGAAGGCTGACGCGAAGCCCGTCCGCTGCAAAGCGAGACGCTACTCCAAGAAGCAACGGGAGTTCATGGCCAAACATGTGGAAGAACTCCAAGCGGCTGGATTATGCTACCGCAATCCGCGATCGAAGTGGTGCTCGGCACCGCTTATCGTCAAGAAACCCGGCGAATGAGTTCCGCATGACCGTGGACGTCCGTCCTCAAACGGAGCGGATCCTCTGGCCGATGCCGATGCTAGAGGTGATCCTCGACCATCTCTGTGCAGCCCAAGTCTTTTTCACGTTGGACTTTTTCGAGGGCTATTGGCAGTTTGCACTGCATTCTGACTCCCAGGAGATGTTCTCGTTCCTTACGGACATCGGCGTGTACACTCCTACCCGGGTGCGCATGAGGGGCACGGACAGTGTGGCCTATTGCCAGTCGTCTGTGCAAGATATGTTTGCGGATGAGCTATACCGCTGCCTACTGATATGGCTCGACGATTTACTCGGTTACAGCAAAACCAAGGAAGGTTTGCTGGCTGCGCTCGAGCGCGTACTCAAGATCTGCGAGTTTTGCGGGCTCAAGTTGAATCCGAAGAAATGTCTGTTCTATCAAACCGGAGCGCGCTGGTGCGGGCGCAACGTCTCGGGCGATGGAGTCAAGCATGACCCCGAGAGAATCAAGGCGCTCCAAGATTTGAAGGTGCTGGCCACTGGGCAAGGCCTCCAGCAATTCATCTGCGCGATGAACTGGATGTGTACGTCCATACCACGCTACAATGTGGTGGTCGGGCCTTTGGCTGACCTGATGGAACGTGTTTACACATTGGCGGGTGGCCGCACTCGTCAGAAAGTATCGAAGATCCCGCTGTCGGAAGCTGGCTGGGATGGCAGTCATGTGGAATGCCTGGCAGCGTGCAAGAAAGTCCTTGGGCAAGCTGTGACATTGGCTCACCCAAAGAGCGACAAACTCGTCTGTGTGTTTGCAGACGCCAGTGATCTGCACTGGGGTGGGGTTGTTACCCAAATTCCGCCAGAGCAAGCGGATCGTGAGCTCGATGCTCTGCAACATGAGCCTTTGATGTTCCTGAGTGGCACATTTTCTGGTGCAGCCCAACGATGGGCAATCGTGGAGAAAGAAGCTTTCTCAATAGTCGAGTGTCTGAAGCGCGCTGACTATTTACTCCACTAGCCTGGAGGGTTTGCTTTGTTTACCGATCATGCAAACCTTAAGTGTATCTTCAATCCTACGAGTGTGAACGCGGCTATCCCGAAGTATACAGCCACCAAGCTCGACCGATGGGCTTTACTCCTCATGAGGTATGATTACACAATCTACGATATCGCTGGTGAAGCCAACGTGTGGGCGGATTTGCTATCCCGCTGGGAAACGAACTCCCCAACGATCTGTCCAATTGTGCATGTGCCGCTGAAGATTTCGCCGCCTCGAAACGAAGAATTCGTTTGGCCAAGTATGGCAGAGATTGTGGATGCACAGCTACGTGCAGTCGGAGAAGATGCTGTTCCCGAAGTCCAGCTTGTCGGGAGCCATGTGCTTGTGGCTGGCGAGCAATTTCCTGTGCTCAAGATGGCGTCTGACGCCGTATGGATTCCCTTGTCTGAAGGTGAACTTCAAATGCGATTGTGTGTCGTAGCACACTTTGGTATGAGTGGCCATCGTGGTGTCAATGCTACAAGACAAATTTTGTCGGACCGATTTTGGTGGCCCCACATGGGCGAAGATGTGGCCTTTTTTGTTGGCCGCTGCTTACACTGTGCGGCGACGGGCGGTCATGTGCTCCGTCCGTTTGGCATGGCTCCGCATGCCACGAAGCCCAGTGAAATCTTGCATTGGAATTTCCTGTACATGGAAAATGGCTACCTGCATGTAGCCAAAGACGACTTTTCTCAGCTCAAGTGGTTCTGGGAGACCGATGTCGCCAACGCCCAAGTTGTTGCGCGTTGCTTACTTCAGTGGTTTGGTGTGTTTGGTGTGTGCTACCACTGGGTGACCGACCAGGGGTCACACTTCAAGAATGCAGTGATTGCCGAGCTCCAGCACATGCTAGGAGCTCACCACCATTTTACGACGGCCCGCTGTCCTTGGGCCAACGGCACAGTCGAAAGTGCCATGAAGATTACGCTGAAAACATTTCGGGCGTTGTATTCCGAGTGTCTTATGCAGCCAGAGCAGTGGCGGCAAATTGTGCCAACTGTGATGTTGGTATTGAACCAAACTCCCTCTGAAACCATTGGAGGGATTGCGCCTATAACGGCGATGACGGGGTCTAAACCGATGTCCCCGTTGGATCTAATTCCTATCCCGGGCTCAGCTGAAGTTGTGACACTGCAAGAGTTGTGGGATTGCCGATTTCAAGAATGGGCTGCTCTACAGGATGCTGTGGAGAAAACGCACCAAGAAGTATTGGATGCATCGTCCTCGAAGCGGAAGAGAGGGCGTGCCGCAAGAGCCAAGAAGAAAGGTGTGAAAATGGCGGAATTTGATGTTGGCGATTACGTCCTCTACATGGATGTCTGGGGCGTTAGCCCGTCAAAGCTCAGTGTGACCTGGCGCGGTCCTGCGCAAGTGGTCAAAGCCACGTCTGGTTGGATTTTTGAGATCCAAAATTTGATCACTGGGATCGTGCGTGAGGCTCACGCAAGTCGGTTGAAATTTTATGCCGACGAGTCCTTGAATGTGGACGAGGAGCTCCTCAGCCATGTGGCTCACAATGCCGACGGGCATGTCGTCGATCATCTTGTCGACTGCCGTTTCAATCCGAAGACGGCTGCATTTGAGGTCTTGGTCAGCTGGCGTGGCCTTCAAGAGATTGAAAATTCGTGGAAGCCAGCGACCAAATTGCTAGAAGACATCCCGGTGTGTTGAAACGATACGTGCAAGAACACGGAGACAAGGATGTTGTCTCGGACATGGCCGCTGCCCTTGGCCTTGATCAAGTCTTGGGGGGGGGATTGTTGCGAATTGGACCTTCGCAGAAGCCTTGGAGTGCTTCCAAGAAACAATCCAAGACTCCGATCATTTTAACTCTACGTGTGCGGTGATTGGTTAATATTAGGTTAGCCATTAGGGTAGGGTTAATCCCCGGGGGGATCAGCCCCTCGAGGGGAATTCACTTAGTGATTTGCCTGTGACCACAGGTCGTGGTTAGCCTTTTGCGTGCGCGGGACGGGACTTCACAAGGTCCGTCAGGTGGAGACTTAACATAGTGCGAGATGCAGTTTCACTAGTAGGATTAGATTTCAGAGCATCTAAAAGTCAGTGAGATGACTGCCCACTGGTCTCTCACTCCGCAATTTGCTAAATGACTACCGACTTCTCGGCTTTCTGTGGAGTGTAGGGAGATAATAAAGAATTCTTTAGTCGAACCTCTCTGTGACCTCTTTTGGGTGCACATATCGTGTTCTGATCTTGCGTTGTCTGTTAGGGCCTGGTCAAAGTTTGCAAGGAGCCCCTGCACCGACAAAATGTTAGATCAAGCAGCAATCTGGAACATACCGAAACTAACCATCGCCGGTTCCAAGTTGGCCGACATGTCCATGTTAGTTGTGGGGCTGTAGGCGTGGGAAGTGGGGCTGTAGGCTGTAGGCTGGGGATGTTGGGCTGTAGGCAGGGGAAGTGGGGCTATAGGCAGGGGAAGTGGGGTTACTTTTTGGGTTTCTACTTAAGTCGTTGAAGACAAGTTGACGAGTGGTCGGCGTCGTCAACTTTACGAAAGTCGGACAAATCGTCAATATATAACCAGCGCAAGGGAATTTCGTTGTTTCGAATAATTTGCACAATTCCTATTGCAGTAGCAGCGTCAACAATGCATAGCTTCATCGCCAGCACCGTGTTTTCATCCATTTTCACCAGTGAAATTGCTAAAGGCATCGACTTTTCTCAAAAAAGATACTAGTATCGACTTTTTCACATATCCCTCTATGCAAACTTTACATGTTTTCGTCTACTTTTTAAAAAGTAGGTCCAGGGCCTACTTGGAGAAAAAGTCGATAATCCCATCTATTTCTGACAACATCGACAAAGAAAAAGTCGACTTTTTCCAGCTTCGACCAGACCCTTAAGCGTTCATATCCCACGAGTCTTCACATCATGTTGCGACGCAAACGCAACTGATTGTCTCGTTCTGTGTCAAACTCGTTCCCAAGAGTTTGATCGTGTGGCTTTGCTCCTTCGAATATTCCATCCGATGCTTCTCCCTTTGCTGCTTATTCGTCTAACATTACCTCTGTCCAACAACTGGGACAGCAAGTTCAGCAGGATGTGGAAGCGCAAGGGATTGGATAATCTTAAACAAGCTATTGGTGCTGACAGTAATACACGTACAAGCGAGCATCTCATGACCATCCACCAAACCAACAACGACAGCCTGCGGAAAAGTGCAAATGGGCTGAGTAGGCTGATCAGAGGAAGCACAAACAGGCCCTGGTTGAGCAGCTTATGGGATAAAAGAAAGTAGAAGTAATCTGAACAAAAACGGGCTTGCAGAGGAACTGTAGTTGTCGTAGAAGGCGATAAAAGCAACACAACAATTTAGGAGCAAACGCCCCAAAAAGGAAGTGGAAACCCAGCTCCAGCTGAACCCAAAATAAAGGTCTCGCTAGCTAACTGCCATAAGGCCGTTAGTGCCGATAAAACCACTCCCTGTCCAATAGATTAGACACTCTTACAAAATACTGCAAACACATAGGCTCCGTGCTTGGCTTTGACCCAGATATCGCAGTGTCTCTGTTGGCTCACACTTTCCAAATGTCCCTCCTTGGTCACACCAGGTGCAGCTCCGACAAGTCCAAGTTGTGAGCCGCCTGAGCACCAAATATCAGCATGACAATCACAGCCCAACGCATGCACCATAATAGATAGCTGTGGATTACTTTGTAGAGTTTCAAATACCTCATACCTTCCCTTCATCCACAGACTGTCTAATCCAATGGCCAAACACGCTTGCACACTTCGTGGGCCATGTTGCATTCCATGAGATCTTGAAACTGCTTCGCATTCTCTATAGATTGCGGATCATCTTCTCAGTGTCTCGCATTCCAATTTATTTTACCAACTCTTGGAATCGTTCTTTGGACAAGGCTTTTGTATTTACGTCAGCTAAATTTCTTTTGGATGATACCACAAAGGTCCGCAAACCATATCTCTCAACGCATTCTCTGACAAATAGATGTCGCACTTCAATGTGCTTCGACCGTTTGTGTTTTCCTGGATGGTTGCAAAGCCTTTCCGCTCCATGATTATCCATAATCAATGAGGATGGTGAGCTCGCTAAGTAGCATTCCTCCAATAATTGTTCAAGCCAACGGATATCTCGAGCTGCCGTGCTCGCTGCAAGAGTCTCTGCATGGCAAGTGCTTGTTGCAATGATGTCCTGCTTTTCAGACTTCGAGGAAATTGTACAGCCATTAATCCTGGTAACATATTCAGTAAATGACTTGCGATCATATTCATTGTTTGCCCAGTCACTATCGACCCAGGTCTCAATGCAAATGCCATTGTACTTCTTGGCTTCTCGAATATCAAAAACTAGACCATGATCAATGTTCCAACCAAGTATTTCAACACACGCATGACCATTTTCCAATGAGCAGCATTTTAATTGCTCAAATGCGTGGACAGAACTCGAGCAACATTAACTAAATCAAATCTCGATCCGGTGGTCAGATATTGTAAACAACCAACGAGGCTTCTGTAGGGATAAGCTCGTTTAATTAGTTCGTCTTGGTCACCAGTACAGAGTGGCACCTTCCCTAATGCCTGTGGAGTTGACGCAGGGCTCATATTCATGTTCCCGAACTTATTGACAATCGCAGTGATAAATGTCCTTTGTGAGAATTTCAACAACTTGTCAGGCTCATAGTCGATGTCAATTCCCAAAAGGTATCGTAAGTCACCCAGATTTGTGACTTTGAATTCACTAGTCAGTTTTCTTTCCACATCGTTGACCTCTTTCTCTTCTTCAAGAAGGAGTAAATCGTCCACATAGATTGTGAGGAAAATTACATCAGGCTCTCCATTTTCCTCCACCAAATTTACGTACAATCCATAGTCTTTGGCACATCTTTCAAATCCAATCGACAATAAATATTGGTGCAGCTTTGATGCCGTGACAAAATCATATTGTCGAAGTTTCCACTCACGTATGGCCGCTTAGCACAACACAGTCCATAAGGTTTCATATCGAACGACTGGGGCGAAGGTTTCATCAAAGTCTAACACTTCCACTTGTTCATATCCCTTAATGACAAGTCGTGCTTTGATCTTAGATTGCCTTCTCGATCATGTTTAATCTTGTACACCCATCGGTTGTCAATGACTATTCGGTCTACTGGTCGATCAACAAGAGCCCATGCTTCGTTTTCCATCAACGAATCATATTCAGCATCCATCGCATGGTTCCATTTTTCAATCTCATTCTCTGGAGATATCATCATGTCGTCATATGACTTGGGGGTCATATCTTCCAATCCATTAAAATCCTCCATTATCAGGAAGCAATGGAAGTCTTGGAATCTACCTGGCAACTGTCTAGTGCGTTTCGGTCTTTCGTCTTTGCCTCATTTTCTATTCGTTGCTTCGTGATCGTCAAGCGATTTGTCCTTACTCTTTTTGTTTCTCACGCCATGATTGTCGTTTTCATCACGAGTCGTACTAGGTCCAGTTTCCTCAAATTCATCATCAACATGTCTCGTAATGTCGCTGCCAAGTGTATTCTGTTCCTCATTTTCTGCTTCAACACTGGCAAGAATGTTTTCATCATTGATCGATGCGCTGTGCTCTACACCAACCATAGACTGTGGAAGTTCTGGAATATCCAATACAAGTAGAGTCACAAAGGGAACTTCAGCTGGAAGCTCATCTGTAACTTCTCGACTTGCTATCCCAATAACTTGTTGAACTTACAAGGTCTCAATTGTAGTGTCTTCATAAAATTTGACATTGTTGTATCTGGACAAACAACATTTTCCAGTCTCGACACTAAGCATGCGTAGCCCCGACTCGGTCCATCATATCCCATCATAAGGCATGGCCTTCACTCGTGTTGTAATTTCCCTTTTCGGTACTTTTTATCCACAAACATTATTCCAACACAGCCAAAGGGTCGCAGATGTTTAATATTGGGCACTTCACCGTATAGAGCCTCGTACGGTGTAAGCCCATCAAGAGCTTTTGTCGCAGTCCTATTATCTGTATACACCACATACTCAATTACTTCTCCCCACAATTCCTCTGGCATACCAGACGCTGTCAATACAGCTCGTGTTTTATCCAGTAACACAAGATTCGTTTTCTCAATCAACGAGATCTCTTGCGGAGAATATGGATGTGCCCACGGCTGCTTGATTCGCTTTCGCTTTAAAACGGTGGCCAATTGATCATTTCGGAACATTTTATCATCGTCAGACGAGATGACCGTAATGCCTGGTCCAAACTCATGCTCAATGTTATCGATCAATTCAAGCAATGCAGACGTTGCTTGCTTCTTCCTTTCAAGCAGTACAATCCATTTAAATCTCGAGCCTTCATCAATAGCCGCAAGATAAGCTGTTTTCAACGATGTAATAGGGCCATTCAAGAAACCAATATCCACAATAATCTTGTGTAGTGGTTCCGTAGTTCTAGAAGGATTTGTATTCCTGAACGACATCTTTTTCATCTGTGCAGCCACGCAGGACATACATCCACGATCATCGTCCAAGTCTACCTTTCGTAATTCCATTCCTTTAAAACGGCCTTCACGAAACATATTTTTCACGACATTCATATTGGCATGAGCAAGACGGTTGTGCCATTTTCCACAGCAAGCTCTTGTTTTCGGCAACAGGCGCAGTGGTGTAAAGTGTCTGTGCACTATTCACATTCACCACTCTGGCAGCGTGACGATACATTCCGTTCTTCAGCCAAAAATCCAGTCTAATCTCATCACTAACAAGGCTGCAGCATTGGTTGTCTGGAGTGTACAGAGCCATCATTCCAAACTCGTCTCTCATCATAGACTGACTGATTAAGTTGGCTTTTGCTTCACTGTCAAAATTGCAGATTAGCTGAACCTTGGCGATTCTCATGTTTCAATTCATCAAAGAATGCTAAGGTTGCCACCCCACATCGCTGAGTGCACGTCTTTCCATCAAACCATTTTACACTTGTTTCATCATTAGAAAAGTTGGTAAAGGATGGTAAGTGATTGCAAATGTTACCGTGGCTGGCATTATCCAGGATGAATTCACTTTGTTCTCCTTGGTCGTCAAGATGATCTTCGGTAAATAGTACGTCACCACCGTAGTTCACATCATCTTTGGATCTCTTTTTGATGTTTGTTTGCCAAGGAGTGGACTTTCCCTTTAGGATTGGCTTCAAGCTTACTTTCTTGTTCTGCCTCTCCTCCTTGAATTTTACTTTTCGTTTATTTCCAGCTTTAGCTCCCGACGTATTATTTTCACTTGACTGTGATTCACCTCCACCGGATGGACAGTATCTCTGGACATGGCCGAATTCCCCACAGTTGTAGCATTTAACTCGGGATATGTCTTTCTTCTTTTGAACAAATGGTTGCTTAGTAGATTGTGGACGTTCTTTACCAGATCGAAAATGACCAAAAGGTTTCTGCTTCACTCCTTTTGTAAAGTGCACTTGTTATTGCACATCATCTAGATCCCACGTCTCTCGTTTATCCTCATACTCTGACTGAAGTGTTGCTGTAATATCAATCAAAGGCATGTGCTCCAATGCATCTCGAGGCAAATGCGATGATAATTTGAGGTACTTTCGAGTATTTCGTAGTAAAATTTCCCTTTCCTCTCCTTCAGGCAAGGGCCTCCCCATACTTGCAAGATCGTGTTCCTTCTTCGCAAAGTTGATTAAGTATTGATGGATAGTCCCACAATGGGGGTCAAAGTGATATTCAATCAATCGCGCGTTACAATCGAGTTTGTTCATAAAAGGCCGAGTTGCATACTGACGTCCCAACCATTTAAACTTGTCTGCAACAGTAGCAAGATCACACACTGCTACATTATTGCTTTTGTCCAGCGAAGTAACAAGTAATTCATTTGCCATAGCTTCTCGTTTCATAAATTCAGCAAATTTTCGAGGCGTTTTTAATCTGTCAAGGACCATTTGATTCCCACAAAGAACATCCCAAACGCCTTGCCTCTGAGCAACGGCACGAATATCTTCACGATATGTTGTCCAGTCCACTCCATCGAACGGCAAAATCTTGAAAGGATTCGTAAATGAATTCCATTTAAAACCAGATGCTTCATACTCATCAGTCTCTTCTGGGCTTCCACCAGCGCCACATGAAGCATTATCGATATCACTCTCACTGTCTGAACTGGAAATGGATTCATTCTCCATCGAGCTGCTTGAGTTATACTCGCCAAATGAGAAATCACTGTCATCAGGGTCACTATCATAATTGCCATCGTCGTGATCACTGGGTGGTCCACCGCCATTAAGACGCTTTGATCTTCTCGGTGGCAGTTCACTTTCAAGTCTTTCAATAGGTCTAGCAGGCGGTTTCTCCTCTATGTCACTGTCGTCGTCACCATGGGAGGAATTTCCTCCAGGTGATTTCTGAGGTTTCGATTGCGTTAAACGGTCTTGAAGGAGTTTTCTAAGACCAGCAAAATTGAGTCCTGCACCTCTCATAATCTCGCAGACTTTTGAGCTTTCTTGTTCACTCATTTGTCTAGCCGTATCAGCCTCCATACCCATGGGAACCATGCTGGCAGCATCAAATGATTGTAAATTATCAGTAGGTAAGTTGCTGCGAGTAGGACCCTCCACCAAACAACGGCTTCTCGTAGGCACTGGTCGATCGCCTAAGATCCCACTCGGTTGAACGGATATGTTCATTTTCTTGGCCTTCGACATAACACCAACAGTTCTAGTAGCCGTTGGGCTCATAACCAAGAAGTAATCTGAACAAAAACGGGCTTGCAGAGGAACTGTAGTTGTCGTAGAAAGCGATAAAAGCAACACAACAATTTAGGAGCAAACGCCCCAAAAAGGAAGTGGAAACCCAGCTCCAGCTGAACCCAAAATAAAGGTCTCGCTAGCTAACTGCCATAAGGCCGTTAGTGCCGATAAAACCACTCCCTGTCCAATAGATTAGACACTCTTACAAAATACTGCAAACACATAGGCTCCGTGCTTGGCTTTGACCCAGATATCGCAGTGTCTCTGTTGGCTCACACTTTCCAAATGTCCCTCCTTGGCCACACCAGGTGCAGCTCCGACAAGTCCAAGTTGTGAGCCGCCTGAGCACCAAATATCAGCATGACAATCACAGCCCAACGAGGACCCAAAATTGTCACACACCTTTTGCTGAACCACACAATTAAAAACACAGAGAATAATCTGACTGTCACATACCTTTGTATTAACAACACACAATGGAGCTAATAATAAACATAACTTCTGAATAACACATTAAGGCGCCTGAATGACACACAATTATTTGTGAACAACTCATTAAAACTGCTGAAGTCCGCACAAATAAGCCTGAGCACCACAAGGAATAGAAAATTAGGATTGGGAATTATCCTAGTGTGACTACTCCACACCTAACAGGGCGTACCCGCGCTGTCAACAATTGTAAAACCCCTTTCACGAAGGGTTTCACCGGTGGGGTGAGGGTCAGGCATCCAAAAGAAAACCTGGAGACGAAGATTGTAAGGCATGCAAACATTAAGTGTAATACTGTAGGGAAATCTCCTAAGATTAATATGTTTAAGGAGCTTAAAACATATGCTTTTTCGGTGTTTTTAATTTATTTTTGTGTGTCGTTCAGCAAGAGGTGTGTGATAAAATTTGGGTCTCCAGCCCAACGCATGTACCATAATAGATAGCTGTGGATTACTTTGTGGAGTTTCAAATACCTATGTTTCAACTCCAAGTTCACGAAAAGCATGAGTTTGGGGCAAATACAGTTGCCATTGGGTGAAATTCACCTAACCGCATGATCTCACACTGGCTCTCCCAGCTCACTGCTCCAGAGGTTGAAATAATAAACCAGGTTTTCAGTGGGGCAATGGCTTTGGGACATTGTAGCGATGTCCCAAAACCCAGAATTCATGTTCGCTGACACCATCAAAAACCTGGTTTTTGGCCCTTTTTCCATATGTTTTGACCCAAAAACCTGAGTTGATCTCATCACCGAACAGGGCCTTATAGAAAGTAGACGAAGTTCATGAACAAGGTCAAGCACATGGCGACAGAATTTTCAGTGGAGCACGAGCGGCGTTAACAAGAGATACGCAGAAAAATAATCGTTAGATGTGATGCAAATTTACCATCGTCGCACGTTCCACCAGCCTCTACTGAAACACCAGTTGTCAGGTAGTGCACGGTTTCCAAGAAGTTCCAAAAGCGCCTACCTTTAATGGCAGTAAGAAAGTGCAAATGCGCCGATTTATGGACCAATATGAGGCATGTAGTCACGAAATTTCCTTGACCAATATCCAGCGACCTGAAGGTACCTTGAGCGCCTGCTCTTGCGGTGGAGCGCACTGTATTTCAGGAGATAGGCAAGCCTGGCCGTGGATTAATGGAAGAGATAGGTGAATGTATTTCCTAAGTAAAAAAGATTGTGATCCAGCCTACCAGGGCGGACCTCAAGGTGGATGTTTCAATACAATCTTCCGAGTCCCGAGTCTCTAAACTGGTTAGCGATTTTGAAGCGACGCTGGTGCGCCTCTCTATGGGGAGTTTTGCTTCCGCAAAACCCAAGTTGACGGGTGTGGCGGCGATTCAGTCATCGATTGTACGACGTGTGAAGAAACTACTCAAGCTCCATGAGAATCGTGTCCTCAAGAAGGATGCGCGTGTTTTTAAGACATGGCTATCTGAGTATATTCGGTGATATGGAGAGTGTGAGACTTTGTTCTCGTCTCAGAAGCCTCGGAAAACCAAGCCCGCCAAGGGAGACAAAAAAGCCAAAGTAGTGTTGGTCGTAAACGTGGACAAGGTTCCTGTATCCAACTTCTTGTAGGCCAAGCGAGTTTGTTTCAAGTGCCTGTCTCCTGAACACAATATTTTCAACTATCCAAGAGTGGTTGAGGGTTAGGCCAAGTTGCTGATGGACAAAGCTCGTGCTGTATGGAAAGAAATAGCCGCAAAGGCTCCAAACAATGAAGCCCAGAAGGCCAAAGCAGTGGCTGTTGTCGAGCGGCAGAGTTTCGTGGAAGTCAATTTGACGAGCGCTGTTGCTTGCGCCAAGGGCCCGGGTAGTTTGTCGAGCATGCAACACGGTTGCGCTGTGTGCGTCGTTTGATAGTGGAGCAGACCAATATGTTGTTCCACCGACGAAGCTCGAAACATTAGCCAAGCATGGTCGAGAAGCTCCCGCGGTTGAGCTCAAAACGCCATTGTTGGTCAAGGGATTCAATGGCCCGCCTACAGTATGACCGAGGAAGCTGTTTTTGACTTCCGTTTTGATACTGAGGCTGGCCAATTATTTTTCAGCAACGTCAAATGATGGGTATCGGGTGGCGACCTGTCGATCGGGGTTGGTGAAATCTTACTAAGTCGGGCTGTCATGTACAAACTGGGTTTGACCCATGCTCCATGCTCCGAGATGCGGCGCTGGTCACCGACCGATACGATATGGCCCACGTTACATCTCCAACGGCCGTTATGCTTGCTTGCAATGAACTTGTTGACAACTTAAGTTTCGAGCCGTATTAGATGCCAAGATCGAAGAGGCTATTCGTTTTGGGTGATGTGAGTCTGACTTTGCCGCACGCCTGAAATCCCTGCTGGGCCGATACCGTGATGTGTTTCGTTTGAGTCTGGGAAGGGATCCACCCATGGGTATGCCACCTCTCAAAGTCCATTTGAAAGCCAATACTGAACCCGTGCGCTGCATGGCTTGTCGTTATTCTCTCTCGGCGAGAGTTTATGGAGAAACATGTGAGCGACTTGGAGAAGGCCGGATTTGTTTATTGTAACTTCACGAGCCGATGGGCATCAGCTCCATTGACAGTAGGAAAGCCCCACATAACAATTGAATTCCGCAGCATGAGACCCGACCTGTCCATGCCCAGACGGAGCAGATTGATTAACCCATGCCAATACTTGAAGTCGTCGTAGATCACCTCGCTGGCTCGAGCATTTTTTTTCTCTTGGATTTTTCCAATAGCTAATGGCAGTTCACCCTACACCCAACCTGTCGAGAAATGTTTTCTTTTCTGACTGATACTGGCGTTTATACCTCCACTTGGTGTGATGCAAGGAGACAGTGACAGTGTATCGTACTGCCAGTCTACCGTTTATGATATGTTTTCAACTAAGCCTACTTTATCATGGACTACTGGGCTGGGCTGGCTTGATGTCCTCTTGTGCTCCTAACAGAATCAAAGATGGTCACCTGGATGTCCTTGGTGGTGTACTAGAAATTTGCTCGGACAAAAGGTTGAAGCTCCACCCAAAGAAATGTCAATTTTTTGTGAAAGAGGCGAAATTGTGTGGGAGAATTATCAGTGTGAAGACTGTGAAGCATGATCCAGCCCAAGCCGAAGCTTTGCAGTGATACGTCCGTGTATTAATTAAATGCTTTGGTTCAGTCTTTCAGTTGAATCTTGGGGCGCGTTTAATCCGCCGCTGGCGCCAAGAGAAGCTTTCGAGCCAAGTTGGTGCTTGGTCCACCACACTACCATGACACCTTTCAAACGTGCCACACGTCGCGAGTGGACGTCTTCATGGGGTCGAGAGATGCACGTGCCACGTCGCACCACATGCGAGAGGAAACACATTGAGATGCATCTTGTGGCGTGTGTTTGGGACACTCGCGTGTTGCTTTCGAGCCAAGTTGGTGCTTGGTCCACCACACTACCATGACACCTTTCAAACGTGCCACACGTCGCGAGTGGACGTCCTCATGGGGTCGAGAGATGCACGTGTCACGTAGTACCACATGCGAGAGGAAACACGTTGAGATGCATCTTGTGGCGTGTGTTTGGGACACTCGCGTGTTGCTTTCGAGCAAGTTGGTGCTTGGTCCACCACACTACCATGACACCTTTCAAACGTGCCACACGTCGCGAGTGGACGTCTTCATGGGGTCGAGAGATGCACGTGCCACGTCGCACCACATGCGAGAGGAAACACGTTGAGATGCATCTTGTGGCGTGTGTTTGGGACACTCACGTGTTGCTTTCGAGCCAAGTTGGTGCTTGGTCCACCACACTACCATGACACCTTTCAAACGTGCCACACGTCGCGAGTGGACGTCTTCATGGGGTCGAGAGATGCACGTGCCACGTCGCACCACATGCGAGAGGAAACACGTTGAGATGCATCTTGTGGCGTGTGTTTGGGACACTCGCGTGTTGCTTTCGAGCCAAGTTGGTGCTTGGTCCACCACACTACCATGACACCTTTCAAACGTGCCACACGTCGCGAGTGGACGTCTTCATGGGGTCGAGAGATGCACGTGCCACGTCGCACCACATGCGAGAGGAAACACGTTGAGATGCATCTTGTGGCGTGTGTTTGGGACACTCGCGTGTTGCTTTCGAGCCAAGTTGGTGCTTGGTCCACCACACTACCATGACACCTTTCAAACGTGCCACACGTCGCGAGTGGACGTCTTCATGGGGTCGAGAGATGCACGTGCCACGTCGCACCACATGCGAGAGGAAACACGTTGAGATGCATCTTGTGGCGTGTGTTTGGGACACTCGCGTGTTGCTTTCGAGCCAAGTTGGTGCTTGGTCCACCACACTACCATGACACCTTTCAAACGTGCCACACGTCGCGAGTGGACGTCTTCATGGGGTCGAGAGATGCACGTGCCACGTCGCACCACATGCGAGAGGAAACACGTTGAGATGCATCTTGTGGCGTGTGTTTGGGACACTCGCGTGTTGCTTTCGAGCCAAGTTGGTGCTTGGTCCACCACACTACCATGACACCTTTCAAACGTGCCACACGTCGCGAGTGGACGTCTACATGGGGTCGAGAGATGCACGTGCCACGTCGCACCACATGCGAGAGGAAACACGTTGAGATGCATCTTCTGGCGTGTGTTTGGGACACTCGCGTGTTGCTTTCGAGCCAAGTTGGTGCTTGGTCCACCACACTACCATGACACCTTTCAAACGTGCCACACGTCGCGAGTGGACGTCTACATGGGGTCGAGAGATGCACGTGCCACGTCGCACCACATGCGAGAGGAAACACGTTGAGATGCATCTTGTGGCGTGTGTTTGGGACACTCGCGTGTTGCTTTCGAGCCAAGTTGGTGCTTGGTCCACCACACTACCATGACACCTTTCAAACGTGCCACACGTCGCGAGTGGACGTCTTCATGGGGTCGAGAGATGCACGTGCCACGTCGCACCACATGCGAGAGGAAACACGTTGAGATGCATCTTGTGGCGTGTGTTTGGGACACTCGCGTGTTGCTTTCGAGCCAAGTTGGTGCTTGGTCCACCACACTACCATGACACCTTTCAAACGTGCCACACGTCGCGAGTGGACGTCGAGAGATGCACGTGCCACGTCGCACCACATGCGAGAGGAAACACGTTGAGATGCATCTTGTGGCGTGTGTTTGGGACACTCGCGTGTTGCTTTCGAGCCAAGTTGGTGCTTGGTCCACCACACTACCATGACACCTTTCAAACGTGCCACACGTCGCGAGTGGACGTCTTCATGGGGTCGAGAGATGCACGTGCCACGTCGCACCACATGCGAGAGGAAACACGTTGAGATGCATCTTGTGGCGTGTGTTTGGGACACTCGCGTGTTGCTTTCGAGCCAAGTTGGTGCTTGGTCCACCACACTACCATGACACCTTTCAAACGTGCCACACGTCGCGAGTGGACGTCTTCATGGGGTCGAGAGATGCACGTGCCACGTCGCACCACATGCGAGAGGAAACACGTTGAGATGCATCTTGTGGCGTGTGTTTGGGACACTCGCGTGTTGCTTTCGAGCCAAGTTGGTGCTTGGTCCACCACACTACCATGACACCTTTCAAACGTGCCACACGTCGCGAGTGGACGTCTTCATGGGGTCGAGAGATGCACGTGCCACGTCGCACCACATGCGAGAGGAAACACGTTGAGATGCATCTTGTGGCGTGTGTTTGGGACACTCGCGTGTTGCTTTCGAGCCAAGTTGGTGCTTGGTCCACCACACTACCATGACACCTTTCAAACGTGCCACACGTCGCGAGTGGACGTCTTCATGGGGTCGAGAGATGCACGTGCCACGTCGCACCACATGCGAGAGGAAACACGTTGAGATGCATCTTGTGGCGTGTGTTTGGGACACTCGCGTGTTGCTTTCGAGCCAAGTTGGTGCTTGGTCCACCACACTACCATGACACCTTTCAAACGTGCCACACGTCGCGAGTGGACGTCTTCATGGGGTCGAGAGATGCACGTGCCACGTCGCACCACATGCGAGAGGAAACACGTTGAGATGCATCTTGTGGCGTGTGTTTGGGACACTCGCGTGTTGCTTTCGAGCCAAGTTGGTGCTTGGTCCACCACACTACCATGACACCTTTCAAACGTGCCACACGTCGCGAGTGGACGTCTTCATGGGGTCGAGAGATGCACGTGCCACGTCGCACCACATGCGAGAGGAAACACGTTGAGATGCATCTTGTGGCGTGTGTTTGGGACACTCGCGTGTTGCTTTCGAGCCAAGTTGGTGCTTGGTCCACCACACTACCATGACACCTTTCAAACGTGCCACACGTCGCGAGTGGACGTCTTCATGGGGTCGAGAGATGCACGTGCCACGTCGCACCACATGCGAGAGGAAACACGTTGAGATGCATCTTGCGGCGTGTGTTTGGGACACTCGCGTGTTGCTTTCGAGCCAAGTTGGTGCTTGGTCCACCACACTACCATGACACCTTTCAAACGTGCCACACGTCGCGAGTGGACGTCTTCATGGGGTCGAGAGATGCACGTGCCACGTCGCACCACATGCGAGAGGAAACACGTTGAGATGCATCTTGTGGCGTGTGTTTGGGACACTCGCGTGTTGCTTTCGAGCCAAGTTGGTGCTTGGTCCACCACACTACCATGACACCTTTCAAACGTGCCACACGTCGCGAGTGGACGTCTTCATGGGGTCGAGAGATGCACGTGCCACGTCGCACCACATGCGAGAGGAAACACGTTGAGATGCATCTTGTGGCGTGTGTTTGGGACACTCGCGTGTTGCTTTCGAGCCAAGTTGGTGCTTGGTCCACCACACTACCATGACACCTTTCAAACGTGCCACACGTCGCGAGTGGACGTCTTCATGGGGTCGAGAGATGCACGTGCCACGTCGCACCACATGCGAGAGGAAACACGTTGAGATGCATCTTGCGGCGTGTGTTTGGGACACTCGCGTGTTGCTTTCGAGCCAAGTTGGTGCTTGGTCCACCACACTACCATGACACCTTTCAAACGTGCCTCACGTCGCGAGTGGACGTCTTCATGGGGTCGAGAGATGCACGTGCCACGTCGCACCACATGCGAGAGGAAACACGTTGAGATGCATCTTGTGGCGTGTGTTTGGGACACTCGCGTGTTGCTTTCGAGCCAAGTTGGTGCTTGGTCCACCACACTACCATGACACCTTTCAAACGTGCCACACGTCGCGAGTGGACGTCTTCATGGGGTCGAGAGATGCACGTGCCACGTCGCACCACATGCGAGAGGAAACACGTTGAGATGCATCTTGTGGCGTGTGTTTGGGACACTCGCGTGTTGCTTTCGAGCCAAGTTGGTGCTTGGTCCACCACACTACCATGACACCTTTCAAACGTGCCACACGTCGCGAGTGGACGTCTACATGGGGTCGAGAGATGCACGTGCCACGTCGCACCACATGCGAGAGGAAACACGTTGAGATGCATCTTCTGGCGTGTGTTTGGGACACTCGCGTGTTGCTTTCGAGCCAAGTTGGTGCTTGGTCCACCACACTACCATGACACCTTTCAAACGTGCCACACGTCGCGAGTGGACGTCTTCATGGGGTCGAGAGATGCACGTGCCACGTCGCACCACATGCGAGAGGAAACACGTTGAGATGCATCTTGTGGCGTGTGTTTGGGACACTCGCGTGTTGCTTTCGAGCCAAGTTGGTGCTTGGTCCACCACACTACCATGACACCTTTCAAACGTGCCACACGTCGCGAGTGGACGTCTTCATGGGGTCGAGAGATGCACGTGCCACGTCGCACCACATGCGAGAGGAAACACGTTGAGATGCATCTTGCGGCGTGTGTTTGGGACACTCGCGTGTTGCTTTCGAGCCAAGTTGGTGCTTGGTCCACCACACTACCATGACACCTTTCAAACGTGCCACACGTCGCGAGTGGACGTCTTCATGGGGTCGAGAGATGCACGTGCCACGTCGCACCACATGCGAGAGGAAACACGTTGAGATGCATCTTGTGGCGTGTGTTTGGGACACTCGCGTGTTGCTTTCGAGCCAAGTTGGTGCTTGGTCCACCACACTACCATGACACCTTTCAAACGTGCCACACGTCGCGAGTGGACGTCTTCATGGGGTCGAGAGATGCACGTGCCACGTCGCACCACATGCGAGAGGAAACACGTTGAGATGCATCTTGTGGCGTGTGTTTGGGACACTCGCGTGTTGCTTTCGAGCCAAGTTGGTGCTTGGTCCACCACACTACCATGACACCTTTCAAACGTGCCACACGTCGCGAGTGGACGTCTTCATGGGGTCGAGAGATGCACGTGCCACGTCGCACCACATGCGAGAGGAAACACGTTGAGATGCATCTTGTGGCGTGTGTTTGGGACACTCGCGTGTTGCTTTCGAGCCAAGTTGGTGCTTGGTCCACCACACTACCATGACACCTTTCAAACGTGCCACACGTCGCGAGTGGACGTCTTCATGGGGTCGAGAGATGCACGTGCCACGTCGCACCACATGCGAGAGGAAACACGTTGAGATGCATCTTGTGGCGTGTGTTTGGGACACTCGCGTGTTGCTTTCGAGCCAAGTTGGTGCTTGGTCCACCACACTACCATGACACCTTTCAAACGTGCCACACGTCGCGAGTGGACGTCTTCATGGGGTCGAGAGATGCACGTGCCACGTCGCACCACATGCGAGAGGAAACACGTTGAGATGCATCTTGTGGCGTGTGTTTGGGACACTCGCGTGTTGCTTTCGAGCCAAGTTGGTGCTTGGTCCACCACACTACCATGACACCTTTCAAACGTGCCACACGTCGCGAGTGGACGTCTTCATGGGGTCGAGAGATGCACGTGCCACGTCGCACCACATGCGAGAGGAAACACGTTGAGATGCATCTTGTGGCGTGTGTTTGGGACACTCGCGTGTTGCTTTCGAGCCAAGTTGGTGCTTGGTCCACCACACTACCATGACACCTTTCAAACGTGCCACACGTCGCGAGTGGACGTCTTCATGGGGTCGAGAGATGCACGTGCCACGTCGCACCACATGCGAGAGGAAACACGTTGAGATGCATCTTGTGGCGTGTGTTTGGGACACTCGCGTGTTGCTTTCGAGCCAAGTTGGTGCTTGGTCCACCACACTACCATGACACCTTTCAAACGTGCCACACGTCGCGAGTGGACGTCTTCATGGGGTCGAGAGATGCACGTGCCACGTCGCACCACATGCGAGAGGAAACACGTTGAGATGCATCTTGTGGCGTGTGTTTGGGACACTCGCGTGTTGCTTTCGAGCCAAGTTGGTGCTTGGTCCACCACACTACCATGACACCTTTCAAACGTGCCACACGTCGCGAGTGGACGTCTTCATGGGGTCGAGAGATGCACGTGCCACGTCGCACCACATGCGAGAGGAAACACGTTGAGATGCATCTTGTGGCGTGTGTTTGGGACACTCGCGTGTTGCTTTCGAGCCAAGTTGGTGCTTGGTCCACCACACTACCATGACACCTTTCAAACGTGCCACACGTCGCGAGTGGACGTCTTCATGGGGTCGAGAGATGCACGTGCCACGTCGCACCACATGCGAGAGGAAACACGTTGAGATGCATCTTGTGGCGTGTGTTTGGGACACTCGCGTGTTGCTTTCGAGCCAAGTTGGTGCTTGGTCCACCACACTACCATGACACCTTTCAAACGTGCCACACGTCGCGAGTGGACGTCTTCATGGGGTCGAGAGATGCACGTGCCACGTCGCACCACATGCGAGAGGAAACACGTTGAGATGCATCTTGTGGCGTGTGTTTGGGACACTCGCGTGTTGCTTTCGAGCCAAGTTGGTGCTTGGTCCACCACACTACCATGACACCTTTCAAACGTGCCACACGTCGCGAGTGGACGTCTTCATGGGGTCGAGAGATGCACGTGCCACGTCGCACCACATGCGAGAGGAAACACGTTGAGATGCATCTTGTGGCGTGTGTTTGGGACACTCGCGTGTTGCTTTCGAGCCAAGTTGGTGCTTGGTCCACCACACTACCATGACACCTTTCAAACGTGCCACACGTCGCGAGTGGACGTCTTCATGGGGTCGAGAGATGCACGTGCCACGTCGCACCACATGCGAGAGGAAACACGTTGAGATGCATCTTGTGGCGTGTGTTTGGGACACTCGCGTGTTGCTTTCGAGCCAAGTTGGTGCTTGGTCCACCACACTACCATGACACCTTTCAAACGTGCCACACGTCGCGAGTGGACGTCTTCATGGGGTCGAGAGATGCACGTGCCACGTCGCACCACATGCGAGAGGAAACACGTTGAGATGCATCTTGTGGCGTGTGTTTGGGACACTCGCGTGTTGCTTTCGAGCCAAGTTGGTGCTTGGTCCACCACACTACCATGACACCTTTCAAACGTGCCACACGTCGCGAGTGGACGTCTTCATGGGGTCGAGAGATGCACGTGCCACGTCGCACCACATGCGAGAGGAAACACGTTGAGATGCATCTTGTGGCGTGTGTTTGGGACACTCGCGTGTTGCTTTCGAGCCAAGTTGGTGCTTGGTCCACCACACTACCATGACACCTTTCAAACGTGCCACACGTCGCGAGTGGACGTCTTCATGGGGTCGAGAGATGCACGTGCCACGTCGCACCACATGCGAGAGGAAACACGTTGAGATGCATCTTGTGGCGTGTGTTTGGGACACTCGCGTGTTGCTTTCGAGCCAAGTTGGTGCTTGGTCCACCACACTACCATGACACCTTTCAAACGTGCCACACGTCGCGAGTGGACGTCTTCATGGGGTCGAGAGATGCACGTGCCACGTCGCACCACATGCGAGAGGAAACACGTTGAGATGCATCTTGTGGCGTGTGTTTGGGACACTCGCGTGTTGCTTTCGAGCCAAGTTGGTGCTTGGTCCACCACACTACCATGACACCTTTCAAACGTGCCACACGTCGCGAGTGGACGTCTTCATGGGGTCGAGAGATGCACGTGCCACGTCGCACCACATGCGAGAGGAAACACGTTGAGATGCATCTTGTGGCGTGTGTTTGGGACACTCGCGTGTTGCTTTCGAGCCAAGTTGGTGCTTGGTCCACCACACTACCATGACACCTTTCAAACGTGCCACACGTCGCGAGTGGACGTCTTCATGGGGTCGAGAGATGCACGTGCCACGTCGCACCACATGCGAGAGGAAACACGTTGAGATGCATCTTGTGGCGTGTGTTTGGGACACTCGCGTGTTGCTTTCGAGCCAAGTTGGTGCTTGGTCCACCACACTACCATGACACCTTTCAAACGTGCCACACGTCGCGAGTGGACGTCTTCATGGGGTCGAGAGATGCACGTGCCACGTCGCACCACATGCGAGAGGAAACACGTTGAGATGCATCTTGTGGCGTGTGTTTGGGACACTCGCGTGTTGCTTTCGAGCCAAGTTGGTGCTTGGTCCACCACACTACCATGACACCTTTCAAACGTGCCACACGTCGCGAGTGGACGTCTTCATGGGGTCGAGAGATGCACGTGCCACGTCGCACCACATGCGAGAGGAAACACGTTGAGATGCATCTTGTGGCGTGTGTTTGGGACACTCGCGTGTTGCTTTCGAGCCAAGTTGGTGCTTGGTCCACCACACTACCATGACACCTTTCAAACGTGCCACACGTCGCGAGTGGACGTCTTCATGGGGTCGAGAGATGCACGTGCCACGTCGCACCACATGCGAGAGGAAACACGTTGAGATGCATCTTGTGGCGTGTGTTTGGGACACTCGCGTGTTGCTTTCGAGCCAAGTTGGTGCTTGGTCCACCACACTACCATGACACCTTTCAAACGTGCCACACGTCGCGAGTGGACGTCTTCATGGGGTCGAGAGATGCACGTGCCACGTCGCACCACATGCGAGAGGAAACACGTTGAGATGCATCTTGTGGCGTGTGTTTGGGACACTCGCGTGTTGCTTTCGAGCCAAGTTGGTGCTTGGTCCACCACACTACCATGACACCTTTCAAACGTGCCACACGTCGCGAGTGGACGTCTTCATGGGGTCGAGAGATGCACGTGCCACGTCGCACCACATGCGAGAGGAAACACGTTGAGATGCATCTTGTGGCGTGTGTTTGGGACACTCGCGTGTTGCTTTCGAGCCAAGTTGGTGCTTGGTCCACCACACTACCATGACACCTTTCAAACGTGCCACACGTCGCGAGTGGACGTCTTCATGGGGTCGAGAGATGCACGTGCCACGTCGCACCACATGCGAGAGGAAACACGTTGAGATGCATCTTGTGGCGTGTGTTTGGGACACTCGCGTGTTGCTTTCGAGCCAAGTTGGTGCTTGGTCCACCACACTACCATGACACCTTTCAAACGTGCCACACGTCGCGAGTGGACGTCTTCATGGGGTCGAGAGATGCACGTGCCACGTCGCACCACATGCGAGAGGAAACACGTTGAGATGCATCTTGTGGCGTGTGTTTGGGACACTCGCGTGTTGCTTTCGAGCCAAGTTGGTGCTTGGTCCACCACACTACCATGACACCTTTCAAACGTGCCACACGTCGCGAGTGGACGTCTTCATGGGGTCGAGAGATGCACGTGCCACGTCGCACCACATGCGAGAGGAAACACGTTGAGATGCATCTTGTGGCGTGTGTTTGGGACACTCGCGTGTTGCTTTCGAGCCAAGTTGGTGCTTGGTCCACCACACTACCATGACACCTTTCAAACGTGCTACACGTCGCGAGTGGACGTCTTCATGGGGTCGAGAGATGCACGTGCCACGTCGCACCACATGCGAGAGGAAACACGTTGAGATGCATCTTGTGGCGTGTGTTTGGGACACTCGCGTGTTGCTTTCGAGCCAAGTTGGTGCTTGGTCCACCACACTACCATGACACCTTTCAAACGTGCCACACGTCGCGAGTGGACGTCTTCATGGGGTCGAGAGATGCACGTGCCACGTCGCACCACATGCGAGAGGAAACACGTTGAGATGCATCTTGTGGCGTGTGTTTGGGACACTCGCGTGTTGCTTTCGAGCCAAGTTGGTGCTTGGTCCACCACACTACCATGACACCTTTCAAACGTGCCACACGTCGCGAGTGGACGTCTTCATGGGGTCGAGAGATGCACGTGCCACGTCGCACCACATGCGAGAGGAAACACGTTGAGATGCATCTTGTGGCGTGTGTTTGGGACACTCGCGTGTTGCTTTCGAGCCAAGTTGGTGCTTGGTCCACCACACTACCATGACACCTTTCAAACGTGCTACACGTCGCGAGTGGACGTCTTCATGGGGTCGAGAGATGCACGTGCCACGTCGCACCACATGCGAGAGGAAACACGTTGAGATGCATCTTGTGGCGTGTGTTTGGGACACTCGCGTGTTGCTTTCGAGCCAAGTTGGTGCTTGGTCCACCACACTACCATGACACCTTTCAAACGTGCCACACGTCGCGAGTGGACGTCTTCATGGGGTCGAGAGATGCACGTGCCACGTCGCACCACATGCGAGAGGAAACACGTTGAGATGCATCTTGTGGCGTGTGTTTGGGACACTCGCGTGTTGCTTTCGAGCCAAGTTGGTGCTTGGTCCACCACACTACCATGACACCTTTCAAACGTGCACACGTCGCGAGTGGACGTCTTCATGGGGTCGAGAGATGCACGTGCCACGTCGCACCACATGCGAGAGGAAACACGTTGAGATGCATCTTGTGGCGTGTGTTTGGACACTCGCGTGTTGCTTTCGAGCCAAGTTGGTGCTTGGTCCACCACACTACCATGACACCTTTCAAACGTGCCACACGTCGCGAGTGGACGTCTTCATGGGGTCGAGATATGCACGCAATAGCTTTTTTGTTGTGTCCAAAGAGTCACTTCGAAATTTCTCACCATCCTCGGAATGTCTCGTTTGTCGGGTGATATGTTTCTGTAGTGCACTAGCTTTTTTGTTGTGTCCAAGGCGTCTGAAGGTTGAGTTTCTTGCTCTTGTGGTATATCTGGGTAGCGATTATGAGATGAAAGCAGGTTTGATGTTAAGGTTCTGGTAGTAATATGGAGTGAATGATTCATTTTTTGTGGTCTTGGGTGTGTATGGTGCTGATTGCAACGAAATTTGTTGTATAGAAGCAGAAGACTTGGAGTTTTTTGTACGAAATGAGGATGTGGAGCGCACTGTTCAGGAATTAGTGGTGTGTATCTAGATTTTGTATTCTTATGACAACTGAACTTTCACGGGATTTTTGTTCAACGAATTTATGCTTTTTTCGTGTTTCTCCCGAGGCGGATATTTTTCTATAAATTTTGAATTCCGATTTAACCAACTTTTGTCGTACTACGACAAAGTTGTGTTATCACAGAAATTTTTCACTCGAAAAAGAATTTGGATTGCATCCTTGTAAAAATAGCACTTTTTATCGGGATTTTTGCCAGTGTCTATGCGGACTGGCGACTTACTGATGAACATCGTATCTTTATAGTCTCAGCATAGTCATTGCCAATCAAAGTTCAATCCGATTTGACTTCATATCAGAAGAAAACTAGTCCTCGAGAATAATTTTTGGGTGCTCTTTTTGTGCTGATGGATCGAATACAAGTATCATAGATCATATCGAGATAAAACTCATACATGAGACTATATACTTGATAAAATGTCTGACATTATTAACATGCAGTTTTATGATGATTCGTATATTTTGCAATGCCACTTTCACCAGCCAAAGTGTATCTTCGTAGTAGATTACATCAATTTTCTCCATCGAATTCTATTATCACCCTGAAATATCGTTTCTGCATTTCGCTTTGTTCTCGATAATCTTTAATCTTTAGGTCACATTTGATGAGAGAGAAACAAACCCTTAGTTTGATAAAAGTTATATGCAACAGCATTGTGTCAAGACTCTTCATACATGTTCAGACCTCCAACGCAGAAAGCGACATCTGAAATCATGAGCTCTACTTTGTTTGCTGCCCTCACATTTGTATCTTAACTTGTGTACTACTACTTTTTCAACAATATATAGCATCTCAAAACATAAAAATCTGCGGGATCTAACTGAAAAACATGATCTTTCTGCATCACAGTGTGCGACTAAATCTATTCCAGTTGCCTGAAAAACATTTTCATAACCCTATTTTTTACTTGATTTCAGGATACACATCTGACGTATGCAAAACTGTAAAAGATTCAATAACGGTTTTCGAACAAGCAAATATTTGCAGATATGAAGCTTCTTTTGTTCGCCAGCGTAAAGTGTAATCAAGGAACTATGGTGGTCAGAATAATTTAACGTCTAGCGCAGACAAAAGCTACGCTAGCTGCAGGAGAGCACCACACTTCCTCATATTTCAAGCCCAACATCTTATATGTCTTCGAAGATCTGTACATCCGTAATTTGAGGTTTGGATGCATACCCAGGGATCCGTAATTAAACGAGTTGTATTAACCTTATTTTTCAGCAAAGCTCTTCTCGTGGGAAAGAAAATATGTCAGAGGAGAAGTCCATTCTGATTTTGTATTAGCGTTTGACGCATCCACTTCATTCAACATGTTCACAGTTCGGCATGATGCGTAATAAACACCCTCTGCTCAGTATGTTTGATGCACCTTGATCTTATTGCGTTAGAAGTACTATTAGAAATGAGTAATTATTACATTATGAGAAATTTGTCACACAGTTTAAAGATTGATATCACGCGGTTGTTTATTATATTTCCATGGTTTGCATTTACATCGCCTAAGCAAGCATACATCTTCGGACCCCTGGTTAAGATTAGTCACTCACTTCGTCTCCTGACGACTTTACCATACACCGGCCTATTGTCAAAGCCTATATGTTATATGAAATATGGCTCCAACGCGCCAGCGTACCACATCGACCGATGGATGCAAGTTGCCATTTATACCTCTACAACAGATCCTGGCCGTTTCATCGTTAAATGAGTTTTCTTAACCTTATTTGCCTCGTACTGTATAATTAAAGCTTGGAAAACAGAATATGGCATAGAGTCCACTCGCGACGTGTGGCAGATAGACGCTTAAGCACATTGAATATCTGTGCGTATCCATTCCTAAGAGGGAGATCAGGAGCTGTTGTAGATGTATCTTGATCACAGGGGCAGCATGAATGGCAACTTTTATCGGACTCTTCGCTTTAAGGTGGGGAGTGAAGGTGCGATCGGTGCGTTAGAGCCATATTTGTAATATTCCACTCCTGTTCTTTGCCGTATTCTGTTTACCAAACTCAATTTATACTGTACAGGGCAAATTTGTAAGTCTTTGCTCAAAAATAAGGCTAGTACAACTCATGTAACCATATTTACAACACACATGCTCGGACAATCGGACTCATTTCTAATAGTACTTCTAACGCAATAAGATCAAGGTGCATCAAACATACTGAGCAGAGGGTGTTTATTACGCATCATGCCGAACTGTGAACATGTTGAATGAAGTGGATGCGTCAAACGCTAATACAAAATCAGAATGGACTTCTCCTCTGACATATTTTCTTTCCCACGAGAAGAGCTTTGCTGAAAAATAAGGTTAATACAACTCGTTTAATTACGGATCCCTGGGTATGCATCCAAACCTCAAATTACGGATGTACAGATCTTCGAAGACATATAAGATGTTGGGCTTGAAATATGAGGAAGTGTGGTGCTCTCCTGCAGCTAGCGTAGCTTTTGTCTGCGCTAGACGTTAAATTATTCTGACCACCATAGTTCCTTGATTACACTTTACGCTGGCGAACAAAAGAAGCTTCATATCTGCAAATATTTGCTTGTTCGAAAACCGTTATTGAATCTTTTACAGTTTTGCATACGTCAGATGTGTATCCTGAAATCAAGTAAAAAATAGGGTTATGAAAATGTTTTTCAGGCAACTGGAATAGATTTAGTCGCACACTGTGATGCAGAAAGATCATGTTTTTCAGTTAGATCCCGCAGATTTTTATGTTTTGAGATGCTATATATTGTTGAAAAAGTAGTAGTACACAAGTTAAGATACAAATGTGAGGGCAGCAAACAAAGTAGAGCTCATGATTTCAGATGTCGCTTTCTGCGTTGGAGGTCTGAACATGTATGAAGAGTCTTGACACAATGCTGTTGCATATAACTTTTATCAAACTAAGGGTTTGTTTCTCTCTCATCAAATGTGACCTAAAGATTAAAGATTATCGAGAACAAAGCGAAATGCAGAAACGATTTTTCAGGGTGATAATAGAATTCGATGGAGAAAATTGATGTAATCTACTACGAAGATACACTTTGGCTGGTGAAAGTGGCATTGCAAAATATACGAATCATCATAAAACTGCATGTTAATAATGTCAGACATTTTATCAAGTATATAGTCTCATGTATGAGTTTTATCTCGATATGATCTATGATACTTGTATTCGATCCATCAGCACAAAAAGAGCACCCAAAAATTATTCTCGAGGACTAGTTTTCTTCTGATATGAAGTCAAATCGGATTGAACTTTGATTGGCAATGACTATGCTGAGACTATAAAGATACGATGTTCATCAGTAAGTCGCCAGTCCGCATAGACACTGGCAAAAATCCCGATAAAAAGTGCTATTTTTACAAGGATGCAATCCAAATTCTTTTTCGAGTGAAAAATTTCTGTGATAACACAACTTTGTCGTAGTACGACAAAAGTTGGTTAAATCGGAATTCAAAATTTATAGAAAAATATCCGCCTCGGGAGAAACACGAAAAAAGCATAAATTCGTTGAACAAAAATCCCGTGAAAGTTCAGTTGTCATAAGAATACAAAATCTAGATACACACCACTAATTCCTGAACAGTGCGCTCCACATCCTCATTTCGTACAAAAAACTCCAAGTCTTCTGCTTCTATACAACAAATTTCGTTGCAATCAGCACCATACACACCCAAGACCACAAAAAAACCAACATGTCATTCCTGACAGCACCGTTTCATGAGTGAGCATGACGATTCACCCTCCTCCACTCCTGTTCAATGACCACTTTGCCATATTCTGTTTACCAAACTCTATTTATACAGTACGAGGCAAATTAGTAAGTCATTAGGGCCTTTGCTCAAAAATAAGGTTAATACAACTCATTTAACCAAGACCACAAAAAATGAATCATTCACTCCATATTACTACCAGAACCTTAACATCAAACCTGCTTTCATCTCATAATCGCTACCCAGATAAACTCAACCTTCAGACGCCTTGGACACAACAAAAAAGCTAGTGCACTACAGAAACATATCACCCGACAAACGAGACATTCCGAGGATGGTGAGAAATTTCGAAGTGACTCTTTGGACACAACAAAAAAGCTAGTGCACTACATCTGGTTCACTTCAAAGGTGTCTACTTGCCACATGCACATCTCGACCCCATCAAGACGCCCACTCGCCACGTCTGGCACGTTTGAAAGGTGTCATGCTAGTGTGGTGGACCAAGCACCAACTTGGTCACAAACACACACGCGATACTCCCAAACACACGCCACAAGATGCATCTCGACGCGAGATTTCTCCACTTGGGACCCACTTGCCACGTGCACATCTCGACCCCATCAAGACGCCCACTCGCCACGTCTGGCACGTTTGAAAGGTGTCATGCTAGTGTGGTGGACCAAGCACCAACTTGGTCACAAACACACACGCGATACTCCCAAACACACGCCACAAGATGCATCTCGACGCGAGATTTCTCCACTTGGGACCCACTTGCCACGTGCACATCTCGACCCCATCAAGACGCCCACTCGCCACGTCTGGCACGTTTGAAAGGTGTCATGCTAGTGTGGTGGACCAAGCACCAACTTGGTCACAAACACACACGCGATACTCCCAAACACACGCCACAAGATGCATCTCGACGCGAGATTTCTCCACTTGGGACCCACTTGCCACGTGCACATCTCGACCCCATCAAGACGCCCACTCGCCACGTCTGGCACGTTTGAAAGGTGTCATGCTAGTGTGGTGGACCAAGCACCAACTTGGTCACAAACACACACGCGATACTCCCAAACACACGCCACAAGATGCATCTCGACGCGAGATTTCTCCACTTGGGACCCACTTGCCACGTGCACATCTCGACCCCATCAAGACGCCCACTCGCCACGTCTGGCACGTTTGAAAGGTGTCATGCTAGTGTGGTGGACCAAGCACCAACTTGGTCACAAACACACACGCGATACTCCCAAACACACGCCACAAGATGCATCTCGACGCGAGATTTCTCCACTTGGGACCCACTTGCCACGTGCACATCTCGACCCCATCAAGACGCCCACTCGCCACGTCTGGCACGTTTGAAAGGTGTCATGCTAGTGTGGTGGACCAAGCACCAACTTGGTCACAAACACACACGCGATACTCCCAAACACACGCCACAAGATGCATCTCGACGCGAGATTTCTCCACTTGGGACCCACTTGCCACGTGCACATCTCGACCCCATCAAGACGCCCACTCGCCACGTCTGGCACGTTTGAAAGGTGTCATGCTAGTGTGGTGGACCAAGCACCAACTTGGTCACAAACACACACGCGATACTCCCAAACACACGCCACAAGATGCATCTCGACGCGAGATTTCTCCACTTGGGACCCACTTGCCACGTGCACATCTCGACCCCATCAAGACGCCCACTCGCCACGTCTGGCACGTTTGAAAGGTGTCATGCTAGTGTGGTGGACCAAGCACCAACTTGGTCACAAACACACACGCGATACTCCCAAACACACGCCACAAGATGCATCTCGACGCGAGATTTCTCCACTTGGGACCCACTTGCCACGTGCACATCTCGACCCCATCAAGACGCCCACTCGCCACGTCTGGCACGTTTGAAAGGTGTCATGCTAGTGTGGTGGACCAAGCACCAACTTGGTCACAAACACACACGCGATACTCCCAAACACACGCCACAAGATGCATCTCGACGCGAGATTTCTCCACTTGGGACCCACTTGCCACGTGCACATCTCGACCCCATCAAGACGCCCACTCGCCACGTCTGGCACGTTTGAAAGGTGTCATGCTAGTGTGGTGGACCAAGCACCAACTTGGTCACAAACACACACGCGATACTCCCAAACACACGCCACAAGATGCATCTCGACGCGAGATTTCTCCACTTGGGACCCACTTGCCACGTGCACATCTCGACCCCATCAAGACGCCCACTCGCCACGTCTGGCACGTTTGAAAGGTGTCATGCTAGTGTGGTGGACCAAGCACCAACTTGGTCACAAACACACACGCGATACTCCCAAACACACGCCACAAGATGCATCTCGACGCGAGATTTCTCCACTTGGGACCCACTTGCCACGTGCACATCTCGACCCCATCAAGACGCCCACTCGCCACGTCTGGCACGTTTGAAAGGTGTCATGCTAGTGTGGTGGACCAAGCACCAACTTGGTCACAAACACACACGCGATACTCCCAAACACACGCCACAAGATGCATCTCGACGCGAGATTTCTCCACTTGGGACCCACTTGCCACGTGCACATCTCGACCCCATCAAGACGCCCACTCGCCACGTCTGGCACGTTTGAAAGGTGTCATGCTAGTGTGGTGGACCAAGCACCAACTTGGTCACAAACACACACGCGATACTCCCAAACACACGCCACAAGATGCATCTCGACGCGAGATTTCTCCACTTGGGACCCACTTGCCACGTGCACATCTCGACCCCATCAAGACGCCCACTCGCCACGTCTGGCACGTTTGAAAGGTGTCATGCTAGTGTGGTGGACCAAGCACCAACTTGGTCACAAACACACACGCGATACTCCCAAACACACGCCACAAGATGCATCTCGACGCGAGATTTCTCCACTTGGGACCCACTTGCCACGTGCACATCTCGACCCCATCAAGACGCCCACTCGCCACGTCTGGCACGTTTGAAAGGTGTCATGCTAGTGTGGTGGACCAAGCACCAACTTGGTCACAAACACACACGCGATACTCCCAAACACACGCCACAAGATGCATCTCGACGCGAGATTTCTCCACTTGGGACCCACTTGCCACGTGCACATCTCGACCCCATCAAGACGCCCACTCGCCACGTCTGGCACGTTTGAAAGGTGTCATGCTAGTGTGGTGGACCAAGCACCAACTTGGTCACAAACACACACGCGATACTCCCAAACACACGCCACAAGATGCATCTCGACGCGAGATTTCTCCACTTGGGACCCACTTGCCACGTGCACATCTCGACCCCATCAAGACGCCCACTCGCCACGTCTGGCACGTTTGAAAGGTGTCATGCTAGTGTGGTGGACCAAGCACCAACTTGGTCACAAACACACACGCGATACTCCCAAACACACGCCACAAGATGCATCTCGACGCGAGATTTCTCCACTTGGGACCCACTTGCCACGTGCACATCTCGACCCCATCAAGACGCCCACTCGCCACGTCTGGCACGTTTGAAAGGTGTCATGCTAGTGTGGTGGACCAAGCACCAACTTGGTCACAAACACACACGCGATACTCCCAAACACACGCCACAAGATGCATCTCGACGCGAGATTTCTCCACTTGGGACCCACTTGCCACGTGCACATCTCGACCCCATCAAGACGCCCACTCGCCACGTCTGGCACGTTTGAAAGGTGTCATGCTAGTGTGGTGGACCAAGCACCAACTTGGTCACAAACACACACGCGATACTCCCAAACACACGCCACAAGATGCATCTCGACGCGAGATTTCTCCACTTGGGACCCACTTGCCACGTGCACATCTCGACCCCATCAAGACGCCCACTCGCCACGTCTGGCACGTTTGAAAGGTGTCATGCTAGTGTGGTGGACCAAGCACCAACTTGGTCACAAACACACACGCGATACTCCCAAACACACGCCACAAGATGCATCTCGACGCGAGATTTCTCCACTTGGGACCCACTTGCCACGTGCACATCTCGACCCCATCAAGACGCCCACTCGCCACGTCTGGCACGTTTGAAAGGTGTCATGCTAGTGTGGTGGACCAAGCACCAACTTGGTCACAAACACACACGCGATACTCCCAAACACACGCCACAAGATGCATCTCGACGCGAGATTTCTCCACTTGGGACCCACTTGCCACGTGCACATCTCGACCCCATCAAGACGCCCACTCGCCACGTCTGGCACGTTTGAAAGGTGTCATGCTAGTGTGGTGGACCAAGCACCAACTTGGTCACAAACACACACGCGATACTCCCAAACACACGCCACAAGATGCATCTCGACGCGAGATTTCTCCACTTGGGACCCACTTGCCACGTGCACATCTCGACCCCATCAAGACGCCCACTCGCCACGTCTGGCACGTTTGAAAGGTGTCATGCTAGTGTGGTGGACCAAGCACCAACTTGGTCACAAACACACACGCGATACTCCCAAACACACGCCACAAGATGCATCTCGACGCGAGATTTCTCCACTTGGGACCCACTTGCCACGTGCACATCTCGACCCCATCAAGACGCCCACTCGCCACGTCTGGCACGTTTGAAAGGTGTCATGCTAGTGTGGTGGACCAAGCACCAACTTGGTCACAAACACACACGCGATACTCCCAAACACACGCCACAAGATGCATCTCGACGCGAGATTTCTCCACTTGGGACCCACTTGCCACGTGCACATCTCGACCCCATCAAGACGCCCACTCGCCACGTCTGGCACGTTTGAAAGGTGTCATGCTAGTGTGGTGGACCAAGCACCAACTTGGTCACAAACACACACGCGATACTCCCAAACACACGCCACAAGATGCATCTCGACGCGAGATTTCTCCACTTGGGACCCACTTGCCACGTGCACATCTCGACCCCATCAAGACGCCCACTCGCCACGTCTGGCACGTTTGAAAGGTGTCATGCTAGTGTGGTGGACCAAGCACCAACTTGGTCACAAACACACACGCGATACTCCCAAACACACGCCACAAGATGCATCTCGACGCGAGATTTCTCCACTTGGGACCCACTTGCCACGTGCACATCTCGACCCCATCAAGACGCCCACTCGCCACGTCTGGCACGTTTGAAAGGTGTCATGCTAGTGTGGTGGACCAAGCACCAACTTGGTCACAAACACACACGCGATACTCCCAAACACACGCCACAAGATGCATCTCGACGCGAGATTTCTCCACTTGGGACCCACTTGCCACGTGCACATCTCGACCCCATCAAGACGCCCACTCGCCACGTCTGGCACGTTTGAAAGGTGTCATGCTAGTGTGGTGGACCAAGCACCAACTTGGTCACAAACACACACGCGATACTCCCAAACACACGCCACAAGATGCATCTCGACGCGAGATTTCTCCACTTGGGACCCACTTGCCACGTGCACATCTCGACCCCATCAAGACGCCCACTCGCCACGTCTGGCACGTTTGAAAGGTGTCATGCTAGTGTGGTGGACCAAGCACCAACTTGGTCACAAACACACACGCGATACTCCCAAACACACGCCACAAGATGCATCTCGACGCGAGATTTCTCCACTTGGGACCCACTTGCCACGTGCACATCTCGACCCCATCAAGACGCCCACTCGCCACGTCTGGCACGTTTGAAAGGTGTCATGCTAGTGTGGTGGACCAAGCACCAACTTGGTCACAAACACACACGCGATACTCCCAAACACACGCCACAAGATGCATCTCGACGCGAGATTTCTCCACTTGGGACCCACTTGCCACGTGCACATCTCGACCCCATCAAGACGCCCACTCGCCACGTCTGGCACGTTTGAAAGGTGTCATGCTAGTGTGGTGGACCAAGCACCAACTTGGTCACAAACACACACGCGATACTCCCAAACACACGCCACAAGATGCATCTCGACGCGAGATTTCTCCACTTGGGACCCACTTGCCACGTGCACATCTCGACCCCATCAAGACGCCCACTCGCCACGTCTGGCACGTTTGAAAGGTGTCATGCTAGTGTGGTGGACCAAGCACCAACTTGGTCACAAACACACACGCGATACTCCCAAACACACGCCACAAGATGCATCTCGACGCGAGATTTCTCCACTTGGGACCCACTTGCCACGTGCACATCTCGACCCCATCAAGACGCCCACTCGCCACGTCTGGCACGTTTGAAAGGTGTCATGCTAGTGTGGTGGACCAAGCACCAACTTGGTCACAAACACACACGCGATACTCCCAAACACACGCCACAAGATGCATCTCGACGCGAGATTTCTCCACTTGGGACCCACTTGCCACGTGCACATCTCGACCCCATCAAGACGCCCACTCGCCACGTCTGGCACGTTTGAAAGGTGTCATGCTAGTGTGGTGGACCAAGCACCAACTTGGTCACAAACACACACGCGATACTCCCAAACACACGCCACAAGATGCATCTCGACGCGAGATTTCTCCACTTGGGACCCACTTGCCACGTGCACATCTCGACCCCATCAAGACGCCCACTCGCCACGTCTGGCACGTTTGAAAGGTGTCATGCTAGTGTGGTGGACCAAGCACCAACTTGGTCACAAACACACACGCGATACTCCCAAACACACGCCACAAGATGCATCTCGACGCGAGATTTCTCCACTTGGGACCCACTTGCCACGTGCACATCTCGACCCCATCAAGACGCCCACTCGCCACGTCTGGCACGTTTGAAAGGTGTCATGCTAGTGTGGTGGACCAAGCACCAACTTGGTCACAAACACACACGCGATACTCCCAAACACACGCCACAAGATGCATCTCGACGCGAGATTTCTCCACTTGGGACCCACTTGCCACGTGCACATCTCGACCCCATCAAGACGCCCACTCGCCACGTCTGGCACGTTTGAAAGGTGTCATGCTAGTGTGGTGGACCAAGCACCAACTTGGTCACAAACACACACGCGATACTCCCAAACACACGCCACAAGATGCATCTCGACGCGAGATTTCTCCACTTGGGACCCACTTGCCACGTGCACATCTCGACCCCATCAAGACGCCCACTCGCCACGTCTGGCACGTTTGAAAGGTGTCATGCTAGTGTGGTGGACCAAGCACCAACTTGGTCACAAACACACACGCGATACTCCCAAACACACGCCACAAGATGCATCTCGACGCGAGATTTCTCCACTTGGGACCCACTTGCCACGTGCACATCTCGACCCCATCAAGACGCCCACTCGCCACGTCTGGCACGTTTGAAAGGTGTCATGCTAGTGTGGTGGACCAAGCACCAACTTGGTCACAAACACACACGCGATACTCCCAAACACACGCCACAAGATGCATCTCGACGCGAGATTTCTCCACTTGGGACCCACTTGCCACGTGCACATCTCGACCCCATCAAGACGCCCACTCGCCACGTCTGGCACGTTTGAAAGGTGTCATGCTAGTGTGGTGGACCAAGCACCAACTTGGTCACAAACACACACGCGATACTCCCAAACACACGCCACAAGATGCATCTCGACGCGAGATTTCTCCACTTGGGACCCACTTGCCACGTGCACATCTCGACCCCATCAAGACGCCCACTCGCCACGTCTGGCACGTTTGAAAGGTGTCATGCTAGTGTGGTGGACCAAGCACCAACTTGGTCACAAACACACACGCGATACTCCCAAACACACGCCACAAGATGCATCTCGACGCGAGATTTCTCCACTTGGGACCCACTTGCCACGTGCACATCTCGACCCCATCAAGACGCCCACTCGCCACGTCTGGCACGTTTGAAAGGTGTCATGCTAGTGTGGTGGACCAAGCACCAACTTGGTCACAAACACACACGCGATACTCCCAAACACACGCCACAAGATGCATCTCGACGCGAGATTTCTCCACTTGGGACCCACTTGCCACGTGCACATCTCGACCCCATCAAGACGCCCACTCGCCACGTCTGGCACGTTTGAAAGGTGTCATGCTAGTGTGGTGGACCAAGCACCAACTTGGTCACAAACACACACGCGATACTCCCAAACACACGCCACAAGATGCATCTCGACGCGAGATTTCTCCACTTGGGACCCACTTGCCACGTGCACATCTCGACCCCATCAAGACGCCCACTCGCCACGTCTGGCACGTTTGAAAGGTGTCATGCTAGTGTGGTGGACCAAGCACCAACTTGGTCACAAACACACACGCGATACTCCCAAACACACGCCACAAGATGCATCTCGACGCGAGATTTCTCCACTTGGGACCCACTTGCCACGTGCACATCTCGACCCCATCAAGACGCCCACTCGCCACGTCTGGCACGTTTGAAAGGTGTCATGCTAGTGTGGTGGACCAAGCACCAACTTGGTCACAAACACACACGCGATACTCCCAAACACACGCCACAAGATGCATCTCGACGCGAGATTTCTCCACTTGGGACCCACTTGCCACGTGCACATCTCGACCCCATCAAGACGCCCACTCGCCACGTCTGGCACGTTTGAAAGGTGTCATGCTAGTGTGGTGGACCAAGCACCAACTTGGTCACAAACACACACGCGATACTCCCAAACACACGCCACAAGATGCATCTCGACGCGAGATTTCTCCACTTGGGACCCACTTGCCACGTGCACATCTCGACCCCATCAAGACGCCCACTCGCCACGTCTGGCACGTTTGAAAGGTGTCATGCTAGTGTGGTGGACCAAGCACCAACTTGGTCACAAACACACACGCGATACTCCCAAACACACGCCACAAGATGCATCTCGACGCGAGATTTCTCCACTTGGGACCCACTTGCCACGTGCACATCTCGACCCCATCAAGACGCCCACTCGCCACGTCTGGCACGTTTGAAAGGTGTCATGCTAGTGTGGTGGACCAAGCACCAACTTGGTCACAAACACACACGCGATACTCCCAAACACACGCCACAAGATGCATCTCGACGCGAGATTTCTCCACTTGGGACCCACTTGCCACGTGCACATCTCGACCCCATCAAGACGCCCACTCGCCACGTCTGGCACGTTTGAAAGGTGTCATGCTAGTGTGGTGGACCAAGCACCAACTTGGTCACAAACACACACGCGATACTCCCAAACACACGCCACAAGATGCATCTCGACGCGAGATTTCTCCACTTGGGACCCACTTGCCACGTGCACATCTCGACCCCATCAAGACGCCCACTCGCCACGTCTGGCACGTTTGAAAGGTGTCATGCTAGTGTGGTGGACCAAGCACCAACTTGGTCACAAACACACACGCGATACTCCCAAACACACGCCACAAGATGCATCTCGACGCGAGATTTCTCCACTTGGGACCCACTTGCCACGTGCACATCTCGACCCCATCAAGACGCCCACTCGCCACGTCTGGCACGTTTGAAAGGTGTCATGCTAGTGTGGTGGACCAAGCACCAACTTGGTCACAAACACACACGCGATACTCCCAAACACACGCCACAAGATGCATCTCGACGCGAGATTTCTCCACTTGGGACCCACTTGCCACGTGCACATCTCGACCCCATCAAGACGCCCACTCGCCACGTCTGGCACGTTTGAAAGGTGTCATGCTAGTGTGGTGGACCAAGCACCAACTTGGTCACAAACACACACGCGATACTCCCAAACACACGCCACAAGATGCATCTCGACGCGAGATTTCTCCACTTGGGACCCACTTGCCACGTGCACATCTCGACCCCATCAAGACGCCCACTCGCCACGTCTGGCACGTTTGAAAGGTGTCATGCTAGTGTGGTGGACCAAGCACCAACTTGGTCACAAACACACACGCGATACTCCCAAACACACGCCACAAGATGCATCTCGACGCGAGATTTCTCCACTTGGGACCCACTTGCCACGTGCACATCTCGACCCCATCAAGACGCCCACTCGCCACGTCTGGCACGTTTGAAAGGTGTCATGCTAGTGTGGTGGACCAAGCACCAACTTGGTCACAAACACACACGCGATACTCCCAAACACACGCCACAAGATGCATCTCGACGCGAGATTTCTCCACTTGGGACCCACTTGCCACGTGCACATCTCGACCCCATCAAGACGCCCACTCGCCACGTCTGGCACGTTTGAAAGGTGTCATGCTAGTGTGGTGGACCAAGCACCAACTTGGTCACAAACACACACGCGATACTCCCAAACACACGCCACAAGATGCATCTCGACGCGAGATTTCTCCACTTGGGACCCACTTGCCACGTGCACATCTCGACCCCATCAAGACGCCCACTCGCCACGTCTGGCACGTTTGAAAGGTGTCATGCTAGTGTGGTGGACCAAGCACCAACTTGGTCACAAACACACACGCGATACTCCCAAACACACGCCACAAGATGCATCTCGACGCGAGATTTCTCCACTTGGGACCCACTTGCCACGTGCACATCTCGACCCCATCAAGACGCCCACTCGCCACGTCTGGCACGTTTGAAAGGTGTCATGCTAGTGTGGTGGACCAAGCACCAACTTGGTCACAAACACACACGCGATACTCCCAAACACACGCCACAAGATGCATCTCGACGCGAGATTTCTCCACTTGGGACCCACTTGCCACGTGCACATCTCGACCCCATCAAGACGCCCACTCGCCACGTCTGGCACGTTTGAAAGGTGTCATGCTAGTGTGGTGGACCAAGCACCAACTTGGTCACAAACACACACGCGATACTCCCAAACACACGCCACAAGATGCATCTCGACGCGAGATTTCTCCACTTGGGACCCACTTGCCACGTGCACATCTCGACCCCATCAAGACGCCCACTCGCCACGTCTGGCACGTTTGAAAGGTGTCATGCTAGTGTGGTGGACCAAGCACCAACTTGGTCACAAACACACACGCGATACTCCCAAACACACGCCACAAGATGCATCTCGACGCGAGATTTCTCCACTTGGGACCCACTTGCCACGTGCACATCTCGACCCCATCAAGACGCCCACTCGCCACGTCTGGCACGTTTGAAAGGTGTCATGCTAGTGTGGTGGACCAAGCACCAACTTGGTCACAAACACACACGCGATACTCCCAAACACACGCCACAAGATGCATCTCGACGCGAGATTTCTCCACTTGGGACCCACTTGCCACGTGCACATCTCGACCCCATCAAGACGCCCACTCGCCACGTCTGGCACGTTTGAAAGGTGTCATGCTAGTGTGGTGGACCAAGCACCAACTTGGTCACAAACACACACGCGATACTCCCAAACACACGCCACAAGATGCATCTCGACGCGAGATTTCTCCACTTGGGACCCACTTGCCACGTGCACATCTCGACCCCATCAAGACGCCCACTCGCCACGTCTGGCACGTTTGAAAGGTGTCATGCTAGTGTGGTGGACCAAGCACCAACTTGGTCACAAACACACACGCGATACTCCCAAACACACGCCACAAGATGCATCTCGACGCGAGATTTCTCCACTTGGGACCCACTTGCCACGTGCACATCTCGACCCCATCAAGACGCCCACTCGCCACGTCTGGCACGTTTGAAAGGTGTCATGCTAGTGTGGTGGACCAAGCACCAACTTGGTCACAAACACACACGCGATACTCCCAAACACACGCCACAAGATGCATCTCGACGCGAGATTTCTCCACTTGGGACCCACTTGCCACGTGCACATCTCGACCCCATCAAGACGCCCACTCGCCACGTCTGGCACGTTTGAAAGGTGTCATGCTAGTGTGGTGGACCAAGCACCAACTTGGTCACAAACACACACGCGATACTCCCAAACACACGCCACAAGATGCATCTCGACGCGAGATTTCTCCACTTGGGACCCACTTGCCACGTGCACATCTCGACCCCATCAAGACGCCCACTCGCCACGTCTGGCACGTTTGAAAGGTGTCATGCTAGTGTGGTGGACCAAGCACCAACTTGGTCACAAACACACACGCGATACTCCCAAACACACGCCACAAGATGCATCTCGACGCGAGATTTCTCCACTTGGGACCCACTTGCCACGTGCACATCTCGACCCCATCAAGACGCCCACTCGCCACGTCTGGCACGTTTGAAAGGTGTCATGCTAGTGTGGTGGACCAAGCACCAACTTGGTCACAAACACACACGCGATACTCCCAAACACACGCCACAAGATGCATCTCGACGCGAGATTTCTCCACTTGGGACCCACTTGCCACGTGCACATCTCGACCCCATCAAGACGCCCACTCGCCACGTCTGGCACGTTTGAAAGGTGTCATGCTAGTGTGGTGGACCAAGCACCAACTTGGTCACAAACACACACGCGATACTCCCAAACACACGCCACAAGATGCATCTCGACGCGAGATCTCCACTCCCACCCACTGCACTCCCCCCATCAACGCCCACTCGCCACGTCTGCACGTGAGGTCAGCTGTGTGGACCAAGCACCAACTTGGTCACAAACACACACGCGATACTCCCAAACACACGCCACAAGATGCATCTCGACGCGAGATTTCTCCACTTGGGACCCACTTGCCACGTGCACATCTCGACCCCATCAAGACGCCCACTCGCCACGTCTGGCACGTTTGAAAGGTGTCATGCTAGTGTGGTGGACCAAGCACCAACTTGGTCACAAACACACACGCGATACTCCCAAACACACGCCACAAGATGCATCTCGACGCGAGATTTCTCCACTTGGGACCCACTTGCCACGTGCACATCTCGACCCCATCAAGACGCCCACTCGCCACGTCTGGCACGTTTGAAAGGTGTCATGCTAGTGTGGTGGACCAAGCACCAACTTGGTCACAAACACACACGCGATACTCCCAAACACACGCCACAAGATGCATCTCGACGCGAGATTTCTCCACTTGGGACCCACTTGCCACGTGCACATCTCGACCCCATCAAGACGCCCACTCGCCACGTCTGGCACGTTTGAAAGGTGTCATGCTAGTGTGGTGGACCAAGCACCAACTTGGTCACAAACACACACGCGATACTCCCAAACACACGCCACAAGATGCATCTCGACGCGAGATTTCTCCACTTGGGACCCACTTGCCACGTGCACATCTCGACCCCATCAAGACGCCCACTCGCCACGTCTGGCACGTTTGAAAGGTGTCATGCTAGTGTGGTGGACCAAGCACCAACTTGGTCACAAACACACACGCGATACTCCCAAACACACGCCACAAGATGCATCTCGACGCGAGATTTCTCCACTTGGGACCCACTTGCCACGTGCACATCTCGACCCCATCAAGACGCCCACTCGCCACGTCTGGCACGTTTGAAAGGTGTCATGCTAGTGTGGTGGACCAAGCACCAACTTGGTCACAAACACACACGCGATACTCCCAAACACACGCCACAAGATGCATCTCGACGCGAGATTTCTCCACTTGGGACCCACTTGCCACGTGCACATCTCGACCCCATCAAGACGCCCACTCGCCACGTCTGGCACGTTTGAAAGGTGTCATGCTAGTGTGGTGGACCAAGCACCAACTTGGTCACAAACACACACGCGATACTCCCAAACACACGCCACAAGATGCATCTCGACGCGAGATTTCTCCACTTGGGACCCACTTGCCACGTGCACATCTCGACCCCATCAAGACGCCCACTCGCCACGTCTGGCACGTTTGAAAGGTGTCATGCTAGTGTGGTGGACCAAGCACCAACTTGGTCACAAACACACACGCGATACTCCCAAACACACGCCACAAGATGCATCTCGACGCGAGATTTCTCCACTTGGGACCCACTTGCCACGTGCACATCTCGACCCCATCAAGACGCCCACTCGCCACGTCTGGCACGTTTGAAAGGTGTCATGCTAGTGTGGTGGACCAAGCACCAACTTGGTCACAAACACACACGCGATACTCCCAAACACACGCCACAAGATGCATCTCGACGCGAGATTTCTCCACTTGGGACCCACTTGCCACGTGCACATCTCGACCCCATCAAGACGCCCACTCGCCACGTCTGGCACGTTTGAAAGGTGTCATGCTAGTGTGGTGGACCAAGCACCAACTTGGTCACAAACACACACGCGATACTCCCAAACACACGCCACAAGATGCATCTCGACGCGAGATTTCTCCACTTGGGACCCACTTGCCACGTGCACATCTCGACCCCATCAAGACGCCCACTCGCCACGTCTGGCACGTTTGAAAGGTGTCATGCTAGTGTGGTGGACCAAGCACCAACTTGGTCACAAACACACACGCGATACTCCCAAACACACGCCACAAGATGCATCTCGACGCGAGATTTCTCCACTTGGGACCCACTTGCCACGTGCACATCTCGACCCCATCAAGACGCCCACTCGCCACGTCTGGCACGTTTGAAAGGTGTCATGCTAGTGTGGTGGACCAAGCACCAACTTGGTCACAAACACACACGCGATACTCCCAAACACACGCCACAAGATGCATCTCGACGCGAGATTTCTCCACTTGGGACCCACTTGCCACGTGCACATCTCGACCCCATCAAGACGCCCACTCGCCACGTCTGGCACGTTTGAAAGGTGTCATGCTAGTGTGGTGGACCAAGCACCAACTTGGTCACAAACACACACGCGATACTCCCAAACACACGCCACAAGATGCATCTCGACGCGAGATTTCTCCACTTGGGACCCACTTGCCACGTGCACATCTCGACCCCATCAAGACGCCCACTCGCCACGTCTGGCACGTTTGAAAGGTGTCATGCTAGTGTGGTGGACCAAGCACCAACTTGGTCACAAACACACACGCGATACTCCCAAACACACGCCACAAGATGCATCTCGACGCGAGATTTCTCCACTTGGGACCCACTTGCCACGTGCACATCTCGACCCCATCAAGACGCCCACTCGCCACGTCTGGCACGTTTGAAAGGTGTCATGCTAGTGTGGTGGACCAAGCACCAACTTGGTCACAAACACACACGCGATACTCCCAAACACACGCCACAAGATGCATCTCGACGCGAGATTTCTCCACTTGGGACCCACTTGCCACGTGCACATCTCGACCCCATCAAGACGCCCACTCGCCACGTCTGGCACGTTTGAAAGGTGTCATGCTAGTGTGGTGGACCAAGCACCAACTTGGTCACAAACACACACGCGATACTCCCAAACACACGCCACAAGATGCATCTCGACGCGAGATTTCTCCACTTGGGACCCACTTGCCACGTGCACATCTCGACCCCATCAAGACGCCCACTCGCCACGTCTGGCACGTTTGAAAGGTGTCATGCTAGTGTGGTGGACCAAGCACCAACTTGGTCACAAACACACACGCGATACTCCCAAACACACGCCACAAGATGCATCTCGACGCGAGATTTCTCCACTTGGGACCCACTTGCCACGTGCACATCTCGACCCCATCAAGACGCCCACTCGCCACGTCTGGCACGTTTGAAAGGTGTCATGCTAGTGTGGTGGACCAAGCACCAACTTGGTCACAAACACACACGCGATACTCCCAAACACACGCCACAAGATGCATCTCGACGCGAGATTTCTCCACTTGGGACCCACTTGCCACGTGCACATCTCGACCCCATCAAGACGCCCACTCGCCACGTCTGGCACGTTTGAAAGGTGTCATGCTAGTGTGGTGGACCAAGCACCAACTTGGTCACAAACACACACGCGATACTCCCAAACACACGCCACAAGATGCATCTCGACGCGAGATTTCTCCACTTGGGACCCACTTGCCACGTGCACATCTCGACCCCATCAAGACGCCCACTCGCCACGTCTGGCACGTTTGAAAGGTGTCATGCTAGTGTGGTGGACCAAGCACCAACTTGGTCACAAACACACACGCGATACTCCCAAACACACGCCACAAGATGCATCTCGACGCGAGATTTCTCCACTTGGGACCCACTTGCCACGTGCACATCTCGACCCCATCAAGACGCCCACTCGCCACGTCTGGCACGTTTGAAAGGTGTCATGCTAGTGTGGTGGACCAAGCACCAACTTGGTCACAAACACACACGCGATACTCCCAAACACACGCCACAAGATGCATCTCGACGCGAGATTTCTCCACTTGGGACCCACTTGCCACGTGCACATCTCGACCCCATCAAGACGCCCACTCGCCACGTCTGGCACGTTTGAAAGGTGTCATGCTAGTGTGGTGGACCAAGCACCAACTTGGTCACAAACACACACGCGATACTCCCAAACACACGCCACAAGATGCATCTCGACGCGAGATTTCTCCACTTGGGACCCACTTGCCACGTGCACATCTCGACCCCATCAAGACGCCCACTCGCCACGTCTGGCACGTTTGAAAGGTGTCATGCTAGTGTGGTGGACCAAGCACCAACTTGGTCACAAACACACACGCGATACTCCCAAACACACGCCACAAGATGCATCTCGACGCGAGATTTCTCCACTTGGGACCCACTTGCCACGTGCACATCTCGACCCCATCAAGACGCCCACTCGCCACGTCTGGCACGTTTGAAAGGTGTCATGCTAGTGTGGTGGACCAAGCACCAACTTGGTCACAAACACACACGCGATACTCCCAAACACACGCCACAAGATGCATCTCGACGCGAGATTTCTCCACTTGGGACCCACTTGCCACGTGCACATCTCGACCCCATCAAGACGCCCACTCGCCACGTCTGGCACGTTTGAAAGGTGTCATGCTAGTGTGGTGGACCAAGCACCAACTTGGTCACAAACACACACGCGATACTCCCAAACACACGCCACAAGATGCATCTCGACGCGAGATTTCTCCACTTGGGACCCACTTGCCACGTGCACATCTCGACCCCATCAAGACGCCCACTCGCCACGTCTGGCACGTTTGAAAGGTGTCATGCTAGTGTGGTGGACCAAGCACCAACTTGGTCACAAACACACACGCGATACTCCCAAACACACGCCACAAGATGCATCTCGACGCGAGATTTCTCCACTTGGGACCCACTTGCCACGTGCACATCTCGACCCCATCAAGACGCCCACTCGCCACGTCTGGCACGTTTGAAAGGTGTCATGCTAGTGTGGTGGACCAAGCACCAACTTGGTCACAAACACACACGCGATACTCCCAAACACACGCCACAAGATGCATCTCGACGCGAGATTTCTCCACTTGGGACCCACTTGCCACGTGCACATCTCGACCCCATCAAGACGCCCACTCGCCACGTCTGGCACGTTTGAAAGGTGTCATGCTAGTGTGGTGGACCAAGCACCAACTTGGTCACAAACACACACGCGATACTCCCAAACACACGCCACAAGATGCATCTCGACGCGAGATTTCTCCACTTGGGACCCACTTGCCACGTGCACATCTCGACCCCATCAAGACGCCCACTCGCCACGTCTGGCACGTTTGAAAGGTGTCATGCTAGTGTGGTGGACCAAGCACCAACTTGGTCACAAACACACACGCGATACTCCCAAACACACGCCACAAGATGCATCTCGACGCGAGATTTCTCCACTTGGGACCCACTTGCCACGTGCACATCTCGACCCCATCAAGACGCCCACTCGCCACGTCTGGCACGTTTGAAAGGTGTCATGCTAGTGTGGTGGACCAAGCACCAACTTGGTCACAAACACACACGCGATACTCCCAAACACACGCCACAAGATGCATCTCGACGCGAGATTTCTCCACTTGGGACCCACTTGCCACGTGCACATCTCGACCCCATCAAGACGCCCACTCGCCACGTCTGGCACGTTTGAAAGGTGTCATGCTAGTGTGGTGGACCAAGCACCAACTTGGTCACAAACACACACGCGATACTCCCAAACACACGCCACAAGATTCATCTCGACGCGAGATTTCTCCACTTGGGACCCACTTGCCACGTGCACATCTCGACCCCATCAAGACGCCCACTCGCCACGTCTGGCACGTTTGAAAGGTGTCATGCTAGTGTGGTGGACCAAGCACCAACTTGGTCACAAACACACACGCGATACTCCCAAACACACGCCACAAGATGCATCTCGACCCACTTGCCACGTGCACATCTCGACCCCATCAAGACGCCCACTCGCCACGTCTGGCACGTTTGAAAGGTGTCATGCTAGTGTGGTGGACCAAGCACCAACTTGGTCACAAACACACACGCGATACTCCCAAACACACGCCACAAGATGCATCTCGACGCGAGATTTCTCCACTTGGGACCCACTTGCCACTTGCACAGCTTGTTGGCGACAAACAGTCGCTCTGAAGAGGCACATTGCAACCTTTGAAAAATGATATGGATATGGATGAAATTGTATTGTAATAGATGTCGCTTTGCTAACTGCATGATAATACACACTCTTTGTTTTTCCACAGCTTTGCTTGTTCTAGGTTGTCGTCTGCGCTTCCAAAAGACTTTGTCTAGAGTACCACAGGTTGTCAATAGGTTATGAGCGGCAATTCAGACGACAAGTTTATCATCTACCAACCTTTATTGGCGTTGGGTTTCGTCCATGGCATTTGCAGGTCGTTGAGTATTTGACCATTGTGGATCAGTATGAAGATGCTCGAGTGGAGCCCCCTACAGGAGACGAGCTGGCGTCCCTGAAGGGCAAGAAAAAGAGTCGAAACCAGTTGAAAGCAGCATGTATTATTCGAAATGCTCTTGATGAAGAGCATCGAATGGAAACCTATCAGTTTCGTGACCCCTTGTCCATAATGACTTATTTGGAAACAAAATATGCTCTGAACTGTGCTGCGAGCATTGGCCAATCGAAAAGACAGTACTATAGTCTTCGTCTGTCAAAGGGTGGTGATATGGGAGATTACATTGTGAAGACGTTGAAATGTATTGAGGAACTAAGAGACTACAACGAACGCATACCAGACGACATGAAAAGAGCGAATTTATTCCAAAGCCTTAGTTCTGACTGGAATGGGTTCATTGGCGTTCTTCAGCAAAGCAAAACCTTCAATGAAATGACAACACTGGCTCGTGGTGAATACTTACGACGTAAAGAGCAAGATATTCACGAAAATCAGCAAAATACTGGAGCGTCTCTCAACACTGAAGTGAAGCAGAACTCGCATCCCAAGAAAGATTATTGTAAAGTTAAATGCTTCAAGTGTCTGAAAATGGGGCACTATGCCAACAAATGTAAATCGAAGAAGAAGAGTGATAGAAGTGGTATCACGAATAAGGCTGACCCAGCTGGGTGTCTCATTTTAAGTTGAGCCTTTTGCTGCTTCAGCACTTCATGTTCATGACACTGAGTGGTTTGTTGATTCTGGAGCAAGCCATCATATGACAAATGACACTCGGAACCTTGTTAATATTACATTCTTGGAGGATCCCATCGCCATATCGACTGCTTCGGGTGAAACAATTTACGCAACTCGACGTGGTGATGCACCTTTATTTCTAAATGGTAAACAAGTCTGCCTTCTCAAAGACACCTTGTATATTGCAAATTTAAAGAAGAACCTTGTGTCGATATCTAAAGCAGCATCCAAAGGCCTTGAATGCAGCTTTCGTGGTGACAAATGCCAAATTGGTCAGGGTATTGACAAACTTATTGCATTGAAGACTAGCAACAATTTATATTTGTTAGAAGCAAAATCACAGTCAACTTGTGGAAATGCATCATTCGCTTCCAAGAAAATCGACGATGACATAGAGACTTGGCACAAACGCTTGGGGCATCTGAATGCAAGAGACTGTGCCAAAATCGTCAAAGCTAGTCGGGGTATTATTCTGAAAGATTCTGAATTGGAGACATGCAAAACATGTGTCATGGGGAAGCTTGTTCGTAATTCATTTCCACCTGTGGAGCGTCGAAAGTTTAGTAAGGACATATTGTGATTGCTGTCGATTATTGTGGTCCTGTCAAGCCTAACTCTCGAGATGGTTTCAATGGTATAGTCAGCATGATTTGTGAGCCATTTCACATTGTCCATGCAATTGCTGTTAAGACAAAAGATTCCTATGAGCAAACCAGATGCTTGAAGGCTTTCATAACAAAAATGGAAGCATACAGTAAAAGGAAAGTTCGCTTTGTGAAAACAGACAATGCAAAAGAGTACAGTGGTGATGCCTTTGCTTCATTTTGCTTATCACGTGGGATTGTTCAAGAATTTACTACACCTCATTCACCTCAGCAAAATGGAATTATCGAACGCAGCAACCGTACCCTCATAGAAATGACAAAGTCCCTACTTTTGGGATCAAGTTTACCATCTAATTTTTGGTGTGAAGCTTTGGACTGTGCTGTATATTTCAGAAATAGATCCCCTTCACGGGCTTTGCACGGGAAGTCACCATATGAAGCACTTATGGGTACACCTCCTCCTCTTGATCATTTACGTGTGTTTGGATGTAAAGTCATGGTTCATATTCCAAGCGTACATCGCTCCAAATTGGCCACCAAGGCTCGTGCTGGTGTGTTTGTGGGGTACTCAAAGGATAGTTTGTCGTACCTTATCTATATCGCCGATCAGGGCAAAGGAGAAATCGTACATTCTCGAGATGTTGTGTTTTTCGAAAATGAATTTTGCGAACAGCATACTGGTGGTGCGATTGATATTCCAGAACCAGTGGGAGCTGCGACTTCGACGTCCTATACGCATCCAACACCAATCTCTGATGACTCATTTCCAAATTACATTTCATATCCAGGAATTTATGACCCCTCAAATTCAGGGGAAGGATCACAACATGAATTTGATGGAAGCACAAGCAACAATAGTGGTCGAGATGGTTCAATTCAAACAGAAACACATATGCGAGCACATTCTGATGGCGATAACATTTTTGCCACTCCACCTGTTGCTCGACAATTGCGTTTTGACTTGGATGAAGACGAGTCCATGTCACCAGGGCAACCTATTGACAGTGGTTCTAACAGTGCGAGAGATATTACAACCACTAGAGCTGGGAGAGTCGTGCGTCCTCCAAATCGATTAACGTCTGATGGTCATTTTGGATTAATTGCAATGGCTGGAGATGCTCAAGCTTTATCTCGACCTGACACGACAGAATGGCAAAACGCTATGGATAGTGAAGCTTTATCTCGACCTGACGCGACAGAATGGCAAAACGCTATGGATAGTGATATTCAAAGTCTCATTGCGAATGGCACATTTGACTGCGTGCCTCTTCCAGCTGGGCGGAAAGCCATTAAAACTAAATGGGTGTTTAAAATCAAAATGGTACCAAGTGGTGAAATTGACAAATACAAAGCTCGTCTTGTAGCTGGTGGATACAGCCAAGTTCATGGCATTGATTACACTGAAACATTCAGTCCTGTCGTGAAATACAGCACTATACGACTTTTGTTAGCCTTGAGTGTTCAACACAAATGGCAAATTGGACAAGCTGATGTAAAGACAGCATTTGTGAAAGCTGATTTAGATGAATTGATCTACGTGATGCCTGCGGAAGGATATTCCGAGCCACATGGCAAAGTATGGCAATTGAAAAAGGCCTTGTATAGATTAAAGCAGTCCAGTCGTGCATGGTGGACATCATTGACTGCATTCATGATTGAAATGGGATTTACACACGCTAAATCAGACACTTGCATGTACTATGATGGGATGGGCGAGTCTGTTTTGATCGTGGTCGCGTATGTTGATGACAATGTTAGTGATGCATCGTGATCGAGAACGCATTGACAGCTTCTTAAAGATTTTGTCTGAAAAATGGGACATCAACACATTTGACTCTGTGGACTATTTCCTTGGTATCGAGATACAGCAAATCGAGGATGGAATAAAACTTAGCCAAGCTACGTATGTGAAGTCAGTTCTACAACGTTTTCAAATGGATAATTCCAACCCAAAGACCACACCCATGGATGAAAATTTCTTACAAAATGGGACTGATGAGGAAACTTTAGATGCAAATGTCAGATCTGAGATTGGATCCCTTCTTCATGCGAGCATTATCACCAGACCTGACATTTCAACTGCTGTAAGAGTTCTTGCACAACAAACGGACAAACCGACCAGTAGCACCATTTTTGGAATTAAAAGAGTTATGCGCTACCTTAAAGGCACTGTTGATGGATGTCTGGTGTACAAGAGATCAGATAGTGCTGATGAAGGATTTGTTGTCTACGTTGACTCAGCATTCGCGAATGAATCAGACAGAAAATCGTCCACTGGCTTTGCCATTTTTTACCGTGGCTGCCTCGTGTCGTGGGGAACTAAGCGCCAACCAATTGTGACACTTTCAACAACTGAGACAGAGTATGTAGCTATGGTTTATGCAGCTCAGGAGTGCATTGGGCTCAAAAACATTATGTGTGAGCTGGGATTTGATGAGAAGATCACCCTATACGAAGACAACCGTGGTGCTATCTGCCTGGCAGAAAATGAGGGAATTACTCAACGCTCGAAACACATTGATTTGCGCTACCATTGGATTCACGAGCAGGTGAAAAGAAAGACTATTACAATTGCGCATGTGGCTACAAATGACATGATACCGGACCATTCTACAAAGCCTCTTGGTCAAGTAAAATTTCAATATGGATTTCTGAGTGGGAGTGTTGGCGACAAACAGTCGCCCTGAAGAGGCACATTGCAACCTTTGAAAAATGATATGGATATGGATTAAATTGTATTGTAATAGATGTCGCTTTGCTCACTGCATGATAATACGCACTCATTGTTTTTCCACAGCTTTGATTGCTCTAGGTTCTCGTCTGCGCTTCCAAAAGACTTTGTCTAGAGTACCACAGGTTGTCAATACATCTCGACCCCATCAAGATGCCCACTCGCCACGTCTGGCACGTTTGAAAGGTGTCATGCCAGTGTGGTGGACCAAGCACCAACTTGGTCACAAACACACACGCGATACTCCCAAACACACGCCGCAAGATGCATCTCGACGCGAGATTTCTCCACTTGGGACCCACTTGCCACGTGCACATCTCGACCCCATCAAGACGCCCACTCGCCACGTCTGGCACGTTTGAAAGGTGTCATGCTAGTGTGGTGGACCAAGCACCACCTTGGTCACAAACACACGCGCGATACTGCCTTGTATCAATGGAATGATGATTGTGATAAACCTTTCGCATAAGTTTTAGTTAAAGTGTGAAAAATTTGAGACATGATATTTGTACGTGTATTTACCAAAGTGAATTGACTTTTGCGAAGAATGGTTTCTTTCTTTCCACACAAAACAATGTCATAATTGCATTCAAGCGTGACACTCTCCATATCTCAAGACGAGACCCCGCTCTTAAACAGGAAATCGCGAACTCACTAATCTCGTGGAGAGGTCATGACTATCTGGTACGAAGTGTTGACCCAATGGAGGAACTCTATTATGTTTCACTCCAAATACAGTACATGACAACATCGATCCAGGAATCTATCTAGAGATATTTTGGACCATCTGGTATGGATTTACCAATCACCCCAGGAAATTGTTACAGACGAATACAGTGTGTACATGTGCCAGAAATCTACGCCCGAATGGCTCATAAACCACAATCAAACTATCGAGATACAGGGCTCAACGTAAATCTTTATACACAAAAATGGGTAGACTCAATAAGAAGCATCGACGTCATCAACATGAAATTCAATTAGAACAAGCATCAAACTCCCAGAAAGAAACAAGTGAACAGCACGTCGACGCACCCATCAGCCCCTGTGCTGGTCCCACTTCTCACACAGATGGCACAAATGACAATACTCATCAACGCAGTTTAAACTCCGTGGCCAACACGTCCACAGGATGAGAAATCTCGGAAGAGTTAAACCAAAACGGCAGTGGCGATACTCAAAGCACCCGAAATAACACGCCGAAACCATCAGGGGAAATCTCGCCCTCAGCATTAGGCAGTCAAAACTCTTCAATGACCAGACAGCATAACAATATGTGCCCCACGAATAACCCACGCACCGCGTCATCAAACAGCAACGATACCGGAAAATTTACTAACAATAAAGGCAAAGCGAAACAGTGGACTGCCATTTCAATTTGGGAAATAAAGTGACAACAAGGAGCTTGACTGCATCTACCAATGATAAATCTTCCATGAAAAAGACAAATTTATCGATTGAAGTACCTCTTCCAGTTAACAAAAGATCCTTTCCACAGTCTGACGAAGAGGAAACAAAATCACCCCCCTCGCCAACTGATTTACCATCTCTAACGAAAAAATCCAAACAACAATGAAAACCACAAAATCGACGGAATATACGGGAAATATAAACGCAAAACATTTTAACCCCCATAGGGCCAGTAACCAAAGCAACAGCATCTCAGCCGCCAACACCACAATCTATTCTGAACAAACAAACATACCCCACCTGAAAAACAAGCAATGTCAAGCACACCAACGAGCAATAATAATCTACATATTACATCAGTAAATGCAAATGGAACACGGACCAACCCTTGTGAAATGATAATGCAACTGAAAACTCAAGACATAGTCTTTATACAAGACACACGAGTCTACTCAACGGCAGCTGAGCAATATGCCAGTTACGTATGGAAACAACAAACAAACCTCGAAGGATTTTCAAACATTACCTATCGACCTCAACGACAGCACATAATGGAGTCAACTTTATTTAGACATGAAACATTAACGCCCCAAACCTATGCCAAATCTATACCTGGCAGATACCAAACAACTAAAATTCAATGGTGTCGAAGAACTGTAATCTGTCATAACGTATACGCACCTGTCAACAAACAACAACAAACTGAATTTATCGATCCCTTCGAAGAAACATTCCGACAAATTTCTTGCATATTATAGAGGGGGACTTTAATGCAGTTATCAACCCCAGTGAAGACATGTTTCACCCGAAAATAACAGTTTCAACGCTGAATTGATTGACTGGATGACTCACTTGGACGTGGTAGACGCCCGGCGTCTATAATTTCCAAACAAAAAGGACTACACTAGTCCTAAACTCACAAAACGCATTGACATGATCTTCATTTCTCTCCAACTTGCTATGCCGTTCAAATACAGTGTCCGCCACACACCCACATGCCTTTGCACATGGAAAAGATTAGTTTGGTGGTACCATCAATACCTTACGGTTTAGTACCAAATGCTACATAGTGTGGACTATATGGAGATGGAGAAATGACACAATACACTTGAATGAAAGTTACTCTGACAATGTTTACTACCAACTCTTAGCTGGCAACGTGCTTCACACTTCGCTCCAAAATGCTATTAGAAGAGAAATGAAGTCATGCTTGCCTCATCACATTAAGAATTTTCTTCGACAATTGGACAACTTTCCAAAATTAAAAGAAATTACAGTAAATTACCGAAGAGTTCATGATATTCATCCAGAAAATCAAAACATGTCAACAAACTCCCCATCAACAGTTATTCAACGTGTCCCTTCCCTTAGTTCATCTCCACATCATAGATATCGCTCAATCAGAACCATTGAAACAATTCAAAATCACTCTTCATTACCTACCATACTCCAAAGAACTCACGAACATCAAGAAATTTGTTTAACATTCCCGATATCACCAATGAGACAAGTTTCGCCCCTCTCAAATTTCACAACTTCTTCAAACCACATCTATCTCAGTCATTCCCAAGACCTCCTCCAAAACCTAATTTCTAGAAAACCTTCTATATTTTATACCCATCACACTTTATAGTTTTTCTAACTATATTGGACACTAATTTGAAAATAGCCAATTAAATGGTAGATTCCTTTGGACTGCCAATCAGATATCATTTTGAAAATCAACACCCAGAAATCTTAGGAGGGGAAAGGCCATGCCAACTGCGCAAGATCAATGGGTTTGCCGCGCAGAATCGACTCGATTTAACACTGATCTTTGTATGTGTAGGCGTGGTTTCTTGTCTTTACGACTGTCTTCTTATCGTTCTACATCTTTACGAGTCCGTTCGTGGAAAATCGCGAATTGCTGGATCGATGGACTGTCTACGTATATTTCTCTATGGGGCTCTATACGTGGCTTTTGTCTGCTGTCGCTGTGCACGTTCCGCTCACAGAGCTTGGTATGATGGATTACGATGTCAAGCAACCGGTAAGATTGTTTTTGAGTGAGAAGTAACCTCGTATTTGCACAGGTGTCATTATTTTTGCCAATTTTCTTTAGTTCAATCGCGATCCTTGTCGCGTTTCAAACTGCGCTGTACTTACTCAAACGCTTTGGATGGGTGACACGATTTTCCAGCTTATCGTATGAATATTTGGCGATTACTTGGCTATTGAGAAATTTATTCTAGGTGGAATCGACTCGTCTCGACAATTATTCGAAATAGCGCTGCCGTCAGCGTATCTTGCTGCATTCTAATAGTTCACTGTGATGCAGATGACGAAGTTTGCAACCATTGCTTGAGCTAAATGCTGAAGTTGGGCCTGTAGGATGCAAACTTCCCCAAAACATATAATCGTCATGCTTGTGAGCACTTATTCGGCGCATCGAGCTCACCAATTCCTGTCCCCGCGAGGTACATTTACATCAATGAGCAATTAGTAAATTATTTTGTATAGTTACCAAGGCGCATTTTTTATTTGGATTACAGGACTTACACTAGCCATGGTGAATTTTGTATTTGAGCGTCTGGTGGGTTTTCAGGTTTTTGCAATGCATTGGCACAGCGACGACGACGAAGACGATGGCAATGCACATGCTACGCTTCCACCTGAACATGCCCTTCCAATGGTACCATGGTATTCCATGTTTATGTTTGATACTGGATTTCAACTGCTCATTTCTCTCAAAATATTTCTCGGTCGCTTTGACAAACGGGTGATGCAAGCAGCTTTGCACCCCAATTATAGAGTATATCACCATCAAATTGTTGTATGAACTGGAATTCAATTAGGAATACATGTTCGACCATCTAGCCGACAAGGATGAGCTTTGGTTTGATTTTATGGCAGACTGTGGTGATGGATTTAACAGCAGCTACCAAATTGCTCGCATGTTGGCACAACCACAATTACAAGTAAACATTCCACCATCAAACGCAAAACTGCGTCATATCCACGGCGATAATCTTAATTTACCACGAGGCAACTGTTTGGTCTTGGGTGGTGATTTGGCATACCCACATCCAGACGAAGAATCGTACGAAGTAAGTTGTATTTCCCAGGACAAAAGTTTGCCAAATTGATTCTAGTCACGATTTTGGAGACCCTTTGAGTATGCAATGAAACCTCCTATTTGGTATGACCCGGCCGCTGTTTCAACGAAAAAGCCAGCATTGCCGAAACAATGCAAGACTTTAAAAGATTATGAAGGCCCAACATGTTTTGCTATTCCAGGTGTGTGTCTTAAGTACTTTCAAAATGTTAATGATAAATCAGGCAACCATGATTGGTTTGATGGGCTTAATACGTACAGTCGATTTGTTTGTGAGCGAGATTGGCTTGGTGGGTGGCACTTGCCTCAAGATGCAAGCTATTTCGCTCTTAAACTCCCCCAGGGCTGGTGGTTGTTCGGCTGTGACTTGGCGTTGGAGCATGATATTAATGTCGAACAATTTGCTTGCTTTGAGGCAATTGTTGATAAGCACATGGAACCGACCGATCGTGTGATTATCGTAACGCATGAGCCCAATTGGATTTTGGATGGGTATGAAGAACGACGAAGCGAAGAAAAGCTACAATATTTGATCCAGACTATTTTGGCAGGTCGGGTTGTTGTCAGGTAAAATCTTGAGCTGTGTGGGGCGAGCTAAACACCAGAAACTCAATAGGCTGGCGGGGGATATTCACAATTATTCAAGGCATTCTCTCATGGAGTACGATATTCCACCACCTCCACCTCGAACCCCATCAAACTTTCAGAAGAAACGGAATTTAACAATCCAAACTTCTTTCTCTTCTGAGAATGTAATGTTTCTTGGGCTTTCGTGATACTTATACTGTATTTGCCTCTGTAGTTGATGCAATATTCGGGGCCAATGTCCCCTTTTTCGCCCGTGGCGAAGCATTTCCCGCACATGAATGATTTGACGCATTTGTATCCGATTTCCCATGATAAAGTTGAAGCCCCTGCTCATTTAATTGTATCCGGGGGAGGTGGTGCATTTTTGCATCCCACGCACGTTCCTGGAGGCGAAAATCTTGTTGCAAGACAAAGATTTTACTCTCGAGCATCCTGCTATCCGTCGGAGAAAGTTTGCAGGTTCGCCTTTTCACTCTCATTTCTTCAAATCAGTATTTTGTAGACGATACGCATTTCTTAATATTCTTGGCTTTCGACGCCTCAACTGGCGCTTTGATATCGTCGGTGGTCTTGGCGTACGTTGGAAATCAACACTATTCGATGTAATTAACATTCTAGTACTTTTGCCTTGCCTTTTCAATGTTTCCTCGATGCTCTGTCGGTCACATCTACGAGGTAATGACTCTCTTCTAATAATTTTCATCCATGTTTGTAGAGCGGAAGTTGGGGCTCTACAATTTTATCCTTTTTTTGCGAGTTGTGGGATATACATTATGAAGTCCTCACAACATCGTACTTGAGCTTAGCCACATTTATTGGTTTGATGGTCGGCCATGGGCTCTTTGCTGATTCGCCATCGCTTGGCAAACGAATTATGATTAGCATATTCGTATCAATTTGCCACAGCATTGCGGCCTTCAGTGTCTTGATTGCATTTGAGTCGACATTTCAAGCAGCGACAGATCGGTAACTTACATGCATTTTCCAGTTGAATACATGATCTCATGTAGTGGTGCTTTGGGCACAGATGGACTGTATGCCTTGTACAAATACTACCAAGTGCATGTACCAGATATGGTCCAACTTCGTCCATATGACTACTTCAATCTGATGCCTTTGTATTCATCTTGCGTCAAATACATATTAACAATGTTTGACGGTACAATTCTTGCACCTTGGGTAAGTAGTTATCTTTTCACTCTTTTCTAGTTCCACAAGCTGGTGCCGTCTATCGAATGAAGGTAATTTAACTTTCATCGAATACGATAAGTCTAAACAAACATATTTATCTAGATTTGCAGCGAAGGATTCGACTCTCTTTCTCGCAGCGAGGTGTTGATATATTACATGTCTGTCTTCTTATACTTTTGGGTGGCTGTACGTTGAAAGTTGCTGAGAGGTATCTTAGTGGAATGTTCTTTTCCGTAGGCAACGCCGATTTGTGGTGTCATCTTCGGCATGTACCTCTGCATGGCAGTGAATGTATTCAAAAGCCACTATAACGAAGCTTTCTCAGCGTTGCGTGTCGCCAGTTATAAAAATTTCCTCCGTTTGCACATCAAACCAAATGGAGATTTGGAAATCTTTGCACTTGGTATTGATAAAATGCCAACCAAGTGGATTCGGTACATGAAACCTTTGAAATCTCTATAAAACAGTATTTGGTAGAGATCCTGCATGGAGTGGAGCGGCAGAAGCTCGAAAGTTATCGCCACAGCCATCTTATACGTGGGCAGTGCCAAGCTATTGGAAGCCGACGATGAGCAAAGTGGATAACATTTTGCGATTCGACATGGAAGAAGAATATTTCGATCACAAATTCAATACGGAAGATCGATCACGTGTCAAATTGATCGATTATATCTTGTACCAGAAATTCAGTTAAGTCCAATCGAGATTTTCCTGCCAGACATCTCCAATGACAACTTTTTTCGTACTCTTTCATCTCACTACCATATCTTCGCTTTGCAACGACCAAATTCAACGAGAGAAGTTTATCCAGGAGTGGCAACTCGATTCAAATTAGGTTTTAAGGTTGATATTGAACGAAGGGATTCACTGATTGAGAGCTTCTCGGAGTATTCAATATCAGCAAATATCAAACATCAAACAAGATCTTGCGTACATTACGTCAATGAAATAAGAAATTTAATGCTGTCACGATCTCATTTTTATTGAATTAACAGAGGAAATGCACGACAATTAAGCCAAAACGGGTGGGAAAATGCCTTGATCAATGGCATCTTGAATGATTTCACGGAGGTCGTCGACGCGCACCTACGCTTTAGTGAGTGCTAATCATTGGTTCTAATTACGTTTGGAAACGTGTATTCAAAGCCCGTCGACTCAATTTTGCTTCCATTCACGTACAAATGGTTGTGGCAAAGCAGTTCTCGGTCAATATATGGTGTCAATGGTGTATTTTTCACACCATGAGCCTATTTTAGTGAGTTCATGGCAATAATAAGAATAGAAAGGTACTTGGCATAGATCCGACCAGGGCTTTAAATGCTTTTCATTTGCATTGTCGACAACATCGTCCAAACGTAGCTATGAAGGCACCTTCGATCACATAGGCAATCAACGATGAACAAACCTTGGCCAAATTGGACACCAAAACGCCGTGAAAGCCTGTTTTGATGTTGAACAACGCGGTTACCATGTCATTGATTATGCCTTGGCCTATTACAATGATATTAGCAGATCTCAGAATGAAACAATTCCAACTTGTGTCAGACTTATCGGCCAAATTGAACACATCATGCACTTTTCCATGAAGAGCGACGTGCCATAAGGCTTTGCACACATCAAAAACATGAACCTAGCGAAACATTAAGTTAGAATTCATTGAAACAAAGACATACTGTGTTGAGGCGCATTTCAGCATCCCATAGAAGCTTCATCTTCTCTTGCAGTTGGACATATCTACACTCAACCATCTCAAATCTACGAAAATCATCAAGAAACATACGCAGCAGCGCAGACAAGACGTGGCATGAGTCCAGCGACATCTCCAGGGCCATAAACAGTAGCAGGACGCACGAATACGACATTGAGATCCGACAAACCACGCAAGAGATCTTCAGCCTAGTCATAACAAGCATTTCAGACCCGACTTATGCACAAACGATCTACCTCAAGCTTGTACTTAGCTTGCAAGGTCCATGGATCGAGTTTTGCATTCTCATCGGCTGGCTCTTTTGTTTGAGACTTGTACACAAATGCAGTTGAGACTTCGACAAACATCTTGACATTGCTCTCGAGAGCTTTCTTTCCTGTTGTCACTTGTTAGACCATTTGCCACGATGAGTGAGTTTTTCCCACCGCATTTTACGGACAAATCACGGCACTAACGACCGAATAGCATTAATTGGCTGGAATCAAATGTCGAGCATACCTTGGAGCTGTACACGGATTCAGCTTGACTGCATTTCGTTTCTCCTGCGAGATTGAACACATAATCGTATGGACCACACTCCGGATTAAATGCACGATCAACATGGGCGTCTTTGGTCAAATCAGCTTGCACATACTCGACAATATCGGCGGCAAATGCTGCTTTGTGCACCTCACTGCGTACTTTCTTTCAGAACGATCAAAATGAAAGGGTTACCTCAAGTACGAAATCGCAGGCATTGACTTGTCAGCGACTCGAATGTAGCTGGCCAGAGCATTATCCACACAGTACTTGACAAAGTTGCGGCCAATCATCCCCACGCCTCCAAGGATGAGGATACGCGGACCTGTGGCATCTGACGACGATGACATACTGACGATTGCAAAAAAACTCAAAAATGAAATAGATTCAACTTCATTTTATTATTGTTACTGTATGTAACACTTTACGTCAAGTAAAATTTTACGTCAAGTACACTTGCTGCAATCTCAAAGACAGAAAATACACAAGAAAATCGAGGGCGTTATGACATTATTCCAAAGTCGTCAAAGAATGGAAAGCAATAGCGGGATCAAGTTTGATCAACAACAATAAAGACCTGAGTCATTGCTTGACGTAAAGCATATGAAATGTGCCCCAGTATATATTTTCAATTTCAGTTAAACTTGTGAATTCGACCGAAAATCAAATACATTTCCAAATCGATTAGACCATACTGAAGCCAAGTTCAATCGAATATTGGCCAAATTAATTGCATGTGTATTAGGGGGTGTTAGGGGGTGTTTTGCGTGAATTAGTTAAATCCTCGATTCTGATTGGCTGCGAGATTCGGAAATCGATCAAAAAAAATCGATACATTTCCAGCCCATCTCACTACTGTAATTAGAATGAATCTCACAATATTGATAAAAAATAAATAATTTTGTCGACAATAAATGTTGTCCCCATTCAAGAATTTGCCACGCCAACAGCAGAAAGGGCAACCATCCCTCGAAGTTCCCAGCGAAATGACCGAGCTTGACCCTTTCTCTGCAATATTTTGGCGAAGTGAATGGCGGGTCAATTGGGTTGCTAACTCGATAGGCAGGCTGAAAACGCGAGAAAAGTCGCCACATGGAGATTGATCGTTTGTTTTCAACTTTTGAAAAAGTGCAGCAATCAAGATGAATACTTGGAATTAAAAGAATTTCCAGTAAATCACAAGCACAACAAAGAGACCCACAGCAGCGAGTGGTGCATACTTTTGGTACAAAGCTTGCAAGCTGAGTTTCTTGGACGCCCATTTGAATTCCTTGGAGCGATCGGCAATGTTGGATGAAATTTGCGAGACCCCTAGACGATTTAAGCAAATGAAAGAGGGTCACAAACGTACGATCAATCGCCTCGCCACGATTGAGCACTTCTTGAATGTTTTGCCGCATGACGTTGTGAATGTCTGCCAGATCACTGTTGAGTTTCGAAACATTTTGGGACGAGCTTGGGTCCGTGTACTCTTTTCGCTTTTTCTGAATCACTTTATCTAGATCGACGATTCAAACTCACGATCGCGAGCTTCAAACATACCAAACTTGATGAATGCGTAGGGTCTGGCAACTGTGGTGACTGTATCGCGCCAGCTATCGCCGTGATCCCGCGCGAGCTCGTCGACAAATGCTCGGTGAATGTCGTCCAAGTAGAGAAAGGCCAAGCGTTTGGGATATTGTCGATCTGACAACGTCAAGTAGCAAATGCCGTCTTCAATCAAGTAACTAATATCGTCCTCCTCATCAGCACACTAGCGCAATAGTAGTCTCAACGTACTGGAAAGCATAAGCTCCAGAGTCAATGCTGCACTTTGCGGGCGATCTTTGGTTCAATTTTTTCATGATTTGCTTGCCCTACACGTGGCGGATGCATCGTGACATTGACGACGTTTTGTCTTACTTGTTGCTTGTACGTGTCCAAATTGTCGCTGTAGTCTCCGGCAGACTCCATGGAAGCCACCTATTCTTGCACTTAGTCGTTTCTCTCTCGATTGTTGACGGTACCAAGAGCATTCCATCAGACACACGCGCGAGGAACGTCAGAATCGGCATCTTGGCAATTTACGTTTGGGGGATGGATATAAAAAAGAATTTATGAAGTTTTTCTTATTTTTGTCATTTAATGAATGTATTGAAAAACGAAGTATAATCATTTTAAACTCGAGGATGTTTTATATTAATACTATTATACGTGAAATGTGTTCCAATCCTCACACTCCACGTAATTTTGTATTGGCAGCTTGTCATCAAAATAAAATTTTAACCTTTGTCTTATAGCTCAATCAAGATTCACTCGAAGTACTGGGCTGTATTTGAATTGTGGTCTCCTAAAAGCTGCTTTAGCTTGAGATATTCATAAGCTTTCAATTGCATGCATTAAAAATCCTTTTTACATGTCAACCTGGAACGCTTTGGTTTTAAAATGCATGTTGGGGTTGAAGGGGTTTAACAGTTACGTGTTGGTTCAAGCTTCAATGTCAATTGAAATTCACATCAATTGCTCAACGACCAAAATGACGACCCATAACTTGTAAATCCTCTTCCAGTGCAATGCAAATATCAATCCATTATGTTCGTTATGTCAAAGATGCAGATTAGCTGACAAAGCTGAGGTTCTTAATGCTCAAACTCGACACGCTCGTCTTCGACGACGACATCGTCAGCGTTGGCTGGAATCTCAACTGAAGCTTCCATCTCCTCAGCTCGAATATCCTCAGTAGGGAGAGTGACAGGGACCACATCCTCAATCGCTGGCTGGATCTCTTCGGATTGGCTGCAAATGTCGTCGTGGGCTGACTCTGCTTCCTTGGGTGGATTGATGACGTCGGTGTTTGTTGGGTTTGCTTCCTCGAGTCGACTGGATACATCGCTCTTTCCGGCCTTTTCATCCTCGAGTGGAATAAACACCTCGCTGTTTACTAGCTCGACATCCTCGGGTGGAGTGGAGTTTTCACCATTTGCTGGCTTTGCCTCCTCGGGTGGTTTGGAAACAACGTCGCTGTCGTCTTTCTGCTCTTCTTCGTCCTCCTTGCACGCTTGGAGAATGGTGTCGCTAAGAGGGGCATCGGACTCGATATGACGTACGACCATGAGCCCACGAATGGAGCTACGGAAATCCAATGTCGTTGTGGCTGCATCAGCTTTTGAATAACCACCAACGGGAGCTCCAATGAATTGATTCACAATGTCGGCAAACCCTTGCTGCGTTTTCTTGCAGCCTTCCCAGTTGAGTGCAGTGTCGATGACGCGTTGTAGAAACCCTTCAAGCGGGATTCCACGGCTTTTCACATGCGCCATCGTTGTAAAGATTCGGCGGCTTGGAAAGGGCTGTGCACGAATTGCACGTTCGACCGTCGCGCATTTCTTGCAAACACACGATTGCTTCATGTATTGTAGAAGCTTCTGTCGCACATCGTAGTACTGATTGAATCGCTTCACACATTCGCTCTTTCGTCGGGAGACAGGACACACAATTTCCATCGCGTATCGAATTTGGCGCTTTTCCGTCGCGCCTTGAAGAACGAGAACTCCAACGTAATTTGCCAAGACGCAGACGACATCATCATCGGACGGTAGATCTTCGGTGAGCTTTCCACGCGGTGAGGACGGAATTTCTTCTTCCATTTCCGACTGATTTGGCGGTGGAGGTGGTGTCGTGTCAGCGCGCTTCTTGAAGAGCTTGAACATCTCTTGCTGGTAAATTCGCAACTGCCCAAGATCGCAAAACTTAGTGTCCGGATAAGTCTTATCCGGAATTTCTATATCCGGATGTTCCAGAAACCCCCAAAACCCTTGGCTATGTTATCCGGATGGGTGCATTTTCGCTGGTGTTCTTGACAAATTGTGAATAAGCATGAGCTCTGTGTTGAGATCGATCAAGAGATTGCCGAAAGTGCTCCCACGCAATGCAACGATCCGCTCTATGAGCTTAAAGTCGGCTGGACGCATGTCTTTGCCTTTGGTTCGCTCGCAAGTTGTGGTCAAATCGCGTCGCCCATCGTTGTTTTCAGGTAAATTGCTCATGACAAGGTCAGCAAATTGACGAGTAATGGCGTAGTCGGTGCTGTCCGCACAATGTTCATCCAAACCGAGACAACGCCAAATCCACAAAGTCTGAAGTTTTTGCCCGGTCGCCTCGTCTTGGATGAACGCTTCACGACAGGTGTGGATTTTACCCCGAAAGGACCGGAATTGCGTCGATCGTTGCTGGCCAAGGATTTGTTTGCCATCTCTGGCGTCGTGCGTGTCTTTTTCGGCAAGGATTTCATCTCGATTACGAAGCACGACGATGAAGACTGGGATGTACGTCATTTCTCTATCCGATGGCTTCAATTCCTTAATTACTGGAGTAGGTGTTGCGTGGTCAAATCTTTGGAACGATCATGGATTACTATGCGTCTGGAAAGCCCATCATGACCGACGAAGAAGTCATTACCGTTCGTTTTACAGTCATTTCTTCATGAAATTAACAAAGGTGGATGGATAGGACACGACGATTCTCGACGACGATGATGAAGTAGTCGCTATGATCAAGGAATTGCTAGAAACGCGCATTCGTCCCGCGGTTCAAGACGATGGCGGAGACATTTACTACCGGTAATTCAACTAGAGAAAGTGAGATTCCAATGATTTTCGTAGTGGCTTCGACGAAACGACGGGCATTGTCAAGCTCCAACTGGCTGGATCATGCGCAGGTTGCCCTAGCTCCTCCATTACGTTGAAAAACGGTGTGGAAAATATGCTTATGCATTACATTCCTGAAGTCCGCGGTATTCAAGAAGTCGAAGACGAGGAGCTCAAGGACATCAACAACAAGGAATTCCAAACACTGGAAGAAAAATTGCGCAAAGCAGGAATTACGTCTATATAAAGAGATGTTAAGAAGGTGGCGGCGCTGGCTCGTCTGCGATCGGCTCGCCTTTCAAGTTGATTTTCTGTGGCGCATGGGGATTGATGTTGAGCGTGCCAACGAGAATACAGTCAGGATCTATTCGCACGCTCTTGGCCGTGACATTACCAAAGATTTGGCCCTTATCTCGCAACACTAGTCGGTCAACTTGGATGTTGCCCAAGACACGGCCACCTGCAACGAGAACTTCTTTCATACCGTCGATGTTGCCATTGAGCAAGCCTTTGTGGCCAACGACAAGCGATCCTTTCGAGATCAATTTGCCTTCAAACTCACCTTCAATGCGCAGTAAACGTTCAAACGAGAGCTCGCCTTTCATCTTGACCGCGACGCCAATAGTTGTTTCCGCATCGCCTTCAATGGTTTTTAATGGAGCGACCATGGTTCGCCCTCCTTGGGGCGACGAAGGTGGCGATTGTGAAGCTGCGCGCGTACTTCGTCCTCGTCGTGGCATCATAGGTGGCGCAGCGTATCCTTCGTCGGGATCCATGGCGTCATGGTCATCTTCGCTCGCAACTTGGTAATTTCTCTTCGGTTTAGGAGGCGGTGCTTGCTGCTGCTGTTGTCGTGAGGCCATGCCTTTCGAATGCTGTTGTGGGATCGGCTGCTCGTCTTCTTCTCCCGCCGTCACGTTGGACGAATCAAACTTGACGCGTGGAAGCGCTATGGTGTCGGCGACGACTGAAAGGAGGATGAGTTTTGGTCTTTTTTTAAAACACAGAGCTAAAAATACATCGAGAAAATCGTTGAAAGCTTCGGATATTTATAGGCATGACAGTCAGAAAACGCATCAGAAGCTATATCCCCAATGAAATCGAAGTCATAGACATCCGGGCGTCCTTGGCATTGTCGTTCGAGTGTTGGATTAATTTCTGAATGTGCTCGAGATTTTCCAAAGCCTCTTGGAGCAAAATTTGATCGGATTCATGCAGAGACGATGAATTAAGAGCTATAAATGCTAGAATTTAGTTGAAAAGAACCAAGAGCATAATACCTTGAGTGTAGAATTCACGAGCTTGCTGGATCTTCGCAAAAGAATTGAGCTCAGTGAGTACGGAGCTCGTTACGCGTTGATTATTGTACAAAATCGACCAAATGGCGGTGGACGCGTAATTGCAAATAAACTTGTCATCATGCGCCAAGAGCGAGAGCAACGTTTGCATGACCGCTTTCCATTGTGCGAGTTGAGTTTTCGCAATCGTGGCGAAGGATAAATTCCGGCAAAATAACGTCGCAAGGCGTTCCAATCCTGGTGTGTCGAATAAATCTTGTAGAATATCCCGCAAGCTTTCGTTTTGACAAATTTCAGCACGACCTTCCGCTGAAAAGGATATATTAACGAGCACATCGAGAACATACGGGATAATTGGTGCTTGAGCTTTTCCACGTCTTCGTTTGTACAATTGAGAAGCCAAGAGGCCCATGAACTTGGAGACATAGCCGTAACGAATTGTTGCTTGGACACAGTCACCACTGAGCACAATCGACTTCAAAACAGTAAACGCAAGACTGCTATGTTGTTTCAAGGAACTGGCATGCTTCAGAATATTCTGAAAACAACTTGTTTGATTATTGGAACCGATCAAAGCTTGCTTTGTCGTTAGGTTGTTGAAGGTAAAATTACACAATACTTCTAACCATTCCTTCAGGACGACTGGGTTTGATATATGCGGCCACATAGATGCAAAGCGGTTTGGCAAATGCAATTCCTACAGAAGAAATACACATCCAAGGCTAGATATCGAGTACGTACCATAGCTTTGAGCTGTGCATCATTGTTGTTGCAAAGGATAGCTTTAAGCAGTCGAAGATACAAAACCAACTCGTCCACTTGGTTAGCCAAGTGGCCAACTAAGCGATCCAAACAATGCTCTATGAATTTTCTTTCGATGGCCAGAGCTACAAACGCCGCGTTGCACTCGAGAATGCTCTGCAGAGCCCATGCAATATGAGGAAGTGTTTGAGTAGAGATCGACTTGATGACGTTTGTGAGCAATTGATCACAAATAGTTATGCCAACGTCATTTCCAAGCAGAGAATTCCAAGTTTTATGTTGAGAAATCTACCCAACAATGTTAAATGTTAGTTCAATATCATAATCGCACCAAATGGAGGAAATGGCACGCTGGCACGATGGTTTCGTCACTGTCAACCATTATTTTAATTTTCTTGACGAGAGTTTCACATCCAAGGTCATCCAATGTGCATTTGTTCATCATTCGACCAAGATATTCCAAACCTGCACCAAGTAATTCGGCATATGCAACAATTGAAAGATCGCAGTCGAGGGAGAAAATGTCGTTTAGTGCTCGAATAAGCCTCACATCAAATTTGTCATTTGTCTTCTGTATCGAGAATATTCTCCTCGAGCATTCCATAGCAGATATACGGTGGGCGTGGTCCCAAATGTTCTTGTCAAAGTCACCAATGGATATTGGATTTATAACATACCTGAAAAGTCGAGCTTGCTTTGCTGTCGTCTTTTTCAGATGTTTTAAGTCCCGTTGCTTGACGGCAAATTTCCCGTTGCAAATTTTTATGAAATTCAATCGGTGCAAACTAGTCCAATGTTAATTCTCTTGTTCTCAGCTCTTTCAGGCGTACCTTTCCAACTTCAATTTCCTTCCTGCTAAAGCGAAGAAATAGATTCAAACACGCAAGAATCAACCCAGGCGTTAGGAAATTATCTTGAAAGATAGTTTGAAGCTTCAGAATGTATTCAGGCTCGACGCTCGAAAGATGCATGAGATATCTCGCTGCTTTGATTCGGACTGCAGCGCATTCACTTCTGTTTAACAGCGTATCTTTGGCGACATCGATTAAATTCTTATCGTTAGCCGGTAGTGAGGCATAACCAAGCGCTCGAATTCGAGAATCTCTGTCAAATATAAAGCGAGTCGGGACTTCAGCTTTTGGTACAGATGAAAAATGGTTAAATATTAACACAAGGGTTTTGAGCGCTTGGGATATAATGTTCTTATCCTTGAAAGAATCTGAGCTTCTATATTCACCGACGACTTGGACTAAAGAATCAAATAGTTCATGTGAAAACCAATGGGCAAGACTCGAATCCTTAGAAACGAGGTTTTGTACTAAGTGGAGCACCAGTGCTTGAGAGACATGGTCTGAACCGTTTACATACTGCATGTGAAGTGTTTCGTGGAGTTGCTCTTCGAGTAAAAAAGCTGATACGTATTCCGCCATTCCTTGACGCTCTGAAAGAGCTAGCAAAACATTGAGGACTTTTCGCTCAAGACGACCACCTTGAGACTTGCTCAATCCTTTCAGCAACGAGTTTGACAAAGATTTAACAGCAAGCATGATGTATATGAGGTCGGACAGTTCAAGAGTTGGTATAACGACAGTAAGGAGGTCAAATACAGATACCAAAGCAATTTCATCACGCCAGCTACTTGGGGCTGTGTGCAAAAATCGTAAGAAGGATGATTTTGTATGGAGTTGCATTGAAATTTCAGCTCCAACTAATGGTAAATCCAATTGAGACAACCATATCAGTCGAAAGATATTGTTCAAATATTCTCTATGAGAAGCAGCATTATTTACCCTTGATATCGCTTCCGAGATATAATCCGCTGGAATATTGCAATTCAATTGACGGGCCTGAGTGATTGGAGGTCCATCAAAGTCAGGGTTGTTGATAGGAAAATCATAAGACCGAACCCCAAACTTGCTCCAGTGTTTTGAATGCAAACCAAAAGTTGATTGAATCATGGAAGGAATTTTGTTACCTTCAAGTTTTCCCCAAACCTCTGAACTACACGTCAGAAACAGGACTATAATGTATGAACAAGCTCGAAGGTCCAGATTCTCTGCAAAAATGAATGGCATGACGCAATGAAGCATGTAATGATTATTTCGGATAATATCACGTGCTTTTGGAACCGAAATAACAATATCGCGGAGCAAAAGCAAGGGAATAAAATGGTGCTTGACATCAGAGTCAGCTAATAGCGAGAAAATGCAATTCGTCAAGTTCCACAGTTCGCCAGAAGCAATCAATCCAGTAATAACTTCTTCGCAAGGGTTACCAAAGGCTTCCATCGCTTGCTCTATAACAGTTTCCTTTATCTTCCACTCCAATGTGGCGGATGAGAGAATTGTGTTGTACTTTTGAAAGCTTGAAATCACCGAAGACAGGTTTTTTTTCGGCAAATTTGTCTTATGGGGCAGCTTGAACTGCATGGTGTGCTGAAGAATGGCCTCTTCAATGTTTTCAAATGGATCATTGTCAGTGCTGTTTACATGGAGAACCCAATCTCTTTGTTCAGGAAATGTTTCGTCATCCACAAGCGACGAAAGCAAGCCAACTGAAGCTGATCGTCGTATATATTGTGAAGTGTGGAGAAGGCACCGCGCCATGGAGATTAAATTTTCGCAAGGGTCCAAATTCATTGAATTCAGTCGAGCTGCCAATTTGGATTGCAATTCCTGATGCTCAATGGAAGATGGAATGTTTGAGTACGCCCAATGCTGCAAAAATGGAAGAGAGGAAGGCTCGAGGTTTGGTAAAATGGAATGGAGAATTCTCCATAAGGCTGAAAGAGAACAATAGTGAGCCAAACGTCGACATACAACCAATGCAACTGAGGCATCAATTGAAGTCCTGCCTTGACGAAGTGCTTCATCGAGAAAATCAAAATGAATCGTGCCAGGCCATTCAAGAAATTTCATGATTAACTGATTCGCTTGAACTGTTGAAGCTTCTGGAATTATCTTGGCAACAGCCTTCAAAATCACGACATGCTCATCGATGTGATGGAGAATATTCATAACGTTGATGGCATCTTGAATCCGTGATTCGTCAATATCATTATCATTAATAGCCTGGACCAAAGGTCGCCAATTTTCCATCAATTCAAGGACATGTTGCCTATTTCTCAAAGTGGTTTCAATTGTTGGGTCGTGAGTTACCACAAAAGGTAGCAGGACTTCTCGATAAGTAGCGTCAAAGGCAAATAAACTCTCATTGAGAACGAAATCTTGAAATGTCTGGAGCATTGCACTTGGAATAATATCTTGGGATTTCGCAGGAGATATTCGTCGCAGCATTTGCAGAACTAAACGCCAGATATAATATCCCATGGGATTGTTGGAATGAATAAATAATTGATCACCATGAGGTGTAGCACTAAAAATCGCGCTAAAACAAAGTTTTAAACGCTGTGTTTCCCATGATTCCATTTTATCCGCTGTCATTTGAACGTCGCATATATGGTCCACGAGATCCTCCAGAATACAAATGATTTGCAAACCTGGTAGACAAGACCTTTGAAGAAGTGAAGCCAAAGATGAAAATATTCGACAAATTGCACCACTGTACGACCACGAATCTTCCATTTCAATACAGTTTGCGCGCGCGCAGGGGTACATAAGCCCACGCGCATGTAAAGCAAAAGGTTGAGAGGCGCTGAGTGCATCTCTGTCAGAAGTCACTGGCTGAGTATGATACGTGGCATCCATGTGGAGCTGAAAGCTGTTCTTCAAGCCGCTTGCAACGGCCTTAATTAGATCAAGAAGTACTAATTGCAAGCTTGTCTCAACTCCATCCACTTTATATCCAAAAAAGCACTCGCCAAATGACGACTTTTGATCTTGACTTAATTCGATAAGAGGACTTTGTAGCAGATGCAAAATATACTCAAGGATGGATGGTCGCTGGATAAAAATTTCTGTGGGGAAGTCACAGAGTAGAGTTTCACCAAACTCTCTGAATAAGAGTAGCCCTTCTTTTGAAGCTCCATGCATCTTGAACTTCACCTCGAACTCGAAAAGCGTTTGGTCGTCTGCATTGCTCAATTCAACATGTGGAAATTTCCATCCTTTGTGGACTCCATCAGGTGCTGCATTCGGTTTTGGCTCCACGGTGATCATTTTAGGCATAACAATTTGTTGTACTTGAGGAACCTGCTTTAGAATACTTGGTGCTGGAACCGTTTTGTATTCCGCTCGTTGAATCTGGTCAATAATGTCTTCTGCTTGTTTGTGTTCGTTGGCCAAAGGTGCCAAATTCTGGACGAGTAGTCGTTGGATATTTACAGGCAAGAGGTCTGGAGATGGCCATATTCCAGACGATATCTTGGAATGGATAGTGTGAAGCGCACGGACTCGAATTTCTTCGAGCGGGTTGCCCAACTTGGCAATGATGGCCTCCATCGTCCCTTCCAGCTTTTCAAAATGCAAGTTATCCGGACAATTTGAAAAATTAGTTGGATTTTCGAATTAAATAATCCGATTAACGGGAATTTCATTTTCTTTTCACAACATTCTTTCATCTCCACAACGCAAGGAGTTGGTTGAGATCGCGTCTCTCACGGCTGAGAGAAGTCAAACCATACTTTCTTTGAATGAAATGTCTAGTCCCAATGGCTAGTGCACGTATGTATGTCGACTGGACTTCGCATGTGCGTCTTATGAAATTGGCCAGCAGTATTTGAAGGTGAATGACTCATCTCGTTCCGATTGCCATGTTTGAACTTGTGATTTCTTTGCCCCAATCTCTCGTGCCTGCTGTGGTTTATTTTGTAATGTGTGTAAGCGACAATGCAACTTCATCTGCTGAACCCTGTACAAGCTATATCAAGGTCAAATCCGTTATCCCAATCGATGAATACCGCAGGCACATAGTATCTCATTTGGGGTTTTGTTCTATGCCTCTCCTGAACGAAAATTATCTTACCATGTTGCCCAATATCGTGTATTTGGTATATCAACAACCTAAGAACCTGACAACTATTCACGTAGCTACGGCTTGAAGATGTCAACAAATACGTTCGTGTTGGGGACAATCGCTCTCCTGTTGGAAGTACGACTATCGCAAAGGCGAAACAGAGACGTAAAGTGATTGAAAACGGACTGTGGTGAGCAGGACGGATAGATGGATCATTTATCCATATATGAAAGAAGATAAGTTGGTATGAAAGCAACTTTATAACTTGGAGAATAAAAACGCAAGATCCTTCGTAAGCTAATTGCAACACGAATTGGAAGAGGATGACTTGGTCGATTCGGATGTGAGCTAAAGCAGTACATGAGAATTCAGTTGAAATATTGTGAACATACTGTCGTGCCATGGGGTTTTTGGCTCCCGCCAACCATTTCGCGGATCGTAATGAGTTCGGAAGCCATAGTAAGGAAGGCTTCTTCAACGTTCTGCGCGTTTTTGGCACTGGTTTCCAAGAATGGAATTGCCAAGCTATCAGCAAATGCTTTCGCCGTGTCGAACGAGACGACTTTCTTCGAGCTCATGTCGCTCTTGTTTCCGACGAGCAGTTTACACGTGCCTTCGCTCGCATATCGATTCACTTCATTCAACCAGTCGTTGACATGATCAAAAGATTCCTACAAATTGCATCATGTCAAATGTGAACCGGCTAGAAAGACTCTACTTGGCTCGTCACGTCGTAGACCATGATGATTCCATCGGCCCCTCGATAGTAAGCGCTAGTAATCGTTCGGAAACGCTCTTGTCCCGCCGTATCCCACTACATGAAGGCACTCATTAAAGCTGATATCTTCATCGAGATTCATACAATTTGCAATTTCACCGTCTTCTTGTCGATCTTGACCGTTCGAAATCGCTACAACGTTTCATTTAGCCATTTCTTTGCTCATGAACGTACAAAATCGACGCCAATGGTCGTAATGTAGCTCTCTGTGAAGGCATCGTCGGCAAATCGGAGAAGAAGGCACGACTTTCCAACTCCGGAATCCCCAATCAAGACGAGCTTAAACAAATGATCACTAGAACGAGAAAGCAGGTAAGCTGGGGTAACTCCGCAGACAAATTCACGTACTAGTCGCGGGCCATGGCAGAAGAAGAGCGGGTAAGTGCGCGACGAAGTCTTGGGGTGAGTTTCCTCGAGAAATACAAAACGCAGGTACGTCAAAGTCATCCGGATAACGAGCGATCTTTGGCAAGTTCCGGATACCATTGCATTCCCTGGTTTGAGTGCTATGTCACTATTTATGTCCTTATCGCCTGTTCGAAATCTAGGCAATAGAATTGAAAACTTAGTGACGTCAAGTTTTGCTTTATTGGAATGTCATTAAAATAAGGACATTTGGAGCAAAGACTGTACACTGTTGATGCGATGTCGAAATCATTTGCACTTACCGTCACTAGAAATCTTACTTTGGAGAATTCCCATCGATAGTTGAAATTAACAAACGTTAAGATAGTTTGAATTCTACTCCGTGGTAAAAGAATAGTCCAGTTTTGATAGTTGGTTAGTGGCAAAAAGCCACCAAATGTGCAAAGCAGATATGTCTCTATCATTCGTATTGTAGATTTCAGCAGATTCCATAGGTGGGAAATATGTAGCTTATCCATTCTTCAGGGCCTGGTCGAAAGGAATCGAGACTATGAAGCTTAATGGATGGATAAAAGGATAAAGTTATGTCACAGCTAAGATAGTGACATTATGTCACTATCGCAGCCTTTTATCATTCGAATTCCGGATAATCAGTCTCATTATCCGAGTATCCATCAGCCCGACAAAAGCGAACGATGACGGAGAAGAGCAAGACACTCGAGTTCATGGATGTACCGCAGGAAAGCCCAGTCACGTCGCCACGTTCGAGGGCAACGACGATTTCGTCATCTGTTGAAAATTCTCCAAAAGCGTCTGCTGGATTGTAGGGTTTTATTCAGTCTTGGGAAGCACCTGATGGAAATTTTGTGTAGACTGACGGGAGTGTCGGAATCGGTCCGAAAAGCCAAACATCCCGTTGCAGCCATGTTCCATTTGCTATTCAAGGTGCTTGCCGTAGCTGTGTACATCTTGGGCGGCTTTGTCTCGAACAGCTTCGTCTTTATCTTTGTAATTTGCGTACTGCTCTTGGCTTTTGATTTCTGGACCGTCAAGGTAGAATGATTTTGCGTTTCAAGCTCGCCTAATGCTTCCTGTAGAACATTTCGGGTCGACTTCTGGTCGGTCTTCGATGGTGGAATCGTATCAATGAAGATGGGTCGAACGAGTGGATTTTTGAGTCGTTGGAAGACATGTCTGAAATAGATCCCCTTGATGCGCGAATCTTTTGGACGAGCCTTTATGGTGCGCCTGTCGTCTGGGCGTTTTTTCTTCTGATTGCAATCTTGAAATTCAACGTTGAATGGGCTTTAATTGCTATTGTCGCCTTGACTCTGTCGGGTGCAAACGTTGTGGGGTATACAAAGTGCAGCAAAGGTACATCAAGAGACTTGGGCGCTTAATTCAGCTCTATTCCAATAGATGCCAAGGATAAAATGCGCTCGATGATGACATCTGGTGCCCTTGAGGCTCTGAATTCGTCTGCTGGCTCAACAATCCTTTCGACAATTAGCACGTTGGCATTTGCATCGACAGCTCGTACTAAGCAAGCGCAGAATGACTCAAGTGTCGTCGTATAAGGCATATTTCCTTGATATATATATGTTTATGAGAATGAAGCCTTTAGAGCTACACCTGGACTGATGTTTATAGTTTGAAGGCAATGGAACGTTGTGGAAGGCTCTTCTACCTCTAAGATACATGCGGCATTGGGCAGTCAGTCGGCATAGAGATTGTTTGTGGAATTGCTGGGAAATCTCTTTAGATGCCTTGGGCTAATCTTTTTAAGTGGGCAAGCACTTTTTCTTCGAAGGGGGCTAATTCAGCGAGTGAAATTGGATGCAAACTCAATTGAACTGTCGACTCTGAGTCGGCCGCTGGATAAGTTTGCCTGCTGCCGCCATAACCGGTGCTAACCTTAGGCTCTTGATATTGATGGACGACATGACCAACTAGCGTGACATCTTTCCATTTTGACACATTGTGTCCTTCAATACGCGCGGCTTGTGTCTACAAAATTTCATCTAGTCAGATCGAGTAGATCTTGGTCAACTCACCGCCGATGCAGCCTCCGAAAAGACCAGTCGAGCTGAATTATTTTTCATTTTGACCACTTCGATCTCGCCGTATTGACGAAATGCATTCACAAGCGTTTGGTCGGAATGCGATTCCTTCTTATTGTCCCATGATACACGGATTGTACGTTGTTTGATATCGCCTACAAGCAAGAGTGATTCCTCGACAATGAATGGGCTGCAACACCAGCATCGTACCTTTTTTCAAAGACTGTCCGAGTAATTCAGCCCTCTCTCGGGCAGCTTGTTCCCTCTTTTCTTGCATTTCTTCCATGTGTTGTCGTGCTTTCGCTTTTAAATCTTCCATCACGTGCTTGGGTTTCTTCCTGTTGGTTTGTTCTTCGCGTCGGAGCAATTCATCGGCCATGCGTTTGCGTTCTTCACTCATCTTTGCTTGCCGCTCTTTGCTTTGTTTTTCCTTCATCGTGACTTGTGTTATCTTGGCATCATACTTCTTCTTTTCCACGGGATCTAAGAGGAATTGGCTCGCTTGTTGCAACTCGTGAAACTTGTCCACTACGTACAAAATCATGAGAATCCTTTCAGGAAACCTAATATGTGTATACCATCACCACCCTTATCTGGATGGTGCTTCAAGGACATCTGACGAAAGGCTTTCTTCACGGCATCAGCGTCCGCGAGCGGCGGCAGACCCAGGATTGCATACCAATCCTTGTCGCTCATTGCTCCAACGCAATGTGGAAATGTTCTTTACCACTTGATGTACACTGTACCACTTAACGTAAAATGAACTTAAAATGAATCTTTACAGTAAAGTTCATCCGGATAATTTTTGCCACAATTTATTGATTTTGGATTTCGCGCTCTTGTGGAAACATGCACCATGAACTGTTCATGGCCCTCCTGGGAATCTGCGGCGAACTTATCGTGGAAAAGAGAGACCCAAAACAAGGAAATGTAACGACGTTCGGCTTTGATGTAAATGCGTCACCGATGTTGCTGGCCAATGGAGATCGACAGCTTCTTCAACCCATTTTGCATCTTGGTTTTTGCTATCGGAAATTGGCACGATTTGCAAGGCGAGCGTCTTTGGTGGCTGCTCCTGCAGATGAGTACATCACAACAAGTTTGTATGTCCATTCGGTTCGTCAATCAATCTCCAAGACTCTTGTGAGCTATGAAGCGCATGTGGCCGATATGGAAGAGCATGTTTTGGAGAAAGCACGTCCTGGACCCCATGCAGCAGCAATGCTCCCGTTTTCACACTTGCTGGTCGAAATGAGGCAAGAACTTGAAGTTTTTCCATTTTTATGTCAACTCGTTGAGCAAATCGAGTCGAGGAATTTGAAAGGAAAGGACGTTTTGGAGCTGCTTGAGTCCCACGACCATTCAGGGTTTCCTCAGGTTCAAGAGCATGCTCGTCAATATTTGGCAAATGCGCATCGAGTTCTCTATCGGCAAATGATGTCGTGGATGGCCACAGCTCACCTTGTTGATCCATATGGCGAATTCTTCATTACTATGATGGAATCAGGTGAATATGCGGTTGATCTCTCAAGGGTACCACTGCGTTATTTTCCGAGTTCAATCGCCGAAAATGTATTGTTTATCGGAAATGCCATGAAGATTTTAGGTGACAGCAAAACCCTCCATCAGAATGTGATCACAGTGCTTCATACTTTGTCTGCTCAACCAACTTGGTCATCTCTAATGGTTGAACATATTCTGGACAAGTTAAGATTGGATATTGCGTCCGCTTTGGGTGATCGTGTGGTTGTTCAAGGCCAATTTGTCAAATGGCTTCATGGGATTAAATCGTTCTATTTGCTTGGCGAAGGTGATTTCTATCATGCAGTGCTGGAAAAAGCTTCGCAAATAATGCAGCTCCCTCCAACCAAGCGATCAGAAATTGATCTCAATCATGGAATTTGGGCTAGTACATTGAGAGAATACAAGCTTGACTCCCCTTTTTCTATATCACTAGAGGTACATCTCTACGTAGTTTTGAGGCTAACATATACAGGTTCCAGTGCAGTCATTTTCTTATTTTCGAATGTATGATGCTCAGCCAGACTTGATTCTCGTTGGATCTTCGCAACAACCCGATAGCACTGGTTTGGAAGCAATTGTTACAGCTCCTAAAACACCTCTCACTTGTTGGCATCGTCATACCCAGTACATTTCCCGCTCGTTTCAGACTAGTATGACCATCACTATGCCAGATACTCCAACGGAAGTTTCATTTGTACTCCAAACTGATGGAACCCAAGCTGTTCCAAGTATTCAAGACGGCCAAGTATCCTTCAAGTCTAATTCATTCGTTAGTCTTCAATTCCAATTTCATTCCATCACGGATAACGCATGCTATGTTACCGCGAAGCTATGGACGCAGAGAGAAAGTCAGATTATTCTTCACCAAGCAACAACCTCACTTGACTACTCACCGGAAATTGAAATTCTAGTGGAATACGATGTGATCAATGCACAACGGATCATGCACGGTTGGCGAGTACATGCTCAAGCTACATGCTTTTTTGAGTTCTCCATGAACTTGTCTGCGGAACTGGAAACCTTTAGTGGTCGAAAAGGTGGTGTGTTCCTTGGCCTTGTGTTGTTGCCTGGTATGAATGTTCAACAGTGGTCGTTTGAAAAAGTTGATGATGATCCTTGGGCATACACCGGGCTCTCGATGCAAGTGGAATGGCCCCTGCCTTTGCTTTTAACGCCATCATCAATGATGATCTATAATCACATGTTTCAGCTGCTTTTCCGGCTCAAGCGAGTCATCTATGCGCTTAACCAGACGTGGAAGAATATGCGAGGGTATTCGACTCCAGCCTGCCTCTTGCGGCATGATATCATCTTCGTGCTGTCAAATTTATTTTTCTACTATCAGATGGCGGTTGTTGAGGCTCATTTCAACCAATGTGTGATGGAATGTGAAAAAACTTCAGATTTTGATGCAGTAAAGCGTTTGCACGAGAATTTTGTGGCTGCCTTGGCGAAAAAATCTTATCTTTATGCTGCAACTGTGATGAATGCCATTGATCAAGTAATCGCCTTGGGTTGGGCATTTTGCGCGAATCCTTCGATTGAGATGTTAGGTGAATATGAGTCAAGAACGGCAAATCTGTGCAAAGTTTTGTCGAACACTGACGCGCAAGAATTAGTTATTCTCATCGATTTCAACGGATACTTGATGCAACACAATACCAACTACTAGTTGAGGGTAGAGATCAATGTTCTGTCGATAGTGCGATAATGTTCTACAAAATTTTACGATTTGAAGAGATAGCCTGAAGAGTCACAATACCATGGAGAGAACAAGTCAGAGATGGGAGCAGTTCTACATGACAGAGGCGGAAAATTTGGAGCTGAGATTAGAACTATCCGACATGAAAATTGAAGTGGCGCAGCTTCGGTTGTGGAAAGAACAAGCCATCAAACTTATGGCATCGTGGGGGCCAAAACGAACTAAACTACAACAAGAAAGACGCGAAACTCTCAACTTGAAGAAGAAATTGGTTCATATGGAACAGCAGGTGATGGAACGTGTCGCTTTATCCGAGATGCTCGCAGAAATGAAAGTCCAAGATACTCTACTCATGGACAAGTTATCGAAAACCTTACGAGAAGTCGATCAAATGAAGCAAAAATTCGCCCATGAAGTGGCAGCACATCTTCAAACGCGACAACAACTATCCTGTATGGAAGATTGTTTTGAAAAGCACATTGAGCAAATGCTGTTGATTCGAGATCGATTCGATTTCTTAAGTCAATCACAGAACTTTACTTCGTCAGAGTACAAAATTGCTCGCCTCGAGGACGAGTCAACTGCAGCATTCGAAGAGCGCAAGCTGGTATATCACTACATGACATCTGAAATCACAGAACAGAGTAGGTTGCGGGAATGACGAGAATTGCCGAAAAATGCCTTGTTTGGTTTGAAGAAAGATTACTGCATGAAATGAATACTCTGGAGGCCCATAAGAATTCGCTTGGTGCCTCAGATAAAGAGAAAGAAACTATAACTGAAGAAGTCACCAAGGCAAAAATCCAACTTCAGGGAATGGCAAAACGAATAGAAAGCTTAGAATGTATTATTAGTGAGCTTAGGAGCGAAAATGAGGCCAAAGAGCAGTTGATGCAATCGGTGAAGGCAGATCTGGAGAAGCAAGCACATCATGTGTTAGACGGCAAAGAGGTTTTGAAGCGAATGCTGCGCGACGTCCGTCAATACTTGCATCTGACTCATTTGGAAGTCAAAAAGAAATTTGGCTACGTGCCAGATGCTATTGCCCATCATCAGGTGTGGGAAAGTATTTCAACATCGATGAAAGACTTTGACCACTTTCTCCAAGGAATTAAATGCTAAAATCCATGATATGATCGCAGTGCTGGACGGGTGATTTTTGGCTTCGCTTTCTTTTCGTCTTCAGCTAACTGAGCTTTTTTCAGAGTTTCGGTGGCTTGGGCTCTCTTGATACATTCCACAAAAGACCTGACTTTGTGCCCGCGAAAGTTGGCCTGGACGATGAGTGCAGCCTTTTCTCGCTGAGATCTCAGCTGCTTAAGGGCCTTTTCTCTGTCAACACGAGTTTGCAATGGATTTTTTTTGTTTGGTGTGTGTGTCTGTTGCTTTTGTCTTCTCTCGCAATCCTATTCCGCAATACTAGAAATTTGGACCTAAGTATTTCAAACCTTGACTAAAACCGCTTTTTGCTTCGGAGCTGGGCTCAACTGCCACGCATTTCGAATCATCAATTCAAAATAATCATCTCCATCAATCAAGGCACTCACATTCTACGTAATTTATTTCATGGGAAAAAATTGAGTTCGATTACCTGGTAATATGCTTCGAACTCGTCAAATGTAACGATGCCGTCTTTAGTAGCTGTATCCCATTGTGCCATGAAATTGATCAAGGCTTGTCGTTCCGATATTTTCCCGGCCATGACTTCAGGATTTCGAGAAGTGTCATATTGTCTTCTTAAATCATCAATTGTGATGTGGCCTTGTCCGTGAACATCTAGTTTCTTGAAGGCTTCTTTCACCAAGATTTGTCTTTTATCATTCATCGAGCCTCGTAAACCAACAAACAACTCATCGAAACAGATAGTTCCATTCCTGTCCGTATCGAACAATGTCAGTAGGTGATCCACTTCTTGCAAATTGATTGATACGCCGTACTGTGCGAGTGCTTTTTTCAATTCTACCTTGGACAGTTTTCCATCCCCATCTTCGTCACAAATGCGCATTAATCTGCTCAAGAAAGTAAACACTACAGCACGAAGCTTGCAATTTTACCGACGAACACTGTGCAAGCCAAGAGCGCCTCCTCTCGCAACTAATTTCGCCTTGAGCTTCTCTACCACGTTACCAGACACTTGTTGCATTTTTCCAAAACGATCTGATAAAGTCTGGTGGATAAATTGAACGTCGATAATTTGTATGCCTATGCCATCGTGTTAATGATTTCAATATGGATTGCAAACCTTTGGGGTCAAAGATCTTGGCAATATGTTGAGCTTGCTGAAAATCTAACGTCTTGTCCAGTTGAAAAAGAGTTCTAACAAATACTTTGGCATGAATTCGTTCTTGACCATTGCCAAACACTCGATTTGCTCCGAGTTTTTGAGCCAACATATCCAGAGAACAAGGCGGATCGAAAAGCAACTTTTTGCAATATGCAAGTGGATCACTCTCCTTAGTGTGTTGGGGTGCTAGCTCGGACGACTCTGGGACTTCTTCTACAGTCTACAGATACTGTGTTAACGTGGAAGTTTGCTGTCGCCGTACTTGATGGCCATCGGGATGAGTCATTAGCATGCGTTTGATAGTCGAGTTGGCACATTGCCCTTTTCCACCAGACAAATGCCATGCATTTCTTATCATGAGTTCAAAATAATTGTCGTCGTCAATTGAAGCGCTCACATTCTAAAATCGCACTTCAATTAGGCTAAGAGAGTTGTTGATGACCGTACCCGATAGTACTCGACAAATTCGTCCATTGTGATAATTCCATCATGATCTTTTGTATCCCACTGGCTCAAGAATTCATCAAGAATGACATCTTTGGATTTGATTCCTTGAATGAACTCTGGGTGCTTGGAGACGTCATAAACATTTCGTAAATCGTCGATTGTAACTTGACCGTCATGTGTGCGATCGAGTTTTTGAAAGGCCATTTCAATCATGGATAATCTCGCGGGATTAATATCCCCACGAAGTGCCACAAGGAACTCGTCAAAACTGATAAAGCCATCTTGGTCACAATCGAAAGCTTGGATCAAGCTATCGAGTTCTGCCTCGGTCACGTCGACACCAAAATCTCGTAACCCGAAGCGAAATTCATCTCGACTTAGTTTCTTGTCGCCAGAATTGTCCATGATCCGCATCATACGGCTTATACCATGAATTCCATGGCTTCCCCCACGCTTTAAGAGAGATGCTTTAATTCGGTCAAAAACCCGCCTATGATTTAGCATTAGGTGAAAGATATCCATTTTAGAACGTACTTGCTATCAAGGGCTCTTGATGTGAGTTCTTCCTGATTGTTGTGGGGAATACAATCGTTTTCTTTCATTGTCACATTCGTCCGTCGAGACCCCGCAGTTGTTATTTTCATGTTGGTATTTTTTTGTGAACGACTCAATTCTCGAAGAGCAGCAGATGTCAACGGACGTGCAGTCGAGACGATCTCGGGATTTCTTGAGGATGACAATTTTAATGAACGATTCTTGCTAGAAATACTTGCTTTTTTCACGGACCCTGATGACTCATTGGAAAATGATTTCTTTCCTTGGTTGTCATGTTTTATACTCTTTAGCTGGGACTGAAATATGACTGTGCATTTGCTACAGATCCATTCTCCCAGAGGCAAAAAACCCAGACGGACCTGTCGACCTTCCTTCACTAGACTCACGACACTGTTCATGATACTGTCAACAAGATCTTGAGCAGCATCACGAGACACTTGTAAGTCCACAGCGACAGCACTTAAACTGAGTTTTGGAATACGTTTGAGGTCTAGATCACTTAGTACAGTCTATTAGTCATAACACTTTCGCCTTACCTAGCCCCCACTGTTTGGATGGCGGCATGCTAAGTCGACTCAAGAATTCAGGATGGTTTGCACATAACAGATTTCTCGTCGAATCGATTGAGAAGGAGCCAAACCTATCCAATCGAACGGCGCGGCCTTTGCAAACATGTTGATACAATGCCTCGCATATTGCTTTCCAAATCTTCAAGCCCTCTGCAAATGGCACTTGGTCGAGTGGTTGAATTGCAGATTGGATAATGTCGGCTGTGACGCATATATCGCCAGAGTGATTCATTTTCGACGACTGCGTCAAATGAAACGAACGATGGCTCTTCAACTGCCAATGGAAAGAAAGTGCACATGGATGTCGGCAGTTTCTTCAAAGGGCTTTGTTTTGAGGAATGAGATTGTATTTATGGGCCCGTCTGGCAACCGAAAATATTACAATAAATAAGCCCAAAATGCCATTTTGAGGCCAAACTCAATAATTGAGGTCAAAATATGACCTTGATTATCTCCGAGAGTTTTGCACCAAATCCAATATTTTTGGTTGGGATATACTCACTGGAGGCTCCCAAAATGCCATTTTACGAAAAAGAGGTTTTACCTCCATTTTGAATGTTCCATAAATCGTTGATCCCAATTTTGCTGAAAATGGCATATTGATTTTGAGATTTTGCCAGACGCACCCTAAATCATTTCTTGATTTATGAATTAATACGTCCAATTCCTCATCGTAGAGCTTTGAGCTGAAGTGCTTCCAAGTAAACCAACTAAGCAGCATGGACATTTTACTTCGAAGTATACATCGTAGCCTATTTCTCATATGGGACCAGCTCATGTTAAAGACGTAATATGATTTTTAACTTTAGAGTGAAATCAACTCGAACATCGGACTATAATAAGAAAATTCTTTAGAAGGCTCAAGAAGCCATTCGACGACGATGTCTTATAGACTGGGACTTGATATTTGCCTATGATATTCTTGGAAGCAGAGAACTTTGTGCTACGAGGAATACTACGCAGTACTTCGAAGTAATTCACTATTGTAAATGAGTCTCCATTTATTTCGACCATTGTTTACGCAACATTCGCCCATGTTGGTTGAACAATCCGACACAAAAAAATACATTGAGCAATGGTGTGTGTCGATCGAAGTCTTCCAAACTCACCAACAGACCGATGACTGTATTTCTAATTTACTAAATGCGTGGATATGCTGCTCAGATATCTCAATTAGGAATAAATCAACGGTCATGACATGACTACGGTTCAGCTGAAAATCAACCCCCCTCTTCAATAAATCATACTTTGCCTTGAGCTTCACGGTCAAATTTTAACAGCGAATAAGGGCATTTCAGCTTCATATCGCTTTACTTCACAAGCTATCTCGTAGAGAGCTAAATGAAGTGTTTGGGTCTGTTGCAATTGAGTAGTACCATAGAAAGGCAACTTTTATTAGTAAGATTGATGAAATTGTGCTGTATGTAGGACCAAAGAGCAGCAGCTGCGCTATATCGTATTTCACAGCTAATAAAGATCTGTTTAATGCAGTAAGCAGCATAAGTTGGGCTCCTCAGCATAACCTGAAACACTAGCAGTTTAAAGTTACTCTTTAAAGTTTATTACTTCCATATTTTATATCCATAATGGGGTTAAAGAGATGTGGCTTTTTGATTTGGTGGCATAAACACGCATCCGGATAATCGGTTATCCGGATGATCAGCGACTTCAATGCTGTTCACTATCGACAATTCCGTGGACAAAACCATGATGTTGGCTCGCGTTGCGCCGCGCCGTCTGCCGATGGCTGTACGCTCTTCTGTACGCTTTTCTCCATCGACATTCATTCATCTAATGTTTTGACAACTGTAGATCCATCAAACCGTGGCCTGTCGCTCGCCAACGCCGTTTGTTTTCAAACCGAAATACATGGTACTTCACTCCTCAAACTCACATGAATCATCATCCTGCGTAGAGCTTGAATGCACCAAAAGCTGCAACGCTCGAAAATATTGCCGCAAACCGACCGATTGCGTGGTGGCTTTTTGGCTGCGCTGGTATGGTCGGCGCCATGGTTGCTGTTGGTGGCGCCACGCGATTAACCCGCTCTGGCTTGTCCATGGTGACGTGGAAACCCCACGGCGGTCTTCCTCCCATGCACGATGAAGAATGGGCTGTGGAATTCGAATTGTACAAGCAATTCCCAGAATACAAGCAACGCAAACACATGACGGTCGACGAGTTCAAAGAGATTTACTTCTGGGAGTACAGCCACCGAATGCTTGGCCGCACGGTCGGGCTCGCATTTGCAGCTCCGTTGGCTTATTTCTTGCTGCGCAAGCGTATTCCACGTGAAATGTACGGCCGTCTCGGTTTTCTCTTTGGCCTTGGCGCGTTCCAAGTACCTCTATCTCCCACGATAAATCGATACTTATCTAAGGTCTGGTAGGGCGGAATTGGCTGGTGGATGGTCAAGAGTGGCTTGGAAGACCGCGATTTATCCGACCGCAAGGAAGTTCGCGTGAGTCCTTACCGTTTGGCAACGCATGTACGCCTTTTCAAATAGATGTGACGTGGATTGAATATTTTGGATGTCTAGCTGGCCTTGGCATTTACGACTTGTGGTCTCCTGACGTGGACTGCTCTCGGCGTGACGTCGCCTTCGTTGGAGACCAACTTCAAGATGATTCAAGACACGATTACCCCCGATGGACTGCAAAAATTGACTCAAGTTCGCAAATGGTTGCATCGTTCGGCGTCCGTCTTGGCCTTCACGATCGTTTCTGGCGCCTTTGTCGCTGGGATTGATGCCGGCATGGCTTTCAACACATTCCCAAAGATGGGTGATCAATGGATCCCCGACGATTTGTTTGAAATGGAGCCATGGCATCGCAACTTCTTTGAAAACACACCACTCGTCCAACTGGACCATCGTGTTTTGGCCATGACGACACTCGCTGGGTACGCCACTCCACATTAAACACTGGTTTTCATTTAGATATTGTAGTATCACTGGCGCCTATGCAATGGCTCGTCAACCCAATGTCTGGTGGCAAATCCCAAAGCAAGCCAAGACTGCATTGAATCTCAACATAGCTGCTGCTGCTGGCCAAGTCTTGTTGGGCATTACCACGCTGATTAACTGCGTGCCGATTCCACTAGCAATTGCGCACCAAAGCGGCGCCCTCGTCTTGATGACATCGACGGTTTACGCGCTCCATTCGTTGCGATTTGCAAGACCACTCGGCTACAAATGGGCAAAGACAATCAAGCCAGCCAAAGACGTTGTGAAGGATGCTGTGAAAGCGTAGCTCCTTTATCTTGCCATGACCTTGTCGAGTTTGAAGCCTGTGCATAGAGAAAAGAGCACTTGAATACACTTGATCCCAAAGTTCATTTTGGAATTCGACGTCTTCAGGGCATAGCATCAACGATGTGATCGATGTCAACGCAAAAGGCTGAAGCCTAATGGAAGACGGTCAATCGTTAGGGGAACGCAAGTAGAGGACAGATTTGCCATACGATCTATACAATCCCCACGGACCATTGACATCAAAGCATTTACGGTATGTCGTTCATTTCACAAGTGAAATTCGCTTTTCTAACTCTACCTAGTTATCATGAAAGGTGCTGCATGATGGTGCTTCTTGCCTCTGAATCTCAAAGCATTCGCATGGCGGTTCTCTCAAACTGTCTAACGCAAAGTCACGAGAATGAGTATAAGACTTAGACACAACGAATCACTTTTCCAAGTAAGCCAAGTAAGCCATCGAGGACATAAGGAACATCGCTCACATTCAGTAGCGTAATGAAAAACATCGCCATTGAGATAGGTGCCGTCGTGTGACTTGAGGAACTCAATGCTCGTAGCGCAAAGCTAAGTCGCAGCAAGTTTATCACGTACTCAACCAATTATTTGATTTGCGACTTTTAATCGTTGCAAAAAGCTTGCTATAGAAAGACTTTGAGCTCACTGTTGGTGCAAATAATTTACTCCACGACGACGCAGTAGACAACCGATTTAAATGCATCCAGGTAAATGGCCGATGTTCCAGTGAGTATGGCAAACTGCTCGTTGAGTGCTTTACATGAATGGCTTGTCAAATAAAGCTGCTATATTCTGTGTTTGAGAGGATATACTAAGCGCTCTACTCAATCAGCTTCGTGACTTTGAGATATTGAGCGCAACCACGTTATGCCGTAGGTGAGCTGGACCAGTGAAGCATCTCCGAGCTTGGAGACAGTGAAGACTCTTTCTTAGGCAGCCACAGTAATGAAATTAACGGCCGGTTGATCCAAGAACGAATTCGCTCTTGTCTCCTGCGTCCAGTCGGCATCAACTGTCCCCCTCACGTGGTTCATTGGAGGTTGCATTCTCGCCACCGCCACGCTATTCCGCCCCACGAAATCCAATCTGGCAGATATCGGCTAAGGAACGATGTGGTCTTTACGCTATTGTGGACCCACCTGTCGTGCTCGTCCGCCACCGATTGTCACGAAATTCTTACGCTAGGTCTGGCGTCGTCGTCGAGCGACGAGATAGCACTTTCATATGCAATACGGAAAAGTTGGATGGTCGCCGCATTCCCGCCGGAGGCAACTTTCGCATTTCTAGCTTCTAGCACTGTGAAATCCAAACCACCATGCTCTTGCTCTACTGCTGCACAAGGATTTAGCTCAACTATTCCGCACAAACAACAGTCCACAGTCTGAAAGACGCTCGTGATGGAAAATACGGAAAACAAAGACAAAGATAGCAAAAGTTTGCAGGGGAGAGAACGGAAAGAAGGGGGCAAACAGACTTGGCTTCCTCGGAAAGATGGGAAGCAGCAGTGGGCAACGCAATCTAGCGAAAATGCTCAAGTTGATTGTCCTCAATGCATATCCTCTGCAAGCAAAAGCAACAACAAAACCCAAGTTTAGCGGCTTAAAGGCTGTATCACGGCTAGCGTGGTCGTATAGCCATGTGCTCATTGCCGAGGGTAACGGAGTTTTGTCGGCTAAGGCGGCCCGAGTTTTGTGGGCTAAGGCGACCGCCGTTTTGTCGGTTAAGTTGAGCCGAGTTTTGCCGGCTAGGAGGACGACTCCTGTTGTTTTGGCTCGGGGCAGCTCCGGGGTTTTGTCGTCTATTGGCAGCATTTCGTCGGGCCACGCGCTCACCGATCTTTCTACCAATCTTGGCTCCCAACCGCTGACCAGCACCTCGATCTGCGGTTCCACCCATGATCGCGCCTGACACCGCTCCAACTGACGCAACGATGGGAGCGCCAGCTCCCCTTGCGGCGGCTCCAATTAAAGCACCCCCGGCGCCAAAACCCGCCCCACCAGCGATCGCACCGCCAACTGCACCCACTCGGCCGCCGATCTTACGTCCCTTTTCTTCATACCTTCCCGCCAGCTTGCGGCTAATAGCCTTCAGTTCTCTGGCAGGGGATGCATTCAACTCTTCTTCGCTCGCAGCTTGATCTGGACGAGAACCCTTGGCTTTCAGAGCGCGTTCACCGTACAAGACAGAGGCAATGGCGACTTGTCGATGCGCCATCATAACTGGTGAGTCTTGGGAACGCTTGTTGAAAGCCACGGCGGCACACAAAGGCAGCGCAAAGGCGATCAAAAGCCGCATCGTTCAAGATTCTTCTGGGGGGTAATTTTCACTCTCGCACGAAGAACCATTTGAGGGGGACGGCTGCTGAAGGTTGTAGCATTCCAACAATTCACATCCAGCGAGTGAGGGAACTGGAGGACACAATCCACATGAAGAGCATCTTGGATCTCCTTCATAATGGAACTTGCATGGTCAAACATGTCAATGGAGACATCTATCTATTCTTTTGAGGCAAGGGGCCCAACAATACATCGTTTGAGGTGGTGGGATCAAGATCGTTATCACTGTCGCCTTGAAAACCATTGAGAAGCTCGGTGATATTGATGGACGTCGTGTCATCAACATTGTCGACAGCATTTGGAGTGGATTGCTCGAAAGCATCCTCGTTGAGGTCGACGTCAAGAGGATCAAACATGAAGTTTATCGCCAAGTTTGACGAAGGGGGGGGGGCGAGTTTGTGGTCGCCAACGACGACTTTGTCGCAGTAGAGGACGACCGTTTCTGTTGACTGTGTTGCTTGCCACGTGCGACCTCTCTTGGAACGATTACAAAGTTATGAAGGTCGTTAATGCGTCAAGATACTCGAGAGATCTCAAGTGAAGTCTCAGAGCGTCCAAGAAAGCAAGGTACATCCGACGAGGACATACTGTATATGGTCTACTCGTGTATTACTTTGAAACTGTTGGACCTGATCGTTTGCCTAGGCCATGAAGAACTCCATGATAAAACTTAACTCGGCTTTAGCATCCTGAGTACTGAAATGGAGCTTGTGGCTCAAGACTATGAGGACAGTACGAATCAATGGCTGGAATTTAATTGACAGAGCTCAAACTTCGACGAGAAGGTCGTTTACAGGTCAATTTCGGGTCAGGTTGACATGCCAATCTTGAAGATATCTCGACCATCACGAAGAGTTAAATCGCCGTGCTTTTTCAATCCTCCTCACGGTGGCGACACGGCCTTACGGCCTGCCTTCCGCCTTGCCCGCCGTTTTGTCCATCGTCCGGCCAGTTGAAGGCTTTGTTTGAATGAGAAAAACCTAAAATTTGATTAGGCAGTCAAATAAAACCATTAAAAACCTGTAAAGAACCTGTTACCTGCACCCGATTACTACGTAGTAATCGTTTTCTGGCCGAGGACAATGGAGGTCTTGGCGCCGCCTGGCCGTTCGATGAGCTTGCCACTCTGGGGGAAGCTGCCGGTCGTAATTGTCGTGCGTCGCTCCTTGAATGCAGCCACGGATGCCAAAGCGGTAGCAAATGTATTGGAGGAGGAAGACCACCCCCCCGACAAAGTGGATACTTCTAGTAATGTTGAAAAAGGCCACAGAGTAACATCCACACACCGTTCGAGACGAGCCATGACAAGAGCAGCGTCGATCGAAAGGCGCAGAAGCCGTTGTTCACATCTTCTTTTTCCTTGGCGGGGGCATGGGTGGATAGAAAGCTCAGGAGCTGCGCTTGGCTGCATTCTTTCAAGTCGCATCGCTATCCTCACATGCTCCCATGTGGGGAGAAACAAGCCACAATTTGTCGGGTAAAATGACCAAAATCCAAACTCAGCGCGTTTGCCTGCCGCTGCACCATCACTGCCACTTAGCCCGCCAGCAACTTGACCGACCCCACCACCGATCTTACGTAGAAACCTCAACGCCTGCTTTGAGCGACACCAATCTTGCATTCACTCGGTTCAGTCCACTCCTCATCAATAACCATGTGTGGAGCCACAACTGGGTGCGGCTGCGGCTGCTTGTCGCCAATTTCACATTCGATGCCACCGCACGACCACGGTACGACTGAAATGTATGCGGCAGATAATGTATCGACTGCCACTTGAGTGTCTCAGACGAGAGGGAAGCGACAAATAGCGCTACGTCTGTGCAAAACTTTTCGACCAAGTCACGCCAATATGTTGGATATCAGTGGGAAGAAGCGATGTGCCACGTACGCACTTTCACCAGACCAAATGTCCTCTCAATCGCATGAAGTTTGCCATCCAAATTGCATGGTTCGAGAGACCTCGGTATTAGTCCCCCAGTTTTCGCTTCCCACTTCAAACTTATAACCTGTATAAAATTATATATTGTCTGGAAACTTTATTTTGACAGTACTGAATATTAACAATACAAACCTTTGATACCTAATACGTCTAATCACAATACCCTGATATTGTCAAATCGATTCAAACTTGGAGTAGGCTGTTGAATCGAATAGACTTGGCAAATCGATTTGAGAATCGACTAGCCAATCATAGATCAACATTTTCCATATTTTGACCAATCAAGTAACCTTAATTATAGAAAAGGCCATGGCGAAATGCCATGATGGACGCTGACCCACAGAAGATACGCGCGGAGTCTTAGCGCTTCATAGCGAGGTAGTAGTTGGCGTAGAAATCATCAGTGGTGGTATTCTGGGATGCAGGTGCTATTGCTTAGAAGAAATTGTACTTAACTTTGTATACTATACATTATTTCATATTAAATTTAGCATAGTCGATTTCTATGCGATTTGGCCAATGACCTGCCAAGTCCACATTTCACTGAAAAGGACAATATAAATTTTGAAGAATGCATGAGGCGAAAACTGGGGACTGGTGTTTCGAGTGTGACATTCTCTCCAGTCAAATGGAAAAGCACCTACCATAGACGGGCCGTGGAATCCCATCTGGTCGAAGTACAACAATAAAGCCTCACGTGTTTTACAGAGGTTTACGTATTAGTTTTGACAATACATAAAATAATAAAGTGAATAAGAATGTAGGCAATGCACAATGATCTTGGCAGTTTTCTGGTCTTTGTCCTGGTCTATTCGATGCCAGGTTGCAACCTGAATCTCATGTAAGACGCATTTACTGCAACAAAGTTTGAAAATTCATATTCGAGTGGACAGTACTCATTCCAAATAAAGAAGCCCAAAATGGCACTTTGGGCCTTGGTTGCCAGACAGGCCCTTAATGATTTTCAAGGGTTTTTCCCGTTGGAACTCTCCTGGAAACCACAAAGTCTGCTTGTTGTGCTTACTGTTAAAACTGCAAGGTCTCATTGTGTGAATTGCCCCGCAGGAAGAAGCTTGGACGATGTGACTTTTGATCGCCATCGCGCTGACTTTGTGTGCCGCCATGGCTTTCAACCAGCCTTTCCAAGACTCACCTGTAATGATGGCACATGAACAAGCTACCATGGACGCTGCGGTCTATTTTGAACGCACTCTGAAAGTCGAAGGGAAGAAGGAAAAGAGACGAAAACACGGCAAAAAAGGCAAAAGTTATCGTCCAGATCAAGCTGGAAGCGAAGAAGAGTTGAATGCCTCCCCTGCCAGACAACTGATGGTAGCCGCAAGCTCCGGGGCGGGAGTGGACACCGACGCCAAGGGCTGGGAGCCAGAATTGGTCAGATGATAGGTCGTCAACCGGGAAGGAATGCTGCCAATCACCAACAAAACCCAGGAGCTTCCCCTGGTGGACAAAACTCTGGTGGTCTTAGCCCACAGAACTCTGCCCGCCCTAACCGACCGAGCCTTACCCGACAAACTGGGGGGCGCCTTTACCCACAGAACCCTAGCCGTCTTAGCCCACAGAACTCTGGTCGCCATAGCCCACAAATATCTGGTCGCCATAGCCCACAGAACTCTGGCCGCCCTAGCCCACAAAACTCGGGTCGCCTTAGCCCACAGAACTCTGGCCGCCCTAGCCCACAAAACTCGGGTCGCCTTAGCCCACAGAACTCTGGCCGCCCTAGCCCACAAAACTCGGGTCGCCTTAGCCCACAGAACTCTGGCCGCCATAGCCCACAAAACTCGGGTCGCCTTAGCAGACAAAACTCCGTTACCCTCCCCGTTGGGCGCTTGGCTGTACGACCACGCTAGCTCTCATACAGTCTTTAAGCTGCTAAACTTGGGTTTTGTTCTTGGTTTTGCTCTGGCTTGATCGTCTTTGCCCACTTGTAGCCGAGTGGTCTTGCAATTCTGGATGAAAAGGTGAATATTCAATGTTGCTCATTTTTTCACCATAAAATTCACTGTTTTGCATGAACTTTACGAAATCGACCGGCTTTTTGGCTGCGCTGGTACTCGGCGCCATGGTCGCTGTTGGTGGCGCCACACGATTAACCCGCTCTGGCTTGTCCATGGTGACTTGGAAACCCCACGGCGGTCTTCCTCCCATGCACGATGAAGAATGGGCTGTGGAATTCGAATTGTACAAGCAATTCCCAGAATACAAGCAACGCAAACACATGACGGTCGACGAGTTCAAAGAGATTTACTTCTGGGAGTACAGCCACCGAATGCTTGGCCGCACGGTCGGGCTCGCATTTGCAGCTCCGTTGGCTTATTTCTTGCTGCGCAAGCGTATTCCACGTGAAATGTACGGCCGTCTCGGTTTTCTCTTTGGCCTTGGCGCGTTCCAAGTACCTCTATCTCCCACGATAAATCGATACTTATCTAAGGTCTGGTAGGGCGGAATTGGCTGGTGGATGGTCAAGAGTGGCTTGGAAGACCGCGATTTATCCGACCGCAAGGAAGTTCGCGTGAGTCCTTACCGTTTGGCAACGCATGTACGCCTTTTCAAATAGATGTGACGTGGATTGAATATTTTGGATGTCTAGCTGGCCTTGGTATTTACGACTTGTGGTCGGCGCCAGAAACGATCGTGAAGGCTAAGTCGGACGCCGAACGATGCAACCATTTGCGAACTTGAGTCAATTTTTGCAGTCCATGGGGGTAATCGTGTCTTGAATCATCTTGAAGGCGACGTCACGCCGAGAGCAGTCCATGTCAAGATGTAAATAGGGCGCCTGAAGTTCGTCCTCTTAGCGCTGAAGCATAACGTAGACTCCAGTCCAGCTTGGGCGTGCGAAACACCATAAACTATTGCTCTCCAACTCACCAGCACTCAAAGCAAAATTATAAACTGTGCTTGTCAAACTCGTGAATCATCCCACACTCAGGTGATCCCTTTCAAACCACAAAGAGTCTACTTCTGCAGTTTGACTCACGTTCCTTCTATATTCGATGTTTAGATTCCTAGAGCTGACAGTATGGAGTCGAGAATATTCGGTTCCTGTGAAGTCCAAACGTCTGGGCATTGAATTCGTTTTGTGTGTCACCGCTATCCCCGCGACCATCCCAGAATCCAAGCCGTTCTTTCCTCGACTGTCCAAGTCCGATTTGCTTGTCTAACTCCATTCTGGATGGTGTTGCAGCTTCTTGCGACTAAATTTCAAAACACGATTGCATTCGAATGGCAGGTATCCATTGTGAAGTCGCGACGATAGTGATAAGACTTGAAAGAACGCAGCGAAGCGCAGTTCCAAGTTAAATGAAAACCAGAGTTTCGAGTTGAGGAGCGTACCCGGTGAGTGTCGTCATGGCCAAAACACGTGAAGTTGGACGAGTGGCTTTGGGGCCATCTTGCGATACAAGCTTGACATCTTTGGCCTGCTGCACAAGTATTTAGCTCAACCATTGCGTACAAACGACAGTCCATTGTCTGAAAGACGCTCATGGTGGAAAACACGGAAAACAAAGACAAAGATAGCAAAAGTTTGCAGGAGACAGAGCCAAACAGACTTGGTTTCCTCTCGGAAAGATGGGAAGCAGTCGGCAACGCAATCTAGTGAAAATGCTCAAGTTGATAACGCTCAAATTGGTCCTCTGCGAGCAAAACCAAGAACAAAACGCAATTTAGCGACTTAAAGACTTTATCAAAGCTAACGTGGTCGTGGAATATGATGCTGAATGTCGAGGGTGATGACGGAGTCTTGTCGGCTAAGGCGACCAGAGTTTTGTGGGCTATGGCGACCAGAGTTTTGTGGGCTATGGCGACCAGAGTTTTGTGGGCTATGGCGACCGCCGTTTTGTCGGCTAAGTTGAGCCGAATTTTGCCGGCTAGGAGGACGATTCCCGTTGTTTTGGCTCGGGGCAGCTCCGGGGTTTTGTCGTCCATTGGCATCATTTCGTCGGGCTAAGCGCACGTCGATCTTTCTACCAATCTTGGCTCCCACCCCCCGGCCAATATCTCGACCTAGTGTTCCACCCATGATTGCGCCTGACACCGCTCCAACTGACCCAATGATGGGAGCGCCAACTCCCCCTGCGGCGGCTCCAAGTACAGCACCTCCGGCACCAAAAGCCGCCCCACCAGCGATCGCCCCACCAACTGCACCCACTCGGCCGCCGATCTTACGTCCCTTTTCTTCATACCTTCCCACGAGCTTGCGGCTAATAGCCTTCAGTTCTCTGGCAGGGGAGGCATTCAACTCTTCTCCGCTCGCAGCTTGATCTGGACGAGAACCCTTGGCTTTCTTGCAGTCTTTTCCTCCTTTCAGAGCGCGTTCACCGTACAAGACAGAGTCAATGGCAGCTTGTCCATGCGCCATCATAACTGGCGAGTCTTGGGAAGGCTGGTTGAAAGCCATGGCGGCACACAAAGTCAGCGCAAGGGCGATCAAAAGTCGCATCGTCCAAGAGTCTTCTGGGGGGTAATGCACACAATGAAAAGTGAATCGAAGTGTGTTGTTTCAAGAACAACAAGCACCAGATGCGATTCAAGGCCCCATCAATGGTAGGTGCTTTTGCATTTGACTGGAGAAAATGCCACTAATTAAGAACCATATGAGGGGGACAGCAGTATTACAACAATTCACATCCAGCAAGTGAGGAAACATCAAATGAATGCGAGAGAGGCTGGAGGACACTATCCAGAGGGTCCTTCTGTCCTTCGACAAGCAGAAATTGCTCTCTCGAGAAATGCAATTTGCATGGTAAATTTAAACTTAATGGGCTGGATATACTACATTTTTTGCAGAAATTCCGACTCAAGTAGAGAGCCGTACACTGTAATCTGTCGTTCATTGTGGCATTGTCATCGAGTTGCAATCTGCACCCACTGCGTCCCACACGGCTGTTCGGCAATTCGTCAATTGCACCCAATTGATAAAGCCTCCGCCTCTTGATCGCCCTTTCTCGTGATTGCTACAGTAAAACCCAGAGATAGTCATATTGTCGATTTCATTCGAATTTGTGAGGTGGGTCCGAACTGTATCGATTTTTCAAATCGATCTGCAAATCGCTCAGCCAATCGGAATCGAGTATTTACCAAATTCACGCAAAATACACCCAGACACACGTGTAATTAATTTGCCAACATTCCATTTATACTTGACATCAGTATGATCGAATCGATTTGGAATAGAATTCGATATTGGTAAAAAAATACAAATTTGGGTGAAGAAGACAATATCTCTTTAAATTGATAATTCCATCAAATTATACTACATTATGTATCAGATTTGAAAGGAGAAACAAATGAAGCACCAGCGTATCAGTCTCGCAGACAAGCTAAGAGTTGGGAAGGAGACTGTCCATGCGAAGAGACTCGTTGAAGTTAACGTTCTTGAAGCGATGCGATGGGCCCAAACAGCATGGCAAGAGGTGACTCGAAGAATTGCTGATGTCATACAGCAATTCTTGACGAAGAACTGTATGAATTGAATAACTCGATTAATGACATTGAGCTTTAAATGGCCAAGGTTCATCATTACACTTGTGAATATGATTGAACCATAAATCCTTATATTGTCTTTTTCGTCCAAATTTGCAGTTTTGATCCAACTCGACGAAATTTGCGTGGTCAATCTAGCAATAGTGAATTCAAGTATAATCGGAATGTACATGAATTCATGTTTGTGTGTGTTGGTGTGTTTTGTGTGAGTTTAAATAAATTCTGGACGTTGATTGGCTGGTTCGATTTGGTGATTGTTTTACAAGTTTGATCGCTTCATCCAAGTTTGAGTCAATTAGACAATACCTGTATATTTTAATACCGCACCTCTTAAAATTCTATGTGACTTACGTTACTGCACGCTGCTTGTTGTGGCTGTCAATCAACTTCAAGATTTTTCATGTATCTGAGCGCAGCGTGGTCGACGACAGCCCTCGTGAAGATGGAAATGCCTAATACCGAGAGATAAAAGCACAGGCGACCACGTTGAAGGGTTCACAGTGTGGAGAAGGAGCAATAGGAGCAGAATTGAAGTAGAATTTCACCCACCAAGGCACAGAGTCTTCGTTGTCGCCGTCAACGCGTCAAGATGCTCGAGAGATCCCAAGTGAACTTGTTGTCTCAGAGCCTCCAAGGCGAGTGGAAAGAGCCGCGTTGACGAGGAGATTTCGCGCCATACTGGCGCAATCATGCATCGGTTCTTCGCCTTGAGCATGGGAAAGAAGTCTTTGATCCAAGTTTCCACGTCTTTCTCAAGCCAGAGTTTTCTTTGGGCCCATGTTGAGACGCAGGTTTGACGTCTTTGGCCTACCTGCTGCACAAGCATCTACGACAAAAGCAAGACCAAAACGCAATTTTAGCGGCTTAAAAGACTGTATCAGAGCTAACGTGGTCGTACAACCAGGCTCTCAGGGTCGAGGGTAACGGAGTTTTGTCGGCTAAAGCGGCCGGAGTTTTGTCGGCTATGGTGACCGCTGTTTTGACGGGTAGGTTGAATCAAGTTTTGCCGGCTAGGAGAACGACTCAGGTTCGAGGCAGCATTTCTTGAGCCCAAGCGCTGATCGATCGTTCTACCAATCCTGCCTCCCACCCCCTGGCCAATGCCTCTGCCCGCTACTCCACCCATGACCGTGCCCATCATTGCACCTGTCGCCGCACCCACAGAAGCGGGGGCTCCATCTTGGGCATAAAGCCTAGCACCTCCGACGCCCATGGCCACCGCCCCAGCGGTCGCACCGCCAACTAAACCAACTCCACCGCCGATCTTGCGTCCCATTTGTTCATACCTTCCCACGAGCTTGCGGCTAATGGCCTTCAGTTGTCTGGCAGGGGAGGCATTCAACTCTTGTTCGCTCGTAGAGTCAATGGCGACTTGTCCATACGCCGTCATAACTGGCGAGTCTTGGGAACGCTGGTTGAATGCCACGGCGGCACCCAAAGTCAGCGCAAGGGCAACCAAAAGCCGCATCGTGCAAGTTTCTTCTTGGTGGCAATATGGCAAGTGAATTGAAAGTGTGTATAGTCTCAAACACAACAAGCACCAGATGCCAGCAATTCCACAATATCCAACGTTTGGGAGGAATGTTCCACAACGTCGAATGTCTGTGATGATACAACCTCCCCTTTTCTACAAGGTCGAACCTCGCGAGATGATGCAAGGTGATTGGCCAAGAGACACATCCGGTTATCTATCCGTACATTCAGCCTATAAACAAATAACCTTCTAGAATTAGTACAATATAAATAAAGTCGATATATACAAATAAAGAGGCAAATTCAAAATTGGATGAAATAAGATTTTGTAGAGTGTGGTAGAGTCATTACACAGATAGTACAGATAGTCCGACATTGCGACCGTCGACCAAAATTGTGATACACATCATTACTTATTCCTTCGGACACCTGGTGTGACAGTTTGGGGGTTTGGAACTGAAGAAGTTGCATTGTTCATCTTTTCCTGAACAACGTTGCTTTCCGAAGTTCGAATGGTTGAATCATTTCCATCCATCCCAGAAGATTTCGACTATTCCATCACAGTGACAATTTAGATAAGAGATGATTGGACAACGTCGCTTTCCGAAGTTCGAATGGTTGAATCATTTCCATCCATCCCAGAAGATTTCGACTTTTCCATCATAGTGGCAATTTAGATAAGAGATGATTGCTACAATGGACGTGGAAGCAATCAAACGTGCTGGCTCTGTCATGGACGAAGAATGTCACTCGGGACAAACACAATTGTACCCACTTTGTGCAAGGGGCCTGAGATGTCAATGACGCCACCGTGGGCCCAATAGAACGGACGTATCGGTCGTTGACGGCACCGCCATGGAGACATCCTCTTAGAGGACTCATTCAGCCGCCGTCTGGGGACGTTACCAGTACTTTTTCGTTTCGTCAATCGCTTCCTGATTGTCTGTCGTTCTCGCTGGTTGCTCGTTAAACCGCTGGTACTCTTTCGTCTCGCGTCGGCTGCATCTCCGTTGAGTTGTACCACTGATTTTCCGTCTTGTGGCGCGTCTCGCGTCTGCTACATTTCCGTTCAGTTGCACTGTGTTTCCGTCTCATCGTATTGGCTCGTTTCGTCTGTTGTGCGTGCTGACTGTATACGCCGCGTGATAGAATCGGATGACGACTATGGGATGAAGTTGAACCGATACAGGACAATTTGGCGTTCAACTTGGATGGGACAGTGGGGCTGAAGAATCCTATCTGAATTAGTCATTGGTTGATACAAATCTATCCTAATTAGTTATTCGTTGAAATGGCTCCTGTGTTAATTAGTCATTGGCTGATATGAAGTTTTCCTAATTACTCATTCGTTGAAATGTTAGCTGTGTTATTTTGTCATTTGTTGATGTGGAAGCTACGGTACAATTCTATCCTTGATATGAAATAGAAGTATATCCTTGATATGAAATAGAAACTTAAAGTGTAGTATATTCATTGTACTGTGAACATTTTTTTCCTTTTTCTAATCAACATATCCCATGCGATCTCATCCTTTTCGTCGGTGGGGGACCAGGCCTATTCATTCAATTCAAATACTACTCTGGGCAGGAATGGTGACCTGTTTCTTTCTGTCGTCAGACGTGCCGGTGGTAAAACATTTTTGTCTGAAATCAGCTCGTCTGTTGAGGATGGAAATACCGCCCGTGCGTGCAAAATTTGCCCCGCATTTACCTTGTAAAATTTTGGGAAAACTAAACGATAAAATTAATTGCATGAATACGAGGAGTCATAAATTACCATGGGCCTTTTTTGCAGCAAATGCATGATGACAAGGTAATAGATTATCTTGCCATCTACCGCAAGTGCAATGTCGAGCTACAAGATCCACAATATTCATCCATGTGGACTCGTCCGAGACAGTAGTGTGGTGCACAATATGTTTTCCTCCATTCAAAGGATCCGATTGATTTCGAGAGACAGGCTTAGCCTAGGATACAAAAATTCAATACTATATGCCTGAAAGAACGTACAAGATAATTTAATGCTAGTCGCATTGAATGATCAACCTCTTCATGCATAAGCCATTTTGTGGCATATTTTTTAGTTTTGTTCGCATTAATTCAAACTTTTTTAGAAGCTTCATCATATAACCATACAATGCATGAACTGGATCCGATGATCTTATGAGAATTCCAAGCCATTGATTGTTCTCCTCGGCTGCATTTGACGTATTTAAACCAAAAGTTGCAAAGCCAGACAGATTTATATCGCATTGTATCCATGTATTCGTTCCTAATGAATCACTCATAATTTTTCCATGGATATAGTAGCATCCTAACCTGGTTGAATATTCATGAGGTATTTGTGAGCAGATGGACATGCTTTGGCCAGTTTATCTATGTAGTCTCTCTTTAATTTCTGTGTCCGAGCATCCGACAAAGCAAAAATTGTACTCTTGTCTTCATGCGAAATTTTGATTTTCTTTGCTACCAAATTCATGTAGATATGGTGCATACAGAAACGATGTTTAGAATTTGGAAAGCAAACTTCAACAGCTGTCTGAAGTCCTAACATGTACTTAGTTTAAACTCTTGCATGCGAAGCTCTCTCTACCTTTATCTCTGTCTGATACAAAAAGCAATTTTTCCGTGAGTCCAAGCTGGCTTGCCTTCAATCGTTCTAAAAACCAAATCCAGTTGTCTTTGGATTCGGTCCGAACTATCGCTAATGCTGATAAAATATTGTGGTTTGAACCATCCTTTGTTGTAGTTGTCAAAAATACGCCTGACTTATTGTAGATTCCTTTCAGGTGACAACCATCCAACAGTAAAACCGGCTTACAGAACTCAAATGACTCTTTCATGCATCCAGGCATGAAAAAACATCGCTGAAATTCGCCATTTGGAAATGTTTCAAACGCCCAATATGATCCTAATTGTGCTATTACATCATCGTTCATGACAGAGATATATGTCTACCAGGATTGTCCCTCGATAAACACTGCAAATAATGTTTTAGTCGTTGAAAGCCGTCTTGAATTGTTCCATTTATTGCTGTGCGGGCAATTTTCTTAACCTTAGATGTAAAGCTCTTCTTAGAATCAATGCCATAGTGTAGCTTTAAAGCTGTGCGAACCATTGCACAACTCACAAACGACATCCCTGGTTCGACTATGGGCCTATCTGTCATGAAATCGACAACAACACGAGCTGCCTAGGAATCATATATTTGAGCATACTTTAGATTTACAGTATCACCTCATTTGCATCTAATGTTGTGTTCAAATGGCGATTTCTTTCTTTTGGAAGTATCAATCCTTTCACTGTCGGCGATTATGTCGTTGCTGCTAATATCTGAGGCGACTCCAGCTTCGTCGTTGAGTAATGCTTGCAACCCTATGCTTGAACCATTTGTATTGGTAGGGGGGTTGTCGGTGATAACTAGTTTTACATCAATATACATGCAGCTCAAATGTCTATAACATACCTCCAGGATCATTCGAATTGAGGTCGTTCAAGCTGTGGTTGTGGGATAGATTGCGTTGTGTTATGTTTATCTGCACGGTTTTGGATCTTACAAATGACTGTCGTTTACGTTTTTGTCTTTTGTCTTGTTTGTCTTATCAAGAAATGTACATCCCGGGACACGGCAACGCCATGTTCTGTGCATACCTGACCCTTCCCACGTAACTTGAAACCCTGATTTCTGTCCTTCGATGCAGTTTGGATGGCAAACTGATGCGATGGAGAGGACATTTGGTCTGGTGAAAGTGCGTACTACGTGGAACATTCGCTTCTTCCAATTGATATCCAACATTGGCGAGGCTCGTTTTGCAGATGTAGCGCTATTTATATTTATCTTCCCTCTCGACTGAGACATTCAAATGGCTGTCGAACATGATGAGAACTTTCAGAGAATCCGAAAGAAAACTCCAAAGTCAGAAAATCTGTATGAAAACTCAGAAGAGTGTCTCATGCCACATGGGATGAACTATTTGACTTGAATAATGTATAGAAGTATCTTGCAAGCTTCGACCAGGCTATCTTTTGTAAAGCCTGACCCTCACCCCACCGTTGAAACCCCCGAGGACGCCCAGATAGGCACTTGTGTTTCTGAAGTTTGACACCTGTTTCTAAATATGGAGTGTTTCTTTGGAATTTTTACAGTTTGCCGAACATGATCTACTGGATGAAGAATTATCTGAGAACTAGAGTGGTATACTTGTTGGCGACCTTGCTCTGTGAGCAGAGCGATGGATCGGCATATCAACTTGCAATCGAACCGATGGGATTGGAGCGAAGCGGAGGTCGAGTGTAAAATTTTCTGGTTTCACCAGTGTGTAAAATGTCCTCCACTACGGACACGGCGGCTAAAACGTCCAACTTCGTATCATCAAGACATCCGCCCAGAAAATTGCGCTCACCGGAGCGAAGCGGAGGTCGAGTGTAAATTTTTCTGCAGGCGGATGACTCGGAGGAACGAGCCCCAAACGTGCACCAAAAAGGGATTTCTTTATTTATCTAACGTCGGGAAGGCGGCAGGTAGGCCGCAAGGCCGTGCCGCCACCCGGACGATACAACTGCTCACGAGTCCATTGGTTCGATAGCATTTTGATATGCCAAGACATCGCTCTGCTCACAGAGCAAGAGGATTTTGGTCGCCAACAAGTAAACCACTCTAGTTCTCTGATAATTCCTCTCTACTGGATGCATTTCAGTCGTACCGTGGTCGTGCAGTGGCGTCGAAGGTAAAATTGGCGACAAGGAGCCGCACCTGCACCCATTTGTGGCTCTACACGTGGTTATTGATGAGGAGTGGATTGAACCGAGTGAATGCAAGATTGGTGTCTCAGTGGTGGGGTCGGTCAAGTTGCTGGCGGGCTCACCGGGACTGCTGCTACAATCGTCGGCTATTATGCTGTAGCCTCCAATGGTAGGACCAATGTGTCGCCCGAAATCGTATCAAGCGGCAGATATGGTGCAGCGGCAGGCAAATGCGCTGGCCAGAGCTGGGGAACCCACTTTGACGACAATCGATGAGTGCATGGCCCGAAAGAATGCTGCCAATGGCCGACAATTGCAAATGGGCGACAAAACTCGAGGCCCCTCAGCCGACAAACGGATTCGATGCCGTTGACATTGAGCATGGACGTCGATATTCCCAACAACACTGTTGACACCATCGAGTTGATATTTTTACTAATAAAGTGTGTCTGTCCTTGACTTAAGTGATTTCCATCACGACCATCTTTCCCCGAGCATATTTACAGGTCAATTTCGGCTCCCTATTAGATCACATGACAATATTGAAGATATCTCGACCACCACGAAGAATTAAAGCGCCATGCTTTGTCATGCCGTAGCAATCCTCATCGCGGTGACGACCTACCTGCCGCCTTGTCCGACGAGAGAAAATACCAAGATATCCCTTTTTGGTCCACGTTGAGAGGCTCCTTCCTCCAGAATTTTGAGTCAGAAAAAGCAAATCGGGCTGAGAGCTGTAGAGCTCCCTACTTTGAAGTGTACGTATGGGGTGGAGGGCAATAGTTTATGGTTTCGCTTGCACGTCGTAGCCACTTTGCAAATTGACGTTGATCACATCGTCCAGGAGATAAACCAGAGGACGAATACTGTAGATGCCTCGAATTCCAATATTATGCATTCGATACTGGGCTGTCGAATCGACTCGACTAAAAATCGACTAGCCAATCATAAATCAGTATGCAATGAGAACACACAAATATGTACCTATCGGCCTAATGCATGTTCAATATTTTGACCAATCAAACTTCTTCATTAGGTGGCACGGGGAAAGGCCGTGGGGAAGGCGCGGACTCACGGAAGATAAGCGCGGCGTCTTGACAAATCATAGAGAGGTTGTATTGAGCGTAGAAATCATGTATGACGGTGCAGGTACCATTACTAGGAAGAAATTGCACTTAAATTTAGTATAGTCGATTGCTATGCGATTTGGCCAATAACCTGCCCAGCCACATTTCACTGAAAAGGACAATATGAAAGTTGAATTTAGTGTATTCAAGTGCTCTTTTCTCGATGCACAAACTTAAAACTCGACAAGCTCGTGGTGTGGCCGTGCCGTCTGCAGCACCCGCTCTGGCTGCGCTGCCTCCGAATCCCGAGGTATGTACGGCTTCAACTTGCCCACGTAGAATACGTCGTGGATGTTCCATTCGGCCGGCATCATGGCAAGATGAATGAGCTTCGCCTCCATATCATCAAGTCGAGAGCGCCGCTTTCGTGGGCAATCGCAAGTGGAATCGGTACGTTCGTGGTGGAAAACACGGAAATCAAAGACAGGAACAAGAGCGAAAAGAAAGGGCCAAACAGACTTGGCTTCCTCAGAAAGAGGGGAAGCACAAGCAAGTACCAAACGCAATTTAGCGGCTTCAAGACTGTGTCAGAGCTAACGTGGTCGTGGTACATGATGCTCAATGTCGAGGTTAATGACGGAGTCTTGTCGGCTAAGGCGACCTGAGCTTTGTCCACCAGGGGAAGCTCCGGGGTTTTGTTGTTGATTGGCAGCAAGCATTCCTTCGCGCCGGGCGATCCAGCATAAATTGCGTACGTGGCACATCCGCAGCTTCCCACTGATATCCAACATTGGCGAGACTTGGTCGAAAAGTTTTACAGACGTAGCGCTTTTAATAGCTTCCCACTCGTCTGAGTCGTGTGTATCTGCTGCCTATTAAATAGTTCAATTAAATTCTTGCCATTGACTCGTTCTGGCCTCATAGTCTTGAGCCACAAGCTCCATTTCAGAGCTCAGGAAGCTTAAGCCAAGGGGGGGGTTATCACGGAGCTCTTCATGATCTAGGCAAGCGACCAGGTCAACTGAGGCAAATCCCAGACAGTTTCAAAGTAATACACGAGTCGACCATGTTCCAGTGAGACTACCGACAACATGAAGAACCACGACGTGATTACACAGTTTATGCCATAGTCGGATTTACCTTGCTTTCTTGGACGCTCTGAGACTTCACTTGAGATCTCTCGAGCATCTTGACGCGTTGACGGCTACAACGAAGACTCTTTGCCTTGGTGGGTGAAATTCTACTTCAATTCTGCTCCTATTGCTCCTTCTCCACACTGTGAATCCTGTGCTTTCATCTCTGGGTGTTGAGGCATTTCCATCTTCCCAAAGGACTATCGTCGACCACGCTGCGCTCAGGCTTACATGAAAAATCTTGATTGACAGCCACAACAAGCAGCGTAGCAATCACGAGAAAGGGCGATCAAGAGGCGGAGGCTTTATCAAGTGGGTGCAATTGACGAATTGCCGAACAGCCGTGTGGTGGGGACGCACTGGGTGCAGATTGTGACTCGACGACAAGGCCACAATGAACGACAGACTACCTCTCTCTACTTTGGTCGGAATCTCTGAAATACATGAAGCAGAAAATGGATCGTCAGACCTTTATTCCCCCTTGCTGGATGTGAATTGTTGCAGCGCTACAACCTTCAGTAGCTGCCCCCCTCATATGGTTCTTCCTGGGAGACGCTCTCCAGTCAAATGCAAAAGCACCTATTTCATGGGAGACGCTAAACATCCTACCCCTTTTTTATTCATCCTACCCTTTTTAACTTGAATAAAGTATGTGCATACAAATAATGGTATAACCACTAATCTAGTATGGCTAGCTGTTCTACTAGCATCTTTGTGTTTGCTTCGTGTCTGGATTGACCGATGGACACCACAAACAACTTAAAGCATTGTGATGATTTCTTTGGAACCACAAAGAGAGGCATAATATTCATCAATGCATTCGACTTGAAACCAAACTCATGTCTAATTGGATAAACTCTATTTTGATTCCTTTGAAGAGTATAGTGCTTTACATGCACAAGGGATAACTGAACGGACAATGAATCGGAGTCGTCTCACTCCATGAAATAAAAGTGTTGCGCATTGGAAGAAGACATGCACTCCAAGGCTTGGAGCTTTGACAGCCTGCTTCTTCTAGATAACTATAGCACAGTTAAAGGCACATGCGATTCGATGAATACGTCGGTTTAAATCATTAGCACTGGCAACTTTAATCGAGAAAACACATCCACTACAATTCGGTGCTTTAGAAGTATAGCCTACAAAGCTCATAGTCATGGTGTTTGAGCACCAGCCAATGTTGGTGATGTGTCTGAGGTATGCTTATAGATCTGAAAATAGATCTCATCAGTCACTATAATCTAACTATTGAAAGACTTTGAGCTCCGCTGGAGATACAAATGCTCAACACGGATGCAGCAGACTAAGATTTAAATGGTAGTTCAACAGAACGCATTAAAACAGACTCAATTGCGTCTTTGTTAATCCTCCATACCTGCACTGCTGTTCAAAGTTTTTCCATAGTAAGGTTATTGCGACTCATCACACATCAAATGACTTACTGTAAGAATAAATTGACACAAAGTAAATGTATGTTATGGACGTGATTGTCCTTTGTCTTTGACAGTCAAAGTACTGGTTGAGTACAGTGTTTCCCTGGTATTGCAAAGTAGACCCATAACTACGACATAATGTGAATAATCTTTCCTCATCAAAGAAATGAATTATCGTTGACAAGATGTCAAAATCAAATGACTTGAAGTGAAATAATTGGCTGAGTTCATTGCTTAGCAGCATTCATCAATTAGACCCATAACTACGATATACTGTCCATTAGAGTGAATAATCTTTCCTCATCGAAGAAATGAATTATTGTTGACAGGATGTCGAACTATTTCATATCTATAAGTATATCACAGGCAAGCATATCATCAATATTGGCGGGTGCTCAAACACCATGACTATGAGCTTTGTAGGCTATACTTCTAAAGCACCGAATTGTAGTGGATGTGTTTTCTCGATTAAAGTTGCCAGTGCTAATGATTTAAACCGACGTATTCATCGAATCGCATGTGCCTTTAACTGTGCTATAGTTATCTAGAAGAAGCAGGCTGTCAAAGCTCCAAGCCTTGGAGTGCATGTCTTCTTCCAATGCGCAACACTTTTATTTCATGGAGTGAGACGACTCCGATTCATTGTCCGTTCAGTTATCCCTTGTGCATGTAAAGCACTATACTCTTCAAAGGAATCAAAATAGAGTTTATCCAATTAGACATGAGTTTGGTTTCAAGTCGAATGCATTGATGAATATTATGCCTCTCTTTGTGGTTCCAAAGAAATCATCACAATGCTTTAAGTTGTTTGTGGTGTCCATCGGTCAATCCAGACACGAAGCAAACACAAAGATGCTAGTAGAACAGCTAGCCATACTAGATTAGTGGTTATACCATTATTTGTATGCACATACTTTATTCAAGTTAAACTCTGTCAACTTAGAAAAATGCTATTATTAGTAATCTTAAGAGGTGTGTAACGAAAGCTCGTTTTGCAGTGTCTGTGGTGCAAGATGCCATTCCAAAGCAGTAACACGGAAGAGCCGCTACCTGCCGTCGCACAATTGAGTACAGCTAACTACAGTGGTGACTACGAACCGATTACCTTTGATTCGCGTCCATCATGGTATATTAATGAAGCTCATAAGCTTGGCATAGAAGGAAATGCGACTCAAATGACATCCTGGGACGAATGCCGCCATAGAATGACCCAGTTAGCACTGCGTGGCAGCCATTATTTGTAGCGCTACAACCTTTAGCAGCTGCTTCCCGTGGTGCCGGCCACGCTGGTCGAAGTCCTGAACTTTGGTACGGCCCACAATTGATACTTTTTACAAATTAATATAATTAAAATATAGAGTACTTTCAACCATTTGAATTCAGTATAGAAGAGGCTGATAGTGAAAGGCACCTCTAAGACTTGATATTCATTCAATGTTATGTCTTTTGAAACTCGATAAATATCACCCGTTTAAAACTGAGTGAAATCAATCAGTTCAGTAAAGCCGCCCATGGGAAACGTGATTTACAGAGATTTAATTATTATTTTTGACAGTACATAAAATAATAAGGGTACGTCTGGCAAAATTTCAAATCAATATGCCATTTTCAGCTAAATTGAGATCAACGATTTATGGCATATTCAAAATAGAGGTAAAACCATTTTGGTAGCTACATAACATTTGGAGCAAAATTCTTTGAGATAAACAAGTTCATAGTTGGATCTAAATTATTGAATTTAGCCTCCAAATGGCATTTTTGATGCAATTTTTTCCAGGCCAACGTATCCGGACGAAATGTCCGAGTTTTAAATCCATGGTTTCACAACGAATTTCATAATGATTTTCAAGGGTTATTCCCGGAGTCTGGTACAACAACGTTCGTGGAACTCTTCAGGAAGCCGCAATGCCTGCATGTTGTGAAAACCACAACGTCTCATTGTGCGAATTACCCCCAGGAAGACGCTTGGACGATGCGACTTTTGATCGCCCTTGCGCTGACTTTGTGTGCCGCCATGGCTTTCAACCAGCTTCCCCAAGACTCACCAGTCGTGATGGCGCATGAACAAGCTGCCATGGACGCTGCGGTCTATTTTGAACGCACTCTGAAAGTCGAAGGGAAGAAGCAAAAGAGACGAAAACACGGCAAGAAAGACAAGAGTGATCGTCCAGATCAAGCTGGGACCGAAGAAGAGTTGAATGCCTCCTCTTCCAGACAGCTGATGGACGTTAGCCGCAAGCTTCCGGGCGGGAGTGGATATCGACGCCCAGGGCTGGTAGCCAGAGTTGGTCGGATGGTTGGTCTTAACCGAACGGACCCTGGCCGCCGACAACACGGGGGGAACCTTTACCAACCGAACCCTGGCCGCCCTAACCCACAGAACCCTGGCCGCCTTAGCCCACAAAACTCTGGTCGCCATAGCCCACAGAACTCGGGTCCCCTTAACCCACCGGCGGACCCTGGCCACCGACAACACGGGGGGAACCTTTACCAACCGTACCCTGGCCGCCCTAACCCACAGAACCCTGGCCGCCTTAGCCCACAAAACTCTGGTCGCCATAGCCCACAGAACTCGGGTCCCCTTAACCCACCGGCGGACCCTGGCCACCGACAACACGGGGGGAACCTTTACCAACCGAACCCTGGCCGCCCTAACCCACAGAACCCTGGCCGCCTTAGCCCACAAAACTCGGGTCGCCATAGCCCACAGAACTCGGGTCCCCTTAACCCACCGGCGGACCCTGGCCGCCGACAACACGGGGGGAACCTTTACCCACAGAACGCTGGCCGCCTTAGCCCACAGAACTCTGGTCGCAATAGCCCACAGAACTCCGTTCACCAGTTTGTACGACCACGCTAGCCCTGATACAGTCTTCGAGCTGCTAAAATTGCGTTCTGTTGTTGCTTTTGCTCGCAGAGGACATGCATCGAGGATTAACAATGTGACCATTTTCACTAAAGTTGCCCACTGCTTCCTATGTGCCAGTTCTCTTTTCACTCTTTCTCCTGCAACCTTTTTGCTGTCTTTGTTTTCTGTGTTTTCCACCACGAGCGTCTTTCAGACTGTAGACTGTCGATTGTATGCAATAGTTGAGCTAGATGTTTATGCAGCAGTAGGCCAAAGATGTCAAGCTTGTATCGCAAGGTATACGAATGTAATCGTGCTTTGAAATTGAGGACACAAGGAGCAGAACGGCTTGGATTCATAAAATAGTTTTGGCCTGGAGTGCTGCAGAGCTCTCTTTTAAGTGTACGTATGGGAATAGTTGATAGGGTTTTGCTTGCACGTCCTAGCCACTCTGTAAATTGACGTTGATCTCATCGTCCAGGAGATAAACCAGAGGACGTCAAGTAGTCTTGCAAATCGCAACCAGTGGAGAGTATAAACCGTAGATATTATCAAAGACTAGGCGCCGCTTTGGTGGGCAATCGTCAGTGGAAACTGCACGCAGTTCATCAGCGTGGTCATGCCCAGTAACTGTTAGCCAGAAACGGCCGCCATATTGAAATGCAAAGAAGTCTTGGCCTGTTTGGGAATTTGCCACGAGACATTGGGTTGACGAGCCATTGCGTAGGCACCAGTGCTTGAAAATATTGCACAATGCCGTAACGTTATTAAAGGAGATGCAGATGGTCGTGATTGAAGTCACCAAAGTCAAGGACGGACACACTTTATTAGTTGAAATATCAACTCGATGGTCGTTGCGACTATAATGTGCGACGGCGACGGCAACGAATGCGTTTGCCAGCTGGAGCGCCTCGAGTTCCGCCGCCCACTTGCAAGCGTCGGCCACCATTCTTTCGGGCCACGCACTTATCGATTGCCTTCCCAAACTTGGCTCCCCATTCCTGGCCTCTGTTTTTGCCAGTCGTTGCACCATCACTGCCGCTTGATACGTCGCGGCCCCCCCCGCCGACCCCGCCAGCAACTTGACCGACCCCACCACCGATCTGACGTGCTTTTTCTTCGTACTTCCCAGGGAGCTTGCGGTTAATTAGTGGTGTGGCAGGATGGGCATTCGTCTCGTCTTGGTTCAAAGCCACGACAGTGCACAAAGTGAGCGCAAGGGAGATGAAAAGTCGCATCGTTCTTGTTGGTGGCAAGTTGCACAATGAGAAGTGCTGCAGTCGAACGAATGCATGGAAGACGATTGTTGTCGATTCTTTCAACAATCAGACGAGGCGGTTTCCTGCAGGTTTCGACGAACGACATTGAAAAGAGCGGCCAGCAGGGTGTTCTGCATCGTAGCTGCAACAAATGCGAGTTCGGGACGAGCGCCAGTGGGTGCTTTCGCTTCCGACTGGAGAAAACATCGATAGGCCCTCTGGGGGGGCATCATGGAGGTCCGTAACTCAAGTTTGAAGCACTGCTACAAATAGCATCCAGCGGGCCAGGGACACATAGGCTTTCCTCTTTCAACAATTGTCCTTGTGGATTCAAGCTGGATGACAATCTCTTCATTTGGTGTGTTGAAATGACGTGGCACCGAATATGGAGGTCTCCCCCCTGATAGCCAACATGGAATGCCGTGAGACTCGGCAGCAGAGCTTCCGTCTCGTTCGTGGTCATTCATTGCAGACGGCCGACTCATTTCAGAGGAACAGTCGTACTGTGGTCGTACGATGTCGTTGAATGTGAAATTATCGAAGAGAAGCAATCCGCCGCACCCAGTTGTGGCTCCACACATGGTCTATAATTGATGATGAGTTTACATAAACTGAGTTGACTTTCGTATGCGCAGTGGGCTGGAGAGATCCCGAGGGTACTGTAGCCATCCATTTTAAAAGACAAGTCGAATCATCGTTCACGATGTTGTTGTGCTCGTGGTCAGTCTCACTGGCAACGTGATCACAGCGTTGGGGAAAGAAATTGATTCAAGCGGCGACAGTGAGCTGTCTTGCTCTTCCATGGGTCTTTTGTTGTCTTTGGTTCTTCCGAGGTTGCATTTTGGTCATTTTTTGTGAAATCTCCTATGGTAGATATTGCAAAGGAAGGATTTGGAATTCTTGACTCACTCTAGCGCAGCCAATTCTCACGAAATTCTTCGAGTCTGCTCGTTTCTGTCAAGTGCACGTGGCGTGCAAAGGAAGCATAACAAATGGATGCCGAGAGGGCGAACAAGAGCAATCACGGTATGTTGTTCATAAGTAATGCCCGCCTGAAGGGATAGCTTGCTTGTCTTCAAGAATAAAACATCCATGGACGACTTTCCAACTTGTCAGTCCGACCGACAATAAAAGAAACGAAAAGAGAGAAATCACTCAAATCCACGCCGTCCACTTGAGTGTTGCCGAGCATCATGAGCGTCGATCGTGGAATTCTCGTGGAAACCTCAACGCCTGCTTGCTGACGAATCGAGAGATTGTTCTTGAAACTTTCAATCCACTCATCATCAATTATAGACCATGTGTGGAGCCACAACTGGGTGCGGCGGATTGCTTCTCTTCGATAATTTCACATTCAACGACATCGTACGACCACAGTACGACTGTTCCTCTGAAATGAGTCGGCCGTCTGCAATGAATGACCACGAACGAGACGGAAGCTCTGCTGCCGAGTCTCACGGCATTCCATGTTGGCTATCAGGGGGGAGACCTCCATATTCGGTGCCACGTCATTTCAACACACCAAATGAAGAGATTGTCATCCAGCTTGAATCCACAAGGACAATTGTTGAAAGAGGAAAGCCTATGTGTCCCTGGCCCGCTGGATGCTATTTGTAGCAGTGCTTCAAACTTGAGTTACGGACCTCCATGATGCCCCCCCAGAGGGCCTATCGATGTTTTCTCCAGTCGGAAGCGAAAGCACCCACTGGCGCTCGTCCCGAACTCGCATTTGTTGCAGCTACGATGCAGAACACCCTGCTGGCCGCTCTTTTCAATGTCGTTCGTCGAAACCTGCAGGAAACCGCCTCGTCTGATTGTTGAAAGAATCGACAACAATCGTCTTCCATGCATTCGTTCGACTGCAGCACTTCTCATTGTGCAACTTGCCACCAACAAGAACGATGCGACTTTTCATCTCCCTTGCGCTCACTTTGTGCACTGTCGTGGCTTTGAACCAAGACGAGACGAATGCCCATCCTGCCACACCACTAATTAACCGCAAGCTCCCTGGGAAGTACGAAGAAAAAGCACGTCAGATCGGTGGTGGGGTCGGTCAAGTTGCTGGCGGGGTCGGCGGGGGGGGGCCGCGACGTATCAAGCGGCAGTGATGGTGCAACGACTGGCAAAAACAGAGGCCAGGAATGGGGAGCCAAGTTTGGGAAGGCAATCGATAAGTGCGTGGCCCGAAAGAATGGTGACCGACGCTTGCAAGTGGGCGGCGGAACTCGAGGCGCTCCAGCTGGCAAACGCATTCGTTGCCGTCGCCGTCGCACATTATAGTCGCAACGACCATCGAGTTGATATTTCAACTAATAAAGTGTGTCCGTCCTTGACTTTGGTGACTTCAATCACGACCATCTGCATCTCCTTTAATAACGTTACGGCATTGTGCAATATTTTCAAGCACTGGTGCCTACGCAATGGCTCGTCAACCCAATGTCTCGTGGCAAATTCCCAAACAGGCCAAGACTTCTTTGCATTTCAATATGGCGGCCGTTTCTGGCTAACAGTTACTGGGCATGACCACGCTGATGAACTGCGTGCAGTTTCCACTGACGATTGCCCACCAAAGCGGCGCCTAGTCTTTGATAATATCTACGGTTTATACTCTCCACTGGTTGCGATTTGCAAGACTACTCGGCTACAAATGGATAAAGACGATTAAACCAGCCAAAGATGTTGTAAAAGATGCTGAGAAAGCGTTGCTCCTTTATCTTGCCATGACCTTGTCGAGTTTCAAGCTTGTGAAAAGAGCACTTGAATACACTTGATCCCAACTTTCAAATTGGAATTCGAAGTACACAGCATCTACAGTACTCGTCCTTTGGTTTATCTGTACTGGACTATTCGATGTTTCGATTCCTAGAGCTGCCAATATGAAGTTGAGAATATTCGGTTCCTGTGAAGTCCAAACGTCTGGGCCTTGGAGTCGTTTTGTGTGTCATCGCTATCCCCGTGACCGATGTAGAATCCAAGCCGTTCTTTCCTCGACTGTCCAAGTCCAATTTGCTTGTCTGACTCCATTCTGGATGGTGTTGTAGCTTCTTGCGACTAAATTTCAAAGCTCGATTGCATTTGTATGGCATTGTTTTAAGTTGCGAGCATAGCGATAAGCTTTGAACCAATGCAACGAAGCGCAGTTCCAAGTTGAATGAAAACCAGAGTTTCGAGTGGAGGAGCGTACCCAATGAGTGCCGTCAGGGCGAGCAAAACCAACAACAAAACACAAATTAGTGACTTAAAGACTTTATCAAAGATAACGTGGTCGTGGAATATGATGCTCAATGCTGAGGGTAATGTCGGAGTCTTGTCGGCTAAGGCGACCCGAGTTTTGTGGGCTAAGACGGCCAGGATTCTGTGGGCTAAGACGGCCAGGATTCTGTGGGCTAAGACGGCCAGGATTCTGTGGGCTAAGATTGCCTGAGCTTTGTGGGCTATGGCGACCAGAGTTCTGTGGGCTAAGGCGGCCAGGGTTCGGTGGGTAAAGGTTCCCCCCGTGTTGTCGGCGGCCAGGGTCCGGTGGGTTAAGGCGACCAGAGTTTTGTCCACCAGGGGAAGCTCCTGGGTTTTGTGGACGATTCGCAACATTCCTTCTCGGTTGACGACCTACCATCTGACCAATTCTGGCTCCCAGTCCTTGGCGTCGGTGTCCACTCCCGCCCCGGAGCTTGCGGCTAATGTCCATGAGTTGTCTAGCAGGGGAGGCATTCAACTCTTCTTCGCTTCCAGCTTGCTCTGGACGATCACTTTTGCCTTTTTTGCCGTGTTTTCGTCTATTTTCCTTCTTCCCTTCGTCTTTCAGAGTGCGTTCATAATAGACCGCATATAGTATACATTGTTTAAGTTACAGGGGACATAAATTGTAATGTTGACTTGCAGAAGGACCTTTTAATCTCCATCGTTGCTCCAAAGATGCTTTTGCATTCGACTAAAGAGAAATCTCACACACGACGAGCCACAGGAGGGAAGAGCCTCTGCTAAAGATTGTAGCGGCCTGCATCAATTCGTATCCATCGAATGAGGGAACATAAAAATTTGATGTTCCCTCGCATCCATTCAATGGATGCGAGTGGTCGGAGAACAGTACAGTACTGCACAGGGATTTCTATCCTTCGACGAGCAACAATTGTTCTCTCCAGGCATGCAATTTGGAGAGAACATGCAGAAAACAAATAAAAAAGCTCTTTTCCAAACGGATAGTCTTAAAAACAAACATCCCACGTTGGACCAGACAGATTTCCTAATGAAAACCGGGTAAAAGTCAAATACCGTTTGAAACGCCTAAAAATCTACAGGTACAGCGCTACTCTGTCCAGTTTTGACCAGATTCAGTCCTAATTAGGCTTGGATACTGTAGACCAGGCCTCATCTGGGTGCGGCACGGCCTTCGGCCTACCTGCCGCCTTTCCCGATGAGAATTAAAATAAAGAAGTCCCTTTTTGGTGCACGTTTGGGGCTCTCTCCTCCGAGCCATCCTCCAACAGAAAAATTTACTCTCGACATCCGCTTCGCTCCGGTGAGAGCATTTTTCTGGTCGGATGCCAGACGTCGTTCGCGGCGTGCGAGGTTAGGTCTACCTGAAATAAGGGCGTTTGTTTTTACCCGTTTGTTAAGGGTATGTTCGCTGAAGCAAAAAAACTGGTTATTTGGTCGAAATTTGGATATTTTCTGAGAAATAACTGTTTTTTTGTGATTTCAGCGAACACGAATTTATTCCAATCAGTTTGTCCCAAGTCCAATTTCCCAGGAAATAACCAAAAAAAATAACCACCTTTGGAGGTGTTTATTCTGCTGGTTATTTTTGATGAAGCTCTTCCATCATGGAAGTTTTTCACAAGAAGTTCCGCTATGGAAGTCAGCTTTTTCTCTCTTGGGTTACAATAACCAAGTTAAAATAACTGGTTATAGTGAATAACTGGTTGTCTTGAGCGAACAGACCCTAAAGAGTTTTTTTGTTTGTTTTTTACATGTTATCCAATTTGGATGCCAAAACGAATGTGAAATTGGCGACAACCAACACCCCACCGAACCCAGTGTCTCTCGATTTTTCAACAAGCAAGCGTTGCAGATCAGCGACCAGCAGAGAGCGTTCAACCAAATTCGATCGAAATGTTCAAGCGATACGTGTATGACGCTAGTGCGATTTTACATGTCATATACAATATGTGGGAACGGTGGCGGCATGGCCAGACGACGGACGTACCAGCCGCCGCCTTGCCCGATGAGAGAAAACTCAAAGAAATCCCGTTAGCACATCTCCACCAGTGGGGTCAAAAGTCGAAAAAAACCATGAAAAACCTGGAAAGACCATAGGAAGAGCGAAAAGAGGGGTGGGGCAAAGAGACTTAGCTTCCTCTCGCCAGGATGGGAAGCAATGGGCAATGCAACCTCTAGTCGACTTCCAGGAGATTTCTTTCCGCCAGGGGATTACTTGGATTTTGTTCGAGAATTGACAGGATTCCTATTTCTAGGAAGCCCGCGAGCAGCCCTGCCTTCAAAAAATCCAGCTCTCAATTTCTCTCCGATGTCGTCCGATCTTGGTGATTTGCCCCGGAACTGGCCATTAATACCCTGCAGTTGTCTGGAGGCATTCAACTCTTCTTCGTTCCCAGCTTGAGCTGGACCATAACCTTGGACGTTCTTGCCATGTTTCTTTTTCTTCTTCCCTTGAGCTTTCAGAGTGCGTACATTGTAGACCATAGCGTCCATGGCAGCTGGTTCATGCGCCATCATGCCTGGCGAGTCTTGGGAAGGCTGGTTGAAAGCCATGGCGGCACATGAAATCAGCGCAAGGGCGATCAAAAGTCGCATCGTCCTAGTTTCTTCTTCTAGGAGGTAATTCACACAATGCCAAGTGCATCGACAGGACAGTTGTAAGCACAACAAGCAGTCATATTGCGGTTTCCTGAAACGTTCCACGAACGCCGTTGCAACGATGTATACTCCGGAGTACTAATCAATGGTCGGTGCTGTTGCAGAGAATTGTAAGCACTCCCTCGAGTTAATCACACCTGTAATAATTTATAACCTGTAGAAATTATATTTTAAAACACTTGAATGCAATTGTCTTTATACATATGTAATCGTATACCTTTGAAATATTATTAAAAACCTTTTAAAACTTGATATGACCAACTAGATGGATGGATAACTGTAGCAATGCGCATCCAAGCGAGTGCTTCGTGTTAACCACGGAGCTATACAGCCTCTAGTTGAGCTACTATAGCTCCGTGGGCATCACGCAACAGTGACGGAAGATGAAATGGATGCGAGTGACTGGGGAGCAGTATCGACAGGGATTTGTGTCCTTCGAGTTGAGTTGGTTGGATGGCAAAGTCAACTTTAACTTATTGAGAGCAGACGTAGCGCTCGCTTCCCTCTCGTCTGAGACCTTCAAGTGGCAGTCGATAGATGATCTGCATGCAGTCTGCATTTCAGTCATACCGTGGTCGTGCTGCGGTGGCTAGCGTCGAATGTGACAATTCGCGACAAACAGCCAAGTCGTATGGCCCTTTCGGATCCCGCACTGATCGAGCACGCAGTTCAATCCACTCAGCATCAAGAACCAACGCTCGATCCATAAACTAACATAGGTACACCCCGCCGTGACCTCAACTCGGCTTGTTGCCGTTGCAAGTGGAATCGACACGCCGTACGTGGTGAGTGTCGATATGGCCAAAGCACGTCAAGTTGGACGAGTGGCTTGGAGGCCATCTTGTGCTCCAAGCTCGACATCTTTAGCCTACCTCTTGTACAAGCATCTAGCTCAACTATCGCGTACAAACGTCAATTCACAGTCTAAAAGAGGGGGGGGCGGCAAACAGACTTTGCTTCCTCGCAAAGACGGCAAGCAGCAGTGGGCAACGCAAACCAGTGAAAATGCTCAAGTTGATCCTCCTCGATGCATGTCCTCGACGAGCAAAAGCAACAACAAAACGTAATTTAGCATCTCAAAGACTGCATCAGAGCTAACGTGGTCGTGGAATATGATGCTCAATCTTGAGGGTAATTTCGGAGCTTTGTCTGCTAATGCGACCCGGGCTTTGTGGGCTTAGACGACCAGAGTTTTGTGGGCTAAGACGACCCCCGTTTTGTCGGCTAAGGCCGCCAGAGTTCTGTGGGCTAAGGCGAAGAGTGTTCACTGGGCTAAGATGCCCCCCGTTTTGCCGGGTAAGGCGGCCAGGGTTCGGCGGGTTCAGCTGGCCAGAGTTCTGTGGGCTAAGGCGGCCAGAGCTCTGTGGGCAAAGTTGCGCCGAGTTTGGCCGGCTAGGGGGACGACTGCCGTTGTTTTGGCTCGGGGCAGCTCCGGGGTTTGGTCGTTGATTGGCAGCATTCCTTCGCGCCACGCGCTCATCCATCTTCTGACCAATCTTGGTTCCCAGCCGCTGGCCGACTAGTCCACCTGCGATCCCGTCGAGTGTTGCGCCTGACGCCGCTGCAAACGGAATGGCGACTACACCACCTGCACCGGCTACAAGTGCACCAATCCGGCCCCTCCAACGACCGCACCGCCCACTGCACCAAATCGGCCGCCGATCCGACGTCCCTTTTCTTCATACCTTCCCATGAGCTTGCGGCTAGTGGCCTTCAGTTGTCTGGCAGGGAAGGCATTCATCTCTTCTTCGCTCGCAGCTTGATAGCTTTCGACGTTCTTGCCGTGTTTTCGTCTCTTTTGCTTCTTCCCTTCAGCTTTTAGAGTGTGCTCATCGTAGACCACAGCGTCCATGGCAGCTTGTCCATGCGCCATCATGACTGGCGAGTCTTGGAAACGCTGGTTGAAAGCCATGGCGGCGCACGAAGTCATCGCAAAGACGATCAAAAGTCGCATCGTCAAAGATGCCTCTTGGGGATAATTCACACAGTGATATGTGGATGGATATGACGATTTTTAGCACAACAAGCAGACAATGCGGTTTCCTGAAGCGTTCCACGAACGACACCGTTCAAGAAATGTTGGACTCTGTACTGTACGTTTGCATAGAATGAACGACCACGTGGGGGGAGCAGCAGCTAAAAGATTGTAGCGAATGCACTTTGGATGCCAAACTTAAAACTGATGCGATTGAGAGGACATTTGGTCTGGTGAAATTGCGTACTAGTACGTGGAACATCCGCTTCTTCCCACTGATATCCAAGATGGAGCAAGACTTGGTTGAAAAGTTAAGCAGATGTCGCGCTAGCTTTCCCCTCGTCTGAGATATTCAAATGGCAGTCGATCTACCGCATGCATTTTCAGTCATACCGTGGTCGTGCAGTGAAAGTCGCGACAAGCAGCAATCCGCACCCTGTTGTAACTCCACCCTTGCTTATTGATGACCAGTGGATTGAACAGCTTGGTGGCTCTTATGCTGTATCCTCCAAGGGTAAGACCAATGTGTCGCCCGAGACTGCGGCGCGAGAAATCATATTTAGCGGTAGTTATAGTGCAGCGGCAAGCAAACTCGGACTGAGGAGCCAAGTCTGGGAACAATAATCGATAAGTGCATGGCCTGAAAGAATGCTGGCAATGGCCGACAATTGCAAATGGGCGGTAAAACTCGAGACGCCTCAGTCAGCAAACACATTCGTTGCCGTCGACAATGAGCATGGACGTCGAGTGTGATATTCACAACAGCACTGCTGACGCCATCGGTTTTGATTTCAACTTATAAAGTGTGTCAAGGACAGACACACTTTATAAGTTGCATTTGATTGAGGTGAGCTCGCTCTCTGCCAGTCGCTAATCTGCGTCGTGGATGGAATTCTTGTGGAAACCTCAACGCTTGCTTGTTGCAGAATCGAGAGACATCAAACTTGCATTTTCAGTCCACTCAATAAGCATGCGTGGAGCCACGTGGGTGCGGCGGAGTGCTGCTTGTCTCTAATTACACATTCGGCGCCACCGCTACTTAAACGTCTCAGACGAGAGGAAAGCTGGCGCTACGTCTGCTTAACTTTCCAACCAAGTCTCGCTCCATCTTGGATATCAGTGGGAAGAAGCGGATGTTCCACGTACTAGTACGCAATTTCACCAGACCAAATGTCCTCTCAATCGCAAAAGTTACAAGTTTGGCATCCCAATTGCATGGCGGGAAAGACCTCATCAAAGGATAGAAATCCCTGTGGAGTTCTGTTCTCCAGCCGCTCGCATCCATTTCATTTTCCCTCACCTGCCTGGATGCGAAGAATTGTTACAATCTTTAGCAGCGGCTCTCCCCTCCTATGGTTTGGTTCGTCGTGTAAGAGATGCTCTCAAGTTAAATGCAAAAGCACCTTTGGAGCAACTTTGAATTGAGATCAATATGTCCTTCTCGGTTGTTTCAGTGCTCTTTCTCGGTCAGAGTGCCAGCGATCATCGCACCCACGCTCTTCTTCGTCTGATGGACAAACGGAACGTTGCAAGATGAGTATTTTCCAAGCAGACACGCTCCAAATCGTCAACAGACCACTGTCATCTTCCCCATGGACTTGCATCTGGCCAAAGTCGAACTGTTCAACGGCGTTCGTGGAACGCTCCACGAAACCGCAGTATGTTTGCTTGTTGTGCTTCCAACTGTCATGTCGATGCCCTTGTCATTTTGAGAATTGCCTCCTAGAAGAAGCTTGGAAGATGCGACTTTTGATCCCCCTTGCGCTGACTTTATCTGCCGCCATGGCTTTCAACCAGCCTTCCCAAGAGTTGAATGCCTCCCCTTCCAGACAACTGGAGGGCATTGCCCGGGGCCGGAGATATGATCCCCAATACGGAGCCGACAATGCGGCAGCCAGAATTAGCTTTGGAGACTTCTCGCCAAAAAGGAATGCTCCTTCCCCTGGCGGAGTAAAATCTTTTACCCGGAAAATCTTGGGCCGCTTTAGCCGACAAAAGTCGGGTGGCAGAAAACTCTGGTCGCCATAGCCGGCAAGACTTGATCATTGCCCTCGACATGAAGCATCCTGTTCCACGACCATCTTTAGCTCCAATGTTAACACGCTGGCTTACATTTTGTTGTTGTTTTTGCTCGCAGAGGACAGGCATCAAGGAGGATCGACTTGAGCATTTTCGATGGATTGCGTTGTTCATTGCTTCCTATCTTTCCGAGGAAGCCAAGTCTGTTCGCCTTCTTCGTTTCACTCTTTCTCCTACAAACTTTTGCTATCTTTGTCTTTTACTTTCCGAGTTTCCAGCACGACGGTCTTCAGCCTGCCAACTGCCGTTTGTATGCAATAGCCGCGCTACGTAGATGGTTGTGCAGCAGTAGGCCAAAGATATCAAGCTTGCATCGCAAGGTAGCCCCCGAGCCACTCGACCAACTTGACAATTGTTCGTCAACCCAATGTCTGGCGGCAAATCCACAAACAAGCCAAGACTGCATTGACATCTCAACATGGCGGCCGTTGCTGGGCATTACCACGCTGAGTAACTGCGTGCCGATATCACTTGCAATTGCCCACCAAAGCCGTGCCCTCTCGCCTTGTCGAGTTTCAAGATTGTGCATCGAGAAAAGAGCACTTGAATACACTCAATCCCAACATTCCTATTGGAATTCGAGGTACACAGCATCTACAGACCTCGTCCTCTGGTTTATCTACTGACCGATGTGATCAACGTCAACTTTAGAAAGCAGCTAGGACCCGATCAACTTTTGCCCTCCAACCCCATACGAAGAACGAAGAGAGTTCTGCAGCACTCCAGGCAATAAGCTATATGATGAATCCAAGCCGTTCTTCAAGTCCGATTTGCTTTTCTTACCTTTCTGGAGGAGGCAGAGCCCCAGTGTGGACGAAAAAGGGAGTTCCTGGTATTATTTACGATAAAACGCAAGTTTAGCGTGTTAAAGAATGCTTTGGAGCTAACGTGGTCGTGGAATTTGATTATTCATGCCGAGGGGAATGTCGGAGCCTTGTCGGCTATGGCGACCAGAGTTTTCGTCGGCTAAAGCGACCCCCGTTTTGTCGGCTAAGGCTGCCAGAGTTCTGTGGGCTAAGGCCAGGTAGCTTTGGGCGATGGTGGCCAGAGTACTGTGGGGTAAAGGGACCGCCGTTGTTTTGGCTCGCGACACCTCGGGTGTTTTGTCGTCCATTGGCGGCATTCCTTCGTTCGATGAATTGATCCGCCTTCCGACCAGCCAGGGCTCCTACCCGGCTGCCGACTAGTCCACCTGTGACGCCGCCAACTGCTGCACCAGACGCCGCAGCAAAGGGAACAGCGATTACACCACCTGCCATGCCAACAGCTGCAGTAGCCCCGACCCCCCCGATGACCGCACCGCCCACTGCACCAACTCGACCGCCGACCCTGCGTCCCCTTTCCTCATACTTTCCCACGAGCTTGCGGCTAATGGCCTTCAGTTGTCTGGCAGGGAAGGCATTCATCTCTTCTTCGCTCGCAGCTTGATAGCTTTCGACGTTCTTGCCGTGTTTTCGTCTCTTTTGCTTCTTCCCTTCAGCTTTTAGAGTGTGCTCATCGTAGACCACAGCGTCCATGGCAGCTTGTCCATGCGCCATCATGACTGGCGAGTCTTGGAAACGCTGGTTGAAAGCCATGGCGGCGCACGAAGTCATCGCAAAGACGATCAAAAGTCGCATCGTCCAAGAGTCTTCTTGGGGGTACTTCACACAATTGCAAGTGAATCGACATGGCGATTCGAAGCACAACAAGCAGACAGAGCGGTTTCCTGGAGCGTTCCACGGGCGTGGTTGAACAGTTTCCGTCGTGGCTGGCTGCGAGAGTGGTCTACTGACGATTTGGAGCGTCTCTTTCCAAGAATACTCATCCAACTGCAATAGAAAACTGAGCAGACGACAGCAAACATGCACCCAGAACATTGTGCTCCCAGAATCGTCGGGCTAAACTCGTGCAGGCGGATGCAACTCCGAGAGCCGCATCGTGGACCAAAACGGGATTTCTTGCTATTTTCTCTCATTTGGCAAAGCGACAGGTACGTCGTATGGCCATGCCGCCACCGTGATGACGCCCTTCCACATATTGCATTTTGTGTGGACGGTGCTAAAATCGCCCTGAACTAACATTATAAACAGTGTGGAGCCACAACTGAGTGGGGTGGATTGCTTCTAGTCGCCAATTTCACACTCAGACGTGAAGAGTGCCAAGCTGACATTTCAACAAAGACAGAAAAGATGGCAGTGGTTGTTGCCAGATCTGTTGACCATTTGGAGCCTGTCTGCTTGGTGAGTACTCATCCTTCAACGTTAAGTTCGTCTGTCAATCGAACGAAGAACCAAACAGCGTATTTGACCGGGGAGAATGTTACACATGAAGGACCACGTGAAGGGAACAGCTGCTGAAGATTGTAGCGCCGCAACAATCAACATCGATGCAAGTGGCTGGATTACACTATCCACAGGGATTTCTGGCCTTCGATGAGTTCTCTCCAGAATGCAATTTGGACGGCAAACTTAAAAACTTATGCGATTGAGAGGAATGCGATCATATACAAATCTTGTTTACAGGCTCAATTATAGTATAGCTAGTTGTTCTACCTAAGTATTTGCACTATAGCTTCATCGTGAGATCGATCACAAAAAACTTGAAGGGTGCGTTTAGATAAGGCAATTAACGAAGCAATTCCACAATATCGAACTCCATAATGTCGGACGCCCCAAGCGATAAAACCACGCAAACTCCGTGAGATCGAATGCCACAAGATTATATGCAAGATTTTTAGTTTTGTGTATTAAAAGTCAATATATACCTATATTTGCCCCTTCACGAAACAACTGCGAAACACCTTCTAGAACTTTATATATCATATTTCAGAGGATATTATCACCTTCAAACCACCACATTCAAGATTTCGATGCGTTCTGATGCGCTCTGAATGGAATGGACCAAGAAAGTCAAGGATGGTTCCATTCGAATGTAAGAGGCAATGGACTTTATTCAATTTATTGCTTCTATCAAAGACTAAATCAATTCTGAACGAAGTGAAGTGTGGTGGGCTTGCTTGCTGGCATTGACTGTCCTGTACTCCAGAACATAGAAAATCATGGATGGATTTCAACGTAAGATGTTTTCAATTCAAATTCTTTTTGTTAATAATGTCATAGACTGAATGATAACTCAACTCCATGAAGCGCGTTGTGCTCTCTGCTGTTGTGGCAGTCGAACGAAGAAATTGTTGACACATTGCAGACATTCCTTTCTGAAACAAATTGTTGCGTTCAGGTATTTCCATTGCTGCTATCCGTTGTGATGTCACATTAAGGCAAGATAGGAGTGTGAGGACAACTTTTTTTGCCTTTGAATAATTCGCTTTGTCTTGTCTGGTCATGAAATCTCTTGAAGTACGAGTGTGAAAGGGTGGAATTCCATTCATTTCATTCCCAGTCCACCATAAATTCCACAAATCGAAGACTTTACCTTTAGGACAAGACAAACGAGAGGCATATGCACCTGCTTGGCCACTCCACCATTGGTTTGCGGGCTGGATCTCTGGTGGCGGGCTAGCTGATGTGGATATGGAAATTTCCATATCCACATCATTTTGCACAAGGGACAGCCAGTGATTCAATCTTCTTCAAAATCATGTCACCAAATTCATTCAGTGTATGGTTCAGCATGCTCATTGTAACTGGCGCTTCTTGAGAGCAATGTACTTGATCACGAATAACTTTACCCACGCACTGGGAATTATCATTCAACTTGTTTACTATTGAGGTTTCAATGGATTTTATCGACAATTTTACTGATTGTAATTCCATGGACAAGGGAATGTACGGCGGAATTCCAGATGCCGTTAGATGAGAGATAGGATGTTGGAGAACACCACAAAGCACCTTTTTGGAGAGATCACAGAGTATGCCAGACGTCCAGACATTTGACAAAAACAGTGGGTGGCTCGAATGTAAAGTATCCTGTAACCAGAGATAGTGATGAGCTAGTGACGCCAAGAGAAAAGGCTCAGCACAACGGAAAGAATGAGGATAGAAGCTGGAATAGCCTGGTAAAATAGAATCCCATTGAACAGAGGACAACACAGCTCCGTGGAAATGAGGGGGCAGTGATGCAAATGACACATCGTTCACATTTAGACCTACGTGTACTCAGAATGAGGATACGTGGTGTATAAAAATTTAGTACAACCTGATGCTGCTCTACCGACAAATTGGTCTCTCCCTGCCCCCTGAAAAATGTATCGATTTTGTACACTACCCAAGCTCCAACCTGCTCTGAGCCATATAGATACAGCTTGAGGGCCACCAGGTGAACCAGCTAACTCTGTTGCTGCACCTTTTCGGAAAGAATGACTTCCAATTTCGGATATGGATAAACCCATTGAAATAATATCTTCACGACATGACACACAACTCGCTGTAAGCTACGAAGTGAATCTTTCTTTCGCGTGTTGCCCAAACAGTAGACTTGATGATCCTACGTTACGAGGTGGCTGTGTAAACAGCAAAATCGAAAGACTACTTTCATACATAAGACGAAACTCAGTAACATGGCACCTTAGAATTGGGCAGATCTCGGGACAGCAGGGATTAGCGTATACATGTCTGGGATAGCACATCTCGCCAGCTTGGTCATTCTTAGCCAAGCCATATTCCACTATGAGTGCATCCCCTAGAAAACCTTCTAGAATTACGACGAAGTTCACATCTTGCCTCTCCAGGAGACATGTTCGAAACGAATTGACGCTGTGGATATTGAACGAGCCATTAAATTCCAACAGTACAGTAAGAAGACATGTGATGTCATGGCCAAATTGAAATATTTTGAGGATTTCAAGGCGTGTAGCGCCAGAAATCGATAGCCTAGATAATTCATGTCATGATGAAAATTAAATACTTCAATTATACCAGAGACAGACATTGGTGACTTGCCTTCCGCTATACGCAGCTCTCCACTAGCTCGCAGTTGGGCAACTTTACGCTTGTAGCCTGCACAAAATTCTAATGACGTTTTGATTTTCATCCTATACCTTCCTCTTCTTACCGGATATCATCTTTGCCAGCTCAGGGTCAATTGTTTCGCCTCTTTCTGTGTATAAGTATTTGATTGCACTTTGAACTCCTGTAATACAAGCAAACGAATTGTATCGCCGTGGCTCAACTTCAACTCCCTGCCGTGTTCTTTTCACCGAGAAGCTTGTTAGTATACTCTTGCAGACTGACACAGAGAGAGGCAATTGGATTCGGCCTTGCTGGACGCAAGAAGGATGTTCCTTCTCTAGCCAGCGACCAATACGAGAAAGTGTGTTGTCGTACTGCTTTCTCGTACTGCTTACTACCCTCAGTTGTATGATTTCATCGCCAGGCTCAGCTGCTGCAACGCTTTCTGTGTGTTTGCGTTTTTCAGCTTGCATATTCTTTCCTGCTTTTCGCCTCGCGACCTAGAGTGACTGAATCCCAAAAGAAGGAAACTTCATTCGGATATCCGAATATCCTTGTTTCGTAAAACTAAAATATGTTGACGTATTCACTGATCTATATATATTTCAAGTTATGTCATCAACATATTTCTGGTTTCACGAAACGAAATGTTTCGTGTTACATTGACTCTGACGAAACTTTTGTTTCGTATAACATTGTTATATACAAATAGTATACGTATACCCGTTGACGAATGCAAAGCGAATGACTTTCCGAATGGTACATCTGGAGAGTATTCGTAAAAGTCACCTATCGGTCTTGATATCGCGCAATTGACTTGCGTTTTGTATTGGTACGATGTATCTTGTAGATACACCGCTTTTATGACTGAAAACGAATGCTTTTATCCGGATATCCTAGTTAGGTTACAAATTTGTTGAACTTCCTAGTATAACGATTCTGGACACAGTTGGCATTTCCCAATCTCCCCGACACACTGGAGTCCTTCTTGGCCTTCCATCACGAATGCCAAGAACTGGACGAAATCGCGAGGCCAATGCGTTAGACCCCGACGCGCAGTGTCGTCACGCTGCGCCTCGTCGACGACACACATGCGCAATACAATTTCTATATTCAGAGGATGAAGAGATTCCTCTTGGACTCGTTTCCCCAGTTTGTTGTGAACTCGGAGATCCAGTTGCCTTTGACCCTGGAGGTTTGTGAGGCCTATCTCGACTACGCGTCAGTGAAGCGCGATAAAGATGGCAATGAGATCAATCCAAGGAAGTACAATACGTATTCAACAATCAACGCCTGTAAGAGTGCGATCAAATATTTGTACAAAGAGGCGGATAAGATTCCTTCGTCCGACTTGAACATCTGACTCAAAGGTAACTCGTTCTAGTGTTATCAAATGGATCTAAGCTTTAATCAGACTTTTCCAGTGGATACAAGCGTAAGATTGCGCTTCTCAAAGAAGGGGGTCAAATGCCAATTGGTGAAGGAAAGTCTCCAATGTCACCAGCAGGTCAGTCATTCAGCTTCTTAGGATAGTTTACGCTGCACAGGTTTCTTGTTCTTGTCTGAAAAAGCGTTGAATTTCGCCCTCAGCACGACTGTCCATGTTTCTTTAGTTATGTGCTGGAATTTAATCGCTCGTGCTGCTTCCGTCGCATCTATTCGTTTAGACAACATGTCATGGGAAGGTGATATTTGCGCATCGTTGTATTCTCAATGATTTTGTAGGCGACGCACTTTTGGTGCAGTTTGGGAGGACGAAAAATGATCAAGAAGGGACTAGTTGTTCTCCAAAGTATGTTTATGCCAATCCTTCCTGTCCATGGATTTGCCCTATTTTAAGGTTTCATGATGGTATATAAGTGCGTCTTTACACTTGCTTTTGTAGTCTTTCTTTACTCGTGTTCACGAGGGGAATGCCCACGAGTGGCTCGACAACACTCCTTCTTGGTTCAAATTCTCAAGAGCGTTTCTCAAAATGGCTTGCTAAAATTTCTGCTGCTTATGGAGATGAAATTGCATCCATGGGTCCAACTGCAACAGAGGTTGGGACACATTTATTTCGGAAAGGGGTAGCGTCGTCCGTGTCAGGCTCTCCTGGAGGGCCACAATCAGTGTCAGTTTGGCTGAGAGCCGGATGGAGTTTAGGAAATGTTCAAGGTCGGTACATTTTTTAGGGTTCTGGTGGTGATCAATTCGTTGGACGGGCTGCTGCAGGTAGAGAGAACGATTTGTACACGACTCAAACATGTTTATAGGCTTAAATATGAATAGTTCTGACTTTGGTGTACTTCCTCCCCATTTCAAAGGTTCGCCACTCAGTCCACAAGACTGGGAAAAAATTCTTCCAGGATATCGTTCCTTCTACCCACAGTGCTTTCACAGTGTTGCCCCCTTTCTTTTGGCGTCTTTGGTTTATCAACGAAAATGGCTCAGTATGAATCTCCATCCAAAGCATCCGATCTTTTCTTCGAACGTATGGCAATCTGGCTTTTTGGAGACTCTTGAGGAGACAGTCCGTCTTGGCGTCTTAAACGACGAGGAAGCGAATTTGTCTGCGTCTGGTATTCCTCCCTATACATTGCTTTTGCAGCGGCTAAAATGTTTGGAGGACACTCTCGAGTGTCTGCAATCATATATCCTGAATGATATGCCCGACAGAATTTCACAGCGTGTGTCTGAAAGGCATCCGTTACCTGCAGCGGCTCCGATTACTAACGACATGTTGCGTGACGCCATGGAGCAAATGCGGCAAAATCTCCTGTCAGACCTCAGCTCACAGCAAAGTTATCAACGAAATCAAAATGAGTCCAACACCCCAACTCCTTGCCCAACACAAACTTCGACGGTAACACCTCTTAACCAAGGCCTGGCGTCTGCAAAGGTTCGATGTCCAACGAGTAAAACTTATGATTTGTGGACAATGTGGTGGTCTGGTCGTTCACTCGACAATGCCGTTCCTTTGAGAAAACTACGCCGTCGCGATTTCCAGCAAAACTCCGAGAAGGTTAACTTTTCCAAAGCATCAACCGTCATGCGAGAACTTTTGTCTTGCACAAATTTAAATGAGCCTGACATTGTCAAAATGAGCCAGCAAGCACGTGATTTGCTGTTCCAATCGTGCTTCAATCAGCTATGCGGCAAAGTTTTTCAAAGTTGCAAGGATAGACAAGTCGTTCAGCGCCGAGTGGACGAGATGTCGTATCATACAATCTACGATTTGTTAAAGAAGGCTTCTCAATAACCTATATATTGTATAGCTTGGTCATTGAGTAAATTGGTGTGTTTGTATTATCAAAAGCAGCATGGGCATGAGCATGAGCATTGTCAATTCTGTAGGCAGTGCGTCTTCATGAAGAATCTGATATTCTTGGATATCATTCGAATGCCATAAGGCACGCAAAATCACACAACAGATTTACTCCAGAGATCGCGCTTCAAAGATCGTCAAGGATGAGGTACATGATTCAGTACATGCATCGTGCGTCGTCATCCATATTGTTTGGAATGTCCAGCATGATCAATTCATAGATAACGCATCATTTGTATTCAATTGAGATCATTATCAATCACTGACTCGACATGCTCTTGTCTAAAGCGATAAGTCGTCACATTCAGCTCACTCACTTGCCTTTGTTATGCTAGTTATGTTCTTTAAGGCAACTCAAAGTAATCGAAGTCGTCGATTCGAGGTGCCTGCCGTTCAATCAGCAATTGATGAGACGCACTGCCAAAAGACGGATCAACTTGAGAGAGAACAGAAGAACGACAGGCAAATACACACTTAATGTTTCTGAAGCAGGCACAACTGAATGCTCTTTCTCTCCTTGAGTCAATCAAACTTGAAAGCCAGCAGTGTCAGTGAGGAAGAGCATCCACATCGATACATATACTGTACTTCTACGCTGAATGTGGGTGTTGTCGATTGTAAAATCTGGCTTGAATGTCGCAGAAATCATCCAATCAATTGTCAATTCGCAAAACATTCGCAAGAGGTGAGTAAATGGTAAATAAAGAGGCAAATTTAGAATTACAAGAGACATCCAAAATGTGAGTACTGTACTGTCGTCTGGAATTTAGTGGTCGTACGGGGAGGTAGTCGGGGAGCTGGTGTCTCCTTCTGCGACAAGAAGGAAGGAGACGGGGGGTCGTTGTTGTCGTGAGGGGGTTGTTTTGGCGAGCCGTCTTGGTCGCTAGCGCTGTAAATACCCGGCGAACCAGGCATATTTTAAAAAGGAAAGGGGATACGTGGACCGGTTGCCCGCGGTCTGTCGCTTGGTCTGGTAAGAGCGATTGGGGGTGATTTTGCCGAGTTGTTTCAACGACTCAGCAGGCTCTGGTTTTCGCAGACCAGAAACTCACACGCTCACTTGGCTTAGGTCGACTCGCTCGCTCAAAGATATGCCCTCACCGGGAGGTTTGGGCTATTCACAGTGAATACGGAAGTCTATTATCGGCTTTAAACCGAATCAGTTACCTCTTTCCTACTGACTTGTCGTCCTACGTCATTACTTAGCGCCTCTAGGTTTGCTGTGAGCTAGAAAAGAGTTTGGTTATTGGCCTAGAGGTCTCGGAGGCATCCCTTGTAATGGTGTGTTCTGTTGGTTCGGCACTCTGGTCTGTACGTTTTCCACGGATATCGCGCTCTGTTTGGCTGTTGATTTATCGTCAGTTTACCATATAAAGTTTGCGTAAAGTGAAAGTAGTAAAGTACCGTTAGCCAATCAGAAAATTTCAATAAATTGCCAACGAAAAGAAATTGTGCTGTTTTCCGTGCGGTATAGAATCGATCCTTTCGCACTGCCAGGCGCCAGTTTAAACCGGACTATGGCGTGCTGAACCGGGATCGATCCCTGTACTACCTGGGCGTTAACCAGGCGCTCTACCGTTCGAGGTAGATGCACTTTGAACAAAATTCGCATTTTTCACCAGCCAATTTGGCCACCAATAGGATAAGAATTCTTAATTCCAAAACGAGTCAAATCACTCGAGACCACAAAACCAACGCAGACTGCCAAACCATCCACAGCATCGTATCCACCAGCAATTCGTTGCATTCAGGGGTAATATATATTCATGGTTCTTGCTCACAAGGAATGTCAAGCCGTGGTTGCGACTTCAAACGGTGGTGTAATCGGCTCCAAGTATCTGGGCGAATTTAAATACACGACGGCATTCCTCCAAGAAACGTTGCGCATGTTCCCAACAGCCACCGCCATCGCTACACGCGAGTGCACCTCGAACGTCTATCTGCCCATGTCGGATGGCAAGCTTATATTTATTCCAAAGGTCTTGCTCAACGTGGTGACGGAATACCTCCTGTCTCTGTCTAGGGTACGACTGTAATTGTGAGCTTGGTGGCTCAACACCACAATCCAAAGTACGGAAGCCAGTCAGACGAGTTTATCCCTGGTAGGAATTGACCTCGAGGAGCAGTTCAACTGATTGCAAACATGTTAGAGTGTTTCCTCGAAGGCAGGGCGATTTTTCAAGCGGACAAGTTGTCGCGCAATGGTCACGGCGATATGTTCGCCTACATGCCCTTTAGCACGGGGCCGAAGAATTGCAGCGGTCATGCGCCTTTGCGATGGCGGAACTCCAAGTGGTCGTGCGGAACTCCAGTTTTCATTCCGTCTGACTAACAAGGCCAACATCAAGCCACATCTTGGCGTCGCGGTGCATCCCACTACTGTCTTTTTGTATCCGCCATATTGCACATCGAGGATGCGGAGAACGAAATCAAATCTGGATCACAGTACACCAACTCCACGATGAGATGCTACCGAGTTTCTTGTGGGAAAGAGCACTGCAGATATGCCCAATGCCACGAGCAAACTAACTGTAAATAAATATGTTTTGTGAAAAATATATGACGGAAACAATAGGAGTTGACAAGTCCAGCATTTGGCATATTTTATACTTGCGAAATGTATGGCTTAAAAATATTTTTTCATATTCTGGGTTTTGTGAAACAGCTGTGAAAATGCGTTATCCGGAAGATACTTTCCATTTAGTGACAATGGCGACGGTTGGAGATGCACCGATTCTCCCAAGACGTGAGGAGGCAGGAGATGAGGTAGTCTCTCTCCGTTTATCTAAAACAACCCGCACCCAATATCAGCATATTATAAATCGAATGCGTCGATGGCTCGTAGGTGAGCATCCCCACTGCGTTCATGGAAACGAAATCATTGTGCCCACAAGCCCCAACAGTTCTTGGCCAGCGACTCAATTAAGAAAAACTCAAAAACAACGACGCCACCACAATACAAATCATCATCAGCTATTCATGTGTGCAGGAGTGCCATTGTCCATATGCACAGGGAAAGAAAAGTAGAAATGTCTAAGGAACTCAAGCTGCTCCTCTCAGGTAGTCTCTCCGTTGTCATTACATGAAATACTTAGCTAGAGTTCTCAAATGGTTATAAGCGAAAAGTTGCCTAGCTTAAAAGCAGCCCATTGGGGAAAAGTCCTGTATCTTTTGCTGGTATTATCATACTGTGTCAAATACTAACATAAAAGTAGGCTTTATATCAATTGCAAGCAAAGCTCTGCATTGTGATGCCGACTTTCGAAAGTTTTCTATAGTTCACCCATTTCTACTTCTTTGTTGGAATTTAATTGCTCGATCAGCAACAGTCGGTGGTATTCGATACGACCATATTTCTTGGAGAGGTACACAAAAAGATTAGATACCATAGAGTAAAGTGTTCACTAGTTGTTCAGTATGGCCTCCAAAAAAATGATCAAGACGGAAAAAATTGTATACCTCGTAGCGTATACGCAAATCCATTGAATCCTCACATATGCCCTGTTTTGAGGTCTGTCATTTTTGGTTATTTAGTTATTCAAGTTCATTTGTAGTTTAGCTATATTGTTATTCACACGAGGTACACAACGCGATGGTGGAACCACTTTGATATTTGGCGACAATGCGAAAGAGAGATTTCCTGCATGACTTACAAAATCATGTAAATGGAGTGAAGAAGAGCTACTCACACTGGGAATCAATTTTGACGACATTGGCACACATTCATTTAGAAAGTGTGTAGCTAATGAGTTATCAAACAACCCAGGTGGCCCACAAGCTGTGTCAGTCTATTTACGAGCAGGTTGGTCTCTTGGATCAATACAAGGGCGATACATATTCTCTGGTTCTGGAGGCGATGAATTTGTGTGCTGCGCAGCGGCTGGTTTGTCATCTGGTAAAATATAATGTTTGATGGCTCTTAGGTTTGAAAGTGAATGACCTGGAATTTGGCTGCTTACCTCCACACTTTAAAGCTTGCAAGCTTTCCCTCAGTCAATGGGAGTCTATTTTACCCGGTTACACTACGTTTTATCCCAAATGTTTTCACTCTGCAATTCCTTTCTTGTTGGCTTCATTGGTTTACCATTATAGTTGGATGAAGACGACACTTCACAAGAGTCATCCCATCTTTATGTCACCAGTATGGATGTCTGGATTTTTGGAGGAGCTCAAAACAGAAGTCCACACAGGCAATCTATTAAACAAAGAAACAAATATGAAAGCTTCTGAAATCCCGCCGCATGTCCTCTTGTTACAGCGTTTGAACTCTGCGGAGCAAGCTGTCGAAGAAATCTTGAAATGCCTGAGTAATTTGACGGAGAAAATGAATGAAGTTCGTGGATTAACTCATCGCAATACCGATACATTTGAGCTATCTAAAGCATTTGAGTCATTTCGCGAGACGTTGTTGGCCGACTTGCGACGGCAAATTGACGTGCGTGTTGCCGAACAAACTCATACAATGAGCCAACCACCTCAGGAGCCGGCGTCAATATGGTGGTCAAGTGAGATCCAAACGAATCGACAAAATGCTGTATGTCCCCTGGAAAAAGGTTTGATTTGTGGAATATGTGGTGGCGAGGAGTACCTTGTGATCAAATACCGCCGTTGCGACAGCGCAAGCCACGAGATTTTGCTTTGGGTACTGATCGAGTACGGTTTTCAAAGCTGTCGCGCGTCATTTCGACCCTTGTCAAGAATGCCACACTTGGAAATAATGATCTAAGTAAGCTTGCCCCCCGAGAGCTCAGCAGAGTTTACCAGGAAAGTATGGAAAATTGTGGTTCCAGCTAAACCCAAGGCAAGGGACAGACCCCAATGGATCCCGTCGAATGAAGGAAATGAGCTACACAACGCTTTACGCCCTAATAATGAAAAATGAAAAATAATGTGCATTGAAGGATTTTTTAGTACCATTCCATTTTGATTTTCTGCAACCTCATATCTTGAATGTAGCGGCCAACCACCCTTCACTCTGACTAGTGATCTGTCATGAACAGCCGCACGCACAACGTTTGATCCACACCATTGCACGTTCTTCTCACCAGTATGCTCAACGCATTCACAATTCTAAAAGCCAAAATTCAAAATTACAGACATGTCGATTCGACGTCCATGAGCATGACAGCCTTGAATTTTGAAAGTAGATATGAAAACGACAAAAATCTTGGTTATACCAGAATGAGCCTGACAGCAATCTTCAACAGACAAAGCAGACTTGACGATGACAACGACCTTGATTTGACAGAGCAACTTGATAATGAAAACAGTCTTGATTTGACAAAGCAGACTTGAGCATGACGCAATATTGATTTGATAGAGTGGACTTGAGCATGACGACAGTCTTGATTTGACTGACCAAACTTGAGCGCGACAGCAATCTTGATTTAACAGAGCCGACTTATCGAGTACAGCAGTCTTGATATGAAAGTGCAATCTTGGTTTGACAGAGCAGACTTATAAATTCCAACAGACTTGATATGACAGTGCAATCGTGATTTGACAGAGCAATTTTGATTTGACTGAGCAGACTTATCAATGACAGGAGTCTTGATATGACAGAGCAATCTTGATTTGACAGAGCAATCTTTATAATGGCATAAAGAGCAATACACCAGGCAAGGCATTAAATTTACCGAAAACTGCTACCAAGGACGACCTCATCATCCACACCAGAGCTCAACGTGCACGCGAAGCACAGACAGAGGGAGATGCACGTCTGGAGGCCACGGTTGCTGCATATTTATCTTCTACCGATGCCGTGTTTCTTACGGTAGCAGAGCTCAAGACCTTCAAGTCAGCAATCTCATCTCCTGAGGCAGATAAATGTCGAGAGTCAACGGTAAAGGAACTGGAGAGAATATTTGGAAATGGCGTCCTCAAAATCGTCCACCACAAGTGTTTTTTTAGGTGTTGTATGATTAAAAGGGAATATCGAAACGTTCGAATTGCGACTGGCCGCTCGTGGCTTTTCCCAACGTTTTGGAGTCGATTATTCCAGTATATTTGCTTCGGTCATCAAGCAAACTAGTGTGAGGCTCCTTTTTGTGTTAGCTGCGGAATTTCGATGCAACGTCCGTTACATGGATTTCTCTCAAGCGTATTTGGAAGCAAAGTCAAACCATGACGTCTACTTTAACTTGCCCAAGGAACTTGGTGCTGACACACAAAAATACGTTGGAAAACTGCCAAAAAGCATTCATGGCTTGAAGCAGTCTGGAATGAAGAAGTCAACACAGCCTTAGGACCCGTCTGGCAACCGAAAATATTACAATAAATAAGCCCAAAATGCCATTTTGAGGCCAAATTCAATAATTGAGGTCAAAATATGACCTTGATTACCTCCGAGAGTTTTGCACAAAATCCAGGTTGGGATATACTCTCTGGAGGCTCCCAAAATGCCATTTTACAAAAAAGAGGTTTTACCTCCATTTTGAATGTGCCATAAATCATTGATCCCAATTTTGCTAAAAATGGCATATTGATTTTGAGATTTTGCCAGACGAACCCTTACTGAAGTTTGAATTTAATCGTAGCAAACTCGACCTATGTATCTACTTTCATTGAACAAACAATGGTTTGATGATATGTGGATTATGCGTTGACGATCTCTTAATATTCTCCCAAGACGATCAAGTAATGGCCAAGCTAACAAACGAACTCATCGCAAAATACAAAATCAAGTATCTTGGAGATGCCAAGAAATGTCTTAGGATAAATATCGACTCTATGAACAGTTGATTATTCTTAGAGCAATCCAATAAAATTACTGAGCTGCTCCTCGCCAAGGAATGGCTGAAACTACAGCCGACGCCAATAGCAGTTGATAATGGATTCAATGACGGAGCTGAATATATATCTCTTTTCATCGGAAATGCGAGAAATTGTTGGATCTCTATTGTGGATTGCTGGATCTACAAGACCTGATATATGCAGTAGCAGTCAATATATTGGCCCGAGACATCTCCCACCACAACGAAAACCACAAGCGTGGGGCAAAACGTATCCTCAGATATCTTGCTGGTACAAAGGATGCTGGCCTTTTTCTTGTTCCATCCAAAGAAGTCGATGCCTCATGACTGCAAATGGTTGCTCTTTTGCTTCGTACTCAAAACAACAGTCTGTGGCGGCTCTGTCAACTATGGAGGCCGAGTACATTGCCTGGTCAGTTGGAGTTCAGGAGGGCTTGTGAATCAATCAACGCTTGAGCAAACTGAAATTGAAAATGTAGTGCCGACAAAGCTGTGTAGCGACAACCAGAGCAATGGAGAACGATATGCAAGCGCTAAATGTATAAAGATGGACCTCACCCCACCCACGAGACAAGGGCGAGGCGAACTAATTTGGACTTCTTCCAGGTGTCGACTAATTTGCAAATAGTACCCAACAGCGTCAAATTCGGGATGGATTGACGCATCCATTTGAGCGCGCAGACAAATTGTTGTAGTCCTGCGCGTTCTGGGGTGGTTGAAGCGAAATCAAACCAGCGAGACGCTGGGGATCGTGTGGAATGCCAGCGGCGGAAATAGCTTTACCGCAGCACCGATGGAGTATAGAACTCAAACTTGGCTGGATTAAGCTTGAACCTGAAATGTTCAGCACGTTGCAAACGTTCTCGCTAGCTAACTGCCATGACGCCGTTAGTGCTGTCCCTGTCCAATAGATTAAACAATCTTACAAAATACTGCAAACACGTAGGCTCCGTGTGCTGGCTTTGTCCCAGATAGCGCAGTGGGTCCGTTGGCTCACACTTTCCAAATGTCCCTACAAGGCCACACCACGTACAGGAGGCACTCATAATTTGTTTTGCACTCGACGATGAAAAAGATGAAGCCATCAACGGTTTGGTCGCTTCCGTTCGATATCGTGGTGAAAATTGTATTCTTATCCATGAGTGGAATGTAGTGCTTGTTTGCCTTGAGACTCTTCGTCCGATGAATGTCCTGGGGCAGTTAGAAATCTTGTGGCAATCGCATTTGATGAACTGGACACAATACGATTTATGGCCCATGTTCAACTTGACCAAAATGAAAGAAACTTCCAGATTCCATGTTGAACAGATTGCCCATTTCTATTCCCAAGTAATTGTGCATGTCAGTTCCGCCTGGTCCTGTGAATATACTTGTATCCATCCAAATGCAGTAGTTGGTATGACAGGTGAATACTTTAAGGACTGGACAAGGAGACATTTGAAAATAGAGACATCCGCGCCTTCTTTATTGACGAGGAGATATTCACCATGCCTAGCTATCTCGTCTACTTTCGGCACCTCATCTTCATTTTGTGCCAAGATTGTACTCGTCAGATGGCGACGGCTATTTTCCACTACGCTGCATCCAGCACAACATTACGCACCTTGGAAGTCGAAGCTTGTGAAGATTTCACTGATGACTTCTGCCCGATAAGACCAACCATGTCTGAAGACCTTTGCAAATGGATCGAATCTCAGCCAATTGAGTCGATCACGATTAAGTACGTTGTTTGGGCTCTCAACGACATGCGGTGGTCTCTTCGGCATTGGCTAAGTTTTCATTGAAGAAGTTTGAAATCGACGAAATTTATGTCACTGGGTGGCGCTTGGTTGGGAACTATTATCGCGCCAAAAAAAGCTGTACAGTTGGAAGTTTTTGATCCCCGACACTACGGTTTTGACAATTTGGACTTGCTCACCGACTATATCGGTTGCTTGGAGCCTCTTCTCGACAGTGATATCAAGGACTTGGAATTGCTTGGCTTTGTTTCTGATGGATTTGACGACTTGTGGTCTCTTTTCGTGCATATGCTACAAAGAATGCCATTAGAAAAGCTGACAGTGTACATCGACAATGCTACACCGGCTGATGCTGCAATAGTGGTGGAAACAATTCAAAACGTTCCGACTCTTGAAAGCTTGTCCATTGATTATCTTTCGACTAAACTACCGATGGATGTTGTCCTGACTCTTCTCCAACGAGTCCCGCCATCCGTGAAGCGATTGTCCGTCGTTTGTGAAATGGCTTCTATTCCTAAGTCTTATTCTCGAGAGGATTCTATGATATTGCAAGAGTTGGCCAAGAAAAAAGGTATTGATCTTCTGTTGTAGCTTTGTACAAAGACGAATACTAGTATATGATCTCAATGTATTCTCGAGTTTGAAGTCTTGTCCAGAGGAGAATGAGCCTTTTTCATAGTCGAGTAAAATCCATGAGACATCGCGCCGGTATTCCAACTGACAGAACGCAAGCCAGGATTGGCATATTCTATATTGCATTTGCTGATTTCAATGAAGAAGAATGAAGCTATCCATGGTTTCGTCTCTTTTGTTCGACATCTTGGCGAAGATCGTATTCTACCCGTGCATGGAATGATGTGCTAGCATTGCTTAAAATCCTTCTTCCGGTCAATACCCTAAGAGCGTTAGAAAGCGTGTGGTCACTGCATTTGTTGAAATGGAGAGAATGCGATTTGTCGCCCACATTGGACTGGCCCAAATGGAATGAATCTTCTCGGGATCGTCTCAAGAAGATTGCTAAATTCTATTCCAAAGTTACTGTAGATGTCACGACGATAGCGAATTGGGCGTGTCAATATATCCATACGAAAGACCAGCACTATGTGAAACTAGACAAAAAGTCAATGGTAAAATGGAAAGACGTTCGCATCGTATCTAGTGACGAGAAGATCTCCACCAAGCCTAGCTCTTTGGTCTACTTTCCACTCCTCGTGGTCATATCGTACCAAGATTGTACTCGCTCGATGGCTTTGACTACACTACATTCAGCTCAACTCTACGCATTTCGGACCTCAAAGCTCAAGACAATTGCTGTCATGATCGCTGTAATATCAATTCACTAATGACCCAAAAACTTATCCATTGGATCGAATCCCATTCGATTGAGTCGAAATCGATGCAATACTTCGACAGAAAGCTCTACTCTCAGCGATATGCTGTTGTTTCTTCGGCGCTGCCAAAATTGTAAGTGACGCAGCTTGGAATCGCTGATTTGTATAGAAGTATTTCTCTTGTTGGTTCTCCGTTGGAAACTATTGTCGCGCTGACAAGACCTTACGATTGGTAGTTTGTGATCCCGATGGTGCAGATTTGAAAATTTGGACATGGTGATCGCGTAAGTCCATTCCTTTGAGCCTATTTTCGATTCCAATATCAAAGTCTTGAGTTTGGGTTTTTCTCTGTCGGATTTACTGACCTGTGGTCTCTCTTTGGTCCGCTGGTACAACTATTAAAACGTGAGCATTTAACTGTGTCGATCCACGTTTTACAGTGGCTGAAGCTGTAAACGTGGTTGAGTCTAGGGTGTGCCGTGGCACACTACGTATTGTATTTACAATACAAAGGTTATGTATCGTGTTGTACTCCAAATTTCCACAGTAGAATGGAGTACAAAGATATATTTAGATGCTGTTTGAGGTGAAGAGTCACTTGAGCAAATGGATCGGCACGTCATTAACACTGGAAAGGGCAAAACAAGGTTCGTTCATTGCAAGTACTGTAATCACCCACTACGAAACACCACGTCGCGATGGGCATCACACCTGAATCGATGTGATATGCCACGAAACTTCAAAAACTGTTCATTGGCGATCCTGAAAAAAATTATCGATTGATGTGATCCTAGCTCTTCTCCATACCGTCTGTGTATCAAGTGCCTGTTGTCATCATGTCTTCCTTGTTGTTATTCGCAAGAGGAATGCTAGAGAATGCAAGACATGGAGGTTCGCCTATTTCACTAGCTTGAAACAAGGACCGAATCCTTGATCTCAATGAGTTTGAGCGCTTATTGCATTTGACGAAGACTTTCATCAACGCTGCTTCACTTGACGTCCAAGATATGTAGATAACGATTAAAAGCACAGAAATTCGTATGATTCTTCGAGAGATGAGCTCGAGGAATGGACTGGACCAGCTCAAAAGAAAACTTGGTAACTCTGTGTGTTGCAGGTGTGTGTATATGTAAATATATATTTTGTTTCTGCCGTCATAGAGATCAACTTTACCTAACTATAGCATCAGCAGCACTTCAGGATGATTTTCTTGGACAAGAGAAGGAACTTTCCACTAAGCGCAGCTATGGAACATTTCGGTGACAAGAACTGGCACGAGAAAGGACTCATTTTATGGTGGAAAACGACAATCTTATGTGTTAAGAACACGATAGTGACCTCAATTTCCAACGAAAGTGCGATAGCTTTTCAAGAACTGCCGCTCACAAGATTTGTGTTTCTATGTTCCAACTGTGAGAATTATTGAAAGAAAGTGCTGAGCGATGACGGACACGACAAGCAAAGCCACGTCGCTACTATTGAAAATTGTCATCAAAAGCACATTCTATACAGCTGACTGGACAATTGTGCGTGATCTACTAGAGGCCTGCAATAGACGTCGGACCGCTCGAACACTTGTGGCAGTTGCGTCAGTTGAAATGGCCGAAAGGTTGTATTCGGCCACGTCTGTACGTATCGAAGTCGGATATTGCTTCTTCCGATTGCTAAATACTTCTCTGCTGTTTGTGTTGATGAATACTCTGGATTGGTGTCGGCAATGTTGATCCCTTGGCATCGATTGATTCACAAAAGATTAAGGATGTATCAACTTGATCCTCCCTGCATAAAGGGCTTTTACCGAAGCACAAGTCGCCTGGGCTTCTGTTGCTCGAGCCCACTTGCTAATCAATCATTGTGATGATCTGAATCGGCTATAATTACCTATTTGAACCGTCCCTTCGGACGAAAATCAAAGTTCTTGCTGTCTTAGAACTCAGACAAGTTGGAGTAGTCTGGGTGGACATTGTTCGATTAATTTATTCATCACAGGTCAAAAATTGGAAATCATCAACTAAGAAAAATTCTCGTAGATACATTAGCCAAGCCCGCTATGCCTCCGTTTGAGTATACTGAGTCAATCTGAAAGTCCACCATGTTGGAAGTGTGGCAGCAGGACGAGGACAATGGCCGACCACCTTGGGCAGGTCATGCTTCACGACAGCAGGTCAAGGGCCTGCTTTGGATAAAAATTCGTGCTGCAGGGCCTGGCCGATGCCAGTGGTTGCATCGGAGCAGCATGCTATCAATGGAAAATGACTTTTCATCAACGCTTGGATCTGTTATTGAGAGCTCTTGAAATGATTGAACAAGACCAATTCCTGACACCTTCCTCCGAGCAGAATGCTTCGTTTTCAAGACCGCATTCACGACACACATGCTCAAATTCGCCCATCACGTACTTCCACTGGGATAGAAGCTTTCTTTGATGCGTGCTAGCCAGGTCGCGAGGGGAAATAAAGCGGTAGGCTGGCTCATTACGTCGCGAATTACCCAACCACCACAGACACCATGCCGCAGCACAATCCACAGGTTGGAACACGAAAGTTATGGGCAAAATCGACAATCTCCCGTTGCACGAATAGACACGCGCACTAACAGGCATACTCTCACCTTCCACAATCGGCTCTGATTGACTTTGTTGAGGTGCTCTGTGACGTTCAAACATGGATTCCAAGATATTCTCGAGCATTTGACGCGTGATATTACCAGCCATCGCACCAGTATCATTTAGAATTGTTTCAATATGACTAGATATTGTGGCAGGTAGACTTTCAATTGCAGATAGATTGCGATCGATGGCTTCATACAAGGATATATATGGAGGAATTCCAGTAGGCTTCAAGACTGTTGATTTAATCGTAACATGAAGGTTGAGATCAGATAATATACATGTATTTGCAAACAATGGCGAGGCAAACAGTGGATGAAGTTTAGGGAGATGCTCCAAAAGATAGTTTGAGTGGAAGACAGGGAAGAAAGCACAAGAGACAGAACTTTGAACAGGCTGGTCATTTTTGACAAGCGTGGAAAGATGATATCGATCTTCTGTTTGAGAATTTCAACATCCAGGCCAACAAAATGAGGAGGAAGCACGGCAAAAGAGGCGTTATTTGTCGGCAGTCCAGCAACAATCCTGCCAAGAAATTGGTCCCCGGCCTTCTCGTAGTGGATATAGCGCTCCAAAACATGGCCCATCGCCCATCCGCAACGCAGACAAACGCTAGTCATAGACGACCGCTTGTGCTCCCTGAGCAAGCAAACGTCGCAGCACCCTTACGGATGGAGTGGGTACCGCAGGCTAATTGATTCAAATCGTGACGCTGGTTAATCAAACGGCTCAATATCTTGCCAAATCTATCACGTTGGTTACCTCCTGGAAAAAATTCCCGAGGCTCCAAATTTTGATGGCTTGCAAAATAGACGCCAAATGCCAGAAACACACATAGAGAAGGGTTCAATGGGTTTGCAAACAAATGTCGAGGATCACGTGACTTATCTCCAGCCTGATCTGTCTTGCTCTTGCAAAACACAATTCCAATGGCGTCTTCTTCAAGCGAAATATGGTCGAATTGAATCATTTCAGTTGACATAGATCGACACATGAGATTCCATGATAATGTCAAGAACAAATGGCCAAATCCACCATCCAAATTCATCGACGAGGAGTCGCAAAGTGTTTCATACATCGAAAACCCAAGGGGTCGCTTTCCTGAGTCATTAACAATCCCAGTTTGTTCAAGCTCGGCGTGAACTCGCCTCATTCCTGTATAGTTTAGTTAGTTTGAATGTCGTATAGGGGCTACCTCTAAATATATCGGTTAGTTCTGTCGTATTCGATGGGTATTGGCAATTTCTCTCGCTTATACTGGTCCTTTATGGCCGAGCGGTAGCTCGAGATTGTTCCTGGCTTATTTGACGTGTTCTGAAATGTCCATGCGATGAACTGGACGAAGTTCTCGTGTGTAAAGACCTCTAAATTGATGCTTCCATCGCTTTTGATCATGCTGCTGGCTAAGTGATTTGAAATCCACTTCTTAATTTGGTTGAGACCGCTTTTGTAGCCTGATTTGGTAGACTTCGACACTCGCATGCCGCGGATATCATCGAGCGTTGTCAGTTGCCTCATGTTTCTTGTGCTCATCGTGGAGATTTGACCAATGACGCCAGGATTCCAAGGACTTGACACATGTAAAGCAATATATCAACAGTATTCGAAGTAACATTTAAATAGGATTTTGTATAGGATTTTGTATGTTACCACGCTCATTTTTTTCATCAAAGCTGAATTTACTTGATCAAGTCAAGCAACAGGCTGAAGAACCGGACATGGGTCAAGCAAAAACCGGATTATGTCAAGGAAAGCTTTGCGGCAAATATCTTGCACGCTAAAAAATGATTGATTTTCTTGAAGGCGTTCAGACGGCGTGCATCTTTGAGCAATTTGCCATGATCGCTCCACCAAATATCTTCAAGTTTTTCTCTCGCACAATTCTACGTCAACTTATGAATGCGAGGTGAAAATGTACATCGAGGTTTCAAACAGCGTTTGATGATTGCATATCAACACAACGATACGTCCACGACGACTTTGTGCGATCATTTGAAGGGCTTGTCGGCATTTTTGCCCATCCTCCGCCACTATGATTGCAATTCCTTGAAGCCAACGTCAACCAGTGTGCATTTGTCTGTCGTTTGAACCGTCTATATTGTGGTCCCCACAAGCACTAATACTTCTTAGCCACCTCGCATGCATCGCAGTCGGACACGCTTAATTTGCATCAAAAAGGATAATAATCAGCATAATATATTGAATGTTCGAGTGAGAGAGCTTTCAAGATTGATCTTTCTTCTCGAGAATACGCTGGATGAGTGTCAAACTCACGAAACGCAAGAGAAACGATATATCCAACTCCATGAACATGTTTACTGAGGGATTGACTGAGCATTGTGCTGCTAGGCATTTTTCGTCAGTCATACTGCTTGGTTCATGTTCAATTCGAGCGACCAACGATGCAACCAATGATCTTTTTACTGGAAGAGAAAAATTAGGCGTACTGTCCTCAAAAAATGATAAATACAAGCAAGAAGGCATCGATGAATTCTTTGTAAAACTGAATCAAACTGGAACCCTCCAAAACGAAGCCAGAACTCCCATTTTCTATTTCGCCATCGTGGTCAAGATCGTATTCCTTATACGTGATTAGAATATTGTGCTAGCCTGTCTTGAAGCGCTTCGTCTGACGAATGTCCTAGAACCGTTAGAAAGCTTGTGTCGATTGTATTCAATGAGCTACACGTATCGTAATTTGTGGCTGTCTTTGGACTTTACTAAACGGAATGAATCGTCTCGAGCTGGCGGCGAGAAGATTGCCGAATTATATATTCCAAAGTTCTTTGGAGGACAAGGAGACATTAGCAAGATGGAAAGACGCTGGCGTCGTATCTGAATACGAGAAGATCTTCACCATGCCAAGCAATCTTGTCTACATTCCACGTCTCGTAAATACTTCGTGTCAAATATGTACTTGTGAGATGGCTACGGCTATTTCTGTCAATGCTGCATCCAGCTCAACGCAACTTGCGACTCGCACCAGACACGTTTACTCATGGTCGTTGCAAAATCGATATACTTATGGTTGATAAACTTATCCCATGGATCCAGTCCCAGCTAATTGAGCCGATTACAATGCAATACTTCGATTGGAAAGCCTACTCTCAGGTACTTGCTGTAGTCTCATCGGCGTTGACGGCGAAACATTAAATCGTTGAAGAGTACTCCAGGGTCGTTCTTTGTGGGGAACTATTGTCGCTATGAGTCGCCCTGAATTCTCGTGATCGCCGAAATCGCGGCTTTAAAAACTTGGATATGCTGATCGAGTATATCCATTCGAAGGAGCCTATTTTCGATTCCGATATCAAAACCTTGCACTTGATGTGGAATTTTGTGACTTGTGGCCTCTCTTTGCTCGACTGCTACAACGATAAACTTGAGGAGTCAACCGTGTCAATCAACGATATTGCAAAGGGCTGATGCGGCAAAAAAGGTTGAAACACTTCGAAATGCCGCGAAACTTCAAATACTATTAATTATAATCCTGAAAAAGAGCTACCGATTGATTTGACTCTGACTCTTCTCCATGAAGTTCCACCGTCCGTGAAACTATTGCCCTGCGTTGACATTTGTTATTCTATGGTGTGCACTTTCTTATGAAAACTTACCAAAAACTCGAAAGAAATTTTACTGTGTTCTTTAATTTTTGCTGTCGCAATTATTCTTGTGCCAATCCCCTCTAGAATCCATGATTCACTGTATTTAAGCGAGCAATTTCATGTTTGCAAAATTTGTCTTGTATTGAACCAGGGAAATAGACCGATAGCGAATATTATGTCCAGGAATTGTTGATATTCGAGGAGAATCGACTAGGTGTTCGATCTTAAGGCACAAATGGTTAGCTCAGTTGAGGTTCACAAAGAATCAATCAATTCAATTATTCATTTCAGGATGGTGTTAAAATCTTTGAACATAGCTAGTACAGAAGGCTAATCCCCTTTTTTCTGGCCAAGTCTTGTAATACTTTGCATTCCTCTTGCGAATAACTGTCAGCAAGATAATGTAATCGGCTAACCTTGGGAAATCGTTTTACACATGGTGGGACTCCAAGGAGAAAAGTTTGGAATGCTTCAAACGGTAAAATATTTGCAGGATTTACAATAAATAAAGTTTCAAGTGTCGAGGCACTATGAAGTGTTTCTACCACTTTCTCAGCGTCAGCCTCTCTAATTCCGTCGATGAATAGCGTCAGCCAATCTAGTTTAAATCGTTGTAGCAGTGGAGCAAAGAGAGGCAACAAGTCACTAAATCCCATAGAATAAAATCCAATCAATCGCAAGGTTTTGATATCGGAATCGAAAATAGGTTCATTCGAATGGATATACCCCACCATAATATCCAAGTTGTCAAAACCGCAATGTCAAGGATCACCACGAAATCCGGATAGGAAAATTTCGTTAACCGGATTCGAAGGCGGTGGAGATCCAGAAGAACGTCACGTGTGCCCGTCCATGGGGACAGCTCCGTGGATTGCTTTCTGACGCATGGATAACTCCGCCATGCACGCAACGCTGTAAGTAGCATGAGGATACAATTAGGTGCTTGGGTTTTCCAGCCATGAAGGGCTGGAGTGCCTCCGTTTTGACGAGCCACCGTGGTGGATCACGAAATTCCAATTCTAAAGCCTGCTCGGCGCGACAAAAGTCCCCACAGGAGTACCACCCAGAGGCACACTCTTCATCGATTTCAAGTTTCGCTACAGATAATTTCGCCAATGCCGAAGACCAGAGCATTTCGTAGAGAGAACACTTCCCAAACGAATGATGTAATTGAAATTGACTCAATTGGCTGGGACTGCATCCATTGGATGAGAATATTGGCCATAGGTGAAGTGATGCTGCAAAGGTCATGAAAATAACTGTCAAAAGCTTCCAGTCACAGAATGCGCAGGGAAGAGCTGGACGCGGCGTAATCAAAGATAGCCTCAGCCATCTGACGAATGCAATTTTGGCAGTCAATCACTACAAGGTGAGGAAAGTAGTCAAGACAGCTTGGCATCGTGGAAATCTTCGCGTGAATGGCCACGACTCAAATATCTTTCCATTTTGTTAGCGTCTCGGTATCAATGTTATAAGATATTCCATCTTCAATATTGTCCAACTCCATAATGACGTCGTCCTCATCGTTCAAGAAGAGTCCATCTTTCATTTCAACTAATGCATTCGGATGGATATATTAACGAGCCCAGTCCACATTTGTCTTGACATTGACTGTAACTTTGGAATAGAACTTCCCCTCGACATCAACTCGAGAAGCTTCATTCATTTTGGTCAAGTCCGATGTAGGCCACAAATCGCATTCTTTCCAGTTCAACAAATGCAATTGCCACAAGCTCTAGCGGTCCCAGGTCATGCATCCGACGAAGAGCTTCTAGGTAAGTTAGCACAACCCTCCAATCACAAAGAAAGAATACGATTTTCGCCATGATATCAAACGGAAGCAACGAAACCATTGATAGCTTCACCTTTTTCAAGGAAATCAACAAATGAACGCGCTAACGTTAGCTTGTGTTGTGTCGGTTGGAATTTAGGGATGGCGCCATTTTGTGAATATTATCGTCGGTTCGCTCGATATTTGTAATTTGGAGTGATAATATTAGGGATTTTGATTGCTTAATTCTATTGATACCGATTAAGACTTTTGATTGGTTAAAAGTTATAATATATTTATATTGACCAATGGGATTGATTTGGGATCGTCAATTTATGAATCTATGGAAAGATATACATGAAACGGGCAGGAATCAAAGGTTGAATTCTATCAGCCCCCCCCTCAATCTTTACTCTTGGCTTGTTGACTATTCCCACTATTGGTTTCAATCGCTTGTACAGTTCAGTTGAAATAGTCTTCGTAAAGATGTCAGTTCGCATCTTTACAGCCTCGCAATAACCCGTCATGATCTTGTCAGCCTACCAGTCAAGATAATTGGGATGCGATCCTACCTCATTCCCGCGGTTCAAGCTGATCTGCCTGTGTGCGACCAAGACCATGAACCTCTAGCATTTGTGGTTTATTTAAACGTGCCAGCTCAAGATGGAGAACAGTGGAGAAGGAAGCTTTTGCGATCGTACAATCATGCAAGCGGCTGGATAATCTGTTACATCGTCCTGAGATTTTTGCCATTTTTACTGATCATAGCAACTTGAGTTTCATGTTTGGAACTGGTCCTCAGGCTTCGCAGCTTCGTTTTCTTGCAGACAAGCTGGCGCTGGGTGGTGACTCTATCTGGTTTTAATTATGTCATTCGTCACATCAATGGCGAACATAATGTCTGGGTAGACTTGCTTTCTCGTTGGGAAAATGGTCAGTGGGCCGGGCTAATGAAGCCTCAGAATGTACCTTGGCCCAAGCGCATCACTCGACTACCCTTTCCAGTGGTTTCGCCTCTAAATGATTTATTTGAGTGGCCTGATGCGAAGATAATTCAAGCGACTAAAAATATTGGCCTCGCTAAATTGCTAAATTGAAGGGCCAATTCGTTACCCAAAACCGTTTCCGCAGCATCTGCATAGAACATACACATATAACCTACAGATGTTCACTCTCCAAGAGCAAGAAGGAGTCATTCATAGCAATATTCTCTTCCCTCAAACTTCGCATCGCACCTTTCATCTCCATGCACACGCTTGTTGGCAATGTTGGCGCCGAGGATTATCAACGTATCTTCAACGGTCATCCGATCTTTCGAAAGATATGAGAGCTTATGATTTGTTGGATTTAAGGTTTTTAATCAGTTTGCATTTCACGGCTTTGAGTTTAAGACATCCATCTGCTGTGTAGTCTCAAGGGAGCTCATTTTGCGTGACGGTTCAAGTGTGGCGCCACTATGAAGACACATCAACGTGTTTTCGAGTCAATTCTCACTAAATATTGTCAAAACAGCAAAAGTTGACGTATTGTCGTCAGAACGCGTTATGGCAAAACCATAACAGCCATAACACGTTTATAGCAAGTGTTTGGAGGTTGTTTTACTCTACGGTCAGGGCTGTTGAAACATTTACTGGTGCACTAGACTGTCGGTATATTTGCGATCTTTGGCTCATCTTGACATCGACCAATGATGTGGTGGAGACGGCCGATAAAGACATTTTTATGGCCACCGTACTTGAAATATTGCCTATAATAAAAACAAGAAAAAATATTATTCGAAGAGCTAAGAGGAGATAAAATACTTTCATGTGCACCAATCTAATCTCAAAGAGGCCGAACTGAACTCCACTGAAAAGTCAAATGTGACAATCATTTCGGACCAGAGTTGCACCCCTTTGAACAGCCAATGTTCTACCTCTACTGTATTCTTAGTTTCGACCATATTCAGTCCTACTTCGTCATCCCGACCAGGGCCATGGGCCCTGGTCGAGAGAAAACTCGAGTGCCAAAAACTAGGCAAACAAAAGAGGTGCCACACCTCTGTTAGAGCTCACATCCGGAATCCGGATAAATCTACCAATGAAAAGCTTTCCGTCGTAGTTTTTTGTCCTGGTTTTCCACTCTTGTCAGGCCCTGAATACTGGAGAACAGGCCTGGCGGCACAGCCCTCTTTAAAATGAAGAAATATCTTTTTCATGGACCGTTTGGAAAAGGAATTTTATGTTTACAGGGACGAAGACTGTTTGACTTGTGGGTGATATTGGATTTCAATTCTGCTCATATTGTTTCTTTCCACACCGTGAATCACTCACAACGTGATCACTTGTGCTTTTACTCTGGGTTTTAAGGCATTCACATCTCCCCGAGGGCAATCGTCAGCCATACTGCGTTCACACACCTGAAGAGTCTTGGCACTATCACAATAAGCAGAGTTGCAATCACGAGCAAGATCAAGAGGCGTAAGCTTCAAGTGGGTGCAATGGACAAATTGCCACTGCCGAACAATCTTCTGGGAGGCCCCAGTGGGTGCGGACAACAATCAATACCGGTACGGCTCTGTCTCTGGGTCAGACCCTCTTTCAATGTCCCACACGAGAGGGAATCTGATTGGCTAATTTTTTGAGGTCTCATCTGATTGGCCAAATGGAATTACCTATGTCAATTTAGCCAATCAAAACGATTGTTGAACGATTCCACAAATCACACCGAAATCCAAAATATTGCTCGGAAGCACAATATACAGGATATAAATTTGGAGTGGGAGGCGAAAACTCGCAGACAACTGTTGAGTGTTCCCGCCATGAGACCGGCGTATGTCGAGCGGGCGACTGGAGGAATTCCCCGGCAGCGGGTGTTGGACACCCGCTTTGACCAAAAAAACACCCGCTGTCGGGGATTCCGGTTAATCTACAAAACGGACAATGAAAATCAACAGCAATTGTCAAAAATGAGGCAGTTGGAATGACACATCTTTTAAGCACTTCTAATTGGCTAAAATACAATCATTTCAAAATACAAGCCGACCGAGATTGAAAAAGATGAGGCAGTTGGACACCACTCATTTTAAGCACTTATAATTGGCTATAAAGCATAACATATCAGGATTGGCTATAATTTAACATTATTTACACCAACAATGCTATTGTACAGTTTTCTCCTGATGTCGAGCGTGACGGAGAATCACAAGCGTCGATGGTGGTGCCGTGTTGCTGGATGCGTTCACACGGGCCCCTTCTCGAACAATCAGTTCCCAAACCACGTCATGAAGATACACCCCGAAGTTCGGTGGATCTACAGCGGCCGCGAAGTTTATGGCGAATTGGTGGACGAGGGCAATCCAGACGCCCCACCTCGTCTCCAACGCAAACCTGCCGCTCCAAGCAGCACCGAAGTGATCAACCATGCGACTGTCACTGCGATCACGGACGACGAGAAGGCCATCCTTGACCAAGTCGAGCGCGAACATGCTCTTCCGGAAACGAGCGTTCGACTTGGTCTTGTTTTGTGCCATCGCTTGGGAATTGATACCGTTGCCACTCTTCGAAACATTTTACAAGATGTTCTGGACGAACGGGGCCGCAATGCCACTGAAGTGTCAGCTGCGGAAGAAGACCATTCGACTGAAGTACCTGCGCCTGCCCGACGAAGCGAAAGAACGTCCGATCCAGCGCGTAAAAAAGGGAAAGCTCGTAAGTGCTAGTGTCTTTTATAAGAGGGTTAATGAACATTTTCCTTTTGATTCTTTTTCTTAGATATCTCACAGTACATATCAACTGCTATGCTTATATACCAGTACAAACGTTATATACAAGTAATGCATGTTTATGGCAAGTATAATATTAAATCTAACAGTTCACAATGTGATTGAATGGTATCACCGTGATTTAATGTTATATAATGAAATAACGATTATTCGTAATGATGTACTATTATTCAACATATGAAATGTTATATCACGTATATCACCTTATCTATAAGTTCATATAGGATGTGTTGGTACATATTAATAGTTCATAATATAAATGTGTTGTATACTGAGATGTAATGCAATAGTATATTATATATAACATTTAATGTTACTCCACACTTTTAACCATTTTAATGTAAACGAATGTGATAAACCGTTATATCACATGATTGTTGATTACATATATTACCATAAAGTTAATATACTATTTAGAACGTTAGAGTATGCTATTGAAAAATCTCAAACGACACTTTATGTATTATGCAGATGATGCAGTTATAGGAACTAACTTTGTTCACATTCCTTTGGATCTTTTCCTTCTCTTTGGCTTTGGGCCAGGCTTAGTCGAGGATTTTGACGGATCACACGTCACAGGAGGCAATGACTGGGTATTCCGTAGCAAATTTTGTGGTGGTAGCGGGGTTAAATGGCCACTGTAAATAGCCCTGAACGATGTAATGGAATATTTCTCGTCGTACAAAGTGAAAGGATCCATGCCTATTGAATTCAGACATTCCACAGCATGAATACATGGTCTCTTTCTGTCAAACCACAAACGGCATTGGCAAGTGTTAGCGTCCAGGTCAACAAGGCGCCAAAGGTGCTGATTTGTCGTCTCAGGATCGTAGTACATGGTCAAGAACGTTTTGCCAGGATTAACTACTTCAATCTAAAATACGGTAACACAATCATATCAGACGAGCATACTGCAATCTTTTTTGATTTCGTGTTCATGACACCGAGCAGTTTTTGCTGCACAGGAGTGAGGCCGTCGTCAGGCCAAGATAAACAAGCATCTCTAGTATAGTAGTGTGACATGTATTCATTCGCGTCCTACCTTCTTCTGTTGATATTCTTTAATAAGTGTAACATGTACAAAAAATGCAAGGTCACAGCGTCAGACTGCGAACCTCTTCACCAATCCAATTGTTCGCGGATTCGGCGAGGTTGGATGTAACATTATCGAATGTTGCACGGGGAAATGCATACGTAACCCAGTGCTCTAGCGGGATTTGCCTCAAATATTCCGCCGCATCTATGAACAAATTGTCGGATTGAGCATACAAAGTCAATAGCATACATGAATTCATCGAACGAAGTCTTTCGTGTATGCGCTCAAATGTTTCGACATTGTCGGATCTGGCAGTTTGTATATTATCGCAACTTGGTCGTCAGGAAGTCACAGTCCACCCTGAGCATTTATGTTTGCTACAATGTGACGCATACAATATCTGTGAGGTACATCAGGGCACACATTGGAGCACGCCTGAATTAAACCTAACCAAAAATTTATCAGTGACTGCGTTTACATGCACATATGTATTGGCATATGTCATTCAACTATAATGGTAAAGTATATAAACGTTAAATACAAAACAAAAACAATACATACAAAATATACTAGCACATCACGGTATTCAGCAAAGTATACCCATACATATCAGAAAATACCAGTACATAACAGTACACAATAGAAAAAGTTAATGTTGACTTGACTATATCGACATATAACATATATTATTTACCTTTTTGACGATCTGATATAACAACCGAGTCCACTCCAAGAATGCCTGAGCACCTCAATTTTTTCAAGAACCATGTCCAGTGAACGGCGTTTTCGACAGGGACAATAGCTATTCCTACAAGAGGTAAGATTGCCTCCGAATCACCAGAACCTAGCACAATAACGTGATTATTTGGATCTTTTGCTGCAGCAACGAGGAGTGTTCCATTAGTGTTCATAAGGTCCTTGAGATGAGTTCCTACCAATGATTTGAAGACAAATAATATATTTTGCACACACCATCAATTGCAATAACGTTTTGGCAATAAACAAAGGCGGAAATACAAAACGACGGGATGAAAACACTTCTGTAGAAATGACCACAAAGTGTCTCGACATCAGCGAGTGAGCCAGGATTAGCATCAGCAACTTGGTGCAAATAGTGTTCAAGTTTTTCGAACGAAGCGTCAACATTTCCATACATGGTCCGGATTAACTCACGCTTTGCTCTGCTTGCGCTTGAAGTTGAGATGATTTGTCCATGCTCCCGCTGAAAGAGGTCGATGATAAACTGTCCCGTGAGATGTCTTGGGTCTGTCGTAAATTTATCAGTTTACTTTTGAAGTGTTCCCAATATCTACTTGTAGCGAAAGTTAAATCACAATTTAGATGACATGATACAATAATGAATCAGAAGGCACACGTATTTAGCATTACATAACATACATGCCAATAACGGCAAATACCATTAGATAACAGTAAAACACAGTTCATAACAGACGATATAGTTTGTACACCAAACACACAGTATAAACAGACGTGCAACGTACTGTGTCATGTGTCACCCCAGGGTGATGTCTTGCTGATTTTCCTTGAAACAAAGGGTGACTACGCATGAGATTCATGGCTGTGATCGTGACGGATCCGTCCTTCTTCTTGTTCGCACGCACAAAGAACTCGCATTGAGATGCAGTGCAGATCCAACGAGCGTCAGCCGCACTTTGGTATTCTTTTGCCACGGGGAAGCCTTGTTCTAGGCTGAGTTGATCAAGAGCCGACCTGACATATCTTAAGCTCCCACAATTGTGCTTCTCCACTGAATTGATTATGTCATCGACAACAAATCCATCGATTGCCTCGGCGGGCGGTGCTGTGATCTTGTATTTGACCGCTGCCAGCAAGTAGTCTTCAGACACATAGGAAGTCATTGTCACCTTGAAAACTGGTCCACCCAACACACACAAAACTACGCTGCAAGTGTATCCGTATATTTTATCCGGATGTACTTGTTTTAGGTATTTAACCGGAATCCCCGAGAGCGGGTGTTTTTTTGGTCAAAGCGGGTGTCCAACACCCGCTGCCGGGGAATTCCTCCGGGCGACTGTATTCAGAAATTTACAGAAAGTTGGCGCACCCAGTGTTGATTGATCTCGGAACCACGCTGTGGCACACTTTGCCACGGTGTCTGGAAAACATCTGGAAACCGTAGTGGCTGCTTGTTGTATTGAGACGACGACAAACTTCCATTCATTCATCATTTTGCCACCAAGACGACACTTGTGCGATGCGACTTTTGATTTTTCTCGCGCTGACTTGGAGTGCCGCCATGGCTTTCAATCAGCCTTCCCAAGACTCGCCAGTTATGATGGCACACAAACAAGTCACCATTGACTCTGTCCTGTACAATGACCGCGTTCTGAAAGGCCAAGGGAAGAAGCAAAAGGGACGAAATCACGACAAAGAAGAGTCGGAAGGCTCCCCTGCCAGAGAATTGAAGGCCATGAACCGCGTGGGGAAGTATCAACAAATTGGAACAGTTGTCGGCGGTACTGTGTGTTGTATTGCTGGCGCGGTGGCTGCGGGAGCTGCTGCTACACATGTGAGTCAACACGCTTTGAATTACGTTGGTCGGAAAGGTGCAGGCCCCTCGATTGCAGCCCGTACAATCGTATCAAGTGCGATTGCCGGTGGATCAGCAGGCCTTCGCCATGGCGCCCGCATAGGGGGCAATCTTGGTCAAAAACTCGATAACAAATTGGCCCGAAGCAATTCTGCCCCTGCCCGCGGCGGCGGCGGCGGTGGAGGTCGACCGCGGCGTGTTAGTCCTTGAGCAAATTAGGTCCAGTATCAACCCTGCTGCATTGATGTTCGTTCTTGCTTCTGTTCGCAGCATATATCAAAAAATCGCCCTGAGACTTTTGAGGTGGAGACAGATTGCTCTTGTCTATCATCACTACAACGACCAAGTTTGATAACGTTAGTTGACTTTGCCTCTCATCAAGTGCGTCTGCCTGCTACTTCTGTCGTTTCTCGGCGTGGGTTCCATCACGACCATCTTGCACCCCCCAACATTGAACAATGCAGGGTTCGTACGAACACTCTTTTCATGGTGGTGGCTCGTCGGTACTCTTATTCAGATCTGTAGTCTTCCTCATAGCTGGGCGACTTCGTGACGGCCGAGAGGTCCTGGTTGATTGAGCAGTACCTCACAGCCTAAATACCGTGGCAGCATGATTGTGGCGGTCGCTGCCCAAAATTGAACGATTGTTGTACACTTCGCGTGATTGTCACTCATGGACGAGTGCCAACGATGCTTCTTCCGACTGTTTAGCATGATCTTCATGGGGAAATGGCTACATTTGATGTCATAAGCACTCATGTCGAGCAAATCTATAATTGATTCCGTCATGGATGAGATATCCCGTCTTTGATGGCCCGATTTGCCAAGATCGTCGCAGTTCCAGCTTTTATATGCTATGGTCAAGCTAGAGACAGGGGTGCCCTTCATGACTGGTGAACAATAAGCTTCTCTCTGTTGTCTGCGTTGACATACGGATCCCGTGCATACGATGCAGAGTGTGGCTAATATTTTTTTGAATGCGAGGAAGCGTGTTGCAATATACCTCGACAATGAAATCGAGACGCGTGCTGGCAGTCGGAGCAACGCAACACAGCCGTAACGTTATGAAGATATGAGTTGGATCCCTCCAATCTCTGTTGTTGTCGACCGATTCTTCTCGGGCATGCCGTGCATGATCGGCCACTGGCAGAAGATAATGGACACGCTTTTGATGTTGTATGCGATCTTCAAAACAGTTGAATTGGGACCTCGTGAGACTGGGCAACGTCTCGCAAGCCATCAAGTTATCCAAAAGGATGGTTTGACTGCTGCTTCGACGTCGCAAAGCTCTTTCACGCCTACAATATATTGAATATTGACGACAAAGATTGCGACCGCTCAAAAACTACATTTGTGGCACTATTGTCGATTTGGTACAAATTCAATCGACCACGCATCTGGTTGGATAAAAACATATTACAAATTGATTTGATTGGTCAATTATAAACTATAACTACAATGTCCATTAGCTATATATAATGATCATGCTCAAGGAGGCTGTTTGAGTGGGTAAAATGCTCACTAACTTCTCAACATGTACGATTTCACATATCCTGGATGAAGTAGTAGGTTAAAAGAGACAACGCAGTAGATTTTGCTCGTCACAACGGTGAATAATACTTCAGATTGATAAGCACTACAAGTACTATTGTCGGGGCCAGATGGGAATGTACACCATTGGGCCTTCATGATCTCAGTAATTTCTCACCCAATTTCAATAAAAGAAGAATATAAAAAAACTTCAGACAGTGTAAAATCTTTCTCATTGGAGGCTAAAGTCCAGTTTGCTTTTAATATAATGAAATGGCTCGATTCTTTTAATCGACTCTTTTTCACCCTCCTGGGCGGGATAGGGTAATTTTTCTCGAATGTGATAGGCTATTTTTCATCCGCTCAAAATATTTTTATTGGTTTTACTAATTTAACGTATACGTTCTATCAAGTTTTATAAGAAAAGGGAGGAATTGGTTGTATAACCTGGTAGTTTTAAGAAATACACGTCAAACACAAAGGGCTCGTCATGGAGCTAAGAAAGACACACCACAATGATGGTTAAAGTTAGTTAAAATAAGCGGAAATATGTCACCGTTTTCAGATCTGAAAAATTCGAATTCCTTGATATTTATATTTCAATTTGTACTATTAATAGTATTGGCCGTGTACATTCTCATCGCCGCGACAATAGTAGAGCTTGGACGGACCCGCTTTCAAGAAGCCTATCGCGATATTTTCCCTTCAAAGCGTCATTGTGCTAAAATTGTGAAATCACGCAAAAAATGCATATTTACAGCAAACGCACATGAATAAACCCTTCACTTTGGCATGTCTCGCTCAAAACAAAGAAGCCCTTGCTTGTTTACAGGACAAGGAGCCTGTCGTCCATCTTGATTTCATCATGCAGTCACTCAAGCTTGGTCAAACCAACCAAAAATCCCCCCCAGGGCTCCTTAGTCGACATAATCGTGCCAGAATGGCGTTGTGCCTATTGAGTTTGTCGTCATCAAGATTGGGGCCTCTATTCCTGACGTGATAGATCTTATTGCTTTCTTAGGCTCTGCGGCGCTTGTTGACTTGGGACCTCTAAAACAACTCTACGCTTTGCCGCGAAGATTCTAATCTCGAGCGCATCTATTTGAAGATATTTGCCATCGAACGTGGCGTCGAATTTATCCATGTACATCTAGTAGGAGGAGTCATATAGCAATGCGTCGTCGTATTTCCAATCATATTTCCAATCAAAGTTTTTCCTGGAAGACAGAGGCATCAGGGTGATTCCTCGAGTTACTTATCACTCAAATTTCAACGGTCATCGATGATGCTGATGAGAGAAAGACACTTCTTCGACTTTCCGCCAAGCCAAACCCCCTTAGATCGCTGGGACGTACTGTTAATAGTAGTTCTATAAGGTCCCTCCAAAATATTGCCCCCCTTCATTCCCCCGATGAAGTCTTTGAATTTGGGCGAGTGACGTAGATTTTGAATGCCCCCTCCAATATGCACGCTAGGGGGGCAGCGCATGGCGGATATCATCCACAAGGAACATCCAAACAAACCGAGAACAACCTGGATAATCCACCACTCCCGTATGGACAATATGAGTGACATGTTTAGTTCCTCGAGGTTCCGACGCTATAGAGATTGAATCTGGCACAACTTGAGACTCTCCGCAGCGCCGGTTGTGACATTTGTTACTGATAAAATCAAGTTACAGTATTGGCACGACAAACGTCATCGAATGGACAACAAACGCACTCCTGAACTTGGATATTGCAAGAGGAGTTGCAGGCTGGTCGCGCCACTCGTCAGCGCCAATCAAACTGAGTGCCAGAGACTTGCTACTGTCCATACAAATAGTGAGATCAACGCTGAATTACAGTTCCATTGCGAGATTGCAAACAAAGCTTCCCCAATGGAGAGACCCACTTTAACGTCGTATCGGAAGAGACAAAAGAGTTCCTCTAGCGAGGATATCACGAGGTTTGACCGACATTGGGGGAATCTCATCTTGAAACAGAGAGACTACAATATAAGCCAGCCGCAATCCTTGAACTCTTTCACCCAAGAGTGTCGGGGAAAGTTTCAAGCGATGCCTATGAAAGGATTACACATGATTACCACGCAGATTCATGTGGAGATAACACTGCATGGAAGAGGAGTTTATAGGACAATTATCTTTGGGATGCGGTGGGTTTCGCCGCTTAGACCGTTTTGACTCGACACCAAACGTGGATGGGATTTCATAGCAATCGTTATCCCAATTCTTGCCATCCATGGCATCCTTTTGAACAAGCGTGGAAGCATCCAAAGTGATACTTTCGCAGGCACACACACTGAACGATTTGATGAATGTTCGTGCCTACAAATAGTAGCATGTGGTGACTGTCACCCCTAGAAATCAAGTTGGATCTCGCATCTCTTCTTTCTTCTTGTACCATGGGCGACGACCGAGCTGAGCAACGAAGTCAAATGCATCCATCATGGAGCGCCCCTGACTTTAGCCGACAGAGCCAGCCTCCGTCTGATCCCAGTGCTGCCAAAAAGTCCAACATCCAAATACCTGGTTTTAAGAACATTAATATTAGTGACATATGTTAAATCAAGATTAATTTATTTAGTGACATTTGACATGTCGTTATATCCAGGATGTCAGAATTGAGATGCCAAAGATGCGGTTATGGTGCAATTGTCATATGGATCCAACCAACAACTTACACCGCAGCCATGCACAACAAGCACGGATCAGCGTACAAATGTGTGCATTCGATAGCTCTTGATCTACTCGATAGGCCAAGCTAGCTGCCACGGTTGAACGCGCTGAAGTGTGCTTGAAACTCTAGCCGGCCCAGATGAGTCTCATGTCATCCTTCCTCGAAGATTCGATTGCACTTGGTTTAAGAGGACTCTTGGTCATGCGTAAGTCACACGAGTCGTCTCACGCGCTGCTACAATAGCTAGCGTAATTCGGTCATTTTTGAACTTTCGCCCTCGTGGTCAAATGTACCGAGCCGCCATTGTATCCGCTGCTGCTGCTGCCGTCGCGTCCGCTGCGTCTGCGACTTCCCAATTCCACTTGGGTGCTGTGACCAAGGCTTCGCATGGATGCGATGGTTTGGCGCTCTCGTTCGCCTCGTCCGACAACGCGACCTCTTCCTACACGGTCTCCTACTCGGACGGCACGACGACCAAGACGGTCAAGTCCACGTTCTCGACGTTCACCAACCCGTCGACCGGCTACGTCTCGCCCAACTTGCACACTGCTCTCTTCTGCGACTTGACGTCCGGCGCTGACTACACGTACGAAGTGGATGGCTTCACGTCGTCGTTCTCAGCGTTGCTCGAGGCTGGCAGCACTGAAAAGTCGACGGTGGTTGCCATCGTCGGTGACATTGGTGGCACGGACTGGAGCAACACGACCGTCCACCAAATTGGTCGCTTGCACTCGCATTTGAAGGCTCAAAGTCTTCTCATTGCTGGTGACTGGACGTACGCCAACGGTGAAAACATCGCATGGGACAACTGGTTTGTTGAAATGGAAGATGTCTTTGCCGACACGCCTGTCTTGGGCATTACCGGCAACCACGAAACCTTGACCAGCGGTGGCAACGAATACGTCAAGGACACGCCGCCTGATCATCTCAAGTTTGTGCCTGAAAACTACATCGACTACCTTGCCCGTGTTGTCACCCCCATCACCCCTCAAGCTATTGCTGCTCGCCAAACTTACTACTCGTACGACATTGGCGTCGTGCACTTTGTCTTCTTGGACGACTACGTTGGCTCGAACGGTTCTGACTTGGCTATCCTCAACGCCACGAGCTACATCACCGCCCGCCAAACGATGGTTGACTGGTTCGAAGCCGACTTGAAGGCTGTCGACCGCTCGGTCACCCCTTGGGTGGCTGTCGTGAAGCACAACCCTTACTACAATTCGTGGTCCAACCATCAATGCCAATGCTCGGCCACACGCTTTGAAATTGACGAAGCTGACAAGGACAACTGCTGGCATGGTCTCTACTACGGAGGCATCAAGCCTTCTGACCCTTCGTTCGCTTTGCGTGAACCTCACTGCGGTCTTGAAGTCAAGTTGGAAGACTTGTACTACAAGTACAACGTCAACGTTGTCTTTGGTGGCCACGTCCACGCGTACGAACGTACGGCTCCTATCTACAAAAACAAGATCAACAACGACAAGGGCACGACCCACATCACGATTGGTGCCGGTGGTAACTTTGAAGGCCATGCTGGTCCTTTGCTCACTCCTTTGAGCGACTGGTCCTTGTCCTCCAACAACGTCACGTACGGTGCTGGCCAATTGGTCGCCACCAAGTCGTGCTTTACCTGGTCGTGGTATGCCGATTTGGATGGCAACCGTACGGCGGACGACATCTCTGCTTTTGACACCTTCTCCCTCGGCGATTGCGCCAGACATTCGTGCTAAATGATGGCATATATTTTGTATTTTGAAATACAAACCACTTTTGTGTTTACTCTCTCCTTCCTGCATCACTTGTAGCTCTCCTCATGAAATCCACCAAATAAGCAACGCACATGTGCAGGATTTCAAATCTCGGAATCGGTCATTATTTGTTGATTCTATGACTCTTCAGCCAGTTGCTGGATTTTGAAGGGATTTGATTGGTGAACTTGTTCTAAAAATAGAACATCTACTCCATCTAGGACTTTTGACAAAAGTGGAGGCTAATTAGAAAATTTGGACAAGAGTGGACGGACACCTCTGACAAAAGTGGGGGCTTTTTGGCAGGAAATGGGGGCCTTTTCATGGATGTTTTCACCAGCCCCCACATTTGTCAAGTTGTCATGAGTTGGTCTCCTGAAATGGAAAGATCACGACTCGTATGCACCAAGTGTAGCTCGGATTTCTATTTCTCGAGCAATTTGAAAGCGCATCAGCAGAGACGAATATGAAAAGAAGCTCGTGATCACAAGTACGAGAAACACACCCATATAAAAAAGGTTTTAAGCGCAAGCGCCAAAGCTATGTGCACAAACTAGAATGTTGTGTATTTTGCGCCCGGCATTGCAAGAAAATGGGTGCATTCCACCCACTGCGAGCACAAGTTGCATGCCAAATGCTACGACACTCTTTTAGCCGACTATAAGCAGCGCCATCCAATTTGTTAGCTTCGTCATTGCAGGCAAGTTTGATGAAATTCAAACTTCATACTAATTTTCAAAACTTTGCGCAACCACACTATTAACACTATTTTACGTAAATGACCCCCACAATTGGAAGATTCCAAAAAAGACTGCCGAGACAGCTGCTTTATCACCTTAAACAAACTGGATTCCAAAGGGAACTGAATGACTGTATTGTTTTACTCCCATACAACGTACCGGTACAGGGCTTAATTATAAATTATGAGAAGAATAAATATTGCCGAGTCAATTTGCTCCCCCATCGACAATATCCAGAACGCGAACTGAACAAGCAGGAATCATCTTTCGCAACGCGAGGCAGGCCAGCAGCGCGTCGGTCACGAATGTCGTCTACTCGGAAATCTTCCAGTGACAATAACACTTTTTTCCCTTTTCCACAATACAGTTGTCTTATGTAGTGTACTAAGTACTAGTACTACGTAGTATTTGTTTGGCTCAACCTCTGGTGCGCAATGCACCTGTTTTGCTTTTGGATGAAGCAACGTCGGCATTCGATGCTGAGGAGTAAGGAAACTGGGCTTTTTGCGGGCCCTTTTTACTCGCTTCGACATGTGGATTGTCAATATCCATGTGGCCTAACAGTCATCTGTTTGACATCGACATGGTCTTTTAGTCATCTTTTTGAGCGCAGCTTCGAGTTGCAGCAATGACGATTTGCCGATGGGGTCTTCTCTATTGAATAATCTGAGTGCGTAAAGAAGGCATCCTTTCAGCGGTCAAACACCGGTTAGAGTATATGATATTTTACTGTAACCTACAATATGAGCCAATCTGTATCAAACTCATTTAGCATATGTGCTACGGGAGTGGCTTTTGAACCGGCAGATTGCGGGTTTGAGTCCTTGAAAGGAAAGAGTTTTGACAAATTTTTGAACTCTCTGCCACGATCTAGTCATTTCGTCATACTGATGCAATGCAATAGCACTTCCTGCTAACGTTCCTTCGTTAGCTCCGAGCAAATAGGGAAACACACAACAAGAACCTTCCGTTGATCGTCCTTCATACCGAGCAATTCATCTCCACCGCATCACAAAGCAAACTACAATAGCTTCTGCATTTACCTCGCGATCATGCATGGTGTTTCATCATCTTGTGTCTATCAGGCTGTATGCCCCGTTCAGGTCAAACTACTCCAGCTTCATAATGTTATATGATAGTTATAAAGTACACATTAACTGAAATCATTGGCACTTAAGTTATTCTAGGTTTAGGCATTTTGTTGATACCAAACAACGAAATGCAGGGTTGTTCAGCATGATTCCAGCACGGTCGCTGAGGGTCTTAGCGCATGTCCGCTGATCGAGGTACATGGTAGTGTGAACAGTTTGTAGTTCGAGAATGGTGTGCTTAATGTGGAATCGGCCTCCACTACAGGAGTTGTTCAGGCTACAGGAATAGCCAGTGCAACCTATCGACTGCACCGCTTAGGCTCATCTGAAGGGGTTACGAGTGTCAAATATGATTTATTGTACAGCATAAAGCAATACAAGTAGTAATGAATGGCGAATTGCACATATCTCCAGTCCAAAGAAGTTCGAGAAACGCCAAGCACTAGTCATAAGATGACTTTGAGGCTTGGAGGTAGTCGACGCTAAACAACGAACATGACATTGGTGGCTCGTAAGCAATCACGAGCTAGTTCACAGCGAACGCTTGTGATTGCTTACGAGCTGCCAATGCAAAGCCTATTGTGTAGCCTCGAATGCATCAAAGTCTCAAAGTCATTGTTTGACTTGTGATGAAATTGTTTTTGTTCTTACTTATTGTATTGTCGATCAAATTTGGCTTTCTGACTCCTTCAAGTGAGTTCAAGTGGTGTAGTAGGTAATCCACATCGCACTACTTTCCTGCAGCCAGAACGAACTTCTGTAGTAGACCGTTCGTTGCACATTAAGCACACCTTTCTTTAACTATGAACTACAAGTATTCACAACAACTTCAAGGTCGATTGTCTTTCTCACTTGGTGGTCGTTCTCATCGCAATGTAATAATACTTTTGTGGTTCTTGTAATTGCTTCGACTTACTGGAAACAACTAGGCTTATAGGTGTGACTGGTATGCATTGTTACCTCTGAAGCGCTATTCTATTGATCCTGAATACTAGTGTGAGATGAATATCGTCCTTACTGCCAAATTAGAAAATCCATTCTTAGACCCTGCGATATCCTCTTGCGCATTCTACTATCCATTCGTCTCGGCGATGCAGACACTCAGAAACATAGATGCCAAGTATTTATCTAAATCATATAATATCTACAGGCATGGAGCTTCTTAGACCTCAACGCCTTCTCCCGAAGAGATGGGAGCGCGTTTATCAACAATTTTGAAATCGTAAAATGGCTGACCTCAACGTCAGTATGACCAGATCACCATCTAGCAGCCGTTCATGTAGCTAATGTCATATGGAAACGAGACACACCGAAGCGAGTAAAAAGGGTTCGGAAAAATGCCCCATTTCCACACTCTGCTGAGGCAAAAACATCAATTATTGACAACTTGCAGAGGTTGGCCAAGCATCTCAGCATGATTGTGTGAGCGAAGTGAGTGGGCTCCACTAGTGATACCCTGATGCAGAGTTCTTGTGGAAAATATTTCCTCGGAAATTTACAGAAATTGTCCGCGCCCTCACCCAGTCTTGGTTGACCGCGGTGGCACACTTTGACGATGTCTGCAATTTTCGTGGAAAACATTTGTAATGCCTGCTAGACGACAAGCTTCCATTCATTCATCATTTTGCCACCAAGACGACACTTGTGCGATGCGACTTTTGATTTTTCTCGCGCTGACTTGGAGTGCCGCCATGGCTTTCAATCAGCCTTCCCAAGACTCGCCAGTTATGATGGCACACAAACAAGTCACCATTGACTCTGTCCTGTACAATGACCGCGTTCTGAAAGGCCAAGGGAAGAAGCAAAAGGGACGAAATCACGACAAAGAAGAGTCGGAAGGCTCCCCTGCCAGAGAATTGAAGGCCATGAACCGCGTGGGGAAGTATCAACAAATTGGAACAGTTGTCGGCGGTACTGTGTGTTGTATTGCTGGCGCGGTGGCTGCGGGAGCTGCTGCTACACATGTGAGTCAACACGCTTTGAATTACGTTGGTCGGAAAGGTGCAGGCCCCTCGATTGCAGCCCGTACAATCGTATCAAGTGCGATTGCCGGTGGATCAGCAGGCCTTCGCCATGGCGCCCGCATAGGGGGCAATCTTGGTCAAAAACTCGATAACAAATTGGCCCGAAGCAATTCTGCCCCTGCCCGCGGCGGCGGCGGCGGTGGAGGTCGACCGCGGCGTGTTAGTCCTTGAGCAAATTAGGTCCAGTATCAACCCTGCTGCATTGATGTTCGTTCTTGCTTCTGTTCGCAGCATATATCAAAAAATCGCCCTGAGACTTTTGAGGTGGAGACAGATTGCTCTTGTCTATCATCACTACAACGACCAAGTTTGATAACGTTAGTTGACTTTGCCTCTCATCAAGTGCGTCTGCCTGCTACTTCTGTCGTTTCTCGGCGTGGGTTCCATCACGACCATCTTGCACCCCCCAACATTGAACAATGCAGGATTCGTACGAACACTCTTTTCATGGTGGTGGCTCGTCGGTACTCTTATTCAGATCTGTAGTCTTCCTCATAGCTGGGCGACTTCGTGACGGCCGAGAGGTCCTGATTGATTGAGCAGTACCTGACAGCCTAAATACCGTGGCAGCATGAATAATAATTGATTGTGGCGGTCACAAAATCGTCCATCCAAGATTGATCGATTGTTGAACACTTGGCGTGATTTTCACTCATGGACGAGTGCCAGCGACGCTTCTTCCGACTGTTTAGCTTGGTCTTCTTGGGGAAATGGCTACATTTGATGCCATAAGCACTCATGTCCAACAAAACGAAGTTAATTCAGGTCAATTTCGGGTCAAATCACATACTTGAAGTATTAGTTCACAATTGAAGATATCGTTCGAGCGCCATACTTTGTCATTCCCTAGCAGGCTTCATCAGGGTGGCGGCACAGCCTTGCAGCAAACCTGCCGCCTTGCCCGATCAAAGAAAATATAAAGAAACCCATTTTTCGTGCACGTTGGGGGCTCGCTCCCAAGCGAGACAACTGACAAGATGAAGGATCGTTGCGTAATCGTGCCAGAATGGCATTGTTGTGCCCATTGAGGTTGTCATCATCAAGATTGGGGTCTCTATGATAGATCTTGTTGCTTTCTTCGAGGCTCTGCGGCGCTCTCTCTAGGTCGTTGCCACCTCACAGATGTGAATTTCACAAACGATGTCGCTGGTGGTGCACTACTGCGACTTTGCCTCTGGTTTTCACCTTGCACGTACACGTCAAGTATCTTAATCTCGGCGTCAATATATGGACGAGAAAGGTTGGCTCGAGTTGATTCCATTGTTTGAATATTCAACGATTTGAAAGCATCATGCATCCCTCTCGACCTTTGAAAACCAAACGCGTTATTTGCAGATAGCCGTCGTCAAAGCCGTATTATCTCGAGCGCATCTATATTTGAAGATATTTGCCATCGAATGCGACGGCGAAACTGTGCGGCGTCGTGGCACATATTTTCAATCAACGTTTTTCCTGCAAGACAGAGGCATCAAGGCCATTCCTTGAGTTATTTCTCACTCAAATTTCAACGGTCATCGATGACGCTGACGAGAGAAACACACTTCTTCCACTTTTCGCCAAGTCAACCCCCCTTAGATCGCCGGGACGTACGTGTAGTTCTATAAGTAGTATACAACTTTGAAATGTAAAGATATCGTTCGATGTGTTAAACTTACGAAAAGATCCCATGATATCTCGATTCACAGTGTCTTCGAAACTACTGTGGAAAGTGACCATTTGACATTTCTGCCCGTAAATCATAAGCGAGTATGATTCGGCTTCAAGGTCCCTCCAAAAAAATGGCCCTCCCCCCTCGTTCGTGACGCAGTTTTTGAATGCCTCCTCCAAAATGCACGCTAGGGGGGCAGAGCATGGTGAGATATCATCCACAAGGACAAAATGAGTGACATGCTTAGTTGCTCGAGGTTCGAACGCTATCGAGATTGAATCTGGCACAAATTGAGACTCTCTGGTGTGCTGGTTGTGACAATTGTTACTGATAAAATCAAGTTCTTGGCATGAATTCTCGACAATCGGCATCGAATGGGCAACAAACGCACTCCTGAACTTGGATATTGCAAGAGGAGTTGCGGGCTGGTCGCGTCACTTGTCAGCGCCAGTCAAACTTGCTACTGTCCATACAAATAGAGAGATCGAGGCTGCATTACAGTGCCATTGCGAGATCGCAAACAAAGCTTCGCTGCAGTTCCCCAATGGAGAGGGAAGCTGCCCCCCACACTTTAATGTCGTATTGAAAAACAAACGAATTAAGTTGTGGCTAAGTATTCATTCGCAGTGCGGAGCACTGTGAACAGCTAGGCAGTACCTCAGAATTGGAAATTGAACTATAAAACATATCAGCATAAGGAATATGTATGAGGGTTTCAAACATTGGTGGGGCTGCGCCGTATTTTGGACCTCTTTATTGTAATGGTTTCAATTGTCAGACAGCCCCCTAGCTAATTTGGGAAATGACCTCCCCCCCATTTTTTGGCTGTTTCCCCCTAAAATTCATTTTTCATACATTTATGCCTAAGGTGAACTCCCGCAATGACGTCCATAACTTTGACGTATTTTATGTGTTTGCAGTAATTAAGAGCTCTTGAATGGCAGTTGATTTTTGGGGAGCGAGGGCAAAAATGTATCAAAAATGAATTTTTGGGAGGAAATAACCAAAATAAGGGGGGAACTAAGTACTACAGTAGTGGTCATTTCCATTATTTTTGTTGGAATACTGTACTTTCGTCGGCAAGATTGTGGTTCTGGTGATGAGATTGAGGAAGCGAAGAACGAAAGAGAAGCAGCGTTGGTCCAAGCTTCCAGTCTCTGTTGTCGTTAATATTGCATTTATGATTCTCGATGGAGCAGATTTGTTCAACTTCCTGGAAGCCCTTCGGCCTTACAACCGCTTGGGACCCCTGGAACATTTATACCAATTTGGCCCGGAGGAAGACGATTACGCGGATTTTTGGCCGGCTTTGAAGCTCAATGCATCGATTATTGATTCCCCCAGTTGGTCGTCATACAAAGCAATTCTCAAGTATTACTCAAATGTCGTCGTGGACGATATTTCAGACATCGATTGGATCAAGCAGCATGTTGATCCCAAGGCCAACATCGAATGGATATTTCAAACGCCATTACTCGGCAAGAGGCTCCAAGATTGGATGAGTCTGCGAATCACCAAGCTTGCAATCTGTTCGGAATGCGATACACCGTGGCAGGATGTCTTGCCTCAACTACAAGACCTGACAGCATTGTATGTCTTCAAAGAAATCGACATTGTCGACTTATTCGCCTTTGCAGCCAGCAGTGCGCGCCTCACCAAACTTCGAATTAACTATGGAAGGCTGGTTGTGACTGTCTCTGATCTCCCTTCATCTTGTCCAGTGGTTTGATCGTCAACCCGTCGTCGAGTTCACGATGTCTGGAGGACGATGGGGAGGGATCCATGGTGTTATCAAGCAAGATTTTTACCAAGCCATGTTTAATTGCCTTACCATGGACGCTCTCTATCTTCTCTCTTGCGACCTTCGAGACTTGGACTTTTCAAATTTGACCTTTTCGATGCGAAAGCTGCAAATCTGCCGTTGCAAGCTACAACCTACTTTTCTGCGAGCATTATCGAGAAAATTGGCACATTCTCGACTGACTGATTTGAGTTTGCACAGTTTCAATCTTGAGAGCGTTTCGGGCATGAAGTCTCTACAGCAAGTTTTACCTCGGACGGGTATTAAGCGGCTGTGGTTGGATTGTCGTGCTGTTAAGGATGAAATTTGGTGCGAGCTCGTTCCTTTGTTTGAAATGTGTACGTTGGAAATACTGGAACTAAGCATTGCTTTTTCGACGGCAGTTGTGACGGCGCTTGCGCGAGCGATTCAAAATAACCACACAATTTGTGAATTGGATTTGAAATTCGGCCATATTGCCATTGATGACTTGCGACTCTTGGTCCAAAGTTTTGCGCATCCCGATCGAATGGTGAAGACAAAACGAATTAAATGGTCACAAACGTTTTTGCGTAAGCGCGACCACGCTGCCTTAAAAAAGTTGACCGCCCAATACAACGACATTTTGGTATTGACGTAGGCGATGTTGACTTCTCCGTCTTTACCTCACGGTGGACTTTCAACTCTTCAACCAATTTTCAGCAATGAGCAGACTCACGTCTACAGCGTCCAAATTATCCAAATGAGATATTTTCAATTTCGTGATCTTCTTGGAAAGTATCGATCGACTGGGATGCGTCAAGCTTTGCACCAACAGCCGCATGTCAAAGTCGAGGAGATTTTGGCAGTGCAGATTCAATTCCCATATTGTATTGTTGCTTTGAAAAGCCATTGCAAAATCCTGGCCATTCGAAGACGAATAGTTTTCGCCAAGCAGTGACAAACTTTCCAACGTGCAATTCTCAAACAGCGTAAGCCCGCTGCCGAAAGGTTATTCGGCTATTTTTTTGTTTTTGATGGAAGTATACCATAAGACTTTCAAAAGTTGCTCGAGACGGCAATAGCTGAGCTCGAGATCAATTATGCTGGAGCCTTCAGGCAAATTGCTTCATACAGTCAATACAGTCAGCGTCTAAATGGCAGTATTGAATCTGCAGCGACTGTATTGAGAAGCTTGGTAAAGCACTTATTTTAAAGCATAGTCGACTTCCAGCCAATCTCTCATCGTGCATTCAAAGAATCAAACTGGTTGGCGGTGGAACCAGTCGATGAGAACATTTGACCACGCAATCTGCATATTTGAATTCAAACGTTTCTTGAGCCAATCTCTTCGAGCGGTCGAGCTGTTTTTTCAAACTGAAGCAAAGTCTCAAGACGGCCGAGCACATTGCATGGACGGTCAAGAAAGGCAAAGAGAAATCGGTTGCATCTGGAAGTTAGAAAGCTATCGCGACGACAATTTCAATGGACAGCAGAGAGCTCGCGGGGGCAAACGGTCTGGATTTCATCATGGAGTTGGTCACCTGGCGACAATAGCGCGCAGATGAAGGTTTCACCTCAGTGAATAAAATTCCAGATTCGGATCCAAGGTCAAGCAAACAACGCTATCCTCGTTAGATAAAGCACACGTTACGGTAAATACATGAAATCACAGCCGTTAGGAACGCGGAGATTCCAAAGAGAGGTCGAAGTTGGCAGCGTGTTTGGGCTTGGGATTTTTTATCCAACATGAGTGGCATCGTGGGTTATAAAGGCAGACCCATGACCTCCCATGACCTCGATTTTGCTGCACGGCGTCCAAATTGTGTCTGAGCTTAGTCCACAATGCTGCCACGTCCACTTTGGAGTCATCGTGGAATAAGTTGGCTACACAACCTTGTCGGAGTTTGCATTAAAAAAGACCCACGGGATCTTGAACTCGCCCGTGGAGCTCAGCTTTTAAGGTTATCGTCCGGCGGGGCGGTGGCAGAACAGCAGGGGACAGTTTGCTTTTGGGGTGAAAACATTCCGTGGCTTGAGACGGCTACAGCAGTCGCTTGGCCAGAAGAAGAATTTAGCAAAAAACTTCTGCCGAGGATAATTTCGCTGGTATAAGCCATGTAAATCTATGGCCAGGACGAACAATATCTTGGTATTTTTCAGAGATTTAGGTCCGTCAAGCAAATGCCACAGTGGGCAGCATATTTCAGCAGCGTCTCTAGTGCCAAAGCGTCCAAAGTGTCCAAATGGGATATTTTCAAGTGGATCGTCTTGGAAAGCATGCCTCGACTTGGATCACGCATGCTTTGGATCAAGAGCCGCATGTCGGCGATGGCAATATCCCGACAGTACAGATTCAATTCGCAAATAGTCTTGTTGTTTTGAAGAGACGCGGCAAGTGCGTTTGCAAACGCGGACGAAAAGTTTTCACCCAGCAACGACAAGCTTTTCAACGTGCAGTTCTCCAACAGCGGAAGCAGGGCATGCAAATTTAAGCTCTGAAATGGCAATCCATCCATTTTCAAACGTATGATCGATGTCTGCGGCAAGACTTGCAAGAGGCATTCGAGTCCATCGACGCTGTCGTCTCGGTAGTCACTGAATTCAAGCTCCACGACAGAAGAGCCTTTTAAGCGAGTGGCCAATTGTGTGATAAAGTTGGTATCTGAAAAGCAGTTTTTGAATTGCATCGACCGCATCGAAAAGGTCAATTGCGAAAAATCCACGTCACGAAAGCGACAGCAATTCAGCCGCAGCGTGTCCATCGTCGGGCAATTGAACATGGCTTGATACAGCTCTTGTTTTAAATCGAAGTCGATGGCCAACCAATCTCCCCACGTGCATTCAAAGACTCGGACGGGTTGGCGATCGAACCAGTCGATGAGATCTTCCGTGTTGAGCGCTAGCATGGAATGGAACTCTGGAGAAATCTTGAGCTCGACGAGGTGGTTGCTCTTTGCTGCCAGTTCGAAAATATCGTCCCAAGCGGCGTGATATTGGCGCAGCTCGTCGTCGTGCAAGTTTATGTTTGGACTGTCGTAGACTTCCAACGATACCAAATTGTGGAGTCGATGTAAAACTTTTGTGGTGCTGGAAATGGAATCACCACGAAGACAAACGCTGAGCTGCGTAATTCGACCGGCCCAGTAGTCGTCCAGGATATCCATCGTAGCTGGAAACTCGTCGAGAAACCAAGCAAGCTTTGCCTTTGGATGCAAATGTGTCTTGAGCCACGCCATCTCGTTTAGGTTTGAAATCGCCACCGTCGAGTAGAACTTTGCAATCGATTCGTACGAAAAAGACCATGGACCCAATGGCACGGGCAATCTCAATGTTGGCCACAAGAAGGACGATCTGTCGAGTTGTTGATCCAGCTCAAGCAAGATTTCGAGAGGGCCTAGCATGTTGTACGGACGGAGAGCTTCAAGGAAGGCAAAGAGATCGGATGCATCGGGAATATAGAAAGCAATCGCGACGACAATGTCAACAGATAGAAGAGAGAGCGCGGAGATAGACACTTTGGATTTCTTCATGAAGATTGCTGACTGGCGAGCATGCCGTTGGCCTATTATTAGCGCGTGAATGAAGGTTTGTGCCTCTGGGGAGAAAACTTTCTATGCAGATGACAACGAGAAGCAAGAAGAGCTGCCATTGGTGCCGATAAAGAACACCAAAGATCAGTCATCCGCAACAAAAAGTTCACATTGACATGGAAGGGCTGGAGACTTTGCTGCGAGTCAAACTACCGCTCATTGACCAAGTGTTTCCCGCTGTCCAGTGCGGCGTCAACCAGGAAGCCTGAAAGGAAATTAGTATTTGCCACCGAGATATGAACGAGGCTAAGGTCTGAAAGCGAAGCTCGGGCTTCCGTCAGCTAAAAGCCTGACCGAGCGAGTGAAGACAGGAGGAAAAGGGGGCAGAGCACAACAAAGAGGACAGCCGCTCCAAGAAAAGGCAATTCAGGATCGATAATCCGTCTCAGCAGGTACGAGTAATAAGCCAGTTATGGCCTCCAACGACGTGCTGGGGCCTCGATATGGCTTGCTCAGTATGACGGTCGACGTAGACACAGTTTGACAAAAGGGTCATGTTGAATTGATAACTACAAAGCATCATATTACCCATCGAGAGGGCTCTTTATTGGCCCCAGCCATGGGTGTAACTCGAAGATGCCTTCAAGTTTGTCATAAAAGATATGGCTGAATGACCACATGGATGCTGACATTCCACTTGTCAACGTGAGAAAGGTCCAAATATCCAACTACAGTAGCTGTCCTGCACAACCAGCACAATCGCAAGCTGACCTTCATCTGGAGAAATTGATGTTGAAATATGCTCCGAAGACGATAAAGCTCACAAATCAATCATGAAGAAACCCCGAAGAACGTCCAACAACTCGTTCAAGCTACCGACTGACGTCATTGTCATCATTGCCTTTTCGATTCAAGAGGTCGGCGATCTCGTTGCTTTTCTTGAAGCGCTCCGTGGTCGCAATGTTCTGCCTGGCCCACTTAAACAACTTTACCAACTCGCATTGACTCAAGACTACTCGGACTGGTGGCCATCGTTGCATATCAAAAGTTGGTATTCGTCGTGCGATGAGATTGCAAAGTACTATTCCAAAGTCGTCATTTACGCCATGTATGAGACGGATGAGATCGACTGGCTCATGCATCATTTGAATGCCAACGCTTCGATTGAGTGGCTCGTCGAGAAGTTCCCAAATGCGACCGAGGTGGACCCGACGTATTGGAATCTTCCAATTACGCATGTCAACATTTCCTTGAAATACGACGATTTCGATTTCGACGACGACAAGCCTCACAATACCTGCACGGATCTTTTGCCTCGACTGCCACGTTTGACGTCAATCTCCGTGTGGGATGCAGACGACAATCATAGCCACAGTGACGAACGTGGCTACAATGCCCTCTACGACCATGTCTTTGAATTTGTCGCCAATTGTGACCATCTCACTGAAATACATGTCGACGGCTGTGAGCTCACGGGAGACAATATGACCAACCTCATTCCATGGTTTCGTGGGCCAAATGCTCGTGTGTTCCATTTCGCAGCTGGTCCGAACGACTGGCATGGCAGTGATGTCGACGACGACATGAAGGAATCGTTTTGTCAAGCCATGTTTAATTGCCAAACTCTCGAGAGACTAAAGATAACAGCGTGGGGTTTGCAAGACGTGGATTTCACCGACGTGGTGCTTTCGATGCGGTCTTTGGAATTGGATGAGCTCGACTCGGACGCTTTGATCTTTTGGCCAGTCGACTGGAAGGTTCAAAAGTGACGCATTTCGAGTTTTCAGCGTTCGACTGCTCCGGCGCACACGAGCTAACGAGTCTCTTGCAAGTCTTGCCTCGTACATCGATCAAATCCTTGATTGTATCTGGCTTACAATGCTGCTGTTTCCATCAAGACGCATGGGCTAGCTTGTTTGACAAGTGCACGTTGGATATCTTGGCATTGGGAACCATTGACTTTACGTCCGTCTTTGCCGCGAATCTCGCCTTGGGCATTCAGAAAAACCAAACAATTCGTAGACTCGAGCTGGAGTGGGGCAATGGAAAACCTGGCACCGTCGCCGATATACGACGATTGATCCAAAGCATGGCGCATCCCAATCGATCCGTGCGTGTGAAACGGGCTCAGCTCAAGACTTCCAGCGGTACTTTTGACGCCGAAAGTGTCAAGTCCCTCCACGAATTTGCCATCGAATGCCGATGCGAATTCAAGTACGTCGCCCTTTAGATAAGCCTTATTAAGTACTGACGGTCAATTTGGTCACCAAGGATTCAAATATTGTGCTCAAAGGAACCGTCCACGCAGTTTAAGGCTATTGCTTGAGAAAAACCTGGAAAGTCGAAAAACCATTAAAAACCTGCTAATAACCTGTCATATAAGAAATACCAATAAAACCTAAAAACCTAAACATTAAAACCTAAGCATTAGGTGACTTAGATATGGACAAAAGTTGATTGACGAGAGTGACACAAGATCACAAGAGCTCGCTTGGGTGGGTCGCTATTGCATGATGAAGAAGCCCAAAGCGTCGACGCCGGAATGCTCTCTGCTGCCACTCGACATTTTCATCAAGATTGCGTTTTACCTTCCAGGCGCTGCCGATCTATTTGCGTTTCGGGAAGCTCTCCGTCCATACAATCTTTTGGGTCCACTGGAGCATCTCTATAAGCTGAGCTCGCTACGCGATCTTTGGCGTTACTTGTGGCCTCGCTTGGTAATTCCTCGAGCATTCAATAGCTGGTCTACCTCGTACGAAGCGATCGCCAAGTACTACTCAATGGTAGCCATCCATGACCTGGGTCAAGCGGTGTGGCTCAAGAAGCATTTAGTTCCACAAACAAAGATTGAATGGGTTGTCAACCAATTCCCAAATTCGGTGTCGGAGATTGCAGATGAGGTATGGGACCTGCGTATTACTCGAGTTCGCTTTGGCTTCCAACACAATTCTGTCTCAAATGGCAAGGAAATCTTGTCTCGACTCAAACACTTGACGGCCTTGAAAGTCTATGTCAATCAAGCTATTTCCACGCCTGACGAATTCAACGCACGTCATCAAATATGGGACGACATGTTCAAATTTGTTAGCCAGAGTAGCCAGCTCACAGATTTGCAACTTTCTCAGGAGAGTTATTCAATGACACCGTCGAGTCTAGTCCACCTCATCGAATAGTTTGGCCGTCAACCCGTCCGAGTATTCGAATGTAAAGCAGGAACTTGGGGTCAAATCGACAAACGCTTACAACATTCGTTTTACGAAGCCATCTTTAATTGCCCGACTCTGGACAAGCTCGTGTTGTCGCATTGTGAATTCCAAGATTTGGATTTCAGTCGATTCAGATTTTCAATGCGATCTTTGCAGCTGGGATATTGTCACATGGGATAATTTCTTTGGCCAGTCGGTTGGAAATCTCTAAAACCACTCATCTCGACATTTTCGTGTATCGCGATGTATCCATTGACAGCATCGAATGTCTGGTACGGGTCTTACCAAGAACATCAATCAAACGCTTGACACTAACAAGCATACCATATACCATCAAAGGTCTAAACAAGTTGGCCCGGCTGTTTGAGCACTGCCCAGTGGTAAAGTTATCGCTCCATCCAATTCTATCACCGACGTCCTTTATCAAGAGTCTTGCGACATCTATGCAAATCAATCAGACGATTTACGAATTGGAACTATTCTTGCGTCGGATTACAGATGAGGAAATTCGACTTTTGATTGAAAGCTTCTGTCATCCAAGTCGAAGAGTGAAAAGAAAGCGGCTGAAATTGATTCTACCCGATTATGTTATGGAGAAGCCACTCGTCAAATCTTTTATGGACTTTGCCAAAGAAAGTGGAGGTGAATTTGAATACGCCTCGTACTGATTTGAATTTTATTCCACATATGTTGTCCCTCAGTTTCCACACTCTTTTGACCCAGCCCTTTCGTCCTCGTCATAATCGAAAACTTCTTCATCGTTTGTATTTTTTACATTTAGCCTGGAAACTTCAACAGCATGCTATCAGATTAAGGTTTAAACGAGGTGTGATTGAAAATAAATCTGATGGTCTATGGAGCTAATTCAGGGATTTTCCATTGAGAATTGCCAAAACAACAGAAGAGCACAATAAGACAACGCCATGAATCAACCAATGTCGACTTAGCTGTAGAGTCTATAGTGGAGGGCCTTGGATGATCCAAGGCAACTTACACCTCCTTTTAACACAACAATAACTAAGGGCAAAATTGATAACTCTTATTTGCTCTCTTGCCGTGCTTGAAACGAATGGACGCTCAAAATGATTATACGAGGGATGGCCAAATTGGGGAGCAAATCATTTCCTGAGATAGATAGACATACCTAAGACATTAGTCCTCCAAGATATGGTCGACACTGCCAACATGCATCACAAAAGCGACCCCAGAACGGCAAATTTATGATATCGAGTGTGTTACAAAGATAAAGTTTCGCTAGCTCTACGAGTACATGTAGCGTCAATCACAAACAGAATTCACGCATTTAATATTGTTTATAGTTAATCGATTCGAATTTGAAGAAGTGAAAAATCAACTCGTGAACCACCTGGCCAATCATATCACGTTAAAACAGTTTTTAGCCAATCATGTCTATGTATACTTGTATATACGCGACTTGACGTCAACAGGAAAATCGCATGGTTGCTTGCGCAAAATCTGCGCATCTCCAGAGTGGCTGATGGCTCTAGGAAGAAATCGTTAAAACGTATTGGTAAAAGATACATTTGAATAGAAAAATATATTCAAAATCGATTTGGACAAAATACTACAAACTAGTAGACTGGAAAGTCCAAATTTGTGCGAAATCACACAATATATTCACAGAATTCTTGATCCGGATAACTTGGTTGGAGTGTAACAAGGACAAAAGATCTCGACAACGCGCGCGCAATGGGTCGCAATACCATGATGAAGAAGCTCAAAGTGTCTGCACCAGCATTCTCTCTCCTACCAGTCGACGTAATAGTCAATATTGCGTTTTCCATTCCAATCGCTGCTGATCTGTTTGCGTTTCTGGAAGCTCTCCGTCCATACAACCTCCTTGGTCCTCTCGAGCATCTCTACCAGCTCGGCAAGCAACTCGATCGTTCGTTTTACTTATGGCCTTGCTTGCAAATTCCTTCTTCGGTTAATGAATCGTCTGCCTCGTACGAAGCGATCGCCTTCGAACGTAGTCATCCAAGACCTCGGGCAAGCTACATGGCTCAAGAAACATTTGGGTCCGCAAACAAAGATTGAATGGATTGTCAACCATTTCCCAACCTCGACGAAGGAGATTGCAGACGACGTATGGGACTTGCATATTACTCGAGTAAGCCATGGCTTCAAGTACAATTCCCTCTCAAGTGGCAAGAAAATCTTGTCTCGACTCAAGCACTTGACGACCTTGAAAGTCTACGACGAGCATGCGTTTTCTATGCCTGCAGAAGCATTGGACGATTATCACCAAGCATGGGACGACATTTTTCAATTTGTCGAAGAGAGCCACCAGCTCACGGAATTGCAAGCTTCTCCAGATTCTCATGCAATGTCATCGTCGAACCTTGTCAACCTCATCACTTGGTTTCGACGCCAACCCGTCCGAGTACTTAAATGCATGACAAAACTTGCGGGCGAATCGACAAGTGGTTAAAGCAGTCGTTTTACGAAGCCATCTTTAATTGCCTGACTCTGGACAAGCTCATTTTGAGGACATGCGACTTCAAAGGTTTGGATTTCAGTCGATTCAGATTTTCGATGCGATCGTTGCAAGTGGGATATTGTCGCGGGGGGTCTGACTATATTTATTCCTTGGCCAGCCGGTTGGAAAACTCTAACCTCACTCATCTCAACATTTACGTGCGTCACGATGTAAGCATCGACAGTGTCAAGAGTCTGGTACGTGTCTTAACGTAAAGAGCCAATTAATCGGTCTATTGAATTTGAGTTTACGCTGGTTTTTGGGCCATATCTTGTGGTTGAACTGTCTGTTTTCTGCTCTGGACACACCAAAATGATGACGGCGTTCCTGTCTAAACGAATACACTCGAAAGGATTAATTTAAACAAGAATCATTTGAGACATGTTTCACTTCCTCCAGCAAAATTGTGAGCCAATTTTTCGTTCCATACAAATCTAAAGATATAAATTGATACAAAAATCTTTTTTCAGAGTGAAAAAAATATTGAAAATAAGAGTATTTATGTATTTTCAAAGGCATAAATATTTATGACCATTTTATAAATAGAATTATACGTTTTGGCAAAGGAAAAATATAAATTAAAAAAGGCATTAATGTGTAAAGGTTTTTGTTGTCTCATTTGATTGGCTAATTGATAGACCGAAAAATTGGCTCTAGACCGAAAAACTGGCGCGTTACGTTACCATATACAGAGGCCTGGTAAATATACACGTATAGTGGTATTTGCAGTTTTGGCCTCACTCCTGTCCACTGTATAAAATAATGCCATAAAATTAAAAAGGTATAATATTTTGAAGGAAACATGGATCCTGCAATATCGTTGCATGTGGCGGAAATTTTATTCGAAATTTAAGCCAATCGATGAATATAAGGCGAAGACATATTGCTCTTGAATTGGTATAAATAATGTTTCACAATTAATCAAAATTCAAGAATTTTGAGCATATAACATAGCTCAATTTACCCGCATACGATATTTGTTCTCAAAGAGTACTTTTTTATACAAGTCTTGTTAAACTCTATACATGGGTGATCTCAAGATTTAGCCAATCAAAACTTAGTACCACTATACGTGTATATTTACCAGGCCTCTGTACTCCTATCAAGCAGTTGGCGCTGAAAGGCTTGCCATTTGACAGCACGGATCTCAGCAAGTTGGCTCCGCTGTTTGAGAATTGTCCCTTGGAATCTTTATCGCTCCATGCAATTCGATCATCGTTCTCCTTTGTCAAGAGTCTTGCGACAGCAATTCAAAACAAGACAATTCACGATTTGGAAGTCTTGTTCCCTGTGATTACAGTAGAAGAAATGCGACTTTTGATCCAAAGTGTCTGCCATCCCAGTCGAAGATTGAAATGAAAGCTGCCCAAATTGACAGTTCCAGCAAGTAAGATGGAGAAGCCTCTGATCAAATCTCTCATGGATTTTGCCGCCGACTGTGGAGGCGAGTTCCAATACGGGCCCGAAGCTGATGTGAAGTTGTTCCAACCGACTATCGCCTTTGAGTTTCCCAACCCTTGATTTAGGAATTTCTAATTATCAAAATTCGTCTTCCATTCCCGCTACATTTCAACAAAACTCTGAACGTTGACAATGAGCTCATGTGTAAGGTTTTACACAAAAAGTCGAAGCCAATCATCCTATTTCACGCCTTATATTAACTTTTTTCTCTCGAGTCTGCACTGGCCACCAGAGTTTCTCGTCGTTCACAGAATCTCGGAGATGATACATGCAAATAAGTTGTCGATATAAGCGACCTTTGTACCACCGATTCATTCGTTAAATTCGCGCTAACTTTACGACCATTATCTCCTTAAAGTCATTTACTGTTAATGGGATTTTGAAAATTCGAGAGAAAATAGTGGATCTTTATCCGGATTCGGATAAATTGATTGAAGTGGTCCAAACGGAACAAGATCGCATCAAGCGCGCGCGATGGATCGCAATGGGAAGAAGTCCAGAGCATCCAAGGCAGTACACTCTTTGCCACCAGTCGACATTATCATCAAGATTGCGTTTTGCATTCCAGACACTGCTGATCTGTTTGCGTTTCTCGAAGCACTCCGTCCATACAACCTCCTTGGTCCTCTCGATCATCTCTACCAGCTCGGCATGCGACTCGAACGTTCGTTTTACTTATGGCCTTGCTTGCGACTTCCCCCTTCGCTTCATGAATGGTCTCAATCATACGAAGCGATCGCCAAGTACTACTCGAAGGTAATCATCTACGACTTCAAGCACGCTCCGTGGCTCAAGCACCATTTGAATCCGACGGTGAAGATTGAGTGGGTTGTCAAAAGTTTTCCAGCTCCATGGGAGATACCAAAAGATACATGGGAGCTGAGAATTACCCAAGCTGTTCACTTTGGCTTCCTCATGGACGACTTTTCGTATAGCAAACTTGTGCTCTCCCGACTGAAGCACTTGGAATCTTTGATATTCTACGACGATCATAATCAGGAATCTCCAAATGGCAGTGGGCAATATGAAGATAACGACAGTTTGTGGGACTCAGTGTTTCAATTTGCAGCAGAGAGTCACCAGCTAACACAATTGCAAGTCGCAAGGCACTCACATACAATGACAGAAGCCACTTTGATAAACCTCACCGAATGGTTCCGCAGTCAACCCGTCCGACTGTTTGATTGCAAGGGAGGAACATGGCATCAAGTCGACAACGACATAAAGCAAACCTTTTACAAAGCCATGTTCAATTGCCCCACTTTGGACAAGCTCACGCTAGCGAATTGTAACCTCGACGACGTGGATGTATCTAAATTGACATTCTCAATTCGATCTTTGGAATTGGAAGAATGCAACTTTCGCTCTGCTTTTATTTCTTCAATGGCCAGTCGATTGGAAGGTTCAAGAATCACTCATCTGGAGCTTGATATACCCCGCCACAACGTAAGCGTCGACAGCATGGAGTGTTTGTTACAAGTCATACCGCGTACAAAAATCAAGCACTTGGCTTTGATAAATTTGCCGTTTGCCAGTAAAGAGCTCTGCAAGTTGGCCTTGTTGTTTGAAAATTGCACGGTAGAAACACTATCGCTGCACACGCTTTATTTTACGGCCTCCTTTGCCCAAAGCCTTGCGACAGCTATTCAAAACAACCGTACAATTCGTGAATTGGAGATGATGAGGAGTGGACTTGGAATCCCCAATTTGCGTCTTTTAATCCAAAGCATCTGCCACTCCAGTCGATTGGTGAAAAGAAAGCGACTCAGATTGACAACATCATGTGCAATGTGGGAGTCAGATGTCAAATTACTCGACGACTTTGCCAAGGAATGTGGAGGGGAGTTCAAATACAACATGTGTTGACAAGACCTAATCTACATTCAAATCGCGTTCATCCTCGTTCAATTGTTCTCTACACCCCTTCGACTTGATGGTCCCTTCTTAAAGACATCTTCTCGAATACGCAATGCTCTCCCATCGTACTTTTCGCCCATGCAAATGTTTTTTTTTCTGATTCAGTTGATCCGTTTCCCTTTCTTGTATCCTGTCCATATATTCTAATGATAGAATCCAGTGACATTGTATTGTAAACAAAGCTGTGGGCATACGGGCTTTCTTCATGATTGAATTTTGAAATCCTCTGCAGCCAAAGGACACAAAGCCATTATTATATTCAAATGAATTGCAATAATGGCAAAATTCTTGAATGCCCGGTCGCGTTTATCGTCACAACAAGAAGGCAGTAAATTGTTTCAATGAAAAAATTCGCGCTGTAAATGACAACCTCCTCCATTTGGAAAATGTGCTCCATATTGGTTCAATTACCAACAGGGTTGCTTTACACAATATCATCTTCTTCAAGGATGAAAAGCATCTCGGCATCCAAAACCTTTTTGTGGTTGCATTTATGGACAAATGTGCAGCCGCAATTCGCCGCAAACTCTTTGAGCGATTTGGCAGTGGATCCTGTCATTAATCTCCAAACCGACGAGATTATCTTGCCGCGTTTTCGCCGAACTGAGCGATTGGAGTGTGCCATGCTTTCAATTAAGAGTCGCAGATCATGAATTGACAGATTGCTAGAGTCCAAATCGAATTCACAAATCGTTTGATTGTTTCGAATCGCGTTTGCAAGATTGCCAGCAACAGTGGAAGACCAATTTAGAACGCGCAACAAGAGCTTGTCAAGCGTGCATTTTTCAATTCGATGAGCAAACTTGCACCAATTTGCGTCACTGAGCGACAAGCTTGTCAACTCTAAGCTCTTGATTCGCGTTTGGGGCAAAAATCGAAGGAGAGACTCAATGCCAGCAAAGTTTGTGTCGTCCAGATTACCGTGCAGTTGGAGATGAATCACTTTAGAGCCTTCTAAGCGACTGGCCAAGGATTTCAACAAGTTGGAGTCCCAAAATGAATTGTGCAATTCCAATGTCTGCATTTCAAACTTCAAATGAGTGAAGTCCACATTGCTGAGATCCCACGATGACAACATGAGCCTGTCTAGTGTAGAGCAATTGAACATGGCTCGATAGATCGCGTCGTCTCTGTTATACCAGTCTCCTGACGAGCACTCAAAGACTCGGACAGGTTGATTCAAGAGCCACTTGGTGAGATTGATCTGGTTGGATTCGGTCATATCCATAAACTCATTCGCGATCTGAAACTCTCTGATCTGGTTGCTGGTTGCGAGAAATTCAAAAATAACATCCACGTCTCCGCCGTTATGGACAGCCAAGGACGTCAAGTGGCTGAGGCGTTCCAGTAAATCTTTCCAGCCTGTTGTTGTGTCGTAGCCGCAGTTGACAATCAGTCGGGTGATTGGCAGGTCAAACCAACCGTCTGGTAGCTCATTGATGGCTGACAACCGATTGATAGTCCATTCAACTGTAGCCATCGAATTCAGATGTCCCAGCAACCATTGAGCATCACATGTGTCGTCTACCGCAACATGCAAGTACAATTTGGTGATGGCTTCAAAGGAAGAGCGGGAACTTGTGTCTGGCGTCGAAGATCCGAGACATAGTGTGGGCCACAAGTCTTCATGATCGACTGACTTGCCGAGCTGGTGGAGAGGCTCGAGAGGACCGAGATTGTTGAGTGGACTAGCACTTCTAGGAAGGCAAAGAAGTCGTCTGCATCAGGTATGGCAAATGCAATCTTCATGACAACATCCACTGGGAGCATCAAGCATGCTGGAGCATTTCCTCTGGGCTTCTTCATGGCTTATGAGCTGTCGGAGGTGTGGTCGACTTGGTCGCTGTTCCCATCATGGCCAATAGAAAATCGTGATGTCCCCCTATCTTAGATACTTGCTAAGAGTATAAATTACATCAGGTATTCGTTATAAAAGGATTCACAACAAATTTAATAATATTGGAACATACGAAGTTTGATAAAACTAAATATAATGTATTGAAAATATTGAATTATAGAGGTTGTACATGAATGATCGATTGCGAACCCCTTGAGTACAGTACACTTCGTAATTCGTAGAGCAGATCATTTGCGGCGGCAAATTCAATGAAATCATGACACATTGCATGATAATCCTCTTCGTCTGGCTCATACAAGGCACCATAATTTGCAATCAACGAAGACGGCAAGTGGATAGTCTAGGGAAAACATCCCAGCGGCTAGTTCATCATCCGTCGCCTTCGAGGTAATTGAAATTTGAGAAATGCAGAGGTCTTTAAAGTCTTTCGATCGCCTTTGGAAACGTCTCGACATACCATTCAATCGATGCCATGGGATGCAAATGCTTATTGTACCAGTGGCCATCTTCTGCGTCGTAGCTATCTCCTTGAGCATTGCAAATGACAAAATTTTAGTCGTCTATTCTTCAGATTTATTACCGTATCGGTCAGCTGAAATATTTGATCGACGAATTCGGGTAAGTTTTCTTCTTCTGTGAGCTGTGTGGTCTATGCTAAATTCGATTGATGGGCACCAAAATGGCTCCACCCAAGCGGTAATTCTCACTGACGACAGGGACTGCTTGCGTTTGGCTTGCATTTTCAACCGACTGATGATTTAGGCTAGTTGGTGTACACAACACTCAGCAGACCAACTTTTTGAGTGTCAACTTCTTGAGACATAGGATATATTTCCACCTGAACCTTTCATTCGATTGAAACAATCACAAAATCAAATCCTGAGTCGAAGGCTAACGCTTTCAGTGACTCCGCCCCTTTAATGTTCCACGCCTTCAACTGGAGCCGTTTAAACTTTGCTGGCCGTCTGGGATAAGCAATGCGTCGAATCAAATGTTCCACACCAAGAATCGTCCAATTCGCCCACACAAACTCCAAAGTACATAATGTCTGGTTGCTTTGAATCGCCGCGATGAGAGTATCAACCCAAGGGGGGATGGATTTAGCGAAATCGACCGACAAAAATTCCAAATGACATTCCGCAAACAACGGAGCCAATGCCGACCATTCTATATTCGAGCAGTCAATTTCGGTTAATTTCAAGCGCGTGATCAATGTGCGTGGCAAGAGGCGCAATAGACGCTCCAAACACATTCTAGCGTCGGCGTACTCTTGAATCTCAAGTTCTTTGACCTTCGAGCCTTCCAATTGACGGATCACTTTTTCCATTGAAGCAAAGTCCACGTTGTATAATTGCAATGCCTCCATGGCAAATGAAATGCCAGTGAGATCCACATGTTGAAAGTCCCAATTCGAGAGCTTGAGTCGTTTTAATGGGCTTGTGAACATGGCTTGATAAAAAAATTGCTCCACGTCAGGGCCGACCTCATCCAAAACATTCGTAAATTCGCCCACTTTGAATTCAAACACTTGAGCTATTCCTCGCTGGAACCATTTGATAAGGTTGGCGGCGTCGTTCGCGGTGAGGGAATGGTTTTCAGGAAACAATTGCAATTCTGCAAGCTGGTCACTCTTGGCAGCAAATTCAAACAAATCATGCCAGATTCGATGATAATCGTCTTCGTTGTCGTCACAATATTCGTCGTCACCAATGCACAACGACGAGATCACGTGGGCAAGTCGACGCAAACTATTCTTGCAACTAAAACGGCGTTCATCTTGCCACCTCAGGCAAATATTGACACGAGTAATGCGTAATTTCCAAAACTGGTAGTACACTTGGCTCGCCTTTGGAAATTCCTCGACAAACCATTCGATCGACGCCATGGGATTCAAATATTTCTCAAACCAGTCCGCATCTTCAGTGCGATAAATCACCACGTTTGAGTAGTACTTGGCGATAGCCTCGTAGGAGGAAATATCTGTCCATAGATTTAATCTTGGCCATAGTTGCGAGATCTCTTCTTTCGAGTTCAAAAGCTCGTCAAGTGGACCGAGCTCGATGGAAGGCGACAAAGCTTTGAGAAACGCAAGCACATTTTCGCCGACTGTAATATAAAAAGTAATCTTCACGATAATGTCAAGTGGCAGCTTGGAGAGCGGAGATAACGTCGAGGATCTCGCCTTTTTCATTGTCACGGTGTCGTCTCTGCTTGGAGAATGACCAAGCAAACGAAACGACCAATCGCCATCACCTTGACGCGTTACAAATGACATTGTCCAAGTGGAGACTTCTTGTCATCTCTGCGCGGACTAGAGCTCCATAAAACGTCTAGTATTGCTTGTTGTGTCGCTTCCAGTTGGGCCGCAAGATCTTTTGGGGCATCCAGATATTGTCTTTTTCGTCCAAATGTGCAGTTTTGATCCAAATCGACGAAATTTGAGTGATCAATCTGGCAATAGTGAATTCAAGTATAATCGGACGGTACATGAATTAATGTATGGGTGTGTTGGTGTGTTTTGTGTGTGTTTTAAGCAAAATCTGGACGCTGATTGGCTGGTTCGATTTGGTGCTTGCTTCAAAGTTTCAGCCAAGTTCGGAAATTATGTGTGAATCAGACAATAGTGGGTGTCAGACTTCATTTTAGCTGAATTTTTAGAATGAACGTTTCATCCAATCAAAACACACGGGGTCTGATACCCCCTTCAGATGTCATTGGAGTTAAATTTGGCTGGACTCACAGGCACCACACACCCTCCGTTGTATGCCGAAGGAATCGCAACGCTCGATGTTGCTCAAGCAAGCGATCAAATTGGTTGAAGCATGCATCCTTGATGAGGACAGTGATAGCGACAAGTCTGATGATGACTACCTTGACTTATACGCTCTCATCGAATCGAATCGATACGCTGTACCACGACGAAATCACCCCCGAGCTCCATCAAATCTGGTTTACTACTTGTATCACATGCCACCAGACCACCACCGTCTCAATTCAGACACAGTTCAGGAAGCTTGAGTGGTTCAGATGCCTATCTAAATTCAGATACATTTTGACCAATGAAAACCAGTTTTCACATCTAAACTTTCAGCTAAAATGCGTGTCTGACACCCACTATTAGTGGGTGTCAGATAGCACTTTGTCACAAGAAGAGCTGTAAAGAGTTTGAATTATTGAAAGGGAAATGATCCGTGCACCCCAATTTTTTATACGTGCACCCTCCGGATAATTATCCGGATAAATTCTCATTGAAAATGCCTCAGCTACGTACGGATAATTATCCGGACGTATAAGGCACTCTTTGAAGTTGGGCTGTTGGATGAACAGACAACCCAACAACCAAGATTAAATGGGCTGGCCGCTACGATGTAAACCTTATCTCTAAGAAAAGTTTGGTTTTTCACCATGACTCTGGACAAATCGGACGATATTCTGCCCGGATAATTATCCGGAGGGTGCACGTATAAAAATTGGGGTGCACGGATCATTTCCCTATTGAAAATCTGTAACTTTGTACCATTTTGGTGTGGTTCTGTTGGAGTAAAATCACAACCGAGAGCTGTTTCCAGGACTATCCATCATGGCGGAGCATCGACGATATTGTATTGAACACACGTTGTTGTGCACTTTATGTTCGCTCTATTAAAAGTTCATCCTTCCCCTCGCACTTATCTCCTTAAAAAGACATTGCCAAGTACTGCTCGAATGTTGTCATTTGCAATAGCCAAGAAGATCACTTCGACACTGAAGATGCCCACTGGTACAACGAGCGTTTGTATCCCATGGCATCGATTGAGTGGATTGTCGAGACGTTTCCCAAAGCGACAGAGACTCAGAATAACTTTTCGAACCTACGCATTACACGAGTCACGATTGGCATGAATGCGATGGACGATACGCGAACGAGCTGGAAGGATGTTTTGCCTCGACTTTCGCTCTTGACGTCGTTATTGATTGCAAATTACGACGGTTCTTACGAGCCCGACGAAGAAGATTACCATGCAATGTGGAATGATTTATTTGAATTCGTGGTCACAAGTGATCTGCTGAATGTATTGCAAACCTTGCTCAAGGGACAGATGCATACTGACGCCAATCTAACCAACCTGATGGCAAGGTTTCGTCGTCCAACCTCCCGAGTTTACTCCTCAAGAGGTAGAATGGACTAACGCGGACAACGAGGATAAGTAATCGCATTACCAAGCCATGTTTGGCTGTTCCTCTCTGGAGAGACTCAAGTTGTCATATTTCAACGTTGACGATGCGGACTTCACTCGACTGAGATTGTCCATCTAGTTGTATGGTCTGGAGTACGACATTGTTAACAGTAAGTTGTTCGCAAGCCGATTCGAAGCGTCAAAAGTCTTGCGACTGAGGACAACGTCAACGCCAACTCTGTCGCGATGGATATCTCCTCCATCCGCCATTTAACTTTGACTAATTTGCCTTTCCCGCGAGAAAATTGGTGCATATTCACTCCCATGGTAAACAAAATGATTTAGGGCTCGTCTGGCAACCGAAAATATTACATTCAAAGTCGGAGCAATTCCACAATATCGAATGTATTTCGCAATTCGTCCGCAAGATCGTATGCCCGACCAATTTCATGCTTGATTTTCCTCAATATCAAATGCCAAATGGTTTCGTCTCGGAGGCGGCACGGCTTACGGGCTCGCTCCGTCGAGTCATTCGCTTGCTGAAAATTTCACGCAAGGTATTGAGGAAAGTCAAGCATGAAATTGGTCGGGCATACGATCTTGTGGACAAATTGTGAAATACATTCGATATTGTGGAATTGCTCTCAAAGTCGATTTGGACAGTATTGTTAGACTGGAAAGTCCAAATTTGTGCGAATTTGACAATATATTCACTGAATTCTTGATCCGGATAACTTGGTTGGAGTGCAACAAGGACAAAAGATCTCGACAACGCGCGAGCAATGGATTGCAATACCGTGATGAAGAAGCTCAAAGTGTCTGCACCAGCATTCTCTCTCCTACCAGTCGACGTAATCATCAATATTGCGTTTTCTATCCCAGTCGCTGCTGATCTGTTTGCGTTTCTCGAAGCTCTCCGTCCATACAACCTCCTTGGTCCTCTCGAGCATCTCTACCAGCTCGGCATGCAACTCGATCGTTCGTTTTACTTATGGCCTTGCTTGCGAATTCCTTCTTTGGTTGACGAATTGTCTATCTCGTACGAAGCGATCGCCAAGTACTATTCGAACGTAGTCATCCAAGACCTCGGGCAAGCAACATGGCTCAAGAAACATTTGGGTCCGCAAACAAAGATTGAATGGATTGTCAACCATTTCCCAACCTCGACGAAGGAGATTGTAGACGACGTATGGGACTTGCATATTACTCGAGTAAGCCATGGCTTTAAGTGCAATTCCCTCTCAAGCGGCAAGGAAATCTTGTCTCGACTCAAGCACTTGACGACCTTGAAAGTCTACGACGAGCATCCGTTTTCAATGCCCGCTGAAGCATTGGACGATTATCACCAAGCATGGGACGACATTTTTCAATTTGTCGAAGAGAGCCACCAGCTCACGGAATTACAAGCTTCTCCAGATTCTCATGCAATGTCATCGTCGAACCTTGTCAACCTCATCGCTTGGTTTCGACGTCAACCCGTCCGAGTACTTAAATGCATGACATCAACTTGTGGGCGAATCGACAAGAGTTTAAAGCAGCCGTTTTACGAAGCCATTTTTAATTGCCCGACTCTGGACAAGCTCATTTTGACGACATGCGACTTCGAAGGTTTGGATTTCAGTCGATTCAGATTTTCGATGCGATCGTTGCAAGTGGGATATTGTCGCGGGGGGTCTGACTACATTGATTCCTTGGCCAGCCGGCTGGAAAACTCTAACCTCACTCATCTCGACATTTACGCGAGTCACGATGTAAGCATCGACAGTGTCAAGAGTCTGGTACGTGACTTACCATATACACCTATCAAGCACTTGGCGCTGAAAGGTTTGCCATTTAACAGCACGGATCTCAGCAAGTTGGCTCAGCTGTGTAAGAATTGTCCCGTGGAATCTTTATCGCTCCATGCAATTCGATCATCGTTCTCCTTTGTCAAGAGTCTTGCGACAGCAATTCAAAACAAGACAATTCACGATTTGGAAGTCTTGTTCCCTGTGATTACAGTAGAAGAAATGCGACTTTTGATCCAAAGTGTCTGCCATCCCAGTCGAAGATTGAAACGAAAGCAGCCCAAATTGACAATTCCAGGAAATAATATGGAGAAGCCTCTGATCAAATCTCTCATGGACTTTGCCGCGGACTGTGGAGGCGAGTTCAAAAACGGCCCAAACCTGATGTGAAGTTTGTTCCAACCGACTATCGCCTTTGAGTTTCCCTACCCTTGATTTAGGTATTGCTAAAATTCGTCTTCCATTCTCGCTACAGTTCAACAAAACTCTGAACGTTGACAATGAGCTCATGTGTAAGGTTTTACACAAAAAGTCGAAGCCAATCATCCTATTTCATGCCTTATATTACGTTTTTCCTCTCGAGTCTGCCTTGGCCACCAGAGTTTCTCGTCGTTCACAGAATCTTGGAGATGATACATGCAACCAACTTGTCCGATATAAGCGACCTTTGTACCGCCGATTTATTCGTTAAATTCGCGCTAACTTTACGACCATTATCTCCGTAAAGTCATTTAATGGGCCTCTTGCACTCTTAAGCAAACAGAATCTCTTAAGGCGAAAGACAAGGCATACTTCAATTGGCAAGCCGTTTGGGCAGTTTTCCAGGCAACACGGTTGCAATTTATCCAACTTGCAGCCTCAGAAGACGATATCGAGCATGCAAAATCGAATTCTCGACTTGCACTTCAATACCAGGATGCCAGCCTTCGCGTCCTTCGTTCTAGCGATCTATACAACAGTGCAAGGGTTGAATTTCATCGGACTTTGGCAGCAGTCGCTAGTTGCCATAACCGTGACAACTTTCATGGTAACAAGACTTGTCAAAGCTCGTTGCTTGAAAACATTCAGGATTTGTTCATAGATTGTCAACCCGCAAAACCTGAACAGCTCATTCAAACACAATAACATTTTAAGCAAATTTATGTTAATCCACAGTTTATATTATTGAGTGCGTAATGTTAGTTGTTGGCCTAACTTTGCGATGAGGAATCGCTAACGTTATCAAAAATCATCATTGCAATCGATGTAAGCAACATGCGTAAACTTGCATCGATGTTGGCCGGCAAACGCTTCGAGAGACTTGACAATTGCCGCATCGACTGCCTCGTCTTTTGTCTTCCATTGAATTTGTTTCGTCTTCACTGGTCGACTGGGATGGCCCATGCTTTCAATCAAAAGCCGCATGTCCTGTTCAGTGCATTCGTCCCTGAGCAAGATCAATTTACGAATGGTTTCGTTCTTTTGTATGGCGGTGGCGAGACTTGACGCCACAGCTGAGGTAAACTTTAAAGCATGAAGGGATAAAGTTTTCAATCGACAGGTCTCAAACAACAGCATCAATTTGCTCAAATCTTCACTTTCAAAGGATAACTCCGTCAATGTTAAACTCTTGATGGATGTTCGAGGTAAAACTTGCAACAGACACTCCATGCCTTCGACGCTGTCGTGCTCGTACTCGCTTGAGCCATCACTGGGAAATTTCCACTCGAAATCGGTCACATTTGAGCTTTCCAATCGACTGAATAAGCGTTTCGCTTGCTCCGTCTCTAAGTCCGCATTCGATCAACTGCAATACCTTCATAGAGCATGTAAACGGAGCCATATCCATGTCTTGCAGGCGACGTCCTGTCAACGTGAGTCGTTCCAATGGGGAATTGAACATGGCTTGGTAGAAAGTTTGTTTCACGGCGTCGTCCAGCTCGGAAAAGCCATCGTCGTCCATACCAAAGCCATGAGGTGCCCAAAAATACTGCGTCGTCAGGCTAAACACTCTGGCGGATGGGCGACGGAGCCATTCCGTCAGATGGACCAAATCCACTTCATTCCGTGCATGGAACTCGGGGTAAATATCAAGTTCACTGAGCTGGTCGTTCTTCGCTGCAAATTGAAGCACATAATGCCACGTTTTGTGATAATCTTCACCGCAATCTTCTGTTTCATCTTCATCTTCCTCGAGAGGGACGAATTCGCCGTGATCCAGCATGCGCAAAGATTTGAGATGGGAGAGCCGAGGCAAAGTCTTTTTGAACTCGGAAATGTTCACTTCTCCGTCCAACTTGACGTGGAGGCGAGCAATGGGCAAGTTGAAAAAATTGTCCTCAATGTCGTCCGGGAATCCGTAGACTGTCCATTCAAGCGTCGCCATCGGATTTAAATGTTCTTGGAGCCATGCAACATCCACACTTTCACCAGCATTAAGACCGATTTTCGCCTTTGAATAGTACTTGAGTATGGCTTCGTACGATTCGCTCGACTCGTCAACACGTAGCGATGGGCACAACGTCATGTGCTTCTTTGTCAAACTCAGCTAATAAAGATGTTCAAGAGGACCCAATTCGTTGGTAGGACGAAGCGCTTCAAGAAACGCAAACAAATCCGATGTGTCTGGGAGGCTATATGCTATCTTGATGATAACATCGAAAGGTAGCAAGGAGACGGATGGCGTTGGTGTTTTGGGTTTCTTCATGAATTGAATTGTGAGCTACGAGAGGACATGCCGTCAAATCGTTCCAGATGTTTCGTGTGAAATGGTCTTCTTCCAGTGAAGGTGGGCCACTGGAATGATGGTTTTCTGTTCGAAATCCAACATGCCTATGAAGTTTGACTTGAAAAGAGATGCACTTTGCAGTTTCAGTACGTGTGTGCCAGCATTGAGATTGCGTCAATGTCGCCATATCACTTGAGATATGAATCGAAAAGGTCAATAGAATGTTCAAATAGGATTCCGTGATGGTTGGCTTATCATATAAGTTTGGACTGCTGACGTCGTTCCCCGTCTAACGCAGCAGCTACACCGGAGAAACACCACATGTTGTGTCGAGTAAAGAACGAGATGGCATGTGGTGTTTCAGGGATTCAGGCATCGGATTGTTCACAAGACCAAAGAGCTTTCCAAAGTGAATACAGATAAGTGAAGACGTCATAATACATCAACATATCGAGTCGCATTGAGATGAACAGGAAAAACAACGACAGATATTTGCTTTCCTATGGATATTGAGCTCACTTAACGACTGTATGGTCAAGGATAACCTGATCCGGCGTCCTGACTCGAGGATGTTGTTGCTCACAACTTTTTTTATCCCATTGTCTCTTTCTATCTGGTGTGTGAGTTGAAGAATTGCGTGGAATAGGCTCATAGACTCCGTTTCGTATGACTTGTTAATACTATTAATAGTAATGATTTCACCAATGCACTCCTTCACGACCGAAGGGCTAGGTTGGGTGTTCGTTCACACTGTTGATCATCTTTGAGTTGTGTGTTTTCGAGTTGACACAATGAAGTTCGTCAAGCTCAAATGCACTTGTTGAGCGCATTAATCGGACGAGTATCGTACTTTCTCCTCTTAGACTGTGATGTCTCAACCAAATATCAAGGCACCTACTCAATACAGTATCTATACTATTAATAGCAGCTGAGGCCAAATCACGGAAAGAACACGACATCAGAATATGCATTTAAATGGCTCTTTTGCATCTCTGACATACCGAATAGTTCATACTGGTAAGGAGGTTGGTTTGTCTACCAGATGACAAGGGATTAATTGTCTGTCCGTTGCATTTTTCGTATTCATTGTTTAATCAAGTTAAAAATATGCATAGATTTTGCATGTCACGCATACTAAATGCGTGATATGCATTCTCCGGTTTTTGCTGGACAGTATCCGTAAATTCTAGTCACGGGCTGCACGAGCGTCAAGCATTTTCGCCACAATAGATTTGACAAGTATAGTGAAACGAAATGCGTCCACATTATAATCGAAAATGCTGGATAAACATCCAGCAGTACCTTATTGGCAAAAATTAGGCACTGCTTTGAAGTTGCTCATGCTTGATGCCGATCACCTCGCTCGTTATTTTCTCCTCAAGCACACGCTGCTCCCTCCATTCCCTCTCTGCCAACCACTGCGTCTGGCGTCGAACCTGCGCCTCCACCTCCTCAGCTCGACATTCCATCAAACACGCACTATGCGTGTCGCTCTTATACTGGTCCTAGACCAATTCGCTTCTACTGTGGCACCCCTGGCCACAACTCTCTCCATTATCTGACACTCCTTCCCCACTACAGTCGAGAACCCAAGTACAGTACATGAACGTTGGCTTCGATCCGGAGACATTTCATCGTGTCATCAAGCGTCTTTTAGAGCAACAAAAGCGTCAAGCACGACGTTCGCGTCACCCATCGTAACAATCGCACCCATCACCTGGCGCTGCTGGCGGTCCAACTCATCACGAATACAATGGCTCCTCCAACAGACTCTCGAACCGTGACCCAAGCTATGACCGTGGCTATGGAGGCGGCAAGCGTGGTAGCTCTTCTCATTCTGACCATTCTCATGGCGGTCCCTCTACTAATACTATCAATACGTTGACCGATTATCCTTCTCTGCTTTCACTTTCTTGTACCCCCTCTGCTCCTCCACATCGGGATCCTACCTTATCCTCCTTTGATTATGGACGTCAATCTTCTCGGTCTCCTTCTCCTGGCTCACTCGACACCCGCTGGATGTTACCCCCTGCGAAGTTGCCTTCATCTCTGTTGCTACCTCCGAAGCGCCTCTCTGACTTTGAAGAGATCATTATCAGTACGAAGCGTGTGAAAATCGATGACAAATCCACGGCACTTGAGCCTGCTGGTGGTGTCTCTCGACCAGTAAATCCCCCTCCTTCCGCCTCTTTGGCACCCGTCTCTGATAAATTGCCTTCCTTGGCTCCCCCAGCTGCATCTTTGCCCACTACTGCAGCTTCAATATCTCTCTCTACAAGTGTCCCTGTGTCTCTCGCCGCGACCTCCAACTCGCCCAACCACACGGCCACTTCTAATATCACCGTGACTCCCTCGCACCTTTCAAACCCACTCATTCCAATTCCGAAATTGTCACGACTGAGGGTTACTGTTCCCATCTTTCCTGACAATTTGTTTGCGGCTCTCCCTCCTGAACCCACCAAATCCGATCTTCTAGCTCTCGTCTCTCGAAGTTTCTAACCTCCTGCCTCTCTTCTCGCATTGAAAGACTCCGGTCTCGTTGATGTTATTCCTGGTCCATTAACCAAACCTGCATGGTGTTCCTTCTCCGCCCTCGCTTAACGTCCTTCATGACGCTGCAACCAACTCTTACGCTCAACAGCTCAATTCCCGTCCTTACGATCCCCTACCTGATGGGACTCCTCCTCCTCCCGTGGTTCACTACTCTAAACCGATCAGCTGCGTTCACATTGGATAATCGACTCTGGAGCTACCTGCTCTTGGACCCCTTTTATGAGTACTTTACCTCCTACGAACCATGCGCTTTCTCTATTACTGTTGGAAAGGGTGCTACCCTTCCAGTCATCGGCTACGGTCGCTTGTCTCTTCGCGTGAACTTACTTGGCAATTCCCTTGCTACGCCACCATCGCGAACTTCTCATTCTGCAATTATCTTCTCCTTTGGGCTGCACTGTCCTCTCCTGGCGTTCAACCTCCTATCAGTTCGCCATACAATCTCTGATGGATACAAAATTACCTTTTCCGACACTACCATGTGTCATCTTTTAACTCCATCCAACTTATGCATTGAAGCTCCTGCAAACAGTATGGGCCTCTTCTCTTTTCCTGCCACTCCTGGCACATTGAAGCCCGTTGACTTCGACAAATCCGGTACTTCTACTCACATGCCAGTGAAACCCCAATATGCTGTTGCTGCGAATCTTTTTGCGCGCTACCGCAGCTTCTTGGATATCATCCAATTCTCACCTCCCAGTGACTCTCTTAACGATCAATCGCACATTTATGCGTATTATCATGAGTGTTTCCGCTTCGTGCAGGCGTTTACTCCTTCTACTTCCTCTCATGTTGTTCCATCTCCTTCTTTCTCCTTTACCACTAATCCTACATATTGCTGTGCTCTTCACAGCATCCTCTCTCCTACTTTCCCCAACCCCTTCCATGAGTCTCTCCCTATTTCACCTGACTGCTTCTATAGTATCCTCTCTGACTCGCGACTCTCCTATCAAGACCCTATTTGTCTTTGGCATCGTCGCCTTGGTCATCTTGGCCATGATCGTTCGATCAAAGACCATCCTGAACTCCAAGTCTTTAAGCCTTGTCAGCTCAAAGATCTCCTCTGTGAGATCTGCGCTTATGCGAAATCTCGACGTTCTCCCTTCAACTCCAGCGCTGTTTTCCGTGCGCGTACCTTTCTTTCCCTTGTCCACTTCGAAATATGGGGTCCATGGCCGATATTTTGTTGTCTTTGTAGACGACTACTCTCGACATATCCTATCCAGCGTCGCTCTGATCTGTATCAAACCTACGAGCAATTCCGTCTCGGTGCCCTATCTCTTTTCAAGAGGGACATCGACGTGCTTTCTCATGCACAGCCCACAGACATTGGAGCTCTTCGTAGTGATAATGCTAGTGAGTACGAAAAACTTGCGCGTCTCGTTACACCAAAATATCACACTCGATTTACTTTATCCAATGCCTACTCTCCTCAATAAAATGGCGTTGCTGAGCGCCGTATCGGCATCCTAGTCCAATAGATACGTGCTATGCTCATTCAGGACTCACTTCCCAAATTTCTTTGCGCAACAGCACTCGACTATGCTGCTTGGCTCGTCAACATCCTACCATCTACTTCGAACGATGGACAATGTCCTTACTTCCGCGTCTTCAATACACATCCTCCTCTTTGCTACATCAAGACCTTTGGCTGCACTGCCTTCGTGCACATCCAGCAAGAAGCTCGTCCTTCTAAGTTGGATCCTTCCTCTCTGAAAGCCATGTTCGTTGGTCTCCCCTCCAACAGAAAAAGGCTACACTCTTATGCATTTACTGTCTCATCAACTTATTTACTCTAGAGATGTCTCCTTCTTTGAGACCGAGTTTCCAGCGATCAATTCGATTGAGGCCGCTGCCGAATATCGCCTCCGTGCGAGAAGTGATCCCAACTTCAAACCCACCCTTCAACCCAATGCCCCACTACCTCCATTGCATGCCGCGCTTGATCGCCCCAATACCATCATTACCAATCAACCTAATTCAAACCCTGCTTCTTTAGCTATCCTCTTCTCCTCCATGGAAACAGCTCTGCCATTTGTGTGTCCAGCTCCCAACCCCAGCAATTCACCCTGCTCCACCATTATCCAAATTTTTCCGAAGCCCCCTCTCTGGCCTTCATGCCAACCTTGACGATTCTTTCCCTCTCCACCAAATATCCCTCCATGGATACCTCCTATTTATAGGAAATTCCTCATCTTGCTCTCTCTACGATTTCTTTTCGTCATCCCTCAAGTTCCCTCTCATCTGAGTCTCCTCCTACTCAGCCCTTCACTGCTCTATCATCAAAGTTCCGGTCGCGACTTACATCAAAGTCCCGTCGCGACTTCGTTTGTCGACTCAAGAAGAGCCTTTATGGTATCAAACAAGCCCTGTCCAAACTCTGTTTGAGTGTACAACCAAACTTTCCAAGTCTCAATGTGCCTCAACATCTGATGATATTGCTTTTATGGCTCCCAAGCCTTACCGCTCTTTAGTTGGAAGCCTTATGTATTTGGCCATGGGCTCTCGTCCCGATTTGGCCTATCCCCTCCAAAAGCTAAGCCTGTTTCTTAAAAATCCTGGTCCTGCTCACTGGCGTGCTGCCAAACGTGTTCTCCGTTACCTTAATGGAACTCGTTCTCGAGGCCTACTCCTAGGCGGCAATGATTTCATTCACAAACCCTTCCTCTCTGCCTACGTTGATGCGGACTATGCAAATTGCATAGATTCGGGTTGCTCGGTCCCCCTCCATCATTGAGTTTACATAGTTACTTGTCATGCATCTCTCTCAAATTTCCCTCCGTGTCTCCTCTCTTTGCTCTTTTCGGGTGGCTTTTCCATTTTCATTTCCCCTTTCCTACCCCAGAGTTCTCAAATACTCTTCCCTAGCTATTATGCTACGTCTTGAGGATGACCGCTGAATTCCTTTCTTCGGTTGTGCCGTCAGGGGACGCTCTGATGGGCCTTGATGTATAGGTACACGTGCTAGTTACCTGCAACGGCGGTTCTGTTCCGTGCCGTTTGTGCATATGTCTGTGTGTGTTGTTCGATATCGGCGGTCCAGACTGATCACCTGCGCTGCTTTATGATTGTGTCACTCATATCGTCATTGTTCATGAATTGGTGCCCACTGCTTTCGACATGGCATTCATGCCCTTTGACTGTCGTGTATGCCACTGCATGTCTGTATTATTTTCATCAACAGAAGTTGCATGCTTGTCCTCTCGGCTGTCTCCTGACACCAAACTTTTCTTCCAACTTCATAGTCAACCTATTTCTATCCACTCACCTTCCTTTTCCGCTGGGTCCGCGGGTGGTCATGTTTGGCTATTAATGCCTCCTCACACTTTTCTCCCCGCTATCTGGGCCAGCTTCCATCGTCCTTCGTAGTGGGGTGGCTGTCGTGAATGGGCACTCCTGGGGACTCCGGAAGGCACTCTTTTTCAGGCCCTCTTGCTGATGTATCTCTATTAATAGTGTCTCCATCGCACTTCCTGTGCGGCTCCTATGTTCACCTCTTTCCTGAGCCCTCGCTGTTTATTGTCCGGTTAGTCTAGTTCATTAACCGTACAATATCACTTTGGGTTTTCCCCTGTTTTGCTCTTGTGTGTTCAGTGGCTGCCCCGCTTCCACCTGTACCTAGCCGCTCAAGAACCGCTTACATTTCTCTTGCTTCCTCATTTCCGTCTGCTTGTAACCACTTGTGACAATTACCACCGACTACTCGGTTGTTCAACCAACAGGTTCTTGAATCAAGTGTTGCCGCTGTTGTTTCGCCGCAACGTTTATTGGATTTCGGACTTGAACTTCTGGTTGTTCCAACTTGAACGTCAAGTGTCTGGACGCCTGTGCAGACAGCCCAATACGTAACTCGTCTCACACGGTCAATCGATCTAATCAGCTGCCATCACGTCAATAGGCGTACTGTAACTCGTAGATCAGCACTAGAGTTGCGGAATTGTTAAAAAATGTTTTTAACACAACATGAGTTAAATATGTGTTAAAAATGTGTTAGAAATGTTTTTAACATTTGTGACAAGTCCTGTCCGGATATCATAGAGTGGTAGACAATGTCCCGGATTGTTGAGAGTGCACGTGCTTGCTTGTGAAGCGTATTGAGCTCGGTCACCAGTTCATAAAAGAGCACGCGCACTACAAGCAAATGTCAGCTAGTGCCAATATCACGTGCTGTGGTTTAGACCTCAAGGATGTTAAGCAAGGCTCGATATCCTTTCGCATCATCTCATTTCAAGCCCAACGGACACTTGGGGTTTTCCCGACTCGAGTACTCCAACTAGCAGATTCGAAACAACGTTGTGTTGCGAGCTTAATCTAACCTAGTACAATTGGCTAGATATTGGCTGGTTTATTCTTCATGGTCTTGTCATGATGATAGCTGAATTGTACAATGATTAAAGGGCCACACTGCCATCCTCAATCCAACGGTCAAGCACATTCTCAACACAGGTCTACCAAGCTGTGCGCTTTGATACACTCCAGCTTGCAAGAACACGTTTGAATTGGCTATCGTATTAACAACTTGTACTCTTCAACAACAATGAGATCTACGAAGCCCGGATAATAGTTTCTAACATTGTTAAAAAGTATCTGTGAAAAAGTGTTCAAAAGGTTAGAAATGTTTTTAACTGTTAAATAACATGTTAGAAAGCAACTCTAATCAGCACGTCTCTGGTTGTCTTTAACTCTGGTTACCCACGTGATTTGAGCATGCAAGCACTGCAGCTGCAAGTCCATAAACAGCGGTGGGACGACTAATCCACAGATGACAGCAACCTACAAACAAAAAGCTATCGAAACTTCTACCAGCGAGGAATGAACAAGTCGACATCACCCCTAAGCAATCACATCTTGCCCTCGACAAGATGCACTGGAAATCAACCGCCATGAATGGCATTACCAAGCTCTCTACTGGAGAAATTGCTCGCTTGGATCGAGACCGACTGAGTCGGGCAACAGCTGACGCGGCACCGCGACAATTTTGTCAAAAAGTTTCGTTGCGTACTTGTATTTTCAACATCATGGCCGAGAGGGAACAGTGTTCAAATTACCACGATGAAGTGTTTTTTCAATGGCTGTGACTGGGACTCGCTTCCTGGCTCGTGGAAATGCGAGTTTCACGCACAAAGAGGCCGCTGTCTCGTCCAAGAATGCCACAATCAAGTCTACGTCAGGCATCGCTGTACCAAGCACGGTGGTAAGCGCAAATGTCAGGTTCCAGGGTGCTTTGTAAACTGCCGCGTGGGCAATTATTGCACGCGGCATAGTCCCGCGGGGGCGCTGCGGTACTGCTCCGTGGAGGGTTGTGGCACTCGAGTTCATCTGGCGGGGAAATGCTTTCGCCATGGCGGCGGTCGGCGGTGCGAGTTGCCAGAGTGCACCAAGTTTGCAAGACGCCAAGGCCTCTGTGCGAGGCATTTGCCCAAGACAAACAAGGCCATGCGTTTACAGCCCGAAGAAGAATCGTGTTTTCGCCAGCATGTCCTGGTGGAAGTTGAAAACTTACTGATGTATTAATATCAAGAGTTAGGACGGCTTGCATAACGCTATAATGCAATCCGACTCGTTCTTTGAATCGTCTAACTCCCCATTGTGGCCTTGGCATCTTGCTGTAATTCAGATGCGAATACTTGTATTACGAGCGATATTCATAGAGATGGCCGTAGTAGGACAACACCATCAGCGCAATGAATCACGTAGAGTAAGCTGAAAAACACATGCAATTTGTCAGTGGATAACAATTACTATGGCCCTCAGTAGCGCGATTGAGACTGTGAAATGGAGACAACGTGGGTTATTAGACAGATGGCGTCATGTCCAGCGTCAGGCAATTGCGCTAGATTGTCTTCAATAAACAAGAAGGCCCTTCAATAATATTCAAAGATGTAGACGCCGTTCGGCATGATTGAGCATGGAACAAGATGAAAATGACTTTTGCGTTTGTCGTTGGGTAGCATACAACGTCGCTAGAGGAGTTAGTCATGTTGCCATAGATATTTGTTTCTATTTCAGATGGGAACGATCGCGTTTGACATTCGTCTACTAAAGCGATTTGATAGAGAACTCTGTTGAGTTGTCGTCTCTTGTTTTGCTAGTGCCACTTATGACGTAGCACGAAGTAATTGACGAAAAAACACAAATGTAGTACGTTTTGTAAATCATGCAGTCTTGTCAGAGCCACGACACTCTCTAGCAGAATTAATGTTGAGTGAATTTACCCCCCAACGAAAATTCTTTTCTCGTTCAAGTCTGGCAAATCGAAGCATAGCAATATCAAATCGATAAGTTTACTAGACAATAGGAGGAGATGCTTCCCTCGGTGAAGACAATGCAATCTGTCAACGAGATGTAGACACCACTGTGTTGGAGAACTTTACTGAGTTCACTACACGACGAATAACAGGCACCAAGCCTCAATGCTAGTTTTATCTATAAGGACGGACGACAGTGATGGCAGGTCGTTTTATATTGAAGTGCCAGATAACATAAACCAAAGGCAGCCATGAACTGAACCTTGGAGGAATCGACCATCGACTTTTTAGAAAATTCAAGGACAGTACTGCAGTTAGCTTGCTCAGTTTGGAGTCGCGAGGTCCATCGGGGGCTTAAAATCACTTTGGTTCGTATCAAAGAACTTTTATGGGTCAGTAGTTTACGAGCCAACGTTTTCAGAGTAACAACTTCAACGAAAGCAGGAAATTGACCTCCTGTCGGCGTTCTGAGCCTGTCGTCGACATGCCGGTGCTGTTTGCTTGGCATTATCCAGTGCGCACTGAGATCCGTCACATTCTTTCATAACCCACTCGAAAAGTTTTGAATTTTGTCATCTTCTTGTGGCTTGTCCCAAACTTGGGTCGACGTCGTCCATTGCTCTACATGAACTATATCCTTCTGCTTTGATTCGTTGGTGGAAAGTCTATGCTCACTGAGGAAATTCCACCCAAATTGTGTATTATGTGATAAGGCCTTCGAGGTTGAAAGGATGGCTTCTAGATCGGCTAGCACTTCGTTGAATGCTCTCATTCTACGCAACGCAACGCCATCCCACGATCAACGGTCCAAAATTTGAGCTTCTATTACAATTGAGCTGGACCACGCCGTGATTACTTGTATGGATGACGAAAAAAAGTCGTCGCGTGCTGGAAGATTACATCATTTGTTTGATGCCTTTTGCTCGACTTTCGCATGATTTGACCAGGATTAACGGCTAACGTTATGACTCTTATTGCTTCAACAGTGGGTGAGCAATCACCAATTGAGGAGATTGAGGATGTCATTACTCAAAGGCTTGATAAACTTGTGAAGCTGAGAGATAAGCTTAACTTGGAAAGTTGGGATCGGTGGCCAGCTCACTGACAGATGAAACACAGTGAAAAGTTGCGTAGTGTCGACATTGCCATGTGGAAATTGCCGCACCACTGTGGACCTTCCCGCTTCAATTTTATCAAACCACTTGCGATGAGCTGCGTCAAGTTGAAGAAAGCTTATGGCAACGAGACATTGGCGCGAAGGGTGTTATGTCTAGGCTCAATGTCAAATAGAAAAACAAGATATAACCATCGATTATGAGAGTCTACTCTGGACTTTGAAGGGATTTTTCTTGTCACTCATGTGTGGTCCAATTCCAATGAAGCTCCAACTTTGAGCCGTTGATCGAGAACTGTGGGACGTCTCTGGTGTAGTAGAAGAACACTCAAAGACGTGCACACCGATCTAGAAGTCGTCTTTTCGACCTGGAAGGCTTGAAAAATGCACAATTTTGTCAAGATCGCGTTTATGAACTTCGCGACAGAATATCCAAGTTTGGTAGTCTTTCATGCACTGCTTGTCTAAGAATCTAGCTGAAGGATAGAGTCACAACTGAAAAATAGACGAAATCGACTGTGCAACGCAAGTTTGGGACAAATCACAAAGCTGACAAAGCTCAAAATTTTTCAACTTTGCCCATGGATGGAGATGACAGCCATCACTGCGTACAAGTATTGTCAATTTGAGCGAAATTTGGATTCCCAAGTCGATTCACCAAATAGACACAAAGCAAGTTTGTACGAAATATACTCCGGAGTTTATCTTATTGAAATGAACAAATGAAAAAGATGGTTCCACTGGACTTCTAGGCAACAGAGCATGCCACCTCGTTGACGTGGATCACTTGTATGCGATGCTTTGTTGGTCATGGTTGGCGCAATAGTTGAAGATTTGTTCTGGTGAGATGTCCCAATTACTCCCTTCGAACCAATGGGGACGGAGTCGTTTGCCGCAGTGGTCACGTGTGCGGGCCATTTCTTTCACAGAGATCTCTACCCTGAGCTTGTATGTGTGGTCAGGATATTCCCTGGGGTGCGGGTGTTGCAGCGACGCGGTGGAGTGTGTCCTTTCTCCATTTCCCAGCAGGAATTAATTTTCTACATTTTGATTGGATGAAGTATTGTTCTTACTGCATTTTGATTGGTGAATCGATTGTCTGTCGATTTGCTTCCGCTCATTCGATTGAGCAGCCAACTCCAAATTCGAATCGAATGAACAATAAGGAGATTTAGCAACTTGGAGTTCCCATTCCCATTCCCGAATATCCGGATATCCTGTGTAAATTAATATATATAGCGGGAGCGGGAACCCTTCAACAATTTATGCGATTTGGCGTCAAAATCGACAAGTTGACGGAGGGTTCCCGTTAAAATAAACTCCATAAATGAATATAGGTTGATGCAGACTTTGGCTTTGGTTCATGAAGAAGGGAGGTGGTCTGAAGACGACGACGCTCTATTACTATTATACATATTGGATTTCGGATGTGGTAAATCGAGATTGTATGATGGCGTCGGCGTTGGATATTTGGGTTAGGCAGAAGCACACGTCGGGTATAACAGGCCTATCGATAGAATACACATACTTAATGTAGTATATGCATGTATCCATTTCCGTTTGTTGTGGAGGGACAGATTTCTTGAGAAGCGGGAGATGGCGTATAGACACTCACAGCTGTCAATGTCTGAATGCTACGACGAAGTCTTGTTTAACCGGATTACGGATAAGTAAACGGGAAGAGCATGTGCGAAATGCAAAATTGCTCAAGTGGCAATTTCCCATTCCGGCAAAAAAATTTCGCGAACGGAACGGAAACTCGACTTGCGAAATCTCCTTAATATCACGCCAAGCAAACGAAACAACATATCAATGACCAGGGTGTTACAATATAGATTGTACTATTGCTTGTGGCCCCAGTCTTTGGACAATCAATCATTGACAATTTTCAATCTATTGTTGTCGTGACAGAGTTTTGCGACGTCTAAGCACTCGGACTATCCTTTTCGGTTGCTTTGGACAACTTGATGGATTGTCAGACGTTGCCCAGGCTCACGAGGTCACAGGTGGAGTACATGATCACTTCGCGTGGCGTCCATACTCTTCCGCAAGTAGCCGATAATGCACTTCACGCCAGAGAAGAATCGCTCGACAATAACAGTGGTTGGGGGGATCCAACTCTCGTCTTCATACGGCTGAATAGTATTGACGCGACTGCGAGTACGCTTCTTGATTTCGTTGTCAAGGTTGCCAGTAGTAGCACTTGACTGGAGTGCTACTACGAGCCTGGAGGAATGAAGTTTTGATCATGCCGAGAATGCTGTGGGCTCGGCGCAGTGGAGACATTGGATGAAAGTACGTCAGTCTTCCCTGCCTCGCTCGATGAGCATCTCGTGGGAAAAAAGTTTGATTTGCGGTGATCTCTGCTAAAAGTCGAATCTTCTTGATTCAATCTCCTGCACATTAACAGCACGCTTCCGCCATTCAAAACAACATCAGACGCAGTCTCAATCATTTGCACGAGATCCGAATTTCGACGCAAGCGACGAGCAGCTTCCCTCTCAGCAGAATTCAAGGCTGTCCCCGTCTCTAGCTTGACCAAAGCACTTTGAGACGCTGAGATTCTTGTAGCCAGCGTCATTTTTCTGCGAGATTATGCTGTTACACAAGCAGCACGTGCGACTCGACGATGTCTTATTTTTGAACGACAATCTGAGCGTTCTTCATTCTCTGACCTTCGAGCTGTTATAGCAGTCTATAACAGCTCGACAATAGTTGATCCGAGCTGAATTGCAAAGTGAGTTTGCTCCTGTTCCCTCCATGGGGTCGCATGTCCAACGCCGAACCATTTCCAGGTGTGAATCACTTCGCAGAATGTGTGATTTGGCCACGCTGATTGAGGGAGATTAGAAAGCACGCGTGATGATTGGTGTGCAAGACCCAAGGAGCATACCAAACGGTCGGCTGAAGCATTCCTTGCACTCATATCGTGCATGGTCATCAATCTATTGAAGTCCAATCTATTGGAACAATATGTTCAATCCTGGGGAAAGATTGCGTCCCCGCCACAATCAATAATTGAGAGGGATAATATCAATCTTCTGACAATCACAATCTTTTTTTATCAAGCCCTGACAACATAATATGTTGTCATTGATCAGGGCTTGATAAAAAAAGATAACAATGACAACATAATATGATCAGGGCTTGATAAAAAAAGATTGTGATTGTCAGAAGACAAGTTCTTTGAAGAGATTGAGTGACGTTTGTTGCATTAAACTTCACAAGTAATACACTGGCACGCAAACTACTGACCCATATGACCAAAATAAATTTGTACCGTGTAGAAGTTTGAGCTAAAGTTGTTGCATGAACTCGACCATGGAGGGATGGACTCTCTCTCTCTCTTACTTCCAAAGTAATCCAAGAGCTCTTCAACTTGCGCTGTTTTCAGTCGCGAGGGCTGTCGAGCGCTATCGGGGGCTCATTACACGTTGTTTCATCTCAAGGATTGGATCACAGTCTGTGGTCTTCACTCTATTGTCCATTCCTTATGGTTGAACTAGCATCGACGATGGCCGCCTGCTTTTGTTCGTGTGGTCGTACTGTATTCAAATGTGTAAAATATTGTGCATATCCAACCATGCATTGCCGACAGATTGAATGATCTTCACGCGAATTCTCCCAGAGTATAAAAAGCATGTCCGTTTAGAGTTGCTGTCCTTCAGAACTACCTACAAACTGCATTATGACCAACTTTTGAATTCCATTGTCTGCTGCGTAATAGGTGGCAGTACTCATTATCCAGCGAAACAATCGGGACAACTCGAAGGTGCCATCCATCTAGTACTGTACTCGAAGATGTATTCGTCATATCGTTCCATGCGCAGTTGTTACGACTAGAGAGGTCTCTGCGCATTAGAATTTCATTGAAGGTTGCGATTCCGGGTGTACTTGAGTACTTCTGGTACTCAAGACAGCCTCGCCTGACGATGGAGGAGCGGTCACGATCACTCGACTGCAGATTGTGGCTCCATAAGCAAGCTCATAGGCATGCCAAAATCTACTGGGCGACGCAGCAATACAGTGCGCCGTCAAGCTATACACTTGACCAGGGTTTGCCCATGGGCAGGGAAATTGGATGACAAAGCTGGGTGCATTGGACTCAACCTCGACTGGGATCGGCGAAAATGCAGAGCTTGTGAAGTAGCAAGAGGCTTGAAAGCCACGCCTTCACCCTGATGAGGCGATAGACGATTCAAACGATGAGGTGAATTGCATGACAGTGTTGAGCCCAGGGCCTCGAACCAGACGACAAATTCCTGCGCCAGCAGATGATTGGATAATTTTGTCATAATCACGGATTGGCTAAAATAATATATTTGGTCACCTTTTGTCCAATCAATAATCTTCGAAAATATTCTTTGTGAAATAGATTGTACATGTATCGCTTTAGGACTGTATTAAAATCCAAAATCTCAATTATTTCGACGTCTACAATGTCATCAGACACTGTAATATGCTGCATTTTAATCACCATACAGCATTCAGTCACCTCGTGAACACATTGCCTCAATATAAGTAGAACTTGACTCAAATCCCAGAACCTCCATTTCGCCACATAACACAGTCAATTTTGAACACAAGAGGTTAATTAAATTACATTATTCGAACATAATCAATCATGGCTACGACGCTTGATAAGGTCTAAAGAGCATCCTGGATAAAGATACACCGAATCAATTTATTAGATTTCATTAGTTGTACAAAAAAACTCACGGCAACGAGCTTTGATAGGATACCAAAACTTCACGACTGGGAGAACTTATAAGATTTATAGGTTTGAACGGATGTCCTGTCCTAAGAGTATAGCATTGACATACGTCCTAGATGACATCGCAAGCTGATTTATAGTGACTGGCAATTAATCAAGGTTGCCTCGTTATAGCTTGAAAGTGAAAATACTTCGCTATTTTCAACTAATGAACTCAATACATCGATTACATTTCATTGTAGAGAACATGGTGAATGGAGTCAGAAAACCCTAGGCATTGATGAACACAATATATCGATTGGATGTCTCTGTACACAACAGATCAACTTAACAGGATTTCGTAGCATTCGATAGGATTCACGACATGCACATTTCATAGTATTCATATTATAGTTGTTTTAGAATGATTAAATTCTATTGAACAGAACAGATCAAGTTATCAATACTTTATAAGGTTAAAAAGAATTCACGACATTGCCAGCTGATAGGATTAACATGCTTTGAAAAGACCTTTTGTCCATGAACTGTGCAATACATATTGGAAAGATCAAAATTTTACATGATATCGTCATTTAATATACAATACATTGATATAATTACGGATGCATGCACTTCCAACGATTACATAAAAGGAACAACTGTCGTGTGTTCTTCACTACTGTACGGAATTCAACCTAATCCAGACAGGTGGTGATCAAAATGAGGAGGTAATTCTGAAAAAGAGGATTTGTTTAAAGGCAGACCAGCGACAACGCGGCCTAGATATTGGTCTATTGGTCACCAGCATGCTCATATTGCATATATCTTTCCAATACGTGACCTAAATTCCACCCACAGCGAATGCAAAAAGTGACAATAGAAGGAGCACTGGTGCTGCCAGAGCAAGCGTACGTCGCAACGCCTTTTCGGATGGAATGGGTTCCAATAGACTTAGCTCGTTCTTCTCCTAGATCTGGTAATAACATTTTTGATAAAGATTTTCCAAATCTCTCTTTTTGATTGCTGCCTGGAAAAGAGCACCACCAGAGAGATGGGGATTACAAGCAAGACAAATTCCAAGTGCAAGGACCACACAAGACCATGGTTTGAACGGGTTGGCATAAATGTGTTGGGGATCTCTAGGCTTTGACCCAGCTTGGTCAGTCTTACTTTTGTAAAAGGTGACCCCAAGACCATCGTCTTCGAAACTATATTGGTCGAGCCTTATGCTTTGAGTAGATCTAGACCTGCACATTAAGTTCGAAGTAAGAGTTAAAAACAAATGAGAAAAGCCGCCATCTAAAGACACCAATGATCGATTGCATGCAATTTCGAAAGTCGTGTATCCCATCGGTCGTTTTCCAGAGTCTTTTGCACCACCAGTTTGATATGTATCAGCATGTCGTCGTCTTACTCCTACAATCAATGTTAATTGTAATCACTTTAAATTATCCACCTTGAAAGATTTCTTTCATGTCATCATTATAATCATCTGGGATCGGAAATCTCGACCGCTTATAGTAGTCTTTAAGTGCCGAGCGATAGGCAGACAAAGTTCCAGGTTTTTTGTCAGTGTTTGACACACACCAAACTATAAATGAGAGAAAGTTGTCATACTTGAAGGTTGTCAAGTCGATGTCTCCTTCGGGATCACCTTTGGGACCAAAATGTGGCCAAGATCATTGCTACAAAGCCACCTTTTCAACACATTCAAAATGCGCCTATATCCATCCTTTGTAGCATCGCTTATACGGCTGTCTCGAAGCTCTTGAACAGTGGCTTGACGGCGATTGCTTGCCATGGGTTGAGTGAATTTATGAATGAGCCGCCCCTCGAACAACCGACCGTCATTTGCAGATTTTTAACCAATCATATATTTTACATCTTGCCAGGCATAGACACAATGAAGTTTGATTTTGTGTATTGTATTTGGAATTTGCAGGACGCAAATCCGGTAGATTTTGATTGGCCAAATCATACTAAAATGTGACGAATAGAAAATTTTCATTATTGGTTTTGCATGGCGACAGCGCGTCGGACATCTCGAATGATCGACACAAGCTTCAGCTGAGGTACGCGACGCATCCGCTTGTGTAAGCCTACTTGACTCACCTCTAGAATGTACTCAAGAACATGATGGAAAGCCTGGGCTGTGTCTTCCTCTGTTGGTTGCGTTGGCATTGTTCTTCCTGTCCGAATCTCGAGTTGTTTGTGGAATTGGGTCATGGCAAATTTCCACTCCGAAAGCAGACGCCGCTGCTTTTTCGATTCCAAGTCAGCAGGCTTAATAAAACGAAACGGCGGCAGCCCCGCTTGAGCATTCCCCAACCACCACAATTGCCAGGCTGCCGATGCATCAACAAGAGGAAAAGAAAAACCGCGCGGCACAGCGTGAAAAGCTCCACCCCACGTAAAGACTTCGGCGTGACGACGGATAGGCTCATTTTGTTGTCGTGTAGGAGACATATTATGATTGGTTTGAAAACCCATATTCTGCAGAACATGGGTCAACGTCGATTCAAGCACAGACTTTGACAATTGTCCACAGGCCAAACCATAGTCGTCAAGAAGCTTTTCAATACGATGTAGAATAATGTCAGGAATTTGCTCAATTGACTCCCGATTTCTTTCTAGATGAGTGTACACTTCAACGTAAGGTGGAATGCCAGTGGGCTTTAGAGTTTGCGATTTCACTTGCACCATGCTAGATAGAGAAGATTCAATCTCAGGGCAACGAAATAATGGTGTAGAGAGGAGAGAATGCATCCGAGGTAATAAATCAAGGAGGTAAGCCTTGTGATAGACAAGCGAAGCCAAACATATAGCCAATATAGGGACCAAGGAGCCACTTGCAGACAAACTTGGAAAAATCAATTTGATGCAATGACGGAGGTCGGGATCATCCAGATTTGGAAAATGTGGAGGAAGGATGGAAAAATCACAACTAGACATCGGCAAACCAGCAACAACGCGACCGAGGAATTGGTCACCAGCACGCTCATAGTGCATGTAGCGTTCTAGAACATTGCCCAGGGTCCACCCACATCGTAGACAGACACTCACAATCGACGGACCACTGGTGCTTCCAGAGCACGCAAATGTCGCGACACCTTTCCGGATGGAATGAGTGCCTATAGAGTTAGATGCCTTGTCATTTTGAGAAGAAACTTTCGCCACGAGTTTAGATAAGCATTTTCCGAAACGACCACGTTGGCTCCCACCGGGAAACAGACACTGTGGTTGCAGTTGTGGGTTTGAAGCAAAGTAGATCGCAAATGCCAAGAACACGCAAGTAGTTGGACATAATGGATTTGCGTACAAATGTTTAGGATCACGATATTTTTCACCAGCTTGGTCTGTCTTTGTCTTGAAGAAACGGACACCAATGGCATCTTCTTCGTAACTCAAGTGCTCAAATCGAATTTGCTGTGTCGAGACAGACCGACACATGAGGTTCCAAGTTAGAACGAGGAAAAGATGGGTGAAGCCGCCATCCATGAGCAATAAGGACTCTGAACATAAAGAAACATACAAAGAGTATCCCATTGGTTTTTTACCAGAGTTCTTCACACTGCCTGATTGATTGTAATCGGCGTGCATTCGACGTATACCTATGATGCATTTAAAAACTATCAGAAGGCATGTTTGAGACGTACCTTGGAAAATTGTTTTCATGTCGATTTCATACTCTGGAGGTAGTGATAAGTTCTTTCGCTTATACAAATCTTTCATGGCAGATCTATAGTTTGACAAAGTTCCTGGCTTGTTGTCGGTGTTTTGATGCATCCAGATGATAAAGGACTCAAAATGACTGTAGTTGAAAGCTGCCAGGTCTATCTCATCGCTCGCAGTTAACATGCTTTCATCTCCATACTGTCGTATCCACTTTTTCACCTGGTTTAACGCACTTTTATAACCTGCCTTTGTCGACTCGGACACCCTGTGGTCGATGATGTCTTGCCGTGTTGACTCACGGCGAGCTTCGTTTGTTGCCATCCCAAATGCGACCTGACTGCATCTTGGGGATCTATATTTTATCCAATTAGAATTAATCTGGCTTTTGCAGGACGTGTCTCCCGCAAAATCGATTTGTGCTGCAACAAATATTTTATATTGAGAAATGTATGGGATGAAAGACATTCGATCCAACTAAATCGAAAATGCAGGCTATCCATCCTGCAGATAAGCCTCTCAACCGGATTCTAGCCTGCAAAAACCGGATTATGTATTGTATTTGGAATTTGCAGGACGCAAATCCGGTAGATTTTGATTGGCCAAATCATACTAAAATGTGACGAATAGAAAATTTTCATTATTGGTTTTGCATGGCGACAGCGCGTCGGACATCTCGAATGATCGACACAAGCTTCAGCTGAGGTACGCGACGCATCCGCTTGTGTAAGCCTACTTGACTCACCTCTAGAATGTACTCAAGAACATGATGGAAAGCCTGGGCTGTGTCTTCCTCTGTTGGTTGCGTTGGCATTGTTCTTCCTGTCCGAATCTCGAGTTGTTTGTGGAATTGGGTCATGGCAAATTTCCACTCCGAAAGCAGACGCCGCTGCTTTTTCGATTCCAAGTCAGCAGGCTTAATAAAACGAAACGGCGGCAGCCCCGCTTGAGCATTCCCCAACCACCACAATTGCCAGGCTGCCGATGCATCAACAAGAGGAAAAGAAAAACCGCGCGGCACAGCGTGAAAAGCTCCACCCCACGTAAAGACTTCGGCGTGACGACGGATAGGCTCATTTTGTTGTCGTGTAGGAGACATATTATGATTGGTTTGAAAACCCATATTCTGCAGAACATGGGTCAACGTCGATTCAAGCACAGACTTTGACAATTGTCCACAGGCCAAACCATAGTCGTCAAGAAGCTTTTCAATACGATGTAGAATAATGTCAGGAATTTGCTCAATTGACTCCCGATTTCTTTCTAGATGAGTGTACACTTCAACGTAAGGTGGAATGCCAGTGGGCTTTAGAGTTTGCGATTTCACTTGCACCATGCTAGATAGAGAAGATTCAATCTCAGGGCAACGAAATAATGGTGTAGAGAGGAGAGGATGCATCCGAGGTAATAAATCAAGGAGGTAAGCCTTGTGATAGACAAGCGAAGCCAAACATATAGCCAATATAGGGACCAAGGAGCCACTTGCAGACAAACTTGGAAAAATCAATTTGATGCAATGACGGAGGTCGGGATCATCCAGATTTGGAAAATGTGGAGGAAGGATGGAAAAATCACAACTAGACATCGGCAAACCAGCAACAACGCGACCGAGGAATTGGTCACCAGCACGCTCATAGTGCATGTAGCGTTCTAGAACATTGCCCAGGGTCCACCCACATCGTAGACAGACACTCACAATCGACGGACCACTGGTGCTTCCAGAGCACGCAAATGTCGCGACACCTTTCCGGATGGAATGAGTGCCTATAGAGTTAGATGCCTTGTCATTTTGAGAAGAAACTTTCGCCACGAGTTTAGATAAGCATTTTCCGAAACGACCACGTTGGCTCCCACCGGGAAACAGACACTGTGGTTGCAGTTGTGGGTTTGAAGCAAAGTAGATCGCAAATGCCAAGAACACGCAAGTAGTTGGACATAATGGATTTGCGTACAAATGTTTAGGATCACGATATTTTTCACCAGCTTGGTCTGTCTTTGTCTTGAAGAAACGGACACCAATGGCATCTTCTTCGTAACTCAAGTGCTCAAATCGAATTTGCTGTGTCGAGACAGACCGACACATGAGGTTCCAAGTTAGAACGAGGAAAAGATGGGTGAAGCCGCCATCCATGAGCAATAAGGACTCTGAACATAAAGAAACATACAAAGAGTATCCCATTGGTTTTTTACCAGAGTTCTTCACACTGCCTGATTGATTGTAATCGGCGTGCATTCGACGTATACCTATGATGCATTTAAAAACTATCAGAAGGCATGTTTGAGACGTACCTTGGAAAATTGTTTTCATGTCGATTTCATACTCTGGAGGTAGTGATAAGTTCTTTCGCTTATACAAATCTTTCATGGCAGATCTATAGTTTGACAAAGTTCCTGGCTTGTTGTCGGTGTTTTGATGCATCCAGATGATAAAGGACTCAAAATGACTGTAGTTGAAAGCTGCCAGGTCTATCTCATCGCTCGCAGTTAACATGCTTTCATCTCCATACTGTCGTATCCACTTTTTCACCTGGTTTAACGCACTTTTATAACCTGCCTTTGTCGACTCGGACACCCTGTGGTCGATGATGTCTTGCCGTGTTGACTCACGGCGAGCTTCGTTTGTTGCCATCCCAAATGCGACCTGACTGCATCTTGGGGATCTATATTTTATCCAATTAGAATTAATCTGGCTTTTGCAGGACGTGTCTCCCGCAAAATCGATTTGTGCTGCAACAAATATTTTATATTGAGAAATGTATGGGATGAAAGACATTCGATCCAACTAAATCGAAAATGCAGGCTATCCATCCTGCAGATAAGCCTCTCAACCGGATTCTAGCCTGCAAAAACCGGATTATGTATTGTATTTGGAATTTGCAGGACGCAAATCCGGTAGATTTTGATTGGCCAAATCATACTAAAATGTGACGAATAGAAAATTTTCATTATTGGTTTTGCATGGCGACAGCGCGTCGGACATCTCGAATGATCGACACAAGCTTCAGCTGAGGTACGCGACGCATCCGCTTGTGTAAGCCTACTTGACTCACCTCTAGAATGTACTCAAGAACATGATGGAAAGCCTGGGCTGTGTCTTCCTCTGTTGGTTGCGTTGGCATTGTTCTTCCTGTCCGAATCTCGAGTTGTTTGTGGAATTGGGTCATGGCAAATTTCCACTCCGAAAGCAGACGCCGCTGCTTTTTCGATTCCAAGTCAGCAGGCTTAATAAAACGAAACGGCGGCAGCCCCGCTTGAGCATTCCCCAACCACCACAATTGCCAGGCTGCCGATGCATCAACAAGAGGAAAAGAAAAACCGCGCGGCACAGCGTGAAAAGCTCCACCCCACGTAAAGACTTCGGCGTGACGACGGATAGGCTCATTTTGTTGTCGTGTAGGAGACATATTATGATTGGTTTGAAAACCCATATTCTGCAGAACATGGGTCAACGTCGATTCAAGCACAGACTTTGACAATTGTCCACAGGCCAAACCATAGTCGTCAAGAAGCTTTTCAATACGATGTAGAATAATGTCAGGAATTTGCTCAATTGACTCCCGATTTCTTTCTAGATGAGTGTACACTTCAACGTAAGGTGGAATGCCAGTGGGCTTTAGAGTTTGCGATTTCACTTGCACCATGCTAGATAGAGAAGATTCAATCTCAGGGCAACGAAATAATGGTGTAGAGAGGAGAGAATGCATCCGAGGTAATAAATCAAGGAGGTAAGCCTTGTGATAGACAAGCGAAGCCAAACATATAGCCAATATAGGGACCAAGGAGCCACTTGCAGACAAACTTGGAAAAATCAATTTGATGCAATGACGGAGGTCGGGATCATCCAGATTTGGAAAATGTGGAGGAAGGATGGAAAAATCACAACTAGACATCGGCAAACCAGCAACAACGCGACCGAGGAATTGGTCACCAGCACGCTCATAGTGCATGTAGCGTTCTAGAACATTGCCCAGGGTCCACCCACATCGTAGACAGACACTCACAATCGACGGACCACTGGTGCTTCCAGAGCACGCAAATGTCGCGACACCTTTCCGGATGGAATGAGTGCCTATAGAGTTAGATGCCTTGTCATTTTGAGAAGAAACTTTCGCCACGAGTTTAGATAAGCATTTTCCGAAACGATCACGTTGGCTCCCACCGGGAAACAGACACTGTGGTTGCAGTTGTGGGTTTGAAGCAAAGTAGATCGCAAATGCCAAGAACACGCAAGTAGTTGGACATAATGGATTTGCGTACAAATGTTTAGGATCACGATATTTTTCACCAGCTTGGTCTGTCTTTGTCTTGAAGAAACGGACACCAATGGCATCTTCTTCGTAACTCAAGTGCTCAAATCGAATTTGCTGTGTCGAGACAGACCGACACATGAGGTTCCAAGTTAGAACGAGGAAAAGATGGGTGAAGCCGCCATCCATGAGCAATAAGGACTCTGAACATAAAGAAACATACAAAGAGTATCCCATTGGTTTTTTACCAGAGTTCTTCACACTGCCTGATTGATTGTAATCGGCGTGCATTCGACGTATACCTATGATGCATTTAAAAACTATCAGAAGGCATGTTTGAGACGTACCTTGGAAAATTGTTTTCATGTCGATTTCATACTCTGGAGGTAGTGATAAGTTCTTTCGCTTATACAAATCTTTCATGGCAGATCTATAGTTTGACAAAGTTCCTGGCTTGTTGTCGGTGTTTTGATGCATCCAGATGATAAAGGACTCAAAATGACTGTAGTTGAAAGCTGCCAGGTCTATCTCATCGCTCGCAGTTAACATGCTTTCATCTCCATACTGTCGTATCCACTTTTTCACCTGGTTTAACGCACTTTTATAACCTGCCTTTGTCGACTCGGACACCCTGTGGTCGATGATGTCTTGCCGTGTTGACTCACGGCGAGCTTCGTTTGTTGCCATCCCAAATGCGACCTGACTGCATCTTGGGGATCTATATTTTATCCAATTAGAATTAATCTGGCTTTTGCAGGACGTGTCTCCCGCAAAATCGATTTGTGCTGCAACAAATATTTTATATTGAGAAATGTATGGGATGAAAGACATTCGATCCAACTAAATCGAAAATGCAGGCTATCCATCCTGCAGATAAGCCTCTCAACCGGATTCTAGCCTGCAAAAACCGGATTATGTATTGTATTTGGAATTTGCAGGACGCAAATCCGGTAGATTTTGATTGGCCAAATCATACTAAAATGTGACGAATAGAAAATTTTCATTATTGGTTTTGCATGGCGACAGCGCGTCGGACATCTCGAATGATCGACACAAGCTTCAGCTGAGGTACGCGACGCATCCGCTTGTGTAAGCCTACTTGACTCACCTCTAGAATGTACTCAAGAACATGATGGAAAGCCTGGGCTGTGTCTTCCTCTGTTGGTTGCGTTGGCATTGTTCTTCCTGTCCGAATCTCGAGTTGTTTGTGGAATTGGGTCATGGCAAATTTCCACTCCGAAAGCAGACGCCGCTGCTTTTTCGATTCCAAGTCAGCAGGCTTAATAAAACGAAACGGCGGCAGCCCCGCTTGAGCATTCCCCAACCACCACAATTGCCAGGCTGCCGATGCATCAACAAGAGGAAAAGAAAAACCGCGCGGCACAGCGTGAAAAGCTCCACCCCACGTAAAGACTTCGGCGTGACGACGGATAGGCTCATTTTGTTGTCGTGTAGGAGACATATTATGATTGGTTTGAAAACCCATATTCTGCAGAACATGGGTCAACGTCGATTCAAGCACAGACTTTGACAATTGTCCACAGGCCAAACCATAGTCGTCAAGAAGCTTTTCAATACGATGTAGAATAATGTCAGGAATTTGCTCAATTGACTCCCGATTTCTTTCTAGATGAGTGTACACTTCAACGTAAGGTGGAATGCCAGTGGGCTTTAGAGTTTGCGATTTCACTTGCACCATGCTAGATAGAGAAGATTCAATCTCAGGGCAACGAAATAATGGTGTAGAGAGGAGAGGATGCATCCGAGGTAATAAATCAAGGAGGTAAGCCTTGTGATAGACAAGCGAAGCCAAACATATAGCCAATATAGGGACCAAGGAGCCACTTGCAGACAAACTTGGAAAAATCAATTTGATGCAATGACGGAGGTCGGGATCATCCAGATTTGGAAAATGTGGAGGAAGGATGGAAAAATCACAACTAGACATCGGCAAACCAGCAACAACGCGACCGAGGAATTGGTCACCAGCACGCTCATAGTGCATGTAGCGTTCTAGAACATTGCCCAGGGTCCACCCACATCGTAGACAGACACTCACAATCGACGGACCACTGGTGCTTCCAGAGCACGCAAATGTCGCGACACCTTTCCGGATGGAATGAGTGCCTATAGAGTTAGATGCCTTGTCATTTTGAGAAGAAACTTTCGCCACGAGTTTAGATAAGCATTTTCCGAAACGATCACGTTGGCTCCCACCGGGAAACAGACACTGTGGTTGCAGTTGTGGGTTTGAAGCAAAGTAGATCGCAAATGCCAAGAACACGCAAGTAGTTGGACATAATGGATTTGCGTACAAATGTTTAGGATCACGATATTTTTCACCAGCTTGGTCTGTCTTTGTCTTGAAGAAACGGACACCAATGGCATCTTCTTCGTAACTCAAGTGCTCAAATCGAATTTGCTGTGTCGAGACAGACCGACACATGAGGTTCCAAGTTAGAACGAGGAAAAGATGGGTGAAGCCGCCATCCATGAGCAATAAGGACTCTGAACATAAAGAAACATACAAAGAGTATCCCATTGGTTTTTTACCAGAGTTCTTCACACTGCCTGATTGATTGTAATCGGCGTGCATTCGACGTATACCTATGATGCATTTAAAAACTATCAGAAGGCATGTTTGAGACGTACCTTGGAAAATTGTTTTCATGTCGATTTCATACTCTGGAGGTAGTGATAAGTTCTTTCGCTTATACAAATCTTTCATGGCAGATCTATAGTTTGACAAAGTTCCTGGCTTGTTGTCGGTGTTTTGATGCATCCAGATGATAAAGGACTCAAAATGACTGTAGTTGAAAGCTGCCAGGTCTATCTCATCGCTCGCAGTTAACATGCTTTCATCTCCATACTGTCGTATCCACTTTTTCACCTGGTTTAACGCACTTTTATAACCTGCCTTTGTCGACTCGGACACCCTGTGGTCGATGATGTCTTGCCGTGTTGACTCACGGCGAGCTTCGTTTGTTGCCATCCCAAATGCGACCTGACTGCATCTTGGGGATCTATATTTTATCCAATTAGAATTAATCTGGCTTTTGCAGGACGTGTCTCCCGCAAAATCGATTTGTGCTGCAACAAATATTTTATATTGAGAAATGTATGGGATGAAAGACATTCGATCCAACTAAATCGAAAATGCAGGCTATCCATCCTGCAGATAAGCCTCTCAACCGGATTCTAGCCTGCAAAAACCGGATTATGTATTGTATTTGGAATTTGCAGGACGCAAATCCGGTAGATTTTGATTGGCCAAATCATACTAAAATGTGACGAATAGAAAATTTTCATTATTGGTTTTGCATGGCGACAGCGCGTCGGACATCTCGAATGATCGACACAAGCTTCAGCTGAGGTACGCGACGCATCCGCTTGTGTAAGCCTACTTGACTCACCTCTAGAATGTACTCAAGAACATGATGGAAAGCCTGGGCTGTGTCTTCCTCTGTTGGTTGCGTTGGCATTGTTCTTCCTGTCCGAATCTCGAGTTGTTTGTGGAATTGGGTCATGGCAAATTTCCACTCCGAAAGCAGACGCCGCTGCTTTTTCGATTCCAAGTCAGCAGGCTTAATAAAACGAAACGGCGGCAGCCCCGCTTGAGCATTCCCCAACCACCACAATTGCCAGGCTGCCGATGCATCAACAAGAGGAAAAGAAAAACCGCGCGGCACAGCGTGAAAAGCTCCACCCCACGTAAAGACTTCGGCGTGACGACGGATAGGCTCATTTTGTTGTCGTGTAGGAGACATATTATGATTGGTTTGAAAACCCATATTCTGCAGAACATGGGTCAACGTCGATTCAAGCACAGACTTTGACAATTGTCCACAGGCCAAACCATAGTCGTCAAGAAGCTTTTCAATACGATGTAGAATAATGTCAGGAATTTGCTCAATTGACTCCCGATTTCTTTCTAGATGAGTGTACACTTCAACGTAAGGTGGAATGCCAGTGGGCTTTAGAGTTTGCGATTTCACTTGCACCATGCTAGATAGAGAAGATTCAATCTCAGGGCAACGAAATAATGGTGTAGAGAGGAGAGGATGCATCCGAGGTAATAAATCAAGGAGGTAAGCCTTGTGATAGACAAGCGAAGCCAAACATATAGCCAATATAGGGACCAAGGAGCCACTTGCAGACAAACTTGGAAAAATCAATTTGATGCAATGACGGAGGTCGGGATCATCCAGATTTGGAAAATGTGGAGGAAGGATGGAAAAATCACAACTAGACATCGGCAAACCAGCAACAACGCGACCGAGGAATTGGTCACCAGCACGCTCATAGTGCATGTAGCGTTCTAGAACATTGCCCAGGGTCCACCCACATCGTAGACAGACACTCACAATCGACGGACCACTGGTGCTTCCAGAGCACGCAAATGTCGCGACACCTTTCCGGATGGAATGAGTGCCTATAGAGTTAGATGCCTTGTCATTTTGAGAAGAAACTTTCGCCACGAGTTTAGATAAGCATTTTCCGAAACGATCACGTTGGCTCCCACCGGGAAACAGACACTGTGGTTGCAGTTGTGGGTTTGAAGCAAAGTAGATCGCAAATGCCAAGAACACGCAAGTAGTTGGACATAATGGATTTGCGTACAAATGTTTAGGATCACGATATTTTTCACCAGCTTGGTCTGTCTTTGTCTTGAAGAAACGGACACCAATGGCATCTTCTTCGTAACTCAAGTGCTCAAATCGAATTTGCTGTGTCGAGACAGACCGACACATGAGGTTCCAAGTTAGAACGAGGAAAAGATGGGTGAAGCCGCCATCCATGAGCAATAAGGACTCTGAACATAAAGAAACATACAAAGAGTATCCCATTGGTTTTTTACCAGAGTTCTTCACACTGCCTGATTGATTGTAATCGGCGTGCATTCGACGTATACCTATGATGCATTTAAAAACTATCAGAAGGCATGTTTGAGACGTACCTTGGAAAATTGTTTTCATGTCGATTTCATACTCTGGAGGTAGTGATAAGTTCTTTCGCTTATACAAATCTTTCATGGCAGATCTATAGTTTGACAAAGTTCCTGGCTTGTTGTCGGTGTTTTGATGCATCCAGATGATAAAGGACTCAAAATGACTGTAGTTGAAAGCTGCCAGGTCTATCTCATCGCTCGCAGTTAACATGCTTTCATCTCCATACTGTCGTATCCACTTTTTCACCTGGTTTAACGCACTTTTATAACCTGCCTTTGTCGACTCGGACACCCTGTGGTCGATGATGTCTTGCCGTGTTGACTCACGGCGAGCTTCGTTTGTTGCCATCCCAAATGCGACCTGACTGCATCTTGGGGATCTATATTTTATCCAATTAGAATTAATCTGGCTTTTGCAGGACGTGTCTCCCGCAAAATCGATTTGTGCTGCAACAAATATTTTATATTGAGAAATGTATGGGATGAAAGACATTCGATCCAACTAAATCGAAAATGCAGGCTATCCATCCTGCAGATAAGCCTCTCAACCGGATTCTAGCCTGCAAAAACCGGATTATGTATTGTATTTGGAATTTGCAGGACGCAAATCCGGTAGATTTTGATTGGCCAAATCATACTAAAATGTGACGAATAGAAAATTTTCATTATTGGTTTTGCATGGCGACAGCGCGTCGGACATCTCGAATGATCGACACAAGCTTCAGCTGAGGTACGCGACGCATCCGCTTGTGTAAGCCTACTTGACTCACCTCTAGAATGTACTCAAGAACATGATGGAAAGCCTGGGCTGTGTCTTCCTCTGTTGGTTGCGTTGGCATTGTTCTTCCTGTCCGAATCTCGAGTTGTTTGTGGAATTGGGTCATGGCAAATTTCCACTCCGAAAGCAGACGCCGCTGCTTTTTCGATTCCAAGTCAGCAGGCTTAATAAAACGAAACGGCGGCAGCCCCGCTTGAGCATTCCCCAACCACCACAATTGCCAGGCTGCCGATGCATCAACAAGAGGAAAAGAAAAACCGCGCGGCACAGCGTGAAAAGCTCCACCCCACGTAAAGACTTCGGCGTGACGACGGATAGGCTCATTTTGTTGTCGTGTAGGAGACATATTATGATTGGTTTGAAAACCCATATTCTGCAGAACATGGGTCAACGTCGATTCAAGCACAGACTTTGACAATTGTCCACAGGCCAAACCATAGTCGTCAAGAAGCTTTTCAATACGATGTAGAATAATGTCAGGAATTTGCTCAATTGACTCCCGATTTCTTTCTAGATGAGTGTACACTTCAACGTAAGGTGGAATGCCAGTGGGCTTTAGAGTTTGCGATTTCACTTGCACCATGCTAGATAGAGAAGATTCAATCTCAGGGCAACGAAATAATGGTGTAGAGAGGAGAGGATGCATCCGAGGTAATAAATCAAGGAGGTAAGCCTTGTGATAGACAAGCGAAGCCAAACATATAGCCAATATAGGGACCAAGGAGCCACTTGCAGACAAACTTGGAAAAATCAATTTGATGCAATGACGGAGGTCGGGATCATCCAGATTTGGAAAATGTGGAGGAAGGATGGAAAAATCACAACTAGACATCGGCAAACCAGCAACAACGCGACCGAGGAATTGGTCACCAGCACGCTCATAGTGCATGTAGCGTTCTAGAACATTGCCCAGGGTCCACCCACATCGTAGACAGACACTCACAATCGACGGACCACTGGTGCTTCCAGAGCACGCAAATGTCGCGACACCTTTCCGGATGGAATGAGTGCCTATAGAGTTAGATGCCTTGTCATTTTGAGAAGAAACTTTCGCCACGAGTTTAGATAAGCATTTTCCGAAACGATCACGTTGGCTCCCACCGGGAAACAGACACTGTGGTTGCAGTTGTGGGTTTGAAGCAAAGTAGATCGCAAATGCCAAGAACACGCAAGTAGTTGGACATAATGGATTTGCGTACAAATGTTTAGGATCACGATATTTTTCACCAGCTTGGTCTGTCTTTGTCTTGAAGAAACGGACACCAATGGCATCTTCTTCGTAACTCAAGTGCTCAAATCGAATTTGCTGTGTCGAGACAGACCGACACATGAGGTTCCAAGTTAGAACGAGGAAAAGATGGGTGAAGCCGCCATCCATGAGCAATAAGGACTCTGAACATAAAGAAACATACAAAGAGTATCCCATTGGTTTTTTACCAGAGTTCTTCACACTGCCTGATTGATTGTAATCGGCGTGCATTCGACGTATACCTATGATGCATTTAAAAACTATCAGAAGGCATGTTTGAGACGTACCTTGGAAAATTGTTTTCATGTCGATTTCATACTCTGGAGGTAGTGATAAGTTCTTTCGCTTATACAAATCTTTCATGGCAGATCTATAGTTTGACAAAGTTCCTGGCTTGTTGTCGGTGTTTTGATGCATCCAGATGATAAAGGACTCAAAATGACTGTAGTTGAAAGCTGCCAGGTCTATCTCATCGCTCGCAGTTAACATGCTTTCATCTCCATACTGTCGTATCCACTTTTTCACCTGGTTTAACGCACTTTTATAACCTGCCTTTGTCGACTCGGACACCCTGTGGTCGATGATGTCTTGCCGTGTTGACTCACGGCGAGCTTCGTTTGTTGCCATCCCAAATGCGACCTGACTGCATCTTGGGGATCTATATTTTATCCAATTAGAATTAATCTGGCTTTTGCAGGACGTGTCTCCCGCAAAATCGATTTGTGCTGCAACAAATATTTTATATTGAGAAATGTATGGGATGAAAGACATTCGATCCAACTAAATCGAAAATGCAGGCTATCCATCCTGCAGATAAGCCTCTCAACCGGATTCTAGCCTGCAAAAACCGGATTATGTATTGTATTTGGAATTTGCAGGACGCAAATCCGGTAGATTTTGATTGGCCAAATCATACTAAAATGTGACGAATAGAAAATTTTCATTATTGGTTTTGCATGGCGACAGCGCGTCGGACATCTCGAATGATCGACACAAGCTTCAGCTGAGGTACGCGACGCATCCGCTTGTGTAAGCCTACTTGACTCACCTCTAGAATGTACTCAAGAACATGATGGAAAGCCTGGGCTGTGTCTTCCTCTGTTGGTTGCGTTGGCATTGTTCTTCCTGTCCGAATCTCGAGTTGTTTGTGGAATTGGGTCATGGCAAATTTCCACTCCGAAAGCAGACGCCGCTGCTTTTTCGATTCCAAGTCAGCAGGCTTAATAAAACGAAACGGCGGCAGCCCCGCTTGAGCATTCCCCAACCACCACAATTGCCAGGCTGCCGATGCATCAACAAGAGGAAAAGAAAAACCGCGCGGCACAGCGTGAAAAGCTCCACCCCACGTAAAGACTTCGGCGTGACGACGGATAGGCTCATTTTGTTGTCGTGTAGGAGACATATTATGATTGGTTTGAAAACCCATATTCTGCAGAACATGGGTCAACGTCGATTCAAGCACAGACTTTGACAATTGTCCACAGGCCAAACCATAGTCGTCAAGAAGCTTTTCAATACGATGTAGAATAATGTCAGGAATTTGCTCAATTGACTCCCGATTTCTTTCTAGATGAGTGTACACTTCAACGTAAGGTGGAATGCCAGTGGGCTTTAGAGTTTGCGATTTCACTTGCACCATGCTAGATAGAGAAGATTCAATCTCAGGGCAACGAAATAATGGTGTAGAGAGGAGAGGATGCATCCGAGGTAATAAATCAAGGAGGTAAGCCTTGTGATAGACAAGCGAAGCCAAACATATAGCCAATATAGGGACCAAGGAGCCACTTGCAGACAAACTTGGAAAAATCAATTTGATGCAATGACGGAGGTCGGGATCATCCAGATTTGGAAAATGTGGAGGAAGGATGGAAAAATCACAACTAGACATCGGCAAACCAGCAACAACGCGACCGAGGAATTGGTCACCAGCACGCTCATAGTGCATGTAGCGTTCTAGAACATTGCCCAGGGTCCACCCACATCGTAGACAGACACTCACAATCGACGGACCACTGGTGCTTCCAGAGCACGCAAATGTCGCGACACCTTTCCGGATGGAATGAGTGCCTATAGAGTTAGATGCCTTGTCATTTTGAGAAGAAACTTTCGCCACGAGTTTAGATAAGCATTTTCCGAAACGATCACGTTGGCTCCCACCGGGAAACAGACACTGTGGTTGCAGTTGTGGGTTTGAAGCAAAGTAGATCGCAAATGCCAAGAACACGCAAGTAGTTGGACATAATGGATTTGCGTACAAATGTTTAGGATCACGATATTTTTCACCAGCTTGGTCTGTCTTTGTCTTGAAGAAACGGACACCAATGGCATCTTCTTCGTAACTCAAGTGCTCAAATCGAATTTGCTGTGTCGAGACAGACCGACACATGAGGTTCCAAGTTAGAACGAGGAAAAGATGGGTGAAGCCGCCATCCATGAGCAATAAGGACTCTGAACATAAAGAAACATACAAAGAGTATCCCATTGGTTTTTTACCAGAGTTCTTCACACTGCCTGATTGATTGTAATCGGCGTGCATTCGACGTATACCTATGATGCATTTAAAAACTATCAGAAGGCATGTTTGAGACGTACCTTGGAAAATTGTTTTCATGTCGATTTCATACTCTGGAGGTAGTGATAAGTTCTTTCGCTTATACAAATCTTTCATGGCAGATCTATAGTTTGACAAAGTTCCTGGCTTGTTGTCGGTGTTTTGATGCATCCAGATGATAAAGGACTCAAAATGACTGTAGTTGAAAGCTGCCAGGTCTATCTCATCGCTCGCAGTTAACATGCTTTCATCTCCATACTGTCGTATCCACTTTTTCACCTGGTTTAACGCACTTTTATAACCTGCCTTTGTCGACTCGGACACCCTGTGGTCGATGATGTCTTGCCGTGTTGACTCACGGCGAGCTTCGTTTGTTGCCATCCCAAATGCGACCTGACTGCATCTTGGGGATCTATATTTTATCCAATTAGAATTAATCTGGCTTTTGCAGGACGTGTCTCCCGCAAAATCGATTTGTGCTGCAACAAATATTTTATATTGAGAAATGTATGGGATGAAAGACATTCGATCCAACTAAATCGAAAATGCAGGCTATCCATCCTGCAGATAAGCCTCTCAACCGGATTCTAGCCTGCAAAAACCGGATTATGTATTGTATTTGGAATTTGCAGGACGCAAATCCGGTAGATTTTGATTGGCCAAATCATACTAAAATGTGACGAATAGAAAATTTTCATTATTGGTTTTGCATGGCGACAGCGCGTCGGACATCTCGAATGATCGACACAAGCTTCAGCTGAGGTACGCGACGCATCCGCTTGTGTAAGCCTACTTGACTCACCTCTAGAATGTACTCAAGAACATGATGGAAAGCCTGGGCTGTGTCTTCCTCTGTTGGTTGCGTTGGCATTGTTCTTCCTGTCCGAATCTCGAGTTGTTTGTGGAATTGGGTCATGGCAAATTTCCACTCCGAAAGCAGACGCCGCTGCTTTTTCGATTCCAAGTCAGCAGGCTTAATAAAACGAAACGGCGGCAGCCCCGCTTGAGCATTCCCCAACCACCACAATTGCCAGGCTGCCGATGCATCAACAAGAGGAAAAGAAAAACCGCGCGGCACAGCGTGAAAAGCTCCACCCCACGTAAAGACTTCGGCGTGACGACGGATAGGCTCATTTTGTTGTCGTGTAGGAGACATATTATGATTGGTTTGAAAACCCATATTCTGCAGAACATGGGTCAACGTCGATTCAAGCACAGACTTTGACAATTGTCCACAGGCCAAACCATAGTCGTCAAGAAGCTTTTCAATACGATGTAGAATAATGTCAGGAATTTGCTCAATTGACTCCCGATTTCTTTCTAGATGAGTGTACACTTCAACGTAAGGTGGAATGCCAGTGGGCTTTAGAGTTTGCGATTTCACTTGCACCATGCTAGATAGAGAAGATTCAATCTCAGGGCAACGAAATAATGGTGTAGAGAGGAGAGGATGCATCCGAGGTAATAAATCAAGGAGGTAAGCCTTGTGATAGACAAGCGAAGCCAAACATATAGCCAATATAGGGACCAAGGAGCCACTTGCAGACAAACTTGGAAAAATCAATTTGATGCAATGACGGAGGTCGGGGTCATCCAGATTTGGAAAATGTGGAGGAAGGATGGAAAAATCACAACTAGACATCGGCAAACCAGCAACAACGCGACCGAGGAATTGGTCACCAGCACGCTCATAGTGCATGTAGCGTTCTAGAACATTGCCCAGGGTCCACCCACATCGTAGACAGACACTCACAATCGACGGACCACTGGTGCTTCCAGAGCACGCAAATGTCGCGACACCTTTCCGGATGGAATGAGTGCCTATAGAGTTAGATGCCTTGTCATTTTGAGAAGAAACTTTCGCCACGAGTTTAGATAAGCATTTTCCGAAACGATCACGTTGGCTCCCACCGGGAAACAGACACTGTGGTTGCAGTTGTGGGTTTGAAGCAAAGTAGATCGCAAATGCCAAGAACACGCAAGTAGTTGGACATAATGGATTTGCGTACAAATGTTTAGGATCACGATATTTTTCACCAGCTTGGTCTGTCTTTGTCTTGAAGAAACGGACACCAATGGCATCTTCTTCGTAACTCAAGTGCTCAAATCGAATTTGCTGTGTCGAGACAGACCGACACATGAGGTTCCAAGTTAGAACGAGGAAAAGATGGGTGAAGCCGCCATCCATGAGCAATAAGGACTCTGAACATAAAGAAACATACAAAGAGTATCCCATTGGTTTTTTACCAGAGTTCTTCACACTGCCTGATTGATTGTAATCGGCGTGCATTCGACGTATACCTATGATGCATTTAAAAACTATCAGAAGGCATGTTTGAGACGTACCTTGGAAAATTGTTTTCATGTCGATTTCATACTCTGGAGGTAGTGATAAGTTCTTTCGCTTATACAAATCTTTCATGGCAGATCTATAGTTTGACAAAGTTCCTGGCTTGTTGTCGGTGTTTTGATGCATCCAGATGATAAAGGACTCAAAATGACTGTAGTTGAAAGCTGCCAGGTCTATCTCATCGCTCGCAGTTAACATGCTTTCATCTCCATACTGTCGTATCCACTTTTTCACCTGGTTTAACGCACTTTTATAACCTGCCTTTGTCGACTCGGACACCCTGTGGTCGATGATGTCTTGCCGTGTTGACTCACGGCGAGCTTCGTTTGTTGCCATCCCAAATGCGACCTGACTGCATCTTGGGGATCTATATTTTATCCAATTAGAATTAATCTGGCTTTTGCAGGACGTGTCTCCCGCAAAATCGATTTGTGCTGCAACAAATATTTTATATTGAGAAATGTATGGGATGAAAGACATTCGATCCAACTAAATCGAAAATGCAGGCTATCCATCCTGCAGATAAGCCTCTCAACCGGATTCTAGCCTGCAAAAACCGGATTATGTATTGTATTTGGAATTTGCAGGACGCAAATCCGGTAGATTTTGATTGGCCAAATCATACTAAAATGTGACGAATAGAAAATTTTCATTATTGGTTTTGCATGGCGACAGCGCGTCGGACATCTCGAATGATCGACACAAGCTTCAGCTGAGGTACGCGACGCATCCGCTTGTGTAAGCCTACTTGACTCACCTCTAGAATGTACTCAAGAACATGATGGAAAGCCTGGGCTGTGTCTTCCTCTGTTGGTTGCGTTGGCATTGTTCTTCCTGTCCGAATCTCGAGTTGTTTGTGGAATTGGGTCATGGCAAATTTCCACTCCGAAAGCAGACGCCGCTGCTTTTTCGATTCCAAGTCAGCAGGCTTAATAAAACGAAACGGCGGCAGCCCCGCTTGAGCATTCCCCAACCACCACAATTGCCAGGCTGCCGATGCATCAACAAGAGGAAAAGAAAAACCGCGCGGCACAGCGTGAAAAGCTCCACCCCACGTAAAGACTTCGGCGTGACGACGGATAGGCTCATTTTGTTGTCGTGTAGGAGACATATTATGATTGGTTTGAAAACCCATATTCTGCAGAACATGGGTCAACGTCGATTCAAGCACAGACTTTGACAATTGTCCACAGGCCAAACCATAGTCGTCAAGAAGCTTTTCAATACGATGTAGAATAATGTCAGGAATTTGCTCAATTGACTCCCGATTTCTTTCTAGATGAGTGTACACTTCAACGTAAGGTGGAATGCCAGTGGGCTTTAGAGTTTGCGATTTCACTTGCACCATGCTAGATAGAGAAGATTCAATCTCAGGGCAACGAAATAATGGTGTAGAGAGGAGAGGATGCATCCGAGGTAATAAATCAAGGAGGTAAGCCTTGTGATAGACAAGCGAAGCCAAACATATAGCCAATATAGGGACCAAGGAGCCACTTGCAGACAAACTTGGAAAAATCAATTTGATGCAATGACGGAGGTCGGGGTCATCCAGATTTGGAAAATGTGGAGGAAGGATGGAAAAATCACAACTAGACATCGGCAAACCAGCAACAACGCGACCGAGGAATTGGTCACCAGCACGCTCATAGTGCATGTAGCGTTCTAGAACATTGCCCAGGGTCCACCCACATCGTAGACAGACACTCACAATCGACGGACCACTGGTGCTTCCAGAGCACGCAAATGTCGCGACACCTTTCCGGATGGAATGAGTGCCTATAGAGTTAGATGCCTTGTCATTTTGAGAAGAAACTTTCGCCACGAGTTTAGATAAGCATTTTCCGAAACGATCACGTTGGCTCCCACCGGGAAACAGACACTGTGGTTGCAGTTGTGGGTTTGAAGCAAAGTAGATCGCAAATGCCAAGAACACGCAAGTAGTTGGACATAATGGATTTGCGTACAAATGTTTAGGATCACGATATTTTTCACCAGCTTGGTCTGTCTTTGTCTTGAAGAAACGGACACCAATGGCATCTTCTTCGTAACTCAAGTGCTCAAATCGAATTTGCTGTGTCGAGACAGACCGACACATGAGGTTCCAAGTTAGAACGAGGAAAAGATGGGTGAAGCCGCCATCCATGAGCAATAAGGACTCTGAACATAAAGAAACATACAAAGAGTATCCCATTGGTTTTTTACCAGAGTTCTTCACACTGCCTGATTGATTGTAATCGGCGTGCATTCGACGTATACCTATGATGCATTTAAAAACTATCAGAAGGCATGTTTGAGACGTACCTTGGAAAATTGTTTTCATGTCGATTTCATACTCTGGAGGTAGTGATAAGTTCTTTCGCTTATACAAATCTTTCATGGCAGATCTATAGTTTGACAAAGTTCCTGGCTTGTTGTCGGTGTTTTGATGCATCCAGATGATAAAGGACTCAAAATGACTGTAGTTGAAAGCTGCCAGGTCTATCTCATCGCTCGCAGTTAACATGCTTTCATCTCCATACTGTCGTATCCACTTTTTCACCTGGTTTAACGCACTTTTATAACCTGCCTTTGTCGACTCGGACACCCTGTGGTCGATGATGTCTTGCCGTGTTGACTCACGGCGAGCTTCGTTTGTTGCCATCCCAAATGCGACCTGACTGCATCTTGGGGATCTATATTTTATCCAATTAGAATTAATCTGGCTTTTGCAGGACGTGTCTCCCGCAAAATCGATTTGTGCTGCAACAAATATTTTATATTGAGAAATGTATGGGATGAAAGACATTCGATCCAACTAAATCGAAAATGCAGGCTATCCATCCTGCAGATAAGCCTCTCAACCGGATTCTAGCCTGCAAAAACCGGATTATGTATTGTATTTGGAATTTGCAGGACGCAAATCCGGTAGATTTTGATTGGCCAAATCATACTAAAATGTGACGAATAGAAAATTTTCATTATTGGTTTTGCATGGCGACAGCGCGTCGGACATCTCGAATGATCGACACAAGCTTCAGCTGAGGTACGCGACGCATCCGCTTGTGTAAGCCTACTTGACTCACCTCTAGAATGTACTCAAGAACATGATGGAAAGCCTGGGCTGTGTCTTCCTCTGTTGGTTGCGTTGGCATTGTTCTTCCTGTCCGAATCTCGAGTTGTTTGTGGAATTGGGTCATGGCAAATTTCCACTCCGAAAGCAGACGCCGCTGCTTTTTCGATTCCAAGTCAGCAGGCTTAATAAAACGAAACGGCGGCAGCCCCGCTTGAGCATTCCCCAACCACCACAATTGCCAGGCTGCCGATGCATCAACAAGAGGAAAAGAAAAACCGCGCGGCACAGCGTGAAAAGCTCCACCCCACGTAAAGACTTCGGCGTGACGACGGATAGGCTCATTTTGTTGTCGTGTAGGAGACATATTATGATTGGTTTGAAAACCCATATTCTGCAGAACATGGGTCAACGTCGATTCAAGCACAGACTTTGACAATTGTCCACAGGCCAAACCATAGTCGTCAAGAAGCTTTTCAATACGATGTAGAATAATGTCAGGAATTTGCTCAATTGACTCCCGATTTCTTTCTAGATGAGTGTACACTTCAACGTAAGGTGGAATGCCAGTGGGCTTTAGAGTTTGCGATTTCACTTGCACCATGCTAGATAGAGAAGATTCAATCTCAGGGCAACGAAATAATGGTGTAGAGAGGAGAGGATGCATCCGAGGTAATAAATCAAGGAGGTAAGCCTTGTGATAGACAAGCGAAGCCAAACATATAGCCAATATAGGGACCAAGGAGCCACTTGCAGACAAACTTGGAAAAATCAATTTGATGCAATGACGGAGGTCGGGATCATCCAGATTTGGAAAATGTGGAGGAAGGATGGAAAAATCACAACTAGACATCGGCAAACCAGCAACAACGCGACCGAGGAATTGGTCACCAGCACGCTCATAGTGCATGTAGCGTTCTAGAACATTGCCCAGGGTCCACCCACATCGTAGACAGACACTCACAATCGACGGACCACTGGTGCTTCCAGAGCACGCAAATGTCGCGACACCTTTCCGGATGGAATGAGTGCCTATAGAGTTAGATGCCTTGTCATTTTGAGAAGAAACTTTCGCCACGAGTTTAGATAAGCATTTTCCGAAACGATCACGTTGGCTCCCACCGGGAAACAGACACTGTGGTTGCAGTTGTGGGTTTGAAGCAAAGTAGATCGCAAATGCCAAGAACACGCAAGTAGTTGGACATAATGGATTTGCGTACAAATGTTTAGGATCACGATATTTTTCACCAGCTTGGTCTGTCTTTGTCTTGAAGAAACGGACACCAATGGCATCTTCTTCGTAACTCAAGTGCTCAAATCGAATTTGCTGTGTCGAGACAGACCGACACATGAGGTTCCAAGTTAGAACGAGGAAAAGATGGGTGAAGCCGCCATCCATGAGCAATAAGGACTCTGAACATAAAGAAACATACAAAGAGTATCCCATTGGTTTTTTACCAGAGTTCTTCACACTGCCTGATTGATTGTAATCGGCGTGCATTCGACGTATACCTATGATGCATTTAAAAACTATCAGAAGGCATGTTTGAGACGTACCTTGGAAAATTGTTTTCATGTCGATTTCATACTCTGGAGGTAGTGATAAGTTCTTTCGCTTATACAAATCTTTCATGGCAGATCTATAGTTTGACAAAGTTCCTGGCTTGTTGTCGGTGTTTTGATGCATCCAGATGATAAAGGACTCAAAATGACTGTAGTTGAAAGCTGCCAGGTCTATCTCATCGCTCGCAGTTAACATGCTTTCATCTCCATACTGTCGTATCCACTTTTTCACCTGGTTTAACGCACTTTTATAACCTGCCTTTGTCGACTCGGACACCCTGTGGTCGATGATGTCTTGCCGTGTTGACTCACGGCGAGCTTCGTTTGTTGCCATCCCAAATGCGACCTGACTGCATCTTGGGGATCTATATTTTATCCAATTAGAATTAATCTGGCTTTTGCAGGACGTGTCTCCCGCAAAATCGATTTGTGCTGCAAAAAATATTTTATATTGAGAAATGTATGGGATGAAAGACATTCGATCCAACTAAATCGAAAATGCAGGCTATCCATCCTGCAGATAAGCCTCTCAACCGGATTCTAGCCTGCAAAAACCGGATTATGTACATTTGAGGATTTATATTGAAATTTGTATTGGATTTGATATGTGTGATAGAATATGCTGTGTTCCCACCGGCAAATGACCTCTGAGAGTGCGTACGGTACGGTGAAATCCGGTTTATGTTTTTTGTGTGAACTTGGGAGTTTTGAAGGAAAAGCCAAACTGTTTGTTCTGGAAAAAACTAAAATATTGAACATGCACATAAAATTGTCGGATGATATCCAGCCCAATATGGGAATCGTTGGAAAATCTGTTGACTGTTTTATTTCTGATGGTATTAATATAGAGATTGTAAGTATAACGAGAATATCACATGAATTTGTCAGAAAAAAGTCGGTTCAGAATGATTGGCAGTAATTGGTAGCTTGACAAGAGTCACATATCGTAGAACGTATATCAAAAGTTGCGTCCATATTTCAGACTTTATACAAAGTTTTGAAGGTAAGCGGAATGGCATCGAAGTTCAAGATTCGTATATTATAAGTTGCATACAAAATTCAAGATAATTTTAGTGACCGGTTTTTGACATGGACATCTATTTTCATAGGTATTAATTATAAGAAAAATCAATATTTGAAGTAAATGCTTGTTTGACCAAACAGTATAGATGTTAAAGGCAGAAACAAAAATGATTGAATTACAGTTTATGTTTCTAGTCAAAGATTGTCATAATATCGTCAACTTGTAGCTCGCTGACGATGTTGATCTCTCCAACCCCTTGAGAAACTGCATTGAGGGAGTTACATTTTGTATCTTCATTTTCGTTCTCCATTTCGTTAGCAAGGTACAAAGGTGGATTGCTCAAGAGTAATTTTGTTCGACGGATACCAGAAATTATTTTTCCACTTTGCACAGCGTCCCATGCATTACTGATCCATTCTACAATTGTGCTTCTTGAGGGTGCTTGGAGGTGGAATACGTCTTGACGAATGCGATCTTGGATCTGTTGTATCAACATATCGATCCAGTATCGACGAAAACTGGATTTGAACGGCTTGTTCCAGGAGATTTCTGCCGGTTCACAAGACCAAATGAACCGTGGGGGAATTTTCTCCAAAATCAAATTCAACTCTCTTGCACGGTCTTTCACCTTGTCGGTGAAATCAGGGGAAAAATCATCCCTTAACAATAGAATTCTTTCATCCATATTTTGTCGTTGTAGTAAAGTCAAAATTCAGAAAAGAGAAAGATAGGTTCTCATTCCACCAAGCAGAAGGATTGCCATAGATCAGACTTGGGGACAAATCCAACAAGTCAGTGGGTTCTCTCCAAACGTGCACTCCAAAGCCGTTTCGATCTCGAAGATTTGCTTCAATCGTCGATGGTATGGTTGACTTTCGCTGCTTCAAAACAATGAAAAGAGGGTATTTACGGCCCTCCGAGTAGCCGAGAAGCATGACAGTTGCACGTTCTTTGTCCATTCCACCACACTTGATGCACACGGTCTTCTCGCCACGAGCATTCAACGTTCGCTTGGGCAGATACTTATAGAACACCCCAGTTTGGTCAACGTTAAAACATCGTGGAATATTATTTTCCATCATTATCTATTTTGCGAGTTTTATATTTGATTCAAGATGAATCAAAGATCATACCTTTTGAACGCGATTACTGAATTCACTTAATGCTTCATCAGCCCTGGCTTGCTTGTCTTGGCCTTTGCGAGTCTTTTGTCGCAGACTAAAGCCATACGTCCACGGAAGCTGTCAGCCCAATCCCGAGACGTACTCAATTGGTCAGTTGGAATTCCATGTTCTTTCGCAAATTCTTTGGCTTTGAGGTGAAACATGAGGGTAGATACTTAAATTCCCTCGGAGTGCATATCCTTCACCCCCTTAACGAGATTCTTCTCGGTTGTTTGGCTTAAGCTTGTAACTGCTCCTTCATTGCGTAATTTGCTTAGGTTGCTGCGAGACGAGTATCCGATTTCTACTATTTGTTGTTGTAACCGAAGCCAATCTCGTATGTTTTTGTTCATATTTCGTCGTTCATCGCCAGTAAAACTGGGGTAAAAATGGGTAAGTATTTCTGTCATACCGTGTAATGTATGAAAGTTGATGACATCCGATTTTGCGCGGTAGTCATGGCTTTGGCGAAGATATCGGCATGGTTGTAGCGAGGGACCATCGAAGATGACTGGTTGTCCAGGTTTTCTCGAAAGGCCTCCGGTCTCCTTGCGTGATGGTTGCTGTCATGTTGGGATCGCTTGTTGTCGTGGCTGCAAGTTCCATCGTAAAACAAGGGAATGATCGAAAGAGGTCTATGATCAAGGAAACGAATGGTTCTGGACATGTCAAATATTACCCTTTAAAGTATATATATTTGATTTGAGAGGTATCAGTGAGTCAAAGGTTTGATAAAACTATACCTGTGATTTATTTTATTTCCGCCCTCTAATTCCTGTATAAATGTTCACAGTAAGTATTGTGCTTTTGAGGGAAATTTCCCAATTTGGCGCAATTTGTTCCAAATTTGATTTAAGCCATATGATTGGCTAATAATCGAAAAATTTCCACTAATTTGACAAAATATGGTACTATATTTCGTATATTTCGAATCAGCCAATAAAATCCATGGGATCGGTTTGCGGATCGATTTGCCGGCGCGATTCGATTGAGCACCAACCCAAAATTTGTATCAAATCAATAAGGGCCTTGTCGTGGAACATTCCATCCATGCTTCAGGGACGGATTCAGGCTTCTGATTGGTCAATTCCAATATTTTCCGGATAATGGGGTCGTTCATGCTTTTCGGATAAAATCAGGCAGGAACGCCTTTTTCCAGGCGGAGATGATCCATCTCCGCCTCAACAAGTCCGTTCCTGCTTCAGACACATTTTCAAGAAAATCGAAAAAATACTTTTTGATATTTTCCAAAAAAACCTCAAAAAAATTCCGGATAACGTTCCTGCCTGGCAGAAATCCTGGTGAAAAAGACAATAACACAAGTTCACAGTAATACTACTGTGAACTTGTGTTATTGTCTTTTTCACCCAAATTTGTATTTTTTTACCAAAATCGAATTCTATTCCAAATCGATTCGATCATACTGAAGTCAAGTATAAATGGAATGTATGGCAAACGTCTCAAATTAATTACATGTGTGTCTGGGTGTATTTTACGTGAATTTGGTAAATACTCGATTTTGATTGGCTGAGCGATTTCCAGATCGTTTTGAAAAATCGATACAGTTCGGACCCACCTCACAATTTCGAATGAAATTCACAATATCTTGCAACTTTAAATATACTGATTACTGCATTGCGAACACAGCTCTCGTCGCCTCACCTCCATTCAGGACCTGCGCGAAAATCGTCCTGTTCGCCGAGGCCAAGAAAAACTGCAGGAGTGGTTTGAAGCAGATCGATATTTTGCTCCGTGCAACAGGCAACTTGTCTGCACTGGCCGAAGATGGCTCAATTCACTTGCAAGTCTTTACAATACATAATGGCCAAAGACACAATTTCATTGGTTGCCCGATTCAAAACACCAATTACGCAATCTTAAATACTCGTCTCTGATTGGTGTTCCGACGTTTTGCCCGCCTTCTTGCCCGACCGGATGAGTTCGGATTTTGGTCATTTTACCCGACAAATTGTGCCTTGTTTTTCCCCATATGGGAGCATGAACCCATGTGGCACCATGCCCATATTAGAGGAATAGAGGTTGTATCTATTGAGAGATATAAATTTTCGCGGAATTGATATCAAAATGTCCCCAGTCGAGACAAAATGGCGCAAATAGAACGACGATTAAGAGGGAAACTTGTATTTTGGCGCTTGCTGGATTGAGCATCCTCATGTAGGCAACGTAAAAAGTAAATCCAAACAAAATGAAACTTATTTGATGTCGATGGGACGATCCAGCATCGATTGTTTAGCACCATCTCTTGCAAACACTGCTGAACCTCTGACAAATATGCGAGAGGAAGCGTGTGAAAGATGCTTGTACAAGCGTTTTCCTCTTTTAATCTTGTAACCTTAAAGTTGAATACAAGTCACTACCATTAAGACCAAATCCTTGCTGCTCAAGGAATGCTTGTAAGAACTGCTTCAACTAGACACCACAGGATTTATCTGAATAAATCGAACTATAACTTGAACCTCATGCTTGACTGAATGCAGTGTTGATCGATAGCGCTAGATTCTCCAAGTATCGTATTGGTCAGTGTGTGTTTGAATAGATTGTAGACATCCATTGTGTTCTTTTAATCAAGAGACGAAGAAGTTGTTCATACTATAATTCAAATTGAAATAAATCACGACGCCTGATGGAAGCAGCAAGGCCAGCCCTTCCAGTAGCTCGAACTCTTTGAACAAAGACTTAAGTACATGCTATTGTGTTGACATATATTTGTTTAGCCATGCTCCAAGAGATTTTTATGATCCCTGCAAAGTCTAGTGATAGAGACCCAAAAGATTGCAGGCATTGTAGAGCAGTTCATTCAAAAAAGATGTGCAAACTCAGGAGTACTATAACCACAAACGTTGAATGACAAATTCAATTAGACTGTATAAGCAGCATAACTACTGAGCAAATGGTACTGCGGCTGTATGACACTACTCCATCTTGTATTCACAGTATGCGTAGAACTTTCGCTAGCAACCATGAGTTAATACTTGACTCGCCGGTCTAAAGTAATACAACCATGATCAAAGCTGTTGAGTTGCTTTATCATCCTAGGGAGTCAGCATTTATGTTCTCGAGTCGATGGCATGCTATGCGCAAGATTTAAGACAGTCTGAGTTCATTCCAAGGTTTTTCAATAACTTGATCGCGAACACTAACTCACTAAAATGTAGATCATGTGATTTAGACTCTCTTTGTAGAATTTTAGAGCTATCCATAGAGCTGACTTTACTGTTCTATTCAGGCTGTGTGATTTAATTCCACGAGAACCTTGTAACGAGCAACTACTTCTACTTTATTGATATTGTTAAAACATTAGATGTCTACGGGTAGCTAAAACACGCACTGACTGCAAAACTCCATGGTGCATTTAGCACTATCGATAAACTCCGCATTCAGCAAAGCTTGAGATGTAAGTTTGAATTCGATTTTTTGAGATGAATTGTTGGGATATCTCATTGAAGCAGTTTAAGCAAGCATACATCCATTGAACAGGGGGGTAGATAAAGATAGAGGCTCACACTTTTCATTCAATTTCTAGCCTACGAGTTTAAGTGAGGCGCATACTTATACATAGCTCTCATCATACATGTGTCAGAGGTGTTTAGTGTCTGCAAGAGATGATGTTCATCAAATAAAGCAGAATCCTCTCTTGAACTTGAATACGTTTCATTTTGCATTGCTTCTGGATTACGCATTAGATAGTCTATACAAGGATGCTCAATTCACCAAGCTGCAAGCAAGTTTCCCCCTTGGTCGTTCTATTCGCGCCATTTTGTCTCGACTGGGGACATTGTCTCCATTGGAGACATTGAAAAAATATGACCAAAATGATTATCTGAATGCGAGGTAATTTGACTGAACAAATGTGAATCATTATCAATCAGTTCAGTGTGGTGTGTTTTCCTCCTCTTTCTTTGAAAATACTCTAATCTGAACGTCCTCTGGAGCAATTGATCGCGACAGACAGTATAAGCCTCTTTGGACAGTTGAGTTTACATCTAAACGACTCACAGAGCGGAAGCTCCCGTCCTCAATCATGCTCCTCATCCCAACGCCCAGTGAACTGGCCACAAGCATGTGCTTTTTGCCCCAGGTGGCAAGTGTTGTTCTTCGAAGTACAAGGAACAAAACCATCCACAATTGGGCCGTATAAATGCCCAAAATCCTTCCTAGACCGGATTGGCAAATCTTTCACAATAAACACCATAATCCTACAGCTGTACCGTAATACAACCTGGGGGACAATTGTATTTGCAATTTGTATTCATTCAGTATACCACTCCTTTTCGATTTCAATGCGGTTCTTCGTACCACTGATGATACAACACCTGGTGCAATCAACCAGTCCTTGCGACGGACGCCATGCTCCGTTGGATGCAGAGACGGTCCGTGAGCTAAAGCACGATGTGGATGGAATAGTAGGGAGGAAAAGGGGGGACGAGCTGGGAAATCAACGACACCGCTGAAAACACACAATTATAGCGCTGTCACCGTCTTCATGAACGCTGCTGTTGCCTGTAGTCATGTTGCAGTGAGTTGTAACACATGCTGCACCCAAAAGCGGTTTGGCCTCCATGGCTTGTGGCCACCATCAAATGGGAACGGGGCGTCAGTTAAGAACGTGCGTGGTGCGTGCCATGAACTGCTTTTTCGCCGGTTGCGAGTTGGACGCTGAGCCTGGGACTTGGAGATGCATCGTCCACAAGTATAGAAGGCGCTGTGCGATGCCAGATTGCCACAATCAAGCGTATGCGAGACAACTCTGTGTCCATCATGGCGGCAAGCCCAAATGCATCGTTCAAGGGTGTCAAAGAAACATCCGAGTGGGTCAACATTGCTCGAGACATTGTCCAGTGGAGGCGGTCAAGTCTTGCTCCGTCCCTGGCTGCAACACCCGCGCGCATCTTCTTGGCAAATGCTTTCGACACGGCGGCGGAAAACGTTGCGAGTTTCCACTGTGCACCAAATTTGCACGCGTCCGAGGTCGCTGTACAAGGCACGCGGCAAAAAATGTTGAGGCAAACCAAATCCAACATGATTTTTTCCCTCCAATGCACATCCCGCCTGAAGTCGAGAGTTTGCTCGTCTATTACTACCTCGACTTGAAGTAGACTTCTTGCGTCAATCAAAATCAACTCGGTGTGGATTTTCGTGGTCAACGAGAACCTGACTAGGACGACTTCATGATCCTGAATGTACAATATTGGAACGGTGATGTTCCCCCCATGAGGAAAAATCAATGGGCACTGAAAGTCGCCTACAATTTCAGAGCTTCTGGGAGGTTATTGTACGACGTGTGGACTTTGTCACAGCTCCATCGCTTATGCAGGCATGTCCGATCAGTGATCCTCCCACAACCGTATCTGGCCGCCCCCCGCCCCCCCCCGCTCGTCGTCACCCTCAGCCCCTGGTTGTCAGGGGTACATCCGCAGTGAGAACAGTCGGTGCCGTAGTCTGCCCCTCGTTGGGAGATGTCAGTAGATCTAGCTCTTGTCGATTTCAAATCGATGCATTTCGTGTTGCAAATTGCACTTGCGGCCACGACACAGCAATTAGTCGCATTGCAAGTTCAAGTTTGGTCGATCTGCTTCATCATCCATGCTAAATGTGCACTGGATCCTCCTCGACACGATGAAAGATACGCACAGCATGGGCAGAAGCGAGCGTCTCTAGCGTAGGAAGACGCAGCTTGGAAGGGTTTCTAGATGTTGGGATAAATGCATTGCCACTGTGACCACTGGATTCAACGACATTTTGCAAAGGGTGATAATTTTCAACGTGCCATGAACGCATCAAGGAGTCGCTCAAGCTCGTTGTGGCATGCACTTGCAACGTGCTCCGCATCGTGTTGACCAGTTTTGTAAAAAGTTACAGGTTGTTGCAACACATGGTCAGATTGACGACAATTCTCCCGCCGTAAGCATACTGGATGTCATAGAGTGTGAAAGAGGAGCCCATCCTGGTGCCTGTTATCGCTGTTTACATCTGGAATGGCGTGCTTCTGCAGCGGATGTGGTGTGGAAAGCACGTGTGTGTTCCTACGTGCAGAAACCCCGCTGACCGAACCCAACGAGGCATCTCAGCGTTAAACACGGCGGCAAGCCCAAGCGTCAAGTCAAAGAATTAGTTCGACATGGTGGCAGTCGGCCACGATATTTGAGCGACGGAGAGGCCTCTGCACGAAACAAGCACGCAAGATCTCAACGCCAACGTTTTCACAACAGAGAAGGCCACATCTGTTGCCGATAGTTTGCCTCTTGCATGACAGTCTCAACGCGAGAAAAATGCGCTCCATGTTTGGTGAAAATATTGCTGCGTGGTTTTTACGGCCCCCCTCGCAAGTTGTTGGATTCCTCTGCGCGACACGACGTGGCAATGACACAAGAGGGAAGGAGGAGCATTTTTCCCACCAGGGGGCCACTGTTTACCTCACAACTCACCCTGTAACCCGCAAGAACGTTACACCACAAGGTGGTGTAGTAATCGTTGATGTGATGACGTCCCATGGTTGATTGTTGTGAGCGCTTGTAATGTTAGATTGCAAGTCCGATACTGTGTTCAAGTACAAGCAGCCCGTCATCTCAAGATCAACTTTTCCATGGGTGCATCAGCTGTCACGACGTTGCCGCAAGTTGTGACGGCCGCGCACCCAACTCGACAACGACCAATGGAATAGCCTCAAGCAGCAGAGCGTCAGTCGACAATGTACGTTGCGATCAAGTGCTTCTTCAGCGGCTGCCACTTGGACGCTTCGCCTGGGTCTTGGAAATGCGACCTCCACAAACACAGAAGCCGCTGTGCCGTCCAAGATTGCCGCAATCAAGTCTACGCCAAGAAACTCTGCGTCAAGCACGGCGGAAAGCCCAAGTGCAAGGTCGAGGGGTGCCAAGTGACCATCCGAGTGGGCGACTATTGCTCCAAGCATGTCCCGAAAGATGCGATCAAACTGTGCTCCTTGGAAGGCTGTACGACGCGCGTTCATCTTGCCGGAAGATGCTTTCGCCATGGCGGTGGGAAGAATTGCGTGTTTCCACAATGCACCAAGTATGCACGCGTCCGAGGTCTCTGCTATCGACACTCGGCGGCAACAAAAGCAAATGCAAACACTGTCCAACAGGATGGGTCGTCTCCGCAGCGCGTCCCACGTGAAGTCGAGAGCTTGCTGGTCTATTACTACCTTGAATTGGGCAAACTTACTGCATGAGACCTCTTGCGTCAAGATGATGCCTTCGCTGGAATCCACGCAGTGAAATTGTTGCGAATTATATGGTCCTTGCAATCTTCTCCATGCCATGTCGTGCGAAATGCGTGTGGGGCAGCTCGTGTGGCTCCTAAAAATGAGCTCATAGTTCGTAGCTCCTCTTACTTTTAACTCTATGAAGCCTACGTGCTCATCGTCTTTCATGACCAGCTCTCTGCCAGTCACAACTTTGATTGCCGCTCGATCTTGACAGTTTTCTCTCGTGACGACGGAAAAGTTCGTCACAGTAGTATTGTGTTTTCGAGCCAAAATTCGAATTTGAGATCGATTCGACACACACACGAAACCGATTTGTCTTCATTTTATCCGGAACATCCGGTAAATTTTGACAAAAGATTCCATCCCACTTGCAAGGCGCTTGCCGCTTCCGCGCTATGTCGATCCGTCGACTCTGCCAGTTCATGTCACAACTCACTATATCTCCACGTGTCCCACCGCCGAATGTCGGCCGAGATATAGTTAGTTCACGTATGCGAACACTATGTTAACGTAGTCAACGCGAAACGTTTCATTCATTCAATCATCCAAACGATCATGATCACTGATGTCGTCGAGCTCAATCATGCAGCTCTCTCCATCGTGCTTCATGCACTTTATATGAATTATAACAAGAATGTCTCCATGCTGCGATTTGCAGACCTCTTTCACCAGGATCTATCGACCATCGCCATGTGAATCAAACAATACGAAGGCGAGGCGTTGCGAGCCCAAGGCCACCACGGGCGAATCCACCGTACCGAAGGTCAAATGCCATGGTTCACACACTACACTGACTGCAACCCGCCATTCCTGGACGAAGTAAAGTTTGCATCTCATCGAGAATTCAAATAGACGTCTCTGTCGACTTGGTCAAACAGCGTCTTGTTTCTTGATAAGGACGAATCGATGATCTCGAGTCGGTACTAAAGACTACTAATTTGATTAGTACATACTAAAATCGGGGAAAATATACCGAAACACACGCTCAAAACACACATGAATCGATTCGAATTTCGAATCGAAAGCACAATACAACCTGCATTTTAATCATTTATTGGAATCGATTTTCCCATACAACAATTCTATAGAAACGGATGTGTACGGCAAGAGTAGAGAAAATTGACCCTTTGATTTCGAGAATGTTCCATACTCTACAAAACGTGGGATTCTCCCATCAGTGCGCAATCATGCAGGACGATGAAGAACTAGCTAGCACTCAAGCTCACCCTCGTCCTGAGCACATTGCAAAGAAGCATCAAACATGGCGGCAAGCCCCAGGGTCAAGTCAAGCAATGCCAAGCATAGTCTCGCTGATGCAGTGCGCTACTGCTACCTGGAAGGATGTCGATCGCAAGTCTATCTCATGGGGAAATGCTTTCGACATGGTGGCAGGTAGCATTTGTATCTTTCCAGACAACGCGACGGAGAGGTCTCAGCGATAAACAAACGCCCAACATCTCAAAGAGAATGTTTTCAAAATATAAGTTGCCTCAACAAAGCCCTGAAGTCGAGAGTTTGGTCGCTTCCTCCTCTGACGAACCCCTTATGGCTCCCCAGAGTGTCAAGTCGGCTGGCAGCCAGTGGGGAAAGTTGTTTGATTGGCCAAAATTGAATTAATTGCTCTTGCTGCTGCCAATTTGACCTGCATAAAATGGTGCACGTCACATGCAATTTAGATTTTGGGCCTGGTCGGGGAAGACCTGCCAGGCAGGAACGTTATCCGGAATTTTTTAGGTTTTTTTGGAAAATGTCAAAAAGTATTTTTCGATTTTCTTGAAAATGTGTCTGAAGCTGTTGAGGTATCAACGGAAAACGTTGTGACGGTGTCCTGACGGAACAAATATTAGCCAATCAAATTATAACTACAGTTTCATTGGCCAATAAGTCATATGAGCAAGTTTGGAGCATTTATATTCAGCTCTTGCTATCTTCTAGGCATGGTGGCTACAGAATGGCAGTGCTCATATGAATGTGGTGAATTTAAATAGGGTTGTGTAGAATAGAATGTATCAAAAAGAGCGAGCGATGGATGTTTTCCAGTCAACTCTTTACCCCTCATTTCAGGTTATGCGAAAGAGATATCTTTAACCTGTCAGTGCTGTAAAGCATGATCACACTTGATTGGCATACTAGTTTGTAGATTGTATAAAAGTTTACTCGAGTTCAGCTCCTTTATATTAATTGGTTCGCTTCTAGAAGCAACATTTACTTTTGTTTATCAATGTCTTCATGGCACTTAAGGTTAGCACTCGTTGCTTCCAGCTTGGAATGCCAGAATAACACCATATTCTATATCTGGAAGGTAACCTTTGTAGGCTTATGTTAGATAAGCTTAAAATAAATAAGACTAAGAGCAAATGAAAGAAATAGAGTGAAGGACATTCAAAGGAAATGCATTGAATGACCAAGGGTGTGACAGTCGTGCAGTTTGTTTTGTCGGACACTTGATGAGGTACAACTACAGTGTATTAAGCCCCAAATCTAATCTAACTGCAACAATTCAACATGTTATTCAACCGAGTTGCTCATCGGGCGATTATGTCTTGCTGGTTTGAGCGGGAGGAACTCTCTGTCAACTTTATTCATGATTTTACTGGACATTGATTGGCTGCTTTTAGCGTTGTGATTTCAACCCTACGTTATTTCTTTCTGGCTCATGAAAACAGTGTTTTTTTATTCCCTACAATATTCAAGTCAAAATTTGATTTTTAAAGAATATTGAGATAGATTTAAGCTTAAAAAAAATGTTGGGGTATGAGCACAACGCTTCCACTAAATATCCGTATACAACACAACATTTTTCGGATTCTGAGACAGAGATGGATCATCTCTGCCTGGGTTTATCCGAAAAGCATGAACGACCTCATTATCCGGAAACTATTGGAATTGACCAATCAGAAGCCTGAATCCGTCTCTGAAGCATTCCATCAGTAATGTGATTAGTCGGGGGAAGTATTGAATTTCTATTAAAAGTAGAATGGAATAGACTTAATCGGCATTTTTGAATATCTGGCTTTGGATCAAACGCATGGCGGCGTGGCTATGGCCCGACTTTGCTCGGCTGTATGCAAAGACATTGACGGGGCATAGCTGGCGCCAGTTTCGTGAAGTGTATAACTCTGACTACAGCGTTCACACACCATGATGCAAAGCGTATAATTATAGTGACTAAATCGAATGATAGCGTGTACTTAAGCCTTAAATATAGTTCTTCTAATCCTGAAGCAGCACCAACTAACAGTGCACTGTAACACCAACAGACTGAAACACAACTTTTGCACTTTCATTTATTAAACGATACTACTAAGTTGAACGAAGAATTCTCAGGAGTTCATCCAAGCTGAATTTAGCGTTCTTATAATCGTTCCCATTGTTTGTTTGATGCTCTGCAAAATATACATTAGCGTGAACTGCCTTTACCCGGCTTCGAGGGTAAGGATTTTCGACTTAGACATGATTGATTTATTATTATAAGTTAGCAATTCTAGCTTAAATGTATAGCTTTGACTATATAGAGCTTATTCGATGATTTTATTAAGCGTAGAACGACATGGACTAAATCAGCAATCGAGACTATCAGGCCTGGGAGGACACGCATGGTGGCGTGGATGTAAACCTAATGAAGAATTCGACTATACCTAAAGCAGCAACCGACTTAAGCGCACTGCCTTAATTACAGTCAAATCCAACCTTGTTTTCGTGTCCAATTTACCACACTGTTGAGTTGAGCTAAGCGTCATCGGTTGTTCATTCTCCCAAACCTCCAGACCACTAAAAATAAATTAGTTTGATTCTTGAGGATGCTTGGCATGACGACGGAGTTACAGCTCAATGTTATTTCACCAAAATCACAAAATTCTTCTCTTTCAATTTGTCACCCCTTCACAACATCCAAAAATGCACAGTATTGTCCAGTCTAAAGACTCTTCTGGACGCTCGCAAGAGCTCCAATTTTATTTTATTGTTGTTAATGATATTTATCAAGTGTAATGAGGAGAGTGATATACTATAAAAAGGCAATTTTTGAGTGTAGAAACCCCAAAACAGGAATAGGGGGGTAGTTTTGTCCAGTGTATGGTGGTAGAACGGACGGGTATTTTGAGTTTGCACATACTATGGCTCTGTATGTATCATAAATGCTATGTACAGTGCTCCCTCAGTTTTTTCTCCTTTAGAAATGAATATTCCTGTATAAACAAAACTTTATACTCATATAAAAGTTCATGATGCATGCACCATGGACCACATAGTAACTCTATAAATGCATATTTAAATTCAAATATAACCTTTTAGAACCTATATTTTGGGACAGGAGCAAAAACTGAGGGAGCACTGTACAATTACTTTACAACACGTAAAATATGCTGCAAATATATGTATAGTACAGCCCATACATTGAGAAAGTCATCCATACTTCAATCAAGTAATGAAACACACAAACGCCGTTTCCGAACGGTCGGAGTCCTTATTTCCTCAATGCCTCGATCAGCCGACCCAATATGGCGCGAGTTCACTGAAAGCATTGTAATAAATCCATGGCAGCCGCAGATGACCGCCTGAGAGATCACTATCGCATCTGTCCAAAGGTACCTCGAGGTATCGGATTATTGCCTGCTCAATATTCAGTCTCCGAACGAATGCCTCAGCCTGTGGGATCATCGTAAATAACTCAGGATCAACACATTCACAACGTCGTTTGACACATTCAGAATTGTCTGATCAAGTGATTGTTCAATCTACATTAAAATTCCCTCAGTTGATACAGCAATTGGATATCGCATTTGCAATGGCCATTCACACATCTGGATTGCCTTTTCTCCCTTCGACAGCTCTGGCTGGAAATATTTCTTTACTGTGCTTAATCCAGCTTACAAACCACCCAGTCCTGAAAGTATTGGTGGAGCTCTTTTACACGAGTTTTACCAATAGACGATGACAAAAGTAATTGAAGATTTACAGTCTTGGCCCCATTTTTCCTTCTCTCTTGATGGAGCCACCAATGTTATAGGTCAACAATCATTGAACGTCATGGTTTGCAACCCCATGGCATTCTTCCTTGAGTATTTGGATTTGGCTTTAAATCGAGGAACATCAGTGAATCTACTAGCTCTTGTCGAAAACGCCATGGCACGGCTTGCTTTACCATTAGGTTATAGATAACGACGGAATTGATCGACACAGTTGTGCATCCCAAAATAATTTAATTCCTAAAAACTGCCCATGTTAGAATTTCATTCGTATTTCAACCAATCAAAATTTAGTAATGTCATCCAATGAAATCAATTTAAACTCTGGGCAATACATTCCGATTGGACAGGATAAAATCAAGTGAATACTTGTTTGATTGGGTCGTTAGGTCACACTGTAAACAGCGCTGATTACTTCCAACGGCGGACACTGAAAGTGTGCTGGTGTGAGGGGGTATTTCATGCCCATCAAGTCAGCATGAGGCAAAATGATGCTGCATTCGTGACGAGCTTGCTGGCGGTGTCACAACACGTCGTAGGTTTCTCTTACTACACGATCTGTGATTTTATCATCGCGAGTTCGTGCAATAGTATGTTGAAAACATGATATCATGACCGTTTCGTCATCTCGCGAGTTTGGCTAACAAATCGCATGTACATACGTCGGGTTGTACAAGGCACCCATCAGCCACGAATCGTGATCTACAAAAAAAGTTTGTCCTATCGACGTTGACTCGATCGTAGATATGAACGTCGATACAACTAACTTGTTTGGTCATAACAGCCAGGGATCGTCAACAACCAAACTAGTTTGTCGTTTCGACGATAACTCGATCCAGCGTGAAGTAAACATGTATGAAAAACCATATCGGAGGAAGCAATAAGCTCTCCGCACTTTGCTCGCATCATGCTCTGAGGATGCCGATAAATGTCACCACCCGTCAATTGTATCGATGGAAAGTTATCTGCGCAGACTTGTCGATGCAACACTTCGACGAGTTAGTCTTCAGAGAGAATGGCGTGGGTCGAACTAACGTTATATTTTATGATGACAACAATCCTCAACAAGAGCCATAAATTGCTTCTACTCGACTGTACGTGCGTTATAAAGTCACCTACAGTCCGCTCGTCGAATCCTGCACGATAGCTCTCACTCGATGATTTAGCACATTGTAATTCCAAAAAAATCCTGCAGCGATTGCATTGTTTCGAGTCTTTCGCATGGGTCGTCGTAGTGATGTAGAAACGCACTGCATAAGTGGCAACAAATATGCAGCCAAGGATAACTCGAAACTTTCGAGATGAACGCCATGAAACTACTCTCGAGTACCACAAATAGATTCATGACGCGAAAACCGTACAGTACTCAGAACTCGCAATCCTTTGCCGTAAGGGCAACGAGCTATTCAGCCCGATGGAAGATGATGACGCATTCCAAAGCGACGAAACCATTATAATCAAGCTGCCCTCTCGTGCGATATGTTAGCAACAACCAGCCGGCCAAGTCTCAGTTTGCTCAAGTATTGCCGATTGCTCCCGCATGCAAGGATTCTACTCTGTAATGACAAGGCCAGCCATTGTCGCGATTCGCAAGATTATCCTCACCACAATTCTGCCTTTCCATAGGTTTTATGACATCAACTGGAGATTCCCCGCCGCTGGCTGGCGCTCAAATGTTGCTGTGTGACAACACTGCAGTAGATTCAAACGCAATTTCACAGTCATGGCCTCCATATATGAGTTGGACATACATCTGCCATTCTGACTCCATCAACTTTTCCTTGAATCTTTGACGATAATACAGTGCACTTCAGTGTATCTTTCGCAAACGTTGCATCCGAAGACTGGTCTGACATTCGCAGCTACCGATTTCAAAGTCGCATCTCCGCACGTAAGCGATGAAATTCTGTGGACACTTCCACGATCGCAATTGAGTTTGCTTCTATAAGCATCCGTTCCCCAACAAGTTTGTCATCGAGCTCGATAATTCATGGCCGATCTGTGTGTTAAAGGGTGTCGTTGGACGCTACAGTGTACTCGACAGGCTGTCGGACGCATGGCGCAAGTCGCGTAGAATGGTGGGTCCTTTTTCCATTTTTATGTGGCGACGATGGCTTGTAAGAGAAATATGGACTTCTCAATCATGCGATGGATGGCTGCATGGTCTATCCTGCTGCGCTGCATCCACAAGATGAGGACCTATTTTTGTCACACAGAATTTGTGGAAAACCACACACAAAAATCTAATTCCACATTAAAAACACCGAAAACCACACAAATATTACCGAAATACACATGCTGACGAATTCAACATTGATTTCGCTGAATTAAAATTGGGTTTGCTGAATTAAACATTCAATTTACCGAAAACCACACAATAATGAATGAAAACCACACAGATATTCCCGAAACTGTATCATGCCATATGTTTTGAGTCCCAAGAGTCAAACATTTTATTGGGAACTATCCTTTGGGATATAACATCGTCCTTCCACTATGTTGGGACTTTTGACAAAAGTGGGGGCATTTTGATAATGGTGACAAAAGTGGACCATCTTATGGGCAATTCTAAGCCCCCCCCAGAGGAGTGGGGACTGGTTTCAAATAGTGTTAAAAATACTAAATAATGGAAGAAATAATATGAAACCATATCCCGATTTTCACCTCGTGATGGGCGAAAGTGAAGGTAACGACTCACCTCCACGTGATGCATACACAAGCTAGGGAATACCTGTATTGTATACAAGAATATGATTTTTGAAGACAGAAAGACAACCTATATTACGATGTTATGCATTGCATCAACGATGTCATCAACCTCATCATTTGTCGAACATCTTCTGTGACGCGACTAAGGAAGTCACAAATCTGCTCAAGTCTCTCCTGTTCTTCGAGCCATTTCTCCATGGATATCAAGGCATCTTCGTGATTGAGATCATCGTCAGCACTGTGGGGTGTGACGTTGGGGGATAAAGGTGCCACAAATAATCAAGATGATCGTTCGCAAACGAACACCGGGCAGTCGTATTCTCGATATCAACTAAGGCCCTGGTCGGGGAGCATGAACGTTCGCTTTGAAACAAAACACGAACGCTTTCATTGGATAATATTATCCGGAGGCGAGGATAACCGTATGAAATTCAGATAGCGAACGATGCATTTGTTCCTTTTCACAGAAGGGACGACTGGTTCCTGTTCTGTTCACTTGGGGTTAGCTGTCAGTGAGTTTCAATGGATCATCAAGACAACCAAGAACGCATCACGTCTGCCAGGTCATCGGGAGTGGGATTTCACCTTCCCGATGACGAGGTTAGAGATGGTAAGAGATGCTAATACATGCTGCGACGACTAACTGCTCCATGTAGACATGAAAAACAGTAGTTACGTCGCAAGTCTGAAGAGAAAGGTGGTCGCGTCGACAGAAAAGACGGGAGACAAGCCCAGGGCTTTGTCAAAAAAGGTCACAACTTCTAGCCATTTGTGAAATGACTTTGGCCAATATATCCACGTCGTGGAGCATCGGGTGACGACATCAGACAACACACACACAACATCAACACTCCATGACTTTGACACACCGAAAGCAGCAGCACACTCTCTATAGCCTCCCTCACTTCCTAAGAAATCAGAAATATCGCTACTTTTTTTTCAAATGAATGGTGACATGTCCTCTCAGCGTAGTCATACATTTCTACTCGTAACAATGCAACTAGTTTCACGAAAGTTGCTTGACTGCAACGGAGATTGTCATGGAACCACTGCTCGTACATGTCGTTGCCCAGCATAGAGTCGAAATCAACCTGGGTTACAGTGAGAATATTGAACTTTCGAGCAGGAGTCGAAGACTGTGCCAACATCAGTACACTCAAACAGGAAGCAGAGATAGCTGTCGCTACAGCTCCTGCTGTCACTGCAATATTCACCATAGTTCAGAGGGCGAACAAAGAGGGAACGCTTTCACCGACCACAAAAGCAATGGTATGCCCTATTGTTAACGTCTTGCCGACTAATTTCGATAGCAACACTTTCCAAACATTGCTCCCCACTATCCTTATTAATTTTTCCTTTCGAATCGGAAGGTCTGCATGACAACATTCAACTTAAGCATTAAGCATGAACGGCGCCAAGCAGATCTTCACATTCAGAAGAAAAAAATTAGAAGGATAGTGGGGAGTAACAATCGCGTTGTCAAATTCCCGTAGATCTAACTTAGCAACAACAAGAAACAATACTAATCTAGATCTAACACTAAGTCACTATTGAGAGGGAGTCAAATTGAAATACTTACTAATTTGATTGTGCCCAGAGTAGCAGGTGAGGTAATTTGTTAAAAGCATTGCAATTGAAACAACCTTGGCCACAGGTGATAGCCGAATTTTGGACAGGTTCTTGAATGATATGAATGACCAGACCAGTTTGTCTTCATAAGTTGAAAATTCCACTCAACAGATTGCCTTTCATTACTCATCCACTTGTTACATTCTTGTTTTTCCTTTGAAAGATTATTTACTTTGAAACCTGAGATCAAGTATGGGGCTATGCCATATGCAGGATCGCCATAAAGTACTTTACCATTGAATAAAGATTGATTTTCTCCAAGATAGTCAAGCAAGCCACTAAGGCGGAGCATCGTTGAGTCATGACGGCGCCCTTCTACAGGGCCAAAGAAATGGGGGCCGTGACAGCCTGGTAGTTCAAGCAATGAAAGCGCTTGTGACCACTATAAATCTGTTTTTGTAAGTTCATGCCACTTCCACCAGCAGAGATTCGACAAGTTGGAACTTTGGTACCATCAATAAAGCCAGAAATATTTAACTGAGGAGCTCCCGTTGAGGCGACAGCATCACAATAGTGATCCAATCTTCTTCGCACCAGTTTTTGATTAAAGTACAACAATGACCCCCATCAATCATAGAGCTCATTGATAACGTGCAGAAATAATTCGCACAATGCTGAACGTGACCGTCCAAATGTTGAGGACATTGAGTGGAATCGCACGTGAAAGGCCAAACGACACAAGATGATACACATTGCCTCATCCCGGTGGGCTCTGAGGGGATTCTGAGTGATGACCACGGTAGGCAGACCAAGTAGATATCCTAATTGTTTTACACCATCAATGTCGAATCGGAAGTCGAGGATAGCATTGGCGTGGGTGGTGAATTTGAAACGAATCGCAGGGATGAGAGGTCGTTCAACGACATGTGCAGTCATGAGAGTAAGTAGAAAGTTTCGTTGCCGTGGTGTTCTCGCCATGGGGACGAGTTCCAGGAGCTTAGTCTGCGTGATTGCCATCGATGTTCCAAGAATAGTTATGGTGATGCAACTCCTAGGTTGAATTTTGATGACAAGGACAAAGATAAACTCCTGAACTTGATTGAACAAATCCTTATCCGTGTCCCCAGCGCATGATTTGTTGTCAATGTGAGGATAGGGACAATGTAGAGAGGAGTTGCTGAATCTCTCTAATGACTTACTATGGCAATTCTTGTTTTTATTGTTGGGTCACACTAATTGGACAAATTTAACACTATATCTTGATTTTAACTCTAATTTAAAAGATGCCCCCTACTTTTGGAAATTCTCCAATAGGGTGTACAAAAGCCCCACTTTTGTGATAGCCCCCACTTTTGACATATTTAACCCATTTTTGGTAACATTAGTAAAATAGTACCCACTTTTGGCAAAAGTCCATCGGGATTGATCCCAAGAATCAATAAAGTGGGGATGCCTGTAACATACATATGTTTTTCATGTTGACCTCGTCAATTCCTGTGTGGTTTTCCACGTATTCTGTGTGACAGAATTTGGGTCTCCCACAAGATGCACCAGAAATCAAGCAGAACAGTGATGGAAGGCGTTCTGCATAGGACAGTTGAATCCAATGCGTGGAGACGACGCCACGCAATACGGACACATCGTCGTGTCGGGTGTGGCACTTTGCCTTTGGCGTCTGATTACCTCTGACGTATTTAGTCGAGCACGATTGATCAAGATGCCCCTCTCTCTCTACTCAAGCTTGGCTTTGTTTGGATGAGCGTGGAGTCCATCCAGCGAGTAGAAGCGGCACCGTCACCAGTCGATGCGATGGAGTTAGTCGCCGAGGGGTAAATAGATAAAGTCGACGACGTTCAGGACGACCTCCCGTAGAAAGTTTCGAGTGAAGACACGACGTCTTGGCTTTGCTACGGCTTAGGTAAAAATGCTCAGAATCATGGGGTAGTCGTGGCCGACTAGAGCGAGCATCCGCCAGTACGTCGGCTCAATAAATACGCCTTTCCTCGCAAGATCTAAGCATTCACGCATCAACTAACCCGTTGTCAGAGAAGAGTATATGACAAGGATGCAGAGTGTACTGTGACTGCCAGTGTGTTGTAGCTCTCGTTGTAGTGATGCAATGAACGGAGGAGAGCGACGGTGGCTGCGGCCCGCCTGCCAGACGTACGGGCTTCAATGTCTAGCGCCGTCTGGACGCGTTTGTTCTTGACTTCTTTGCGTGCTTCTATGTGAAGGTCACACTAGAGGTGGTGGAGTTCAAACTAGTGGGATCCACAAGGAAATCATAGTCGTAGAATAGTGATCATGAAAAGGAAATGTATTAGCTTAAATTGGACGACTACGCGCATAGCCATCTACAACCTCGACGAGCGCATCTTCTCGTGGCAGCTGACGATGTGTTCTGTTCTTCAATTTTTTGGGCGCTCCTTCCATGCCTGGGGGAATCTTGCCAATCCGACAGGATAATGCAATCGTATCCACACAAATACAATCGTGCACTCAAACAAGACAGCTGCAGCGCACGACACCATCTGCATGGACGACATCCCACCCCGTTGGTGGTTGCACGTTGGGCGTATGAGTCGAAAACCTTATTACAAAGTCGACCCGGGAATTCCATGTAACGAGGTTAAAAAATTCCACGTTAGCTCCCTCAATGTCACCGAGGAGCTCATTGAACAAGTCGCTCACAGTCTGGAGGGCCATGAGGTCGAGGCATTTGGAAAGGTCAGACTCAACCCAAAGACCAAAACATATGAGACGGAAATACATGGGAACCAATTGAAACTCTCATGGAAGACGTGCCAGCAGCATTAAAGAAACATCTCAATGCGAATGCTCGAAATGCAGAAGTTGCAAAGACTGTCAAGCCTTAGGGTGGTCCCAAGAACTGAAGGGGCAGTGTTGCCGCAGCAGCATCGACGATATCTTGGATGCTGTGCAAAGAGCACCAAAGACATGTCTCAGTGCACATCCCAGCCGTGACGATTGTTCTTCAAGGATATCAGCCGACAGTTACATATCTTAGTGGTAGGAAGTCATTTTCTTCATTCGTATCATTCGTAATATATCCCTGTCGAGCTCAATAGTTTGAGCGGCGCTTTACGGATCACAGCGAGACTTACAGAAATGTGTTTCAATTCGCCTTGGATGGCATAAGAAGGCTAGTGTTGAAAGAGACTTCCAAATTTACAATCTCGTTGACGAAACGTCTTATCCTTGTCTTCGCGCAGCTTCTTCGATGAATATGGTGATTTCATTCGATCGAGCATAATGACTGTGTCCAAGGTGATCAAATTGAACTGAAATACCTCTTGCAGCAGCGTCTGAAAAAGAAGAATGGTGTCTGTTCTTGTGGTTCAAATACGTCAATCACAGCAAACGTGGAGGCCGAGAAAGTCGTTAAGGCCCACTGCGATGCTAGACCCGTCTTGTTTCCAAACAAGCCCACCTCGACACAAAAAACTTTGTATGATTTTCCAGTGCCAACAACGATTCCAACAGCTCGTTCGGCGAGAGAGGCGTGGGAGTCCCTAGCGGCTTTAATCTAAAGCATATTACCATTGGTCCCACGGTGAGACTGATGGTATTATGCTGACAGCTAAAACGGTCACCCGTGCACACTAAAAGATATTTCAAAATCAATGATCAAGTGCGATAGAAGAAAGTACTCTGAGAGACTGACAATTACAACGGCGTTCAGTACGTTTCCAAGCTATGAGCACTTTGAACGAGTGTATTCAGGTCATACTGCGACGTATTCAAATTTGTTGAAGGAAGTAAGAAAGTGAAAGAACGGCTGTAGGATCTAGCTTCATTATCGAATGTTCATTCATCCCTTTATCTAGCATCATTGTTTGGGTCTTCTCAAACTCTTTATATCCTCGACGAGCCATGTTAGGATGTTTTCGATGCTGCATTTCCACTATGACGCAAAGTTTGCTGTGTGCAAAGAATGCTAATGCGAATACTTGCTTTAAATATACAGGATCAATAGAAGTCCGATACTATGTCGATGGACATACGACCCACACTTGATGCCCAAATTGATGATACATGATGCATTTTCACATCAGGGGATCTAGTTCTACAGAATTGTCGTTGTTGTTTTAGATGATGAAGGCTGGACATGGATAAAGCGGGCAACACAGGAACAGAAACGCCTGTATTGCCACCACCACAGCTTGTGATAACGCCCCAGATTGATGATATGGCTCAATACGCAGACCATGAGCCAGTGGTCGAGTGTCGGGTTGCTTGAATCTACGGTCGCGTCATTCATTATGGTACAACTGAAAGACCATACACCAGAAAAACAATCCAGTGTTGAATGCATCAAACTTCCATCCTTTGCCTTGTCATGGCCGCATAACCTTTCTTCACAAAGTCTCAGCGCCAAACACCGCAGACACAGTCTTCAAGCTCAGAGCAATTTTGACCTCAATTATAACCAATGAAATACATGTCGGATAAAAGTGTGGTGTCGTCCATTTTATCTGTATATTGTTTGGATGATTGAAAATTGCGTGGCAATATACGGGGATGATTTGTGATTAGTGATCGTCATATGGTTTTGCACATAAAAATTTATATAAATCTGGAGGAAACAATATTATTATATATGAGAGGGATAGAGGTGGAGGAGATTGCCCAGGTGACTGGACATTTGAGAGTATTTGCTCGTCTTCTGTCTGTCTTTTGGCTACTGATACCAATGAAGCAGTCTTGTCTCTTCGCTTGATCCTCCCGCCGTCTTTGTTGATGGTCTTCAGGTACTGCAATCTGACCATCCAATCTTCGTTATACGGATCTTATAGTCGCTATCCGGATAATTTGTCTTCCTATTTTTGAAAACATCATGTAACAAAAGAACTCCTTCTCCCATAAAGCCTTAAACTTATTTGTTTTCGACAGAAATGCATTCTATTAATAAAAGAAGTCTTTTGGCGTATATGTGCGATAAATGTCATTTACAGTAATAATATTGATCATTACAGTTTCTATACAGCATGCATTAGCTCATATTTTCAGCCAATGAAATCAGTTCTTTCAGATTAAAAATGGACCTTTGACAAAAGTGGGGGCTATTTAGAAAATTTCGACAAAAGTAGACACCTCTGACAAAAGTGGGGGCTTTTTGGCAGGAAGTGGGGGCCTTTTCATGGATGTTTTCACCAGCCCCCACATTTGTCAAATTGTCATGAGTTGGTCTCCTGAAATGGAAAGATCACGACTCGTATGCACCAAGTGTAGCTCGGATTTCTATTTCTCGAGCAATTTGAAAGCGCATCCGCAGAGACGAATCTACAAAGAAGCTCGTGATCACAAGTTACGAGAAAAACACCCAAATAAAAAAAGAGGTTTTAAGCGCAAGCGCCAAAGCTATGTCCACAAACTAGAACGTTGTGATATTTGCGCCGGCATTGCAAGAGAATGGGTGCATTCCACCCACTGCGAGCACAAGTTGCATGCCAAATGCTACGACACTCTTTTAGCCGACTATAAGCAGCACCATCCATTTTGTTAGCGTCATGATTGCAGGCAAGTTTGATGAAACTCAAACTTCATACTAATTTTCAAAACTTTGCGCAACCGCACTATTAACACTATTTTATGTAAATGACCCCACAATTGGAAGATTCCAAAAAAGAGGATCAAAAGCCCCACTTTTGAAACTGCCCGCACTTTTGTCAGATGTGTCCCACTTCTGTCTAAATTCTCCTAAAAGCCCCCACTTTTGTCAAAAGTCCGAATTCTCCTAAAAGCCACCACTTTTGTCAAAAGTCCGATTAAAAAAATCGCACAAAAAACATATGCCGACCACTTAAAATGGATCGGAGGTACTTCTAGTAGTATAATTTGTGACCGTGAATGTCCACCGAAAATGTTGACGACGGTTCCAACTTACAAATCATCTATGGTATGTGTGTAAGACATGTTCCAGGAATCACAAAGCAAAATCATTCCAAACTTTCAAACCACTCGGAAGTATCACTCTTACTTTCAACATAAATTTGACACAGATCTGCGATTCCATTGGGTGGTGTTCTTCAGTCCGCCAAATGTAACTTAAGAAAATTATTATTCGTTTTTGTATGCTCATTTTTTTCCGAGCTCCCTTCAAATGTGTTTGCCATTACTGTGAGTACAAATGTAGTAACGTAAGCACGATTTAAAATCGTCTGTTTCAACTTTGCCATGGGTGCGTCAGCTGTCTCGACTTTGCCACTAATTGTGACGGCAAGTCGCACCCAACCCCACGACGAACAATTCAATTATCTCAAGCAGCAAAGCATCAGTCGACAATGCACGTTGCGATCAAGTGCTTCTTCAGCGGCTGCCACTTGGACGCTTTGCCTGGGTCTTGGAAATGCGACCTCCATAGACACAGAAGCCGCTGTGCCGTCCAAGATTACCGCAATCAAGTATACGCCAAGAAACTCTGCATCAAGCATGGCGGAAAGCCCAAGTGCAAGGTCGAGGGGTGTCAGGTGACCATCCGAGTGGGCGACTATTGCTCCAAGCATGTCCCGAAAGATGCGATCAAACTGTGCTCCTTGGAAGGCTGTACGACGCGCGTCCATCTTGCTGGAAGATGCTTTCGCCATGGCGGTGGGAAGTGTTGTAAGTTTCCACAATGCACCAAATTTGCACGCGTCCGAGGTCTCTGCTACAGACACTCGGCGGCAAAAAAATCAAGTGCCAACCCTGTCCAACATGGTGAGTCTTCTCCGCAGCGCGTCCCACGTGAAGTCGAGAGTTTGCTTGTTTATTACTACTTGGAATTGGGCAATCTTACAGTTATTAATGCATGAGACCTCTTGCGTCATTATGTTGCCTTCGCTGGAATCCACGCCATGAAATCGATGGGAGCTACATCGTCTTGGAGAACTTCTCCATACTACATCGTGCCAAGTGCGTGGAGACAGCTTCGGAGACGAATCTGTTGAGCAAATGAGCTCATGGTTGGTAGCTCCTCGTGCCTTTACTCTTTAAAAGCTGCTTCCTCATTTTCTACTCGGCCTTCGCCACTCTAATAGAGCAGCGCACGACGTCTCAGGCTGCAAGCTTTCCCAATTGGAGGAGTAAAAGTCCAGTAAGCTACGTGGGAAGACAACGATCAAGTTGGACTGTGTTTTTTCTTTCCCCGCCGGGTGCCTTGTACCGAGACCACGGATGTGTGTAACCTTGGACCGCTGTGGCGAAAGCATCTTGCACCATGATGTGAGCGCGTTGTACAGCTTGAGCACACCTGCGGGGCTATGATTAGATATAGCAATATCCACCTACTCGGATGATCACTTGGCCTTGCACTTGCGCTTTCCGCTGAGTGCATTTCCTAGACCCCAGCAAAGCGTCGAAGTGGCAATCCTTGAGAAGCACTTCGTCCCAATGCACATTGTTGACTGAGAAGCACTCCTAACAGGAGCATGATCCTGGGCTCACGCGACAATTTGTTAGATGATCCGGCGGGAGTTGCAGTTTTAATCCTAACAGGATCATGACCTTTGGAAAGTCTAGTTCGAAATATAGAGGTTCACAAGCGAAACTATCCAACAACAATGGAATCACTACTGGACCATGGCCTGAATGAGAGCTCTTCGGTCGTGCGACCTTGCTGTTTGAGGCAAGCATTGGCCTTCGTGGGGTTGGGTGCGGCAGCCGTCACAACTTGCAGCAACGACTGCGACGTTGCTGTTTGAGGCAACGATTCGTCACCGTGGGGTTGGGTGCGGTAACCGTAACAACTTGCAGCAAACGTCGAGACAGCTGACGCACCCATGGCAAATTGGGACTTCAGATGGCATCTGCACACTTTTTTCTTCTTGATATCAGTCCCAAAGTGTTGCAAGCGCTCACAACAATCAACTTGGGACATAATCAAGTGGATGATTACACCAGACTTTTGACAAACATGGGGCTTTGGTACAGGAAGTGGGGGCCATCTCTCATCCATTTTTTTCAATGGCCTTTAACATTAGTCACATTGTCATTGGTTGGCCTCCTGGAATGGAAAGACGACGGACTCATGTGCACCCAGTGTCGCTCGGATTTCTCCTGCTTGCCGGGCAGGAGAAATTGCGCATCGGCAGAGACGATTCTGCAAAGAGACTCGTAATTGCAAGTTACGAGAAAAAACCCTGGAGGCTGCCAAGGCAGCTCTTCAAAAACAGGATGTTGAGCGCAAGCTCCAAAGCTGCTAGTATGTGCACAAAAAAGAACGTTGCGCCGGTATTGCAAGAGAATGGGTGCATTCTGCAAATTGTTAGCACAAGTTGAATGCCATAGTGCTACTATTAATAGTACTAGTACTACGTAGTACAACACTCTTTGGGGACAAGTTTGATGAAATTGAAATTTCACAAATATTTGGTCGATTTTTTCAAAAAGTTGGGCAACCCTCGATTAACACTATTTTATGCATATGAATTACCTCCACTTTTGTCAGAAGTGTCCACTTCTGTCTAAATTTTCCTAAGAGCCCCCACTTTTGTCAAAAGTCCAACCTGGAATGAACTCATTTACGTTTGATTGGTCAGATATCAACCTTCAAGCGAAAACCCAGCTTTACCGGCCGATAGTCCTATCCAATGCCCCAAATGGACAAAAGTGTAATTATCCGGAAAAAGTTGATTCCATACAAATTCCAATAACGTAAACGACCAATAATGGCCGATTTTAACAATGGTGGCCGATTTTATATTCAAGTTTGATTGGGTGATTCTTGGCGGGATTTGGACTGATAAAACTGCTAGCAACTTATAACCTTTGATAATATATACAAATCATGGCAGTAAGACGCATCGTAAAATGACACATACCGAGGACACTGTAGCGACGGCCTTCAAGATGTGGCAGCAAAACATCAAACCTGGCGTCATCTCATCGACCACAGGAATTCCTATGCGGACTCTGTGTCGATATGCCCTGAGCTGGAAATCTACAAATACATGCACTTGTATTTGTAGAGGAAAATAAATTTATACAAGAAATTTTAGTTTGAGAGGCATAAAAACCGTCACAACTTCATCCAAAATGTCCTCAAAATCATTTGCTCGTTCTGTGTAAAGTTTGAGACGAATCGTCATTTCGCTTGCATCTTGGGACTATCCTCGCTAAAGACCAATTCCTTTGCGATTTATTGTCTCTAGGATAAGATTGCTTTCAGACATCTTCATGACGAATGAATATTTGTCGTGCTTTTGGGACGTATGACGTCAATCTAATATGTGTGTCTTGAATCGACGTAAATGAAAATTACTTCAGAGTATTGTCGATTTTGTTGAGATTTTCTGTTCTGGAGTGATCGATTAAATAGTTCACAAATGACGCACAACCGTTGATTGTTGGGATTTCAAAGCCTTTGATTCTCACACTAAAATACATTGTCATCCTGACATTGTGATCTATCTGCGGCAGCTTGGAATTGTCGTTCTTTTCCTTCCAGCATATTGTCCGTTTTTCAATCCAATTGTGTTTTTCTTTGGATATCTGAAAAGAGCCTTCCAACGAAATTACGCTGAATACCAAAGCGATCACCACTTGATTTTCTTTGTAATTAACGTCATGAACAAAATCAAAAATATGGACATGCGAAATGTATTCACCCACTGCGGATGGCTCCCATCGGGGCGATTTGATCCAAGCAAAGGCCTTCATCAAGAAAAAGTTTGTCTTGGAAAGGTCAACATGGATCTTAATGACTTAGGCTTCAGACTGCGTAATGATGATTAAATAATAGCTCAAAGCAAGAGAGTCACTTCAACCTTATTTGATTAGCTCATATCCTCTAAAGAAAAATCGTGGTCAACGTCGTGAGCATTATGTTCACAAGATAAATCTGGTGGTCCAATGTCAGCATCGACTATCATTTCCATTGCCGTCAAAATTTCTCTCTTTGATATGAGAGATTGTTCAAACAATTCGACTCTTTCAAGGACAATATCCATTGCCCCTTTGTTGTCTCCACGCAACTACAACACGATTCCGATACCGAAACGTCGGCAGTCAATTGGAAAAGTGGGGAAATCACCCCCACTGACTTAAAACCCTAAGATTCTATATCTCACTACACTTTGAAAATGGATAGGCATACATATTTGCCTCCAGATGGCGGGGATGGGTATTTGGCCACCCAAATTACAACTCTTCGCCATGTCCTTCATCAAAGGACATCACTTCCCCATGAGCCCTCCTGGCTCGTACGCTTTCTTCATCCTCTTCACGATCGGACCAGCGCCGCGTCGACAAAATGCCTTGAATAATACTGGGACGTCCTCGGCAATATTGTCAGTTGGTTCCCAGGAATTCTCAACATCTTGCAGACCGCGCCACTTGATTTTCACCTCGAATGATTTAGCACGGGAATTGTATCTGGCATCGACAATGTCTTCGACTTCGTAGCCTTCTGAATTGTGGGCTACATGATCCATGAAGTCAGAGGCGATATGCAAATCACAATCCGCATAGAACTTCAGCTTAGTGGCATGGGCCTCTCGCACATCTCCAGTAATCAAATTTCGGACATCATAAAGCCAGTTGCTGGTAACTTTGACGACCTCGGCGGGACCACACCATTTTGTGCGCAGCTTTGCCCGAGAGTGAGCCCAAACGTCCCGATAGAGTACATAGTCTCCAACAACAAATTGTGCTGGCTCAACTCCCCGTTTTTTCTCATAGAGCTTTCGAGATTTGGCTCTTTTAGCTGCATTCACACTGGACAACTGTTTGTGCATCTGGTCCATGGCCAATTGAGCGTCGGAAACGTTTGAAATCTGCTTATCGGCAACTTCCTGCAAAGTAACCGAAACTAATCCACCAGGCAACATCATGGTATCGGTTGGAGACATTGCTGGTCTTCCAGACATGGCTGTAACAGGGGCCACACCACCTAATGAAGGTGACGGTAGCTGGTTAAGTACAAGCATCATCACTGTAACAATCTCCAGCCACTGGTTGGTTGCCATTTTCCACTCACTTAAACAAGCACGGAATAATTTCAGCAGCTGCCTCATAACCACTTCCACGGTTCCATTTGCCCATGGGCATCGAGCAGATGTAAAATGGTGGTGAGCACCTAGTGCATGTTGCAACTCGGCAATGACTTGATTTTTAAAGTGCGTCCCCTGATCGGACACCCATTCGTAGCATATGCCAAATACAGCAAACCACTGAAGCAGACATTGGCGAACAACAACAGCAGTAGCTTCTCGGGAAGGAAAAAACCAGACCATCTTGCTTGCGTCACATTTTATGACCAACAAGTACAGCTCACCAGTAGTGGACTTCCCCATATATATAAAATCCCAGTGAATAAGCCCATTGGGTACATTCGAGTGGAGAGCTTCACCTAGCGGTCTAGGACAGGAGCCAGCGACACTAGCACAGTGTAGACAGCGACGGACAAAATATTCCACATCTGTCTTTTGATCCTCCCACCAACAAAACGACTGCAAACTCTTTAGGGTTGCTTGGGCTGGACGGTGACCCGCTAAGCTGGCATGGGCACATACACATAAGCGTAATTGCAACTCGGACGCAGCAGCTGGTATCCATATTCGGTCGTCGAAAATTCGTAAGAGCCAAGTATCACCAGAGGGCAATTCAACTTCCTGCGCCTCATCTGGGACGACACCATTGGGGACCTGGTCAAAGAACTTTTTCTGAACTTCAGCAATACCCAGGACAGTTGGCCATTCGAAATGCTCATCACGCAAGGGGGATACCAACAATGGTTGGCTTGAAATCGCACAAATGACTGGCATTGAGCCCCACCTTGATAACAAATCGGCCCATACGTTTGCCTCCCCGGGTATATCATGGATTTCATTCCGATATCCCATCAATAACAGTGCCCACCGTTCTAATATTTGGGCTGTATATTTTGGCACCGAGGCAACCACCGATCGTGGGTTGAAAATGTACTTGAGGTTTCGATGGTCGGTGTATAAATTAAAGCCAGCCGAGGGATGCAATAAGTAATCAGCCCGGATCAAAGTCTCAACAATTGCGTAGGCTTCTTTTTCAACTATCGCCCATCGACAGGCCGATCCAGTAAATTTCCCGCTCAAAAACATCAGCGGTTGATGGTCTTGCGCTTCGAGAGGACGTGACAGGTGGTCGGGTGGTACTTGAGTGATAATGGAACCCCAATGACTCTCTGAAGCGTCAGCAAAAACACAGAGCTGCTTTTGGGGATCTGGATGACTCAGTTCAACCAAGTGGTTAAGCGCATTTTTGGTTCGGTCCAAACAATCATAGTGAGTCTGATCCCAGCCAACGTCAACTAGATCCACTGCAACAACCGCCTGTTTGTTTCTCTTGCCGCCAGCGGCGGTGTACACACTCTCAAGAACATCTGCCAAAGGCTGCGTCAACACATTAAATCCAGGGATGCTCATACGCATCCAGTTAAGCGCACAAACGTACTGTTGAAGGTCAGCGCCAGTAGTAGGGAGCGGGAGCCGTCGCAAAGCCTCCACACGAACTGGATTATGTTTAACACCAGTCCCGCTGATAATGCGGCCACACCATTTAGCTTCTTGAACAAAAAATTGACACTTTTTGGGGTGCAGTTTGAGGCCTTTTCGCGCACATATAGCCAAAACATCGGCCAAAACATCGATCAAACCCATTTGATCACGGTGATAACCAAGCAAATCGTCTAGCCACACCAAAAGACCGCGATACAGTTGCTCGGAAAACATCTCTTGCACTGTAGATTGACAATATGACACGCTATCGCTTCCACCTTGCATCACGCGGGTCGAGGTGTATACTCCGGTATCCGTCAGAAACGAGAAAATCTCTTGGCAGCTGGGCTCTAGAGCAAATTGCCAGTATCCCTTGAAAAAATCCAACAGAAAAAAGCATGTAGCACCGCTGAGGTGGTCAACAATCACTTCAAGCATAGGCATTGGCCACGCTATTTGTTCGGTTTGGGCGTTCACAGGGCGTAAATCGACAGTCATTCGGAATTCATCTTTCGTGTGTGGCTTACGCACGATAAGAGGGGCACACGCCCATCGACTGTTGGGATTTCGATAAATGAAACCGGCGGCCTCCAGATCCTTTACGTGTTGCTGCATATCAACAGGGGGATCCCTTCCAAGGGTTAATCTGAATACATCGTGGTACCGCTCGAACAATGCTTCCAATTTTAAGGCGAACTCCGCCGTACATCCACTCGCCAGCGCCTCAGCAATTTTCTCCTTCAGCACGGACTGAACTTTGGTCTTTTGTTCATCCAAGTCGGCTTGCACGTCGGGAAAGCAGACATCCATCTCCAGTGGCAACAATTCTTGCTCTTCCATTGACAAGTCATCCTCCATCTCCTGACGGGCAAGCATGATAGCCAACACCACACCACTAGGCGAAGTAGCACCAGCCATGTCGTATTCCGAAGCAATCGACGCAGCGTCACGCAGCATAGATCTAGGATCAAAACCCAATTTGCACATGATGGCCCTACTGAGTAAGATGTCGCCAACGCTTTCAGGTAGATCATCGTCAGTCACCCAACATTTGACGTTGGAGAGTACTAAGGGACCCGCTTCCGTTTCGAAACGCAGTTGCAAGACGGCTTCATCAGTGACTGAGTGGGCAGGACCAGTAAATCCCTTTACCAAAACTGGCTCCGAGAGCTTGACCACTTTGATATCGCGACCCTCTGACCTCAACTTTGCCAATGTTTTGGGGGAACAACGCTCTGGTCGGCGCCACTATCAAACGACGCAGCCAGGGTGACCGTGCGACCTGCCACACAACACAACTCTTGCGGCGCAGCCCACGGCGAGGTCCCAATTGTCAACACTCTGGCACTTTACGACGTTGCCAGCAATGGTACTCCTCTCCATCCGCCGCAAGACAGTCGCCATGAAGACCCTGTACTTCCTGTTGCCAACACCGCCAGGAATGAGGAAGACGCAGTGACGAATGGAAATAATGTCATCTGCACAACTCTTGGAAATGATGACGAACCTATGGAAACGATTGATGAAGAAGAAACTGAAAGCGACAGCATCGAGCGGCGTATCAACTTGCGAGTAAATCCTAAAGCAAGGTACATCGCAATGAAGGATTCTTGGCTAACATATTAAGATCCCGTTCGTCGCAAGAACTTAACGCTTTGGCACAAGCACAATCTCGTCGCAGTTCACAAAAGGGGTATTACGCAAGAGAAATGTCGACTGGTTTGCCTTGTACGCACAAACTGTGGTCTCTCTACCGTTCCCAAAATGTTTTGAAGCCGTCGGATTTTCATGCTCACTGGTGGGTTGACAGATCATGTGCTCCAATGCCATCAGCACCACAAGCTTTAGACCCCCAAACAAATGCCCAGCGGCGTGCGGAATTGGCACAAAGCAGACGATCACACACTTCTCACTCCAGAGGCCGAGTGCCACGTGGAACAAGGCGAGTGGTGTCATCCTTCGAGAGAAGTGAAGATGAGCAAACACGTCGACGTGAATTGCCAGCTTTGTCTTCTCGTCTAGAGAGTTCTGGTGACACATTTCGTTTTCCACCTTTTCGATTCAATCCTTACTGAAGCTAATTGATATTGTTTAATGAATAAATACAAGCCTGAAATTCATCCCCGAGTCTAAATGCATGTCATGTTTTATCTTCATGCAGTTTTCGATGACTTCATTAGGCGTACAGGCTCTAGGACATGGCTGAGAGATGTTGTAATTTTTCAATGGAACGCTTTTTCGAACAAGCTTTGATTGGCTGAAATTGCCTTAGTACTACTAGTTACACGTGTATTGTATGGTATACAAATTCCAAGTATAAGGGTGGGACAAATAAAAATAGGGTAGGATTTTAAAGTCTTCCGCCAAAAACTTGGAAATGCAACCTCGATCGGATGCCAGGCACCAAGTTTACCTCTAGACAAAGGATTTCTTCGGCTGAAGCTTCGGCATGGAAAGCTTGGCAGAAAATCCGCGAGCACCGTATTCTCTGGCTTGATCCAGTGTCTTTAGAAGCCACGGCCACCGTTTGGGCTCACTGCCCCACCAGGGATTGCATGCTGTGTCTTGGGTACATATTTGGCCAGGACTTGAAGCAAATTTGATCATCTTCTGGCCACCTTGATGCGCCTGAGTGGAGTCATCCATCCACTGAGCACCACTGCAGCACATCATGGGGATCATGATTGTTGCCGACTCGAAAAATGACATGGGAACCGTCAACTTCGCACTGCGCTTCATTCCGAGACGTCTGGCTTGAGTGTCGCCGTCTTGGGCAGCGTAAGAGCATTCGAACGAGCGTGAAAAGTCCATCCCATGGACCCATCGATGGAGAGAGAGTCGCTCAAGCTGGCCATGTCGAGTAGAAATACACGAGCTGTCTGGAGAGAGCTTGCTTGGGCAGAGTAGAAGAAGAAGCAGGCTTTAAAGTGTTAAAGGAGCTACGAACCAGGGCTTGATAAAAAAGATTGTGATTGTCAGACGATTGCTATTGTCCCCGCCACAATCAATGATTACCGGGGACAATATCAATCTTCTGACAATCATGGATGATGGGTAGTCACCCATCTTGGAAGAACTACAGTCCGTCCATCGGCCTGAATGCGAAGATTGTTGTAGATCCAGCTATTGAAAGTGATTTGGTCGAACTAGAGATGGGCTGCTCGTCGTTTGAGTCGAAATTCGGATCCCGTCCAAATGAGTGAGACTGGGTCTGATGTTGTTTTGAATGGCCGGAAGCATGCTGCAATAGACCTTAAGAACAAAATCAAGAAGCGTACTCGCAGACGCATCAATTCTGCACAGCCGTATGAAGACGTGAGGTGGATCCCTCCAACCTCAGTTGTTGTTGAGCGATTCTTCTCTGGTGTCAAGACAGCACCACACTCGAGGTGATCACAAACTTAAAGTTGAAATGGGACCTCGTGGACCTGGGCAACGTCTCACAAGCCATCAAGTTGTCCAAAGCTACCAAAAAGGATAGTCCGACTGCTTAGGCGTAAGTAGTATATAATAGTGCCGCAGCCTGTCAATTTTTTTTCAAAAGTTCTCACCCCAACCAATCGTCCCATCTGTATGCTGATTCTGAGTCTGATGATGCTATATCAAGGTTTTCCATCCTTTTCATCAGATGCTAGCATTCACCCAAACAAGTGGATTATGTTGAAACAATGACAAAAGGTGAATCATTCTCGACACATGGAAGGGGTCTTATAAACGATCGAATGACTCATATGCGAAGCTATCAAAATTGGATAAAAGTTGATTGAACTTGACACAAGAATTAGAGAATTGTGATTATTATTATGAAAGTATTTAATAATGAAAAAATTGTATTCTCGAAAAGTTTTTTTTATCGGATTTCAAAGAAATATAAATTTTGAAAGACTTAAAAGGGGTTTCAAAGCCATTTCAAAATCAATTTTAAACTTATATTTTGTATAACTCATATAAATAAAATAAACTGAACAATTAAATAAATATTTTATGATATTAATTTATAGAATTTATTATTTATCAAAATATAATTTCCTGATCTTAATATAGCAAGATAATATAATTATGTGCCTTAGTTCTAAAGAAGTAATTTTAATAGGAGATATTGTGTCATACGAAATTTGTGATAGAATGTGGTGTAGACCTGATAAAACTTGTTGCTATAAAGTTAAAAAATTATATCAATGCCCAAAATGTAAAATTACGATAATTAAACGAAGAAATTAATTAATCAATCTTGATATTTTTTTCTTAATAATATATACATACGTTGATATGGGAAAAACAATTTATAAAACAGATGAAGAACGAATTGCAGCTCAGCGCGAATCATTGCGAAAATATAGAGCTAAAGTAAAAGATAAACTCCTTGCTTGGCAAAGAGACTATGACAGAGCTCGTGCAGAAGAAAGAAAAAGCCGAAATCAAATGAAGAAATATATAAACGAATTAAGTAATATTGAAATATAATTATTTAATTTTTTTGTATCATATAAAAAAATTTCTATCTTGATATATAATTTTAATATTATAATATAATATCAAGATTTTAAAACTTTCAAAATTTTTATAATTTGACAAATATATCCAATGACTCCCGAAGAATTTAAAGGATTAAAATTTCTAAAAGTTCCATTAAAACAATGGGGAGATGGTGGATACACATTTAAAATTAGATCAATCAATGGACGATATACATACGTAAGCAAATTAACTCCAAAAAATAAAAGAGCATTGGTTGAAGAATATAAAAATCTTTTTCCAAAATCATCTACCGAATCATATCGCTTAGAAATTTTAAATAATCATATTAAGGAAAAAGAGTCCGGCTATAAATTTACTCAAGGAACAAAAGCTGATACTCATCATTTCTTTAATTCAAACCAAACACAGGTAATTAATAAAATTAAACAAATTTGCTTATCTAAAACAACTGCATACAAAGTTCAAATATTTCTTGACTATATTTTGGTTAATATCATTACCGGAGAAGAACGAGAGTTTAGAGATGGCTTTAATACAAGTGTATTCCCGAGAGCAATATTCATTAACAGTCGAGATGATATTCAAACTAAAATTGTAGACTTCTTCAATCAAAATGATTTAGCTGATAAAATTTCATATCCAAGCTCTTCTTGGAAAGTGAAATCAATCGTTGGTTTCACAATGAAAATTATTAATAGATCGCATCGTTTAGGCGAAGAGATTGAAATACCGGATAAGATAAAAACTAGTAATTATATTATCTCTAATTTCGGTCCAACTGAAAATAAATGCGTATTCTATTGTATTGCTTATTATCTAAAAGGAATCGTAAATAATCCAAGAAGACTAAAATCTGATGTTAAAGATGCTTTTAAGAAATATTGCGAATTCAAAGGTGAAGAGTTTACACTTAAAAAATTCCGAGAAACTGATCCGATTGATTTAATGGAGTTTGATAAATTGGAACAATGTTTTAAAATAAATCTTAACGTATTCGAATGGGATGTGGATAATAATCGTTTAATATCAATTCGTGATTCTAAAACAACATTTAGACAAAATAATGACAAACCAGCTTCATATATGGCTAAATGTGGTGAAGTTAATAATTATTTAAGAAACGTTAATATTCTTAGCTATAAAGGCCATGCTATGTTAATTAAGGATATTAATAAACTCGATAGTTATTACCCATGTCCAATATGCAATATGATTTTTAAGACATCAAATCAACGAAAGTCTCATAGACAAAATGTTGATTGTAAATATGAAACGATTGATTCATTTTCTAAGAATCCAAAAGTATATAAACCTCAAGAAAACACTATCAAATCTCTATTGAGAAAATATGATATTTCTAGTATTGATCACTACATCGATCATTTCATTACCTACGATTTTGAAGCTATTCTTGAAAAGATTTCTGAAAGACATGGAGAATCAACTGAATATATAACTAGACACACACTCGTTAGTGTATCAATTTGTGATAGTTTGACTAATCAAACTAAATTTATCACAAATAGTGATTCAAAACAATTATTGTCCGATATGTTTAAATACATCAATGAAGTATCAAACCAAATATCAAAATACAATTTCAATAAATTTAGAGGATTAATAATAGCTATTTTAGAAAAAAATAAATATTTGCCTGAAAAATCTAATAATGAGATTAACGAACTAATTAAAGAAAAAGAATATGGAGATGAAGTTAAAAATTTAATTGATTATCTACACCACATTAGATATGATATTTTAAATAATGACTTCAACAGAGACATCAAGAGTCTATATAAAACTCTATACCAAGTTCCGTTAGTTGGTTTTAATTCAGGGCGATATGATTTAAATGTAGTTAAAAATGAATTATTTTCAATCATTGGAGATTTCAATAAAGATGAAAAGCAATTAGTGATTAAAAATCCAAATTACATGTGTATAACTACCGATAATCTAAAAATGCTTGACATTAAGAATTATTTACCACCTGATGCTTCATTAGATTCGTATCTAAAAACGTATCTCGGTGGATGTAAGTGCCCAAATAAAATTCAATGCACTTGTTGTTTAGGAAAAGGATTCTTTCCGTATGAATATTTAACGAGTTATGAAGTTCTTGATGAAACTAAATTACCTCCAATTGAAGCATTTGATAGTGAATTCAGACAAACGAAAATGAGTAAAGATGATTATGAACGTATTAAATGGGTATGGAATCATTATAATATGAAATCGGTTAAAGATTTACTTGAATGGTATAACAATCTCGATGTAAAGCCATTTGTAGCAGCAATAATTGCTCAAAGGGATCTCTATAAACGATTTGACTTAGATATGTTGATTGATGGTGTTTCTCTACCGAGTTTAGCTGAAAAAGTGATGTATCAAATTTCTAATAAAAATATGCTACCTATTCCGAAACAAAAGGGAGAAGCATTTGATTTTCCAGAAAATAGATACAATGGATATTACGACCAAGATAAGAAAGCTAAACGAGAATTTGGTTTAACAATTGAACATTTGAATGATGAATTGAAAAAGCAGCAATATTCTTGTAGTCATTGTAAATGTGCTTTAAATAAAGAAAACGTATCAGGTGATAGAATCAACAATAAAATTGGGCATATTGATGGTAATATTACAATGACTTGCATTAGTTGTAATGTTGCTCGTAAAGATATGAATATGGCTAGTTTCAGAAGAATGAAGTTGATTGAATATAATTCTCATCGTTTAGTATATGAGATTGATGAAGAAAACAAGGATATTTTCTACAAGATGAAACAAAACATTGCTGGTGGGCCTTCAATCATATTCAAGAGATTCGCTAAACGAAATGAAACATATATAAGAAACGGATCTAAGATTTGTAAGAAAGTAATTGGATTCGATGCGAACGCCTTATATCTTTGGGCTCTTGGAAATGATATGCCTTGTGGACGATTAACATCGATTGATATTTATGACAGTATCATTGAAGATATCAAATCAGATAAACTATTTGGATTTCTTGAATGCGATATTGAAACCCCTGATCACCTAAAAGAATACTTTTCAGAAATGTGTCCGATATTTAAAAATGCCTCTATTGTTCCAGAAAAGGAGATTATTGGAGATCATATGTATGAATTTAACCAATCTCTTGAAATGAATAGTAGGAGAAAAGAGTCAAGAAAATTGATTTCAAGCTACTTTGGAGTTAAAATTCTGGTCTATACACCGTTGTTAAAATGGTACTTAGAGCATGGTTTAGTCATTACAAAAATGTATTCATTCATTAAGGCTAGTAGATTTCAACCATTTAAGGAATTTGAAAACGAAGTATCAAACGCTCGAAGAGGAGGTGATCGGGAAGAAAGTGAAAGACAGGAAAAATATAATGATTGGCAATATAAATCGATAAAAGCTGAAACGATGAAACTTATTGGTAATTCCGCTTTTGGACGAAGCGGAATGGATAAATCAAAGCATAAAGAGGTTGAATACTATAGCGATGACAGTAATTTAGATAAACTGATTGAATCAAATAGATTTTACGATCTTGTTGAATTAAATGGATCTTATGAGATAACTAAAGTAAAACGCCGCATAAAAATGAACAATCCTATTCATCTAAGTATCGCGATATATCAGCTTGCTAAATTACGTATGCTTGAATTCTATTATGATTGTGTAGATAAATATATTGATCGTAGCGACTTTGAATATTTAGAAATGGACACAGATAGCGCATACATTGCTTTTAGCGATGAAGAACCATTCAAAAATCTAATCAAACCAGAGATGAAAGAACATTTCGAGAATCATAAATTTGATTGGTTTCCGAGAGATGATACAAAAGAAAATGCTGCTTTTGATAAACGTAAACCAGGACTTTTTAAAGAAGAATATCGATGCAATGCTATGATTTCTTTGGCCTCGAAGAATTATATTTGCTATTTACCTGATGAAGTCTATTCGAAAAAAGACAAAAAAATGACAACGCCAAAGATTAAACTCTCAGCTAAAGGGGTTCAAAAAGGTCGAAACAAAGACTTGCTTAAACCAGAGCGATTTGAATATATCATCAAAAATAAAATTACTCTGAAAGGTTCTAATACAGGATTTCGAATGGATAAGGAAACAAATACGATGATCACATATAAGACATTTAAAAATGCGTGTAGTTATTATTATGATAAACGAAAAGTTCTTGAAGATGGCATACAAACAATACCACTAGATATATAGACGAATATTTTAAAGCTGTAATGACAGAACGAGATCTAAGATCGAGAGATCGTTTGATTTCAAAATTATATAATGATCCTTCAACTGGGTTCATATCAGCTGATAAGTTATATATTAAAGCCAAAAAAATTAATCCTGAGATAACCCTAAAGCAAATAAAAGAATGGTACGCTAAACAGGATATTGTTCAACAACATCAAACTATAAATAAATCAAAAGAATACTTTAAAATCGCAAGTAATAATCCTGATTCTTGGCAAATGGATTTAATGTTTTTCGGTTCTAAAACAGTTTTTATTGCTGTGAATATTAATTCAAGAATTGGTTTTGCTAGGGTTTTAGCTAATAAAAGAGCTGAAACAATAATAAAGGCATTGGATAAATTTATTAAAGAGAATAATGTTCAAATAATCACGAGCGACAATGGGAGCGAGTTTATATCGAATGCAGTCGAGAATTTCTTAAAAAAGAATCAAATTGAGCATTACAATAATGAGGTAGGTGATCACACAGTGCTAGGAAAAATCGATCGATTTATTAGGACTATCAAACAACGATTAATTAAAATTAACCCGAAAACATTAACACAAAAACTGGTAAATTCAGTTATTAGCAACTACAATAACACTTATCATAGCTCTCTAGGCAGCACACCAAATGAAAATAAAGGTGAAATTATGGATTCAGAGTTAAAACACAACGATACTTTGCTTAAAGACATATCGAAGAAATTCGAAATTGGAGATCACGTTCGATATAGATTAGAAAAAGGGACATTTGAAAAGGAGAAAGCTCAATGGTCTAAAGCTGTTTACGAAATTATTGGGCTAGATGGATACAAGTTCGAACTTAGATCAAAAAATAAACATATACTTTACAAATCACCTAATGATTTAAAGGTTGTTCAAGCTAAAATCACTGATGCTGAGACTGGAAACAACGATATTTTTGAAGCTAAAGAGATCTTGGATCACAGAAAGGTTAAAAATGGTTTCAAATACTTAGTTAAATGGTCTGACGGTAGCGAATCATGGGAACTTGAGAAAAACCTTAGATTGATCAATAAAAACAAAAAATCAACGTTAGAGAATATTTATTTTAGTAAAGAGTAAACTAATATTCTGGTATTTATATAGTATCGATGTTTCCTTCTTACAATTCTCTAAAAGATAAACGCGAAAAGCTAAAAGCTTATTACGACCAAATCAAATATGATGAAGAAATTGATAATTTAAAGAAACAAGCATATGCAAATGCTTACTTTAGCGATCAACAAGGAGTCAATTTAGATAATTCGTATCAATATCCTCAGGCTATGAAATTAGTAAAAGTTGCTCCAGAATCAAAATATCAAACAAAATCAGCTATTAAGACAGAAGCAGGGGTTCAAGCAAATGTTAAAACAAATAACAAATTTGATCCATTGATAACTCAATATGAGGAGGAAGAATTAGAAGAAAAACCTCCAGCTCCTAAACCATCTCCAAAATCATCACCATCTACGTTGAAGAAAAAAAACATACAAGCAAGAAAAGACATTATAGATGATTATAAAGATGAAATAAAAGGTAAAATCTTAATCCCTAAAAAGATAAATCCAATCTTTCAAAATGGATCTAAAGACAATTTGCACTATATTGGGGCGGAAGGTAAAATTTATAAAGCATTTGGCGATGAATTAGTGACAATTAATGGTATTCAATCAAAATATGATTGGATTGAAACAAAAAATTATATTGACAAAGTTCTAGACGAAGAAAAAAATGCAAACAACGCAGCTAAAGCATTAAAAGGTCTTACAATAAACTCTACTTCTCCTAAATCAGAGATACCAATTAAGAAGGAAGAAGGAACAGGTTTTAGCAAAATCTTTACTCGGAAACGTAGATTAGTAGGAAGAGGTTTAGTTGGTGCTGGCAATCATAATCTAGAAAAAGACTATCTTTATAAACAAATTGGAGATAAGTATATCACTCTAAGCGCTTTAGCTGAAGGCTATTTGAGCTTACGATATCCAAGCGCTAATGTTTGTTTTAAAAGATTCAAAATATCGGATGATTTGGTTAGTATCATTAAAACTCTCGCATTTGATAAAACGGTAGACTATACTGCTTATGCTCAGCTAAATAATTCCGATAAAGAAATATTTTATGATCTATTGAAATTTTGTAAAATTTTGCAAACGCTTAGAAAACCTCTTTTTGATCCTCGCCAAGGTCTAGATAAATATAAAGCTGAATTTGATAAATTATTAGCTGAATTGAAGCTTGGAAATGATAATCCAAAAGTCAAATCTGAACTGAAGAAAATGTCAATATATCTTTTTCAAAACAATCAAATTGGAGAAAAAGATTTCAATAAAATTATCAGCCAATTAATATAGCAAGTATACAATGAAAATATTCAATGTAAAAAGACCGCTAAACGACTATAATAAGAAAGCTAAAGAAAATGAACAAAAATTAATTCAAACAATGGAAGATTTAGTCATAGAACATCATCATCCTGAGCCAGTTTTTCAGAATTCCAGAAAACCATTTAGTGATTATAAAAAAAAGAAGCCAACAACATTTTCGTTGTAAAATGATATATTATTTATTTCCTAATACATAGTATATAATAAAACACATTCATCATGAAACATCCAAGTGGCTACAAAATTGTAAAAGTTGGTTCAATTTCTAAGAAAAAGCTTCATAAAGCTATGAAAGGAGGAACTATAATGTTGACTAAAGATGAAGTATCAGGTGAAACGCCTGTTTTATTACATCCTGAATCCGTACGAAAAATTCAAGCTGCTAAAAAGGCTAACAAAGGGGTTCGTCTGGATATTACTCATGGAGAAATTCAACATGATTTAGCACATCACGCCGGAGGATCTATCTGGGACTCGATTAAACAAGGACTTTCTACTGTTTGGTCATACGTAAAACCAGTTGTTAGCGGAATCGGTGATGCTATCGCCTATAGCAATCCAGAACTTGCCCCATTGCGTGAAGGCGTAAGAAATATTGTTGGTGTTGGTTTGAAGCCTAAAAAAGGTACCGATGCTGCCAAGGATATGATGAAAGCTGTTCGTTCTAAGAGAAAAAGCAAAGTTGGAGCATCATTTCTCCTTGCATAAATATATAAACAAACAAAAATGTTCTTTAACTATCAATTAATCAAAAAAAGTAAAGAGATGCATGAAGCTCAATTAAAAAGGCATTCGAACTACATTAATAAGGATTAGATTATGTGTCAAACATGCAATATCAAACTAAAAAAATGGAACAAAAGATGCCATTCTCAATCATTTGCACATGTATTAAATGTTTCATACCTTTAACTTTAATTAGTTAATTTTTTTTCTTATCAATAATTGAATAACAATTTGATTATCTTGGAATTTTACAAAACGACCAAACTGATCCGTGATTATAATTTCAATGTATGATTTAGTTTGATCAGGAATATCAATCCAAGCAAATTGATTAACTTTCACATCGATTGATTGACCAATCGTCGTTCCGCCGGAACTGAACGAAAACAAAATATCAGGAGGTTGACTATAAATATTATTTACCAAATTACATCGAATTAAATAACAACTCACTGGGTTGATTTGAGGAGTAATATTAGAAAGAATGCTTTGAGATGTTGTCGTTTGAGCTGATGGATAAGTTCCAACTGAAAAACCAACAATTGAGTTAAAATTAGCAGGAAACACTATTTGAGGAGCATAAGCGGTTGAAGGCAATCCTGTTCCACTTAAAGAATATAATCCAGAACTTGGTCTAGTATATGATGCAGGTAAGCTTGTAGGGGTGCTTAAAAGATCTACTTGGCAACTATAATAGGTAGAATTAGCTTGCATTTTGATATAGAAAACATTGTTTCCACTTCCATCGATCAAATATGCTCCAGCGGCAATTAATTTTGATTGAATATAATTATTTAAATCCAAATATGAGTAATATCCATTTGGTAAAGTTATATTGATTGTAGATGTGGTAGAACCTGTTGGAACAATAATAGAAAAAGTATTATTTCCATATTCAACGTCATTGATATTGAATTGACTGTTAAACATTTTAACTGATGCTAACGCTACTTCTCTATTTTGAAAATTAGCAGCTCCAGTCGGAATGTCAAATCGAAATGTATTGTTATAACCATTATTTTGGACATGTTTCGAGCTTAAAGTAATCAAAGATGCCATAATTGCTCTAATAAATTACGTATATAAATGCTGAGATATATTATTCCATCCCATTATGTAATATTTTTTTCCAATTATATCGTACTGTTTGATCAATAGTATTTAGTAAAATCATTTGACCTTTCTGTTTCAAAATCATTTGATAATAACCCCATAGCTGATCAACAGTAACTCCTGCTATAGGCATATCTTTAAGTATCATTCGTAAATCTGTTTTCGATGGTGTTCTTAGCAAAAACAAAATTTCTGAATTCAAACGAACCATTTTCGGACAACCTTTGAAAAAGGCGTGAGCTAAAAATAACGTTGTCAAACCTTTATGCCTTCCGCGAATAAAGAAAGGAACGACATGTTTTTCACACCATTTTTGATCATTACTCCAATCGTCAAAAATTACAAGTTGCAATCCGTCTTTCTGAATATCATCAACACTTGGAACAGTTTCCTCATCATAAATAGTGCAAAAGGTATCTAATTTGTCTTTTAAATATCTGTACAGAGGCTGATCAGGCTGTCTAGCAATTAAATGCAAATGTGAATATACATTTGGTGATTTTTTTACAAAATCAAAAATTAAATTGCTTTTTCCGCTTCCACTTGCTCCTAGAACAATTCCTCTAAAAAGTTTTGGTAAATTTGTTTGTTTGTTAAACCCTGAATTATCCGATTGATAAGCTTTTGGAAGAGCAGCTCCCCAATTAGGAATTGTTTCCATCTTTTTTATTAGGTATTATATATTAGATAAAAAAGAATGTCTAATTCTGTTTATAATCCAAATAATTATTATGATCCATCGTCTGGATTGACACAGAATGCTGCTGATCAACTATACTTATCAAAATCTGACATTCGTTTACCTCAAATAACATCAATTTCAGCTGGAGCTGCTTCAGCTAGTAAAGCTTTAGTTCTTGATGCAAGTAAAAACATATCAGGTATAAATAGTTTTTCAGCAAGCAGCATTACGCCAAATATAACAGATTCAGCTAATGGATCAATATCGACTCCGTTTGCCGTTACGCATACATTATCTTCAGGTAGTCCTACTAATAATGGATTTGGGATTGCTATGACTTTTAACGGCCCAAATCAAATAAACAATATAATTAGTTATGGCAGAATTTACTCAACTTGTCAGTTACAAACGTCAGGCCTTCATCAAGGTTCTTTGACTCTATCAAGTGTTTTTGCTGGAAATTTTGTGGATGTAATGACAATATCAACTTTGACTAGTACTAATAATAATTCAGTCGCTATTGCAGGTAATAATAGTATTTTAAGCGTGACAAATGTTAGTTCTACTAATTTAACAGGAACTCTACAAACTGCTTCTCAACCAAATATAAATTCATTAGGATCTTCAAATTTATCTATTGCTGGAACAACAAGTTTTACAAATACAAGCTCTTCCAATATATCGACTTCAAACTCAGTTCAGTTTGCGGGTGGCGCGTATATTGGAAAAAATTTATTATTGAATGGTTGGCACTCAAATAACGCTCAATTCACAGGATCAAACCATATATCTTCAGCATCAGGTGGAGTGTCATTATACGATAATCCAATTTATTTCAGAGGACAAGCTGGAAACGATAGTAACCATGGAATAATGTACAGCGGAAATGGAAATTCATCTTGGAATAGTAATAATGGTTGGGGAAACAGCTCTACATATTCCGTAGATGGACCAGTGCTCTGGGGTAATCAAGGAGTCATTTTAGGAAATTTAAATAGCAATGGAACTGAAACAATTTGTGCAACGTTTTCAGGAACAACAACGCTTCTAAATGGTAAATTAAACGTTAATACGCCAACAACAACTAATAGTCAAGTCAATATTCAATCTTTTGGTTCAGCTTTAGCTTTCACATATGATGCTAATCATTATACAAATTTCAATAGCCAATCTGATGGGACATTTAGTTTTACTCTTAATTCATTACAATCCACACCAACATATTTGCAATATTATTTTGGATCACCAAATTACTGGACTTTACCAGCATTTTCATTAGCTGGTGGTTCGCCGAGATTTAGACTTGATCTAGGGGCTGGAAATGGTGGAGGACCTTCTGATATTCAAATCTGTTTATATAATCCTTCCAATATTACGCCAACAAGCGGCTGGGGCTTCAACAACAGCGCTCTTCAGCATATATCATCTGGATCAAATGGACATAGATTTTATAGTTCGTATTCATTATCTGGGACAGGTGCTCAAACAGGCCTTGGAACGTTGATTGGTCAAATTGATCAATTTGGGAATATCAAAGCCCAGGCGGGTTTTCGATGTGTTGGAAGCAATCCGTTAGGATATTCGGGAGGAGGAGCTGAAATCGAATATATTAACTCAACAGCTCATTTCTTTGGTTATAATCGAACAACGCTTTTGCAAACGGCTGTTCAACTTGGGGATGGGGTTTATGTTACTGCCCTTGGAGCTACTGGTATTGGGACACAAAACACCAGTCAATATCCTTTGGAAGTAGGCTATAGCTCGCAAACAATTACAGGTAGCTATGGTTATCTTAACTCGTCTGGTAATGTTGGTTCATTAACTAATTCGGGATCTCAAAATTTCTCAGCAAAATTCAATGGACGCATAAACGTTGCTTTAGAAATTGACGTCAGTTCGGATAGACGTATTAAAGATGATATTAGAAATATCAGTGAAGAAGAAGCAACAAATTTTGTCAAAAAAATTAATCCTGTTTTCTATAAATTGAAAGCTGATAATTCTGAATCCTATGGATATATTGCTCAAGATATGCTAAAAGCTGGTGTAGATAGATTGATTCAAACACATCGTCAAGAAATAGATGAAACTATTGATGATGATGGTTTTGTGAGCCCTAAAGATGTCATATTTACGATTGCTTATCAGAAGATCTGTTGCTTGTTGCATAAATATATACTTTTGCAAGATGATAGAATTTCATCTCTTGAAAAAAAATTAGAAGAGCTCTAAGAGCATCTGATTAAGTAAGTTATCTGTAGGCAGAGCCGCAAGATAAACTTGCGCCTCTACAAGTCCAAGGACTCCCCAGCTCGCTGGGCCATAGTATTAAATAGATTTTTTTGTTCACTTTGGTGTAGATGCAAGCTATTTGCTTGTGGAAAGCAACCGAAGGTTGCGGACAATCTCTGATGTCGTTTATGCCTACAGCAAAGAGCTCGCTCTTTATAACTTAACATTTCAACTTCTCCTGTTAAACGGTTAAGGTTGAATTCACGTTCGTAGACGACTAAAGCAAGTAGATTTGCGCCTTGCGAGCAACCGTTGATACCAGAAATGGTTACGGCTTGTGGAACGTCTTTTTGAGTGATTCGAGAGCAGTCAGCAACAAGAACTCAGTTTGGAAATCGATCAAACCATTAGCAATTTCGTGGGTTAGTCCACCATTAATTGCGTGTAATTTAGAGAATTCATCATAGAAAGATTGGTAATCATAGGTTACAGTTTCATTGAAAACTGTTTCAGATCCGATTTGAACTTGGAAGTGGCGAATACTACTTCCTGGTTGACAAGTGTAAGGAGCTGAATCAAAGGGACTTGCAAATTGCTCTACATTAGTAGCAGTTACATAATGTCCTGATGATGTTTCGCTAAATGGAATCAATGCAATATATTTAATATTCTTCCAAGAACCAGATAAAGTCAAATTGATTGGAACATTCATTTGACCATCAATTGCTCCAAGACCAGCTCATCCTTGAAAATATTGAGCATAACAGTCTAAGAAACGAATAGTCTTGATTGGTCTTTGTACAATTTCAGTTGGGCGTGCTAGATCATAAAATGGAACATTGAGGCGAGCAGTTGTGTATGGGACAATGCTTCCTGTTTGTGCAACAGTGCATAGACTATTTTGAACTGGACCGAATGCTACTCGAAACGTAGCTGCTTTCGAAGCTGCGAGAATACCAGTCATGGGGTTATAAGCATTACCTGAAGCTACCATAATTGGGCACGTTCTACCGCTTGTAAGTACTGAAGATTTTAATTTCATTGTGTAGTTTGGTGGAGAAGCTGCATCGGTAGCTGCATCTATATCAACATATCCAGAGTTGATTTTAAGACGTAATTTGAGCTGAGGGTTACCCGTTAATTCTAATTCATTGAAGATAGGATGGAGATCGATCAAACGAATTTTCAACATGTGAACCCAATGTCCTGCATATGCCCCTGCTGCAACTGTTCCAGTATTATTAAGAGCAAAAGCACCACGAGCATTTTGCTGTGCGATTGTTGAACTAACGCTTGCGCGTTGGGTTAGCCAATTAAAGGCGTTGATACCTCCATTAACACTACCTGTAGTTGGATCAATTGTCGCTACACTTTGAGGATTAGAATAAATACGAGAGATAAATCCATTGTTTTCTGCTAAAGGTGCCTCCTGAAGTGTCAAACCAGTAGTAGCTGCTGGATTGCAGACCGTATTGTAAAAACCATCTCCCCCTGCTGAAGCTGCTGGTGTTCCAGAGGATCCACCATAATTCATCGAGTACCAACTATCTGGAAAATGAAGCGCATCGGCCCCATGTTTTAGCTGGTCGCTAGCGCTCCATCCTGTTTGATGGCGCAAATTATTCCAAAACAATTTGTAATCTGCTTCAGTAACTATATCAGTTCCATTTAAAGTAACAGTGAGCGAGTCAACTACGTTCCAAACGCCAGCCTTCATGCCAACACAATATCGATTAATTGCTTTAGCAAATGCATCGGAACCTAAATTTTTCATAGTCACTACGTATGGTAAAGTAATGTAAGCATCTTTCAAAGAAGCAAAACCTTTAGAACCTTGAAGTTGAGAAGCGGCGTCGATTGTGATAATACCTGACGAATAACTACCTTGATTGTTATCCGGAACATATGCCATTTTCTTACCTCGAGAGACTTCTACAGGAGCATCTTCTCTTTTGGAAGCATCAAGTAAATATTGATCAGCCAGTTGGTAGTCAGCCATGATTGTTTATATTATTTTATAGACTTATATATACTTCTATTGAGACAAAAAATAGAAAAAAATATTAATGAATGGATCTAATAAAAGGAATTACCTCTGATCACGAATTAATTGAATTAGCTAATTTATTAGATATTGAATTGGATGGAATATTTACACTTGATGAAATAAAGAAACCATTACCAAAAAATAGAAATTATATTATTTTGTTAGAAAATGGTGATGGAATTGGTCATTGGGTATGTACTTTCCATGATCAATATTTTGATAGTGCTGGTGAACCACCTCCTCTTATTTTAGGTATAAAAAAATACAACCATAAGCAGTATCAAAGTGCTTATAGAGAGTATTGTGGCATTTGGTGTTTATTATTCCTATATTCTAAACAAAATCACAGTCCTGATCTACTCGAAGGATTTCATGATCTGAATGATAAAACGTTTGAGTAAGTAGATTAAACCTCTTTTGGTTGGTTTTTTTGGTTAATTAGTTCATCGTATAGTTTTAAACACTTTTCTTTAACGTATTGATTAGTTAATAACCAATCAATGTATTGAGAATCGATTTGATTGATATGTTGTATAGATTTGCCTTTATATTTGCCCCATGTCATTGTATAGCTAAGATCAGCATCTTTGAATTTATCTTGTAGGAACTGTTTGATTTCTGGACGAGAACTAAGGATCATCTCCTGAGTTAGCAACCATTTACAATATGATTGATTAATATCAAAAACTTCTTGAATAGTTTTTGATTTATATCGTCCGAAATTTAATTCCATGGTTACTATATACTATACACCATATACTACGTAGTAGTTTTTTTAAATTAATTATACGAAATTTTATAGTAGCGATTAAATTTTCTATATTATTATTTTATACAGGTATATTATTTTTCAAAGTGGTTTAACAACCATTTCCGAATTTGCTTCGAATATGCTCAAGCTGTTCTGTGTTGTCGTTGGTGAAGGGAGACCATTCCCTGTCGACATTGCTGCTTCCGACACTGTCGGAGATCTCAAGAAGAAGATCAAGGACGAGAACAAGAACACAATTACTTGTGATGCGAAGGATCTTCAGCTTTATCTGGCTTTGAAGGGTGGTTTACAGTTAAAGGATGGTGCGTGGCTGTCTGACGAAGACCCTGATATGGAAGGCCTTTCTCAACCCGCCGAAGGAAACACAGTGTTACCAAATTATGTCAATGAAGAAAGAAAGATGAAGGGAACCAAGAAGCTTTCCAAGTTCTTTTCTGGTGGAGAGTACCCCAAATTTTGCAGCGACGAAAAAATTCATGTGGTGGTTACGGAGCAAGAGGCTCTCGGCGTGGCACCAACTACAACACATCGTCATCCCGAACGTCTCAAACGATGGGCTGCGATCAATGCAATGATACGTCAGAAGAATCAACAGGCAAACGAGAAGACCACGGATGAAGACACAAACAAAAAACGAAAAAAACGCGATGTTAACAAGACTGTCGGCTATTCGAGTCTTTGTTGGGAAGATATCAAATCAATTTACAACTTCGAAGATTCTTATGACCTTCAACCTAACGTTAGCGATATTCCTGATACTGACATCCAGCTGCTCCTCGCTCGTATTCATGATTTGCGGGATCTCTATGGACAAGTCACGGATGGGAAAGAAGCCAAGAGATTGTTCTTTATCGCCCCGATCCTTGAGACAGTCAGTCGTCTGATCAAGGACGTCCGCATTTTAGTCGAAGAAGACGTGGCTGGGAAGAACGTGCTCCTGAATGGTCGATTCGAATTCGTGCTCAAGCGTGGCAAGAAGAGAATTTCACTTGTCGAAGCAAAGCGTGAAGATATGCAGCAAGGACTGGTTCAGAGTGTGACGGGGCTCGAAGCTCTTGCTGATGTTGAAAATCTATCTGTGACGTATGGCATCGTGACTAATTTTCTCATGTGGACGTTCGTGATCAGTGAAGACACGAAGGCCCGAAAGCATGAGTATTCTCTCCGTACCGTCGAAACCATACCTTCGTTTGAAGGATTGAAAGAACTCGTCGGAATAATTTACGCGATGCTGATGCCTTCCATAGAGAAAAAAGAGGCAAAGAAGGATGATTTGTTGCAAGGGATGACTCAAGATTTGTTGGCATGTGAAGTGCAGTCTGAGTAATGTACGTTTATGGTATCGTCACCAATTATGTTGAATGGAACTTTTAGCGAAACCTGAATGACAGAATTGAAATGGAGGGGAGTGCCTTGAATGTTGGACCTACTGGCCCTTCTTTGGAAACTCTTGACAAGATTTGTGGAAAGATTTATGCCATGCTATCGGATGAGTAAGCAGTACGTTGCTGTTTTTTATTAAGTCAATTTGAGTATTTCTTCGCATATGAGTCCTAAGAGAATACAAGAAATCACGTTTGTTTGTAACATCAATTTTGATAGCTTCACATATGAGTCATTCGATCGTTTATAAGACCCCTTCCATGTGTCGAGAATGATTCACCTTTTGTCATTGTTTCAACATAATCCACTTGTTTGGGTGAATGCTAGCATCTGATGAAAAGGATGGAAAACCTTGATAAAGCATCATCAGACTCAGAATCAGCATACAGATGGGACGATTGGTTGGGGTGAGAACTTTTGAAAAAAAATTGACAGGCTGCGGCACTATTATATACTACTGGCGTAAATAGATTGAATATTGTCAATGATTGATTGTCCAAAGACTGAGGGTACAATCAACAATACAATCTATATTGTAACACCCCTGGCTACCAACTACGAGAAAATTTCTTCTCCAGGGCTGTCCCCACGCACTTGGCACGATTTGACATGAAGATTTCCAAGTTCACGTAGCTCGCGTCGATTTCATGGCGTGGATTCCAACAAAGGGAACGTTAGGAACTCTCAGTAAGTTTGCCCAGTTCCAGGTAGTAATAGATCAGCAAACTCTCGACTTCAGGTAGGATGCGCTCGTGAGAAAACCCACTATGCTGGACTTTTGATTCTCTTGTCTCTGCGTGCCTTGCGCAGAGACCTCGGGTGCGTTCATACTTTTTGCAGTGTGGAAACTGACAATTCTTCCCACCGCCGTGGCGGAAGCATCTTCCTCCAAGATGTGCAGGCGTCGTACAGCCTTCCATGGAACAGCGCTTGAGCGTACCCGCGGGACTATGCTTGAAGCAATATTGGCCCGCTCGGATGGTCGCTTGGCACCCTTCAACCTTGCACTTGGGCTTCCCGCCGTGTTGGGCGCATAGTTTCCTGGCATAGACTGGATTGCGGCAGTCTTGGACCACACAGCGGCGTCTATATCGGTGGCGAGCGCATTTCCAAGACCCGTCGACGGCGTCCAAGGCACACCCTTTGAAAAAGCACTTCATCCCCTCGCACGTTGTCAACTGGCACAATTCGTTCGTGCTCTACAGGCAGGTCATGGATCTTGTTGGTTTTGGGTGCAACAGCTGGCACAACTTGCTGCAGCAAGGGCTCAGCTCTTGCTGCCGTCGCAAAGGTTGATACCTCTGGACAGGGGATGGGCGTTTTAAGCGCAGAGAAATCAACATACCTACTCTTTTCTTCCTTTCTGTTCGACTCGATGGGGGGACAGCATCGGGCGGCAAGTGCCACGTTATCTAGCGTATGTGATTACTTCTAGCGATTGATTACTCGTTTGTTAATCCGTGGTACTGTCCCTTCCCTCTGTGGGGTCCAAGGCCATTCCAACATGCCTGCGATGCTTATAATAGGAGCTACCTCTGTCGTAAAGTCATGACTTGTTCTTCTTGCGATTATCTTGGTACTCAAAGGCCCTCTGCTGCTGGACGAGCAGGGGGTTACCCGACCGTGGAAAAGTTGTCATCTTGGCTGGTGACCTGCCACCTGGCAGGGTTCGATTTGGATCGAACATTGAAATTTTATTGTCCGAAAACTCTCGTGTTAACCGAGAGGTGTTCCTGCAGTGGGATGAATAGTCCGTTGAAAGTCCGCCGGCTCGAACAGACTATTCATCCCACTGCACTGCCTTGAATTCTGCGATTGTTTAGTCGGTTGATGACTTTCTGGTTCCAATGGACTAAACAGAGTTTGTCCAAGGCGTTGAGGAATGCTAACGTTAAGCTTGATTTGCTGCGAGAGATAGTCCGTCGACTTGATTCAAAGACGCAGCCAAGTGTGAAATAGTGATGGCAATGCGATACGGAATCCATATGGACATGCTACATTGCATCAATGCGATATGAACAGTGATTTGAATTCCATATTCCCATACTTAAATCAAGTGTTGCATATCTTAAAGAGTTCATTTCCTCTCGTGAGTTTCTTTGTTAGGTTGAGAGTCCAAACACAGATCGTGTAGGCATGGCCCCACCGCGAGACCCTATATGGCTCCATTTCTGTGAAAAAGGGGTCGAAAAGAAGACCCTGAAAGCTAAATGCAAATATTGCACAAATGTATGGATTACAGTATAGGGAGAGACCGACTCAACTGCAAAAACACTTTGCAGAGTGCCCATGTCGTCCGCGCAGTGCAGCAGCTTGATACGCTTGATGATTTATATGGTGACTTAGAATTCCAAGTTCACGTCGGCAATTAGCCATTCTCTCCAGTCCAAAGTGAATATCCATGATCTTGCACCTAGTTATACTTGATTATTGTATGCTATAATAAATCGTATATTGTACGAGCACCAATAAAACACATCCGAATGATCCGTATGTCATATGGATCACCTTTCGGACGATGTCGCAATGGATGATGACGCAAAAGTGCCATCACTAGTGTGAAATCAATCAATTTGCCATCGCAAGACGATGCTTCCAACTCTGCCAAGACAAGAATTCTCAACATCACAAATGCAGCCCAGGAAATCAAAATCGGTCTTAATGCCTTTTTTGGAAACTTCACGGTCTTATTTTAACAAGACCGTGAAGTTGTCAAGTAGGTCAGGGACTATAGTTTAAGCTATGATATACCTTGACGTTCCAAGTATTCACAGAGAGTATTGTCAATGGCGATCGACATCGGCGCAGCATTTTGGAATATTGAGTTAACGTCGTAAAATTAATTTTGACCAATGATATTCCTGGATTTGTTTCGTCAAACCCCAAATAGACTGCTATGCAGTGATGGGCATTGGGGTCAAAAAGCTCAACCAAATCCACAGCCGACCAACATTTGCCGCCCCCAACCGAACCGACCCAAACCGAAGTGAAAACATGAAACCAAAATGACGCAAGCCTCTGGTGTACCACATCATGATATCCGTACAGAGATCCAGACGAAAGTTAAAAACATTTCTAACACATATCTAACACGTTTCTAACATGAAATATGTTAAAAACGTTATTAACAAATCAGCAACTCTAGTTGGGGGCAAGAAACAGATCTTGGATCCCAACTCGTCCCCAATAATTTGCTCGCTCTCCGCTCTAATATGGGAATCTGAATTGTCCACCAACAAGACCGATGGATTCTCAATGCACAATTGAAGCACTCACGCAAATATCAACACCAGACGATAGCATCCATCCATACCATACCCTGCATAGCATAGACATGGCCACTAGGATAGTCGTCAAACTCAGACATTTTAATCACTCCACCATGAGCACCACGTATGGTGAACATAATTGGAAGTTTCAGTCCATCCCCTCGAATCGACAGAACCGCAGTCATTCGACCAAGAGGTATGATTGGAGGACGACAAACTTTGAGGAATCAGCAAATGGCGCTGCTATCTCCTCGCGATTGAAGTTCCCCCTTCAATTTTTCAACGACTTCATGGACTAGTTCATGGATCAAGCATTTGATTTTCAAGAGCAAGGCGAAGAGTGGGAGCGAAATGACCACATTGCAACTCCATATGCAGAAAATGCCATCAAGGAACAGCAAAAGCTTGCTGGAACGTTCACTGTTCACAGAAAAACAAGTTCCGTGGCCTTTGTGCAAAACTCTAGTGTTTGTCCAGTTCAGCACGTGTTGACTTAGATTTGAAGATGTGCAACTAATCGGCTTGCCGTGCAGACATTTCACCGCGGCATAGGTCAAGTGTTAAAGTCTCCATGAGCTCTATGATGCCTGCGGCACATGCTACTTGGTGAAGAATTTTCTGTGGGCTATGGCTGTGGAAGTCAAGACGGTGTTGAGCTAGTGCTTGACGAGAGAATTATTCCAAGAAATGTCCTTCCCCCATTGAAAACATTTAACAACGTGGAACGTAAGAAGACAAAGCAAATCCGAAGCCACCTGGAACTGCCTATGGCAAATTCGTCGATCAAGCTCTGAAAATGCACCCTGTGTGGTGAAATGGGTCACAACAGACGCTCTTGGCGAATAACAATACAACGTCAGGTATCACATCGGGTCTTGGATCTGTGTCAGTTTTCTCCTGTAGTTTTGAGTAAATCTCGACCACATTCGAGCAAGTTCTTTGGTAGCCTTTTATGAAAGCTCTGTGTTTTATGGCAAAAGAAACTCAAATATTGTATGTAGCAAGACGTAGGTCATCCGAACAAGATCTACCTAAATAGATTTTACGCCTTGATGAGCTCGGTCAGCAAGCGTCGACGAGTCTTTGGCGATAGAGCAAGTCGGGTTGAGCACGCTCCTTCAAATGTCAAGCGATACAAACGCCGAACACGGTCAAATTCAACGAAGTACATGAACATTTCGATGGTGCGACGAGGCAGTTACATAGCTCTTTTGACTACGGTGCGAATCTCTAGCAAGCAAATATGACAATGCAAAAAAACCATCACTTGACGACAGCAGTTAACATCATGCTTGCTGACGAGCTCGGGTGCAATATAGGTCGAACGGTTAGCAGTGTGCAGGTTGAAAATAAGGTAATACACCAATGGACTATCGATGAGATGAGTAGCTTCATAATAGCTACATCAACTAAGAACACTGTGGTTCAATGCTAAGAATGAACAAACTGGAAATGGGAGATTGGTCAAGTCTAAGCCCCAACACTATGACATCACGTTTGAATTCTGGGGATCTAAACTGGGCATGTCAACTGGTCCCAACTGTCAACAGATCCTGTCCTGTTGGATAATACAAGTGAAAATCAAAATGACGAAGTTAGTGAGGCGTCATCTACCCCAAGGTCAGTGACCATCTAGAAAGCCCTAGACAGTATCAAAATGGAGATTAAGGTAAAACGTCGATTTTCAGTGAGAAAACTGATTCGACACAACTGTGTGAATCGACTCCCTCTTGTCCTCTTACGCTAGCCGAATCATTGCTGCGCGGCCTCAAGGCTGTAGGTGAAGGTCTTTCAGCCCTTGGGCTGTCTGTTGTCCCGATGGAGTCCAGTAGTTAAATATTAGAAGCCATAACCAAACAAACAGAGTCCATAAACAAGAATCGGCAACAATGGACATGCAGATTACCGCTCCCGAACACCAAAACATTAAATGGTGCAATTGATTCAACTGCTTGCTAGTAAATCAAAGTAGAGGTAACGACCCTATGATAGTTATAGTAAGATAAAACATGAAAAGACAATTACATTATCAATGGTCAACTATTTGTTCGTTTTTCGTATGTTGCTCTTACTCGCTGACCAACCTTTACTAGAGGTTGGTCACGGCGTTCCCATAGTCTTCAAAACGAAATTAGCTACAGATAAAGTCATTGAAACTCGAACACCTCAAAAAATGATTAAAAAATTGCCAAATATAATACACCAAACCAACTCATCACTATTTTATTATTTGTAATTTTCAGCCAATAAGATTTGTCCTAGGAGTAAAATTCGATTTGCTAAAAACAGGTGACATGTGAGGACTACTTTTCTCACAACTAGAAAATTTTGATTAGTTAAAATTTACCACAATAATGATCCTTTTAGACCAATCAAATGTTGTGTATGAAATATTTTTTTATCTTAAATTTTATGCGTAAAAAAATATCGTCAAGAATCGTGAAACTTCTTATATATTATTATATGGAAAAATGTATACCCAAGTGTTCGAGTTTCAATGACTTTATCTGTAGTCGTCTGCGGTTTGTAGCAGGCTATCTCCTGCATTTCTATCGACGTTTCTACACTTGTTTCACGCGACAATGGAATCGGTTGACAATATGAATTTCTATCGCGCTCTGGGTCGTCAATTTCAAAAAATGGGTCGTTCAAACGGTGAAAAACGTTGTGAAGAACCATACAAATGATGACATGCTGCACACATGTTTTGACAGTTTTCTCGCTTATAACACATTTCAACATTCTAAATATTTCTTTAAATCGCCCAAATGCGCATTCAACGACCATTCGAGTACTGGAGTCAGCAAAATTAAAGCTGGATTGTATGGAATTCAAATGACCACCTTCCTCATAGGGTAGATAGGGCGTTATTGGCCAAGGAAACAAGGTGTAGCCAGCATCCCCTTAATAAAATATATTGTCATATCTTTATTAAATTATTGTTCTCTAAAAACGATAATGAACATTTATAAAACTATTCGGCGAATATTGATAAGCCTTTCCAACCTATGTGTATGTACTACGTAGTACTTCGAAGTATATCTTTTGGTTCTGTTCGGTAAAAAAACTGAGAAGTAAATTAACTTTGACAGAGACCGCATAAAGGGATTATTAACCGGACAAAAAATCGTGTGTTCGGTTCTTGGTGCAATTGATACACTTGAGATAGCTGCACCAAGGGCAGCTTGTGCTGCTCGAGGTGAAAAAATAGAATTGGTGTGTGTATTAAATTATACTAACGTTAACCTTACTGTGTTTCTGCCTTAAGTGATAAATCGTGTACCTGTGAGTTTTTATATTGAGAAATCTGATAACATACGTACGAGTACTACCGTAAATCCCGTACAGCTGTAACCATGATTTCTTCCCATTGATCTGTAACCATTTCCAATCTTGTGCGATAACACTATACAAAAAGTAAGATAAATGAACTTGCGCATACTGTCGAAAAATCTTTGAAGTTCCCATTGGCTTGTAACTATCGACAAATGATTGGGTAATATATATCCAATAGGAACTCAACTCAAATTGTTTCGATTTGGGGAAGGCCGTGGATGTGGTGGGTTGTAGGCCTTGACGACGGAAATCTTGTACGTCACAGAATAGTAAGACTTTCCTTTTGCGCTCACGCGCCTGCTTCGTGCAGGTGCTTCTTCCCTTGAGAGGACTGGCAACTTGTGGCTGCCCATCGTTTTGAAAAAAATGGTTATTATTTTATCCAATCAATTTTATCCTGAAGCTGGATGAAAAATTGACAGTTTCCCATTGAGTCGTAAGCATTTGCAAATCATTTTCTTGGTTACACCTGTACGGGGTTTACGGTAGTACATACAAATTTCCCCGTTCTCTGTATTCCTGACAAGAGGACCAAAAGCCTCACTTCTGTCCAAATTTCCTTAGAGCCCTCACTTTTGTCAGGAGAATTGTCATCTGCCTGGCCACAAGCTGCAACTTTTTCAAACCCTGGTGAACACGATGCGGGTCACCTTTCAAGTGCATGCCACAAAGGCCTTGTGAGGGACTCCTTGACGCGTTCATGATACGTTGAAAAGTTTCACATGTCGTTGAATACAGGTCACGGGTGGCAATACATTTATCCCAACGTCTTGCAACTCTTCCAAGCTGCGCCTTCCTACGTTGGAGACGCTAGCTTTTTGCTCTTGCTGTATCTTTCACCTTGTCGACGAGGGTCAAGTGCACAGTCTGCATGGAGGGGGAAAAAGTCGAGAAGCACATCGACCAAACTTGAAATGCGATTGTTTTGCGATTTGATCAACTCCCTCATCGACAATTGCTGGATCTACTGTCTCCACTGGGCTAGACTGTACTGGTGACAAGTGGTCCCGCAACAACGAGCGTCGTTGACGTGACATTTCCCAAGGAGGGGGCTGACTAGGCGATAAAAATCCGTCAAATTTGGTGATAGGGGGGTTCACCATGAGAGCATTGAACTGACTGCCACGGCACCGACTGCTCTCACTGCGGATGTGGTCTCGACTGCCCACTGACAACCAGGGGCTCAGTGTGACGACGAGCGGGGGGGGACTGCCAGATACGTTTGTGGGAAGACGCCCGCATCTGGGAACGCTGAGTTTTAGCCACTGATCGGACAATCCCGCATAAGCGATGGGCTCTGGAATTGTACACTACTTTGCTGTGCCCATCGATTTTCCCCCAAGGTGGAGCCTTATCCCCCCAAGCACCGAATCGTCAGCACTGCGGGGAAAGAATTACACTTTTTACGTGGTAAAATCCAATAAAAGCCGTGATTAAGGCATAAGCAGTGCCAATCCGTCCACGTCCATCACCCAAGTCGCAGACGCTCCATTGATCGACATCGAAGTTGGTCAAGCCACGTCTGGTTCGGCCACGGTCACTTTAACCGGCAAGGCTATAGAAGCTTTCCAAGTGTCGACTTTGTCGAGCATCAAGTTGTCAGTTTCGCACTCTGGTGACTGCGCAGTTACATCGATGGCATCCATTGATTATCGTCGTCATGACAGATACAGCCACACGACAAAACAAACAAGTTGAGCATCTCCACTTGACGCCACAAGAAATGCATAGTGTATAGTTTGATATTCCATCGTTTTTATTCAGAGTTCATCTCTCTAGCCAGTCAGTGACGACAAAGACAGTAAGTGTGATGAGGTTTCTGTCGGAAGGACATTCAGGAAGTGTGAAGCCGAGCATTTAACATGATTTGAAGCCCCCGTGGGGCAAAGACAGTTGCTAGAGTTGTCCATGTTCGCAGTCTCCACTGCGTTAGGGTAGAGATTTTGGGTGGGATTTGTCAGGATGTTGTCTGTGGCCTTTACGGTAAAATTATCAGTAAATTGTACGGTCCACTTTACGGTACATATTCTGTTAACTTTACGGTAAACTGAATAATAATTTGTCTGTTTTATTGGTAGTTTCATTTGTAGTATATTTAATCTAAGTCATTTCATAAATCTTTATTAAAATATAGAATTATATCTCTTGTAATCTCGTGTTCATGGCATAGCTCAAGACAAAATAGATAAAAATGACAATCGACATTTTTAATTCATTCTTCAATATGCATACTTTATCCGAGTTTAATTATCTGTCTTATTAAAATCAGCAAAAATACAATTATAAAAATATCACAATAATTTGAATTATCCAAATAGATAATTTGAAATAATTGTATAATTTGAGAAACACAAATTATTTTCTGTCCCCTTTACTAAAGTAAAGCACAAAGATTACTTTATCGGGTAAAGTAAAGGGACAGAGTATTTTCTCTCCTCCAAAAACAGGAATTGAAATAGAAATTCTCTGAAACATGTAAAAAGGATTGTTTTGATGATGTTGATATGATTCATTCGAGAATCTCTCAAGAACACCAAACTCATTCTCTTTATCTCAAATCAATTTTTTGGAACATCCACTTTCAGTCAAATGATCATATCTCTCTTGATGTCCTAGAGGCAAAATCAAATTTTGGTGACAGGCATGTATCAATAAATTAATATCCATATTTTGATGCCGTATTTATTGAATGTCATTATAGTTATCCAGATGTCTCAAATATTGACATGTCAAAAATTTTAAGGGCGGGTCTGGCTACCATCAAATATCCTAATATTTGGACAAATATCAGATTATTTTATATTTGGTTCGGAAATATCTCGATATTTCCAGATTGACACTCTGGCTGCTGATTTCGAACAAATTTTATTGCAATAAAATGCCCCAAATATTCCAAAAAATAGGATAAAAATTATGCAAGCTGAAGCCAAATAATAAAGCATCCTTTTGGGATATTTTGAGATCATTTTCGACATTCTTCTCACTGCTCATGCCGTCCCTTTACCAAGTGATCGCCTACATCTTCTTCCGTCGCAAGGTGTGTCGACGACGGCAGCTCGTATTGATGAACTCCCTTATCTATCACTACATCGCGTACGTTCACAAGACACTCAAACACGTCTCAATACTCTCTGGCCCCATGTTCGTGCAAGAAATCTTGAACGGAAACCCAACTGTGATGCTTGACAACTTCCGAATGCCTCGCAGAATATTCGACGCGTTGGCGAATGATTTGGAGCGATTTGGTGCCTTGAAGTCGTCGAAGCATGTATCAGTCCAAGAGCAACTTGGTATTTTCCTCTATTTTGTGGGACATCACGCATCGAACGCAGCCTTGCAAAGTCGATTTCAACGATCTGGTGAGACTATCACGCGCCATGTACGCCGTGTACTAGCGGCGTTGGTGTCTCTTGCTCCTCGCTACATCAAAATCCCCGATGATAACTCCCCAGTGCCCTCACAAATCGCCTCCAATCCCAAGTATTATCCCTTTTTCCAGTTCTGCCGAATGGCAATTGACGGAACGCATATACCTGTCTGGGTCCCAGAGAAAGCCGTGGCAAAGTTTCGTGGGAGAAAAGGAGTGACGATGAATGTTCTAGCGGCCTGCGATTTTGATATGTGCTTCACTTATGTACTTGCGGGCTGGGAAGGTACTGCCGGTGACGGCAAAGTATATGCCGATGCTTTGACAAAAGGTCTCACTTTGTCACGCAATATGTATGATCTCGCAGACTGTGGATTTGGCCTGACCCTGAAGGCATTAACACCTTATTGCGGTACTCGGTACCACCTCAAGGAGTTTGCCAAAGGAGCACAACGACCTCAAAGCAAGGAAGAATTGTTCAATCTCCGCCACGCCAAGCTGCGTAACGTCGTTGAGCGAATCTTTGGTGTTTTGAAGAAGCGCTTCCCCGTGCTCAATTCACCTGTCGAGTATGATTATGGATTCCAAGTTGATCTAGTTTTGGCTCTTTGTGCTATCCACAACTTCATTCGAATGAACGGTTTACTACATGATGTTTTTACCCAAGAAGCAATTGGAGAACTCAGTGAAAGAAATCAACAGCCCATGGAATCCACAGATCATCAAGTTGTCACTGACGAGCCCGAAAATGAAGAAGCAAAGAGTTGGTGTGATGCAATTGCGACAGAAATGTGGAGCCAATACATGGAAACATTGCGCCAACGTCGATTCAATCGGAATTAGTTTATCAACTGTCTTGCAGCTTTTTTATCTTGCGGACAATCCACTTCTTTCGTAGTTGTCCCGATAACTGGAGAAAACATGATGCTTTCGTCGGATTCTCAAGCACATCCATGCCAATCAGCAAATCGTCATCATCCAGAATACCTTCTAATTCTCGCTGGAGAACCTTCGCAGCACCTTCTTGTGACTTTGAAATCTTGGGGGAAGCAATACACGCAAGACGTCTGCCAACGCATTCACTTCTCGCTCACCGCTTTCTTTCATTCCTCGAATTTCGGCAAGGAATATTGATCCCAAGGATTCGCGATCTCTGGGAACGGACTTCGAACCACCGGGGGCAAGACGTCGCTTCTTTCCTTCACGCAAATCGTTCTGTTCGTCGTCAATGTTGTCTTCAACGACGTCATCTTCTACGAGTGAGGGCGCTTCTCTTTCGTCGTCGGGATCACTGATTGCCACAGTTTGAATACGTGGGGCTGACGATGACGATGCATACTCGCCGGTAGCAACTGTGCCAACCCAAAGCTCGTTGCAAAGCAGATAATTCGGAAATTGTTTCGATTCCCAGACTGCCCATGATTCGGGTTGTCCCTCCAGAAAATTACTCCAAGAACCATCTAAGCAGAAAAAGCGACAAGTGGATACGTCAAAGCCAATGCCGGAAGTCTTAAGCATGCTGGAGACAACGGAGTATTGCTTTTTGAGCTCATTATGGCGAGCCTTGAGTTGATCTTTGTTGTAGGAGACCCGGTGCTCTCCATTGTGCTTTACAAGGGCGGCATTCCATGCTTCCTTCTTGAAGCCGCTGTCAGAACGTTTCCCCAATACGTGAACTTGATGATACAATTCTTTGAGCCACGTGGCGTCTTTGTCATCCGTCCAGCGAGCGCGCTCATTGCCACGGGTGTCTTTCGATGTTGCATTCGTTTTATTCTTTGACATGCCTTCTCAGCAATTGAATCATTTCCAGAAATTATCTGTGGCATCCAGACCTTCACAAATTATATTCAGATATTTTTTTATCTCTGCGACTTTAAAAAAAGGCAAACCTGTGATTTCGAATACCACGATAAAAAATATTCGAGGCAGCCAGACCCGCCCTAAACGTACTGAAAATGAATATTCGCAGTCCCCAGATTTTGAGTGGAGTTTGTCTGGAAGTTGTCCGTCCCCATTGGTTGATCCAAGAATGAATAAAAATACGATACTATGTAGTACCGGTATATGTAGTGCAGCGAGACTATTCTTCATATTATTTTTATTCAATTGCTCTCAAAATGACAACTTTAAATATTTGTGATTGGCTTATTGACCTTTTCGGACAAAATTGTATTTTTGACCAATAATCGAATAGTCTTTCAATACTATTCATCCATAGTGAATCCAAGTATAAACAGAAAGTACACTCAAATAAAATACTCGTGTGTGCGTGTGTGTATCGTGTGTATTTGGCAAATGCTCAATTCTGATTGGCTTATAGATTTCAAATACGTTTAAAAAATCGATTCGATTCTGACCCCGCTCACAATTTTGTATGTAAACGACAATATTATCGCAAATATCTAACACTGTAAAATTTGCAATGTCGCTGAATGTATCAACGTCATTTAGCTCTGGTTGATTGAAAATTTCAAACGACCCATAATTCTTCTCTGATTTGAACTCGCAAATGAAGAAGCTTCATGTCGATCATGATGTTAAAAAGACGTGTTTAAATATTTGGGATTTTTGATCAATATTATGAAAATTTTTGTAGAGATTTTAAATATTTTTATCCAGAACTGTTATTTTCGAAGAGTTTGTACTTGTAAAGTTAGCAATTTCTGCTCATCACACTCGCAGTAAATCGTTCGTTTGTTGTGGATGAGAGGAGACTGCGCTTAAAGCGAAAGCGTTCTACAATAGTCTGGGGGATAAAGTAGTCTCAGTTAGTAAACGAAAATCCAGATAGAGTTGATTTTGATCGACTATTTCAAGTCCAGGTAGTAATAGACGAGTAAACTCTCGACTTCAGGTGGGACGCGCAGTGGAAGGCAACCGTCGTGTTGTGTTTTGTTCGCCTCGACTTGTTTTACCGCGTGCCTTTTGCAGAGACCTCGGATGCGTGCAAACTTGGTGCATTGTGGAAACTCGCAACGTTTTCCGCCGCCGTGTCGAAAGCACTTGCCAGCAAGATGCACGCGGGTGTTACAGCCTGCTACGGAGCAAGCCTCGATCGCCTCCACTGGGCAATGTTTCGAGCAATATTGGCCCACTCGAATGTTCTTTTGACACCCTTGAACGATGCATTTGGGCTTGCCGCCATGAAGGATACAGAGTTGTCGAGCATACGCTTGATTGTGGCAATCTTGTATCGCACAGCGCCTTCTATACTTGTGGACGATGCATCGCCAAGCCCCAGGCTCAGCGTCCAAGTCGCAACCGGTGAAAAAGCACTTCATGGCACGCACCACACACGTTCTTGACTGACGCTCCGTTCGCTGGTTGTAGAGTCCAGATAACTTTTGGGTGCAGCATGTGTTACCCCAACGCACGTGAGATTTAATTTGGGACGTTTGCCATACTTTCCATTTATACTTGACTTCAGTATGATCGAAATCGATTTGTGGTAAATTTGGGTGGAAACGACAAAACCTCTCTCATGTGTTTATCAAATAATAGAGGTAGTCGGATTTTTCTAATCGATGCAATTGGGTGTTTGTCTTGGACTTTGTATGGAATCCATTAATTCCGGAGAAATCGCCGACAATTTCAGCCTGTACATTCTGTCGGCCCGACCAAATGGACGACAGTATCGACAAAATCACACCAAAGTTGAACAAATCCGTTCATTCCATGTGTCCTCCACGCTCACGCGTTGTTCACGATGGGCTCTTCGTCTCCTAGAGCAAAATACAACGTGCCCGTTTGAAGAAACGCCAGGAAAACCATTCGAGACTACAGAAACCAATTGTTCGAAGTAGTTGCCCCCAGCCTTCGAAAGACAAGAGTCGAGGCATTTCCCAGCGAGCTGAACTGACGATCGCCATATTTTTCCACGGAATTCGAAAGCCCACCCATGTATTCTACACCATGTGGATGGTCTAGCTCGCACTCGCACTGTCGATGGCACGTATTTTGCTCCACGCTATGCGTCAGCCACGCATTACTACGTCATTCATTTGTCGAATGTGAGACGATTTCATGGAATCATGCGGCCGTCGCTTGTTGTGTTTTGATGGCCACAATCACCACTTTTTCGCTCTCTTGACCTGCTTGGCATTGTGAAAATTGCATTCAAGGAGCTTGACCGATGCGTCTTTTCGTCTCTCTCGTGGCGCTAGCTTTGTCTGCCGTTGTGGCTTTGAACCAGCCCAACTCGCAAGGCTTATACCAAGGCATGCAATTTGTCGCCACCGACGACGACGTCCTTCGTTTTCTTAAAAAGAATACATAAGAGAAGAAGACGACCGGGAAGTACAAAAACAAAGGCCCCAACGTGAGAAAATCCATCCACAGTCACGCGCGCAAGACGCCAATTGGGAATAAAAAGTATGGCGACATTGGTGGCCGACACCCTGGTAGCAAGGAGCAGCAGTTTTTACGCGAGCGGCAGGAATAAGCTTCCGCGATAACCCCGCAATCGAATTGCCGTTTTGACATTTGTGCTTGTCGTCGTCCGATGGACAATTTCGCGGCCCTGCAACAACGACGTCCAAGCGATTTCTCATGGACCATGAAATGCAAATATAGTTTTAGCTTCACATTGGAAAATTCGTGAAAAGATGTCGATCCAATGTTTTCGGCGCGGCGGCGGGCAGCATTGAATCGTTCCATACTGCGACGGAGACGCCTCTGCGCTAACCACACGCTCGAGTGACTCGATTCTTGTCTAGTGAGGAATATTGCAGGGGGGGGCTTTCCCCCAGTGCGTAGACTTGAGGAAGATCATCTCTCCAAGCGCAAGACGACAGGGGAGCATTCGATGGATGATCAACCGCGACAGCTCCCAACTTTCGCTAACAATTCGCTCCATGCCTGAGCTCGTGAATGTTTTTCATGGAGTTTCGTCCACTTTGCACGTTGGGCATTGCTCTAGAAGCCCATCTGGAACAAAATGCATGGCTGTCGTCCCACGGATTACAAGTCGAGTCAAGATGTAAACAAAACGACTGGCAACATTATTCTCGTCAGCAATCGTCTTGGAATTGTCTGCTGATTGCGCTTGGATAAGGCGAGAGATAACATTCGATTCGAGCCACTCGTAATTGTGCAAATTGCCACCAAGAAACAATTTTGTACGATTCGACTTTTGATCGCCCTCGCGCTGACTACGAGCGCCGCCATGGCGTTCAACCAGCCTCGCCAAGAATCGCCAGTTATGATGGCGCATGAACAAGCTGCCATGGACGCTGTGGTCTACGATGAACGCACTCTGAAAGTCGAAGGAAAGAAGTTGGAAGCCCCCCTGGCAGAAAATTGAAGGCTATGAGAAGTTTTGGTCGTAAGGTTGGCGATGCTGTAGGTGGAGTTGGTGGTGAGGCTGCTGGTGCCAGAGCTTGTCTTGCCTTAAGCGCCAATGCTCGCTCCCGTCGGTATTGCAGCTACAGCGGTGGCAGGCGGGGTCGCGGGTGCAGGAGCTGGCGTAGGCCTTGCCAAGCGAGTGGGCGGCAAGATCACTGAGAGAAGAAATCGACGGCGAAACCATTGAGCATCCTCTTCCACGACCAAGTTAGCTCTACTGCATTCTTGAACACGCTGAAGTACGTTTTGTCCTTGCTTCAAGACAGAAAATTTACAACGCCGTCAATGGAGTGCCTTGCCATAAAGGCTGCCCCTTCTTTCGTGCGTGCCGTACTTTGGTGCTGGACGTAACTTGGGCTCTCGAAGCAAGACACGGTCGACTTGAACAGCGCCAACCCCCGCTGAAAAATCGCCCACCGTGATGCCGCGGTTCAGGGCGGCTAACTAAGCACGTGAGTCTTGAATATCAAGCTCTTTTTTGCTCCAAGCTAGAGCAAAGGCGAGAGGAAGCACGATGCGCATGATCACGTGTCAATTGAAAAAGGAAAACAGCGGTTGATCTCACGAAACCAACGCCCCGCTCCCCCCCCTGGCCTTGGGACTTTGGGGAACTCCTTGTAGCTTGTTACAACACGACGGTGCGAACGTGAGAACCCATCTTCGACGCAGTGGGGAGTGGAATGTGCACCCAAGTGGTCCCCGCATGTGCGACGTCTGGACTCCATGGGGGGATTGCGGGGGGTACGTTTCTGTCAGTCCTACTTCCTCTTGACGACTGTAAAGTCGGCACGGCCATTGTTCATTTCAGTAGGCATAAGCATGCATAGCAAGGACGGAAGTTGGTTACGTGAAAGCCTTGTCACCGGCCACGGCGGGGGGGGGGCTTTCCCCCCAACAGCTCTCATTCCAAGATAGCCACGAGAGAGATTGGGAGCGATATGTCGCCAACGATCATTGCGGCTCCAAAAAGAGACGACTTGAGATGGCTGGCTCATGCTTTCACGGCATTCTCGCTGTGGGTGCATGACTACGTGCATGGGTCACGTTCTGTCGTTCCACGGATTACATTGCGACTCAACTTGTAAACAAAACAGTTGTCAACGCAAAGCCACTCTTGTCGCTCTTGGAGAAAATTCGAGAGCCTGAACACTCTGTCGGGAAAAAATTCGTCAAAAGGAACAGTGTTTTGCTGCACAATGAAACTCGAGCAATGCACTGCTTCATGGACAAAGCCCGAAACTGCGCGGACGACATGAGATATTCACCCAGAAAAATTGTACTCACCAATGAGGGAGATTTAAGTATTTACGAGGGGGCAATTTAGCAGTAAGGCTGTACTGCAGCCCTGACGAGACCTGTTCGACCGTGTTCGACTTGGCAAAGAATCATGATTCAAGTTTGATTTTGCAAGTTCACATAGTCTATGAACTTTCGAAATACACAGGGGATAATCCACTTTGATGGGATAATCCTGATTTTTAGAATCTACTTCCCATACAGGTCTATTCATCAGAGTGAATGTGGATTCTCGTGAATGTTGTTAATCCCGTGAAAGACCCAAATTGGTTTTGCATGGGAGAATCTACATGGGATCATGATGTTCCAACCGAGCACGGCCTTAACCGAACACACCCTTAGGGTGTGTTCGGTTTGGGAGGAATTCCCCGGCAGCGAGTGTGGGACACCCGCTTTGACCAAAAAAACACCCGCTCTCGGGGAATCCGGATAATTACCTTACCAAGTACATCCGGATAAAATGTCCGAAAGTAGTCGAGCAGACCGCCCAGTTTTCAAAGTGACTTTAGTCACTACCTTCCTATGTGTCTGAAGACTACTTGCTGGCGGCGGTTAAATCTCACAGAACCCCCCGCTAAAAGAATCGATGGATTCGTGGTCCATGATATAATCAATTCTCTGCAGAAACACAACATTGGCAGCTTGAAGCTTGTTAGGTCGGCTCTCAACCAACTCAGCCTTGATCAAGGTTTCCGCGTGGCGAAAAAATACCAAAGTGCGGCTGATGCTCGTTGGATATCCACAGCTTCTCACTGTGAGTTCTTTGTACGTGCCAACAAGAAAAAAGATGGGTCAGTCATGATCACGGTCATGAATTTGATGAATGGCCATACATTGTTCCAAGAAAATTCAGCAACACATCATCCTGGGGTATTACATAACACTGTACGTAGCGTCACAGTTTGTAATATCTCTTGTATGTACAAAGCCTTTCATCAGTTATATGTAGTGATGGACTGGTATACTGTGTGATGCATGCATATTTACTCATCTTATCATTACTTATGATTGCATACGCGTGTAATCTGTTAATTGTAATTGAATCATGCTCTATACTAGTATTGTGTGCTCTGAATAGTGATTTACTGAGAATTCGTGTAGATATTGGAAATACTTCAAGCCTACACGGATAAATTTACCACAGACGCAAGAAACCTTACAGGCCAGAATAATGTGCAATACCAGTATTTACCAATTTATGTCTAGACTGTTATGGAAAGTAACATTGGATAACATTATATCATAGTTGTGTAGTTTTAATATGGTATAAACTAAGACGTATAGGGATATACAGTGATGTACTGACAAAGATCCTTGAAAACATATTAAAAGCCGGATTTAATGATATATAATGTGATGTAATGTACGATAATGTTAGTAACATGATATCTTTTATATGACATTAAGTTGCATTGAATACAGTATAATACAAAATGTTATCCTCTGCACTATTTTATACGCGTAGATCTACCAATGTAACAGACGAAGATATTACTAAACATGAATCGTGCATTGAGAATTGCTCAATATATAGATTATTTATTCACCACATTACCAAAAGACTCTAGCACTTACGGGCTTTCCCCTTCTTGCGTGGTGAAATCAAAGATCACTGAGTGCGACGAGCAGGAGTGCGTGTTTCCAATGCATCTTCATCTGCTACGGAGGAATGGGTGGCATCTTACTGGCGTTCTTGAACAATTTTGCCCAAGATGTTGCCAATAGTCACCACGGGCTCAATGATGAGTCGACGGCACAATGCAACTCCGAGTCGAAAGTTTACTTCGGCAAAAGACTTCTCCCGCTGGACGTTCGCTAGGCATTCCTTCTCTTCGTCCGTCAGAGCCAAAACAGGTTCTGGTGGGCTCTCGTCTTCACAACTTGTATCGGCGGTTGAGCGTTTTCGACGAGGTGGTGCATCTGGATCGTTTTCGTCGACCAGTTCACCGAAGACTTCACGACCACCATAAAACCAACGGGTGTCCGGGTGTATCTTCATAACATGATTGGGGAATTGATTGTTTGAAAAGGGTCCCCTGTGAACGCATCCCTCGATGCGGCACCACCACCGACGCTTGTGATTCTCCGTCACACTCGACATCAGAACCAAACAATATAATGCAAATGTTTGGTTAAATAATGTGAAATTATAGCCAATCCTGGTACTTTATGCTTTGAAGCCAGCAAAAAGAAATGCCGTCCAACTGCCATATCGGTTGGCTTCTCCGGTTTACAAGATAATTATCCGAATTTTGGTATTTTATTTTAGCCAATTAAATGTGCGTGAAAGAAGTGTCCTCATCTTTGAAATTAAGGTTGACTTTCATTTGCTATTAATTTAATTAACCAGATTCCCCGAGAGCGGGTGTTTTTTTGGTCAAAGCGGGTGTCCCACACCCGCTGCCGGGGAATTCCTCTCGGTTTGGCTTGGAATCATGATCCAAAGTTGATTCTGGACTATTTTATCCAATAGAAAACGACTACTAACCGTATGTGTATTTGCGAAATTTCCTTGCGTTCCTCAAGGAACAATGGGACAATCCACTTTGGTGGGAGAATCATGATATTCAGAAACAACCTCTAAGGGGTAAATTATAAGAGTGAATGTGGATTTTTCAGAATGATTGTAAATCCCGTGGATGTCCCAACAAGGTTTTGCCTGGGAGAATCAAGATCGAATCATGATTCACAGACCGAACACACCCTAAGAGCATGTCCACCAGTCAGGAATGATTCTGATGCCCAAGTTGAGTTTGGACTGCAATCTCCAAACACATTGTTCAGGTTCACGAATTTCATCTGGATAGTGTTCAGGTTCACGAATATACTCTCGTGGGTGGGGTGTTGGTGTTTTACACGTGAATGCCCGCATGCCGGATAAATTCCGGATGATCTGACGATTGTGGCTTTGCCTTTCGTCAATGCTCTTCATTCTTCCACTGTGTTTGTCAATGAAAAATGAACAGCGCAGTGCGGAATCATTATGAAGACCATTGTACGAGTCGTGCTAAATGCGTCCATTTCTGTGATCATGCTCTGGCACAGATGGCAATGGTTGGATAAGCAACGCGACAATAACGTTCTCTGGCGGGGGGGGGTCGCCCCCTTTTCATCAAAATGCAAAGAGGACACATCTCAACCTTGTTGCCAGGTTGTCGTCCATTCGAGCGGCTGAGAGAGCTTCATCTGCACGCAGCCATGTTGGTTCGAGTATTCGTCGCCCTCGTCGCTGCTTGTCCCTTTCGCTACGACGGGACGCTTTCGTTGGGTTTGACAGATCAGTCCCACGGATTCACAATTGTCAACCCAACCGTTGGGTATCTCTGATAGGCAAGATGCCGTCTTGGCTGAAAATGGAGTGCTCTAGACGCCACGAACTCGATGCTGGACGCTTGGGAGGCAAGCAGAGAGGAAGAAACGAGCGGGGATGTTATCTAAACCGTGGTCAAAGCTCCAGTACGAGCCAGGTCGGCGGTGGTTGCTTCGGCAGGATTCATATGTTGCACCCAAAATTAAGGGGATCCATTGCCACGACCACGAACAACGTGCCAGTTGGCAATGTACGTGGCGATGAAGTGTTTTTTCGACGGGTGTGACTTGGACGCCGTCGTCGGGTCTTGGAAGTGCGACCACCACAGATATAGAAGCCGCTGTGCGGTCCAAGATTGCCACAATCAAGTCTACACCAAGAAACTCTGCGTGAAGCACGGCGGGAAGCCCAAGTGCAAGGTCGAAGGGTGTCAAGTGGCCATCCGAGTGGGCCAGCATTGCTTCAAGCATAGTCCCGCGGATACGCTCAAGCTCTGTTCCATGGAAGGCTGTACGACGCGCGCACATCTTGGTGGAAGATGCTTTCGCCACGGCGGTGGGAAGAATTGTGTGTTTCCACTTTGCACCAAGTTTGCACGCATCCGAGGTCTCTGCGCAAAGCACGCAGCGACAACAAAAGCAGCAGTCGAGCATGGCGGGTCTTCTCACCAGCGCGTCCTACCTGAAGTCAAGAGTTTGCTGGTCTATTACTACCTCGAACTGGGCAAACTGACTGAGACTTCCTGACATTGCCTTTGCTGGAATATACGAAATCGATGCGTTCTACATGTCCTTGGAGGTCTTCTCCATGCTATATTGTGCCAAGTGCATGGGGACAGCCCCAGAGAAAAAATGTGTGGAGAACATGAGCTTATACTTGGTAGCTCCTCATGCCTTTAACACTTTAAAGCCTGCTTCTTCTACTCAGCTCTTTCCAGACTGCTCGTGTATTTCTACTCGGCATGGCCAGCTTGAGCGACTCTCACAACAAGATCAAGTGTCCAAGAATGTTCTTTGCACATCCAACTAAAGACAAGTCGACAGGAGAGCATTCGATTGCCGATCAAACCAAAGAAGTGGCTGAGCGAGTGTCGTGACGATGGATCCCACCTTGAAGGACGCGTGGCTGTGATGCACAGGGGAACTTCTCGGAATGCTCCGTTCCTCCTCTTGGAAGGAGAGATTGTGTGGATGATATGTCGCCAACGATGCTTAAGCAAGCGCAAGTACTGTAGTAAAAGACGACTTGAGATAGCAGGCTCGTGCTTTCACGATGGATCCATCTCTCGAACGAGTCCAGTCGAGACTTACACGCTGAGGTCGATGGCCAGACAATTCCAACTTTCCATGGGACTCAATATCCACATTGCGTCACGTCGCTTACGGTCATCCTACGTATACAAAACAGTTGACATCTCACTTGTCGCGGCATCCTTTGCATCGGATTCATTTTTAGCGCACCCTTTGGTGAATAGCAGTGTCGTGTGTTGCAAACGTTTACCCAGCCGCCGCCCCCGTGCTTTGATGACAAGTGGTCACTTTAGGTACAGGACAGACCCTATCTTGCTGAGAGTTTGGCGTCCATACGAACGGATGAAAGAGCTTGGTCTTCATGCTGCCATGTTGGCGCAAGTACATGTACCCGTCCCCCGTCGCTGCCCGTATCGCTTGCAACGACGGGACGCTTTCGTTGGGTTTGCCCGTCGAGTCCCACCGAGTCTCCATTACAAACCCTGGATCTGGCCTATGCAAGGAGGGGGTCACTCATACAAACTTCAAGTTAAAATCTGTCTGACATGATCCTGTGGTTTACCTGTACTGTATGTATCACGAAACCCAATACAATCGGACGACCAGAGTTTTCTGAATCCGGCGACTGCTGCATCTAGGATAAAAACATGATCTTTTTGTCGATAACATGTAAAAAACAAACAAAAAAACTCTTTAACAAACGGGTAAAAACAAACGCCCTTATTTCAGGTAGACCTAACCTCGCACGCCGCGAACGACGTCAGGCATCCGACCAGAAAAATGCTCTCACCGGAGCGAAGCGGAGGTTAAGAGTAAATTTTTCTGTTGGAGGATGGCTCGGAGGAGAGAGCCCCAAACGTGCACCAAAAAGGGACTTCTTTATTTTAATTCTCATCGGGAAAGGCGGCAGGTAGGCCGAAGGCCGTGCCGCACCCAGATGAGGCCTGGTCTACAGTATCCAAGCCTAATTAGGACTGAATCTGGTCAAAACTGGACAGAGTAGCGCTGTACCTGTAGATTTTTAGGCGTTTCAAACGGTATTTGACTTTTACCCGGTTTTCATTAGGAAATTTGTCTGGTCCAACGTGGGATGTTTGTTTTTAAGACTTTCCGTTTGGAAATGAGCTTTTTTATTTGTTTTCTGCATGTTCTCCTTTTTGTCCTGTATATTCTCATATGACGGCATGCCGCAGTAAATAGTACTACTCCGGTCCAGAAAACTTGCTACAGTGTTTACACTTGATTAAAGTATGCTCTGGCGGAATGTTTTATCTTAATATTGTACAGAAACTTGAAAATATAAAGTTTTCGCATATGGTAGAATATCATCGTTTCTCCGACCGGTTCCGACCGAAAATCCGTCGCTGATTGGTCGGATTTGATATCCACATATTTCAGATATCCTAATCTCAAAAATCCTGATATCGTTTTTGTTACAATTTCCTTAAATAGTAACTATAATTTCGTAGAGAATTCTATAAATAGATGGAGTTGTAACCAAGCCTTATACCACCGCGAGCGACATCATGCATCCGCCCAGAAAGATATTATAAATTATATTGTGGTTTTGTTCCGAAATTGTGAAAGGCAAGCCAAACCGGTCGGGCAAGAAGTCTGGCAAAATGTCGGAACACCAATCAGAGACGAGTATTCGAATCGGGCAGCCAATGAAATTGAATCTCCGATTTTTTCCTTTTACAGAATGTCGACTTCTGCTCATTCATTGGCTGAAAATTTTAGTTTTTCCGGAACAAATTGTTTGGCTTTTCCTCCAAAACTCCCAAGTTTTGACAAAAAAGACAATACTATAAAACATACTATAAGTTCATCCTGTAAATCATGACAATTGTGTTTTCGCAGAATGAAGTGAATTATAAAAGGATTTATAAAAAACATCACGTAAGTCAGAGGTTTCGATTTGTTGGCTGGGAATTCGTGGACACTTTCTCTCTTTCATTCGCAGCGACATGGAAGTTTTGCTGCTGCTCGTTGCCGATGGCAACGACGACGTTGTGATGGCCCTGCTTCTTGGTCGTGCACTGCGCCAACCATTGCTCATACCACAAGACAGGTTGCATGTTCACTCAATATCTGAAACAACTTTTGTCGCTACATTCCGCTTCACGAAAAACGTAGTTCGGCGAATGGTGAACGCCATGCGTTTTCCTAGTGTGATAGTAGAAGAGCAGCGTGATAGAATCTGCGACTCGTGGTCGGTCGTGACGTCTGTGTCTTGATCTTCCATTGTCTTCTCTCAGAGAAGACAATGGAAGAGCAAGATTTACGAAGCAAGATCTCCATGAAGGAAAACACTTTAGTTGTACGTGTTTTCCACCATTCTTTTCATTTTATGACTCAGTAAGGTCAACTTCAAGTTTCTCGTCATCACCAAGGCAAGCTCCTTATGAGTTATACGCTGAAGTAAAACAGAAATCAACAGCATAACAACCAATGGGTTAAGTTGGTGGAAGTTTGGGTTGGTGACCAGACAAATTGTGTGGATTTTTATATAGATTTAATTATACCATACAAATTTCAAATGTATGCTTGTACTGTACTTAAGCCACTGTACAATACAGACAAATACAAGAAAATTGTATATTTAGTCCAATATGATGAGGGTTTTATACTTGATTTCTTATCGTTTGAATTATAAACTATAAATTTGTACGAGTTCCTTCATAAATCTATCATCGATAAATCCGTTTATGATATAATTCATTTTGCGAATACTAATATGTTCTTGTCCCTTTAAAAGGAATACATCATTATTATATTATAATAATGATGTATTTCGTTTTTATTACGAATACCTAATCTTGGGGATTAAGGTGGCGAACTGCAATAGCATAGGTCGATGATGAGCATTGAACATTGAAAGTTGAAAGATCATCCACGAGAGTGACTTTTTTTATATGAGGCAACTTTTAGTTGTTGCAACCATGAATCTCCATTGAGCTTCCACCACACCTTTTAAGGCCAAAAATGACTAGGCCAGTGTGTCACAGTTAATTTGTCTCCAAAATTTTATCTCAAAAGAGGCTGGAAATCAACAACTTTTCATTTACAAGGCCTGGAAATGAAAAGCTGTTGAGTTCGAATAGTTCTCTGTATAAAGTAGAGAACTGTTCATCCCAAGCACAATAAACACGCTCTACAGTACAAGGTACATGACTCATTCACTTAGATTGCAGCGCATGAGTTCTGTGTGTCAATATTACTCATGCGAGGGTTGAGAGGACTTAGCTACTCCGCAAGGAAACAACCTGAAACTGCGGATTTACTGAGCTAGAGGGTCGACATACAACCCCATAAAAGAAGATTTAGGTACTCTGAATCTTGTACTGTAGGACAAGAACTTGATCTGAATCTCGTGCATAACTGGTATAGGGCAATGGTTTCGCTAGTTCAACACACTTGCAATTTCTTCATCCTCTTGACGTGAAGACGTGTGTTTAGCTAGGATTCATAAACTTCACAGTATCGCTTACCGCACGATGAAAAGACTAAACAGCTTTTAACAGACTGAATTACTCAAATCTACTTGGTAAAGCCCGAGCGGTTCATCTCGTCGTTGCATCGTCACGTCGCTGGCCGCTGGAGTTCACCCTCTAAATTCCTTTTCCTAAATACACACTTTGTTCGATCTTCGTTATGTATATCTTCCAGGCTTGGTTGATTTCTTCTCCGGCTCCCTCACATTAATTTTGTATTGCTGGAGGGAGAAACGGCACAGAACAAAGAGAGACAGAAAAGGAAAACTTTCGATTACAGTTAGCATGAAGGAGGACTAGGCATGATAGTACTGCTAATACGTGCTTCTGTAATGTCTTCATTACTTTAAAATATTTGTCAATTTACCGATGTGCATCGTTGAAAACTGATTTGTTGAAGATTATCCAATATCAAATGTTACAAGATATTAGTTTTGCAAGTATCTATCTATACAGAAAAGGCGCTGTTGGCATCATAAAATTACCAATAAACAAAGTTTATACGAGTTTAGAGTTTTGAAGTGTCTGAAATCTCTCTGGAGGTCATGTCACTTGTTCTGACATGCGAAAACTGGACAAAAAATTTATCAATTTTCAAAGGTATTACCTATATTATTATTCACAGGAAAACAGTGGATTGATTCAACGATGCACATCGGTAAATTGACAAATATTTAAAGTAGTTTCATGTTGTGTTTTTGTCACGTCAATCTTCCAATCATATTGCGGCATTTGGTGTGATAGAAAACATAGTACAGTTGCATGCATTATGTACATCATGGATATTCTGGTCGTCTATCATTTGATTGGACGAAAATGAATTGTCTATAAACTAAATTAACCAACAGGTGAGCTCTATGTCTAAAAAACTGCCTACGTTTTCTCTACTGTAGTATCCGCAATTGACTTCATCGCAGGGCCAAACACTACTGGCGGTGACAGTATTTTAAAATACTTTGTCGCTCTCAAAATGTGCATTTTTCTTTTCTGCGAAGAATTAAAAAGTAACTCAAGTGAAATGTTCCTATTGGTACATGATAATGTTTTTCGCTGTTTCTGCGAGCTCTGTCAAACGTTTCGATCTGTTTGGCTACTGAAAATATTGTATGTAATGTATGTCTCAGAGTAGGGTTAAATTTTGCTGCTAAACTAAGAAAAGGAACAAATGGAATCTTCTTTCATTGTCCCGTGATACGAAGAAAGAACAAGGCATTTGCAAACAACAAAACGAAAGGTCACTTGGCCTTCAAGGCCTCATTGAGGAAACAACGTTGCCAATGATGAATGCTCTATTCATTGGTAGCTAAGTAGTTTTCCAAGCTGAATTGAAATCGACATTAATATTCCCCCCCTGGCTTCGAGCAGAATTACTCTTAGCGTTAGGCAACCCACCCACCTTCCAAACTTACTATGAAATATTTATGTTTACAAGATCGCAAAGGCATTACTTAAATGGTTTCCAAGTGATCTCAAGGATCCTTGCTGCATTGTCTTTTTTCCAAAGTGCTAGTCAAGATATCTCTGACAGCATGGATATAAAACGCTAGCAAGGATTACTGCAGCATCAATGGATTCTATAAAACCTCATGCTAAGATATTGTGCGTTTATCATGTTGTTGAAGTTACTAGGCATCATGAGCAGCACCTTTGACATCACCTGAGTGAATGATCCACGTATCGTATTCATATTGAACAAACACTGCATTTACAGGTGACCATCGTGCCTGAAATGACGAACATTTATTTTCAAAGTCCAATTCAGTGTGGCTTCGCACAAGCTGATTCCAAGTTTCCAAATGTTCATCATAGCTGCTGAAGATGACAAGTCTTGGTTGGCATGGGCTAAAATATATTTGTTTACATGCCACAAGCAAAGTAGATTTTTGGGTTCCGGAATACATTCGCTCTGGCAGATGTCAGTGCTAATTATCTGTCAGTAATAAAAATTGTAGGTTTGACAACAAGCTCAAAGGATCGTAGAACCTAATTGTACATTTCTTCTATTTCACTACACAAGAAAGTATATACACAGTTGAATGTATTGACTGCTGTAATACAAACATTCAGGGCATATTAACACGATTTGTCTTGTAGGTGCAGTGCAATCCATCACAAACACTGTGTTGTATTTACGAGGCAAGGTAGCTGACGATTCATGACAAAAACAATCCACTAATTTCACCCGTAATGAGTCATACACAAAGCCACCAGACAGGATTTCATCGTACAGAGCCTGGATTGTTGTGTTTGCCGTTGAGAAATTCCTTTCTTGCTTTGATATTTTCGTTGTAAATCTCTTTTCGAGTAGACCTGTTTCCTGTCTCTTCTTTAAGATATGCAAGTGTTGATTCAGCTCGAGAGCCTGCCTGGGAATTTTCTCGTACAATAGTTGACTCTTCAGCTGCCAGTCTACGCGCTGATGAAATGCTGCCACGTTCACGGAGTTGGTAAGACTGTGCGTCGTGCCTATGCTAGTTATTTTTCATATTTACTGCTTGGAGTAGTTGTTGGCTCTGATCTGGAAGGGACACCCCATTATTCTACCCTCTATTTGTCTTGCGCGAGTCTCATCGTTCAGACTCGTCTGTTATCACTATGCTTGTCTTAAGTCAGCATAACGTTTTCAGCTTGGAAGTGTGCCTTCACAGTAGAGATCAAGTCTTCTCTTGTCCTGTAGCAAGAGTCCAGTAAGGGTGCATCCATGGTTCCAACTGTTTCTTCGACAGATGTCCCCAAATTGTATTTAAAAAAATCATTTTGGGGGGGGGATAGTCATTTCGTTATTCTATTGATGTTGTTTTAATAACCCTAGGGTGAGGCCAGGGATACGACCCTGGGTGGAGTGTTTTGCCTTGGAAACAACGATCCCACAAACGTTTGAAGTCATATTATGAATTTTGAAGTACCACCAGCGCCAAAATTCCGACGTTCCCTGTATAAATAAGTACCCTAACAATATCAGTGTTGACCAGGCTTACAACTCCAGTGACACGCGATCATCTCGATTAAATCTATCAATCTATGTGTGGTGGGGATAATCGATAATCTGTCTTTCGAAAGATGGACGATTAATAATCGTTGAACTCGATTATTTAGTTATTGAAAGATCGTCCCCCATGGAGGCGATGACAAAGCATTCCAACTGGTTGGAAATTACAGACTTGAAGTTGCAACTCTTTGAATTCATTACATCATTGTCAATTTCACCTTTGAGTCTACTTAGAGCATCCCCAACGGTAATTTCTATTTCTATCAAAACTTCGGTTTTACGGATAAATTTTAGCAACTAGGTTGGTTATCCGAACAATTGCATCCATCGAGTTGTTATTTTGGGGAAAATAGCCACTTCAACCATAAATATTTCGGATAAACCCAATGAATTGCTAAATGTTATCCTTAACTTCAATTAGAAATAGAAATAAAAATTGCCGTTGGGGATGCTCTTACACTTTAATGTTGTGCCACCCATGTCATGTCAGTACGCAAAGTTCTTTTTCCGAGAGGAAGGCCTTGGGTGATACAAGTGCAAGTCTCTGTTCTAGCTACATCTCGCGAGATTCAAAAGCAGGTTACACCAATCTAATGCACAAACGAAAAAGAGTCATGATCACTTCGTGTAGATATTGCTCTTTGGAGTTCGTGCTATCAACAAGCAATATTGTGGAGCTGCTTTTCAGTGCTGCAAGACACTTTTTGACTGATTACAGGAAGCACATGCACACGCACAACTTTGAAATGATTATCTTTCTTCTGACCAAGCGAGACCTCTGGAAGATTGAGATGCTCGGTTGCTGATGTTTCTCAGTCTACAGAATCTTCCGATAATCGAGATTAATCGATTATCAACTCGTTTTTCGTCTCTGGTGATGATCGAAAACGATTAACCATGCTGCAAGCCTGGTGCTGAGTGTAATATTATATGTTTTGTGTTTGGATTAGTAGGAAACATTTTCGGTGAAAACATTTTTGTCCAATAAGAATATTATTCATTTTCTATTGGAGAAATGACAATTCTCTAGCTTCTCACATCATTCAAGACGTGGCCAGCTGGTTCAAAGACAACCTGGACTGCAGTGCTTCAAGCCATGTGACAACAGCTTTTGCAGTTTGAAGAATGCACGTTGTGAGCTCGCATTGTATGTTGCTTATGACGATGTATCTAACGCTGGATAGCAGAGAACACATAGACATACTGAACGAACACTGGCAAGGTGAAAACTTGGATTTTCTTTAAGGGCGGGTCTGGCTGCCACCGAAAATGCCATTTTGGGGCCAATTTCACCGTTTTTCAGAAAAATTTCTGCCGAACAGGAATTTTGGATTTTGCGCTGTCTGGCTGCACCTCCTCCACATTTTAAAATGGAATATTTTTTTACCATTTGAGTCAAATATGGAATAAAATAAAAAGCTGCTTCAACCAGCTTTTTTTCTTTCTGTGATTTTGAATTAGCACGCACAATCGCATTTCCTTCAACACTCTCTGCAACATTGTGATCTGGACGGAAGAGCGTGATGCGATCTGGCTCAAGGAGATGATCCACCAAGCAAACGTTTTAGGAAAACGATCAAACAATGGTTTCAAGAAGGAAGCATGGTGCGCAGCGCTGAAAGCACTCTCAACAATGATAGAGGCGACGAGAGAGAGTTCACAATGGCTCAGTTGAAGTCACGAAACGATAGTCTCAAAAGCGCTTTCAGAGTCGTCTCGAGCATGGCCAACGCATCAGGAATGGGATTTGAAGCATCGACATGCATGGTTGTTTGCCAAGACACAACCTGGGATGCCTTTCTTCAAAACAAATCACGCGAGGTAAAAAAGTGGCGCGGCAAACGTTTTCCAGCCTTTTTCTTGTGTGAAGCACTATATGGTGGCACATTGGCAACTGGATCGAGAGCCCTGTCGACAAACACCAGCGACGAAGCCGAGTTGGAAGACGTCGAATGTGCCGATGACATTGAGAGTGAGACAAGCTCTTTGCACGAACCGGACGAAAACAATGAGCGTCAAAATGAAGGGATTTCACTAATCAGAAACACTACCCCCCAGAGCTCATCAAGAAATGCTAAGCGACAGCGCAAGTCACTGGCCTCAATCATGGCGCAGAATATTCAAGACACAAATGACAACATATCTCGTGAGCTCAATATACTGACCGAATTACTTCAAACCTCTCAAGGGGAGTCGATTTCAGCATCTGGTAAGGCAACGAAGCTTCTGCAATCTGAATTTGCAGAGTCTCTGAGCATGGATGATATGCTTTTGGCCATGGATGTGATTGCAAATGATTCAAGAGCTTCCATGTTTCTTGAAATGAGTGGTGATATTCAAATTGCTTGGCTTCGACGTAAAATTGAATTGCAAAAGCGCGCTGAAAGTTAGAGCATTTGATTTGTCGTGCACTTAATTCGTGGAATAACTATAATCTATGCCTTCGTCGTCGAAAAGTTTCTTTGTATTGATTCCACATCGCACTGGCGATACCATCGCGCCAAGCTTTGCCTCGGAACCCTCGGTTTCGAGGTTATGCGTGGGCTCGTCACCTTCTTCCATGGGGAGACTGTTTTGTCGACGCAATTCTTGAAGGGCTTGATGAAAAAATGATCGTCTTCCGTTGAGTGGAGGCGGACAAAGTTGTGCAAACCACACAATGCTATGACAAGCTTCACTTGAAAATTGATGCTGTATTTCACAGGGTGACACAACACAGGAAATCGCATCTTCATCACACCAAAAATACGTTCAATGACAATTCTGACCTGTGCATGACGCAAATTGAACAACTCTTCTTTTGTCTAGGGTCTTAAACTTCCTCGAGCAAACTCCTTAAGATGGTAACGAGTTGACCGATAAGGGGTTAATGACTTTGTGGTTAGTGCAAATCCCGCGTCCATGATATCGAACAAGTTTGGGGAGATGTCGTATCCATTTTGTAGAGCATCCGTGAAGACTCGGGCGTCAGCAGCCGATCCCTCCCACCCTGCCAATACATATGTGAAAAGCATGTCAAAGTCGCAGGCAGCAAGGACATTCATGGTAATTCCTTTTCGTCCTTGATATGGGGCAACTTCTTTTTGTGGAACCCACACGGGAATATGCGTTCCATCCACTGCCATTCGACAATTCACAAAGAATGGATTGAATTTTGGACTCAACAAGAACTTTGGTGTTGGGCATGTATCTGAAGGGATCTTGATATAACGCTTTGAGAGCTTGAATAATGCTTGGAGTACTACACGAAGGTAGCGTGTTACAGTGTGACCAGAGTGCTGAAATCGCTCTTGCAGTTCGGCACTTGAGGAGTGGTGTCCAAAAAAGTAAAGGAACATACCAAGTTGTTCAATTGCACTGACCATGGGGGAGTCCCGAAGGACACCATTCTCGACAAGCTCACGGCGCAAAGCAATGAATACTTCGCGACTCATTCGAAAGTTCTCAACAAAGGCCTCTTCATTTCCCATCAATTTCTCTCTCATCCACATGGCACCCGACAGCATAGACGTTCGCTTAGGAGTCTTGTATATGAATGCCATGTAATGATACCTCACGGCGTGTAGGCTCACAAGGCATCGTCTGTTATTGAAGATTCGTCTGAGGAACACTAGCATGAGGAGGCGATTCATTGTGCAGAATGGAAAAAGTGCGCGAAAGAGCCATTAACGCCAGACAGATCGTCATTTTATCTCAAGTTTTGATTTGGGATATTTTGACTGTATTTTACGAAATTGTGTTGTCAAACTTCAACGACATATGACATTTTGTTTTGTGTGGCAGCCAGGCCCGCCCTAAATCATTTAACTACCTGAAAAAATCACTTTCATATCTTCAATAAATTCGTGTGGCAGAGTCTTTTGATAATCAAGATATAGCGTTTTCACGGCACTGCGATAGCCATTTAGAGTACCAACACCAGCAGACTTCTCTTGAACTGTGGATAGAAAAAAATCTGAAAAGTTATTGTACTGAAAGACATCTAAATTGAGAGTTTGACAGTCTGGTTAATATGGACAGGGTATAACAAGCCGTGGTTTTCCTTGGCGAAATGCCCAAAATACAATTTTATTGATACCTGATCTGTATCCTTTTCTTGTGGCCTCGGAGATGCGACTTCGCCGCGCAATTTCAATTATAAACTCACTGATGCTGGTTATCTCCTGCATGCGTGCGGGTGAAATGGCAAATGCAATTGGTGTTAGAATCCTTATTTCTTTTCACTTCTTTTGGCTAAATTAAACGTAGGGCTGGCATTCCTACGATTTCTTCCAAATCCGCATCACATCGATACTGATTTTATACCGAAGAATAGTATTTAAACTTGTATATAATCAGAATGTTTGATGTCGCGACAATGTGTGCAGAATCGAAATAGTGTCCATATTTTTCCTACGTTTTGTCAAATTAACTATACTCGTCCAACAAATTTCAGCTTATGGCACTCTAGCTTCTCGTAGCAATTTATGTTGTTCTTAGATTCACTCACTATCGCCATATACTCAAATTCATACATTCAAGAGCCCGCGAATATTTATTAACAAGAACAGTAAACATTAATTTGTTTATAGAGGTAACCCTGAAAGAATTCTCTATCATTCAATTGAGTGCAAAATGCTCTATCGATTCAAGAACACCGTCAAAGTTGGCATTCTTCTCGTTTGGCGATAGCATTTCTTGAACATTGTTGATGTCATCAGCATAAAGGAGTTTTGTCTTCTCAATCCATTTGGAATCCAGTTTGACGAGGGTCTCTCACATTTTATAACTAATGGAAATTAATTATAAAGAGGCACTTTATTGAAGAGGTTTTTAAATGCACAAATACCAACGAGACTACAGTGTCCTTTATACTTGAAGTTTGTATGAGTGACACCCTCAGGGTGTTTGGATCACCTTATGGGTGCAACATATGACGCCGCCGAGAGCACGACCGAACATGGCAGTTGACAATGTACGGGGCGACGAAGTGTTATTTCCACGGGTGTGACTTGGACGCCGTCGCTGGGTCTTGGAAGTGCGCTAACCACAGATATCGAGGCCGGTGTGCAGTCCAGGATTGCCGCTATCAAGTCTATGCCAAGAAACTGTGCGTCCAACACGGTGGGAAGCCCAAGTGCAGGGTGGAGGGGTGCCAAGTGACCATCCGAGTGGGCGACTATTGCTCCAAGCATATCCCGACAGAGGCCATCAAGTTTTGCTCCGTGGAAGGCTGTGCGACGCGCGCCCATCTTGGTGGAAAATGCTTTCGCCACGGCGGTGGGAAGAATTGTGCGTTTCCACACTGCACCAAGTATGCTCGCATCCGTCGTCTCTGCGCAAGGCACGCGGCAGAAACAAAAGCAAAGGCAATCACAGTTCGACAAGTCGATGGTTCTCCTCCACAGCGCGTCCAACCTGAAGTCGTCAGCTTGCTCGCCTATTACTACCTCGAACTAGGAAAAAATGATGATTGAGATCTCCAGCGTCAAGATTGAAATTGACGCGAGTTGGATGCTCTTGGAGATTTCCTCCATGCCAAATCGTACCAAGTGTGTGTGGATGACAGCCTTGGAGACGTTTAACTCTTGAAAATCAGCTCATGATAGCCATAAGATTAACACAGCCGCGATGACGTTCTCGTTTATTATGGCCAACGCCAACTTGAGATTGACGCATCTTGTCATCACTCTTGCTCGAGACGCCGTAGGTAGTTCATCCTAGTAGAAGGACGTAGCTGGCTGGCAGTCGGTGCTTCTTCTCATACGCTTCGATATCAAGTGAGCGTCGAGTTGTGGCAGCTACAAGACTTTGACTGATGACGGTGAACTTTGAAGCCCTTTGCATTGCCTTTTGCGTGTGGCTGGCACAAATCCTTCTGTCCGTGCAAATGCTGCGCCGATTGGGAGTTCCCAGCGCCGGCTACAGCCTCGTGTTGAAAGCATTTCCCAGCGCGATGAATCCCACGACTTTGACAGCAGTCTACCAACCTCCACGTCCAGGGCCCACGTTGCATTTGGGCTTACCACGATGCCAGCATCAGCGTTGTTTGGCATGCACTTGGTTGTGGCAATCTCGCCTCTGGGAGATCCTTTTCCAAGCCCAAGACGACCTCGATGCGTCCCCCCCATGGCGCAAACTCGACAGCCTTCATTGCACTCCTTTCCAAGCGCCAATCTGCCCACTAAACGCTTTAGCCAAGTTGGGCGATCAAGGGGGGATATTTGCCTTATGTGTGCCCCGTCTTTCCTCATCTTCACAGCGTGTTTGTCCTGGAAGATGTTGCCATTCGCAAGGAATCGCTGAGTGTTTGATTCCTCGACGGCAAGGACTGCGAACAACGCTTAAATATCAACGTCAACACACAAGTACACCACACATCGTCAAACGACGCTTTGACTCGAGTGGCAGTGTTCAAATTACCACGACAAAGTGTTTCTTCAATCGATGCGCCTGGGAAATCGCTTCCTGGCTCGTGGAAATGCGATTTTCACATCCAGAGAAGCTGCTGTGCTGTCCAAGACTGCCATAATCAAGTCTACGCCAGATATCGAGAACGGCGGGAAACGAAAATGCAAGTTTTAAGGATGTTATTGTACAAGACATAGTTTGGCTAAAGCATCGCGGCATTGCTCCGTGGACGGACGGCTGGCATACTCGAGTGCATTTAGCTGGGAAATACTTTCGTCACGGAAGACGTTGAGGTCTTTGTACACGACTTTTGTCGAAGGAAGCGCCATTCAGAGCCTGTAAAACAACTTCCTCGACAGAGTGTTTTGGCTGAAGTAGAGGCCTTGCTGGCGTAAGAGCGTCTCCACCGCGGAAAGTAATATATAATCTAGACTTTCAAAGTGACTGTGGTTAAATATATAAACTACAACCGCGGCTAGCTTGTTCCCCAGTCAAGGCTGACATGGTGCTGACGGTCTTTCGACGCCCAAAGTCACCAGAGTTGGCTCTGTACAGGTCGGCAAAGTCAATTGTCCCTGGATGCAACGACGAACGGCGCGACTTTGAACTTTGCTCCATATTATTGATGATATATCAGCATGAAAAGTCAGCAGTAATATGGAGCGCATGGTTGTCAAACGCAGTGTCGAGCAGCGGCAACGATTGACGTGCTCGAAGACCTCGATAGAATCGACAAAATGGAACATGATCGGCTGTCGATGCTGGGTACAAAAGCAGCTGAACGCAGCGACTGGTGGTATTCCATTTGTTGCGCAAAGTTGTGTTCACCGTCGTGGCAAAAAGAAATGAAAGCCACCTTTGTGAGGCAAGAAATGCAGACATCTCTCAAGGACCGTGTCTCCAGCAAACGTTGCTCGCTCGGCTGTTGACTTTTCGTTCATTAAACTGGCATTTGGGTGCGGTTCCGTGCCGACTTTTCTTGGTTGCGGCTGGTTTGGACCATGTAGCGACATCTCTCGCTATAAATTTGGCATTTCCACGATCGAGGGCGCTTGTTTGTCGTGGGAAAACACTGCCAAAAGCACACCCACTTCAATCAATGCCTGTTTTTTTATTCTATGCGAGAAACATACAGGTGGATGGCGAGACTAATCCTCTGGACCTATTACAATATGTAACATATATTGTTTGGTATTCTTCGACGTCACAGAAGGCTGTGGCAATCCTGGCGAGGATATTCGAAGGCCATGTCCCAACAAATCCACTCACAAATGGATAATAGCCAGCCAGTCGTTTTAAAATCCAACGAAGTTGTTGCTCTTCTTTCTGGCAATAAAGTTGACGGCACCCAGTGGGGGTGCTGCTCATTGTCGATATACCTCTATCATATTATATTCGTGTGAAATGACAAATATAAACTTAGTCAGGAATATAAATATAGAGAGAGGTATGGTGAATGCTATGGATAACACTCTAAATCAAGTACATGAATAGACTACCTTGCATTGGCAAACATAACGACAAAGCGAAAAGCCCGTAAACCTGCAGAGTAAGTTCGAAGCTATTGACTACGCTAAACGCCACAGCAACAAGATCCATGAAGATCTCTGAATTTGATCTCACATGGTTTTATTGTATAACGTAGACTGGTAATAAGTTAGACCTATAGATTTTTGTGTTTAACCTATTTAGTATTATACGTTATTTAAGTCTCAAGTGGTTAAACTCATCCAAACATCCGGATACAATATCCGGATATCATAAGTATACAAACATCAAGATAGACCGAGTGGTCAGTTTATGCCAGACTCCATCCATCTTCACAGTTCAAAGCAATGACGTTAAATTATTCTAACTTTTTTTAGTTTTCATCGAATTGAAAAACCAAGCGATAACCCAGCGCTGACGATTTTGTGGTCTTACATACCTGAATATGCACTTTCAAAGGATTTATAGTGAAAGGCGTTCGTCTATAAATTTCGCGTGTCTTCAGCTGATGTGTACCAATGATGATTTCTTGTGTTAATTCTCCTGAAATTTGATATGTTATTTTTCATAAATGTAAGGAGTTTATTAAAGATTAGAGTAAATGTACTCAGAGTGCCTTTGAATTTGATGGGTGCCGAAGAAAAATAGCTTGTACAGTACGACGATGAACAACAGCACCTGACATCTTTGCTCCAAATTAATTATAATATATTGCAATTTTATATCGAACAATATATCCAGTATTTCAAATGTCATCAGTAATACGAAGCAAAGACTTTGTATTACTGATGACGCAACAAGACGGGCTGGCAGGGTACAATCGACAGTCGCATAGAGCGACCACCACTTTAAACTTGACAAGTTGCCCTCTTGGAGAATCCAAGCCTATGAATCTTCCGTCTCCATCGCTGCTAGCTAGCTGTGGGTTTGACGGGCTTGCACGATAGTCAAATCGAGCAGATGACAACTGCCGAATCACATGTGGGTGCAATTCTCCACAGCAGGCAGGCTACGTGGATGCGTTGTTGGGGGATAGGCTGCATCCATGTGGCTAGCGTTCTTTCACTCGTGGTCGATCATTAGTACGATGGCAAGAGGCAAGATGGCAACCTTGTGTGAAATACACAATGCAATATAGAGTTTCATCCAGCTTGGCACTTCGAAAAGGCCGATCAACTCTGGCAAAGACCTCTGTAGTCTAGCGATATCGATATCAACATGCACGGCGTCCCCTCGATCGTATGCTCCGTGCAAGTTGCTGGTTGTTGAGGCGACACGATGTGTCCCACAGAGAGCGGCGCTTGTTTCAATATACCGTCGCCATATGACCGTGGCGGCCTGGAAGAAATGACACAATTAATATGGAACACGCCTATCTCGATGCCAAGAGGCATCCAATCGTTACCACGACCAAATCACTGTCTCCTTTAATCATCTGCGCCACTTGCACCACGCTGTAAATTGTAAGACAGATGGTGCGCCTACGTTAGTTCGCAATTGTTGCCATTTGTCGTTGACGTCAGTTTCCAAATTGCGCTGCTCTCGACTGACTTAGCCATGCACTGCTTCTTCAATGGCTGCAAGTTTGCCGCCGCACCAGGGTCGTGGAAATGCAACTTTCACATGCAGAGGAACCGATGCACGGTCCAAGACTGCCACAACCAAGTCTACGCCAGACTCCTCTGTGTCAAACACGGCGGCAAGCTCAAATGCCAAGTCGACGGCTGCGAGATGAACTGCCGCGTTGGAAAGTTTTGCACGAAGCATAGTCCACGGGAAGTCCTCCGCTTCTGCTCGGTCGAAGGATGCTCGTCGCAAGCGCATTTGGGTGGGAAATGCTTTCGCCATGGCGGCGGCCGACGGTGCAAGCTTCCAGACTGCACCAAGCTTGCAAGACATCGCGGATTCTGCGCCAGACATGCCTCGCATGCGTCCCCATCGAAGGACTCGTCGTCTCGCGAACAAGTTGTTCCTCCACGGAATGCGATGGCAAACGTGCAAAGTTTGCTGGCGTATTACTACCAAGACCTTGGGCATCTACCAAGCAGCGCACCGTTTGTTCCATGACATGCAACGAACGACCAAAGCACTCTCGACTGGCCAAGCGTATGATGGAGGAAGAATCGAGTGTCTTTGTCGGGATCTGCTAGAGCGTCTGCAAGAAAGTCCACCGTGAACTATCTCCTCGAGGCCAAAGCATGCCCAGTACTGCGACGCTAATAGTCTCTGTATTCGAGATTAATTTATTGATCTTCTCTGCTACGATGGAAATAAATGCCTCGAGAGCAGACTCCTACATCGACTTGACCAGGAGTCTAGCGGAAGGCAATGGCTCCTTTCATGCAATAGATTCGTCCTTTGAAACATTTCTAGCAGCTCTGTCATGCTAGCTAGATGCTTCTAAAGAGACTACCTCCGCTAGATTAGCTCTAGTATGCGGCCTGTGGCAGTAGAAAGCGTAACCTAACTGCGTAATAACAAAAGTAATATGCAGTTATCCCTCGGGTTAGTCACATCAAGTTTAAGAAGTTTTAAATAATATCTTTAAAGGTATACGATTCCACAGGTAAAATACGATTGCATCCATTTGTTTTGAAAATATTTTATACAGGATATAAGTTGTTCAAGGTATGATTAACTCGAGGGGTGACTGCAATGGATAGACCGACCTCTGAAGCTATCAACGAATAAGCCCATCAAATCGAGACAGAATTGCAACTTGGCTTTAAAATCGTCGCCACGACCAACACAATTCGTCTCCGCCGCCTCTGCCGCGAGCCACACTGCCTCGTTCGTTGAAATAATGAGTTTGCCATGTCTGTCATCTGGTTGCATGGGTTGCGAGCTGTTGATCGTCGTAACCTGCACCCAAATCGTACACTACGTAGCAAACCCCTCGAAAGAAACACAAGGCACGAGAGCGTGGCATTGCGGCGAGTGTAATCCAGCAAGTTTGACTGCCAGGGTCGAGTTGCAGATCGTGACAATTCACGACCCAGCTGCATCCTTTGCTCGTTGTGGGCTCTTTCGTGGCGCGACGTGCTTGGCGCGGATCTTTTCTTCGTTGGTGGATTGACAGCCAAGTGCATCCACAATGCGATGGCTTCTCCATCGTTCGATTGATGAGTATTTTTCAACCAAAGAGGATCCAAATGGTCAACAGACCACTCTCATCTTGACCATGTGCTTGATCTTTCCAACACATTTTTCACCACCACCCACGTGGCCGGAACGCTCCACGACGACGACCACTGGCATCGCAGCGTAGCTCCTGCCTTTTGAGAGAAGCCTGCTGCTTGCCAAGGCGCAGCAGCTCGCACAAGTTTGGCAACGACATGGCCGCCGTTTCCCCTCCCCTTGAGCGCTGCCAAAGATGGAATCAACTTGATGAATCTTTCCCGTTGCTCATTGTTGTGACCAATGCAACCTTGGAGGCAACAAAACTTGATTGTTCCATTGCTGTCGCACGTGCCACCCGTCTCGTTCGTTCATGGATGCGTCAGTTTACAACTTGTGCCGCTCTACAGACTCGGCCATGCACTGCTTCTTCAATGGCTGCAAGTTCACCGTCGCGCCAGGGTCGTGGAAATGCAAATTTCACATGCAACGAAACCGATGCAAAGTCCAAGACTGCCACAACCAAGTCTACGCACGACAGCTCTGTGTCAAACACGGCGGCAAGCTGAAATGCCAGTCGACGGATGCGACGTGAGCTGCCGCGTCGGAAAGTTTTGCACAAAACATAGCCCGCCAGGAGTCCTCCGCTACTGTTCCGCCGACGGATGTACGTCGCATGCGCATTTGGCCGGGAAATGCTTTCGCCATGGCGGCGGCCGACGCTGTGCGTTTCCAAACTGCACCAAGTTTGCAAGACGGCGTGGATTGTGTGCCAGACATGCCTCGCATGAAGTTCCATCCAAGGACTCGTCATCTAGCGAACAAATCGTCGTTCCGCCACGGAATGCGATTGCAGACGTGGAAAGTTTGCTGGCGTGGAAAGTTTGCTGGCGTATTACTACCAAGACCTTGGGCATCTACCAAGCGCCCAATATGTTTAATGAGCGGCAGCACCGTCTTAACTTTTTTCCTCCACGGAAAAGACGACGTCTTTCATCTTTGACATCGTTTCGTCCTCCAAAAAGTGTGTCTTAACGGTCCAAAACGATCCTTTTTCAATAGAAATGGTAAAATTGCAATGGAATTGCCAATGTGAGATTTTAAAGTCTACTTTACCAAAGCTCGACAATTACTTGTTGACTTTAGCCTCGTTGAAGCTGTAGCTATCGTTTCGCTCTTAAATTTGACGTCTGAAAAGACTTTAAAGCTATGTGAATGCCAACGAAAGGCATCAAGACCACGTCGTCGACCTCTGGATTAACGTTAAGTCCGCATCCAATTTGGCTGTGGGGAAGATTGCACCCACGGCCATGGCATTGAAATCTTTGTATCTTCATGGAGGCATCCTATCCATTCGTTCTACGAGTCGCATTGTGAAAGAAGACGCCAACGGCAATTTGTCTCGATCTCGTTTGATCTGACGTGGCATTTGACGAAGTTTTGCGCCTGCGCTGTGAATTGTCACGACAAATGGTGCGCCCAGGTAAGCTGCCTGATGTTGTTCCCCGTCGCTGTCGTCTGGCTTGGAATTGACGGCATTTCACAATTTGCGCTGCTTGACTGACTCGGCCATGCACTGCTACTTCAATGGCTGCAAGTTTGCCGCCTCGCCAGGATCGTGGAAATGCAAATTTCACATGCAGCGAAACCGATGCACAGTCCAAGACTGCCACAGCCAAGTCTACGCACGACAGCTCTGTGTCAAACACGGCGGCAAACTCAAATGCCAAGTCGACGGCTGCGACGTAAACTGCCGCGTGGGAAAGTTTTGCACAAAACATAGCCCACCAGAAGTCCTCCGCTACTGTTCCGTCGACGGATGTTCGTCCCATGCGCATTTGGCCGGGAAATGCTTTCGCCATGGCGGCGGCCGACGTTGTACGGTTCCAGACTGCACCAAGTTTGCAAGACGGCGTGGATTGTGTGCCAGACATGCCTCGCATGAAATTCCATCGAAAGACTAGTCATCTCGCGAACAAATCGTTCCTCCACGGAATGCGATTGCTGACGTGGTAAGTTTATTGGCGTACTACTACCAAGACCTTGGGCATCCACCAAGCAGCGCACCGTTTGTTCCATGGCATGCGAAGAATGACCGCACAAGCACTGCCAACCACGCTGCATCTATCGTTTCAAGTTGAAAGACGTCGTAAAGAAACGACGTGGCCATGGCGATAGAGACGAGCGTTGCCTCGGAAAAGTTTTCTTCGCGTGGCCAAACTTGTGCCGTGTGTCACGTCCTCCATGTGTTGCTGATCGTTGTTGCGAACCCTGCAGAATGCAAGACTTTTTTCAGTAGTAAAGTCGCTTGTTCCGTCATGAGTTGCGTTTTCACAGAGAGGGAAAGCCCTCGTTCGTGGTCGTTTCAACGCATAGGCACTGGGTCCGCGCTGCTTGGGTCAGCCAATGCACAAGTACAGAGGATATGCTGACGGCGGCGCATTGTCCAAGCAGAAAGGCTTGGAAATACAGATATACCCCCGTATAACATAACCTCTCAAAATTAATATTCGTTATATTTTTTATAATATTGGGAGATACATTCTAAGAGCATCTCCACCACTTAGGGCATATGCTCAATATCGCTAAACCCAAGTCAAATTGAACTCGTAGGGTAAACCTGTGTCAAATTTGGCTTGGATATAGCCATCTTGGGACGAGGTTAAAGTGGGAATAAATCCGAATCCCGATCCAGAAGTTGATATTGGCGCACGTCCGAACAAAACGACATCGAGCTAAGAATGTGTAGAAAGCAGCAGCGGTACGCAGTGTCTGGCCAGGTTGTGATGTAAACAAGTCTAAAAGAGGTCCGAACTATAATCCTGCCGAGAATTACATTATTTGAAAGGATTAGATCCTTGTTTCTGTTGGAATAAATCAGAGTCGAATTGCTTCTGGTGTTGTGTGATAGACCATTTCACGATTGGGATTTTGGGATATGGCAACCATGCAGGTCGATTTATGCACACCTCTGATGTAGAAACCCAAATGCAAATCCATGTAAAACTGACAATTTGGCTTTTAACTTTTACCCTACTGGTGGAGATGCTCTAAGGGCTATCGATTTTTTAAATCGATTTTCCAATCTCGCAGCCAATCAAAATCGAGTGTTTAACAAATGCACGCAAAACACACCCAAACACACCCTAACTCCCATGCAATTAAAGCTGTAATTTGTCGGTTCAACTTGGCTTTAGTATGGTCAAATCGATTATTTGATTTTTGGTCAAAAATACAAATTTGACTGAAATTGAAAATATTGTGAGATTTATTCCAAATAATCGATTTTTTAAATCGCTTTTCCAATCTCGCAGCCAATCAGAATCGAGTGTTTAACAAATTAACACAAAACACACCCAAACACAACTCACATGCAATTAATTTGGCCAATATTCGGTTGAGCTTGGCTTCAGTATGGTCAAATCGATTTGGAAATGTATTTGATTTTTGGTCGAAAATACACATTTGACTGAAATTGACAATATTAAGTCAGTATTGTCCTTTTCAGTGAAATGTGGACTTGGCAGGTCATTGGCCAAATCGCAAAGCAATCGACTATGCTAAATTTAATATGAGTTATTGTATTGTGCTTTGCACCCAATTTGGCAGCTGATTTAGACCCTCAATTGGGTGCAATACGAGGGCTAAATCTGCTTGTAGAATTACAAATCTGTGACAGAATAATCATTATTCTGCCTCGGAGTAAGGCAAATCGACAGTTAAATTTAGATTACATGTCGATGGTTTCACAAGTCGCGACTCTTGTTATCGACGCAATCCTGAAACATCGACGATGACGCTTCTCGTGCCACTGCCAACAACTATCACTGTCTTTCTCTCTGTCACAGTTGGCAAGCCTCATGGAGAAAGCCGCACATATGCTGAGCCAGGTGCAAGCTTTGCCTTTGATATCATCAACGAGTCACACGGAGTTCTCCGACTTAAAGTCTCTGAGCGTGTTGCTCAAGTCGTACAGCGATACGATGCTGCCCATGCAATAACAAAGGACAGGTCTACACTGCTCTTTGATGAGACCTTCTCAATCCTCTTGAAACCAGCTGCAACAACACCCCAAGCAAAGTACACTGTAATCGACGAGTCCAACTTCAAAGACATGGTGAAAGTTGCTTGGAACAATCACAACAAACGCAACAGTGGAGGTGACTTTAAGCTTGAATTGTTTGTTTACCTTGAAAGGCAAGACCGTAGCTCGAGACAGATTAGACGCTCTGACCCAAAACGCAGAGCCGAGTTAGCTCAACGAATTCTATCAAAAGATCGACAGAGTCAACCTGGACCTTCTGAACTGCAGTACGTTAGTACTGTATTGTCGCGACAGTTGACTGAGCCTGACATTGTGAATTTACCTGAAAATCCAACTGTGCTCCAACTACGACACATTGACCATGAATGCGCTGCCTTGCAGAGTGAAAGAGAAGCTCGTTTGGCTCAGTCGGAGTTAGACTATCGTCCGCTTCGGTTTATGGTGAATGGCAGTGTTGTCAATCAATTGGTCAATATAGCCGACTTGCGAAGCATTTGGGGCTCCCACAATTCGATCTCTACGCTCCTTATAGACCTCCAACAGAGGTGGCCGCTCCGGAAACCAATATGCATGACATTGATCATGAGTAGTCAGCGTCGTTTGCTCTAGAATGACTAAGCTGGAGTGAATTGATAAAGACAACATTCAATGTATACTGTATTAGTTATCGTTTCATTCAAAAGTAAACTTGGAGCAATTCAAATGGGCGAGTTCATATCCACAGTGGTGATAAAGATTGATGCCAGGATTGTCTGCTGGTTTGGACTCAAGACATCGACTCAATGCTACTTCCAATGTTCGCTTGATGTCTTCGCGAAAGGCCAATGGATATTTCAGAATCTATTTTTTCAGCTGAGCGAATGCAACTTCAATGGGATTCAGCTGGGGAGAATAAGGGGGGAGAAAAAAGAGCAATGCACCACGGCTATGGACAGCCAATTCCAACTCATTGTACATATGAATTTTCGCGTTGTCCAAGATCAATATTGACCTTGGCAATGGCCAAGGATTCAGATAAGAAATAATTTTTGTACACATGACATCGTGAAATTTAACACGATCAAACGTACCCTCTGTGAAATCCCAACCAAAAAATCCATTGCAATCAAAGGCCGAAAGAACAGATACTCTTTGACCACGGCTGAAGGGAAGGTTCACAACCGCAGGGGTATTTCGACGGGACCATGCATATTTCCGAAGTGCATCACGCGCGTCTTTTGATGTCTCGTCCACGAAGACTAATTGACATGGATGATTGTAGAATGGTTCAAGACGCCGACGATAGTTTTGGAGCTCTATGGCACTGCTCTCTCGGACTCTTTTTTCTAATACTTTACGTGTCAGTTGTAAGTCAAATCGCAGTGCGCGGCAAATTGTGGAGGCACTTGTGTTCTTGAGACGGGGGAAATGGGATCGCAGAGCGAGCTGTAGCTCTTCAATATAGAAGCAGGGATGGCTCGATGCGTACATGTTCACAAAATCAATCACATCAGGACCCCATCTTGATCCAACTTTCGATCGTTTATGGGCAGCAACATGGCCAAGACGTTTGAACTGTTGGTACCATCGTGTTATTGATCTCACGGACATACCTAGAACATCGTGTATATCCTTCACATCCAAACCATAGACATATCGTAGAACCACAGAGCGCCATCGCATGTCTTTGCTATGCGTCATGATGAAACGACTATTGATAGCTGCAAAATTGACAGAGTTATGTAAGTCGGCTGTTTATCTTGAGTACAGCTTGTCCAAATCTGTCGATACAATCCCGTGTCGTTGTGTTAATCTGTGTTGCAGTATCCTTAATCTGTCGTTACAGCTACGTAAATGGGGAGATTTAGACCCGGAATAGCCAAATAAGTCGCAAACCACAATATAGTGTACTAAGTTAAGTACAAATCCTTCCTAGCAATGGTACCTGCATCCCAGAATACCGTCACATGATTTCTACGCCCAATAAAACCTTGCTTTGTAGTTTCAAGACGCTGCGCGCATCTTCCGCGAGCCAGCGTCCATCATGGCCTTTCTTTCCCCACGGATTTCCCCAAGTCAGATGATTTGATTGGTCAAAATATTAAAAATATTGATTTATGATTGGCTAGTCGATTGTCAGTCGATTCTGGCAAGTCGATTCGATTCGACAGCCCAGTCCAATTTGGAATCGAATGCATAATAATACAAAATATCAGAGTCGTTTGAACAAATGAGCCTTCGGCGTCTTGCATTCTGGCCAAAGCAAGAATGACGTCTGTCTAAGCTGCCTACTAATTGCTCTATCCAAACCACCATACTCAAAGCTCGTGCCACGCTCGAACCACTCATCGCAAATGGCCAAATAGCCATGCAAAAAGAAAGGTGCCTCTAGGTGGTTACGTCGTCGAAAAGAGACAGAAATGGACATTTGAAATCCTATATATTTTTATATTCGATATTTGTTTGCTGTAAGAAACCTGTTTCTATTTTATACCTTTAATAATCAATTATTCAGTGGACCATCCACAACCATTGTCCTATTCAGTATGTGCTTCAAATTACTGACATCATTTCGACCGTCGGTTCGTGTTGAAATGATGTCAGTAATATGAAACAGGTCGCCAACAACCAGAGGCGCACCCACCCACGTGGTTGTAACAGCGTGCATGCCACCGACAGCGGCGAGATTCTGCCCCAAGAGGGAAGCTCATAGATGAGGAAGAGCTCGGCCAGACGCCGCAAACTACATGGCAATTGTCGTCTTTCGATGGCAAGTTGGGCGAGCTCCGATCAAGTTGTGGAACAATTCCGTTGTTCATTGTTGTGAGCAACGCTGCCTCGACGAAACAACTTGATGTCGCACGTGTCGCCGGTCTGGATCGTTGCTGGATATCATGACGTCAGTTTACAAAGTGCGCTCTACTGACTGGCCATGCAGTGCTACTTCAATGGCTGCAACTTCACAGCCGTGCCAGGATCGTGGAAATGCAAATTTCACATGCAGAGGAACCGATGCAAGGTCCAAGACTGCCACAACCAAGTCTACGCCAGACTCCTCTGTGTCAAACACGGCGGCAAGCTCAAATGCCAAGTCGACGGCTGCGACGTGAACTGCCGCGTGGGAAAGTTTTGCACAAAACATAGCCCACCGGAAGCCCTCCGCTACTGCTCGGTCGAAGGATGTTCGTCCCATGCGCATTTGGCCGGGAAATGCTTTCGCCATGGCGGCGGCCGACGTTGTGCGTTTCCAGACTGCACCAAGTTTGCAAGACGGCGAGGATTTTGTGCCAGACATACCTCGCAAGAGCCCCCATCGAAGGACTCGTCGTCTCGCGAACAAGTCGTTCCTCCACAGAATGCAATTGCAGATGTGCAAAGTTTGCTGGCGTATTACTACCAAGACCTTGGGAATCTGCCAAGCGCACAATTTGTTCCATGACATGCGATGAGCGGCAACAACTTTTCCTGCAAAAGTCGACGTCTTTCACCTACGACATCGTTTTGTCACCAATTCTCGTCACCCAGGAACACGCACCAATGGTCGGACGATGATTTTCAATAGAAGCGGTAAATGCAATGGAAATTCCATTTGTATAGAAGAGCCTCAGGATGTGCTGTCTTCCCCTTGGCCTGTGCTCTACAATGGCTTGTCGGATTAGACTCTCTGAAGCTTTAGCTGTCGTATCGATACACAAGTTGGGGAACAAGTGGGGTCGTAGTGCGGGCTCCGATTTTTGATTCCAGCATTCCAGTATGGCATTGAGGCTCAAAAGATGATTGAGAACTCCTTTTCGGACGTCGTTCGCTGCGTGTTGATCTTGGCTTCGATGAATTCCAAGGCGTTTCAGATCTTGGGCGTGTTGTCGCCGTGAAACTCCTGGCCGTCCGAGCGTCAAATTCGTCAAATCGACACCGGCATGACCGAGTTCGTCCACTTCTGGCCGTGCCACGCGTTTGAAGCCACTGTGTGGTCTGCATTAATTAGACAAGCTGTCACATGGTCTTTTTTCGTCCTTTGGTGGCAATTGTCGCCTACAGCAGCAAAGTCTTCGTGGAGAAAACGGTCTTCTTGACACGCATGACATGTTCTCATGGATTCTTATCCTCATTGCTCGAAATTTGTTGATGAAATTCTTTTTATAGAATTAATTCCGACTTATTTTTATATTTAAATTCTTCTTTTTTGAGTTTCTATCTGAATTAAATTAGGAAAAAGTTCAAATTTGGTCAAATTAATTTTCATTTTTCAACTTGCGATCTTAGCGCAAGATGGACGGGGCATTGCGCGCGGCGACAGAACAAGAGCTCTTAGGATGGCTGTCCAGCAGTCCATCGGCGCTAGGAGTGGATCTTCTCGAGTACAGAGTACGAAATCTATATCCTCTATACGATGAACGTGACGTTTCTGCACTTTCTAGACCCCAACGACTGAAGAAAGCCTGCTGCATCTTGCGATCAGTCGAGAATTTACGACTGTCGTACACAAACTCGTCTCCAAGAACGTAGACGTCAATGCACAAGTGCGAAATTCCCAAGCTCTCTACAAAGGAAAAGACTTAGATACGGAACAATAGGATCATCAAGGCAAAACACCTTTAATGCGCGCGATTGAGATGCGAAATATGGACATGGTTCGCATATTAATCGAAGCCAAGTCTGACTTGAGTATCAAAGTACCCCTGATCAATTTTTTTCGAGTTATTGACAGTCTTGTAGTGCAGGGATGGCTATTCTGCTCTATATATTGCCGCCGAAGACGTATCAAGGCTGGATATAGCACGATTTATACTTCCATACGTCAAAGATGAGGGCGCACATGTTTGACTAGCACTGTTCTTGTCTTTCTTATGCTTATGAACTAGGAATTATTCGAAGCTATCGTTGAAAACGATGCTGACGTGCTTGAAAACCTATTGGCAGCTGGTGTTTCGTCCTCACTTCGAGTACATATAAGAGCTCAACTCAACTAAAATTATATCCTCTAGCGTCCAGACGTGTTGCAAACACCAGCTATCCACAGCGCAATCCACAACACGATGCTCCTTTCTATTCTTCTCGAGCACGACCGAACTCTAGTTGATTGCAAGGATCGACAAGGCCAAACAGCGCTGGGCATAGCATCAATCTTAGGCGAACTAGATGCTGTCAAGATGCTGTTGCAATATGGCGCAAATATTGAGCTCAAGGTACTTCTAGCTTTAGACTTCGCAGGCTTAACGTCATTGATAGGACTTCCGCGGACGAACACCCTTGCATTTAGCAACATTTTATGAGCAGCTCGAAGTTGTCGAGTATTATGTCGAACAAGGGGCATCTATCGAAGCAAGAGTACGGAAATTCACTTCCGAGTCATCGCTAATTACCAAAACACTTAGGACGACGATCAACGCACGCCATTGCATAGTATGGCTGAGAAAGGAAATCTCCGTGGCTGTACTCTTCTCTGCCGTGCCAAAGCCAAGCTAAACGCTTTGGTTAGTTGCTTTGTTGATCTTTCGAGACTCAATTATTTTCCATTAGGATATTCACGGCTGGAGTCCAATGCATCTTGCGGCCAGTCTTGGGCACAGCGAAGTCTGTGCGTTCTTCGTCCACGAGGGTGGCTTACTCCTTGAATGGAGCGATTCCATCCTTTGCCGGCCATCATTGACGGCAAATGCTTGGATTTCAGTGAGCCCCAATAAGCTTTGCATGATTTACAGTGAACTCTGGTTGTTTTTATGCCATTTTCCAAACTCAATGAATCTTGTAGGGATTTGGGTGTACCACAAACCAAAGCCAAGTATGGCACGCTCCGTATACGTGATTTGGAGATGAACACGCTTATGCATATTACTGCATCCTTTGCTAGCACTGTGGATGCGGAATACCTCTTGACAGCGTTACAACACCATGTGCCGCTCAATGTTCAGGTACTTTAGCTCTGTAGAATTTGACACTACTTCGCGGTAGAATTGCATGCGAGCAACACCAGCACAATCAGCCAAAGCTGAACCAACGATTCAATTTCTGAGAGCTATGGGGTCTCGTGATTTTGGCACAGCTACATTGCAAAATTTATCTGTTGATGCATTTTCCACTTGCTCGTCCATGAAATTACTCATGATTATCCATGAAATTACAGAAGGATATTCAAATTTGGGTGATCCAACGACGATGTGTGTGAGCAACGAAACGGGCGACACAGTTCTCCACGTCTTTGTCGATTCGATTAAACAATTCTCGGACGACACACAGCGGTCCATGCTGAGCTCGTCACAGTGGCTCAATGCTTCAGAAGCTACACTTTTTCTCGACAAAATGGTTTCTTTGACGATATATTCCAAGTGGACTCAAATGATGTCGTAGAATTGGGCCGGAAAGACTCCCTTGCATGTCGCTGCCGCTATTGGAGCGAAAGGCGCTTGCAGAGCATTACTAGACCACGGCGCGAAAGCAGGTCTAGGAGTTGGTGTACCAGACGATCGGCTAAAAATTGCGACAAACTTGGCAACTGAAGGCTGGACGGCGTTGAATTTTGGATTGGAGATTGGTTACGACGAGCTTATTCTCGACTTGATGGGCGAAGCTGGCATATTTCCCACGGAATCGACCGCACTTGCACAATTGAAGCAATCGATGGCAACCAAACGACCTCGCTTGTTGCCATTACTGTATCAGCGCATGTCGGATAACTCGACCGACGTGCTGCTCTTGGAAGCGAAGAGTCGCGCTGCGGAGGTAAAAAGTTCCCATGAGAATCAATGAAATCATAGACGTCTCGACTAGTTTGTACCAAAGACTGACCCGACCGCGTGGACAGTTTTCCGCGCAGTCTTGGAGGCTGAAAGATATGGCGTTGACGCATTGAAGAAGTATGCGTGCAAAGATTTAATTATTCGAAGCACAGGTGACACACTCTTGCATATTTTTGCGATGGACGCGGCACGAATTCCAGAGATGACGTACTTATTGACCCAAGAGAAATTCTTTGTCGACACGCCTGTAAGCAAAACCAATGTCCCAACTTGTGCTAAATTGACCACTTCTTACAGAACTTACGCCGCAAAACGCCGCTGCATTACGCCTGTCAAGTACATTCGTTCGCGATGGTGTCATTTCTTCTATCACACGGGGCAGATCTCCGCGCAAGTCATCGAGTGCTTCGACCACCGCCCGTGACGTCGCTCTTGGATGCTTTGTCATTGCACATTGATGATTTGACTGCTAGCAAGTCTGAACAAAGCACGAGCAGTACTATATTAACGAAGTCAGCGGCCCATGTCAGGGAATCGTCTGTCGATCCTATGACGGAGCAATGGCAAACGCCATTGCATTTATGCTTGAGCCAACGGATGGACGAGCTGACGGGGGAACAGCAGCAAGCCACCACTGCCATCATTGAATTGTTGCTCCAACACCCGCACTCCATCATGGAACCGAGCGTCGCGGCATTTGGACCGTATCCATCCGAGTCGACGCAATGCGGATGGAACGCATATGTATTTGAACGACTCTTGGCAGACTTTCCACAGTCATTGCCATTATACCTAAACCACTTCATGGCGGCGAGTACGTGGTACGGCTCGACGACGACAAGTTTCAACGAAGTCAAAGAAGTATGTCGGAATTTAGACCGCATGACGCATTTGACGCCCGTTATGCTGCATCCCACGGTGCACAATGCACTCAAAGCCAAGTGGAGGGTAACTTTTCTCTTTTCTTTAAACTTGCTGACTTTTTGTAGCTTTATGGTCATCGTTTGTACCGTCGTGAACTTTTCTTCTCGGTGTTATTGGTATTGTGCTTCACAATGTCGAATTATACGGTCGTGACGCCGCAAGACGACAAAGATCTTGATACACCATCCGCAAATACTTCATCTTCCTTGCTGGCATCTTCATACTCGTGGTTTGCATTTGCAACAACGCAAGACGACGTCGTTGGTGTCTTTAAATTCCTCACGTGGGCCTTGGCATTGTATCATTTGGTTTACGTGGAATTGTGGCAAGAATTGCGGCTGCAAACCAAGGCGTACTGGCGGTCGATGTGGAATTACATCAATCTGGCCACGTATTTGCTCTTGCTGGCATCGTTACCACTTGAGTATGCCTACGTGCGTCCTGCCATTGTTGAATCGTGCTTGAGTCTGGCGAGCATTTTGCTTTTGTTTGGGCTCATGCAGAGTCTGCTCGTTTACCCTTATTTCTCCGTGCTCTTGTTTACATTTTCCAGGATGGTCCGCGTCGCCATTCGTTTTTGCTGCCTCCATGTCATCCTCTTGATTGGCTTTACGGCGGCATTCTACTTGGTCTATCATGGGAAAGAAGGCCACGAGACGCTCACGCACAGCTTTGCAACCGTCTTTTTCATAACGTTTGGCGAGATTCAATTTCATGACTACTACTCCAATGTTGCGAGTCCTTACCGCTATACCTTTGGCATGGTCGTGATCGTCGCATATATAATTTGTGTCAATCTTGTCGGGCTCAACATGCTCATTGCCATGATGACTTCAGAGTACGAAGAGATCAAGACGCAAGCTGAAGTCCTCTCGACGCAACAATTGGCCTCGACGATGCATCGATATGAAACGTGGCTTGGTGACAAGAGGCTCGACGCGCTCTACGAATCGTCCGATGTCTGGAGCTTTACGCAAGTGTCCAAGAAAGCTTCCGTGATACCTGGCGCTGTGGATAGTACGGAAATTAGCCAGCTCAAGACGATGGTAGCTCAATTGAGTCGAGACCTCGTCGCTACGAGAGAGGAAGGAGACACTCAGAAACGAGAAAATCGCGAATTGGCGCAACGGGTAGCTGATCTCGAGCAGTCGATGCAACAGCACATGCAAACGAACCACAAAATGCTCCAGGATATTGTTCAAATGATGCAAAAGTCCCAAGCAAGCTGAAGAGATGACTAGAATCCTAGCGTTTATTATTGACTACGGTGCAATGTAAATCCAGAGCCCAATTCAATGTGGGCCAATTCATCGCGCACTTGCGCACCGGTGAGAATTGGAGGGTACTTGGCGACACTTTCAGGCGTGGCAAAACGTCCAAGAGGTTCAAGAGTGTCGTCCGAATTGATATGGGAGAAAAGAGTTGACGAAACGCGCCACAAGCTTTGGTTCGCAGCCTTGCGAGTCTCAATAGTTTTGAGGGTTTCTTCCGACACGATTACTTCGTGAAAACCAGCTTCCAAGTAGCCACCCGTCAAGTATTCGATTTGCTTGCCGGCCTACACGAACACAGTTTCACATTACATGTGCTCCTCTAGTACGATGGTACCTGGACCAAAAGGCAGCCATCAGGCACACGAACCAACGCCTTTTCGCCGTTGCGCAACCAGATGTTGAGGCCAGGGAAGCGGGATTTTCCGTGGATCGTGAGCAAGTTCAAATCTACCTCAAGTGTAAGCAATTAGGGAAGGCGAATTTCGTACCGTAGTGGTATCCAGCCAAGACATCGTGGAGGTTGGAATACTTGTTGAAGTTACTTCCGGTAGGCGCGAGCAAATGAGGACCGAAAGTCATTCGTTTGGAAAACGCGTCCTTTTCCAAGCCAAGTCCGATGGCAGCCATTTGGACAATTTCATGAATTGCATCCAACATCTTGTTGCCCCACATGTTCATCACTTCCTCCCATTCAGGAAATGCGGCAGGAATGACAGGTTCGGCATTCAATTCCGTGAACTGCGTTTTCTGCACAAGAAAGAGTCAAATATCCCGATTGGAGCTAGGTAATACCTCTGGACGAGAACCCATGCGCCAGAAAAATCGGCTCTTCTTGTCCAATTCAGGTGGGCACAACGTAACCGGTCGATTTCCTTCGGACAAGGTTTCGGCACGTGCACAATGGTTGCGGGCCTTTTCTTGTCGTTCAGGGGTCACGCCAACTTGGTAGCTATATTCAGGGCGGGCATCTTGCACAAAGTCAGTGTGCTCGAAGTATCGCTCCATCAAATCCAAGAAACGACCGTTGTCGGCTTCGGTAGCGCGCTAGAATTGCATGTCAGCTGAATTTTGGGTCTCCATATCGCCACGTACAGGGTCACGAACGACAAGAACGCCATATTTGTACAAGCAATCGGCTACTTTTTTGCATTCTTCGACGACATCGGCGCTAGTCGCGTCCGGCGCGCGCATGAACTTTTCCAAGTCAATCACTGGAAGATCGGCGATTTGTGTGCTCATGGCTGCAAATTGAAAAATGAGACTTGATCGGAAAGAGCGCGCGACATTTTTATTCAGAAAATTAATTTATATGGGATATTTGTATAGAACATCACTTGTTGAATAAAAATACGCAGAGGTCATCAAAATATTTTGCCATTGATCCCATTTTAGACTTGGAATTTGTATACCTTCAAATTCAACTTTCATTCATGTAATCAAGAAAGGACAGGTTTCTGGCATAAAAAAGTGTGCATGGAAACATCCACATGCTTGGAGGAACGGGTGGTCAATGGATGGTGGAAGAGGACAACTCAATCGTGGTATGACGGCCGCTCTGTGCTGAAAAGAAATGCGTCTCCTCAACATACCACATGCTTGAGATAGGTGCTTGGTATCCTTTCAGTCGTGTCGTGAGTTCGTGGCATTTATCTTGAATCGCTGCAAGGTCTTCCCGAGTCATCGACGGCGAAAGCACGCGGGCCAAGGTACTGTGAATAATCGCTGGCTGTTTCTTTGGCATCGACGGAAATGCACTGCGAGCTTGATCCCTAGACAAAAAGTCATCAACAGGGAGGTTCTGGATGGAATATCCCACCGAATTCGCTCGATTCCGTCTTCCGGGTCCTCGAAAAGCATGACGATGGATCCCGAAGAGGCAATCACAATGCTGTGAACTTTTAGCGTAAATCCTGGCACAGAAGCAGCAATACGACGCAACACATCCAATTCTGTAAGTACTCTGAGTCGTTGAGAAGAGCAGATCAGTACCTTGGGCTCGAATCTCTGGTGAAAACGCACGGCGATCGTCAGGATGAGACGTATGGAACAAAGTCACGTGCATTGAGGCTTCCGTGTTGAGATGGATGGAGTTTGGTGCGTGTACGACCGAGGCAATCTCCGTTGCGGCCTCGAAACACACCCGAGCAGCCTCCTATCCTCATGCCTTTCAGCAAAGTACCGACAATGCAAGAGAAGGCAAGCAAACACGAGAAGACGTTGACTTACAGGCGCATGTGGACAGCAGAGCAAGCGAATATCTTGTCCTTCCATGACAGGATACGCCTTGGGCTTCATGAACTCGTCAAACTGCTGCCTAGAAACAATGGTTCACATCGGGCATATCTTCGTGTGATGGACGTACACTGCCTGGCGCACAGATTCTTCATCGAGAATACCTCCATTGCGCTCCATGGACGTTTCCAGAGACTCGTAAATTACCGCACGCCGCGCTTCCATGATGACCGCGCCGTTGACAAATTTGAAAATGACTTGAACAAGCTTCGATAATGCCTGTAGTAAATGCACCACACTTAAATCAAGTCAAGTTCGAACACTTACGTCAAAGAGTGTATGTCATAATAAAATAATGACAAAACAAACATTCCTTATACAACTTGTTACCTGTTTGCGAAGCAAAGAGGTACACTGTACACACTGTCCAAGGCAACAACTCGCATTGAATCAAAGAGCTCGGGCCCACTTTATTTGTTTGACTAATCTGGAATCAACTTGGACAAAACTTGTTGCTTTGAAACCCTTCCGCGACACCTTCAATGACTGCAGCGTTGAACGCCCGAGGATTATCCAGAAAGAGTTGATGGCCAGCCGATGGAATCAATTTGAAAGCTGCAAAGTGGCCATGCTCTTGGAGTCGGTGGACGACATTCTGGCCTTCGTCGGGCTTCATCCAGTCGCCATCACCCCCATATCTAATCGATAGGATAAGTCGTTGAGATTCCAACGGAATAAGAGTACATGAAGGTAACTGGCCATGGTACTTGCCCTGGCAAAATGAGATCTCGCAATGGTCGCTTGGTAGTCGCCCCCTAGTCAAACAAGAATCAATGAGCTTCTGGAGCATGTCAACGGACGTACAGGCCCCAAATGCGTCAACAAGGCCACTTCCCCCGATCGTTTACTCGCCCAGTTGTGATAAATATAATCACACGCAAGTTCCAAGTCCATTTCGCCCGTGCGGAGAACATTTGACGACGGCACCCACGAAATTCGACGACGTAAACCCCATTGCACTAGTCGTTGTCCAAAAGGCCCTGCAAATCGCACAAGGGTCTATCAATCACGAGGACATCAATATGTCAACGAGATTTGAGCTCACCATGGGAGTAACACCCCATCCCAAGACGATATTGACGAAGATTCGAGCTCGCCAATCTTTCGACGGCGGTGGGGGATGCGGGACTCCAGCAGGAGAGGCCAAGATCAAATGCTACAAATAGCCATAGGAAGAGTTATGGCGGCCGGAGATTATACCTCGATGCGATTGGGATATTGCAATGCATAGTTGGTCACGAAGATGCCACCCATAGAATGCCCGCAGAGAATGATCTTATTGAGCTAGAGGTAATTGCAATAGTCGCAGCAATAGCAATTGTCATCAGTACCCCAAGGGCTTGACGCCAGCGTTCGATGGACCCCACGAAGAAGGTTTCAGCATCTTCATACTACATAAAAGTTCCTATAAGAAACGCTCCATGACGTAGATAGACCGTCTTTGGCGGAGCCGGACGATCCGATCGCCCGATGCCATGCCATTCCACAGCATACTACTCAAACAAATGAGCTCCTAAGCTGACATAAGTCTACAGGACGACGTACCACGTTGAAATGTTTGGCCAAATGCTGCAAATTCTATAAGAAAGTGGTCGTGAGATGCGATTTCCAATGGGTAAGTCAAGGTTCATGAACGTACATTGGCCCACAGACCATTGCCAGCACCATAACCATGCACCAAGACAAGCGTCAATGGTGGCAGCGTATCGTTGGTTGTTTCACCGCAGTAGGGGACATACACCGTGCCAAGACCAGCGACGACATCGATGGTATAGTTGGTCATGATTTGGCTCTTATATAGCTCGTCTTCCAGCTCGATAAGCTTTTCAACACGGGCTGGAATCCACAGACGAAGCAAGCACAACCATGTCCATACGATCAAGACACAAGACAGCACCGTCTGTACATCTACAGACCACACTGATCAATCAAAACACCATTTGCGAGATAACGTACCGAGGAGCGCTGGCTTGTCATGGAGAACGATGGTGCGACGGTAAATATCGACGGCCAGTGCAGCAGCGACGACAACAGCTTGAGCAATGGGCATATTTCGAAAGAGAACCAGGAGTACCAATGCTCCGCTTGTGATGATCCACGCATCGTACATGGAACTTGCAATGGAGAGACCGCCGACAATGACAAAGGTTCCAATCGCTGCAACGGGGAACGGAGTCGAGAGAATCCAGCCAAGAAGGGCCCACAGACATAGAATCGGCACGATTATCAAAGCGAGGACGATATTCCGCGCCGTTGTCCATAGAGACATCGTCGTCAGCGGATGAAGATCTTGGAGCTGACCTTCGAGATGGTTCAGCTCGTCGAGACAGACGGCACTCGGATTTCCGATCTATTTTTAATTATTTTAGAGAAATTTGTATTGCATTTTCCACGATTTGTGCGAAAAGGAAAAAATCTACTTTTGTTCATTTTATCCGGATGATTGAATGAATATCTGCACCATAAACTATAATATCACCAGGATGTCCCGTCCAAGTGGATTGTGGAATGAACGACGACCTCAGCAGCTCGTCATGGACCTCGACACAGAAGGGCGGTTCTGCAGTGCAGAGTCTTTGGCATGAATCTCACAATTTGCGATGGGGTCTTCCCTTCTGTGTCGAGGTCCATGACGAGCTGCTGAGGTCGTCGCTCAGTCCACAATCCACTTGGACGGGACATCCTGGTGATATTATAGTTTATGGTGCAGATATTCATTCAATCATCCGGATAAAATGAACAAAAGTAGTTTTTTTCCTTTTCGCACAAATCGCAATACATCTGGAGGTACATATTTCTAATGAATTCGTTGTAGAAATGTCGAAAATAATGGAGTTTTCATGGTGAAAATTGGGAATTGTTTTGAATTGTTTTACACAGATTTGTCAGAATATGGAAAAAATACTGAAATAGGAAACAAAGATCTCAGTATGGAATGTCCAGAGTTCCCGAAACAAGAAGGGATGGAAGACGACAGGATATGGCTTGTATTACTGTATCTGTTGCTTTGGAGTATGGTAGAGTTTGAATATTGTAGCAGTCTAATCAAGCGACGAGATATGGCATAGCGTTAGTTAATTCGAATGCCTTTCTGTAGTTGAAGTTTTCATGCGTCGATCAAGAATTTACACAAAATGAGATCATTTGTGCAGTTGTTGAATGTGGAGCGATAAGATTCAAAAGCCACTCACAACGCTTACAAAGGCAGTGAATTTATCACTATTTAGAGCGTAAATCGACGGCTGAATGCGCCAAGCTTTCCTTGCAATGCTCGCTCTTTGTCATGCCAAAATAATTTGGAGTTCAGTTGGCAACCAAACAAAATAAATCAATTTTTATTTATCTTAATTTTAAATTAATTTCAAAATATTTTTAATTACATTCGATTTTCTTATCTAATTTTCTGAATTTCACTTTCTCGTCGGTCCGTCAGAACTCAACTTTCAAGATCGAACTCACATGGCGGAACTGGTTGCGTTCTGCCGACGCTGGTTCTTTGGCAGTGAGGAAGCGACCGCTGAGACGACGGACGGAGCGCACGACATGTCGGATGTCTTTGCCGAGGAATGTGGCGATTCTGAACGGCCTGTTCCGCCTTGCGCGAGTCCAAATGGATCGGATGAAGAGGAGGGAGACGATGAAATGGACAGTACAATATTTCCCCCACGACCTTTGAAGCGCACCAAACCAGGATCTCCGCCATCAGATATCTTTGAGCGCGTACTCCTTTCAGTGGAGCTCCTCCCGCTCATTGCCAAGTTTCAAACGGGAGCGTACTTGGACATTCTCCCTTTCTTGAAGGTGCGATTTTGCCAATGCAAGACGCGTCGCGGCCTCGATCGATGGGTAGAATATCTTGAGCAATTGGATCGCATCTTTCCGCCGTGGTATGAAACGTATGGATTCACACGCATTCGGCACTTGCATCGGTGTGTCCCGAAAGGCCCGACGAGAGCTGTGATCCATGCCGCGTCCGTGGGAAACCTCCATGCCATGCGACGATTACGTCGGATGTACCGCTTCAAATTGGTCTTGGACGATTGTATCATTGCTGCCGTGATCACGGGTCAATTCAATGTCCTCCAATACCTCCATGGCGATGATTCCGTTTCAGCATTTCCAAAACATGCTATGCAATACGCTGCAGCTTGTGGTCACCTGGGGTTAGTCCAATTCTTGCACAATTGCCGACCGGAAGCTTGTGGTGGACCTGCTATGAATGCTGCTGCTGAATTTGGCCAACTTCGAGTGCTGAAATGGCTCCATGCTCATCGCAACGACGGCTGCAATACGTGGGCGATGGATGCCGCGGCGAAATATGGGCATTTGGAAGTTGTTCAGTGGCTTCATGCGAATCGTGAAGAAGGATGCACAGTGCTAGCTCTAGAAGGAGCAGCAGAGCGTGGTCATTTGGCGATTGTTCGCTTTCTCAGGGAAGAAGTTCGTCTCCCATGGACACGTCGTGCACTCAAAAGCATGTTGAAATGGAGTGGCTCAGACGAAGTGATGCAAGATGCCCAGGCTGCAGCAATTGAAATGCTATAATTGCAGTTTTTGTGACTCTAAAGAGCTTTATTGGCCCAAGACAACTACAAAGAAGGCAAGTTAAAGTATATCGACGACCATGAAGAATTATCAAGGCTCATGGACAATTATCACGCTTTGTGCTCTTACATTCACACTTACAAGAACGTGAATACCTTGAAAGGCGATCAAGTTGGATTACACCTGATGACATTGCTTGCATGAAGACTTCATGGCGTGGACAAGACAACTCAAGTCCAAACAATTCCAAAACCAATCGTCAGCGGACCAAATGACGTCGATCACGTTGAAATACGTCTGAGACTCGAGGAAAGATGGATTGCAAAGACATTTCTAACTCAAACCGTGACGACTACTCTGCCTTGCAGGAGTTTTACAGTCTGATCTTGAGTCACTCTTAGCATCATTTGGACTTTGCTTTGGCTGAACATTTCCTTGAAAATTGCTTGTCATACTAAGCTTGCTTGCGTCTATTCCGTATGAAGTCAAAAGAAGATTTTATTCTGGACTTGACGCGACATTAGCATTCACTGCTTGTTCAAACATAATTGCTTTCAAGCCCATCAACTGGAAAGAAATTGCTTGGGTATTTTCAAGTGATGTTTGCAGTGAGGCGAATTTCAAGGTTGATTCAAGAACCAACAAAAAGCTACGTATTCAATCTCACAATATCTTTAATTGGATCAAAGCGAATTCACAAGAGGTTAGACCTGCGGCTCGTATACTATCCACGGCTTCAAGCAAGCTGACATGGAACTCCTCGATTTCAAGACGCTTGAGCAAGAAGTCAAGCAATTTTCTGTCTGCACGATCTGTGCACTCGATGCCATCGTTAACATATTTCCCTGGCGCTTGTTGGACCGACTGGGAGTTCCACAATAATGGGCAGTGTTTTGGTGAAATGAATACAAGACGTGTCGCTCCGGTTGATTCAAACTCGGCGCGAACGCAGCTTAAATAAAATTGGTTGTTCAAGCAAGTTGCAGGTGTTCTAACTATCAAGTTTGGAATCAGCTCAAAAAGCGATTGCAGCGAGGCCAAGGCTCAGAGTCTTTTATGTGCATTGAGGAACGATTCAAGGACTTATGGGGGAAGGATGGACATCACTCACGAGATGCCCCAGGAGTATCAATCAAATTGTCCAGAGAGCCGTTATCGTGGAAGTTTTGTCCCCAAACCCAGCGAATTAGATAAAGTACCTCTAAATCAAGCTTCAGAGCATTATAGCCTTGGATTTTACAGCTGTCCGTCCCTGCGCCATGACCAAATCGCCGTCACGAGACAATTGACGTGGCAAACCCATTTATGCTTAACATGCTGCATCGTAATCGCATGGTACAAGATGGCTCCAAAGGTGATAACCACACCTGCCAGATTCATAAAGATTCATCAGTGGTCATTAATATGAGAATTTGTATGGTGAAAGTTGAAGCTGGCGTGGATTGAATCTGGCATTCGACGTAGATTCAATATGAATGGAATTGAATCTGGCCAAAAAGAGTAGCAAGAGGATCATCAATCTTATCACTTTGACAATCCTTGGATCATGAAGTTTGGAAAGCGGATGCGGTCGATGGCGTCGCCTGAATGGGAAGGCGGCTACGTCGATTACAAAGGTCTCAAGCGAAGGATCAAGGCGATGGAAGGCAGCGATGCAGCGCGCAGTGCCGAGTTTCACCAAGCTTTGCTGCGCGAATTGTCCAAAGTGAATGCTTCCTTTTTTTGGATTCTCGACGATTTGACAAAGACACAAGAACTGGACGCTCAAATCTCGACCAACGATCTCGATGGATTGCGCTTGCGGCTCTTGAGCGTGCTTGATCTCTCACATCGCATCGATTCACTCCGCCGCTTTGTCGTGCTGAATTACTTGGCCGTGGTAAAAATCTCCAAGAAATTCGACAAGACGCTCGGCGGCAACGGCGGCAGCATCGACATGATCCACGATTTACTCCTCCAGCCATTCTACGCTGGCAGCTACGTCGACCAGCTCTACTCACAGACCGCGTCCGTCGTCGATTCCATCATGCAGTCGCTCGTCCCAGACATCCAAGCTCAAGACGCTTCCTGTCCAATTTGCCTTTATCCATTCACAAGCCCCGTCACGCTCTCGTGCATGCACACATTTTGCTGGTCCTGCCTTGCAAAAGCCGCCGAGCATCACATCCATGCTTGTCCGCTCTGTCGTCAGGTCCAATCGATCGATCCTCGGGACTACGAAATCGATGGTTTGATTAAACGCTTTGTCAAGACGTATGGCTCTGTCGCCAACGATGAATCCTGTCCTGCCATCGTCCACGACGCGCTCTTGACCGCCACGAAGCACATGGAAGCTATTCAGAGGCAATATGCGTCCATGCCGCCACCGCCAATCGTGGAGCCCAAGCTAGAATCAAAAATGCTCTTGCCCCGCGTCGCCGCCATCGCCTACGTGACCTCTGCCGACAGCATCGACCAGGCAATTCGAGATGGAGCCCACATGGTCGCCATGGATGTCCATGTGTGTGCCAGTGGCCAAGTTGTCGTCACCTCGGACGCGATTGTCCAAGGCTCGGATCCATCGCAATCGTATTTTATTGCCGACCTGACCGCCTCGGAGCTCGCCAAGCGCAAGATTTTAACGCTCACTGATGCCATGGAGGTTGTCAAGCGCCGCGTCGCGGTCTACATGAACATCTCGACAGATCGAGTGATTGCCCCGTTGATGGACACGATCGCAGCAGCTTGTGCGTTTGAAGAGGAGCCTTGGACCGCGGCGATGTTTTATATTGCCTCTGGGAATCACTACCAGCTTTTAGCTGTCAATGGCTACCGAACGTCGAATGCAGCGCTGCAAGGCATGCACACTGTCGTGACCACTGCGTCGATTCCACTGGGCTACTGCCAAAACTTTGAGCAATTGCACGTTTCCCACGTCTGTGTCGACTCGGTTGTCGTGACGAAACCCTTCGTCCAAGACGCCCACAGCCGTGGCATTGACGTCTTTGTTGGAATTATCAACCATGAAAATATGGTGTGGAAAGTCCTCGAAGCCAGCGGCGGCGTCGACGGCATTCTATCCAATTTTCCAAGCATGCTCTCGACGACGCTAGTTCATCATGCCTTGGCCCAAGAGCGCCACGACAATGCAAGAATTGACGACGAAAGTCTGCTGGACGAAAACGACCATGGAGATGCAAAGCCACATTTCTTTCGACCGGGCGATCCCGTCGAAATACTGCACGAGTCCAAATGGTACGCTGGCGTCGTCCTCGGCGTCCACGACTCGAACAAGACTCCAAAGTCTAAATCGTATTCGATTCTGTGGTGGATGAGCGACAATTCTCAAAGACGAGCGACGAAAGTCCTCCCAGATCAATTGCGACCCCCTGTTCCCCCCGATCGATCGAGCTATTTCGGCCATGGCATCGACGTCGCCTTTGGGGCGTTGCGTGCTGCTATTGAATGGGCTACATTCCCCTTCACTACAACGACAACGCCATAAAATTTAGATAAACCAGTTTATCCCCCTTACTACACGATGAAATGTTGCTTAGAGTGTCAGGGGTGTCGACAGATATCTTTGGGGGTACTGTACTTGAGCATAGTCATATCAAAAGTCGTGCGAGTCAAAGGTTATCGTAGACTACTTTATGTTGGTGGAATCTAGCATGATAAAGTTGCCTAGACAACAATTCTTACAAAGTTCAAATTAGCTTTAGTAGGAGTCTTTTAGGGGCTTTCAATACCCACGAAACAACTTCTACCAAGAATTCATTAATGCAGAAACATGAACTTTGCATACAATGGTTCAGAGCGATAAGTTTGAAAAGCTCGCAAATCAAAATACTCCGAGATTGACCATTGAATTGTCTTCAACACTGACAGAGGCTTGATTCTTTTCGCAACAGGCTACATTGGGAAAAGCTTTGGACTTTAGTGGCGGGTTAGTGTCGTTTCTCAACTCTTTATAATTTTTTTTATAAGATCAAAATTTAAAAAAAAAATATAAGTAAAATCTGCAGCTGTCCGAGTCGAAATTAGTATAACGTCTCGGTATTCAATGAATATTGCAAGGGATGAAAGTTTGTTGGTGTGTGATGAACGTCTGGTATTGTGGATTGTGTTAGAAGCGTTTGATTGGCCTATTTCTAGAATTAACACTTTTGATTGGCCAGTAAGAAGAAAGTACATTTTCGATTTGTCAGAATCTATCCACCAGACTTCTTACAATTTGTATTGAAGACATGAAATGTGTCGTTGCGGTTTTCATTCATATTGTCAGTTGATGCGTTTAATTTCAGATTCGTTTCTTCCAAGTGCTGAAGATATGATTGTATTATTACAAAAAGTGTTGTTGACTTGGACCTACAGACCATGTTGGGCTTGCTTTCAGTTGTCGTCCTTGTTCTGGCGTCCAAGGCTCGAGTCCGCGCTACAACTATCTCAAGCCTGGTCAACTTTGACCAATATGCTGGCAACATTGAATTGCCTTTCAGGAATTGAGTGGATCAAGTAACATTTGAATGTTGAGGATGATATCCTGTGGAGATTGTAAGTGTTTGGATTCGTTGACGCTAGAAAGGTTCGAGAACTATATGATCGTTACCCTACTGCACCTACAGTATAAAGGGGGAAACAATACTATCAACGGTTACTGAAGTCTGTTGCATCGGAATTGGAGCTTAATCCCATCGCACCAACGACACAAGCAAGTGAGACGCTAAGGAAAGTGAATTTGAGCCGCCACGGTATTGCCATGAAAGACTCCCAGAAGCTTCCATGAAGTCACCTGAACAAGTTGCTTCGAGAGGCCACCAAGAGCGCTTTTGATGAGACCGCAATGTCAATTCAACCTCGCAAGACGTTCATGACCAGCAGCGCGCACATCGTGCCAAAATGGCAAGCCCCTCCTCGATCGCACTGGCGGCGCGCATAGCACGGCCGCTCCGACTGATCGATGAAAGACGCGCTGGCGCCAGCGACGGCTGCGGGGGCTACGACGGCTATAGTGGTTGCTGCCACAAAGACGTGCACAATCAAACCGCAATACCTCCACCTGGACAACAGAGCTCGCAGCAACTCCAGCACCAGCGGCCAGGGTGCCTATCAGAGCCCCCTTAATGATCTCGTGTCCCAGCTCATCCCGGTTGTATCCGAGTTGTGCCAAATACATAAGCGCCTGGAGGCCCACCAAGGTGAAGGTGCAAGAACTGACGACAGTCGCAACAGCGAAGGCTTGGGCCAGCATAAAGGCTGCGCCGATGACACCGGCGGGAGTCGCTGTTGCCTCCGTGAACTCGGAGATCAGTAGAATCCCGACAGCCGGCTGCCCCTGCAATTCTCTCGAGGGAGACAGAATCAGCTCGATGTCACCATAGGACGGCCGGGCAACGTGAATGCTTCCCAGAGCGAGGCCCATTGCATTGCGGCAATCAAACCAAGTGGATATGCAGGTGTGGCTTCTTGAAGTGAAAGATTGAAGGTGATACAATACTGTAGTGCTTGCATGTTCGACGCGGAAGTGCATGTTCGATGTGGAAGTCGCGATGGAGTCGGAAGAACTTCCAAATTTAGTGTTGATCAATATTGTCGGATTCACTCCAAATGTCCGAAATTGGCTGAAAAAATCGACCAAACTTTGAATCAATGACCAAATCGAACCAGCCAGCCAGAGCAGGAAGATGGATTGAGTCAATAAGTCACGCTCTGTCGAGCACATATGATGATAGTGATCGCAATCTGACTTTGGCATTTCCGCAACCTGCGCCCACAGCGACACACGCACCAACCGACACACGCACAATGGCAGACGCCCACCAAGACGCCACAAGGCTCGTCCCAAAACCAACAACCTGCAGGTGCATCCCCCTCTCCCAAACGGCCGGGCCTCGAAGAAATTCGTGACGAGTGCCACCCGCCTGTGCCTTATGCAAATGGCTCCCTTTTCTGGGAGGCTGAAGATGAACTTTTCCCGGTGCTCACCGACGAAGAAATCAACATTGAAACTGCCTTCGCGCAATCTACCAACATGCTTGTTTTCCACCTCAACCCCGACGATGCCGCACGGTACAACATTGTCAACTTCCGGGAGGAAATTACCAACGACTGCAAATATTTCGTCAACATTACCTTCCCCACACCTCTCTCAGGCGGAACTACTACCGCCTCAACCCTGATGGGCACACCCATTGAGCGCCATATTGAAGCCTGGTCTGCGGCCAAACGTGGATATATGCTGCTGCCAAAGGTCATGATCCTGGTCTCCTACGAACACGCGGCCCACATCGACCCTCCTCAAAGCCTTAACCAGTTGGAATACTCAAACACGGACTATATGTCCCCAAACGAACTCCGCAAGGCATTCCACGCCCTAGGCGCCCCCGATTATATTGTCTGTAGCCACTCTAGAAGAGGCTCAAGACGCACGGAACGTTGGCCCAGCATTGGATACATCAACCGTCGGTCCGACAAACTCTTCAAATTCCGAGTGATGTTTCCCAACCAAGCCCTCACCGAACTGGTCTACGCCAATTACCATGCTCTCCGGTGGAATGGCCACACAAGACCATCGAGTCGAGCTTGAGCTCTTGACGCCATCGTTCCAGACTCTCAACGAAGAACGCGTCGGCCTCATCGTACTAGCCAAGGCGGCGTTAGAACATTTCGATGGTACTTTGTGGCATTTACGGATTTAAATGCCACGACAGGGTAAAACTCGACATTTCCAAGTCGATAGGACTTACGACGTTGAAATGCTCGGCGAGATGATTCAAAGTCTACAAGCAACGACGGAGGTTAAGCTCAGTCTGCAGTGAGGATCCGTACCAGAGCCCAAAAGCCATTACCAGCTGCATAACCATGGATTAAAACAACAGTCAGAGGCTTCTTGGAGGTGTCCTTGCCAGCGTATGGAACATGGACGGTGCCCATACCAGCCACGACGAGTAAATGATGAATTGGCTGGATGGCTGTCTTGTACAATACACCTTCAGCTTGGACGAGAGCATCTGAATTAGCTCGGATCCAAAGCGATTGAGCTGAGATAAACGTCCACACAATGGCGATGGAGCTCAACAAGACCAAGTTATCTACGGCGGCGAGTGTGAGCCACAGGATTTCAATGAGAATGTACCCAACGCTGAGGACGGACCAAGAGTCGAATACCGCCGGCGTGTGATCGCATACGATAGAAAGCCCACGACGAGAGACACATGCACGACCAAGAGTTTGCGTGGAATTAACGTCAAGAGCAGAATCGTGGCGGTTGCGACGGCTGGGATATCATAGCCAACGAGATTGTCCTGCAGAACGCAAACAACTGCAACGCCAACGATGGCCAAGATGGAAACAATCGCGGCGACCGGCTTGGATCGGCCAAGAAACAAGCTCATGGACGTCCAAGCCATTAGAACTGGAATGATTGCAAGAGCCGCGAGGCCATAGAGAAGACGTTTCGGCATCATGGCGGCGGCGCCCAGTGAATGCAGTCGAAGGTCAAATACGTGGCTGAAAATTTATAGGAGCAATTTCATTGGCTATAATATTTATAATTTATCCAATAAAAACGATGGAAGTATAAGAAATCCATCAGCAAGTTTAATTGAGAGTCTATCAATCTTTGTAGCTTCATACTACACTGCCCGCTGCAGTGCAGTCGTTGAGCATATCCAAGCTGTATCGTGTTTGACCAAGCAATGCCCAAGCACTCGAGCATTCACAAGGATGGTCCTACAGACGTTGTTTTCCGATTGGCCTTGTTTGTCCTTGTGGCCTTGCTTTGGTTATGTTGACGAGTGCAGGTTAACAGACCTGCAGCACACTTCAGTCTACACGAATCTACGCTACCGTGAATGAACTAATGATGGCGAATCCCCCGTGGGAAATACGCTGGCCTTCTCTGACGTTCGAAGACTGCAAGAACGTTTTCTCCGAGTGGAAGCTGAAACCAAGCGCCACAGTGAAGAACTCGCGAAAGTCAAGGCGGAAAACATGGCCCAAAAAGCGCAGATCGAAGAACAAGCGGCGCAACTGGCGACCCATGCAGCGCGACACGCAACCACACAACAAGTGCTGGAGGAGCAAGCGCGAGTGCAAGCCCAAGCGGTAGAAGACCGCCAGGCCATGAAAGCTTACATTGCTCAAGCCATCGCGCTACTCACGCAAGCCGCGTCATCCTCAGCCCCGCCTGCCCCAACTCCACATACCCCTCAGCAAAACTAAAACATGGGCGTCGCATCCGGCCGCCGGCGTCCTTTTACCTTTCCAGGCCGGTTATATACACATGGTTCCTCCTCTTATCCTTCCTCTTCACGGGCGTTACCGCCTCACATTCTAACGCACACATCCTCCAACATTCCGCGCCGCTGGCCACCAACATCAACCATCCTCTCATGGACACTTCCTCCTTTGGCCACACTGGCCTTCCCTCCACAGATGACTCTGCCAATTCCGAATGCAGCGACACCCGCCTTCAAGCGACTCAGCCACTCCGGGCCATGGCACACCGTTCCCAACGTGGTCCGCATCGCCGGAAGCCATGGAGGCCTGTTAAATACCGCCTCACCCCGCCACAATTGGGCACGGACTGGTCCCCTACTGATGCCATCCGAACGCGTGAAGCGCGCCAATATGAATCATATCTTGGCGACCCGGTCCCTCCCCCAACAGTCCGCGACAAAATTCTACGGGTAGCCACGATCAATATCAACAAAAATACCAAGACTAAACTCCATGCTGAACTTGGCGACTGGTTCATAGCACACAAGCTCGATTTTGCAATTTTGGCAGATGCTGACCTGGGCACGCAGCCTCACCAAATCTGGTGTACTCAGACCAATGGCTCCCTACGACCTGGAATAGCAACACTCAGCACCGGCAGGGTTGCCATACTCTATGACTACCAACGGTGGCATGCGAGACTGCGAGTCACGGCGACTTCATCATCCCCCTCGGGACGCAGCATTGCGATCCAACTCAGGCTAGGCCATAGAGGCAAATTAACGCTCCTCGGCACGTACTGCCCGGTATCGCCTCACACCTGCCGTACTGAAACACAGCAAGAATGGGATTGGCTCACTGAGCAGACACCACCACCAGAGCCCCGCACATTAGTACTGCTAGCGGGTGATTTTAACACTTACGGCACAAATCCCCTGGATCGTTCCAGCCCGGCCCAGCGCTCTAGAGCTAGCACAGCTAAAGGCAAAGCTTTTGAAACTTGGCAACAACTCCACAATTGGACATCTACCTTTCGCCATCTCCACCCACAACTACCCCGATATACATATGCCAGAGCTGGCACAGCGGTAGCACTTGACGACATCCTCGTTCAAACTAATGCGGCTCACCGTGTCACAGCCAGTGGCATCTGGATTGGCTCACTACATTCCAGCGATCACATTGGTATACCCATCGTGGAAATCGCACTCGACATTCACTGGACCTCGCGATCTCAACTCAAAGGTGTCCGCCCCATCCGGGTAGTTAATACACGCAAATCCACAGCCACGGAACTGGCACAATTCACACTCCACACTACACACCTTATGCAAGCCCTGCAACTCCCGCCGCTGATCCCCCCACTACCAACCTCAGAGGATAACCCCTCGGTGATCAGCCACTGGCTGGAAACTGCTATGCACAATCTCTACGCTATTTTATATGGTAGCGCCAAAAACCTTTGGGGAGAGACCAGCCAGACCCAACGAGCCATCAACCGCGCAACAGCCATTAAACGCTCCAACCGCTGCATGACGCAATGGCGTTATATCCTCCGCCTGCTAGCGGATCGAGAGCTCTCCATCCCTGATATTATCAGCCTCGCGGACAGCATCCAATGGCCCAAATGGGTTCGCGACCCTACCAAACTTCCGAAAGGAACGCCCCATGCCGCAGGGGCACTCACATTACACCACTGGTGGACACAACGACCGACCGATGCCACAACCCCACTGGGACAATGGCGTATGTGGCTCATTACCGGCTGGACACATTGGCACAATGTCTATAAGTGTCGACGGCGCTGGCGAACCACGGCTCAGGGCATTTTTGCACAGCGGTATCGCACAGAACTCTTTATGGGCAAACACACACGGCAATTCCTCCAAAATGCCCTCGGACGCCCCACGCCTCCCAATCCGCAGCACAATGGTCGACCAACCTGATGGTACACAAAAATATTCTGAAAACAAAGCCGACGTAACGGCAGCGCTCCAAAATCTTCTTAACAACTGGATACCACCAGCAGAGCGCACTGAGCGTCCCGCACACCTCTCCACACTATCACCCACAGAACTGCCCCAGGCGCCGCGCTTCGTGCGTGACTGGTTACTACATGACATGCACCGGCCGGAACATATTGCCCCTGGCTTCCTCCATGAAGAACAATGCACATGGGACACCTATGTCTATTCACCGGATATGCAGCAACACTGCGACCGGTACCTCCGTAAACATGTTGCACCAGGATATGGAGGAGTCTCTCAGGAATTATGGATTGCAGCCCCTCCGGTCATCCGCGAGCGAGAACGCCATATCATTAACACCATTCTCCGAACCGGATGTGTTCCCCCCTGCCTGGGTCGCAAACAAATGCTCTACCTCGCAAAATCAGACACAGCCCATGGCATCGTCAATCTCGATCCCGGTCTACCACCCTGGCGTCCCATAACGGTACAGAGTGCGTTCACAAGCCGACTTTTTATGGTCATACGGGATTATATCGCACCTATCATACCCAATGAGCCCCTCCAACATGGCTTCCAAAAGGACCGCACAGTCCAAGATGCAGTCATTTTGACCTCATTTCTCATCGACCGCGCTCAGCGAACGAATTCCGAACTATTTCTAACATCCAAAGACTGCCTCAAATGCTTCGATCGGGTTCCCTCATTGGTCATGGAATATGTATTCCTGAAACTGGGAGTACCTCCGACGCCACGAAAACTCATGGAGCACTTTCTGGGAGCTAGTCAAATCGATATCCGCACTGCCTTTGGCTGGGTAGATGGTGGACACAGAGAGAGAGAGAGACTTCGGACTCGGCCAAGGCTCCATCCTGGCAGTTATGCACATAGGATATTACATGGACATTCTCCAACAGCAACAACAACGCGGGCTTGATCCAGTCACACTCGTCCACCACCAACACGCAGACGGACAGACCCACCGGTCCATTGGCAGCCTCCTTTTTGTCGATGATGCCCTCGATATTGCCAAAACCTACGCAGGCATCCAACACCGGGCTACCACGTCCAATATCTTCACTGGCAAATATGCCTCTGGTGGCGTCTTTGGCGCAGAAAAATCCTTTATGCTCTATCTCTCCCCCACCCACCATCCAGCGATATCGCTCAACAATGGCTTGGGCGAACCTCAACCGGTTAAGATCCTCGCGCCTATGGAGGGCTTTAAACACCTAGGAATCCACCAAGGAGCAGGAGTCCAATGGGCGGCAAATACACAGGCGCTCTGGCACCGGCTCAAGCGGCAAGCAGAACAAATAGCCCCAAAACGCCTCACTGGGGCAGAATTTCGATACATTGTCAATGCTGTATGGCTGCCAAGTATTCTCTATCGTTGCGCGCTCAGCGACTCCCTCTCCATCGCCTCGGCTTTTGATGTTCTTATCCGAAAAACAACCAAACGAGTCCTACAATTGCCGCATGACCATCCCACTGAGTGGTTCTATGACAATATGGATGGACTCGGCCTCCAGAACTGTGAACACATCAGTCGAAGCCAAAGGCTATACCACGTCCTCCGCATTGCCAATGATATTGGATCCCCGGCCTATGATGCCCTCATGGATGCAATGGAAACATATCAACTCGAAATGGGACTCACCGATCACCCACTCGCCTCTCCAATACCGCCGCCGACCACTGATCAATCCTTCCTGGGCACAACTCTCCGAATTGCAGCAGCCATGACGCACCACTACACTATCCATGCCACATGGAAATCCCCCTCCCAATGCATCTCGACACGCCCATGTGACCAGTCCATCTGGCAACACCTCACACCACACTTGAGCACTAAGCTTCTCCAAATTAATAAGGCCACCAGGCTCAAGATTCGCTGGCTTGGAGACATCACCAATGAACGTGGCAACCAACTCCTCTCACTTGACACGCTACGGCTCCGCTTTGGCTGGACAGCACAACAACTAGCCACCTTTGAACCCATCTGGTCAGAGATTCCACTCGCTCCACAGCCTTCCCGATATACTCTCCGGCAATCCACCATACCATGGATAAATGGCCCACCTCCCCAGGATGATTTGCCACCTGCCACTAGCCGCCAACGTCTCAATTCGCTTCCCCTGTTGTTGAACCCACTGGGCAGGGCACGCAGCATACAGGGCCAAGGCATTCATACCATTCACATTCCACTAGGAGCTCTCCTTATTATACCAATCCTCCTGACCAGCCCAGGTCAACCCGATGTTCTCAGTTACCAAATTGGCCGCAGGGACTCCCTCCAAACACGCATCGCGCCAACAGGCACAGAAATGGCAGTTACCTATTGGTATGAACAACGCAAAGGCAGTGAAATCTGGTACGCTCCTAGTAAGCGTGAACTCCGCCGGTCCACACGTCTCACACCACTATCCCGATGCTTTCCTGCCGCTGGCAATCCGATATCAACATCAACACCGGGAAGGGCGAAATTCCTAGTTTGGACAGACACTGTCTGGACAGATATGCGCACGCGCCGCACGTATACGGGTGAAAATGACCGAAGCTGCATTGCAGCCACCTGGGACCAAGATCGTACGTATGAGGCCACATATCATGCCACCGGCAGACCACCAGACCTCTCCCACCGATGCACCGGATGTCTCCGCCATCTAGCGACTGGCCCGTGCACAAACTGCCAACAATACCATCATCCCGAATGTCTCCGTTGTGCAGTCCAGCCAGCGACACCCCCGGAGGCCACTCGGCAGCAATTTCCCTGCGGGACACATCAATCTGACCCCATTCTACAAGCCGTCGGCGACGGTAGCGTCCTTCGCGCGGGCACAGCAACAGCCAGCGGCAGCTGGTGTGTCATCCTTCCATCTTCTCAAGATCCTGCCCACAGCATATCCACACAAGGTCGCCTGGATGTCACCCCCCTTGACTTAACATCGACAAGATGCGAGTCTCATGGCATGCTCTATGGTCTCCACATCTCTGGGGATCGCAATACACAAATCTGTGATAATCAAGCGGCCATTGGCCTCCTCCTCAAAGCCAGGGACCTGAAACGGAAGGCACTTGTACCTAAATACCGCGACCCCCACCGTGTTGAACTTCGCTCATTTATGCGCCTTCTCACCCCGGAGGGGTCCTTCCGGGGGCTCTGGGTACGATCCCACCAAGAAAACGCACCCTCAGATGATGCAGTTCTAAACCAGCGTAGAATAGCACTCGCACGAGCGGACGCCCTGGCTGCTACGGCTCACTCAGCCACTCTAACCCAGTCATATGCATCACTCCTCCAACGCGATGCGTGGGAACTACGCGACCACAATGGTAAACCAATCTTTGGCAATACTGGCCGCTGGCTAAATAACCTTCAACAGCACAGCACCTGGGCAGCACACCAAGCTCTCTCTGGCCATCCGGCCCGTCACACCATGGTCGACGATCGCACATCAACACCCAAGCTCTGCGGGTGGACAACCCAAGAAACACGATTCTTCTGGAAGGCAACTACATATACTCTGCATACCAATGCACGGAAACACCGCATTCACCATGACTGGTCCCCAGCATGTCGCTGCTGTCCTCTGGATGCATATGACTCACAAGAACACCGCTTCGGCCTTACGACTCCCATCTGCACTGCAGCGCTCCCCCTTGTTAGCCACCTCCACTTGCAACTAGCCACACAACTCTCCTCCCATTGGATGCCAGACCAAGAAATCTACCTCCCCCGACACTGCCATTCTGTGGCTGCGTCCCAAACTCACTATCCCTGCCGAGCTGCGTGGCAATATACCCCAACAAGGACAACTTCCCACCCACATCAAGGACATCACACGATGATAGCGCTCGCTCCAAACCAGTGGGTCCTTGCCCTTCATGTACAGCGGATTATAGGCTCACTCCAGCCCGAGGCTCTCACTCCTATCATAGCACAACTCCAGTGGGAGATCCAGATTCCCACGCGCCGGCCTTATGGCTATCTCCTTCCTAGATGGATCTATCAAATGACGCTCACGTCATTTCCCACACTCGCCCCACGCGACATCCTCCTTTTCCAATGGATGGGTGGCCCTAACGGGGCACGTTTCGCGGGGCCGCTTGGCCACCGAACCACCCAAGTCCCATCACCACTGCCGCAACACACAGCCTGGTGGATCGATGCCACGTACCAGCCATATCCACCAACTTGGTGGTCTCAACTAGACCAAGAACCCTCCCGCGCACGACTCAATGGGACCTCATACTCCTACCTCCTGGTTGTTTTTGATCAATCACCAGGACACCGATTTGGACGACGCCACGGTGCCAAATGGCATGTTACAATTCCCCCTGGGGCCATGGCAATGCGGCATCAGGCAACTATCGTTCAAAACACTTTACCAAAGTGGCAAACGCTGTCCCGCATGAATACACATGCTATCCATATTGGAGCAATCACCCCTGGGGATGACCTCCCTGCGGTTGAGGCATGGTACAGCATTCTCCGCTCCTAGGGCAAGACGCACTGGTTACACTCATACCCTGGCCCACAGGCCCCACCTCTACGATGGACTTAGGAGTCAGTGGGTCTAGTCAAAGTTGCCCCGTTGCCACTTACGACTGGCTTCCACTTGCCAAATGCAGCTAACTTGGACATTGATATCGATTTCCTGGGGAGTGTGTGGAGAGCTTTTAAACCTTTCTACATTTCCGTAAATTTGACAAAACTACACGACTCAAGTTGGAAATGACTTCAGCCCCCCAAATCTACGATTCTTAGTGTACAACCAAGTCTCTGTGATCCCATGCGCGTCCACTTCTGTCGATCAGGGCAGACATGTGGAAGGTTGACGACTGATCATACATATCTTACGCATCACTACCCTCGTTCATTTTCTATGCAATTATCGCAAATTTGAGACTGGTTATGGCCCACTTTGAAGCTGAATTCACCAACGTTGACAACTCCAAACAGACCATCCTAGGAAGAAATTGTCAAATACTGCTCGAATATCGCGGTCGGTGACTTTACGGACGGCAAGTGGCTTTTGAAATACCGAATCCAAAGGTCGATTGGTTGTGTCATAAGGAGTCTTTGGCAATGCATATGATGGCATATTGGATAAACCTGCGCAATGTACAATGTGTAATATACTGTTTACATCTCGAATGAACATGAAAAACCTGATGACATTGCTCAACCCAAAACACGCCCCAAAAGTGTTAGAATTGACCGCCAAGAGCACTCAGCTTACCCAACTCCACATTGAGTGTGAATAATGTGAATCCTTCTATGGCAGCTCAATTCATCGAGTGGTTCCGCCGTCAACCTGTAGTTTTGTTTGAATGCAGAGGACTGGAATTGATCAACATTAACGATGCTGTATTGAAAGCATCGCTCCAAGGCATGTTGCATCTGCCAAGGTGATGTGTGGTTGCCCTCGTGCGCCAGTTGACCATTGGAAGCACAGACCCCGAGATAAGATCGTGTTTGCTGTTGAAGCTTGGACGGCCCTGACGACGAATCTGCATTGTAATTTGGCTGAGAGAGGGGCAGCTGACGTAACCTCGAGCTCAACTATCCAGGACCGTTCAAACTTATCGAGATGAGCGAAGTTTCGATCCTCAAAGCTACTGAAGACTCTTCAGTAGCTTTGACGACGTCCAAATCAACGACGCTCGTGTTGGCGTAACTTGAGCTCTTTCAAAATCGACCATAAAGTCAGTCACCGCAAGAAGTTGATAAAAATTCGACTCGAATTTGACAACGCAAGTGCTTCTTGGGCCAAAATCCAAAAAGGTTGTCTTCGATTAATTGCCATGTACACTCGATGTCGAAAGCAAAGGTAGGTCAATAAAACTGTGTCGGCACAAATTCTCCTCCACGATCGGACGCCAAGGCTTTCAACGACAAAATATCTAGAGCTGATCGTGATCGAAGTCGTTTCCTTTTCACGGATCGCCTTGGATGTGTCATACTTCGAATCAAGACTTGCATGTTTTCAAATGACACATACGCCTTGCCGAGATGCAAGTCCCAGATCGTTTGATTGTTCTCCAGCACCGCCGCTAAAAGCTGCGCACCATCATCGGCAATTTCATCGATATTCAAAACCAACGTTTCTAGCAAACCATGTTCAAGCAACGGGGCTAGCAAGCGCAAGTCATTGTTGCGAATCGTTGGATTCGACAGCTTCAAATGTTTGATTGATGTTTGTGGCAACGCTCGCAACAGACAGACAGACATAGTCAAGTGTTGGCAGCTGAACGTCGCTGTGGAATTTCAAAGTCGTCATCCTGGAAACACTAAACCGACTGGCAATTCCTTTCAAGTCGATAGTACATTGATACAGGTCCAAAGTCGCCATGGCAAAAGTCAACGGAGTGAAATCCACATTGTCGAAACGGCAACGTCGTAACTCAAGTAAAGCAAACGTCGGGCAATTGAACATGGCTTCAAAAAAGGTTTGTTGGACCTTCATGTCGTCATCCCTGTCCCAATGCCCACTCGCACTCAGGAATACTCGCGCTCTTCCACTGCGGAACCATTCGATAGCGTACTCAAGCGTCGATGAATTCATCGGTGAACCACCTGCGTCGATATAAAGTTCCGCGAGCTTCTCATGCTTGGTTGCGACTTCATATACATCCTGTATCGGTATATCAAGACTACCAGTTCGCAACGACGTCAAATACTGGAATCGTGGCAATTCTTTGATCCATTCAGATGGAAATTTCCACCCATTCATGACCGTGAGCCGCGTAATGCGCATGTCCATCCACTTCATCACCAATTTCCGTGGTTCGCGTAGAAAAAGACCCATTCAATTTCAGCGTTTCGGTTCAAATGTTTCTTGAGCCATTGCACATTTGTAAAGTCGGTCACGATGACACGAGAGTAGTATTGCATAATTGTTTCATAAATGTCGAGGAGATACGATGTGGAAAACTCGATGTCGATGCGCAGGCAGGGCCAAAACTGATACGGCATGAGTTCCAGGCTCAATTGATAGAGTTTTTCTAGGGGTCTCAGTGCAATCTTTCGTCGGAGGGCTGCCACACAGTTACATACATCCGATGGATCTGGAATGAAGAAGATAATCGACATCACAATCTCCCCCGGCAGAGCAACCACGGACACTCGCCGCCGCTTCATTGCACCCGTCTTGTCCTGAAATGTCAGCCAATCAAAGACGTGTATATTCAAATTGACCAATTTTTGTAATTCGATTACCGTACCGTATCGGCCATATTATCTCACCACGAAATTTCGGTCTGGTGAGTGAACGAATGGCTCGGGTCTGGTGAACCATTTTGAACGATCCTCATGTGCATGGTGAATACATAATATACATTGAAGACCGCTTACGCTTTGGCGCAGTCTCCTGAGGATTGACACATTTTATATGTACTACATTGTATGATATATAACCGTAGACTGAGAACATGGGTTGATATGAAGTTGAATACAAGTCACATTAGAGGACTTTCGCAACCGGTTCGAGTTGAGATTCAATTGGAGATAGAGACCCTGTTGTTCACTCTGTCTGTGAACTGAAACTTGATGCAAAATGCATCTTTCGAAGTGTTTGGTTTTGGATTCAGTGATATATCGAGTTTTAGGGTACCTGAGTTGATCTCATCACCAATGATCGAGTTGGAGCTACCATGATGAATCCAAGTTGTCGGTTGAGGAGACCATGCGGGGTGGTTTTGACGTCGGCGATGTGAATGAGACCCACGAGTACGCCAGTGCAAGCCGTCATCGAAAAAAGGTTGCCGCGGTAGACGACGTTATATTGCTTCAAGTGATCAATGCATTTCGTCCTTGGCGAGCGCCTGCAGGCACGGTCAGCAGCATCATGAAGGTGTTTGACGACATTGCTGTACATTGTGCTTACCACAAGAACTTTGGAGTAAAGAAAAACGGGCCAGCCCTCCGTACGCGCTTCTCAACGCTCGTGAAGGAATAGTGGTCAGATCAATGCAAATCAATACTTCAGTCTGGATCGATCGAGGAATTTAGAGAGCGGGGTTCTGCTCCAAGGCATTGTATCTCAAATAGACGATTGCAACGAACGTATGTGCGAGGAAAAATCACTGAAAGATATTGAGTCATCGGCTCTGCTTAAGTCGGGTAAAGTCATGAAGCGACTCGCAATGGACGAACTCATGGACGGCGATACTAACTTTGATGCTGACAATGATTACAATGATGAAAAATCCACAACAACGGACGGATCATCCAACCTGGTACGTGATCTCAAATGAGAGGGCAAACTGAAGCGACGGTCGAAGATATCGAAGACGGAGCGAATCGGCGCGATCTCGGATTCTCTTGGAAAGGCTCTTTCTGTCACTGACGACGAGCAACGACAGAAGCAGGGTTTTGAAATGCAGAAAATGGAATTCAAAAGAGATCAAGCTCGATTAGAGCGTGAATACCAACGGGAAGAAGCTGCTCGCCAGAGACAATTTGAGGCAGAACAAGCCTCTCGAAGTCGAGAACATGAGCTTAGAATGGAAGATTGACGAGTGCAAGCTGATCGTGAACGTGAGAAGATGATGCAGGAGTTTGTCCTCCAAATTCTCAGTAATCAAAGATAAACAGAATAAACTAGGGTTGATTTAAGTACTTATCTAGACTTGGAGACAGCAGATCAAAGTACATTGAGATTTGATTCCCCAGAGGATGACGATACACGGAAGCAGAGGTCCCAAACGTACTCGAGCCATATGCAGGATCGCCATAAATCAATTTTCCTCAGAAAAGGCCAGTATTATCTTTCTCCATCAAATCCAGAAGGCCGCTAAAATTGAGAAATGTTCAGTCATGACGCAGGGCCATAAAGGCTCACAATAACTCCATCGGGTGCTTGAACACTCTGCCAATTGAAACCATGGCGACGAGGAAGGCTATTAAACAACAACTTTTGTAGATTTTCGTGCTGTGAAATAGAATTCTTGCGAGAACTTGGTCGTGAAACATACTGCCTGGTACCATCGATAACCCCCCCAACAACATCGAAGCGGCGCACCATCGACATAAATCACATGGCAGTTCTGGACGATCCTTTCACGAACAATAGTCTCGTTGAAATACAAGCGATCGCGATGTTGACTGTATAGAATAGCAACAGTTGCTTTGATGAGACTGCTACATGAAGCCGTAGAGCGGTCAAATTCGTTTGACAGCGTAAACACCTTGAAAGCCTCTGAGAGTCGATGACAAACAAGTGCGAGTGCTTCGACGCGTGATATATGGTCACGTTCGATTGTGACGATGCCATTTTCAGGGTGAGCCAGTTTATGTGCGAGCTCGCGTAATTGAGGCATTTTAAATCGATATCGTGCAATCGAAACCGCATTGATGACCATTTCATCAAAAGATGACGACTTGTCAACGCTTGGATGTGCTTCTCGGAGGCGGAAGCAGTTGGCTGTGATCAATATGCTCATGACCTTGACGAAGCGCTTCTTGTTGCGGTGCGCTAGGATCGAAACCCGAGCCAAGACTTCAATCGCTTGGTCACCTGAGAGTTTCGGACCAACGAACACCATCACGCTTTGTTTCCAAGATGCACTCTGAAACTGAATTGTGTCGTTGAGATAGCATCAACTTTGCTCAAACCTACCCCTGGCTGAGTTTAGACTTGAAATTTTACCCTAAACCACCTCTACTTCAAACTGAATCTGAAACCTTTTCGATTTTCGCAAAGCCCGCTTCCTTTTTTCTAAATTGGGGTCGAGAAGTAGATATTTATATCCTGCTAAAATGAATATATATTGTCAATTTCAGTCAAATTTGTATTTTTGACCAAAAATCAAATACATTTCCTAATCGATTTGACCATACTGAAGCCGAGTTAACCGAATTTTGGCTAATAAATTGTATGTGAGTTAGAGTGTGTTGTGGTGTGTTTTGCGTGAATTAGCTAAATACTCGATTCTGATTGGCTGCGAGATTGGAAAATCGATTTAAAAAATCGATACATTTCCAGCCCATCTCACTATTTAGAATGTATCTCGCAATATTGTATATTTATTCTTTCCCATTCCGCACTTGGACGCTTAAACTTAATATTTTACAGAACCAAAATCAGATATTCCTGCTCGAAAAACATAACTATTTCAAAAATTAGTTCAATAGCTATTTAGTCCGACTATCCTTCGATAAAGTCAATTTTATAGCCTAGTAACACTAATTTCGATTAAGTTAACAATTTTATCTTGAAAATACTTGATAAAGTACATTTTGAGTTTAATTAACTGAAAGGGACAGACACGGGACAACTTCCCGACAATCACCACCCAAATCTTCACCCTGACGCAGTCATGAGACTGCGAACACACGACAAAAAACCGACAAATTCCAGACTTATGATTGGACAACCGACACACAATCTTTCACTGATTGGTTGAAAACTCATTCGTATCAGGTGATTGGACGAGGAGGTTGTCGCGGCCGACACATATCGTTAACATTTAACATGTACAGCATTTGATTGGCTATATTACCTCAGCTCATTGGTTTTGGTCGTCGTGCAAGGATCATTCGTCGCGCAGATTGAGCTTTTAGAAACTTCAATGAATGAAATCAACCAGCTATCTTTTGCATTGTGCATGAGACTCTCCATAGCCATATAGCATTTAATCCTAGCCTATATGTATTGTGTTTCAAAGCGGTCTATAAACGACATGACCAAGCATTGCGATGAGTCGAAAATATACTTCTCGGGTTATCTACTCCATGATCAAGATCATGTATCCAAAGCCGCAAAGCATGAGGCGATATTTGAGTGAAACCAAACATGAATCCGAGTTTGGCTTCAAATCGCCTGAATATGTAGCGAGACATTTATGCATGTTCTGAACATGTTGTAGCTCTGAACTAGTGCCAGCTTTGTTCGTAGTTGGATTTTCACGAATGCTCAGTGCATTAACTATTAAAGACAATATCATATATCTTTAAGATGCTTCTCAGGTAGTTTACTGCATGGACGTGGGCGTGTTTTCGAAGGCGCCTAGTTATCAGGCGACATTGTAGCTTGACCAAGCTTAATTCCGAGTTTGGCTTCATTGCCCACCCTGTTTTTGTGTGTGATTGGGATGTAGGCATGCTCTAAACATGATTCAGCTCTGGTCTAATGTCAGCTTTAGATAGCTGTGATTTAAGGCGTGTTGAGTGCATTGACTACGAAATTCTATACTGTGTCCAAACTCTACCAAGCCAACATTTCATGCGTATATCGATAAGAATTGCTCTCCAAACTTATCATTACCCTGCATACCACATACACAAGCTCTTGGATGCATCCAGTAATCGCAATCCTAATCGCAATCCTGACGGAAATTTGTTTCACTTGACGCATGATCACATTCTAGCGTTCTGGATTCTACAGTAGTAGTTCTCATTGACTGCATGTTTAAATAACCAAACTCAGTTAAAGTCTATCACACTGACACAAGTCGTTTCCTTCGGCAATCGCGTAGCCTGTGCAGAAGCATGTAGTAGAGTTAGGGTATGAGGCCTCACAGTCAACTCGAAAGGGTGTTGATTCTATTATCGACAAAGTCAATCAAAATCCTATTCTTTTCGACCAATCATAAAATTGTCGGATAAAATTGTCGTGTTTCCGGTTTAATCTATACATATATGAACGAATGCTCAGGTCAACCTCTGAGATATTTCGAGCAACAACTAATCCATGGTGAGCTATTTTGACCAAAACAATATATATATATCTAAGTGTCTGTCTTCCAGATAAACCCAGTAGCCCGTGTGTGAAAGGACCTGTCTTCCGTCGAGTCGGCAGGGGTTTGAGTGCTTGGATTCGCATAATTTTTTAATATTCCAATTTTATGTTACCACTCCTGTAGACAATGCCATCAAGCAAACACAAACACAGATTAAAAGACAAATGATCAGAGTGTTATTGTTAAACAAAACTCTACTTGTCAATGATAGACAAATCAAGCGGCTTTACTGACGACATCATTGCCGCATAGACCTTGTTTTGCTCAAGTGATGCCAAGTGCTGCTTGAACAAAGACAAATCGCCTTCAGGATGTAAGCCGCACAACTCGAATCCACTCGCAATCCATCGCTTTCGCTCATTGTCGATGTTGATGTCGTCGTAGACTTCTTCGATAATATCGATAAGCTTCTCACGGGGAACTCGGAAGACTTCTCCAGCCTTCAGATCTTGCGCTTCCTTGTAACGCAAGTCTTGATATTTGCACCGGATTCTTGATTTCAGGGTCTTGTTGATCGTGATATCCCCAACTTGATGCACTGATGTCATGCCTTCGCGAATATAGTCGACAACGATGTCTTTACCTTCTTCTGAGTTCAGCCACTCAACCACTAGCTCCGAGTAGTGAGTCGTAGCACGATCAACGATAACACCTACTCGTCGTCAGTCATGCCATGAGATATGCTTACCAATAGATTTTCCTTTGTAGAGGACCTTCAGGTAGCCAAGAAAGAGGATGAAAATGTACTGCGTCATCCAGTGAGTGGAGTTGAACAGAACAACGCTCTTCTTGTACGAACGCCATTCTTCCATGAGTTTTGCACCGAATTCGCCAGTGTCGATAATGAACGGTGGGAGACGTCTTGTTGCATACAGCTCACACCCGACGACAAGCGTGATTCCCTTCTTCTCATCTTCAACTGGTATGACTGCCCCAACTCTTTTGGAACCGGTAGGTACAAGCAGCTTTTCTTTGTGGGGATGAAAACTACAGCATAAATACGTTTGAGATTCTTCAGCATGTTGATACTCACAGGATAAATGTCTCGTCCATGGCCACTATGCGATCACAGTTCTTCATACGCTCACGAATGCGTGCTGAATCTTCCACTGCGATATCGTTCCAATTCTTTGGCACTGCTTGTCCAATTGAGCCGCAACGAGCCGAGTAATGCATTCTTGATAGGACGCCACGACATAGAAAGACACGCGCACGTTCGGTGTTTGATACGAGCTTCTTAAAATCCTCATTTTGTCTACAAACATTAGGCAATCACACAAGGAATCCCACTTACGTCTCAAGTTGCTGCATAAAAGCATAGACTTGCAGCTTGGTTATGGGGTCCCCTCGCTCGTATCTTCGAACAATCTCGCCTTCGATTGCCTTTCTTCCAGAGGATATTTGACGTGGCGTCCCAAACTTGACTCCTTGCACGAAACACGTTTTGTGGTCTGTCGAATAACTTGGATTGCCTTGTCAGTCTTTGCAATTCCAAGCATCTTTTGAGTAGAAAAGTGCTTTGTCGATTGAAGTGTAGTCTAACCATGGATGAGATAACAATATGTCAGAGCTTTACCAAGACGTTTTCATAGCTGGTTGCTGGTTGCAATGTCTTCTTGCTGGAAAATTGATTCAAGATACTCTCTGACACTTTGGTCATGGATCTGTCTTGAATTGAGGGCAATTTTTGCTTGAACTTGTCTTCCACGACGCTCAAAATACTCCTCAGTGTCAATTCTGCCACAGAGCTCATCCACTTGTGTACCAACGAAGGCTTCATCCAGTGGCGAATCGTTTCTGTAGACATAAGTTGTGAGGATGCAACGTAGGACTAGATTACCTGGTTTCGCAAAATCACCAAAAACACGGAGCGTCGCGTTCATGTCACGATTGCCAAGCATTGGATGAGGTAGTACGCAATTATTGCAGCTCGATGATGCCACGTAAGCTCAAGCTTGTTCTTTTTGAAGCTTGTGAGCTGAACGATTCCAGAACTCTCACTGTCAACCTATACATGTTTCTTTGTCATTGCATTCACTGAGACTGACTTACATTGCTGACGCATGGTGCTTGTGTTGTGTCATTCATGACTTTTATCTCAGTTGTCGCTCTTGTCAGCAAGTCAATGACACAAGCTGGCGCTTCCAGAGTCTTCATGTAGTTGACCATGATTCCAATATTCTTCGAGTGATCTTTAGACTGCTTCTTCGTAGGTGGCTGTCTGCCTGTCCTTTGCCTTTTCACTTGGACAGGCTTCACGTTCCATACTGTTTGTTGCTTGAACATTCTCTTCTTCTGCTCCTTTGTTTGCTGGGCGTTCTTGAATGAAACTTCGGAGGTGCCACAGACAAAACCTTCTAAGCGGGGTTGCTCATGGGTGCCAACCATCGACACAGGTCCAGTTTCTTCAATTCGCGGAACACTGTCTTGTACCAAGAGAGCACAGTAGTGATTCAGGCAAACAAACTCGACAACTTCGTTTGGCCGTTTGTAACCGTGGAAGTAGATGTAGGCCGGCGCAGCTTTAGCTTCAATCTTCATCCCAACATGGTCTTGCAGGTCTTCCAAAGCAGAATATCGATTGAATCTTGGCCCATTCGGAGACTTGTACCAGAAGAACGAGATGATGTCCATCTTGAGCATTGCCGCAATGCATTGCATTTCAAACTCTCCAGCCCAGACTCCGTCTTGTTCCATGTAGGCTGAATACTTGTCGAGATCGAATGCAGAACCCGAGAACAATTGGCCAGCTTGGATACACAAATCTCTTCCTTCACTTGATCGCATGAATCCACACATGGCCGAGCGAAGACTTGCATGGTTGTAACTTGACCCACCAGGAGACTGAACAATACTGTGGAAAAGGCAGTTTCCATCGGCAGGGACTTCAATTGGCAGGAAGCGCTGATCTTGAAAGATCAAGCAATGCTCTTGGTGCAACTTGTTGAGCGCATCGGGTAGCTGGTGCGTCGTATCGAGCGCAACTATGGGGCCTTCGAATCCTTGGGTCATGTCTTGAGAACTCACGCTCGGACGTGTCATATCCATATCCAGATTCAAAATTTGAAATTGACTTGAAAATTTGGGGGAAAAAATTAGTCGGGCAGAGTCGAACCGGTGACCATCGCAGCTTCAGACAGACGACTTACCATCGTAACACATCGACGAGTTTTCTTGAGACAGTTTTTTTCAGAACTCGCAGTAGGAATCGAACCTACACCTCCTATCGAATGATAGGCGCCCTTCCATTGGGCCATGCAAGTGGTTGATAGGGTAAAAGCACAATTGAAGTCATCCTACGGCTCACGCCATTGTGTCCCTGATAACTCTTCCATCAGCCTACTTACCATAGCACCGCCTCTTAAACGCCACGAGAGCGCCAACTGGGGTGGTAAAGGCATGGTAACTGTGTCCCTGCTGATGGAAGTCTTCAATTGTGCTCGATGCAAATCAAATAATGAGAGATAAAATCATCAAAAATTCCTATCTATTTTTGGGTATTTTTGGGTATTATTATCCAACGGAAAAATCAAGATGGCGTCATAAATATTTAAATTGCAAATGCATATCCCTGAATACAATTTTGAAGATAAAATGCTTTGACGCATAAAATTTTTCGATATATTTATGGCTTTGAAACGTGCCTAAATTTTCTCATACAAAATGCAAGATAAAAAAACAGCTTAATGAATGGGGTTATCGAGAAAACTGCTTTTGTGTTCAGCCATGTTTCATTGGATCATTGTCAATTTTGCTTCTTTCAACATGGCCCGATGCCTCCGATACCCTTGCTACTGCGGTCAACATCCTCGGTCCTTTAAGACACGTTGCCAGACTGCATTGAAGTTGCAAAAAAGGTGCGTTTGTTACGAAGGAAGCAACTATCTTCGAAGAGTGAATTTAACATTCTTGAAGCCCTCACCAAATTGTCAATTTCAAGCATTGACGACGAAAGCATTCTTATTTCAAGACTAACTTGTATTTCTTTGAGTTAAATAATGTTGATGCGTTTATTAATTGTTCAATATATTTTGACCGATATTATACCTACCCCTGGTGAATAGATATGACCGATGACCTTCATCGTGGTGAATTGATATGAACGAATCCCCTCAGCCTGGTGAATAGATATGAACTTCTGCCTCGCGGTGAGACATGAATGCTGGTGAGATAATATGACCGATACGGTAGTCCATTTGGGGGATCGGACGACTTGAGCGATCGGACAAACCATTCCAAAACCTCTCTAATACAGAACCTCTATATAATTTATTTCGTGCGACATATAAATTTTGAGAGATCCTCCACAACATTCACTAAGACAAAGCTCCTCCCTGCTGATGATGTCAACAATTTTCAAGATATGCTATCGTCAAACGAGACGAATACCAACTTTTATGTTGTTCTTGACTCTATGGAGCATCTATGACCCAAAGCAGACGAAAGGGAAGAGATTTTGGACTCAATTAAATACAAATAATGCATTTTGGATATTGCCTCTCAATACTTATGTTCCTCTCTATAAATGGATATTACCTCTATAAACACATTAATTTTTACATATATAGAAATTTGTATGGAATTTTCCCTTTCCGGATAAACTCGCGTTAATCGGCCGACATTGCTGTCCGATGCCCCAAATGGACTACGGTATTGTTATTTTCAACCAAATTTGTGGTTTTGACCAAAATGTGAATTCATTTCCAAATCGATTTAAAGTGGTGTGTGTCAGTGTGTGTTTCGCGTGAGTCAGGCAGGTGATCGATTCTGATTGGCTGAATATTTTTAATTTTTTTAATTTTAGTCAATCAGAAAGCTCATTCGATTCCGAAACCTTGGGCGATCCTCGAATCAAAAGCACAATATAAAAATGGAGAATAATGGATTCACTACTACATTTGAGCCAATTCGTCCACAAAAACACCAAACTGATAGTCGTCCAACTCGAGTGCAGTTTTGCACGATTTGTTCTTGGGAAAACGTTTGACTTTTGGTGGTGGTGCATCCAAGGGCCGGCAGTGCTCCAAGTCGCCTAATATGACTCTTCTATCGCTGAGAAGGACAAACACATTGGCCGCCCGAACATCACAATGAGCCACTCCAATGTTGTGGAGTTCAACCTGAGCACTCTTTGACTTGATCAATAATCAAATCTCGGTTGCCTTGAAAGTCGACCAAAGCATTTTGCAAAGTTTGTCCGATGGAGGGGACGGTGACGGAAATGTGATTGCAAATACCCCTTTCCACGTGTTGCAAGTCAGCACTGTAGATGCGCTGGATAATATCCATGTCAATCTCAGCATTCTCTCGGAACTTCTTGAACAAACCAGTCTTCAACCACGTCACATAGTGTCCATTCGTCGTGATTGTTCGTACTTGGGGAAAGAGATGCATTAAAGCATTGGGCTCTTCTATTGGTAACACCCACTTCAAAATCTTGAACAGATCCACCACAAATTGCTGACGATGAGTGGCATCTGTTGCACTGTACGACACCATAATTCTTGTCTCGTACGTTCTTGTGGCAGGTAAGTACGACAATTGGTGCAACTGGATATGTGTCGAGCAAGTGGTCCAGACTGGTTATCCCTCGGGGAAACGTACTATAGGCCGCGACTGCCATCTTCTCCGTCAGTTCTGCTGTAGCCATTGCGATTTGCTTCTGTGAAGCTTTTGCCTCGCACATTCCCACCAAAACATTTCCCTTGAAAATGGCCGCATCAGGCCGCATCCCTGTGGCTGAACTGGATTCGTGTGTCTCGCCTGATAAATCGTACAGTTGCACAAATCCAAAAATAACGTGAGCCACAAAGAATCCATGGATATGACTGCCAAATCACTGCTGCTGACAATTCCGTGTCGAAGAAATGCGTCAATGCAAACCCCATATTCCGCCTTTCCTTGAGTGAACGAGTTTGGCCACATGGATACATACTGAGAATCAAATACTGGAATTTTGAAGCCAACTGGTTGCTTCATGGCTTCCATAAATTCCATGCCTGGAAGGGAGTTCTGCCGCAAAAGATTGGTCACAGAAGTTCTTGGACAATTGCTGGGGACTGCACCTTCTGGGACAACGACCAAGACGTGAATTTTCCAACGGGTATTCACATCAGCTTCTTTGAAACATTCCGAGATCAATGAGAGCGCGGCCAATTTCTTTGTAGAACCACCAAAATTGACCAAGGAGTAGTTTGGCATGTCAATCGCGACCCATCGTACATAATCTGCTCGTTCTCGTCTTGCACCAGGCCATCCACGCGGTAAAGCTCCAGATCTTTCGCATGACCATCAAAATCGATCTCCTCCTTGATTTTCTTCTTGAGTTCATCGACCATCTCATTAGCTTCAATCTTGATGGAGAAAGGTGTTCCCTCGCCAACGACAACACATACCACAGTCGGCATTTTTCGAAAATGGAGAATTCACTTCACAATCCACGAAAGCATCCACGACGCTGTTTTAATTTATTTTCCAGTTACTGGGTATCTGACTAACGTAAAGAACCAGTCTCTTGCCCCCGTTCCAGTCTTTTGCCCCTTTTTTTTCGTTGGCCGATTTTTTAAATTATATCCAATAGATATCGTCTGTGGTCTTTCGAGCTAACGTTATACTAGTATGATTGACTTGTCTTCGGAATTCACAGGAAAATAATCCTACTTTGTATATTTCAGCCAATCAATAGTTATTAAAAGTTTTGCGGTGTTTAATTGGCCAAAAACACAAGTCGACTCTTACGTGCAAGTCTCAAATGGCAATCGAAAATGCCTTTATTGACAGGCAATCATCAGCACAATTGAGACTGCCTTAGAGTTTAGTGTTTGTTCTAAGGGTGTTTAAATTGATGGTAATTAACTTCCGCCTGAATCAAGTTGGTATGACAAGTGACTCTGGAGACAAATTTGAATTTGAATTGGGTCTTACAAAATGCTTGCATGTTCACACGTACTAGCTGTTGTTCTTTTGACCTTTACGTTAGTTTATATAAGTGATGAGAAGTGTATCCAGTGATTATCCTAAAGGATATCAATTTACTATTACACCACACGATGACTGATTGAGCCACATCATGTGTATGGCTCATGGCACATCTGATGTCTGGACAAGTTCCTGTGGCATTTCATCGTATGAATCACTCACTACAGGCTTGCTTGTAGCAAAAGAAATTTACCCCCTTGTTTTGATAACGATGCTTTTCGCAATGTTTTTAGTTATATCTATAAGTTCTAAAGGATTGCAGTGCAGTAGTGTATGACTTATCTCTAATATAACGATCAGTGATAAAACCACACTAGTACATTCGAGCCTTAAGTCGAAATGAATGAGTTTTGCTCCCTAACGTTAGCCTGGGTCTCTTGATTTCTTTTTATTTTCTCGAAATGTGATTGGCTCATTTTCCCACAGAAAAATCCTTCTGTGGATTGCATTCCATTCGCATTCCACTCAAACTATATTTTATTTCATACAAAACGTAGTACAACAAATAATTAAATCACGAAAAGAATTTTGTGTATTTTGGAAAATACAGGACAAATTTTCTGTAGATGCCTGCAAACGGTTATATTTGTCCGATGTTTTCCGGAGAATGGTGCATGAATAAATTCGAGGGAAACTTTGAAATTCTATCATGGGGTACGGTGGAAGAATAGCAAAAAATATCATTTTTCAGTATCAATGGATGAGTTATATAAAAAACACAAGACAATGTTATCAAATGTCAAAAGTTGCAATTCGACACTCAAACACGCTTTGAGCCGTATTTCACAGTACAATAAGCTAAATGAGTGAGCCATATCAAGCTGAAGATCAATCACCAATGACCATAGCGTAATTACCTGGCTGTATTAGCTACAATGAATGTGTTTCTTGAGGAAACAGCGACCTGTCAATTTTCCGACTTTGTGGTAATTGTGAGTTTTGACGGAGAAGTGACACTTCTTCATTTGCATTGATACTCTAGGACAAAGAAATGATTGTTCTTGAGGCCTTGGTCGCTGAATGGCATCATGCTGAATGACATGAACGTTATCCGGAATTTTTTTTCACAGTTGTTTGCAAAAATCTCACGAATCATTTTTTGGATTTTCTTGAAAATGTGTCTCAAGAAGATGCGGGAAACTCAATGAAATTTCATATATTTTATTATTCTGCCAGTAGTTTTGAGACTACAAAGAAACTGAATACATAGGAGAACCACTTTCGATCTCAAGCTCAACAATATTCAGGATGGCATGCACACAAAGGCAATGAAAATCGATGCGTTGTCGAAATGTCGACTTGAGCACTGCGAACTGCTTTAAACGGTTGTTGACAGTTTCATGACGAGCCATTATTTCCTTTTGACGTGTCGAGCTTTGAGGTTGATACCGAGGGGTTTTAAAATAGTTTGGATCGGCATATCCTAAGTCGGCGCAGGTCATCTCACCCTCAAAGACTGCTTGAGTGTATGCACTTCGGGCTAGGGATAAATCCGGCCATGCACCACAAGGCACCCCCCATGAATCCAAACGATATGACCTGTCTGCATGCAGAGGCCAGTATCCCTGGGCCATGAAATTTGTGCGAATACCACGAGGGATCAAAATTCTGGGGTTCTTGGACTCTAAAGTCTGTGTCGTCCAAGGACACAAACATTGTTGCATCACTTTCTGAGCCATCAAACCGACTTTCCCAATCTATCTACGCAAAATGTTAGCCTATTATCTTAATACTGTAACAATTTCAAGCTCGCTGAGGATAGTCACCCAGCGCCAGGACCACTTTCGAAACGTCTTCTCGTCGACGCCTGCTAGAGCAGCATGGACAGCTTCACTCGCGTAGACTTTAAGGAACATTAGTCCCCAGAGAAGATGTTGTAACTTCGAGTCATTTGCACTTTCTCCTGCAATTAGCCACAAATCGGCAACGTTTTTAGGAGATGTCCCAAACACAGACCTAAATCTTCTTGTGCTTGTGGTATTTGTTTGGCATGATGCTGCACGGCGAAGCATTGACGCAGCTAGCAACTTAATTTGGGCCTCGAGTGGCCGCTCTTCATTACTGTTCATGTCTGTCCTTTCTTTCAAAATAAAAAATAGTATAATATAGTGACATAATTATTTTATATTATTTTTAAAATAATTTTGAAGTTTTATACATCATTTACATTTAGAAACTTTGCATTCGACATATTAGAAGTAAAAAAACTAGGTTTCTCAAACGAATTTCATTTCACCACTAGTATGAGGTTGTAGATATTCTTATGAACTACAGTAATGTTCCAAAAAACTTGTTGTTTTTTGCTATCTTCGCTAGTTTTTTTTACATTGAAATGTAAAAAAACCTTAAAAATCAACTCAACTGTTTTTTTAAAACTGTCTTCAAAAAAAACATTTGAAAAACCTTCTCAAAGAAAGTAGCAAAAAACCTCGTATTTTTATTCAAATACAAAAATATTTTCAATATTGAATTTAAAATACATTTTAAATCAGCAAACGTACTTTCCTGATCCGGATATGCGGATACAAAACCCTTCAGAAACACAAAAGGCGCCAACTCTGAATGACAGAGAAGTGGACAGGCGACTGCGAAGCTCAGCAAACCTTACAGCAACTTGTCGACGAAGGAGCAATTCAGGCAGACTCAACACCATCTTACGTGCGCTCTCTTGCTTCAACTGTGTTTGAGCCGTTTTCTGACCCTGTGTTGAGCGTTCATCTCAGAAAGACCAAAATGGCAAACAGTAAGGTCATTTAGATGTCTGTATTAACAAATTATCAACCAGAACTAAAGAATAGTGTCAAAAGAGGAGGAAGACGTTCAACACCTGTGACTTTCTTCGGTGAAGGGTTCGATATACCTCAGCTAGGCAAGCGCAATCGTAGTGATGAGGATGGTGCGGTGGAGGAGGGAAATGAACGCGAGCGCCCCTTACAAAATCCGGGATTTCTTGTTTGCGACTACTACGACTACAAGACGAAAAAGTCGTTTGTAGGAGTCGCTGCATCCATGATGTGGGGTGTCAAGTCATGCAGACTTGAGGTTACCCAAGAATCACCAAAGATTGCCACTCTTTCATACAAATGGCCCCCTGGTCTAACTGCCGTTGAAACAATATTCGATAATGAGCTCAAGAAGACACCTGACGAAAAAAAGCACAAAGTATTCGCTAAGATTCAAGCATTTGCCAAGGCTATGGACAAAAGACTGACATCTCAACGAGATTGTCCAACGTCAGTCCAAAAAATCGATTTACCACAGGCTGTCGTCCCCCAGACATTTCATTTTAATGTCGGGGATGTGAACATTGACGATGATATTATCGTCGCAGAATTTGAGGTCGCATCGACCAATCTGTGTGTCAACATCTCGCGTATTCAGAGTTAATGAAGAGTAATGAATGATGATTAATTCAGTTGGTTTTGATGAGGTTTCCCGCATTTTCCAAGTGTGCACGCATCGTTCATGCCTGGAAAAAGTCGTGCATGCTTAAGTTTTCCGGAAAACATGAACGTGGCGTGAACACAGCATGAATGGCCTTATTATCCGGATTTGTTTTGAATTGGCCAATGAAAAGCCTGAATTCGTTCTAGCGCATGAACGGAATTGTTCAGCGACCGAGGCCTCAGGCCTCGGTGATGAAGAGTTGGTACTCATTGGGGGAAAAGTGATACAGTATATTTTCGTTTTCTCGGACATTCGATTTTCTCTTGACTTCGCTTTTTTCGTTGAATTCAAGAAATTTTTATTGACATGACACATCCACTCAAGAGATACATTGTATTAGCTCAATTTCTTTGAAAGTAATCACGAATGACGGTCTGACGCCCTGAACTTGCTTTTGACTGCTTTGTGGCTTCGATTTCGCGACAATAGCTGGCAATGCTGACGTAAATTTGGCGCCGTTTGTCAGTTCCAAGATATTGTTCGACTGCTTGATGTTCAAGGAGGATTTCCGTTTGCCGCGTTGTCTCCAAGAGAGCATCAACACCACACCAAGGCTCGCTATCCTTCTCTCTTGGTTCGAGCTCTGGTTGGTCATCATTTGAATCACTTCCACAACTCATCTCTCTAAACATAGCATCAATCTCAATATCGTCGACGATAAACTATCGATATTCAACCAAGCCTCTAGATCACGCGAGATTTGGCCAGCATCCAATGGCAAACCACCGGCCATCGTCGCCATCTCCATGACAAGTTCATCATTGCTTTCGAGTTGAATAGGGTGGTCTTATACATCAAGATTGACATCACTTTGGTGATTTTCAGGAGTAGGAGGACTGAGCAAAGTAATCTTTTTCCATGAGTTAGGAGCAACAGTCTTTGAGATGTAGGTCCAGCACCCGTGAAGAATTTCAATTGTATCTCGTAGTTGAGGTGGACGACCATACTCTACACCCGCTGTACCTCTTTTCATTGATAATGCCAACTTTGTCAGTGATTCCCTTTCAATGTTAGTCTTGTCGTGGAACCGCAGCAACTCTTCGTAAATTTTGAACTTGTATCGCTTTTTTCAAAGCGGCAATTACTCCTTGATCCATCGGTTGGTAGCGAGCTGTAATGTTTGGCGGCATAAATGCAATTTCAACTGAGGGATGATCAATGCTTTGACAATGGCCAGGTGCATTATCCAAGATGAGTTGGACTCTTTGTGATGTAAGCGCCCGCACAGATGGAATAAAGACTTTGTAAAACCAATGCTGAAATACTCTTTGGTCACACCATGCCCTTCGTTGATGCGTATATGGAATCCTTGGTGCGTAGCCCTTAAAACAAGCTGGTTGCTTGACTTTACCCACCATCAGCAGTGGGATTTTGTGAGTACCAGTGGCGTTCGTGCATACAAGGAGACTGACGCGATCTTTTGAGGGCTTTTTACCTCGTGCATCATTTGCTTCAGATGGACAAAGCACAGAATAGTGTGGCTGCACTCGATACAACAATCCAGTTTCGTCCATGTTATACACAAAGTCCAAGTCGTACGACGAAATTTTATGACGCAGACTGTTGAGAGCTTGAACCAGTGCTGGATCATTCTCATCGATTTCGCCTCCTTCTCCATGAAGATACGAGCATGTCAAGCCATACCGTCCCATGAAGCGATAAAACCAGCCTGTGGAGGCCTTAAACGTATGGAATCCATGCTCAAAAGCCTTGACTCTTGCTCGCTGCATGACAAGCGACGGTGGTAACTCAACTTTGCGGGATGTTAGCTCGGAAATCCATTGATACATCTCACGCTCAAAGGGTTCTTTGATGTTTGACACGGTTCGCTTCCTTGAGTCACGAGTCTTTGGATTGCCCAAGCCGTAGCGTTCTCGTATCTTGTCGGCGTCGTTCTTGACCTTAGATCGTTCGGTCAGACACGCCAAACTTTGAGGCAAGCGAGACAAACGTTGCTTTGGGATCTTCCTCCATGATTCGCAGTATTTCCATTCGTGTCTTGTCATCCAGCGACCTTTTCTTCGCTGGCACATGGCCATTGTTGTTGGCTGGGACGACTCTCTTTGATCTTAGCATAGACTTGACTGGTGCAAGAATGAAGACAGCAAGTCGTACTCATATTTGGAATAGGTTATCCGTATTACCGCCTATCTTCGTTTCTCTCTTATCTTCACCATTTCAGATTTGAACAAGAACCGAGATTTAGCGAGAATAGAGAGTCGGAAACACAATAGTTTAGATTCAGATTCAGATCCGATCTAAAATTTGATGCGGGCCAAACGTGTATTTCGGAAGGGTTTTAGATTCAATTTCAGATTGAAAACAGGTCTTTGTCATTAACCAATCAGAAGGCATTTATCCAACCTGAAATCTGAAATCTGTGTTCAGATCCAGACGCTGAATCTCGTTTTTTTTGGGAGTCTTCCACTGGAAGACTCCCAAAAATGACATATACATAAATCAACATGAACATAAACCGAACACAAATGGGACCAGATTTGACCACATATCGAACATAAAGCCTTCGATACGAAGTCTGTGTCTCACTAGACTGTGTTCACAACATATATTTATGTGTGTAAGACATGTTCCAGGAATCACAAAGCAAAATCATTCCAAACTTTCAATCAACTCGGAAGTCTCACTCCAACATATTTTCAACATAAATTTGACACAGATATGCGATTTATGTGTGAGTAGTGCTCCCTCAGTTTTTGCTCCCCTTCCTGTATAAACTAAACTTTATACTCATATAAAATTTCAGGATGCATGCATTATGGACCACACAGTAACTCTATAAATGCATGTTTGAACTTCAATATAACCTTTTAGAACTTATATTTTGGACCAGGAGCAAAAACTGAGGGAGCACTGTACAAGATTCAGATCACCCATGTGTGTAGATTTAGTTTGCCCCAAATACACGTTGGTACACACGTACCAACGTGTATTTGGGGCAAACTAAATCTTGAGAATAACTTTATACAGGTTTTATCATTTCATAGAGGAAAATGCTCGAATCTAAACTAAAAAGTGCGTCCGAAATCTCTCTAATATACTGTACTCCAGAGATAACAATTATAAAAACTTAGATTCATGAATCTTATTGTGTGTATGGTATTGAATGTCCACTCGCATTTAGAGGTGGATGGGCAACTTTGACATGAACTATATTTACGAATATCCTGTCACAATTGATTTTGGTAGGTGAGTATAGGGGTATAAATTTTCCGAATGTCGGCTTCAGTGCGCATTAAAAATTGGAGTGCAACTGTCAAAATTCATCAGAAAGTATACTTATTTCAAGTCAAAAAGGGGCAAAAGACTGGACCGGGTAAATTTCACAAAGTGAACTTTAGACGCTTATAACTATACGAATGCTAGGTGAAACAATCTCAAAATATGTGTCAAAGATAGCCCATTCTTTCCTCTATAATTTGGTATACAGTCTGTTCTCGAATTAAGAACATCTAGTCACAGTTCATATCCTGTAACAATCAATGTATATAAATTTTGAACAGGAAGATCAGATGAGGGCATGTCGTCAGTCATTAGCATTCCCGAATGGCACACCAGCCAGCGAGATTGCGCTTAACCAACAAGCAAAGGTCAGCCTTGATCGGCTTCCATGCCAAAAACCCTGAAAAAACTCATGACGAGTTAGCTGTGTGGCTGCAGCACGAGTTCAAGCTGCATCGCCGGCCTGCCAGATGTACAATCACCAAGATTTTGAACCATCATTTGATCTCTGAAGACTCGGTGGAATGGAAGATGTCGAATGTGAAACCCCATGCACCTGAGCTAGAGAAACGGCTCATGAGTTGGATAAACCTTTGTGAGCAATGGAACGTCTCAATCGTCACATTCTCCACGATTCGAGTGAAATGTCAACAAATCCGAAAACAAATGAAAGACTAGAGGAGTGCAATGGACTCCAAACTGGATTCCATTAAGTTTTCAAACGGATGGATATCAAAGTTTGAAGCTCGTCATGGACTAAAGTCACGAAAAACTTGTGGTGAGGCAGCGTCAACGTTTATCGAGCGGGGGAGGAAGGTAGGAAAGATCTTCGTGAAATCACGAAGGACTTCTCAATGTCTAATGTGTTTAATATGGATGAAACGGCGTACGTCTAGTGTTCTACGCCAAATAAAACAATTTCGAAGTCGAGTGTCTCTGGTCGAAAATCGTCGAAAAAACGAGTAACTGTGGCTCTGACAACCAACGCCGACGGTTCTTGTATGCCTCCTCTTTTGTTTATTGGCGTGTCAAAAACCCCTTGTTGCTTCAAAGACGCCAACGTTCAAGATATGGACTGTCAGTATATGAGTGCCCCAAAGGGTTGGATGACAATGAGTGTCTTTGGGCACTGGGTGGTTGGTTTCAATGAAATGATGAAACTTCGTTGCCGTCATGTCCTGCTGCTTCTTGACAATGCATCATCACACCATTATGGAGGCGATTTGTCCACTGTTACCATCAAGAAACTACCACCAAACACTACGGCATTCCTACAACCGCAAGATGTGGGTATCATTCGAAAATTCAAAGCCAAAATTGAAGAGATGAAAATTGTGTCAATGCTGAGGAAATTCAATGAGCTCTTGGCATCATACGACGAAAACGACAAGGAAAATTTTCATTCGAAAGTCAACAAGCTCCATGAAGTCACCCTCATCGAAGCCATGCAATGGGCAGTTTCCGCCTGGAACCAGTTCGATGCGAGGTCCATTGCTAACTGTTGGCGCCATGTGAACATATTTGACGAAGACATGTACGAGCTCGATGATGAGTTTCGTCAAGTAACTCTATAATTCAGCTGTTTTGTTTGCATCTTGATGTGTCAATGCTTGAATGATCAGTACAGTACAGTGTACCATGACGACAAAGTCACATAAATTTATACAGTTCCTTTCAAGTTATAAAACCTCCCAAATTTTTTGGTGTCACCCATGTTCTTAATTCGAGAACAGACTGTATTGTGGAGCCCGCAGTTCAAAATAGTGTAAAAGTTATTGCGAAAATGCTAAGGGGTCCAAAAAAGGAGCAAAGACTGGTTCTTTACATTATGAAATTATACAGTAAACTCCGTGCGGGAGTGTCTTTTTATTTTAAACTTTATTTTCGAGAGGTGCTATTAATAATACAGTATTGGCTATTTAGAATAAATTTCCGAATATTCGTTGAGTGGTGCAATGAAGCGGCGGCGGCGAGAGTCGGTGGTTGCTACATTGTGATGTCGATTATCTTCTTCATTCCAGATCCATTGGATGTACGCAAATGCGTGGCAGCCCTCCGACGAAAGGTTGCGCTGAGACCCCTGGAACAACTCTATCATTTGAGCTTGGAACTCTTGCCGTATGAGTTTTGGCCCTGCCAGCGCATTGACATGCGCTTATCCACATCGTGCAGCCTCCCCATGTATGGCGAAATTATGCAATACTACTCCCGTGTCATCGTGTCCGACTTTACAAATGTGCAATGGTTCAAGCAACATTTGAACCGAAACGCTGAAATTGAATGGGTCTTTTTCTACGCGAACCACGGAAATTGGTGATGAAGTGGATGGACATGCGCATTACGCGGCTCACGGTCATGAATGGGTGGAAATTTCCATCTGAATGGATCAAAGAATTGCCACGATTCCAGTATTTGACGTCGTTGCGAACTGGTAGTCTTGATATACCGATACAGGATGTATATGAAGTCGCAACCAAGCATGAGAAGCTCGCGGAACTTTATATCGACGCAGGTGGTTCACCGATGAATTCATCGACGCTTGAGTACGCTATCGAATGGTTCCGCAGTGGAAGAGCGCGAGTATTCCTGAGTGCGAGTGGGCATTGGGACAGGGATGACGACATGAAGGTCCAACAAACCTTTTTTGAAGCCATGTTCAATTGCCCGACGTTTGCTTTACTTGAGTTACGACGTTGCCGTTTCGACAATGTGGATTTCACTCCGTTGACTTTTGCCATGGCGACTTTGGACCTGTATCAATGTACTATCGACTTGAAAGGAATTGCCAGTCGGTTTAGTGTTTCCAGGATGACGACTTTGAAATTCCACAGCGACGTTCAGCTGCCAACACTTGACTATGTCTGTCTGTCTGTTGCGAGCGTTGCCACAAACATCAATCAAACATTTGAAGCTGTCGAATCCAACGATTCGCAACAATGACTTGCGCTTGCTAGCCCCGTTGCTTGAACATGGTTTGCTAGAAACGTTGGTTTTGAATATCGATGAAATTGCCGATGATGGTGCGCAGCTTTTAGCGGCGGTGCTGGAGAACAATCAAACGATCTGGGACTTGCATCTCGGCAAGGCGTATGTGTCATTTGAAAACATGCAAGTCTTGATTCGAAGTATGACACATCCAAGGCGATCCGTGAAAAGGAAACGACTTCGATCACGATCAGCTCTAGATATTTTGTCGTTGAAAGCCTTGGCGTCCGATCGTGGAGGAGAATTTGTGCCGACACAGTTTTATTGACCTACCTTTGCTTTCGACATCGAGTGTACATGGCAATTAATCGAAGACAACCTTTTTGGATTTTGGCCCAAGAAGCACTTGCGTTGTCAAATTCGAGTCGAATTTTTATCAACTTCTTGCGGTGACTGACTTTATGGTCGATTTTGAAAGAGCTCAAGTTACGCCAACACGAGCGTCGTTGATTTGGACGTCGTCAAAGCTACTGAAGAGTCTTCAGTAGCTTTGAGGATCGAAACTTCGCTCATCTCGATAAGTTTGAACGGTCCTGGATAGTTGAGCTCGAGGTTCCCTACAAACACGTCAGCTGCCCCTCTCTCAGCCAAATTACAATGCAGATTCGTCGTCAGGGCCGTCCAAGCTTCAACAGCAAACACGATCTTATCTCGGGGTCTGTGCTTCCAATGGTCAACTGGCGCACGAGGGCAACCACACATCACCTTGGCAGATGCAACATGCCTTGGAGCGATGCTTTCAATACAGCATCGTTAATGTTGATCAATTCCAGTCCTCTGCATTCAAACAAAACTACAGGTTGACGGCGGAACCACTCGATGAATTGAGCTGCCATAGAAGGATTCACATTATTCACACTCAATGTGGAGTTGGGTAAGCTGAGTGCTCTTGGCGGTCAATTCTAACACTTTTGGGGCGTGTTTTGGGTTGATCAACGTCGTCAACCCTTGCAAGTACTGACGTTTGGATGTGTTGCCCACGTTGAACTCACAATGACGTACCAACAACGTCATCTAGAAGGGATCGACTTGAAAACTCCACGATCATTCAAGTTATTCAAATATAAATGGGTATCACAATATCCATGTTGACTAGAGTCTGTTTCATGTTGCAATAAACTTGTGCCAAATGGAATTGCTTCAACCCCTCGTGCCAGAAACCAGCAAGACGCTGAAGGAATCAAACTAGAGCCGCTATGGGATCGCAGTGAAAATGTTGAATTCAAAGGTTGACATACCCCACCTGCGCTAGAAGTAATTCGGAGCACAGTTGGAGCTTTTCAGTCATTTTTCCAGCTCCAAACAATCGGAAATTACGTAGTAGAACATGTTGAGAGCTTTTTGGTCAAAGTTGATCCCAAAGAACTAGTTCAATGCTTTAATGAAATCACAATTGAAGTAGTTGCATCCGAGCTATCAGCAGATTGGCAACTCTTGTCATCATGCAAATGTAGGAGGGGCTGCCAAGATCAAGTCACTAATGCGCTCCAAGTTCTTGTCGCTCTCGTTCGCAACGATCGCACCCACTTCCTTGGCTCTGCCTTGGACGTTGCGTTCGTTGGCAAGGACTTGTTGGACTGCACGGGTCACATTCTGTACAGTCATCTTGTCCCCTGAGAGCGACTGAAGAGCGACGCCGAGTTGGACCAAAACCTTGGCATTGTGCGGCTGGTCAATAAACTTGGGGCATGGAATTTGAGGTGTTCCTAGATTCAAGTTAAAATTCACTTTGCTGGTATAAATTTACCACTTCGAAGGGCAACGCCCGTTGTGCCCATGCCACAATGATGCAACAGACAACTCATCCGTGGAAAGAGCCACATGTGCGAAACCACATTGGTTTCCAAGAAGATTGTATCTGCATAGGTTGAAGCCAAGGCAGCACACTCGGCCAGCTTGTTTACAGTCGATCCAGTGGCGATGACGCAGCGGCACTTTGCATTTTGGCATACTTGGATCGCTAGCTGAACTAGAGCCAAAGGCTCTAGCACCGGCATGCTCCCAAAGCCAATGTAAATAACTGGGAGGTCACTTGCTTTCAAGAAAGCCTAGCGCAGAGTCAGGATTGTGAAGAGTGATGCTATTGATATACCTGAAGAGCGTCGGAGCCTGGTTCATCCTCAGGTGGAAAGATAAATCCAACAGAGTTTAGTTTCCCAGGAGGATAATCCAGTGGCACGCGTTGATGAGGCCCAGAGAGCACAAGCGAACACGCATCCAAGATCGCGATGGATTCATTAGCAAGCATCGAGTCGACAATGCCAAATTTCGAAGTGATTGGTGGTAGTTGGAGCGTTTCTTGGCGCCAGCGATTGACTTCGTCACGACGGTCCGACCAAAGTTTTTGCGTGATCATGGAATGCCCCCATTTGTTCAAGCAGGAGAATCCAAATGTCAAATCTTCGACAAGCCAGTGGGGATATTCACTCGTCGGGAGCGCAGCGTTCCCCAAGTAGAGCGGAATCCACGTTGCTCCGTTGGCCTCGCAGATGCTGTAGGTGTACAACGCAATGAGATAGCCAGAGACGACGACTTCCGCGCCCTCTAGCGCAGCAACGATCGAAGCTTGGAGCTCCGATCTGTCGACATCGAATCGCTCAGTCCATTCGCCAGTCATCCTTAGGAATTCAAAGTTGCGTGCACGGTAGAGGCGTTCCGTGTAGTTTGGATCGAACAAGATGCCAACAAAATCTCCCGCGATACATCGAAAAGGCAGCTTGTACTCGTCGACGACGATGTTCTCGACTCGCTTCTCGGCTGCGATCGTAACGTGATGGCCACGAGCTTCGAGGGCTTTCCCAACGAGGCAGTACGGTTGTACGTCCCCTCGCGAGCCAACGTTCGTCAAGACAATACGGCGCGGTTGACTGACCATGGATAATCATAAAATGGATATCGGATCTCGCCATTTGCTGACGACACAAAGTGACTTTTCGTGTTTCTCTGCTGAAAAGAGCTATTCCTTCTCTCATCATACAAATTTCCAATATATTTGTAACTGATGCGATTTCACAATCAGCGAGATTGACTGATTCAAGCAAGGCAACGGAGTCGACAGGATCTCGCAAAATTGAATAGACACCGCCATTATCGATGGATAGACCAAAAATCGCATGGTTTAGAGCGTTCAACTTTGAATAATTTCTTGCCTCATGATTTTCAAGCTTGGGAAGGGTTCCATGTGGTCGCTGGACTTACCAATTTATTCAAAGTATTCAGCGACAAGATCAGCGTTAAGTAGATTGACTTCATTCTTCGCTTGAGATGACCGAACTCAGCACGACACAACGTCCAAAAAATTCGCGTGATCGACGATCCCGTCTGATGCTACTAGAATTGAAGTCGGAAATCACAATTCGTTTGCGCTCCCATCGCCACATTCAATTCTAGACGACGACGTACAACCACAGCTCGATTCATTAGCTATGCTTGCATTGATCTTGAAGCGACTTGCTTGCAAGCATGAGGAAAAAGTAGAAACAGCTAGCACTCTTTCGGAGCTACTGCTCTAAACGAGGGAGTCAGGGGGTACGGTGTAACCGTGCCACGTATGGCAGGTACACAAGATGAAGGCGCGGTCTGAGCATTGACCCGGCGCCCTGCAGTAGCGGTTCTCCGCGCACTGCTGTGTGAATGACTGGCCTCGGCAGGCCAGGAAAGTTGAAGCCTAAGCGTGGCTGACACAATAGCCAACAGGAAACAAGACAACTATGAGACTTCGGTTGCATTTAACTTTAATTCACTCTTACACTTCAGTCGCAGTTCACACGCGCCTGATATTCCTCTGCACCCGGTTACACCTGGTAGCACTAAAGTTCGTCCAAGACCATGGACACTCCGCCTGCAACGTCGACGATCGACGTTTCCCACTTCTCACCCGAACAGCAAGCTACTCTAACCGATCTGCTTCGCTTGATCCCCGAGAACATCGTTCGGGGATTGTTCAGTGGGGTGAACCCTCAAGACCAAATTATCGTCATTGAGAGCTTTCGCCTGCACGGCGAAGCAACTGCGCAGTCAGCGGTTCACGCCGCTGCAAAACGAACTCAAGAAGAGGCGGCGCTTCTCTACGAAGCAGACCTGTTGAAGGCTACGGCAAAGATCGCCGGCCTTGAAGAGTCCAACAGGAACCTGGCTAGTCATGCCAGGCGATCCGACAGCCCCTCATCGGGGATTGACGACATCTTCATCGATTCAAGAGTGTCACGCGACCGACCTCTGAAGCTTAAAGTGTCAAAATATGGCGGTGCTCCTGATGAGCACCTGTTCCGTTGGTTCTCCGAAGTAAAACTTGCCCTTGGAGCCCAGCTTGTGACAAACGAGACGCTGCGGGTTGCTTTCGCGCTCTCTCACCTGCAAGGTCGAGCCCGCGATTGGGCCTACAACCTACACATGCTTGACGACGAAGCATTCCCTTCGTTCGAATCCTTGGTCGAGCAACTCAAGGAACAATATGTTCACTCGAACGTCGAGACGCGCTTTCGCGCTGTACAAACCGGGTCGTACAAACGTCCATCGGAAGAAGAACCTTCCAGTCTGCTTGCCCTATCCGAAGTCCGTTCGGACTTGTTTGATCGCATTCGAGGGCTATACAGCCTCGATCCGGCTCTCAGTCGGACGATTGATGCCATTACCGCTGGCAAATCCCTCTGCACGAAAGTTGTCCAGATCGGACGTTTCACCTTCCACGACGATCTGTTGTGGTACACAGTCACCCCGGAGGACGCTCCACGCGTGGCTGTGCCGTGCGATCCAACTCTCCGTGCGGAGATCATTCGTGAATTTCATGACACACCCAGCGGCGGCCACTTTGGCCGTGACAAGACGTATCTGTCCGTCGCTCGCTCCTTTTGGTGGCCTCGCCTGTACAAGGCGGTGGCACGTTTCGTCGCATCGTGTGGCGTATGTCAGGCCGTCAAGGCCGCCCCACACTCACAGGCTCCGCTACAGAGCCTCGACGTCCCACTGGAGCTGTGGGAATCAGTCAGCATGGACTTCATTTTTGGATTGCCCGGTGACAGGGCGGGCAATACGGGTATTTTCACCCTTGTCGATCGCGCATCCAAGTACTTGATCGCGCTGCCTGTGAAGGCATCCATTACGGCGGAGCAGTCAGCTCGCCTTTTCTTTGACAACGTCTATTGTCATTTTGGACTTCCGTCCAGTATCGTCTCGGACCGTGATCCTCGATTCACATCCCATTTTTGGCGAGCACTGTTTGCGCTCTGCGGGACGACGTTGTACATGTCCAGTTCGGACCATCCAGAGTCTGATGGCCAGACAGAACGCGCGAATCGCGTTCTGGAAGACATTCTTCGGAGTTATGCCTTGTCTAGGCCGAAAACATGGAGTTCTATGTTGCCTACGGCGTGTTTCGCCTACAACACTTCTGTCCATGCATCTACTGGCTTTACGCCTTTCTACGCGGTGCATTTGAAGCACCCGCGACTCCCATCGGACGTGGACCGTCCTGTTTTAAGTGTGGGAGGAATCTCCGATGATATCCCGCGGCGGACAGCCGCTTCTGTCGAACATTTCGCGTCGTCACGCGAATCAGTCTTACTACGCCTACGCGAGAATATCGCCAGTGCACAAGCGAAGCAGGCCCGTGAGGCCAACAAACACAACCGAGGAAATACAAACGTGTATTTGGTTAATGACCTAGTCTACCTCCATACGTCAGCCGTCAAAGGCACCGGCGGCTCTTCAAAGCTTCGCAATCCATGGCTTGGGCCGTTTCCTATTCGAAAAGTCATTAGTCCAGTGGACTACGAACTTGAACTGCCCGATGACTGGGATATCCATCCCGCCATCTACACCGGCAAGCTCAAGAGACACGTACCTCAGGAAGAGGTTACTCCTTCAACCCCTCAAACGGAGAGTAGTCCAGCTGGATCTTTGAGTGGAGAGCCTGAAGATGCGCGTTCACGCGGTCTCTCTCCTGCGAAAGTCGCTCAACAAGACGCTCGAGTTCCGAGCACTTCTTGTAGAAATCATCGCGCTGATGATCCGTCGCGCTTACCCAAGACTTCAAGCTGTCGGCGGTCGCCGCGCTTTCTTCAGAAAGCTTCTTCACCTCAAGAAAGCGCGCCTGCAAATCGCGACGCTTCGAACGCTCAACATGGAGCTCCTCTTGAAGGCCTTGAAGACGACCTTCAAACTCCTGCTCGGAGTGGTCATACCGGCGGCACAGTTCCGCGACTTCATCACGCAGGAGAGACAGATCGTCCTCCATCACGCATCTCGAGCGAGCCGGACTTTGCTCCGCCTCTCGGCGCGGACGTTTCGCTTCCGGCAGAGTCGAGCGCGAGCGAGAACGAGGAGCACGTTGGCGGCGCGCAGATTGTCGCGCAGCGCTGGGGCCAGTACGGCCGCGAGTATCGCCTCGTGACGAGAAGTTTGGAGGAGGCTCCTACAAGCAAGTGGGTGAGGGAAGCGAACATGGGTCCGGACTCACATAGACTACTTTCAGTTTTTGGTACGCGACAGCGATCGCTCAGACGGTCTCGGAAGCGAGGCGTACCTTCAAGCCACGGCGCTCACGCGCAAAATTAACAACACGCTCTTGGAACTTTGCGTAGTTGTGGGGAAACGACGTGGAGTCGAACGCCATGCGCGCCAGCAATCGGTTGGCCCAGATGGCCACATATTCAAACGTTGTTTCGTCCCGACAAGGAGAAACAGGCACAAAAGGACGCATGACACCAAACCGATGTTGGTCGTGTTTGAGCAAAGCCCATTCGGCCATATTGATGATGACAGGGTTGCACGTTTCCCATAAGGTCACTGCAAAGGCGACCCCCGCCACAAAATCTTCTTTGGAACCTCCGCGCAAGCGAGTGGGCAATTGCGCCAACAAATTATGAAACTTGCTCGGATCGAGCGTACCATTGCGCACGGCTGTGAAGCCTGGCAATTCATCAAAAGCGAGCTCGCATCCTGTGTTGGACGCCTGGCAACGAGTGTGGACACCCCCATCAGGCTGAGATTGCCCTTCCAGGACCCAAAGGTGGTCAAGATACTTTGGACGCACCGGTGGCGGCGCTGTACCCTGCTCGCGTCGGTCCAGATCGGGTGAAGGCGGCGTGTACTGGTCGTAATCGACCTCGTCGTCGGCAAACATATTGAAAAATGATCCTGATTGGCTCAGTGAGAGCCAATGCGGAAGTTGAATCATGTCAGTCCCAGTTCAGACGGGACTATGACAGAATTAGACCTTGCAAGAAGAAGGAAACCTCTACGAGGCATACGGGCTTTCGCCCTGAGTGTGGGAGGATGTAACCGTGCCACGTATGGCAGGTACACAAGATGAAGGCGCGGTCTGAGCATTGACCCGGCGCCCTGCAGTAGCGGTTCTCCGCGCACTGCTGTGTGAATGACTGGCCTCGGCAGGCCAGGAAAGTTGAAGCCTAAGCGTGGCTGACGCAATAGCCAACAGGAAAAAAGACAACTATGAGACTTCGGTTGCATTTAACTTTAATTCACTCTTACACTTCAGTCGCAGTTCACACGCGCCTGATATTCCTCTGCGCCCGGTTACATACGGGCTGGCAAGTACAATCGAAAATACAATAAAGTTCACACGAGTTGAGATTTGGATTATCCGTGCTTTCCACCAAGGAGCAGGCTATCAAGCAATCAACCATCATGCACTTCGTAGAGCCATTGTTCCTGCTCTCAAAAGCTGAAAAACTTTGGATATTGGTTCTTGAAAGTACCAAAATCCACTTGGAAACAAAATTCTTCATGGTGTTTATTCAAATACCAATTCACCACCACGTTCAGCAGCATATACTTCCAAGGGTGTCGTATCGGGTGCCCAGCGAATTGAGTCGGAGCACTTGATTCGTTTCGTTTGCACGCGTCAATTAGGATGGGTCATGGATTCAATCAAGCGCTGCAAGACGGGAAGGTACACATTGGTGTTGGGTACAGTTATTTCATAGATTGTTTGGTTGTTTTGAAGGGCCGACGCAAATAAGTTCATGCTGACAGTGTCAAACAAATCAGCGTCTATTGACAAGGTTTCCAAAGTGCAATGTTCAAAGATGGGAGCCAACTTGGTCCAATTTGCATCGCTCATTGTGATATTGGACTATTCCAAGTGTTTCACCTTTGTTCGCGGTAAATTTCGCATCAGAGACTCCAAGCCATCGCTGTTTTCATCGACATAATCGTCGAGGCTGATATTGTCCTTTTCAGTGAAATGTGGACTTGGCAGGTCATTGACATAGTGTATGAATCTGATTCATACATGCCACGGTTTGGTGAGTTTGGGATTGAAGGATAAATCCACAAAGAAGGCCACAAGTTTGAGCGGTTTTGAATCAAACCCAAATGGTACAAAGTTTCCAAACGTCCAAGCACATTGTACGGATGAAGAACCTCTAAAAAGGCAAAGAAATCGTCTGGATCTGGAATGTTGAGAGCGATCCTGACCACAACATCGGCTGGTAAAGTGAGTAAAGTAAAGACTTGTGGAGCTGACAGTTTGGCTATCGCCATGGCAAATTGCGAAATGGATGATAGATGACCGTAATATAGAGCTCTCCATTTGCTGGACGACAAGACTTAAATGTATCAACACTCTTCGGTTCGTCCAAATGAGTCGAACAAACACTTTGGAAGTTGAAAGGAATAAAACTACAACAACTCAGCTGGTTGTACATGGTGGTAGCATTGAGCACTGAGAGAAATCTTGGGCTGCGTCGATACTCATGGCACTATGCCAGACCAAATACTCGATACCTTCACAAAATCTATTTCAATAATGTATCGCACTATGGACGAACATCCATACGTGGATCGATACGACCACTGGAGTGTGAAGGATAGATTGGGACCATCGTCTTGTATTTTCCATGTTTCGATTACGAGATTCAAATTGCCCGACGAAGATTTTAAACACCTCGAGTGGCTCACGAAAGCTTGAAAATCGAAGCAGTTCCACTGATGACGTCGGATTCTCAATTGAGAGTCTAAGGCATCCAAAACGAGATTTGATTTCAAAACAATCATATCCCTCTGGGACTGCAAAAGATTCTGGATGTAAGTAGGCGTTTGTGACTGAACGGGGAAACGTCAGTAGGCTCCTTTGTCTCAAGGCTAACGACGAACAAGATTAATATAAACTCGCCCCACTAATTCCAAACGATAACGATTTCTGTACCGCGTAGGGCATCCAAATTTCACATTCTCGAAGTGATTTGTCGGACCATAACAATCCAGGAAATCTCAAGATTGCACCAACCTACTGGATTCCTTCGGATAATATTTTGCTCAAGACATATTTTCGTATGATGTGCAAATCAAAAGAGGAGAATGCATCAACTGCAAGGGACACAAGTCTGAAAAAGTTTTTGCAATGCCCACAAAATACAGAAGGGCAAGTGAGCTCAGTGTAAAAGCCAAATGCTCTGAATTCGCTCAGAGTTATTCGAACAGCATAGCATTGAGTCTGCAGATATCTCTACTTTTGAATAATCACAAATTCGCCACCATGTTCAAAAGCTTGCCGTCTCAGGGCCTCTACAGCCGCAGTGTCCTTGACCTTTTTCACTGGCCTCCATTTGACTCGTTTCAGTTTCACGACGCGACTTGAATGAGTGATAGCTTGAATCAATAAACCAATGTCGACAATACTGATGCCACTTTCATCCAGATCCAGCTCGCAAAGCGTGTTGCTGTTTTGGATGGCCGTCGCAAGCTTCTTTACAGCTGCTTTTGTAAACTTTGGGACATACATGGTCAAACTTTCCAACAAACATGTTTCGACGAGGGGAAAACAATTGGACAACTGTTTGCTATCGACGTCTTGGTCACGCAATTCCAAATGTTTGACGGACGAACGAGCCACGCCTTCTAAAAGATGTTGGATGCTGATGCATTTGTGGTCGTAATGGGAGTATTTTGTCAAACTAAAATGTGTTAGCTTGGAACCTTCCAGCCAGCTTGCCAAGCGAATAACAAAGTCTTCTGGCATTATACACTCGTGGACGGACAACGACTTGATCGACGTATTTGTACGATTCAAATCAACGCCATAAAGATTGCAGTTTGACAGAATAAGTGTTTCAAGATTTGGGTGTGCAAATATGGTGTCGTACAAAGATAACTTCAGAGTATTATCGTAAGTGCGAATTGATTCCACGCCATAGCATCCAAACTGTCGACCGGGAGTCTATCCAACCACTTCTTGAGATTATTTTGAGCATTTGATGGAACAGCAGCAATGCAACAGTCAAGTTCAAGATGAACCAGCGTCTCACTTTGGGCTGCAAAGGCGCATACGTCGCTGATGGCCTCCGATTTCATCGCACCAACTTTCAAAGCGGTCAAATGTTGCATATTTGCAAAAATGTCATTCCAGCTAGGTGGTTCTTCACAGCCAGATAGCCACGAAAACGCTACAATGGGTAAAACGGACCAATTACCCACCAATGGCCATTTCTCCTCTGTAATCCATTCAATCTTTGCCACATCAAGTTTAATGAGCCACTCGACGTCTAGAGCTTCTTCCACCACAACTTTGGGATAATACTTGGCAATGTCTTCGTACAGATAGCACCTTGGTGACTGTCGAATCGAGCTATCCAGTCTCAACGATGGCCACAAGTCACGTCGCTTCTCACTCAAGCCCAACCGGTAGAGGCTTTCCAGAGGTCCCAATACTTTGGCCGGACGTAGAGCGTCAAGAAAGGAAAACAAATCTTCTACGTCTGGAATGGCAAATGCAATCTTGACCACAACATCGAACGGGAGGCCTGCACATGTCGGAAGTTTCGCTCGCTTCATGGGGGCCTGGCAAGTTTCAAGACAAGTATAATTGTAAGTTCAAATTGGACAGTATTTTTGAAAGTAATGTCACGTCAAAGTTGATACCTACTTGAAGTAATGGTTATCATGTATTGAGGTTTTTATAAGTTTCATTCTTCTTCCCTCTTCGTTTGCGTTTATAAGTGTTTCTATCAGTTTTTAGCAATTGTGGAGATCTCATGTCGCCTTCCATTGCTTGCTACGTATATAAGGTTTTGTTACACAAACTCTACATTTGCATTTGTAGGAACATCTGAGTTTTCAATCTAGCAGGGAAATGTAAGATTTTCCTTTTCCTTGTGTTACTGCATGAATTGGTTTGTAGGTTATTAATAACTATGTGGGTTTATCAACTAGCGATTTTACAAAATTGTGCAATCAACAGACTTGAACTTCAACACGATTTGATTCATCTACTAAAGATGCTTAGTCCGTGCACTTACAAGCTTAAAAGTGCAGCTATAACAACGTTGACAACGCCGTAACTCTCACTCTTGTCTCTCTAAACTACTATTGCTTAGACCATTGCAGCTCCGATTGATATCTTCGTCGTTGTATTTTATAGATCGTGCGCTCGTACAATTTGTTTCCCAGAGCAAGTCAAGTGTTCTAAGGCGGATGTTCTGGCAAAGCACTGTACGCCATGCAATATATTATCCTCAAAAATCCAAAGTGTTGTGGTTAAACAATTGGACTGCTAGATCAATTATTCGATTCTATCATTTTCCTGAAGGACCATCAATTCACCTCCAAGTTCTCTGGCCAATTGCTCTAATTCTGTAACCCTTTCGGTGTTAACAGCCCTTCTATAAATATTGAACTTGATCCGTTTTGTCTTCACCTTTCGACTCGCATGCGTGATACTCTGAATCATGAGTTGAATGTCGTCCAGGTCAATGTTGCTTCGTTTCAAATCTAATTCACAAATAGTTTGATTGAGTTGAATGGCATGCGCAAGTTTCGTTGCCAATGTTTTTGAGAATGGATACACATATAATGCCAACGATTCCAATTTGCATAATGCAATCAATCGCGTCAATTTGCATATATGCGAACTTCGGACACTGTAATCATGCATCTCAAAGTGTTTAATAGATGTTCGCGGCAACATTCGGAACAAATCGTAGATTGCAGTCGCGTCATGATTATATTTGGAGGATTTCTTCAAACTGAGATGGGTCACTTTGGATCCAACCAAACATTCGGCAAGCCTCCTGACATAATCATTTGATCCATGGCTACAAATGTGGAGCGTCAGTGACTTCATGAATAGAGTAATGTGGTCAAAATCCATATCTCGGAGGATAAACCCCGACAACGACAGTATTTCCAACGTTGGACAGTCAAAAATGGCACGAAATAGCTTTCGATTTTGAGTATTATACCCAGAGCTTAGATAGCCATAACCACGGTAGTCAAATAAGCGAACAGGCTGGCGATTAAACCACTCAACAAGATGATCAACCGCCAAGATAGTCATAGAACCATGATCGCAAATAATGGCAAGCTCGACAAGGGTTCTGCTCTGAGCTGCAAATGCACAAGCATCACTGATCGCTCCTGTGTCCTTGGTAGCCACTTGCAACGACATTAGATGTTGTAGTTGTGGCAAAATAGTCGTCCAGCCCTTGTGGATGTCTGCTTTGTGCGACTGAATGAGTGTTCTAATAGGTAACGATGTCCAATCACGCACGAGCGGCCACTTGTCAGTAAGGATCCACTCAATGTAGTCAATGTGGAGCTTTTTGAGCCACTCAATGTCCTCAACGTCCGTCACCACAACTTTTGGATAATACCTGGCAATAGCTTCGTATAAACGACGACTACGTGAGTTTCGACTTCGAGTTTCAATTCTCAACGATGGCCACAAGTTGGCATGTTTCTGCTTTGCGCCGAGTTTGTAAATTTGTTCGAGAGGTCCCAAGATGTTGAGAGGATGGAGAGCTTCAAGAAACGAAAACATATCGTCAGCATCTGCAATAAATATCGCCACGTTGACCAGAATGTCAGCTGGTAGGAACGAGCACGACGGCGGCGATGGCTTTGCCTTTTTCATAGTCGACCAAAAATTTCAGAATGGCATTCTTTGTCAAAAAATGGGACGTGACAATAGAAGAAAACGTTCACTGCGAAATTCGATCCACTGGTCAAAATCTGTCAATAATGGTTCTGCTCCACTTTGTTTTGCATTGCTTCACAACAACACTGAAATTGATGAACTCATCAACAACCTCACGGTAGCAGCTTTGGTGTACAAATATTTGCACGCTCCAACTTGAATGGAAGAATTTGAAAGATCATCCGCGTAACAAACATCGTTATGCGCCTAATCTCTTAATAGGGAGGTAACCTTTTCTGAGGGTTCAGTGAAGACAATTGTGTCGCAAGATCATTCAAAAGCTTTCACCTGACACTGACACCATGAATGTGCAACTGGCAAAAATTGTACCATGGAGATACCCGAAGGCATTCCTGAGCCATTACAGCACCGGAGTGCATGAAGGCCTGCTCCGGCTCATGTCAACCGCCTTGTTGATCACGGTCGAGCACTGGTCAGGTAAGTATATTATTAGGGTAATAATTTTGGTCTGGACTTGCTACATTACTCATTTTCGAAATTTTCATGGCACGTCTTGGCTTGAGGAAACTGTTCAATTAAATTTACTTCTTGATGATTTGTGGTCGAAAGAATATAATATCGATAAAGCTAGAAGGAGGTAACAGTCAAAGTCTCGAAGGGTTCAATCGTTAGTCTTGATTTCTCCTCTTTCCGTGTAAATATCATTCACCTCCACATTCGGTGGCCAAGAGCTGTAGGATCTTCATGCTCCTTGGACTCGTTATGTTTCTGCTTGGGCTCAGTTTTGATTCTCTTTTTTGACAAAACGACTTTAATGCGTGATGCTTTGAATCAAGTGTCGTAGGTCATCGACAGCAATATTGTCATTTTCAACCAAATTTGTGGTTTTGACCAAAATACGAATCCATTCCCAAATCGATTTCGTAATAGTGTTCGTGTGTGTTTTGCGTGAGTCAGGTACAGTTATGTCTCGATTTACCGGAGCCTTCAACTTTATTATATTCGAATGGTGTTATAAACAACACAAGTAACAATTTTGACAGATAATTTTGCTATGCCTAAAGCACTTTATAATTTGATAGTGTTGAAAATATTCATTTTTGCAATAAATAGGTTTATAGCAGTTCCGTTAAATCGAGACAAGACTGTAGCTGATCGACTTTGATTGGTTGAATAATTTGAAGTTTTAATTTTAGCCAATCAGAGAAGCCCGTTCGATTCAGAATCGATTCGAAACCTCGGTCGATTCAAACGGTTCCTCACAATTTTGAATCAAAAGCACAATATCGTACTCCAACAAATCCAATTCGCAAATCGTCGAGGTGCTTTGAATGGCACTCGCAAGTTTTTCCAAGAATATTTTTGAATGTCCTTACATACATTGCGACAATTATTCCAAAGGGTGATGCAAACAGCAGAGTCACCTTGCACAATTGTTTGCTTCGAACCCAAGCATCGACTAGTTCGAAACGTTTGATTGATGTCCGCGGCAAAGTTTCCAGCAAACTCTCAATTCCATTGCATCGAAAGTCTTATTTGAAGTCCGTACAAGCTGAGTTTTGAAACCTTGTACAGTCTGAAATTATATTATAGCCGCATCATGAAATTTTGAAGTGCACCATCAAGGCCAGGTCTGTTTGTAAAGCAGCGTGCCTTCTTAAGATCGTTTCTTGCATTGAGAGAACTGCAAGCCATCTAATCGCGTGAAGACGTAGCCAATGAACACAAAAATGCAAAAAACACTTTTATTAGTGGATCGATTTTATAGCCGCATACCGTCTCGACGAAGCTAATAGTCAATTGCAGCCCCTCTCATGAGAATAACTTGGGCCATTCGTGTTGACATGCTATCAACAAGCGTTGAAAGATATTCTTGGCGGATATTGGCCCATTCAAAAACAATACTTCGTCGAAGTTCATCAGGACTTTCATATTGGCGGCCATTGGCGTAGACTTCCCGCGCTAACGCCCCCCAGACAATCTCAATTGGGTTAAGATCAGGACTCTTGGCAGGCCATTTGATTGGTTTAATGCCCAAGTCACTAAAATGTGACTTCGTGAAGGCAGAAACATGGATCGACGCGTTGTCCTGCTGGAAGAGGATGTCTTCACCAGGATTTTTTGTTTCAACTTTTTCAAGGAAGGGCAAGAGGAAGCAGTCGATCGTTTCACAGTATTTCATAGAGTCTTGATTCCCTTTTAGTATAGCGAGCTTACTTTTGCCATCATTTGAAAGGCCCCCACACCATAATACTTCGCCCACCCCCCACTCGCATTGAGTACATTTCAGGGGGGATCCTTGAGTCATGCCAGTACTTTTGGAAGCCATCAGGTCCATCTAAGTTAAACATTTTTCGTCACTGAAGACAGTTAGACGCCCTTTATGGGGTTTATTTATATACTTAGCTGCAAACTTGACGCGACTTTTTTTGTGCTCGGGGGTGAGGGGTGGCCCCGACTTGCTTTTACGATATTTCGCGAATCGTGTGTCATGAAGCACACGCAAGATTGTCGTATGGCTGGGCTTGAAGGGAAACTTAGCTGCAATCTTTCGCGCAGACATTTGTTGGTGAATCGCTCGGTGGAAGATTCGCCGGATGTCTCGTCTGGTAAAAACAATCCGTCTGCCACGCTTCTTTTTGGGCTTTGACGAAGCAAGATTCTTCCATAAGTTGCGTATGGCCTTCTCGTTTCGGCCGAGCATATTGGCAATCCAACGGTTTGGCTTGCCGACCGAGAAGTAGGCTTTTACTTGGCCTATCTCCTCTGCGGTCAAAAGTTTCCCTCTTGGCATTTGAAAATGCGAAAATGAACTGTCTTTTTGCAGTGACGACATGCACCCATTGCCTAGTTTAAACTGTCGAAAGATAATGTTAAATCAAAGGAGCGAATCAAAAGATATAGCCTGTTATGTCTAGTGCGGCTAAAGACCCGCACCACTCCATAAATGCCTTGAATCAATTTTCGTTGTAAACTTGGATGGCATTCGCATACGAATCCACTGTAGGCAAACCATTGAACAGGCAGGCGATCAAATCACTCAACAAGATGGCATAGCACAGGTAAAGGCATGTTCTTCAAACTATAGTCAATGTTATGGTGGATGAGCTTCTCGCTCCTGGCAGCAAATTCACACACACCGTTGATTGCACTACAATATCACACTCGATTTATTTTTAAGGATGTCAAATGCGGTAGTCCTGACAATATACTTGTCTAATTGCTTGGGATATCAAGTTTTGGTAGCACTATACCGGTAAGTTATGTAAAGGGCAACACTGGGTCCATTTTTCGGTGAGAATCACAGTGTTAATATATTTTGGTCTTACCATCGTCCTATTTCTTAGAAAGTCTTCAGCATGAAATATACTTTATAAGCATTTATTTTTGCTGTTAACACTCCAACATTAATAAAATTTAAAAATTTCATCCAATCTATGTTTATTGAAGCGTAATGATTGTAAATTGAGTACAACGATTCGCTATAAATTGAGTTTATTTTGTAAATTTATTCCATCCAATGGCAATTTAATTAATATTTTTGGCCAATTTCTAATTACCAAGATCGTCAGCTAACGTTATGAAGAGGCCAAAGCTGTCGAGGCCAGAGTGTTCTACTCTACCAGTTGACGCCATGATCAACATAGCATTTGCTATTCCAGACGCAAAAGACTTGTTTGGTTTTCTGGAAGCGCTCTATCCTTATGGCATCCTAGGGCCGCTGGAGCACTTGTACAGGTTGAGCCTGACACAGAAGCACTCGGACTTGTGGCCTTCCTTGCGACTTGATGCTTCGACTCCAAAGGAAAGAAACGTTGCATCTTATGCGGCTATCGCTCGGTATTATCCAAAGGTTGTCGTGCAAGATATCATGGACGTCCAGTGGCTCAAGACACTCAACGTTCGTCAGATGGAATGGATTACCGAGGAGCTATGGCAAGGCGGGGACGAATGGATCACCTTGCCAATTACGCACTTTACCTGGCAGTCCTATATTGATGTTCCCAATAGCTGGTCAAGCTGTCTGCCACAACTAAATTGCTTGAAGGCATTGAAAGTTTACACAAGACATCAAGAAATCTTCCACGATGTCTGTGCATTAGCTGCAAAGAGTGACACGCTGATTCATCTTGAAGTTAATTATGGATTTGAACCTATAACCGAGACTGCGCTGCGTAATCTCATCGAGTGGTTTCGTCGCCAGCCGGTACAAGTCTTTGGATACACTGGAGTGGGATGGAAAGGCCTCAACGACGTGGCCCTGAAGCAAGAACTTTTCAAAGCCATGTTCAATTGTCCGACGCTGGACAAGCTCATGCTGCATCGGTGTTATCTCCTGGACATGGACGTGTCTAGGAATCTTCAAGAATACACGTTTTCAATGAAGACATTAGAGCTGCATGATTGTTCGGTGAAGGGGTCGTTTTTAGAAAAGATGATCAGCCGATTGAAAAACTCAAAGGCTTTGCATCTGTCTTTGCATGGATATCATCTGATGGACATGCGAGATCAGGGGATTCAACACTTGCTGCGATCATTGCCACGGATGCCCATTAAACATTTAGCTCTGTCGGACGACAGAATTGGAAGCCCAGTGTTGAATAACCTTGTTCCATTCTTGGAGCATTGCCCTGTGGAAACATTGATGTTTCGTGCCGTTGGATTTACCAAAGCAGTCGTAGCAAAATTTGTCAAGGCCATTCAAAACAACCAAACGATTTATGAACTGGATTTGGGAAGAAGCTGGCTTACCATTGACGAGCTACGACTTGTGATAGAAAGTTTCACGCATCCCAGTCGTTTGGTGAAGACAAAGCGCATCAAGGTCCATCCATCCAAGCACTGGGTTGAATCTGGGTCTTGGGACGATTTTAAAAAATTGACGACCGAACGTGTTGGCGAGTTTGTAGAAGTTCAAGTGGTTGAAGATTATTCATAATACCATATTCATCGAAGTCGATTGTACTTGCCAATTCTATCGCAGTGATTCTTTCCGTCACAGCGCTATTTGCGACAATGTTTATTGGCCGGATAGCTATTTTGTTGTCCATAACGTAATATGCTTGTGTAATTTCCAATAATTAATGGTATAACCGTTTGACGAGGGGAAAGCGGCCATATAGAAATTACAACCCTGTATAATTATTTATAGTCGGAATTTGTGGGACGAAAATGGGATTGGTGCAAAACAACTGTTTTGCATGAATGGGTTTCAAACCAGCACAGTCGTTTCAGATTCCATCACACTGAGCAGTTTTCGTTTTGCACGATGTCTGGCACAGCGCATCTTGATGAGCTCTCGGCCCAAGTGGATGAAGTGCGAGCGAGCACTGTCTCGGAAAGATCAAGAACAATATACATGAACTCTTCGATCAAATTTATCACGTGGCTACGTCACCACAATGCCACTTTACTATCTTCCAGCTTGATTCAGAGTATATCGGATGTGACACCAGCAGAGACACCTTCTTTCCTCAAACAGTGGCTTCGTGGTGCACCATCTAACCCTCCAAATCAATTTGAATTACTTACAGCTCGAGACTTCTTTTTGTGGATAGTATCGCTTGAGAAAGCGAATGGATCAAAGCCAGGATATTCAACTTTCAACACTCATCGAGCGGCTCTTTTCAATCTTTATCGTGATTATCATGTAACAATGTCTACCAACTTGGAACTTGAGCTGAAAAACCACTTCAAAGGTCTTAAACGTAGGACAGCAATTGCTTTGTCTAATGGTGATGGCAAAATCAAAGTGGGAAAAGATGCCATGTCCTTTGAGCTGTAACAAATTATTTGCAAATCCTTCATGAGTAGTCAAAAGTCCGAATACGTCTTTGGTCACTGCTTCACAGTCCTTTGTTGGAACCTTATGTGTCGAGCAGGCAATGTGGTGTCAGTTTGTTTCTCTCATTTAGAATGGAAAGAGGATGCACTTGGAATTTATTTCGCCCATATGAAGAACGATCAACTTGGAGATAGACCTCGTGACCCTCGACATGTCTATGTTAATCCGTTGATGCCACACATTTGTCCAATTTTATCTCTAGGGATCTACCTCCTTTGTTTTCCTGTAGGGTCAGAAAAGCTATTTCCTGGTCGTGAACAGTATGAAAGATTTCGCCACGTTTTGCATGGCTTACTCTCTGAGCAGTCAGTTTTAAATGAAATAGATTCTCGTGGGATTAACTCAGACGACATTGGAACTCACTCGATAAGAAAAGGCGCGTCATCGTTTTGCTCCTCTGGCTCAACGGCATGTCCATCAGCTACTGCTGTAAATTTACGTGCAGGCTGGGCGCTTGGTGGAGTGCAAGATACCTATTTACGATATGAAAAGGCTGGTGACATGCATGTGGGTAGAACCGTTTGTGGCTTGCCTTGTCATAATCCTGACTTTGCCATACTGCCACCTTTCTTTGACAAACGTGACGATTATCTTGTGCAGGCGATAGTTATTTGCTTTCCTGGAATCCCATCTCACCTTAATTACGTTTGTGAATTTGCCTTGGCATCTGTGGTCTACCACAATGCATTCTTAAGATCAAACCTTCCAGCAACCCACCCTCTTTTTTTGACAAGGTTATTCTGTGATGCTCAAATGTTATCATCATTATCAACAAAGGTTGTCTGCCGTCACTCTAAACCAGGAGATATGTGTCCTACGGGAGTTCCTCCACATGTAACTATATTACAGAGCATGTCGAAAATTGCACAAGAAATTAAATCGATTCTACCAGCAATTGATGAAATTGTCCCGTTGGTTGTCCAAGGTGTGGAAAGTACTCTAGAGGAAAGAAGTGTGAATAGTGGTGTGTTGACAAAGACAACTGTTGCAGCAATTGTTACTGAGTGTTTGAAAAACTCGGGAATTCTGGACGCAGTTGGAAGGTTGAATGCGACGGCAAGCCAGCAGAATTCTGCTTCATCGACATCTGTGGAGCCTGCGTCAAGGGAATATGAGTTATTTTGTTTGGGGGGGTATGTTCCATCCTGTACCTGAGGACTTTTCTCTTCCAAACTGCGGATTATTGCATGTTTGGCAACACTGGTGCCTCGAAGACAATGCCAGAAAAATTGCGCCACTGAAAAGCGTCCAACCTCGCGACCTCTTGCAGGCAAACACCAGAAAGAGGTTCTCTGACCTGCGCTTCATAATGCGGCATATCGAGTCAAACTTGAAAGACAGAGGGTTGTTCGTCTCGGATCCCGCTATTGAAGATGTAAATCGTATGTTCAGTGACGCACAGATCCATCTACCAGGTGGAATTGATCGATTTGGACAATTGAAATGGCGCACAGCAGTCAACATCTTGCGGAAGTCTCATTCGGAACAAAATTGAATGACGTTTTATTTGAGGGGATGGGAATCCCTCAAATTTCGATAATTCTTGATTAAATTGGTTTCATTTGAAGTTTCTATCATTTTAATTGCCACAAACAAAATTTGAGGGACATTTGTCCCCCTCAATACCATGAAAAGCGGACTTCGATCCCTCATATATGGGAGAATTTGAGTTATTATACCAGAGGGATGGAATTCCTAGGGACATTTTATAATAAATGACATTGTCGAGATCTTTTTCGTGGAATTCACTTCGATGGATAAATTAGCATAGGCATTGAAATTTCATGGTCACTTAGCGTCTCAAGTACTAGTATGGAACAACAGGTACTTGGAGAAGAAGAGATATTGGACATTTTCTTCTATGCATTGAATATAGCATCCATGGATGGATGGATGGATGAATTTACGAGTAGTCTTCGAATGCTTCAATTTCTACAAGCTCACCACCACGTTCGCCAGTTAGCTTCTTCAATTGTTTCCAGGCTCCCAGTTTCATCCGATGTTGTGTGGGATGGATTTTGATACGTTTTGTCTTGACCAACCGACTGGAATCCGTGAAACTTTCCATCAAGACTCGTAATTCATCCATAGAAATCTTACTTGTTCCCAAATCTAATTCACAAATCGTCTGGTTGTTTTGTATAGCCTTTGCAAACTTGGCCACTACCGCTTTGGATAAGGAAGGTGCTCGAAATGCCAATGATTATAATCGGCAATGTTCCAGCAAGGGGACCAGCTGGGTCAACTCTGAACTTTGGATCATGTCGTCTGACAAGAATAAGTGTTTCATCGACAAGTGCGGCAAATGTTGCAGTAAATGATACAAACCACCACTTTGTTGATCCATCAAAGTATAGCCTTGCAAACCAAGATACGATATTTTGGATATTTCCAAAGCGTTCGGTCAACGATTTTAGGAAAAGACGATTTACATGGCAGCGTTGGACAAGCAAGGATTTTATGGAAAAATCCAATTGACTCAGATTCAAGTCTTTCAGACTACACCTGTGTAGCTTGAGTGTCTGCAGAGTCGGGCAATTAAACATGGCTCGATAAAATTCTTGCTTCAAGTCATTGTCGTCGATGCCGCTCCATCCCGGCCCAGCGAACGAAAAGAATTGAACAGGACGGTGAAACCATTCAATAAGGCTTTGTGCGGCGAGCGAGGTTACACGTTCGAAGCCGTAATTGATTTCAAGGTGAATAAGCCGCTCACTCTTTGCTGCAAATGCACACACCTCGTTGAAGACATAGCCATCTCTTGTAGATACTTTCAACGTCGTCAAATGATTGAATTGGGGCAGAACACGCGTCCAAGTCTTGGTGAAATCAAAGAAGGATATCCAGCTAAACTCCGTAACAGGCAAGTGGATCCAATCGTCGATATCAACACACTGGTTGTAGAGAGCCAATACAATCTTTTGAATATCGAGTTTCTTGACCCACTGGACGTTCAGGATATCGTCAAGCATGACTTTTGGATAATACTTGGCAATAATTTCATAATGAGTGCGGCGTTCTTGCTTGAGTGCCATCGAATAAATCTTTAAATTGGGCCACAACTCCGACTGCCTCTGAGTCAAGCTCAATTGATACAAGTGCTCCAACGGCCCAAGAACGCCGTACGGGTGGAGAGATTCAAGAAATGCAAAGAAATCTGCAGCATTTGGAATGGAAAACGCAATCTTGAGTATGACATCAACTGGCATAGTCAAGACCAGTGGCAACGACAGTCGTGGCCTCTTCATGGCTGCGCCGAAATTCAGGATGACGATCTTGGTCTCATTCGATTGGCCAAGCGCCATTTCTTGAACTTTAATTGGCGCTATAACTTTATAACCAATCCAAGACTTAACCTTTGTTTTGACCAATCAAAACTTCGAATGGCCAGCCTGTTATTCTATGAACTACTGTATTATATTAATAAATATAATACAGCATCAGGGCCAATCTGGATACAGACAACTCACGGTTGGAGAACACGATTTGTCCCTCAACCACAGGGCTGTTCTTGGATTCAACCTCTCCTCTTAAGAACATGACTTGTTTATAGTATAGGCTATATTTAGGGATATTAAGACTTTAGGGCTATTGGGCTATTGAGATCTGGGTACCAACACTCTCCAGTTGGCAAGAGTGATGGACCATGAAGACAGGAGCGTGCATTTGAACTCAAGAAGAAGCTTGTGATCTTTATAACGTTAAGCTTAAATACTCTCTGAATCATGGCGAGGGATTTTGTGTTAATCTCCATTAATTTTGAAAAGCTGGATTGATGCATTGCCGACGCAAATCCGGTGACAAAGTGTGCATAGAACGACATTGCACCCTGCATAAAGGTAATTACTACAGTATTGTACACGCCATAAAGGAATGACGATTATAGGATGCTGCGTTGGTGTTCGGAGGAGAGTTTTGACTCCAAATCCCAATCCAAAACCTACGAATTATAGAGAAAATGTTCTTGGGTAGATCAAATTGATCACCCTCGTCACTGTTCTTGTGCTCTTCAGTCCACCAAGTGTGATGTAAAAAACTTATACTTGGTTTTTGTATACCTTGTTTTTGCCCGAGAAAATTGATGCCTTCAAATGTGATTGTTCTCAAGCTGTGAGTCCCACAACTGTGAGTTGTCTGTACACATAAAAATATCGAATGAGCGCTCTTTTTGTGATTTTCCTGTGAACATCAAAGCTAGTATTGTGTGTTCTACTCAAAATTTCCATCGGCGATTGGTTCAATCAACCGCTAGACAATCGCCAGACCTGTGAAATACAATACATTCATTAATTTTTAAAGGTCATTCCATTTTTACCATGGACAGCGAAGATGTTGCAGCGGCCACTACACCCCTCCGAAGTCCAGGCAAATAAGCCCGAGCACCACAGGGAATAGAAAATTGGGATTGGGAAGTATCCTAGTATGACTACTCCACACCTAACAGGGTCACCTCGGGGTTTTGCAGTTGACAGCGCGGGCACGCGCTGTTAACAATTGTAAAACCCCTTTTAACGAAGGGTTTCACCGGTGGGGTGAGGGTCAGGCATCCAAAAGAAAACCTGGAGACGAAGATTAAACATTAAGTGCGCTTCGCGCACTTAATGTTTGCATGTCTTCGATCTTGTAATATTGTAGGGAAAGCTCCTAAGATTAAGATGTCTAAGAAGGAATTTAAAGCATATGCTTTTTGTGTGCTTTTAATTTATTTTTGTGTGTCGTTCAGCAAAAGGTGTGTTACAAAATTTGGGTCTCCACTTGAGAATTGAGATTCGAGATTGCCGATCTCAACTCTAAAGTTACATTTTTGCGGCTTTCGATGAGTGAACACTTGAGAACAAAACTCGAATAAAGACTACTCACGTCTTGGTTGCATTTCATCGACTTCGAACTACTTTAACCATCAGATAGACAGCGCTACTGCTCTATATGGTCTGCATGGACTTGACACGCCAAACTAAGTATGTGGGACACATGGCTCCAGCTCTCTGGACGATTATACGTATCTCAAAGACTTTTAGAACCATGCCACAGATCTGAAAATCTTTTGAGATTGAGATGGTTTCGAGAATTATTTTATAAAGTTTTATTAATTTATAGAGGTACATCTGGTGGATCTCAAACTCTAAGGGTCTGTTCGCTGAACGGAAATTACCAGTTGTTTCGCCAAAAATGAGTTATTTTCTGAGAAAAAACCCGTTTATTGTGTGTTGTCGGCGAACACGATGTCGTCCCCAGTGAGTTTATCCCTGACCCAATATCCCAGTAAATAACTCACAAAAATACCCATGTCGAGAGGTGGTTTTTTCTGGAGTTATTTCATTCGTGGACATCGTCGTCACATTACATTTGGCAGGCTCGGTGGCATGGAGGACAGCGACATTGCTGGTCATGTCGTTTTGTCGATTGCACAACTGGTTGGCGCTGTGGCTGCTTGGTTGGATGCCGACTCGAATGAAGACCAAGCTCCAGAGCAGAGGTTTGTGCTGCCAGAGAGCGGTTTTATGGATTTCCTTGCTCTGCAAAGCAATCTGCCCCATGAAGGGTACATTCTCTACCTCGATCATATGCGTTTACCGAAGGTGGCAATCGGCTTGCTAGTAGACATATGCAAACCCTACGTGCCAAACCGAATGGAAACTCGCACAGTCATCTTGGTAGCGCTGCAATACTTTGCCACAGGTGTAGCTTGTCGAGTACAGGAACAATTATTCCAACGAGAAGGCTTTGGGTAACAGAGTAATGCCGTGTTCGGTTTGAAAATCATGATTCCATCTAGATTCTCCCATGCAAAACCTATATGGGTCTTTCACGGGATTATCAATGTTCACGAGAATCCACATTCACTCATATGAATATACCTGTATGGGGTAGATTCTAAAAATCATGATTATCCCACTAATGTGGATATCCCAGTGTTCCTTGAGGAGCGGAGTGAAATTTCTCAAGTTCACATATGGTTTGTGGTCGTTTTCTATTGGACAAAATTTGTTCAGAATCAACTTGAATCATGATTCTGTGCCAAGTCGAACACGGCCTAAATATCGATTGATAGGAATGAGGGTCATACTCAAAGCTCGCACAGACCATGGCTTCTATGCATCAGACCCCCATGAGGTATAGATAATAAATAAAACTACTAATCTAGTTTGTAGGATGGTCGCATGCAAGCGTCGTCCGAAGACTTTTCACGTGAACATCCGCTCTTGAATCGTTGCATTGGGGCTGTTGATGGGACGCATATCCCCGTGAGAGTTCCAGATAGCTTGAAAGATCGGTATCGAAATCGCAAAGGGGGGTACACAACAAACGTCTTGGGTGTCGTCGGCGAGATTGGAAGGTTCTTGGCGGTTTATGGAGCGGAAGGTTAGATTATACAACGCTATCTATTTAATACTCCCTACACAGTAGGATGCGCATCTGACGGGTTCGTCCTAAGGAGCTCAGGATTTGAATCAAAGGTGCCGAGAGGGTACTTTTACTTAGCTGATGCTGATCTGGGCTTGTCACTGGCGACTCTCACACCATTTCGGCGAACACGATACCATTTACGTGAATGGGCAACGACACCACAAGGGGGTCCACAAACATCGAAAGAACTGTTCAACTACAGGTAGTTGCAATCAATAGTACATTCTAGCAACAGAGTGAATAGACATTCTAAGGCCCGTATAGTTGTTGAACGAGCATTTGGCCTCCTGAAAATGAAATGGAAAGCATTGTCGTCGCCAAGTTATGACTTAAAAACGACGATACAGTTGTGCTCGACTTTTTGCACTACTCACTGTTCATAATTTATACAAGGTTATAAATTTTTAAAGTATTTATAAGTTTTCAAGTCATTATCTTAAAGTTGCCTCCGCTGGCCATTCATGCTCAAGGCCAAGCGACTGGAGGTGATCCATGAGCGACACGTGGTACTATACGGGTGTGATTCCAACAATTGCTGATTGTAGTCTCAGAGACTTCAGACCATGCGTCAGTGGCCCATTTCATTGCTGTGAGGACATCAACTGCAAACAACTTTTGCGATTGAAAATCTTGGTGCTCGGGTTCGCTGTCGATTATTTGGATCGCATGATCAATTTGACGTTTTTTGTAGAGCCTCTTGAAAGAAGCAATGATCCCTGCGTCAAGGGGTTGCAAGCAAGACGTTGTATTTGGTGGGAGCAAAAGAACTCGGACATTGGTAAGATCGATGTCAACAGTCTTGCGGGATGATGCGTTGTCAATGAGTAGAAGGATGTTTCGATCTGCCGCCTTCATTTTGTCATTCAAGTTTGTCATCCATTCGCAAAAGATCGATATTGTCATCCAAGCTTTGCGGTTGCTCGTGTAGAGTATACCTAAGTCTTCTCCTGACAACCCACCAAAGCATCGAGGCTTCACAGATTTCCCAATGAACGATAGAGGTAATTTGTCGGATCCGTCTGAATTTACGGCAAGGACGATAGAAATGCGCCGTTTATCCTTTTTTTGACCTTGCCGAGGTTTGTTCGATATCGTCGTCGAAGGTTGCAAATTGTAAAAAAGAGCAGTCTCATCCATGTTGTAGATGTCTGATTTGGGGTACATTAGGGTTTCCATTTGCAGCATTTCGCGTCCTTTTTCAATGACGTCTGGTGGGACTGAAGCGGATTCACCGTGAAGCCGATACATTTTGACATTGTGTCGTCTTTGGAAACCATACAGCCAGCCTCTTGACACATTGCCGACATTGGTAAGATTCATTTCGTGTGCAAGTTTCTTAGCCTTCGCCATGATGACAGATCCCGTGATACAGGCTTGCTTTTCATTTGCAGCGACAGCCCATTCAGCAAGTTTTTTGTCGAGCTCAGGATGCCGTGGCTTGTACAAGTTGCATCGGTTGTTTGTGGCATCCGCGTCTATATTGGCAACCATGCATGGTCGAGTGTCTCGAACAATTCGTCGGAATGTTGTGATGTTGAGCTCCATTCCAAAGGTTTTCGCGACCCACTTGCGTATATCAGTCATGATAGGTCGCTCCATAGCTTTATAATGCTCTCTAATTTGGTGTTTTTCCGATAAGGTCAGACTCTTCTTGCTTCATGGCATTATGAATTCTCGAGGTTTGCGTCGAAAACAAAATCGCACAAGAATTTGAATTTTTGAATCATAGCCAACTCACGAAGTGTCGTCATTGGCCGAATCTGCCTGTGGATGGAATAGTGAGTGGACATGGAGGAAACGCTCCGTGTGGCTTGCTCCCGAGTGTGATCTTCGTGTGCTTCGCCTTTCAGACGACTCGAGAGTGAAGAAGGCAGTTGACAACACGACGTGGTAAATTGCTGAGTGGCATAGAACAATCCAAAAACCTCTAGAACTTGTATTACACATTTATGCGGGTATTTAGATTGAGTAGAGTGCAAAAAGTCGAGCACAACTGTACTCATTATCCACGTTTGTGCAGCGTTGCACAACTTTGCAATTGCCTTCAGTCCAAATTAAGTTCAAGACGAGTTGAGCGACGCTGATTTGTTGGAACACCAGCGTTCATTAGAAGAAATTCATGAAAACTTTGCTTGCAATGGAGATGAAACTAGTGAGAACTGGCGGAATCAGCTGGCGAACAGAATGTGGAGTGCCTACCAAGAGTATAGAGTAAACTCAATATAGATTACATTTATTCTATCGATATCAAATGTCATCTTCTGAGCTGTGATTGTCGTCATCTTCTTCGTCAATTACATAGTTTGCCTTGTGCACCATAATCTTTACAAAAAGATCCATGGTTTTGCGAATGCCATCGATGCTTTTCACCATTTTTGACTTCAGTTCTAAGTTTTTTTTGTCGGCGACTTCTTTGCGTTTCCGGTTCGCTTTCATTCTTTCGTTTACAAGCTTCGCACGGCGCTTGGCAGCTGTCATTGTCTCGGGAACAGTTCCTTCTTGATTGTGGTCGAGCGATTCGTCTGAGGCAGAGACATTGGATTGCAACACACTACTATTTGCATATTCATTGCAAAGTCGCATATCAGCCGCACTCTGCATATACTCGCAATTTGCAATACTGTCGCCATCAATGCCATCCAATACACTGTAGTGACGGAATGGCGTAAATCGAAAGCGTGAATACTTGTGCTTTCGACCCTCGTCAAGTTCAGCCCATTTTGCATCGTCAATGCCCTGGAGGTCATCTCCTGAGAACTTCTTCTCCAACCACGCGTAGTCGACGTAGTCTTCTTTTAAACGTTTCCACCTATTCTTAAGCTGGTTTATGTCAACAATGTTGCCACGGCCATCTAACTTGGCCAAGATTGCTTGCCATCCTGCATTCTTCAAGCATTTACCCCCACTGACAACATCGTGCGCTCAACCGGCTATCTCCACGTAGTATGCAACGAATTCATCGTCGAGCTCTTGGGTCCATCTTGCGGGCTTGTCGAGTTGTTGCGTTCGAGGGTTTTTTTGCGCCATTGTCTGCTGAATTCTAAATGCTAGCGGGAAAGTGAGGAGGGAAACGAAGCCTTGCAAACACTATCACTTATTCTCCATTGTATGACAAAGGATATCTATTCTAAGAGGTTTGAGAGAGGATGCTCATGATCGTGTTTGCTCTACATTTTGGAGGAAAAACCAGTTTTTTGGAAAGATTTCTTTTCATCGTGATAACCGGAGTTGAAATAACTGGTTATCCCATATAACCAGTTTTGTTCAGCGAACAGACCCTAAAGAGGCTCTGAAAACTCTCTAATAGCGAGTTTTCGGAACGGAAATATTTCAGCGCCGAGTACAGTCATTTTCAGTGTACATTTCTCGAACAGTTGGGCCATGTTGCTCCAATATTTTGAATACTCGAGAGGGAAACCAGTCAATATCAAATGCGTGATTGACGTTGTTGCAAAACACGTACTATTAATAGTATAATGTGCGGGAGTTCAACAAAACAGAAATTTTGCTACGTAGTACTACACCTTTTAAGGTTCAAGTTCATCGAATCCCAAGTTCAAGTTCACCAGAGGTTCAAACTTTATATTTATAGAAAACAATAAACTGTATTAATTGATATTATGTTCCAACCTGGGCATCCTCCATATTGACAACTACGGTGGGCAAAATGGTGGTTTTGGCCCAATACTACCGACAGAGCACTCCTTCGCACTCCGTAGTGATAGGGGTAGTGTTAAGACAAACATATGTGCAAGGCATGTATGAACATTATTCCTGTCCAATCTTAAGCTTCATGTTGCTCGAAAGAAACGCGATGACAACACTCCAAAAGGTTTAGGCAGTCTGGTGTGTCGATGTGGTCATCGTCGTCAACGTCAGGAACACTGAGTAAGTTGCTCAAGTCAATGCTATCGTACGTTTGCTGGATGAACTGGTCATTTAGTTGCTGACTTTGAAAGTCTTGAGCTATGTCAGTACTCACATCAATTCCAGTCATGAAAGGAACACTTGGAACTTCGTCAGCGATGTCGTCGACGATGGGAGGTTCAAATAGGTTTCTGGATGGCCAGCTTCTCTAAATGTCGGCGCAAAGTTTCATATGCTCCTTTGTAGCGCTGCTGTTGGTCTTGTTTGATGCGAGATATCTTTAACGTGGAGGAATGATCCAGCCGATTGCGGGAAGATGTGTGCATTAGCTAGTGACTTGACCAACTTCGTTCACTGGTTGCAGTGTGTGGCACATGTAGCTTTGCCAAAACTGGATGGGGTTCTTTACGTACTCATCACCCCACTGCCATTCGCTCTTAAATCTAATCTTGGACTTTGTTGAAAACTCTTGATACTCGTCCATGATTGAACTTTTGTCAAAACCTTGCCTTTCACCAAGCTCCAAGACTGTTTGAAGGGCAAGGCGACGACCATAAGCACTCAGTCCAACACCTTTGAACCTAGGATCGACCAAAAGAGAGACCATGAAGTGATCTTCACAGTACTTTTCGAGTTGCTTGGTCCATTTGGATTTGAACGACGCTTTCTCCTCCCCACTAAGCAAGTTAGTATCCGTTAGAGACACCAACCAGATCCATGTCGCTAGAATCATGCTTGACGTAGCGTTGTCCATTTCACTGAGAGCTGTGGCAAAATTGAATGGTGCCAACAAAGCATCAACCATAGTAAGATTTTGCCGAAAGGATTCCTTCTTCACAATGCCCATGAATTGTGTGGCTGATTCACCCTGCATATACTTCATTCTTCTTTCTTTGGGCACACAACTTTCAATCGGAACTTGTACAGCCAAAACTTGTTTCAAACACACTCCAACTGAATACCATCTTGTCGGTGTTGGAGTCCACATTTCACTCCAGGCAGTTCTTTTCCCAGGGCACTTCGAAAAGCAGTGCTCTTGTTGATAAAGGAAGACACGACAAGTATTCTTTACGACCTCACCAAGTCTAGGTACTGAGGATATAAACTTTTTCAACAACAAGTTCGTCTGATGAGCCATACAACCTCAAGCAAGTGCAAAGGGAGAGACAGAAGAACGTTTCATGATACCACGCGCCTTCGTCAAAGCACCAGCACTGTCAGTGCACAAGCTCAAGCAGCATTCTGGACTCACATGAGGGTGTACTTCTCTGAAAACGAAATCATTGACCAAGGCAGCATATTCTTCACCCGTTGTCGTACTACTGCTCTTGCTCACAGTACCCAAACGACTTTGGCAGCTTTCATTTATGGTTAACCAATTCGTTAAATTCTCATGGCAAACATTGGTCATTCCGTCCAGTTGAATGGTCAAAAACTTAGCGGACTTCAAGACGCGTTGTGTTTGTGCCACGGCTCGCAAGTCAAGTCGTTCGACAACTTCGCCGTTGGCTTTGCGCCGTGAAAGGGGCTTGTAGTTTGATCGCAGCCGAGACAATGCACAATAAGTTTTGGGTTCTCAAGGAACCTCCATGACACGTTATGCTGAATCATAGCAATGACCGAGTCGTCTTGAAACGCGTTTATTTCCTCATTCGTCAAACGAGGACACTCTGAGCCGGGCATCGCGTGTTGAGCAAGAGTCTTTCCGAATCGCTTGATCAAATCTGTCGGTGCTGCGGTGCAGTTTGCTTTTGCTTCGAGATGCCGATTCATCTTATGGGTGTCGGCTACAGTCTTCGCTTTGCAGTACTTGCATTCACTTTTTAGTTTGGATTCTATGATCACTTCATTGAATGGATCCTACATCGCGCTTGTATTCTTTCTTTCAGCCATAGCGAGCAAATTGAGTTGTGGTTTCACCCACCGAGATATAGAAGATCTATTTTAAGCAGCACAACGACTCTTATGAACGGAACGCCATGAGTATCAACCGTCGAACATGAGCAATTCATGACATGTTCCTATACGACAGTCGCGATTATTCTTATCACTCCTATTAGTCCGACATACTCTCTCCGGAGTTCGTACTCCCTTCAGAGTACTTGCCCACACTATTGACAACAGCTTCGAAACACTTTTGTGTGTGCCTGAAACATTTCCAGCACAACATATGCGTAATGATTGGTATGACTTCAAGCGCAGATTGCTCAGGTAATCGAGCTCTATGAGCCTTGATTGTTGTGTTTGGCAATCTTCGTGCTCAACATTTTCTTTATTAATTTTTATCTGGTCTGATATAGAGTTTCAGATTCAGGTGAACTGAAAAATATTTTCGGTCAAAACTAATACTATAGCTTACTATTAATAGTAATCGAGTTCATGTGTGAGAATTTCGATTCGAAAAATGGAGAATACAGGAATATTTTTCCTTGGATTAAAATGACAAAACGTGTACTAGTATAATCTATCACGAGGATACGAGGGAGGCTTTTCTGTAGCAGGAAATCGATTATTTGATTTAATTACATACAAAGTTCCATATTGATTTTAAAGATGATAATTTTTAAATAGTGTTAATTTTAATAGGTTAGGGTTATCTCAAATGTCCTTCGAGAAAACTCAAGTCGCTCTATCTATTCCAGGACTTCATATGCAGCAATCAATCCAACGCAATACTTTTCAAGCATTGTTTCATCTACAATTGTTGCGTTGGTGGCACTTCGTCATTCATTATAGTTTTCGATCTATGACCATAAATGTGATGTATGATCTTGATTGCCTAGATCAATACAGAGGACCCGTAAAAATCCTCGAAAATGTGTACGTTAGGTTAGGGGTAAAACAAACATTCTGAGCATTAAGCAATTCGTATTGAATTTTACACATTTGGCACAGGAATGATGGTTACAAATTTTACTCAAAGTGTCATATTTTTGATACATTATACACTTTTTGACATTTTCCTATTAATCAAAATATCAAATAGTGTTCCTACGTTCTTCGACTTATGTGCACCTAAAATGGTCGGACCGACAAATTTAATCGACAATTTCTGTGATTGGATTGGCTGCGATACAGTGGCACACATTCCAAGACAAACACTCTCCAAGGAAGGCCTGAATCCGCCAGCTTAAATACTTGTTACATGTAAGTTATTTTTGCCAAAATGCTGTATCACCGACAATTGTATTGCCCAATCAATGAACAGATCCGACATTCCTTGTCTATTAGCCAATCAGATTACAGAATTCTTCTCGTTAGCCAATCAGATTACAGGTTCTTGACGTATCAATAGTTTTATGTCCTTGTCACTACGCAGTGTATAAGACAGGGTCAAAGTTGCAACGCTCTCATCACCAATGTATATTGAGCTATATCAAGGTCATTGGTGTTGAACTTGGAGAGACTGTGCTTTTCCAAAGTGGGGCAATTGGATTCGACATGACAAAGTTATCGTTTCTAATCATCGCGGGCATCATGCCAACTATTTGGCCTACAGTCAAAATCACACACGGGTTGACGACGAAACCACTCCATGATATGAATGACATCGTCATTTGTCATTGCGTGAGCAGAAGTGATTTGAAACTCAGTGATTGTGTCGCTTCCCGCTATAATTTCAAATACGTCGGAGATGTGATTTGCGTTGCCACACCTTTCCAACTTGGTGAGATTTCCTTCCAGAAAATTAGACGATCCTCTTGCCACCTGCAAAATAAACCAGCTGTGTCATGTTCAATGAATCCAATCGTTGACCATCTCACACGCCACTTCGTCACTTGCTGTCATACCAATTTCGGACAGCGATATTTGACATTGCTTCGAGCGATGGGGTCTTGTCAACATATCCAAGATGTCCACAGATATTGCTTCATTACACGACAAGTGGAAAGCCCTTGGGTAACCCAATATTGACTTTGAATTAAGAAGAGTCCTATTTAGAGAACGTCAATTTTCGGACAATCTTGTCTTGAGATTAGGAAAGTTCCTAGTTGTACTAAGTAAAGGCCCTCAAAGTCAATCTGATCAAAGATCCGAATCTCGACCACAGGATAACCCTCTAATCGAGTTTTTGGAGACCGTTTCCAAGAGCTTTCCACTTGTCGTGTAAAGAAGCAATATCTGTGGACATCCTGTGTCAGCAGAGCTCTGAATCCTCTCACAATCGACATGTGAAGTAGATTTGTTCCCTCTGAATCCTCTTGCGGTATCAACGATGAGAACAATCTTTTTCAGGAGTCCCCCAGTTTTCCCCTCCCATTCCAAACTTATATACTGTATAATTATGTTCAGCTCGGCATATTTATTTTGACAGTGTGCGTAATCAATAGCATACATTTCTGAAACATAATCTATTTTTAATCATAATATTGTGAGTTTCATTCTAATTAGTGAGATGGGCTGGAAATGTATCGATTTTTTTAATCGATTTCCGAATCTCGCAGCCAATCAGAATCGAGTATTTAACAAATTCACTCAAAACACACCTTAACACACCCTAATACACAAGCAATTAATTTGGCCAATATTCGGTTCAACTTGGCTTCAGTATGGTCAAATCGATTTGGAAATGTATTTGATTTTTGGTCGAAAATACAAGTTTGACTGAAATTGACAATATCCCAATTCTAGTATAAATTTTGCAATAGAGTGAGGCGAAAACTGGGGGACAACTGTAGCCCAAGCGAGGGCTGTATAGTCAATCTCTATAGAGTGTGCAAACCACGCTATGAACCCAAAGTTCAGAAATTGTTTGGAAGCAATCATGCTGTCAATTGCAAGACGTGACAAACTTGCTGACCATCGCATCTGGACGACCAATCATAATGCAGCTGGTCGTGGCACGGTGAAACCCCAGCTGTTTGCGTCAGACAATGTCCCGTTTGGCAAGTTTGCGAATTCCATGTAATCTGGTGGTGGGTGCGGCCGTTGCTTGTTGTGATTCGATTGTGACCATCGTCATTTGCTCTTTTTTCTCTCAAGTTGACCCACCAGCATCTCATTGTGAAATCTGCATTGAAGGAGCTTCAACGATGCGCCTTTTGGTCTCCCTCGCACTCGCTATGTCTGCCGTAATGGCTTTCAACCAGCCTGTAGAAGACTCGCCAGTTATGTTGGCTCACCAAGGAATACCAGTGGACTCCGCTCTCAACGATCTTCGCGTTCTTCATGAAGGGAAAGGTGGCCGTGAAGGCAAAAAACGACATTCTGTAAAACAACCCAATTTTTGGAGAGGAAACAAGACGGACAGGAAGGGAAAGCCTAGCGAATACAACATGTATGGCAAGGGTGGTCGTCGAAGCCCTGGTGGAAAGGAGCCTTCGTTCTCAAAATTGCAGGAAGAAGCTTCGCCGCCCTGAAGGACGACCTTTCTGATTGCCGCAATAATTCAAGTGCTGTTTCGATGCCCCAAAACTTTGGAACCATGAAACATAGCGGCTAACTTTAATCTAGCTTCTCATGCTTCCTGGGGACATGTATAGACCGACGAAATCATTTTCATCTTGAAATCATCCGTCAGTGACAATGAACAACATCCTTCGACGTTTTGTGTGTCGTTCTAATTGGAATGCACGTAGCAACACAGAGCTTGGAGTTTTACACGATGACAACTCTGTTATAGAAGCAAGGCAAGGCGATCCGATCAGCGTGGGTCGACTGAGCTTCGATCAAGGAATGGGGAGACACTACAAGCGACGAAAGAAGTGCATTCACCGCCGAGAAACTGGCATATTCGAGATCTATGTTAATACATGTCTTTGGTCAAAATTACGCATGTTCTAGCTAACAAGACAGAATGTGCACGCCATTTAGACTTTGTCCTAAATGTTCCCTGTTAACAACACATTTACGCACAATTCAGGAGGCCAGGGCTACGCCCCTGGGTGGGGTGTAAAAGAAGTGTTCTGATTGGCTACTGTTGAGTGAGTGACGAATATTTGTTTTTTCATCAGGAGATAGATCATGTCCTGACCAAAGAACCTCGGAAAGAAAATCACCCAATCAAAGATCATATTATTTTGAAACTAAGGAGACGGCATTTACTTCGCACACCTTATTCACTTCTTTCTTATTTTACTTCGATTTGGCCTCCATAGTTTCCCAGTTTTGTCGTGCAAAATGCCAGTTCTTACACAGATAACACGAACGACTTGTCAGTGATAACACAGACGGTCGAGGGACCCAGTCCTATTCACGGCGCATTTGACGGGAAGATAATGATGACCATGCGCTTAGATGATGCTCAAGACGACTATGCACTTAGATGATGCGCAAGGCGACTACTGACATGTCGTAGTCATAGTATATCTAGGTGGAGAAAGGCAAACCTTAGATGGTAAAAACAAACAGAGTCCATAAACAAGAATCGGCAACAATGGACAAGCAGATTACCGCTCCCGAACACCAAAACATTAAATGGTGCAATTGATTCAACTGCTTGGTAGTAAATCAAAGTAGAGGTAACGACCCTATGATAGTTATAGTAAGATAAAACATGAAAAGACAATTACATTATCAATGGTCAACTATTTGTTCGTTTTTCGTATGTTGCTCTTACTCGCTGACCAACCTTTACTAGAGGTTGGTCACGGCGTTCCCATAGTCTTCAAAACGAAATTAGCTACAGATAAAGTCATGTGAGTGTGGCGTAAGGTGGGTGGAAGTTCTAGGAGCACGGTCAAGAAGGTCAGTATAGATGCCGAAGTTTCAGCAGCTGGTTGTACTGCTGGTATAGATATCTTTCCCGTTGCGGCAACTTTGCGCACGATGTGAACGGCGAAAAGACTGTTTTCAAGAAGCAGACTCTTTGACAATTTTATAGCTTTCGGCTGTTCGATATGCTTCTCCTACTTTAATGCTGAGGTTGAATCTAAGCAGAATGTGCCCAAGTTCAGATTGCACAATCTGTGACATCGATTAGTAGATGGAGGTCCTCGTTGGTTGACAACCACCTACTTCTTCATCTTGTAGTACTGTAACAGTGAATCTAAGTATATGGTGCGTAGTTTCGAGTTGGCTAATCTCGAGGATTTATCGTCCAATTCATCGGTATGATGCAATTCGACTTGATCCAGGAAGTCTCGGCAATTCCACAACAGCACAGTGTATATATTTGTACGAACATGATAGTATTGAATGAAGTTTTATGGAGTCCTGACTATTCTAATGCTTCTTGATACACAACGTTTTTCGTGTAGATTCCAGGCAGGCCTTCGTACTGTCCATTTGCGACCAAAAATTTAATATTGCCTTTTGCTTGGGCTCTTGACATGGCGACGTAAAGCTGTCCATGCGAGAAGACGGGTTCTGGAAGGTAGACGCCCACGTGAGAAATCGTTTGACGTTGAGCCTTGTGAATCGTCATTGCAAAGGCAACTTGAACAGGAAATTGTCTTCTGCGTAGCTCAAATGGGTAATTGTTTTGCTCACCATCGTGAATTGTAGTAGTTCGGGGAATGTAAACGATCTTGTTCTTGTGGGAGCCGTTCATAATTTGAGCCTTGATACATCGTGTTTTCAGCTCAAGAACAATTAAACGTGTTCCGTTGCACATGCCTTCCGAAGTACGCAAATTACGAAGCAGAATAATGGGGCAACCAACTTTCAAATGCAACTTGTGGCTGGGGAAGTTGTTGATGTCTATAGAATTCAGAAACTCGATGGGGAACTCGCATGCATCGGCGTCTGAGTCGCGTTTCTCAGCAACAGAATCGGCGGACAGATATGTCATTTCGCCGTCCGTAGTGAGTCGCTCAAGAAGTGTTGTGTTGATGTCAGCAACAACACTGTGTTTGGGTGCAAGGATAGCTCGACATCCAAAGTTCGATCTAAGTTCATTGATGCGCTGGTTGTTCATGTCTTGATAGACGCTGTGTAAAAATGACCCCAAATCATCAGGCGAATTGTATGGAATCGCCAAATCATCAGGTAGTCGAATGTAATCGGCACCGAGTTCGGTACATGTGGGGTATGTTCCATGCCCAATAGACTTGAGCAATCCAGCAAATTCTCGAACACTCTCTGAGTTGTTGTTGGTCAACTTCATGTTCACCGTCAGATGAAACTTTGCGACATTGCTCCAAAGGTAGCTGTTCTTCAAGCATGCTTCGAGGATTAGCCCAGGTGTGCCCTGCAAAATGACTGGAAGCATTTGCTTGAAATCACCCGAGAATATGACGACTTTTCCACCAAAAGGAAGCGCGTTGTCCATCAAATCTTGTAGCATGTGATCAACGGCCTCCACAGCATACTTGTGCATCATCGAACACTCGTCCCAAATGATAAGTTCTGTGAGACGTAAAAGTTCCGCAAGATGTGACTGTTTCCGAACGTCGCATCGGCTAAGCTCGTGCAATGATCTTGGGAGAGAAAATCGCGAATGCGCAGTTGTACCCCCGATCAAATTCAGAGCAGCAAGTCCGGACGAAGCAACAGCCAAGGCAATTTTGTTCATGGAGCGCACTTGAGCCAGTAAAATGTTTGAAATGAACGTCTTCCCTGAGCCACCCTCACCTTCGAGAAAATATACTTTGCCTCTTCGAACATTGCTTTCCTTCGTAATCTCGCTCATAACGTCGTTGTAGAAGACCTCGTGCTCTTCGGTCATCGTAGACTTGCCTTCCAAAATGCCTTGGATTTGTTCTTGGTTGTGCGAAGATTCCATATCCACTAATCGGTTGGATTGACGGCCCCTGTTTGTTTCCTCAAGAGCAAAATATTGTTCGAATTGTGCAAGCTGTGGAAGCTCCTGAAAACGATCCAAGCTTGATCCATTCGACTCGAGGCATCTTGATAAAGCCTGAATTGCGAAAGCTGTGGATTTTTGAGAGTCGTCGGGGTACATGCGGTGGAAATCTTGCCTCATTTCATCTTCGAATTTGTTCCATAGCCCTCGTGCATCCGCAGGTTCACAGTGAATCAGAATACTGGCAAAAAGTGTTCGGAGCTCATAGGCAGTTGCTGTTTCAGTTGCTTCTCGCATGCAGGTTAGCCATTCCTCGTCATTCTCAAGAAAGCCAAGGGCAAGTGCAGCTGACTTGAACTTCGGATGAACCACGCCGTTGACGGTTCGCAAGTCTTCGTGCGATGTCGGACCTCGTCGATAGCATAAGAGCATTCGCATATAAAAACAATCTCCCGAGCGGGGTGACACCGTCAGCATCCCCCCGATCATACGTTTACCACCCCTCTTACGTGGAGTCCACTTGCGGAGATTTGAGTTCCATACGAAATGCTCGGGGATATCATGGTACAGACATTCACGCGCCCGTGCTTGTGAATCACTGTTTTCACGGCACAGTTCAAAAAACGCGGTGAGTTTAGTCCGGTTCCTCCTTGCCAATTCCTGAGGGCTCATCGGGCGGTCGGTAGGAATGCATACAACTTGTTCACCTTCCAAGTGTATTTCGAGGTTCTCGACAGCGTGAGATCGATTGAACATGTCGCAAGAGAAAATGCGTGTGAGGGCCTCACAGCACGATACATAGCGGGCATCTTGGTATTGCTTGATTTCGTCAAGTTCACTGGACTCAAGTTGAAAATTTGAGCGGTCTGAGCCCTTGAAGATGTACTTGTACAGGTACTTGACTGCAGATATACTTGTACACGCCTCGACATTGATGTGGCAGTCGAACATGGCACTCAACGTTGGGCAGTATGGAATGACATATTGGTTGGTATACTCAGAGGGCCGCTCTGCCGAAGAGCGGCGACGACGGTAGAGTGGATATCCATCATTGCCTATTGATGTTTCGTCGCAGTATGCTTTTGGAAAGTTTTTCTTGCACTTCCCGTTTTCCAGGCATCGGTCACTGCATTTGTGAATCATGCAGGTTGTAACAATTTTGTGCAGTCTTGGGTTCTTTTCTTTGTCGGGGATTTCTGCACTGATAATACTGTCAATATCGGCAGCTGTCTTGATTTTGTCGTCCCCAGAGAATATAACCAATATATGGGCATGAGGCAGACCACGCTTTTGGAATTCGACAGAACGAACATGCGCACCTTGTCGACCCAAAATTCCCTTCGTGAGCATGGCTTCAATGGCTAATAGCTTGAGGCGGAACATGCGCGTCAATAAGTCAGGTCGATCAGATGGAGGTCGTTTAAATCCATAGTCCTCTTTCGCCAATTCCAGCTCCCTGTCGATTTCAACCCACTTTGGATTGCATGTCACAGTGATAAAAAGGTCTGGTCGACCGTACTTGCGAACGATTGCAATGGCGTCAAGGTAACGTTGTCTCTTGTACCGTGGTCCACCCGTGTAAGATGACGGCAAAACAATCCTTTTTCCAATGCTGTTGACGTCTACATCATGCGAAACAGCGTCGTGAACTGCGCGATACGTGTCGCTACGGAGGTTGTTGGTTTGGTCACGAAGAAATCCAAGCCTTTGGTTTTCCACCTTTGCAAAATTGTCGACTGCAAACACTTGAAGTAGAGGTCCGCTGGCATGTAATGGAGAGAATGCACCGCGCTCGTACAAATGGTATCGAGCATAATTGTTCAAACTCACGTTTTTACCATTGAGACCGCTGTTGTTGCCATAAGACCACCCCAAAGTCCCAGTAGGAAAGAGCAAAGGGTATTGAAGCGGGTCATATGCCGAATGAAATTCCTTAATGCGAAATAAGTGGTCTTCCCCAGGTTGTCGATCCAAACACACATGTTTACCAACGCGATAGTCTGGCACAACTTCGCTGAGTACGGGGCCATCAGTACCGTGCAGTAAGATATGACGCCCTGACTTTGACGTTTCTGAAAAAAGGACAGCGATTTCAGAACACGTAGGATTGTTATGCGTTCGGCTGTTGCTTCGAGGCTGAGCAGTGAGCACTAATCTCATGTCGTCATCCTTTGGAATATCCTTGGCATGCTTGTACAGCTGGGTGAACGCGTTGTGCTGTAGTAGTAGATGCTGGATTTTTCTCACAGTTGACTGATTAAGATTTCCCCCAAGCATTCTTCGTCGTATGCTTGCCTGCGTTTCAGGATCCGTAATGTAGATCTGGGCGTAACTGGCTTGTTCTTCGTCCGTAGGCAACAGTGGTCCAATAGAATGATGCAATTCGCCTTGGATTGTATAAGATCTCGGCCCACCGTTGCCGTGAATAATTTCTTTGGTACCAATAGATGTAAAGGCAAAGAGGGCGTTGTACCGGCGAGCGTTATTGACAAACCCTCTGGTTTTGAACAAATCAATGTATTCGCGAAACTCGGGTGTGTCAGGCCAGGTAGCAACAGGCAGCACTCGAGCGCCACTATCGCAGCAGTCCTTTTCTTCGCCTGGCCAAATCTTCGCTTCGCAATGGGGGCAAATCGAACGCTGCTCAATAATATGAAGAGGCACCAATGATTCATCGAAGTCATCGAAACTGACGCGCCCACTGTTGTGAGTACTCTTCTTCTTCGGGCGACCCTTGGGTTTATTCCGGAGACTTAATCCTTGCTCGCGAGGAGGTACAGCAATCAAATCCACGTCCACGTTTAGCGGAGGATCAGCATTTGCCAAGGCAAGCAATTGATTGTCATTGTTGCAAACCGCATTTCCATCGGAAATATTTTCTTCCTTGGTTTCTTCTTCATCTCCTTCATTCATACGGTTAGGTTGTAGCGCAGCATAGATCCTTCGATTGTCAACTCTGCGCTCGTGATCTTCTTGCTCCTGAGCTGCCAGAAGCTTGAGATGATGGTCACTTTGAGCGTGGTAATGGAATCCGTCTTCTCCCTCCTTGGACTCCTCTTCGTTGCTCTGATCCATGTCCGTATGGTGCAAAACGATGGCATCTTGCCCTTGATTCGCAACCTCAGTGTTGCGCTTTTTTTCGCGAGCACGTTTGTTGTATTCCGCCTTCTTGGACCTTTTGACAGCCACCTCTTTGTCAAAGTCTTCAACGATATCACTTCGTTTCTTTTTGTGAGTACGATTTTTGTACTCAGCCTTTTTGGATTTGTGAACCTCTTCCAGGAGAACTTGCCGCTTCTTTCCGCGAGCACGATTGTTGTACTCCGCCATTTTTGCTTTGTCGACTTCATCCAGCAGAGCTTGCCGTTTCTTTTCGCGAGCACGTTTGTTGTACTCCGCCTTGTTGGCCTTTCTCATAGCCACCTCGTCGTTAATATTGCCCTTATTCAAGACATCGTCGTCCACAGCCATGCCATAAGCTCCAGTTGATGTAGACTCTTGCACCGCATTCCGCTCTGCTTGCTTGCCAGGTTCGGAGTTATCGATCGCATGTCCTTGGTTGTCATTGTCATGATTGCCATTGCTTTTGCCTTTCTTAGAGGCCGAGTAGTTGTTATTTTCTACGCAGAAAACTGCGTCAGACAAATGTTCATACAAAAACATCAACACAAAAAAGATAATGTGATTGGATCGTAAAAATACTGTGGATATGTGTCCCGCCACTTAAGCTCAACAGTATGTGGTTTGCCAGAAAAATACTACTCATTCCTTTCATAAATCGTACAGAGTTCGCGGTATGTATTAAACATCACTTTGTTTAAATCGCGTTTTGAACTCGTACATCCAATGAGTCGAAACTTTGATACTGGGTAATACACCTGCTAAGTATCATGAAACACCCCTGAAGTGTTTCAATCTACTCGCCGTAGGTCCCACTATCAACAGTGGTACTCCGTCAAAAAAAGTAGCACCACCAGATACAATAGTGGTAACCAACGTTACACATTGTCCCCTTACTGTAAAAAGTTGAACTATGGGGAGAGGATTTACTCGTCCAAAGTCAATATGAAAATCCAGTAAAATCACACGTTATAGCTGTCCCTGGCTGCTCTATGAGAAAGTCCGGTATTTCGAGCCCAGCAGGCCCTACTTCGTTACTATCACATATTGCGTCGGAATTCGCCTTTCGGAGTCCAAGCCTCTGGCCAGGGTATGGCTTAAAGTGGCAGACAGGGCTCGTCACCCTACTGCACAGTGTGTTGACCGCTTATTCAGCGGCCTTTTCTGCCCGAGTGAAGCTATCCTAAGACATGCATCTCACCTTGCATCGTCCAAGAAAAAACCAACTGCCATTCAATTGACTTAGCAGGTATTATTTTAAATAGTAGGAAAATATTTTCTTTTTGTATGTGGAATTGTTTTATTATTGATATTATCGACAACTGATATCATGGGTGCATCGGGTCGTGCTGACTATACAGTAAACTCCGTCAAATTTTGTGTACTGTGTAAACTAATTGTGAGTATACATATAAATTATTATAGTTGTGAACCTTGTGGTAGTAGTGAAGTGACACTCAATATACTGTTAAAATGAATACCTGTTATTATCTATATTTTATCTGTTAAATTTGTTTGTCAACTGCCACGTCGTGGATCATGGGTGCATGAACAAACTTGTCTTGTACGGTTGAAATATGTGTCGAACACGATGCCTTATTGAGTGTGCATTCAATGATGCCCTTTCATGGAACCAACATTAAGCCTAGAGAAATGTCCGATTCTTTCCTTGGTCTCGGTGACATGACAGTGTTCACTTTGTCCAAGGAAATATCTATCGGATCGGAATATCCATGGATGGTATTAAACCTTCCAGATAATTATCCGAATTAAGGTTTAATACAGGCTGTAGGTTTAATATAGGTTGAAAGATTACTCCTTGTTGTACTTGGATAAAGTATGTGGAGATTAGTCATGGTTGTACTTGGATGAAGTATGTCCATTTCCCCCCCTGGTTGCCTTGAGGTTTGTATGTCCATTTTACTCTCGCATTTATCTGGGTTTTTTTCTTAGAGTTTTAAGTAATAGAATCCATGGATGGTATTAAACCTTCCAGATAATTATCCGAATTAAGGTTTAATACAGGCTGTAGGTTTAATATAGGTTGAAAGATTACTCCTTGTTGTACTTGGATAAAGTATGTGGAGATTACTCGTTGTTGTACTTGGATAAAGTATGTGGAGATTAGCCATGGTTGTACTTGGATGAAGTATGTCCATTTCCCCCCCTGGTTGCCTTGAGGTTTGTATGTCCATTTTACTCTCGCATTTATCTGGGTTTTTTTCTTAGAGTTTTAAGTAATAGACTAGGGTGAGGCCAGGGCTACGCCCCTGGGTGGATTGTAATAGAAGTATTCTCATTGGCTACTCTTGAATGTCGATTTCTTTTTTTCATGAGGAGATAAATCATGTCCTGCCTGACCAAAAAACCGTTCACTCGTACCAAAAGAAAAATAAATTATCCAATCAGAGATCATATTATTTTGAAACTAAGGAGACGGCATTTACCTGGCATTCTTATTCACTTCTTTTCTATTTTACTTCGAATTGGCCTCCATAATTTCACTTATGCTTCTTGATACACAATATTTTTTTGTTTACATTCCGGGCAGTCCATCGTACTGTCCATTTGCGACCAAAACCTTAATGTTCCCTTTTGCTTGGGTTCTTGACATGGCAACGTAAAGCTAACCATGCCAGAAGACAGGTTCTGGAATCATCAGTGAGTAGAATAATATCGACACCGAGTTCGGTACATGTATGGTATGTTCCATGACCAATAGACTTGAGCAATGCAGCAAAGTCTTGAACACTATCTGATTTGTTGTTGGTCAAGCTCATGTTTACCGTCAAATGAAAATTTGCGACCTTTCTCCAAAGGTAGCGGTTCCTCATGCATGCTTCGAGAATTAGCCCTCGTTTGCACCTAAAATAACAGGATGCATTTCCTTGAAACCGCCCGAGAATATGATGACCTTTCCAACAAAACAAAGCGCGTTGTCCATCTAATCTTGTACCATGTGGTCTACGGCCTCAACAGCGTACTGATGCATCATAAAACATACGTCACACTTGTCCCTTTGAGCCAAAGAGGCCCACATTCGTTACTGTCGCATATCTCGTCTGAATTTGCCTTTTGGGGCCCAAGCCTCTGGCAGGGGTAAGGCTTAAAGTTGCCGAAAGTGCTCGTCACTTTACTTCAAAGTTTGTTGACCACTTATTCAGCGGCCTTTTCGGCCCGAGTGAACCTGTCCTAAGACATGCATTCACCTTGCATCGCCCGAAAAAAACCCAGTTATCTTTCATCTCACAAAGGAACTATACTGGACTCTTTCAACCTGTAGTATCTGACAAATGACGAACTGTGTGTGTGCCTTCATTAAAGAATATATTATCCAGATACAGTATCAACCCCCATATTGCGCGTCATTGAAGGAGAACTACTAAATCCTTATCTTTAGAAAAAGAATACCACTCCAGTTGATCACCGCTAAATATAAACAATCAGAGTGATTTACTTGTCTTGATATTTGCAATTGACAGTCTATATTACTTGGCCGATGTCTCGGACTACACGTTCGACAGGTTTATGAAAGAAACAGTCAGCAAGTCAGCCACTGTTGAAACTTGAAACTCCTGTTGAAAGAAAACATTGAATGGAAAGTGTGTGGGAGGTACGTGTGAAATAGGATATGAAGGCCAAGGTTGTTCAAACTGACGACGTTCAATATTACCTTGATCATTTCATGTCCTGAAACGGCAACAGATAGTATGTATTTTAATGGCTTATTGATAGCTATTCGAAAACCTACATCTAAGACATGACACTGTTCATTGCATTCCATGTCACTTTGTTCGGTCCAAGGAAATATCCATGGATTTCCGGATAATTATCTGGAAGGATAATACAGCGGCTTTTTCTGCACATGCATCTCACCTTGCATCGTCCAAGAAAAACCCAACTGCCATTCAAATGCGTTTGGAAAGTATTATTTTAAATAGTAGGAAAATATTTACTTTTTGTATGTGGAATTGTTTTAGGGCCTGTCTGGATACCCCTCATTATCATGATAAATCGCAATAATTTGACCTTTATGGTATAATTTTAAATATTGTATAATTCGCTGTCTGGATCCACATATTCAATAAATTTTATTGCAAAAAAATATTCCAAAATCGGTCGATTATCGCAATAAAAAATATACTACTCAAAGTCGTATATTTTGACCAATATTGTATAACTCGGTCAAATTCTCAAATTTCACTTTATTTTCATGGGAATCCAGACAGTCCAACAATAAAATTATTGTGATAATATAATCCTTGGTTTGTATTATTTTCCCAAAATGCAGAATACTCAATAACGAATTATCACAATATTTTTTAATGTGCACCCAGACGGGCCCTTATTATTAATATTGTCGACGGGTAGTGCTGACTATACAGTAAACGCTGCCAAATTTAGTGTACTGCATAAACTATTGTAAGTATGAAAATAAATTATCACAGTTTTGAATCACACGGTTGTAGTGAAGTGACACTCAATATACTGTTAAACTGAATACCTGTTATTATCGATATTTTATCTCTTAAATTAACTGCCACGTCCACCATCATGGGTGCATGAACGAACTTGCACGGTTGAAATATGTGTTCGAACACGATGCCTTATTGAGTGTGCATTCAATGATGCCCTTTCATGGAACCAACATTAAGCCTAGAGAAATGTCCGATTCTTTCCTTGGTCTCGGTGACATGACAGTGTTCACTTTGTCCAAGGAAATATCTATCGGATCGGAATATCCATGGATGGTATTAAACCTTCCAGATAATTATCCGAATTAAGGTTTAATACAGGCTGTAGGTTTAATATAGGTTGAAAGATTACTCCTTGTTGTACTTGGATAAAGTATGTGGAGATTAGTCATGGTTGTACTTGGATGAAGTATGTCCATTTCCCCCCCTGGTTGCCTTGAGGTTTGTATGTCCATTTTACTCTCGCATTTATCTGGGTTTTTTTCTTAGAGTTTTAAGTAATAGATCAGCAGTATTGATGCACAAAGTCGCACCCACTTCCACCAGCGATCATTCAAAGATTGTAATGTTGATCTTTTGATCGCTCAGTGTAAGTCACTTTCGATTCACCCATCAATCGGGATGGGAAAAACTTTGAATCAAGGTTGTCCCCGTCGATTTCTTCGAGCGTCAGCTTCATATCACAAATCGTCCGGTTCGTTTGAATACTTGCGGCGAGACGTCCACTAAACTCGGACGCAAACTTTTGAGCACTGATGTCCAAAGTTGTCAGAGCACATTTTTCAATAAGTCGTGGGTGTCAGTGTTTTTCCTATATGTCCAGTGTCAATTTCAAGTATTTGACGGCAAAACCCACATGAGACGTGTAAATCCATACTCGTTGCCGTTTTCATAGTAGAACAACTCCAGACGAGGAATTGTGATCCCGACCAATCGCTCTGCCAAGGTTCGGACGAAATGGGACTTCAAAAACTTGCGATCGAGATATTGTCAAATCGATTTTAGGCTGTCGAATCGAATAGACTTGTGTCACGTACGGCAACCCTGAAAGACCCCTGCCCCTCCCCAAGCCCTACTTCACCTACTTCCGATCAGATTTCCTGACTAGATTAGCTGCAGATAGTTAACTTTGGCTTTTGCCACCGACCTAACAAGTGTTGTTGCCTCAGTTCCCGACCGACGCCACAGAGCCTACAAAGACCCTGTTTTCACGTGTTTCACGTGTCACTTGGCAAATCGATTTGAGAATCGACTAGCCAATCATAGATCAGCATTTTCCATATTTTGACCAATCAAATAACCTTAATTATAGGAAAGGCCATGGGGAAAGGCCATGATGGACGCTGACCCGCAGAAAATACGCGCGGCGTCTTAGCGCTTCATAGCGAGGTAGTAGTTTGCGTAGAAATCATGCGTGGTGGTATTCTGGGATGCAGGTGCCATCCATTGGAAGAAATTGTACTTAACTTTGTATACCATACATTGTTTCATATTAAATTTAGCTTAGTCGATTTCTATGCGATTTGGCCAATGCCCTGCCGAGTCGACATTTCACTGAAAAGGACATTCATCAACTTTTACAGGGCCACATATATAATATTGAGGGGCCACAGTGCAAAGGCCACTGAAAATTCGGAAAAATATTCTTTTTTATCATCCAATTATACTTGAACTTTGTATAGGTACTTTTGAATGTGATTCTCAATCGACAACACAGTGCAAAAAGCACTGTGGTTTGAACACCCAATCATAATGCAATAAAGTAGAGGAAATGACTTTTCCACTTTTGCTTTGAGCGAACGATGGATGGAGAATGCTTTGCGATCGAGCGTGCTCTGAAAAATCGCATCAGTAAGGGAACTCGTGCAGCATATGAATCAGGTATTAATCAAATAAAAAATGGCTACAAAAAGCGCCAACGTACAGGGCATGTCGATACTCAACTAGTTTAATCACGGCGTTAATTCATAGTGTATATGTCCATCTTACATGTGTTCGTGTGACTGTCGTCAATACGACATCCAGTCTTGCATGAATCTCGAGTCAATCCACAATTATACATTGTCGCTTGCCTTTCGTTTTCAAATTATGACGATGTAGCACAACGCTCCACATCAGCGGCTCATTCGCCATAGCCATGGACTCAAGGTAAGACGTCGGTCTGTAATGTAAATTTGCTGAAACCCGGATGGCTTAAACTGTCAGTTCCACTGCGGAAATTTCAACTGTGCGTTATTACATGCCTTCAAAATCTTTGTCTTTGTAATAGTTGAGCTCGAGCTGTGTGACTTTGGATCTTTCAAGCCTTTTGGTCTGTGCACTGACAGAGGATAAAAGACAACGACAAAGTCGCAACGCTCCCATCACCAATGAACTACATCCACATCATCGATGTAGAAATTGGAGAGACCAAAGTGGAGCAATGGGACACGACATGATAAAGTTCTCGTTTCAAAGCATTGCGGACATCATGCCGACTATTTGGTCTACAGTCTAAATCAAGGGCGAGTTGACAACGAAACCACTCCATGAGATGAATGGCATCGTCATTTGTCATTGCACGAGCAGAAGTGATTTGAAATTCAGTGATTGCGGCTATAATTGCAAATACGTCGGAGATGTGATGAACGTTGCCACACACATCCAACATGGCGAGATCTCCTTCCAGTAAATTAGAGCATCCTCTCGCCACCTGCAAAATAAACCAGCCGTGTTACTGTATGTTCAAGTCAATCCAATCGTTTACCATCTCATGCGCCTTTCTGTCTTTCTCGCGCTGTTCCAAAGTCGCCATTCGATGTCATACCAATTTCGGACAGCGATATTTGAGTACAACTTGGTAATTGCTTCTTGTCAACATGCCCAAGGAACACGAGAGCACTTTTTACTAGAGTTTTCGACACTTATCCCTTCGTTGGCTGACAGAATGATGTAAGTTTGCATCATTTTCACAATACAAAAATCAAATACAAAATATATTTAATGTGAAGCTCTGTCGGGCTGACAGGAGTCCAACGTCTGGCATCGTTTCGACATCATAGTACGTCAGCGCCAAGTGAATTACGTTGCATGGTGTCAGTGTTTGAAGTCGAAGGCTTTGAGGAAGTCTAGTGTATGGAGTGCGCTCGGAGAACATGTGAGTATGGAGTGTAGGAAAGGAATTCTTAGCGGTAGAGGCACCGTGGCGACAGATCTTGCGTTGATGCAGCACCATCGCTTGATGCGGTCATTCTCATGTGAAGCAGTAGTTTGGTGGCGTTCATAACTTCGATATCGACGTCTTCGTCGTTTTCCAGCGGCGCTCATATCCTGTCGGCACCATACATTGGATGCCAGTAACTCGGGACAGACTGATTCAATTTCAGTCGTTTAAAGCTTGTTTGACAGTGGATACAATGGACAGCTGCAAACGGTCATTTATTTAGTGTAACTCACTCTATTTTCGAAGTTATGATGCTTCAAAGCTCGAAATATCATTAAATGATGCAAATTTGCATCAGCCGCCAACGAAGGGATAAGATCGAGTTTGTGTTTCCAAGAGCTTTCCACTCGTTGTGTAGCTGAGCTCTGAATCCTCTCACAATTGAAGGGAACTGTACAATTAACAGTAAAGAACAAACAAAGTCCCCAGATTTCGTCTCCCTCTTCAAATTTATATCCTGTATAATTGGGCCTATTTTATTTATTCATTTTAACAATGCCAATATCAGTAGCATAAGCTTTTGAAACATAATTACATTTCAAATATAATACCCTGATATAAATTTTGAATACTAGTACTGCGTAAGGCGACAACTGGGACCCCAGTAGATACTGTAGTTCAACTTTTGCGTGTGCAAACCACGCTAAGAACCCAAGTTGAGAAATTATTTGGGAACAATGATGGAAAGCAGCTTTGTTCTCAAGCCTGCAGGAAGAAGCTTCGTCGTTCTAAATGACGATCTTTCTGATTGCCGTAATTCAATTGCAGTTTGGAATTCGTATGTGTTGTCGTTCGACGGGCAATTGCCTGCGTCAAGGACGCCTCCAAACGTTGGAAGCATCAAACAAATCGGCTACTTTTAGTCTATCTCTCCAACTGAACTACTCTCGATTGACTACTATCACGCTTCCTGGTGACAAGTATAGACTGACGACATCATTTTCATCTTGATATCATTAATCTATTACACAGAACATCATCCTATCATTATAATTGGCATGCACGTAGCAACACAGAGCTTGGAGTTTTGCACGACCACAACTGTGTAGAAGCGATTGAATCAGCTTGGGCTTACTGAGCTTCGATCAAGGAGTTTGGTGACACTACAATTGACGAAAGAAGTGTATTCACCGCCGCCGAGAAAACTTTCATATTCGAGATCTATGTTAGATTTCAGTCAAAATTTCACGACAATGCAAGTTCTAACAAGACAGAATGTGCATTTCGACTTTGTCCTAAATGGCCCCTCTTGACAACACATTTACGCACAATGTCAATTATGTGTGGTATTGATGCATAAAGTCACACCCACCAGCGATCTCTTTGAAAGATTGCTATGTTGAGCTTTTGATCGTGTTTAAGGTATTTTCGAATCAAGAGGCGCAGGTTTGTTCACGTCGATTCGTCTTCATTTCACAAATCGTGTGGTTCTTTTGGCAGTGAATATTTGCGGCGAAACGTCGACTAACTGTAAACTCTTTCGAGCACTAATGAACAATGTTGTCAGAAACACAGTGCATTTATTGTGCACTGGAATCTGGCGAACGATCTAACTGAGATAAAACACGCACTATGAATTATTGTGCGTTATTAATTGCAAATACTCGAACAAACAAAACATCTATATCCTAATTTGGATTACCTTGGGCGGGATGAAAATGGAATACTCTCCAATTAGCAAATCCAATAATATTCTCACGTCAGGCTGAGTAATTTTCAATTTTGAATTCTCCTCCATAGTCGGTTGCGAGGGTCATGAGAGACTGTACAATTGAAGCGTCAATCTCTTGCCGTCTTGAAGCTATAAATTTGATTCGTTTCGTTTGAACTTTCCGATTGCGATGTGTCATGGCTTGAATTAGGTGACGCAAATCTTGAATATCAATTTCACTGCGGTCAAGATCCAATTCACAAATTGTGTGATTCTTTTGAATGGCAGTCGCCAGCCTCCGCACAAACCCTGGGGGAATAAACTCTGCTCCGAGTGCCAGTGTCTCCAGCCGACACTTTTCAAATAACGGAGGCAAGGATCCCCAAGAGATATACTGAAGCGGCAAGCCGGTCAATTTCAAATATTTGATGGGTGTCTGTGGCAAAATTCCCAGTAGATATTCCATGCCGGAGACATCTTCATTGTAGAAATTACTCAAGGTGAGATACGTGATTCGAGACGTCTTGAGTCGTTTGGCAAAATCCCTCAGCGCATAAGTATATCCAACGCTATTCACTAGATGTAATGATCGCATTGGAAACGTAAATCGTTCAAAATTCTGGTCGCAAATCACACAATGATACAGCTCGAGCGTCTCAAGAGTTGGGCAATTGAACATTGCATCACAAAATTCTTGCCGCACGCTGTAGAAAATGCCATCCCAAGAGCTTGGCATGCAAACAAATCGTCGCACTGGCTGGCGACGGAACCACTCTGTGAGATGAACAACGTCAACAGTCGTCACTTGATAATCACACGCGACAACTTCGAGTTCTGTGATTTGGTTGCTTGTGGACACACACTCAAATACGTCGGCTAAATCACTGTAATCTCCATATACCTCCAATGTCTTCAAGTGGGGTAAACGTGTCAGGATAATCTTCCAACAAGAGCTAGTCTTTTCACTCACGCAGTCGTAGATGCTGGATATTCGTATGCCAGGCCAAATCGCCACCATCTCCATAATTGCTTGAAAGTCCTGAAGACACCATTCAATACTGGCAGTCGGATTCAAATTCTCCTTGAACCATGCCATATCGTGCCACTTCACGATATCGATATGAGTGTAGTACTTGGCAATCGCTTCCAGCGACGCATAAGTTTCATTGCCAAAGATGTCTGAATTCAGGCATAAACGAGGCCACAAGTGTGCGTGCTTGATGTGGTGGCCAAGCAGATACAGGTGCTTCAACGGACCCAGCACTGGGAATGGATGCAAAACTTCGAGAAAAGAGAATAGATCCGCAGCGTCTGGGATCAAAAATGCAATCTTGAGGACAATATCCACAGGCAACATGAAGAGCACAGGCTTGGTCGCCGCGTCGTCTTTCGGGGTGTCAGTCGATTGTGTTGTGGCATTGAATCAAGACTATAAGATATACAACTCCGTTCCGAAATGTTTGCGGCATGCTGATTTTAATATGGATTTTTGTATACTAGTCCGATTTGAAGAATGACTTATTTTTTGTATGTGGACTCTAAAATTCTATATAGAATATTTTTTTCGCTTTGATCATTGCCGACAGATCGGTCGCGCCGTCACCTTGTTGCCGCGATTACACACCACGCTTCCTTACTCTTGCGCTTGCGTCTCTGTCACGTCGGTACTGAGTACTCGCTCAGTGCTTGAGCCAAAAGGGAGGATGACATTCGAGTTATACTCGTACAGAAGTTCAAAAAGTGTTGTCCCTTGCTGTCTCGCTAGTGGCGACGGCCACCAAGAGGACAGTTGGTTGTCTTTTGGTCCACAGAGCGCACAGGAGGAGTGCTCGTGACTTGGACTACCATCACAGTACATCGGTCAGGAGTGAACAGGGATACTATGGTCTTACCGGAGGGTTTTGTTGTTGTCCAACACTATCCAGGACATGTCGCCTGGATTATCTCCTCAACCATGAAGCATTTTTTCACACAAAAAATACCAAAATAACAAGCGAAAAAAGCTTAATTTATCTGTCCAATCAGATTCTAATAACGATGAGTTTTGGCGAAATACCACCAGTTAGAATACCCATGCCGCAATCATTTCGGAACGGAGTAGTACGAGATATCAATGTAGGTTTACTTATGACATTGCATACACTTCAACAGAACATGTTTGACTTCATTGATTATCCACATAATGCGAATTTATTCAGAATTCAAATATTTTCCCAGTCGTGCTTTCCATGACGACGCTGTTATAGTACTACGTGATTGTCTCGTATAAATGCCGACTTGTTGTTTCAACTATGGACGAGTCGAGTCTTATCGAGTACTGTAGTTCTTTGTGAAGCCCTGCAAATAAATATTCTCGTTAGGTCCCAACAAGTCGATTGGCCTGAGAGCTTCAAGAAATGGACACAGATCGAATGCGTCTGGAATAGCAAATACAATCTTCACAATAATATCCACGGGTAATTTGGAGGGTTTCTCCTTACAACCCAGCAGAATATTTTTACAATTTAATATCGAGATTTGCCAGCATGTTGACGAATACAAGAATCTCCAACGGAACCGTAGTCGTTATTTAATCGAAGCAGTTTGTCGTATTTTATGAGAGAACTAGAATGCGTCATGGACAAATTCAGCGTCGACAACACGTTCAAGTATTTCAGTGCACGTTTGGGCCTTGGGAAGATATTGAAAGAAACATTCGACAAGCGTTTTACCAATCCATGTTCAATTGCAAAACAATGGAAAAACTCGAGCTGTCGCATTTCACAGTTGAGGCTTGTATCGCTTGTGCACGTAGATTGATTCGCTTTGGTTTTACTTGCCGACTTGGATGTGTCATACTTTGAATCAATTATTGCAAATCCTGAATTGCGATTTCTTTGTGGCACAACTCTAGTTCAGAAATCGTATGATTTTTTTGGATGGCTGCTGCAAGCCGTTGCGCAGACGCTCGAGTCATCTTTGGAGAAACGAGCGATAATGTTTTCAAAGTACTTTTTCCAAGCAACGGGGCCAGCTTGTTCCAAGCTGGGTGAATACTACATTTGCCTGTCAGTTTCAAATATTTGACGGACGAACGCGGCAAGACTTGGAATAGTCTCTCCATGGCAAGACTGTCATTACCGTCTTCGTAGTCATTTAAATCGAGATGCGTTACTTCAGAGCCCTCCAATCGATTCGCCATGGATTCAATAAAAGAAGAACTCAATTCACAACAATCCAGTTGCAATGACTTCATCGAGAGCACCACTTGTGATAAGTCGACGTATTTGTAAGACACACTAGATCGGAGGCTGTCATGCTATAATACGTCGGAAAGACTTAAAATTTTTGATTTGATTGTTCGTGGCAAGACATGCAAAGAGTTCACCCAAGTCGTTAGCATCATTGGTTACCTCCAACGATGTCAAGTGGGGTAATCGAGGCAGGATGTTCTTCCATCGGAATGGTGTATTATTCTCCAAATAAATATTGAGCCGAGATACTCGCAAGTCACTCCACTCGTCAGAAATATCCATCGGATACGAATAGCACCATAGCAGCCATTCAATGTCAGCAAAAGGATTCAAATGCACCTTGAGCCATGAAGCGTCTAGACTGTCATCTACAAGCACAGATGAATAGAGCTTGGCGATAACTTTGAACGATGCGCATTCTTCTTAACCAAGTATGGAGGCATCGAGTCGTAGAGTTGGCCATAAGGCTTCGTGGTTTTTCGTCAAACTCAATCTGTACAAGTGCTCGAGTGGTCCCAAAATTCCGAGCGGGTGAAACACTGCAAGAAGAGAAAACAAGTCGGCGCGGTCTTCAATGGTAAACGACGACATCCACGGGCAACAAGCACCAGGTCAGTTTCATTGCTTTGGAAGATGTACTCTCTCGTCGGCACGTGTTGGTTCATCCCATTCTCGTCCCGCATATTTGTGATTGAAGGTCTCGTTGTCTTTTCTGATGGTTTGAGAGCAGAGTTGTGATACGTTACGTTATGATTTATCGTATTTTGATACGGAAAATTCATAACGTAACGTATTCCGATATACGTTATATTTAACGTAACGTAATACCGTATTACGTTCTGATACGTTATTCTAGTAATGCCTTCTTATATTTTATATTGATTGATGGTGAGCCAAAATCTATTCACTAGACGAAGTCCATGTGTTGACTGAGTGATCTATGTTGATGTAGACGAGTTGCTGGATACCAAACGTAATCACTATGAGTTCGTAAACTGTGTAGTTATATTATAACTACACAATAAACGGTGCCAGAGTGGACAACATCAGAGTGATGAAGGTAGGATTGCTTTCTGCACGCGATATTGGGCTATCTGCCCTGATGCGCTTTAGATACCATGGAGACGTTTGTGTGTACTGCACTTGTACATGACGAATTGTGCTGTCATTCATTTATGGGCAAGAACTCCATCAGCAGCTTGAGATTACTGGGTAGTATATGATCTGTCATTGATTATTGCAGAATGCACGATTACATGATACAACACACTCTATTGAATCACTTTATATAAGCTAGTCTATTATTAGTGGGGTGTCTGGCTTGTTGGGGAATTAAGAAACTGGGTTGCAGATGGTGAAAAGCGTTATTTTAGCCTCATGTTACCACTGAAATCCATGAAAATGCTGAAATTAATTGGTAAATATACCTTATAACGTACAACGGTATTACGGTAACCAATAACGTACGTAATGAAGTACGTTATAATTATATCGTATCGTAATACGATTCGAAATAGCGTAACGTAATACCGTACATGATATTTGACGTAACGTATCACAACTCTGGTTGAGAGCTATTTTAGATATTCTATCCAATCAAACTTCATTCTAACAACGATAGATCACATGATTTGACAAAATTGCTTTGTGGAATTTCATGGGGCAATTTGTTCTCAATCGATTTCAATCCTTTCTCAAGGACGACAAGCTTTACGGCTAATTCGACGGACTTTGCTAGAGCTGTATGGTGTGACTCGTTGAAGATAAGAGTATTCCTCCAGTTCAGCATTGCAATGAATTCTCGCAAGCTGGAAATTTAAGCGTTTTGATTGGTTCAATTGTTAAATAACGATCACCGATTGGCTAGATTAAAGAAAGTGCAATGAGCTCCTCACATCATTTCGTTTCAAGACGTGGAGAATGTGATAGTGCTATCATCGCCAAAACAATCAGTAACCGACGCAGAAAGATGTGGTTGACTTTAGAGCCGTCTCAGCATTTTCTTGGCAAATTTACGATGAATGAACTTAAAAATGACCACCCAGGGTGTTTTATAACAAAAGGCAATCTCCTTTTTATCATGTAAACTTCACTTGCATCTTATAGTTCCAGGCAATCTTGGAGCAAGAATGAACAGGGAACTGAAATTATAGCTCAGAATGCTCGTAAGTTAATTCCTTGATGTTTCTAGACAGTATCAATATACCACCATGGGTACTTCGTCTGAATAGTCTGACTTGAACGCAGTTTGATTGCTTGCATGTGCTTAGATTGCAACAAGATTTGCTATTACCAACCTGCAACTTTTAGCTCAAGTATTTCGTCTTGAACTAGCCTTCTATATGGCAATTAGGACGTCTACAAATCCGTTGATCATTGTGAGAGCAGCGGCAAACTTCCTCATAGAAACTGTCAATGATTACAACAGCTTTACTTCGTGTGAACTTGAGATCGTGAAAATTCAGTATACAATGGACGATAGTTGAGTACGCTGTATTAGACTTTTTGCTCAAACTTTGTGGAGAGTACCGAATCGCAACTGACTGTAAGGTTTCTTCCAAGATGGCTGACAAAAAAAATTCTCCACTGTACCATTGCTGGTGGCTTCAATGCCTGACAGTTAGACTTTTTACTCAGTGGTCAGGATTTCAATCCACTTCTAAGTGAGAAGTCAAAAGGTATCCAACAATCTCGAGTCTACCATGCAAGCTTATTCTTAATTCCACACAAACCTGGGACATGGGACTTGAGCTTCATACTACTGTACACTGGTTTCTCAACGATGGCCCCTTAGCCACACAATGGAGCAATAGAATAACAAGTGTCAATATTGCCTGTCTTAAAAAGTGTGCACATAAGCCACAAGCGAAAGAATTGACGTCCAAGCAAGATTACGACAAATAGAACTGAAAAGTACTGACCTATTCAATATAACGGCCTAGGTTTAGTGCAGGCAATCTCCAGTCAGTCCAAGTTGAATTCACGGTTACCATGAGTGGTGATTTGGACAAGATCTACCGCATCTTGAAGTCAATCCTCAATTCTTTTGAATAAGGATACTAGGAAGTCGCTACACGTGATGGAATTGCCTCACTTCGATGTTTTCCACTTTGAAATCTTGGCATTTTGGCAGTTTTGTAGAAACGATCTTGGGATTAAACGGCAGATCTCTGTTTTAACATTCGATTACGAGGACGATCCATAGATCGAGAATCGACAAGTGTCGTTCACAATGTTGTGAAACATTTGTCCCCAATGTGCAAATTTTTGAAGACTGGCTTCACTTCTTGAAGGCAACGACAATGACATAACTTTGCGACTTGGTTGTACGTCAAGCTGACTGTTGCATTGTGGAGTCCTGTGGTATAAAGTGTACTTTGTTGCCTCAATACAGATGCGCATTATAATTGCAGTCTTTTTCATACTTTGGATGGATTCAGGTATGCCCAGCTCATATCAATGAGGTCTCTTTTCTTGAGGAGTACAATCCTCTTCATCTACAGATCATTACATTGTTGGCGATGCTAACAATACGAGATTTTAGCTGTTGTTCATTACTTTGTGATTTAAACGGTGTGTTGATCAAGTCGGTCCAAGTTGTTGCTCTTCATGGGTGAAGGATAAATTTTGATGTACTCATCACCGTGGGACTTGTCGCCGTGTTAGCAGTCCAATGTGGGAATGGTATGATAATGGGTTTTATATAGGTACTCTGAAGATTCAGGTATATCATCGAGACGAGTATTTATCGAGTCGATCGACTCAAGCGAGATCTCCATTGGTGTGAATAATCTCGAAAGTAACTGCAACTTCTTGTCGGTTGCATGTTTCGAATGCACTCTAGAGCAAAATGCTTCGAGCGCAGTCCATTCCGCAGCATGCAAGCTGCAAAGTACCGAGCCACAGAGTCGGCCAAGAAGACTTTGAGGTGGTTTGGCTGCATCTAGATAGTAGCCTTGGCGACAAAGTTCACTGGCAACAATGAGCATCACAGTGCTGCATCAAGCAAGGTCGAAAGCGCCAAGAATTGAGATAAGGGTGCAGTACAAAGACTTGGAGGGAGCCTGCAAACGTCGTAGTAGCTGTTTGCAGCTCTAAGTAGCATTCAAAACATAATTCTGACAGTCTCTTGAGTTCATGGAATAGTTTAGATGCATGACATTCCCATCGACGGTCCTGCACGACCGTTAACTAGTCAATTATAATATTTTTTATCTTTCGTCCAAATTCTACTTGCTTTGAACTACGAGAAGTTTAATCAGTAAGGGGGACATAAACCATGACGAAAACAAAGCTAGAGCAACGAAAATCACATCGGGATTTGTTGTCAATCCCCTACAATCTTTAGATGCTTCTGATTGGTCAATCCATTGAATAATTGTATTTGATTGGTTAGATTGGAGAAAGTACATTTCGAACAGCCAAAGCATGACATTATTCTTTTTGATGGCATCTTCGTTCAATACGCTATGCTATCATCATCAAGGCTATGAACAATCGACGAGAAAGCACGTTTGTGACGTTATCATCTTCCCGCGTTGGCACAGTTGCGAAAATTAGATATGTTTGACCAAATTGATCAACATAAACTTTGACTCCTACAGCTTGTTTCCATTAGAATCAACCAAGGTCTAATACCTCAAACGATCTTCATCCCACCATTCCTGGTCGTCTTGAGTCCTCTTGATCGACGGTAAAAGCAATGAAAGGATTAATATCGAGCTCCCAATATAGCTGAAAACTTCCTGTGTGGCATGTCCAGACCAATGTAGTCCGAGAAATTATTGCAAAATGACCATAGAAATGTGCATAAGGTGTTGATGAATATTGCCTCGTTCAGTTTCAATCCTTTAATAGTATTGTCTTTTTCGCCTAAATTTGTATTTTTTTACCAAAATCGAATTCTATTCCAAATCGATTTGATCATACTTAAGTCAAGTATAAATGGAAAGTATGGCAATTAATTACACGTGTGTAGGTGTATTTTGCGTGAATTTGGTAAATACTCGATTCTGATTGGCTGAGCGATTTGCAGATCGATTTGAAAAATCGATACATTCGGACCCCCCTCACAATTTCGAATGAAATCGACAATACATTTTGCCAATATGATTGATTTTCCAATAACGAGCATGCCAATTGCTTACTTCAGAGAAGAAAGATAGAGAAAACTATCTTTGTACTTATAGACTCTAACGTCGAATGGTACTAACCGTATTTTTTCCTGCCAGTCGTGTCAAAGATCTTTGATCAAGGTTGTGCAGTCAATATGGGAGCTAAAAGACGACAAAGTTAAGGCAAGTATCATGTCCAAACTGACTGCAAACCCCTTTCATCTGCTGTATTGTCGTCAGTGAATTCAATACGCCACTGTGTGAAGTCAAACGGCAGCCGACATGACGAGAGGCAGAGCGAGAACTCCTCTCACTCAGTCTGTCTGGCCGCGAGCTACAGTGCAAGCTCACTCTTGCATCTAATCTTTTGATTGCTGGGCACAAATTAGACGTGGAGCTTGGGTTTGAACTATACTACTACTGTACATAACTTCTTGACGGGAGCTTTTAATCCAAAAGGAAGAAAAATCGACTGTCGTTGAACTTGTGCACATAATCGACAAGCGAATGTTGAATCATAAACTCTAAAGTACAACTTGAGAAGATTTTCCACTGATCTGGCGACCTAAACCAATAAAGAAATTGCAACTTTCTCCGTAGAAAAAATCGTTTTCAACGTGGAATCCAAAGAAACCGTCGAGAGGAAGGCTGTTCGTGGCCATCATGGTGCGATTTGTAGTTGCAATCTTAGTGGGATGCTATCTTCAGTATCCACTGGTGAATCTCAATCTTTTCAATATGACAGAGTAGTGGTACTATTTAAACTTCAACAGCTTGATGGACACGATGGACCACGTTCCTCGACGATTTTCGTGATGAAATCAAGTTCTAGCGGCATCGGTCCAGAACAGTGATAGATTCTAGATGCTCTCTTGTCAAGGCTATGATTTCAGTCTCTACTTTGGCATGTACCAGTAGTAGTAGAGAAGTTGATAGGTGACCAGACAGGCGATAATGTCGCTTACTTTGTCGCCTAGCTGAGTGGTATGATTTGAGCTTTTTAAGTTTAAATTTTGAAGACTAACTTAACATTTGAAAGCGTCACGTCAACGGCGGGGACAGGCTATTTGTGAAAAGACATGGGTCTTGTGGCAGCTTTACAACTCGATTGTCGCTCTCGATGGTTGATGAAGCGTCGAGCTCGACGGTGCAACTCCTATCACCAGGACGACTCCACATTGAATTCTTCGTTGATACTAGTACGCTTTTTAAGCGCAGTCTCTTCTTTGATACTCCCTTCATGGCCTCGTGTATTCCCAGCTCATATCAACTACACCTTTTTGCAATTGAATTGACCAAATAAGTCAATTGATTTCACCCAGTGGTCATTGGATTTAGCAATGCTATCGGTAGATTTGGCGGTGTGCCCATTAGAATGAACACAGAGAGGAAATGTGCCCGATTGATTTAACCATGTGGTCAGCAGATTGAGCCAAGCCACCATTTGATTTGGCCCTTTGCCCCTTTAAATTAACCCAACAGTCAATGAAAATAACACTCATGTTGATTAACGCCAAATTTTGCTTACTGCAATAGTTTATCGATCAGTGTTGGCGTTAATCAACATGAGTGTTATTTTCATTGACTGTTGGGTTAATTTAAAGGGGCAAAGGGCCAAATCAAATGGTCGCTTGGCTCAATCTGCTGACCACATGGTTAAATCAATCGGGCACATTTCCTCTCTGTGTTCATTCTAATGGGCACACCGCCAAATCTACCGATAGCACTGCTAAATCCAATGACCACTGGTGAAATCAATTGACTTATTTGGTCAATTCAATTGCAAAAAGGTGTATTAATCTGGTCTTGCTACATAGGCAATACAATCCTTTCCATTGACGGATCACATCTTTGTTTGCAATAATATCAAGAAAAGATGGTTGGTGTCGCTCATGCCTTTGCGATTTCAGGTGCTCTATGGACGATCAATAGATGCAAGAGAGACTTTTGACTGTGGGATTTGACGCCGTGATAGCAATCCATTGTGGATTGGATTTGATCGAGGGTTACATCGTACGTACCGTAGATCGTTTCTCGGATATTATATCAGTCGGTTGTAGAACGTACCTATCTCTGATTGGTCCATTCTTCAAATAAAGCCATTTGATTGGTCAAATTTGAGAAAGTCCATTTGACAGGACTACAGTGTCTACACTGAACTTGCAATTGGTTCAACAAAGTGTCGTACCGTATCCAAGAGTTGTTTTCGGCCAAATGACGACTCGACAAAGTCCAATTGACGTCGTTGGGCATGGATACCAGAGTGAAAAAGAAACGACGGAGAGAAGTCGCCGTGGAGTCTCATTTTTCAAAAATGCCTGCCATTGCCACACTACCAGTCGATGTGCTCCTCAAGATTGCATTCACCATCCCCGACGCCGAGGATTTGTTTGCATTCCTCGAAGCGCTACGTGTGGACATTGACTTGGGACCGCTCGAATATCTACATCAGCTCGGCCAAACGCACGAACACACAGACTTGTGGCCCACGTTGTTCCTGGATTCCTTGTTGCTTGACGAACTATCGACCTCTCCATGCCAAGCCGTCGTCAAGTACTACCCAAGCGTTATCGTCGAAGATGGCTGGGAGAATATTGAATGGCTGAAAGCGCATGTGAATCCAATGGCCACAGTTGAATGGTACGTCAATGGGTTCCCACAGACGGTCAAGAATGTGGACGATTGGGCCAAGCTGCAAATTACAAAAGCCAGCATTACCATCGACAACGAGACAACCGCGTCCACTTGGAAAGATGTCGTGCCACGATTGCAACACTTGACATCTTTGTACGTTGGCGACGACTTTGGACAATTGGATGGGATTCATGCACTCTTACCCACGAGCCACCAACTCACCAACTTTGAAATTTTTGCCACCAAAATGGAAAACGCCGATTTGATGTATCTCAACCAGTGGTTCCGCAGTCATCCCGTCCAAGTGTTTGAGTCGTGGTTTACAGAGTGGCGAGAACTCGACTACAACTTGCGACAAGCGTTGTGCGAAGCCATGTTCAATTGTCCAACTTTGGAGCGTCTCCGACTCACCGACTGCTACTTGGACGACATGGACTTTACAAAGTTTAACTTCTCGATGAAGTCGCTCCTCTTGGACGAATTGGACTCAGAGTCGAATGTTTTGATTGCCTTGGCCAGTCGATTGGAAGGTTCCAAATTGACGCATCTTGAGATCAGCGACTACGTTGACGACAACAATACCAAAGGCATGGAGTGTCTTCTCCGAGCACTGCCACAATCGTCCATCAAGAGCTTGACGTTCTCTGGCCTGCATATTAAAGGAGCGGCTTGGTGCAAAGTGGCTCGACTATTTAAAAACTGTGGCTTGGAAACCTTGACCCTTGGCTCGGACGAAATTTCATCGGATTTTGCTCAAAGTCTTGCCACAGCCATTCAGAAAAATCGGACGATTTCCGGCTTGCACTTGTCGAAATGCCAAATTGCCATTTCCGACTTGCAGCGTTCGATTCAAAGCATTGGATATTCTACTCGACGGGTGAAGAACCGACAGATCAAGTGGACTTCACCAATCTCAGAGACGGTCAGCGAGACAACCATCAAGGCCCTCGAAGAATACGCTACCAAATGCGGATGTGACTTTATTCACGAACGCGCCCTCTGGTAGTGATGACGACGATGCTTCCTTTCCCAGTTCGTTCTCCTTAATCACAGCCATCGCCTTATTTACCATTTAATATACTTCATTCGGCAGAATTTGTTCGGATTCCTACCTCCCCTTTTATCATCGATTTGAATATCCCTTCAGAGTTCAGGCAATGGAAGTAGAAGAAAGTACAAAGATTTAATACCGTTGTCCTGTAAGATTATCAATAATTTTTTACCTTCTTGTCAACTGAGGCTACAATTTTGATCGCAAATCGACAACAACCCATAGAGCCACCAGTAGCTTCTGCGCAAGAAACTAACAATAGAGTAAAATCAACGCATTAGGTAATCAAACTCAGCATTGTTTTGATTGACGCAGCATAGTTGATGCTTTTAAACTCCCGTCAAACATGACTGCTATTGTAATTTTGCTTGAGTTTGGATTTACACGTTTCTTAGCCAATCAGATTCGAGTATTTACCTAATTCACGCAAAACACACCCAGACACACGTGTAATCAATTCGGGACATTTGCCTAACTTTTCATTAAGTATCATCGAATCGATTTGAACTAGAATTCGATTTTGGGAAAAAAATACAAATTTGGGTGATAAGGTAAAAATATTGTTGAGAGTTATTGCCAATATCATCGATTTGATACGAATTACCGATCCCAAATCGATACCATTGGTCAATATACAAATTTAAGGAGTTTTGACGAATTAAAGTGCTTATAGGATCACTATGGTGAATAAAATTAGCCAATCAAAAATTCTAACATTAATTCGACCAACAATACAATACTACACCTTTTTGCAATTGAATTGACCAAATAAGTCAATTGATTTCACCCAGTGGTCATTGGATTTAGCAGTGCTATCGGTAGATTTGGCGGTGTGCCCATTAGAATGAACACAGAGAGGAAATGTGCCCGATTGATTTAACCATGTGGTCAGTAGATTGAGCCAAGCCACCATTTGATTTGGCCCTTTGCCCCTTTAAATTAACCCAACAGTCAATGAAAATAACACTCATGTTGATTAACGCCAACATTTATCGATAAACTATTGCAGGAGGCAAAACTTTTCGCTTATATGCCGCCGATGATGTGCAGGGTCTTGCCCTTAACCTGGCAAGAGTCTGCTCATCATCTTACAGCGCCAGCACGAGTTCTATTGGGCATGCGCCAGATGAGGTATGAATCTCATCCAATCATAATTGATAAAAAATCGAATATTGTGGTTTTAATGAAAAACTGGAGTCGTGCGGAATTAATTTTGACGCAAGCAAACTGACGCAACAATTGACGCAAACAAATTTCAAGTGAAAAGGAATTGAATGATTCGAACATGTTTTTCAAACATTTTGAACGTTTGAATTTACACTATTTAATGTTAGTGGTCGAGAAAATGCATGCGAAAACATTAAATAGTGTATGCGTCAATATATTGAAACATTTTCAAAACATATCATATTTCCAGTTTTGGACGAAAACCACAATACAAAATTGAAGATATTTTTATGAAATCTCGCGCCAAATTTGCTTCAACAAGCCAAAAAGGCGTCATTTTGACATTTGACGAAGACAACACAATGCTCTCTCCTCATACACCCGTGAGTGACTCCTTCGGCTATCAATCTAATGTGCTGATGTCTAGCCCCCACGTGGCGCTTACAAGCAACAGGAAACCTACGTGGAAGCTTGATGCCATATCATTCCTCTGTCTGCAAAGCAGTGCGTCTTGGCGGCATCTGAAGCGGGTGGGTGCAGCTGCTGCGAATGGGATGCTCGTACGTATTTCGATCAGTGTTGGCGTTAATCAACATGAGTGTTATTTTCATTGACTGTTGGGTTAATTTAAAGGGGCAAAGGGCCAAATCAAATGGTCGCTAGGCTCAATCTACTGACCACACGGCTAAATCAATCGGTCACACTTCCTCTCTGTGTTCATTCTAACGGGCACACCGCCAAATCTACCGATAGCACTGCTAAATCCAATGACCGCTTGGTGAAATCAATTGACTCATTTGGTCATTTCAATTGCAAAAAGGTGTAGTAAATGATTTATTTCTAAGATCAATCAACATTCTTTGATGGGCACCAGGAACGAGCCAACAACCACCTCGCAAAGTCGCCAAGCGTGCGCAGTCCATCCTGCCTGACGACGTCGTCCTGAAGATTGCGCTTGCAATTCCAGAGGCAGAAGATGTGTTTGCTTTCCTAGAAGCTCTTCGTCCGTAGATCAACTTGGGACCATTGGAACATTTGTACAAGTTGGGCTTGACCCACAACCGCTCCGAGTTGTGGCCAACGTTGTGTATTCGCCAGTCGGATCTAGACTCGCCAGATAGGTCTCTCTATGAAGCAATTGCCGAATACTACACCAATGTAAGAGCCTGTTGCTTATGGGACGAAATCAAGTGGCTCGAGACGAACTTGAATCGAAACGTCAGCATCGAGTGGTTCATGGACGACATGCCGTACAAAGACTACATTGACGATGCCTTTTACCTATTGCCAATTACACGGTTGGACGTTAACATTGAAGCCTATGAACCTCTAGAATGGTCCGAGATTCTTCTGCCACGATTAAAGCACTTGACGTCGGTGAAAGTGGAGACGGACTATCCCGACTTGAGCGATCTTTTATCGCTTGTCGCGACGAGCGGCCAGATCACAGAATTGAATCTTTGTTGTTGTTATGGAAACCCAATCTCGGACGATTCCGTGGATTACCTTACCAAGTGGCTCCGTCATCAACCCGTGCGAAAATTTGTGTGTAGGGCAGACGATTGGGAGCCAGCTAATATGGGTGCTAAACGAAAAAATTTTCAAGCAGTATTTAATTGCGCAACACTCGAAGTGCTCGAACTATGGAGTTTTCACGTGGATATGAAGATGGATGTTACTGGGGTAACGCTAGCGATGAAGTCGTTAACGCTGAATTATTGCCTTAAAAAATGTAACAACATCAAGGCCTTGGCCGCTAGACTGCAAGGATCCAACGTCACTCGTCTCGCGTTGAACGAATCCATTAAAGATGTCCTTGGGATCCAATATCTGTTTCAAGTCTTGCCACAAACGTCTATCAAAAGTTTGGCATTAATTTGCGAACTTGTGAGTCCTGCAAAATGGCTCGACGTGGCTCCGCTAATAGCGGCATGTCCTCTGGAGAAGTCAACTCTCGGTATAAAAAGCTTTGATTCAACAATTGCCCAAAGTCTTGCCGCAGCGATTCAACGCAACCGAACAATATTTGAGCTGCATTTGTGTCACAGTTAGATTACAACTTCCGACTTAGAACTTTTGATTCGAAGCGTGATGCATCCCAATCGACAAATCAAGTCCAAGAAAATCATACTGTTTGCAAATGCGATGGACTCTTCTGCTATCAAATCTCTAGAAGAATTGGCCACTCGATTTGGGGGTCGATTTCGAAATACGTCGTTTAAATTTGACACCTGATTTCAGTTGGAGCAAAAACAAAATCTTAGGCTCTGTTATGCGCTCTATCGGTACGACCGATGAGAAATGTAAGGCAATAATTGAAGTGCAGTAGTAATGCACTAGACTGTTATAAATATATGTCTACATTTGGAATGGATCAGTGCAAAAGTGCCAACGAACTTTGGTACTAAAGACAATTTTACTCTGAGCCTGGGTGCACTTGCCGAAGCTGTCTATCCATTTTGATAGAAGTCGTTTTTTAAATCATTATTTTGCACATTCGACTAGTAACAACAACACGATAAGTTCATTAGCAGCGATTAGCAGCCTCCTGTATATAAGAGTAATTCGATTAAATTAGACAATTAGAATTTGATTTATTAAAGCAACTTTTAAATTCAATTCAGGAAATCAACTGGAAAGCCCAATTTTGTGTTCACAATATTTCCCGTTGGCGTGTGGAACAAGTCAACGATCGTACATTCTCTCTCCAACAAAAATATAAGCACTTACCAAGCTTTGATGACGTTTCGCCCATAAAGTTACGTTTAGATCCGCTGAGTTGAGCAGAAACAAGAATGACAGGTGCTTGCTCTCTGGCAGATAAAATTCGATCACGACGTTCGTGTTAGAGCGACCTTGTATTCCCGAGGATAGAAATTATAGCTGTAGGTTCACCACTGGCTGAATTACTTGATTTGCTTATTTGATTTGATCCAGACTACTAGTATTGAAAAGGTTTGCTCATTCTCTTCTCGACGTATTTACGCGCTAAGGCCACCATTCTCTCCCGCAATTCGACAGACATGCTCGCTTTGATTCTACCTTGCATTGTGCACAAGGTATGCGTGATTAACTCATCGCAGGATTACCAAGAGCCGCAATAAACACACCACAACTTTATAGGAAGTGGCATGTCAGAGTGAACGGTATCATTGCTTCAATTCGGGATACCAACAATAAAATGCCGATGGAAATTCAAAAGCGAGAAAAATAGACAAATTCTCCACCTCGTTCGGTCGCCAAATCTTTCAATAACTCCAACGGTCCAAAATGTTTAACTCGTTGGAATCGGGAGGTCCATTTGATTCGTTTTCGTTTTACCTTGCGATTGGGATGCGTCACGCTTTCAACGACGAGTTGCATCGTGGGAATGGCGTTTTCATTGTAATTCAAAGACAGTTCACCGATTGTGTGGTTCTTTTGAATGGCTGCTGCAATGCTCTCCGCAACTTCCGATGTGATACTTGTCGTACAGAGGGACAATTTTTCCAATGTGCAATTCTGAAACAACGGGGCCAAAGAGGTCAAGCTTGGGGTTGCCATATTGAAACCATTCAACGCCAAGTGTTTAATTGACGTCCGCGGCTGAATTCGCAGTAAATATTCAAGACGATGCACATCATTAAACACAACAACATCAGTTAACTCGAGATGCGTCAGTTTGGAGCCTTCCAGTCGGCGGGACATGTCTTGGACCTGCCTGGGAGTAATGCGGCAGTTGATAAGGCGTAAGGATTTCATACAAAACACCATGGCAGAAAAATCAATGTCCTGAAGGTCACAGAACGAAAACTCGAGCGACTCCAGCATTGGACTATTGAATATGGCTTGAAAAAAAGATCGTTTTACACCACCGTCGTCCACATTTCCCCAATCTGCCCTATGGAATCGAAGCTTTCGAAGCGTGTCGTGTCGAAACCACTCAGTAAGCTGGACGAGATCTGAACGTGCCAATTGAAATCCATCAGAGTCGATCATAACTTCTGTAATTTGATGCAACGTAGCTAAGAATGGGAAAAGGTCATTCAGGTTCACGTTGGCAATGGTCAAATGCAAGGACTTCAAGTTGGGCAGTCGTGGTAAAATATTCTTGCACATAATAGATGCATCGTAGTCATCAATCTCAATCTTCACCCGAGTAATTTTCAAGTCACTCCAACCGTCTACAACCTCCCTCGAGCGATAAACATTGAGATTCCATTCGATTTGAGCCATGGGATTCAAATATGTCTTGAGCCATTCCACATTGTCCCAATCTTCTTGAAGGATCACATTTCCATAAAACTTGGTAATTGTTTCAAACGAAGTCTTGTGCACTGAGCCGAGAATCGAAGGACGCAGACGTAAGACTGGCCACAAGTCCATGCAGTGGCGCGACAAGCTAAGCTGGTACAGATGCTCGAGAGGGCCAAGCAGATTATATGGGCCAAGAGCTTTGAGGAACGCCAAGAGATCCTTTGCATCAGGAATCGAAATGGCAATCGTGACGACGATGTCAGGCAGCAGCGCGACCCAGTCTGGCTTCATCGACAAGCGTGCCATACAAGCTTTGTACTTCTGTTGATTCCGATAACTATTGGTCAAATATATTCAATTTGAAAATTCCTCCAATTGGTTCATTTTTGAGAGTTTTCGGAAATGAAAATCCAACTTCGAGATTTAGAAGATTTTTGACGTTGAAGTTAAAATTTAATTTGAGCTCCATGACGAATAATGGTCAATATCTCGCTTACACCGGCGCGTAGCTTCAGCGACGCACTCAGTTATGGGAGCGTTCCACATGGTAGCTTGAATGGCATTCTTCCGACTTCCAGAAAATTGCATCTTTTGACCCTTGTTGTCAGGCAAAGAATCTCAACTCGAGACAATTCGAAATCACGAAGAACGGTGGATTCTAAAACTGTGTTTTCAATGCAATTCAAGTTTTTCAAATTTAGCCGACCGAAAATTCGATTGAAGAAAATTTCCTGGAATTTTCAATCACGATATCGTTATTCCATACTGCAGCATGTTAACACCAGAGAGACGACTATAAAATGCGCGCACATATATTCTGACGCGAGGACATTTAGGGTACGTTTGGCAAAACCTCAACATCAATATGCCATTTTCGGCTAAATTGGGATCAACGATTTATGGCATATTCTAATAAGAGGTAAAACCTTCGTCTAGTAAAATGGCATTTTGGGAGCCTCCACTGAGTATATTCCAACCAAAAATATTGGATTTGGTGCAAAACTCTTGGAAGTTCATATTTTGACCTCAATTATATTGAATTTGCCCTCAAAATGGCATTTTGGACCTGTTTATGGAAATATTTTCGATTGCCGAAACATTTATGGATTCCATTCAAGTTGCAATAGAAAATCTTGCATCTAACGCTAGACATACAGAAATTCCCCGCCACGCTCGCTCGCAATAGCTCTCAGCTCATAAACAGGCAACGGCGGCACTTGAAGTCCATATCGAGTAGTCCATTTGACTCGTTTTGCTCTGACATGCCGACTGGGATGCGTTATGCTTTGTGTAAGCGTTCGTAAGTCGGCATATGCGATTCTTGTGTCGCTGAGAATCAATTCGCAAATTGTACGGTTGTTTTGAAGGGTCCTTGCGAGGATTCGGACTATCATGGATGGCATTTCATGGGTGTGCAGGGTCAATTTTTCCAGAGTGCATTTCTCAAGCAATGGCGTCCACTCCAGCCAAGATCGACGATCCATTGGCAAGTCACTGAACCCCAAATGTTTGATCGAAGTGTGGGGCTGGACAATCAGTAAACTTTCATTGCCCAACGTGTTTTCACATTTCATACAATTCACCTCGAGATGAAGAAGATCCGACTTTTCCAAGCGAGTGGCCAATATTTGCATGTCGAACGAGGTCAATCTGCAGCGGTCTAGAACCAACGTCTTCATGGAAAAAATCACGCCAGTAAAGTCGAAATCAACGAGGAAGCAATTATGCAGCACGAGCGTATCCAGCGTCGGGCAATTGAACATGGCTTCATAAAACAATTGCTTCATTTCTCGGTCACAGCACAAACTTCCAGCTTCGAGTGCAAACTTTTGGAGATGACCATCGCAAAACCACTCTGAAAGAACGAGCAGTTGTGACTCTGTTGGCTTCCAACCCTCCACCGAAGCGAATTCGACGTCTGTAATTTTCTTGAACGTGGCTAAATATGTGAAAAAATCGGCCACATCAAGCTTGCCAAAGTACAATTTCACCGACACCAAGTGAGGCAACCGAGACAAAACATGCACACACCACGAAAGAGCACGTTCGTCTTGGATATCCATGACGAGCCGAGTAATTCTCAAGTCGGACCTAGCATCAGCAATCTCCATTGTCAAGGGAAGCTGTATATTGCGTAGATTCCACTCGATTTGATTCGCCAAGTTCAAATGCGTCTTGAGCCATTCCACATTCTCCCATACATCTTTGACTGACACGAGGCCATAATGCCTGGCGATAGCTTCATAAGATGGTCGAGCTGGTGAGTAGAGAATCGATTGAGTCAAGCGCAGCGTTGGCCACATCTCGTCGTAGCGGTAGTAAGGATCGAAGGGATTCCATTTGAGTGCCCGGTGAAGATTGTAGAGATGCCCCAGAGGTCCCAGTATCTTGTACGGTCGGAGGGCTTCAATAAATGCAAGTAGATCTTGAAAATCCGGAATGGCTAAGGCTATCTTCACACAGATATCCAACGGCAGCGCCGACCACATTGGCTTTATCTTGCGAGTCTGTTGGCAACTCTTTTCTGTGCAGTTTTCATTGTCTCGGGCGTAAAAAGTTTCAAAGGTTTTCAAGTGCAAGATCAATTTCTTAAAGTTTTTCATGTGAAATTGCCGAAGTCAAGCTGCGCGGAAACTGCTCAAGTCCTTGTGTAAGAATATATTCTTAAAGTTATGGTTGAGGATTCGCACCCAGGTAGCCTTTATATGCAGCAGTATACCGTAGAGCGGAAACGCAGACCAGAGTGCGAAAATGGATTGTACGGTGATTTAACAAACGACATTTTGTTAATAGAACTAACATGTACTTAAGAATTAAGCTGGAGACAATGTTAATTCCAGGCCATCGATTGAAGTAATCTCAGAATTTCTAGTGCGAAACTTCTCAAAGACCACGAGGCATCTGCAGAATATTTTGCCAAGACTTCGTAACTTATCGTTGTAGCATTTAAGCTTTGGACTGCGTTGACCTGATGGACTTAATCGCATTCTCAGCTACGTTGATGAAAATTATAGAAGACATTACAACTCGTCAAGAGCTGACGACGAACGTATGAGACGATCTTTTTATCAAGCCTCATTCGTTAATCAATTTGTGTAGTTAATGTGCCCTTCAAGACAATGATTTTACATCGATTCCAATGAAATTGCACCCAAGCAAGTTTGGGCGATCTAATATGTTGAAGGTTCTTTTTTACGACGTCGATTGTATTGATTTTCTGGAAGGATAGCCACGCAAGGAAGGCAGCACTCCACCCATTTGGTTGTGGCGGCGGCTTCGCGAAACACACGTCACATATGTTACTTTGTTCAGATAAAATGTTTTACACTATAGATAACCAATGCGATGGAGAAGGACTAACTCCTCTGGGCACTTTTCATTCCTGGAATTGTAGAAAAATCTAGACTTCCTCATAAACAAATTCTCCGCCGCTATCGACTGCTAACTCGACCAGCGCCTGAAATATTTCAGGATCAGGGAATTGGACTTGTTGTGCCGTCCATCTGACCCGCTTTGATTTGGTTTGGCGACTGGGATGAGTGATACTTTGAATCAAAAGGACTAAACCAGAAAGTGTAATATCGCAGCAATTGAGATGCAATTCACAAATTGATGGATTGTTTTGAATGGCCATGGCGAGGCTTTCAGCTGCATCGGATGGAAATTCAGTCGCACAGAAGATCAGCCTTTCGACTGTTAACTTTTCAATCGACGGCGCTAAGATGGACCATGTCGCCACATATTTGTGCAAGCCACCCAAGGCCAAATGCTGGATTCTCGTCCGTGGCTGAATTTCAAGTAAACTTACAATGCCATCCATATAGTCAAATGTAAAGTCTGTCAACTGGAGAGATGTCATTTTCGATCTTTCCAGTCGACTGACCAAGGCTTCGACTTGTCTGGAGGACAGACAGCATTGATGAAGCACCAAGGACCTCATTGGAAAGTCATATTGAGCAAAATCGACATCGTCAACTTTACAACCCGATAGCTCAAGTATAGCCATTGTTGGGCAATTGAACATGGCTTGGTAAAAAGTTTCTTTCACGTCCAAGTCCAAGTCTTCCCAATCTCCAAATTCACACCCCAAGTGGCGAACGGGTTGATGGCGTAGCCACTCTGTAAGATGAGCGAGATCAAATGCCGTCAGCTGGTATTCGTCAAAGCTAAGGTGGAGCTGTGTAATTTGTTGGCTCGCTGCTAGATTTGCGAAAAAGTCCTCCAATTCAAAGCTGGAAATGTCCGCTTCCAAGCAGGTCAACGAAGGCAGTTGGGAGACAGCATTGGTGCACCAAATGGCTTCGTCTTCGTCTTCAATATCAAGTGCAAGGCGGGTAATCCTCAAGTCGGTCCACTCGTCGAGGCTAATGGACGTCAGATACATGTCAATGTCTTTGAGATTCCAGCCAATTTGAGCCATGGGGCTCAAATATGTCTTGAGCCATTCCACATCGCTCCAGACGTTTTCAACGACAACATGCTCATAGTATTTGGTAATTCCTTCGTACAAAGGTCTCTCGGAAGAGTCAAGAATCGTAGGATGCAACGCCAACGACGGCCACAGTCCCAAGTGATGGCGAGTCGTAAACAACTCGTACAAATGCGCCAGCGGCCCTAACATGTCATATGGACGGAGGGCTTCGAGAAAGGCAAACAAATCTTCAACGTCTTTGATCGAAAATGCAATTTTCACGAGGACTTCCACTGGCAGGACGGCCATGACGGCGCAAATCTCTCAATGACGATCGGGGTCATCCGGATAACCACGATGATGGCCATCATCCGGATGATTCTTTGTCCGTAAACTTCAATGTCAGCTAAAGGTTTGAAGAATTAAATTTAACATAGAGCTGCTGTGTAACCCACTACGTTTCATCTAAAAGACTTTTAAAATGTTCTCTAGCTCTTGTTTTATCATGTTAATCTCACAATGACTTATCGCCCGTTCGTGGTGGCAACTACTCAGAGTAGTTTTAAAAAAAATATCTCGATCTGCAATTAGTAGTATGGATAATAAGTCAGCTATTCAAGCTGGAATAAGGGCAGTCCGATTACGAGTGACTTGAATGCCGATAGAAAGGGTATCGACTGTAATTTTCGCCAGCTCGCCATGAGGATGAAAGGTCACCTATCCGGTTATTTTCAGTACATTTAGCGTCTTGATGGACGAGACTATACCGTACTAAGTATATTAAAAGTTGCAAGATATTATAAGTTCACAGTTGTACTACTACGAAAATTAGTACAAATCGATGAAGGCGAATGTATTTCAGCCTTCAATTTGTCCTATTCTAAGGTAATTTAATTGTCGATCTAGCAAACACTTTATGTCTCATATAGCTTGGCTATTCTTGTGTTTACACGAGGCGTCCAGCTGGACAGTACCAGCCGACTCGTGTTTGACCACAACGCCAAGGATAGATTCTCGTCTTGGTTGTCAAAAGTATGTGCCGAGAATCGGCGTCGATTTGAAATGCTCGGATTACCCATTGAGGACATTGGAACGCACTCCTTCAGAAAAGGAGTTGCGAGCGAGCTCTCAAACACACCTGGAGGCCCGCCAGCAGTAAACGTTTGGCTTCGAGCCGGTTGGACGCTTGGTAGTGTGCAAGGGCGTTATATCTTTGCTGGAAATGGTGGGGACCAGTTTGTAGGGAGAGCAGCAACAGGTATTGAATGAGCGATGCATTTTTAACTTAGAAATAGGACTAAATGTACATGGCTCTGAATTTGCGAGCTTACCTCCTCATTTTGACCACACCAGCTCTGAGTATCAAATATTCGAAGAGATTCTGCCTGGCTTTGCCATCTTTTACCCCTCGTGCTTTCGTTGTATTATCCCATACTTGTTGGCGTCACTGTCGTACCACCGGTCTTGGCTGGAGTCTAACTTGCCTCCAAAACACCTCATCTTTCATTCTCCTGTATGGAGGCGCGGCATTCTCAATGATTTGGAGCAATTCGTCGAGACTGGACACTTAGTGAATACAAAGACGAATATGCGAGCAACAGGAGTACCTCCACACATCATTCTATCCTCCCGTCAAGATACAATCGACAAAGTTGTCAATTCAATCCAGCAACAACTGATTGAGCTACCGATAAAATTTGCAACACAATTATCCAGCAATTACAACAGTCGTCCTTCCCGTCTGAGCAGATCACCACAACACTTAACGAATCCCTCGTCAAGCTTCTGGATCAATTTCATACGACATTGTCGCAAAATCGGAATGAGATTGAATCAAGCAGCCAAATATCAAATGTTGACGACGATGTTCATGTTGAAAATAGATTTGATTCGTGGAGCAAAAGAAGTTCGAGCTTGCAACGGACATGGTCCTGTCCAACAGGACGAGTATTCGATGTTTGGAATGCTTGGTGGTGTGGGGTGCCGTCTACAAACTGCCCTCCAATTCGGGTATTATCACCAAAGCAATTTTCCCGTGGTTGTGATCGAGTTAACTTCTCCAAACTCAAGTTTGTCATGAAGTCCTTGATGGAGAAATCCACACTGTCCGACGCTCATGTATCTAAACTGTCCATGTCAGAAAGGTCAAACCATTTTTGCGAGTGTTTCAACGAGCTAGGGCGATCGATTTTCCCAGCCTACGACTCCAGTTCAAAACGAAGATACAAGGACATGAAACTCACAACTCTCTATGACCTGATCAAGCGATGCCATGCTTAGTTTAGTCGTTTTTCTATCTTAATGATGAGTGAAAATGCACAGTGAGTCTTACTGACTGTGGCTCAATTTTATTGCAAGCGATAGCAACCTGCAAAGTCCAAACTTCGAAGCCGACACGAGCAAACGAGCGTCACAGCTCAAACAGACAAAAATTAGCAGCTGAAGTCAAATTCGCTGAGTTTGGTTCGCAAGTACAAGTGGCTTACGCAATGTCCACTACGACTACAGTTAAATTCACATATTTGATAGATGGTTCCGTACGTTCAAATGAGCGGCGGGGTAATCTCAAACCCTGGATGACTGAAATAGACCGTCGAAGGCATCATTGGCATGCCTTCGATGATCTTCTCGAGTCAAGCAAAGTTTGAGATACATTGGAGGCGACAACAGTACAAGGCGCCAGTTTACACAGCAAGACAGGGCATGAGACGACGGTCGACATTGGCAACGAGTGGCGTGAGGCGGTGGCCGTATGCTTGCAGGCGAGGACAAGAGGTACGGACAAGAATGCTGATCCACTTCGTATTCTTGGGTTGGATTGTGGCATGTCGGAGAATCTCCGGACGGCGTCGAGAAACGAGCGTGAGGACATGACAACCTTGTGTCGGGTAGAATCAACAATCAAGCCATCTGGTCACCTTTTAGAAATAATACACATTTAAATCTTAGAGGTTTTCGTGATAATTTCGTGAACCCCTCAATACCTCTAAATATAATAAATGAGAGGTAGAATTTATGCGCACCTGTGTCTGACCTATACCTTTTCAATTTTATATATCTATTCTGACGGGTAACGTTTGACATGCCAATAGCCATTCTTTTTATCAACAAAGAAGCTGACAGTGCAGCTGTGATCAATCAGGAGACGCCGACATGATAGCAGAACACGCAAAGGCAGAACACAGTTGTTCGTGCCTGCAAACGTCGACGACTAGTTTTCTTCGGCGTAAGCCTATAATAGCACGCCAATATCATAGGTAAAGCGACGACAACAGCGAGTTAATAGAGGTTTTCTATATATTACACAGAAACTCGAAATAATTTTATTGTCCAGACATCATGCCTGAGGCCTTCTGTGATCGGCAAAGTGGAATCCTGTAGAAATTGATTATCTTAATAAATAATACACCTTATAATAGATATCTCATTCAAAATGTAGGGCATAGAGTTTATCTTAAAATTTGTATGCAACTTACAATATACGATTTGTCAAACTCTAACAAAGTACCACTTACCTTCGAAACTTTGTATAAAGTCTGAAATATGGACGCAACTTTTGATATACGTTATACGGTAAATCAAATGCAGCAAAATAGACACGAGATGGTACAGATATGAAGCCGTCAGCTGGTATTAATAAAATTGCAGTTAACTATTCAACCAGCTGCCTTGCAGAATTATATTGTACGAACCTCACTTGAGGACGAAGAAATATTATCCAGGTACTAGTAATTGCGACGAGGACTTTCAGCATATTGCGGAAGACATTGTTGCCAAATGTTTAGTCTAATCTTGATTTAGCATCAATTTCGATATCCTCGTCACTCTGGTAAGAGAGATAATGAGATGAAGTGGGTTACATTTTTTACTACAATCAACAAAGATGAGGGCGTCCAGTGGTGTTTTGGTAAAATCTAGTCCTCCTCATAAACAAATTCTCCCCCGCCATTGACAGCCAACGCAATGAGCGCTTTCAACGCTTGCAACGCTTCAGGGTCATAAATTCTTTCGTAGTGGCTCGTCCATTTGATCCGTATTGCTTTTGTGTGTCGACTGGGATGGTTCATGCTTTGAATCAAAAGCTCGACGTCCGAAATGGCCATTTCAGTATAGTTGAGATCCAATTCACAAAGCGTTTGATTGTTTTGGATGGCTGTGGCGAGGCTTTGAGTTACGTTGGATGAAAATTGAGTGGCATAGAAGACCAATGTTTCCAATGTACATTTTTCAATCAGCGGAGCCAACTTGGACCATGCAGCCTCGTCCATGTGCAACCCACTCAACGCCAAATGCGTCATCGGCGTCTTGGGCTGAATTTCAAGTAAACTTTCAATCCCTTCCATATGGTCAAACGTAAAGTCTGTCAACTGAAGCCGCGTGATTTTCGATGTTTCCAGACGACTGACCAAGGCTTGGACTTGCTCGGACGCCAGACTGCATTGATGAAGCACCAACGACTTCATTGGAAAGTCAAATTCCGTAAAATCAATATCGTCCAATTCGCAACTTGAAAGTTCGAGTACATGCAATGTTGGGCAATTGAACATGGCGTGGTAGAAACCTTCTTTCACGTCAAAATCCAAGTCTTCCCAATCTCCAAGCTCGCATCCAAATTGGCAAACTGGTTGATGTCGAAGCCACTCTGTCAGATGAACGAGATCAAACGCTGTCAGCTGGTATTCGTCAAAGCTAAGGTGGAGCTGTGTAATTTGTTTGCTCGCTGCTACATTTGCGAAAAAGGCATCCAAGTCATAGCAGGAAATGTTCGCTTCCAAGCAGGTCAACGACGGTAGTTCGGACAGAGCAACCGTGCACCAAATGGCATCGTGGTCGTCGCGAAGATCGACAGCCAGGTGGAAAATCTTGAATTCAGCCCAATCGTCAAGACGGATGGATGTCAAGGGAATGTCAATGTCTTGGAGATTCCACGCAATTTGAGCCATGGGGTTCAAATATCTCTGGAGCCATGCCATATCCTCCCAGACATCGTCCACGACGATATGGCCATAGTATTTGACAATTTTTTCATATAAATGTCGCTCGGAAGAGTCAAGAATGGACCGATTCAATCGCAACCGCGGCCACAGTTCCGAGTGATGGTGCGTCGTGAACAACTCGTACAAATGCGCCAACGGGCCCAGCAAGTCGCACGGACCGAGGGCTTCGAGAAAATCAATCAAATCTTCAACGTCTCCGATCAAAAACGCAATTTTCCAGAGGATATCGACGGGCAACAGCACGGACTGCGCTGGAGGCATGCCCAAGACTTTGCAAATCTATCCATGAAACTGTGCACCCATGTCCATCAACCGGATAATTATCCGTACACGTACAACAACGCAAACGTTATCTCATGCTAGCGGATGGCTTAATGGACATGCACGCTGCTCTGCAGGGAGAATTTCTATCTCATTCTGGTGCAAGTGGATGGCGTTTTAGAGATTCGCTGGTTTTTTGTTATCATGTCGATCTCCAAGGTGGCTACGGAGCTGAAATCTCGACGTAGGTTTAATTCTACGTTTGCTCAATCACTACTAAGGCTAGACTAACGACAATACTGTGGTCTAACATCAAGAGTTGCGAAAATACAATTGGAAAGGGCATCAAGTTGACGTTTAGCTTTTCAGCTCACTGAATCAATGAAAGGTCATTTATCCGGTTATTTTCCGTACGTTGCCGTTGGGAAAGCATTTGTGTGATGCAAGAACCACTCGACGTGCGTCCTCACGGCGTCTTTCGACTTGCCTGGAACTGTGCATCGATCAACGAATGCTTCGAGTTCCAGCGCGTCAGGCTCTGCTTCCTTCCATCCGCTCTGGTGAAAACACGTGAGGAAAGCCGCGTGACGCATCTCCTTGTCGGCTTTCATTTTGTTCGATACAAGCAGCTCGGTTTCAAGAGAGACACTTGCTGAGACTTTTGATTGCAGACGTATTGTCGATGCAAAAAAATGATTCGTGCCCCAAAACGTTGCTCAAAACATCGAAAAAACGTGTCCAAATCCAACCGAAACTGGAGATGATCCCGTTAGTGTCATGCTTAGCTTATCAAGTTTCGAGATCACCTTGCTACCAAAATACTTTATACAGTGGTGATGCTGGCTTTGCTCTTTTGCCTCCTCTCAAACTCAAAATGAAGTTAATCAGGATATTATTAAAAGGAAACGACTATTCCGCCCCTCAACTCATTTTTGATACATTTATGCCCAGCATTTCCGACACTTAGGGGCATGGCTGTTAGCTCCCGCGATGACTCCCATAACTTTGGCACATTTGAAGTGCTTGCAGCAGTTAAGAGCTCTTAAATGGCAGTCGATTTTTGGGAAGCAAAAATGTATCAAATATGAGTTTTAGGGGGGAACAGGGTCGTTTCCTATTAATATTATGCAGGATATTAAGTATGAGGTGGGGTTCAACTCCCTCGTTGGAGGGCGACTAGCGACCAACCAATCTATTTCTTAAATTTCGAGTCAAGATGGAGGGGAAGCGTCCAAGGAACATTACGAAGGTGCTTGTTTGAATTTCTCGCCACGAGCGGCCAAGTTACAGACTTGGATATCGCTTTTGTAGGGTACGAGATGACACCTTTGGAGGCTAACCATCTCTCCAAGTGGTTTCGCCGGCAACGTGTTGAAAAGTTTCAATGCCTTCATGGCGACTGGGAATATATTGACGACGAAACGAGACAATCGTTTTATCAAAGCATGTTCAATTGTCCGACGTTGCAGACACTAAAGCTAACTCGCTGCTTTCTTGGTGATATCAACTTTATAGAGTTAGCATTTACGATGAAGAATCTCGTATTCAACCACTGCTATATGACATCCGAGCAAGTCCAAGGCATGGCCAAGCGGCTACAAGGATCCAAACTCACTCGGCTTGAACTGAATGATTTCCCATTTGACGATATGAATGGCATTGAATCTCTATTTCAAGTCCAGCCATGTACGTCCATCAAAAGTTTGACGTTGAATGGTTTACGTATAAAAAATCCCCGTTGGTGCAATTTTATTACGCCTCTGATTGAAAAATGCACATTGGAAACGTTGGTTCTGTACGCGACGAAATTTCCATCGGATGCTGCACGTAGCCTGGCCACAAGCTCTTCAGAAGAACCACACTCTTTGTGAATTACACGTGGCGAAAGGATCTGCCAAGGAGTCGAACAATGATCAATCGGACTCCGACAACTCGCAGTGTTATATTGAAATTGCGATGCCCGACTTGCAATTCTTGATTGAAAGTATGATGAACTCCAGTCGCCAAGTTAAAGTCAAGCGGATCAAATGGACCACCGAAGATGAACCAACAACGATCCAGTCGGAGGCGTTGCAAGCATTGATCAAGTTGACCACCGACTGTGGAGGTGAATTTATACATGAGACTACTGTAGTTCCCGTCTAGATTATTGATTAATAGTCAAACGTTCGTACCCTTTGTAGTGAACTTTTATGAGATTTTTCATCAGTTTTTCTGTTGACTTTATAGCAACTGAGCTGCTCAGCGTCTCTCAATAATACGCTTCTTCCAATTTCCATGATTCTGTGTCTATGGGGATTCCGCGATTTGACAATTTAAGAGATGATAATGTGTCAAAACCCCGTAAGCTGATTGACCTCGCATGATTTAATCTATCGACGGTGTCGAAGGAGACATTTAAAATCGATAATCATCGTCTCAATAAATTACGAAAATCAATTGAGCGACTTGAAGACCCCTAAAATTCATTTTTGATACATTTTTGCCTAGTAAGGCATGTCCGTGAGCTCCTGCAACGATGTCCATAACTTTGACATATTTTAAGCGTTTGTAGAATATACTAAAATGGTGGTCGATTTTTGGAAGGCCAGGGCAAAAACGTATCAAAAATGAATTTTAGGGGGAAATAGTCAAAGTAGGGGGGAAATAGTCATTTCCTATATATATTGTATGATGGATCAAACAATCGAAACTTACGTCATTGGTTTGCTTCAGAAATTAAACTTCCTCATAAACGAATTCTCCACCACCTTGGATGGCCAACTTGATCAGCGCCTGCAAGTTGGCTGGCACTGAGATACATCCTTGGCGGGTTATCCACTTGAGTCGCTTTGTTTTAACACGACGACTTGGATTGGTCATACTTTGAATCAAGATTTCTACATCGGGAAGTGCAATGTGGCTGTATTCGAGTTGCAATTCTTCGATCGTTTGGTTGTTTTGAATGGCTGTGGCCAAAATTTGAGCTGCATCAGAGGACATTTCATTGCCACGGAGAATAAAAGTTTTCAAGGTACACCGATCAAACAACGGAGCCATATTTTCTTGGACCACGTTTGGCCATCCATATTTATACCATTCAATCCCAACTGCTTGATTCGAGTAGACGGTTGGACTTGTAGTAAACATTCCATGGCATAAATGTCATCAAATGCGTAATCTGTCAACACAAGTGTTGTAATGCTCGAGCCTTCCAGTCGACTCGCAAAAATCCGCACGTCGTCGTCTGAAAGACCACATTGATCCAGCACTAAAGTCTTCATCGAGAAATCCAATTGAGTCCAGTCGATGTACACGTCGAAATTTCGAGTATTTCGAGCGTTGGGCAATTGAACATGGCATGGTAAAAAGCTTGTTTCACATTGTAGTCTGCGTCGATCCAATCGCCACCACTGCATTCAAAACGTTTCACAGGCTGCTGACGAAACCACTCCGTCAGATGCATGAGATCAAAATCTGTCAGTTGGTACTGGTCAAATTCGAGGTAAAGGTCTGTAATTTGTTGGCTCGCTGCTACATAAGCAAAAAAATCGGCCAAGTCGGTGGCCCAAATGGCCAAATCCAACGATGTCAACGACGGCAGTTTTGATAATGCAACGAGGCACCAAATCGCATCTTCTTCAGCGGTAATGTCAATTGCAAGCCTGGTAATTCTCAAATCGGTCCAATTGTCCACATCTTCTATCGGGAGAACCGTGTCCATGTCTTGGAGATTCCATGATATTTGAGTTGTTGGGCTCAAATACGTCTTGAGCCAGTGTGTCAAGCCCAGCAGATACAAATGCTCCAATGGACCCAGCATCTTGTACGGACGGAGAGCTTCAAGGAAAGCAAACAAACTCGACGCCTCTGGAATGGAAAACGCAATCGTCAAGACGATGTCCACCGTCAGCTCGGACCAGATTGGCGTCATCACGAGAAAAAATTGAAAGTCACTGGAGTTCGACAAACATCTTGTCCAAATTTATATTCTCACAAACTTCAACTGTCTATATCAATTTTCAAGATTTTATCGCAAAATTAATTGAAGTCTCTGAACTCTGGAATCTTTTTTCGAGAAAACACAAAAAAAACATTTTTCGTCGCACTTGATTGTATTAAACAACTGTTGAGTGGAATGAGTTCATTCCCAGCGAACCATGCGAGCAAGCATCCGTTGAAGAGGCTGAGCGTCTGTATGCCGACGACTGCTGTAAGAACACTTGCCTCGCTGGACAAACTTCGGAGGTGTTGGAAAACAAATTCGGACTAATTGACAGCACATGTTTAACATGTTCTATTCAACCTTCGAAGGCGTTTTCTTAATGTTACAGACCGTTTTGAATGATTGAAACTAGGAATCTCGAAACACATTTTTCTTTCAAAGTTGGCTCAAGCCCGACTTCGCGCGGCCAGTACACGACGACTATTTCACTTCTTAAGCCGCAAGTAGGCTTAAAATGCAGCCACAAGTGTGCTCTATTATGCTATACTCGTAATACCAAAGTGTCTGATTGGCAATAAGTCCGATTTTGATTTCCGTTTTGGATATTATACAAAACTAGACTAATAACGCCACAAGATTATACCGAAAGAAGAAATGCGAATGTCTATCATACAAACAAGGCCCTAACCTTTTATTGAACACCACAGGGCTTGCTCTCTGGTCCAACGAAGGTGCTAAATTCAACAATGTGCTGTCGGCTTGTCAACGACAAGTACAATAATTGAGATACCTTCAAGGATAGAAACCAGAGCTATAGTGCAGGAAATATGCTCCACAGTATACTACTTCAAACTGATACATGAAGTGATGTTGGAAAACAATAGATCTTTGCATGATAAGAAAACTAAACTGACGTTGGCTGTGAAGTTCACGGAGTTTTATCCAACCAACCATCCATTTTAGACATCAATTTTTCCAGGAATAAGCTTCAACTTCGAATATTTTCGTTGGAATAAGCTTTGGTCGAGTGACTTGGTTTCACTTTCAGAACAATGGTCTCAATATATTAGAAGGTATTGTAGCACCCAAAGGCATCGAAACTTGCTCCTAGAGTTATTCCTCGCCGCTAAAGCGGATCAAGTGGTTGACGGATACCAAATTTCCTGACAGAATATCAATTATTGAAGACCATTCAACGGTTTGAGTGTAACATCAAGGGACGTTGACCATTATCCATTCTATTCGACGGCAACAACTCCTTAAGAATATTCTCCGAGGTTGAATGTCGTTGAGTGCGCTTCTGCTCACACGACTCGAACTTCCGGTGGATATTATCGTGAAGATTGCATTTTACATCCCAGATGCGACCGATTTCTTTAAATTTTTAGAAGCGCTCCGTCCATGCTACATGCTCGGACCCCTGGAGCATTTGTACAAGTTGGGTTTGACATATGACCGCAACGAATTATGGCCAATTTTGGTCCTGAAATCTTCGCTTGTAGACTCGGTTGACCGATATGCCTTTGAAGAAATTGTCAAATGTTATTCCCATGTAGAAGTGGAAGAAGTGTGGACAAATGTCGAGTGGCTCCAGAAGAATATAAGCCCTTGGACGAAAATTGATTGGATTATTCGAAATAGCATCCCGACGGCCAAGGTTCTGGACGATTTGATCAATGTTAGGATTACTCGGCTCAGTTTTGTTTTCTACGACGAAGTTGCTCCAACTTGGTGGTCGGACATTTTGCCACGGTTGCCGCATTTGACATCCTTGGAGGCGTATATTACTAGTGAAGAAGAAGAACCATCCGATTTCTTTGAGTGTGTGGCTGCGAGCAATCAAATCATCGACTTGGAAATCGATGTTTCGCATTACGAGATGAGAGCAGAAGACTTGGTCCATCTTACGCAGTGGTTTCAAAAGCAGCCCGTTCGCAAGTTTGTATGCTTTTCTGGAGATTGGAAAGCCGCCAACATGAATACAAGGCAAGCCTTCTATCAAATCATGTTCAATTGCACGACTCTGGAAACGCTAAAGCTGTCCAGCTGTCATCTTGACTATGTGGACCTCACTGAAATCGTATTTACAATGAATTCGTTGGAGCTGATTGATTGTGAGCTCCATTTGAGCCAAGTTGAAACATTGGCGAGTCGACTGGAAGGCTCCAAAGTGACTCATTTTGAGTATGATGACAATAGAATTATCGAAAATGATGGCATGGAATATTTATTGAAAGCTCAGTCACGAACTGGCATCAAATACTTGAGATTGCAAAGCACGAGATTGTTTGGTCCACGATGGCCCACGTTGGCTCAATGGATTGAAAAGAGCACGTTGGAAGTGTTGTTTCTGGATGGCAGTTATTTCCCATCAAATGGCGTTGAAATCCTTGCCCTGGCCATTCAGAACAACCCTACGATTTGTGAATTGTACCTGGACTACGGTACAATTCGCATCTCTGACCTGCGACGCTTGATTGAAAGCATGACCCATCCCAGTCGACGTGTCGAAACAAAGCCGATTGTATGGAAAAAGTATTATGGAAAAGTCCCTCAGTCTGACGATTTGAAGGCCCTGAAAGAGCTAGCTATCAAGCGTGGCGGAGAGTTTATAATTGTTTTGCAGCCGTAGTGTGTATCCTCAAGACAGTTCGCGAGCGTCCCCAGAGAAAAGAGATTGATGGAATCAACGTATGGTCCCAATCTCGAATCAGCTCTGTAGGCAGTAGGGTAGTCTGTTCGGAATTAACCACGATGTAATCGAATTTTGTCGAGCTCACCTCCCGCTAAGTCGAGTTTTCTCAACTGAAAGTCAGAACACTAATTCAATCAAACACCGATGAAACAATGCAGTTTGTTATATTTTCCATCTAGTCTGTACTTGAGAACTGAGCGAAGAGGTGTTGGGGAATTCGGAATATATTTTCCGATAATGTTTGAAAAAGCATATTGGTCGACTGAATCTCTCTTGAATTCATTTAAAACAAAACTAAGCTCCAATTGTGTGGAATTACAATTAGAAATGTAATAAGACGGTAGATATAGTGTATCCATCGTAGACACGCTGCTCCAAGTCGATATCGTACTCTTTATGAAATCAGTATTTTATTGTCAAAGGCTCTTTATAGTTTGCAATTTATTGGATTATCCGAATGGTTTGCTGCAATTCTCAACAACGGACAATTGCAAGAAATTGCTAAAATTATCCGTAAATTTGATTAGAAATAGAAACACTGCTTTCGGTGCAATATCTGCAGAAAACGCGAAATGCTGTGTAGAAAATAAAGTTTTGAAGTGTTCCAATTTCTTATGGCCATTCTCAATTTTCTCGAAATTGAAACACGAGGATGAAACAACGCTGCGAACGGAGAAAAAAGTTGAGTTTGAATCGTCCGCGGCCAGTACTGCTCCATATGCCAGTGGATAGTGTGATGAAAATCGCATTTTTCATTGCTACTTGTCATGATTTATTTGCTGTCTTGAGAGTGCTCCATCCTTTCAATGTGTTAGGTCCATTGGAGCACTTGCATCAACTCGGTCGTACAGTACATACCACCGTATTGTGTGTGGCCAATCCCACGTCTCTGTGCTTCAATTCTCAAATCCGAAGATCTTTTGTCGTTCGAGGCGTTTTTGAAGTACTATACACATGTAATTATATTTGCAATTTCAAGTCTCCAGGCTTTTCTGGTCGCTGGTCCTCAGATTGTATCGCTTCGGGGATTTCGTAAGGACCGTAGTCTTTGTACGGAATATCATCACATAAGATTTCCCACAACGTCATGCCAAAGGACCAAATGTCCGATTGAGCTGTCACGCTGTGTGACTTGAAATACTGTTCAGGACTCATCCAATTTAATGTTCCAGATCGCTTGGCTCCAGTCTTGGTGTTCTCCAAACTCACAGCAGTTCGACTCAGTCCAAAGTCAGATATTGCCACTGTATTCCGAAACGTTATCAATACATTGTCAACTTTGAGATCTCTGTGGATAATGCCGGCTTTGTGGAGAGATAACAAGCCACAGGCAAATTGATATATCATCGGAATAATTTTCTCGGGATTATATCGGATGTATCGACGAATATTAGTATTGCACAGCTCGGACACAAGTATCGGCACTGGAATCTTGGTACAAACCCCAATTAAGGTAAGAATATAGGGTTCATGAGGATATCTTTCCATTCCTTGACTTCTTTTACGATTAACTTCTCCAACTCTGTGGAATCCGCCAACACTATTTGATCAAAACGTTTCACGGCCACCACTTGGCCGTGGTATATTCCTCTGAACACAGTAGCAAATCCACCCCGACCCAAGGCGGAGCTTATGTTCTTTGGATCAAAGTGGACATCGTCCGACGACAGCATCCACGACTCGATTTTATCAATGCTGTATCGAGTTAGCTTGCTGGGTTGGGCGATTGTGCTAGCTCTCTCTTCTATTTGATTTTGGCATCTCATGACTTCGACCTCAAACACTTTGTTTCGCTCGATATTTCCCACGTCAACTTGACGCATGTAGTGCTCCAACCCGCGTTTCAGTTGAATTGTCAGTTCCAGTAATTTATCTGTTTGCTGTCGAAAATGGGAAAATTCATAATTGATTCCAAGCAATGGTCAAGATGACGCATCGTCTTCATCATATTTTCAATACCCATTGCAGCATCGCTGAAACTTCCCACGACTTGAACATTCAAGTGAACCCCCATGTACTCTGAATCGTGACAAAGACGATCCTGGAGACGAATTATCTTTGTAATACCTACATGTACGGCGGCTTGTCGACAGTTATCGTAAATGAATAATTTCCATGGGTGAGTTGTTTGGAGCGTGGATTCCCAGAACAATTTAATGTCATGCAGCGTTTGAAGAAGATTGGAATCTTGCATCGGAATACCATCTTGTATCATATAATTCATAATGCGCCCAACCATGATCACTGTCGCCAAGACACGTTCGAGGTAAATTTGAAATTCCAATGACAGCAGCAAAATGGTCCTTGCTACATGTCTGAATTGATACCTTTAATGTCTTGAATAGTCTTGCGGATGACCTCAAAGGCGGATTGAATCGAATAAATTACTACCAGAACTATGAGCCTCGAATCAAAATAAAACGTAGGATGTACCAGTCATGTTTGTGTCGTTCACCTGGTCTACAAATTGGCTTTCTGTTGATTTTATTGACACTGAAGTATTTTGTTTTTCCAATTCGGCAAAGATAGTAAGAATGCGTGCATCATTCTTGTACTTGTAAAACTTGGAAGGAAATCGTTGTAAATCCTGAAGAGTGGCGTACAGTTTTGAATCCGCAAGGAAAGCAACGGTTATCGGGTTTTTGGCAAGGATTGGCGCCATGTCTTTGCCAAAGCATCGGCGAAGCAAAACTACCTTGTCCAATATTGCCTCAAGTGTTTCGTCGTTGCAATGACTACGAACACTTTTTCCGTCCTATATCATTATTAAAGAAATTAAGAAATGGAAAAATACATTTGTCTCTAAGGTCATGTCTGCGCCAGCATCCAAGAGCGCAAATACCGTTTCTGAATCTTTTGAATTTATAGCGAAATGCAGTGATCTCCATCCATCCTATTCTCAAAGAAATTATATATCTTATCTAATAGTTTTACCTTGTCTGCTAAATCAACCACTGCACCATTTTCAATAAGACCCTTGTCGACAGCAGCATGACCATACATCGATGCCAAATGCAAAGGAGAATGACTCTCCTACACATGCAAATGAGAACAAGTATAATCCGAACATTACATTGTCCAACCTATTGACTATGGCCCCTCGGTTAAGAAGGAGCATGGCAACATTTAAGTGTCCATTCGATGACGCCAAATGCAACGGGGTTTGGCCTGCCTTTCAGCAAATTAATTTTGATGGCGAGACGATTTCTTTTACTCTGTCCAGCCTATCGACCGCAGCGCCTTTGTCAAGAAGATGCTCAATGACATCCAAATATCCATTTCTTGATGCTAAATGCATTGGGGTCTGACGACTCTTCACTTACAACATTAATTTTGGTAAATCCTAAGGCTTTATTTACCTCGTCAACCGTGTTTACTGCAACTCCTTTCTCTAGAAGATGATGCACAACGTCAAAATATCCGATTTTAAGCGCCACGTGCAGTGGGATTTGGCCGTACTGGTTTCAGAAAATCACTCTTTTTAATATTGGCACAACTTACCCAGCCTGTTGTTTCAACTGTCGCACCTTTATCAACAAGACGTTTGATGATATCAATATGCCCCATTTCTAGTGCTAAAAGAAGGGGTGTTTGACGATACTACCGTCGAATGTTAGTGGAGTTGGCATGCTGGTTGCCTTACTTCGTCTAAACAATTTACTGCGGCTTTTTCATTGAGAAGATATTGTGATTTCCGTCCAAATTTGCCAATTTCAGGCGATATTTCCAATCGCCTGCAAATCGACCAGACGATATGATTGGCTAGAAATATTTTTACTTTCACTTGATTGGCTGATAACTGACCTAAGTTTTGTGTGAAGAAAAGCTGGGGTGGCACGCACATAATCTCTAAGACTCTGAATGACTTCGCAGGGTGACCTCATCTCGTAGAACATACCACATTACTCAGCGTTCTTCATATTGAGCAGAGAGGTCACAGGCCTCGCCAGCGTCGCGACAATGCTTCATCGATTTCGCTGTGACCGATCGCGACTTCAACCAAAGGTCAAAATAACCTTCTAAAATTGATATTTGAACTATATTTCAGAGGTCTAGCGAGTTGCCGGCGGTTGATTCAACCAATCGCCGGAGGAAATTTTGAGTAGAAAGCACAATACCTGACAACATCAATATGTCCGTTTTGAGAAGACAAATGCAATGGAGTCTGGCGATGCTACAGTTAAAAATCAATTGGAGTATTTTCTTACTATACTTGCCTGACCCAACTTATTTACCCCAGCGCCATTTTCAAGGAGATATTTTAAGACTCCCAAATTTCCTTTTTCTGCCGCCAAATGCAGGGTGAGTTGCTGACCACTCTGTTTGAGGAGTTAAACCATGCCTGCATTTTTTTACCCCATCCTTGGTCTTGACTGTAGCATCTTTGCCAAGAAGGTACTGAATGATGTCGAAATGACCATTAATTATGGCTAAGTCGAGTGGCGTATGACGATCCTGGTAAAGGAAATCAATACAACGTCATTTTTAGCTTGCTTTACCAGGCCTGTTGCATCCAATCGCGAGCCTTTGTCTACGAGACACTTGACGACATTCAAATGTTCTTCTGATGATGCGAAATGCAGAGGAGTGTAAAAATCCTTCGCGTGGAAGTAATACTCACAAAGTTATCTTGGTGTACCTTGTCTACGGCATCGACATTCATGTTTTCACCGAGTAAATACTTCACAATATCCAAGTATCCTCTTCTTGACGCCACGTGTAACGGAGTTGGGCAAAACTATTCCCAGCGTTAGAATGATATTTAAGGCGTAGTATACAACCCTTCTTGACGTATCGAAGAGAGCCCCTTGTTGAAGAAGATAATGTACCATTTCCAAATGCCCATTACTAAATGAGATATCAAGCGCTGTCTGACTACCCTAATCAAAGAAATTGATTGATTAATGATGTCGATTTCATTTACCCATCCCTTGATATCTATTCTAGATCCACGACTGACAAGATGCTTGACGACATCTAAATATTCTTTTTTGACGCTAGATGCAGGGGGTGTAACCATTCTCCACGACGAAATCAATTGAGTTGAAATATCGGCTTTCTTACCCATTCTCTGATATCGATCGGAGATCCACAACTGACAAGATGCTTGACGACATCAACATATCCATTTTTCGACGCTAGATGCAGAGGGGTGTATCCATTCTCCACGACGAAATGAATTCAATTTCAAATATTGGCTTTCATACCACCCTGTCCCTGACGTCAATCAAGGCTTGTTCTTCAAGGAGGTGCTTGACGACATCCAAATGACCATGTTTTGATGCCAAATGAAGAGATGTCTGGCCATCCTACTCGAGGAAATCAATTTGGACCTAATGAGGACACACATCACCTTTCTCGGCTTATTCACCATCGTCCCTCCTTGACTGAGGAACTTTACGGCAACCAAATGACCTCTTTTGGCTGCCAGGTGTAATGGTGTAGGAAGTTGGTAGCGGTAGCTGTGGATCGCATTGGTGTGAGATAATCGAGAATGAATTAACATGGTTACATATCTACTTGTCAACGAAGGGTCGCCTGCGCGACCCTTCACTCATATGAAGCGTCGGTTTACTGTGAACGCTGTGGGGAACGTGTGGCCGACTTCCAACACGCCCCTTCGGCCATGCGGTCTCTAGTCCATCTTGATGGATGAGTCCTCTGGCGCAAGTACACGGACCATGTGTCGAGCTCGCTCGAAAGTCTCAGTGGCCAGCGCCTTCGTGAAAATGTCTGCTGGCATGCGTCCAGTTTGGCAATAGTCCACCTTTATCTTGTTGTCTTGGACTGCATCGCGCACGTAATGGTACCGTATGTCCATATGCTTGCTCCGCGATTTGGTCGCCTCGTTTTGCACATTGGCTATTGCACTCTGATTGTCGCACCACAACCGAGTTGGCTCGCCCACGGGCTTCAGTCCTAGCTCAATCAAAAGCTGACGGATCCACATCGCTTCTTGGGTTCCAAGGCTAGCTGCGATGTATTCGGCCTCCATCGTTGACAGTGCTACAACACCTTGGCGCTTTGACATCCATTGAGTGGGACAGCCACCAATGGTGACCTCACTTCCTGTAGTCGATCGTCGGCTGGTCTTGTCGCCAGCCCAGTCCGCATCAGCAAAGACTTCGTCGAGGCTTTCCAATCCCTTGGTTAGTCGAAGCTCGAGTCCGTATAATCGGGTCTTTTTCAGGTAGCGCAGTAGCCGTTTCGCCCCCCTTGCATGGTGCTCGTTCGGGTCATTAAGATGTCGTGCCAGCATGTTTGTCGCATACGAGATGTCGGGTCTTGTGTTGGCCGCTAACCAGGTAAGAGTTCCCACGATCTCGCGCATCTGGCTCGACGTGAAATCGCTAGGACCACCCTCGACGTCATATCTGTGATCGACCGCGATCGGGGTCGACTGACCATGGCAGTCTGTTAGATTGACTTTGGCGAGAAGTTCGTCGACCAATGATGTCTGTTCCAGAAAATGACCATGCTCATCCGAGTGCACCTTCGTACCAAGACACCGGGTCGCCCGGCCGAGAGATTTAATGTCATACTTGGCCTTCAGTGTGCCAAGAGTTTGTTCGCGAAGGGCCGCATTTTGCACAAACAGGAAGATGTCGTCAATGTATAATCCCAAGAGACTGACTTTCCCGTCGATGGTTTTGAAGTAGAGACATGCATCCAGCTTGCTCTTCTGGTAGCCCAATGACAAGATGGTATCGTCGATGTCTTTGTTCCACAGCCTTCCGGATTGTTTGAGTCCATACAATCCCTTGAGCAACAGGAGCGCTTGAGTCTCGGGGTCGCCATCCACCATTGCGGGAACTTCCATATGGATTGGGATGTCGATGTTAGTTCGCACATATGCCTGGGGCACGTCTAGGTGCTCAACAATCCCGCCGTAGAGAGTTGCCACGATAAAGATGAACCTCACTGCAGCTTGCTTGATTACAGGGGAGTACGTCTCCGAAAAGTCCACGCCGTACTGCTGGGAGAATCCCCGAGCTACGAGCCGTGCCTTGAACTTCTCGACGGCACCAAGCGAGTCGTACTTGATCTTAAAGACCCACTTGTTTGAGACGATATTTGTCCCAGGTGGTTTGGGAACCAACATCCAGGTTCCATTCGCAATCAGGGAGTCAATCTCAGCCTTCATGGCCGCGGTCCATTTCGCCGCGTTTGGGCCGCTCAACGCTTCTCTGACCGTTTTGGGGTCCTTGGTGATTGTGGCGATGAGCGCGTAGGAGCCTTCGTCTCCATCGTAGACTACGGGTGATCTTGGAGCCCTTGGTTCTTCTGCAGTCATGGTGGCCATGCTTGCGTTGGCGCCAGCAGTCGAACGAGTAAAATGGACGCGCTTGGTCGATGTGGGTGTCTCTCCTTAGTTGCGGTGGTTTTGCTTTGGACACGGTTGAAGCTCAGGTCTGACTCTGGGACATCACTCAAGCGCGTTGATGCTCTCGTGTAAGTGACGTTTTGGACGTCGCGCGTGGTTAAGACCTTTCCGAGGCGTGGGACCCAGATGTCATAGCCCTTGATCGTTGGGTTCACACCAAGCACACGGCCGAGCTCGCCCCTCGTGATGATGCCTCGATGCGCTGGAGGTGCGTGTACGGTGCAGTCACTCCCAAAACGTAGGAGGTGATTGACCTTAGGTGCCTTGCCAGTGAGCATTTCCAGAGGCGAAAGGTACCCGGCGTTACTACGTGTGGGCACACGGTTCCTCAAATACGCAGCATGCTTGGCGGCGTCGGACCAGAACGTCGGCGGCAAGTCGCAATCGAAAATCATTGTCCTCGTGGCGTCCATGAGCGTTCGAATCATACGCTCAGCTTTTCCATTGCTTGCCGATGTGCTGCCCTGCGTCGTTTGATGCGTGATACCTTTGTCTTCCAGGTACGATTTCAATTTCGCTGACAAAAACTCACCACCCCTGTCCGACCGCAACACCTTGATGACGACATTGTGTGCGCGTTCAAGCGCGTTGATAAAAGTCTTGCACTCCCTCTCTGCCTCAGACTTTTTCTTGATAGGTACAGCCGCCGTGAAGCCGCTGGCGTGGTCGACGAAGACTGCCAGGTACTGATTTCCCAGTCTATCCCTTGGTTTGATTTTGCCCTTGAGGTCCATGCATACGACTGAGCCAATTTCCTCGCTCGGTGCCGACTGGGAAGTGTCTTCTTTGGATTGTTCCGACCGCGTATGCTTGCCCAAGGCACAACCGAGGCAGGGCACCTTCAGGTCGTTTGCGATCCGTGTAATGGTCATCTCGCTGGGTGCTCGTTGGTTCGCCATGCTCACGATTGCTTGCTTGTGCAGATGACCCAGGCGTTCATGCCACCCTTGGAGCGTGTCGGCACTCTTGTGTGCAACATTTGCAGATCCAATGGTGCTATTTGCTGGGCGCGTCGCCCCTTTCGTCGCCATCCCATTTGTATGGCACGCAATCAACCTCCCAGAGCCTTCCAACCAGTTTTGCCGTTGCGAGAACCTTCCCGTTCTGCGATATCTCGCAAGTTGTTCCTTCGAATGTGACCTTCTTGCCTTCCTGGGTGAGCTGTGTTACGGAAACAAGGTTGGCGTCAAAGTCCGGTACGTGTCTGACCATGCCAAGTCCCCATTTCTTTCCTTCCATGAGATGTAGCATCACGGATCCCTTGTACTTGGACTCGACCTTCACCTTGTTTGCCGTCACGATGTCCATTCGAGATGACAGTGGTGAGTGCAGGATGTTCTTGGATGTGACCATGTGATGGCTGCACCCAGAATCAATAAGCCATTTGCCATTTGGCTCGCTTTGGCCCGCATACCAAACTGAACCCGTTTCCAATTCCTCATCGCTCTCGGTAGCGTCGGTGCTGCTGCCAAGTTTGCATTTCCAGGCTCAGCGGCTGCCACTGCCGCGCCCCCTTGCTTCGTTGAGGTGCAGCTTCTGGCATAGTGACCAGTTTTATGGCACTTGTAGCACGTGACGTTTGTCATATCTCGTCCGGTGTTGCCGCCACCGCGGCCACCGTTCCTACCACCTCGGCCGCCACCTTGACCACCGCCGCGTCCGCCGTGTGCCATGTTGGCTTGGCCTTGATAGTTTGGCTTGGCTTGCGATGGGTTGGGTCGGTTCTTTCCAAAGTTTACGCCTGTGCCTGTCAGCGCAATCAAAGTCTTCAACGCCTTTTCCATTTCATTTGGGTCACCCTTGTTCTGTAGATCCACACAAGCAATTAGGGAAGGCGTGTGTTGCGGACAGGAGTACTTGCAGAACATGTCAAGGACCATGGCGTCAGAACTTGCCGACATTCGTTGAAGGTAGCGGAGGTAGACAATATGTTCATCCCAGCTCATCGCCCACCGCTTAGGTGCCATCAATTTTGAGATGAGCTCACCATTAGATAGGTGGCTTGCGTATTTTTGGCGCAGCTTGTGGACAACGAAGTTGTACCCGTAGCGGTTTCCAGCCTCGTTCAGCCATGCAGTCTCGCTTTGGGTGACAAAGCGTTCCGCGTCCTTACTCATGCAAGAGATCAAGGCGTGGAACAAGTGTTTCTCCTCCCAGGTACTTCCTTCGAACACTTCGTCCCTCGTTACTGCTCGTTGGAACGTCACATGCCAGGATTCAAAGTCGTGCCCGAGGCCAGGGTACACTTCTTCGCCTGAGAAAGGAGTGCATTTAAAGTTCTTCATCTTGGGCGCCCTCGAGTTTGAGTTTACTTGGTGCAATCTTCCTCAAACAAAGCGGAGTATCTTCTCTTCCATATACTGTCAAGTGATGTAATGTCAAGTCGTTCCAATCTTCAGTAAAAGTCGGCATGGGCGAAGTTTCCGCAAGAAAGCATTGAATTCGTGCCTTGGGGCTCAAATTTCTCTTGAGCCACTCAGTGTCCTCCCAATCATCCATTAAGATGACTTCATTGTATAACTTTGCTATGACTTCGAAGGAATATCTGTCAGCTGAGCTCACAATTGAAGAGTCAAGTCGTAATGTCGGCCACAAACAATATTTCTCGTGTGTCATGCCCAACAAGTACAAATGTTCGAGACGTCCCAAATCAATGCCTGGACGGATAGCTTCGAGTAATGCATACAGATCTGCTGCATCTGGAATGAAGAATGCAATCGTGACGACGATGCCCACTGGTATCATGACTGAGTTGATCACTCTCTAGGGGTCTTCACAGCGACTCTTGTTGCTGATATGCCGTCTGGTCCTTTTGCTAGAGGACTGATGCTCCTCCAAAACAGGTTTCTGTGGTTGTTTGTTCGTTCTGTTGAGTAGTAATGTACTTTCTGACGAATGAGCCAATCCATAGTCTTCATTTTAGAAATTATCCAATCAAAGGTATGTAGCAATGCATAAAACGAAGTCTTTTGAATTCTTCGATTGCTTGATTCCCCCGTCAGCTTGGTTCCGTTTATTTTAACTTTGTATTTCACTTTGGGAGATGCGGGAATTTACGACTTTTAATAAAATTATCAATGTTTAAAAAATATTCCCAAAATTTAAAAAAAAGTTTCTTCAAGATTCTTTTAGAGGTTTCTTTTAGGATTATATAATCTAAAAAGAAACTTGCAAAACGACCTAACAAAAACCATACTTCCCAAACAATTCAAAGCTTGATATTTTAGGACAAAGTACTGAGGAACACTTCATGGGGATATCAGTCGAGAAACATCAATTTTTCTCATGTCTTGTTTGGTTTTTTTAACGTCAAAGTTGGAGTTTTTAGAAGTTTCTTTTAACTTTACATTAAAAAAAACCACATTCAAACCATTTCAATCATGGATTTCATTGTTCTTAGCTGTAGGCTGTACTTATAGCTATAAGTTTCAACGAAAAGTGTTCGCAACGGGCAATGCCTTGGTTAGTTCCTTAAGCGACAAGTCAGACATTTTGGAGCTAAAAGAAAGTTTTGTAAATGTTGTATACACCAACAACGATGAAATTTAAAAAAGTTTTGAGCAATATTTTTTTTAAATAATGATGCATTTTTTTAATTGTTGATTTCCCGCATCACATTGGTGTCTACCTATTGTTTAGAAAGTATACTCAATTCGATTTGAAATTGTAAAAAAGAGATAAGTAAATCAATGGCTCTACCTAGGTGTAATTTAATATCCTTAGCACACGTGCAATGGTAGATGGGTCAGTAAAATCTGTCTTACTGGGGTGATTTAAAAAAAAATGTTTTGTTAAAGTTTACCAAAAGATCAGAAGTACATTTACTGTGGAATTCTATTTTTCTATTGCTATTTTTCTTATGAGTGGTTGCATTTCCCTGAAATGGGATCACCAAACCCTTTAGGCCCTGGTCGCGATATTAACCAGAGCATAAACAGAGGCAAAAAACCGAAGCACGGTGGATGTGATTGGCTTGTTATATCCGGATACCGGATAGCCCTGTGGTTTTTTTTTAAATTCAAAAACAGAGGTGAATCACCTCTGTTTATGAATATTCTGTTCTGTTTTTTTGCAATCCGGTTAATTTCGCGACCCGGGCCTTAGAATCCTTGATTCGCCGTATTTTATCGAAATTTGAGGCCATGGAAGAAAGAAATACGTCATTTACTTCACGTAATGGGTTAATATACAACGTTGCTCGTTTAGCCAAAGCGACCTCGAACAAGCTGTTTTCTTGAAGTTAGTCATTTTCTTTTGGCTTCCCTCGTGCCCTTCTGATATGGCCGTTGAAATGAAAGTCAACATTCGTCGCTGTCTCTTAATACTTTTATTATAAATATATCGACGATCAGGTTTTACTCCATCATGTGATTCAAGAGCTCAGCAGTTTGAATTTCAAATTTTGTTAAGTTTTTTCAAAGGAATGTTATTGATCGTATTTTTGAGAGGCCAAAAATAGAGTGAAATATCAAATTTCATTATACCTAATGAATATGCTCAATTGCGATTGTACATATATGATTGGGTATTACACAACAAATCTCAGTAATTACTGCCGTCTCAATAATTGATTCGTCAAAATTATTCTTGGCTGATCACACAAATGACCTTTTTTGAGAGGAACATGGCAGCTATCGCGACCGAGTACATTGGACAGTGAAAAAGGCCATCATCATATATTCTATGAGTAGAACGGTCGAGCTAGACTAAATGAAGCCGCCTACAATGGAGGTTTGATTACGATTAAGGATGTGCTCGCCAAGGGTGCCATGATTGATGTTGCTGACGAGGAGACCAGAAGTTCGGAGCAGCATAACGATTTTCGCGAGAATAGGAGGGTAATATTCCATTTGTTGGAAGTCGGCCACACGTTCCCCACAGCGTTCACAGTAAACCGACGCTTCATATGAGTGAAGGGTCGCGCAGGCGACCCTTCGTTGACAAGTAGATGTGTAACCATGTTAATTCATTCTCGATTATCTCACATCAATGCGATCCACAGCTACCGCTACCAACTTCCTACAGGTTATGAGCCCAACAGGGCTGTTGGTGACGATTTATGGAAGCAATGGTGAAGGAAATTCTTGGATCAAGGTACCGCAGTGGCTCCGAGAGGGAGCGATGATAGAAAATGCGTCTGATGACAACCAACGCGAAAACGTCAGCCAAGACGGAAGGTTATAGGTGTTCCAAAATGGAACAAAAGGGAAAAGGGAAGAAGTTGACCTTACTTTTCCAAGTCCAAGCTCAATTGCAAGCATGGGCGTCGAGGAGCAACAAGGAGAAGAACCAACGACGAGCAGAGAACTGATCAGCCTCCAAGCTCGCCGTGCAGCGCAGCACTCGGGCTCTACAAAGGAACGTGAGAGCGCAAGTCTTTTGGAGATAGATACCAGCGAAGTGGTCGACGACGCGCGTACCAAGCGCCGAGCTTCACCGCTACCACCGACGGCAATGGTGGCTTTTGCCACGTCGCCACAAACATCAACGGTTACAATGATAGAAGACGACCGGGTTAGTATACCTAGCGAAGGCACTACCACCCCCGTACGTCGCCTTGGAGACAACATGACAATAACCGTATACAAGAGATCGTTCGCACTCAACTGGCCCTGCAGTCAACTGAATTGTTTCGGCAGCTGGCAGTGTCAAATGCTAACGCAGAGCGAGCGATAGAAGTTGATGAAAATCGAGCGGCGGCAGCAGAAGAAGAAAAGGAACGTCAAGCGGCTGTCTTGGCAAAGAGACTTCACGACGCTGACGTGGTATCCCAGGCCCAACAACATGTATTAGCTGGAGCAACTCGACAGTACCAGGAGATGGCTGCTCAGCTTGCCCAAGCGAAGATTGAGAGAGAGAATGCCCTATACGTTGCAACATTTTCCACCAGCGAGGTGAACCGGCTCAACTCGGAACAGAACGAAGCAAATAATCGCCACGCGATGGAATCGGCTCGCCAAGCGCAACACGTGGATTTTGTGACTGCTAGCGCCACAGACGCGATACAACGGCAAGCCGAGGCAGCCGCTGCCGAGGTTAGACGTTTGGAAAACTTAAGCATGCTACAAAACCAAGAACTGACAGAACTGCGAGAGAGAGTCCACCGTTTCGAGACGATACAACAGACGGCGGGCCCGCGAGATGCACGTCGAGTCCCCCAACACAACCGCGGTGCACAGGACGCCGATGGCCCAGGAAGAACACCACAAAGACAGGGCACCCCGACCGCACAACAACCTTCATTCGTGACACCTGCCCAAGTCGACGATTTTGATGACGGGGAAAACGACTACTTTGGCGAGATGGAAGATGACCCTAACGACAGCGATAGTCAGACACGTCAAAATGGAAATGGCAACGATAACCCACCAGCTGGAAACGGCGCTGAAGCGCGTGGCTCCGGCGGTGGTGACGGTGGTCATGGTGGTGTTCACCGCGTTTATCGAGCTAGACGACGTTGGAAGTAGTCAGCGAACCCGGTGAATTGGACGACATTTTTGAATATGTTGTAACTTGCAACCAAATCGTCGACTTTCGGATAAATTGGCCTCTGTACGAACCGACATCAACCGGTCTGGCACATCTCACCACGTGGTTCCGTCATCAGTCAGTGCGTAATTTCGTGTTTACAGGATATGGAAGGCAGTTGGAAAATACTGAAATTCCTGTGAGACAGGCTTTTTATGAAGCAATTTTCCATTGCCAGACTCTGGAGAGCCTTGAATTATCGTATCGTAACCTGGATCAAATCGACTTTTCAAGATTGAAACTTTTTATGAGGTCATTGAAACTCATACAGTGCCAAATTGTCTCGACCCAAATCAAATTGTTGGCAGATTTACTAGAAGGATCGAATGTTTCTCTTCTTGAGTTGAGTTCCAATAAAGACCATGATCTTGACGGTTTGGAAACGCTATTACATATCCTCCCTCGGACATCTATCAAGCACTTAAAATTGACTGACATCCATATCGATTGTTCAAAATGGTGCGAATTAGCTCTGCATTTTGGGAAGTGTGCGTTGAAATCACTCACTCTTGGTTCGAAAAAATTTCCTGCTGATTTCACCCAGAGCCTGGCAACAGCCATTCAATGCAATCAAACAATTCAAGAATTAATTCTCGTTCGTACCGAAATCGCCCTGTCCGACTTGCAACTCTTGGTTCGCAGTATCTCCCATCCAAGTCGACCTGTGAAGACAAAACGGATCATGATGAAATCTTCTCGTGGCAAAGACTTGGACATATGGACAGTGCAGTCTCTGAGCAAATTGGCAACTGAGTGTGGAGGCCAATTCATATACAAACGCGAGAACTTCTAACTCAGTACTGAAGTTTAATTTCCATGCATTAATGATAGTACCCCCTATAGCCTTTTGATCTTTTGGCATTGAAAAGTTGGATCAGAAGTTATTGTTGTTTTCACATAGTTTTGATGGTCAAACAGTTTGAAAGGATATACTGTTTGGACAACGTAAATTTATGCACGGCGGGTTCTTTATACTTTTTCTGTTAGGATTCGGTTTCATCACTGCACATGGTGGAACTACATATCAAAGACGCCTGGTTCAACAACGCACATCGTCGTGATTACCAACAGCTTTTTTCTCTTCCTCGATGATTGCTTTCTCAATGAGCGAATTCACCAAAAAAATACCTGGAGCATGAAATAGCAGTGCAAAATAGTCGTCCATTACGTTTTAATGAAGTAACCAAGAATCATGATATAGCAATAAAAACTTGGTTGGAGGCGAGCTTTGTTCGAAACTACCTGAATCTCCTTGGTAGAAAGAACTACAACCTCAATTCAGAACCATAATGCCTCTCCAAGTATTTGACAATATCGGCTGCAAATGGTCGGTCGGCTGGATCGACCTGCCAACACATAGTGATCAATGTCCACAATGGCTCAAGATGCGGGCTCAGCTCTTTAGGCTTTCTTGGTCGCTCGTCGTCAGATACAATTGCCTCAGGAATTTCATAAGGACCGTAGTCTTTGTATGGAATATCATTGCACAAGACTTCCCATACAGTCATACCAAAGGACCAAACGTCCGATTTTCTTGTGACTAAATTAGGGGTCAAATATTGCTCTGGGCTCATCCAATTCAGCGTCCCAGATCGCTCGTTTCCCTTCTTGGTTTCATCGAAGGTCATAATAGCACGACTCAGTCCAAAATCTGCAATGGCCACTGTGTTTTGAAACGTTATCAACACATTATCGCCTTTGAGGTTTCGATGGATAATCCATGCCGCAGGCGAATTGGTAAACCATCGGAATGAGCGTGTCAGGCCAGTTGCGGACGTAGCGACGGATGTTGGTATGACATAACTCGCAAACCAGAATAGGCGTAGGAATCTTAGTGCACACCCCAATCAGCGTCAAAATATAAGGCTCATGCGATATATCTTTCCACGCCTTGACTTCTTTCACAATAAGCTTCTCCAAATAAGGTGAATCTGCCAGCACAATTTGATCGAATCGTTTCACAGCCACTTGTCGACCATGGTACATTCCTCTATACACAGTTGCAAACCCTCCACGTCCCAATGCAGAGTTGAAATTGTCAGGGTCAAATTCAATATCATCAGACGATAGCATCCAAGATTCAATCATGTCGATAAAATATCGAAATTTGTTTTTCTGGCTCATGCTTTTTGCTGTGTCTTCAATTTGGTCGTGACATTTCTTGACTTGAATTTCGAACTCTTCGTTTTGAGCAATATTTCCAACCTCCACTTGGCGCGTATAGTGCTCCAAACCGCGCTTCAGTTGTATTATCAGTTCTTGCAACTTATCCGTTTGTTGGCGCAGACTGGGGAATTTCTCAATGGATTTCAAACACTTTTCGAGACCATTCATTGTTTCAATCATACTTTCGAATCCAACTTGGTTATCTTTGACATTGCCCGCAACTTGAACATTCAAATCGACCTTCAAATACTTCGCCACCCGACAAAGGCGATCTTGAAAATGAACAAATTGGTGTGAATATCGTGAATAGCTACCTGTCGGTGGCTACTATGGGTCAATAACTTCCATGTTGGTGTAGTTTGAAGCGTTGATTGCATGAAGACTCGAATATCTTCAAAGATTCGCAAAAGGCTGGAATCTTGCAATGGCCTTCCCAGGAAAGTCATGTGATTTAAAATACGTCCAACCATAATCCCAGTTGACAGCACACACTCGCGATTTGTCTGAAAATCCAATGCCAGTGACAAAATGACTTTGACTGAGTGGGGTAAATCTGACTTGACGCGTTTGATATCTTGAAGAGTATATTGAATGTATTCGACCGCAGACTGAATCGAATAGATCCCTAACAAAGGGGTGAAACAAAAACTGTCGAAGTTATGATGATTTACTTGGTGAATGCTTGGTTATCAGTTGGTCGTCGTAATTGTCGAGTGGGGGCTCGTCGATTTGCTCAGCTCAGAAAATACAGCTAGTACGCGTGCATCGTCCTGGTGCTTGACAAAATTGTAAGGATTTTTCTAATTACCTCGCAATGTGGCGTAGAAAGCTGAATCTGCAAGAAATTCAACAGTCTTCGTTTTTTTGCAAGGTGGGAACCATTGCATTTCCAAAGCACCAACGAATCCAATCGAGTTTGTCTAAAAGGGCGAGAAGGCTCCCGCCACTGCATAAGTCGCGAACGCTTTTGGCATCCTATATACACCTTTCAGTAATCACGAAATATCAGTTTTACCTTTGTCTTTAAGTTCACATCGAAACCTGCATCCAAAAGCATCAAGACAACCTTTTCGTTTCTTGAGTTGAAAGCACAGTGAAGTGAGGTCCAACCATTCTACTCCAGTCAAGTCACAAAATCATAAAAGATCGAATGAAGTACATTGTCCCTCGAATTGATTGTTGCGCCTTGCTCAAGGAGATATTTGACAATATCCACGCATCCATTTTCAGAGGCTAAATGCAAAGGTGTCCGACCTTGCTACGTTCATACAGTCAATCCAGTCACAACGATGAAAGGGCATACTTGGCTTTCCGCATTTAGAGCAACGCCTTTATCAAGAAGTTATTTGACAATATCGAGGTGTCCACTCGCGCTAGCCTTGTGCAAAGGGGTCTGACTGTGCTATGTTCATCCACTCAGCCCAATCCCAACGACAAATATCGTACATGGCTCTTCGTATCGAGTGCAGCGCCGTTGTCAAAGAGATACTTGACAATATCGAAATGTCCATTCTCACAAGCCATATGCAAAGGGGTCCAACCATCCTACTCTCAAGAAATTAAGTACTTTGCAAAGGCATTTAGGTGCACGATGTCCTTCGTATCAACCGCAGCGCCTTTTTCAACGAGATACTTGACAACGTCCAGGTAGCCATATTTAGAAGCTAGATATAACGGGGTCTGGCCATGCTACGTTCATCCAGTAAGTCCAGCCGCAACGACAGACAGGCTTACGTGGCTCGCCTCATCGATTGCAGTGCCTTTGTCAAGGAGACACTTGACAACATCGAGGTGTCCACTCTCGCAAGCCATATGAAAGGGACCTGGCTATGCTAAGTGCATCAAGTCAATGCTTTTGCAAACAACGATGGACATGCAGGATTCTTCGTATCAAGTGCAGCGCCCTTGTCAAGGAGATACTTGACAACATCCAGTCGTCCACTCGCAGAGGCCATTTGCAAAGGGGTCCAACCGGTCTACTCACAAGAAATGAAGCACTTTGAAAAGGCTTTTGGACTCACGCTCTCCTTAATATCAACCGCAGCACCTTTGTCCAAGAGATACTTGACAACATCCAGGTGTCCATTTTTAGTAGCTAGATGGAAAGGGGTCCGACTATGCTGCGTTCATGAAGTCAATCCCTTCATAAGAACTAATGGGCGTGCATGGCTCTTCATATCGAGGGCGGCGCCGTTTTCAAGGAGAGACTTGACTACATCCAGGTACCCATAATTGGACGCAAAATGTAGCGCGGTCCTATTGTCCTATTTTCCCGAGCTAAATTGGATCGCCAAGATCGAGGTATATACATGACCAGTTGTATTTATCGCAGCGCCTTTGTCGAGGAGAAACTTGATCACGGCCAAATGTCCACTTTCGCACGCCACATGCAACGGTTGGTTGCTTCTCTATTCTCGATATACTTGAAATAAACGATTATTTCCTTTGCCCACCTCGTGAATTCCATCAATTTTGGTGTTGCTGGTAAGGAGTCCCTTGACCATACCATCCAAGTCTCCGTTGCGCACAGCTTCGTGGAGAACGAATCTGCGCATCTACGATTGTAATTATGGCCGCGACAGAAAACTCCACCCTCACAAGGACTCGGTTTTTGGCATAATCGTCGTCACTAGGCATGATGGCGACGAGACCTGAAGTCTGTCCGATCCTGGTCTGAAAACTTGAAAGAAGTGTATCACGTCCATAGGGTACCCTAAATAAGGTTCCTTAATTAGTCTGTCCATATGCGTTTGATAATTTTCATAAAATTTTCAAGCTGCATGCTGCTCTTAAAATATTAGACTAATATTATTGATTTGATAGAAAGTTCGGGTGGGGCGCAATCTCGAAAGCTCAATACTGTCAGAATTTCTTACTGTGTGCTGCCGATTTGGTACAAATTTCCACATCGAATCGTAATAACGCATTTGATTGGTTAAATATAATCATAAAATTGATTTGATTGGTTGATCTTTAGATAGCAACTATCACGCTGCTTTGTCCACTCTCTCCTGCTCGTGCAGATAGATATGTAGTCGAGAGAATTCGAATTTCTCTTAATAGAGCTGAAAGGAGCGTGTGTCTCAAGCTCCAGCTGTTTGACTGAGCAAAATGCTCACAAACTTCTCCACATGTAACGATATCATAAAATCCTTAATGGCATAGAGGGTTGAATGTGCCTGTCGAAAGGATGAATAATTCCTACACTTGATAAGAAAATAAGCTTGGACGGACCCGCTTAAAAAAGCCTATCGTCATATTTTCCCTCTGACGCACTCCCAGGCGTCATTTGAAATATAACGCAAGAAAGATCAGAAGGCCAATATATTATTTACTCTGTCGTAGCAATTATGTGACGCAAAGAGGCAAAATTTGAAAGCAGTGACACCGATAAATGATGGTTCTTCAGCATAAATCAAAGATTCGACTCAGAATACACTGCTCGAAAGTTTCTGTATAGTTCTTCTAGATCACATGTACATGTACTATTAAAGAAGGATTCATCATAATCTTCATTATGCCAAATTCAAGACTGCATTTTTAAGCGACGAATCTAATTGCTTTTCTTGACATGCATTCACTCAAAACCACTTATATGTAGTGAACTCGAAGTTTATGTGTGATTGGTCGATTTGAGCTATAATGACCACTGATTGGTGGATTGAATACGTACTTTCTCTGTGGACGAACTGATGATAGCCAAAATCGCCCTTTTATGTTTTTGTCCAGTCATTGTTGGCCAAAGCGGATTTTCATCATCAATTCTGTCGCAGGGCCGCAGAAAGCGTATTTGCACCGATCACAGGACCTGTAAACAAACTGAAACAGGCAACTCACGAAGCATTCAGCAGAATTGGCCATGCTGCCCATTGACATTATCATCAAGATTGCATTCGTCATACCAGACGCGACTGATTTGTTTGCATTCTGTGAAGCTTTCCGTCCATACTTGGACTTGGGACCCCTCGAGCACCTTGTTCAGCTCAGCTTGACGCATAAATATTCAGACTTTTGGTCATCGCTCAGACTCAATTCAAGCCTAGGCGAAATGTCAATGTCATTGATTGCTCCTATTGCGAAATTTTACACCAACGTTCTTGTTGACGACACCTGGCATGATGTTGAGTGGCTCAAAGCACATTTGAAACCTGTGGCTCAGATCGAATGGTGTGTCAATCGCTTCCCAACGACGATCGACAGGATCGATGCATGGACTGATCTACCGATTTCTTCTCTGAAGCTTACGGTAAGCAGTGACTCTCCTGGTAACTGGCAAGATGTACTATTTCGATTGCACAACTTGACTTGCTTGCATTTGGATGCTGACTGCGATGATCTGGGCGACATTTTTGACTTTGTCGCCAAGAGCGAGCGAATTACTGAGTTCAAAATCTACTCTTACGGTGCACATCATACAACTGGACGTGATTTGGAGAATCTCATCGAATGGTTTCGTCGCCAGCCTGTTCGAGTCTTCGATGCTGAATTATTAGCATGGGGACATCATGACATCAACTTGAGACAACAATTTTGTGAAGCGATGTTCAATTGCTCAACATTGGACTCGCTCAGGCTGCTTGAGCTCTCAAATTTCGAAGGGATCAACTTCTCTCGATTGACATTTCCGATGAAAACATTACGATTACACAATGAAACGGTTACTGCTGATGCTTTGCGCTCTCTTTCTGGTCAATTGGAACGTTCCAAACTCACCCATCTCGAGGTAATGGACTGCATTGAGGGGGCAGACTCTCTCTTTCATATCTTGCCGCGAACGTGTATCAAGAGCCTGAATTTCCATGGATTTTATATCGATGACGAAGGTTGGTGCAGATTGACTGCATTGTTTGAGAATTGTGGATTGGAAAGTTTGCTCCTCGGCACTCAACATTTTCAAAAAAACGTCATTGAAAGCCTCGCAGCTGTCCTACAGAGAAACACGACGATCTCGGAGCTCTTCTTGGTCTCAGAAACACTCGACGCATCGTCATTCCAAGTATTAATTGAAGGTTTCTCGCATCCCAGCCGACTAGTGACAAAAAGACGGTTAAAACTCGTGACATTACCTCTTGGGACGATGGAATCTTCAACCATCGTAAGTTTCGCTGTAGTTGCCGCCGCCAATGACTGCGATTTTGAACATTCTCGTCTCCAGCCGTCGTCCCTTTCATCATTTGATTTTAGGATCTCGTAAAAATACTTGAAGTTCAATCCATCAGGCGTCCTTCGTGATGTGGGTTGGGCTTTGGCTCTGGACTAACTTCCCAGCTCCGACTCGTTTTTCGTCAATTTTCGTTCATTTTCTTTAACTACAAGCTTAGAAGAGCCAGACAACACATAGCATGTGAATGTGGATGACAGTGCTAGATCCATCTGCTAGGCAACGGACGCGGATCGAAATCAAATGCGATCTCATCAAATCCAAGTTCCAGTTTTGAGCAACTGGCGAGCTTAACTTTGTAGTTAAGCTCGCCAATCATGCCATACCTAGCTGGCAACCAAGAGCGAAGGACAGTTATGACTAAGGCGAATATATCGACTAACCAGACATGAAGAAACTAAACGGATTGGTCTCGTCCCCACACCCCACAACAAAGAAAACTTCGTTTCTTGTCAATGCTAAGTTGCCTTGATTAGGATTGAAAGATGGTTTAACCGCCTCCATGCAACTCGCAGGATGAAAGAAATTATAAATTACTTTTGGGGCCACTCTCATGGGTTTACACGAATTTTTCCATAAATACGCTTTGCGATGGCGGCCACAAATTAATGGGTGGATGTCTGACTTCTTTCGTATGATAGATGATTTAATCAAGGCTAGAATTGGGAAACCTTCGAGTACAGCATTAATATGAATACAACCGAAAAAACTGCTATAAGGCAATATTGTCGATGATGAGCGAAGACCATGTTGCACTCGTATTGCATTATGATTGGTCAATATTCCAAATTCCCGCCTTTCATTGGATAAATCTCAAGAAAGTACTTTCGGCCTAATTAAGTTCGACCATACTGACGAATCGGACATGACAAAATTCAAACGGAAGAAGGCGAATGGGACCTTGCAATGCAACAAAGCCAGCATGGGCTACGCTACCAGAAGACATTCTCGTCAAGATTGCTCTGTGCATCACGGACGAAGTCGATGTCTTTGTCTTCTTTGAAGTACTTCGCCCACACGTCGACCTGGACCCAGTGTCTCTGGTGCCTCTTGTCCAGTTGGATTTGAAGGAGATCTATTCAAGCCCTTGGCCAACGTTTACTCTTGATTCAACGATCAGTGAAACAATGTCTACCTTGACGATTGAAGCGATCATCAAGTATTACTCCCATGTGGTCGTCAAAGACACTCGGTACAGTGTGGATTGGCTCAACACACAATTGAATCCAACGACTACGATTGAGTGGTCGACCATGGAGTTTCAAAACGTAGTGAAAACGTGGGAAGAATGGAGCAGTCTTCGAATTACGAAACTCAATCTTCATATCGACATGGATTCCCCATCAACGTGGAACGAGGTTTTGCCACGTCTTTGCCACTTGACTTCTTTATTCGTGGACGACAGAGCTGGTAACTTGGAAGATATTTATGCGTTTGTAGCCAAGAGCAAGCACATCATTGACTTCAAAATATTTTCAATCAGTGGTTTTCAAATCGGTAATTCTGAATTGCTACATCTCGTGGAGTGGTTTCGCCGTCAACCCGTCCAAAGATTTGATGCCTGGTTTACAGATTGGAGATTGCTTGACTATAATTTGAGACAAGCATTGTGTGAAGCAATGTTCAATTGTCCAACGTTGGAGAGATTATGTCTGGCGGATTGCTACCTAGACGACATGGATTTTACAAAATTCACGTTTTCCATCAAGACATTGGAACTCAATGAGTGGTGTTTACACTCGAACTTTTTGGCATCTTTGGCAAGTCGATTGGAAGGGTCGAAAGTGACCTGTCTGGAGCTAAATGATTATGTTGACGACAATAACGATGATATTGAGGGCATAGAGATGCTCTTTCGATGTTTACCACGAACATCAATCAAGAGCCTGAGTATCTATGGCTTGTATTTCACTGCAGGCATTTTGCGTCGACTGTCTCCGCTAATAGGAAATTGTGGATTGGAAAGTTTAACGATTGACTCCGACTTTATTCCTTCAGTGGAGCATCTTGGGCCTGCGATTCAAAACAACCACACGCTTTGTGAATTGCATTTGTTGAAATGCAGAATTTCCATCCCAAACATGCAACGTTTAATGGAAAGTTTCTCTCATCCCAATCGATTGGTCAAGTTCAAACGGATTAAGTGGACCGTAGCAAAGTGGCAGTTCGTGAAGGTTTCAACTGTGACGTTTCTCAAACAGCATGCCACAAAATTTGGTTGTGAATTCGTCTATGAACAATCAGACTGGTAGCTTTGGTTTACCTGTTGCTGAGCAGCCCAAGTGAAAAGAACTATGCTGCAAAATCGTGCTCTCTCTGATTATCTATTTCCACAAAACGTGTTAAGCCGGACGTTTTTCAGAGTATGACAGTTGGCATATGATTTATGGCAGAGTGCTTAACTCCACTGCGTGTGGTTGAGATACGAACATCTTTCGCCATGCTCTTTTGCAAGTGTCTCCGTTTATGGAAGTTGGACCCATTTCAAGACATCAAAAGTTTAATATGTTTCCTCGTCGAAGTGTCCAGATGTAACCACGCAATCGAAAGTTATTATAATTTTAGGAAATGACTATTTCCCCTATTTTGCCCCCCCCCAAATTCATTCTTGATACATTTTTGGCCCCGGCTTCCCAAAATCCATCGCCATTTTAGAGCCCTTGACTACTGCAAAAACTTATACCGTATGCGCTAAAATTATGGGCATCATTGCGGAACATCACGTTCATGCCCCTAAGTGTCGGAAATGCTAAACAAAATGCATCAAAAATGATTTGGGGGGGATTGTCAAAATGATGGAATAGTCATTCCCTAATTTTATCAAACAATATTTGTTGCTAATTCCGGGACATATTAATAGTATAAAATGACAACATCCGATGTGATCCACCTGACCAAGTGGTTTCGGAGTCAACCTGTTCGATGTCTTGAGCTCGCATTTGTTGACGCGGGTGATGTTGACAAGGATGTGAAGAAAGAATTTTATGAAGTATGCTAAAGTGCCCTACTCTGGAAACGCTCAGGATCTGCAACCAGGGATTTAATGACTTGGTTTTTCCGAAGTTGTCATTGTCCTTGAAATCCATTGTGCTAAATCTTGTAGACATGCCATCCGCCGTATTGAGATCGTTGACGAGTCGATAGGAGGCTTCAAGTGTCAATCAGCTAATTGTTGTTCGTTACACGGACGAAAACACTGAAGGCATGGAGCATCTCCTACGAGTTTTACCTCGGACATGCGTCCAGAACTTGGAATTATGATTTTTACAAATTGAAGATACGACTTGGCGCAAGTTGGCTCCGCTCTTCGAGTGCAGCCCAGTACCAACTTTAGCTCTCCATTCCGAGAAAATTCCAACTGGTTTTGTTCAAGATTTTGCAACGGCACTTGAAAAGAATCAGTTCATTCGTGAATTGGATCTACACAGCGATATTGGCCATTCGGATCTTCAGCAATTGATTCGTAGTTTCTCCATTTCCAGTCGATCAGTCAAGACAAAGAAGCTGAAAGGCCCGTCCAGCCGATCAATGTTGCATTCCGAAGTAGAATCTCTGAAGAAATTGGCTGCCGAATGTGGAATTGAATATATAAATCGGTTTTAGGAATGTCTCGTCTCGTATTCCATCCACGCTTAACATGAAACGATTATCTAATGTTTGAGTGAAGTATTCAGACGTGAGTCAAAACATTGAAGTTATATTCACAGTGCAAACATTCTCGATTCGGACTCTACTTTGGTGTTCTTCTTAGCTGTCATCATCATTTCATACTATTAGCACAATTAATCTCCGTTGAAGCAATGAGAGAAAGATAGAACCAACATCAGTCAAATGACTCGTCTCGAGCTGGATCACAATGAGGACACAAGCTTGGAATACCTCCTGATAGACAATTTGAAACAAGACGAGTCAAGTGGAAACAGCAAATCGTCTGGTTGTAAACAAATCTTTGAAAGACAAAACCTCTGCTTAATATAGCCTCGAGAGCCAAAACGAATATGTCAATTACAAAGAGCTTCCATTACTATCATGATAAGTGTTTCGACTACAATATGAAACGAAATCCTAAGAACATCAAACTAACTAATATTGGGCAAATATCAATTTAGTGTCAAAAAACCATAAAGATTTATCACTCCGTCGAGACAACTTTAGATCTTCCTAAAAGTAGGAAAACACAATTGATATACATCAAGCTCATAAGACTTTTCCACTAGCATTAAGCTAAGTTTAATCTCTCGGCAGAGAACCACTTCTGTTTTTACCTCGACGACGTGGGTTGTGTTTTCCATCGACGCTGACCATAAAGACTTTTTAAGTAACATTCCACTCAACTCTGATTTGTCAAATCTTATCTTGTTGGCCTGTAAAGCTCCAGAATGAATCGGTATAATTCATTTCGTAGACTGAAGTATTGCCTTCAATTGATTGCACAGTTTAAGAATGCTATCTATCCAAGATTCTGTGCACCAATGCGAAAGTTTCGAATTGGGATCTCTTGCCTCGTCGAAACTAACAATGAAATCATGCAATAGGCATTTGTGAATACAAATGAAATTCTGGTTGAAGTCCATATACTTCGCGTTGAAAATGGTCATTATTGGGACGACATATCAAAAGCTCCAGTTTGAATACCGATTCATGAATTCGACTCCACATTCGGCGGCCAATTTCTTTAGAGATTCTTTTTCGGAATCCAAAATCGATTGGTCGTATGGGCCTTTCCATTTGAATTGTCTTGTCTTGACTGGTTGACTGGAAATGGAGGAACTTCGGATCAATTGCTGAAGATCCGAAAGGCCAACATCACTGTGGTCCAGGTCCAATTGACAAATGAACTGGTTCTTTTGAACGGCCGTTGCAAAAGCTTGAGCAAAACCAGCAGGAATTTTCTCGGAGTGTAGAATCAGTCTTCTCACTGGGCAGCATTCAAACAGCGGAGCCAATTTACACCAAGTTGTATCGTCAATACGGAAGTATCTTAATTCCAAGTCCTTGATGCATGTCAGAGGTAAAACTCGTAGAAGATATTCCTAGCCTTCATTTTTCCCGTCGCCGAAATGAACTATCCTCAGACGATTCACTCCTGAACCTTCCAATCCATACGCCAAGGATTTTACTACGCCAGATGTCATGTCTTCAAAATTGAGTACCAAGGTTTTCAAAGACAATGGTAACTTGGTAAATCTCAAATCGGTAAATCCTTTATTGGAGAGAACGAGTGTTTCCAGAGTATGGCACTTGAGCATGACTTCATAAAATGCTTTCTTCACATCTTCGTCAACATCCCCATGTCAACCAGTGCGAGCTGTAGGCGTCGAACAGGTTGACTCCGAAACCACTTGGTCAGGTAGATCACATCAGTTGTCGTCATTTTATACCACATTGTGTAGGCCAGAAATTCCGTGATTTGGTTGCTCACGGCCACAAATTCAAACACGTCGCTGAAAGTTTTGTACCCATCGTCCACGTCAAAATATGTCAAATGAGGCAATCGAGACAAAAGATCCTTCCAGCTGATGCGAGTAAAGTCGCTCGAACGAACGTCAAGTCGAGTAATCCGAATGTCGCTCCAATCATCCATAGTAATAGAGGATTTTTCAATGTTCCACTGGATTTTCGTCATGGGGTCCAAATTCTCTTTGACCCAGTTGACGTCGAAATTGTCCTCGACAACACTTTTGGATAATAAATGGCAATGGCCCCGAGAGATTTACTTGGTAGCACTTGTAGAATTGAAGGTACAAGATGCAACCACGGCCAGAAATCCCACTTGGACTTCATTTTCCCTAGCTCGAAAAGATGCTCGAGAGGACCCAAGTCGACTTCATCTTGTATCGTTTTGAGAAAAGTGAGAAGGTCTTTTGCATCTTCAATGGAAAAAGCAATCTTCACGATGACTTCAAACGGCAACTTGGACCACACTGACAGCATGGATCTGCGCCCAGCGAGTCGGAAATTGTTGTGCTGACTGCAATTCGGTGCCAGTGGGGTTTGCAATCTCGTCCATCGTTGGCTGTCATTTTTTGGTCGAGACAATTTCATCCAATCAGTAACAAATGATACTGACATCATTCAAATGATTCGATCAAGAACGAAGTCTACTGTAGAAGTGTGAATATTAATACAGACAACTCACAGTTGTGGGACTCACAGCTTGAGAACAATTACATTTGAGGGCATCAATTTTCTCGGACAAAAATCAGGAATACAAAAACCAAGTATAAGTTTTTTACATCACACTTGGTGGACTGAAGAGCACAAGAACAGTGACGAGGGTGATCAATTTGATCTACCCAAGAACATTTTCTATATAATTCGTAGGTTTTGGATTGGGATTTGGAGTCAAAACTCTCCTCCGAACACCAACGCAGCATGCTACTACCGTAAATCCCGTACAGCTGTAACCATGATTTCTTCCCATTGATCTGTAACCATTTCCAATCTTGTGCGATAACTCTATACAAAAAGTAAGATAAATGAACTACTGGCGCATACTGTCGAAAAATCTTTGAAGTTCCCATTGACTTGTAACTATCGACGAATGATTGGGTAATATATATCCAATAGGAACTCAACTCAAATTGTTTCGATTTGGGGAAGGCCGTGGACGTGGTGGGTTGTAGGCCTTGACGACGGAAATCTTGTACGTCACAGAATAGTAAGACTTTCCTTTTGCGCTCACGCGCCTGCTTCGTGCAGGTGCTTCTTCCATTGAGAGGACTGGCAACTTGTGGCTGTCCATCGTTTTGAAAAAAATGGTTTTTATTTTATCCAATCAATTTTATCCTGAAGCTGGATGAAAAATGGACAGTTTCCCATTGAGTTGTAAGCATTTGCAAACCATTTTCTTGGTTACACCTGTACGGGGTTTACGGTAGTATAATCGTCATTCCTTTATGGCGTGTACAATAATTACCTTTATGCAGGGTGCAACGTCGTTCTATGCACACTTTGTCACCGGATTTGCGTCGGCAATGCTTCAATCCAGCTTTTCAAAATTGGTGGAGATTAACATAAAATCCCTCGCCATGATTCAGAGAGTATTTAAGCTTGTAATGATCACAAGCTTCGACGTGAATTCAAATGCATGCTCCTGTCTTCCTGGTCCATCACTCTTGCCAAGGAGAGAGTGTTGGTACCCCATTGTCAATAGCCCTAAAGTCTTAATATCCCTAAATATAACCGATACTATAAACAAGTCATGTTCTTAAGAGGAGAGGTTGAATCCAAGAGGTTGAGGGACAAATCGTGTTCTCCAACTGTGAGTTGTCTGTAACTGTTTTAATCCTCTCTTGACCACATTGCCTATGGATGTACTATTGAAGATTGCATCGACTCTTCGCGATGCAGCTAATTTCTCTGGTTTCTGCACGCTGTCCACTTTTACGTTGGCGTATGACCCCGGGAGCACCTCTACCAGCTTGGATTGAAGCACAAGATGAATACTTGTGGCCTTTATTAATACTCGATTCGAAAATGTTGGCCTTGTTGGCCTGCTGTCCATGTGGTACAAGCACTATTTCACTGTCGTTCTGATATATCGCCGGTTCACTCCTTTCTGGGTTAAAACGCACATGAATTCGACGGGCTTCGATTGACTTCATCTAAACCCATCATATATGCGCAATTATTCTGGGCGACGAAATTGGTCCGGTAGTACGTAGAAAGATTATACTGTCGTGGGGTGACCTAAGATAAACATGATATTAGTTCGATTTACTGTTATCCAAACTAAGCAAACCATGATATGATTTTTCACCCTAGCATGAACAGTTTAAACCCCAAAAGCAGGTAATAGACCAGTACTATTCACCAACACAGTCGTGGACGAATTCGCATCCATGTTTTGTGGCGAGCTCTTCAAGTGGCTTCAGAGTCGATTCTTTCATCGTGGAAAGATTTGCTGTGGTCAGTTTCACCCGCTTGGATTTCACCTGTCGACTTGGATGTGACATGGCCTCAATCAAGTCGGGGATCGCAATCCAGGATTGAGACAGATGGAACTCACCAATCGTATGATTGTTTTGTAGGGCACTTGCAAGACTTTGGGCAAACTTAGTGGACACATGTTCAGGATTCAAGGTCAAGCTTTCCAATTCAGAGTTTTGAATCAAAGGCGCCAACTGACACCAATCGTCGCAGTCAATTTGCAAACCAAGGATGCTCAAGCTCTTGATAGATGTGAGCGGCAAAACACGAAGTAGACATTCTATGCCTTCAATATTTCCATCATGGGTGCAGTCGTCTAGCTCGAGTCGTGTCAGCCTCGAGCCTTCCAATTGACCAGCAAGATCGATCAAAAAGTCAAAACACCATTCGTCAAGTTTCAAGGACTCCATCTGAAATGTAAAGCGAGGGAAAACCAAACACCATTCGTCAAGTTTCAAGGACTCCATCTGAAATGTAAAGCGAGGGAAAACCATGTCAAAGAGGTAGCAATCAATGAGTCGAAGACGCTCCATCGTGGACAATTGAACATGGCTTCACACAATGCTTGCCTCAGGTCAAAATCATGATAGCCCCAGTCTGTGAAATCAGACTCAAACTCTTGGACTGGTTGGCGACGAAACCACTCGAGAAGATAAACCAATTCGGAATGTTGCAAGGTGTATCCACTGTTTGTATACACAACAAGTTCGACGAGTTGATTGCTGTAGGCTGCATAGGCATAAACCTCTTCAAAGTCTCCGTCATTGCCCCAGAGGCCTTGATAGTCATAAACTCTTAGCGATGTCAAGCAATGGAGTCTTGATAAAACATTTTTCCACGTTCGTGGGGTATCTTCATCGATATAAACATTGAGTCCAGTGATACGCAGGTCTTGCCATTCGTCTAAATTCGCCTCTGTGACTGGATTTCTCCAGCATTCCACTCAATTGTTGCCATCGGATTCAAATGCGTTCGGAGCCACTCGACGCTAAACCTGGCATCATTCACAATCACACGGGAGAAATATTTGGCATTCGATTCATAATGTGGGAGTGATAGCTTGTCCCGCGCCGCAGAAGTGAGCTTCAAAGCCGGCCACACGTCGAAATGATCTTGCTTGAGGCACAACTGGTAGAGATGCTCCAGTGGTCCCAAATCAATGCACAGACGAAGGGCTTCCAGAAAAGCAAAGAGATCTTTCGCGTCAGGAATAGCGAAGGCGATCTTAATCACAACGTCAACGGGAACCATGACCGATTCTTGCTTCATTGCAATGAACGGCCACATCAATTTGCTTCTCTTCTTGTCATTTGTTCCTCATTGATCCAACGATGTTTCATTGGATGTGAGGTTGCAGTCGTCACTTGGACGAACTTTGTCAAATCTCAAATGTACTTTATTTGTCTGACCAATCAAAGTCCGTTATTCAGTCTCTCTACCAATCAAACTAAGTTTTATCCAATAATCGCTTTCAATCTATCGAAATCATTTTACAAAGCGGCATGTGATGTTCTGACGACCTTGCCCTTGTTACTTTCGAGTCCTCATTTTATGGTGAAGGCCCGTCTGGCAACAGAAAATATTACAATAAGGGCCCGTCTGGCAACCGAAAATATTGCAATAAAAAAGCCCAAAATGGCATTTTGAGGCCAAATTCAATAATTGAGGTAAAATATGGCCTTGATTATCTCAGAAAGTTTTGCACGATATCCAATATTTTTGGTTGGGATATGCTCACCGGAGGCTCCCAAAATGCCATTTTACAAAAAAGAGGTTTTACCTCCATTTTGAATATGTCATAAAGCTATTGCTAAATACTGCTCAAATGTTGCAGTTCAAGATAACTTTGACACTAAGTGGACCCAAGAGCATGTGAATCCAGCGGCCAACATTGCATGGTATATCGTTGATCCTTCCATTGTGATGACGAGTATGGAAGAACAGACTGCCTTTCATATTACCCAACTCAGTGTCACTTTGGTTGAATTTGTTTCTTTTGGCTGGAGAAATCTCTTGCCACGATTGGTTCATCTAAAATCTCTGAATGTAGATTGCGGAAATGTCGACTTGAGTTACGTGTTTGAGTTTGTAGCCAAGAGCAACCGAGTCGTTTAATTGAAATTCCACGCACTCGAACATTCTTTGACACGCTCCGATGTGGTCTATTTGACAGCTTGGTTGCGTCGTCAACCTTTAAGAAGGTTTGAGATTGTGTCCGGACATTTGGGTGAAGTTGACGCCAATTTGAGGCGACAATACTATCAAGCCATACTGAATTGCCCAACTCTCGAGAGACTTGATCTTTCCTACTGCGACTTGGCAGAAATGGATTTGACGAACGCGACTCTAAGAATGAAGTCGTTGCAATTCAGGATAGTTGATATGAATGCTCACTTTTTGACATCCTTAGCCAGTCGATTGGAAGGTTCGCCTGTGAATCATCTCCAGCTATCTCGTTATACTGACAACACTCAAGGAATGGAACATCTCTTTCGAGTTTTGCCTCGGACGTCTATTAAGCGCTTGGAATGGAGTTGTATTCTCCGTATTGAAGGGGAAAATTGGTGCAACCTGGCTCCTCCCGTCAACACACTGGTTATTACAGCTGTCAGTTTTTCGTCAAATTTTGTTGGAAGGTTTGCAATGGCCATTCGAAATAACCAAACAATCGATGCATTGGACCTAAGTGAGCTTGAGATTCCAGATTTGCGACTTTTGATCGAAAGTTTCACGCATCCAAGTCGAAAGGTACGACCGAAGTGGATCCGATGCAGAGGTGCCTATCGTCTTCCGGTCGAGGCTTCGGTCAAACAGTCTCTCAGACAGTTGGCTGCTGAATGCGGAGTCGAATTCTGGGATAGATAACGTCAACTTCTTATCATCAGCATGGTTTTCATTGAGTTTATCACTCATTGAATCCTCGTGATTTCCAGCAACCGAAGTTTAGCGACAAGTGGATCCAAAAGCATATGAATCCAACGGCCAACATTGAATGGGATAGCTTTGATCCTGATTTCGTAAAGAAATTATAAAAGATCCGACCGATTTGCACATAACTCAGCTCAGTTCTAAAATGAAAATATAAAATTATACAGATGATAGAATCCAAAGTAGGGTGCTTGCTATAAACGTCAATGCTGATACGGAGTTCTTCGCAAACTCGACTATATTATAGATTTGATTTTAGAGTATCGATTTTCGACATTGTATTTAGGAACATTTCATTACTGGTGGAGATGCTCTTACGATCGCTTGGAAAATACATAAATATGTTTCATTTTTCTTCGTAGAACCAAATATGGATATGTTTGAACCTTTCGCACAGAAAACCCACATTTAAACCAGTTCGCTCGTGGATTTTGGTTGACTTTACTTGTTTAAGAAACAAATTTTATTAAAAGCAACCACAATGAAGGGGAATAAAAATATTAAATTCCAAAAATCAACTTCCTCTGCTCCACATTACTGCGAACAAATCACTTTACATCGACCCAAAAAATCTATTTCTTTTCTAAATTCGATGGCGGATATCACTTTTTGAAGACCATAAAAACTGTAGAAAATTGCAGGAGCAGAAAGTCAGTTTTCACGGTCAAAATCGGCAGACTAAGTATTTATGATCAATGAAATCTTATTTCGAGCCAATCACAACTATTTGTACTATATATGTATGGGTTGTGATGTGTTTCATTTGTACAAGTACATAGTAATGTGGAGCAGATGAAGTATTGGACAAAATATGGCCAATCTTGAACTTGCCAATCCTGGCACAGGCTAGAGGCGAGGCCTCGTTGCTGACATGCCAGGTGACTACGCTCAAAACAACCGTCGCGACCAGGTATGTTAACTACAGGGGTAGTATTTTAGTTGTTTATGCTTAGAATGAACATGCATTCCTTCATGAAGCATCTCTCGATGGAGATTTAGAGCAAATCGAGGTCCTGCTCGCCGTGGAACACAAACTGAAGCTGAATGACGAGGTATCGAAAGGGAATTGCACTTCATACTACGCGCCTTGGAAATAGAATGGAAACACTTCGTTGCATGTTGGTGTTAGGGGAGGACAGTATGATGCTGCTAAAAAATTACATGACGAAAATGAAGTTGACAGAACCAATCAGGTAAGTTACTCTGCTTTATGATCCAATTCATTTCGTAAGAGTAGTTCGGTTTTACTCCATTGCATGTGGCGTCACTAAATGGTGACCTGTCAGCCGTAAAACTTCTCGTTGGTAGTGGCGCTAAAGTCAACCAAACAGAGAGAGCAAGACTGTCCACCGATACAATCTTACTGATGTTTTGAGAATAGCATGGACTTACTCCAATACACATGGCTTCTCTAAATGGTCACTTGGATATTGTCAAGTTTCTCCTTGACAAGGGCGCTGCAGCTGAATGGCTAGACAATGTAAATTCATCCTCTCTCTTGATCGTATTGATTTTTAAGAGTAGCATGGCTTGACCCCGTTGTATTTAGCATCCCAAAATGGAAAAGTCGATGTCGTTCAAGATCTCGTTGACAGAGGTGCTTCATTGACTTCGAGGTCAAAAGTATATCAATTTATCGATTCGAGCAGTTTAATTTTGTGACTAGGATGGTTGGACTCCATTGCACGTTGCATCCCAAAATGGAAAAATCGATGTCGTCAAGTATCTACTCGAAAAAGGTGCTGCAATTGATTCAAGGGCAAACGTAAGTACTTAAGTACGTCCGCCTATTTATTTCGTGAGAGTAGTTTGGCCGGACCCCACTGCATTTGGCATCACTATTCGGCCACTTAAATGTCGTGCAGTATCTTTTTGACCGAGGCTCCGCAGTCGATGCTACCGATGCCGTAAAGATATCACTGTATGATATGTGGATAATTTTGAGAATAGGATGGTCAGACCCCATTAGATTTGGCTTCAGAAAATGGACAGCTCGATGTTCTCAAATACCTCCTGAAGAAAGGGGCCACAGTCGATAATATCAAAGATGTAAAGCAACCCATTTCCTTAGTGCTTCTGATACTGCGAACGTAGGCTGGAAGCAACGCGGTACATATAGCGTCTTTGAACGGACACCTTAATATTGTCAACTTTTATCTTGACAATGGCGTTACAGTCGATAAAACTGGCACTGTAAGGAAAAGTACCCTTGTTTTGACATTTATTTCATGTGATTAGAGTGGCCAAACCGCCCTGCACTTTGCGTCCTCGAACGGACACTTGAATATCGTTAAGTATCTGATTGGCAAGGGCGCTTCAGTTAATTCACGGGACAATGTAATTGAATCGACATCCATGATGTTCTATTGATTTGATGAGAGTAGAATGGCCAAACTCCGTTGCACTTGGCGTCCAAGAATGGATTTCTAGATGTCATCAACTATCTACTCGATAACGACGCTGCAATCGATTTAACAGACAATGTTGTAAATCTGTTATGAACATATTCAATTGATGAGAGTAGTATGGTTGGACGTTACTTCATTTCGCTGTAAAGTCAAGATGTGAAGAAATAGTTTTGTTGTGTTTGGAACGAGGTTGCAACGAGAACCGAAAAGCGAAGGTGAGATTAATATTTTTGGATTGCTATACTTTTATATAGAGTGGCCAAACCGTACGGGATATTTGCGACGACAAAAAACTTATTTGTTTACTGGATAAGTTCGATATGATCCGTCGATGCTTTGGGAAAGACATGGTACCCAATCCGGCCAAGAACCCTACGACAGTGCCTTTTCTTGCCGATTCAACTCTCTATGCCACAATGCGAAGTATTCAGCTAAATCCTTTCATATTCGAAAAGCACAAAAATGACGCACGAATTCTTGCTGTCTTGGATGCGTTAGATAAAACAACGACTTTAGATGTTGGACAGACAAAACAAGGCGTCGATGGCCAAATGACTACTGGACACTCGGATGGTAAATCTTTTCTTACGTTTTCTGCTCATTTCTGACATTAATTGCTAGGTATCTACTCAATTCAATCCGCCGTCGAAGTTATTTCGCAAACCATTCGAAATATCCGTGACAATAGCTCTGCGATAGCCCAATGTGCAATGTTCATTTTGTCGATGTCTTTGAGTTTTCAGACAAATCGCGAACGTATCTTGGCAACTGCAATCATGGTCGGACGTATTGTGAATCGAATGGTCCAGAGGGAAATTGCGACGCAAGATCCCAGCATCCTCAAAGTCCTCGACGACATTCGAAACTACTTCCAGACAACGATCGAAACTCAACAGCCCTGGAAATTATTTGTCCATGATGCTCGAAGACAGGTCATCATTCAGAAGATGATCAAAACAATAGTTCGTCTTCAAGACCGTCTTTTAAAAGTCACACAATATTTGAATATTCAAATTAATATTCAAGTAGTGGGAAACATTTATGATGTAAGGCTTGGCATGCGAAATATGATCGAAACAATGCATGGTCTCAACAAATGCTTGGAATATATTGCAAACTTTCCCAGTCTGCGTCAACAAACTGATAAGTTACAAGAACTGGTAATACAAATGAAACGTGGCTTGGAGCACTACTCGCGTCAAGTGGAGGTTGGAAATATTGCTCGAAACAAAGAGTTCGAAAGTCAAGTCAAGAAATGTCACGACCAAATTGAAGACACAGCAAAACTCATGAGCCAGAAGAACAAAACTCGATATGGTATTGAAAAAATCGAATCTTGGATGCTATCGTCAGACGACATTCATTTCGATCCCGATAATATTGACTCTGCATTGGGACGGGGAGGGTTTGCCACGGTATTCAGAGGAATGTACCATGGTCAACAAGTGGCTGTGAAACGATTCGATCAAATTGTGCTGGCAGATTCACCTGATTTGGAGAAGCTTATCGTCAAAGAAGTCAAAGCGTGGAAAGATGTATCGCATGAGCCGTATATTTTGACGCTAATCGGTGTGTGCACCAAGATATCAACGCCAATTCTAGTTTGTGAGTTATGCAAAACCAACATCCGCCGCTATGTCCGTGACTGGCCAGATGCCCTGATTCCGATGATTTATCAATTTGCTTGTGGCTTAATGTCACTCCACAATTCCTGGATTATCCATCGAGACCTCAAAGGCGATAATGTGTTGATAACGTTTCAAAACACAGTTGCCATTGCAGATTTTGGACTGAGTCGAGCTGTTATGACCCAAGATGAAACCAAGACAGGAAACGAGAGATCTGGGACGCTGAACTGGATGGGCCCAGAGCAATATTTGACCCCGCATTTAGTGACAAGAAAATCAGATATTTGGTCTTTTGGTATGACTGTGTGGGAAGTCTTGTGCAATGATATTCCATACAAAGACTATGGTCGTTATGAAATTCCCGAAGCACTTGTATCTGACAATGAGCGACCAAGAAAGCCTAAAGAGCTGAGACCGCATCTTGAGCCATTGTGGACTTTAATCGCAATGTGTTGGCAGGTTGATCCAGCTGACCGACCTTCTGCAGTCGACATTGTCGAATACTTGAAGAAGCATTATGTCTCAGAATTCGAATTGTGATATTTTGAACCAATAGTTATCTTTCGTGTAGTAAGGCCGTCCGCTTTCCTTTGCTGGTCGATTCTTCTTAATTTGACTATCATGTCAATACGACTAATCTAAGATTTCCAATTAGAATATTTGACTTCTTAGCGCTTACAACAGAAGACAAATACTCTGACCTCTCGAATTGGCTCAGGATAATAATCTAGAACGATTCAAGACAACGTTTTCATGTAAATAGAATGTTCAAGACTTCTTGAATTCACTTCATTGAAGACCTAATCTATTTTTACCAAACGTCCCAAAAAATTTTCGACTCGATGGAATCGCAGCTAATGTTTATGATTGGTTTTGTGAGATCCCAAGTTGAAATTAAAAAAAATTCGGCTCGATGGTATCCCATCATCCTGATGGGCAGCAGTGTAATTGTTAAAAAATGATTTGGTGCGCACAAATTGAGGAAATCACGGACTCGGTGTAGGGTGTTCAAATTGGAATGCATTAGCAAGTGCGCATTTGAACTAACTTGTCTGAGTGTTCCAGTGGTTCGACAAGATTTGACCAACATTGCCTGTTTCATTCTGATCATTTGGGTGGATTTTGAGAAATAATTAGTTTCGCACGATTGGAAACACTTCATCCTGACGCACTGGTAGAGTTCACATTGCGTCTCGGTGTCTATTCGACTGCATGATCGCTGTCAAGTTAACAAAAGAGCATCGAAGCCGAGGAAACTCGTTAATCACCAATTCGCAGAAGGCCTGCATAATTTACATCAAAATACAAGTTGCACGACAATTCATTCAAGGGAACTATGAAGCGCATCGAAAGCTGTCGTCACTCGAATATTTTGCTAATTTCAAATAACCATATAAGGTAAATCATACTTATGATTTACGGTAAAAAACACAAATTTTGGAAGGTAGCTTTTATGTTCAGAGATTTGAATTCAAGGCTCAAAAGTAAGACTGTTTCACTATTGGAGATAAACAAAACCAGCCAGGCCAGCTTGCTCACGTCGCAACGAAAATCTAGCATGTTTTTCCTTGGTAACAAGAAGATGGATAAACGAATTGTCCATTATGTAATTCTGCAAGTCGCCGACAAACTTAAATAGATAGATAGTGCCCTGCTGGAGGGATGCTTCCTCTGACTCTTTTCAAGCATTTCATCCAAAAATTCTTCATTGCACGAATCTATAACTCCAATTCAGTGCCGTAATGCTTCTTTAAGTAGTCAACAATATCGACTGCAAATGGTCTGGCGGCTGGATCAACCTGCCAACACATAGTAATTAATTTCCACAAAGGCTCGAGATGCAGGCTCAGGTCTTCAGGCTTGTTTGGTCGCTCGTCGTCAGAGACAATTGCGTCAGGGATCTCGTAAGTGCCATAGTCTTTGTACGGAATGTCATTGCACAAGACTTCCCACATAGTCATACCAAAAGACCAAATGTCCGATTTCACTGTCACTTCATCTGGGTCCAATATTGCTCTGGGCTCATCCAATTCAACGTCCCACATCTCTCGTTTCCAGTCTTGCTTTCGTCGAGGGTCATGACAGCTCGGCTGAGTCCAAAATCGGCAATGGCTACTGTATTTTGAAAAGTTATCAACACATTATCGCCCTTGAGGTCTCGATGGATAATAGATACATTGTGGATTGACAGTAAGCCACAGGCAAATTGATAAATCATCGGAATCAGTGCGTCCGTGCTGTATCGAACGTAACGGCGGATGTTGGTTTGACATAACTCGCTAACTAGAATGGGCATTGCTATTTTCGTACAAACTCCAATGAGCGTCAAAATATACGGCTCACGTGATATATCTTTCCACGCCTTCACCTCTTTGACAATAAGCTTCTCCAAATCAGGCGAATCTGCCACCAGAATTTGGTCGAATCGTTTCACTGCCACATATTGTCCATGATAAAGTCCTCGAAACACAGTTGCAAACCCTCCTCGCCCCAACGCAGAGTTGATATTGTCAAGTTCAAAATCAATATCGTCTGACGATAGCATCCAAGATTCAATCTTTTCAATACCATATCGAGTTTTATTCTTCTGGCTCATGATTTTTGCCGTGTCTTCAATCTGGTTTTGGCAAATCTTGATTTGATATTCGAACTCTTTGTTTTGCGTAATGTTTTCAACCTCCACCTGACGCGTATAGTGCTCTAAACCACGCTGCATTTGTATTTTAAGCTCGTCAAATTTGTCCATTTGTTGACGCAGACTGGGCAAATTTGCAATAGCTTCCAAGCGCTTGTCGAGATCATTCATGGTTTCGATCATACTTTTAAATCCAGCAGTGCGATCGTTGACATAGCCCACAACTTGAATATATAGGTCAACATTCAAATAATTCGCGGCCTGACGAAGACGATCTTGTAAACGAACAATCTTGGTGTTAATAACTTGAATGGTTGCCTGACGTTGGCTGCTATAGATCAATAACTTCCAAGTAGGTGTACTTCGAAGCGTTGATTGCAAATAGACTCGAATTTCTTCAAAGATTTGCAATATGTTGAAATCTTGCATTGGCTCATCCCGGATGTTCAATTGATTTACAATACGTCCCACTATAATCCCAGTTGCCAACACAAGCTCCCGATTTGTCTGAAAATCTAATGACAGCTCTAAAATGACTTTTGCTGAATCAAGCAAATCTGAATTGATGCCTTTGATGATTTGAAGAGTATGTAGAATGTGCCCAACAGCTGACTGAATCGAAAAGATCCCTTTTAACCACGTCAAATAATAGCTCTAGGAGTCAGAAGTTTTACGTGGGTAATGCTTGATTCTCGTTTGATATGTGCTACTTGTTTGCACAGAATATGGGCTCGTGAGTTTCTTCAGCTCAAAAAATGCATCTAGTACGCGAGCGTTGTCTTGGTGCTTCACAAACTTGTAAGGATTTAGTTGAATACTGTGCAAAATGGCATAGAGAGCTGGATCTGCAAGAAATGAAACAGTTTTAGGATTTTTGGCGAGTTTTGGAACCATGTCTTTCCCAAAACATTGCCGAATCCAATAGAGGTTGTCTATAAGTGCTACAAGGTTTCCGTCGTTGCATATGTCGCGCGAAGTTTTGCCATCCTACATACAACTTAACGAAATCCAGTAAGTCAGATTTACCGTTGTTATCAAAGTCACATCAAAACCTGCATCCAAAAGGTCCATGACAATTTCTTCATGTCCTGCGCTCAAAGCGTAGTGAAGAGATGTCCAACCATCCTAGACGCATCAAATAAATCGGGCCATCAACACAGATTAAAATACATCATCCCTTGAATCGATGTTTGTGCATTTGGCAAGGAGGCACTTGACAACATCCATATGACCATGTCTAGAAGCCATATGTAAAGGAGACCGATCCATCTACCCTCAGAAAATTAAGTTCTTCTCAGAGATGGATGGATTTTACATAGTCTTTCGTGTCGACATCAGCGCCATGGGCAATAAGATATTTTACAATGCCCAAGTGGCCATTGCTAGAAGCTTCGAACAAAGGAGTCTGGTTTCTCTGCTCTCAGGAAGTTTAGTGCCTCATAAAGACGGAAGGATTTACGTAGCCAAACGTATCGATAGCAGCGCCATTGGCAAAAAGATATTTTACAATGCCTAAGTGTCCATTTCTGGAAGCCTCCAACAAGGGAGTCTGGCCGTTCTAATCTCAGGAAAATCAGTGCTTCACAAAGACGGATAGATGTACATTGGCCTTCTCATCAACAGCACTGCCATTGGCAAGAAGATTTTTGACAACGTCCAGGTGACCTTTTCTAGAAGCCTCCACCATATGAGACCGAAGAATCTACTCTCAGGAATTTCAGTGATTCTTAAAGACGGATGGATGTACGGAGCCCATCGCATAGACAGCAGCGCCATCGGCAAGAAGATATTTGACAACCTTCAAGTGACTATTTCTAGAAGCCTCATCCAAAGGAGTTCGGTTTTCCTACTCTCAGGAAGTTCAGTGCTCCATAAAGTCGGATAGATATACATTGTCCTTCATATGAACTATAGCGCCATTGGCAAGAAGATATTTGACAATGTCCAGGCGTCCACTTCTAGAAGCCTCATGCAAAGGAGTTCGATTTTCCTACTCTCAGGAAGTTCAGTGCTTCATAAAGACAGATGAACGCGCACGGCGTCTTTCGTGTTGACATCAGCGCCTTTGTCCAAGAGGGACTTGACCAGGGCCAACTGTCCGCTTCGAGACGCAAAATGTAACATTGTCTTACGTCCCTATTCTCGAGATATTTGAAGTGAACGATAAGCTCCTTTTCCGACCTCGTCGATTCCCCCGATGGCGGAGCTGCTTCCCTGGGCAATAGCTAAGCCTCCGCTGCGGGCAGTTTCATCGAGATGATATCTGTCCTTCTACAATGGTGGTAATCACGGCAAGAACAAGCGTCACACTTACGTCGATTCTATATTTGGCTTTATCACCTTTGCTTGGCATTTCAATGATGAGACCTGATGGATGTTTGGTCATTCGAGTTTGGAAAGCCAGCGTGGCCTGTTTATAGTTCTTTAATTAGCCTTAATTTAATTAGTCTTAGTCTCCACAGACATTTATCCGGATCGAATATTTTTCACCTTTTCTTCATCACATATGTTGTGAAGTCAGGTGTTGATCACCATCTCATGGCATATCAGCGACGGGCCCTATGAGCGACGGGAAACGGCAGCAATTAGTTTATTTCCATTGTTCTGCTATGTCCACAGGAAACTTGTGCAAACATTTTGCGGAAATGACTATTTCACCCCATTTTGGCTATTTCCCCTTAAAATTCATTTTTGATACATTTTTGCCCTGGCTTCCCAAAAATCGACAGCCATTTTAGAGCTCTTAGCTGCTGCAAACACTTAAAACGAGCCAAACTTATGGGCATCATCGCGGGAGCTCACTTTCATACACCTAAGGGCGGGTCTGGATGCCACCAAAAATGGCATAAAAAGGCACATTTTGGAGAAAAAACTTCCAAAATCCCAAAATGCCATATTCGCTCAAAAAGTATGTCTGGATTCCAAAATCTTGTGAGAAAAAGGTTCCAAAATTGACCTGAAATATGATAGAAAAAAATATGCCGAGATGGCGTATTTTTTTCTGTCATTTTGTACTTATATTCTTCAATTAAAAGAGAACGTCAGTATTCTCGCGCGCAAGAATAGGAATCTGGACTGACCAACTTGACATCATGTGGCTAGAGAAGCTACTTCATCAAGCAGTTGTACTTGGCAAGAAAGCTCGAAGCCACTATAAAAGGAAGCATGGGTTATTATACAATAGTTCATCCATTGTTCGCGAGTTTTTGAATGTCTCACTACTTTTTAATTTTATCCAGAGAATCACAATGAATGTTTTATTGAAGGAAATTTACTGAACTTGGGGAATACTGCGAAATAGAGAAAAGTGTAAAACCAACTTGACAATTAAATTTGGCATTGGTATCCAGACCCGCCCTAAGTGTAGGAAATTCTCTGTGGATGCTCTAGACCAGCAATAAAACTAGTAGAAATAATCCCCAGTTATGTATGTCAAACATCAAGTAGATCTTGCAGGGCATTAAACTCAAACAGTAGATTTATTCCAGGAACTGTGAAGTGTGTGGAAAGACATCGTCATTAGAATAATCTATTCTTATCATCTTTGGGAGTATCATGCTGCCTTATATTCTTTCATGCGGAGAAAGTCTTAACGTTTCGGTTTTATTCTCTCCAACGAGTGCTGCCGGCTTCTGCGCAGTTATCAACGATAAAATACTCGCTCGACAAAAAAGTGAGAGAACAGAATTCGAAATTAACAAAACAGTAATTTCGGGTCATAATTGGGGTAGAATCATATCGCACATTTGACTTCATGATTCATTAAATTTTCATCGCTCTCAAGAACACCGAAAGTTGAGAGTGGCGATTGAGTTTATCTTTAATTCGGCTTGAATAAACTCACAACCATTAGTAGCGGCCAACTCTTCGAGATATTTCACGTGGGAAAGGTCCATTTCATGGTGGAATGTGTTCAATTTGTTCGTTCGTTTTGCAGACGCTTGTCGGCTCGGTTGCGAAAAACTTTGGATCAAAACGTCAAGAGTTGGAAGATTAATACTCTGTGTGGCCAAGTACAATTCAGAGATGGTGTGATTCTTTTCCATGGCCGCAGCAAGAGCATGAATGAAATCTGAAGAGAAACCTTCAGTGACAAGAAGTAAACTTTCCAATCCACAATTTTTAAACGATGGAGCCAATTTACACCAATTTTCAGGAGTCATCTGGAGAGCGATGAAGTTCAAATGCTTGATAGATGTGCGTGGCAATACTTGCAGAAGAAGCTGAGCTCCCTCGACATTTTCGTCATCATAGTCGGCCAACTCGAGGAAATTCAGATTCGAATGCTCCAACTGATACGAGAAAGATCGCACAGTGTCCGAGGTCATCTGTGACAGTAAGCGCAAGCGTTGCATCGGAAACGTGAACTTTGTAAAGTCGATTCCTTCAAAGTACGAGCCTTCGATGATCCTGAGGCTATCCAACGTTGGACAATTGAACATGGCTTCGCACAACGTTTGCCTCAAGTCATTGTCGAGATATCCCCAGTTTGAAACCTCTGCTTCAAACACTCGAACTGGCTGGCGCCTAAACCACGCGATAAGATTCACGAGGTCCCTCTTGTCAAGTTGATATATGCCAATCTCCAATGCTTTAAATTCGGTGATTTGAGAGCTATTGGTGACAATTTCGTACAAGTCCCCCATATCTCCGTCTACGTCTTCAACTTGCAATGTGGTCAGGTGGTGTAGTCGCGGTAAGACTTCTTTCCATACAGTGTAACTACGATCGTTGACTTCGAGCCGCAGAGAAGTGATGCGCAGGTCGGTCCAAGCATCCAAACGGTGAATTGTCTCTGGGAATCGCTTCACTCGCCATTCAATCGAGGTTTCGTGATTCAAATGTATCTTGAGCCATTCCACATCATGCCAGGTATCTCCGACGATGACTCTTGAATAGTACTTGATGATGGCTTCACACGATAATAGAAATGAAGGATCTAACATGAAAGAACCAAGTCGAAGCGACGGCCATAAGTCCGAGTGGTCATGCGTCAAGGCAAGTTTTAGTAATTGCTCAAGCGGTCCGAGATTGTTCGATGGTCGTAGAGCTTGAGAAAAGTGAATAGATCAGCTGCATCTTGGATAGAAAACGCCAGCTTGATGATAACCTCCAAAGGTAACATGAGCAAGACCGAGTTGATTGCTTTGTGAGGGTCTGAAACAAGTTCTCTTTTCTGTGTCGAGGGGTCGTTGCAATCAATATGTTGGAAAATCTTCCAAAGGTACGATCTGCTGTCGTACTGACACAGATTTCAACAATGATTGGCTGATATCGAAAAATAATCCCAGCTGATTGGTTATTTCCAGAGAAAGTTCATGTCACAAAGGCGTACGACAACGACCATGTCGAAGGGATTTGAATTTGATGCGGGCCAAACGGAAGGATTTTAGATTCGATTGCAGATTGAAATATGACCTTTGTCATTAACCAATCAGAATGCAATAATCCTAGGGTAAATCTCACGATCGTGCCACCGCACCCATACTTTATCACGATCGAGCCATTCGAGAGACAACTTTGACTGAATCGTGCCACTAGATACAATTGGTTGATAATTAACCAATGACACGTGTTACGTTTTGAAACGTCCCAAACGTGTCTTTGACAATGTAAATTAAATAGTGTGGAACGATTTAAATAGTATGAACATCGATGAAAAAGTTTGTTTTGTGAAGATGAATGAATACCCAAGATTTGGAGAAGTGATACTTCTTGGTGAAAATATAGTATCAAAAGCGAAATGATATCGAAAGTGATATTTCATTTGGAATGTCATGTTTGACTTGCTGGGATCGATCGACGGGATTCCATTGCCTGCAAGACCATCTACCCTACTTGTTACGTCAAGAACATCATGAAACAAATGCATTATCACTATTAAAGGTCCGCTGCCGAATACTTACGCTTGCGTGAGGATTCATTCTGAGTCCTTTGTTGCTTGAGATTCTGTGGTGGTTGTCTGCCTCTGTGCATTGCATCTGAGTCCTCGTTATTGTAGTCGCTTTCCTAGCGTTCGCTCTGTTCTTCATATTCTGATGTGGATGACACTAAAGTGAAAACCACGGTGCCATCGTCCAAGGTGTAAGGTCGAACTCTTTGTGTCGGTTTGACAAACTTGGGGGTGGTGTTTTGGCTTTTTGCTTGCCCTTGGGAAGCCGCGACTTTACCTTTAGCTTTGCCTCAGAAAGGTGACCGATTTTCTCGCATGATTCGTCGTTTACTCTTCCTTGCTTCTTGCGCCACGCTACGTGGGTCGATACCTTACAAGTCAACGTGACACATGGATATCCACAGAATGTGGCAGGACAACCGCAAGGATTATGACGGCGCTCTTCATGATCCTGGTCAAAGGAATATGACGGCGCTCTTCAGGATCCTTGTCAAAGTTTTGGCGTGTTTTGCGGAAGGGGCAATGGGCGTAAGAATTCTGTCATGGGATGTGGGTTGCAGTGGGTTGTAGTCCGCTGGAAGAGACAAAGGCATTGAGAATTGTCAACGGATGGCGCTGGACCACCCTGCAGCCTCTGCGCAAGCAGTTTGTCGATGTCGCCCAGAGAATTGGGAGCAGTTGCCTTTGCAAAGACATCGGCGCTATCGTGTTTTACCATGTTCAGCAATCTTTTGCAGCCTTTCTCCGTTGTGTCGTTCATCCGTCAGGTTTGTCACGCGTGAGTCGCCCAAATTTTAATGTTGTGGATCACCAATGGATCTGCATCCCATCCCCTGTCAGGCCTACACAGAAAAATCTCATGATGTCTGGTCAGTATCCCATGCTCCCATGCACGAGAACGAACGGTGACACCTTCGATCGGAGATGACAAAGAAATTCACTAATACTGTTAAATTTAATCTATGAAGTTTGAAAGGACTAGAAGAATATATTCGGATTGGCCATATTTCTATCATTATTCATTATTCGATTGGAGATGACAAGGAAATCTTCTAATACTGTTAAAGTTTATGAATGAAGTTTGAAAGGATTTTTGGAGAACCGTTAGTGCACCTGATTGGATGGTTCCAAGCAGTTACACTTAGATGAAACTTGAAGAGTTCCAGCGTGTTTGTGTTTGAACATGAAGATCAATTTGCTCGGCGTTCATGGTGTGGCGGATCTTAATATTGGTGTGTCCATGGAAACAGCTGAGAAACTGAAGTACTTTATTCAAGACGTTGCTTTGAATGAAGGAAAGACTGTGAAAATCTCCAAGCGCAATGGTCAAAAAGTTGTCTTTGTTTGCTGCAGCTCTTGGAATATGATTGTTAAACGTCGGCGTTTGAAGGATAAGCCTACACTGTATTATGTAGCCAGTGTGGATCACACTCACTCGTACACATGTTCATCAATCTTAAAGCCCACTGAGCGTCCAATGTCCCTGTTGCCTAGTTTTATGAGTTTGACAGAGGCAAATTCTGCGATTTCTAGAATGCGCACCCTCATTGCCATTGACGAAATGCATCGAATATTTGATGCATACAAATATCCCTACACAGTTGAAGCTTTTTCGATGGCATACATGGACAAATGCATCGAAATTCCAATTGATAGCGATATTACACTTGATATGAGGGTTAAACCACCCCCGATTTACAGGCAATCTGGGCGTCCCGTAAGCCGACGTACTGCCAGTCGAGGAGAGGATGAAATACACCGAACTTACAAATGTCAAAAATGCGGTGAAAGTGGCCATAATCGCACCTCTTGCAAGCGTCATTCAAATCGCGACATTGAAGTCAACCTCGCGATTCCTTGTGGACAAAGTTTCCCAGGTTTTCACTCGCCACAACTGTACTCTCGAATGCCGATTGAAGACATTTTAGCCGCCTCTGACGAGAGCTGAAGTGATGATAGTGCTTAAGACTCAATTGTCCTTCGCCTTGAAGATAAAAAACATCAGAGTTGTTTCATATGAACGTGTTCGCTTCTTGTTCTGTTATTCAACCAATTGTATCTAGTGGCACGATTCAATCAAAGTTGTCTCTCGAATGGCTCGATCGGGATAAAGTATGGGTGCGGTGGCACGATCGTGAGATTTACCCATAATCCTACATGGAATCTAAAATCTGGTTTCAGATCCAGACGCTGTATCTCGAAAATGTGTACAAAATTCAGATCACCCATGTGTGTGTGTACCAACGTGTATTTGGCGCAGTTGTTTGGGGCAAACTGGATCTTGAGAATAATTTTATACAGGTTTTGTTGTCGTTTTGGTCCAAAACTGAAAATTCGATATGTTTTGAAAAGGTTTCAATTTATTGACGCATACACTATTTCATGTTTACTCATTCATTTTCTCGGCCATGGTCATTAAATAGTGTAATTTCAAACGTTTAAAATGTTTGAAATACATGTTCGAATCATTCAATTCCTTTTCACTTGAAATTTGTATGCGTCAATTGTTGCGTCAAAATTAATTTCGCACGACTCCAGTTTTTCATTAAAACCATAATATCATTTCATAGAGGAAAATGCTCGAATCTAAACTAAAAAGTGCGTCCGAAAACTCTATTGTCTTACTTGGGAATTTTGAAGGAAAATCCAAAGCGTTTGTTCCAGAAAAACTGAAAATTTCAGCAAATGAATGAGCAGAAATCGTCATTCTGTCTTCGGAAAAGGTCAGAGATTGAATTTCATTGGCTGCTAGATTTGAAAACAGTGATTACCTCATCAGAAATACTCGTCTCTGATTGGTGTTCCGACATTTTGCCCGATTTTTTTCCGACTGATTGGCGTTGCCTTCCACAATTCCGAGTCAGGATAGCAATATACTGAAGTCAAGTATTATTTATAGTGTCCCAAATTAATTACACGTTGTGGCTCAGTGTGTTTCGCGTGAGTTGGGTAAACTCTCGACACTGATTGGCTGAGCGATTTGCATTCTTGAAGTACAGTAAAACCTGTTAGTTTAAACACCTCGTATAGCTAAACGCCTGTCAAACTGAACACATTTTTGATCCACGGAGAGATTTCCATACATTTTCGCCCTGCTAGATTGAACAAAACCCTCTCATGCTAAACAGTATGGTTTTGACACATGTGCGTAGTAATAAAGACATCGTGCCTGGTTTTAAGTGCTCTTAGGGCCCTATAACATACACAAAGCAACACAGAAATGCTATCGTGAATGAGCTAGAGCAATTTGTTCAACGCTTATGTTAAATTAGCTAGCCTAGCACTCGCATTTTGTGTTGACATGACGGATTGAGCACAGATGTGCTTGTGGCTGTTGAGATGTTGTTGTGGCATATGGTATGATGTTGACTTGAACTGTCTATGATCATACAAAATCCTTGATTAACCTATAGCTGAACGCCTTTCAAATTGAACAAAGATCCCACTCCACCGCGACTTGTTCATTCTAACAGGTTTTACTGTATTGTCTTTTTCACCCAAATTTGTACTACTGCGTTCTGCATTACTTGTCGTTAATTTTTCACTTGATTTCAGTATGTAAAGCTAAAATTCTTATATAGGAATTTGCGTTGAAATTTATGAATACATAATACGAGAAAGAAATATAGTGATATTTTTTTTAACTCAGGCATCGACTTGTTTTTGGCAATTCAACAAATTCTTGGCTGGATTAATATTGAGGGGTCGCATTCAAGTTATTAAATGAAGCGAAATTCATTTTCGTGGCGTCTTTCGTGATGTGTGGAAGCTTATAATCATTGCCTCTTTCGACTTGCATTGACAACTCCAATACTTTCTGTAAAGCAATGAAAGACTTGGCCACTGTGTCGGCGGGCAATGACTTCAGATTTTCCTGACGACAGCAGCTCCTTGTGCGGACGCCTGCCACGCACAACAAAAATCAAATACTGGCATTTTGTGTTATCCCTATGAAAATACACTGTATCGATTGTCGGGTCAACACAATCGTTACACACCTATGCGATACACGCATAGAGATGTGGAGTTGGCACCCACTGACAACCAACTCAACACATCAGCTCCCCCGAAATGACGTTTTCTTCTTAGACTTTGGTTAAGTTGGTGGGGAAATTTCCAGCCGAGGCTCCATACTTTGCACAACCGCTTGTAGTCGCTGGATATTTGGCTGTGTCTCGGCCTTGGTATTGATGAAATTTTGGACCAGCACTGGAACATCCTCGAGCAAATTCTCCAGAGGCTCCCAGGTATTTTTGAGCACGTCAAGACCAAACGATTTTACAAGGAAACCCACGATTTGAGCGAATGATGAAACAAACAATCCAAAAATTCCTCCACAAGGTAGCCTCCGTCGACATAAGCAACGTGGTCGACTAGGTCTTGAGTGAGCTTTAAATGAGAGGCCGCAAATAGTTTTTAGTGGGAAATATGATGGGCAGTCCTTTGACCGTCACTTAAATCTTCAACATAATACACCTAATCAGATATTGTATCAACAATACACCACGGACCAACCCACTGCACTTGGAGTTTGGTAGCAAATGCTTGAGAAACTTTTCCCACGAGGACATAATCGCCGATAGAAAGACGAATTTCGCGAACGTTACCACGATTAATGCGACGTTTTCGCTCCTTATCACGCTTCGCTTTCGAGAATGCAGATAACTGGCGATGCAAGGAATCACGAGCTTGGGAAAGCTCCTCCAAGTGGTCCTGTTTCCACCTTGATAATTCTTCGGAAGAAACCTCTTGAATTGTGTCATGTGAAATAAATGCAGTCAGTGCATTACTCCGTGGGAGCTGTGTCGTTGCCGTAATTGGCGCTAACCCATTTAATTTTGCATTGGGTGTATGGTTTAAGGCATGTTGAATAATTGGTAAAAGCGGTGGCCATTTATCTTGAGGCAATTTTAATTCCACAAGCAACGTCTTTGTGATTGTTCACATCATAATTTCAACGGTCCCATTGACCCAAGGACAATGCGCTGGTGTGAAGTGGTGTCCACTACCATAAAGACGACGAAGATTATCAACAACTTCATTTTTGTAGTGAGGGCCTTGATCCGATACCCATGGATCAACAATGCCGAAAATTGAAAACCATTGCTGCATCGAAGTAACACAATTGATGGCCTTGCACGAGTCATGATGAGTTAATTGGCACATGCGAGAGGCATCATCAACAATCACGTGGATTTATCCTCCTGGCATCGAGAGAAATTACAGTGGATAGCTGAAGCTCGAGAGCATTTGGAGGCACCCAAATTAATTAATTCAGGCGGTAGATCTCGTCAGAATCATTAAGAGACAAATGATGTTCCACTTCTCGACGATCTTGAGAGTGTTCGTTCTGAACGGATGCGATATTTTCTAAACTTGGCCATTGAAAATCATGTGATAGTGGTGATTGAACCGGCAGAGGCAATGTGACCAAGCGACGTAGTTATGCTCGGGGCGCTTTTTCGCTCGCATCTTGAACCCATACAGAAGCATTATTTAAACCATCGCGATAGCAAGTCGCCCCAAGCATTGTCTTCGCCTGGGACATGTTTGATTTCATATTTGAAAAGCACTCAAAGTAATTGCCCATCGTGCCAATTTGTCCGCAACATAGCGGGGAGTATTAACGTCTGGATCTGGTGAGAAGAGAAATTGTAAGTTTCGATGGTCGGTAAAAATGGTAAATCCTTTGGGACGTTGCAAAATATAGTCGAGGCGTTTGCACGATGCTACAATGGCGTAACCTTCCTTCTCAACTGTACTCCAACGAAGTGGTGCATCACGAAATGCACCACTGAGAAAAGCGAGTGGCTCATGATGTTGTTGATCAATAGGTAGTAGTTCATCTTCATAAGGTATCTGCGCTACCACCGCACCCCAAAAATTATCACTTGCGTCTGTATACAGACAGAACATTTTGTCAGCGTCTGGATGGGCCAGTGTCACAATATTTTTAGTGCGTCTTTGCATTGTATGAACGCTCGCAGATGGTCCGAGTTCCAGTCAAATGAAATTAGGCGGTACCGTGCTAATTTTGACTTCTTCCGACTACCAGCGTGATTAGAAACAAGTTCCAACAATAGACAAATTCTGCTAAATAGAAATCCTTGTGAGAAATTGCTTGTGGGGAACACACAAGGAAATATCCGGTAAACTTTTTGACATTCGAACACACACAAGCCAGACCTTTTCCCAGTGACGCTGAGGTGGATGGAGGCGGATACAATGGACGAAAACAAGCGCAAACACGCCTTCCGCTTTAAGGCAGCGTCGGATATCGACCTTCTGAAGTAAGTTATACATATTCAGCCTTTCGACGCACCTTTTGGTCAAACAAAGTCGCGTTGGGATGAAGTGGGCAACCACATGATGGAAATCTATGGTGACAAGATCACTGTTGTGGGATGCCGCAAGCGCTTTGATGACCTGATACACGCATTCAAACAAGACACAGTAAAATCTCTTCGAGCCTCGGGAACAGAAGAGGAATACAGTGAGAGAGACCAATTACTGCAAGACATATCCGATTTGGTAAATTATCTTATGTAAGTGAGGACTCTGATCCACTATTCTAGATGGTAGAAAGCTCAGTTCGCCGGCAAGCAAAGAAGGATGAGCAGGCGTGAAAGCGACGGGGAGAAAATAAGAAGCGCTGCGCTCGGCAACTGAAGCGTGATCTTGACAAAAAGGATGAGAGTGACAACGCTGGAGAGGAGCACTTGGTTGTTGAAAAAAAGCAGCGAAGAACAATTGAAACGCCTGCCAACGAAATGTTAAGTGAGTTGACGGGCTTCGTCAAAGCCAGCAACGATTTGAAAAAAGACGAAATCCACTTGGCTCAACGAAAAATGGATCTGGACGAAGCTCGTTTTGTGTATGAGAAGGCTGAAAGAGAAGCTCGGCTTGCCATGGAAAGAAGTGAAAGTGAGGCACAGATGAATCTTATGCTTGAGTTGATTAAAAAGTTAGAAAAGCACTAAGCATTTAGCGCTGATTCTATATAAGAATTTAGATCTGGAGGACATAATCCAAAATGCAATGAGATTTGATTCTTTTGCTTCAAGCAGGTTCGAAAATTTGTTAGCAAGACCGCGACGGCGTACTGTTTGCCAACTGCCCGAGACCAAACTTTTTGACCACCTTTGTAATCAATCATCGTCCACAGAAGAAACTGGCAGAATGGAAGAAGAATATTGAGGAAGAGCGCCAGTTGAAAGAATTGCTAGAACTGCAGGCGAAAGCATCAGGTAAACCTGCGAATGCAGTTGAACGTGTGGATTGGATGTACGAGGGCCCCATGGCTGGGTCTCAGCGAGAGAAGACAGCTGAGGAGTACTTGCTTGGGAAGGAGTATCAGGAAAAACCAGACGAAAATGTGCTCAAACAATTATCGTCTCGACCGGGAGCGCTTTATATGAACGCACGTAGACACCGGTTGTAGATGTGACAATTTGCTGTCGATTAAATGGCGCGAACTGAGCTCATTCGTTTGTTGAATTCGGCTTCGAGTGGAGTCAACCGAGCTCCTTTGTAGCCAGATACGATGACAGCATTGATGGCATAGGCGGGATCGCCATAAATGATATAACGCTTCTCGTTTTTGGCAAGTAATCTGCTGTGCAAATATGGGACGATCTTGCTTCATTCAAACAGATATGCATCATGTCTTGAGCCAGGTTCTGGACCGTGCAAGTGTATGATAATTCCATCAGGACTACATATTGATTGAACTTAAGGGCGTGCTTTCTCTACATACAATTATTAATTGACATCATGAGCAGCCTTAAAGGAGTGTACCTTGTGTCCATTATATGCCACCTTTTGTACTGCTTACCTGGTCTACATATCCCTCTAACTGTCCCATCGATAAAACCGATGCATGTATTAAGTGGAGCTTCTTTCTCATATATGGCTTGTGCGCAAGATTCCATCCAAGTTGCATTCAAGCGACGATCGCCCCAATATAACAGCATCTCAAATCGTTCGTATATGTAGTCCATCACTGCGTTTGATATTTCCGATAGAGCTTCGCGGCTTCGTCCAAAGAGAAGCACCATGGACCCAAGACGATGCGGCCAAGCAATCTTATTCAGCATGATACACAAGGGTCCTCTTTTGTTGCTGAGAATCGACGCTTTGTTTCAAATGGATCCGGGATCTCCAAAGAAGTCGCCAATTGCTCAATTTCGCGACGAGTGAGGCGAAAGTTGTGCTCGCAGGTTGAATCGCTCTGCTTCTTGGGGTTGAACCTGGCTGACGGTATGTGTATTGCCTTTGAAAGCTTGAGCGACTCGTGCATGAGAGTTGCTGACGACAATGCGAAAGCCAGTGTCTCATCCATTTATTCCAAAATGAAATTTGAGAAGGAATTCTACATAGCAGAAATCAGGACGACCAGTAAATTCCATTCATTTTTTTGTGGAAATTTCACAATAAAATTCGACTTAGCAGAATTTGTCTAATTACTGCAAAGATTATTAAATTCTGGCAGTGATTGACGCATCCAATTTAGTGCACAAATGAATTGTTGAAGCTGGTGGCCGTCCTGTGGGGGCTCTAACTCAACTAAACCATTGATTCGGCGTGCATCATGTCCAATGCCAGTCGATGATATCTTTTTCCACACCAAACAATATCCGTTTTAAAGAATTCACACTTCAGTGGATTCAGCTTCAGACCAAATAACTGACATCATTGGAGCAAATAATTAAGAAGGTCCATCAAGTCGACCTCTGACGTTGCACTTCCAGTGACATTGTCTAACCAGGCCTCTAAACCATTGCCATACCTATCGCCATAGACAGTTTGAGCACAATATTGGCAGTAGGCTACAGCATCGATGTGGCCTATGAGAACTCTCGAGCTTGATTTCATGTCATCTACACCCATAATTGTAAACAATTCTTGGCTTTTCTCGTGAAGCGCTAGCTGCCAATATCCTTTAAACCAATCACAAGCAAAACATACATATTTGCCCTGAAGGCGTGACATCACGACTTCAATCACTGGCATCGGCCAGTGCATCGGCTCCGTCAGAGTATTCACTGCTCTCATATCCACCATCCTTCGCAGGTCACCGTTCTTTTTTGGCACGACCCGTGGAGGAGAGGCCCAGCGTGAGCGATTATTTTTGTAAACAAGCTCATGGCTTTCTAGATCGCGCAAATGTTTTCGTAAATATTCCATATGCAATGGTGAATACCGACGGGCCTTACATTTTGTCGGTCGAGCCCCATCTTCCAAGCGCACTTGCAATTGTTCAATTCTTAAAGGTGGGTCGTTCGCAAACCCAATTCGGAGCACATCGATAAACTCAAAGAGGAGATTACGAAGATATTTTGCGCCCGATTTTGATATTCCACTAGCTTCGGCTTCTCGAGTTCGTTCTTCCAAGATGCTATCGATTTTACTCTGGGCGCTTAGAATGTCGGATGGGTCGTTGTCGTCTGAAAACTCTTCATTATCGTCGGGAGGGGGAAACGCAAGCTTCTGAACAGCAAGTTTGCACGCCGAGGGCTCGTCAATATCCAATACAGAGAGAAGGCTCATATCCCATGTTGACAATTTCTTTCTAGCCATTTCTAGTAGCACCGCTGTATCATATCCCCCATGTATTCATGATTCGACGTCCCAGAGTAATATTAGCGCCACGATCCCGTTCATCAATCCAACAATTGACCGACAAGAGGGCCAGATCTCCACCATGCGCCTCCAAAATTAAAGCTGGCAGGGTGATATGGCGCTTCATGTAGACCAAAACTATCCAGGATAACAGGATCATCTAGGGTGACCAGGGTAAGGTAAAAAACAGGTCATCGCCGGGTCAGGTCACGCATCTAGGTCACGTGACCAAGACGTGACCAACAGGGTGCGGATGTCATGGATACGGCCATATTTGCACAGGTCACACATCAATCTGAGCTTGGTTCATGCCTTGAGCAGTCCATTTATGAGGTCTGCCGCAGTGAGTCTTTTAAGAAGATCAATCAGACCGGTGACTTGTCACATGCTTTTCTTCGTCCGACATGTTTTTCGACGATTTTAAACACTGAATGCGTCGAAAGAGCTTAAACAGAGAAGGTGATCATTGGATCAATTTACAATGTGTGGAATGAGCTTAACCAGAGTAGTCGACCATTGGATTAATTTAACACAAAAGCAACCGACAATTGAACACTTGCCCGCAAACAGCTACCAATAGACAGATAAAGCGCAGCATCTCGGCGTCGGAGTGATGAATTTTCTTCCTGCACTCCACGTTTGATTCCTTTTTCTCATCAAACGATGAAAGAAACCCACATTGCAGAATGCTTCCAGGAAACCTTCGATTAAAGAAACTAAACCATGATTTCCATAAATGTCTTGCCACTGCCTCTCTGGTCTGCTCTTGCAACGCTGTATTTCTCTCCATTGTGTATTTTCCTGTCATCAACGATGTATTCGTCTTAATCCTTTACAGGGGGTCTGTCGCAAGCTGCATGCTACATCATCCTACACCGTAGTTCTCCGGGACAAAGAGCCATTCGGGGATATAAACTAAGGCAATAGGTCAACGATGTTCTTGCATGGAGAAGTCCAAAATCATTTTTTGATGCGACACCCAGACTTTAATACAAACCTTTTTGATGGGAATACACAAACAATTAGGATAGAAATTAATTTTTCTATTATATTTGTCTCATATTGTGTTTTCACCCTTTTCCCTTTTCAATATTTTCTCTTTTTGTGTTTTCACCAATATTTTCGACTTTTTCACATTTTTTTGTCTTTTTCAATATTATTTCCCATTTTCAACCTCGTTTTCAAAACATTTTCACTCTTTTAACACATTTTTATCCCATCTTCAACATATTTACACCTATTCAACACTTTTCATTGTCCGGTTTTTGCTGGACAGTATCCGTAAAATCTAGTCATGTGCTGGACGAGTGTCAAGCATTTTCGCCACAATAGATTTGAAAAGCATTGTGAAACCAAGTGAGTCCATATCATGATTGAAATTGCTGGATAAACATCCAGCAGCATCTTATTGGCAAATATTAGGGAGCGAGAATTGCTTTGAGGTTGCTCGTGCTTGATGTGGACATATTCCTTTCGTTTTATAATCCTTACACTGACCGCAAAATTCTTACCTAATGAAGTAAGGTGCAATGCTTAGTTGGCATGGAAGTATAGCCATCACGTCTCACTTCACATTTCCCTTCCTCAATGAATTCAAAGCGAGGAGTTCTTTTCTATGTGTCGCGCCATCCCGTTGTTTGGACAACCACTGGGGGAACTTTTAAAACATCAAGGAGCACTGTAAACATGCGTCTGGGGCCCATGTATACAGTGCTCCTTGATGTGTTAAAAGTCACAGCGAGGAAACAACAATTATTTTGCCGAAAAATTGATTGAATGATTTCACGGTTCACTGCGCGCAATCTGTGGTTTCAGAGCAGATCGAAAGCCACAAGCCACACATTATGGGGGCGAAATTCACTTTTTGTGTCAACATTTTGATTGTGACCTGTAGCGTGTGGTATTTCGATCAACATTAAAGTGATGCAAAAGCAGAAACACAAAGAACGAGTCGTCTCGTGTTCTTTGTGTTTCTTCTTTGAAGTCCACTTGTGACGTGAACACCAGGGTTGAGTACAATGTTTCAATGTGGTAGATGAATCCGAGCCTTCTTCTAAGTGATAGACATCGGTTTTCTCATCGAATTTTCGCTAAGCTCATTGATGATGAGAATTGATTGAATAAAATAGATGTAATTTTATGCAGTAAGATCGTGCGCGATGTCCATCCAGCAAATTACGAACACAATACAATATTTCTCAACTTCTTCAGTACATTTGTATCGTATTTTCTCGTGATTTTGACCAAATTTTCAAACATTTTTCATTACTTTAACTCATTCTCACCATATTTTCAACAATTTTAGTCCTGTTTCAACAATTTTTCACTCTTATCAACTTTTCTAAAACATTTAGAACTCATTTCGATCCATTTGAAATCCTTTCCCAACACATTTTTATCCCATCATTACCTTTTCTTAATCATTTTCAAATATATAAACACATTTTCAATCTAAACCGTCTCGGGGAAGTGGTCACCGTTGTCTCCACTATCATGACTTTCGTCCGTTTCGCTTGTGCCATCCATACTGCCTTCGATATCACTCTCGAATGAGTCTGGAAGGTCAACTGGCCGAGGAAGCTGTGGGCGTCTTTCGCGCTGTGGAGGAGCAGCAAGACCCCGTTGAATATCGCCCCGAAGATTGACGTAACGACGGGATATCGCTTCAATTGTCCTAACAAATCTTGGTAAGGAAGGATGAGGGGTTCCAAACGCTGCGTTCAACTCCCTGTTGAAGCGCTCCAAGGGGTTGTTGGTCCGTGCAACAGCGTCCATCCGAACACCATAAACATTCCAAAGGTGTGGTGGGAACAGCCGAACCCACGTTCTCTCAAAGTACTTCCAGAATCCTGACCATTTCTCCACAGCATATTCAAAACCTCTTTCCTCACAGACGTCTTTCACTTGGCCTCGCCCACCCAACGGACACCTTGACGATGGACTCTACTCGGGTCGACGACAGTGAGCATATCAAGACCCCATGGGCCATTGCAATTTCAACTTGTTGGGGTGGAATGCTGTACTTCTTCATTCTACGCTGACAAGCTTGCTTGAAATGGAAAAAGCATCCCATCAACTGAGCAGTTGGAAAGTGATCACAAACGGCATTGACAAGAGCCTTTTCAAAATCACAAACAACGTCCTTGGGCTGCATGGTTTCGCCCAAACTGTCGGTGATGTATTGCAGTAAGTTCCAGTAAGTATCGTAAGACTTCGACGTAGCCAGGACGTAGTACACAGGGACAAAAAGTCGCGTGGCTCGGTCATACACCATGACAACAACACATTGGGAAAAGTTTGCAGGAGTGCAGCGGAATGTTCCATCGATAAACAATGAAATCTTCTCGTATCGCAAAAGTTGGATAAGTTGAGGGTGGCCCCATCCAATGACCCTCTCCAATTTGTCATGACGATTGGATTGCAGGTTTGACCACACGTGGTGAAACTGGGAGAATCGTTGGACTGAATTTCGAACAACAGAAAGGGGTGGAACTTCGACACGTCCATGAACATTGGAACCGTAGTGAAGCTCACGGGCACGATGCACACGCTTCACAACTTGAATTTTCGTAAGACCACGCACAACAGTGTTGGTGTCTTTGCTGTAAAATCGGTTACTCAAGAGTTCCCAAATGTGACTTGGTGAGTCGTCTGTCGTAACTGCAAGGTTGTCCGCTGCTTGCTTCATGGCCGGCATTACCCACAAAGAATTTGCTCCACGATTGTTTGTTGGTAAGAGTTGTGACGGTGGCACACACGTGTGAGGTATGGCGTTGTCAAAGTCGTAGTTCATTGTGGAGGAGTAGAAAACAAGACGCCCATGGCATGATTGACTTCTGTAGAAGCTGCAGCGATAAGTGACCTTGACTCGAGTGGTATTTGCTTTTGTAAATTCGTAGCCACCGACAAAGATTTTTGTTCTGCCGTCTCTTGGCCCTCCGCCACGTTTCACGGGTGTTTCTTCCGTCATTTGGGTGAGTTGACAAGTTGGAAGTTGCGGGTCGACACGACGGCGCTTCATTCTCTCTGCGCGCTCATCACGTCGCGTTTCTTGGTGATCGTCGCTTGTCACGTGAAACTCCTGATTCGAGAACGTTGAACAATCGTGGTGATGATCGTGTGCAGAGGTTGCTCCATCGTAGACAAAGCCTGTTGGCCCACCAATATCGCTTCCACTCGATGAAGCCTCGTCGTAGTCACTCTCAAAATTTTGCATTGTATCAATTACAAAAGAGTCGACTTGATTAGAGAGCCTACAAAGAAGAAATGAGGGCGATAATCGAAATGTTTCGTGAATGAATTGCCGGCGCTTGCTGTCCAACCGTGACCAAACTATGCAACATGTGATCCACGCGTAATCAAACTGTGATCTACGCGTGACCAATGAAAAATAAACCATCAGACCTAACATGTGACCTGACCACAAATTGACCTGTAAAGGATTCTTCCGTGACCAGATTTAACTCCAACGCTGCAAATTAATCAAGGAAATCCAATATCCCACGCGAGATGACAGCCACTGAGTCTGAGCCAGAATTCATAAGGGTGATAATTTTTCCAATGGATTCGCCTCCGGGGATCCATGCGACACATCTACCACTGCGGGGAATGACTTGTAATGACTTATGCTCCAGTTTGGGCTTCCCTTGCCCAAGTCGTTTCCATTCTGCATGCTTCTTTTTTGCAATTTCTTCTTTCGCCCCAGTCGAGAGATTTGGACATTCTTGTACTCTATGGGGACCTTTGCAACCCCAACAAATTGGAGTCCTTGTGTTGTCTTCACCACTCGTCGAGGTGTCTTTTACCGAGCTCGGAGGGGTTTTCAATTTCTTTGCGGCTCTCTATTGTGTCGAATTGCCATTCCCGTCTGGATCATTTGTCAAGTCATCGCCTTTTGATCTGTTCACTTTGGCAACTGCACGCAGATATTTCAATTGATCATGGAGCTTACTGCCGACGTAATTCAGGAATTGAAGAACGGAGATTCGAAGATATTTCTCGTCATGGGCCAACTCTTGGCGTAGACATTCACGAAGACTGAGAGGTCGGATGTCTTCTAGGAGCGCTTTTACCGCGTCCTTCGGATGTCTTTGGTCAAAGTCAGTCATGTGGTAGCGCTCTAGCAATTTCCAGTGCATCCATTTGTCGAAACGTCGATCTGCATCCATTTACTTTCCTGACATCACAATACTGGTTCTTATCCTTTCTTCGACGCTGTGATATTCAACGCCCTTGTGATCTAAGCTTGGTTGGCAAGACAGAAGCCATTCTTCTTGCGTGATAACGTCGACTGGCTTTTGAATGAGATACCTGGCAATGAATTCTTTCACACCCGCGTCAATACACGTGAAGATAGGGCGAATATGTATTTTCATCCCAGTACTACCTGAAACATCCATGACAGCACGGACATATTCAATATACTGCAAAGCAAAAACTCGTCATGCGTTCAGACTTATACCATTGAAGGTGGGAGCAGAGGGAGCTACAAAGCCACTCAAGATAGTATTGTTGGAATTGAAAATCGGGGGCTGAATGGAGAATTTTTTTGGATTTCCGGGTGGATTTGAGAGCGCGTGAGGTGGCTCCGAAGCTGCCTTGGGGGGTTGTTCGGGCTGGCGTACGTCGACTGGTTGCTCTTGTTTTTGCTGTTGCAAATGGCCTAACAGCTCGTCGTTTTGACGTCGAAGTTTTTCGACTTCTGACTGCATTTCGGCCAAGCGGGAGTTGTATGCCTGCTCAATGGTCGAGCGGAAGTGAGCAGCTTGTTGCTCAACATGAGAATTGTATGCAATTCGACCCAGTTCAGAAACGCGGATCTTTTCTTCCAATATTTCGCGCTCCTTCTGCCGCTGGGCATCCAACTGTTGCAGTTGATTCTGCAACTGCCAAGTAGTACTGTCATAAATTGATTGCTGCATATCCCGTCGAGAAATTTCCGCTTTGACTTGCGCTCGTTGGATTTGGGCCGTCGAAGTTGCCTGGAACGCCGCCGCTGCAGCGGACAAATAATTTGGATCACTTTGATAATGGTGATGAATTTCTTGCCCCAGGAATTGGTTGGCTTCATGAACCCTGCTAATCAGGGACGGACCACTCACGGTTGGCTAGAAGAATGGATTGATAGGGACTGTTGATTGTGGCTGTCCAATGGACATTGAACCAGCATAGCTTGTAGGATATACCCTAAAAATTGGATTCCGACCTAACCTGTGGTTGGAATCTCGAGATGAAAATGGCAATGTATTTTGCCTTGGTAAAGTTTGTGGGTCGCTGCAACTGATTGTCGGCGGGCTCCCCATTACCTGATCGTCTTGCATAGACGCCGCCAGACTGCGTCCCTCGTCAGGGAGGCGGGTGCCTGCTGGGTCTCCTGAGACATAAATGGAATGTTGTCGTGCTTCAGGGTTGCTGAGGTCATCTATTTGCTGAACTTGAGTATTCGTGCTGTGAACGAACTAATAGTATTATTGATGTGTCTTCAGGTATACCTGACGACAGCAGCTCCTTGTACGGACGCCTGCCACGCACAATGGCAATCAAATACTGGCATTTTGAGTTATCCCTATGAAAATACACTGTATTGATTGTCGTGTCAACACAATCGTTACACACCTATGCGACACACGCATAGCGGTGTGGAGTTGGCACCCATTAGATCACTTCAGCAAAAAGTCACCTGTTGGAAAACTCTTCATTATCAACTTATGACAGACATAAATGATTAATGGCGCATTGGTGAAAGGGTGATTCAATCATACATGAATGATCTCTATATTTCGAAAAATGAATGTGACACAAAAATGAAAATGAATTTTTTTAAATTACCTGATTGCACACTCAAAAAGAGCCTCTCAGTGTGAGGTTCGAATTTGGTCGCTCGGTTTGGTGTTGAACCTCCCAAGCTGGGCTCCTGGGTTCGAATCTCACAAAGTGCAGTGATTTCGGGATCAGTCGAAAAAAACATGTATGTTAGTTTGTATTTTGGTGTCATGGGGTGAAGAAAAAAAAGCGTAGCGCTGACTGATCTCGGAGGAGCATTTTTAATATTTTTGAAGACACCACGAAACATGAAAGCATTTACAATTCTTAAAAGTAATGCTAGTAAGGCGAAAAGCGCCGTTCTGAAGCACGAAGGCGAGTTTCACGTCTCATACGATAGCGCCGCTGAACTTCTTGTTTTTTCGTTGCTTGGGCGGCACCCATAGCTTGATACTCGGCTAGAATAGTTTTGTATTCGTGTCCATCAGTCTCTCGAAGCGGCATTAAACCACAATGACAGTTTGTCAACGCAATGCAGATCCGAGCGATACTATCGTACCTATTTTCTGCCCATTTGTACGTAACATACATTGCATTCCACAACTTGCACATGCGCCCAAAGTAGTTTTCAACCAGCACGCGATCAGATGAGACGCGACTGTTGCGGGAAATCTGATCGTGAGTCAAAGTTGCACCTCTCGGCTTTCTTGTTGGCTGAATTGCAGAATGCTTCTTGCTGCACCTTGATATCCCATGTCGACAAGCAGTGCCCAATGGTCTGATACTCGACACCCAGTTCGCCGTAATCGGCTTGGCTCTTTTCATTTTACGACTTGGATAGATGCAAGTAGTGCTGGTCGATGTTGTCATGGAATATGCTAACATCAGCCTTTGATCCTGGGTAATGTTGGGTTGAAAGAACGGCAATCCCTGGTGGAGCGACAGATACTTCAATCTTGTATCCATAGAGCTTGTGTTTTCCAGAGAAGTACTCCTTTTGCTCCTCGAAACGACCAGCAGGCTTGTAAGCTGGCTGAAATTTGACGTCAGTGGCGTACAATGCGTAAGGGTAATTTGAAAACGTTGTTCCATTCTGATTTTGTGACGACATGTCGACAGGTTTGACAAAGTGCTCATAAAGAACATCACCAGCAATGTCAATCACCTTGTACACTGTCTTCTCAAGAGTAGATGAGCGAATGCCAAGGTCAATTCCATGCTTGTCCCAGCTATCAAAATGCTTCAAGACAAGCAGTGTTGCAAATAGGGCGTCCTTTGGCAGCATCGAAGGCTTGCGACCACGGCCAAGAGTCCATGCGGCTGCAAGTTGTGGCATTACAACACGCCAGAGATTGTTGAACTCGTGCGACGTGAAGTTTATCAAGGTAGTAATGGAATTGTCACCACCGGAGTTGAAGAAATCATCAAAAATCGGGGAGTCACCATCAATTGCGTACTCTTCGACATGGTCGACAAGATCACCATATTGGTCCATGCAGGATTCTCGGTTCGCTTGGTCGTCTTCAAGGGCGCGCTGGAGCCGGGCGACAATCTCAGCGGCGTTTGATGGCATGGTGGTTGGATTTGGAGACAAAGTTAAAATGCTTGTGGAGAAGAGCGCTACTAGTCGCGCAATGGATTTATTTATCATGTGCATTCTACCATCGTCGTCTGTAGTTCTACATGTGGCTAGATATTACTCTCTCTTTCGTCGGGAAGCGCCTCAATACTCAATGTTAGACTGGATTGTTCTGTGTGTACGGTTGTCTTGCAGCATATGCATTCTATTTTATACAACGCAGTCATTTCGATTTATCACGATTTATTGGATTGTGTTGAAACTTAACTCCCAAAGTTAATATTTGCTGAAAACCTAGTTAAAAATCCCTGAGTCTAATACGTTGAAATCAGGGCTATTCGCAGATTGATTCACAACCTCGAAGTTGTCAAAAACCAATTTGTCTTAGCCCTGCACTTATAATGCACCTGTGGGGGCTCGCATTATCTTGTTAAAAATTCACGATTCGCACAATCCGCGACATCGTGGGAATAATTGCGAGTACAACGTTTACACGTCTGGATTTCAATGTTCTCAGCTGTAGACTGTACTTATAGTTAAAAGTTTCAACGAAAAGTAATCGCAACGGGAAATGTCGTGGTTAGTTCTTTAAGCCACAAGTCAGACATTTTGTTGCTAAAAAAACTTTTGCGAATGCTCTACACCAACAGTCATGTAATTTCAAATTGTTTTGAGCAATATTTTTTCTAAATAATGGGTGGTTCCTGAGAACAACACATTTTGCGCAAAAACACAAATTTCTGAACTTTTATTCTAAAATAATACAAAATCTCAAATACAAATTTTGTCAACCATCCTTCCGTCGGTACGCCTGCTTTGGGCCAAGCCCCACCACAAGTTACTATCTTCGATAGCTCGTGCTCTGCATGGATGAACCATGTTATGTCATGCTTGACTGCATTGTGTTCCAAAAAGAAATACCGAGGAGCTCGGAAACATGGAGAAGTCAATCATATGACTGACGACAAAGCCCACTAGGCGACGACGACTACAATGATGTATGACACAATATTCTTTTACCTATCACAGGGGATAATTGGACCTTGCTGAATGATTTATATTTTTGGAAATGTGTATGACAGAAATTGATTTTCAGGAAGCATTGCGTGAGCTATGAACGATAATGCTGGCAAATACAAAGATTCACGAGGGTTTCTGTGCGTGTCGAGGACCGCAACGGAGGCCCAAGTGGTCTGAGCAAACAAGAACAGTTGGTATCAGGTCGCAATAGCTGGACGGACGTGAGGGGTTTCGCTTCGTGGGCACACGACGATGAACAAGGACGCTTCTACTGTTACGTGTGCAATGAATCTGAGGCCCGAGATCTATTCGAGGACTCGGCTCGAGCTGGTAGAAGGTGGGGGTTGATGCCGCTTTGTGGCCTCCAGTCACGGCTACTGCTCTCGCTATCTTGGCCTTGATTACTTTCGTTGCTTAGACAGCTCCAAACACTCAACGCTCGTGAGGCATTCACTGCAAAAGGGAATTTTACACGAACTTATGCAAGGCTAAGATAAGGGTCAAATTCGGCTGGTCTGTGCGGCAATTGTGATTATCTGTCGCTCTCTCTTGTAGACAGGCACTTAAATTGCACGGTTTCTGTCCCTTTCGCAGCTGCTCACAGACAGGCAGACTATTATAGGACGTGCTTGCTGGACACACGTGCAATGAGCCCCACTGTCCTTGAGCTGGTCACGTCAGATCGTCTAATAACACACTTAGCGTGTTGGCTTTGGCTATCCAATCAAATTCGTCTTCTCACACTCATGACCGACGTGTTGTGACGATCTGGTTTCCACGTTGAAAGAAAGGTCCTACCAACGGCTCTGAAAGGCTGTGTCAAACTTTTCCACTGACGTTTTCTCTTGTCCTCAAACAGCCCCAACTGTTGGCGCTGGTCGTACCATGGCTTTGCCATCCAAAAATGAAGGAAATAAGAGCTTGATCCAGCCGACAACCACAAGCAGCGAAGCCCTAAGAGACAGAACGGTAAAACGATCTGTGACTGTGGCGGCTCTGGAATCATCTGTTAGGTCTGCTGATGCTATGTCAAGCTAGGACCCATCGTCAGCAAAAGGCAGACAAGTCAAGAAAATCTCTCGTGCACCAACCAAGCGAAAGTAGGCCAACAGCAAGGCGTTTGACCGCGCGATACCAACGACGGTGTCGGCCAAAATGAGACGGCTTTGCAAATGGGTGGTGCCTTGGGGCCAGGAACGTTCAACCACGAGAGCGCATGTATGGAACTTCGAAATTTGCGCCGTAGCGTCCATAACCTCAGTGATCAAGTCAACGACGGTAAAAGAGCAACGCGCAAGTTGAAAACAAAACTTGAGGCCGGTAAAAGGCTTATTGGCAAAAGGCTGCAAAAGATCGCGCTGACCTGAACAAGGTCAAAGACGATAGCGCAGGTGTCTTTGAGAAGACAACTGCTCCAATTTCTTTGGTTGACATTGTCAGACTGCTTGCACAGAAGTTGAAGGGTGGTCCAGCACCATCCGTTAATAATTCTCAACGCCTGTGTCTCTCCCAACGGACTGCAACTCGCGTCTCATGTTAGAATTCTTACGTCCATTGCCCTTTCCGCAAGACGGGCTAACACGTTGTCCAGGAGACAGGAAGGGTGCACTCGCGGTGTCACTGCGTGTAAAGAAACAAGTTTAGCTTTCCTTTAGGATTAAATCAAGTGAAAGACTTTTTTTCTCTTTTGCGGTGTATGAGCAATTAAGTTCATCTGCTCTCTTGTTGTGAAGTTGTTGATGCCAAGAAGATTGGTGGAGCGGCCGCGTGTATCATCAGCGTCAGTGTCCTGTTGCTGGTCGACCGATTTTCATTTGCGGAGACCTTCTGCTTTTCCCCGGATTGTCCGAGTTTCATTCACGGTGATCTCCGATTTCCCTGACTTGTTGTCAACTGCGACACCCCTCTTGTCCGAGCAACTAGAACCTCTCTGTCTCTCCCTGCTTCATGCCAATTGCGACTATTGTCGGCAAGGAGTCAGCCCACCATTTCACCTCCACTTCCAGACCCTTGCAAAGTCCAGGAAGCCCCTGATTGTACCCAAATTCGGAGCCGAAAGCTCTATGAATTACCAGTCACCTGGACATTCTTGTGCGGGCGTGCTTTCTTTCTGCGTCCACCTTCCCCACACAGGCAACAAAGGACTCAGAATAAATCATTACGCAAGGGTAATTATTCGGCAGTGCATCTTTAACAGTGATAATACACTTGTTCGATGATGTTCTCGAGGTAACAAGTAGAATAGATGGTCTTGCAGGCAATGCAATCCCGTCGATCGATCCCAGCAAGTCAAACATGACATTTCAAATGAAATATCACTTTCCGATTTTGATACTATATCTTTACCAAGAAGTATCACTTTTCCAAATTCTGAGTATGCATCGTTGCACAAGGGACAACTAAATCTTGCTGAATTTTATTTTTGGAAATGTGTACGAGACAAATTGTGTTTCAGGAACCACCCAACTACGTAATTTTTTAAATTGTTGATATCCCGCATCTCCCTGGGATGTATTCGATATTCATATGTAATGATATATTACGTATTAATCGTTGTATATCTGCAATATCAAAGTCTTATAAATATGTACAGGGAACGACGGAATTTGGGGCACTAGTGGAACTTCGGGTTCTTCTCTTATTCTCCAATGAGAGTGATCTATTTTTGTCTCTCATATTCTAACATCGAAAATTAATTCCTCGAATGGATGAACGATCCTGTTAATAAAATACATCCAGAAGAATAATTATAAAATTATCTCATTTAATTAAAATAATCATTGATAGTGTGTGTTTAATAGACATTATTTGATGAGTCTTTAGCTAAACAAATATTAATATCCCAGATATTATAATAATAGTTTTAGCCTTTCAGAAATCGAATGAAGAACCCACATGCCAGTCTTAAAACGTCTTTAGCATCTAATGTCAGGTAATAAAATGCATACAAGTTAAAAACGCGTTTAATGTAATAAAACTTGCCGTTTTAAATGCGTTTGACCTACTTTTGGATAAGAAGACCTGAAGCTAAACACAGAAAAAAGTGATAAAACATTAAGTTAAACCTATGCTGGGGGAATCGCCTTGATGAAATATGGCTTCACAACATCGTTAGAGATCACGTCCCTAGCTTTAATGACCCGTTTGAAAAGTCGCATTCTCTCCATCGCTGACGTCGGTGACTCTTCATCGACATCATAGTCGACATCGTCGTCATCCATTGCATCTTCAAGTAACCACAGGTCTCGGAGATGCCTCTTGAAAGGAGCCATCACTCCTCATCTAGAGGTTGCAGGTGTGAAGTTGATTTTATAAGCAGGGCACACAAGCTCGAGCCAAGCTCAACTTCGTCGATACGCATGGATTGCGAGTTCACGTGACTACAAAGATTTTCAACTTTGAGCACGCTTGGCTGGGTTGCTGCCTCCTTGAGTTAGGTTCGCAAACAGAACGACCAGACGTCGGCATCCATCCAAACATTGACCTCCATGGCATAAAAAGGATCTGAACGAAAGAGTTAAAACTCCCTTCTTTCGATCAAGCCAACCGCTGCTCCACGCATGATAAAGAAGACAGGGAGTTTCACCCCATCGCCCCTGACGGTCAACACTACTGTCATCCTCATTGAGAGCCTTTCGCCTACCGAAAAGGCTGAATTAACACCAATCACTGACCAGATTGTCCGCGGCGGCATTTTAAAATACACAGCCGTTTCGTCGACATTGTACACCAGTAGGCAGAGTATCTTCGATAAAAGTCTTCGGCAAACTCGGTCCGTAACCCTTCGAACTCCTCTTGGTAGCGTTTCATTTTGTGTGGTTTCTGCTTAGAGATACTAAGACGGTCGAAGAATCGCTGTATCAATCTCATGAAGTTGTATAAGGCTTTGTCCGTGTCGCTTGACGCCATATACATTTGGAGCCACTGGCGTTGACGACACTTGAGAAAGTAGTGGATGTGTATTGATTTTACCGCCCTCTCCCTACTCTAATGCTCAGTAATATAATCTACTAGAGCATCGGAACTCGGGAGTGCTTCGGGATGGCCAGCACCGGGAATGTTTTTATTTTTCTTGTCCGGTACTTGGTTGTATTTTCCTTGCTTGGCTGCCCACTTCCGTATTGTACTGGGATCGACATCAAATTTCCTTGAGACTTCTTAGCTCGACATGGTGTCAAGCAGGGCTATCGCTTCGAGCTTCATTTTGACGGTGCTCCACTGGGTGGCTGGCATGGAGTTGATGAAAATGGTTGATAATGGGAATATTGTGGTTTGGGTCCTAAACTGTTTTGAAAATGTTTCAATTTATTCACGCATACACTATTTAAGGTTCACGCAAGTTTCAAACGTTTTAAATGTTTGAAAAGCATGTTGGAATCATTCAATTTCATTGCATTTGAAGTTTTATTGCGTCATTTTTGCGTCAAAATGGCTGCGTCGATATTTTCTTTGCAAGGTTCCAGTTTTTTTCTGGAGACACAATAAAATACAAATTTCTATTTTAGCCTATGTTATGATAGTATTCAACTCAATTCTACTTGATTGGATAGGTTCTTGATGGTAACGTTCGAAGTACTATTAATAGTGCCAAAATTCCGACGTTCCCTGTCAAGCACTTGAAGTATGGTGACTTTAAAAGATTTTTCGGATGTTTTATCATTCTCAGGTATACCTGAAGTTGAGCGTGGCGAGGGAGCTCGCCTTTAATTCGGCTTGAATAAACTCACAACCATTAGCAGCGGCCAACTCCTCGAGATATTTCACGTGTGAAAGGTCCATTTCATGTGGGAATGTGGTCAATTTGATCGTTCGCTTTGCAGACACTTGTCGGCACGGTTGTGAAAAACTTTGGATCAAGACGTCAAGAGTTGGAAGGTCAATATTCTGTGTGCACAAGTACAATTCAGAGATGGTGTGATTCTTCTCCATGGCTGCAGCAAGAGCATGAATGAAATCTGAAGGGAAATCTTCAGTGACAAGAAGTAAACTTTCCAATCCACAATTTTCAAACGATGGAGCCAATTTACACCAATTTTCAGGAGTCATCTCAAGACCACTGAAGTCCAAGTGCCTGATGGATGTGCGTGGCAATACTTTCAGAAGAAACTGAGCTCCCTCAATGTTCTCGTCATCATAGTCGGTCAACTCGAGGAAATTCAGCTTCGAATTTTCCAACTGACACGACAAAGATCGCACATTGTCCGAGGTCATATTTGCTTGTAGGCGTAAGCACTGCATCGGAAACGTGAACTTTGTAAAGTCGATTCCTTCGAAGTATGAGTCTTCAATGACCCTGAGGCTTGAACATGGCTTCGCACAACGTTTGCCTCAAGTCATTGTCGAGATAACTCCAGTTTGAAACCTCTGTTTCAAACACGCGAACTGGCTGGCGCCTGAACCACGCGATAAGATTGATGAGGTCCCTCTCATCAAGTTGATACATGCCATTCGTGAATGCTTTAAATTCGGTGATTTGAGAGCTCTTGGCGACAATTTCGTACAAGACCCCCATATCTCCGTGTACGTCTTCAACTTGTAGTGTGGTCAGGTGGTTAGTCGCGGTAAAACTTCCTTCCACACAGTGTACCTACGATCGTTGACTTCGAGCCGCAGAGAAGTGATGCGCAGGCATCCAAACGGTGAATTGCCTCTCGGAATCACTTCACTTGCCATTCAATCGAGGTTTCGTGATTCAAATGTATCTTGAGCCATTCCACATCATGCCAGGTATCTCCGACGATGACTCTTGAATAGTACTTGATGATGGCTTCACACGATAATAGAGATGCAGGATCTAACATGGAAGAACCAAGTCGAAGCGACGGCCATAAGTCCGAGTGGTCATGCGTCAAGGCAAGTTTTAGTAATTGCTCTAGTGGTCCGAGATTGTTCGATGGTCGTAGAGCTTGAGAAAAGCGAATAGATCAGCTGTATCTTGGATAGAAAACGCCAGGTTAATGACAATCTCCAAAGGTAACATGAGCAAGACCGAGTTGATTTCTTCATGAGGGTGCCGACACAAGTTCTCTGTTCTTTGTCGAAGGATCGTTGGATCCGTTACAGTTTTATTAGGAACATTGTTATGAAGGCAGTATTTGAACACGAGATTTTGTCTGTCGACGGGTCGTTGGAATCAGGTGATCCGAACAAAGAATGTTGGAAAATATCTGGATTTCTTGTACGAGAATTCCAAAGGAAGGATCATTTGTTCGTTCTTGTGCTGTTTCCCTGAAACCACCGCGTTTCGTCAACTCAAACACAGTACTAGGGGAGTGCCACCTCCCTTGAATATGCACTTGATTGACTTGCGCCGTAGCTAGCAAAACACAGACTGAGACTAAGATCTAAATCTCCTCTTCTCTTCCTTGACTTGTTGAACTCTTGATTTCATCTCACCGACCGTACGGCAGTCTTCCGGCTGAGCCTTGGTCGTTGAGTCTTGGTCGTTGATCTTGAAGTTGCATCAACATTGCAATTCAATGGCGGCAGACACTCGGCTGTTCAGGGAACAAGCCTGTGACGTGGCGGAGCATGGCTTAACCACGCCACCGCACACATCACACACCCCAAGCCATGGTCCGAAAGGAAACATGCTTGGTTGAAACCATGAGCTACTTCGCCATCGCAGCCTCAAGGTCTTCTCGCGCTTTCTTCGGCTTGATCGTCTTTGCGTACGCTCGCACCACTGTAGGACATTCGCGCATCAACTTGCTGAGCAGCTCCCATGAGGCTTCAATGTCTTCAAGTCCTTCCCATCGTACAAGCAGGGCATACTCGCGAGCGCCGCGATCGATCTTGTGCTGCATAATAGCGCTAACCTTCAATAGAATACCTTGTTCTGAGATGTGCTCAAGTATTTCTTCCGTGACTTGAAAGCTTTCTCCAGCACACAACTTGATCCTTCACAGATGGGCTTGACGCCGCTCCTTCGTGAGTAGATGTTTGATTTCGACGGAATACTCGCCAACTTCTGTCACTCGATAGGGTCCAAGCCATGTCACGAGAAGCTTCGGATGATGATTCTCGTCGACTCTTGACCATAGCACGTAGTCTCCTTCGCACACATTGCAGGCTTCAGCGTTCGCAGTCGCAGCCGTTGCTTTTTGTGCACGTGTTTCGTTCTTCTGGAGGACATGCTTGTGCACCGCTTGCACACTCTGTCGCAGTTCTTCAAGGCTGCTTCGGACATCGACGCTGGATAACTCGACGTCACGAAGTCCTTCATCGACACCTAAAACAATAACATCCAAAGGTGTAGTGGGTTCCAATCCTGTAAAAGGTTCCATAGGCGACTTGTTTGCGAGGGATGGCACTGGCGTCTGATTGAGATTCGCTTGCACCACCGGCAGCAAATAGTCCCATTGATGGTCGACCAAACGGAATTCGCGCAGCATCACTCGCATGACTTGTAGTATGTCGCGGTTCATTCGCTCGACGGTTCCGTTGCGCCAGGGACAGTATGCTAGAGTGAAATCATGCTGAACCTAGAACTTTTGGGCCAGTGCTTTCACAGCCACGTTCTTGAAGTGGGTTCCTTGGTCGCTGATCCATACTCTTGGCATTCCGAATCGCTTCGCCCAGTCCACAATCGCATCAACGCACACTTGACTTGTCGGCGCATCGCACGCCACGAGTTCGCAAAAGTGTGTCAAGTCGTCTTGAGTACTTTTGTAGGGGCAGAATGAAATCGGTCCTGGCGTATACAAATTGTAATATAATTATGAAGCATCCTGAAAGTCGTAACATTGAAACAGGTGACTGATAACGCTCGATGAGATTGACGTTTAGCAACCCTTAGTGTCAAATTTGCTTTAGAACTCCTGGACATATGGAGAAAAAACACACACCCTCGCTGGTTGAAAACACGTGGTGGTGAAATGTTATCAGTATTTCATACTGGGTGAAGAGTCATATGTTAAAAAACTCTGATAATTGATAAAACTTTGCTGTCCAGTTGGGGTTTAACGCTATTATTTTATATTGAGTTTGTCTCTGCTCACATTTGAGCCAATGAAAGGGCTTATTTTTAACCCTAATCGTCACATGGAGTTCGTTTTCAACAATCATTGAAAAAATGACATTTTTCGTTGTGAAGGCATAGTTAGATCAAGTTTATCTCAGAGAAAATATTTTAGAAAAACGTTAGTAGTATTTTTATTGCTTTCGTTCGTCGAAAACTGAGTTATATTGCATTTGATACAGAAGTTTTGCTGACGACCGATTTCAATCTGCCCCTACAATAGCACATACTTCACTCCACCTAGTGAGTTTCCCATAAAGAGGTAATCAAAATGTAGTCCTTCGTTTCTTCGCTTCGCGTGCCAAATCGGTGCATACTGTCTGTGCACCACTCTCCCCCCTTTCACATGAGGACATAAGAGGCATCCAGCGATAAACGTTCCAGCCAGATCTTGCAGCCGCTCAATCCAAAATAATCGCTTGAGATGGTTGACCAGCATGGCTTGTCCACGATGACCCATGCTTCCACAGTGTGCCACCACCAAAACGCGTTGAATCAATTCTTCGGCCGCTGCTGGGATCCAAATTCGACCCTCGACAACCCAAGGTTGGTCGTCAGAGGTCCGTAGCGCACGCGTCGGTCTTTCTGCTGCATGTAGCGCTTGAGCTTGAAGAATATCTTCAATACTTGGCCAAACAAACTTCTCGTCATCGAGCGGTCTCAAAACATTTCGCTTCGGCACTGGTCTTGAACTCTTGTTCTTTCGTTTCTTCGTCCATCTAGCCACCATTACCTTCTGGGTCGCCTTGCCTACAGCCGGCTGACCCCATCGACTCATCATGTCCACCATAAGTTGTGGATGCCGTCGATGTGCTCGATTGTATAACGATAGCCGCCAATAATTCCAGCCCAACACATGAGCTTGCCTCGCGTGTGTTCAGGCCATTCCTTGCCGGGAGCAAAAATGAGGATGAGGTTCTTGTGATCGCAGTACATCCTAAAGCCGTCGGGGCGCATGAGTAGATAGTTGAGCTTCTCGCATGCACGCGCAATAGGGTACGCTTCCTTCTCGATCACCGACCACGACTTCTGCGCTCCAGTGAACATTCCAGATTGGCAAACGAGCGTTTCATGCTGATGTTCGTGTATCGCCTTTTCTTCATCGATCTTGTCAACCTGTGTCACAATAATAGACCATCCTCGATCGTTGGCATCCGTGAACAGGCACAGTGTGGCGTCAGCACGTGGGTGCGACAAGTCCACCACCGCCCGCATCTTGGACTTCACAGCATCGAATGCAGCTTTTTCACCTTCCGTGAGCTCGATCTCGATGCCCGAGGCGATTCGCTTCTTCTTCGCTTTGCCTTCAAGAGCGTTGTTCAGCGCTTGCTGTAGAGGTTCCATCGTCATCGCATATTCCGTAATCGAATCGCGGATCCAATTCGCGGCGCACACAAACTGTTGCAGGTCACCAGCGTTCGTTGGGTATGGGATCGCGCAGAGTTGTTCGATTCTTTCCGGGTCTTGCTTGACTCCTTCACCGCTAAGTATTCGTCCGCACCACTTGACTTCCTTCGTGAATAGCACGGTCTTCGGCGGTGATAGCTTGAAACCATGATGATCCACTAGTCCAAAGAACTTGTGCAGTGTTTCGAGATACTCTTCTGCGTTCTTGGCAAACACTAGGATGTCGTCAATCCAAACAAGCAGATGCTTCAACAGCAGAGGAGCGTAGCACTCCTCGCTCGTCGCTTGCACGTATAAACCTGAGTCGACGCGGCCTTGCATGACGCGATCTGGTGTGTAGACGCATCCGTTCAGCATAAATGAGAGCATGTCGCGACTGTCTTCGTGTAATGGAAACTGCCAGAAGCACTTGGGTAGATCGAATACTCCCATCGCTTGCATTCCCTTGAGATTTTGCGTAATTGTCGCTTGAAACGGCATTGTGCCCGCTCTCGGCTCTGTCTTGCTGTTGACCACCAGATAGTCGTTCGTCAGCCTAAAATGCTTTAAAACATCATCATCAGTCCATTTGTCCGCCGTCTTCAATGACTTTTGGCCTTCAGGCTTCATGAATGGGTTGAGAGGACTGCACCACGCCGATTGCTGGTTGCGCTTGATGACTCCAGCGTCCAGCAACTCTTGAGCAAATAGCTGCAAAACATCTTTCTTCGAGCGGATTGTTCTTCCTTCCTTTGCATCGTTATGGAACACATCCGTCTTTGGGTGTCACCCGCAATGGCTTGACCTTCGCAGGGGGATCTTGTCCGTTGAACTTGATTCTCCAGATGTCGTATTCGATCAGCACGCTCCACATATGCGCAGCCAGCTCTCGTGGGAAACCGTTCTTCACAGCAATCACCACCATCTCCTGTAAAGCTTCTTCAAGCTTGTTCTTGGCCACGGGTAATCGCAACTGCATCGAATAAACTCGCACGTTCTTGATTCGTCTGCTTCTTGTTTGAGACATTCGCGTATCGCCATCTTGACTACAAAGGTTCGACTCGCGCTTACCGACGCCATCAAACATCCACCGAGACACTCGACTATCGCCGTCATGACTGCTCTGGCCCGACTTGCGCGTATCGACGTCATCAGTCTTCGAGCAGGACATACGACTACCGACGTCATGACCTTGAGGGCCAGACATACGCGTATCGACGTCATCACTCGGCGCACGAGACATACGACTACCGACGTCATGACCTCGAAGGCCCGACATACGCGTATCGTCGTCATCGCGTTCTTCTCTTCGAGTCACTTTCCATGTGCGGTCTTCTTCTTCTTCTTCGACATCGCTGGTCGACTTCCGCGCACATACTATGCCGGCGTCAGACTCAGCACCCAGATCGTCGCCGTCCGCTTCACGCTGCTGAATCGCGACTTGCTCCAACCACCGATCAATATCGAGCCCGATCGATTTGAGTGTTTCGTGGGAAGCTAGGAATTCGTCGCCTTCTTCAACAATGTAGCACACTCGTCTTCCAGGGATCTTGACCATTCCCGCTGCTGTTTGCAAACTGAGTCTCAGTTCGACGTAGGCTTTCGTCTCAAACTGCAGGTCGTTGCATCCTGTTCCACTGATAGGTTCAGCCAGCGTCACAATCTTCACGCTTGGTTGCTCCTTGATGAGTGCATCCACCACTCGTCTTGGAATAATGTTCTGGTCGGCGCCGGTATCTGGACAATAGGGCACTTCGAGCACGTCGTTCAGCACGATCCATCGCTCTTCTTCCTCTGTTTCGTTCGTCGCAGCGGCTCTTGCCTTTAGCCAAGCACGCTAGACCTTCGGCTTCTTGTGATTCAGCTTGAATCGCTTTACCGCATTCCTTCCTTTGCGATACCCCTTGATTTGTGAGTTCGGACTGTTTTCCGGGCACTCGTTCAACTTGTGTCCCGGCGTCTGACATGCATAGCAGACGATGTTGCCTGCACGATATCCAAGCTTGCCTGATCTTGCTTGCGTGTCCTTGGGTCCGTACTTGTCGTTCGTAAAGGGTGAGTTCGAGTTGCCTGTCCCGTAGCCACCAGCGGGGCCACGGCGAGCAGGACTTGCCGAGTTTCGATTGTAGCGCATGTTTTCCCAGACTCTTCTTCTTTCTTCAGCGCGCTGCTTGCGTTCTTCATGATCGCGGGGTAGGTCGTACGCTTGCTCTTCAGCATACTGGCTTCCAGCTCCAACGACTCCTTTTCCATCGCCCCAACCCATGACTTTGTCGACATGCACCTTCACGGGCGTTCCACGTCGTCGCTTCACGTCGCTATTGGTCCACCCTATTGGCGGGCTTCGCTTCTTGCCAACCAGGCCTTGTTGTTGCGCTAGTGGGTCCGACGCTTCGATGCGGTCCATTTGTTCCCGCACAACTTGGCAAATTCGACGATCGTAGAAACCGGTTCGCGCTTGATCTGATCGCGCACTAATTTGACAGTCCAGGTGGGTCGATTCGGTATACCACTGCCTTCAAAAACATCTTGAGACTTCCCTTCACTTTGAGGTCTTTCTTCAATGCATATCGGTCAATGACTTCGTTGACTTGCATCATGAATAAGCCCAAACGACTGACAACCGAGCCTATAGCCGGCATGCGGAGATCATGGTAATAGTCTTCTAGGTCGGCTTCAGTAATTCCAAATGAATGAGACGGTGTCTTCAGAATTTCTTCGATTCTATCACGCAATCGCTTCTCTGTGATGTCGGGTTCGAACCAAATTGTTTCACACATCGCGCGCAGCAAGCTCGGATCGCATGACTTAATGTATCCGACCATTTGACTCTTCGCTTGGCCCGTATGTCGACACTTGTCTCGAAGCAGCCGTTCGTATTCCAGGCGCTTCGTCTTCCATTCGACCAAAAACTTGCGATCAAAGTTCGTAATGCGGGGATGCTTGATATCTGTAACAACCACAGTTGAATACATTCGATGATTTCGCCGCATCAGTTCAATGTTCTCTCGCTTCTTTTCCGACTTCTTCGCTTGCCCTTTCTGATACTTACGATTGTTGTAGACGTCAGTATCTTCGCCGCTGAGGGATGTGACTGAGGAATCTGACTCTGCACGACGGAAATCCAGTCCATACTTCTCGGTCTTTCGTCGCTCGCGTCGTTCTCGTTCGAGCCGATTTTTCTCGCGCATCTCGAGGTGCTTCCGCGTCTTCTCGTCCAGGTCGTGGTCACTGTTTTCGTCTTCAGAGATCCACATATTGCTCATGTCCTTGACTACACCATCAGAACCATCGGTCGAGCTGTCTTCTGAACTTTCCGCAGAACTCGCTTCATCGACAGCATTGTCTGCTCGTGTCGCATCTTCTCGCCCGGCTGTCGCTTCATCCGGTCCACCTAGACCATCATTGCCTTGCGGCAACACAGTTCCAGAGTGTTCCATCTGAGTGCAAATTTCAAACTGTCCTTCCTTGTGTTCCTCTTCGGTCCCGGTTGGATCCATTGTATCCGGATAACTAAAGGTGCTCGGTACACTCACTAAAGTATACTTTGTGCTGTTTCCCTGAAACCACCGCGTTTCGTCAACTCAAACACAGTACTAGGGGAGTACCACCTCCCTTGAATATGCACTTGATTGACTTGCGCCGTAGCTAGCAAAACACAGACTGAGACTAAGATCTAAATCTTCTCTTCACTTCCTTGACTTGTTGAACTCTTGATTTCATCTCACCGACCGTACGGCAGTCTTCCGGCTGAGCCTTGGTCGTTGAGTCTTGGTCGTTGATCTTGAAGTTGAATCAACATGCAATTCAATGGCGGCAGACACTCGGCTGTTCAGGGAACAAGCCTGTGACGTGGCGGAGCATGGCTTAACCACGCCATCGCACACATCAGTTCTCTTTGAATACAGAGTCGACTTTTGCAATTCGATTCGTACCTTCAACGAAGATATTCAGAGGACAGTTGTATGACATCGGAATGGCAAGAACAAAGACAGACAAAAAATACGCTGATGTTAGATCACTGGGATAGCTTTCGGAACCGCTTTGCTGATCGAATTGATGGCGGGGTTCGATTTTGGATGGGGGCGCAATCGTATCTCGCCGAAGAACCATAGGAGCAACTGAATATATTGCGATTAAACAATCAGGATGAAGGAAATGTATTGTTAGTCGATGAAGATACACAAAGAATCGAGTTTACAGGCAGTGATCAGGTAATTTCTCCAAAAATTTCTTTCTTTTTAGCAAGATCTTAAATCAAAATTGATGGGAGACGTCAAGCTCATGCCTCCGTGTCCAAACTCACAACCCCATCAAGGTGGCAAAATCCATCAAGTGTTTCACTGTTCACGAGTCCATTGGTTCATCGGGGAACGTCAATAGCTTGATACGTTTTGTTTTCAACCTTCGACTAGGATTTGAGAAACTTTGAATCAATACTTCCAAACATGTTGTAGCAACTCCGTTTGTGCACAAGTACAGTTCGGATATCGTCTGGTTGGTCTGCATGGCCACTGAAAGTCTTTCGACAAGCGCAGACGAAAATACGTTAGCGCCAAGAAGCAAGGTTTCCAAACCACACTTCTCAAACAGTGGAGCTAATCTACACCAGCCTTCGTCTTTGATTTCGGAACCAACAAAGTTTAAGCTCTTGATAGACGTAAGTAGTAAAACACGCAGGAGACACTCTGCTTCCTCAATATTTTGATCGCAATAATCCATCACTTCAAGGTGAATGAGGTTGGAACCTTCCAATCGACCAGACAATGATTTCACAACATGAGATGCTAAATTGTCTGTCATGAGTCGTAATTATTTCATGGGAAACGAGAATTGTGCAAAGTCGATACCCTCATAATTTGAGTCTTCTAGCAGCCCGAGCCTCTCCAGGGTAGAGCAGTTAAACATAGCTTCACATAATTGCTGTCTCAAATCGACGGCAAGATCTCCCCATCGTGATAACTCTGCATCAAAGACTCGGACAGGCTGGTGACGAAACCAATCGATGAGATGGAACAAGTCAGCCTCACTTAGATCGTACGTCCCATCTGCATGTACTTTGAATTCTGTAATTTGACCACTGTTGGCTACAAATGAAAAAACATCGCCCAAGTCATCAGAATCGGCTTCTACATGCAAGCAAGTCAAAGAGTGTAATCGAGGTTGCACGTCTTTCCAGATCGCGGGAGTGTCGCTGTTAAGTGTAGGGATGAGGACTGTAATTCGCAAGTTTGTCGATGAATCCACGCTGTCGATGGTTGTTGGAAATCGATTGACACACCATTGAATCGTAGCCTCGGGGGTCAAATTCGTCTTGAGCCACTCAACGTCATCCCACGTATCGTCTACAATCACATGTGAGTAATATTTGGCAATAGCTTCACAAGAAACGATTGAGTTGCGTCCAGCATGGCTGCACTGAGTTTTAGCGATGGCCAAAATTCCGAAGGAGGATGCATTAGGCTCAGCTGAACAAGGTGCTCGAGCGGTCCTAAGTCCATGTATGGACGGAGAGCTTCGATCAAAGCGAATAAATCGTTTCTATTTGAAATGGCAAATGCAAGCTTGACAACGACATCGACAGGAAGCATGGGCATGACTGGCTCGATTTCTTTGTGAGCGCTCTGTTGAACTTTTGTTTTCTGGCTCGCTTGTACAATTCAATTCAATAAACTTGTGTCCTGGCTGTCTTGCTACTTCAAGAGGATAGTTCGTCCTCGTTGTGATATGAACTTTCTCGAAAAAACAACCAATAAGATTTGATTATTATTTAAATCAGCCAATCATCGTTAAGTATTCGTCAACGTAAAACCGATCCCATCGAGTTCATTCTTTGGCTGATTCGAAAAAGAGTACCATCTTTCGTTAAATTAGTCTATTGTTAGCCAATCAAATGGCAAAAAAAAATTTGGAACGGTTTGGTCAATCGTTCCAAACTGCACTTTTTTCGAATCAGCCAATAAAATCCATGGGATCGGTTTGCGGATCGATTTGCCGGCGCGATTTGATTGAGCACCAACCCAAAATTTGTATCAAATCAATAATAACCCGCGTCTTTTTGTAGTTTTGTCACAAAGTGAAAGATGACAGAAATACACAATGACAACAACTACAGACTTTAGATTTTATCATCATCTCTAACCCACTGAAATGTAGTACCAAAGACATAAATGCAAAAAGTCAACAACTACAGAGTTTACATTTTACCATCATCTTTAACCCACTGAAATATACCCCTATCAAAACTCTTAAATTATAAAACTAACTTTCTCATCGTTCACTTTAACATCAACTCGAACCCATTGAAATATTCCCTAGTGGAAACGACAATAACATATTAATACAATACAGTGATCCGGGAAATATAAGACCATCAGCTAACCCTACCCCTCTCTTGAACTGTGAAAACAAATCATATTAATTTTAACAAGAAATAAATATGACAGGTGGTCAAGCACCATTCCATGGCCAGATAAACTCGCAAACACAAGTAAACTACGGTGCTCCTACATAAGCTAAAGGTTGTAAGTGCTGTCGTAGAAGAAGAATAAGTTGTTTTTTAAAATTCAGGCGTTCTTTCCAAAGAAACGATGTGCAAATGGGGTGATACATTGGTCAATGATTTAATGACACATCTCCGAAATGCATCCACGAAACATAAAATTATAGAGTTTTCGATGTTTTTTCAACAGCACTGAAGACTTTCGATGGATAGCCCGACATTAGTGATCAATTCTTCAATTCTAGCAATTTCATAGTATATGAAGTCTTGCATGCTTGTCCAATACAAGTTGCTTGGTCTATTTCATTATGCAATATGAAATTTAACAGTTTACAATTTATTACAGTATATTGCGTCCATGTTCAGCTTGAAATTGACCAATCAGCGAAGAATCACCTGTGGTCTTATATTTCCCGGATCACTGTACTATTAATACGTAGATTGGAATGCACTACTGTATTAATATAGTAAGTAAATGAAAAGAAACGTGTTTAATTAACTAATCGTCACGTGTACATACCGAAACTGGGAATAGATCTAGTGATTTGACGAGCAACTTGTCGCGCCATATCCAAGTCGGGACCCATCATACTTGAAATATCATAGTATCGTTGGAGGTTCGCAGAAATACTACCTTCACCACCACCTTCTGTGATATGTGGTAACATTTTCGCCAGCTTACGTCGCTTTGAGGGTTGTTCCAAGCATGGAAGATGCAACTCAGCATCACTAGGCTGCGCGAGTAGCATGCGAATAATCTGGAAAGCTTTTCCTGGTTCGACGATGGTCAATTTTTGGATGGTCGCGCGGGTGCCACTCCCCGAGAACCAGAAAAATCGCCAATTGTCGTTCAAGTCAGTCAGCAATGCCGCCACTGGGATTTCTTTGACAATCAGATCCAGCGCAATCAGCTCGGACAACGCCTGATAGTCCGAACTTATTCCAATGGCTCGCTTCACTTCGATCAGCATCTTCACCTTAGGCAAATACTGCACATCGGAAGGGGATTTCTTGACGATATTACCCAAAATAAGCAGATCCGTACGTCCAGAGAGCTTGATATCGTGACCAGGAACTCGAGTGGAAAGGATATTTTGACCTTTTACCACGCCAATCACGCAAAGCCCTTCTCCGCGAGTACATCGCCAATATTGTCTTCGATATACTTACGATATTCTGAACGTTGCTGTTCTTCAAAGAGAGCAATATTTTTGCCAGATACATTGCGAACGTTTTCCCACGTGAAAGCTTCAACCGGTGTAGTGTGGTCTTCACAAACGAAAGGCATCGTGTCCAAAGGTTCCACTTTAATGTTCAAATCTTGCAAAAGTTCTTTACCGTTTTCAGTGTTAACTTGTGAATGGACATATTTCTTTGGGTTGGCCTGCACAATTTGCGCGTGCATTTCATCCACTTTCTTGACCATTTGTGCCGTCTCTGATATCTCACTCACAGCTGCACCTTCAGGAACAACGACCAAAACATGGATTCTCCCAGAGGGAGAGTCCTTTAGTCCAGGGTACGAGGATAATGAAAAAGTCTCGACCATTTCCGTTGTAGATCCATCGAAATCAACCAACAGCTTCGCAGGCATGTCATCAATCACGGTTCCTTGGAAGTGAAATCGAGTTTTTCCAATTTGCGTCAGACCATCCACCTGGTAAAGCTCCAGGTTCTTCGCAAGTCCATCATAATCGATCTTCTCCTGTATCATGTCCTTAAGATGACCAACTTTCTTTTCAGCATCAATGTCGACGGGGAAAGGTGTTTCCTCACCGACGACCAGGCAGTTCAAGCTCACTTCGCCATTTTTCGAAAATGGGAAAGGCCACTTTATCAATTAATAAACCTGTACAAACGTATATTTTAATTGTTCAAGGGAAACCCTCAACATATGATATTCATAAACTTTACTACAGTAAAAAATCTACTTCGAAGTATTGTGAGATTCATTCCAATAAGTGAGATGGGCTGGAAATCTATCGATTTTTTTAATCGATTTCCGAATCTCGCAGCCAATCAAAATCGAGGATTTAACTACTTCACGCCTAACACACCCTTAATACACATGCAATTAATTTGGCCAATATTCGATTCAACTTGGCTTCAGTATGGTCTTATCGACTTGAAATGTATTTGATTTTTGGTCGAAATCACAAATTTGACTGAAATTGACAATATTAATAGTTGCGAAACCTCTCATTAGACAGATTTCGAAAGTTCATTCCATACTTTTCCCATACAATATTTCTACAGATGGCACCAAGTACGGGAAAAGTACAGCAAGAAGGATGCTTGATTTCGAGGATTCTGTACTCTACAAACAGATAGAGCACTCAGCGCTCCATTCCTTCATGAAAGATTCCATCTCGAGATTAAGCTTTTTCGACCCATAAGCACATTCCACTGCACAATAGAGTTTCCTTTGTCATATATTGGATTGATTACTGTAGTGGAAACTTGCAAGGAATCGACCACCCTCATACCTTATCCGGACATTGGATGTTTAACCGTACATGGATTGTTGCCGTCAATTTGGCGATTTTGACGGAATCTATAATAAAATTTAAGAGTTTCTGTACAAAATATAGAGATATAGAGTATGGAGTATGGTAAAAGTACGGAATGCGTCTTCGAAATCTGTCTATTGTGTACATGTTTTATCTTTCTCAGTAATACCTGAAGCTGAGTGTGGTGAGGGACCTCACCTTTAATTCGGCATGAATAAACTTTCAACAATTAGTAGCGGCCAACTCTTCGAGATATTTCACGCGTGAAAGGTCCATTTCATGGGAGAATGTGGTCAATTTCATCGTTCGTTTCGCAGACACTTGTCGGCTCGGTTGTGAAAAATTACAGAATTCAAAGTACATGCAGATGGGACGTACGATCTAAGTGAGGCTGACTTGTTCCATCTCATCGATTGGTTTCGTCACCAGCCTGTCCGAGTCTTTGATGCAGAGTTATCACGATGGGGAGATCTTGCCGTCGATTTGAGACAGCAATTATGTGAAGCTATGTTTAACTGCTCTACCCTGGAGAGGCTCGGGCTGCTAGAAGACTCAAATTATGAGGGTATCGACTTTGCACAATTCTCGTTTCCCATGAAATAATTACGACTCATGACAGACAATTTAGCATCTCATGTTGTGAAATCATTGTCTGGTCGATTGGAAGGTTCCAACCTCATTCACCTTGAAGTGATGGATTATTGCGATCAAAATATTGAGGAAGCAGAGTGTCTCCTGCGTGTTTTACTACTTACGTCTATCAAGAGCTTAAACTTTGTTGGTTCCGAAATCAAAGACGAAGGCTGGTGTAGATTAGCTCCACTGTTTGAGAAGTGTGGTTTGGAAACCTTGCTTCTTGGCGCTAACGTATTTTCGTCTGCGCTTGTCGAAAGACTTTCAGTGGCCATGCAGACCAACCAGACGATATCCGAACTGTACTTGTGCACAAACGGAGTTGCTACAACATGTTTGGAAGTATTGATTCAAAGTTTCTCAAATCCTAGTCGAAGGTTGAAAACAAAACGTATCAAGCTATTGACGTTCCCCGATGAACCAATGGACTCGTGAACAGTGAAACACTTGATGGATTTTGCCACCTTGATGGGGTTGTGAGTTTGGACACGGAGGCATGAGCTTGACGTCTCCCATCAATTTTGATTTAAGATCTTGCTTGAGCTTCAATTTTCCAGGTCGCTGGCGAGAAAAGCCATGACGATGCGAAAAGCGTTGGAGAAGCCGCAGTAGAGACTTGTAGCCGTTGGACTTGTCACTCAGATGCGACCGAAGCCACTCTCGGTGGTTTTTCTTGATCCACTTGATAACGTGAGTGCATGTTCGAGCACGCTCCTTGGCCCGCTTGAGTGTCATATCTTCTTTTAAAACGTGCATCGAAAAGGGATTTATTTATCTCACGTCGGGAAGACACAAGCACATCATTGGAGCAACGAAATTTTCGTCAACTGCAAGGCAATTCTATCAGTTAACGTGAAATTAAAACGCTTTCTATCTAAAAAGTGTCCCATCATAATTTCATGGGGTAGACAACCTAGCATATTATTCTAGAGTCTTTTTTCATGTAATGAAATCGGTAGATGGTCTTATCTGCAGAAATAGCTATTTGCCTCTGTGAGTAGATTCTTGGCCACGGCATATTTTAACTTTTTGTTCACGACCTTTAATTCATAGCAACGCGACAACATAAATGTGAATTTTGCAACAGACATCGACCCATCTGCCCCCAAAGCATAGATTTGAAGCGTTACGCAACGCAACCGAGGCGTATCGAAAAGAAAGCGGGTTAATATGGATTACTATACAAGATAGAATGATGGAACAGCGTAAATGGAGTCTCTCACCGGGGATTGCCTCATGCAATGTCTGTGACTATGCACTCTTTACTTCACCTGAACGTCTGATTTGTCTTCTGATTTCAGATAGTGCTAAGACGCCAAGAAACTAGCGCACATAAGCTCAATTTTGTTTTCAATATTTTCTTCTCTTTGCAATAAATACATTAGTGATAAATGTCATGAAGTTCTTGGTTTGTTTGGGCTCGTTTCCAATTTCTCGTTCGTTCATTGGTCGAATTTTGAAATAGTGAATTCTGATTGGCAGTACCTTTGGAAAGTACATTCGACTTGATTAAGTTCGCCGTACGGTCAGTGAAATGATTGACGAACCTGGCAGAATAAAAAGACAACATGACCTCGTGCCATGCAACAAAGCCAGCATGGGCAACTCTACCAGTGGATATCATCGTCAAGATCGCTCTGCTTATCACAAATCAAATTGACCTCTTCGTCTTTCTCGAAGTTCTCTGTCCACACATCGATTTGGACCCTGTTTCTCTGGTGCCTCTCGTCCAGTTGGATTTGAAGGAGATCCATGCCAGCCCTTGGCCAATATTTACTCTGGATTCCTCGATCCGAGAGACATTGCCAACTGTGTCAGTAGAAGCGGTTATTAAGCATTACTCCCGTATAAATGTCAAAGACGCTGGGTACAGTGTGGAATGGCTCAAAGCACATTTGAATCCAAGGGCTAGGATTCTATGGTCAACCACGGAGTTTCCAAACGCATTGAAGAATTTGAGTGAATGGACTGATCTTCGAATAAAGAGACTTGAACTTGAAATCAACATGGACTCTTCGCCAAGATGGAAAGAGGTGTTACCGCGACTTTCCCGTTTGACTTCGTTATTTGTGGACGACAAAACTGGTGACTTGGAATGCATTTATGAGTTTGTAGCCAAGAGCAAGCACATTACTGACTTCGAAATTATGTCAATCAGTGACTTTCGAGTTGGCAATTCTGAAGTACTGCATCTCGTCGAGTGGTTCCATCGTCAACCCTCCAAAGATTTTGTGGCAAGTTTACAGATTGGAAATGGCTGGACTGCAGCTTAAGACAAGCGTTGTGTGAAGCATGGTTTAATCGCCCGACGTTGAAGAAATTATATCTGACGAAATGCTTCCTTGACGACATGGATTTTACAAAATTCACGTTTTCCACGACGACATTGAAACTTCATGAGTTTTGTTTACAGTCTAACTTTTTGGCATCTTTGGCAAGTCGCTTGGAAGGATCGAAAGTGACCCGTCTAGAGCTAAGCGATGATATTTCTGACGACAACGATTATATTGATGGTCTCGAGATGCTCTTTCAATGTTTACCGCGAACATCAATCAAGAGCTTGAGTATCACTGGCTTGAATTTGACTTCCTATGCTTTGTATAGACTGTCTCCGTCCCGTTAATTGAAAATTGTAGGTTGGAAAGGTTGGCGATTGACTGCGATGTTACTCCTTCAGTTGAGCATCTTGGGGCTGCCATCCAAAACAACCACACGCTGTGTGAATTGCATTTATCAAATTGTTGGATATCCATCCCAAATTTGCAGCATTTGATTGAAAGTTTCTCCCATCCCAACCGACTGGTCAAATTCAAGCGAATCAAGTGGACGACCATGGTAGGGTATACCTCGGAGGATTCAACCGAGATTTTTCTCAAGCAGCATGCCACTGAACTTGGTTGTGAATTCGCCTATGTACGCTCCGGTTGGTAGCCTTTGTCTACATATTCTCTACTGCCAAAGTGAAAAAGAAATGACGCGAGATTCGTGTTCTTCCTGGCCATAAAATTACATAAAGCGTGATAACCGGAGGTTTTTCAGGGTACGGTCGCTGGCGTATATTCTTTATTTGTTTTCTTTGGTGGAGTAATACACTGCTTAACTTGAATGGGCAAAGGAACAAGCGATCAAGTTGGCAGATTTGAAATGCCTCGAAGAATTGGCCGCTACAACCGGAGGCGAAATTGTGTCCACAAGATTTATTAGGGTTAACTTTGACGTTTCCACTTACATTGTGAAAAGACTTATTCTTGCGAAATCTAAACTGGCCATGAGAAGAAGGCGACATTGATAGCTTAATTCATTACTACAAATCGATGCGTTGCCTTCGTCGTCATCGAAGCAGGCGGTAGAGCAGCGCCGCTTTCATCCAAAGACAAAGATCACAAATAGATAACCACGAAGGAATATTCATCAAGTTTTTCCAGGAACAACTTGTCCGAAGTATTGCCTAGGTCGGATTGAAAATCGAAATATTTGCTCAAAAATTCATTGAATATCACTAGAACAGACTAGTGGTCAAGTCAAGCAAAATCACTCGAAGCTTCTATCTAAAGCAAAGGATTGCATCGTGGATTGAATCGAATAATGAGATAGCTTTTTACACAAGGCCAGTGAAAACATCATGATTGTTGTGCGAATACCTGTTGTACAATTTGAAATTGTAATTTGATTCCATGGTCATTGTCGCATTGTTTCCCATGAGCTCGCAGTTTCCAAGTTGACATCATATTTCAGATTGCTGGAGAGGGATTGAGAATATTTCTAGCGTAAATTCTGGCCCACAACGCTTGTAATGTGACATGTGACACATGTATTAGACATTAGATTTCTCAAGACCTAAAGTTAAGAGTGGCGAGGGAGTTTGGTTTCAACTCTGCTTGGACAAACTCGCACTCGCGAAGAGCGGCAAACTCCTTGAGATTCTGCATATATGAAAGGTTCGTTCTTGTACTGGGATATGTAATCAGTTTGATCATCCTTTTTGCTGACAACTGTCGGTTTGGTAGCGAGAAACTTTGAATCAATATTTCAAGAGTTGGAGGATCAATATTTTCCGTGCACAAGTACAATTGAGATATTGTATGGTTCTTCTGAATGGCTGTTGCAAGGCTTTCAATGAATGTTGAAGAAAAAGCTTCAGCGCCAAGTAGCAAACTCTCCAATCCACAAACTTCAAACGATGGAGCCAATCGACACCAATTTGTGGGACTCATTTCAAGCGCACTGAAGTCCAAATGCTTGATACGCGTACGCGGTAAGACACGTAAAAGACACTCGGCTCCGTCAACGTTCTGGTCCTTGTAATCGATCAACTCGAGAAAATTCAGCCTGGAATTTTCCAATTGACATGAGAAAGATCGCACAATGTCAGAGGTCAGGTGACTTGACTGTAGGCGTAATGATTGCAACGGAAACGTGAATTTTGTAAAGTCGATTCCGTCGTATGATGAGTCTTCAACATTCCTGAGGCGGTCCAAGGTTGGGCAGTTGAACATGACTTCGTACATCGTTTGCCTCAAGTCGACGATGAGATTTCCCCTTTCTGCAACCTCTGCTTCAAACACGCGAACTGGCTGGCGGCGAAACCACTTGATTAAATTGACGACATCTTTCTCGTCAACTTGATACAACCCATTGGTGAATGCTTTGAATTCGATAATTTGCGAGCTCTTGGCGACAATTTCGTACAAGTCTCCCAAATCTCCTTGTGTGGCGTCAACGTGCAATGTAGTCAATTGGTGTAATCGTGGCAAGACGACTTTCCATCCTAAATCAAAGTAATCATTGATTTGAAGCCGCAGAGACGTGATGCGCAGATCAGTCCAAGCATTAAGATGATCGATTTTGTCTGAGAATCGATTCACTCGCCATTCAATCGCGGCTTCAGGATTCAAATGTGTCTTGAGCCATTCAACATCGTGCCAGTCGTCTTCGACAATCACGCTCGAATAATATTTGATAATAGCTTCGTACGATGAGATTGAAGCTCCGTCTAGCGTGGAAGAACTCAGTCGAAGCTATGGCATAAGTCCGAGTGATCATGTGTTAAGCCAAGCTGGAGTAAGTGTTGAAATGGTCCCAAATTGTTCGACAGTCGTAGAGCTTCGAGAAAAGCGAATAGATCATCTGCTTCTTGGATAGAAAACGCAAGTTTGGGGACCACGTCCACGGGGAACATGAGCAAGATCGAGTAGATTGCGAAATGAGATGCGACAAAGGCTTTCTTGTCTGTCGTCGGATTGTTGGAATCTGGTGCGTTGGTGCGTTTCTATTGCAGAGACCAGGGACGCAGCTGCTTTTTGGTTTACTGGGTAGAGAGCAAGGAACGTTTCTTTGACTCATGAACCAGTTGGAATTGCAAGAACGAGATACAAACGAGATATCGTTTGTGGTCAGATCATTGGTTTCAAGGGGGCAGACTGACTTGGTCTTTGGCGACTCGAAAACAACTTTAACGTCACCTATTTTAGTTTTCATCCAGCACACATCAATACTTTACAAATTGTATTTTGCAGTTGTTAATACTGCTATAATCTAGGAGTGACTGGAGAGTCACAAGAGCGCAAAACTATTTGGTTGCATAGTTCGTGATGTCGATTCGTCGATACTTTGACGCAACATGGCAAGTACTCCGTTTCTCCTACTCTCGTGAAACGAAAGCCACCACATAACCAGACAAGTGGACACTTTCCAGGTGTTCAGTTTAGTTACAAAGGAATCGAACGTTCCTACTCTGGGGAAATTACGTATTTTATCAAAGTATACGTTGACCTTCATATCGATAAGGGGACATTTCACAACATTCATGTTTCCATTTTCAAAGGTCATTCCAGTCAGGACTGTGAATAATTCGTATGGAAATACATTGCTATTCGTATCAATTGTAGAGCCTCTTACAAGTAGACGTCCAAGTTTTGTTTGCACCCTGGACCATTTAGATCAGTATTTGAATTATCTCGTCGTTCAAAATCTAACCATGTCAACTACCGAATATATTGCGATTTAACAATCATAATGAAGGAAATGTATTGTTAGTCGATGAAGATACACAAAGAATCGAGTTTACAGGCAGTGATCAGGTAATTTCTCCAAAAATTTCTTTCTTTTTTGAGAATTGTTCCGACGAGTTATTCGCCTTGTTAAGAGCAATCCCATCAGTCAGAATGGAATGTTATCAATCGAAACAACCAAAAGTACACGTCAAATGCCGACCTCATTTTGGATTGTGTATTTTGAAGCAATGAAATAGGATTACTGGATAAATATCTCCTAAGACGGATGTACAACCTCCTCTGAGCTGCAGTAGAGTCCATCGCGTTGGTATCCCAAAGTGGTAGCTCATGACAAACGCTGGTCAAGGTCCTGAGAAAACTTGAAGCCATGGTTAACCTTTTCTCCTTTTTTGCTGAGGAGACGCAGGGTGTCAGTGAGCAATAACTATCTAGTCAATGCTGAGTAAAACATCAACAATTGATGATTTCAATCTGAAATAAAATACTGGAAACTTAACATATATTTTGCTAATATTATAGTGCTGACCAAGGTGAAGGGCTAAACAGGCACTCAAAGAAGCATGCTTGTCAAATTTAGAGAACACTCGACGGATTAACTTCGATAATAAATTAGGGATACTTATCCAATCGGATGTACGTATAAAATGTAGGATTGGTGTGCAATGGGTTCCAGAGACAATTGATTAAAAACGGATTACTAGTAAAAGAAATCTTTAACTCGTAATTCAATTGACATCCAAAGCCTGTTTCCATATTTCAACAAGGAAGATTTACCAAACTAGATTAAAAACGCATATTATCAAATGCCCTACTAAAATATAGTAAGACTAATATAGGAGCCTTATTTAGGGTACCCTAAGGACGTCTTCCATCTTCTCAACCTCAAATTGTCTGTTGGGTCTCGTCGGTGACGTGCCAACTGACGGTGATCAAACCCAAATTCGGATCGACGTGAGTGTGTTATTTGATGTTACCGTGAGTATCACCATTCTAGAAGGAAAGAATGAATCTCCATGAAGCCGCTCGCAACGGAGACTTAGATATGGCCCAGGAACTCCTTGCCAGCGGCACCATGATCGATGGAATTGACGAGGTCGGCAAAGATGATTGTCGTTCCTTTTAAATATCTTGAGAATAGACAAACAACACACCGTTACATGTCGCGTCTGAAAGTGGACGTTTGGCACTAGTCAAGTTCCTCCTTGACAAGGGCGCTACAGCCAAGGAGGGATCCTTTACAGGTCAGGCCGGGTCAGGTCACAGGTTTTTTACTGGTTTTTCTTATGGTTTAATTCGATTTTCTGATCAGATTTTAGGTTTTTCTCATTCGAGCGGCAATTGCGAAGCCTTAAACTGCGCGGACGACGTCAGACATCCGCCCAGAAAATTGCGCTCACCGTAGCGAAGCGGAGGTCGAGTGAAAAATTTTCTGCAGGCGGATGACTCGGAGGAGGGAGCCCCCAACGTGCACCAAAAAGGGGTTTCTTTATATTTTCTCTCATCGGGCAAGGCGGCAGGTAGGCCGCAAGGCCGTGCCGCCACCCTGATGAGGCCTGCTAGACAATGACAAAGTTTGGTGCATTAACGCTTCGTGGTGATGGAGATATGATCAATTTTGTAGTGTAACCCAAAAGTGTGACCTGACACGGATATGACCTGTTTCGGACACTACCACAGCCAATGCTGCTGGCCATGTACATGAGCCTATCTTTGCGATTTGACTGACTTTGCGAGAATAGGACGATTGGTCTCCGCTACATTTTGCGTCCAAGAATGGCCACCTGGATGTCGTGAATATCTACTTGACAATGGCGCCGCAGTCGATACAGAGAATTATGTACATTTTATCTACCAATATTCATGCCTTGATGTTGCGAAAGTAGTCTGGCGAGACTCCACTGAGGTTGGCGTCTAAAAAAGGACACCTGAGTGTCGTTAAATGTCTTGTTGACAATGGCGCTGCAGTCGATACGGACAGCTATGTGCGTCTATTCATTATTGTGAACTGCTTGACATGACGGAACTAGGTAGGCTGGACACCACTACATATGGCGTCCGAAAATGGACACATGGATATCGTGAAGTATCTTCTTGACAAAGGCGCTACGGTCGATATGAATGACAAAGTACATCTTATCGCCTTTGTTGAGTAATTAATTCCTTGAGAGTAGTATGGTCGCACCCCACTTGAATTGGCAATAATAAATTCACACCAACACACCTGGATGTTGCTTAGTATCTCCTTGACAACGGCGCTAGAATCGATACAACTGGACATGTAGACGAATCCGCCCCTGCTACATGTTGATATATTTCACTTGTGTAGCTATGTTGGGAGTTGCTGGTTGCTGCATCCGAAAAGGGATATCGTCAAGTATCTTTTCAACAAAGGTGCTGCGGTCGACATTAACAGTGGTGTATGTAGATCAGTTGTTGGTTGTGTATTAATTTCTTGCGAGTAGTATCTTAGGACACCACTAGAATCAGCGTCCAAAAATGGACATCTAAATATTGTCATGTATTGTGCTTTCGATTCGAAATTCGAATCGCGCAGCGATTTAATCGAAATCGCAAATCGATTCAAGTGTGTTTTGAGCGTGTGTTTCGGTGTATTTTCCCCGATTTTAGTATGTACTAATCAAAATTAGTAGTCTTTAGTACCTACTCGAGATCATCGATTCTTCCCTTTTAGATGCAAACTTTACTTCGTCCATAAATGGCGGGTTGCAGTCAGTGTAGTGTGTGAACCATGGCTTTTGACCTTCGGTACGGTGGATTCGCCCGTGGTGGCCTTGGGCTCGCAATGCCTCGCCTTCGTATTGTGTGATTCACATGGCGATGGTCGACAGATCCTCGTAAAAGAGGTCTGCAAATCGCAGCTTGGAGACATTCTTATTATAATTCATATAAAGTGCATGAAGCACGATGGGGAGAGCTGCATGATTGAGCTTGACGACATCAGTGATCATGATCGTTTGCATGTGGGCAGGGGTGGCACAAATAAATTTATTTTCTGTTTATTTATTTTGGTTCTTATAAAAAAGTATTAACACTGTAAATTCGAAAATGGTTTTATGCATTTTGTTTTTTTAAAAACATACTTCCACTCGAGTTTATCCTCTGGAATTTTCGCTAGACATGAGTTTTACCATCGTAGTTGCTTTGCAATCCAGCTTCCCATTGAGAGACGATAATAGAGCCATCACCCACACCAAGTCCCTTTCACGCTTGACCTTCGCAACGTGATTTCGTCGATTTTTCAAGAAAATCATACCAGATATTTTTGGGGACATTCCGCGCTCAAACTAAGAAATCCTCTGTCTAGAGATAGTGTCATGAAGCTTGTGTACTTTAAAACGATCCACAAAGCCCTTGAAGTTGTTGGAAGCAATGACTCGACTAAGAAGATAACCTTTCCGTGCATCAATTTAAAAAAAATGAATGAAATATTGGTTTTAATATGGTTTTATTATGTTTTTTTGGCGAATAAAATAAAACCAAAAAGCAATCCTAAAAAACCAAATGGTTTTTCCACCTCTGCATGTGGGATGGAATCTTTTGTCAATATTTACCGGATTTTCCGGATAAAATGAAAACAAATCGATTTTGTGTGTGTCGAATCGATCTCAAATTCGAATTTCGGCTCGAAAACACAATATCTCATTGACAAAGGCGTATCAGTTGAAATGATTTCAACGGTAATCTGACCACATGTGTAATTTTTCTAACCTGGTGAGAGTAGAGTGGTGAAAACCCTTTGAATTGGGCGTACAAAAATGGACATCTCGATGTTTTCAACTATTTACTTGATAAAGGTGCTAAAGTCGATACAACTGACGATGTACGACCATCCATCTGTATCATGAAATCAATAACTTTGGAGCAGAGTGGTCAGACACTACTACATCTTGCATCTATGTATGGAGACTTGGATGCCACCAAATCTTTGCTTAAGAAAGGCGCAAAAGTCGATGCAAGGGACCACGTATGTTAATTCGCGCATTTGAAATTGTTAATTTTTTGGGAAAAGATCGGTCAGAGCCCGTTGCATCTGGCATCCATCAATGGACACGAGTGTCTCGTCAAGTATCTAATCGACAAAGGCGCTGCTACCGCTTCAAGGGATAATGTATTTGAATCCGTCCTGACGACCCATTTGATTTATTGAGAATAGTATGGTTGGACCTCACTTCACTATGCTTTCAACTTCGGAAACGAACAAGTTGTCTTGGCCCTTTTGGATGCTGGTGTCGATACGACCTTGACAACAAAGGTAACCCTAACACTTGAGGAATATTTCACTATGTATATAGGAAGGTGAAACTGCGCACGATTTATCCAGCAACGGAAAACTCCTAGCGCTTTTAGAGAAACTCGATTGGATTCGTCAATGCTTTGGAAAAAACATGGTTCCCAACCTCGCAAAAAACCCGAGGACAGTGTCATTTCTTGCAGATTCAGCTCTATAACCACAATGCGAAGTTTTCAGCAAAATCCTTACAAATTTATAAAACATCAGAACGATGCACGCGTATTAGCAGCATTTAATGAGCTGAGTAAACTGACGAACCCACATTCTGTCCACACAAGTAGCACATATTACGACCAGCTAACAATAAAAGATTCATCAGGTACCTCAAGTAAATAAAATTTTGGCCGCTTTGTCTAATGCATTTTGCCAGGGGACTATTTGACTCAATCTGCTATCGAATACATTCAACATATCCTTCAAAACATCAAAAACGTCGATTCCGATTTACTGCACTCAGCAAAAAACATTTTGTCACTGATTTTGGAGTTTCAGACAAATCGCGAGCGTTTGTTGACAACAGGTATCATGGTGGGACGTATTGTAAACCGCATGACATGGAGGGGAGCGCCAATGCAAGATTCCAACTTATTGCAAATCTTTGAAGATGTTCGAATCTACTTGCAATCAAAGCTTCAAACTACACAGGCTTGGAAGTTACTTTTGTATAACAATAATAGACAGGCAACCATTCAAGTCATCGACACTAAGATTCTTCGCTTTCAAGATAAACTTTGTCAGGCAGCAAACTATTTGAACCTCGACTTGAAACTTCAAGTTGTGGGCAATGTGAATGAATGTGCCGTTGGTTTTGAAAGAATGATCGACACCATAAATGGTCTCGACAAGTGCTTGGAATCGATTTCAAATGTTTCAAGTCTGCGTGAACAAGCGGATAAACTACAAGAACTAATAATACAAATGAAGCGTGGATTGGAGCACTACTCACGCCAATTGGAGGTTGGAAATATTGCGCGAAATGTGGAGTTTGAAAGTCAAGTTAAGAAATGCCAAGACCAGATTGAAGACACGGTAAAAGATATGAGCCAGAAAAACAAGTCTCGATATTGCATCGAAAAGATTGAATCTTGGATGCTATCGTCAGACGATATTGATTTCGATCCCGACAATGTGAACTCAGCATTGGGACGTGGAGGCTTTGCAACGGTGTTTAGAGGAACGTATCACGGCCATCAAGTGGCTGTGAAACGATTCGACCAAATTGTGCTGGCAGATTCACCTTATTTGGAGAAGTTTATTGTGAAAGAAGTCAAGGCGTGGAAAGATATATCGCATGAGCCTTATATTTTGACTCTTATTGGGGTTTGCACTAAGATTCCTACGCCTATACTGGTTTGCGAGTTATGTCAAACCAATACCCGTCGCTACGTCCGCAACTGGCCTGACACGCTCATTCCGATGGTTTACCAATTCGCCTGCGGCATGGATTATCCATCGAAACCTCAAAGGCGATAATGTGTTGATAACGTTTTAAAACACAGTGGCCATTGCAGATTTTGGACTGAGTCGTGCTATTATGACCTTCGATGAAACCAAGACGGGAAACGAGCGATCTGGGACGCTGAATTGGATGAGCCCAGAGCAATATTTGACCCCTAATTTAGTCACAAGAAAATCGGACGTTTGGTCCTTTGGTATGACTGTATGGGAAGTCTTGTGCAATGATATTCCATACAAAGACTACGGTCCTTATGAAATTCCTGAGGCAATTGTATCTGACGACGAGCGACCAAGAAAGCCTAAAGAGCTGAGCCCGCATCTTGAGCCATTGTGGACATTGATCACTATGTGTTGGCAGGTCGATCCAGCCGACCGACCATTTGCAGCCGATATTGTCAAATACTTGAAGAAGCATTATGGTTCTGAATTGAGGTTGTAGTTCATTCTACCAAGGAGATTCAGGTAGTTTCGAACAAAGCTCGCCTCCAACCAAGTTTTTATTGCTATATCATGATTCTTGGTTACTTCATTAAAACGTAATGGACGACTATTTTGCACAGCTATTTCATGCTCCTGATATTGTTTTTTTGCTCAGTTTGGGTGTCGATCATTGAGTAAACAGTGTTGGTATTTGTCAACGAAGACAAAAAATGTTGGATTATCATCGACAAGCCTCGAATAATACTCACCATGCCATCAATATTTTGATCGTAGTATCCATTTAGCTCTAAATGAGTGATGCTTGAGCCTTCGAGTCGACTAGCGAACAATTCGAATATTTCAGAGTTTGTAAGACAGTGGTCCAAACGGATGCAAACGTAAAAGGAGTATTATCCATGTTATCAAGAAAAAACGACGGCAGTTTAAGCCTGTCATGAGTAGGGCAGTTGAGCTTAGCCTCATAAAATGCTTGCCGTATTCCTTGTTAATGTCTCTGTCTGGGGTTTGCTCAAATCTTGGTGCAACTTGTCCACAAAACCATTTGGTAAGATGGCTTTGATCTGACGCTATCATTTTGTAGCGACCCGAAATGACTTGAAATTCAGTGATTTGGTTGCTCTTTGCTAAATACTCAAATAGAGTGCCCAAGTCATTGTTTGCATCACTGAACACTTCCAAGCATGTCAATTGGAAGAACAGTGGCAAGAATTGGCTGCACCGACACGAAGCATTGCCATTCAATGAGGCAGTGAGCCTTGCAATTCTCAAGTCAGTAAAAGCTTTGAAAGTGTCCCTTGTGACGGAAGAATCGTGAATACCCCACTCAATATTTGTCCTCGAGTTAAAATGCATTTTGAGCCAATCCACATCGTCCCTAATCTCTTCCACAATAACATTCGTACAATATTTGATAATCGTTTCGTAAGATATCATATTGTGCAAGCCAAGGAAGGAAGAATTGAGGAACAAGGGTGACCACAAGTCCTAGTCGCTCAGTGTTAAGCCCAACGGTGCAAATGCTCGAGTGGTACGAAGTCGGATATACGACGGAGAACTTGGAGAAATGAAACAAATCCTCTGGGTTCGGAATAAAAAGAGCAATCCTTACGACAATATCAACAGGGAGCGAGGACCATACCCATTTCATGACCCTTTAGCCGTCTTGAGCCTCTGCAAGCGTCACCTGGTCTTAGATGAAGGATCAAAGAATGTGGTTTTTGCTTTTGTTTGATTTGCTATGGGAACTATAAATAGAACTTTACATCCTATCAAACTTATGCAAAATAAGAATTACCATGGAAGCATTGATCAGAGTCGTTGTCTTTCGTCTCCGAGGCTAAGGGAATCCTCTCAATATCGACTAGTAATGTGTAAGTTTTATTTCGTTCTCCGCAATATAGCTTTTAACAGCCAATAAATCGTCAACGAGAGCTGTGCTAACAATTATATTTTTTGTGTGCCGTCTTCGCTCAAGAAATTTACAATGATATATACGCGGTAGTTGAGAAATTCAAGACATTCAGGACGACTACGAGTTGTGTGAAAGTATAATCTTTCATGAATGAGACTACGTAATGAATAATTACTTTGAAATCACAAAACGTATGTCTGGATCACCATATTTTGCTTTTGTGATCGACTCAAGTCAGATTGATACTTGAACTTTCTTCCTATAGTGTCAGTATACCATGCCTAAAGTGATATTTCAACCACACAATATCCACTTTTCATTGTATAGGCCAGAAGTTCTGTGATTTGGTTGCTCATGGCGACAAATTCAAACACATCGCCAAAGCTGTTGTAGTCCTCGTCAACATCTAAGCGTGTCAAATGAGGCAATTGGGACAAAAGATCCTTCAAGCTGATGCGAGTAAAATCTCTCGAACAAACGTAGACTTGGGTAATGCGTATGCTAGCCCAATCACCCGTGGTAATTGAAGATTCTTTTATTCTCCACTGGATTTTTGTCATGGGGTCCAAATTCTCTTTGACCCAATTGACGTCGAAATAGTCCTCGACAACAACTGTCGGATAGTAATTGGCAATGGCTCCGAGAGATTTACTTGGTAGCGTTTGTAGAATTGGAGGTACAAGACACAACCACGGCCAGAAATTCCAGTCACACTTTGCTTTCCCCAGCTCGATGAGATGCCCGAGAGGACCCAAGTCGATAGTGAGAAGATCTTCTGCTTCTTGAATGGAAAAAGCAATCTTCACGATGACTTCAAACGGCAGCTGGGACCACACGGACGGCATGGCTCTGTGCCCAACAAATCGGAAATTGTTGTGCTGACTGCAACTCAGGTGCCAGTTTTTTGTCATTTCTTGGTCGAGACAATTTCATCCAATCAGTTGCATAATATGCAACTCATATTATGATACTGACGTCACCCAAATGGTTCGACCAAAAAGAAGTCAAGAGATCAAACGTCTCTGATTGTTGACTTCACAATCAGACTCTGCAAATCGTGCCAACTATATGAGTCACTATATAGAATCGTGCCAACATTTTGTTCACTTTTTCACATTTCCTGACAGGAAATTCATTATGTTATACTTGAAAAATGTATGTAATATATTTCCAGTGCGAGAAACAAAAATCGTGCTACATATTTTGGCACGATGACTGATTTGCCAAAACTCATCCCAAAGCGATTTCTCGCTTGAGTGACAACGCCCCATTCACCAAGCTGACCGATTCTAAGCAGCAATCACATTGAAAAGAGCCTTAGATATAGCATCGTGAATAGAATAAACCGAATGTATTGTTTGATTCATTCGCAGCGTGATTTTATGAACACTCGTATCACTATATTTATCTGTGGAATCCGCCTTAGATTTAAATACATGCTCGGACTGATGGCATCACTACAAAGCCTTGTACGGTTGTTCTTAGAATTTACTCTGAAGTGGATACCTGTGCTACCTGTGTCCCTGTGGGCATCGACTTCGATGAATGTGCTCCCTCCATTGAAACATACCAGCATATTTATCTAAGCATCGCCAAGCAAATGGTACTTCTGTGAATCACACTGGTGTCGTTTGCTTGGCGATGTTCAGTAAAATATGCACACTGTGATTTTATCGAGGGGGCGAAACGAAACTATCGTTGAACCCGTGATTCTGCCTGACACCACTACTATCAAATGCATCATAACGTTAGGTATTATTGAAAAGACCTAACATCCTCATCGCTTCTGTTTCGTGCCATTGCGAATGGCCTCAAGGTGCATTGAATAGATTTGGCAGCCGTAACCACGCGACGTTAGTGTTCATCATCTCTGAATGAATTGAAATGCATGAACTTGAAACGGGAACATAAGAGCTTTCATTGGTAGTATTAGAGAATATTTGTCCAATGGAAGCCTTCCAAAACACTTTTCAAGCACAATTTTTGTCCGGATAAGGCCTTCATTTTTTTAAATCAGACACTCCAGTTTTGAAGTGTCCTAAAAGTGGTGCAATCAAAACACACACAAAACACATTTATCAATAGGTTTATTTTGAGTGGTCTCCATCGGGCAGGCAACTACAAATGCACCAAGCAACCCAAGCAAGATGGGCAGAGTGCCTCTGCGGGGCATGGTGGTTTGGGAAATCACTGGATATCGGCAGATGAATTGTATAAACTTGTACTAGTATTGGATTATAGAGGTTTTTTGTGTCAAAGGTCTGCACAAATCACGAATTTGTGCCGTAATAAAAAACGAAAAATGTCGCGTTTGTGAATTTTACACAAAATCATTTGTGCAGGTTTTGGTAGGCTTCCAATTGAAAAGGAATAAAGAGTGTGCCACTTTTGTTGGCACGAATTCTCGAGTTGAGTCAGGAAAAAGGCCACACACATGACGGGTGCTCGTACCGAAGCAACAACAAACTTCTCGAGGTGTTCCCTTTTGCACAATCCAAGCGAAGTCGAAAGTTTCGTTCAAGCAGCACCGAGGATCTCGATAGACATTTCAGACCTGCAGCTACTGATCCAAGCGATGGCTCATCCTACTCGAACGATGAACACAAAACGAATCAAGTGGACACTACAATTTGAATATCAATTGGAGGACTAACCAACCCACCGCTTGAACGATTTGAGATTGATTGTGGATGCGAATTGGTTCTTGAAAAAATGACACGCTTTTTAACGTAAACATCTTTCTCCTGTAGGAAGATCTGAAGTTGCCTCGACGGAGTGAATAAATCTGTATGGTTTGATGCAATTGCTCTAAGGATTTCGTATCAAATTGTAGTCAAAGAAAGTTTTCACGATAATAACGGAAGCACTTTGTAATTGACATATTCGATTTGGCTCTCGAGGCTGTAGAATTGTCTTTCAAAGATTTGTTTACGACCAGACGATTCGCTGTTTTTCACTTGCCCCGCCTTGCTTCCATCTGTCATTCCAAGCCTTCAGTACAGGTGTCCTCACAGTGATCCAGCTCGATATGAGTCACTTTGCAGACAACTGACTAAACCACTGCTACAGTATGTTCTGTAATTGTGTATCGAAAGCGAGACATAGCGTCCTCGAGCAATGGTCAGATTGAAAGAGATGGCCACAATTTGCCATGGAAACGTGTCAATCCCAATTGATACAAGTGCTTGGACGAAAGCAGTTTAGGAAAATCATAAAAGCGAATTCACATTAGACCAAGATCAAGCAACGAGTCCACGATGCAAACGTTCGTTTACAGTCAACTAGCTCTGTAGGAGTGGTCGGTCGAGATAACCACATCGCATAGATAGTCAAATTTACAAGCGATCCAGAAGGACTAGCAAGTCGATCAAAGTGATCATTGAATCGACTGTAAATTTAAGTATCGTATCAAACTCACCTCTTCGATAAGTCTCCTACTCAAGATATCAAAATGTTTGATCAATCAAATGATCATATAGGTCAAATCGACGAGAATTTCAAACTAGCATTGCGTCGAGCCACGCTCAAGTATTGGATTGACCCTCGTCAGTTCCTAATACCGACTCATGAATTCAACTCCGCATTCAGCAGCCAATTTCTTCAGAGATTCTTCTTCGTCGTCCAAGATTGATCGGCTGTTCGGGCCTTTCACCTTGAAACGCTTTGTCTTGACTGGTCGACTGGAATTAGAGAAACTCCGGATCAATTGCTTAAGATCCGAAATGCCAATATCACTATGGTCCAGATCCAATTCACAGATGAACTGGTTCTTTTCAAGTGCCGTTGCAAAAGCTTGAGCAAATCCAGTTGGAATTTTCTCGGAATAGAGAGTCAAAATTGGTACTGGGCAGCTCTCGAACAATGGAGCCAACTTGCACCAAGTTGTATCTTCAATCTGTAAAAATCTTAATTCCAAGTCCTTGATGCATGTCCGAGGTAAAACTCGTAGAAGATATTCCAAGCCTTCATTTTTTTTTCCGTCTCCGAAATGAACTACACTCAGACGATCCACGCGGGAACCTTCCAATCCACACGCCAAGGATTTTACTACGTCAGATGTCATGCCTTCAAAATTGAGTACCAAGGTTTTCAAAGACAATGGTAACTTGGTAAATCTCAAATCGGTAAATCCTTTATTGGAGAGAACGAGTGTTTCCAGAGTACGGCACTGTAGCATAACTTCACAAAATGCTATTTTCACATCCATGTCAACATCGCCCATGTCAAGCAGTGCTAGCTCAAGGCGTCGAACGGGTTGATTTCGAAACCACTCAGTCAGGTGGATCACATCAGTTGTCGTCATTTTATACAACATTGTGTAGGCTACAAATTCTGTGATTTGGTTGCTCATGGCGACAAATTCAAACACGTCGCTGAAAATTTTGTACAAAACGTCCACCTCCAAATATGTCAAATGAGGCAATTGGGACAAAAGATCCTTCCAGCTGATACGAGTAAAATTTCTCGAACAAACGCAGACTTGGGTAATGCGTAAGCCAGCCCAATCATCCGCGGTAATTGAAGATTCTTTTATTCTCCACTCGATTTTGGTCATGGGGTCCAAATTCTCTTTGACCCAGTCGACATCGAAATTGTCCTCGACAACAACTTTGGGATAATATTTGGCAATGGCTCCAAGAGATTTACTTGGTAGCGCTTGTAAAATTGGAGGTACAAGACACAAAGACGGCCAGAAATCCCACTTGGACTCCACTTTCCCTAGCTCGAAGAGATGCTCGAGAGGACCCAAGTCGATTTCATCTTGTATCGTTTTGAGAAAAGTGAGAAGGTCTTCTGCTTCTTGAATGGAAAAAGCAATCTTCACGATGACTCCAAATGGCAGCTGGGACCACACTGACGCATGGCTCTTTGCCCAACGAGTCGGAAATTGTTGTGCTGACTGCAACTCAGGTTCCAGTGGGTTGTGATTTCTTGGTCGAGCCAATTTCATCCAATCAGTTGCATATGATACTGACGTCACCCACTTGGTTCGACCAAAAAGAAGTCTAGAGATCAAACGTCTCTGACTGTTGACTTCGCAATCAGCAAAAAGACCACAGACATGACGGGTGCTCGTAATGAAGCAACAACAAACTTCTCGAGGTGTTCCCTTTTGCACAATCCAAGCGAAGGCGAAAGTTTCGTACAAGCAGCACCGAGGATCTCGATAGACATTTCAGACCTGCAGCTATTGATCCAAGCGATGGCTCATCCTGGTCGAACGATGAATACAAAACGAATCAAGTGGACACTACCATTTGAATATCAATTGAAGGACTCAACCAACTATCAAATTGTAGTCATAGAAAGTTTTCACGATAATGACGGAAGATCTTTTGCATCTTGAATGTAAAAAGCAATCTTCACGATGACTTCAAACGGCAGCTGGGACCACATTTGCGGCATGGCTCTGTACACAACGAGCCGAAAAAAATTGTGCTGACAGCAGGTCAGCTCTCAGTGACGTGGTTTGTCATTTTTGGACGAACAAACTGGATAGTGCTTACTATTAATAGTATTCCTCATTTTGTCCAATGAGGAGATTTCTATGACACTGACATGGTTCGACCAAAAAGCAGTCAAGAGAACAAACGCCACAGACAATTGACTTACAAAAATAATCAGTGAAGTCATCAGTTTCGTACAACTTGTCCTATGATGTCATTTTGAATAGATTGCATTCTCTATCAAAGACGAAAAACTCCTCAGTTTTACTGCAAGTCCTCTATCCTGACATTGATTTGGGACCTATACCAGCATCGCAATGAGTTGTAAAGATTGACATGCTTGGTTCTCTAGGTCTAGCCATGGGTCGTCACCTTGATACGCCACTCTTCGTGATCTCATGCCCATTTGAAGCTGGCATGTACCTTGTAGTTCGTTCATTGCCGAAGGATTAATTTGATTGGTTAATATTAAAAATACTTTTTTTGATTGGCTAATTCTCCAGAAAGTACATTTGACTTCACAAAGTGCGAATATATGGATACAAGAAACAAGTCTAAACGTGCACTCGACAAAGTCCAAAGACTGGAGCATGGATCGACAGGTCCGACAAAAACCCAACGACGACGGCCAACTTGTGATCGCTTCTCACCAAGGAACCAAGACCATCTTGGCTAAGCTGCCCATCGAGGTGCTGGTCAAGATTGTTTTTTCGATTCCTGATGCTGCAGAGATGTTGGCTTTCCTGGAACTTCTCCGCCCTTACGTCACGTTGGGACCACTCGAATACCTTTACCAACTGGGCTGCTCAATGGACCACGATGACTTGTGGCCGACGTTGTTACTGTGTGAGGAAACGCTAGAGACGCTGTCTGGTACTCCGCATGAAGCCATTGTTCAGTATTATCCGAACTTGAAAATCGAATTCGAAGGCACGGAAGCAATCGAATGGCTGAGAACGCATTTGAATCCAAGGACTTCAATTGAATGGTGTGTCAACGATGTCCCCGCGGCGGTTGAAAATGTACACTTTTGGGCCAATATGCGAATTACGAAAGCTAGCATTATGATCGAAAACGAGACCGAATCGATGTGGAAGAATCTACTTCCACGACTAGACCACGTAGTGGCCTTGCATGTGGCTGAAGAATTTGGCAACTTGGAAGATATTTATGCCTACGTAGCTGAGAGCAAGCAAGTGACTGAATTCGAAATTTATTCCCATAGTGGGTACGCAATACGGCGTAGCGATGTGGTTCATCTCATCAAATGGTTTCGCCGTCAACCTGTGAAAGTGTACGAATCCTGGTTTACAAATTGGAGCGCTCTTGACTGGAAATTACGCCAAGAATGTTGTGAAGTCATGCTGAATTGTCCTACTTTAGAGAGACTGCGGCTCTCGGATTGTTATCTGGACGATATGGATTTTTCGCGATTTCGATTTTCCACCAAGTCACTGTGGTTAGACGCCTTTGATTCGGATAATTTGGTATCCCTTGCCCGTCAGCTGGAAGGCTCAGGATTGAAAAGTCTCTCGCTGACAGATGCGTTTGACGACGAAGGCAATTTTGAAGGCATTAAGAGTCTCCTCACTGCATTACCACAGTCATCCATCACAATTTTGAGTATCACAGAAGTTGATCTGAGCAACAAGGACTGGTGCAAATTGGCCCACCTGCTTCAAAAGTGTCACTTGGAAAGCTTGGAAGTCGAAATTGCAGTGATGACTTCGGCTTTAGCTCGCAGTTTTGCGAAAGCCATTCAAAAGAACCGGTCAATTTGTGAGTTCCATTTATGCAAATGTGACATTGCTGTTGAGAACTTGAAGATTCTAATACGAAGTATATCCGATGTCAATCGCCATGTACAATCGAAGCAGATCAAATGGACAACTCTCGAGTCGAAGAAGATTAAGGATGCAGATGTAAGATCCCTTGAAGAGTTTGCCACCGAATGCGGATGTGATTTTGTCCACGACCGCGTTCTATTCTGAAAGCATGTTGAAAGTTTTTATGAAGTACCAAGCAAGTAATTACCTTGTCCACTTTCATTTGCTTAACGACAATACCATTAAAGTTAGAGATTTTTTGACGATGTATCGTACGCAATGGATATTCCTGAACTCTCTTGTGAGCCTTTGATCGTGGACTATATTTTTTGGCGCGGAAACTAGAGATTTTGTTCATTAAGTAGAATTTCGACTATTGTTTTTCTCTGTTGGACAATCGCTGTTTCTTGTCTGAAGCAATACAACTTCACGTTATTGCAATATTTGGAGTCTTAGATGGTCCGTCAGAGCTTCAGTAGCTACCGATCTACCTACTTGGATTGTATTTGAGATGTATTGGCATTTCATGGTTGTAGCATACTCCAAACTTGTTAATGTACTTTGATTGGCACATGCCTTCATCACTTCCATCATTGCCAACCGAACTGCGCGTGGAGTTAAATCGAATATACGTCATAGCTAGTTGCCGTGGACAAATTATGTAAGTTGAGCAGTGTGTAGACTTAGCTGCTCATCAAGTCACGTTTCTTGAAAAAAATCAACTTTGAGATACAATCAATACTATTATGCATTAATTCATATAAGTGCGAGAATTGTGACTTTTTCTTTGACGCTCAGTATACCAGTCAAACTAAGTCCATTGACTTCCGAAATGCATCGCCAGATCCGGCCGAAACTGGACGACGATGCAGAACTCTTGCTCGTTTCTCGGCCTGGAATCAAGTCAACAGTGGCCAAATTGCCCCTGGAGGTGGTAATCAAGATTGCGTTCCTAATTTCTGGTGGTGCTGGTATGTTAGCTTTCCTTGAAGCTCTCCGTTCGGAAATCAACTTGGAGCCCCTCGAACATCTCTACCAGATAGGTCGCACAGTTCACCACTCGGAATTGTGGCCGTCATTGTGGCTCCATGATGAAGTATTTGAGGCATTGTTAGTTCCTCCACGTCAAGCCATTCTCAAGTACTACTCTAAGGTAACAATCGACATCGATGGCTTCAATCCAAGCAACATCAATGGCTTCAATGCAATCGAGTGGCTCAAAACGCATTTGAATCCTAAGATCACAGTAGACTGGAGTATTCATAATGGTTCAGAGGCGATCAAGAATTTGGAGTTTTGGACAACATTGTACATTACTGAAGCGACTATTACAATTGACAACGACAACGCCTCAAAGTGGAAGCTCCTTTTGCCCCATCTCGACCATTTAGCAACCTTAGACGTGATGGATGACATTGGAGAGTTGGAGGACATTTATACTTTCCTACCTGCAAGCAAGCGCGTCACGAATTTCAAAGTTTCTTGACATGCCGGGTATATTTTAAAGCGTGGCGATCTGCTTCACCTCATTCAGTGGTTTCAACGTCTACCTGTCCGAGTGTTTGAGACCTGGTTTGAAGATTGGAGCGATCACCTTGATAGAGAGCTGCGCCAAGAATTTTGTGACGCCATGTTTAATTGCCCTACCTTGGAAAGACTGTGGCTTGCGGATTGTTTCCTGTACGATATGGATTTTTCTGAATTCTGGTTTTCCATGAAGTCGCTATCCTTGTATGAGTTTGATTCATACAGTTTGGAATTTCTTGCCGAACAACTGGAAGGTTCCGACGTAACAAGCCTTTCGTTAGTAAAACCTGTTGACAATGAAGACAATTTCATGGGCATGAAGCGTCTCTTCCATGCATTACCTCGCTCATTGATCAAAAATTTGCACATCTCAGAGGTTGATCTCACCAACAGAGACTGGTGCAAATTGGCTCGGCTGTTGCAAAAGAGTCATTTGGAAAGCTTACACCTCGAGATAAAGGAAATGACTTCAGTCGTTGCTCGTAGTTTTGCGGTGGCGATTGAAAAGAACCACTCAATTCGTCAAATCCATTTGTACAAATGTGATATAGCTGTGCCAGACTTGAAGACTTTGATCCGAAGTATATCCAATGCCAAACGCCGAGTACGAGTCAAGCGGATTATATGGACAACACTCGCGTCGAAGAATATAAACGATGCAGATATAAGATCCCTCGTAGAACTTGCCGCAGAATGTGGATCCGAATTCTCACTCGAACGGGTTTATTACTAGAATTTTATCTATAGACTGGCATCAGCTTTTATCACATTAGAAATTATTGTTAATCAGAACATCTATTAACGATGTATCTTTGTCCATCAATATTACTTTCTTCAGTCCATACGTTCTTCTACCTTGGATTACAACTTAGGATTCCCTGCTTCATCAGTTGTGTCAACAAGTGTCTTGACACGTTGAACTCATTTTCATTAATTGGCTGATAATCAAAGTTGGGACTACAGTCCTGTAGTATTTCAAAACAAGTAAACAATTGTCGTCCAGTTCCATAAACATTATTCATTGTTCCGAGGATCGCAATATTATCAGTAGCATTCCAAGTACAAGTGTGCGCGAACGCATGTTGGAATTGAAAATTTGCCATGTTGCTTTCAAGCCATCTTGTGTTGTATCTCCTGTCTTTATCTACTTAAAGTTTGCTCGGTGCGATTCACATAATTTTCTTGTCATTTCGAATACTGCAGTAATACAAGATAAGAAAATGCAAAGTCCATTTGATCAGCTATTGCTAACACCTTCCTTCTATACGCTGTACAATATATATGGTGAAATTCTTTGAAAAGCCATTCCAAACAAATATTGCATCGAATTGCTGAGTTCACGAAAAAATTGCACGGAAGCACTTCTGGCAACTTCAGCTGTGTTTTCGCATTTTTGATACAGATGTATGTGCGATGAATAAGAGTGTTTGGTACCTAAATTATTCAGCTTGGTATGCAGGAGGATCGCCTTGCATTCTCCGCATAGGATGAATAACCAGCTACCAAGCTTGACATTAAATGAGGACGCATTTGCTGAGCAAATGCGTGATTTGGCAGTGGTGACGTTTCATTGGTTAATAAACCCAATAACGTATTTTGATTGGCTAAATGAATAGAAAGTACTTTCACCTCGACAAAGTTCGAAGAGTCAAATAAGTCCAATAGAGATAATCCCTTTACAAACAAACCACACACAGAACAGCGAGGGACGATTCAACTTGGCCACCGACAATGCATCAAAGTCAGGACTGGCTGGACTCCCTCCTGAGCTGCTCGTCAAAATAGTTTTCTGCATCTCCGACGCAGTCGATGTATTTGCTTTCCTAAAAACTCTACGACCAAGCCTCAAGCTGGGACCCTCGAGCATCTTTATCAGCTTGGATTGAGCTACAGTCACGAAAACTTGTGGCCAACGTTAGTGCTCGATACTGCTATGTTTGATTCATTACCTGACTCATTTTGTGTGGAAATTGTCAAATATTACTCCCATGTCGTTGTGAAGGACAATCGATACGATGCTCGGTGGCTCAAGCAGTATTTGAATCCGTTGGCTACGATTGACTGGAGCAATAATAAATTCCCGATTACGGTGGAGAATGTAGATGCATGGACCGACTTGCGAATCACACGACTATCAAAATTCCACCGGCAGTTGTGCAAGGTCTTGCGGCGGCCATTCATAGCAACCAGGCAAACTGCGATATTGTCGAATACGGTAGATTTCCATGGCTGGCGGCAAGCAGGTTGTTAGGCGAAGCCACCAACAGCGGATCAACAGATGGGGGTAACTTTATTTGGTCAATTCAATCGCCCTGCTAGTAATATATCGATAAAGCCACAGTCGCCTCGATTGTCGCTTCATCTGCCACGTCAGAGCTCGCATCGACCAAAGTTATCCTCTTCAAACCAACTGCAAGTACGAAGTTTCTTCGAACTTCGTTATTATACAAATTTCAAGAACTTTTTTCATTTGACTTGACTATAGTATACTGAAATTGAAGTGGATGGGCATCCATATGGCCATGGCAGGCACAAATCAAATGCCATGGCGGACAAACCGAGGAAGAAGTCGAGAGGTCTCTCGTCTCTGAGAGCCAAGAAGTTTTGGTTGGACGTGCCGTTGGAGATCGTCATCAAGATCACGTTTTCGATCCCAGAGGCAAAAGATGTGATGGCATTCCTGGAAGCGCTCCGTCCTCACGTCGACCTGGGTCCGCTCGAGCACTTGACCCAACTCGATTTGGCCAACAACGCCGGCGACTTTTGGCCCATTTTGAGACTGCGGCCGGGCATTCCAACAAAGTTATTGGGCCACGAAAGCATCGTCAAATACTTTTCGAAAGCGTACATTGAAAATGCGTTTGACGTCGAGTGGGTCAAGAAATATTTGCATCCAAGTGTCGAGCTGAGCTGGATGATCATGAGCAATTTTGTGACGATGGGCCAGGTACTGGATCGAACAGGCCTTCGCATTACAAGTATCTGTCTGATGTTCATCAAAGCTCGTGATTCCAACTGGATGGACTTGTTACTTCGATTCCCCCACTTGAGATCATTGACGCTGCATGGCGAGCCCGATACGTTGGGTGACCTGCGTGGTTTATTTCAATACCTTGCGACCAAAAATCAAATCACCGAGTTTAATTTCTATTCGAAGGACTCGGAATTGACCGCCGACGACGTGGTTCATCTCATCAAGTGGTTTAAATGCCAGCCCGTTCGAGCGTTTCAGTGCAAATGCGAGATATCGTCGAGAATTGACAAGGGTTTGATTCGAAAGCTTTGTCGTGCTATTTTCAAATGCCACACTCTTGATACACTGGGGCTCTATGGATGGTCTCTGCATTCGATGGATTTTTCCCGATGCAATCTTTCGATGCGAAAATTGGTGATCGCCTTTGACGACATGAAATCGGACTTTATCAAATCGCTGGCGAGTCGACTGGTAGAATCTCGTGTCACGTCACTCTCTTTGAGTTGTGGGGCGCAACATGAAACTATCGATGGCTTGGAATATTTACTGCAAGTGTTGCCTCAAACATCCATCGAAGACTTGACTCTGCCTTACATACCCTGTGACGAAGATTCGCCGTGGTGCGATTTGGCTCCGTTGTTTGAGAATTGTCCTTTGAAAACGTTAGCACTCTCGGCGGACAAGTTACCGTCTCGCTTTGTTCAGCAATTTGCGGCAGCCATTCGAAACAATCAGACGCTTTGCGAATTGAATTTACGATTGAGCCAATGTGCCGTGGACGATTTGCACCTCTTAGTTGAAAACATGGTGCATCCCAACCGACGTGTCGAAACAAAACGGATCACCTCCGACGCAAGTTACGAAGGAGTCGAGAAGGGAGAGAAGGCGGCGAACATCACAAAATCTCTCAAGAATTTGGCTGCGAAAGGTGGAGGGGTCTTTGTACGTTCAGGTTATCGAGATTAGTAGAGAATCACTTGAGTGATAACGAATGAAAATGTAAAAATAAAAATGTACCTTGGTTTATCAAAACGAAAAAATCTATTGAGATATTAATTGTCGAGTTTACGTAAGAAATGAAGGCTTGGGGTCGTTCTAATATTGTATTAAAAGTGTTGTGGTGCAGAGGTAGTATCGTGTTTGGATTGCATATGTAACACGCCAATTTCTGCGTACATATTGAAGATATTTCTGTGGTCTGTGGCGATGAGATCCACGAACATGAAAACACTCGTACTCTGTATTTCTTACGTGTTTTATGTCCAGGCTAATTCAGGATTGTAGCATGCATTTATTTTATCTTCTGGACGTCAATCAGTCACTACTGCCGTTGGATATATCATCAAGATTGCGATGCACAAGGACCGCGGTGAAGACTGAGTACACATATTCTATTAATACAGTAGCTTCGAAAATTTATCTGCAAAACATTTCTCTAATAAATGTCGGACGGACGAATTCCCCTCCACCTTTAGCAGCCAATTCCTGGAGAGACGTCGTGATTGAAATCGCTTCTTCTTCATCCTCCACGTCTGGGTAAGGAGCGTAAAAGCCCTCGAAAATAATCCGTTTTGTTTCCAAACGTCGGTTGGAATGCACCATGCTTTCGACCAAGAGGCGCATATCGTCGATGGTCACTCCAGTAAATCCTAAATCCAAGTCACAGATCGTCTGATTGTTTCGAATAGCCGCAGCAAATTGTTGAACAAAGTGAGAAGGTAATTTGTTAGCCGAGAGAAGCAGATATTTCAACGGGCATTTTTCAAACAACGGACCCAAATTGCGCCACGGCAAATCAACTTTACGAGGTATACAAAGCAAGGACAAGTCCTTGATGGATGTTCGGGGTAAGGTCTGAAGTAAACATTCCAAACCTTCGCTGGTATCTTGGCGCGCACGAGAGAACAACTGGAGTGAACTAACAGGAGAGCCTACCAATCCAGTCGCCAGGGTCTTGATAAAGTCAGAGTTCATGTCGTCGAATTCGATCTCCAACTTTCTCATGCAAAACTTGAATTGCGAAAAATCAACGCAATTCAGGGACCACCCACTGAGGAGAAGTGTGTCCAAGGTGCGACAATTGAATATGCGACGACAAACTTTTCTGGTCAAATTCTCGTTAACGCCAGTCAAGCCATCGCATTCTGCCACAAACAACCGAACGGGCTGACATTGAAACCATTTTGTGAGATGAATCACATTTTTAGCTGTCAATTTGCAACCATCCGCATCAAGTTGAAGCTCCGTGATTTGATTGCTCGTCGCAAGATATCGAAATAAACCGCCCATGTTACCCAACGTGTGACGATCACCAATAACTTTCAATTTTTTCAAGTGGGGGGATCGAGGCAAGACATCCATCCAATTGAAGTCAAGAGGCTCCGCGACGTGGACCAAGAGGCTCGTAAGGTGAAGGTTTGTATAATCGGCAAGCGAGTCCATCGAGAAAAATCTGTTCACCGTCTCTCAGTGGACCCACGCACTCGCATTCATATGCTTCTTGATCCACTCAATGTCAAAGTTGTGATTGACTTCAATTGCCGTATAGTGCTGGAGAATGCATTCGTGGCCAACAAACTTTCTTTGAACGTCCTTTTCCGGTTTCAAAGTTGGCCAAATGTTGCTGGCATGGTTCGTCAAATCGAGTTGCGTCAAGTTATCGAGCGGGCCCAGGTCGACATGAGGACGGAGCGCTTCCAAAAATGACATCACGTCTTTTGCGTCTGGGATGGAAAACGCAATCTTGATGATAATCTCTAGCGGCAGTTCGGACCAAGACTTACCAGCTTTCAGAGGCGCGAGGCATCTTGCCTTCTTTATGCCCGGCTTGGAAATTGATTTGTGACCCATGGATGACCATCACATTTAATATAAAGTATACTATAGTGAAGTCAAATGTACGAACTGTGGAAGGTGCATCGACACCATTCATGTCAGCGAATGAACTTCGAAGAAGCGTCATTGGATTTCAAAAGTGACACTTTTTGTCAATTTCCCGTCGTGGGATTGTGAGAGAGTGATGGCTGGGTCGCTCTTTTTTGGTCGCCCGACTTGAAGTCGGGTGGACTTCCATACGTCGATGGTGGCATCCTTTCGTCGTACTTAAAAGAACGAAAATATTCGTAATTAATGAAGTCCAAAATACTCTGCCAATTTTCCGCAAAAAATGAAACCTCTGTAAACAAACAGCTTTATATTATTCATACCTTGAATGAACAGTAGATGCATTAAATTAAAGAGGTATTCAGTCATATGTGCCACTCAATTATGAATACATTTTTGCGGCAAATTATGGTAAAATTGTGTTGCAAATCAGGAAAAGTCGCAAATCACATACCGGTCAATCGCAAGGCTGGCAAAAAACCGATTTCCTGATGCAAGCTCATCGGGTTGTTCATTTAATACAATAAAACCCCAATTAAGACAAGGGTTTTTGGTTTTATTCGCTCTTGTCGTGATCGCTGGCATCAACATCGGATTCATCGTACCCGGCCACCGGCATGTCGTAGAAGGCGCCCATGTTGCTTTTAATGAAGACGAGCTACTCAACCGACGCCACGCTAAGAGAGTTACGAAGCTTCGTGTGGATGAAGGACATTGTCAAGAAGTTGCGTTCTGAGGCAGAGTTGGATGTGTCAAGAAAGAAAAGCTTGACTGCAATGGGCTGGAGAGCTGACCACTGAGGCCATCCCTCCAGCCCGTATATCAGTGGCGTCTTCACCTTCTTTACGAGCATTGAGTACCGGAATGAGTTTGTAGTCTTCTCATGCTGCACCGCGATTAGGAAGTCGGTCAGTTCTGTATACAAGTCCACCCTGTCCACCATCCTAGCGTCATCAACAGGTGCAGTGTCATCAATGGGCGTGCTGCACTGCTGGTCTTCAAGTTCGCGGCGATTACATGGTGCAGATTAGCCCCAAGGGAGCGAGGATCGAGGAGATATGACAAACCATGCGCCACACCATACATGAAGTTGAATCGGGAAGCCGCGCGCATCGTGAAATACTCAAGCTCTCGATCGTTGATCAGTGCTCGTACACGGACAGCAGCGAACATGCCTGGAAGCGCACGGAAATCAGGTAGTACTTCAGAAATTGGAACACTGTCAGACTGGTACTTGACAATGAGCCCGTTGATAAGCAGGAGAATGGCGAGAGCCTTGTTCGGCGGCATGATAAAGTCGTTGCCTGTGACGACGTCCTTGATCTTCTGTCGCTCAGACTTCTGTGCCACCGTGCGGCGCTTGGATCGTCCCCCAACAAGTTGGTGCCGGGCGAACGAGGTCAGACGCATGGGTGATGTAGCTGAAAAGTGTTGTGTGAAGCGAGCTAAGCGTTTGAGCCAAGAGGAATGTGGCCGAGCCCAACAACTGTCGATAGGACTTGGTATCAAGAAGACCAGTGAGGTGCGCAATGTCCTTCTTCGTGCTTACGATATGCAAACGATCTTCAAGGCAACACCAGTTAATGAAGAGTATTCCCGACATGCCACAATTCATACAAGCGCCACAGTCTTGCAAAGTGAGCGGCCATTATGGCGCTATATGGCGAGAATGATGACGACACACGTGAAGTGTAGACGTTATTGATTAAGCGAACGGCTAAAATAACTTGTTCAACTGGCTTCAGCTTGCATTTGCCAAATGTGGTCAACTACATCATCACAAATAAGGCATTACATTATATGTGTCGTGGATATTGTATGCCAGCACGACTAAGACTTTAAATAATAATGCCCTTCAAATAAAAATACTCTTGGATTTTGTATGCCAGCTCCCCTAAGCCTTCAAATTATAATACCCTTCACATTTTATGCCATATCTTATAACAACATTATTACAGTGTATTCGTCAAGATTTCGGGGCTCATTGATCTCTGGGATAGATGTCAAGGGCGAGGATGTACAAAATGACACTCAAGAGAACTAGAGACGTTGGTAGAGAAGACTGAACAAATGATATAATGATAACGAGTAATTTCTTAACACAATCTTTCGTGGACTGACAACGATACCAGTGATGTACAGCATTAACAGCTTATTCAGCGTAGGGGTTGCCTCCAGCGAATGTGAAGCCAACAAGGTTGTTGTCGGAAGCACTTGGGAAAGTTTCGATGAGCTGGAGAAAGCTGTGTCACGTTTAGGTCGCCCATGCAAGTGACGCCAGACGTATAAAATGCCCGCTACTGGTGTTGGCAAATATCCTAATGGAGGTGTCATTGAAAGTGGAACACTGTATTGCAGCTACAAGGATTGCCCATTCCAAGTACGTTTCAATTATGACAAGAACCGCTTCCTTCATTATGTCCGTGAAAAGAATTTCTGTGTGACCCACTCGTCTCAATGTGCCAACGGCTCTGTTTCCATTAATGGAACCTTGTTTGTGAACCGGGAAAGTGAGTTGACACCTGAAGAATATTCAACTCTCTTTTCACTGGCTGCTTTACTCGACGCATCTTCAATCCGTTCAGTAATGATGCACAAATTCCCTGATCGTCAATATTCTGGCCCCCTAATTCAACGATTGAGGGGAAAGCTAAGTATGGGAAGGACAAAGACGCGATAAAGTCGTTCATGGAACTTGGCAAGAGCGAAGAAGCAAAAGGTGGAGTCTTCAGCTGCAGATTTGACGAATCAATGCGCCTGACCGATGTTGTCTTCATGCCTGCGTTAATGGCTCAATATGCAAAAAAGTACTCTGATTTGACCATGCTTGATGGCACATTCTAAGTCAATATGTATGATATGGTCCTTGTCTTGCCTCAAACATTGATTGCCTGGGGAAGTCCACAATCACAAGTTTGCGTAAAACACTACGCAACTACTCTACTAGGCACTCATGCTGGTATGAATGATGCAGTCCACAAGTCCTATCTATCTGATGCTTTGTCTCTGTTGTACGACGTGTTCCCCTCCACTAAGCAATGCAATGACCTCCTTCACCAATATCTTGAGACGTACAAGATGTATCCCAAGGCTCTTCAATGGTTGACGCAACTTGAAAAGAATAAGCACAAGATCTGTGCGACGTTCACGTCTCCAACATTCACTGCTGACCATTGTACAACTCAACGCAGTGAAAGCTATAATGCCAGGATCAAGCAAAATGACACCCAAAAACTGAAAATTGCGAGGTTCAATCTGTTTGAGCTTGCCAACCATATCTTATCTCTGATTGTACGGCAGGAACATGAGAGTTTCCGTGAAATTGAGCATTACGTGAAGAATGGAATGCAATGGTCATCTTTTGTTGATGCTGTCTGGACAAAAAGCCACAATTCACTTACTTCATTGTATTCATGTTACGCTAGTTCCTCTGCTTGTGTCGAGTCGTACAATGTTTACCGTCATGGCACAAATAGTTTAGAGCACCAAGTTCACGTATACTCCAATGGACGTCATCCTGAGTGCAATTGCGCCTTCTATACGTCATCATACCTTCCTTGTATTGGAATTTGCTCGGCATTTGGCTTGCGATCGGACGAATTGTTTGTGTCATCCAATTTACATCCCCGCTGGCGACTCCAAGAACATCCTCAGTACAACAAAGTTCTCCATCATCTCGGCCTTACCTCACATCCATCAATGCCCGACGTGTCCTTGCAAGCGAGATCTACTCCAAACACAAGTGATAAGCAAGCCACGTATGACTACGAAATTTACCGCAATATTCAGACACCGCGCACAGAGGAGCACCGATATTCATCATTGCTAGAGTTGGCAACTGAGCTTGTGAGTTTGACAGCCAAAGCAAAGGATGACCACGTTTACCGAAAGACAATGCTAAACCTATCAAGAATGATTAATGAAGTGCGTGAAAGAGATGACTCAACTGACGTGACAAAAGGAAGCAATCTTGACAGCATCCTTCCACCATCCAAGCTGAAGGTACGTCCAGGCCGCCAGAAAAGCACGAAGAATAAATCAAAATTAAATCACTGCAAGCGATCGAATCCATATTAATACATGTCAATTTATTGTGTCTTACGTTCACGGTTGGCCTCTCGTTTAGACTGCATCACGGTTTGACTCTCATTCAAAATGCGTCACGATCGACAAGTTTTTTGTCCCGGTCATTCACTGACTTGACCTGCGTCGGTTTTTATGGTATTTCTGTCGCCACCGATTTCGTATTCAAGATGCGTCGCGATCGGTCGTTGAGTTGATTTAAACAAAGGTCGTCGAAGGTCGTCCCCAATGTGAATCCCTACAGGAGCTCGACTCCTTGTAAATAACCAGCAATCCATTGTTTCTTACTTTCACTGCCACTTTATCATTCGGGCTCTGTCACAATCGCACCTCGCGTTGCTCCAGAATCACGACATCGAGAAAGCACATACAATAAACCCACATAGAACCACTTCAAGAGCTCTAATGCTTATTAATATCCTTCGAGGTACTTTAATTCATCATACCTTAGGTTCGCGGTTGGTCTATCATTTAGGCTGCATCGCGGTTTGACTCTCATTCAAAATTCGTAACGATCGACAAGTGTACTGCTCCAAATTGGAGACGAATAAATCCTATGTGTATCCCTGACAGCGCTCAAGTTCTTCTTAATACACACCAATGCATTGTGTCTTACTTCATTGACCATTCTCTTTTCCAAGCTTCGTAAAGATTGTACATCGCATTGATCAGCACGAAAAATAAACCCAAATTGAGCCAGTAAGCGGTCTAAAGTATATTAATACACATCAATTGAAGAACGATCGCCTAGATTATAGCTCCACCTTAAGGACGCGTTCAAGGTCAGTCTTTTTCCGAAGCGGCGTCATAATCGGACGGTGTATTGCCCCAAGTCCGGAATGTCGAAAAAGGCACGAAGAAGACATCCAAATTTACTGACTACAAGCGCTGTAATTCCATTTAATGTACGCGATTCATGCTGTCTTACCGAAGCTGTTTCATTGTTCGTTGACGGGCACCTTCAAGTCGTCGGTTGTCTCCTCATTACAACTCGAAAACAGCACAAAAAGATGTCTACACGCAGTCGTGCAAACGCTCTAATACAGATATATATAAAGTATTTCACCAGGTCTTACCGAAGCTGCCCAACGGTCGGTTGATCGTCACCTTGAGGTGTTGGCACGCGCCACGACGTCCACGTCTTCATCGCTCCAACCGAATTTGCGAGTACACGGCACAACAAACGTACTTGAACAAAATCGTACTTAACAGAAACCATTTGGTCTCTGGACTTCAAGTCGGGCGACGCAGAAAGACTACCTCGTGATGGCCTATCATACTCCCACAATTTGATACCTTTAAAATTAATATGCTAGATTATAAGAGTTTTTCTTAACTTTCGCGCCACTAATAAACATGGCGGCAGACCAAGAAAGACAGAAGGCCAACCATTCAACTATATAAGGGTGACGAGAAAAACGATCAGCCTCATTCATGGCGACTTCTGTGCTGTGGTTGGGTGAATGCTCCTGACTGACGCAGGATATTATAAAATGCATTACTCAATGTATTCTTTGCTGATGATCTTAGCAATATTATTGAATATGCACCTTCAGAAAATAATACCTTTGGGACTGTATATATTTTATTTTATAAAACACATGCATTTAAAGAGGTTTTACGATCTTACGGCGGTACTAGTATAACGTTACTTTATGTGTTAGTGCACAGTCAAGAGTTGTAACCGTGTAAATACGCATGAGGAAGGCTGAGGAGATGGGGCACTTTTTCCGTCCCCTATTCTCGAGTTTTGCTGTTGGTGTGGATAGTTTTGGCTGTCGGGGCAGATGACTCAGCCGCCCGATGGGACCGCGACGACTAAAGCATCACACCACTCAAGAGGCGTCAAGTATCCACCCCATAATTCCATTCAACGTAGTTAAGGGGAGGGCGAGTGTATCAAGACAGGAATTTGTTTTTTATCTCATGTTGGAAGGGCGGCGGCTGGAGGACCGAAAGGCGAGACGTTCAATGACTGTTCATCATCCACGAAAGCATTGCCAAATGCTTTTCGAAAGTGTACGCCAAAAGTGTTTTCAAAATTTTTATCTCAACTGCTCATGATAAATATCGTGACACTTGCATTCAAATGCGTTTTGCGGCAAAACAAGAGCCCAATGTGCAATGAAATGGGCCTTGCACTTACATTGGTTGTTAACGTCCAACTCGATTCCCACTAACAGAGATGACGATCGCACACGAAGGAAAAGAATCAACAAGACTTGCAGCGGCAAAATCCTTGGTCAAGAGGCCCTTAAATCCGAGTGTCAAGATGTGCTGGAACATTATGACCACCACCCACCAGTTGCTCGATTGAGAAGACCTTCGTTTCATTAGTCTTTCGTTATTATTCTCCAAGCATCGTAACTTCAACTGGATGGACTTGTTACTTCGATTCCCCCCTTGAGATAATCGAGACTTTATGGGGAGCCTAACACCTTGTGTGTCGTTCAATTTCTGTTCGAAGGACTCCACACTAACAGCCAGCGAATTGATTCATCTCACAAAGTGACTTCAGTGTCAGCCTGTACGACACTTTGAATGAAAATGTGAGCTGTCTGTTGGCACTCACAGGGACTTGACTCGAAAACTTTATTGAGCTATTTTCAATTACCCCTACACTGGTGCTCTATGAGTGGTGTGACTCAAATGTAGCCGAAATGCTTCAATTATGACTACACCGGCAATATTGGCATAAATGGGGGAGTTCGTTTGCATATATATTAAAAAACTCTCGTGTTAGAAACCATAAATACTTAGTTTACCAAAGCTTTGGTATGCATTGGCTTCACTTAGAATACTTGTTTGCAGCATTGCAGTCATCACTGTCAGCAGTCTCTCCAGGAGCCTTTATTTTGCCAGACGCACCGTATTGAATGTGTAAAACATGGAGTCGGATTTGATTTCTTGCGTTCCATCGAATTGATCAAGAGACTTCAACACGACAATGATTTTTGAATTAGGTCCCATCTGGAAACCGAGAATATTACAATAAACAGGCCCAAAATGCAATTTTGAGGTCAAATTCAATAATTGAGGTCAAAATATGAAAATGTTTATCTCCAAGAGTTTTGCACTAAGTGGGATATGCTCAGTGGAGGTTAAAAATTGCCATTGAGGTTTTACCTCCATTTTGAATATGTCATAAATCGTTGAGCTCAATTCCCATTTTGGATGAAAATAGCATATTGATTTTGAAATCGCTGTACTTCCAGTTATCTTCGTTAATCAAAGGACAATAAGCAGACTTTGAAGAAAGCTGATTGATGGACAATACGAACCCGATGATATGGGAAAGCAATGGAAATTATTACATTTCTATAAACTTCACCTGACCCTGACTTGGGCGAAGCATCAATAACAAAAATAGCCCTCGACTTGGGTAACTACAAATTCAGAGCCTAATTTGGAGGCCAACTCGATGATACAATTTTAGCTCAAAGCTGCACCTTAGGGTGGATTCCCCCTTTCCAACGGACCATTGTCTTCTGTTCGGTTTGTACTTGCCGACTTGGATGCGCCACGCATTCAATCAAGAGCCAAACATCTTCAATGACAATGTCACTTTCAGCTACTGTAGATCCAATTCAGAAATCGTGTGGTTATTTTGAATGAAGCTGGCAAGACCTTGAATCCTCTCGGTGCTGACAAATTCCATCAATTTTCCAAAGTTGTCACTTGGCAATTCTCAAACAATGGAGCGATATCGAGCCAGGTTGTATCATCAAGACATAAACTTGCACATGCCTGGTTGATGTAAATGACAAAACATGTAGGAACGGGCAGACGACGAAGACACTGGCTAAAGTTCATGTCGTCGGATGTTGAAAGTCTGTAACTTGGCGAGGAGTCTTCAAACTCGGTGATTTGGTTGCTGGTTGCCATATTGTTAATAATTTTGCTCAAACCATTCACTTCGGATTTTACTTTCAAAGACTTCAAGTAGGGCAGCCGAGGTAAAACATAGCACCAACTCGGCGTACCGTGTTCATCCATAATAGTGGTAATCTTAGTAATTCGCATGTCGGTCAGATTGTCGACCCTGTTCATCATGAATTTAAAGTCCAAGATAATGCATTCAAGCTGCGTTATTGGGTTTATGTACTTTGGTAGCAATTGTCTTGCTCTTCATTCAACACATAAAGTCAAGTTATTGGATCTCCTCCAGAAAGCTGAGCAGGTCGACAACAGAATATTGGGATCCAATGACGGAAAATGGTTGCATGACTGATATGATTTCAATTTGAGACCGTCATGTCCAATTCAGAGGTAGTAAGACAGTTTGGAATAGATGCTGGAAGAATTCAGGCAAAGCCAGAATGAAAATGTATTATCAAATTTCGTGGAAATTGCCAAAGGGATACTCCTGTCAAAATATCGATCCATCAAATGCAAGTAAAATAGAACGATTGAAAAATGGAATGAACATTTCGCTTGTTTGTGAAATCGTCATCCTTCATAAAACCAATTGAGCTGCTGGCGAGATTTGACAATTTGCTTTTAAAGCTCCTGGATTCAGATGTCGTCAAAGTCTTCATTTAATTATCGCCATGAATTTCGTCTCAACTCGACTTGAGCCTAAAACTAAAGATTTTGGTCAATAAATTCACCTCCAGAGTTTGTGGCCACTTCCTTCAGTAACTTTAGAGTTAATGGGTTCATCGCTTGTCGTCTGGGCCTGCTCAATTTGACACGTTTTGTTGTCAATTTACGACTTGGATGTGTCATGGATAGGTCAAGGCCCACAAATCGTGCATGGCGATATCACTTCTGCCAAAGTCCAATTCGCAAATTGTGTGGTTTCTTTGCACAGCGACTGCAAGACTCTGAGCAAATCCCGAGGGGAACTCTACAACTTCAATGACAAGGGCTTCCAAAGTACACATCTCAAACAGCTGAGCCAAGTTGCACCAGCATGCATCATCGACAATATGAAGGCCTTTTAGTTTCAAACACTTGATTGAAGTTTTGGGCAAGGCACGTAGAAGGCTTTCAATACCTTCAGTGTCTCCATCTTTGTAACGGACCAACTCGAGATGAGTGACTCGAGAACCTACCAATTTATCGGATAGGGATTTCAAAAAGTAGGAATTAATATGGGGAATAACGAGTTGGAACACCTTGATGGACGGGGACATTTGAGTAAAATCCATGTGATTCGAGTCAAAATGGGCAAGTCGGAGCGTATGAAGAGTCGGGCAATTGAACATGGCTTGGTAATACTGTTCGATCAAATTCCAATCAACGTTAGAGAAATCTGGCCACATGAATTCAAATACTTGAACGGGTTGACGATAGAACCATAGGATAAGACATCTCACGTCATGCGGTGCCATGACGTAGTCTTTAGAGTAGATTTTGAGTTCTTTGATTTGGCGACTTTTAATTGTAAATCGGAAAACGTCACGCAACTCAACGTCGTTGCCCTCGACACGCAAAGCGTTCAAATTGGGTAATCGTTGTAGCAAATCCATCCAACTGATTTGAGCGTATTCATCCACGTGCACGTTGATTCGTGTAATGTTCAAGTCGGTCAAATCTTTCATCGTTGTCACTACAGAACGGTCCCAGATATTCCACTCAAGCCGGGCCGTCGGATGCACATAGTGTTTGATCCTCTCAACATCAAACGAATCCACCAGGATGAATTTGGAGTAGTACTGGCAAATGATTTCATGCGGAGACCCAGATAATATTTCCATAATTAGAGGGGAGAGCTTCAAGCTTGGCCAAAAGTCCGAATGGGGAAATGCCAAGCACATCACGTAGAGCTGCTTGAGAGGTCCCATATCGACGTGCGGACAAAGAGCTGCCAGAAAAGCCTTCAAATCGGATGGACCTTGAATAAGGAAAGCAATCTTCAAGAAGACTTCCACGGGCAGCTCAGAGTAGATCGACGCCATAGCTTGGTGGCTTATCTCCTGTCCTCCTGGCTACACCTCCGAGCGACGAATGAGCGGTGAATGTTACAAGTTCGATCAATTGGACGAAATGAAATATTTCTCGATATGTGAATGGAACTTGAACGAAAAGGACAAATTTACAGCCTATCAAAGGTAAGCCGTGAGTTTCTATGGCTTGGCGGCAAAATACCAAAATCGTGCTTTAGATGTGATATTAATGTACTCCCAGAGAGAGAGCCGTCCAAATAAGAGTTTGGTGTTGGATTGGGGTACAATTGACCACAGGTTGCCGTTGAATGTTTTTCGATGTGTCTTGGAGGACCATGACATCTATCATAGTATGATAGATCTCATGTTGCTTTGAGTCATCAGCGAGTTAAAGTGGAGACAGCATTCGTTCTCATCAAGTTCTTCTTGAATGCATTTTATCCCCTGAAATTTATTTATCTCCTTGAATCTTGCGCCAGAGAGGATTAAACAAAAGATTGTCTTGATCCAGTTAAGTCTAAGCTAGTCGAGTAAAAAAGCAAATTCACCATCGCGCTCAGTGGCGAGCTCTGTTAGAGATAGCAGAGTAGAAGAGTCTATCCCTCTCAGAGGTGATTTACTTAACGTAACCCGCTTAGATGCTACTTGACGATTGGGAATCGTCATGCTTCGAATCAAAATCTTCAAATCATCAATCGCAATATTACTCCACGACAAATTTAGTTCACAAATTGTATGGTTATTTTCGATAGCTGCTGCAAGACTTTGAGCAAATTCTCGTGGTATGATGGCAGTACCAGGTTAATCTGTCCAAAGTGCATTTCTCAAATTGGAAAGCCAACTTGCACCAATTTGGATTGCTCTTGATTTCAAAGTAAATCAATTCGAAGTGCTTGATTGAAGTCTTTGGCAAGATTTTCAACAAAGTTTCAATTCCACTCAGGTCTTCATCGTCATATCCCGTCATCTCGAGATGAGTCACTTTGGAGCATTCAAGTTGACTGGCGAAAGACTCTACAAGATGCGACGAATCAAGGCAACATTCCAATCACAGCGACTTTACTGCAATTATCAACTGAGTGAAATCCACGTCGTCAAAGTCAAAGTAGTAAAGCTCAAGTCTCTCCAGAGTCGGGCAACTGAACATGGCTTGACAAAATGTCTGTTTCAATTCGATATCCGAGGTGATTCTGCTAAAGCTGCCAGAGAATTTGTGCACGGGTCGCTCTCGGAACCACTTGGTAAGCTGAATAAAGTCTGATGCGTTCAAGATGAGACGCCCCGCAACGATTTCAAGTTCAGTGATTCGGTCGCTCTTGGCCACAAGTTCGAAAAGATTGCCGACGTCATTGGCATCACTCAACACAATTAATGATGTGAGATGCTGTAATTTTGGCAATAGATCGTTCCAACAACATGATAAAGGAGTCGTCTGCTTGGAAGAAACAAAGAGTTGCGTAATTTGAAGGTCAAACCAATCTTCGGATATTTCAGTCATGAATGGAAAATCTTTGATCTTCCAATCAATCTTCGCAGTCGGATTCAAATATAACTTGAGCCAATGTAGATCGTGCCAATTTGCCTCTACAATTACTTTATCGTACAACTTGGCAATGGATTCGTATGAGAACTTGTCTTGACTACTGCCAAGAATAGATGGCTTCAACCATAACTTTGGGTGCAAATTGATACGATGACGACTTGATAAGCTCAAGCGATAGAGATGGTACAAAGGTCCAACCTTGTACTTTAAACTTAGAGCTTCAATGACAGCAAACATATCTTGTGCATCAGGAATCGCAAACACAATCTTGAGGAGGACATCCACGGGCAGTGTGGCCAATTTGGGATCCATTGGATAATGAACTCGCTGAATTTTTTCAATCCGTCGTTGTGTTGTTGTCAACGAAGCGACGTACGTCAGTGAGCAATTAATGAAGGTCCTGTGTGTTGTAATTATGTTTGTTTAATCTAATGTTCTAGAGTTTATAGAAAAATCATATAACTATCAAAATTGTAGGAATCCACAGAGTTGGAATTACAAGTACGTGGTCTAAAACAAACCTCGAGACCCAACGACAAACTTTTTAAGTTCTTGGCTTTTTGCTTGGGTGTGCTCAATTTGGTCCGTTTCGCATTGACTCTTCGACTGGAATCTCCAAGGCTCTGACTCAAAAGTCGCACGTCATCCGTGGCAATTTCACTCCAAGATAGATTCAATTCACAAATGGTCTGGTTGTTTTGAATTACCACCGCCAGACTCTGTGCAAATGCAGACGGAATTTGTTTAGACTCGATTGTCAGTGAGTTCAATGCACAAATCCCAAAATGCTGAGCCAAACTGCACCATCTTGGATTGTCCTTAATATTCAAGGCGGTCAATTTCAAGTACTTAATAGACGTGCGAGGTAAGATTTGAACGAGACATTCCAAGCCATTCGTATTTTCATCCTCATAACCACTCAATTCGAGAGATATAATGTTAGAGCCAACAAGCCGATTAGCCAAAGACTCGACTGTTGCCGACGAGACAAGGCAATACAATAATTCCAAAGACTTCATCGTAAAGTTTAGCGGGGCGAAATCCATATCGTCCAGGTAACAATTCGACAAATTGAGACTTTCAAGAGTCGGGCAATTGATCATCGCTCGATAAAACGGTTGACTTTTTTACGGATCAAATACCGTACAGATCAACTTTGGATCAACACCTTTTTCTTGATCAATTTCCTTGATCCGATCAATACCAGAATTTCATATTGGCAAGAGAGAATTGGAGTGCTGACATCAAGCATGATTGCTCGTGTTAGCAGTGAATGCAATACATCAACAGGGCTATGGCGATGTCGATGAAACCAATGGACGTAGATAGAACTAGTATCGCTGTTCTGGTCAAGGTTCATAACCTGTCAAGTCGTTGACTGAAGACATCGCTGTACACAAGCATGCGAATGTATAAGTGATTAGAACTGTCATCTTCACTATCACTAGGGAGATCAAGGAGAAGAAATGACTCAGGGATCTTGCGACGATATCGCCTTGATCGCTGTTGTGTCGGACGCTACATCATGCGCCGATCCTTTTTCTATGTGTCATCTTCTCGGTCTAGTCTGTGTGTACAGCTGGAACCAGTCAACGAGATCAGTGACCAGGCGCCGTGACTAGGCGGCAGTTTCATCATGATAGTGCGTCGATTGGCTCAGTGAGGGACTGGTTGTCCGGAGCCGTTGTAGGGCAGATATGTTTCTAGCCTTAGTTTGGAAATCACAGTGATGTAATCAGGCGCCATTCTCTCTATCTCGCGTGTTCGACTGCTACCCGGAAGTCACAACAAAGGTCTTTTAAAGCACTAGTCCCAAGAGGCTTGTGGACTGTCTGGGCTCGACCACAGTGGCCGAGATGCGACTGTTGGAGGCATACCTTACTGGCGTAATTACGTTGGCCAGAGGTGTTGTGCTTTGCGCATGGCGAGCTCTGTCAAGGAAGGCTTTTGGTGCATGTTCCAAGTCTCCGAGTTTGCCATGTTGCGGCGACTACGAGTGATTTGTGTCCCTGTGGTTTGAGAGAGCTGATTTGTTCCATGATGCTGTTTGCTTTTGGCGCGGTATATGCCAAAGAAGTCTCTAGGATTGAAGTTTGAATATTGTCGTGCAAGGTTTGCAGCGAATGTTGATGTTGTCGACTGGGAGCCCCTAGATGTGGCGCTCTCTTTGTGCAGAAACACATCTGCCCTACAAGGGCTCAGGACAACCAGTCCCTTACTGAGCCAATCGACGCAATGCGTTAGTCCAACCAAGACGGTGGCCACAAACTCTTCAATCACTTGCTGGCTTGTCTTTGTCATCTCTTATCTATGAATATGTTGGCCAGCGATTAGATATGATTCCCAGAGAAACGAACAATAAGGCACAAGGAGAAGTGGCTCGAGCTATTGAGATCTGCTCCAGATTTATGCCAAACTTGAAAAATTTGCATGCGCTGTATGGTGGCAGAAAACCAAATTCAACAGAGCTCGAGGAGTGGAGACCACTCGCGATAAAGACAGAGACATACGTACTGGAGTACGTCGCCAAACACAAGCCACAAACGAGTGGCAAGCGCAGACAAAGAAATCACACTGGATTCGTACCAGCCATAGTACGAGTTTGGCGTAATCTAAATCATGACCTCGATAATTGAGTCGTTTCTCTAAGTGTCTACCTCCATAAGTGGCAACAACGTCCTTCTCGAGCTGATGGATCAAAGTACATCAAGTGGAAAATGCCATCATTGACTTGCTTGCTCTCTCTGCAGGATTCTCTCAGTGGCGAGATCACATGACAAGGAAGTCTTCTTTAAACTACTCGCCTAGTCGCCTGACTGAAGCCTGGCCACTGATCTCGCTTACTGGTTCCAGCTTTACACACTGACTAGACCGAGAAGATGACACATAGAAAAAGGACTGGCGCATGATGTAGCACCCAACACATCACTGCCCCCAAGGTGACACCACGAGGTCCCTTGACAGAAGCCACCTGGCTTGTCTACGTGATCACAGGCAAGTGTCTTCTTCAAGCTTCCAATCTCTCCTAGTGTGAAGTACCAACAGCCACATCTTCTTGAATAGCAATATAATGAATAGCACTGAGAGCATGCCACATCTTGGGGCTCTTATACGTACATCAACAGCAGCCGGCTGCATCTGCAATCACTGCAAAACTTGCACAGCAATATCCAGACTTCAATCCGAGAGTCTTCTTTGGCAAAAACCGCACCGAGAGCACACCGCATCATGCAGCAAACCAGCTCTCGCAATTCATGGCAGACCACGGGACCACAAATCACTCGTAGTCGCCGCAACATGGCAAACTTGGAGACTTAGAACATACACCAAAAGCCTTCCTTGACAGAGCTCACCATGCGCAAAGCACAACACCTCTGGTCAACTCAATTATGCCAGTAAGCCAGTAAGGTATGCCTCCAACAGCGAACCACTTCGCATGTCGACCACTGAGGTCGAGTCCAGACAGTCCATAAGCCTCTTGGGACTTGTGCTTTAAAAGACCTTTGTTGTGACTTCCGGGTAGCAGTCGAACACGCGAGATGGAGAGAATGGCGCCTGATTACATCACTGTGAATTTCACTAAGGCTAGAAACATATCTGCCCTACAGCGGCTCAGGACAACCAGTCTCTTACTCACTCGACGTACTATCATGATGAACTGCCGCCTAGTCGCCTGACTCGCGCCTGGTCACTGATTTCATTTACTGGTTCCAGCTGTGCACACAGACTAGACTGAGAAGATGACACATGACAAAAGGATCTGCGCATGATGTTGCGCCCGACGCAACATCGAGCAGAGTTGTTATATTAGTCTTGATCAATAATGCTGATCATGATCATACGGTATGTTGATCATATTTTGATCCTGTACAGTATATGATCCGAAAAAAATTCTTCGGATAAAACTCGTGTCTTACGACTGGGTCAATTTCATACCAATTGGTCAGCACACACTCAAACTTTTGAACTGGTTGGCAGCGGAACCACTGGGTGAGATTGAGTAGGTCGTTTGCTTTTGTCTTGTACTCTGGCGCGACGACTTTGAGGTCTGTGATTCGGAGGCTCCTGGCCACAAATTCGAACACACCATCAAAGCCTATGGCCTTGCCGACAACTACTACGTCCAGCGACTGCAACAGAGTCAATTGGGGTAATATCTTCTTCCAACAAAACAACATTTCGATATCCAAGCTAACACTCAGTCGAGAAATTCTCAAATCAAACCATTCGTCTATGATCTGGCTTGGAACTTTGTGGACCTCCCACTCAATCATTGACGTTGGATTCAAGTGCGTTTTGAGCCATGCCAAGTCTTCCCAAAGATCTTCAACTATTATTTTCCAGCAGTACTTGGCAATAGCTCCGTAGGAAGATCTGTACGTTGAGTCAAGAATCGAAGGCGTCAAACGTAACGTAGACCAGAGATTGAGCATCGAGCCCAATGGTTGAAAATCCTCGAGAGGTTCCAAATGGATGTGTGGACTGATGGCTTCAAGAAAAGCAAGCACATTTGTTCGAGATGGCAGGTAAAAAACTATCTGGATCGTAACTTCAATGGGCAACGTCGTCCAAACGGGAAACATTGTAAAATTTATTGTGAGCACGAATCAATGCGGCTATTTCTCGTCCTGGACGAAAATGGATGGTGAAGGTTGGTGGCCATATGATGAGATGTTTGTATAATGTTGGTCATTGAGAATAGACTTGTGGCTCTGAGAGCCGACCACAAGATATTGCATAAGTTTTAGAAGTCCATAGGATATTAGAGTTCAAAATACAGCCTTCATGCATATCTGTATTGCTTGGTACTTGCTTAGCTCCTCGGTCCGAGGTCGACCGTGTCCCCGACATGTAATATAAAAACCTGCCAGTTCAGACCAGACCCGTAATACTCTCCATAAAGTATTACCGCTTGCACAGGGCAAAGACGTTTGATTGTGTCTTATTGCAACGACAATTCTGTATATATGTTGTCGTCGTGGTGCTAGACTGCACAGTCAGATATACTTTGATCAGCACTGAGCAGTAGTTATTGTCTGTTGAGGCACGATTGAAGTTTTTTAATATACATAGTATGAAGGAATGGAGGTTTATCGAAGTCGTTGACATCAATATCAGCAACGATAAGGTTGTCTTTTATGCTTGGAATTTGGTTGGCAAGTCAATCCAATTGAACGTTCCATGCTTGATTATTGAATACTAGTACACATCAAGCTTGTCCTCGAGTGTTCTGTTAAGGGTGATCAAGAAATTCGCCACCGCGTTCTTTGGCCAACTCGGTCAGATTTTCCACGGTGGATGGCTCCATCTCTCGAAGCGATGATGAAAGTATGCTAACTCGTTTTGTCCGGACTTGACGACTTGGCATTGTCATGCTTTCGATCAAGAGTTTCAAATCTTCAACGGCAATTGCACTCCATGAGAGATCCAATTCGCAAATCGTGTGGTTGTTTTGGATGGCGGTGGTAAGACTTTGAAAAAATGCCGAGCAAGAGATTTCAATTTCAAGGGTCAAAGTTTCCAGTGTACACTTCTTAAAGAGTAATGCTAGACGGCACCAAGTCGGACTGTTGTCGATGGGCATCAAACTCAGCTCCAAATGTTTGATAGTAGTACACGGCAGTGCGCTCAGTAGATATTCGATTCCCTCAAGGTCGTCATCGTAATATCCAGTCAACTCAAGATGAGTAATTTTAGAGCTTTCGAGACGACTAGAAAAGGATTTGACAACCTGAGACGACTCGAGACAAAATGGCAAACACAGCGACTTTATTGCAAAGGTCAAGTGAGTAAAATCCACGTCATGCAACTGAAAGTGCGACAGCTCCAGTCTATCAAGAGTTGGGCAATTGAACATGGCTTCATAAAAGTCTTGTTTCAAACCGCTGTCCATCAAACCCAGATCATTTAAACACCAGACAAAGTTACGAACAGGGTGCTCCAGGAACCACTTTGTAAGATAAAACGCACCCGATGCAGTCATTCGGTGGTAAGCAGCAACGATCTTGAAGTCAACAATGTACTTGCTCTTGGCCACGAGTTCAAAGAGGTCTCCCAAGTCGTTTGAGTCACTTAAACTGTTAATGATGTTAGGTGTTGTAGTCTTGGCAAGAGATCCTTGCAACTGAGAGCAGTCTTCAGCTTTGATGACACTGTAAGCTGAGTTATATTGAGGTCAAACCAGCCGTCTGATATTTCTATCGTAAACGGAAAGTCTTTGATTTCCCATGCAACTTTTGTCTTTGGAATCAAATGCGCTTTCAGCCACTCGACATCGTTCCAGTAAGGCTCGACAACCACTTTGTCATAGTACTTGGTAATAGCTTCGTATGAAGACTGCTCCGCAGAGCCAAGAATTGAAGGATTGAGGTGCAGCCATGGCCACAAGTCCCAAACTTTGTGTGTCAAGCTCAAGCGGTAGAGATGCTCCAAGGATCCCAGTACGTTGTATGGGGTAGAACCTTTAGGAATGCAAACATGCCCGCTGCATCTGGGATGGCAAATGCAATTTTGACGAAGATATCTACCGGCAGTGTGGTCCAAACTGACGGCATTGTTTTGTGAGCTTCGTGAAATTCTTTCTGTCGTTGGGTTGGCGTTGTTGCGACGTTTGACAATTTTGCAATGTATTACAGTCTAGAGAAACAAAACTATCAGAGGTTTTCATATTATTTTTAAGAGAGATAATATATTGAAACAAGAGATTTCGCAAACAGGTATTATAGTATAGTGTACAAATATAGTATAGATGAACTATACTAGATTTTATATGACAGACAGAAAGGAACGTTTCGCAACTCCATTCTGTTATAGTTCAGGAAATGGAAGCGGCGTTTGCACTCGCGCTTGTGGCGCTTGACGAAGGATATGATGCTCTTGTCTATGCTTTGAGCGATCAGACCATTTGTGAGCGGATTACAATTTCTGACGTGCGGTTCAATATAGACGCCCATAACGACGTTGGTACGACTTAGCACTCCTGTTTGGGCGTTCAAAGCCAGCATTATGTCGCATTTTCAACTATATGCTCCAGTTTTTGCATCAAAAATATCATGACAAGATCGCATTCGATTCAAACTTACTACGTAACTATGGTGCGAAGTCTGTCAATGCGATCACAACGAAGTCTGGTGTTCCCATTCAATGCGTTGGCTTCATCGATGGCAGTGTCAGACCAATTGCACGACCAAGTCGTCATGAACGGCAGGCGTACAATGGTCATAAACGAGTGCATGCAATCAAATTCCAAAGCGTTGTGTTGGCAAATGGGCTCATTTTGTCTTTGTACGGTCCAATTGAGGGCCGACGGCACGACGTCACTCTTTTGCGCGAAAGTGGTCTTGGACAACACATGCGTGATTCTGGGAGTGTTTTTAATCTATACGGTGATCCAGCTTATCCTTTGCTCACCTGGCTTATCAGTCCGTTCAAATCATCACGCTTGACAGCAGAGCAAGCAGAATTCAATCGAAGAATGAGTCGAGTACGGGTTTCCGTAGAATGGTGCTTTGGGGACATCATTCGGAATTGGGCATTCCTTGACTACAAGAAGAATTTGAAGATCTTTTTGTCACCAGTAGGTAAGATGTATTTGATCGGAGCTTTCTTGTCAAATTGTTTGACATGTGCACGTGGAAAGAATCAAACGAGCCAATTTTTTGACACGCCACCACCAAGCTTGAGTGATTACATGCGTGAGTAAATACAGACAACTAATACAAATCAATACAGATCTATTTCTTAGACGAGAATTCTTTGAGTATTTCCATCATGCTGTTCTGAAGTCTTAGCTTCTGTCATTGCTTTCAGCACAGAATTGATGTCAACTTTGCCTGGCTTTTTGCTTCGATCCTTGACCATGCCACACAATGCTGCCTCCCGCAATGCAGCCCCACCAAGCTCATTTGCTGCATCTACAGCGTCAACCTTTGCGCGCTTCCGTTTCTTTTCTTCTTTCTCGTCAATAACGGCCTCATGATATTCCGTCAACAAACGTTTCACTTCTGTCACCTCTTCATCGACGCCGCTCGCAGCCTTTGACTTCTTCTCCTCTTCGAGGTGGTTCTCATACAGTAAACGTAAGCGAAATTGCAAGCTGTGGCTTGAAGCATCAATTCCAATCTGGCGCAAATTGCTCTCAATTGTTGTCCAGGCTTGGACCTTTGTTGTTGACTTGTTGAATATGCCGTTGTCTCCCAGAACCTCCAAAATCAACTTCTCGTCGGGCTCGGGCTTGAACACAAAACGCTTCTTTCGTCTTGGGTATCTTCACTTGCTTGGTAGATGTCTTGTGTGTCGGTAGGTATCACGGATTGTCCGAAGTCGGCATGGATAGCAGGCTCCTCTTGGATGGTGACCATTTCCTCCGATGCTTTGGGAGTTTGGAAAATCCAACTGTGACTATTTGTAATCATTTCATTAGAGTTTGCAGGTTTCTTCATGAGAACTCAATGTCATATCAACGGGGATTGGTATGATATTTTCAGATCAGATTTATCATATCTGAATAAAGTTTCAAGATATCCTGTAGGAATTTATAGATCAATAAGATATTTTATACTATACTACCAGTTGCGAAACCTCGCTATTAATAGGAAATGACTATTCCCCCCCAATATGGCTATCCCCCCCGCCTAAAATTCATTTTTGATACTTTTTTGCCCTAGCTTCCCAAAAATCGGCTGCCATTTTAGAGCTCTTGACTTCTGCAAACACTTAAAATGCGCCAAAGTTCTGGGCATCATCGCGGGAGCTCACTTTCATACCCCTAAGTGTCGGAAATTCTAGGCAAAAAAGTATCAAAAATGAATTTTAGGGGGGGAAATAGTCATTTCCTATTATTGTCGATTTGATACAAATTTTGGGTGGGGGCGCAATCGTATCGCGCCGAAGAACCGATCAGTGAATCGATCTGATTGGCTAATGTTTTGAAGTCGAGATCTGATTGGCCAAAAGGAATCACCTATATCAATCCAGCCAATCAAAACGATTTCCGAAGGACCGATCAGTGAATCGATCTGATTGGCTAATTTTTCGAGGTCTCATCTGATTGGCCAAAAGGAATCACCTATGTGAATCTAACCAATCAAAACGATTGTTGAACGATTCCGCAAATCACGCCGAAATCCGAAATATTGCTCGAAAGCACAATAATATCATGTTTTGTTTATAAGCTGATGTACTGTACCTCTATCATATTATGTCCTGACTCATGTGCGACGGGTTATATTGTAACCTGGAGACAGAGGCGCTTCCTTTTTCAGAATTGGGGTCGAAGAGTACAGAGAACGGGGAAATTTAAGACACAGGATCAATCGAAGTAAAATCAGATTGAACTGCTTTGATTGGACAGAGCTCTTCGAACTACGAAATAATTTAATATTTTTGACCAATCACATGTTGGCATATCAAAAATTGAATTTCATTGGTATTTCATTGGTTGGTAAAAGAGTGGTCCCTGCAAAACTTCGATGTGTCTTAAATTTCCCCGTTCTCCATAGATATTTATATCATGCTACAATGTATATTTATTGTATATTTATTCTTAACCATTCCACCATTGAACTTTTAAACTTTATATTTCCAAGACCAAAAATGAGATATTCCTGCTAAAAAACAGCTACTTCAAAAATTAGTTCAATAGCTATTTCGTCCGACTACTGTTCGATAAAGTAAATTAAAGAAATAGTAACGCATTTTTCGATTAAGTTAGCATTGTAATCTTGACAACACTTGATAAAGTAATTTTTGAATTTAATTAAGTGAAAGAGACTGACAAGATGACAACAGGACACCTTCCCGACATGCAGCACCCAAATCTCCACCCTGGCGCATGAGACTGCAATTTTTTGGCGTATGATGACCTTCACTACCAACACGAACACAATGGCAACCCAACGACAGTGAGAAGTCGACGACTTTCACAAGCCAATGCAGTCAGTTTGGATCACACTGCCTGTTGATATCGTCATCAAGATTGCATTTGCCGTCCCAGATGCAGCGGGTTTGCTTGCATTTCTGAAGGTTCTTCGCCCATACAACGTACTGGGACCCTTGGAACATCTCTTCCGCTTGAGCTTGACACACAAAGTTTGGGACTTGTGGCCATGCCTGCGCCTTGCTCCTTCAACTCTTGGCTCAACAGAGCAATCTTCATACGAATTCATCGCCAAGTACTATGTCAAAGTGCTTGTCGGGCCTGGTTGGAACGATGTGGAGTGGCTGAAAGCGCATTTAAATCCGATGGCCAAAGTTGCATGGCATATCAAAGACTTGCCGAGCACGACGGAAATAGCAGACGACTGGTTTGACCTCCAAATACCCGAGCTTAGGCTGTCATCAATGCCGAATGCTCTTCTCCGTTGGAAGGACCTCTTGCCAAGACTACAATATCTGAGTTCCTTGGCAATTTACACTGACTCGAACAATTTGGAAGACCTCTTTGAACTCGTGGCCAAGAGCAAGCATATCATAGACTTCAACATCGTTGCTCCTTATCATCGAATGACCGCATCAGACGTCGTCTATCTCACCAAGTGGTTCCAAGAGCAACCTGTTCGAGAGTTTCTCTGGTGTTTAAAGGATCTGGGTGTGATGGACAGCGGTTTGAAACAAGACTTTTATGAAGCCATGTTCAATTGCCCAACTTTGGATAGACTGGAGCTGTCGGGCTTTGAGTTGGATGACGTGAATTTTACTCACTTGACTTTTGCAATGAAGTCGCTATGTTTGCAATTTTGCCTCGAGTCCTCTCAAGTTGTCAAATCCATGTCGAATCGTCTCGAAAGCTCCAACATTGCGAATCTTGAGTTGACTGCATATTACGATGACGACCTTGATGAAATAGAATGCCTACTGAACACGCTGCCATGTACTTCAATCAAGCATTTGAAGTTGAGCTTGATGCCCATCGACAACAGTCCGACTTGGTGCTGTCTAGCTTTACTCTTTGAGAAGTGTACACTGGAAACTTTGACCCTTGAAATTGACAACCTTTGCTCGGCATTTTTTCAAAGTCTTGCCACCGCCATCCAAAACAATCACACGATTTGCGAATTGGATCTCTCATGGAGTGCAATTGCCGTTGAAGATTTGAAACTCTTGATCGAAAGCATGACAATGCCAAGTCGTCAAGTCCGGACAAAACGAGTTAGCATACTTTCATCATCGCTTCAAGGGATGGAGCCATCCACTGTGGAAAATCTGACCGAGTTGGCCAAAGAACGCGGTGGCGAATTTCTATATTAGCATGATTTAGCTCGATATGACGAAAGTTTGAACTACAACTGTTCCCTTTACTCTCTACATGAAACACCTGGTATATACACGGTTTGGACTAAGAGACACTGCAGGACAAGCTTGATGTGCTTGATACCATAAGAAAGCTTCAATGCCTCCTCAACAGATAGAAATTACTAGTAATGCTTAGTCCTGATAAAAGTAAGTCTGACTGCAGTCATGTGCCACGACGGCAACACATACAGAATTGTTGTTGCACTAAGACACAATCAAACGTCTTTGCCACTGAGCGAAAGCGGTAATATCATTTATACCGAGCATTCTGCCATTGGTACGAGTCTAGCATGGACTGGTTGGTTTATATCCTGTCCTAGACACGATTCTATTGTATGTGAGGGACGTGGTCGACCTCGGACCGTGGGGCTGTAGATTTTACAACGTCAAAGTCAATCAAGGCATAAACTACACACTCAAATATTGTATCCTTCCTTTTGAAAATTCAGTCAGTTGGTCAACTTCTTTGAATGTCTTCGCAGACTAGGCTCGTCAATATCATCACATTGGAATGGCCACTTAAAGCCTAAATCCACAACGGCTCCAAGTAAGACCATCACTGCCAAGAAAGAGACCTCCAAACAGCTGCAGAACTGAATTATTTCACAACCCTGCGACATTGGAAATACAGCCGAACGACAGTTTCGCACTGCTGTCACAGAGGTGACAATTCAATGAAGTCAGTCTGGTCTACGCTACCTGCGGATCTTGTCATCAAGATTGCGTTTGCTCTTCCAAAGGCCAATGACCTGTTTGCGCTCCTGGAAGTTCTTCGTCCACACATCAACTTGGGACCTCTCGAGTCTTTGTACCGCTTGAGTTTGACGCGCAACCACTCCGACTTGTGGCCATCGTTATGCCTCAAACCTTCCATTCTTTCTTCTCAAGAGATCTCGACTTTTCAAGATGTCGCCCAATACTACAAGAATGTTCAAATCAAAGATTTTTGGTCCAGTGATGGTGTGGAGTGGCTCAAGGCCAATTTGAATCCAATGGCAACGATCCAATGGAAAGTTCAGGACTCTTCTGTCATGGCGGACGTTGGCAGCGACTGGTCTGAGTTGAGAATACACTCGCTCTGTTTCCACTTGAGTGGTACTTATGAATTTCGCTGGAAGCCATTTTTGCCACAATTACGCTACTTGACGTCGTTGGAAGTTCACGATGGTACGAGTGGCCTTGGCGACTTATTGGAGTGTATTGCAGAGAACAACACAATTACGGATTTCCGCCTCAAGTCCAAGTATTCTGATCTATGTGACAGTGATATGGTTTATCTTACCAAGTGGTTCCGTCATCAACCTGTTCGAATGTTCGAGTGCGATATGTGCTGTTGGGGTTCTATGGATATCAACGTCCCGCAAGAATTCTATCAAGCAATGTTTAACTGCCCTACTCTCAATCGACTGGTTATATTATGGCATCACCTTTCTGACATTGATTTCACTTACTTTAATCTTACGATGAAATCATTGCAAATGAAGAATTGTTCGTGGAGCTCTGATAATATCAAAACCTTTGCTAGTCGACTACCTACCTCCAAAATCACTCATTTTGAGCTCGATGGCTGCGATTTTGGCGATGATGATGGATTCGATGGCTTGGAATGTCTCGTGCAAATCTTACCACAAACTACAATCCAGTGGTTGAAATTGACAGAATTGAGTATTGACGACAGTCCACAATGGTGCGAGTGGGCTCAGTTGTTCGAGAAGTGTCCTCTGTACACTCTGGTTATTGGCGTGGCAAGTTTTCCCTCATGTTTTGTTCAAAGTCTTGCTGCAGCCATTGAAAACAATCAGACGATTTGTGTACTGGAATTGGAGCATGTTGCTATTGCCAATGATGACCTGCATCTCTTGATTCAGAGCATGACAGCTTCCAGCCGACGAGTTCAAACGAAGCAGCTCATTTTGACCTCACCCCAGCAAGAAATGAATTCGTCTTGGGTCGAGTCTCTGACAAAGTTGGCCATCCAAAATGGAGGTCAGTTTGTATACAGAATAACCTAGTTCATAGTTAGGATGCTAATATGATCTATCAAGTAGTCGTATTGAACTAAATTGTCATCAGTATGCAGTAACGAGGCGACAATGGCAAAATCACAGACATCAAGAAGAGATCAAGGGTGTAGAAAACCTATTGCGTGGATGTAACAACATAAATGACCACTTGCCAGAGTCGGTATGATTAACAGAAATTTTAAGGGCACCTTCAATCTCTAGACTTCAGATGATGCACTGAATCTTTATCACAACCGTGCGACATCAGAAATACGACTCAACAACACTTTCGTCATGTTGTCACAAAGCTCACAATCCAATGAAGTCAGTCTGGTCTGCGCTACCTGTCGATCTCGTCATCAAGATTGCGTTTGCCCTTCCAAATGCCAATGACCTGTTTGCGCTCCTGAAAGTTCTTCGTCCACACATCAACTTGGGACCTCTTGAATCTTTGTACCGCTTGGGTTTGACGCACAACCACTCGGACTTGTGGCCATCGTTATGCCTCAAACCTTGCATTCTTTCTTCTCAAGATTGCTCATTATTCAAAGATGTCGCCCAAGACTACAAGAATGTTCAAATCAAAGATTTTTGGTCCAGCGGTGGCTCAAGTCCAATTTGAATCCAATGGCTACGATTCAATGGGAGCTTCTGAAATACCCATCCATAGTCGACATTGGCAGCAATTGGTCTGACTTGAGAATTCACTCTCTGTGTTTTCACCTGAGCGACATTTCTGAATTGCGCTGGAAGCCGTTTTTGCCACAATTACGCTACTTGACTTCTTTAGAAGTTCACGATGATACGTATGTCTTTAGCAGTGCTGGGAAGTTGACGATGATACGTATAGCTTTAGCTTTGAAGATCACGACGAAAGAAGGACTTTGGCGACCTATTCGAGAGTATGGTTGTGAACAACACGATTACAGAATTCCGCCTCGAATCGAACCACTTCGACCAATTTGACAATGATATGGTTTATCTTACCCAGTGGCTCCGTCGTCAACCCGTTCGAGTATTCGAGTGTAAAATGGCTTGCTGGGATTTGGTTGATATCAATGTGAAGCAAGAATTTTACGAAGCCATGTTTAACTGCCCGACTCTCGATAGACTGGTCATATTATGGCATGACTTTGCCGACATCGACTTCACTCGGCTCAAATTTGCGATGAAATCATTGGAAATGAAGAATTGCAAATGGAGCTCTCGCCAAGTCAAATCCCTTGCTAGTCGACTTCCTAGCTCCAACATTACTCAATTTGAGCTCGATGGCTGTGATTTTGGCGATGACTACGGATTCAATGGCTTGGAATGTCTCGTGCAAATCTTGCCACAAACATCAATCCAGTGGTTGAAATTGACAGAATTAAGTATTTGTAACAGTCCAAAATGGTGCGGATGGGCTCAGTTGTTCGAGAAATGTTCTCTGCAAACGCTTGTCCTTGGTAGTGGAGATCTCCCCTCTAGCTTTGTTCAAAGTCTTGCTGCAGCCATTGAAAACAATCAGACGATTTGTGTACTGGAATTGGAACATGTTGCTATTGCCAATGACGACTTGCATGTCTTGATTCAGAGTATGACAGCTTCCAGTCGACGAGTTCTAACGAAAAGGTTCGTTTTGACCTCACAGCAGCAAGAAATGAATCCGTCTTTGGTCGAGTCTCTGACAAAGTTGGCCACCCAAAATAGAGGTCAATTTGTATACAGAACAAAATAATTCATGGCTAAGATGCAAATGTATTGAATTGTAATACGGCTTTATTGGTATGCAGTGTGGAGCCACGGTATTAGATCAAGCACGGCGAGTTATGGGTAATGTAAGACCATAGGTGGAGCATGACTGAAGGAGTGCTAATGTTTCCTAGAGCATGTTTGATTGAATAAAGTCAAAAGAGAAGCGATGTCTCCGTCAGTACATTCACATTTGAATATTAGAGTATCATGACAAACTGAGCCTTATTCGCGAGCTGGTTACTCAAGAAATATCAAAGTGGAAAACTCTTATGAGTGTGGTCAATTCTATTCGGTCGACAAAGTATATCCATCCATTCCCCTTTCTTCCTCGGTAAATGTGTCGTTGTTGATGCGGTGGGCAATGTATATCCATGCACGTTTACCGTCGTTTTGCATATGTAGAACGGTCGGGACAAAGAAATTATATTGGTGCTTTTGGATGCAGGCTCTGATGTAAACTTGAAAACGAAGGTTTGCTTGGATTTATTGATGTGTTTAATAATTTTTAGGATGGCAAAAGCGTAATCTTTGTGCAGATAATTTTTTTAGCAATACTTGACAAATACGATTTTTTCGGCAATGCTTTGGGAAAGACATGGTTGAAGACCGTCGGTTTTTTTGCAAATCCAAGTGGGTGGAAGCAGTTCTTTGCATTTTCAGAGAACATAAAAAATGATTTATCTAACAATATTATTATTAATTTTATTTTGTTTTGTCTAGGTTTATTAGGTATTATTTTAAACAGACAAAATATTCTTATTATACTAATGTCTATAGAACTTGTATTATTATCAGTAAATTTAAATATTTTTTTTCAAGTCTTTATGCCACGATGCGAGCTATTTAGCAAATCCTTCAAAAATTCTCAAGAGTTGGAATAATGCACGAGTTCTGGCTGCATTAGCTGTGTTAAATAGAATGACATGTCCTGAAGCGAATTCTTTGCACGCGGCTGTCGGTTACGGTGGTAAACTGTCCACAAAGTACTCTGCGAGTAATCAATAATTGATCTTATGCCCTTACATTAATGCCGTTCATCGAGATCTACACAATTCATTATCGATTTTCGTTCCGAGTCTCCTTCGACCATTCCATAAAGTAAGAAAACACGAAAGTGGTGAAATTGTGTCAATTATAAAATTATAATTTACAACTCATGATTCGATCTTTGAAAACTTATCAGATCATATCGACTATATCCATGATGATAGAGAGCAGGCCTTCCACTGTAATGCTTCAAAGGTATCTGGTTTTTTCGAGAGAGGCTCAGTTTATTTTGAAAATGATGCTGGAGTTGCAAACTGTCAATAATTAAAACCTCGCATCCCTTTCAACAAAAGTCAAGAGTACCTAAGGCAGTTGCTTGTGCCTTCTCCAAGGTAGAACTGTTAGATGTCATACATGAATCTCGTGAGTCTTAGACTGTCAGTGTTGGCTGAACTAAAGGAAGAAGGTTCTCAACAACTGAACAAAGGGCAGTATTATGTGATTCACTATGTGCTAGAGGTTAGACAGTTATTCATAAGTTTCGGCTAGGATGTGGTGGGCTTGTCTCTGTTGAGCTTTGCGCTCCTCACTTTCGAATTGTCTCTGTTGAGCTTTGCGCTCCTCACTTTCGAATTGTCCCTGAGCTGAGCCTTCCCTCAACTGAATACAGTCGTTTATTATTCAAATCAACTTTGTTAGTCAACCTTTCAAGTCGATGTTTGCTGAAGGAGCCGCTTCCAAGGGAAACAATCAGTCCCTGTTGGTTTTCAATGGGCGAAAGGACAAGTTTCGCGTGTAGACCCAAACGTTTGTGGCACACCTTAAGGAGATGAGCATCGCTCAGAGACGAATTTGTCTTAGTGGTGGGTTTGCTTTTGACGAAAGACCTGAACCTGATATTAAGTATGAAGAATGGCTTCAAGGTGAGCCAGAGGAATCAAAGGAAGCCGATCCAGATAAGAAAAGATGGCACAACCTCTATCGAGATGAGCAACAACAAGGAATCCGTTCCTTGTTGAGCAAAGTGTTGCCTGACTCCTTTGTGGGTCAAATGAGAGATGACTATACTGACAATGAGCCTATCCATATGATCTGGAGAGACCTTGAACGCAAGTATGGCGTGTCAAATGTGGCAAATGTGAAGTCAAATGTGAATAAGTTGCTGAAGATTGCTCAAAGCGAGTTCAACTCTGTTGGATCGTACTTAACTGAGATGAAGACTTTGAAAAACGTTATCAACTCAAACACACGAAAGTATTTGAAACGTGATGTTGTCACTGATGACTTTATTGCTCTGTTGGCATTGGGTGTGCTGCCAAGTGAGTTTTATGGGGCTCAAATTTCATTGGATGAAGAATCCTTTTCTTTGTCAGACATTGAGTCGAAGCTGATTGGTATCTTTGGAAACAAGTTCAAAAGAGAAATTATGGGGAACAAGTCTGGCCAATCAGGTGGTCCCAAAAGTGATGTCAACCACGTGACAAACAAAAGAAAGGCCGCAAGTGTTGAGTCCAACAATGGTGAATGCTTCTATTGTGACGGAACTCAAAACCATTTGACCAATGGGAAGTCGCATTTCAAAAAGCAGTGTCCTTTGCGAACAACGACTTTCGAAAACATATGAATGATAAGAAAGCCAAAAAGGCCAGAAAGGATGTGAAGGTTGATATGATTCAAAGTATTGATCGCGATGCTGGGTATCGTGAGTCAAATGGTGAAGTGCAACTATCTGTGGAATCTGAACTGGATTTATTCAATTTGGATCCAATGGAAGATGTCGACAGCTCTGGATACATGGATATGGGAGACGCATCCACTGTTGATGTGAATCAAGTGGATTCTGGCGTCATCAGCAAAAGATTGAAGAATCTGTCCATTAAAGCGAAACATGTCACCTCCAATGTTCACTCTGAGGTACAAAGAAACTACCCGTTTCTATTGACTGATCGTGAACTCTGCACTAGTGATTGGGCACTGGATATTGGATGTGGACGTCATTTGACGGGAAAGGCGGATTATTTTAGTTCTAAAACTAATGAAGATAATCTTGTCTTTAGATTTGGTGAGGGTAGTAAGCTCATGAGTTCGCACATTGGAAAAGTTCAACTATGGTTTCGTTCAACGAATGGAATAGCACCGTACAGATTCGACTCTGTCGTGCTGGTTCCAGGAGCAAAGTCGAACATCCTGAGTGAAAAGGTGTTGCAAGAGCAGGGATAGCACATTATTCTAAGCATGTGTGGTAAATATAAGTATGTCTTTAAGAACGATACACTACAGTTTGTTGCTGTTGACACTGTGACTCTGTAAAGTCAGCTCCCTGTGTGAGAAACTTTACTAATCATGAAACAGAGAACCTTGCTAGAGAGTGGCATATCCGACTTGGACATGTCAATAGAGACACTGTTATTTGCATGCTGAGTAGTGGGGCTGTCTCTGGCGTGCCAAAGATTAGTAAAGACAAATTGAAGGGCATCTCCTTTTCTTGCCACACATGTGCAACTATGAAAGATCGAAGGATGTCTTTTCGGAACAAAGTGACCAATAAGGTGAAATCAAACCTTCATACAGTGCACATGGAAACATGTGGACCAGTAAAACAAAATGGACTTTATGGTACTCGTCCTAATATTAAGTATGGATGCACTTTGATTGACGACAACTCGTCATATCGATGGGTTTTTGTATTTGAGGAGAAAACAGAGGTATCTAAGAATGTAAAGGAGATTCTCACTCAAATGCAGAGAGAGTGCAAAGCTAAAGTGATCGAAATGAGATCTGATGGAGGAACAGAATTTAACAATAAAGCCCTGCAAGCGTATTGTAAAGGTCAAGGGATTCGATATCAAAAGTCGAACCCGTACTATAAAGAAGAGAATGGGAGTGCAGAAAGAGACTTCCAAACTAAGTTCAGCAAGATTAGATGTGCTCTGTTAGATGCATAGATACCAGCTAAATCGTAGCCAGAGGCATTTCATTATATGAATTACATTCAGAATCGAACGCCTATGGCTAGATTAGGAAACAAGACACCTTATGAAGTACTGTATGGAACTGTTCCAGACATCAGTATGATTCAACCATGGGGAAGTGTGTGTTATGCACACGTTCCTGTCGAAGTTAGAAAAGACAAGAAGCTGTCTGCACGTGCAATCAAGTGTAGATTACTGGGTATTTCAGAAGAATACAAAGGCTATCGTCTGTGGAATGAGCATGACAATAGATTTGTCATTGCTAGAGATGTAACCTTTGACAGTGCATATAAGGATAAGTTATTAAGCAATGCATTTGAGTTAAAGCAACAACATCTCACTCAAGAGGAGATCAGTGAGATAGATGGAATGGATACACTTGATGGTCCACCAACAATACAAGGCGAACATGAGCAGGTGGACGCACCTGAATCTCATCCAATAGATGTATTGGAGCCTGCAAAACCTGATATATTAGTTGAAAGTGGAAGGTTGTATAAGAAAAGAAAGGTTACTTTTTCAGACGATGTTTTTGAAAATTTATCTCCTGTGCAAGACAATATTGGAAAGGTGGGAGATTTAATACCTTTGACAAATTATGAAAAGATTGTCAGTCCGGATAATTCGGATAAAGAACCACGACGGTCTCTACGACTTCAAAAGCGAGCTGAGGTTACTCCTGTCAACATGGCACCCGTTGCTATGTATGATGAAGATGTATCTGATGATAATAGTGATCGTTGGAGTTGTCTCTACAACTCAACACCGTGTCATCAGGTGATGGTTCTTAAGAAGAAAGCAAAGAATAGAGGAGTGAACGAGAATATTCCACGCTCTGTTCAAATGGCTCTAATCTGTCCCGATAAGTACAAATGGGCAGACACCCTGAACTCGGAATACAATTCCTTGATGGACAATGATACTTGGACTCTCGTTCCACTACCTGATGGGAGAAAAGCACTTCCCTGTCACTGGGTGTTTAGTATTAAGTATCATTCTAATGGTTCGATTGAACGATATAAGGCTAGACTTGTCGCAGAAGGTTGTCATCAAGAGTTTGGTGTCGACTGCGATGAAGTCTATGCACCAGTGGCTCGCTTCGAGTCCTTAAGATTAGTCATTGCTCTTGCAGTAATCTTTGATTGGCATATACATCAGATGGATGTACACACGGCCTTTTTAAATGGTCATATGCCGGAGGAAACGCAGATCTTTATGAAGCAACCTCCTGGATATGTCATTAAAGGGAAAGAGTCGTGGGTATGTGAGTTGAAGAAGAGTCTTTATGGTTTGAAGTAGGCACCACGAATTTGGTACTTTACTCTTCATAAGTTTTTGACAGAAGTGGGTTTCATTCGCTGTCATAAGGAGTATTGCTTATATGTAAAAAAGGTGGGAGATAGTATAGTAATTATCGTTGTTTATGTCGACGATCTTTCTATTATGTCAGACTCCATAAATGAAATAAGGCAAATCAAGTCTGAATTGAGTAAAAGATTCAAAATGAAAGACCTTGGTGAATTAGGATACATTCTGAAAATGGATGTTGTCAGAGATCGAAACTCAAAGGTTTTGACAATATCACAAAGAAAGTACATTTTAGATTTACTTCGTAAATTTAATATGGAAGATTGTATGGTGGCCTCGACGCCTCAATTAGTGGGAGTTGAGTTGAAACCTGAAACTCAATTGAGTGCTGAGGAAATTGCAGCACAACCATTTGATTACAGAGGACTTGTGGGTTCATTGCAATATCTAGTAAGAGGCACTAGACCTGATATTGCTAATGCAGTGAGAGAACTTAGTAGATTTTTATCTTGCTACAATAAGACTCATTGGGAAGCGGCCCTGAGAGTACTGAGATACTTGAAAGGGACGTTAGATTATGGACTTCTCTTTGATGGTAATAAGGAAGATCTTCAATATGAAGTCTATTCTGACGCGAGCTTCGCGAATCGAGAGAAAGATCGAACTAGTATCTCCGGATATTTAGTACTACTAGCAGGAACCTGTATCTCATGGTGCAGTTGCAAGCAAAGCTGTGTTGCATTGTCAACAGCAGAGTCAGAGCTGATTGCTTTGAGTGAAGGAGTTAAGGAAAGCGAATGGTTATGGCATCTATTGTCTGAAATGGGATATAAACTTAAGAATCCAGTTAAACTCTGGTGTGATAGTAAATCTGCTATAAGTGTGATCCAGAACCCTGGAAATCACAAAACAACAAAACACATTGAGACAAGATATCTCTTCGCCAGAGATCTTGTAGAGAAGAAGAGAGTTAGCATTGAGTATTGTAATACTCACAACATGCTCGCTGACTTACTGACAAAGCCACTACCAGTAAAACAGTTTGAGTTCCTTAGAGAAAAGATAGGAGTACACAACTTGTCCTCATTTGAGACCATGGAGTAAATCACATAACACTGAGTGGGAGTGTTAGATGTCATACACGAATCTCGTGAGTCTTAGACTGTCAGTGTTGGCTGAACTAAAGGAAGAAGGTTCTCAACAACTGAACAAAGGGCAGTATTATGTGATTCACTATGTGCTAGAGGTTAGACAGTTATTCATAAGTTTCGGCTAGGATGTGGTGGGCTTGTCTCTGTTGAGCTTTGCGCTCCTCACTTTCGAATTGTCCCTGAGCTGAGCCTTCCCTCAACTGAATACAGTCGTTTATTATTCAAATCAACTTTGTAATTCAACAAGAACCACTTGGAGGTCTGTGAGTGTGCCTTGCTTATGTAAACGGTGCCAAAATAAGAAAAACCAGCTCAATATCAAGAAAACTTTAATTGCTTATTTTGTGTACAAATTGACCTCCATTTTGAGTGGCCAACTTTGTCATAGACTCGACCCAAGACGGATTCATTTCTTGCTGCGATGAGATCAAAACGAGCTGCTTCGCTTGAACTCGTCGACTGGAAGCTGTCAAGCTCTGAATCAAGAGATGCACGTCGTCATTGGCAATCGCAACATGCTCCAATTCCAGTACACAAATCGTCTGATTGTTTTCAATGGCTGCAGCAAGACTTTGAACAAAGCTAGAGGGGAGCTCTGCGCTGCCAACGACCAGAGTTTGAAGAGGACAATTCCCGAAAGATTGAGCCCACTCGCACCATTTTGGACTGTCATCAATACTCAATTCTGTCAATTTCAACCACTGGATTGAAGTTTGTGGCAATGTTTGTACAAGACATTCCAAGCCATCGAATCCATCATCATCGCCAAAATCGCAGCCATTGAGCTCAAAATGAGTGATGTTGGAGGTAGGAAATCGACGGACTAGGGAAGTCACGTGCTCGGAGCTCGAGAAGCAGTGCTTGAGGTGCAATGATTTCATAGGAAAGTTAAAACGAGTAAAGTCAATGTCCTCAAGGTAATGACATAACTTGAGTCTGTCGATTGTCGGGCAATTAAACATTGCTTCATAAAACTCTCCGTGTAAATCGATATTTGAAGATTCGTAGCAGCTCGCACTGCACTCAATAATTCGAACAGGTTGACGACGGAAGCACTTGGTAAGACAATGCATATCATAGTCAAATAGGTAAGAATACCTGAACTTGAGGCGGAATCCCGTAATCGTGTCGTTTTCTGCAATACTCTCGAACAGGTCACCAAGGCCATCCATATTATCGTGAACTTCCAACGACGTCATGTAGCGTAATTGTGGCAAAAAACACTTCCAGCGAGATTCATAATAGTAGCTCAAGTGAAAACACAGCGAGTGTATTCTCAAGTCGGACCAATTGCCAGCAAAGTTCGACATGGCTGGAGGATCCCGAATCTCCCATTGAATCGTAGCCATTGGATTCAAATTCGCCTCGAGCCACTCCACACCTTCGCTGGACCAAAACTCTTTAATTTCGACATTGCCATAGAATTGAGTGACCTCTTGGATTAACGAGCAATCTTGTGATGAAAGAATGGAAGGTCCGAGGCGTAACGATGGCCACAAGTCCGAGTGATCGTACGTCAAGCCCAAGCGGTACAAAGGCTCGAGCGGTCCCAAGTTGATGTGTGGACGAAGAACTTCCAGGAGCGCAAACAGGTCACTGGTATTTGGAAGAGCAAACGCAATCTTGATGACAACATCCGCAGGTAGCGTAGACCAGACTGACTTCATTGAATTGTCACCTCTGTGACAGCGGTACGAAAGTGTCGTTGGGTCGTATTTTTGATGTCGCACGGTTGTGATAAAGATTCAGTGCATCATGTGAAGTCTAGAGATTGAAGGTCTCTCGGCAGGGTCGGTCTCGAAGGATCTCCAAGTTGTTTTGTGTGGTAATGTGATTGACAAGGTTTTGGCGAGCCCAATATGAATGTTCTACAATGACAATTGAAGACGTTGATCTCAATAGACGAAGTGATCTGAGACACAGAGATTGTCTTTTCAATTTATCCTCAATTTATCGATCTTCGTATCTGACATATATATACTCATTTGGTTTGACCGTGTGGGAAATCCTTTGCAATGACTCTAATTCATTTGAAATCCCTAAAGCAATACAATTTGAACCTGATCGACCAGAACAGTGTCAAGCATTAAATCCAAAACACGACCCTTGTGGACTTTGATCAAAATGTACTGGCAAGTGGCTCCAGTAGCTTGACCAACTGCAATAAACATTGTTGCGTTCTTGAAGTAGCATTACTCCTCAGAGCCTCTAATTTACAACATAATTTAAATTGTCGGTGATTTTTTTCTCTGAGGCTTCTTTAAGTGAAACACGAATGGCAATACAAGTGCCGTTGCAAAATCTTGAGCAAAACCAGTTGGAATTTTCTCGCAATGGAGAGCCAAAGTTGGTACTGGGCAGCACTAGAAGAGCGGAGCCAACTTGCGCCAAATCGTATCTTCAATTTGTAAAAATCTTAATTCCAAGTTCTGGACGCATGTCTACTTTGAAATCAACTAGATTGCATCTCGATAGTAGCAATAATATCATTCCCAATTTACGACTCTTGCTACTATGATCTCTGAAAGCATTTCGGATCAAATTGCCATCACTGTGTGGGAAGAAAGATGAGGCTTTCCCACTGAGTTGTTTCTAAAGTTGCTGGCTTGCGATGGAGGGTAATTTTGTCGTGATGCTCGAATTTCCAAAGGATAATGGGCGGATAAATACTGTGACCTCCACACTACATAATAATAAAGACTATTAAGTTCAATACCACTAATTGACAGATTAGATTAGCATCCTAGCAATAAACTACTCCGGAGTATTTGCAAATAAATACTGTCTAGCTCTGAGACGAGCTTGAACCTTCTTCATCGAGTGTGGAATCACGCTCCAACATTCGCCAATTTTGTTGTTACTTCCTCACGAGTAGTTTTTGACGTACTTTACCTTACTAATCTTGATATAACAATACACAGAGCTCTATATTAGCCTCTTAGATTGTTCTGTATGCAAATTGACCTCCATTTTCGGTGCCCAACTTTGTCAGAGACTCGACCAAAGACGAATTCATTTCTTGCAGGGGCGACGTCAAAACGATCTGCTTCGTTTGAACTCTTCGACTAGAAGCTGTCATGCTCTGAATTAAGAGATACAAGTCATCATTTGCAATTGCAACACGTTCCAATTCCAGTACACAAATCGTCTGATTGTTTTCAATGGCTGCAGCAAGACTTTGAACAAAGCTAGAGGGGAGCTCTGCGCTGCCAACGACCAGAGTTTGAAGAGGACAATTCCCGAAAGATTGAGCCCACTCGCACCATTTTGGACTGTCATCAATACTCAATTCTGTCAATTTCAACCACTGGATTGATGTTTGTGGCAATATTTCTACAAGACATTCCAAGCCATCAAATCCGTAGTCGTCGCCAAAATCGCAGCCATTGAGCTCGAAATCAGTGATTTTGGAGGTAGGAAGTCGACGGGCGAGGGAAGTCACATGCTCGGAGCTCCATAAACAATCCTCCAGTTGTAAAGATTTCATAGGAAAATTGAAACGAGTAAAATCAGCGTCGTCAAGGTAATGCCGTAACTTGAGTCTGTCGAGTGTCGGGCAGTTGAACATTGCTTCATAAAATTCTTGCTGCAAATTGATGTCAACAGGATCCCAGCAACTCGCACTGCACTCGAATATTCGAACGGGTTGACGTCGGAGCCATTTTGTAAGATAAACCATATCACAGTCAAATAGGTGAGAATACTTGGACTCGAGGTGAAATTCTGTAATCGTGTTGTTCTCTGCAATGCTCTCTAAGAGATCGCCAAATCCACATGAACCATCGTGAACTTCTAAAGAAGTCAAGTAGCGCAATTGTAACAAGAATGGCTTCCAGCAAAATTCATAAGTACTGCTCAAGTGGAAACGCAACGAGTGAATTCTCAAGTCAGACCAATTGCAGCCAATATCCACCACGAATGGGAAGTTCTGAACCTCCCATTGAATTGTTGCCATTGGATTCAAATTGGACTTGACCCACTCCACACCCTCGCTGGACCAAAACTCTTTGATTTGAACATCCTTGTAGTATTGGGCGACATTTGCAAACGTCGAGATCTCTTGAGAAGATAGAAGGGAAGATTTGAGGCATAACGATGGCCACAAGTCTGTGTGGTTGTGCGTCAAACCCAAGCGGTACAAAGACTCGAGAGGTCCCAAGTTGATGTGTGGACGAAGAACTTCCAGGAGCGCAAACAGGTCATTGGCCTTTGGAAGAGCAAACGCAATCTTGATGACAAGATCCGCAGGTAGCGTAGACCAGACTGACTTCATTGAATTGTCACCTCTGTGACAGCGGTACGAAAGTGTCGTTGGGTCGTATTTTTGATGTCGCACGGTTGTGATAAAGATTCAGTGCATCATCTGTTGGATGGTCTCTAACTTGACAGTGGCGGTCTTAAAAGGACCTCCATGTCGTTGTGAATATATGCTTTATGTGGCCATGTCGTTGTGGTGGGTTCGACGAGCCCCATGACACAAGTTGATCTACTGGCTGAACCGTTCTGATATCCAACAACTGAAGAAACGTCAAGGAGTAATGCCAGGCAGCTGAGAAAAAAACCCAGCCTTCAAAGAAGACTTCCTGACCTCGGAATCGTGTGTTTGGGAGTTCCTATGGAATCAATACAGTTTCTTAGAAGAGCTCTTTGAATACACACCGCTTATGCCCGGCAACTGGGATAGTAGGGGGTGCCGCACGTTGTATCGACTCTTCAATTCTCTCTTTCTTCTTCGATTCTACGATATGGGTCTTAACCAAATGGTCAATGTAGTCATATACTCGTGAAATCAGTAGAGAACGGGTAGTGGACGTGATCAAGGCTGGTCCAGCGCCGACGACCAAGCCATCTTTGCCCCCGACAACCGCTCCAACCACCAAGCCGACGTCGGCACCTCAACCACCGTTGGCAACCCCGTCTTCTTCTCAGCCACCAAGCCCTCCATCGTGATCCCCAATGCCAAGCCACCAACCTCCACACCACGCCTATAAAAATCCAGTTTAAGACAAATTATCCAATCCTGTCAGAGTCTAGATGCCTCCTTGCACTTGGGTGAAAACAAAATGCTACCAACTGAAGCATCTCTGGGCGGAGCAGAGAATGGAGTTCACACTCAGAACATATCCATGAAGTTGGCCAGAAAACCATCATTCTCGACTTTGCTGTTGAATAGACCATCATTCACGAGTGCAGATGACGCAATCAAGCGTGACAAGGACAACACGACAGTCAGAGAAAAGTTGAGCCACAAACCCATAAGTTGGTCCAGATTCCGCCCGTGAGCACGAGAATGAGCTCACCTTGGTCCTTACTGCCCATTGATGTCGTCCTCAACGCTGCATCCTTTCTATCTTCTAAAGATATGTTTGCTTTCCTGGAAGCTCTCCACCCGTACATCAACTTGGGACCTTTGGAGCATCTCTATCGCCTGGGCTTGACACACAACCACAAGAAATTATGGCCATCATTGTATCTCCATCCGACGATGCTTGGCTCGGAATATCAATCTTTATACGAAGCGATCGCCAAGTACTATAAAAACGTGGTTTTGGAAGCAAATTGGCAGGATGTTTTGTGGCTCCAAACGCAATTGAAACCATTGGCAAAACTTGAGTGGAGTATCACTGACTTTTTCGTTCCGACGTGGATATCTGACGATTGGGTCGTCTCAAGAATTCATGGGATCGTGTTTTTGTCCAAGGTTTCCCGTTTCTCCACTTGGAAAGATGTTCTTCCACGATTATCGAATTTGACGTATGTGGTATTCGAAGGCGCATATGAAATCGCTTTGAACTCCTTTATCGAATTCTTAGCCACTGGCAACCATCGAATAACAGACGTCGACATTTTCTCCATCAATTATGAGCTGTCTGAGTCCGATTTGGAGTACCTTACCCAGTGGTTCCGTCACCAGCCCGTCCAAAGGTTCGAGTACTTTGGTGACGTAGACGTCATTGACCAGGACATCCGACAAGCATTTTATCAAGCTATCTTCGAATCTTCTACTCTTGACAACCTCAGTCTCTCTCATTTCGACTTTGACGGTATTGACTTTTCGACATGGACATTCAAAATGACGTGGTTGGAGCTGAACAATTGCCTCAAACGCTCTCGACAGGTCGAAGCGTTTGCACATCGTTTGCATGACACGAATTTATCGTATCTCGAGCTCAATAATTATTGTGACGACAACATTTACGGTATTGAATGTCTCCTGCGAGTCTTGCCGCTGACGTCAATTAAACAATTGGGCTTGACAGGAGTTTACATCGATAGTCCAAGTTGGCTGCAGTTGGTTCCTCTATTTGAGAACTGCACTTTAGAAATTTTGACATTACGAGCTGACAATATTCCGTCGGACTTTGCACAAAGTTTTGCCAGAGCCATGCAAAACAACCACACGATCTGTCAATTGAATCTGGGCATTCATGAGTTTGCCATTAACGACTTGCAATTCTTGGTTGAATGTTTCTATCACCCCAGTCGACGGGTCAAAACTAAATGCATCATGTTGCACATGCCACAAATAAGAGCAAAAGATGATACGGCAGCCGTGCAGTTGTCCATGGAGTTGGCAAAATCACTCGGATGTTATTTTGAACTTTAAAAAGTTAGCGAGTGAAAATATGTGTAGTTGTCACCAGAGCTAATTTTGATCACGCTAACTGGCCAAGCTCGCTAAACACCAGAGGTGTCGTTGATATTTACGATAAAGGAACTTTAGCTTTGTGTATATATGCCATATTTGGAAGTCGGCGACTTTTTCACGCATTCGAATCGACATTTGTTAAAAGACCTACGGCTGCGTCGACAGTTTTTGAATTGGTCTCAAGAGTCTGCGATTTTGCCATTGATGTTCAAAGTTTGTCATTTCCCTCAACACTGACAAACGTCTGGAGACAGAGATACTATTACAATCAATCCTCGTGTGGATCCACTTCCTTTAATATTTCGCGAGAAGCAATAATATGAAATATAAAAAGCTATTCGAATAATAATTGCTGCGTTTTGCCAAGTTACTTGAATTCTCTCTGAAATCACAACATAGTTGAGCGCGCGTCTGGCAACATCAAGTTTGCGAAAAAAATTGTCACCAGAAACCTGAGGACGGTAAAGTGAGGAAGCGAATGCCGCCGAAGGATGAAGATAAAATAGGCGCACTGGAACTCTAAGATGAATATGATTCTTGTATCGCAGCTCTGCTTAGAGACAAATCTCTGTCGTCTCAATCGCCTCCACCCAAATGCCACCTTAACGATGAGTTCGCCGTTTTCGCTTCTCCCAACGGCTGAGTTCAAGGCAATCCTGGACTGTCCGTATCCTTTAAGCCAACGTCCTGGTCTTCACGCCCAGTCGGAACTGAACGTCGACATCACGTTTGATATTCGTGGATTCGGTTCGAGGATCTATGGCAGTTCAACCAGGAGGACTAGCTTTCCACGCTTCTGAGTCGACGAGGGTTCCATTTAATAAGCAACTGTATAATGGAATCATGCAGGGCGATAATGGGAAATGTCCTGCCCAAAATGGAATAAATCTTGGAGCCACAATATTTTGCGAGACAGTTTGGCATCATTTTGAAAATTCCATTTTGCCCAAACACATTGTAATATTTTTTGGTTACCAGATGCGCTCTAAGTCTTGTCTTTGATATTTTACTGCTTTTGTAATTGAAATAGAAATTGATGGTGAGCACAAATATCATGACTCACCTTAATTTGGATCAAAATCACATCCAAGTGACTTTGCCAACTCCATGGAAGACTCCACAGTAAGCGTATAATCATTCGATCTTATTTGTGGCATTCCCAATTTGATGCGTTTACTCTTGACCCGTCGACTGGGGTGATAGAAACATTCAACCAAGAATCGCAAGTCGTCAATGGCAAACTCGTTGATGCCCAAATTCAATTGACAGATCGTGTGGTTGTTTTGCATGGCTCTGGCGAAACTTTGTGCAAAATCCGTCGGAATAGTGTCGGCTCGTAATGTCAAAGTTTTCAAAGTGCAAGTTTCAAATAGAGGAACCAATTGCAGCCAACTTGAACTCTCAATAAATATACCAGTCAATACCAATTGTTTGATTGGCATCAGCGGCAAGACTCGCAGGAGGCATTCAATACCATAAACGTTTTCGTCCCAATAATTTCTGAGTTTAAGAAAAGATAGGTTGGATTCCTGTAAACGACTTGCAAAAGTTTCGACATCTTCAGAGTCCTTGAGGCAATTATCCAGCTCCAAATACCTCATTTTGAATGTCCATGGCGAAATGTCGATTGCTTGGATGTCAAAGTTGTGAAGACTGAGTTTCTCCAGAGTAGGGCAATCGAAGACTGCTTGATAAAATGCTTGCTGGACATCCTGATCAATATCATCCACGTCACCAAAAACTCGAACTCTTGGACGGGCTGATGACGGAACCACTTGGTTAGGTAAGCCATCTCGGACGTAGACAGCTCGTAATTTATTGAGAAAATGTAGACAACTGTAATTTTATGGTTGCCCGTGGCTAAGAATTTGGTAAAGGAGCTCAAAGCCAAGTCACAGCCACCTTCCAATAGCACATACGTCAAATTGGGCAGTCGTGGTAATACATCATTCCAAGAGGACGAACGAGTAGTCTCGGACGAAAATTCGATCCCAGTAATTCGCGAGACGACCCACTCGTCAGATATCCACGTCGGTACGGAAAAGTTACTGCTTCTCCACTCAATCACTGCCGTTGGGTTCAAATGCATCTTGAGCCAAGTGACATCTTGCCAATTGTCTTCCAAGACCACTTTTCCATAGTACCCGGCGATCGCTTCATAGGAAGATAGATATTCTGAGCCAAGCATCGTCGGCTCGAGACACAACGATGGCCATATTTTCACGGAGTTATGTGTCAAACCCAAACGATAGAGATGCTCCAAAGGTTCCAAGATGACATTGGGGCGGAGAGCTTCCACGAAAGCAATTATATCGTTGTAGCATAGAAAAGATATAGCGTCGAGGACGACATTGATGGGCAACAAGGACCAAAGGAAGCTCATTGCGCAGTCTCCACCGCGTTTGGGTGAACTTCGTTATTTGTGCGCAGTCTCCACAACGTTGGAGTGAAGATTTTGGATGGGGTTTGTCCATGTGTTGTCTGTCTTGATCTTTGTATGTAAATATACGATTAATTTTAATTTGAAATTTCTTTGTAGCATATGTTGTGTGAGTTAGAAGAGTGATTTTTTTTAATATTCTTTGATAAAAAAATTGAGATTTTTTGACAAGCTATCTTGACAAATTTAATATTCTTAGATAAAAATATTGAGATTTTTTGATGGAACACAGAGTCCAAACAAAACACTGAGCTTCACTACACTACTGAATATGCCAATCTGGCTGACTAACCACAATCTATTCCTCGATGATAAATCGCAAAACGCAGGCAACATGGCAGCGACACCCATGCTGCGTCGATGGTGCCTGCAAGGCGCTAAGAATGGTATCCGTAGCCTTGCCGACATCCTGACCACTGGCCACACTGGCTTCTGGCCAACCTTTGACCAATTCAGATCCTCCATGTCAGCAAACAACCAGGAAATGACAGTCTCCCTACACATGGACAGAATCCGTTTTGATATGGTCGATCGGTCCAAGCGAATCTACGACCATCTAACATTCGTCTACCGCAGAATCGGCACAAATTTGAAATAATCATTTTGATGTTCTTTTGTATAAAGTTTTAGAGCATTTGTGTGTGGACAAATTGTCCCAAACTTTCAAAATTTTCTTGTCAGTTGTTTCCATAAATTTTCATGATCACATTTAATTTTTGCGAATTTTTGGGACAGTCCCACACTATAAATTTATAGGATTTTGACTGAAAATGCCAAAACCCCGACCTAGAGGAACATTGTTCTTGCGAAACAAACTCCAAGACCTAGGAGCTAAGACTAATGCTTATACAATGTGAGTAAGGGTGCGTCTGGCAAAATTTCAAAATCAATATACCATTTACAGCAAAATTGGGATCAACGATTTATGGCATATTCAAAATGGAGGTAATACCTCTTTTTTGTAAAATTGCAATTTGGGAGCCTCCGGTGAGTATATCCCAAGGATCATTTGGCGCAAAACTCTCCGAGATAGTCAAGGTCATATTTTGACCTTACTTATTGAATTTGGCCTCAAAATGCCATTTTGGGCTTATTTATTGCACTCTTTTCGGTTGTCAGACGGGCCCTAAGGATAAAGTGCATTATTTAAGACAGCCCAGATTTGATCTGGGCAACACCTTTCATGAATGAACAACCGCAGAGACTCTGGTGTTGCCCGCAAAAAACTTATTCAAGTGCAGTGTAAGATTTAATCAGCGATGAGCTGTGTTTGCACGATGGAATAGATAACCGAGTGATCGGCGATGCATAAAATAGGTATAAATAGTATGTTTCCAGTCTCTGATGAAAAGGCAAGACAAAATGAGTCGAAGGTCGTCAAGAGCATAATTCACCACCCATACAGGGGTATTTTTCAATAATAGAGTACCAGTGGATGTAGTCAGGCTGACTTGGGTCTGGACTAAACGGTGACTAACATGAATGATTACAATACTCCTTGTACTGCTTGTTGAGTCGGTTGAAAAGTCAGATTCTTCGAGCGTTATTGAGTTAAGTTTGGGGCGATATGGGCAAAATCACTTGGGCTCACGTCCAACCAAAAGGCCACCGAAGGACCACCTTTGACCATGCAATGACGCTAGGGAGCTAGCAATGACTTATAAGAATTGATGAAGACCACCTTGAGATATCACTGGGAGTGTTTTCTGCAGTCCTGGTTAGGACGGACTTGTGTGCACTGGTGAAAATAGAGCACTGAATTAGTTTTGGCATGGCTACGCCAAGTTGAACGACGGTTACGAGGGTGTCATTTGGGTGGGCCTTGAAATACCGCTCCAGAAGCACGATTCTTTTTGGACCACACCACTGAGCTGAAAGTTTCGCAGGATGGCCTGAGATGATAGCAACTAGAACGAAAGGACCAATTGAAAGTTTTGCGATATTGGCCTTGCGTGCTCTACTTTCTCTGGCTTGTCGTCGTGAATTTACGCTGACCTTGACAATGTATCGGTGCGTGGTGTCCAATGTAGTTGATAGAGATGCCAAGTGATCGTGCCAAGATTGTGATAACTCATCGATGGACAGATTGATTGCTTCACCATGGGTTGTTCCAAAAACAAATTGAAGTGGGGATTGAGCAGGAAGACCAGAAAAGGTGGTATTTGGCGCCAGACCGCCCACACGAGGTGATGGCTGACTATTTAGGGCAGATTGAACAGCGGGTAGTACCTTAGACCACTCATTCGGTTGGAGACCAATTTCGGAGAGTAATGTACGAATGCAACGGACGGCTTGTCGAATAAGTACCTCAATTGAACGACGAGTAGGCAGTAGTAAAATGATGCTGAGTTCCCATATGCTTAGAAATGTTTTCAAAGACTGTGTTTCGGAAGTGAGAGCAATGGTCAGTGACCCAGGTTGTCCCGACTCCAGACATGCTGAACCAGCGAATTAGACCATGCGCAAAGGCTGCTGCGGTTGCCGCTTTGTAGCCTATGAGCATACAGAAAGCCGATGCGTAATTCTTGAGTGTGAGAACATAGTTCCATTTCGTGTATCGGTCAATATCAGTGACAAACAGGTTGAACCTGTGACTCGCACAGCCAATCCGAGGCGTCGCAATTTGATTCGCTGTCGCCACATTGACAGAGCAATTGTCCCCGATAAGTGCGACCACGTTTGAAAGAGTCTTCTCATAAAATTCTAGAACAAACTCCAACTACTCCACTTGAGCAGCCGCACTGAACGAGTCTTCATCATTTATAGGTGCGAATGCAAGGAGCACTTTTTTGTAGCCAATATCACATTTGTATGGAAACGTAGCAAATACTCCAACAAAGTGCGTTGAGCTGGATATCCATCCATCGAGAACGAGGGCGAATTTAGCAGGAAGCATTTGAGAAGTGTTGTTCTCAATAATTGAGCACACAATGTGCATGTAGTCCATGAAGCCTTTCGTAGAAATTTGGTCGAGGTTGGAAAAGCGACGGACTTATTCATTCTTGCAGAAGGAAAAGGGGAGAAGAGAGGCAGATATCCAGGTAAGCCATCCATGAACCGAACGTACTTTACGCGAAACTACCATGTCACGAACAGTTGTGGTGCTCGGTTTTGATGATTCCAGACGGATGCAGTCCGGATGGCGAGAGAGAATGTGGTAGCAGAGGTTGGTGTAACCAGATATTTTTTAGGCCCGCTGCACTCCGCAGAGACAGGTCCACACATCGGTGCCAGGGTTCTTAGTAAAATAAATTTCCGCTAGTTTGCGGTCAGACAAGGGTCCATTGCAATTTGGTTTATGATGTGTACGCTTTGTCACAAACTAACAAATGGCCGTGAGCGCACGACTGGTCAGCAGCCAATGAACTGCGAAATCTTAAATATGCGCGACCCTGGAATCGCGTAATATTCGGAATCATCCGACGCATCGCAAAAATACATTCTTATTTTGATACCCTCGGATAATTTATGTTTTGAGCTGATCCATTAAATAGATTATTCAAGCTTTGCAGGTTCGTGAAAACATAATTTATTCTTGAATATTTAAATATCATAACTTTTTTCCAGTCTCAGCTGCATCATCGGGAATACATACTTGCGCGAATCCAGTTAACATAACAGGGGAATTTCTGCAGTTGCACAGCCGTCGTAGGAGTTGCCAGTTCAACCTAACCAGCAACGCACTCTGGGCAATGACTGATGCCTTCCGCGAACATGACTTTTCCTCACCATTTTGCTTTCTTGATGAAGAATGAGCATTTGCTTGGGTGCAACTTAAGCCCAAGACTTTGTCGAGAATGGACAAAAGAGCATCTTCGGATGAAGTATATCCCAGGATATCGTCTAACCATGCCAAGATGCCCCGATAAAGCTCATTTTTGAAAATAAGCTCTACGCCTGATTGACAAGCAGCCAACACTGTCTGAACCTCCCATGGTCACGCGGGTGAGGGTCATTATCCCCCTCTAGGTCATGATTGTAAAGATTTCTTGTATCACAGGCGCCAGAGGCAACTGCCAATAGCCACGGAACCAATCCAAGGTGAAATAACAAGAGCTGTCGGAGAGATAGCCCAGTGCAACCTCGAGCTGAGGCATTGGCCATTGGAGGGGTATCGTTCGTGCATTAACAGAGCGCAAATGCGGTACGAGCCTCTCGTTTTGGGACAATTCGCGGTGGTGATGCCCATCTGCTCGATGTGTTGAGGTAGACGAGGTCAGCTTTTTCGAGTTCTGACATGTGGACATGACTCCATAAATTTTTGGTGAGCCGGCGGATATCTTCAGGTACAGCATTTAGCAGGCTGGTTGCCGGATCGAACACAATTCGCATGTACGAGCGCATTGACACGTGCAAATAATCGACAAATGCGAGCACACCCTATTTCAACGACTTGTTCACACGACGACCAAGCTCGTTAATCACAGCGGCTTTGAAGTCAAGTGGGGCTAGCGCATCGACAAGGCAGCCAACCATGCGATTTGGGTCATCGTACACCATACTCGTCATTAATAGCTTTCAAGAATAATGTCCATGGAATGAACCAAGTGTGAGAAGCGGCTGGTTAAGTTGGTGAATCTGGTATTCAATCGAAGGTCTTTCATTTGGCGACCCACTGGACCATAATCGACAATGCCCTATTCATTTCCTTGACAGATATATGCGATCCATTCGTCTTCCGATAGCTGCTCGGCAGGTTTACAAAGGTCGTATTTTGCGATGTGTGATCGCCCCGCATCGGCAATGCATGCTCCCACCCACCGGCATCATGAAAGGCTAATATCCAAGCTGGCGATGGGAGGCAGACTGGAACCAGTACTCTTCATACAACTGCATAAACTTTTTCTTCTCGTTTACCGCAGTCTCATTGTAGCATGGAGAGGTTGGTAGTTAAGGCATGCCTTGCAATCGAGCTCCAGGAGATCCAGAGCCCTCTTCCATGCGAATACCAGTGTCTTGAATGTCATTTGATTCAATAAGTAGAGCAACATTTGCATCATACAAGAGTCGTCTCTTTGGGCCAGACAACGGTCCTTGCATGAAAATCTCGGGCATAAGGGGCATTGTCATAACTGAATGGCGCGGTGTGTTAAGTCTCTTTTCCAAAAGCATGGATAATGGACGAATCAGACTTGATTTGTGTCAAAGCACGGAGCTGCCTCAAAATGATCGCTTATGTTGGTCGCTTGAGACATGGATGCCCCATCGGGGACCAGACCAGCAAAGACATTATGTTCATACATTGATGATAGAAAGCGACATATTGGAGAACTCATGTCGGCCGCCAGGTGTTCTTGGGTGAGGCTTCTTTCACACAGAAAAAACTAGCTTTATTTTGCAGTCCCGGTTCGGACGGATTTGTTAACACTGGTGGAAATGAAAAACTGAATTAGTACAGTTAAACTACACTCATCATCAACTTGAAGTCGAACACTAGGGAACAAAATTCAGATTCGATGAGCAAGCAAGAGATGCACCAACTGTATCTCTTAAGTTGTTTGGATGCGCATGATTACTCCGCACGGCCATAACAGAGTGTGGCGGACGTCTAGTGGATAAGAAAATGACACAGAGCAAACCTGAGGACACTCTGGCAGATTGGGTCGTAAAGTCACTTTTATACCCGCGAATTGGAATAGGATTAAAGTCAGCAAATGCTAGCGCATTCACTAGACATCTCCCAACGTGCTTAGGTTCGGTTTAAACAAGCCATTTTGTCCAGAATGACATCCATAAAGTGGACAAGGAGGAAAATTCGACTAGGCGCGTCGGTGTACGTTGTATTCGTCCGAACTTCACAATGACTTTTCACCTGTCAGTCTAAAATCACAGGTAAATTAAATTTATTAGGGGCGATACTTGTGGCACTCGAATTGCCAAGTATGTATACGCAAACCGACGGAATCGATCACTGAAGACGAATGGATTTTTTAACACCTGATGGAACATTGTCCTTCACAATGTTCGTTCCCTTTTTGTTCAAATGAATTGTTAAAATTCATCAGAAATACGTAATATTTATCAGGAACAAAGTGAATAACCAATCAATATCATTTTATATCCTATAATAACTTTTGTACTACGTAGTATATTATATAGTGCGATTCAGTTAAGTTGGTTGCCGAGATTGTTGCACGCAGGAGAAGCCAGTATTTTAGGTGTGTCAAGTCAATGAAGTCGGTTTGGAGCACGTTGCCATTGGACGTGATCATCAATATCGTGTTTGCCATTCAAGATGGACACGACATGTTTGCTTTTCTTGAGGCTCTACGTCGAAATGTCGACTTGGGACCTCTCGAGCACCTCTACCGCTTGGGCTTGACAAAAACCCGATGCAAGTTGTGGCCAACGTTGTGCCTTTCAGGCTCAATCCTTGATTCTGAAGATTGTTTGTCCTACGAAGTTGTCACCAAATACTACCGCGACGTCCAGGTGGAAAACGCGTGGCAGAATACGGAATGGTTCAAGGCGCATTTGAATCCGACTGCAGAGATCGAGTGTGTTCTCACCGATCTTCCAGAGACGATGGACGCATTAGACCAGTGGACGAAGCTGAATATTACTAGCCTGTTCGTGTCATTGGAGCGATCTATTCCCTTTGCTTGGACAACAATTTTGCATCGATTACCTCACTTGACAATCTTGGAAGTGTGCGATGATTCAACTAATTTTGGCACTCTTTTTGAGTTTGTGGCCGAAAGCAACCAAATCAAAGAGCTCCTCTTTTCATCGACTGGGTATAAAATGACTTCTTCCGATCTACGCCATCTCATCCAGTGGTTTCGCAAAAACCAGCCAGGTCGATCGTTTGATTGCACGGTGATCAACTGGGAGGAAATTGACTACGACATGAGACAAGAGTTCTATGAAGCAATGTTCAATTGCCCGACACTTGATCGTCTCGTTTTGTCATCTTGTTATCTGGACGACATGGATTTCAGTGAATTGACATTTCCAATGGAATCGTTACAACTGGGAAGCTGCCTAGAATTCTCCGAACTTGTCGAATCCCTTGCCGGCCAGCTTGAGGGGTCTATGGTGACTAAATTAGCATTGAATAGCTATTGTGATGAAGACACTGATGGCTTGGAGTACTTAGTGGAAGTCTTGCCGCGGACGTCTGTTACGCATTTGAAGTTGACAAACTTATTGATTGACGACAGTCCAAGTTGGTCTAATTTGGCGTTGAAATTTGACGACTGCAGATTGAAAAGTCTTACCCTCCATTCTGACAATTTTCCGTCATCTTTTGCACAAAGTCTTGCAACGGCAATCCAAAACAACGAAACGATTTGTGAATTGGATCTTTGTGGAGTGATATTGCGTTTGAAGACTTGCAAATCTTGATTATGAGTATGACACATCCCAGTCGACAAGTCGGCCCAAAACGCATCAAAGTGAGCAAACCAGCTCTTCGAACAGTGGATGCTTCGGCTGTGACGTCTTTGATGGTATTGGCCACGGAGCGTGGTGGTGAGTTTGCCTATTTAGACATTTATTGTTAATCTCGACTGCACTTAACGCGTTAGCCCTGGAGAATTATCTAGTGGTTACAGTTGACTTCCTGCCGACAACATTTTCGAAAGCTATTGCAGAATATTTTGGAGTTGTGATTAAATGTCATCAAAGCAATGCAGTACGAACGCGAGGCCAACAGCCGGTAACTTTGTTTCAACGCAGAGCTGTTTTTATGCTCTTTGTAGGAGCAATAAATTTGGGTCGGAGTGGAATAAATTGAAGTAAACGACCCTATTGCTATCCGATAGTTTTGCCAGAATTATAAATGCGACGCGTGTGGATATTCCTCAAGAATCAAAGTGCAAAGCTTACTGAAAAGCAGACAATCGTTTCATAATTGCCGTATTGCCACCAATTAATACATATCCACGATTACAATACTCTAAGTCATCTAGAGCAAGATCAACCATGATAAAGGACAGGACAAGGTGAACCAACAAATGCATTCAAACGATGTATGGAGAATGAAAATGCCGCAATGTAATATAACTACCAGACATTTACGAATTCACCACGGCACTTGGTTGCAACGACTTTACAACGGAGTCTTCAATGCCTCGACGCCAACTTGTCTTCATTGCGCGTAGCTTGATTCGTTTTGTGTGCACCTGCCGACTTAAATTCATTACGCTTTCATTTAAGAGGCGCACATCGTCAGATGAAATATCACTGTGTTGCAAATCCAATTCACAAATTGTTTGGTTGGCTCTTATAGCAATTGCAAGACCTTGTGCAATTTCGGATGGGATATATGGACATTGCAAAACGAGAGTTTCCAATTTACAATGCTCAAATAGAGGAATCAACTTGCTCCAACCGGGATTGGCGTGAACGACCAAACTTTCGAATGCCAAGTGCTTGATTGAAGTAGCGGTAAGATTTCCAGTAGACATTCTATGCCATCAAGATCTTCATCTTCACAAGCGTAGAGTGTAAGTCGGGTGACCTTGGACCCTTCGAGTTGATGTGCCAACGATTTGACATACTTTGAGCTGATTGTACCACAGCAAAGCTCCAGTGACTTCATTTCAAACCTAAAATGACTGAAACCCAAGTCTTCAAGGTAACATGACGGTAGTTTTACTCTGTTGAGAGTCGGACAATTCAGCAAGGCTTGACAAAACTCTTGCCTGGCGTCCTTGTTGAACGAAGTGCAACGACCAGCCACACACTCAAACTTTTGGACGGGCTGTTGACGCAACCACTTTGCAAGATAAAGCAGGCCCGACGATGTCATTCTGCAGTAAGCGTCAGTGATCTGGAGCTCAATGAGATTTTTGCTGTTAGATAAGAATTCAAAGGCTTCATCCAAGTTACAAGTGGCGTCGTCTATGATTAGCGATGTCATGAAGGGTAAGTGTGGCAAGATTTTCGACAAGCCACAAGGAAGGGTCTTGTATCTCCTTGAAGAAACGAGTTTAGTTATCCTCAAGTCACTCCAATCGTCCATACGATCCACTGGACTTTTATACGTTTTGATTTCCCACACAATCTTGGCTGTTGGTTTCAAATGCGACTTGAGCCAGCCGACATTCTCCCACACGTCTTCCACCACGACATTCGAGTAGTACTGAGCAATCGATTCAAAAGAACTACGAGTAGGCAAATCTAAGATGGAGGCATTGAGTCGTAACGACGACCAGAAGTCGCTCTTTGTTGGGCCCAATTGATTGAGATGCTCCAGAGGTCCCAAGTCGATGGCTGGACGGAGAGCTTCAAGAAAGGCAAACAGGTCTTCAGTATCAGGGATGCTAAAAGCAATCTTCACAGTGATGTCCAGTGGAAGTCTGCTCCACACCAGCTCAACTCCTTCCCGATGCAACACTTGTTGTCTGGTTTGACAGTCCATATCAATTTACGTTTCATTCGAATGATACGATTTACCTGTATAAATGAAAGTACTAAATTTGCATTTAAACTTACTTCATAGCAAAGTACCCCATCCAAACGGTTCAAGTGCATTAATCTTAAAGTGAAACGGCATTTTAATGAGCAGGCGGCCAAGATCGTCTTTCCAACTGGAATATCTGTATACAGCTCGCTGTCATGAATTCAAGCACCTATTAGTAAAACTGATTTATTGAAATTATTTTGAGCCATCTTAGTTTACCTCACTGTATCGTCGGCAAGTAGAGTGACAAAATGGTGAAATGTCAAGTAAAAAAGTACGTGATGGCAGACCGTCGTTCAGTATACGGAGAGCTTCTATAAAAGCAAGCAAATTGCTGGCATCTGGAATATAGAAGACAGTCTTCACAATGATGATTACTTTTTGTTTATTGCCTTTGATTGGCATTGGGTTGATGAATTGAAATTGTTTGCGCTAAACATAGAATCTACATCCAATGAACATCGTCGATGCAACTTGCTGTCCCAGCCGTCCCTTTGGTCTCGAATAGACAAAATGAGAGTTGAAAGGACAATGGAGACAATATTATTGACCTCAGGCACCTTCATTCAGTGTCAAAAATTTGGAATTCAATGCATTTACCAAGTGAATCTACGTCCCAATTAATTCACTTGACCTCTTCGCAAACAATATCCGCACGACATCCAAGGCGGGCACTAAAAAAACTGTGACCGGGAGACTACAAGTTGCAAGTTGGTTCCTTTGAATACGTATAAGCTGGGTCAATCTAAAACTCAATTCTCCAAATAATATCCGCAATTGCAGCAAGAAAATAGCAAAACATTTCAACCAAGTCTGCACATGCTATCGATTGATGCCGTCGTCAACATTGCCCATTTTATTCCCGATGCTGAAGACTTGTTTTGCCATTTTTGCAGCTCTCCGTCCATGCAACGTCTTCGAGCATTTGAGTTATCGAACACTACTACGTATTTACTTATGTTGTCGATTCGAAATTTCCCAATTTGGCTTTGTTTTTTCCAATCTCAAGGGAACTTTACTTTCTTTAGAATTTAATTTAGCCAATCAGAATTGTCCAAATTATTTTTTAGCCAATGGCGTCGAGTGGTGAATCGATCCGACGGGGTCTGGAAATTCGTATCAAATCAACAATCTATATTTATTTATACAGGTGAATGGCACAAGCCATCCTGGCGCAGCCCGGACAACATCCATGGAGCGGGAAAGGGAGAGGCTGTTGTGGAGCAGACTTCCTCTGGACATCACTGTGAAGATTGCTTTTAGCATCCCTGATACTGAAGACCTGTTTGCCTTTCTTGAAGCTCTCCGTCCAGCCATCGACTTGGGACCTCTGGAGCATCTCAATCAATTGGGCCCAACAAAGAGCGACTTCTGGCCGTCGTTACGACTCAATGCCTCCATCTTAGATTCACCCACTCGTAGTTCTTTTGAAGCGATTGCTCAGTACTACTCGAATGTTATAGTGGAAGACGTGTGGGAGAATGTCGGCTGGCTCAAGTCGCATTTGAATCCAACAGCCAAGATTGTGTGGGCGATCAAAAAGTACAAAAGTCCAGTGGATCGTATGGATGATTGGAGTGACTTGAGGATAACAAGGCTCGTTTCTTCAATGAGATACAAGGACCCTCCAGTTGGATGGGCGCAAACCTTGTCAAGATTACCGTTCTTAACATCTTTGACCATGGACGACGCCACTTGTAACTTGGATGAAGCCTTTGAATTCTTATGCAACAGCGAAAACATTTCAGAGCTCCAGATCACTGACGCTTACTATAGAATGACAGCGTCGAGCCTCTTATATCTTGCAAAGTGGTTGCGTCAGCATCCCGTCCAAAAGTTTGAGTGTGTGGTCAGTCATTTTGCTTCTATCGACAAGGCTGTGCGACAAGAGTTTTGTCAAGCCTTGCTGAACTGTTCGACACTAGACAGAGTAAAGCTACCGTCATGTTACCTTGAAGACTTGGATTTCAGTCTGTTTAGGTTTGAAATGATGTCATTGGAGCTTTGCTGTGGTACAATTAGCTCAGATTATGTCATGTCCTTGGCACATCAACTCGAAGGGTCCAAGGTCACTCGACTTGCACTCAACGCTTGTGACGATGAAGATCTTGATGGAATAGAATGTCTACTAGATATTTTACCACGCACTTTAATCAAGCACTTGGCGTTCGAAGGTTTAACAATTGATGACAACCCCAGTTGGAGCAAGGTGGTCCCTCTCTTTGAGTATTGCAAATTGGAAACTCTCGTTTTGAAATGTCCTAATATCCCATCCGCATTTGCACAAGGTCTTGCCGTTGCTCTCAGACACAACCAGACGATCTGTGAATTGGATTTGCAACACTGTGATATTGACTCTGATGACGTGCGACTTTTGATTGAAAGCGTGACGCATTCAAGTCGGCAGGTGGCCGCAAAACGAATCAAGCTCCGTACAACAAAGACAAGATGGCGTCGAGGGATTGAGGACTCCATCGTAATGACTCTGAAAGAGTTTGCGACTGATTGCGGTGGTGAATTTGTGAATGACTGGTACCTTTCCTCGGGCACATCGTCACCCCTGCAGGACTATTGCCCAATCCGGAGAAAATCAAGTCAGTCCTGCGCATCAAACCTCTCAAAGACGTGGCTGAAGTCCGGGCCTTCCTCGGACTAGCCGGCTACTTTCGCCGTTTTGTCAAAGACTTTGCCGAAATCGCGGCCCCCTTGACGGCAGTACTATCGGCCGACACCTTTACCTGGACTCCTGAATGTGACCGCGCCCTTGACACACTTAAACGCCGACTGGTTTCACCGCCGGTCCTGGCAACCCTGACTTCGATCTTCCCTTTTCAATATGGGTCGACGCCAGCCACATTGCTGTTGGCGCCGTCCTAATGCAGAAGCAACAAGGCAAGAACCGTGTTATCGCATATGCTTCTCAGTCCCTGTCCAAAGCCCAGGCGAAATGGATCAACAAGGACTCTGGTATCTCCGAAATTGAATGTTATGGTGTCGTATGGGCCACTCGAAAATTCAGACCCTACATCGATCGACGCCATTTTACCCTCTACACTGACCACGAGGCCCTTACATGGCTTTTCAACACCGGGACCCGATCTGGAAATCACAAACTCGCCCGTTGGGCTATGGAACTTCAAGGCCTCGACTACACGGTAGTTCACAAACCTGGCGAGCTAAATGGTGCCGCTGATGGGCTCTCCCGCCTGGCTTGCCCTATCCTCACAAGGTCGCGCGCTCGCCATGCACAGACCTCACTCGACAATGACGGGGCCCGAGCCATGGAGGAGGCAGTCCTCACTCGGAGGCAACACCATCACTCTTCCAGTCGCGCACGGAGCGCGCGCTTCAACACCCCGGACCCACCTACAAGGGACCCTGAACCAAGAGGAAAGGGACCCTCTACCAACTCGACGGTTGAGCTCTTTAACGCCCGTGGTCGTCCGACAGCAAGACTTTACAACGAACAAGGGTCTCACCCCGAAATCTCTGCTATCCGTGCTTATCTCGAAGATGGTGCAGTGCCCATAGACCCACGACTGCACAAACGCGTCACGAGGAACGGACATCAATTTACAATCCGCCAAGGCATCGTATGCCGCTTTGTCACCATCGAAACACCCCTTCGGAATTCCGAATTGGTCGTGGTTCCTTTGATTCCTGGGTCTATGATCGAGGAGGTACTCCGGACCAGCCACTGTTCCCCATTTGCGGGACACCTCGGGTTCAACAAGACCCGCGAACGTATTCGTCGGACCGCATACTGGAGTGACTGGATTCAAGATTGCAAAGATTTTGTTATCATGTGCCCTGACTGCAACAAGGCCAAAGGAGGCCGCCCGCTGAGGCAGGGACCTATGCAAAGGATGCCTATTTATGACCTCAAGGGACCCTTCGACCTTATGGTAGTCGACGCGCTGGGGCCCTTGCCCACGACAGAGAACGGGAACAAATATATCCTTGTATTCGGGGACTACTTCACCCGATGGATCGAAGCATTCCCCGTCCCAGATTTAAAAACGTCTACGTTCACCCGGACCCTTATTGACGAGGTCCTCTGCCGCTTTGGTGTCCCCAACCGCCTCTTATCAGACCGTGGCTCCAACTTCATTTCCGAGCTGGCTGAAACTATGTACACAACACTCGGTATTCACAAGCTTACAAGTGCCCCCTATCACCCGCAGAGCCAAGGTCTTGTCGAGCGCTTCAACCACACAATCGTCCAAATGCTGAAAATCTTTGTCAACGACCACCACACGGACTGGGACACCTACCTGCCCCGTCTCCTTTTTGCATACCGCACGTCCTACCAAGAAATCCTAGGGGACTCGCCCTACTTTTGTCTATTTGGGCGGGACCCGACTCTTCCACTCGATCTGGCCTTCCTCAACTCGGGACCCTCCTGGAAATCAGATGGTCTACCTCAATACAAACGCAGACTGGCGTCGTCTTGGCGACTGATCGGGTAGAGAAACAGCTGGTTGCGGGCCAAAACAAAAGTGCCAGAGCAAGGACCGACCTCAAATCCATTGAATTCGAAGAGCAATCGTCGGTCTGGCTGTACAAATACTTTTCCAAGTCCACCGATCCGTCAGACCCCCGGACCCGCAAATTAGCGACCCATTGGCACGCCCCTATCGGGTTCACCGACGCCTGGGTCCCAACACTTACCAGATTGAAGTACCTACCCATCCGGATAAACTCGTCACTGTCAACGTGGACCGCCTGTAACCGTTCCGAGGATACTACTCTCGCCCGTACAACGACGACGTACCCCAGGGCGATGACGAAAAAGACGATCTCACTCTCGATTGCCTACCCAACTCTAGCTTTGTGGACCTAGTCTCATTCCCCGACGACGATGTCGCTTATACCAACTCTGGGTCTCCAATCTACCGCATTGTCGATAAACGGCGTGAACCCGGGACCCGCGAAACTGACTATCTGGTCGAACACGTGGACGGGTCTAAGTACTGGACCCCGTTGCCCAAACTCAGTGAATATCGGTCCTACGTCGATGATTACGAAAGCCAACTACGCATGGACCGAGGCTTACCCCCTCTCCGTCGATCTCCACGATTCCAAGACCTCGACATAGAGCCCAAGAATGACACGCTATTCTAAGGGACCCTTCGAATACTGCTCGGGGCCCGCCTGATCTCTACACACAAGTTTCCTACGCTAAAGTACTCTTACCACCACATCACCTCTGGGATAGCCACTTATTTGTCCAACATTGTCGACCCGCACGGCCCCATACTCAAACCCATATGCAACATGCGCTGATACCAGGGTCGACCCCAATTGAACCAATGACTAATTGCTTACGGGACCAGTCTCGAAATCACTAACATTACCAGTACACACCAGGGACACTGACCATAGCATCCAACACTATTTACAACATGGTCCCCAAATCTTAACCACTCTGGCTACCCACTCACACCAAGGGCCTACCAATCCAAGAATACGATTGTCATTACCAAGCTTATCCGACAACTCATAACGTAATCGTACCACTAGGGATCCCAGAAACATCGGACCCCTCAACCTCTTGACCAGTCGCTCGCAAAAAGGTTCGGACCGACCCGGACCCAGCTACATATAGACCTTGCAAGTTGGGCACCACCTCGTCCTGACGAGCCAGCCATTCGGGCTTACGGCACCAAGTCTCATCGGCATATTGGACGTAAGGGAACGGTTCAGACCGCTGAGCAGCCAGACCTGAGTTCAATCGCTGGGCCAGCGCGGGGACAAAAGTTACTGTGTCGCCAGCATTTCGAGCGCACCAAATGAGAATTTTCCATGCCCAGGATACATGTCTCCCTGGAACCACCGCTTCTCCAAACGTATACTTAGCCATAACCCGCGGACCCATCAGCCCTGAATATCGCGAGAAATGCGGGAATGACTGTGACCATACTGACGCATATACTCGACAGCCCGGGCATATCTGAGGCTTCGGTGATAAAGAATGCAATCTTCACGAGAACATCAAAAGGTAGCGTAGTCAGATCGCGCTTCACTCCTCGATGAGATTTCAAGGCGGCTTGTCCATCCTTGCTTTGCTTCCGTCGGGTTCGTCGGTGCATTGTCGTGGATGATGCACTTTGTTGAGTGTTGTCCAAGAATTCGTACTTTGTTCGACCACCTGAACTTTCTTGGTGTTGAGCCAATCATGTTAGTTTATTTGTAATTTAAGCCAATTATAGCACATTTGAACTTTTGACTCTTTTGCCGACAAAATTTGTGTGCGAAGGGTATTTGATATACCATAAGAAAGCTCGTCAGACTAACTCAAATCGAGCTAAGCAATACTGTAGTTTGTGTCCCAGTGGTGTTGAGAATCAATTCGATTTTCGATGTTAGCAAAGAGTCGTGGTTGTCGTTCTGTTTTATATAATTGTCAGTGCAAGGCAGATACGACTGACAAAATCAGTTTAACTGTGAATCAGTCGCCCGTCTACACGCTTAATGAAGGCCTGGGAAACAGCAAGTTTGATTATCAAAGCACTTTCGTGCTGATCAAGATGTGTGAATTGTGTGCTACAAACATGGCATCGTTGGTTGCTAAAGAATATTGAACCTGGGTAAACAATTGAACTTTATTCACAGTCAAAAGTTGATAGATAGAATGCATACCCGTAGAGAAGGTCATTTCAAAAGTGTATTGCTTTCAAATCGATCTTTACACTCTGCTTTGGCTTTGAAAACATGGAGTAGCAGATACCTGACGGAATTTTGAATTTGCACCCGAGGACTCTAATCACCACGCTGTGTCGTTACCCCGTTCAAAATCAAATTTACAAAGTAGAAGTTGTCTAATTATTTTGAATGGTTGTCGCAGGACTTTGAGCGAAAGTTGAAGAAATCACGTCCGGGCCGAATATCAAGGGGTATCTTGTGCCACGAATCGGGCTAAACTTGAATTAATGTCTTCGAAAGCTTTTCAATGTAAATCTTGTAAAATCTATGTTGAGATAACAATTTAGTAGGGCAAGCCACTCCACTAATAAAGGCTTAGGGCTGGTCTTAATGCCCATCAATTTTTTTATTCCATAAAAGTGAAATGACATTTTGCAAAAATTTTCCAAAGTTCCAAATTCACAATTTAAATGGAATAGTTGGAGAATTTGTAATTTGTCTGGATGCCTGGCCTTCAACGTTACGATTGTTTTGTCAGTCACTTCCTACCCGAAACTTTGAAATGAGCCAGAGATGAGCAAGGTTCGATCACTGTCGCTTCTAAAACATGCAACAGTGACGATATATAGTGTGCGCGTGTATTTTTGTCGAGATGACAAGCTGAATCTCAAGCTTGACTCGATTAGTGCGTTCATCATGAAAATATGTCATAAATAAAATGGACCAAATTGGTCCATCTTTTTTATGGCATATTTTGGCCAAAACTCCAGAAAATTGTGACATAAAATTCTTTGAAAACGTGGCATCCAGACAGTCAAAATTGGCATATTTCAAATTATGGCATTTATTGGCATTTTTATGCCATTTTTGGTGGCATCCAGACCCGCCCTTAAACACTTCTTGACAAAGCATTTGTCTCAAATCGGGCGAAAGATCTTCCCAACCCTCAAAATTAAAGTCAATCTCACGAACGGGTTGTCGACAGAACCAGTAATTAAGAGAAACGACTTCGGTACGTCTCATCGAATCCCTTGGTTCTGCCAAGATTTCACACACGATAATTTGCTCGCTCTTGGCCACGTATTACTTCAATGTCTCCCTCATATACTACCCTGACAGACAGAGTGGTCAAATAGGGAGTACTACGTAGTAGTATTGTAGTTGATGCAAATAAACAACTGTGTAACGTGCATGTTGACCCACTCGTTCAACTTCTCCTTCGTCTCTGGAAACGTCGAGATATCCCATTCGATTTTTGCAAGTGGATCCAAATGCGTTTTCAGCAACTAAGCTGCATCCCAGCCATTCGAGAGCTTTACTGTTGAGTAATGCTTGAGATAGTCGAGATGTGGGAAATTCGATAGCCTTGCAAGACACTACTCATTCAGAACAAGCGACGGCCACAAGTCGGAGTGCTTGACGCATCGACCAAGCTGGAAAAGATACTCCAGAGGCCCCAAAGAAAAGAATGGACAGATAGCTTCGAAGAACGAAAACAAGGTCTTGGTGTCTGGAAGATATTGAACTACATTTTCTGTCGCTGACGTGTTTATTTAGTAACATAACAACACATCAGGTGCCCAAACTCCTGATACGCAAGTGCCCCAGGATCGTAGCATCTCCAGAAGTTGGCAGTGAAAGGAAAAATTGGTTATGAGATAGGTAACTGGGCCAAGAGCACGGAAAAGGGGTGAGAGGTGGATAATAAAAAATCAACACAAAAAACTCGATAAGAGAATAACATTTGAATGGGGGCTTCAGTGAATTAGCATTTTCAAGACAGTGTCGAGCCTTTCATAAACAAATTTACATCCATGTTCGGTGGCGAACTCCTCAAGAGACTTCAAAGATGCATCGTCGACTGACTCCGGTACAGCTTTCCACTTGATTTGTTTGGCGCCTACTTGTCGGCTCGGATGGGAAATACTTTGAATTAATGTCTGCATGCTCGCAACTGTCATTCTGCTTCCCAAAAATTGCAATTCAGAAATCGTGTCGTTTCTTTGAATAGCTTCCCCAAGTGTACGAGCAAATGCCAGTGAGACTACTATCGGATCAATGCTCAAGCTTTTGAGTCCAGAACTCTGGATCAGAGGAGTCAATTTGGTCCACTTTTTAGTGTTTAGGTGGAAGTGGGAGATATCCAAGGATTTGACCGACGTGGATGGCAAAGCGCTGAGGAGGGTTTTCAGGCCGTTGAAAGCACCGTCGTCAATGCAATCCCTCATCACAAGGTCAGTAAGTTTTGATTGAGGTAATCGGCTGGTTAAAAGCTTCATAGTGCCGGTATCCACTTCATCCAAGACCAGAGACTTCATGGAAAACGTAAACTTTGTAAAATCCAAGTCATCCAGGCGACATAATGAGAGCGTCAGCCTCTCCAGCGAAGGACAATTAAACATGGCTTCACACACAGCTTGGCGCAAATTCATATCAAGAAGTCTTGAATCTCGAAACCAAGCGTGAAACACGCGCACAGGTTAACGCTGGAGCCATTGAATGATATTTTGCAGATCTCGGTTCCAAATTGGATATCCATTGTCAACGAGAACTTCAAATGTTGTGACTTTCTTGCTCGTGGCAAGGAATGAGTAAAACTTTTCCAGGTCTGCAAAGTCACTTATGACACGCAAGGCTGTCAAGTGGTCCAATCGTGGGAGTATATTCATCCAAGTCGATGCAGTTTCATCGTTGATACCAATAGAAACGTCAGTAATTCTTAAGTTGCTCCAATCGTTCAAATTTTCGATCGTTCCTGGAATTTTGTTGATAAACCATTCAATTCTAGTCTCCGGGCTCAAGTGCGTTTTCAACCACTCAACCATATCCCAGCTATCTTCAATCGCAACTCTTTGGTAGTGTTTGACAATGTCAGGGCTTGGTAGAGTAGATAATGCGCCCCGTGTAAAAGGGCTCAGCAGCAAGGAAGGCCAGAAGTCGAAGGGGTCAAGTATTTTGCCCAGTAGGTGTAACTGCTTAAGTGGTCCCAAGTTGATGACTCCACAGAGAGTTTCCAAGAATGAGAGCACATCTGCGGCGTCAGTAATCAAGAATGCAATCTTGACGAGCACATCTACAGGTAACGCAACCAGACCGGACTTCACTCCTCGGTGAGATGCCGGGGCGACTCGCCCTCTCTTGCTTCGTCTCGGTCTGAATCGTCGGTGCATTTTGTGTCCAATGGACTTTGTTGAGTGTTGTCAAAGAATTCGTACATTGTTAGGCTAACTGTACTTTCTATTAAATAGCCAATCATATTAGATTATTTGAAATATAAGGGCGGGTCTGGATGCCACCAAAAATGGCATAAAAATGCCAAAAAATGCCATAATTTGAAATATGCCATAATTTTCAAATTTGACTGTCTGGATGCCACATTTTCCAAGAATTTTTTGTCACAATTTTCTGGAGTTTTTGGCCAAATTATGGCATATTTTCATCATGAACACACTAATCGAGTCAAGCTTGAGATTCATCTTGTCATCTCTACAAAAATACACGCTCACTCTATATATTATCTCTGTTGCATGTTCTAACACTCTGAGAAGCGACAGTGATTGAGCCTAGCTCATCTCTGGCTCATTTCAAAGTTTCCGGTCGGAAGAGAGTGACACAGCTGTATGACAACAATCGTCGGTATCGGTGATGTTGAAGTTTTTGTCGGCCACATTTTGTGGCATCCAGACAAAACACAAATTCTCCAACTATTCCATTTAAATTGTGAATTTGGAACTTTGGGAAATTTTTGCAAAATGTCATTTCAGTTTTATGGAATAAAAAAATTGAGGGGCATCCAGACCAGCCCTAAGCCAATCATAGCACAGTTTCTGTCCACATCATCTTTTGACGATAACAATGCAGGCTTTGCCAGTTTTTCAAACATACTTTTACCCACCACTGCACTTGCTGACTCTCCTTAGGTCTTAACCGGTCATCATCACTTAGTGATGAATACTTTGACCGCATAACTCGTCCTCGGAAAATTTAGGCGTCGGATTCGACTTTTGTCTCTTGCCGCATGATGACCCTGATCAAATGGAATTTCGACGCCAATTGGATCACGGAGAGTTGGTTGCACATCAAAAAGCGTAAGCTTTGGCAACTTGAGTGATTGCCGTGGAGTACTTCAATTTTGTGCAAATGGAGAAAACTTTATTAATGCCTTCCAAGTCTCCTAAATTTTAGGTCTTGTGCTTCATTAAGTCAAGGAGTTGAAATCGACACAAAACAGACCCGAAGAATCAATGCGTCGAAGCAAAGTGACGGTGTTAGTGAGTAGTTTAGAGCCCGATAAGCTCCAGAAACACGAGCATTCACAAGTAATGACCTTCTACAACCTATATTAGGGGTTCTCTCAGCAAGTGTTATTTTCAAATACTAATTGGCAACCACATTCATAAGCAAATTCCTGAATAGAAGTTTTAACTGCATCGTCAATCGGCAGCGATACCGCAGGCTTCAAAATGATATGTTTCATTTTCACATTTCTGGTCGTGCATGTAAAACTTTGAATTAAAAGTTGCAAGTTTGGAATAGCAACTCTCCAATCAAACAAGTGCAAATCACAAATTGAGTGGTTTTTCTGGATTGCCTCCGCAAGACCTTGAATAAACTCTGTTGAGAACTCTTCGATCGCAAGAATTAAAGTTTCCAATGTGCAATTCTGGATACATTCAGCCAGTTCGATCCAGAAGGAAACGTTTCTATAACCCGTTGAAATACTCAAGCACTTGATGGGCGTAAGTGGCAAGACAGAAAATAGAAACTTCAAGGCTTCCAGCTCGTTGTGGTCGACTCTAGCATTAAGCTCAAGGCGGGTTAACTTCGACATTCCCAAGCGACTGGTAAAAATTTCATAAAGTCAATGTTCAAGCACTGTACGTCAACCTCCAGAGACTTCATGGAAAACGAGAACTTTGCAAAATCCATGTCATTTAGGTAACAATCCATCATACTGAGCCTTTCCAACGTTGGACAATTGAACATCGCTTCGCATAGCTCTTGCCTTAAACCGTAGTCAAGATTTTCCCACAGTATGAACCAATTTATAAAAATTCGGACTGGTTGACGTCGAAACCACTCGATAAGATGCATGAGATCGGCATTGCAAATGTCATACTCCACAAAGGACATAACATCAAGTTCAATGATCTGCATGGAGTTGGCTACATACTCAAAAATATATTTCAAGTCTCCAGTGTGGTCATCCACGTTCAAGGCTTGCAGGTGGTAAAGTTGTGGTAACACTTTCTTCCAGATAGTCGGACTATTGTCGTAATTTTGTAGGCTGAGTCGTGTGATTCGCAAGTCGGTCCATTCATCTACATTCTCCACCGTAATCGGGAATTTATTATTGCTCCAGTCAATCGTAGCCAACGGATTCAAATACTGCTTGAGCCACCGAGCATCGTATCGATTGTCCTTCACAACGACATGGGAGTAATATTTGACAATTTCCACACAAAATGAGTCAGGTAATGAATCAAACATAGCAGTATCGAGCACTAACGTTGGCCACAAGTTTTCGTGACTGTAGCTCAATCCAAGCTGATAAAGATGCTCGAGGGTCCCAGCTTGAGGCTTGGTCGTAGAGTTTTTAGGAAAGCAAATACATCGACTGCGTCGGAGATGCAGAAAACTATTTTGACGAGCAGCTCAGGAGGGAGTCCAGCCAGTCCTGACTTTGATGCATTGTCGGTGGCCAAGTTGAATCGTCCCTCGCTGTTCTGTGTGTGGTTTGTTTGTAAAGGGATTATCTCTATTGGACTTATTTGACTCTTCGAACTTTGTCGAGGTGAAAGTACTTTCTATTCATTTAGCCAATCAAAATACGTTATTGGGTTTATTAACCAATGAAACGTCACCACTGCCAAATCACGCATTTGCTCAGCAAATGCGTCCTCATTTAATGTCAAGCTTGGTAGCTGGTTATTCATCCTATGCGGAGAATGCAAGGCGATCCTCCTGCATACCAAGCTGAATAATTTAGGTACCAAACACTCTTATTCATCGCACATATAAAATGCGAAAACACAGCTGAAGTTGCCAGAAGTGCTTCCGTGCAATTTTTTCGTGAACTCAGCAATTCGATGCAATATTTGTTTGGAATGGCTTTTCAAAGAATTTCACCATATATATTGTACAGCGTATAGAAGGAAGGTGTTAGCGATAGCTGATCAAATGGACTTTGCATTTTCTTATCTTGTATTACTGCAGTATTCGAAATGACAAGAAAATTATGTGAATCGCACCGAGCAAACTTTAAGTAGATAAAGACAGGAGATACAACACAAGATGGCTTGAAAGCAACATGGCAAATTTTCAATTCCAACATGCGTTCGCGCACACTTGTACTTGGAATGCTACTGATAATATTGCGATCCTCGGAACAATGAATAATGTTTATGGAACTGGACGACAATTGTTTACTTGTTTTGAAATACTACAGGACTGTAGTCCCAACTTTGATTATCAGCCAATTAATGAAAATGAGTTCAACGTGTCAAGACACTTGTTGACACAACTGATGAAGCAGGGAATCCTAAGTTGTAATCCAAGGTAGAAGAACGTATGGACTGAAGAAAGTAATATTGATGGACAAAGATACATCGTTAATAGATGTTCTGATTAACAATAATTTCTAATGTGATAAAAGCTGATGCCAGTCTATAGATAAAATTCTAGTAATAAACCCGTTCGAGTGAGAATTCGGATCCACATTCTGCGGCAAGTTCTACGAGGGATCTTATATCTGCATCGTTTATATTCTTCGACGCGAGTGTTGTCCATATAATCCGCTTGACTCGTACTCGGCGTTTGGCATTGGATATACTTCGGATCAAAGTCTTCAAGTCTGGCACAGCTATATCACATTTGTACAAATGGATTTGACGAATTGAGTGGTTCTTTTCAATCGCCACCGCAAAACTACGAGCAACGACTGAAGTCATTTCCTTTATCTCGAGGTGTAAGCTTTCCAAATGACTCTTTTGCAACAGCCGAGCCAATTTGCACCAGTCTCTGTTGGTGAGATCAACCTCTGAGATGTGCAAATTTTTGATCAATGAGCGAGGTAATGCATGGAAGAGACGCTTCATGCCCATGAAATTGTCTTCATTGTCAACAGGTTTTACTAACGAAAGGCTTGTTACGTCGGAACCTTCCAGTTGTTCGCCAAGAAATTCCAAACTGTATGAATCAAACTCATACAAGGATAGCGACTTCATGGAAAACCAGAATTCAGAAAAATCCATATCGTACAGGAAACAATCCGCAAGCCACAGTCTTTCCAAGGTAGGGCAATTAAACATGGCGTCACAAAATTCTTGGCGCAGCTCTCTATCAAGGTGATCGCTCCAATCTTCAAACCAGGTCTCAAACACTCGGACAGGTAGACGTTGAAACCACTGAATGAGGTAAAGCAGATCGCCACGCTTTAAAATATACCCGGCGTGGCAAGAAACTTTGAAATTCGTGACGCGCTTGCTTGCAGGTAGGAAAGTATAAATGTCCTCCAACTCTCCAATGTCATCCATCACGTCTAAGGTTGCTAAATGGTCGAGATGGGGCAAAAGGAGCTTCCACTTTGAGGCGTTGTCGTTGTCAATTGTAATAGTCGCTTCAGTAATGTACAATGTTGTCCAAAACTCCAAATTCTTGATCGCCTCTGAACCATTATGAATACTCCAGTCTACTGTGATCTTAGGATTCAAATGCGTTTTGAGCCACTCGATTGCATTGAAGCCATTGATGTTGCTTGGATTGAAGCCATCGATGTCGATTGTTACCTTAGAGTAGTACTTGAGAATGGCTTGACGTGGAGGAACTAACAATGCCTCAAATACTTCATCATGGAGCCACAATGACGGCCACAATTCCGAGTGGTGAACTGTGCGACCTATCTGGTAGAGATGTTCGAGGGGCTCCAAGTTGATTTCCGAACGGAGAGCTTCAAGGAAAGCTAACATATCAGCACCACCAGAAATTAGGAACGCAATCTTGATTACCACCTCCAGGGGCAATTTGGCCACTGTCGACTTGATTCCAGGCCGAGAAACGAGCAAGAGTTCTGCATCGTCGTCCAGTTTCGGCCGGATCTGGCGATGCATTTCGGAAGTCAATGGACTTTGACTGGTATACTGAGCGTCAAAGAAAAAGTCACAATTCTCGCACTTATATGAATTAATGCATAATAGTATTGATTGTATCTCAAAGTTGATTTTTTTCAAGAAACGTGACTTGATGAGCAGCTAAGTCTACACACTGCTCAACTTACATAATTTGTCCACGGCAACTAGCTATGACGTATATTCGATTTAACTCCACGCGCAGTTCGGTTGGCAATGATGGAAGTGATGAAGGCATGTGCCAATCAAAGTACATTAACAAGTTTGGAGTATGCTACAACCATGAAATGCCAATACATCTCAAATACAATCCAAGTAGGTAGATCGGTAGCTACTGAAGCTCTGACGGACCATCTAAGACTCCAAATATTGCAATAACGTGAAGTTGTATTGCTTCAGACAAGAAACAGCGATTGTCCAACAGAGAAAAACAATAGTCGAAATTCTACTTAATGAACAAAATCTCTAGTTTCCGCGCCAAAAAATATAGTCCACGATCAAAGGCTCACAAGAGAGTTCAGGAATATCCATTGCGTACGATACATCGTCAAAAAATCTCTAACTTTAATGGTATTGTCGTTAAGCAAATGAAAGTGGACAAGGTAATTACTTGCTTGGTACTTCATAAAAACTTTCAACATGCTTTCAGAATAGAACGCGGTCGTGGACAAAATCACATCCGCATTCGGTGGCAAACTCTTCAAGGGATCTTACATCTGCATCCTTAATCTTCTTCGACTCGAGAGTTGTCCATTTGATCTGCTTCGATTGTACATGGCGATTGACATCGGATATACTTCGTATTAGAATCTTCAAGTTCTCAACAGCAATGTCACATTTGCATAAATGGAACTCACAAATTGACCGGTTCTTTTGAATGGCTTTCGCAAAACTGCGAGCTAAAGCCGAAGTCATCACTGCAATTTCGACTTCCAAGCTTTCCAAGTGACACTTTTGAAGCAGGTGGGCCAATTTGCACCAGTCCTTGTTGCTCAGATCAACTTCTGTGATACTCAAAATTGTGATGGATGACTGTGGTAATGCAGTGAGGAGACTCTTAATGCCTTCAAAATTGCCTTCGTCGTCAAACGCATCTGTCAGCGAGAGACTTTTCAATCCTGAGCCTTCCAGCTGACGGGCAAGGGATACCAAATTATCCGAATCAAAGGCGTCTAACCACAGTGACTTGGTGGAAAATCGAAATCGCGAAAAATCCATATCGTCCAGATAACAATCCGAGAGCCGCAGTCTCTCTAAAGTAGGACAATTCAGCATGACTTCACAACATTCTTGGCGTAATTTCCAGTCAAGAGCGCTCCAATTTGTAAACCAGGATTCGTACACTTTCACAGGTTGACGGCGAAACCATTTGATGAGATGAACCACATCGCTACGCCGTATTGCGTACCCACTATGGGAATAAATTTCGAATTCAGTCACTTGCTTGCTCTCAGCTACGTAGGCATAAATATCTTCCAAGTTGCCAAATTCTTCAGCCACATGCAAGGCCACTACGTGGTCTAGTCGTGGAAGTAGATTCTTCCACATCGATTCGGTCTCGTTTTCGATCATAATGCTAGCTTTCGTAATTCGCATATTGGCCCAAAAGTGTACATTTTCAACCGCCGCGGGGACATCGTTGACACACCATTCAATTGAAGTCCTTGGATTCAAATGCGTTCTCAGCCATTCGATTGCTTCCGTGCCTTCGAATTCGATTTTCAAGTTCGGATAATACTGAACAATGGCTTCATGCGGAGTACCAGACAGCGTCTCTAGCGTTTCCTCACACAGTAACAACGTCGGCCACAAGTCATCGTGGTCCATTGAGCAGCCCAGTTGGTAAAGGTATTCGAGTGGTCCCAACGTGACGTAAGGGCGGAGAAGTTCCAGGAAAGCCAACATCTCTGCAGCATCAGGAATCGAAAAAACAATCTTGACCAGCACCTCGATGGGCAGCTTAGCCAAGATGGTCTTGGTTCCTTGGTGAGAAGCGATCACAAGTTGGCCGTCGTCGTTGGGTTTTTGTCGGACCTGTCGATCCATGCTCCAGTCTTTGGACTTTGTCGAGTGCACGTTTAGACTTGTTTCTTGTATCCATATATTCGCACTTTGTGAAGGCAAATGTACTTTCTGGAGAATTAGCCAATAAAAAAACAGTATTTGCAATATTAACCAATCAAATTAATCCTTCGGCAATGAACGAACTACAAGGTACCAGCTCCATGATATCACGAAGCTTTCAGAAGTTCTAGTGGCTTATCAAGTTAACGACATGTGGCTAGACTTGGCGAACTAGGCATTACACTTTTTCCAACTCATTGCGATGCTGGTATAGGTCCCAAATCGACGTCAGGATAGAGGACCCGCAGTAAAACCGAGGAGTTTAATAGAGAATGCTAACTATTCAAAATGACATCATAGAACAACTTATACGAAACTGATGACTTCACTGATTTTTTTGCACAACAAAACATCTCGACGTCAATAGTCTGTGGCGTTTGCTCTCTTGACTTCTTTTTGGTCGAACCACATCAGTGTCATAAAAATCTCCTCATTGGACAAAATGAGGAATAAGCGCTATCCAGTTTGTTCGTCCAAAAATGACGACCACGCCACTGATGCTCAAGTCAGCACATATTTTTCCGACTCGTTGTGTACAGAGCCATGCCGCAAATGTGGTCCCAGCTGCCTTTTGAAGTTATCGTGAAGATTGCTTTTTCCATTCAAGATGCAAAAGATCTCCTCACTTTTCTCAAAATCATACAAGATGAAGTCGACTTGGGTCCTCTCAAGCATCTATTGGAGCTAGGAAAAGCGCGGTGCGACTGGAATTTCTGGCCAACATTGCGTATCGTGCCTTCAATTCAACGAGCTCTACCAAGTTCTTCTCTTGGAGCCATTGCCAAATTATACTCTGAAGTTGTCGTGGAGAACAATTTCGACGTCCACTGGGTCAAAGAGAATTGGACCCCATGACGAAAATCCAGTGGAACTTTGAAGAATCCTCTATTACAATGGGTGATTGGAGCGACATTCGCATTACTCGACTCGATGTGCGTTCGAGCGACTTTACTCGCATCAACTTGAAATATCTTTTGTCCCAATTGCCTCATTTAACATACTTGGATGTCGACGATGAGTACAAAGCTTTTGGCGACGTGTTCGAATTTGTGGCCATGAGCAACCAAATCACAGAATTTATGGCCTACACAATGTGGTATAAAATGACGACAAGTGATGTGATCCACCTGACTGAGTGGTTTCAAAAGCAACCCATTCGACACTTTGAGCTCGCATTAGTTGACATGGGCGATGTTGACATGGACGTAAAGAAAGCGTTTTATGAAGCCATGCTCAAGTGCGAAACATTGGAGACGCTCAATATCTCGAATCGAGGATTTACCGATTTGAAATTTACCAAGTAAATCATTGCTGCTAAATCTTGAAGGCATGACATCTGACGTTGTAAAATTCTTGGCGAGTGAATTGGAAGACTCGGGCGTGAACCATCTAGCGATAGTTCAATACATGGACGAGAACACCGAAGGCATGGAGCATCTCCTACGGGTTTTACCGCGTACATCTATCAAACACTTGGAATTAAGCCATTTACTCCTGCAAACTTCTTGGCGCTAAAATTCTTCCGACGGGACGCCACAAACTTAGAGGTTCATTCAACGCCAGCCAAAAAGAGCTCTGACAGTCTAACTACTCTTCTCCTCTACTCCTAACCTCGCACGCAAGCTCCCTGATCGCTCTGTTCTCGCTTCTCGATTGGTCTTCCGGTCTCGGCTGCCCTCGCAAATTGGCCATAAGTCCTCGTAACACACTGCTGCAAGCTACCCAGCGCAGCTCTTCGTCTGGTCGGCTCGACTCCATTGGTGGGCACAGCGCTGGCTCGCTTCAGACGGCTTTTTCCACTCGCGGCACGCACGGTTTGGTCAAAACTCATTCAGTGCCAGACATCGGAATCCACTCATCGCCCGCGATGATTGGCGTTTGTCTACCAGTAGAATATCTCCTTCGCGTGTCGATCGAGCGTTGGATCGGTTTCGCGAGTGGCGGATGGCTTTGCCACACAAGTGTGATCCACGGTGTAATTTCTTCTGCGAGTCATTTTGTATGGAAATCACACTTGTCACACTGAATACAAATTTCAATAAAGCGTTGTTCTAAATCCAGGCCTCGTCATTAAGATCGTTAACAATGGCACCGCATTAGTCCAATGCACCAAAGACGTATGCCTTGTTTTTTGAGCTCAGGAGCGCCGGGCTTCGCGCGGCGCTACTTGTTATAGTTTACCCTTCTACCGCAGAAATAAGGGCGTCTCATACATTGAGTTCCTGTTATTTCAATACTACGATTGCATTAATCAGTTAGTTCAGACAGGATATTGCTTTCCGCGTTGAGAGAAGGGTTTTTTCTTTAGTTTAGAGAGATCTACATTAGGCGCAAGGTTTGTGTTCTGCTTTGCCTGCGCTTCTTTAAAGGAAATACTTATCGTACGCACACGGAATTTCTATTGTGTTCTCGCGTTATTAATCCTGACCTAATAATCTCACACAGCACTGATGCTTGTGACGGATGTTAGAGCAGAAAGTCGGCAAAGATAAATCATTGAATTTTCTAAAAAAAGAGACCGCACGACGTCAGAGTCGTAAATTCACGACAAAAATGAGCCTCACGTGTACATCGTGTGCAGGTCAATAAAAGTCTTACAGCACGACATTCAAATGACTTCTTTGCCTCGCTTGAGGGACATGTGACTTTGAGAATTTTCTTAATTTTAACCAGTAGAAACTGGTGTGATCCACAGTGTGATATCGTGTCGAAACGGTCATGTTACCACTTGGTGCAAGTTGGCTCCATTGTTCGAGAGCTGCCCAGTACCAACTTTGCTTTTGTACTGCGAGAAAATTCCAACTGGATTTGCTCAACCTTTTGCAACGGCACTTGAAAAGAACCAGTTCATCTGTGAATTGGATCTGGACCACAGTGATATTGGCCTTTCGGATCTTCAGCAATTGATTCGAAGTTTCTCCAATTCCAGCCGACCAGTCAAGGCAAAGCGTTTCAAGGTGAAATGCCCGTATCGTACAGCCGATCAATCTTGGACGACGACGAAGAATCTCTGAAGAAATTGGCTGCCGAATGCGGAGTTAAATTCATGAATCGGTATTAGGCATGTCCCGTATCGTATTCCTGTATTAGCTGGGATTGACACGTTTCCATGGTAATTTTTGACCATCTCTTTCGATCCGACCATTGTTCGAGGACGCTATGTCTCGCTTTCGATGTGCAATTATTACCAACTACAAAATTCTGCAGCAGTGGTTTAGCCAGTTGACTTCAAAGTGACTCATCTCGAGCTGGATCACGACGAGGACACCTGTACTGAAGGCTCGGAATACCTCCTAATTGACAGGTGGAAGCAAGGTGGGGCAAGTTGAAACACCAAATCGTCTGGTCGTAAACAAATCTTGGAAAGTCAAAACCTCTGTTCAATACAGACTCGAGGGCCAATACGAATATGGAAAGAACAAAGTGCTTCCGTTACTATCGTGAAAAAAATTTCGACTACAACATGAAGCGAAATCCTAAGACCAATTGCATCGAACAAATTCCTATATCAGTTTTGTATAGTGGTTTTAATGAAAAACTGGAGTCGTGCGGAATTAATTTTGACGCAAGCAAACTGACGCAACAATTGACGCATACAAATTTCAAGTGAAAAGGAATTGAATGATTCGAACATGTTTTTCAAACGTTTTAAACGTTTGAAATTAGACTATTTAATGTTCATGATCGAGAAAATGCATGCGTAAACATTAAATAGTGTATGAGTCAATAAATTGAAACATTTTCAAAACATATCAAATTTCCAGTTTTGGACGAAAACCACAATATCATATGAAGATTTATCACTCCGTCGAGCAACTTCAGAACTTCCTACAGGAGAAAGACATTTATGTCAAAAAGTGTTTTTCGAGAACAAATTCGCATCCACAATCAATTGCAAATCGTTCAAGCGGTGGTATGGTTGCATCTTCCAAATTGATATTCAAAGGGTAGTGTCCACTTGATTCGATTTGTATTCAACGTTCGAGCAGAATGAGCCATCGCTTGGATCAACAGCTGTAGGTCTGAAATGTCTATCGAGATCGTCGGTGCTGCTGGTACGAAACTTTCGCCTTCGCTTGCATTGTGCAAAAGGGAACACCTCGAGAAGTTTGTTGTTGCTTCGGTACGAGCACGTCATGTCTGTGGTCTATTTGCTGATTGCGAAGTCAACAGTCAGAGACGTTTGATCTCTAGACTTCTTTTTGGTCGAACCATGTGGGTGACGTCAGTATCATATGCAACTGATTGGATGAAATTGGCTCGACCAAGAAATCACAACCCACTGGAACCTGAGTTGCAGTCAGCACAACAATTTCCGACTCGTTGGGCAAAGAGCCATGCGTCAGTGTGGTCCCAGCTGCCATTTGGAGTCATCGTGAAGATTGCTTTTTCCATTCAAGAAGCAGAAGACCTTCTCACTTTTCTCAAAACGATACAAGATGAAATCGACTTGGGTCCTCTCGAGCATCTCTTCGAGCTAGGGAAAGTGGAGTCCAAGTGGGATTTCTGGCCGTCTTTGTGTCTTGTACCTCCAATTTTACAAGCGCTACCAAGTAAATCTCTTGGAGCCATTGCCAAATATTATCCCAAAGTTGTTGTCGAGGACAATTTCGATGTCGACTGGGTCAAAGAGAATTTGGACCCCATGACCAAAATCGAGTGGAGAATAAAAGAATCTTCAATTACCGCGGATGATTGGGCTGGCTTACGCATTACCCAAGTCTGCGTTTGTTCGAGAAATTTTACTCGTATCAGCTGGAAGGATCTTTTGTCCCAATTGCCTCATTTGACATATTTGGAGGTGGACGTTTTGTACAAAATTTTCAGCGACGTGTTTGAATTTGTCGCCATGAGCAACCAAATCACAGAATTTGTAGCCTACACAATGTTGTATAAAATGACGACAACTGATGTGATCCACCTGACTGAGTGGTTTCGAAATCAACCCGTTCGACGCCTTGAGCTAGCACTGCTTGACATGGGCGATGTTGACATGGATGTGAAAATAGCATTTTGTGAAGTTATGCTACAGTGCCGTACTCTGGAAACACTCGTTCTCTCCAATAAAGGATTTACCGATTTGAGATTTACCAAGTTACCATTGTCTTTGAAAACCTTGGTACTCAATTTTGAAGGCATGACATCTGACGTAGTAAAATCCTTGGCGTGTGGATTGGAAGGTTCCCGCGTGGATCGTCTGAGTGTAGTTCATTTCGGAGACGGAAAAAAAAATGAAGGCTTGGAATATCTTCTACGAGTTTTACCTCGGACATGCATCAAGGACTTGGAATTAAGATTTTTACAGATTGAAGATACAACTTGGTGCAAGTTGGCTGCAATGTTCGAGAGCTGCCCAGTACCAACTTTGGCTCTCTATTCCGAGAAAATTCCTTCTTGCTTTGCTCAAGCATTTGCAACAGCACTTGAAAAGAACCAGTCCATTTGTGAATTGGATCTGGACCACAGTGATATTGGCCTTGCGGATCTTCAGCAATTGATCCGGAGTTTCTCTAATTCTAGCCGACCAGTCAAGACAAAGCGTTTCAAGGTGAAAGGCCCGAACAGCCGATCAATCTTGGACGACGAAGAAGAATCTCTGAAGAAATTGGCTGCTGAATGCGGAGTTGAATTCATGAGTCGGTATTAGGAACTGACGAGGGTCAATCCAATACTTGAGCGTGGCTCGACGCAATGCTAGTTTGAAATTCTCGTCGATTTGACCTATATGATCATTTGATTGATCAAACATTTTGATATCTTGAGTAGGAGACTTACAGGATTGAAGAGGTGAGTTGTTACTTCCTCTGTTCCAAAAAGAAGTTGTGGGTGATTTTGGGGGGCAATATATATGGACTTTTGTATTGATAGATACGATTGTTAAATTTACAGTCGATTCAATGATCACTTGATCGACTTGCTAGTTGTATGCCCAGTCATTCTGGATCGCTTGTAAATTTGACTATCTATGCGATGTAGGTATCTCGGCCGACCACTCCTACTGGGCCAGTTTGCTGTAGACAAATCATTGTATCGTAGACTCTTTGTTTGATCTTGATCTATTGTAAATTCGTTGATATGGCTTAACTGCTTTCGTCCAAAATATCGATACGTCATGCAAGTTAGTCTCTCTTAAGCAGTTGTTCTATCCATTGAGTTTGGCACGTTTCCGTGGTAAATATGGTGGCTAACTCTTTCAATCTGACGATTGTTCCAGGACACCATTCTCGCTTTCGATGCGCAAGTATTACCGAGTACAACATCCTGTAGTAGTGGCTTAGTCAGTTGTCTGCAAAGTGACTCATATCGAGCTGGATCACTATGAGGACACCTGTACTCAAAGCTCGGAATGACAGATGGAAGTAGGTCGGGGCAAGAGAAAAACAGCAAACGTCTGGTCGTAGTCAATGACGGTAAACCTGCAGGTGGATGGCCCGATCTCAGACTTGCTCGCGACGGCTACGTTTTGGCAGTTCAAAACGATGAAATGACATTAGCTGACAAGGGCTACATGGATCGGCGTTTTTTTGTGAATCCAAATTATTACCCAAGCTCAGCAAGAGCTCAAAGGAAAATAATGGCGAGGCACGAGACAGCTAACGCTAGACTCAAGCAATTTGGGGTCTTGTAAAATGTGTTTCGACACAGACTTGAAGATCACATGACCCGTTTTTTATCTGTTGCAAACTTGGTGCAAATCTCCATTGAATTTGGATCGCCCTTGTATGACATCGACATCTAATCTTAATTTAAGTGATTTTGATATACTTTCCCTCATCTCCCTGGGGATGAGTCATCACGATTGTCCCCCACTGGAATCCCACCGCATGTGAAAATCTACAAGCTATTGCACCGAAGTCAAATGTCGATTGAATCAATCCGTCAGACAAATTTGCGTGGCGTGAAAGAGATTATGGAGGAATACTCGGTTACATCTGGATCTATGACACAAGACACGTTGGAAAAACTATTCAAAATACTCTGTCATCAATTTTAAACTCATCTACGTCTATAAATCAGTCGCTACGTGAAGCCAGCGTTAATTACAATGTTTTCAGTGGGGTGGTCGACTCCACATGCTTCCAGAAAACTTTGAAATGCCAAGTGTTGATCTTTTCACTGCGTGGAAGCTGTGGTGGCTTGAAAAGCCTTCAAAAATGTCATTCCTTTTCGAAAATTACAGTTGATAGACTTATCAAATCAAAAACCCCGCCCAATGTTCAACTTCCTGGGAGAGAAAGGCAAAATGCGACGAACTGCCATGTTGAAGGTCTTGACAGTTGTGCGGGACTATCGGATCCACGACGGATCCTCCCGCCACGGACCAAGCAAACGAAGCAGACTTACGGAGTCTTGAGATACACCACTTCGTCGTCCCCATGTAGATTGTGAGATCATGAATAACGGAGGATAATGTACTTGAAACAATTGAGCCAAAGGTTAGCCTTGTTGCTCCGGCCAGGCAAGTTTGGAAATGCAGTGCACGGTAGCCTGGATATTACGACCAATCAATAATCAATATATTGTGAATTTGGTCCAAAATTGGAGTTTTGCTATGTTTGTCTCGAGTTCTGTATTGTTTACGCCTAATTTGCGCACACATTATTTGCAATAAAAAATGCACTCTAATTGTGTAACTGTCTGGTCGACTTGCGGTGCGAAGGTCACGGTCATGATTCAGCATGCTGTATCCCATGAGCACGCCCCTCGCAACACAAAGTACCATTGTCTGTACGGCCTTTTTTCCTTGGTTTATCGAAAGCTAAGTTGTCCACTTTGTACTCGAAAAGCCCCACCACGATTCAACATGGATTGCTCGGAGAGGTGATCTCTCCATCTTAATACGATCTGACATGTGAATCGGTGTTTGGTGAAAACACACACCACAAATACACATCATTGTTTTAAAACAGTTTAGAACGTTTCCTAAAACTCATAAAAAACGTTCGATATTTTATACTTGAAATTTGTATGCGTAAAGTGTGCGTAAATTGTAGCTGCGCAAAAAATAATTTGTATCAACTACAGTTTGATACAAAACGCACAATATTAAAATCATTTATTGATTGGACAATATCCACAGAGAATAAAATGTTTTCTGTGAATTCCGAAGACAAGTCAATCATCAGAAAGATGCTCTCACCGAAGCAACGGCAAACTTCCCGAGGTGTTCTCTTTTGCACAATGTAGTGAAGTCGAAAGTTTCGTTCAAACAGCACCGAGGATCTCGATAGACATTTCAGACCCAGCAGCTATTGATCCAAGCGATGGCTCATCCTGGTCGAACGATGAATACAAAACGAATCAAGTGGACACTGCCACTTGAATATTAATTGGAGGACTCAACCAACCACCCCCCTCTTGCACAATTTGAGATTGATTGTGGATGCGAAATGGTTCTTGAAACACGTTTTTTAACGTAAACATCTTTCTCCTGTAGGAAGATCTGAAGTTGCCTCGACGGAGTGAATAAATCTGTATGGTTTTGGGATTCAAAATTGATATTGGCCCATTATAAATTTGTTTGATGCAATTGCTCTAAGGATTTCGTATCAAATTGTAGTCAAAGAAAGTTTTCACGATAATAACGGAAGCACTTTGTAATTGACATCGAGGCTGTAGAATTGTCTTTCAAAGATTTGTTCATATTCCGACTTCGTATCGTAGAGCTGCTCGATTCAACTTATGGGACCACCATTTTCGATTGAATGGCTGGGGTTCTTGGATTGCAAAGTCTGTTCCATCTAGTGACACGAAGAGGCGAACACCAGGAGCTGCACGGTGAGGACGATTTGACCATTGTATCTATTTGTAGTTCAGAAGATTTGACATTTCTTGCAAGCAACCGTACCACATTGAGGCTTGGTAGTGCTTCTAACATAATCCAGCTCCATTTACGAAAGGTCTTTTCGTCGACTGCAGCTATAGCTGCATGCACATTCTCCGATGCATACACTTTGAGAAACAATAACGCCCAGAGCATTTGCCGGTGCTGACAACCTACTAGACGGGTGTCCATTGCTCGCCATGCTTGAGTAGCAACCTGACAACTCACACGAAAGAGAGCTACAAAGCGTCGTTGGTTTGTTCCAGACGCATTGCCCCGGCGTCGTATCGTCGGAAGAGCGGCAGACCAAACAGCTTCGCACTCACGATCCATGCGTGATTGTTTGTTGAAAGTGGCGCGAGAATAAATCCATTTAAGTTCGACTATCAAGGTCTTATAAAAACTTAGATAACTACCGCCAAAAATCATAATTTTCGTGATATATCTCAAATTTCCGATTTTTAGAGGAAAATAACTAAATCCGTGATGATTAAATTTGAAATCAAAGAGCATATTTAAGAAGTCAATATGATAAGCTATCAGAATCCTGAAGTACAGCAGAAATTGCGTCTTTAATGGTTGTAAATGCATAACTTAAAAACGAATGATCAATCAAATTTTCCAATTGACCATTAACTATAATAATTCAGAATTTCCTAAATATTCTCTGAACTTTTCAGATATTTTTATTCCAATTTACAAAAAAACTATTCACGAACTTAATTGAGATCGATTTTGAGAACCTTTCGCATTTGCAATCTTTAATGCTCATGCCACGTTGGACGAAGGATTGCGAGGCTCAGCGCTCTCTTGAAAAGCTTATTGACGACCACAAATTTTTCTTAATTCCTATTTTGAAAAATAATAGATTATCGAATATTTTAATCTACCAGAAAAGAGATTTTGATATCATCGCCATTTTCTTCTGGAAGAGGAATGTTTTGATCTTTGCACAAGCTTTTGAGTGAACTCCTGTATCCACTGAGAGTCTCTGCCGTGATTTTTGGCTTGCTAGCGCACCGATCTATAAATTCCAAGAAATCTTCATAAGTCAAGACAGCTAAGTTGAGTGTCGTCCCGTCTTTTGCGTCGTTGCACGGCACTAGAAGTGATCCCCTGTTGTTCGCACGACACCACTTCTTTATTTGGTTGATTCCTGAGTTATACTTGACCCTAGACTCCTCAGAAATGCGATTGCGCCTAGCTTCAGCGATTGTAAACCGAGGGCGTACGTCGTCATCCATGGCAAAACCTAAATGAACTAGACGGCCTCCTCATTTTTATATTTTTTAGACGTTTGATTGGCTAAAGCTTCCACAGAAAAATTCTTCTGTGTATTCTGCTCCATGCAATGTTTTATCAAATATATTATATTCCTGACAAATTTTAGTATAAAATTTATTTAAATACCAAGAAGAAATATGAATCTTTTTGAAAATACAGGACAAATTTTCTGTAGATACATACAAACACCAAGATATGAAATGTATTTTCTGGAGATGTCAACAGTCAGAGACGTTTGAATTCTTTTTGGTCGAACCATTTATTTGACGACAGTTTCATATGCAACTGATTGGATGAAATTGGCTCGACCAAGAAATCACAACCCACTGGCACCTGAGTTGCAGTCAGCACAACAATTTCCGGCTCGTTGGCCACAGAGCCATGCCGTCATTGTGGTCCCAGCTGCCACTTGAAGTTGTTGTGAAGATTGCTTTTTCCATTCAAGAAGCAGAAGACCTTCTCACTATTCTCAAAACGATACAAGATGAAATCGACTTGGGTCCTCTCGAGCATCTCTTCGAGCTAGGGAAAGCGAACTCCAAGTGGCATTTCTGATGATTGGGCTGGCTTACGCATTACCCAAGTTTGCGTTTGTTCGAGAAATTTTACTCGTATCAGCTGGAAGGATCTTTTGTCCCAATTGCCTCATTTGACATACTTGGATGTTGGCGAGGACTACAACAGCTTTGGCGACGTGTTTGAATTTGTCGCCATGAGCAACGCAATCACAGAATTTCTAGCCTATACAGTGCAGTATAAAATGACAACATCCGATGTGATCCGCCTGACCAAGTGGTTTCGGACGCAACCTGTTCGACGTCTTGAGCTCGCATTTGTTGACGCGGGTGGTGTTGACAAGGATGTGAAAAAAGAATTTTATGAAGCCATGCTCAAGTGCGAAACATTGGAGACGCTCAATATCTCCAATCGAGGATTTACCGATATTATCAATATCTCCAATCGAGGATTTACCGATTTGGAATTTATCAAGTGGCCGTTGGCCTTGAAATCATTGCGGCTAAATCTTGAAGGCATAACGTCTGACGTTGTAAAATCCTTGGCGAGTCAATTGGAAGACTCGGGCGTGAACCATCTAGCGATAGTTCAATACACGGACAAGAACACTGAAGGCATGGAGCATCTCCTACGGGTTTTACCGCGTACATCTATCAAACACTTGGAATTAAGCCATTTACTCATTGATGATACCACTTGGTGCAAGTTGGCTCCATTGTTCGAGAGCTGCCCAGTATCAATTTTGACTCTCCACTCCGAGAAAATTCCTACTGGCTTTGCTCAAGATTTTGCAACGGCACTTGAAAAGAACCAGTCCATTTGTGAATTGGATCTGGACCACAGTGATATTGGCCATGCGGACCTTCAGCAATTGATTCGAAGTTTCTCCAATTCTAGCCGACCAGTCAAGAGAAAGCGTTTCAAGGTAAAAGGCCCGTACAGCCAACCAATCTTGGACGACGAGGAAGAATCTCTGAAGAAATTGGCTGCCGAATGCGGAGTTAAATTCATGAATCGGTATTTGGAATGTCGCGTATCGTATTCCTGTATCAGCTGGGATTGACACGTTTCAATGGTAATTTTTGACCATCTCTTTCGATCCGACCATTATTCGAGGACGCTATGTCTCGCTTTCGATGTGCAATTAATACCAACTACAACATCCTGTAGCAGTGGTTTAGCCAGTTGTCTGCAAAGCTACTCATTTAGAGCAGGATCACTATGAGTTTCGTATAAATACTAGCTTTGATCAATTGGATCGATGAATCTATTGTCTGTTCGTTTGGCTGTAAATAATGATGTCGGATGTAATTCCGTGCTGCCTATCTTTTTTCAACCAACCCATTCGCATGGTTTAGGAAAACAAAATTGGTATACACCATGTTGAGAAGACTTTCCCACTAGCATTAAGCCAAGTTTAATCTCTCGGCAGAGAACCACTTCTGTTTTGACCTCGACGACGTGGGTTGTGTTTTCCATAGACGCAGACCATAAAGACTTTTTAAGTAACATTCCACTCAACTCTGATTTGTGAAATCTTATCTTGTTGGCCTGTAATGCTCCAGAATGAATCGGTTTAATTCATTTCGTAGACTAAAGTATCGCCTTCAGTTGATTGCACTATCTATCCAAGATTCTGTGCACCAATGCGAAAGTTTCGAATTGGGATCTCTTGCCTCGTCGAAACTAACACTGAAATCATGCAATAGGCATTTGTGAATATAAACGAAATTCTTGTTGCAGTCCAAATACTTCACGTTGAAAATTGTCATTATTGGGACGACATACCAAAAGCTCCAGTTTGAATACCGGTTCATGAATTCGACTCCACATTCGGCGGCCAATTTCTTCAGAGATTCTTTTTCGGAATCCAAAATCGATTGGTCGTATGGGCCTTTCCATTTGAATTGTCTTGTCTTGACTGGTTGACTGGAAATGGAGAAACTTCGGATCAATTGCTGAAGATCCGAAAGGCCAACATCACTGTGGTCCAGGTCCAATTCACAAATGAACTGGTTCTTTTGAACGGCCGTTGCAAAAGCGTGAGCAAAACCAGCAGGAATTTTCTCGGAGTGTAGAATCAGTTTTCTCACTGGGCAGCACTCAAACAGCGGAGCGAATTTACACCAAGTTGTATCGTCAATACGGAAGTATCTTAATTCCAAGTGCTGGATGGATGTCCGAGGTAAAACTCGTAAGAGATATTCCAAGCCTTCAGTGTTCTCGTCTTCGTAATTAACTATCCTCACACGTTTCACGCAGGAACCTTCCAATCCACACGCCAAGGATTTTAATACGTCAGATGTGATGTCTTCAAAATTGAGTACCAAGGTTTTCAAGGACAATGGTAACTTGGAAAATCTCAAATCGGTAAATCCTTTATTGGAGAGAACGAGTGTTTCCAGAGTATGGCACTTGAGCATGACTTCATAAAATGCTTTCTTCACATCAATGTCAACATCACCCATGTCAACCAGTGCGAGCTGAAGGCGTCGAACAGGTTGACTCCGAAACCACTTGGTCAGGTGGATCACATCAGTTGTCGTCATTTTATACCACATTGTGTAGGCCAGAAATTCTGTGATTTGGTTGCTCATGGCCACAAATTCAAACACGTCGCTGAAAGTTTTGTACCCATCGTCCACGTCCAAATATGTCAAATGAGGCAATCGAGACAAAAGATCCTTCCAGCTAATGCGAGTAAAGTCGCTCGAACGAACGTCAAGTCGAGTAATCCGAATGTCGCTCCTATCATCCATGGTAATAGAGGATTTTTCAATGTTCCACTGGATTTTCGTCATGGGGTCCAAATTCTCTTTGACCCAGTCGACGTCGAAATTGTCCTCGACAACAACTTTCGGATAATAATTGGCAGTGGCTCCAAGAGATGTACTTGGTAGCGCTTGTAGAATTGGAGGTACAAGATGCAACCACGGCCAGAAATCCCACTTGGACTTCACTTTCCCTAGCTCGAAGAGATGCTCGAGAGGACCAAAGTCGATATCATCTTGTATTGTTTTTAGAAAAGTGAGGAGGTCTTTTGCATCTTCAATGGAAAAAGCAATCTTCACGATGACTTCAAACGGCAGCTGGGACCACACGGACGGCATGGATCTGCGCCCAACGAGTTGGAAATTGTTGTGCTGACTGCAATTCGGTGCCAGTGGGGTTTGCAGTCTCGTCCATCGTTGGCTGTCATTTTTTGGTCGAGACAATTTCATCCAATCAGTGATAGATGATGCTGACGTCACTCAAATGGTTCGATCAAAAAAGAAGTCTACTGTACATTAGAGAGCTTGAAAATGAATATTAATAACTGTTTTGATCCTCTCTTGACCACATTGCCTGTGGATGTGCTATTGAAAATTGCATCGGCTCTTCGCGATGCATCCAATTTCTCTAGTTTCTGCACGCTGTCCACTTTTACGTTGGCGTATGACCCCGGGAGCACCTCTACCAGCTTGGATTGAAGCACAAGATGAATACTTGTGGCCTTTATTAATACTTGATTCGAAAATCTCCGCCTTGTTGTCCTGCTGTCCATGTGGTACAAGCACTATTTCACTGCCGTTGTGATACCATGATATGATTTTCCACCCTAGCAAGAACTATTGAAACCCCACAAGCAGGTAATAGGCGAGGGAATATTACGGTTTGCTGTGGTCAGTTTCACCCGCTTGGATTTCACCTGTCGACTTGGATGTGACATGGCCTCAATCAAAAGTTGCAAGTCGGGGATCGCAATCCAGGATTGAGACAGATGGAACTCACCAATCGTATGATTGTTTTGAAGGGCAGTTGCAAGACTTTGGGCAAACTCAGTGGAGACATGTTCAGGATTCAAGGTCAAGCTTTCCAATCCAGAGTATTGAATCAAAGGCGCCAACTGACACCAATCGTCGCAATCAATTTGCAGACCAAGGATGCTCAAGCTCTTGGTAGACGTGAGTGGCAAAACACGAAGTAGACATTCTATGCCTTCAATATTTCCATCATGGGTGCAGTCGTCTAGCTCGAGTCGTGTCAGCCTCGAGCCTTCCAATTGACCAGCAAGATCGATCAAAAAGTCCGAATCCAAACACCATTCGTCAAGTTTCAAGGACTCCATCTGAAATGTAAAGCGAGGGAAAACCATGTCAAAGAGGTAGCAATCAATGAGTCGAAGACGCTCCATCGTTGGACAATTGAACATGGCTTCACACAATGCTTGCCTCAAGTCAAAATCATGATAGCCCCAATCTGTGAAATCAGACTCAAACTCTTGGACTGGTTGGCGACGAAACCACTCGAGAAGATAAACCAATTCGGAGTGTTGCAAGGTGTATCCACTGTTTGTATACACAACAAGTTCGACGAGTTGATTGCTGTAGGCTGCATAGGCATAAACCTCTTCAAAGTCTCCGTCATTGCCCCAGAGGACTTGATAGTCATAAACTCTTAGCGATGTCAAGCAATGGAGTCTTGATAAAACATTTTTCCACGTTCGTGGGGTATCTTCATCGATATAAACATTGAGTCCAGTGATACGCAGGTCTTGCCATTCGTCTAAATTCTCCTCTGTGACTGGAATTTCTCCAGCATTCCACTCAATCGTTGCCATCGAATTCAAATGCGTTCGGAGCCACTCGACGCTAAACCTGGCATCATTCACAATCACACGGGAGTAATATTTGGCAATCGATTCATAATGTGGGAGTGATAGCTTGTCCCGCGCCGCAGAAGTGAGCTTCAAAGCTGGCTACACGTCGAAATGATCTTGCTTGAGGCACAACTGGTAGAGATGCTCCAGTGGTCCCAAATCAATGCACAGACGAAGGGCTTCCAGAAAAGCAAAGAGATCTTTCGCGTCAGGAATAGCGAAGGCGATCTTAATCACAACGTCAACGGGAACCATGACAGATTCTTGCTTCATTGCAATGAACGGCCACAGTAATTTGCTTCTCTTCATGTCATTTGTTCCTCATTGATCCAACGATGTCTCATTGGATGTGAGGTTGCAGTCGTCACTTGGACGAACTTTGTCAAATCTCAAATGTACTTTATTTGTCTGACCAATCAAAGTCCGTTATTCAGTCTCTCTACCAATCAAACTAAGTTTTATCCAATAATCGCTTTCAATCTATCGAAATCATTTTACAAAGCGGCATGTGATGTTCTGACGACCTTGCCCTTGTTACTTTCGAGTCCTCATTTTATGGTGAAGGCCCGTCTTTGCCCTTGTTACTTTCGAGTCCTCATTTTATGGTGAAGGCCCGTCTGGCAACAGAAAATATTACAATAAGGGCCCGTCTGGCAACCGAAAATATTGCAATAAAAAAGCCCAAAATGGCATTTTGAGGCCAAATTCAATAATTGAGGTAAAATATGGCCTTGATTATCTCAGAAAGTTTTGCACGATATCCAATATTTTTGGTTGGGATATGCTCACCGGAGGCTCCCAAAATGCCATTTTACAAAAAAGAGGTTTTACCTCCATTTTGAATATGTCATAAAGCTATTGCTAAATACTGCTCAAATGTTGCAGTTCAAGATAACTTTGACACTAAGTGGACCCAAGAGCATGTGAATCCAGCGGCCAATATTGCATGGTATATCGTTGATCCTTCCATTGTGATGACGAGTATGGAAGAACAGACTGCCTTTCATATTACCCAACTCAGTGTCACTTTGGTTGAATTTGTTTCTTTTGGCTGGAGAAATCTCTTGCCACGATTGGTTCATCTAAAATCTCTGAATGTAGATTGCGGAAATGTCGACTTGAGTTACGTGTTTGAGTTTGTAGCCAAGAGCAACCGAGTCGTTTAATTGAAATTCCACGCACTCGAACATTCTTTGACACGCTCCGATGTGGTCTATTTGACAGCTTGGTTGCGTCGTCAACCTTTAAGAAGGTTTGAGATTGTGTCCGGACATTTGGGTGAAGTTGACGCCAATTTGAGGCGACAATACTATCAAGCCATACTGAATTGCCCAACTCTCGAGAGACTTGATCTTTCCTACTGCGACTTGGCAGAAATGGATTTGACGAACGCGACTCTAAGAATGAAGTCGTTGCAATTCAGGATAGTTGATATGAATGCTCACTTTTTGACATCCTTAGCCAGTCGATTGGAAGGTTCGCCTGTGAATCATCTCCAGCTATCTCGTTATACTGACAACACTCAAGGAATGGAACATCTCTTTCGAGTTTTGCCTCGGACGTCTATTAAGCGCTTGGAATGGAGTTGTATTCTCCGTATTGAAGGGGAAAATTGGTGCAACCTGGCTCCTCTATTTGAAAACTGCCCCGTCAACACACTGGTTATTACAGCTGTCAGTTTTTCGTCAAATTTTGTTGGAAGGTTTGCAATGGCCATTCGAACTAACCAAACAATCGATGCATTGGACCTAAGTGAGCTTGAGATTCCAGATTTGCGACTTTTGATCGAAAGTTTCACGCATCCAAGTCGAAAGGTACGACCGAAGTGGATCCGATGCAGAGGTGCCTATCGTCTTCCGGTCGAGGCTTCGGTCAAACAGTCTCTCAGACAGTTGGCTGCTGAATGCGGAGTCGAATTCTGGGATAGATAACGTCAACTTCTTATCATCAGCATGGTTTTCATTGAGTTTATCACTCATTGAATCCTCGTGATTTCCAGCAACCGAAGTTTAGCGACAAGTGGATCCAAAAGCATGTGAATCCAACGGCCAACATTGAATGGGATAGCTTTGATCCTGATTTCGTAAAGAAATTATAAAAGATCCGACCGATTTGCACATAACTCAGCTCAGTTCTAAAATGAAAATATAAAATTATACAGATGATAGAATCCAAAGTAGGGTGCTATAAACGTCAATGCTGATACGGAGTTTTTCGCAAACTCGACTATATTGTAGATTTGATTTTAGAGTATCGATTTTCATTTCATTACTGGTGGAGATGCTCTTACGATCGCTTGGAAAATACATAAATATGTTTCATTTTTCTTCGTAGAACCAAATATGGATATGTTTGAACCTTTCGCACAGAAAACCCACATTTAAACTAGTTCGCTCGTGGATTTTGGTTGACTTTACTTGTTTAAGAAACAAATTTTATTAAAAGCAACCGCAATGAAGGGGAATGAAATTCCAAAAATCAACTTCCTCTGCTCCACATTACTGCGAACAAATCACTTTACATCGACCCAAAAAATCTATTTCTTTTCTAAATTCGATGGCGGATATCACTTTTTGAAGACAATAAAAACTGTAGAAAATTGCAGGAGCAGAAAGTCAGTTTTCACGGTCAAAATCGGCAGACTAAGTATTTATGATCAATGAAATCTTATTTCGAGCCAATCACAACTATTTGTACTATATATGTATGGGTTGTGATGTGTTTCATTTGTACAAGTACATAGTAATGTGGAGCAGATGAAGTATTGGACAAAATATGGCCAATCTTGAACTTGCCAATCCTGGCACAGGCTAGAGGCGAGGCCTCGTTGCTGACATGCCAGGTGACTACGCTCAAAACAACCGTCGCGACCAGGTATGTTAACTACAGGGGTAGTATTTTAGTTGTTTATGCTTAGAATGAACATGCATTCCTTCATGAAGCATCTCTCGATGGAGATTTAGAGCAAATCGAGGTCCTGCTCGCCGTGGAACACAAACTGAAGCTGAATGACGAGGTATCGAAAGAGAATTGCACTTCATACTACGCGCCTTGGAAATAGAATGGAAACACTTCGTTGCATGTTGGTGTTAGGGGAGGACAGTTTGATGCTGCTAAAAAATTACATGACGAAAATGAAGTTGACAGAACCAATCAGGTAAGTTACTCTGCTTTATGATCCAATTCATTTCGTAAGAGTAGTTCGGTTTTACTCCATTGCATGTGGCGTCACTAAATGGTGACCTGTCAGCCGTAAAACTTCTCGTTGGTAGTGGCGCTAAAGTCAACCAAACAGAGAGAGCAAGACTGTCCACCGATACAATCTTACTGATGTTTTGAGAATAGCATGGACTTACTCCAATACACATGGCTTCTCTAAACGGTCACTTGGATATTGTCAAGTTTCTCCTTGACAAGGGCGCTGCAGCTGAATGGCTAGACAATGTAAATTCATCCTCTCTCTTGATCGTATTGATTTTTAAGAGTAGCATGGCTTGACCCCGTTGTATTTAGCATCCCAAAATGGAAAAGTCGATGTCGTTCAAGATCTCGTTGACAGAGGTGCTTCATTGACTTCGAGGTCAAAAGTATATCAATTTATCGATTCGAGCAGTTTAATTTTGTGACTAGGATGGTTGGACTCCATTGCACGTTGCATCCCAAAATGGAAAAATCGATGTCGTCAAGTATCTACTCGAAAAAGGTGCTGCAATTGATTCAAGGGCAAACGTAAGTACTTAAGTACGTCCGCCTATTTATTTCGTGAGAGTAGTTTGGCCGGACCCCACTGCATTTGGCATCACTATTCGGCCACTTAAATGTCGTGCAGTATCTTTTTGACCGAGGCTCCGCAGTCGATGCTACCGATGCCGTAAAGATATCACTGTATGATATGTGGATAATTTTGAGAATAGGATGGTCAGACCCCATTAGATTTGGCTTCAGAAAATGGACAGCTCGATGTTCTCAAATACCTCCTGAAGAAAGGGGCCACAGTCGATAATATCAAAGATGTAAAGCAACCCATTTCCTTAGTGCTTCTGATACTGCGAACGTAGGCTGGAAGCAACGCGGTACATATAGCGTCTTTGAACGGACACCTTAATATTGTCAACTTTTATCTTGACAATGGCGTTACAGTCGATAAAACTGGCACTGTAAGGAAAAGTACCCTTGTTTTGACATTTATTTCATGTGATTAGAGTGGCCAAACCGCCCTGCACTTTGCGTCCTCGAACGGACACATGAATATCGTTAAGTATCTGATTGGCAAGGGCGCTTCAGTTAATTCACGGGACAATGTACTTGAATCGACATCCATGATGTTCTATTGATTTGATGAGAGTAGAATGGCCAAACTCCGTTGCACTTGGCGTCCAAGAATGGATTTCTAGATGTCATCAACTATCTACTCGATAACGACGCTGCAATCGATTTAACAGACAATGTTGTAAATCTGTTATGAACATATTCAATTGATGAGAGTAGTATGGTTGGACGTTACTTCATTTCGCTGTAAAGTCAAGATGTGAAGAAATAGTTTTGTTGTTTTTGGAACGAGGTTGCAACGAGAACCGAAAAACGAAGGTGAGATTGATATTTTTGGATTGCTATACTTTTATATAGAGTGGCCAAACCGTACGGGATATTTGCGACGACAAAAAACTTATTTGTTTACTGGATAAGTTCGATATGATCCGTCGATGCTTTGGGAAAGACATGGTACCCAATCTGGCCAAGAACCCTCCGACAGTGCCTTTTCTTGCCGATTCAACTCTCTATGCCACAATGCGAAGTATTCAGCTAAATCCTTTCATATTCGAAAAGCACAAAAATGACGCACGAATTCTTGCTGTCTTGGATGCGTTAGATAAAACAACGATTTTAGATGTTGGACAGACAAAACAAGGCGTCGATGGCCAAATGACTACTGGACACTCGGATGGTAAATCTTTTCTTACGTTTTCTGCTCATTTCTGACATTAATTGCTAGGTATCTACTCAATTCAATCCGCCGTCGAAGTTATTTCGCAAACCATTCGAAATATCCGTGACAATAGCTCTGCGATAGCCCAATGTGCAATGTTCATTTTGTCGATGTCTTTGAATTTTCAGACAAATCGCGAACGTATCTTGGCAACTGCAATCATGGTCGGACGTATTGTGAATCGAATGGTCCAGAGGGAAATTGCGACGCAAGATCCCAGCATCCTCAAAGTCCTCGACGACATTCGAAACTACTTCCAGACAACGATCGAAACTCAACAGCCCTGGAAATTATTTGTCCATGATGCTCGAAGACAGGTCATCATTCAGAAGATGATCAAAACAATAGTTCGTCTTCAAGACCGTCTTTTAAAAGCCACACAATATTTGAATATTCAAATTAATATTCAAGTAGTGGGAAACATTTATGATGTAAGGCTTGGCATGCGAAATATGATCGAAACAATGCATGGTCTCAACAAATGCTTGGAATATATTGCAAACTTTCCCAGTCTGCGTCAACAAACTGATAAGTTACAAGAACTGGTAATACAAATGAAACGTGGCTTGGAGCACTACTCGCGTCAAGTGGAGGTTGGAAATATTGCTCGAAACAAAGAGTTCGAAAGTCAAGTCAAGAAATGTCACGACCAAATTGAAGACACAGCAAAACTCATGAGCCAGAAGAACAAAACTCGATATGGTATTGAAAAAATCGAATCTTGGATGCTATCGTCAGACGACATCCATTTCGATCCCGATAATATTGACTCTGCATTGGGACGGGGAGGGTTTGCCACGGTATTCAGAGGAATGTACCATGGTCAACAAGTGGCTGTGAAACGATTCGATCAAATTGTGCTGGCAGATTCACCTGATTTGGAGAAGCTTATCGTCAAAGAAGTCAAAGCGTGGAAAGATGTATCGCATGAGCCGTATATTTTGACGCTAATCGGTGTGTGCACCAAGATATCAACGCCAATTCTAGTTTGTGAGTTATGCAAAACCAACATCCGCCGCTATGTCCGTGACTGGCCAGATGCCCTGATTCCGATGATTTATCAATTTGCTTGTGGCTTAATGTCACTCCACAATTCCTGGATTATCCATCGAGACCTCAAAGGCGATAATGTGTTGATAACGTTTCAAAACACAGTTGCCATTGCAGATTTTGGACTGAGTCGAGCTGTTATGACCCAAGATGAAACCAAGACAGGAAACGAGAGATCTGGGACGCTGAACTGGATGGGCCCAGAGCAATATTTGACCCCGCATTTAGTGACAAGAAAATCAGATATTTGGTCTTTTGGTATGACTGTGTGGGAAGTCTTGTGCAATGATATTCCATACAAAGACTATGGTCGTTATGAAATTCCCGAAGCACTTGTATCTGACAATGAGCGACCAAGAAAGCCTAAAGAGCTGAGCCCGCATCTTGAGCCATTGTGGACTTTAATCGCAATGTGTTGGCAGGTTGATCCAGCTGACCGACCTTCTGCAGTCGACATTGTCGAATACTTGAAGAAGCATTATGTCTCAGAATTCGAATTGTGATATTTTGAACCAATAGTTATCTTTCGTGTAGTAAGGCCGTTCGCTTTCCTTTGCTGGTCGATTCTTCTTAATTTGACTATCATGGCAATACGACTAATCTAAGATTTCCAATTAGAATATTTGACTTCTTAGCGCTTACAACAGAAGACAAATACTCTGACCTCTCGAATTGGCTCAGGATAATAATCTAGAACGATTCAAGACAACGTTTTCATGTAAATAGAATATTCAAGACTTCTTGAATTCACTTCATTGAAGACCTAATCTATTTTTACCAAACGTCTCAAAAAAATTTCGACTCGATGGAATCGCAGCTAATGTTTATGGTTGGTTTTGTGAGATCCCAAGTTGAAATTAAAAAAAATTCGGCTCGATGGTATCCCATCATCCTGATGGGCAGCAGTGTAATTGTTAAAAAATGATTTGGTGCGCACAAATTGAGGAAATCACAGACTCGGTGTAGGGGTCGCAGGGAAGTACACTGTACGCTGTTTCTGCCTTACAATATTTAGCGACAGATTCACTGCTTGAAGATGTCCCGAAAGTTGGGAAAATTCACCAAAGTTCTCTTACCAGCCCTAGTTTATGATTTGGTCTCTTTCATTTATTGAAAGCGAAAACAGATTCTATAGCAGATTGATTCATTACACTTGTTCAAATTGGAATGCATTAGCAAGTGCGCATTTGAACTAACTTGTCTGAGTGTTCCAGTAGTTCGACAAGATTTGACCAACATTGCCAGTTTCATTCTGATCATTTGGGTGGATTTTGAGAAATAATTAGTTTCGCACGATTGGAAACACTTCATCCTGACGCACTGGTAGAGTTCACATTGCGTCTCGGTGTCTATTCGACTGCATGATCGCTGTCAAGTTAACAAAAGAGCATCGAAGCCAAGGAGGAAACTCGTTAATCACCAATTCGCAGAAGGCCTGCATAATTTACATCAAAATACAAGTTGCACGACAATTCATTCAAGGGAACTATGAAGCGCATCGAAAGCTGTCGTCACTCGAATATTTTGCTAATTTCAAATAACCATATAAGGTAAATCATACTTATGATTTAAGGTAAAAAACACAAATTTTGGAAGGTAGCTTTTATGTTCAGAGATTTGAATTCAAGGCTCAAAAGTAAGACTGTTTCACTATTGGAGATAAACAAAACCAGCCAGGCCAGCTTGCTCACGTCGCAACGAAAATCTAGCATGTTTTTCCTTGGTAACAAGAAGATGGATAAACGAATTGTCCATTATGTAATTCTGCAAGTCGCCGACAAACTTAAATAGATAGATAGTGCCCTGCTGGAGGGATGCTTCATCTGACTCTTTTCAAGCATTTCATCCAAAAATTCTTCATTGCACGAATCTATAACTCCAATTCAGTGCCGTAATGCTTCTTTAAGTAGTCAACAATATCGACTGCAAATGGTCTGGCGGCTGGATCAACCTGCCAACACATAGTAATTAATTTCCACAAAGGCTCGAGATGCAGGCTCAGGTCTTCAGGCTTGTTTGGTCGCTCGTCGTCAGAGACAATTGCGTCAGGGATCTCGTAAGTGCCATAGTCTTTGTACGGAATGTCATTGCACAAGACTTCCCACATAGTCATACCAAAAGACCAAATGTCCGATTTCACTGTCACTTCATCTGGGGTCCAATATTGCTCTGGGCTCATCCAATTCAACGTCCCACATCTCTCGTTTCCAGTCTTGCTTTCGTCGAGGGTCATGACAGCTCGGCTGAGTCCAAAATCGGCAATGGCTACTGTATTTTGAAAAGTTATCAACACATTATCGCCCTTGAGGTCTCGATGGATAATAGATACATTGTGGATTGACAGTAAGCCACAGGCAAATTGATAAATCATCGGAATCAGTGCGTCCGTGCTGTATCGAACGTAACGGCGGATGTTGGTTTGACATAACTCGCTAACTAGAATGGGCATTGCTATTTTCGTACAAACTCCAATGAGCGTCAAAATATACGGCTCACGTGATATATCTTTCCACGCCTTCACCTCTTTGACAATAAGCTTCTCCAAATCAGGCGAATCTGCCACCAGAATTTGGTCGAATCGTTTCACTGCCACATATTGTCCATGATAAAGTCCTCGAAACACAGTTGCAAACCCTCCTCGCCCCAACGCAGAGTTGATATTGTCAAGTTCAAAATCAATATCGTCTGACGATAGCATCCAAGATTCAATCTTTTCAATACCATATCGAGTTTTATTCTTCTGGCTCATGATTTTTGCCGTGTCTTCAATCTGGTTTTGGCAAATCTTGATTTGATATTCGAACTCTTTGTTTTGCGTAATGTTTTCAACCTCCACCTGACGCGTATGGTGCTCTAAACCACGCTGCATTTGTATTTTAAGCTCGTCAAATTTGTCCATTTGTTGACGCAGACTGGGCAAATTTGCAATAGCTTCCAAGCGCTTGTCGAGATCATTCATGGTTTCGATCATACTTTTAAATCCAGCAGTGCGATCGTTGACATAGCCCACAACTTGAATATATAGGTCAACATTCAAATAATTCGCGGCCTGACGAAGACGATCTTGTAAACGAACAATCTTGGTGTTAATAACTTGAATGGTTGCCTGACGTTGGCTGCTATAGATCAATAACTTCCAAGTAGGTGTACTTCGAAGCGTTGATTGCAAATAGACTCGAATTTCTTCAAAGATTTGCAATATGTTGAAATCTTGCATTGGCTCATCCCGGATGTTCAATTGATTTACAATACGTCCCACTATAATCCCAGTTGCCAACACAAGCTCCCGATTTGTCTGAAAATCTAATGACAGCTCTAAAATGACTTTTGCTGAATCAAGCAAATCTGAATTGATGCCTTTGATGATTTGAAGAGTATGTAGAATGTGCCCAACAGCTGACTGAATCGAAAAGATCCCTTTTAACCACGTCAAATAATAGCTCTAGGAGTCAGAAGTTTTACGTGGGTAATGCTTGATTCTCGTTTGATATGTGCTACTTGTTTGCACAGAATATGGGCTCGTGAGTTTCTTCAGCTCAAAAAATGCATCTAGTACGCGAGCGTTGTCTTGGTGCTTCACAAACTTGTAAGGATTTAGTTGAATACTGTGCAAAATGGCATAGAGAGCTGGATCTGCAAGAAATGAAACAGTTTTAGGATTTTTGGCGAGTTTTGGAACCATGTCTTTCCCAAAACATTGCCGAATCCAATAGAGGTTGTCTATAAGTGCTACAAGGTTTCCGTCGTTGCATATGTCGCGCGAAGTTTTGCCATCCTACATACAACTTAACGAAATCCAGTAAGTCAGATTTACCGTTGTTATCAAAGTCACATCAAAACCTGCATCCAAAAGGTCCATGACAATTTCTTCATGTCCTGCGCTCAAAGCGTAGTGAAGAGATGTCCAACCATCCTAGACGCATCAAATAAATCGGGCCATCAACACAGATTAAAATACATCATACCTTGAATCGATGTTTGTGCATTTGGCAAGGAGGCACTTGACAACATCCAAGTGACCATGTTTAGAAGCCATATGAAGAGGAGTTCGATCCATCTACCCTCAGAAAATTAAGTACTTCTCAGAGATGGATGGATTTTACATAGTCTTTCGTGTCGACATCAGCGCCATGGGCAATAAGATATTTTACAATGCCCAAGTGGCAATTGCTAGAAGCTTCGAACAAAGGAGTCTGGTTTCTCTGCTCTCAGGAAGTTTAGTGCCTCATAAAGACGGAAGGATTTACGTAGCCAAACGTATCGATAGCAGCGCCATTGGCAAAAAGATATTTTACAATGCCTAAGTGTCCATTTCTGGAAGCCTCCAACAAGGGAGTTTGGCCGTTCTAATCTCAGGAAAATCAGTGCTTCACAAAGACGGATAGATGTACATTGGCCTTCTCATCAACAGCACTGCCATTGGCAAGAAGATTTTTGACAACGTCCAGGTGACCTTTTCTAGAAGCCTCCACCATATGAGACCGAAGAATCTACTCACAGGAATTTCAGTGATTCTTAAAGACGGATGGATGTACGGAGCCCATCGCATAGACAGCAGCGCCATCGGCAAGAAGATATTTGACAACCTTCAAGTGACTATTTCTAGAAGCTTCATCCAAAGGAGTTCGGTTTTCCTACTCTCAGGAAGTTCAGTGCTCCATAAAGACGGATAGATATACATTGTCCTTCAATGTATATCTATCCGTCTTTATGGAGCAATTGTAGCGCCATTGGCAAGAAGATATTTGACAATGTCCAGGCGTCCACTTCTAGAAGCCTCATGCAAAGGAGTTCGATTTTCCTACTCTCAGGAAGTTCAGTGCTTCATAAAGACAGATGAACGCGCACGGCGTCTTTCGTGTTGACATCAGCGCCTTTGTCCAAGAGGGACTTGACCAGGGCTAACTGTCCGCTTCGAGACGCAAAATGTAACATTGTCTTACGTCCCTATTCTCGAGATATTTGAAGTGAACGATAAGCTCCTTTTCCGACCTCGTCCATTCCCCCGATGGCGGAGCTGCTTCCCTGGGCAATAGCTAAGCCTCCGCTGCGGGCAGTTTCATCGAGATGATATCTGTCCTTCTACAATGGTGGTAATCACGGCAAGAACTAGCGTCACACTTACGTCGATTCTATATTTGGCTTTATCACCTTTGCTTGGCATTTCAATGGTGAGACCTGATGGATGTTTGGCCATTTGAGTTTGGAAAGCCAGCGTGGCCTGTTTATAGTTCTTTAATTAGTCTTAATTTAATTAGTCTTAGTCTCCACAGACATTTATCCGGATCGAATATTTTTCACCTTTTCTTCATCACATATGTTGTGAAGTCAGGTGTTGATCACCATCTCATGGCATATCAGCGACGGGCCCTATGAGCGACGGGAAACGGCAGCAATTAGTTTATTTCCATTGTTCTGCTATGTCCACAAGAAACTTGTGCAAACATTTTGTGGAAGTGACTATTTCACCCCATTTTGGCTATTTCCCCCTAAAATTCATTTTTGAAACATTTTTGCCCTGGCTTCCCAAAAATCGACAGCCATTTTAGAGCTCTTAGCTGCTGCAAACACTTAAAACGAGCCAAACTTATGGGCATCATCGCGGGAGCTCACTTTCATACACCTAAGGGCGGGTCTGGATGCCACCAAAAATGGCAATAAACGGCACATTTTGGAGAAAAAACTTCCAAAATGCCATTTTCGCTCAAAAAGTATGTCTGGATTCCAAAATCTTGTGAGAAAAAAGTTCCAAAATTGACCTGACAGTGGTCGACATCGACGAGGGGTCTCTGGAGAATATCTCAGCCTCCAGATCAGAGAAAAATATGAAAAAAATATGAAAACAATCTATACTATATTTTAAAGTAGATGAAAAGAAAATTGGTCTCTATTACACAATACCCTGCGAGATATGCATTAAAGAAAGCATGAATGAAGGCAAATTTAACTGTGAAATACTCTATACTGTCAAATAATATACTAACTTATGAAGGTCTAATTATTTATTTTCACAGTTTATACGAGTATAATCAATACTGTATAGAGTTTCTGAGTTTTCATTTTCCATTGGTCATTTATCACGTTCGGATACTATCCGTACAGACCTCTCGTTGATGTCGACCACTGTGAAATATGACAGGTATTCTGTCATTTTGTACTTATAGTCTACAATTGAAAGAGAACGTCAGTATTCTCGCGCGCAAGAATAGGAATCTTGACTGACCAACTTGACATCATGTGGCTAGAGAAGCTACTTCATCATACAGTTGTACTTGGCAAGAAAGCTCGAAGCCGCTATAAAAAGGAAGCATGGGTTATTATACAATAGTTCATCCTTTGTTCGCGAGTTTTTGAATGAATCACTACTTTTTAATTTTATCCAGAGAATCACAATGAATGTTTTATTGAAGGAAATTTACTGAACTTGGGGAATATTGCGAAATAGAGAAAAGTGTAAAACCAACTTGACAATTAAATTTGGCATTGGTATCCAGACCCGCCCTAAGTGTAGGAAATTCTAGGCAAAAAGTATCAAAATGGAAAATGGGGGAGGGATAGTCACAAACCAAATATATATATGAGCCTATTGCGGCATATTAAATGTTGCGCAATGTCGACTGGAACTCAGAGTTTCTTGCTGCTGTCTTCCACAAGCTCAACGTAAATTTTCTTCTCAGGTCCCTCCATTGAGGGGTTCTTCATATAATCTTGTTGTTTTACGCGGAAGATCAACCACATATAACTTGAGGGCGACGGTCATTTTGCGAGTGGGACAGACATTAACAGTTCAGCTGAGCTTTCGAAGGAATGCAACGAGTCTTTCAAACGTCTTGGTCACGCGTTTAGTTGACATTTCGAATGATAACGATCTGGTCGCTTTCCTAGATAGTATCCGTCCAGTGATGGACTTATAGTACGTTTAGAGATACCAATCACACTTTTGGATGAGTGGATAGATCTTCGTATTACTCAGCTTGGTCTTGAAACATAACTGACTGACTTGCTCAATCGCATAAAATGCTTTTTCATCACCAGCCTGTCCGAGACTTTGATGCAGAGTTATCACAATGTGGAAATCTTGCCATCAATTTGAGACAGCATTTACTTGAAGCATAGTATACATATTTAACTACACTACTCTAGACACACCTAGGCTGATAGAAGACATGTACACTACCGCAACGCAAGTTTTCATATAGCAAGTGACACAGAGAAAATGAATATGAATTTCAATCGTTGAAGCAATTTGAAAAGAACATTGACAAGTGTATGGAGACTCAGGCAACATTTATGACAATGGTAAGATTCGTTATCGAGTATTAATCTATACAATACAATTCAGCTTGCGCACATTGTCACAATCAAACAATATTTTCTTCAGCTTGATAAACACAAGGTGAGCCCGACAAAACTTCATTTTTCATGGCTATTTCCGAACTAATTTCCCTGCACTTTCTATGATGCTGAGATTATACATTCATTCCACAAATCTCTGTTCTCTGTGGATGCTCGCGAGCTATATGACATCACATAAGCCACAGTTGTTCCAGTACTATTGCCACCAGAACAGCAATAAAACTTGTAGAAAGAATCCCCAGTTATATATGTCAAACATCAAGTAGATCTCGCAGGGCATTAAGCTCAAACATAATGTTCGTCGATTTATTCCAGGAACTGTGAAGTGTTTTCAAAGATGTCGTCATTAGAATATTCCATTGTTATCAACTTTGGGAGTATCAAGCTGCCTCAAAAGGTTTATGCAAAATTTCATTCTTTCATCCGGAGAAAGTCTTAACATTTCGGTTTTGTTGTCTCCAACGAGTGCTTCCGGCTTCTAAGAGCATCCGCAAAGGCACGCTAAAACGCTATTCGAATATTTTCTATGACTGTAGCGTTGTGAAAAAAACGAGTTTGCCCACCGCAAAGCCCACATTTTTCTGCCATTCTGACATTTTTGGCCTATCACTGAACAACGACTGGTTGAGACGCCGGTAGACTCGTGCCAGCCATCGCCTCCATCTTCTCCTTTGCAGGATTCAAGGACGCACAACCAAACTGCAGGGAGGCGTGTCTTTCGGAAGTATTGTGTTGGATAAACGGGATTTGGTCCCCAATAATCACATCCAGCAGAGTCGAGTACAATGTACATGTGTCGATGATGGTGGAGGTTTGCGCGCTTTCCCGGCTTGGAACCGCCGCGTATCTTGGGAGGAACAGACACTTGAAGCGCAAGGTATTGAGAGATCACCGAGACTACTTCAGCATCGTCGTCGTCGGCTGCCGTAGCAACCCAAAGTCGTCTATATTCCTTTCAATTGTGTCGCGCAGACTGCGACGAATGTGCTTGTCTGCGGATAGCGTACACGCTAGATGACACGCCAGATCTAGCGTGTCAAGTGTGATCTGGCGCGTCGAATATGACGAAAGCGTGTGGGGTGGGAAATGGTATCCGGACAAACACGCTAGAATTGAGATTTTTAGCAGAATAGCATGCGCGGTGGGGATGCTCTAAATACTACAAAAAAGTGAGAGAACAAATTCGAAATTAACAGTAAACGGTCATTTTGGATCATAATTGAGGTAGAACCATACCATAAAAAGTCCGACCTGAGAGGTCGGATATCAGAAGATATCCTACCAATGAGAGTGCAGGATAATACCTGTGACACACGTATGAGAAATCCTTGAATCGAACTTCGAACTGGATGGTGCTGTGAGAGGTTCTTTTGCACATGCTTACAGAATGCTCTGAAAGTGCCTGTAGGCCGAGATTGGAGAAGTCGAAGTTAGCATGTCTGGTCGAAGTATATCGACCTGACGACTTCCTGGCAAATTGAAAAATGAGGGCCATGCCAGGAAATAGGACTCTGAGATTTTGTATTGTTTTGCAGAGGTACGTGGGAGATGACTCCCAGCCTCACAACAAGGGGCCACAACGTAACCGGATAGATCATTCCCGATTTCCCACCCAAGAGCCCAAGCCAAGTGCTCACTCTGTGTGTGGCGAAGAAACAACCATCAAGACCAAGGACGCAGACCAACGAGACTCAAATCTTTGGCACCAACACAAATGATGATGGACAAAGTGTGAACAACCAAATCTACGCTTAAAGGCAACCCAAAGATCGTGTAGCTCATTGGCAGAGCGCAGTGCGTCAGTCCTTGAGGAACTGGTTCAATTCCAGTCACGATCATAGCAAAATTGACTTACAAGCTTCTGGCGCAGCAAAGCGATTTATGAAATCAACAAGAACAAGAATGAAACAGGTTGATGTATTAACTGATTCAGCTGGAGACTGTAGCAGTATATCTACTGACTGTGAGTGACAAGAACATCTTGTGTGTAGGAAGGAGATGGATCAATGATTGAGCCAGCACTTAGAAGCCTTCGATACGTAGCAATTCTGTCATTGAGCTTCCCTGTCCGATGGAGTGAGCGCATCTTCTTGAGCACTGCGTTTGCTCCTTTGGACTTTGACCCATGTTGACTCAAGAACTTCGATACCCGTTCCTCGACGATCAATCCCAAAGTCATGACCTCGTCGCGATACGTTGTGGCGCTTTCATCGAGTGTAAATCCAGCATCAAGAAAGAGCTTCAAGTAAGCGACAAGCATCTTCGAATCTGACCTTTTTTGTTTGTTCTCGGATTTGATCCACAACCGTGGCTCCAATGTATACCACTTGAACCACACTGACTTAACTGGTACAATCGAGGATTGCCGGCGGCACTTGGTGGCATCCTGTGGAGTGACCACAGAAGTTGGTGCGACGACTTGACTTGCTTGAACTTCGTCATTGCGGATAGTTGACTGTGTCTGGGCAAACAACATTTTTTCCAAGGCGTCTATTCTATCATCTTGGCGTTTGGAATGCTGAATGAAGTTGTCAATCACCGAAGCTTGATGCCGAATTATCTGGCGTTCACATGTTTCAATGTTTGAGGTACTGTCATCGATTGTAGTCCTTTCACTGGGATTCGCCATAGTCGTAGCAAGGTGAGCCGACCATGCGAGCAGCTCGGGTATCGTGCAACCAGCTTGAGTCAAACATGCTTCGAGACGGATCGCCGCAAGGCCGTTTGGATTCAAATCTTTCAGCAGCGGGTAATGCAAGATCAAGTAGGCTATCAACACTTCTAATACATCTCCTTCGACGTTGTATTTTCTTGTGATAAGTCCAGAGCAAGCAGAAAAGACAAGCCGTTGCATTTGCCCAATTTTCTGTCTTGTCGCGCTATCAAACGGCGATAAATCCACAAGTTTAACACGCTCTGATGGTGAATGTCCGCTGAGCACTTTAGCGACTTTGTGATCTTCCTTTAGAGTATTGAAAACATATCCAAACCCCTTGTTCGTCGTGCTAACGTTCCATGCGCCACGATCGAAGATCCATCGAGCGGTCAAGTGCTCTGATCCGTTTGCAATGTGGGCGCCCCCACGACGGAACGAATGCAATGTCAGTTGCAACTTCACACCAGCTTCCTTTGGTACGCGATCGAGTAACGATTGACGTGGGTGTGCAGCGTCGACTGTAGTGCAATTTTGGAGTTGCCATAGTGTGGATCTTGTGTCGCTGCCTCAACAACGACATCAGGGTGATCCAATAGATCAATCAATGGCACATCGTTGTTGAGTTGTATAGTTGGTCTGGACATGGTGGGTGGTAAATTGTCAAGAAGGTCAGCACACAGTGCCACTTGTGTCATCAAAGCGACTGCCATTGTAAACAGAGGACCCATCAAGGGCTCAGAGTCGGGAAATAGAGATAGCCCCTGCTCCTCGCTCGTCTTGAGACGGATCAAACCCACAAAAAAAATGCCACCCGCGTCAATTGAAATGTTTTGTTTTTGAACAAACGACAGATCGGACGCACGTCCAAACATGAACCACATCATGCATAACAGAGATGCATCCTGGTAGTCGCTCAAAGTGTTGACATTTGTGTACAAATAGCGTATCATACAGCATAAATCGTTTTTCGTACATGCTGGTACTTTTCTGACAAACCCGCCTTCTTCTCGTCTGAGGCAATAGTTCTCCAAGGTTCTACCCATTTTGAGAAGTCGGGATTCCAAATGAACTCGAAGCAGAGGAAACTGGTCTAGCAGCCAGTGTTTCACCTGTCGATAGTACTGCATACATGTATGTCCGGCGAGTTGCTTCCCAGTGTTTCGCTCGCTGAACGCGAGAAACATACCAAATTTGTCCATAATCGACACAAATCATTGCCCAGTTGGGTCATTCTGGATACATTGCTTCACATACTCCATGGCAACGTTCTCCACTTTGAGGAACTTGCCGAACGCGTTCAGCGATGTTGACCTTGCCCGCTTGGTATTCCCTGATTGCAAATCATCCAAGCCCATTGATTGGGATGCGCAGAACAAGAAAATGCCTCCCTGTGGACTGCGAAATTCGAATAGCAGCCTGTTCTATCCGGATATAGCTGGTAGTCGGACGATGATCAAAGATGTCGTAGATATGTGATGCTCGTCAAATATGTATATGCATATTCATATTTTTTCATATCCTCCGACTTTTCGAGGTCGGAGGCTCCAACTCACCTACTTACCTAACCCTAATAAATTTGATTGGACAGAAAGAGTGTCGTGTACAGGATTAAAATTCTGATTGGACAAGTACCTACCTGGCGCGGTTCATTGGACAAAATGGGACATAGTCAAAGTATATAGGGTCGGAGAAACGATGATATTCATCCATATCAACAATTCAGATTGCGCAGCTTCGACTTCATGATTCATTGAATTTTTATCTCTCAAGAATACCGAAAGTTGAGAGTGGCGATTGAGTTTATCTCTAATTCGGCTTGAATAAACTCACAACCATTAGTAGCGGCCAACTCTTCGAGATATTTCATGTGGGAAAGGTCCATTTCATGGTGGAATGTGTTCAATTTGATCGTTCGTTTTGCAGACACTTGTCGGCTCGGTTGCGAAAACTTTGGATGAAAACGTCAAGAGTCGGAAGATCAATATTCTGTGTGGACAAGTACAATTCAGAGATGGTGTGATTCTTATGCATGGCTGCAGCAAGAGCATGAATGAAATCTGAAGGGAAACCTTCAGTGACAAGAAGTAAACTTTCCAATCCACAGTTTTCAATCGATGGAGCCAATTTACACCAATTTCAGGAGTCATCTGAAGAGCAATGAAGTTCAAATGCTTGATAGATGTGCGTGGCAATACTTTCAGAAGAAACTGAGCTCCCTCGACATTTTCGTTATCATAGTCGGCCAACTCGAGGAAATTCAGATTCGAATGCTCCAACTGACACGAGAAAGATCGCACAGTGTCTGAGGTCATCTGTGACAGTAAGCGCAAGCGTTGCATCGGAAATGTGAACTTTGTAAAGTCGATTCCTTCAAAGTACGAGCCTTCGATGATCCTGAGGCTATCCATCGTTGGGCAATTGAACATGGCTTCGCACAACGTTTGCCTCAAGTCATTGTCGAGATATCCCCAGTTTGAAACCTCTGCTTCAAACACGTGAACTGGTTGGCGCCTAAACCACGCGATAAAATTCACGAGGTCCCTCTTGTCAAGTTGGTAGATGCCAAACACCAATGCTTTGAATTCGGTGATTTGAGAGCTCTTGGCGACAATTTCGTACAAGTCCCCCATATTTCCATCTATGTCGTCAACTTGCAATGTGGTCAGGTGGTGTAGTCGCGGTAAGACTTCCTTCCATACAGTGTAACTACGATCGTCGACTTCGAGCCGCAGAGAAGTGATGCGCAGGTCGGTCCAAGCATCGAAACGGTGAATTGTCTCTGGGAATCGCTTCACTCGCCATTCAATCGAGGTTTCGTGATTCAAATGTATCTTGAGCCATTCGACGTCGTGCCAGGTATCTTCGACGATGACTCTTGAATAGTACTTGATGATAGCTCCACACGATGATACAGATGCAGGATCTAACATGGAAGAACCAAGTCGAAGCGACGGCCATAAGCCCGAGTGGTCATGCGTCAAGGAAAGTTGTAGTAATTGCTCAAGCGGTTCGAGATTGTTCGATGGTCGTAGAGCTTTGAGAAAAGTGAATAGATCAGCTGCATCTTGGATAGAAAAGGCCAGCTTGATGACAACCTCCAGAGGTAACATGAGCAAGGCCGAGTTGTTTGGTTTGTGAGGGTCCGAAACAAGTTTTCTTTTCTGTGCCGAGGGTTCGTTGCAATCAATATGTTGGAAAATATCTGGATTTCTGCCAAGACAATCCAAAGGTACGATCTGCTGTCGTACTGACACAGATTTCAACAATGATTGGCTGATATCAAAACTAATTCCAGCTGATTGGTTATTTCCAGAGAAAGTTCACGTCATAATGGATGAGCGTACGACAACGACCATGTCGAAGGGACGGTTCATTTTTGGACGAACTCTCTTCTTGATGTACACTGTATTGTCTACCACACAATGATGAACAAGGACGCTGCTCTTGTTACGTGTGCAATGAATCTGTGGCCCAAGATCAATTCGAGGACGATGTTGGTGGAAGGTTGATGCTCCTTTGTCGCCTCCAGTCACAGCTACTGCTCTCGCTAGGCCTTGATTACTTTCGTTGATTAGACTGCTCCAAACACTCAATGCTCGTGAGGCATTCACAGCAAAAGGGAAAGTGAATTTACATGAACTTATGCAAGGCTAAGATAAGGTTCAAACTCGGCTGGTCTGTGCGGAGATTGTGATTCTTTGTCGATCTCTCTTGTAGACAGGCACTTATATTGCACGGTTTCTGTCCTTTTCGCAGCTGCTCACAGACATGCAGACTGTTATAGGACACGCTTGCCGGACACATATACAATGAGCCCCACTGTCCTGGAGCGGGTCACTGTCAGATCGTCTTATGACATACCTAGCGTGTTGGCTTTGACTACCCAATCAAAAAAAAATTCTCCCACTCATGACCAACGTGTTGTCATGATGTGGTTTCCACGTTGAAATAAAGGTCCGATCAACGGTTCTGACAGGCTTTGTCAAACGTTTCCAGTGACGTTTTCTCTTGTCCTCCAACCGACCCATTTCTTGGCTCTTCTCGTATCAGGTCTTCGACATCGAAAAATGAAGGAAACAGCTGCTTGCCCTAGTCGACAACCATAAGTGGCAAAGCCCAAAGCGACAGGACAGCAAAACGATCTGCGACTGTGGTAGCTCTGGAATCACTGTTGGGTCAGATGATGATGTGTCCACCATCGTCGGCAAAAGGCAGACAAGTCAAGAAAATGTCACACACACCAACTAAGTGTAAATAAGCTAACAGCATGACGCTTGACAGCGATACCACCAACGGTTTCAGCCATAATGAGGCAGCTTTGCAAACGGGCAGTGTCTTGGAGCCAGGAGCGTTTAGTTATGAGAGCGCATCAATGGAACATAAATTTTGCGCCGTGTCCATAACTTCAGCAATTAAGCCAACAGAGCACCGCGCAAGTTAGAAACAAAACTTAAGGTCGCTGAAGTAATAGATAACGCGGCTCGTTACCAGCCATGTCGAATTTAAAGGCGTCTGCAAGACCTTCCCAGCAGACTTGGGACAGACTATCAACCGTGGTTGTGGCTTCAGAAGGCTCAAAAAGTTCACGGTGACCTGACAAGTTCAAAGGCGATAGTGCCGATGTCTTTGCAAAGACAACTACTCCAATTTCTCTGGCCGAATTGACAACTGCTTGCGCAGAAGTTGCAGGGTGGTCCAGCGTCATTCGTTGACAATTTTCAGCACCTGGGTGTCTCCCAACGGATAGCAACTCAAGTACCAAATCAGAAGTCTTTCATCCATTGCCTCTCCGAAAGACTGTCCAACACTCTAACCAGGATCCTGAAGAACGCCTTTATACTCCTTGCGGTTATCCTGCTGCATTGCGTGGATTTCCTTGTGCCAACTTCTTATAATATATCGACCCATATTGCGTGGTACATGAAACAAGGAGGTCAAAGATATGGAAAGGTCGAGTTATGAGAGAAAATTGGTAATGTTTACGAGGCAAAGCCAAATGTATAGTCACAGCTTTCCAATGTCATACAGAAAGCCAAAAACCCACCGACTAAGTTTGCTAAGTCGACCCAAAGAGTTCCACCTTACACCTTGGACGATCGCACTGAGGTTTTTACCTTGATGCCATCCACATAAGAATATGAAGAAGAGAACAAACACGATGAATGCAACTACAGCGACGACGATTCGGATGAGGCAGACAATCAGCACAGAAAATCAAGCAACAAAAGACTCAGAATCAACCTTCACGCAATCAGCAGTGGATCTTTAACTGTTATAATACACTTATTTAATGATTTTCCTGAGGTAACAAGTAGAATAGATGGTCTTGCAGGCAATGCAGTCCCGTCGATCGATCCCAAGAAGTCAAACATGACATTCCAAATGAAATATCACTTTTGATATCATTCCGACTTTGATACTATATTTTTACCAAGAAGTCTCACTTTTTCCAAATTTTCAGTATGCATAGTTGCACAAGGGACAACTAAATCTAGCTGATGTTTATTTTTGGAAATGCTTACGACACAAATTGTGTTTTCAGGATAACGTATTTTTTTAATTGTTGATGTCCCGCACCTCCCTGGGATGCATTCGATATTCAAAAGTAATGAGAAATTACGTAGTAATCGTTGTATATCTGCAACATCAAAGTCTTATAAATATGTAAAACATTTGAAGTAAGGTGATTTTTTGGATGTCTTATCTTTCTCAGGTATACCTGAAGTTGAGAGTGGCGAGGGAGCTCGCTTTTAATTCGGCTTGAATAAACTCACAACCATTAGCAGCGGCCAACTCCTCGAGATATTTCACGTGGGAAAGGTCCATGTCAAGGGGAATGTGGTCAATTTGATCATTCGCTTTGTAGACACTTGTCGGCTCGGTTGTGAAAAACTTTGGATCAAGACGTCAAGAGTTGGAAGATCAATATTCTGTGTGGACAAGTACAATTCAGAGATGGTGTGATTCTTCTCCATGGCTGCAGCAAGAGCATGAATGAAATCTGAAGGGAAATCTTCAGTGACAAGAAGTAAACTTTCCAATCCACAATTTTCAAACGATGGAGCCAATTTACACCAATTTTCAGGAGTCATCTCAAGACCACTGAAGTCCAAGTGCCTGATGGATGTGTGTGGCAATACTTTCAGAAGAAACTGAGCTACCTCAAAGTTTTCGTCATCATAGTCGGTCAACTCGAGGAAATTCAGCCTGGAATTTTCCAATCGATACGACAAAGATCGCACTTCTCCGACGTCAACTTTGCCTGTAGGCGTAAGCATTGCATCGGAAATGTGAACTTTGTAAAGTCGATTCCTTCGAAGTTTGAGTCTTCGATGATCCTGAGGCTGTCCATCGTTGGACAATTGAACATGGCTTCGCACAACGTTTGCCTCAAGTCATTGTCGAGATATCCCCACTTTGAAACCTCTGCTTCAAACACGCGAACTGGCTGGCGCCTGAACCACGCGATAAGATTCACGAGGTTCCTCTCGTCAAGTTGATACATGCCATTCGTGAATGCTTTGAATTCGGTGATTTGAGAGCTCTTGGCGACAATTTCGTACAAGTCCCCCATATCTCCATGTTCGTCTTCAACTTGCAATGTGGTCAGGTGGTGTAGTCGCGGTAAAACTTGCTTCCATGTCGTATCACTACGATCGTTGATTTCAAGCTGGAGAGAAGTGATGCGTAGGTCGGTCCAAGCATCCAAACTGTCAATTGCCTCTGGTAATCGCTTCACCCGCCATTCAATCGAGGTTTCGCAATTCAAATGTCTCTTGAGCCATTCCACGTCGCGCCAGGTATCTTCGACGATGACTCTTGAATAGTACTTGATGATAGCTTCACACGATGAGAGAGATGCAGGGTCTAACATTGTAGAGCTCGTAGAGCTTTGAAAAAAGCGAATAGATCAGCTGCTTCTTGGATAGAAAACGCCAGCTTGATGACGACCTCCAAAGGTAACATGAGCAAGACCGAGTTGATTCTTTGTGAGGATGCCAAAACAAATTCTCTGTTCTTTGTCGAAGGATCGTTGGAGTCCGGTACATTTTATTCGGAACGTCGTTATGAAGGCAGCATTTGAATTCGAGATTTTGTCTGTCGACGGGTCGTTGGACTCAGGTGTACCAAGCAAAGAATGTTGGAAAATATCTGGATTTCTTGTTCGAGAATTCTATAGGAACGATCATTTGTTCGTTCTCTTTGAATACAGAGACGACTTTTGCAATGCGATTCGATCCTTCGACGACGATATTCAGAGAAAAGTTGCATGGCATTGGAATGGCAAGAACAAAGACAGACAAAATATACTCTGATGTTAGACCACTGGGATACACTGTAGCCTTGGATCCATTTTTTCCATTTGGTATCCTGAAGTACGTAAACGAATACTTAAAGATGATTGGCTGATATGCAATATAATCAATTCTGATTGGTTGTTTTTCGAGAAAGTTCATATCACAACGAGGACGAACAAACAATCAGATTTGAAGACCTTTTTGGACGAACTATCCTCTTGAAGTAGCAAGACAGCCAGGTTTGTTGAATTGTACGAACGAGCCAGAAACCAACAGTTCAACAGAGCGCTCACAAAGAAATCGAGCCAGTCATGCCCATGCTTCCTATCGATGTCGTTGTCAAGCTCGCATTTGCTATTCCAAATGGAAACGATTTATTCGCTTTGATTGAAGCTCTCCGTCCATACATGGACTTAGGACCGCTCGAGCACCTTGTTCAGTTGAGCCTAATTCATCCTCCTTCGGAGGTTTGGCCATCGCTAAAACTCAGTGCAGTCATGACGGACGCAACTTCTATCGCTTCTTCTGAAGCTATTGCCAAATATTACTCGCATGTGATTGTAGACGATTCATGGAATGATGTTGAGTGGCTTAAGACGAATTTGGCCCCCGAGGCTACGATTCAATGGTGTGTCAATCGATTTCCAACAACCATCGACAGCATGGATTCATGGACAAACTTGCGAATTACAGTCCTCAACCCTACACTTAACAGCGACACTCCCGCGATCTGGAAATACATGCTACCTCGATTACACTCTTTGACTTGCTTGCATGTGGAAGCCGATTCTGAAGGCTTGGACGATGTTTTTTCATTTGTACCCAACAGTGGACAAATTACAGAATTCAAAGTCCATGCAGATGGGACGTACGATCTAAGTGAGGCTGACTTGTTCCACCTCATCGATTGGTTTCGTCGCCAGCCTGTCCGAGTCTTCGATGCAGAGTTATCACGATAGGGGGATCTTCCCGTCACGTTGAGACAGCAATTTTGTGAAGCTATGTTTAACTGCCCTACCCTGGAGAGGCTCAGGCTGCTAGAAGACTCAAACTATGATGGTATCGACTTTGCACAATTCTCGTTTCCCATGAAATAATTACGCCTCATGACAGACAATTTAGCCTCTCATGTTGTGAAATCATTGTCTGGTCGATTGGAAAGTTCCAACCTCTTTCACCTTGAAGTGATGGATTATTGCGATCAAAATATTGAGGGAGCAGAGTGTCTCCTGCGTGTTTTGCCACTTACGTCTATCAAGAGCTTAAACTTTGTTGGTTCCGAAATCAAAGACGAAGGCTGGTGTACATTAGCTCCACTGTTTGAGAAATGTGATTTGGAAAGCTTGCTTCTTGGCGCTAGCTGCCCTTGTCGAAAGACTTTCAGTGGCCATGCAGACCAACCAGACGATATCCGAACTGTACTTGTGCGCAAACGAAGTTGCCACAACATCTTTGGAAGTCTTGATTCAAAGTTTCTCTCATCCAAGTCGAGGGGTGAAAACAAAACGTATCAAACTCTTGACGTTCCCCGACGAACCAATGGACTCGTCAACAGTGAAACACTTGATGGGTTTTGCCACCCTGATGGGTTGTGAGTTTGTACACGCAGGCATGAGCTTGACATCTCCCATCAATTTTGATTTAAGATCTTGCTAGAACGAAAAAATCATTTTGGAGAAATCGACTGATGGTAGATTCACTTGTTAACTCGATTCTTTGTGTATCTTCATCTTCATCGACTAATAATACATTTCCTTCATCATGATTGTTAAATCGCAATATATTCGGTAGTTGACATTGTTAGATTTTGAACGACGAGATAATTCAAATACTGATCCCAGGGTGCAAACAAGACTGGACGTCTACTTGTAAAAGGCTCAACAATTGATACGAATAGCAATGTATTCCCATTCGAATTATTCACAGCCCTGATTAGACTGACCTTTGAAAATGGAAACATGAATGTTGTGAAATGTCCCCTTATCGATACGTATGAAGGTCAACGTATACATCCAATGGCTTTGATAAAAATACTTCATTTCCCCAGAGTAGGAACGTTCGATTCCTTTGTAACTAAACTGAACACGTGGAAAGTGTCCACTTGTCTGGTTATGTGGTGGCTTTCGTTTCACGAGAGTTGGAGAAACGGAGTACTTGCCATGTTGCGTCAAAGTATCGACGAATCGAAATCACTATGCTACCAAATAGTTTTGCGCTCCTGTGACTCTCCAGTCACTCCTAGATTATAGCAGTATTAAATACAATTTGTAAAGTATTGATATGTGCTGGATGAAAACTAAAATAGTTGACGTTAAAGTTGTTTGAGTTGCCAAAGACCAAGTCAGTCTGCCCCCTTGAAACCAATGATCTGACCACAAACTATATCTCGTTTGATCTCGTTACATGAGTCAAAGAAGCGTTCCTTTCTCTCTACCCAGTAAACCAAAAGCAGCTGCGTCGCGTCGCATTCCTGGTCTCTGCATTCAAGACATGCTGGTTATGAGAAAATGCATGATTATTGCCATATTATTCAACAACCTGATCTTGGATGTGTCCAATAGAAACGCACCAACGCACCAGATTCCAACAATCCGACGACAGACAAGAAAGCCTTTGTCGCATCGCATTTCGCAATCTACTCGATCTTGCTCATGTTCCCGTGGACGTGGTCACCAAACTTGCGTTTTCTATCCAAGAAGCAGATGATCTATTCGCTTTTCTCGAAGCTCTACGACTGTCGAACAATTTGGGACCACTTCAACACTTACTCCAGCTTGGCTTAACACATGATCACTCGGACTTATGGCCATCGCTTCGACTGAGTTCTTCCACGCTAGATGGAGCTTCAATCTCACCGTACGAAGCTATTATCAAATATTATTCGAGCGTGATTGTCGAAGACGACTGGCACGATGTTGAATGGCTCAAGACACATTTGAATCCTGAAGCCGCGATTGAATGGCGAGTGAATCGATTCTTAGACAAAATCGATCATCTGAATGCTTGGACTGATCTGCGCATCACGTCTCTGCGGCTTCAAATCAATGATTACTTTGATTTAGGATGGAAAGTCGTCTTGCCACGATTACACCAATTGACTACATTGCACGTTGACGCCACACAAGGAGATTTGGGGGACTTGTACGAAATTGTCGCCAAAAGCCCGCGAATCACCGAATTCAAAGCATTCACCAATGGGTTGTATCAAGTTGACGAGAAAGATGTCGTCAATTTAATCAAGTGGTTTCGCCGCCAGCCAGTTCGCGTGTTTGAAGCACAGGTTGCAGAAAGGGGAAATCTCATCGTCGACTTGAGGCAAACGATGTACGAAGTCATGTTCAACTGCCCAACCTTGGACCGCCTCAGGAATGTTGAAGACTCATCATACGACGGAATCGACTTTACAAAATTCACGTTTCCGTTGCAATCATTACGCCTACAGTCAAGTCACTTGACCTCTGACATTGTGCGATCTTTCTCATGTCAATTGGAAAATTCCAGGCTGAATTTTCTCGAGTTGATCGATTACAAGGACCAGAACGTTGACGGAGCCGAGTGTCTTTTACGTGTCTTACCGCGTACGCGTATCAAGCATTTGGACTTCAGTGCGCTTGAAATGAGTCCCACAAATTGGTGTCGATTGGCTCCATCGTTTGAAGTTTGTGGATTGGAGAGTTTGCTACTTGGCGCTGAAGCTTTTTCTTCAACATTCATTGAAAGCCTTGCAACAGCCATTCAGAAGAACCATACAATATCTCAATTGTACTTGTGCACGGAAAATATTGATCCTCCAACTCTTGAAATATTGATTCAAAGTTTCTCGCTACCAAACCGACAGTTGTCAGCAAAAAGGATGATCAAACTGATTACATATCCCAGTACAAGAACGAACCTTTCATATATGCAGAATCTCAAGGAGTTTGCCGCTCTTCGCGAGTGCGAGTTTGTCCAAGCAGAGTTGAAACCAAACTCCCTCGCCACTCTTAACTTTAGGTCTTGAGAAATCTAATGTCTAATACATGTGTCACATCTCACATTACAAGCGTTGTGGGCCAGAATTTACGCTAGAAATATTCTCAATCCCTCTCCAGCAATCTGAAATATGATGTCAACTTGGAAACTGCGAGCTCATGAGAAACAATGCGACAATGACCATGGAATCAAATTACAATTTCAAATTGTACAACAGGTATTCGCACAACAATCATGATGTTTTCACTGGCCTTGTGTAAAAAGCTATCTCATTATTCGATTCAATCCACGATGCAATCCTTTGCTTTAGATAGAAGCTTCGAGTGATTTTGCTTGACTTGACCACTAGTCTGTTCTAGTGATATTCAATGAATTTTTGAGCAAATATTTCGATTTTCAATCCGACCTAGGCAATACTTCGGACAAGTTGTTCCTGGATAAACTTGATGAATATTCCTTCGTGGTTATCTATTTGTGATCTTTGTCTTTGGGTGGAGGCAGTGCTGCTCTACCGCCTGCTTCGATGACGACGACGGCAACGCACCGACTTGTAGTAATGAATTAAGCCATCAATGTCGCCTTCTTCTCGTGGCCTATCTCTTGGCTACAAACTCATAAATGCATTCCAAGTCACCAGTTTTGTCGTCCACAAATAACGAAGTCAAACGGGAAAGTCGCGGTAACACCTCTTTCCATCTTGGCGAAGAGTCCATGTTGATTTCAAGTTCAAGTCTCTTTATTCGAAGATCAGTCCATTCACTCAAATTCTTCGATGCGTTTGGATAGTCTGTGGTTGACCATAGAATCCTAGCCCTTGGATTCAAATGTGCTTTGAGCCATTCCACGCTGTACCCGGCATCTTTGACATTTATACGGGAGTAATGCTTAATAACCGCTTCTATTGACACAGTTGGCAATGTCTCTCGGATCAAGGAATCTAGAGTAAATATTGGCCAAGAGCTGGAATGGACCTCTTTCAAATCCAACTGGACGAGAGGCACCAGAGAAGCAGGGTCCAAGTCGATGTGTGGACAGAGAACTTCGAGAAAGACGAAGAGGTCAATTTGATTTGTGATAAGCAGAGCGATCTTGACGATGATATACACTGGTAGCGTTGCCCATGCTGGCTTTGTTGCATGGCACGAGGTCATGTTGCCTTTTTTTTTGTGCCAGGTTCGTCAATCATTTCAATTGGTCACTGACCGCATGGCGAACTTAATCAAGTCGAATGTACTTTCCAAAAGCTACAGCCAATCAGGTTTCACTATTTCAATTTTCGACCAATGAACGAACGAGAAATTGGAAACGAGCCCAAATAAACCACGAACTTTATGACACTTATCACTCCAGTAGTGTATTTATTGCAGAGAGAAGAAAATATTGGAAACCAAATTGAGTTTGTGTGCCCTAGTTTCTTGGTGTTTTAGCACTGTCTGAAATCACAAGACAAATCAGACGTTCAGGTGAAGTAAAGATGTGCATAGTCAAGTAAAGATGTGCATAGTCACACACATTGCGTGAGGCAATCCCTGGTGAGAGACTCCATTTACGCTGTTCCATCAGTCTATCTTGTATATCTTGTATAGTAATCCATATTAACCCGCTTTCTTTTCGATACACCTCGGTTGCGTTGCGTAACGCTTCAAATCTATGCTTTGAGGCAGATGGGTCGATATCTGTTGCACAATTCACATTTATGTTGTCGCGTTGCTATGATTTCAAGGTCGTGAACAAAAAGTTAAAATATGCCGTGCCCAAGAATCCGCTCACAGAGGCAAATAACTATTTCTGCAGATAAGACCATCTACCGATGTCATTACTTGAAAAAAGACTCTAGCATAATATGCTAGGTTGTCTACCACATGAAATTATGATGGGGTACTTTTTAGATAGAAAACGTTTTAATTTCACGTTAACTGATAGACTTGCAGTTGACGAAAATTTCGTTGCTCCAATGATGTGCTTGTGTCTTCCCGACGTGAGATAAATAAATCCCTTTTTGATGCACGTTTGAAAATTGTTCCGACGAGTTATTCGCCTTGTTAAGAGCAATCCCATCAGTCAGAATGGAATGTTATCAATCGAAACAACCAAAAGTACCCGTCAAATGCCAACTTCATTTTGGGTTGTGTATTTTGAAGCAATGAAATAGGATTACTGGATACATAGCTCTTAAGACAGACGACCACCCCACCCCCCGAGCCGCAGTAGAATCCATCGCGTTGGTATCCCAAAGCGGTAGCTCATGACAAACGCTGGTCAAGGCCCTAAGAAAACATTGAGCCATGGTTAACCTTCTCTCCTTTTTTGCTGAGGAGACGCAGGGTGTCAGTGAGCAACAACTATCAAGGCAATCTTGAGTACCACATCAACAATTGATGATTTCAATCTGAAATAAAAGTAAAATACTGGAAACTTAACATATATTTTGCTATTATAATATTGTAGTGCTGACCAAGGTGAAGGGCCAAACAGGCACTCAAAAAAGCATGCTTGTCAAATTTAGAGGACACTCGACCGATTAACTTCGATAATAAATTAGGGGGGATATTTATCCAATCAGATCTATGCAAATTTAGAAAGACTGAAAATGGATGAAAAGAAATCTTTAACTCGCAATTCAATTGACATCCAAAGCCTGTTTCCATATTTCAACAAGGAAGATGCACCAACTAGATTAACAGTAAGAAACGCATATCATCAAATGCCCTACTAAACATGTGCTCAATTGTAAAACTAATAGAGGGGCCTTATTTAGGGTACCCTAAGGACGTCGTCCACCTCTTCTCAGCCTCAAATTGTCAGTTGGGTCTCGTCGGTGAAGTGCCCAGTGACTGTGATCAAACCCAAATACAGATTGACGTGAGTGTGTTATTTGATGGTACCGTGAGTATCACCATTCTAGAAGGAAGTAATGAATCTCCATGAAGCCGCTCGCAACGGAGACTTAGATATGGTCCAGGAACTCCTTGCCAGCGGCACCATGATCGATGGAATTAACGAGGTTGGCAAAGACGATTGTCATTCCTTTTGAATAACTTGAGAATAGATACACAACACACCGTTACATGTTGCGTCTAAAAGTGGACATTTGGCTGTAATGAAGTTCCTCCTTGACAAGGGCGCTGCGGTCAATGCTGCTGACAGTGTACATCACCCCATCTTTGCGATCCTATTGACTTTGCGAGAATAGGAACGCTGGTCTCCGCTACATTTTGCGTCCAACAATGGCCACCTGGATGTCGTGAAGTATCTACTTGACAATGGCGCCGCAGTCGATACAAAGAGTTATGTACGCCCATATCTACCAATATTCATGCCCTGATGTTGCGAAAGTAGTTTGGCGAGACTCCACTAATTTTGGCGTGCTCAAAAGGACACCTGAGTGTCGTTAAATGTCTCGTTGAGAATGGCGCTGCAGTCGATATGGAGAGCAATGTGGGTCCATCCATTATTGTGAACTGCTTGACATGACGGAACTAGCGATGCTGGACCCCGCTACATATGGCGTCCGAAAATGGACACATGGATATCGTGAAGTACCTTCTTGAGAAAGGCGCTGCGGTCGATAAGAATGACCAGGTGCATCCTATCGCCTTTGTGGAGTTATTAATTTCTTGAGAGTAGTATGGTCACACTCCACTTGAATTAGCATCAGCACACCCACACCTGGATGTTGTTAAGTATCTCCTTGACAACGGCGCTACAATCGATACAACTGGAAATGTACGCGAATCCGCCCCTGCTACATGTTGATATATTTCACTTGTGTAGCTTTGCTGGAAGTTGCTGCTTGCTGCATCCGAAAAGGGACGACTCGATATCGTCAAGTATCTGTTCAACAAAGGTGCTGCGGTCGACATTAACAGTGGTGTATGTAGATCAGTTGTTGGTTGTGTATTAATTTCTTGCGAGTAGTATTTTGGGACACCACTAGAATCAGCGTACAAAAATGGACATCTAAATGTTGTCATGTTTCTCATTGACAAAGGCATTACCTTTGACATTTCGACTGATACAGTCGAAATGATTTCAAGGGTAATCTGACCACATGTGTAATTTTTCTAATCTGGTGAGAGTAGACAGGTGAATACCCTTTGAATTGGGCGTATAAACATGGACATTTCAATGTTTTCAACTATTTACTTGATAAAGGTGCTAAAGTCGATAGAACTGACGATGTACGGCCATCCATCTTTATCATGAAGTCAATAACTTTGGAGCAGGGTGGTCAGACACTACTACATCTTGCATCTATGTATGGAGACTTGGATGCCACCAAATCTTTGCTTAAGAAAGGCGCAAAAGTCGATGCAAGGGACCACGTATGTTAATTCGCGCATTTGAAATTGTTGATATTTTGGGGAAAAGGTAGGTCAGAGGCCGTTGCATCTGGCATCCATCAATGGACACGAATGTATCGTCAGGTATCTAATCGACAAAGGCGCTGCTACCGCTTCAAGGGATAATGTATTTGAATCCGTCCTGATGATCCATTTGATTTATTGACAATAGTATGGTTGGACCTCATTTCACTATGCTTTCAACTTTGGAAACGAACAAGTTGTCTTGGCCCTTTTGGATGCTGGTGTCGATACGACCTTGACCACAAAGGTGACCCTAACACTTGAGGAATATTTCACTATGTATATAGGGAGGTGAAACTGTGCAAGATTTATCCAGTGATGGAAAGCTCCTAGCGCTTTTAGACAAACTCGATTGGATTCGTAAATGCTTTGGAAAAGACATGGTTCCCAACCTCGCAAAAAACCCGAGGACAGTGTCATTTCTTGCCGATTCAGCTCTATATGCCACAATGCGAAGTATTCAGCAAAATCCTTACAAATTTATAAAACATCAGAATGATGCACGCGTATTAACAGCATTTAATGAGCTGAGTAAACTGACGAGCCCACATTCTGTCCACACAAGTAGCACATATTACGACCAGCTAACAATAAAAGATTCATCAAGTACCTCAGGTAAAAAAAGTTTTGGCCGCTTTGTCTGATGCATTTTGCCAGGGGTCTATTCGACTCAATCTGCTATCGAATACATTCAACATACCGTTCAAAACATCAAAAACATGGATTCCGATTTACTACACTCAGCAAAGGCCATTTTGTCTCTGGTATTGGAGTTTCAGACAAATCGCGAGCGTTTGTTGGCAACAGGTGTCATGGTGGGACGTATTGTAAACCGCATGACATGGAGGGGAGCGCCAATGCAAGATTCCAACTTACTGCAAATCGTTGAAGATGTTCGAATCTACTTGCAATCAAAGCTTCAAACTACACAGGCTTGGAAGTTACTTTTGTATAACAATCATAGACAGGCAACCATACAAGCCATCGACACTAAGATTATTCGCTTTCAAGATAAACTTTGTCAGGCAGCAAACTATTTGAACCTCGACTTGAAACTTCAAGTTGTGGGCAATGTGAATGAATGTGCCGTTGGTTTTGAAAGAATGATCGATACCATAAATGGTCTCGACAAGTACTTGGAATTGATTTCAAATGTTCCAAGTCTGCGTGAACAAACGGATAAATTACAAGAACTAATAATACAGATGAAGCGTGGCTTTGAGCACTACTCACGTCAATTGGAGGTTGGAAATATTGCGCGAAACGTGGAGTTTGAAAGTCAAGTCAAGAAATGCCAAAACCAGATTGAAGACACGGTAAAAGATATGAGCCAGAAAAACAAATCTCGATATTGCATCGAAAAGATTGAATCTTGGATGCTATCGTCTGATGATATTGAATTTGACCCTGACAATTTCAACTCTGCATTGGGACGTGGAGGGTTTGCAACTGTGTATAGAGGAATGTACCATGGTCAACAAGTGGCTGTGAAACGATTCGATCAAATTGTGCTGGCAGATTCACCTGATTTGGAGAAGCTTATTGTGAAAGAAGTCAAGGCGTGGAAAGATATATCGCATGAGCCTTATATTTTGACGCTGATTGGGGTGTGCACTAAGATTCCTACGCCTATTCTGGTTTGCGAGATATGTCAAACCAACATCCGTCGCTTCGTCCGCAACTGGCCTGACACGCTCATTCCGATGGTTTACCAATTCGCCTGCGGCTTAATGTCACTCCACAATGCATGGATTATCCATCGAGACCTCAAAGGCGATAATGTGTTGATAACGTTTCAAAACACAGTAGCCATTGCAGATTTTGGACTGAGTCGGGCTATTATGACCTTCGATGAAACCAAGACGGGAAACGAGCGATCTGGGACGCTGAATTGGATGAGCCCAGAGCAATATTTGACCCCTAATTTAGTCACAAGAAAATCGGACGTTTGGTCCTTTGGTATGACTGTATGGGAAGTCTTGTGCAATGATATTCCATACAAAGACTACGGTCCTTATGAAATCCCAGAAGCACTTGTATCTGATGATGAGCGACCAAAAAGCCTAAAGATCTGAGCCCGCATCTCGAGCCATTGTGGACATTGATCACTATATGTTGGCAGGTTGATCCAGCCGACCGACCATTTGCAGTCGATATTGTCAAATACTTGAAGAAACATTATGGTTCTGAATTGGGGTTGTAATTCTTTCTACTAAGGAGATTCTGGTAATTTCGAACAAAGCTCGCCTCCAACCAAGTTTTTATTGCTATATCATGATTCTTGGTTACTTCATTAATACGTAATGGACGACAATTTTGCACAGCTATTTCATGCTCCTGATATTGTTTTTTTGCTCAGTTTGGGTGTCGATCATTGAGTAAACAGTGTTGGTATTTGTCAAGGAAGACAAAAAATGTTGGATTATCATCGACAAGCCTCGAATAAAACTCACCATGCCATCAATATTTTGATCGTAGTTCCATTTAGCTCTAAATGATTGATGCTTGAGCCATCGAGTCGACTACGAACAATTCGAATATTTCAGAGTTCGTAAGACAGTGGTCCAAATGGATGCAAACGTAAAAGGAGTATTATCCATGTTATCAAGAAAAAACGACGGCAGTTTAAGCCTGTCATGAGTAGGGCAGTTGAGCTTAGCCTCATAAAATGCTTGCCGTATTCCTTGTTAATGTCTCTGTATGGGTTTGCTCAAATCTTGGTGCAACTTGTCCACAAAACCATTTGGTAAGATGGCTTTGATCTGACACTATCATTTTGTAGCGACCCGAAATGACTTGAAATTCAGTGATTTGGTTGCTCTTTGCTAAATACTGAAATAGAGGGCCCAAGTCATTGTTTGCATCGCTGAACACTTCCAAGCATGTCAATTGGAAGAACAGTGGCAAGAATTGGCTGCACCGACACGAAGCATTGCCATTCAATGAGGCAGTGAGCCGTGTAATTCTCAAGTCAGTAAAAGCTTTGAAAGTGTCCCTTGTGACGGAAGAATCGTGAATACCCCACTCAATATTTGTCCTCGAGTTAAAATGCATTTTGAGCCAATCCACATCGTCCCTAATCTCTTCCACAATAACATTCGTACAATATTTGATAATCGTTTCGTAAGATATCATGTTGTGCAAGCCAAGGAAGGAAGAATTGAGGAACAAGGGTGACCACAAGTCCTAGTCGCTCAGTGTTAAGCCCAACGGTGCAAATGCTCGAGTGGTACGAAGTCGGATATACGACGGAGAACTTGGAGAAATGAAACAAATCCTCTGGGTTCGGAATAAAAAGAGCAATCCTTACGACAATATCAACAGGGAGCGAGGACCATACCCATTTCATGACCCTTTAGCCGTCTTGAGCCTCTGCAAGCGTCACCTGGTCTTGGATGAAGGATCAAAGAATGTGGTTTTTGCTTATGTTTGATTTGCTATGGGAACTATAAATAGAACTTTACATCCTATCAAACTTATGCAATATAACAATTACCGTGGAAGAATTGATCAGAGTCGTTGTCTTTCGTCTCCGAGGCTAAGGGAATCCTCTCAATATCGACTAGTGATGTGTAAGTTTTATTTCGTTCTCCGCAATATAGCTTTTAACAGCCGATAAATCGTCAACGAGAGCTGTGCTAACAATTATATCTTTTGTGATCGACTCAAGTCAGATTGATACTTGAACTTTCTTCCTATAGCGTCAGTATACCATGCCTAAAGTGATATTTCAACCACACAATATCCACTTTTGCATTCAGTTAATATGTCCCGGAATTAGCAACAAATATTGTTTGATAAAATTAGGGAATGACTATTCCCCCATTTTGACAATCCCCCCCAAATCATTTTTGATGCATTTTGCTTAGAACTTCCGACACTTAGGGGCATGAACGTGAAGTTCCGCATAATTTTGGCGCATACGGTATAAGTTTTTGCAGTAGTCAAGGGCTCTAAAATGGCGATGGATTTTGGGAAGCCGGGGCCAAAAATGTATCAAGAATGAATTTGGGGGGGCCAAAATAGGGGAAATAGTCATTTCCTAAAATTATAATAACTTTCGATTGCGTGGTTACATCTGAAAACTTCGACGAGGAAACATATTTAAACTTTTGATGTCTTGAAATGGGTCCAACTTCCATAAACGGAGACACTTGCAAAAGAGCATGATATTTTGGCGAAAGATGTTCGTATCTCAACCACACGCAGTGGAGTTTAGCACTCTGCCATAAATCATATGCCAACTGTCATACTCTGAAAAACGTCGGCTTAACACGTTTTGTGGAAATAGATAATCAGAGAGAGCACGATTTTTGCAGCATAGTTCTTTTCACTTGGGCTGCTCAGCAACAGGTAAACCAAAGCTACCAGTCTGATTGTTCATAGACGAATTCACAACCAAATTTTGTGGCATGCTGTTTGAGAAACGTCACAGTTGAAACCTTCAGGAACTGCCACTTTGCTACGGTCCACTTAATCCGTTTGAACTTGACCAATCGATTGGGATGAGAGAAACTTTCCATTAAACGTTGCATGTTTGGAATGGAAATCCTGCATTTCAACAAATGCAATTCACAAAGCGTGTGGTTGTTTTGAATCGCAGGTCCAAGATGCTCCACTGAAGGAATAAAGTCGGAGTCAATCGTTAAACTTTCCAATCCACAATTTCCTATTAGCGGAGACAGTCGACGCAAAATGCCTGCAGTGAAATACAAGCCATAGATACTCAGGCTCTTGATTGATGTTCGTGGTAAACATCGAAAGAGCATCTCCATGCCCACAATATCATCGTTATTGTCGTCAACATAATCATTTAGCTCCAGACAGGTCACTTTCGACCCTTCCAATCGACTTGCCAAAGATGCCAAAAAGTTCGAGTGTAAACACCACTCATTGAGTTCCAATGTCTTGATGGAAAACGTGAATTTTGTAAAAGCCATGTCGTCTAGGTAGCAATCTGTCAGACATAATCTCTCCAACGTTGGACAATTGAACTTTGCTTCACACAATGCTTGTCTCAAATTATAGTCAAGAGATCTCCAATCTGTAAACCAGGCATCAAATCTTTGGACGGGTTGACGGCGAAACCACTCCACGAGATGTAGCAATTCAGAATTACCGATTTGAAAACCACTGATTGAAACAATTTTGAAGTCAATGATGTGCTTGCTCTTGGCTACAAACGCATAAATATCTTCCAAGTTACCAGCTCTGTCGTCCACGAATAAAGAAGTCAAGTGGCAAAGACGTGGCAAAACCTCGTTCCACGTTGATGGGGAATCCATGTCGATATGAAGATTGAGTTTCGTAATTCGAAGACTGCTCCATTCTTCCCACGTTTTCACTACGTTTTGAAACTCCATGGTCGACCACTCAATCGTAGTCGATGGATTCAAATGTGTGTTGAGCCAATCCACACTGTACCGAGTGTCTTTGACGACCACATGGGAGTAATACTTGATGATCGCTTCAATCGTCAAGGTAGACATTGTTTCACTGATCGTTGAATTAAGAGTAAACGTTGGCCAAGGGCTTGAATAGATCTCCTTCAAATCCAACTGGACAAGAGGCACCAGAGACACTGGGTCCAGGTCGACGTGTGGGCGAAGTACTTCAAAGAAGACAAAGACATCGACTTCGTCCGTGATGCACAGAGCAATCTTGACGAGAATGTCTTCTGGTAGCTAGCCCATGCTGGCTTTGTTGCATTGCAAGGTCCCATTCGCCTTCTTCCGTTTGAATTTTGTCATGTCCGATTCGTCAGTATGGTCGAACTTAATTAGGCCGAAAGTACTTTCTTGAGATTTATCCAATGAAAGGCGGGAATTTGGAATATTGACCAATCATAATGCAATACGAGTGCAACATGGTCTTCGCTCATCATCGACGATATTGCCTTATAGCAGTTTTTTCGGTTGTATTCATATTAATGCTGTACTCGAAGGTTTCCCAATTCTAGCCTTGATTAAATCATCTATCATACGAAAGAAGTCAGACATCCACCCATTAATTTGTGGCCGCCATCGCAAAGCGTATTTATGGAAAAATTCGTGTAAACCCATGAGAGTGGCCCCAAAAGTAATTTATAATTTCTTTCATCCTGCGAGTTGCATGGAGGCGGTTAAACCATCTTTCAATCCTAATCAAGGCAACTTAGCATTGACAAGAAACGATGTTTTCTTTGTTGTGGGGTGTGGGGACGAGACCAATGCTGGCGTCGTCGCATTGAACGAAACCATCATGCCTTGTTCCATTTAGTTTCTTCATGTCTGGTTAGTCGATATATTCGCCTTAGTCATAACTGCCCTTCGCTCTTGGTTGCCAGCTAGGTATGGCATGATTGGCGAGCTTAACTACAAAGTTAAGCTCGCCAGTTGCTCAAAACTGAACTTGGATTTGATGAGATCGCATTTGATTTCGATCCGCGTCCGTTGCCTAGCAGATGGATCTAGCACTGTCATCCACATCCACATGCTATGTGTTGTCTGGCTCTTCTAAGCTTGTAGTTAAAGAAAATGAACGAAAATTGACGAAAAACGAGTCGGAGCTGGGAAGTTAGTCCAGAGCCAAAGCCCAACCCACATCACGAAGGACGCCTGATGGATTGAACTTCAAGTATTTTTACGAGATCCTAAAATCAAATGATGAAAGGGACGACGGCTGGAGACGAGAATGTTCAAAATCGCAGTCATTGGCGGCGGCAACTACAGCGAAACTTACGATGGTTGAAGATTCCATCGTCCCAAGAGGTAATGTCACGAGTTTTAACCGTCTTTTTGTCACTAGTCGGCTGGGATGCGAGAAACCTTCAATTAATACTTGGAATGACGATGAGTCGAGTGTTTCTGAGACCAAGAAGAGCTCCGAGATCGTCGTGTTTCTCTGTAGAAAATGTTGAGTGCCGAGGAGCAAACTTTCCAATCCACAATTCTCAAACAATGCAGTCAATCTGCACCAACCTTCGTCATCGATATAAAATCCATGGAAATTCAGGCTCTTGATACACGTTCGCGGCAAGATATGAAAGAGAGAGTCTGCCCCCTCAATGCAGTCCATTACCTCGAGATGGGTGAGTTTGGAACGTTCCAATTGACCAGAAAGAGAGCGCAAAGCATCAGCAGTAACCGTTTCATTGTGTAATCGTAATGTTTTCATCGGAAATGTCAATCGAGAGAAGTTGATCCCTTCGAAATTTGAGAGCTCAAGCAGCCTGAGCGAGTCCAATGTTGAGCAATTGAACATCGCTTCACAAAATTGTTGTCTCAAGTTGATGTCATGATGTCCCCATGCTAATAATTCAGCATCGAAGACTCGAACAGGCTGGCGACGAAACCATTCGATGAGATTCTCCAAATCACGTCCAGTTGTATGATGTGCACCGTACGAGTAGATTTTGAACTCAGTAATTCGCTCGCTCTTGGCGACAAAGTCAAAAATGTCGCCCAGATCATCGCAGTCAGCATCCAAATGCAAGCAAGTCAAGTTGTGCAATCGAAATAGTACATCTTGCCAGTTACCAGGAGAGTCACTGCTTACCGTAAGCTTCAGAGAAGAAATCGGTAGATCAGTCCATGCATCGATCCTGTCGATCGTCGTTGGGAAGCGATTGACACACCATTCGATCTGAGCCACAGGTTTCAAATGTACTCAACATCATGCCAGGTGTCGTCAACAAGAACGTTGGTGTAAAATTTCGCAATAGGAGCAATCAATGACATTGACATTTCGCCTAGGCTTGAATTGAGTCTGAGCGATGACCAAAAGTCTGAATATTTATGCGTCAAGCTGAGCTGAACGAGGTGCTCGAGGGGTCCCAAGTCCAAGTATGGACGGAAAGCTTCACAGGATGCAAACAAATCAGTCGCGTCTGGTATGACGAATGCAATCTTGATGATAATGTCAATGGGCAGCATGGCCAATTCTGCTGAATGCTTCGTGAGTTGCCTGTTTCAGTTTGTTTACAGGTCCTGTGATCGGTGCAAATACGGTGATTCCAGAATAAGCTTTCTGCGGCCCTGCGACAGAATTGATGATGGAAATCCGCTTTGGCCAACAATGACTGGACAAAAACATAAAAGGGCGATTTTGGCTATCATCAGTTCGTCCACAGAGAAAGTGCGTATTCAATCCACCAATCAGTGGTCATTATCGCTCAAATCGACCAATCACACATAAATTTCGAGTTCACTACATATAAGTGGTTTTGAGTGGATGCATGTCAAGAAAAGCAATTAGATTCGTCGCTTAAAAATGCACTCTTGAATTTGGCATGATGAAGATTATGATGAATCCTTCTTTAATAGTACATGTACATGTGATCTAGAAGAACTATACAGAAACTTTCGAGCAGTGTATTCTGAGTCGAATCTTTGATTTATGCTGAAGAACCATCATTTATCGGTGTCACTGCTTTCAAATTTTGCCTCTGCGTCACATAATTGCTACAACAGAGTAAATAATATATTGGCCTTCTGATCTTTCTTGCGTTATATTTCAAATGACGCCTGGGAGTGCGTCAGAGGGAAAATATGACGATAGGCTTTTTTAAGCGGGTCCGTCCAAGCTTATTTTCTTATCAAGTGTAAGAATTATTCATCCTTTCGACAGGCACATTCAACCCTCTATGCCATTAAGGATTTTATGATATCGTTACATGTGGAGAAGTTTGTGAGCATTTTGCTCAGTCAAACAGCTGGAGCTTGAGACACACGCTCCTTTCAGCTCTATTAAGAGAAATTCGAATTCTCTCGACTACATATCTATCTGCACGAGCAGGAGAGAGTGGACAAAGCAGCGTGATAGTTGCTATCTAAAGATCAACCAATCAAATCAATTTTATGATTATATTTAACCAATCAAATGCGTTATTACGATTCGATGTGGAAATTTGTACCAAATCGGCAGCACACAGTAAGAAATTCTGACAGTATTGAGCTTTCGAGATTGCGCCCCACCCGAACTTTCTATTAAATCAATAATATTAGTCTAATATTTTAAGAGCAGCATGCAGCTTAGAAATTTTATGAAAATTATCAAACGCATATGGACAGACTAATTAAGGAACCTTATTTAGGGTACCCTATGGACGTGATACACTTCTTAAGTTTTCAGACCAGGATCGGACAGACTTCAGGTCTCGTCGCCATCATGCCTAGTGACGACGATTATGCCAAAAACCGAGTCCTTGTGAGGGTGGAGTTTTCTGTCGCGGCCATAATTACAATCGTAGATGCGCAGATTCGTTCTCCACGAAGCTGTGCGCAACGGAGACTTGGATGGTATGGTCAAGGGACTCCTTACCAGCAACACCAAAATTGATGGAATTCACGAGGTGGGCAAAGGAAATAATCGTTTATTTCAAGTATATCGAGAATAGAGAAGCAACCAACCGTTGCATGTGGCGTGCGAAAGGGGACATTTGGCCGTGATCAAGTTTCTCCTCGACAAAGGCGCTGCGATAAATACAACTGGTCATGTATATACCTCGATCTTGGCGGTCCAATTTAGCTCGGGAAAATAGGACAATAGGACCGCGCTACATTTTGCGTCCAATTATGGGTACCTGGATGTAGTCAAGTCTCTCCTTGAAAACGGCGCCGCCCTCGATATGAAGAGCCATGCACGCCCATTAGTTCTTATGAAGGGATTGACTTCATGAACGCAGCATAGTCGGACCCCTTTCCATCTAGCTACTAAAAATGGACACCTGGATGTTGTCAAGTATCTCTTGGACAAAGGTGCTGCGGTTGATATTAAGGACAGCGTGAGTCCAAAAGCCTTTTCAAAGTGCTTCATTTCTTGTGAGTAGACCGGTTGGACCCCTTTGCAAATGGCCTCTGCGAGTGGACGACTGGATGTTGTCAAGTATCTCCTTGACAAGGGCGCTGCACTTAATACGAAGAGCCATGTTCGTCTTTTCTTATTTGTGAAGGGATTGACTTGATGAAAGTAGTGTTGCTGGACCCCTATGCATGTAGCTTGTGAGAATGGATACCTCGATGTTGTCAAGTATCTCCTTGAAACAGGCGCTGCAGTCGATGCTCGTCTTTGTGATGGGATTGACTTGAACGTAGTCTCGATGGACCCCATTGCGTATGGCTGCTAAAAATGGACACTTGGACATCGTCGAGTATCTCCTTGATAAAGGCGCTGCAGTCGATAGTAAGGATAACGTACATCCATCTATCTATGTGAAGTACTTAATTTCCTAAGAGGGCGGTTGGACCTCTTTGCATATGGTTTGTGGTAGTGGACGTCTGGATGCTGTCAAATATCTCCTTGACAAAGGTGCTGCACTTGATACGAAGAATCCTGCATGTCCATCGTTGTTTGCAAAAGCATTGACTTGATGCACTTAGCATAGCCAGGTCCCTTTCATATGGCTTGCGAGAGTGGACACCTCGATGTTGTCAAGTGTCTCCTTGACAAAGGCACTGCAATCGATGAGGCGAGCCACGTAAGCCTATCTGTCGTTGCGGCTGGACTTACTGGATGAACGTAGCATGGCCAGACCCCGTTATATCTAGCTTCTAAATATGGCTACCTGGACGTTGTCAAGTATCTCGTTGAAAAAGGCGCTGCGGTTGATACGAAGGACATCGTGCACCTAAATGCCTTTGCAAAGTACTTAATTTCTTGAGAGTAGGATGGTTGGACCCCTTTGCATATGGCTTGTGAGAATGGACATTTCGATATTGTCAAGTATCTCTTTGACAACGGCGCTGCACTCGATACGAAGAGCCATGTACGATATTTGTCGTTGGGATTGGGCTGAGTGGATGAACATAGCACAGTCAGACCCCTTTGCACAAGGCTAGCGCGAGTGGACACCTCGATATTGTCAAATAACTTCTTGATAAAGGCGTTGCTCTAAATGCGGAAAGCCAAGTATGCCCTTTCATCGTTGTGACTGGATTGACTGTATGAACGTAGCAAGGTTGGACACCTTTGCATTTAGCCTCTGAAAATGGATGCGTGGATATTGTCAAATATCTCCTTGAGCAAGGCGCAACAATCAATTCGAGGGACAATGTACTTCATTCGATCTTTTATGATTTTGTGCTTGACTGGAGTAGAATGGTTGGACCTCACTTCACTGTGCTTTCAACTCAAGAAACGAAAAGGTTGTCTTGATGCTTTTGGATGCAGGTTTCGATGTGAACTTAAAGACAAAGGTAAAACTGATATTTCGTGATTACTGAAGATGTTCGAATCTACTTGCAATCAAAGCTTCAAACTACACAGGCTTGGAAGTTACTTTTGTATAACAATCATAGACAGGCAACCATACAAGCCATCGACACTAAGATTATTCGCTTTCAAGATAAACTTTGTCAGGCAGCAAACTATTTGAACCTCGACTTGAAACTTCAAGTTGTGGGCAATGTGAATGAATGTGCCGTTGGTTTTGAAAGAATGATCGATACCATAAATGGTCTCGACAAGTACTTGGAATTGATTTCAAATGTTCCAAGTCTGCGTGAACAAACGGATAAATTACAAGAACTAATAATACAGATGAAGCGTGGCTTTGAGCACTACTCACGTCAATTGGAGGTTGGAAATATTGCGCGAAACGTGGAGTTTGAAAGTCAAGTCAAGAAATGCCAAAACCAGATTGAAGACACGGTAAAAGATATGAGCCAGAAAAACAAATCTCGATATTGCATCGAAAAGATTGAATCTTGGATGCTATCGTCTGATGATATTGAATTTGACCCTGACAATTTCAACTCTGCATTGGGACGTGGAGGGTTTGCAACTGTGTATAGAGGAATGTACCATGGTCAACAAGTGGCTGTGAAACGATTCGATCAAATTGTGCTGGCAGATTCACCTGATTTGGAGAAGCTTATTGTGAAAGAAGTCAAGGCGTGGAAAGATATATCGCATGAGCCTTATATTTTGACGCTGATTGGGGTGTGCACTAAGATTCCTACGCCTATTCTGGTTTGCGAGTTATGTCAAACCAACATCCGTCTCTACGTCCGCAACTGGCCTGACACGCTCATTCCGATGGTTTACCAATTCGCCTGCGGCATGGATTATCCATCGAAACCTCAAAGGCGATAATTTGTTGATAACGTTTCAAAACACAGTGGCCATTGCAGATTTTGGACTGAGTCGGGCTATTATGACCTTCGATGAAACCAAGACGGGAAACGAGCGATCTGGGACGCTGAATTGGATGAGCCCAGAGCAATATTTGACCCCTAATTTAGTCACAAGAAAATCGGACGTTTGGTCCTTTGGTATGACTGTATGGGAAGTCTTGTGCAATGATATTCCATACAAAGACTACGGTCCTTATGAAATCCCAGAAGCACTTGTATCTGATGATGAGCGACCAAAAAAGCCTAAAGATCTGAGCCCGCATCTCGAGCCATTGTGGACATTGATCACTATATGTTGGCAGGTTGATCCAGCCGACCGACCATTTGCAGTCGATATTGTCAAATACTTGGAGAGGCATTATGGTTCTGAATTGAGGTTGTAGTTCTTTCTACCAAGGAGATTCAGGTAGTTTCAAACAAAGCTCGCCTCCAACCAAGTTTTTATTGCTATATCATGATTCTTGGTTACTTCATTAAAACGTAATGGACGACTATTTTGCACTGCTATTTCATGCTCCTGGTATTTTTTTGGTGAATTCGCTCATTGAGAAAGCAATCATCGAGGAAGAGAAAAAAGCTGTTGGATAATCACGACGATGTGCGTTGTTGAACCAGGCGTCTTTGATATGTAGTTCCACCATGTGCAGTGATGAAACCGAATCCTAACAGAAAAAGTATAAAGAACCCGCCGTGCATAAATTTACGTTGTCCAAACAGTATATCCTTTCAAACTGTTTGACCATCAAAACTATGTGAAAACAACAATAACTTCTGATCCAACTTTTCAATGCCAAAAGATCAAAAGGCTATAGGGGGTACTATCATTAATGCATGGAAATTAAACTTCAGTACTGAGTTAGAAGTTCTCGCGTTTGTATATGAATTGGCCTCCACACTCAGTTGCCAATTTGCTCAGAGACTGCACTGTCCATATGTCCAAGTCTTTGCCACGAGAAGATTTCATTATGATCCGTTTTGTCTTCACAGGTCGACTTGGATGGGAGATACTGCGAACCAAGAGTTGCAAGTCGGACAGGGCGATTTCGGTACGAACGAGAATTAATTCTTGAATTGTTTGATTGCATTGAATGGCTGTTGCCAGGCTCTGGGTGAAATCAGCAGGAAATTTTTTCGAACCAAGAGTGAGTGATTTCAACGCACACTTCCCAAAATGCAGAGCTAATTCGCACCATTTTGAACAATCGATATGGATGTCAGTCAATTTTAAGTGCTTGATAGATGTCCGAGGGAGGATATGTAATAGCGTTTCCAAACCGTCAAGATCATGGTCTTTATTGGAACTCAACTCAAGAAGAGAAACATTCGATCCTTCTAGTAAATCTGCCAACAATTTGATTTGGGTCGAGACAATTTGGCACTGTATGAGTTTCAATGACCTCATAAAAAGTTTCAATCTTGAAAAGTCGATTTGATCCAGGTTACGATACGATAATTCAAGGCTCTCCAGAGTCTGGCAATGGAAAATTGCTTCATAAAAAGCCTGTCTCACAGGAATTTCAGTATTTTCCAACTGCCTTCCATATCCTGTAAACACGAAATTACGCACTGACTGATGACGGAACCACGTGGTGAGATGTGCCAGACCGGTTGATGTCGGTTCGTACAGAGGCCAATTTATCCGAAAGTCGACGATTTGGTTGCAAGATACAACATATTCAAAAATGTCGTCCAATTCACCGGGTTCGCTGACTACTTCCAACGTCGTCAAGCTCGATAAACGCGGTGCAATCTTCCTCAAACAAAGCGGAGTATCTTCTCTTCCATATACTGTCAAGTGATGTAATGTCAAGTCGTTCCAATCTTCAGTAAAAGTCGACATGGGCGAAGTTTCCGCAAGAAAGCATTGAATTCGTGCCTTGGGGTTCAAATTTCTCTTGAGCCACTCAGTGTCCTCCCAATCATCCATTAAGATGACTTCATTGTATAACTTTGCTATGACTTCGAAGGAATATCTGTCAGCTGAGCTCACAATTGAAGAGTCAAGTCGTAATGTCGGCCACAAACAATATTTCTTGTGTGTCATGCCCAACAAGTACAAATGTTCGAGAAGTCCCAAATCAATGCCTGGACGGATAGCTTCGAGTAATGCATACAGATCTGCTGCATCTGGAATGAAGAATGCAATCGTGACGACGATGCCCACTGGTATCATGACTGAGTTGATCACTCTCTAGGGGTCTTCACAGCGACTCTTGTTGCTGAGGTGCCGTCTGGTCCTTTTGCTAGAGGACGATGCTCCTCCAAAACAGGTTTCTGTGGTTGTTTGTTCGTTCTGTTGAGTAGTAATGTACTTTCTGACGAATGAGCCAATCCATAGTCTTCATTTTAGAAATTATCCAATCAGAGGTATGTAGCAATGCATAAAACGAATGAATTCTTCGATTGCTTGATTCCCCCGTCAGCTTGGTTCCGTTTATTTTAACTTTGTATTTCACTTTGGGAGATGCGGGAATTCACGACTTTTAATAAAATTATCAATGTTTAAAAAATATTCCCAAAATTTAAAAAAAAGTTTCTTCAAGATTCTTTTAGAGATTTCTTTTAGGATTATATAATCTAAAAAGAAACTTGCAAAACGACCTAACAAAAACCATACTTCCCAAACAATTCAAAGCTTGATATTTTAGGACAAAGTACTGAGGAACACTTCATGGGGATATCAGTCGAGAAACATCAATTTTTCTCATGTCTTGTTTGGTTTTTTTAACGTCAAAGTTGGAGTTTTTAGAAGTTTCTTTTAACTTTACATTAAAAAAACCCACATTCAAACCATTTCAATCATGGATTTCATTGTTCTTAGCTGTAGGCTGTACTTATAGCTATAAGTTTCAACGAAAAGTGTTCGCAACGGGCAATGCCTTGGTTAGTTCCTTAAGCGACAAGTCAGACATTTTGGAGCTAAAAGAAAGTTTTGTAAATGTTGTATACACCAACAACGATGTAATTTAAAAAAGTTTTGAGCAATATTTTTTTTAAATAATGATGCATTTTTTTAATTGTTGATTTCCCGCATCACATTGGTGTCTACCTATTGTTTAGAAAGTATACTCAATTCGATTTGAAATTGTAAAAAAGAGATAAGTAAATCAATGGCTCTACCTAGGTGTAATTTAATATCCTTAGCACACGTGCAATGGTAAATGGGTCAGTAAAATCTGTCTTACTGGGGTGATTTAAAAAAAAATGTTTTGTTAAAGTTTACCAAAAGTTCAGAAGTACATTTACTGTGGAATTCTATTTTCTATTGCTATTTTTCTTATGAGCATTCAAGTTCCCTGAAATGGGATCACCAAACCCTTTAGGCCCTGGTCGCGATATTAACCAGAGCATAAACAGAGGCAAAAAACCGGAGCACGGTGGATGTGATTGGCTTGTTATATCCGGATACCGGATAGCCCTCTGGTTTTTTCTTAATTTTCAAAAACAGAGGTGATTCACCTCTGTTTATGAATATTCTGTTCTGTTTTTTTGCAATCCGGTTAATTTCGCGACCCGAGCCTTAGAATCCTTGATTCGCCGTATTTTATCGAAATTTGATGCCATGGAGGAAAGAAATACGTCATTTACTTCACGTAACGGGTTAATATACAACGTTGCTCGTTTAGCCAAAGCGACCTCGAACAAGCTGTTTTCTTGAAGTTAGTCATTTTCTTTTGGCTTCCCTCGTGCCCTTCTGATATGGCCGTTGAAATGAAAGTCAACATGCGTCGCTGTCTCTTAATACTTTTATTATAAAAATATGGACGATCAGGTTTTACTCCATCATGTGATTCAAGAGCTCAGCAGTTTTTTCAAAGGAATGTTATTGATCGTATTTTTGAGAGGCCAAAAATAGAGTGAAATATCAAATTTCATTATACCTAATGAATATGCTCAATTGCGATTGTACATATATGATTGGCTATTACACAAGAAATCTCAGTAATTACTGCCGTCTCAATAATTGATTGGTCAAAATTATTCTTGGCTGATCACACAAATGACCTTTTTTGAGAGGAGCATGGCAGTTGACGATGAACATGGCAGCTATCGCGACCGAGTACATTGGACAGTGAAAAAGGCCATTATCATATATTCTATGAGTAGAACGGTCGAGCTAGACTAAATGAAGCCGCCTACAATGGAGATTTGATTACGATTAAGGATGTGCTCTCCAAGGGTGCCATGATTGATGTTGCTGACGAGGTGACCAGAAGTTCGGAGCAGCATAACGATTTTCGCGAGAATAGGAGGGCGATATTCCATTTGTTGGAAGTCGGCCACACGTTCCCCACAGCGTCCACAGTAAACCGACGCTTCATATGAGTGAAGGGTCGCGCAGGCGACCCTTCGTTGACAAGTAGATATGTAACCATGTTAATTCATTCTCGATTATCTCACATCAATGCGATCCACAGCTTCCGCTACCAACTTCCTACAGGTTATGAGCCCAACAGGGCTGTTGGTGACGATTTATGGAAGCAATGGTGAAGGAAATTCTTGGATCAAGGTACCGCAGTGGCTCCGAGAGGGAGCGCTGATAGAAAATGCGTCTGATGACAACCAACGCGAAAACTTCAGCCAAGACGGAAGGTTAGACGTGTTCCAAAATGGAACAAAAGGGAAAAGGGAAGAAGTCGACCTTACTTTTCCAAGTCCAAGCTCAATTGCAAGCATGGACGTCGAGATGCAACAAGGAGAAGAACCAACGACGAGCAGAGAACTGATCAGCCTCCAAGCTCGCCGTGCAGCGCAGCACTCGAGCTCTACAAAGGAACGTGAGAGCACAAGTCTTTTGGAGATAGATACCAGCGAAGTGGTCGACGACGCGCGTACCAAGCGCCGAGCTTCACCGCTACCACCGACGGCAATGGTGGCTTTTGCCACGTCGCCACAAACATCAACGGTTACAATGATAGAAGACGACCGGGTTAGTATACCTAGCGAAGGCACTACCACCCCGCATACGTCACCTTGGAGACAACATGACAATAACCGTATACAAGAGATCGTTCGCACTCAACTGGCCCTGCAGTCTACTGAATTGTTTCGTCAGCTGGCAGTGTCAAATGCTAACGCAGAGCGAGCGATAGAAGTTGCCGAAGCTCGAGCGGCGGCAGCAGAAGAAGAAAAGGAACGTCAAGCGGCTGTCTTGGCAAAGAGACTTCACGACGCTGACGTGGTATCCCAGGCCCAACAACAGGTATTAGCTGGAGCAACTCGACAGTACCAGGAGATGGCTGCTCAGCTTGCCCAAGCGAAGGTTGAGAGGGAGAATGCCCTATACGTTGCAACATTATCCACCAGCGAGGTGAACCGGCTCAACTCGGAAGAGAACGAAGCAAATAATCGCCACGCGATGGAATCGGCTCGCCAAGCGCAACACGTGGATTTTGTGACTGCTAGCGCCACAGACGCGATACAACGGCAAGCCGAGGCAGCCGCTGCCGAGGTTAGACGTTTGGAAAACTTAAGCATGCTACAAAACCAATAACTGGCAGAACTGCGAGAGAGAGTCCACCGTTTCGAGACTATACAACAGACGCGCGATGCACGTCGAGTCCCCCAACACAACCGCGGTGAACAGGACGCCGATGGCCCAGGAAGAACACCACAAAGACAGGGCACCCCGACCGCACAACAACCTTCATTCGTGACACCTGCCCAAGTCGACGATTTTGATGACGGGGAAAACGACTACTTTGGCGAGATGGAAGATGACCCTAACGACAACGATAGTCAGACACGTCAGAATGGAAAGGCAACGATAATCCACCAGCTGGAAACGGCGTTGAAGCGCGTGGCTCCGGCGATGGTGACGGTGGTCATGGTGGTGTTCACCAAGTAAACTCAAACTCGAGGGCGCCCAAGATGAAGACCTTTAAATGCACTCCTTTCTCAGGCGAAGAAGTGTACCCTGGCCTCGGGCACGACTTTGAATCCTGGCATGTGACGTTCCAACGAGCAGTAACGAGGGACGAAGTGTTCGAAGGAAGTACCTGGGAAGAGAAACACTTGTTCCACGCCTTGATCTCTTGCATGAGTAAGGACGCGGAACGCTTTGTCACCCAAAGCGAGACTGCATGGCTGAACGAGGCTGGAAACCGCTACGGGTACAACTTCGTCGTCCACAAGCTGCGCCAAAAATACGCAAGCCACCTATCTAATGGCGAGCTCATCTCAAAAATGATGGCACCTAAGCGGTGGGCGATGAGCTGGGATGAACATATTGTCTACCTCCGCCACCTTCAACGAATGTTGGCAAGTTCTGACGCCATGGTCCTTGACATGTTCTGCAAGTACTCCTGTCCGCAATACACGCCTTCCCTAATTGCTTGTGTGGATCTACAGAACAAGGGTGACCCAAATGAAATGGAAAAGGCGTTGAAGACTTTGATTGAGCTGACAGGCACAGGCGTAAACTTTGGAAAGAACCGACCCAACCCATCGCAAGCCAAGCCAAACTATCAAGGCCGAGCTAACATGGCACACGGCGGACGCGGCGGTGGTCGAGGTGGTGGCCGAGGTGGTCGGAACGGTGGCCGCGGTGGCGGCAACACCGGACGAGATATGACAAACGTCACGTGCTACAAGTGCCATAAAACTGGTCATTATGCCAGAAGCTGCACTTCAACGAAGCAAGGGGGCGCGGCAGTGGCAGCCGCTGAGCCTGGAAATGCAAACTTGGCAGCAGCACCGACGCTACCCGAGAGCGATGAGGAATTGGAAACGGGTTCAGTTTGGTATGCGGGCCAAAGCGAGCCAAATGGCAAATGGCTTATTGATTCTGGGTGCAGCCATCACATGGTCACATCAAAGAACATCCTGCACTCACCACAGCCATCTCGACTGGACATCGTGACGGCAAACAAAGGTGAAGGTCGAGTCCAAGTACAAGGGATCCGTGATGCTACATCTCATGGAAGGAAAGAAATGGGGACTTGGCATGGCCAGACACGTCCCGGACTTTGACGCCAACCTTGTTTCCGTAACACAGCTCACCCAGGAAGGCAAGAAGGTCACATTCGAAGGAACAACTTGCGATATATCGCAGAACGGGAAGGTTCTCGCAACGGCAAAACTGGTTGGAAGGCTCTGGGAGGTTGATTGCGTGCCATACAAATGGGATGGCGACGAAAGGGGCGACGCTCGCCCAGAAAATAGCACCATTGGATCTGCAATTGTTGCACACAAGAGTGCCGACACGCTCCAAGGGTGGCATGAACGCCTGGGTCATCTGCACAATCAAACAATCGTGACCATGGCGAACCAACGAGCACCCAGCGAGATGACCATTACACGGATCGCAAACGACCTGAAGGTGCCCTGCCTCGGTTGTGCCTTGGACAAGCATACGCGGTCGGAACAATCCAAAGAAGACACTTCCCAGTCGGCACCGAGCGAGGAAATTGGCTCAGTCGTATGCATGGACCTCAAGGGCAAAATCAAACCAAGGGATAGACTGGGAAATCAGTACCTAGCAGTCTTTGTCGACCACGCCAGCGGCTTCACGGCGGCTGTACCTATCAACAAAAAGTCTGAGGCAGGGAGGGAGTGCAAGACTTTTATCAACGCGCTTGAACGCGCACACAATGTCGTCATCAAGGTGTTGCGGTCGGACAGGGGTGGTGAGTTTTTGTCAGCGAAATTCAAATCGTACCTGGAAGACAAAGGTATCACGCATCAAACGACGCAGGGCAGCACATCGGCAAGCAATGGAAAAGCCGAGCGTATGATTCGAACACTCATGGACGCCACGAGGACAATGATTTTCGATTGCGACTTGCCGCCGACGTTCTGGTCCGACGCCGCCAAGCATGCTGCGTACTTGAGGAACCGTGCGCCCACACGTAGTAACGCCGGGTACCTTTCGCCTCTGGAAATGCTCACTGGCGAGGCACCCAAGGTCAATCACCTCCTACGTTTTGGGAGTGACTGCACCGTACACGCACCTCCAGCGCATCGAGGCATCATCACGAGGGGCGAGCTCGGCCGTGTGCTTGGTGTGAACCCAACGATCAAGGGCTATGACATCTGGGTCCCACACCTCGGAAAGGTCTTAACCACGAGCGACGTCCAAAACGTCACTTACACGAGAGCATCAACGCGCTTGAGTGATGTCCCAGAGTCAGACCTGAGCTTCAACCGTGTCCAAAGCAAAACCACCGCAACTAAGGAGACACCCACATCGACCAAGCGCGTCCATTTTACTCGTTCGACTGCTGGCGCCACGCAAGCATGGCCACCATGACTGCAGAAGAACCAAGGGCTCCAAGATCACCCGTAGTCTACGATGGAGACGAAGGCTCCTACGCGCTCATCGCCACAATCACCAAGGACCCCAAAACGGTCAGAGAAGCGTTGAGCGGCCCAAACCCGGCGAAATGGACCGCGGCCATGAAGGCTGAGATTGACTCCCTGATTGCGAATGGAACCTGGATGTTGGTTCCCAAACCACCTGGGACAAATATCGTCTCAAACAAGTGGGTCTTTAAGATCAAGTATGACTCGCTTGGTGCCGTCGAGAAGTTCAAGGCACGGCTCGTAGCTCGGGGATTCTCCCAGCAGTACGGCGTGGACTTTTCGGAGACGTACTCCCCTGTAATCAAGCAAGCTGCAGTGAGGTTCATCTTTATCGTGGCAACTCTCTACGGCGGGATTGTTGAGCACCTAGACGTGCCCCAGGTATATGTGCGAACTAACATCGACACCCCAATCCATATGGAAGTTCCCGCAATGGTGGATGGCGACCCCGAGACTCAAGCGCTCCTGTTGCTCAAGGGATTGTATGGACTCAAACAATCCAGAAGGCTGTGGAACAAAGACATCAACGATACCATCTTGTCATTGGGCTACCAGAAGAGCAAGCTGGATGCATGTCTCTACTTCAAAACCATCGACGGGTAAGTCAGTCTCTTGGGATTATACGTTGACGACATCTTCCTGTTTGTGCAAAATGCGGGGCTTCGCGAACAAACTCTTGGCACACTGAAGGCCAAATATGACATTAAATCTCTCGGCCGGGCGACCCGGTGTCTTGGTACGAATGTGCACTCGGATGAGCATGGTCATTTTCTGGAACAGACATCATTGGTCGACGAACTTCTCGCCAAATTCAATCTAACAGACTGCCATGGTCAGGCGACCCCGATCGCGGTCGATCACAGATATGACGTCGAGGGTGGTCCTAGCGATTTCACGCCGAGCCAGATGCGCGAGATCGTGGGAACCCTTACCTGGTTAGCGGCCAACAAAAGACCCGACATCTCGTATGCGACAAACATGCTGGCACGACATCTTAATGACCCGAACGAGCACCATGCAAGGGGGGTCGAAACGGCCACTGCGCTACCTGAAAAAGACCCGATTATACGGACTCGAGCTTCGACCAACCAAGGGATTGGAAAGCCTCGACGAAGTCTTTGCTGATGCGGACTGGGCTGGCGACAAGACCAGCCGACGATCGACTACAGGAAGTGTGGTCACCATTGGCGGCTGTCCCACCCAATGGATGTCTAAGCGCCAAGGTGTTGTAGCACTGTCAACGACGGAGGCCGAATACATCGCAGCTAGCCTTGGAACCCAAGAAGCGATGTGGATCCGTCAGCTTTTGATTGAGCTAGGGCTGAAGCCCGTGGGCGAGCCAACTCGGTTGTGGTGCGACAATCAGAGTGCAATAGCCAATATGCAAAACGGGGCGACCAAATCGTGGAGCAAGCATATGGACATGCGGTACCATTACGTGCGCGATGCAGTCCAAGACAACAAGATAAAGGTGGACTATTGCCAAACTGGACGCATGCCAGCAGACATTTTCACGAAGGCGCTGGCCACTGAGACTTTCGAGCGAGCTCGACACATGGTCCGTGTACTTGCGCCAGAGGACTCATCCATCAAGATGGACTAGAGACCGCATGGCCGAAGGGGCGTGTTGGAAGTCGGCGACACGTTCCCCACAGCGTTCACAGTAAACCGACGCTTCATATGAGTGACGGGTCGCGCAGGCGACCCTTCGTTGACAAGTAGATATGTAACCATGTTAATTCATTCTCGATTATCTCACATCAATGCGATCCACAGCTACTGCTACCAACTTCCTACACCATTACACCTGGCAGCCAAAATAGGTCATTTGGTTGCCGTAAAGTTCCTCAGTCAAGGAGGGACGATGGTGAATAAGCCGAGAAAGGTGATGTGTGTCCTCATTAGGCCCAAATTGATTTCCTCGAGTAGGATGGCCAGACATCTCTTCATTTGGCATCAAAATATGGTCATTTGGATGTCGTCAAGCACCTCCTTGAAGAACAAGCCTTGATTGACGCCAGGGACAGGGTGGTATGAAAGCCAATATTTGAATTTGTATTCATTTCGTCTTGGAGAATGGATACACCCCTCTGCATCTAGCGTCGAAAAATGGATATGTTGATGTCGTCAAGCATCTTGTCAGTTGTGGATCTCCGATCGATATCAGAGAATGGGTAAGAAAGCCGATATTTCAACTCAATTGATTTCGTCGTGGAGAATGGTTACACCCCCCTGCATCTAGCGTCAAAAAAAGGATATTTAGATGTCGTCAAGCATCTTGTCAGTTGTGGATCTAGGATAGATATGAAGGGATGGGTAAATGAAATCGACATCATTAATCAATCAATTTCTTTGATTAGGGTAGTCAGACAGAGCTTAGAGCTCCGTTACACGTGGCGTCAAAAAGAGGATACTTGGATATTGTGAAGTATTTACTCGGTGAAAACATGAATGTCGATGCCGTAGACAAGGTACACCAAGATAACTTTGTGAGTATTACTTCCACGCAAAGGATTTTTACACTCCTCTGCATTTCGCATCATTAGAAGGACATTTGAATGTCGTCAAGTGTCTCGTAGACAAAGGCTCGCGATTGGATGCAACAGGCCTGGTAAAGCAAGCTAAAAATGACGTTGTATTGATTTCCTTTACCAGGATCGTCATACGCCACTCGACTTAGCCATAATTAATGGTCATTTCGACATCATTCAGTACCTTCTTGGCAAAGATGCTACAGTCAAGACAAAGGATGGGGTAAAAAATGCTAAAGAGGCATGGTTTAACTCCTCAAACAGAGTGGTCAGCAACTCACCCTGCATTTGGCGGCAGAAAAAGGAAATTTGGGAGTCTTAAAATATCTCCTTGAAAATGGCGCTGGGGTAAATCAGTTGGATCAGGCAAGTATAGTAAGAAAATACTCCAATTGATTTTTAACTGTAGCATCGCCAGACTCCATTGCATTTGTCTTCTCAAAACGGACATATTGATGTTGTCAGGTATTGTGCTTTCTACTCAAAATTTCCTCCGGCGATTGGTTGAATCAACCGCCGGCAAATCGCCAGACCTCTGAAATATAGTTCAAATATCAATTTTAGAAGGTTATTTTGACCTTTGGTTGAAGTCGCGATCGGTCACAGCGAAATCGATGAAGCATTGTCGCGACGCTGGCGAGGCCAGTGACCTCTCTGCTCAATATGAAGAACGCTGAGTAATGTGGTATGTTCTACGAGATGAGGTCACCCTGCGAAGTCATTCAGAGTCTTAGAGATTATGTGCGTGCCACCCCAGCTTTTCTTCACACAAAACTTAGGTCAGTTATCAGCCAATCATATCGTCTGGTCGATTTGCAGGCGATTGGAAATATCGCATGAAATTGGCAAATTTGGACGGAAATCACAATATCTTCTCAATGAAAAAGCCGCAGTAAATTGTTTAGACGAAGTAAGGCAACCAGCATGCCAACCCCACTAACATTCGACGGTAGTATCGTCAAACATCCCTTCTTTTAGCACTAGAAATGGGGCATATTGATATCATCAAACGTCTTGTTGATAAAGGTGCGACAGTTGAAACAACAGGCTGGGTAAGTTGTGCCAATATTAAAAAGAGTGATTTTCTGAAACCAGTACGGCCAAATCCCACTGCACTTGGCGCTTAAAATCGGATATTTTGACGTTGTGCATCATTTTCTAGAGAAAGGAGTTGCAGTAAACACGGTTGACGAGGTAAATAAAGCCTTAGGATTTACCAAAATTAATGTTGTAAGTGAAGAGTCGTCAGACCCCAATGCATTTAGCATCAAGAAATGGATATTTGGATGTCATTGAGCATCTTCTTGACAAAGGCGCTGCGGTCGATAGGCTGGACAGAGTAAAAGAAATCGTCTCGCCATCAAAATTAATTTGCTGAAAGGCAGGCCAAACCCCGTTGCATTTGGCGTCATCGAATGGACACTTAAATGTTGCCATGCTCCTTCTTAACCGAGGGGTCATAGTCAATAGGTTGGACAATGTAATGTTCGGATTATACTTTTTCTCCTTTGCATGTGTAGGAGAGTCATTCTCCTTTGCATTTGGCATCGATGTATGGTCATGCTGTTGTCGTCAAGGGTCTTATTGAAAATGGTGCAGTGGTTGATTTAGCAGACAAGGTAAAACTATTAGATAAGATTTATAATTTCTTTGAGAATAGGATGGATGGACATCACTGCATTTCGCTATAAATTCAAAAGATTCAGAAACGGTATTTGCGCTCTTGGATGCTGGCGCAGACATGACCTTAGAGACAAATGTATTTTTCAATTTCTTAATTTTTTTAATAATGATATAGGACGGAAAAAGTGTTCGTAGTCATTGCAACGACGAAACACTTGAGGCAATATTGGACAAGGTAGTTTTGCTTCGCCGATGCTTTGGCAAAGACATGGTGCCAATCCTTGCCAAAAACCCGATAACCGTTGCTTTCCTTGCGGATTCAAAACTACACGCCACTCTTCAGGATTTACAACGATTTCCTTCCAAGTTTTACAAGTACAAGAATGATGCACGCATTCTTACTATCTTTGCCGAATTGGAAAAACAAAATACTTCAGTGTCAATAAAATCAACAGAAAGCCAATTTGTAGACCAGGTGAACGACACAAACATGACTGGTACATCCTACGTTTTATTTTGATTCGAGGCTCATAGTTCTGGTAGTAATTTATTCGATTCAATCCGCCTTTGAGGTCATCCGCAAGACTATTCAAGACATTAAAGGTATCAATTCAGACATGTAGCAAGGACCATTTTGCTGCTGTCATTGGAATTTCAAATTTACCTCGAACGTGTCTTGGCGACAGCGATCATGGTTGGGCGCTTTATGAATTATATGATACAAGATGGTATTCCGATGCAAGATTCCAATCTTCTTCAAACGCTGCATGACATTAAATTGTTTTGGGAATCCACGCTCCAAACAACTCACCCATGGAAATTATTCATTTACGGTAACTCTCGACAAGCCGCCGTACATGTAGGTATTACAAAGATAATTCGTCTCCAGGATCGTCTTTGTCACGATTCAGAGTACATGGGGGTTCACTTGAATGTTCAAGTCGTGGGAAGTTTCAGCGATGCTGCAATGGGTATTGAAAATATGATGAAGACGATGCGTCATCTTGACCATTGCTTGGAATCAATTATGAATTTTTCCCATTTTCGACAGCAAACAGATAAATTACTGGAACTGACAATTCAACTGAAACGCGGGTTGGAGCACTACATGCGTCAAGTTGACGTGGGAAATATCGAACGAAACAAAGTGTTTGAGGTCGAAGTCATGAGATGCCAAAATCAAATAGAAGAGAGAGCTAGCACCATCGCCCAACCCAGCAAGCTAACTCGATACAGCATTGATAAAATCGAGTCGTGGATGCTGTCGTCGGACGATGTCCACTTTGATCCAAAGAACATTAGCTCCGCGTTGGGTCGGGGTGGATTTGCTACTGTGTTCACAGGAATATACCACGGCCAAATGATGGCCGTGAAACGTTTTGATCAAATAGTATTGGCGGATTCCACAGATTTGGAGAAGTTAATCGTAAAAGAAGTCAAGGAATGGAAAGATATCCTCATGAACCCTATATTCTTACCTTAATTGGGGTTTGTACCAAGATTCCAGTGCCGATACTTGTGTCCGAGCTGTGCAATACTAATATTCGTCGATACATCCGATATAATCCCGAGAAAATTATTCCGATGTCATATCAATTTGCCTGTGGCTTGTTATCTCTCCACAAAGCCGGCATTATCCACAGAGATCTCAAAGGTGACAATGTATTGATAACGTTTCGGAATACAGTGGCAATATCTGACTTTGGACTGAGTCGAACTGCTGTGAGTTTGGAGAACACCAAGACTGGAGCCAAGCGATCTGGAACATTAAATTGGATGAGTCCTGAACAGTATTTCAAGTCACACAGCGTGACAGCTCAATCGGACATTTGGTCCTTTGGAATGACGTTGTGGGAAATCTTATGTGATGATATTCCGTACAAAGACTACGGTCCTTACGAAATCCCCGAAGCGATACAATTTGAGGACCAGCGACCAGAAAAGCCTGGAGACTTGAAATTGCATCTCGAACCTCTTTGGACTTTGATCACGATGTGCTGGCAAGTCGATCAGACAGTCCAACCAGGTCGTAGACTTCTTGGAGAGACATTACGCCTCAGAATTGAACTTGTAGCTGTCTTAAACAGGGAACTGAACGAACCCTATATTTTTTCTATGTTCTGGGCTCCATTGAATCTTATCGAATTCAAGCTGTGCAATGGGATCATTATCGGATTACTTTTTTGTATGATTGAGGAGTTGGTTGAACGTGGTTTGATTATTTTCATCGAAATTTCACATCCCTTGAAGCCATGAACGATCAGCACCAGTACCGCTCAATGCATGCTTTCTTCTCGTTTACTTCGACTAAACTCGATTTTCGCGGTTCATCTGGGCTTGGTAAAAGTGGAATTCCTGAATGGCATTTTGCGTTAAATTCCATCTTGTACGAAACTTTGACTACCAGAGAATATAGCTTGCTCACTCTCAGGTAACTCGAAAATGCCGATTTTGCACATCATTCGAATCTTAGCTTTATTCGTCTGCACCAATTTATATTTGAACGATAATTTATTGCTCACAATGTTTGATGGTTGGAGAATTATAAAGCCGCATCCCTAAGAATTTCTCTTTCCCCCGTTTGCCTCTGGTATTCAAGTACTCGGAATAGCGATATACCTGAAACTCGATTTTATGCCTTGAAACACCATTCAAAGTTTAGTCATGAACAATGCACAAATCGTGTAGAGTGTAAATGATGAAGGACTGGAACTGCTTATGAGGTTTTTCACGGGTTATTCTTTTCAGGACACCGCTCCGCCACTGGGTGTTTTGTCTCGACTGCTTGTTATATTTTCATCAATGATTTCTGTGACTTTCGTCTTTGCGAAGATAGGTTAAGCAATTTCCAAGAGATACAAAGTCTCATTGCTGTAGTACATACTCTCGAGGCGTTAGAATCTTTCTTCATAATTATATCCACGAGTATTTGAACGTGTATTACTAGCATTTTCCTTTACCTCTCTCGTTTCGCTTCAATTATTGAAATCTTTCTTAATGAAGAATTAAATGGTCGCGTATTTACTGAAAGGGTAACCAATCAACTACTCAATAAAATCATAATATTTCACTGACCAAAGAAAGGACATATGACCTAATTGATATTCAAATTTCTGAGGTATTCAACCAAGCAATTCAGGACTCAAAACACCGAAGCTCGGACACTAGTAATTGAATTTTGTGCTGTGTATATATGGAGCATCAAACGAAGTCTACTTAAATTTTCGAGGCAAGCACTGGAGTGTATGACGGGTTGCACTCAATAGACAATCCTTCTACAATATATGCCCCGCAGAATTGGTTTTCATTAACAGATAAAGTCAACCCCACCACTCAGTAGCTAGCTCCTGTTGACATTTCTCGGTCGAATGCTTGTCCCCTTTTCCATTCAGGACATTGTGGCATCGAACCCAGTCAACACTATTCACCATCACGCTATTAATCCAGCAGTACAGTTGAGCTTGTACTTGCCATGTTAGAGCGCTGCATTTAGCGTTTTTAGCGCGTCCGCGTTGGGCATGCTCGAATTTGTGCATAAGGCAGTTCACCCAAAACATAACTTAGTTTTCATTAGACAATTAGAAAAATAACGCATTTTCATTGGTTTAACAAGAAGAAAGTACGTACATCTCGTCAAAGTTCGATGAGTATTCAATGCAATCTCACTCTATTTAATTTTCTCATACTATTTGCCAAATTTGGAATGTTGAGAACAAAAAGGATCACCATGGCAACTCTTGTAGCGAAAGACGACGTGCCCTCTGGACTTCCTACGGAAGTGCTCATCAAGATTGCATTGTCAATCCCAGACGCTACGACTTTGTTTTCGTTCCTCGAAGCTGTCTGTCCTTACATCGCTTTGGGACCTCTGGAGCAGCTTTACCAGCTTGGTCGCTACGTCAAACACTCCGACTTGTGGCCGTCGCTGGTTCTCAATGCGTCGACTCTTCAAACGCTATCCAATTCCTTACATCTGGACTTTGTCAAGTATTACTCTAATGTGAAACTCACCAACGGATGGAATGAAATCGAGTGGCTGAAAACGCACTTGGATCCACGTGCAACAATCGAATGGCAGATCTCAATGTTTCCAGCGACAGGTGAGACTTCAAACGAGTGGGCCGAAATACAAATTACGCAGCTCAAAATTTATCTCAATAGCCATACCCCCTATACTTTCAGCTACAAATTACCACGACTACCCCATTTGACGTCGTTGTCTGTTGTGGAGGTAGATTACGGGGACCTTGAAGACATTCTGGAATACCTGGCCAGGAGTGAACAAATCACTGCCTTTGAGGTCTTTACAGAATCGGGAGATTCGGTTGGAGAGCCCGAAGTGCATGATCTTCTTGAATGGTTCCGACGACAACCAGTTCGTGAGCTTGACTTTAACTTCGAAGGTTGGGAAGATCGTCGACATGAGTTGAGGCAAACACTTTGTGAAGCGATGTTTAATTGTACAACAATGGAGCGGCTCGCATTAAGAAGTTGTTACCTCAGCGACATGGATTTTTCAAAATTTACGTTTTCCATGAAGACTTTGGAATTCGATGAAGTGAGTTTTGACGATGACTGCTTGATTGCATTGGCGAAACAATTGGAAGGCTCGAATGTAACACGTCTTATGGTGAAAGATTTCATTGTCGATGGAAATATGGAAGGCATTGAGTGCCTCTTGAGTGTTTTGCCACGGACAAATATCAAAACCTTTGGCATATCAAACTTTCGTCTTCAAAGCGACTCAAGGGACAAATTGCCTCCACTGATTCAAAATTGTGGATTGAAAATCTTGATATTTGGCCCAGAGATAATTTCCTCGGCGTTCGCACGAAGTTTTTCAACAGCCATTCAAAACAATCGGACGATATCTGCTTTGCACCTGTTCGAATCCAGAATATCCATTGAAGATTTGCGGCTGTTGATTCAAAGTTTTGCACATAGAAGTCGACTTCTGAATTGCACTCAGTTCAAGTGGACACCTCCCCAATCTGAGGCAATTGACGAAGAAGATCTGAAACATCTCCAAACTTTTGCAACAGAGCGAGGATGTGACTTTGATTATTCGCCAAGTGGTTGGTAATGTTTTGTCTAAGTCCAATGTGAGAAAACTCAATAATAAGACATACGTATATGTGCCCAAGGATTTCAATTTTTCTACAAAGCATTTTTGGTTATGACGTGCAAACTTTGTGTTCAGAGTATCGCCTATCCCAGAAACCCACTCTACAATTGAAACTGAAAAGATTTCCTCGTTGACAGCCATCTCAAGTGCAGTAGTTTATTTATTCATGAGAACCACGAGCTTGCGCTCATTCAGACTTAAACTAATCCTAGCCTTCGACATCGACGCCTCTGTTGGCCAATTTCTCCAAGAGCTTGATATCGGCCGAAGTTTTTCGATACAAGTTGAACCTTACCTTCATGATTTTTACCTGCCGTTTGGGGTCAGTGGCACATTCCAATAATTTCCGTTTGTCTCCATTGCTGATATAATTGCCCGACAAGTCCAATTCACGAATAGTTTTATTTTTCAGAATGGCTGCTGCAAAAACTTCGGTGTATTCAGACGTAAACTTGTAACAAGTGTAACCAAATATCTCCAATTGACAATTTTCGATAAAAGGCGCCAAATACCTCAAATGCAACTCGCTTGAATAAACATAACCACATGACAATTTAAAGCTCTTGATTGAAGTGCGTGGCAAAGCATCCAAAATGCACTCATGACCGAAACTTAAATTCATGGTCAGATCTGAAATATTAGAGAATTCCATTTGCAAAAGCTTGAGAAAAGCCCATGGGAGCATTGCATCTCTCGATAACGAGCGATCTCATCGAAAACACTAAAGTGGACACGTCAATGTGATGATACTCTGTCGAAGCAATGTGAAGCCTGTCCATTGTGGGGCATGTCAATATTGTTTTGAAAAATTCTTGCTTCATTGCAATTTCAACCCCGCCCCAGATCCAATGGGAGAATCCAAAGACGCGCACAGGCTGACGTATGAACCATTCGAAGACACACTCTAGCTGTCGACGAGTAATGTTAACACTGCGCGATCGAAAAACTTGGAGCTCAACCAGTTGCGAGTGATTTGCCGTGAATTCAAGAACTTCTTGCAAGTGGCTGTCAGTTGTGATAGTGAGCGCCTTGAGGTAACGCAGATTTAGAAGGAAGTTAATGAGCGTCGTAGAACAGGCATTTGCTGTTAAACGCGCAATTCTGAAATGCATCCACTCGTTCCATGATTTCTCAAATTCCGGTAAATTGTCGACATGCAATGCCACTTGAGCTGTCGAATCAATATGCAATTTGAGCCAAGAAGTGTCCAAGTCATCATGCACCACAACTGATAAGTAGAGTTGTACAATAGCTTCAAACGCAGACAAGTTTCGTGAATGAAGAAGAGCTTGGCATAAATTCAAAGATGGCCACAACAGCGAGTGATTGTACTTTTGGCCCAACTGCCGAAGATATTCAAGCGGTCCCAAGACGTTATACCCACTGAGGGCATCCAAGATCTCAAAGACAGTTTTGGCATCTCGTAGAAACTGAACAATCTTAATAAGCACGTCAGCTGGCAAAAGCGGAAGAGATTCGTCTTGTCGGAGTTTCTTCATCAGGTCAATATATGTTTTGATTTCCAACTGAAAGATAGTCAAGATCAATCAACATTCAATGATGGAATCTTAATTTGTCAGTTATAATTATGCGTTCATTCCATCAAATATAAATTTCTCTATTGGATCAAAATTAAGCGTGCAAATGTACAGTACCCTGTACCTCCTTAAGAATCTCTTAAGTGGACAATGTAGATAGCATGTGGTATTCAGTGAAGGTTATTCTCTATCATTTTGTGTCATGTTCGTCGAATTTTTACGGTTCTGATTATCTGCATCTAGCTTGGCAGATTCCAACTTCGTCAAAACTATATTTTTCGAAAAAGAATGTACCAACGAATTGCAAGTATTCCTTGTTCAGTGTTGATCATGAACATTGATTCTCGAAGATTGTAACAATCCTGAGGAACAGAGATAAGCTTGGTAAAAAGACCAAAGGATATTGCCATTTCTCAGAGGGCTCTTTCATTACGTTTGTGACGTAGAGTTTGTCTAATCTTGCACAACTATTATGATGTCAATCGATGCTGAAGAACTTGGTCATTAACCAATAGGGCCACACTTGTGGGCTATGTAAGATTCCAGAGACCCCTACGCAGCCATGAATGCTCACCTTGATGGTTGGAGCGATCCTAGTCCATTCTATCCATCGAAATGATAGTTAACATCGCGTTTGCCATTCAAGATGCTGCTAACTTGCCACGACTTCTGCACAGCCGTACATGTTTCAAGCCCTGTTCTAAATCTGCTATCCTACAGAAAAATCACGTCTTTGACTCTCAATCACTGCATGTTTGGGGCGGATGTTCAATCTTCAAATATTTCTTTACGACCGTCCGACCATCACTCGACACAATAACCAGATTACCACAACCCAACGACAGTCGACACACAAGTTGTAGCAGCCAGTCACATCCAAAATTCATTCGAAATCACCATGTTACCTGTGGATGTGATTGTCAAAATTGTCTTTTTCATTCCAGATCCAGTGGATGTATTTGCATTACTCGACACTTTTCGGCCGTACATCGCCTTGGGACCACTGGGAGATTTGTATCAATTGGGCTTGACACACGACCACTCGTCGAATTGGCCAACATTGACACTTGATTGTTCGATGGATGACGCGTTGCTTCAATCGATTGCGAAGCTCTATTCGAGTGTGCTTGTTGATGATTCATGGTATTCAGTGGAGTGGCTAAAGAAGCATTTGAATCCAATGACGACGATTGAATGGATGGCTGGAGAGTTTCCAGTCACTCTCGAAAACATGGATGACTGGGCAGATCTTCGAATCACTCGACTTTACCTTTCAAATGATGTTGACACGCCTCCGACGTGGAGAAAGATATTGCCTCGATTGCACCATTTGAAATCCTTGAGGATTGATGACCCATCGGATGATCTCCGAGAAGTTTATGAAACTGTAGCCATGAGTTCTCACATCACTGAGCTCGAAGTCAATCCGGCTGGAGCACATATAGGGAACGAAGAGATACGGCATCTCATCGAGTGGTTTCATCGTCAACCCGTTCGAGTGTACGATGACAGCTTCATGACCTGGGCAAAACTTGGTTATGACTTGAAACAAAAGCTGTGTGAAGCCATGTTCAATTGCCCAACTTTGGACCGACTCACTCTTACATCTTGTGATCTTGAGGGCATGGACTTCAGCAAGTTTTCATTTTCCATGAACACTTTACAACTCCACGATATTTGTTTTTGGGACGACGTGTTGAGTTGCCTTGCGAGTCGACTAAAGGATTCCATGCTAACGCATCTGGAGCTAGATTGTTCTCTTCTTGTAGGTGGCATTTCTGAATTGAATTACATGGAGTCTTTTTATTACACTTATGGAGTGGAGTGTATTTTGAACGTTATGCCTCTCACATCCATCAAGTCCTTGGATATCACTGGTTGTCAAGTCAGCGTTGACGCTTGGTGTAGCTTGATTCCTCGGATATTTCCACCCAATTGTCAGTTGGAGAGGTTCACTACAGATCTTATTTTTGATTTAGCTCATCCGACAATTGTTCAAGCTCTTGCCACATCAATTCAAAGCAACCATACGCTCTCTTTTCATTTACTCCAGTCCAAGATATCCATTCCAGACATGCGTTTGTTGATTCAAAGCATTTCGGATCCAAGTCGTCAGGTGAAGACGAAGCGAATTAAATGGACGACGATGAAAGGTGACATGGAAGACGAATCAACTTTAAAGTCTCTCGAAGAATTTGCAATCGAATGTGGATGTGAGTTTGTACATGAGTCCTGTAAGTAATACAACAGACGTTGTTATCCACGGATCATTTCCGTTTGTTTCAAAGTAGTTTGCGATGAGCCGTATACCTTGGTACAACTACACTCCAACATTTCTAGCGATAAAATCATAACATCCAAAGTTTTATTCAGTGCAAAGTGAACATGTTGAGTGGTCACAATTACTTTCTGCGAAAGATCATTCAAGGTTGAACGTGTTAAACCTGTAGCAAAATGTTGTACTGAATTTCTCAGCAATGTAAATGGTACCTCTTGTGGCGATAGAATAATGAGTGTGCATTGTCGAACGCAAAAGTTTGTAATGAGTCGAGGTCAATGAGTTTGTAGCCCAGCTAGTCAGGCATTCTGTGAATTTGAACATTTTTGAAAACAAATTCACCAGCTTGCTCGGTCGCTGATCCTTAAGAGCTACTAGTCTTAAACGTCAACAGTACCGCCAGGATGTTTCAATTTGACCCGCTTCATGTTTAGTACGTGGCTAGAATATATAAAAATATCGACCAAGGCCGTCGTGGCATGGAAGGCAAAATCACTCGAAGACAATTCCCAAATCAATTTTTGCAATACCACGTAGGCAAATCAAGGAAGTTTGCTACCGTCAGAACCAGCCCTTCCACGGGACAGTTCTTAAAATATAGAGCCAAATTGCCGATTCTCCTGAAAGGCAATATATATCTGATAGATCTAAGAATATTACTGACGTACGTGGTAGCACTCGCAGGAGATCTACTCTCTCGATTTCCCAAAAAGCATGTGCTGGATTCTGGGATATACATGTCCATCGATCGAATATATTAGGATTGTCGATAAGATTAGAATATGAATCATTTTAGTTATTTACCTGTAAACTACTGCCGATGACGCCCAAATTATTTATCTCTACTTCGGTTTGTGTCGTGACGAAGCAATTGAACTCGTCATCTACGCTGAATCTAGCCAGTGAACGAGGACAAACTTCAGCTCACATATTCCAGCTCGTGTATGATTCTAATGCAAAATCCCCAAGCCAATTTTGAACCTCAACATGAATATTTGGTTCTACATCCACTTCGACTATTTCTGTATTGCAATTAGAAAACGATGTCATTGACTTAAACATCCATCGGGAGTGCGAGTTAAAAAATAATAGGCCAAGCCGTGGCCTTATTGACAACCATAAGAGAATTGGCATTTTCCGACTCAAGCTTTTCACAAACCACATGCACAACTTACTTTATGATGCAAGGCTACACCAAAATCAATGAGCACAACTGTTGTATATTGTTTAGAGAATTTAGTTGTTGCCTTGTTCAAAATTGGCTTGTTGTGACTTATCTAAAATGAAAAAAACTCTCAGGACACAGTAACAACAGCATTGACACAGCATCCACGATTGTCATATATAGTGAATTACGAATCACTTCAAGAGGAATACCACATAAAATGATAAAAACCATCCTTCCGATAATGATCACTTTCGAAACCTCCTTGAAATTCTTCAAGTTCCGTGAGATCTGAAGCTGGTATATATGGTGCAACATTCTTTCTCCATTTGATCCTTCTTGTTTTCACTCGTCGGTCTGTGCTTGTCATGCTTTGCACCAATAGTTGCAGATCTGATATGCTAATACGACTATCCACAAGATCCAATTCACAGACCGTGTGGTTGTTCTGAATAACTGTCGCAAGGCTTTCAGCCAGAGTTGATGGAAAGCTGTAAGATTCAATGATTAGGGTGTCCAAATGACACTTTTGAATCGGCTGAAAGAATGTAGTCGAGTGTACATATTCGAGCGATAAACGCCGCAACGTCAAGGTTTTTATTGACGAGTGGGGCAATGCTTGTATCACGTCTTCCAGATAGGCCGTGGATTCATACCAAGAATCTGTCAACTCGAGATGGACTAGTTGGGAGTCTGCCAATCGACTTGATAAGGACTTCACAACATCGGAGTTTAGACAGCAACATATCAATTGCAACGACTCCATCTTCATCATGAAATGGGAAAAATCAACTTCTCTCAAATACATGTCGGTGAGGTGAAGTGATTTCAGAGAAGAACAATTGAACATAGCTTCACAAAAGTCTTGTACCAAAGTCTCGTCAATGTGGTCCCATTCATGCAATCCGGTTGCAAATACTCGAGGTCGTTGGCTACGGAACCACTCGATCAGGCAGAGGAGGTTCGTCGCTTTGATCTCAAACGCTTCAGGAAAGAATTTCAATTCTGTTAGTTGAGTACTTTTGGCAACAAACTCAAACAAAACGTCAAAGTCTCCTTCGACTTCAATCAATGATAAGGAAGTCAAACAAGGTAGCCGTGGAAATATGTCATTCCATCCTCCAGGGGCTTCACATCCCGAGCTAACACTTAGTCTAGTTATACACATGTCGGTCCAATCGTCTGCTATATCTGTCGTAACGGGTAATATCGTCATGATCCATTCGATATCCGTCATGGAACGCACATGTTTCTTGACCCAAGCAACATCATTGACGTCCTTGACCACGATATTCAAAGAATACTTTGCAATGGCTTCGTAGGAAGGTCTCAGGGTTGATTCCAAAATGGAAGAGTTGATGTGCAATCTTGGCCACAAGTCGGAGTGCCTCTGCGATAGGCCCAGTTGATAAAGGTGTTCGAGATCTCCCAAACTACTGAGTGCACGGAGTCCTTCCAAGTAGGCAAAGAGGTCAGGCGCATCTGGAATATAAAATGCAATCTTCATGACGATATCCAGGGGTAGAACCGAGCAATTCGACGCAGATGGACGTGATGGTGTCATGGCAAGTCCAAATCTCGAATGTCTTCAGCCTCCAGTTTCTTGCTGCAATTTGATTGGCTGATTTCCTGAATAACGCGTTTTGATTGGCTATATTGCAGAAAGTACATACTATTGGACATAAGTAAAGTAACAATATATTCATTTTAAGAGTGTTTTCTCTGCAAAATTGCTTTGAAAAAAATTAATTATGCATACTTAGTCCACGGTTATCAAATTGTAGAATATTTAATTTAGAAGGATTTTTTATCTCGTTCGACGTGGACTAAACTCGTTATTGTTGCTGCACACTGTTGTGGATTTCAAAAGAGGCCGACTTTGCAATATACATATTGTTCCATTTAATAACTCTTGTGTAATCGGACTTGCTGTTCTGGTTGTCCAATTCTTGAACATTCCCAGAAGTCGCTGATGATGAAGTTGCGGCATCATCTGCGAGGTTGCTCTAGATGAACAATCCCCCACAGTCAGTACGACGCGCGATCTGGATTCCCCTCTAGAGTTGTTAGTGAGTGTAGGTCGCACTTCGTGCCTTCATTGACCCCATCACTAACAGAGTTCATTTTTACCCTTGCCAAGCAAGTGTCTTCATCTCCCGCGTACAGCGGGTTGTCCCACTCCCATTGCTTACAGACTTGGCAGCAGAACACTTGCTCCTTGCAAAAAGTATCTCACACCCTCATCGACTTGCGAACATCAATCAGCCTAAATAAACGAAATCGTAGGCTCAATAGTGACTTCTCTTATGAAACCTGGTGGCGAATATCGGCCCGAGTATGACTATGCATGCGTCGGTCGGCAATATTGTCTGCAATATCTGTTACATAGCTATTTTAGATAAGTGAATTTGTATGTGAAATCTTAAGCTCCTTCCAGCAACGATATCAACGATATATGGCTTTTATGCATGGTAGTCCCATCAACCCAATAAAGTGACACAAGTATGTCGAGGTCACAGTTCACAAAAATGCCGTCAAACACATCAATAGTATCACTTAGAAGAGAAACAACATTTCAACGTCGAAGGATCGACTTTCGATCGCTTCTGGATTCAAACACGAGCTAAGAGCAAAGGTTGTTTCCCCTGTGCGATTGAGGTGATAATGGCTAAAGGATTATCTAGGTGACCTGTCGTAATTGCCATCGCCCATGGATGGTGAAACAAAAGGGCTACCTAACTTTGACGAACATTTGCACAAACTGCTCACTGTGTAGAACGATATGAACTACGGTATTGAAGCTCTTCTTATATTTGATCGGTAATTTCTTATGCAATCTTCATGCTGGAAAAAAATAAATTCTTGCAACTCTATTATCAATTAGGAAAGGCACACGATCTGAAAATTGGAGCGGTCTGAGATTGTAAATCTGACGAAAAGTTGATGTGGAAAGGTTGAATGTGAATGACTGCTTTTAGATTTGAGTTGATTGGTCGTGAGCGCTCGAATAAGCCTCCGTTTCGCTTGGAACAATTTTTATTGCTTTGAATTCAATGCATCTAATGGCTTTACCATTGTATTGTACTATTTAGTATATGTTAACGAGTGCGAGAATGCGAGAAATGGCATTTACAAATCGAAGTATAAAAATATTTGGAGAAATCAGCTACCTGTGTGGATATGAGTTTCCAGTGTAATGTACGGTAATCAATGAATTTGAAAATAGTTCGCCGAATACAACGAAATGAAGATATGGCAGAATCTTTATTAAGCTAAGATTGCACATATCAAGCTAGCATTGTAAAACGACATAGATATCTTCAGCATCCAGAGTCTCTGCAAGTTATTGCAGGTGTTGGTCAACTTCACATCAACAGAAATGCATCCTTGGTCCACTCCACTTTACAATCCTCCCGTGAAAGCGAACGAGTCTCACAATTATTTCGTCTGAGCATAGTGTTGATTTTACTTTCAGTGAATTTATACACTTTCGAAAACAAATTCGCCGCCTTGCTCGGTTGCAATTGCTTGAAGAGCTTGCACATCTAAATTGTTAACAGTGCCAGCTGGTTGTTTCCACCTCACTCGTTTCACTTTTAGCTTGCGGCTCGAATGTGTGAAGCATTCGACCAAGGTCTTCGTGTCATCATATCCAAAGCCACTCGAAGACAAATCCAGTTCCCAGGTACAAGTATTTCTTCCCAATGACCCGACTAGCCCAAGCACAAACGACGGAGTGAATTTTGCAATCTTCAGAACTAACACTTCCACGGGACACGTCTCAAAATATGGAGTTAATTTGCACCATTCGTCAGGGTTGCAATAGATGTCGGATAGGTCCAAGTATATGATCGACGTACGTGGTAGCACTTGCAGGAGATACTCAATCGCATCAAGATTCGCGTCAGAGTACTCACAAATGCTCAAATGTGTGATTTTGGAGCCAATCAATCCACTCGTCAACGTTTTCAAGAAGTCAGTCTTCAAAGCACATGATCTGAGTTGCAATGATTGCGTGGATAAAGTCCATCTTGTACATTTTACATCACTGAGATAATAGCCACAAAGTGAGAGATTTTTCAGTGAGGGGTAATAGAATGCACTTCGCACAATCTCTCTTTGCAAAGTCTTGCTGCCAAATAACAAACCAACGGAAGATGGACAATCAAACACTTGGGAGATACGACGACGAAACCACTCGGTGAAGTTGAACAAAGCCGATCTTGGGTATTGTTTACAACTATTGTAGACTTCGAGTTCAATGAGTTGCCTACTTGTGGCGGCAAAAGTGGTGATTTCGTCGATAGATTCTCTCGTGTACACTTTCAATGACCTCAAGTGATGCAAGTGGGGTAAAACCTTGCCCCAGCTGTGCAAAGGCTCACAAACCGAAGTTATAAGGAGCTGAGTAATGTGCAGACTGGTCCACATCTTTAGGGTGTCCCTCATGCTGAGTAAAGACGTCATATTGAGCTGTGCAATCGGCAGGTCTCCCCAGTTGTTCAACCTCCCCAACAAACTCTGCAACGATGTGGTAATCCACTCGACTCTTGTTTTCGGATGCAAATCCTTCTGGAGCCACCTTGGATCGACAAAGTCGTCTATGATAACATGTGTGTAATACTTGGCAATCGCTTCATATGACCGACATCTCGAGGACTTTGGAATGGAAGAATCGAGATTCAATGCTGGCCATAAGGTCAAGTGGTTTTGTGCAATGCCCAACTGATAGAGATGCTCCAAAGGTCCCAAAATGCACAATGGTCGAAGAGCTTCGAGAAATGCAAAGAGATCCGCTGCATCTGGTATCAAGAAAGCAATCTTGACGACGGCGTCAATGGGCAGAGACAGCCATACCGACACCACTGATGTGCTGTGTTTCATCTTTGGGCTGCTCGTGCTTTTCAAAACTGGTCAATCCAGTGCTGTCGTCAGTTGATTGCATATCTTTCGTCCACTCTTTGTAAGTCTATATCTTCGACAAATGATACCTGTATATATTCATATTAGAGTTTTCTTCTAACATTTTATTTTTCGAAATATTGCTTGTATAAATTGATATATTGTGATAACGAATATGTCAGTTGAATATGCACTTTCTTAAGTTTAACCAATCAGAACGCGATATACCTTAAATGGACCAATCAAAATGCATTTGCTCTATTTTTAGACGTGCAAGATCGTTTATGCAGTGCACAAGTGTTGAAACCTTTGTCAACTAGCCCCAAACGCGCAGTGACTGAAGGTCAAATGATAATTGATTTGGGCTGCATTATTCAAACTTTACGATGATAGTATTGTCATTTTCGTCCAAATGTGCAGTTTTGATCCAAATCGACGAAATTTGAGTGATCAATCTGGCAATAGTGAATTCAAGTATAATCGGAAGGTACATGAATTAATGAGTGTGTGTTGGTGTGTTTTGTGTGTGCTTTAAGCAAAATCTGGACGCTGATTGGCTGGTTCGATTTGGTGCTTGATTCAAAGTTTGATAGATTTCAGCCAAGTTCGGAAATTTTGAGTGAATCAGACAATACCTTATCGTTGTGAACATTATCACCTCGGTTAAGGTTAGCGCTGAAAGTTAACGTGAGGAAGGAGTATTATCTTGACTTCGGAGGCAAGGTATCAAACAGGTTTGAGGTCACGTTTGTAGGTAGCACGGCCTGGTCTGGGCAAGTATAATTCTCTCAAGAAACTGATCTATACTGTTGGGTTTTGTGTACGATGACCCAAGAAAGCCAGTCAACATGACAATCTGGTGGAAGCATCAGACCAATCAAGCAACACCAAGAGTCAATGGTGATATAAGTGCTAGAGATAACGTTAGCAAAGGACTTCATAGTCAAGTTTTCTCCCGTTGCTGTACCAGTTACCGCCGAAGTGGCTGTCGATAAAATTGTTTGATGAAATATACCAATTCAGCGTCTCCAACTTGAAAATCAGTCGGATTGACTTCGACTTTTGTGATCGGAGAATTCATGGCCACAATTTTGTAATTTTCTCTTAGATGTTCCAGTTGGTAATTTGTTCTATACATTGAGAACTGTCTGGTAGAAATGCGAGTTTGTTTTCAAAATTGCAAACTTTCCACCCTGCATTTGCCCAGAGGCTAGTCTTTGCATTACAACAGAAATCATCAATTTAGGAATTGAATATGTCTTCTAGTGACGTGAGGGCGTTGGGCGAATATGCTTCAACCCGTCTAGAATTATACATTTAAGTCCAAATAAACTCACGACCAGAGATATTTTGCAGAAGAGAAACGACAAGAGTATATGGTTCTTCACCAAACTATTTCCAAAGTGGATCGATAACTTGGATTACATTCCACATTACGGAGCTCTACTCAGTTTCATCATGCACAAACTCACATCCACATTTGACTGCAAACTCTTGGAGAGTCTTCAACGTTGTTTCATCCACTGCGTCGGACTTTGTCGTGGTCCACTGAATACATTTGGCCGTCACCTGTCGACTGGGATCCGAAATACTTTGAATCAACATGCGCATGTCCACAATCGATATCTTGGATTTGAGCAAATGGAATTCATACAATGTGTGATTCTTTCGAATTGATAACGCCAGGGCTTCAACAATTCTCGACTTAGGTGATGAATATGAAAAGTTCGCGGCCAGCTTCTCCAAGCGACAATTTGATGGAAATAGCAAAGGAATCAAGTAAAACCGATTGTCAGTCCAGACATCGTCACCAGTGATAACCAAAGACTTGATCGATGTAGAAGGCAAGGCATTGAAGAGACATTCCATTCCACAAGTGTAATCCCAATAATCCATTGAATCCATGCCATGAAAGTCATCTCCAACGAGATAACCATCTAGCTCCAAATGCGTCAGTTTTGAGTCTTTTAATCGACTTGCAAGTAACTTCAAGTCGTCTTTCCATAAACAAAACTCGTAGAGCTGTAATGTGTTCATGGAAAAGGAAAACTCGGAAAAGTCCATGTCGTCCAAGTCGCAATCTGTAAGAGCGAGTCTGTCCAAAGTTGGGCAGTTAAACATGACATCACACAGCTCTTGTCTCAAGTCATAATCCAGTAATTTCCAGTTCGTGAAGCTGTCAGCGTATACTCGAACGGGTTGACGATGAAACCACTCGATGAGATGCTGTAACTCAGCGTTGTCAACTTCAAAGCCATTTGGATTGACTTCCAGTTCTGTGATCTGCGCACTCTCAGCAACTATTTTGTAAATATCTTCAATATCTCCAGATGAGTTCCCAATGCTCAAGGACTTCAAATGGTGCATTCGAGGTAATGCCTTCTTCAACATTTGGGGCGTATCCCTTTCAATAGAAAGATGAAGCCGAGTGATTGGAAGGTCAGCCCAGTCGTGGATGTTTTCGAGTGTGACTGGAAACTCTTGAGCCATCCATTCAATTGTCGTCGTTGGATTCAAATGTTTCTTGAGCCAGTCAACTGAATACCACGAATCAACCACAAGCACATGGGAATAGAGCTTGAGAATTGATTCGTACAGTGTGATGGACATTGTATCATTCATTGAACAGTCAAGAGTCAATCTTGGCCATAAGGACGAGTGGTCATGCGTCAAGCCCAATTGATACAAATCTTCCAGTGGTTCAAAGGCGATCTGCGGCCGAAAAATGTCGATTAATGCAAATACATCCTTGAAATCTGGAAGTAAAAAGGCAATTTTGAGAATCACGTCCACAGGTAACATGTCTTTTCGTGATGAAATTTCGTTTTGGCTGGCCCGCCACCACTTACGCCTGGAATGTCGTTGGATTGTGTCGTTCTGCGAGTGATGGTCGGACTCATGGAGGAGTGATGGTTAGTTATAATACTACTAGTAGTATTACAGTGGTATTATTTCATGAAATTGGATAATCTCTAATAAACAGTCAATCCGATATCTCTGAGTCGTAAACTGCATGACCTGATGCATCTCCGACTAACCAATCCTCCTTCTCCGTAGTGGTGGCTCAAATTTAAGTGATTTTTTCTGTGACATACTTGCACGGCTTTCACCGTTTTTTTGGGATATCCATACATCAAACACATTTACTACAGTATTACACGATGGAAAATCAATTCGACAATCGTATGCATTTGTTGGCTCTATCACCCCAAGAACCTCTTCTGCTGACTGAAAATGATTACTTTCACGAAAGACAACAATTTTTTGTGCATGAAGTGGCTTGAAATATCCTCGGCAATTGAAGTACATCAAAGTCTGATCTCAATGCATGCTGCAGTCAAGATCACACAACGTCCTCACGTTAAAATCGAACACTTTTCACAAATAGACCGAGCAGATTTGGATGACATGGATATCACTGGCTTGGTACAATGCTATTCTGACGTGGCCAATCTTAGCGTACTAGAGATGTCGCATTGTGAGAGAAAGAGGTAATTAGGTTGTGTCCATTGCACTTTTTAAACTCCATTCAAAGAGGAATTATGACTTGGATAATATTTTACATTGCACTAGTAATTGCTCTGTGCCTTCCTCTTGCACAAACTCACATCCACATTCGATGGCAAATTCTTCGAGTGACTTCAAAGTTGATTCGTCCTCGGGGTGTGATATCCTTGTGATCCATTTCAAACGCTTGGTCTTTACCCGCCGACTGGGATCCGAAATACTTTGAATCAACAAACGCACGTCGGAAATGGATATTAAGCATTCGAGCAGATGCAATTCAGAGAGAGTATGGTTGTTTTGAATCGATATGGCAAGGATTTCAACTGTCGTCGGATTAATTGGACCATGCAGATTCAAGCTGAGATTCTCTAAACGGCAATTTGGTGGAAATATCAGAGGAATCAGCCAACACCATGCTTCGTCGCTGCCGTAGAAACCCGAGAACGAAAAAGACTTGATGGTGTAAGCGCAAAGCGTCCAAAAGACACTCCAATCCGGGGTTGGAATCCTCCTCAAAATAATCAAATAGCTCCAGATCCATCACTTTTGACTCGGTCAATCGACTTGCCAGTAATTTCATACCATCATCATAATCACAAAAATCCTCGTGAATTTGCAAAGTATTCGTAGAAAAGGAAAACTTTGTAAAGTCCAAGTCGTCGAGGTAAATTCTGTAAGAGCGAGTCTGTCCATAGTTGGGCAATTAAACATGGCTTCACATAGCTCTTGTTTCAAGTCACGATCAAAATCTCTCTCCAGTTCATGTACCACCCGTCGAACACTCGAACGGGCTGACGACGAAGCCATTCGATGAGATGTATCAACTCAGCGTTGTCAACTCGTCGGTCGGTCGGCTTGATTTGGAATTCTGTGATCTGAGCGCTCTTGGCCACAAATTCATAAACATCAGCGAGATCTTCAGATGGGCCTTCAATGAACAAGGATTTCAAATGCGTGAATCGAGGTAATGCCTTCTTCCACGTTGGAGGCGTGTCGTTTTTAATTGAAAGAGAAAGCTGAGTGATGCGAAGGTCGGCCCAGTCGTCCACGTTATCGATGGTGACCGGCAACTCCATGGCCTCCCATTCAATCATCGCCATGGAATTCAAATGCTTTTTGAGCCAGGCAACGGAAAACCACGAATCAACCACAAGCACATGGGAATAGAGCTTCGCAATCGATTCGCACAATGCAATGGATATTGTGTCAACCATCGAACAATTAAGCGTCAAAGTTGGCCCTAAGGAGGCGTGGTTGTGTGTCAAGCTCAACTGGTACAAATCACCCAGAGTTTCTAAAGCAGTGTGTGGACGGAGGGTGTCGAGAAATGCCAATACATCCTTGAGATCTGGAAGATAAAAGACAATCTTGATAATCACGTCCGCAGGTAACATGTCCATTGACGATGAATTTTGGTTTTGACTGGCTGGCACTCTTGAATGTCGGGGGTCTGTCGTCGGGTTGTGTCGCCCTGGTCGTTGGATTGTGGAAACGTGGTCGTTGTGTCGAGTGATGGTCTTTCGAGCTTTATCTCATCAAAAATTGCGTCAATAGAGAATTTTCGGAGCCACTTTAGAGTTGAGATCCACCATATGTACCTCTATAAACTAATAAAACTTTATAAAATAATTCTCGAAACCATCTCGATCTCAAAAGATTTTCAGATCCGTGGCTTGGTTCTCAAAAGTCTTTGAGATATGCATAATCGTCCAGAAAGCTGGATCCATGCGTCCCACATACTTAGTTTGGCGTATCAAGTCCATGCAGACCATATAGAGCAGTAGCGCTGTCTATCTGATGGTTAAAGTAGTTCGAAGTCGATGAAATGCAACGAAGACGTGAGTTGTCTTTATTCGGATCCGTATAAGTTTCATTCTCAAATGCTCACTCACCGAAAGTCGCAAAAATGTAACTTTAGAGTTGAGATCGGCAATCTCGAATCTCAACCCTAAAGTGGCTCCGAAAACTCTCTAATGTTTCAGACATTATATAAATTGTTGAATGTATTAGAATGAGAAGGACGTTGACGAATAAGTTGCATGCAAATTTGAAGTCCATGCCAAGTTTTGAACAAGATATTAATTATAAAACAGTATTATGCATTCGATTCCAAATTGGACTGGGCTGTCGAATCGAATCGACTTGCCAGAATCAACTAAAAATCGACTAGCCAATCATAAATCAGTATGTTCAATATTTTGGCCAATCAAACGTCTTCATTAGGTGGCATGGGGAAAGGCCGTGGGGAAGGCCTTGATGGACGCGGACTCACGGAAGATAAGCACGGCGTCTTGACACTTCATAGAGAGGTTGTATTGGGCGTAGAAATCATGTATGACGGTGCAGGTACCATTGCTAGGAAGAAATTGCACTTAAATTTAGTATAGTCGATTGCTATGCGATTTGGCCATGACCTGCCCAGTCCACATTTCACTGAAAAGGACAATATTGTTTATTGTGGTTTTCGTCCAAAACTGGAAGTTTGATATGTTTTGAAAATGTTTCAATTTATTGAAGCATACACTATTTAATGTTTACGCATGCACTTTCTCGACCATGAACATTAAATAGTGTAATTTCAAACGTTTAAAATGTTTGAAAAACATGTTCGAATCATTCAATTCCTTTTCACTTGAAATTTGTATGCATCACTTGTTGCGTCAGTTTGCTTGCGTCAAAATTAATTCCGCACGACTCCAGTTTTTCATTAAAACCACAATATCTTGATAATTAATTTATACAGTTGCGTGGCAGTTCCATGTTGCCGATCACAAGGCCTCAGGCAAGAAGCCAACAGCACCAACTGGTGTCTGGAGAAAGAACGACGATAAAAATGATTTCGAGTTTAATGTATAGAAGACTTCTATAAACTCGTGGTAGTCGTCGCTTTGCCTATGATATTGCGTGCTTTCATGGGCTTACGCCGAAGGAAACTTCTGTATTTGTCGTCGTTTGCAGACATGAACAACGGTGTTCTGTTCTTACGTGTTGTACCGTCATGTGTGTATTTCTTGGTTTATCGCTTGTCGAATTCATGAGACTTACCGTCAACTTCTTTGTTGAGAAAGGAGCATGTTAAAGCGTACCCGTCAGAATCGATATTTAAAGTTGGAAAGGTCTAGGTTGTGAACTTATACAACTTCGAAGAATTATCTTGCAACCTTTAATGCAGTACATGGACTACGGTAATTCCGAATTGAAGGTCAAATGAGTAAATTACAAGGTTGATTTGAACCCCACTGTGAATTACATCGTGACGAAACTTTGATTGCAGTTCTGTGTTTAGTTTCCGGCCAGAAATCCTTGTTTTAGAAATAGACCATCATCTTAAATGTCTGAAGACATTCACTTGTTGCTCCTCCAGCCATCTAGTTCTTGGCCTTAAATCCATAATTAACTCTGAGCAGCTCAGATCCTGGACCAATGAAAACAGCATTGCCATTGTTGACTGTGGGCGTTGTCATGAATATTGCATTTGCGATTCCCGATGCTGCAGATTTATTTGCGTTTCTCGAAGTGCTCCGACCTTACGACAACTTGGGACCATTGGAGCAGCTCTACCAGTTGGGTTTGACAGCTTCGCACGCCGATTTATGGCCAACCTTATGCACCAAGTCTTCGGTTCTAGGCACCCCAGAGTGTTAGTTGTATGAAGCGGTTCTCAAGATGTATGCAAACGTCAGGGTGGAAAACTTTAGCGCAGATCAAGTTATTTGGCTCGAGACCCATGTAAATCCAACGACAGAAATTACTTGGCGTTCAAACGAAGAGCAAGTCAAGTTTACGCCAAGAGACAACTGGTATGAACTGCGAATTACACGTTTGATCTTTTACTCCGACGATTATTCAGACCTTGCGTGGAAGAGCATCTTGCCTAGATTGTCTTACTTGCGTTCGTTAAAAGTATTCGCTCTGGACAGCGATTGGGACTACTTTTGTCAATTTGCTGCCACGACAAACCAACTGAGAGAGCTCACACTCTTACCAAGTTCCTACAAGATGTCAATTGCAGATGTTGTGAATCTTACCAAGTGGCTCCGTCATCAACCCGTCCGAACTTTAGAGTGCTGCATGTGTGACTGGAACAACCTGAACCTCGTGACCAGACAGGAATTCTACGAAGCATTGCTGAATTGTCCTACTTTGGATAAACTCACATTTTGGGATTCCTGGCTTGAAGACTTGGACGTGACAAAGTTTTCGCTTGCAATGAGATCGTTAAGCCTGATTTGCTCCTGTGATTCCTCGCGAAATGTTCAGCGCTTTGCTAGTCGACTGGTGGGATCCAATCTCACTGAGCTTGAGATCTCTGGATACAACGATGAAAACACTGACGGCATGCAATGCCTACTACAAGCGTTACCCCAAACTTCAATCAAACACTTGAAATTAACTGGCGATACAATGACCAGTCCCAGTTGGACCAAGTTGGCATCGTTCTTTCGAAACTGTCCATTGAAAACTCTGAAGCTGGGATATAAAAGCATTCCATCAGAATTTGCTCAAAGCCTCGCAGAAGCCATTCAATGCAACCAAACAATCTGCGAACTAGATCTGGGCTGCAGTGAAGTTACACTTCCTGACTTGGAGCTCTTGATCCAAAGTCTTACACATTCCAGCCGATCCGTGAAGTCAAATCGAATGAAATTGATCACGCCATCATCAAGACCGGTGGATGCTTCATTCATGTTGTCGATGAGGGACTTGGCCAAGCAATACAAAGAGTTTATCCATGTACCCAGAAACCTAAAACCTAAGCTTTAATGGTATTTCCGAATTTTTGAAATGTCCACCGTATTTCATTTCCCCTCCCGGTATGCCACTGAAATTTGTCCACAGATACACAAGAGTCTTTTATAGAAAGGCATTCTCATGATGCATAAAATCATATCTTTTGATGTCAAAAACATCGCAACGGTGTATGTACTAGCATGAGCCATGCGAATCGACTTCAAAGTCGTCGCCATGTTTTAGTCTCCAATTTGGTTCGGCAATTTTGAAATTGAAATTTCTGACGAATCGTGTTTCAACGATGCAATTCTACAAACATGCTCAGCAATCAGTCCGAAACGCGATCAGACTTCTCTGCCTATGTGGTACCACGAAGTTGATATTGATCTGCCATCAATGCGACTCCAGATCTTCGATTTACATATCCATCGAATTTGGAGCATTTCGAGACGCACTTGAATTTACATAACTACTTGTAAGATTATTGTATTTAGTAGGATATTAATTATAACGAGTTAACTTTAGTGAGACTCTCTACAGAAAGTCTGATTACCTTAATAAAAAATATTTTTCAATTGTGTTTTAAACAGTATACTAAATATTACAGTATAAAGAATAACTGACCAGCATTTTCAGTTTGTTAAGAGACCATCACTTGGCCATATTTCTGAGGCGATAAAGAGTCGACTAATAAATTTACAGGACAATACAAACAAAAATGAAGAGACAACGACTGTCACCGCCAGCATTCACAACACTTCCTACCGACGCTATTGTGAAAATTGCGTTTTCCATTCGAGATGTAGCTGATTTGTTTTCATTTCTCGAAGCTCTGTTGCCGTACGACATGCTTGGACCATTGGAGCATCTCTATCAATTGGGCTTGACACGAAAGCATTCAACATTATGGCCCACATTGAAACTTGACTCTTGGATCGTTGATACTCCTCATTGTGCAGCCTTTGAAGGAATTACCAAGTACTATTCCAATGTAATCGTTGAGCACTACAACGACGATATTCAATGGCTCAAGACGCATATACATCCCATGGCAAAAATTGAGTGGATTTGCAATGATCTCCCAGTCAAGAGGATGAAAATGGACATTACCTGGACCGATTTGAGAATCAACCGTCTCAGTAGTTGCCTGAAGCGTGATTTTCGTGATTATTGGGGTGAAGTTTTGCCACGACTACCACATTTGACATCATTATCAGTGGATGGCTCTGACCACGACTTGGACGGTCTGTTCGCATTCGTAGCCAAGCGTGAACGACTCACAGAATTGCAAATTCGCCATTCATTCCACATACTGACTGTGTTGCGATCTCCAAATCGATGCATGAGCTACATGTTCAAGTCAGCCTTGTCAATACCGTGGAAGATACATCAATGTGAGGTATCGTATGGAGCCGGCACAAGATATATCAGTATCACGGATAGTATGGTCAAGGCATGTATATTTAGATATAGTAAATCGTATTTCACTTTCTAAAACCAATAACAAGAACCCATTCCTGTGGTCTCCATCCTTCCTAGCTCTTGACGTGAAAGGACCAAACCTTCCTCTGCAACCCAATTCAGTCTAGAGTGGGTGTCACCACATTATACAATATTGTAGCCTTACAAATGCACGTCAATTGAAATGGAATCAAGTCACGATGACAATGAAATGAGCGACAGTCCTCAGTTCACAAGCAGTGAAGTTCAAACGTTGCGCATTGTAGCAGCTAATATTGGAGATTTCTCAAATCAATTCGTTAAATTGCGTGAATATCAAGAAGTTCAAACAAAAGCATTTGAGAGTGCTATGAAGCAACAAAGTGAGCGACATGACCAGGCAATGGAGAGCTTGAAGGTCTTCTATGATCAAATTCAGAGGAACCAAAAGGATATTGGCCATATTGCCGAACATCTTGGCAACCTTACAAAAACACAACAACAGCAAGGCGAACGGCTAGAAAGTCTAAATCGTGTCAATTTACAACTTGTCGAGAAGATAGCTGAATTAACCCGATTTACTGCAACCTTGCAAAAGCAAATTGAACAAAACCATCAAAGACAAGCGTGTGGGTTGCCAGGTGAATCAAATCCCCACGTTGACGAATATCCAGACTGGGACGTCAAAGGCGAACATCCTAGAAAAATGAGAAATTACACGGCAGTCGAATTAGAAGACTAAATAAATCGATGCCATAAGCAAAAATCATTTCCAGTTTACACTGGACAAGACAATGACGACATTGAGATTTTTGCTCTCAAAATGATAGAATATTATGGTGCATATGAATTATCTTTTCACAATCCTCAAGTTGACGATCGAGTTGGTTTACTAATGTACAATCATGTCGACAAAAAGGCAACGTCATGGCTGATGAAAGAATACAACGGCCCTCGCAAATACTCAATTTTGATAAAGCGGATGAGAGCCCGATTCGTGACTACGTCGAAAGAGGAAATGACTGTGGAAAACTTTATTGACTTGACCCAAGGCAAGAAAAGCTTGGATCAATACATCGAACAATTTAAAATGTTGGGAAGCACCGAGGAATTTTCAGACAACTTTAAGCAGATCAAATTCAAGAAAGGGATTTCATCTGAGACCCTGAAAATGTCATTTAAAACTCGCAAGTACAATTCTCTTGAGCAATTGATTGATGATGCGAGAACACTTAATGTCACTCATGCGAAGGAAAAGTCAACAGAGAGCTCAAATAAATCTATCAAAAAACCAAAGCCAAAGAGAGAAAAGTCAGAGACCAAATCGAAAAGTGATAAACGATGTTCCAGCTCGAAATGTCTTGAAACTGGCCATTCGAAAGACAAGTGCTGGATGCTACATCCAGAATTAAAACCAAACTGGCTCAAAGAAAAAACAATGAACATGATAAACACATCGACAATCAACGAGACAAATACAAGTGAAACTTCTTCACCTCAAAATACGAAGCTCTGGGAAATGATGGCTACCATTCAAAAAGATATGGCGGACATTAACAAGGCTTTAAAAGGGTAGGGTCAGAAGGTGGCGAATCTGATCCAAACACAGCCAAATCAATTCTTCTAGATGATTCATTTGTTCAGTTTGACCCGGGACCATGCCATCATCGAAACTATCTTACATTAAATGATCAACTCGGGGACACGAGAAGCAATTGCAACTATCTCATAAAAGTGGTCACTTGTAAGATCGGTGACAAATACATTCAAGCCGTAGCATTTTTTGACGATGGTGCAGACTTTTGTGGAGAAGACAAGACAATTAATTGACTGCACCAGCTAGAGCAATTTGTATCGAATCTCGGCATCCTGTCTGTTAAATTTGGTAATGGCAAAATTGAATCAATACCAAATCGACAAATTGAAATGACGCTTTATGTGGATGACCTAGATGGATTTACAACCAAATTTCAGGAATGCAACGTTCCAAATGGATGTAATTTATTGGTTGGAATTAACTGGAAGTGAGGCATGAAGCCCATGATTGACTGGGAACACGATCGTCTTTATAGTCGCAACGAATTTCTTGCATTAATTCGCTTTAGTGGGCAGATGCCACTCTATTTTCCAAGTAAAAAACAAGAAAGATTTGCAAAGATGAAGGTAATACAGCAACGCTGTAAAGTGCCAAGGCCGATTCAAGTATGGAATGCACAACATAAGCAATTTCACTATTGTGCAAAGCATGCCATCACCAAAGTCATATCATATCGTCAAGCTAAACGTATGGTTACAAAAAATAAGGCAGAGTACTTACTGATTTTACAGCCAGAATGGATAAATGGCTTTTATCAACACTACTTTGCGGCCAAAGCACAAGAAGCAAAGAGCTGGGAGAAATCCGAACGACAAATGAAAACTGATCTCGAGTCATTTGAAACGAACCCAGCATATAAATTGATTAAGGAGTTCAATGATATTTTTCGAACGGAACTACCTTGTGGATTACCTGTACATGGTGATCATGAAATGGAAATTAAACCAGGAACCGGTGCAATTGTTAGACAACAGTGGAGATTATCACCAGAACAGGAATCTACGCTGCGTGACTGGGTAAAGGAAATGTTGCGTGTTGGTGGTTTAATACGACCAAGCATATCTCCCCACGGAGCTCCAACTTTTTGCATCAAGAAACCAGTTGGGTGGAGAATTGTCCATGACTATAGGGCAATGAACGAGGCAACTATCAGACAAACGTACCCAATGCCTCGTAAAGACTCAATAATGGATAGAATGGGTGGATCTTTTTGGTTTTCTTGTTTTGACCTTCTATCGGGCTACTATCAAATACGAATGCGGGACAAAGATATACCTTTAACTGCATTCCAAACCCCCGATGGTCTATTTGAATACTTGGCTGTTCCAATGGGTTTAAGCAACGCTCCAGCTACATTCAATAGAATTGTCTCCAAATTATTCAGTGACTTATACGACGATGTTGCCACTTACTTTGACGATATTTACGTGTTCACAAAGTCAGAAACCGTGGATAATCATCTTCAAGCTTTGCGACGCGTCTTTCAACGATGCAGAGATAAAAAACTCTACCTTAAATTATCCAAATCAACAATTTGCAGTGACGAGATACCATGCCTCGGAGATTTTGTCGGACGGCATGGAGTACGAATTGACCCAGACAAAGTCAGAGTCATAAAAGAGTGGCCTGAACCAAAGTCCTTGCAAGATCTACAATCCTTCTTAGGCACAACTGTGTATGTGCAACGCTTTTGCGAGGATTACAGTAAAATCACAGCACCATTATACAATTTGGTGAAAAAGGGGTCGAAGCTGATTGTTTGGAACGATGCAACACGAACAGAATTCCAAGCAATAAAGACAGCATTATCATCAACCCCTGTTCTGGCGTTAGCAGACTTTTCTAGACCATTTTTCTTACGCACCGAGGCTTCACAATTTGCAATTGGTGGAGTATTGTTTCAAAAATATGAATGTGGGGAGAGTGGAGAGGTTGAAAGACCTGTTGCCTTCACGGGACGAAAGATGATTCCAGCAGAATTGAATTATCCGACACAAGAACAGGAAATGCTAGCCATTATTCATTGTTTAAAAGTGGAGAGTGTACCTCCTGGATGGCGGATGCACGGTCGAGACGGATCACCACTCCCTTCAGCGAGTTCTAACCCAAAAATCAATTAACCGACGAATATCGCGTTGGTACAATTTGCTAGCAGGATTTGACTTTACATTTCGGCAGATACCTGGAAAATCCAACACAGTAGCAGACGCTCTCTCGCGTCGCCCTGACTTCAAAATTGATTTGAACAAATGAAGATCAAACAATTATTAGCCGTGAGAGCGCTAAAACCTGCAACGATCATGGAGATGATTTTAGCAAGCCAACAAAGATATAATAACGATACCGTGGGAGTTGGAAAAGAGGACAGATCATCCAAAGCCGATAAATTCGTCAAGGAGGATGGGATTCTCTATATTGAAGTGAACAATAAGCGACGAATATACATACCAGCTGAAGACAATGAGCTGAAGAATATGTTCCTGTTCGAGATGCATGACGTACCCACCGCTGGGCATCCAGGAGTCACGAAAACATTGAAATCAATGACCAACAAATTCTACTGGAAAAGAATGAACAGAGACATTGAGAAATACATTGCCACCTGTGAGTCTTGTCAACGCAATAAATCACGGCGAGGCAAGGCACCAGGATTGCTTAAACCATTAGAGGTACCTACAGGTGGATGGTCTAGTATTGGTATGGATTTCTTGAGTGGTCTACCATCAATTAAAGGGTTCGATTGTATTATGGTAATTGTCGACAGATTAACCAAACGGGCGCATTTCATCCCAACACAAACAACAATCGACTCCACAACGCTGGCAAAATTATTTATCGCAGAATTTGTCAAATATCACGGCCTACCTGAGTCTATTGTGACTGATCGCGATACAATATTCACATCTCGATTGTGGACGGAGCTACATGAGCTACTCGGGACACAATTAAACATGTCACCCGCGTATCATCAACGTACCGATGGTCAAACTGAGAGGCTCAACGCCATTTTAATTACATATCTACGACACTACACAAGTGGACACACAATGGATTGGGTTGAGAACTTAACTTTGGCAGAATTTGCTTACAATAATGCAACTCAATCCACAATTGGCATGTCGCCCTTCGAGGCCGACTTAGGCTACAAACCAAAACTTCCAATTGATCTTGAATTACTGAATGTGCAAAGCCACTCTGCTAAATTCGTTGATAGCATGCAGAGAATCCTGCGCGAACTACAAGCAAAAATACGACTCGCAGGGGAACAAATGCGTGAATACAACGACAAAGGAAGGAGAGATCAGAAGTTTAAGCTGGGTGATCTTGTGCTCATTTCAACACAAACGATGACACCCGAGAATATTGGTGTTTCTAAACGGAAACTTGGACCAAAATGGATTGGTCCTTATCAAGTCATGGAAATCATACATGACGGAAGATCTTACCGTCTAAACTTACCGAAAGAGTCCAAACTGCATCCTGTCTTCCACACAATGGCTCTGAAGCCATACAAAAGGGACACTACTGGACGCCATAAGATACTACCCACCGTGCAATTGAAGGATGGGTCCGAGGGACACTTGATTTCTAAAATCACGGGACACAAACTGGTTCGTAAAAAATCCCGCCGAGTCTGCAGTCGCCATCACCACAAATCAGTACTCTGGTCCGAAATAATTGTCGTAACCTAAAGCTTCATATGCGTCAATTTATGACGTATTGATTATAGTCAATCATGTATCGTGATTTATACCGTTGTTGCTGGCTTGACGGAACAACGACATGGGAACCCGAAGACATTGTTGCTTCAGTCCCTGGCCTAGTAAAGGAATTTTGGTCCTCGCGACCAAAGCACAGAAAATGAAGTCTTCTTCAAGGGAGGTCGTGTTGCGATCTCCAAATCGATGCATGAGCTACATGTTCAAGTCAGCCTTGTCAATATCGTGGAAGATACATCAATGTGAGGTATCGTATGGAGCCGGCACAAGATATATCAGTATCACGGATAGTATGGTCAAGGCATGTATATTTAGATATAGTAAATCGTATCTCACTTTCTAAAACCAATAACAAGAACCCAGTCCTGTGGTCTCCATCCTTCCTAGCTCTTGACGTGAAAGGACCAAACCTTCCTCTGCAACCCAATTCAGTCTAGAGTGGGTGTCACCATATTATACAATAGACTGCGTCTAATATGGCTCATCTTACCGAGTGGTTTATTCGTCAACCCGTTCGAGGATTTGAATGTTTCGCTTGCGGTGTGTGTGAAACTGACCAAGAAGTTACACAAGCTCTTTATCAAGCAATGTTCTCTTGCTCTACTCTCGACACGCTGAAGCTATCTCATTTCTCCCTTGGCGAGGAGGATATGACTCGTTGGAATTTCACAATAAGGTCGTTGGAGCTTGACAGTTGCCTTTTCAATCGAGTACCCTCGTGTCGTTCGCACGGCAGCTGGATGGATCAAGAGTTACTGAGTTAATCTTGGGTCCATGTAATGGCACGAATTTGGCTGGCTTGAAATGTCTCCTTGGCATTTTGCCACATACATCGGTCAAGCATTTGAAATTAGAGTATGTGAGTATCGACAGCCCAGCGTGGTGCAATCTAGCCTCGTTGTTTGGGGATTACCCATTGGAGACTATATCCCTTGGCGCGCAAAATCTTCCATCTGACTTTGTCCAAAGCCTCGTGAAAGCCATTGAAACCAATCAAACAATTTTGGCGTTGGATCTTGGTCAAAGTGAAATTTCCATACCAGATTTGCAGGAATTGATAAAAAGTTTCTCACATTCAAACAGGCAAATATCCAAGACGCAAATGAAATGGAGCTCAACAAAGCGACGTGGTATACAAGCGTCGACTTTGAAGTCCCTCGTTGAGATGGCTGATGAAGGTGGCACTGATTTTCTTCATAGCTATGTTCTAAAGTGAGCGTCAATAACATTTTGAAAGCACTACCGCCAATCAAGCTCGTTTATGCCAATACATTTTATTCGCAGATAATATCCAGTCTTGTCTGTCGTCCCTTTCCATGACATTATTTTGACTACATGATGAGAAATTGTACTACGTAGTATAACGTTAACGTTAGCCCTGATTGGATAATTGAATCTATTTATAGACTAAGACCATCATTTCATCCTAGGAGACCTTCATTGCCATTGCACTCAGCTGCAAATCCTTCCGATAATTTTGTCCTGACTGGCGCGTCTCATCGAATAGTTCCACCGTCAATCTGTTCAGGCTTTCGAGTGTACTTCTACCGAATCTGGGAGCGCATTACAAGCCATTTATCCAGCAATGCTCAATTGCTCAACGCTAGACAAACTCAGATTGTCCATTCGTTCCATGCAATCCATGATTACTTCGACTGTGCAATTGCTTACTAATTTGGCCGTGCAGAATTCGTACATTCCTATGTCCTTCAGTGATGCTGAGCTGAGAATACAGCAAATCGTCTGACGGAGCCGACAATAAAGTCGGAGACTAAATAAATACTGCAGTGCATACTGAAATATCCTTACAAAATGTTCGTCATTGACGTCAATGGGGCTGACAATAGTGAGACCATCACTCGACAATTGAGCTACACAACCCTACGGTTGACACTCATCACTTACAAACCAATTTCATCACAAATGGAGATGTTACCTGTCGACATAATTATCAAGATTGCCTTTTTACTTCCAGATCTCAAGGATGTATTTGCATTGCTTAACGCTCTACGTCCGCACATCGCGTTAGAACCACTGGAATATCTGTACCAATTGAGCTTGACACACGACCACTCATCCTTATGGACGACTTTAACGCTTGCTTCTTCGATGAATGATACAATATCCATCGTGTTATACGAATCCATTGCAAAGTACTATTCAAGTGTGGTTGCCGAAGATTCATGGTTTTCAATCGACTGGCTCAAGAAGCATTTACATTCAATGGCGACAATTCAATGGGATGCCCAAGAGTTTCCTCTCACAGACGATAACGTGGATGAATGGGCCGACCTTCGTATCACTGATCTTTATCTTTCCATTAACAATGCCACATCGCCATCGTGGAAGAAGTTGCTACCTCGATTGCACCACTTGAAATCCTTGCGTGTTGAAGGCTTATCTGGAGATGTGAAAGATATTTACAAAATTGTGGCCACGAGTGCTCAAATCACAGAACTTACCATCAATCCGATTGATCTTCGCATTGACAATGCTGAATTGCTATACCTCATCGAATGGTTCCGTCGTCAACCCGTTCGATACCTTTTGTTCTGGTTCGCGAACTGGAGAGAGCTTCATCGTCCATCCTTCCATTTACACAATTCATTCAAACATTGTTCAAGCTCTTGCCAAGTCGATTCAAAACAATCATACTCTCTCTGAATATCATTTGCTCGAATCCAAGATGTCGATTCCCGACATGCGTTTGATGATTCAAAGCATTTCGAATCCAACTCGGCGCGTAAAGACAAAACGTATGAAATGGACGATGATAAAAGCTGACATGGAAGACGAATCAACTTTAAAATCTCTCGAAGACTTTGCCATTCAATGTGGATGCCAGTTTGTGTATGAGCAATCGCAATATTAGTCGAGTACCTGCTAGCACAATATGCGGCATTCTTATGCTCATCAATTTATTTTGCCACAACAAAGCGAACTTGTTGTGGTTTCTATTTTACAATTGCATTGTAGCTCAAACGTGATAGTCATGGCACTCAGGGTCTTCAGAAAGGTTTTCCTTCGTTGATAGTGTCGTTTAGGATATTTCAATGAATATTGACGGAAGCATTTTGCGACAATAAAGCAATCATTGTGGACATTCTTGCTCGTTGGCTTCGTAGGTGTTGTTGCAGCTGGTAGTTCAATGAGCTTGTCGTGTCCATCCTTCTGTTTCTACACCATATTTGTCGAGGCTCTTGCCACATCGATTTAAAACAATTATACTTTCTCGAAAGCTCGTTTTCTCGAATTCAAGATATTCATTCCCGACATGTTTGTTGATTCAAAATATTTCGAATCCTGTTCGCCGGTTGAAGCTCAAACGTATTAATTGGACCACAAGGACATCACCCCCAGACGACGAATCGACTTTGAAGTCTCTCGAAGCCTCCGCCGTCGAATGTGGATGTGAGTTTGCGTATAAAGTTAACTAACGGTTAGAACACAGTTTATTGCAAAATTCTTGCACATCTCTCTGCCTAGCACGAATTTTGCGGTTGATAAGTCCTTCAGCTTGGTTCATATCTATCCAAAGTAAATTCTCGTCCATAAAAATGATCGTTGTCAAAGTGAAGGCATCAAATATACGGAGATAGTGAAAAGCGAATAAGTTCTGTGGCCACGGATCACGACATGATTGCATGAATCACCAGTTACTCAAGTGGCAAAAGCGTCATCTTTTAGTCAAGACTCTCTGTGAAATTGTACATAATCGATGGCAAATTCACTCCCATGCTCGCTTGTCAAGGCTTGAGGAGATCGTACATCAAATATAGTGCACAATTCTCTATAGCAAGAGAAGGAAACCCTTGCGTTTAAACACCCATCCTAGCATCAACTCGACGATGAAATAATTACACCTGATTGGATCATCAAATCTATTTATAGAATACAACCATCATTTTCATCCAAGTAGACCTTCATTGGCACGATATAATTGCACAATGAAACCGCTCAAAATCTGTATTTCGATCAGAGACTCAAGCTATGCTCGGCATGAAGAAAGAGCGACAGCCCAAGTCAGTTTTGGTGAAATTGCCATTCGACGTCATCGTCAAAATTGTATTTTATGTTGGAGATGCAAAAGATTTGATGGCATTCCTTGATGCTCTCCGGCCATGGAATGTCTTGGGACCCCTCGACCATCTCTATCAGCTATGTCAGACTCAAATACATTCCAACTTGTGGCCAGCATTAAGACTCGATGCATGGATCGTTAGTTCACCGTACAGCGCATCCTTTGAAGCAATAGCCAAGTACTACTCAAATGTTGTGGTTGAACACAACTGGCGAAATGTCGAGTGGCTCAAAACGCATTTACACCCGATAGCAAATATCGAGTGGATTACCAAGAAATACCCGGAAAAGATAAAAAAGTTTGACGAATGGACCGAATTGAGGATTACTCGACTGAGAACCCACTTGAACCTGACAAAGCCATCAACTTGGAAAACTCTTTTACCTCGACTGCCGTATTTACAATCTTTATCAGTGGACAGCACCGATCACGTTCTAGAAGATCTTTTCGAGTGTGTGGCTACAAGCAATCAAATCACTGAGCTTCAAATCCTCCCGAATAATTATAGACTGACGGCGGCTAATGTGGTGCACCTCACCGAATGGTTCAATCGACAACCAGTTCAGACGTTCGATTGTTCTTCGACTGGAGTTGGTGATAGCCCTCCAGAAGTCCTACAAGCTTTTTATCAAACTGTGCTCAATTGTCGAACTCTGGACAAGCTCAAACTGTCGTATTGTTATCTTGACGACTGGGACTTTAGCAAATGGAATTTCACCATGCCGTCGTTGGACTTGAGTTATTGTGTCTTCAACTCCAGATCAGTTCAAGCCCTGGCTAGTCAACTAGAAGGATCCAGTGTGACCCATCTTGCCTTGAATCCATGCAACGAAGACAACGTTGTCGGTATAGAATGTCTCGTTCAAGGATTGTCTCGGACGTCTATCAAGCATTTGAAATTGGATGGTATGTTTCTTAACAGCCAAAGTTTTTGTCACTTTGCAACACAGTTTGAACATTGCACATTGGAGACGTTGGTCCTTGGCACTCAGCAATTTCCGTCGGATGTTGCATCAGTGTTCGCTGGTGCGATCCAAAAGAATCAAACAATTTGTCAAGTAGATCTCGACCTCTGTGAAATTTCCATTCCAGACTTGGAACGCTTGATTCGTTCTATTTCACATCGCAGTCGACCTGTCAAGATAAAACGGATCATACTGAAGACACCGATGGAACGTTCCATGCAATCCATGACTACTTCGACTGTACAATCGCTTACCAATTTGGCCGTTGAATGTGGAGCTGAATTCGTACATTCGTATGTCCTTAAGTGATACTAAGCAGAGAATACTCAAGATTGTTTACTATTATCCTCCTGATCTCAAGGATGTATTGGCATTATTCGACATCCTCCGTCCACACTGCCTTAGGACCTCTCGATGATCTGTACCAGCTGAGCTTGACACACAACCACTCCTCCTTATGGCCATCTTTGACGCTTGATTGTTCGATGAAGGACACAGTATCCATTGCATTGTGTGAATCTATTGCGAAGTATTATTCGCGTGTGCTTGTGGTTGATTCGTGGTATTCAGTCGACTGGATCAAGAAGCATTTGAATCCCATGGCGATGGTAGAATGGCAAGCCATCGAATAACTAGTCACCATTGATAACATGGACGACTGGGCCGACCTGCGAATGGTTCGGCTTTCTCTTTCAATTAAAAGTGATACGCCTCCAACGTGGAAGAAAGTGTTACCTCGATTTATGCATTTGAAATCCTTGTGCATTGGAGGCTCTGGTATATGTTTATAAAATTGTTGCCAAAAGCGCTCAGATCACAGAACTCAAAGTCAATCCGACTGATCATCGTGTTGGCAACGCTGAATTTTTATATCTTATTGAGTGGTATCGTCGTTCGTTTGAGTATTTGATCCGTGGTTCTTAAACTGGGCAGAACTTGATCATGATTTGAGACAGGAGCTGTTTGATCCCATGTATAAATGCCCAACTTTGGACAGACTCGCTCTTACAGAATGTTGCCTTGACGAATTCGACTTTACAAATTTGTCCTTTTCCATGAACTCTTTACAGCTCTACGATAGTTGTGGTGGTGGTATTTTGAAATTGCTGGCGAGTCAATTGAAAGATTCAGAATTGACGAATCTTGAGCTTTATGATTATCATGACGAGGATTACATTGATGGAATGAAGTGTTTTTTAAACGTCTTGCCTCTCACATCGATCAAGTCATTGGTTCTTTCTGGTTACTGTGACGGCGTTGAAATATGGTATTGGTTGATTCCTTTGAAATTTCCACCAAATTGTCGCTTAGAGAGCTTCACCGTCCATCCTTCCATTTACAGAGTTAATGCAAAATTTGTTAAAGCTCTTGCTTCGTCGATTCAAGCAAATCATACTCAATGCGTTTGTTGATTCAAAGTATGTCGCATCCAAGTCGGCGAGTGAAGTCCAAACGTATAAAATGGACCACAAGGAAATCAAACCCAGTGGACGAGTCAACTTTCCAGTCTCTCAGAGAATTCGCCATTGAATGTGGATGCAAGTTTGAGCATGAGGAAATTTAATCGAGTAATTTCTAGCACAACGTCATAGATTGACAAAGTTATCAATCCACTTTGAATATAGTTTGCGCAATGCTGGCAATTTCTAACCTATCTGCTGTTATCGATATTGTAATTATCCATGATATGAAGTTTTTATGAATGACTTGACAACAATTTAAAGTAAAAACCGACCAGCCAGAATGTATCACGAGGAAATAACCACAATTAGGCAGTGATCAGGGCTTGATAAAAAAAGGTTGTGATTGTCAGAAGATTGATATTGTCCCTCTCAATTATTGATTGTGGCGGGGACGCAATCTTTCGCCAGGATTGAACATATTGTTCCAATAGATTGGACTTCAATAGATTGATGGCCATGCACGATATGAGTGCAAGGAATGCTTCAGCCGACCGTTTGGTATGCTCCTTGGGTCTTGCACACCAATCATCACGCGTGCTTTCTAATCTCCCTCAATCAGAGTGGCCAAATCACACATTCTGCGACGTGATTGACACCTGGAAGTGGTTCGGCGTTGGACATGCGACCCCATGGAGGGAACATGAGCAAACTCACTTTGCAATTCAGCTCGGATCAACTACTGTCGAGCTGTTATAGACTGCTATAACAGCTCGAAGGTCAGAGAATGAAGAACGCTCAGATTGTCGTTCAAAAATAAGACATCGTTGAATCGCACGTGCTGCTTGTGTAACAGCATAATCTCGCAGAAAAATAACGCTGACTACAAGAATCTCAGCGTCTCAAAGTGCTTTGGTCAAGCTAGAGACGGGGGACAGCATGGAATTCTGCTGAGAGGGAAGCTGCTCATCGCTTGCGTCGAAATTCGGATCTCGTGCAAATGACTGAGACTGCGTCTGATGTTGTTTTGAATGGCCGGAAGCGTGCTGCAATAGACCTTGATCAAGAAGAGTACTCGCAGTCGCGTCAATACTATTCAGCCGTATGAAGACGAGAGTTGGATCCCCTCAACCACTGTTATTGTCGAGCAATTCGTCTCTGGCGTGAAGTGCATTATCGGCTACTTGCGGAAGAGTATGGACGCCACGCGAAGTAATCATGTACTCGACCTGGGACCTCGTGAGCCTGGGCAACCTCTCACAATCCATCAAGTTGTCCAAAGCAACCGAAAAGGATAGTCCGAGTGCTTAGACGTCGCAAAACTCTGTCACGACAACAATAGATTGAAAATTGTCAATGATTGATTGTCCAAAGACTGGGGCCACAATCAATTGTACAATCATTTTGTAACACCCCTGGGCAGTGATGCTTCAAAATTGCAAGTCCTGCAGCAAATTGGTCATTGATCAGGCTGTAGAACTAGATTTTTAGTTTTGTTGTTTAGCCTCAACTTGCCAGTCCAAAATCATTGGAGTAAATATACTTTTTCCTGCAAGTAAAGGTATTCCAACGCGTGACCATGTGTACCTCAAGCATTGTCTGCTTTTCAGATCTACCTTTGGACCATCCGACAAAGAAATGGACGATAAGAAAGTTATGGAGATAGATTTTCATCAAATGGAATGGGTCATTGTAGTTTTAAGGATGTTAGCCAAAAGCTTGAGCACGTCTTGAAGAGGCTGACTTTTTTACGGATGCAGTAAACAGTTGAATCGATTTGCGAAGTAATTGATTCAGATGCTACGACTGTAATTCGGCTTTTAGTTGGAAAGATGTGTTGACTCAAAGATCACATAATGCAATTCAGTTGTTTGCAACTAAACAATGGATACACTACGAGTGAATGAAGGACAAAATGGACATACGATTTGAAAACGTATTGGTAATTGTTATATCGTTTGGATCTAAACTGAAAAACACTCAACAGCCAAGAGAACTCAAACTTGCCATATCTAAATTGACTGCTCACCCAAAAACAGTGATAATGATATCGAAGTTTCGGTTTTGCAGTCACAATGTAATTTATTGAGTGGTTCAAATCAACAATTCGGAATTACCGTAGTCCGTATACTCTAAGCTTGTTGTAAAGGAGTCATAAATGAGCAAAATAGTCCTGAACACTTAATGTTTTTACCCAAACACAAGATATGGACGTCTCGAAGTGTGCTCTAAATTTGATGGTAATGTAAATCGAAGATCTGGAGTCGCATTGATGGCAGATCTATATCAAATGCGTCGCGCCACATAGGCAGAGAAGTCCGATCGCGTTTCAGACTGACTGCTGAGCATGTTTGCAGAATTGCATCATTGAAACACGATTCGTCAGGAATTTCAGTTTGTTTTCCATCAATTTTAAAATTACGAAAACCTAATTGGAGACTAAAACATGGCGACGACATTGAAGTCGATTCAAATGGCTCATACTATTAATACAGTAGTACGTACACCGATGCTTCTAAAATCACTGATTTTATGCATCATGAGAATACCCTTCCTGAAAACACTCTTGTGCATCTGTGGATAAATTTCAGTCGTATACCGGTACTTGCTTTATGGGGGACACAGATTTAAATGGTAACGTTGTTAAGTGTTGGAATACCAGGGTGGACATTTCAAAAATTCGGAAATACCATTAAAGCTTAGGTTTTAGGTTTCTGGGTACATGGATAAACTCTTTGTATTGCTTGGCCAAGTCCCTCATCGACAACATGAATGAAGCATCCACCGGTCTTGATGATGGCGTGATCAATTTCATTCGATTTGACTTCACGGATCGGCTGGAATGTGTAAGACTTTGGATCAAGAGCTCCAAGTCAGGAAGTGTAACTTCACTGCAGCCCAGATCTAGTTCGCAGATTGTTTGGTTGCATTGAATGGCTTCTGCGAGGCTTTGAGCAAATTCTGATGGAATGCTTTTATATCCCAGCTTCAGAGTTTTCAATGGACAGTTTCGAAAGAACGATGCCAACTTGGTCCAACTGGGACTGGTCATTGTATCGCCAGTTAATTTCAAGTGTTTGATTGAAGTTTGGGGTAACGCTTGTAGTAGGCATTGCATGCCGTCAGTGTTTTCATCGTTGTATCCAGAGATCTCAAGCTCAGTGAGATTGGATCCCACCAGTCGACTAGCAAAGCGCTGAACATTTCGCGAGGAATCACAGGAGCAAATCAGGCTTAACGATCTCATTGCAAGCGAAAACTTTGTCACGTCCAAGTCTTCAAGCCAGGAATCCCAAAATGTGAGTTTATCCAAAGTAGGACAATTCAGCAATGCTTCGTAGAATTCCTGTCTGGTCACGAGGTTCAGGTTGTTCCAGTCACACATGCAGCACTCTAAAGTTCGGACGGGTTGATGACGGAGCCACTTGGTAAGATTCACAACATCTGCAATTGACATCTCGTAGGAACATGGTAAGAGTGAGAGCTCTCTCAGTTGGTTTGTCGTGGCAGCAAAATTACAAAAGTAGTCCCAATCGCTATTTGAAGCGAGTACTTCCAACGATCGCAAGTGACGCAACCTTGGCAAGACGCTCTTCCACTCAAAGTCTGAATACTCTTCGGAGTAATGCATCAAACAAGTAGTTCGCAGTTCATACCAGTTGTCTCTTGGCTTAAACTTGTCTCCATCGTCGTTAGTAAACCACGTAAGTTCTGTCGTTGGATTTAAATGGGTCTCAAGCCAAACAACTTGATCTGCACTAAAGTTTTCCACCGTGACGTTTGAATACATCTTGAGAACTGCTTCATACAAATAGCACTTTGGGGTGCCTAGAACCGAAGACTTGATGTATAAGATTGGCCATAAATCGGCGTGCGAAGTTGTCAAACCCAACTGGTAGAGCTGCTCCAATGGTCCCAAGTTGTCGAAAGGTCGAAGCACTTCGAGAAACGCTAATATATCTGCAGCATCGGGAATCGCAAATGCAATATTCATGACAACGTCCACAGTCAACATTGACAAGTTTGGCTCCATCGCTCAAGGATCTGAGCTGCTCAGGGTTAATTGTGGAATGAAGGCCAAGAACTTCATGGTTGGAGGAGCGACAAGTGAATGTCTTTAGGCATGTAAGATGATGGTCTATTTCTAAATGAAGGATTTCTGGTGAATGTTGTCTGAAACTAAACACAGGATTCACTTCGAAGGACAAAATGGACAAACGATTTGAAAACGTCATTGGTGATTGTTATATCGTTTGGATCTAAACTTGACATAGTGAATAACACACAATAGCCAAGGAACTCAAACTTGTCACATAATACAATCAACGTTTCGGTTGTGTCGTCACGATGTAGTCCACTGTGTGGTTCAAATCAACCTTGTAATTTACGCATTTGACCTTCAATTCGGAATTACCAAATGCTGTATTAAAAGTTGCAAGAGAATTCTTCGATCTTGGGTATGACCTACACCTTTCCAACTTTATATATATATCGATTCTAACGGGTAAATTTTGATTTGCTCAAAGAAGCTGATGGTAATTCTCATGAATTCGACCAGAGATCGATCAAGAAATGCCGACATGATAGCACAACACCGATGTTCGTATCTGCAAACGGCAACTAGTTTTCTTCGGCGTAAGCCCATGAAAGCACTCAATATCATAGGCATTACACGGTATGGTAGAAACTTGAAATCATTATTATCGTCTTTCTTCGATCAAGACACCAGTGGGTGTTGTCTTGGCTTCTTGGCTTTGGCCTTGTGATCGGCAAAATGAATTGGCACGATCCTGTATAAATTAATTATCGATATATTGTGGTTTTAATGAAAAACTGGAGTCGTGCGGAATTAATTTTGACGCAAGCAAATTGACGCAACAATTGACGCATACAAATTTCAAGTGAAAAGGATTTGAATGATTCGAACATGTTTTCAAACATTTCAAACGTTTGAAATTACACTATTCAATGTATATAATCGAGAGATTGCTTGCGAAAACATTAAATAGTGTATGCGTCAATAAATTGAAACACTTTCAAAACACATCAAATTTCCAGTTTTGGACCAAAACGACAATAAAAATAGGAAATGAATATTCCCCCCCCCTATTTTGGCTATTCCCCCCCTAAAATTCATTTTTGATACATTTTTGCCAAGCATTTCTGCCACTTAGGGGCATGACCGTGAGCTCCCTCGACGAAGCCCATGACTCTGGCACATTTTAAGTGTTTGCAGTAGTTAAGAGGTCTTAAATGGCGGTCGAGGTTTGGGAAGCGAGGACAAAAATGTATCAAAAATGAATTTTAGGGGGGGAAATAGCCAAAATAGGGGGGAAATAGTATTTCCTAAAAATACTGTTTATAATTAATATCTTGTTCAAAATTGGCATGGATTTTATCTTCAAATTTGTATGCTTTGACAATACACAATTCGTCAATATCCTCCTTATTCTAATACATTCGAAACTGTATAAAGTCTGCAATTTTTGATACAGTGTGAGATAAAGTGCGAAAGACCATCACTCGACACAACGACCACGTTTCCACAATCCAACGACCAGGGCGACACAACCCGACGACAGACCCCCGACATTCAAGAGTGCCAGCCAGTCAAAACCAAAATTCATCGTCAATGGACATGTTACCTGCGGACGTGATTATCAAGATTGTCTTTTATCTTCCAGATCTCAAGGATGTATTGGCATTTCTCGACACCCTCCGTCCACACACTGCTTTAGAAACTCTGGGTGATTTGTACCAGTTGAGCTTGACACACAACCACGCCTCCTTAGGGCCAACTTTGACGCTTAATTGTTCGATGGTTGACACAATATCCATTGCATTGTGCGAATCGATTGCGAAGCTCTATTCCCATGTGCTTGTGGTTGATTCGTGGTTTTCCGTTGCCTGGCTCAAAAAGCATTTGAATTCCATGGCGATGATTGAATGGGAGGCCATGGAGTTGCCGGTCACCATCGATAACGTGGACGACTGGGCCGACCTTCGCATCACTCAGCTTTCTCTTTCAATTAAAAACGACACGCCTCCAACGTGGAAGAAGGCATTACCTCGATTCACGCATTTGAAATCCTTGTTCATTGAAGGCCCATCTGAAGATCTCGCTGATGTTTATGAATTTGTGGCCAAGAGCGCTCAGATCACAGAATTCCAAATCAAGCCGACCGACCGACGAGTTGACAACGCTGAGTTGATACATCTCATCGAATGGCTTCGTCGTCAGCCCGTTCGAGTGTTCGACGGGTGGTACATGAACTGGAGAGAGATTTTGATCGTGACTTGAAACAAGAGCTATGTGAAGCCATGTTTAATTGCCCAACTATGGACAGACTCGCTCTTACAGAATTTACCTCGACGACTTGGACTTTACAAAGTTTTCCTTTTCTACGAATACTTTGCAAATTCACGAGGATTTTTGTGATTATGATGATGGTATGAAATTACTGGCAAGTCGATTGACCGAGTCAAAAGTGATGGATCTGGAGCTATTTGATTATTTTGAGGAGGATTCCAACCCCGGATTGGAGTGTCTTTTGGACGCTTTGCGCTTACACCATCAAGTCTTTTTCGTTCTCGGGTTTCTACGGCAGCGACGAAGCATGGTGTTGGCTGATTCCTCTGATATTTCCACCAAATTGCCGTTTAGAGAATCTCAGCTTGAATCTGCATGGTCCAATTAATCCGACGACAGTTGAAATCCTTGCCATATCGATTCAAAACAACCATACTCTCTCTGAATTGCATCTGCTCGAATGCTTAATATCCATTTCCGACGTGCGTTTGTTGATTCAAAGTATTTCGGATCCCAGTCGGCGGGTAAAGACCAAGCGTTTGAAATGGATCACAAGGATATCACACCCCGAGGACGAATCAACTTTGAAGTCACTCGAAGAATTTGCCATCGAATGTGGATGTGAGTTTGTGCAAGAGGAAGGCACAGAGCAATTACTAGTGCAATGTAAAATATTATCCAAGTCATAATTCCTCTTTGAATGGAGTTTAAAAAGTGCAATGGACACAACCTAATTACCTCTTTCTCTCACAATGCGACATCTCTAGTACGCTAAGATTGGCCACGTCAGAATAGCATTGTACCAAGCCAGTGATATCCATGTCATCCAAATCTGCTCGGTCTATTTGTGAAAAGTGTTCGATTTTAACGTGAGGACGTTGTGTGATCTTGACTGCAGCATGCATTGAGATCAGACTTTGATGTACTTCAATTGCCGAGGATATTTCAAGCCACTTCATGCACAAAAAATTGTTGTCTTTCGTGAAAGTAATCATTTTCAGTCAGCAGAAGAGGTTCTTGGGGTGATAGAGCCAACAAATGCATACGATTGTCGAATTGATTTTCCATCGTGTAATACTGTAGTAAATGTGTTTGATGTATGGATATCCCAAAAAAACGGTGAAAGCCGTGCAAGTATGTCACAGAAAAAATCACTTAAATTTGAGCCACCACTACGGAGAAGGAGGATTGGTTAGTCGGAGATGCATCAGGTCATGCAGTTTACGACTCAGAGATATCGGATTGACTGTTTATTAGAGATTATCCAATTTCATGAAATAATACCACTGTAATACTACTAGTAGTATTATAACTAACCATCACTCCTCCATGAGTCCGACCATCACTCGCAGAACGACACAATCCAACGACATTCCAGGCGTAAGTGGTGGCGGGCCAGCCAAAACGAAATTTCATCACGAAAAGACATGTTACCTGTGGACGTGATTCTCAAAATTGCCTTTTTACTTCCAGATTTCAAGGATGTATTTGCATTAATCGACATTTTTCGGCCGCAGATCGCCTTTGAACCACTGGAAGATTTGTATCAATTGGGCTTGACGCATGACCACTCGTCCTTATGGCCAAGATTGACTCTTGACTGTTCAATGAATGATACAATGTCCATCACACTGTACGAATCAATTCTCAAGCTCTATTCCCATGTGCTTGTGGTTGATTCGTGGTATTCAGTTGACTGGCTCAAGAAACATTTGAATCCAACGACGACAATTGAATGGATGGCTCAAGAGTTTCCAGTCACACTCGAAAACATCCACGACTGGGCTGACCTTCCAATCACTCGGCTTCATCTTTCTATTGAAAGGGATACGCCCCAAATGTGGAAGAAGGCATTACCTCGAATGCACCATTTGAAGTCCTTGAGCATTGGGAACTCATCTGGAGATATTGAAGATATTTACAAAATAGTTGCTGAGAGTGCGCAGATCACAGAACTGGAAGTCAATCCAAATGGCTTTGAAGTTGACAACGCTGAGTTACAGCATCTCATCGAGTGGTTTCATCGTCAACCCGTTCGAGTATACGCTGACAGCTTCACGAACTGGAAATTACTGGATTATGACTTGAGACAAGAGCTGTGTGATGTCATGTTTAACTGCCCAACTTTGGACAGACTCGCTCTTACAGATTGCGACTTGGACGACATGGACTTTTCCGAGTTTTCCTTTTCCATGAACACATTACAGCTCTACGAGTTTTGTTTATGGAAAGACGACTTGAAGTTACTTGCAAGTCGATTAAAAGACTCAAAACTGACGCATTTGGAGCTAGATGGTTATCTCGTTGGAGATGACTTTCATGGCATGGATTCAATGGATTATTGGGATTACACTTGTGGAATGGAATGTCTCTTCAATGCCTTGCCTTCTACATCGATCAAGTCTTTGGTTATCACTGGTGACGATGTCTGGACTGACAATCGGTTTTACTTGATTCCTTTGCTATTTCCATCAAATTGTCGCTTGGAGAAGCTGGCCGCGAACTTTTCATATTCATCACCTAAGTCGAGAATTGTTGAAGCCCTGGCGTTATCAATTCGAAAGAATCACACATTGTATGAATTCCATTTGCTCAAATCCAAGATATCGATTGTGGACATGCGCATGTTGATTCAAAGTATTTCGGATCCCAGTCGGCGGGTAAAGACCAAGCGTTTGAAATGGATCACAAGGATATCACACCCCGAGGACGAATCAACTTTGAAGTCACTCGAAGAATTTGCCATCGAATGTGGATGTGAGTTTGTGCAAGAGGAAGGCACAGAGACCAATTACTAGTGCAATGTAAAATATTATCCAAGTCATCATTCCTCTTTGAATGGAGTTTAAAAAGAGCAATGGACACAACCTAATTACCTCCTTCTCTCACAATGCGACATCTCTAGTACGCTAAGATTGGCCATGTCAGAATAGCATTGTACCAAACCAGTGATATCCATGTCATCCAGATCTGCTGGGGCTATCTGTGTTGTTCAGTCGGGAAAGTGTTCGATTTTGACGCGAGGACGTTGTGTGATCTTAACTGCAGCACGCATTGAGATCGAACTTTGATGTACTTCAATTGCAGAGGATATTTCAAGCACTTCATGAACAGAATAATAGTTGTCTTTCGTGAAAGTACTCATTTTCAGTCAGCTGAAGAGGTACTTGGGATGATTGAGCCAACAAATGCATACGATTGGCGAAATGCTTTTCCATCGTGTAATAGTAAACGTGTTTGATGTATTGATATCCCATAAAATCGGTGAAAACCATGCAAGTATGTCAAGATTAGAGATCAAGCTCACAACAAAAGTCACTTTGAACTGCATCCAACGTGTACTGACTTCCTAAATATTTTCCCTAGTTTCTAGCCACACAACTCATGGAGTGTAAATTTGAGCCACCACTACGGACAAGGAGCATTGATTTCGTCACCTCCACTGTTGATCGATCTTGTCGTGAGCCCCTTTGGAACAGAGCTCCTCGGGCTGGCTGGAGGGGCGGAAGCAGTTACTATGGAGCGGGAAGGGTGGCTCATGTTGGTGACGATTCGAGATTCACGATCAAATTTGTATTGCGGTGAGTTCTTTGGAGGAGATCGAGTGATTTTAGAATACACCGAGGTGTCAATGCTCGTTGATGTCGCCAGAGAGAACGATACACAATCGTGCGTCACATACCGTGGCTTAGAGCATCGAAGCTGCATCCAATCATTGATCCTGTCGTCCTGCAGAGACTTCAGTCCTTCGGAAGACTCTCTACTATACCAGTAGGCTGCTTATTCAATGACCCTTACCAAGGTCATTCGTCAAGAGGTATAATCGGAAAAGCATTACAGCCTGTACTACGTATTTCATACACTGTACTTAATAACCATCACTCCTCCATGGGTTCGACCATCACTCGCAGAACGACACAATCCAACGACATTGGAGGCATAAGTTGTGGGGGCCAGTCAAAACGAAATTTCATCACGAAAAGACATGTTACCTGTGGACGTGATTCTCAAAATTGCCTTTTTACTTCCAGATCTCAAGGAAGTATTGGCATTACTCGACACCCTCCGCCCGTTCATCGCCTTGGGACCTGGAAGATCTGTACCAGCTGAGCTAGACGTGCGAAGCCATGTTTAATTGCCCAACTTTGGACAGACTTGCTATTTTTAGTTGTGACCTGGACGACATGGACTTTTCAAAGTTTTCCTTCTCGATGAACTCTCTAGAGCTCTACTTCAAGTGTTTTCCTATTGACGTTTTCAAATCGTTGGCAAGCCGACTGCAATATTCAAAACTGACGAATCTGGAGCTGATGGATTATTTTGTTGCGGATGACATTGATGGAATCGAAAGTCTTATGCACGTTTTGCCTCGCACATCTATCAAGTCGTTGGTTCTTTCTGGCTTTTTTCTCACTGTCGACGCATGGTGTAGCGTGATTTCTCTGATGTTTCCACCACATTGCCGTTTAGAGAGGCTGACAGCACGTTTTTCAAGTGATTCCGCGCATCCGAAAATCGTAAAAACCCTTGCGTTGTTCATTCAAAGCAACCATACGCTCTCTGAATTTCATTTGCTCATGTCAAGTATATCCATTCCCGACATGCGTTTGTTGATTCAAAGTATGGCGGACCCCACTCGACAGGTGAAAACCAAGCGAATCATTAAATGGACCACATTGAAATGCGAAACCCCGGACGTATTCACTTTGACGTCGTTTGCTGAATTTGCCCTCGAACGTGGATGTGAGTTTGTGCATGAGAAATTTTAATCAAGTCGTAATCGATTCGATATGATCGAACTCGTCGCGTTAGACCTGTTCAGCTTTGTGGTATTGTACAAGAGACGTTAAACGATGAGAATTACCACCTCGTTTAGGGTAAGCTCTGAATTATACCGTCAGGGAGTCGTGCTATCTTGACTGCAGAGTACATTGAGATCGGACCTCAAGTACCCGTCAATTGGCGAAGATGCTTGAAACCGAATTATGCATTGAATTATCGTGGTCTTGTGGTCGGGTATTCGCTTTCAGTCAACTGAAAAGTTTGTTGAGACGGAAGTAATTTTTACGACCACCAGACCATCACTAACGACCAGATTGGCACAACCCAACGACATTCGCCAATTGATTGTGTAACAGGTAGTCAAAACTAAATTTCATCACGAATGGCCATGTTACCTGTGGATTTGATGGCCAAGATTGTCTTTTTCATTCCAGATTCAGAGGATGTATTTGCATTACTCGACATTTTGCGGCCGCATATCGCCTTTGGACCACTGGGAGATTTGTATCAATTGGGCTTGACACACGACCACTCGTCTTTATGGCCAAGATTGACTCTTGACTGTTCAATGAATGATACATTGTCCATCGCACTGTACGAATCAATTGCCAAGTACTATTCGCATGTTCTTGTCAATGTTTCGTGGTATTCAATCGACTGGCTCAAGAAACATTTGAATCCAACGACGACAATTGAATGGATGGCTCAAGAGTTTCCAGTCACACTCGAAAACATCCACGACTGGGCTGACCTTCCAATCACTCGGCTTTATCTTTTTCTTGAAAGTGATACGCCCCAAATGTGGAAGAAGGCATTACCTCGAATGCACCATTTGAAATCCTTGATTATTGAGAACTCATGGGGAAATATTGAAGATATTTACAAAATAGTTGCTGAGAGTGCGCAGATCACAGAACTGGAAGTCAATCCAAATGGCTTTGAAGTTGACAACGCTGAGTTACAGCATCTCATCGAGTGGTTTCATCGTCAACCCGTTCGAGTATACGCTGACAGCTTCACGAACTGGAAATTACTGGATTATGACTTGAGACAAGAGCTGTGTGATGTCATGTTTAACTGCCCAACTTTGGACAGACTCGCTCTTACAGATTGCGACTTGGACGACATGGACTTTTCCAAGTTTTCCTTTTCCATGAACACATTACAGCTCTACGAGTTTTGTTTATGGAAAGACGACTTGAAGTTACTTGCAAGTCGATTAAAAGACTCAAAACTGACGCATTTGGAGTTGGATGGTTATCTCGTTGGAGATGACTTTTATGGTATGGATTCCGTTGATTTTTGGGATTATACTTCCTGAATGGAATGTCTCTTCAATACTTTACCTTTCACATCGATCGAGTATTTGGTTCTCTCTGGTTATCATGTCTGGACTGACAATCGGTTTTACTTGATTCCTTTGCTATTTCCATCAAACTGTCGCTTGGAGAAGCTGACCGCGAACTTTTCGTATTCATCACCGAATTCGAGAATAATTGAAGCCCTGGCGTTATCAATTCGACGGAATCACACATTGTATGAATTCCATCTGCTCAAATCCAAGATATATAGGTTGAAGGACTTTTTGAGGTACATTGGGTCCTGGATTTATCCGGAAATACCTGACGATATTCGAAATTCATGAGCATGATATCCAAGATATCATCTGGCCAGATCCCGCTGAGTTTATTGGCTGTTATTCAAACCATAAACCAATATTGTTTCCAGAGAGAGGACACGATGACCTCAGCAACACAATGCCGCCGCACTTGACCTAGAAATGGAAATCGCTGAGACCACAACATACAAGGAAATAGCTTCTGTGAAGCCGCTCAATACGAAAAGAGCATATTGCTCAAAGCAAAATGAGTTTCTGAACTGGTGTAAAGAGAAGGGATCCGAAAGACATCGCTGCTTCACTGTCACTGGGTCGAAACTTCACCTGTTTCTCTGTGACCTAGTTATTGGACGAGAGAGAAGGAACTGCAGTGATACCGGGAAAGCCAAAACCATTGGATTTTTAACGTTAAAGCAGTATGTGAATGCCATTGTCAAGCTCTGGGAAGTGCAGTGCCTAATGAAGGCTAACTCGAATCCACACCCCAGGACTCAAATGATAAAAGATCTCCTCAAACACACCCAACACCTTGAAGATGATCGAAAGCGAGAGAATTTTGAGGATAGAGGAATCGGAACACCGCTTGATGGTTACTACAACTGTGGAATTGATAAATTTGTCCCGCAGCTTCTGGCTGCAAAAGCGAGATTTTGGTAACCATCTACGAAATTGGGTTGCTTTTAATCTAGCTCACTATTGTCTGCTCCGTGGCGAATCGGTCTGAATGCTTCAGCTTGCCGATCTGCAAAGTCAATTGTTGGATAATGAAGGCTTTACAGAGTGCATAGCGCTTGTGGCTGTGATGCGACAAGGCTAAACAAATCAACACGGTCGAATTGATATAGGTGGTTGCATCAGAAGCAAAGAAGTTGCTATTTGCCCCCACAGTGCCCTGGCTTTTTACTTTTTCTGGAGGTGGCATGTTGAGAATGAACCCTTTCCTTGTTTCCAAAAATCTGAAGATTGGTTTGGAATTAAAGTTCTTAAAACAGGAAATGACCTGACAAAGCAAATTTTGTATAGCGTCCACCACAAGGCAGTGTCCGAGGCGTTGTCGTCCGTCGGTTTGAATTCTCGCGCAAAAACACACATTGGCCGAGGTTCCGGCGCTCGAATGGCCGAAATTGGTGGCGCCAGCGAAAATCAAATTCGACGTTTGGGACGATGGAATAATCAGGCCATGGAAAATTGTTATCTTACCTCGTTGCCAAGAAAAGCCATGCGAGCTTTAGCTGGATTTGGTACAGAAAAAGGAAACTTTTATATTCAACGTGCTAAAGCCGTACCAAGGACAGACCTTTCGAGATTAGTATTTCCTTGGGCAACAGGTTGGTTGGAAAAATTGCAGAATAACGAATGTGATGTTACAATTGCTGCCCGTGGATTCTTAAATTTGATTCTTTATCTTCGAATTGTTGTTGTCCAAGATGCTCCACATTTGAAAAAGATTTATCCCAACCATCCTCTTTGGAAGAATGGCTTGTTCTTTACTCCAGAATACATAGAATTTGAAGAGCAGTATAAAGATGTTATGTGTGATGACATTGAACCAACTGAGCTGCAATTGAGCCGTGCATTGCCCCATCTTTCAAAAAAAATTGACGCGCTTCACAGCGATCTGGGATCATCTATAGAAATTTTGAGATCCGAAGTTAAAAAATTGTCCGAGCAGATACAAAGTCAACGACAATTTGAGAGCGATTTACGGCGTGGTTTGTGCTACATAAGGTTAGACTACAGCGACCCACAATTAAGTACTCCTCAAAGCACTGAATCGACTGAAAACATCAATGAAACAAATTTGCAATACTCAATGAGTCGTGGCGTCATTTCAGTCGTTGATTTATGGCGCGAGTGGACATGTGGCTTTGGGGAAAAGCCATCGATCAAGTACTTGGAGGAGTCACGAGGAACACGGTGGTGTAGTCAAAATGAACGGCGATTTGTTAATCGTCGTCGAAAAATTATTCTGCCAATTGAAACTGTTGCAAATTCAAAGCAAATTGACTCAATCCAAGTTGTCCAAATATTTGAAGCCTATCGTGTAAAAAACAAGAGATCTCTTGACTGGATGGCCAAGAACATTGACTGCGTGTTGAGGGAGATTGTTTAAAATGACAATATAATACACTGATATATTTGAATGAAATTAAAATTCTGAATTCTTCTTTACGATGCGCATTCCTCGACTGTAGGTTGTCAAAAGCTCTTGTCCTGCCTCCAAATTTTTGGTCATGACAACCCAAAGGCATGGTCTTTTTGTCGGTGTAAACTCAAACTCGCATTTTTTTCTTTTTTTCCCAATTGAGCGTTCCTCACGATTGATGAACGACCCAAGACCACAGCCATTTTTTGCTTTGTTGATACCTTGCATATAGAGGTTGTTTTCCTTGTCCAAGCCAACGACGTAGCTTGGTTCCTTGGGCCTTCCACGGACAATTTTTCACGTATAGAATGTTACAATGTCCCCTTTCAGCAAATTTTCATTTGCAAAAACTCCAAAGCCAGAGTCAGGGATGGTAGACATTTTCATGACAAGCAAGGGCTTGTCACAGCGGAGAGATCCCCTTTTGTAAGCTGTATGATGTGTGTAAAGCTTTGTGCGTTTGGCTGTAACTTTTTCTTTTTGCTTCTGTCGAAACCTCTTTACATAATTCCTCCCGACGTTTTCGTCTTGACGCAGACTCCACGATGATGTCTGGAGACATGGGCGCGCAGTTTGGGCAGAGTGTCGTGAGTTGCCGGGCACTTGGGGCTCAGATAGAGCCCATCAACCATGGAAATCAAGGGCTTCGACATTGTTTCGAAACAAGACAAAATCAAAAATGATGGAGAAACATTCATGGGTATTTTTTGGCCAATCATGTACATTCTGGTTTTTATATAGTGAATTCAATACAAAACAGTCGTCACTTTTTGTGAAATGGAATATATACCCAATCACAGTGCATTAAAATGTTTATATTGACCAATCAAAATATATTTAAATACGTCCAATCAGATGATGAGAAGTAGGAAATAGGGTATTCTTTCAAAGGACCAAATATATTTGAAATAGTGTAGAATTCAGGTCCGGATCCAATTGAATACAGTCTAGACTGTCAGGAAGAAACAAAATTTTCAGAGGTTTTCATATAAATTTTGAGAGAGATAATACATTGCAGCGATATACAAAATCAAGTCATTTCCTTTCGATGGCAAACCAAGACCTTGAATCAATCTGAAGTGTATTGTTTGCCGTCGAACAAGATAAGAAAGAGCCTAGCGACTGGCACAAAACGATCAAGACAAGAGAGTGATGAACCAAGACGCCAAACATGGAGACAGCCTCACAGGAGCTATCAATTCGACTGTTTCCAACTCAGCACATCAACATCATCGTCGACACCGTCGAGAAGCTTTCGGTGAAATATCAAAGCGACCAAATCGGCCCAATTCTATTCATAATCACCGACATTACGAAGTGAATGGACATTGGGTCGATTTGGAGGTGTTGGAAACTCGTCGAGAGTTCCTCCATAGTGTTTCCGTCGATGTTGGTGTGTTTCCAGCAGTTGGAAGCAGTCGACATTGAGATTTTCTCCCATGCCTCTTTGGCCCAGTTGATTCCTGTATCAATGCCGACTTCGTGGATCTCGATAATCTCTTGTAAGCTGATCCTCCTATTTTTCATACATGAATATATAAGTTTTCAAAAATATAAATTTTGATATGTTTTCTTCCTGACAGTCTAGACTGTACAGACAAGATATCCATTAGATATCTATTGTGGACATGCGCATGTTGATTCAAAGTATTTCGGATCCCACTCGACAGGTGACGGCCAAATGTATTAAGTGGACCACAACAAAGTTCGATGCAGTGGATGATACAACTTTGAAGACTCTCCAAGAAATTGCAGTCAAATGTGGATGAGAGTTTGTGCATGAAGAAACTGAATAGAGCACCGTAATGTGAAATGTTATCCAAGTCATCAATCCACTTTGGAAATAGTTTGGTGAAGAACCATATACTTGTGTCGTTTCTCTTCTACAAAATTTCTCTGGTCGCGAATTTATTACCCTCCGAAGTCATGATAATACACCTACCGTTCTCACGTTAACTTTCAGCGCTAATCTTAACCGAGGTGATAATGTTCACAACTATTAGGTACTGTCATCGTAAAGTCTGAATAATGCAGCCCAAATCGAGGATCATTTGACCTTCAGTCCCTGCACGTGTGGCATGGAATTCATATTTTCGACCACCAGACCATCACCACGCAAACCAACGACCAGATTGACACAACCCAACGACGCTCAATACAGCCAGTCACAACCAAATTTCATTCTAACGTTAAATCGCCATGTTTCCTGTGGACGTGATGATCAAAATTGTCTTTTTCATTCCAGATCCAGCAGATGTATTTGCATTACTCGACAATTTTCGGCCGCACATCGCCTTAGGACCACTGGAAGATTTGTATCAATTGAGCTTGACATATGACAACTCCTCCTTATGGCCAGCATTGACACTTGATGGTTCGAAGGACTACGCGTAGTACGAATCAATCCCCAAGTACTATTCAAGTGTGGTTGTTACTATTCAAGTGTGGTTGTTGATGATTCGTGGTATTCAGTCGTCTGGCCATGTTTAACTGCCCCACTATGGATCGACTCTTTCTTTCATCTTGTGACCTTCACGACATGGATTTTTCAAACTTTTCCTTTCTCATGAACGCTTTACAACTCCACAATTTTTGTTTTTCTTGTGTTGGTTTGGCAAATCTGGCGAGGCAATTGGTAGACTCAAAACTGATGCATCTGGAGCTTGATGGTTTTATTGATAGCATGGCTTGTGCGAATAGCACTTATGATATGGAGGTCTTTCTACAAATCTTGCCACTGACATCGATCAAGTCGTTGGTTCTCTCTGGTTATCATGTCAGCGATGATACATGACGTTTGTTAATTCCTCTGCTATTTCCACCAAATTGTCGGCTAGAACAGTTGACTGCGAATTTTCCCAAAACTCACATCGTTCCTGGTACAATTGCTCAAGACCTTGCCTGGTTTATTCGAAGCAATCACACGCTCTCGGAGTTTCATCTGCTCGACTCCAATATATACATTCCCGGTATGCGTATGTTGATTCAAAGTATTTCGGATCCTAGTCGTCGGGTGAAGACCAAACGTATCACATGGACCACAAGAAAATTCGACCCGGTAGACGAATCAACTTTAAAGTCTCTCGAAGAATTTGCCAACGAATGTAGTTGTGAATTTGTGCATGCCGAAAGTGAATACTAGTAGTGTGGTTTTCCAGCACGATGGAAGCTTATACCCGACGCTAATTTCCATTTCTTTGCGAAATATTTCGTGAAAAGACATTGACTCGATGAAACCACCATCTTCTTTGACGATGGGGCAACTTTAGCTGGAGTGAACGCACAAAACTAGCGAGAATACTGATCTTTGTTGATTTCTCAGTGGTCTAAACAATTATACTGTTTGAACTAAAAAAATGAGCTAGCATTTTTGCTAGAAACTTTCAGAGTTCGTGTCATTCAATTGTACCGAGAAGGCACTAATATTGTAGCTATCTTCTCCCCATATATGTGGGCTCTGTCCACGCCAATTCAAGCCAATGTAGGCGGTGCGTCGCCTTCAGGCCAACTCTAACGCAGTTTAGCATATTTGGTGAGTATTTGCTCATTCTAGGCAATGACTAGCTTGCAAAGTCAGCTTCATTGAACGCGCTCGAAATTTTCGTTGGGTCGTTGTATAAACACCTTTGGACTATTATCACATGTAGTGAGTCTCTAGGTCCTACGATACTCCCAAATATTAGGTAGTGTCATAATAAATTTGTAATTTTTCGGCCCCAATCAAGGTTAAAATCCATGAATTGGACCTTCAATCACATTTTAGACGACTGTCAGACCATCACTTGCCATGATGACCACGTTGCCACAACCCAACGACATTAGACACTTATACGAAACGACTCATAACCCAATTTTACCACAGGTGGCCATGTTACCTCTGGATACGATCATCAAAATCTCTCTTTCATTCCAGATTCACGAGATTTATTTGCATTACTTGACACTCTTCGTCCTCACACGGCCTTAGGACCATTGGAAGATTTGTACCAATTGGGTTTGACACACGACCATTCGTCCTTATGGCCAACATTGACGCTTGATTCTTCGAAGAAGGATACATTGTCCATTGCATTGTGCGAATCGACTGTAAAGCACTATTCCCAAGTCCTTGTCGATGATCCGTGGTATCCAGTAGATTGGCTCAAGAACTATTTGAATCCAACGTCGTCCATTGAATGGAATGCCAAAGAGTTTCCAGTCACAATCGAAAACATCAACAATTGGGCCGACCTTCGCATCACTCGGCTTTATCTTTTAATCAAAAGCGATACGCCCCAATTGTGGAAGCAAGTATTACCTCGGTTGCACTCTTTGAAGTCCTTGCGAATCGACGACTTATCTGGAGATCTCGGAGATGTTTACAGCATTGTAGCTAAGAGTGTTCAAATCACCGAACTCGAAATCTATCCGATGGATTTTCGACTTGGCAATGCTGAATTATTGCATCTCATTCAGTGGTTTCGTCGTCAACCCGTTCGAATATACGCCGACTGGTTCATGGACTGGGGCTTACTGGATTACAACTTGAAACAAGAGTTGTGTGACGTTATGTTTAATTGCCCAACTTTGGACAGACTCACTCTGACAGGTTGTTATGTCGGCGACATGGATTTTTCAAACTTTTCGTTTTCCATGAACACTTTGGAAATGTATGAGTTTTCGTTTTGGATTGACTTGATGAAATTGCTTGCAAGTCGGTTAAAAGAATCCAAACTGACGAATTTGGTGCTGGTTGGTAATCTTATAGATGACAGCATTGATGGCGTTGATGAAACAGATTACATTCGTGATGTGAGCTATATTGATGGAATGGAATGTCTTTTGAATGTTTTGCCACTCACATCGATCAAATCTTTGGATATTTCTGGGTTATATGTCAGTGTTGACGCTTGGTGTAGTTTGATTACTCTCATATTTCCACCAAATTGCCGCTTGGAGATGCTAACTACAGATTTTACGTTCCATGAAGCTCATCCAAAGATTGTTCAAACCCTTGCTTTGTCCATACAAAAGAACCAAACACTCTCGGAAATTCATTTGTTTGACTGCAAGATATCCATTCCCGACATGCGTTTGTTGATTCAAAGTATTTCCGAACCAAGTCGGCGGGTGAAGAAGACCAAGCGGATTAAATGGAACATAACAAAATCCGACATGGAGGACGAATCAACTTTGAAGTCACTCGACGAATTTGCCACAGAATGTGGATGTGAGTTTGTCCAGGAGCAAGTTATCGTGCTGAGTTTCTAGCAGAATATATAATTTTATCCAATTCACTTCGTTTGAAAAAAGTAGGTAACGCAAACACAATATCTCTCAAGCAATACTATCACGAGGAGGCGTTTGAGCAACGACTGAACAGAATATTTCAGCAGACTCAAGCTCGATTGGCTTTGTTGCAGGTCACAACTGTGCCTTGAGCTGTGTTTTTATTTAATGCTCACTGAAGCAGACTTTGGCAGTGCCGTCGTGACGACATATTAAACCTACAACCAATAAATGACAAAGACTTTGTCGACGTGAAAGGCAAGGTTTTACTCCATTCCAAAAGTGTATTGCATGAAATTGTTGTGAGTCATTTTATGAAAGTCACATATGACCATCTAGCTCCAGATGTGTCGTCAAACTTAGTGTTGACCTTCAACGAGGTGATAATACATTCACGAACGTCAAATTTTGAAGTCATGAACTTTTACTAATGAATCTCGTATCAAACATCATTTGACCGCAAATCACAGCGAGCTTGGTTATTCACTGGAAATGTCTGAATTCCATCCATCCCTTTTTGTGAAACTCAATATCCCAAAAAAGGCCAGCTGAGTACGTCGTGCATTTGTGAAGCCAACAGTGGCAACGTAAAAGTTGATAAATGCGTGAGATTAAAACCAGTTTTTGAGAGGTTTTGCAACTTTTTGGATGAATGTTAGAGTGAATTTGTGCGAATAACCTCAGAATGCGTTTCCAAATTGTACTGTGGTGAAAAAAGAAAAGCATTTTTTAGTCTCGGTTCTACAATTGTAAATGCCAGAGTCAGCTTCTTCTTCAACCACAATCCTACGACACAACGATCAGACGACACTCAATCCAACGACATACGACATTCTCTTTGTCGTGATGGCCAGTCAAAACCAAATTTCATCACAAATGGACACGTTACCTGTGGACGCGATAATCAAGATTGTCTTTTTCATTCCAGATCCAGAGGATTTATTTGCTTTCCTTGGCACTCTCCGGCCGCACATCGCCTTAGGACCACTGGAAGATTTGTATCAATTGGGCTTGGCACACGACCATTCCTCCTTATGGCCAGCCTTGACGCTTGATTGTTTGATGAAAGATACATTGTCTATCGTACTGTGCGAATCGATTGCGAAGCTCTATTCCCAAGTGCTTATCAATGACTCGTGGTTTTCAGTCGATTGGTTAAAGAAACATTTAAATCCGATCGCGGCGATTGAATGGGGCTCCGACGAGTTTCCAAGCACAATCGCAAAAAAGGACGACTGGGTCGATCTTCGAATCACTCGGCTTTATCTTTTCAACAAAAAAGATACACCCGAAACGTGGAAGATGGTTGTACCTCGAATGCACTATTTGAAATCCTTGAGTATTGAAGGCAATGGAGATCTGGCAGAGGTTTATAGATTTGTGGTCAAGAGTGCTCCCATTACAGAACTCCAAATCAATCCGATTGATTTTCAAGTTGGCAACGCTGAATTATTGCATATCATCGAATGGTTCCGTCGTCAACCCGTGCGAGAGTTTGAGGAATGTTTCACGGACTGGAGTGATCTTGACTATGACTTGAGGCAAGAGCTGTGCGAAGTCATGTTCAATTGCCCCACGATGGATCGACTTTGTCTTTCGTCTGCGTATCTCAACCAAATGGATTTTACCAAGTTTTGCTTTCCTATGAGCACTTTACAGCTTCATAGCTGTGATATTTATCGAGACGGTTTGAAGTTGCTGGCAAGTCGATTGATGGATTCAAAACTCACGAATCTTGAGCTATTTGATTACCTTGAAGATGACGACATTGATGGAATGGAGTGTCTTTTACACAGTCCTTTGTGGCACACATATTCGCTAGAGAGAGATTTGAATATCACTGAACTATTCATTGTATCGCTCTTCTACGTAGTGAAATGAAAGTTTTCTCAAGCTAACAATCCACTGGTCGATAAAAGGAATTCCGAGTTGCAAGAGCCAGCAAATGTGGGTTATTCTTGGCCATGACAGCCCATCCATCCTAGATCACAGGCTGCGGCCTGAACAGACATATTCCTGCCCTTCCACGTTTCTACTGTCTATGCTTCAATGCATCTCTGGTTCACCAAAGTTTCAGCCACATGATAAAACTAAGTGTGAAGGTGGGCATCGTGGAAGAAGAGACTCAAAACAATGATATCCATGCTTTTAAAAGGGGCGTTTACAATCCTAAAGTCATGCCAGATAATCCACTATCCATTGATTCATCCTGATTGGTCCATTCATGGATTATCGAGTTCTGATTGGTTAAGCTTAAGAAAGTGCATATTCAACTGTCATATCCGTTATTACAATATATGATTTTATACAGGCAATATTGTTGATTTGATACGAATTTCCAGACCCCGTTCAATCGAATCACGCCGGCGGATCGATTCACAAATCGACGCCATTGGCTAATATATTTTTTGGAAGATTCTTATTGGCTGAATAAAATTTTAAAGAAAGTACAGTTTCCCTGAGAGAAAGTACTGTTCAAATTTTCATTCATCCAATGTATTGGCGCGATTCGAGATTGATACAAAAAACGAAGCCAGCGAATCCACAATACAGACAACTCACACTTGGAGAACACTATTCGTCCACCAGACACGACTGTGTTCTTGGATTCGAATCTGACTTTACGGACAGTACAGTACATCTATATTACGATATGGCATACAGGAGTACAGGAGAAACAACTACTGGAGAGAGAAGAAGTCTGTTATACGTTGTTGGCGCATACTTCCGAGCAGTTGTTGTCGAACGCTTTCCGTCAATTTATGCAGCCCAGGCGCATCAATATTGTGGACAAAAGTATAAGTCGCAAGTTCAACAACCGCATTCAAAGCCTCTCGATGAGTCATGGGCATATTTTCACTCTCGTCAATATCATCGTCATCTTCATGGCACTCGTCTGTGCTGACGGAAATTTCGGCTTCTGGCCCCCATTCATCCATATTGTCATCGCAAGTCAAGTATTCATCAGCGTCCATGCTGTCTGACAACGACAGCTTTTGCATGAGACTCGCAAGGGATGTAAGATCAAGGGGTTTCGTTGGCGCATCATCCTGCCGTAGAATACAAACCGTTGGAGCGGGCACTATTCCTGTGTGTGCCCAGCAGTGTCGAAATGTTGATGGCGTCACCTCAGACCAAGCCCGCACAACCATGTGAACAGCACTCAAGACATTCAGCTTCTTGTCTTCATTTCCGACTGACAGTTGATCAAGCAGCCATTGAACAAAGTGCGTCTTGTATTTCAACTTGAAATTACGAATGATGCCAGCATCCATAGGTTGAATATACGCGGTCGTGTTTGGTGGAAGAAATGTGACAAGAACATTGGATAGCTCAAGGTCAACATGGGTAGGAGCATTATCAACAAGGAGCAGCACTTTTCGACCACACATTTTCAGATTGAATGACTTCAACCAATCTGTAAAGACAACAGCAGTCATCCACGCTTTGCTGTTGGCATAGTAATGAATAGGAATCTTTGAAACATTGCAGCCCTTGAAGCAACGTGGGTTCAAATGCTTATTGATAACAACAGGACTCATTTTCTCTGAACCATCGATATTGGCACAGAGACCGATAGAAATTCTAGATTTGTCCTTCTTCTTTCCACTGATCGGCATTGTTGCAAGAGCACGTGATGGTAGCATTCGAAAGAAAAGGCCAGTCTCGTCCATGTTAAAGACATTTTGAGGCTCGTATTGTTCAATCAATGTCTGTAGCTCCTGTCGCTGCTTATTGAGTTCAGCAACGTCAACCGTCCCGACTTCTCCATGCAATCGATATGAACGGATGCCATGGCGAGTTTTGAATCTTGAGACCCAAGACAACGATACAGATGCAGTGACTCCAGAAGCTGCGAGAAGTTGATTTGCTTTGGTGTATACGACAAAGTCTGTCAACGCAGTCTTGGCTTGAGTATCAAGGACAAGCTTGTAGAGCTCTTCCTCCATTGCTGGGAAGCGACCATTTTGGTGGCGCTTAGCGTCGGGTGTAAGTGTTTCTGGCAAGTCTTCGCTGATAATCTTGCTCATAGTTGAGCGTCCAACTCGGCAACCAAAAGTTTTCCAAGGCAATTGGCACAAGTCTTCTTGAGTCAGTTTAGGGTTCTAAAGCTTGTGGTTCTTGAATTGCTTCTTCTGTGCTAACGAAAGATGCGTCCTGGGTGCCTTTCTTCTTTCGTTTGATGTCTTTCTGTGACCAAATGCAAACGAAAAGCCGCAAATGTTCTTCGGTTGATTGAAATGGAATGCTCACTGAGTGTTCTTATGTCCTTCAGTCCGTCAAATGTACACCAGTGAAATTATACTTGTTTTTTGTATTTGCATTTTCGTCCAACAAAATTGCCTCCTTAAAGTGTGATTGTTCTGCAAGTGGGAGTCACTCAACCGTGAGTTGTCTGTATGTCAAAGAATAAAATGCTGGAAGAAAATTCTACGTATTAATATATACAGGTATTATTTGTCGATGTTATTAACGTGCAAAGAGTGGACGAGCGGACAGATGAGATTGTCACGTCTCCGTGGCTTTGATGTGTTTGATGTGTTGAGTTGATGGAGAATCGAAAAGTGGATTATGTTCTTTATCAATCCTATGAATGTAGAAGCCGTCTCTGTATTCGTTCCATTGACAGTACAATCGGTAAAGTGCATTGCCTTGACAGTGCCGTTTTCGGAGGTAGAAACCATTGCATTTCTTGGTTGTTGACACGTCATGACATTGCCCCCACGTTACTTGACGGGAAGTAGACGGCGAATGTTGATGAGCTCGAGAAATTTTCCTCGATCAATTGTAACGGTTCCATTTGGACGCGTCGCTACAACTTTGAAAGGACCGGTCGTCGCGGGCGACATCTTGCTTCGTTTGTCTTTGTCTGCACTCAAATTGATCCGCACCATATCACCAGGGACATATTCATGTGGAATGCGGTTTTTGTTTTCGCGCAAGTTGTCTTTCAACATCTTCGTCACATGTCGTTTGTGTGCTGTAATCACGTTTGTCGTATTGGCAAAGTCAAACAACATGTTTCGGCCAAAGGTGAGTGCACCAGGTGAAGTTTGCAGTGTGGAATGAAAGGTTGCACGAGTTGCAAAAATACAGGTCGAGCAAAACTCTTCCCATTCGTCAGCATTCGTGATTTGTTCCAACCGCATTTTGTTGCCAATAACTAAATGAATGCGCTCAATGATTGAATTGGCAGTCGGATTTTTGGATGTTGTTGGAACAGGAGTGATGCCGTAGCACTTCAGCATTTCCAGAAATTCCAGTTTGAACTCCGATCCTTGATCGAAAACGCAGCGCTGAGGACGTGGGTATCGACAGAACCACAATTGATCAATCAATTTTGCAGCTTGATAGCTGTCTGGCGTTAATATTGGCGCCATTTCTAACAATCGTGTTGCTGTATCGATGATCGTAATTGCTCGAAACTTTTGGGAGCCAAAGGGTCCGATAAGATCCTCCGCAATTTCCGCCCAAGGTTGTGTCGTGATCATCTTGGGTGGAATCAATCCATACTTCTTTGTCGGGTACTTTTGTTTGCAAGTGTCACACGAGTTTACAAATTGGTCAATCTCGGGTTCCATTCTTGGCCATCGAAAGACTTGTCTGATGGTTGCTTTGAGTAATGTGGCTCCTGGATGGACGAGCCATTCATGGTATGTGGTGATGATGGGTCTGCGCAAGGGTGGTGGTATCAAGATCTGACCTTTGCTTGACACTTTCAGGTCATAACCGCTGATTTCTTTATTGTTTGCAGCCGACAGACCATCGTCTTGTTGTTGGTAATGATGAATGGTTTTCAAGTCGAGACAGAACAATTCGTCACTGTTCAAGTCAAAGATAGCTCCCATCACGTCACTGTCCTCATTGGTTTTGAGACGGGATAACGCATCAGCAACGATGTTGTTTTCACCTTTGAGGTAAACGAATCGAGGAGCAAACTCTTCGATTTTGAGGCGCCATCGCAGAAGTGTGGGTTCGTTGAATGTCTCGTGCGTAAAGTTCAAGTGATCGGTGTAGATCGTAATATCGCGACCAAGTAGCACGTTCCGAAATTCACTCAGCACTTCTTTGATTGCAAGTAGCTCAAGTTTGTTAGACGCGTAATTGCGCTGGATTGGTGAAAGTTTTTGAGATCAAAACGTGAGAGGTCGGTTGTTTTGAGAGATGACAGCACCAAGTTGATATTTCGATGCATCAGTGTGAATGACGAAAGGTAAGCTGAGTCTGGATAGACTAACATTGCCTCTCGAGCTATCATTGCTTTGATCGCGATGAATGCTCGTATTGCCTCCTCGGACCATTTGAAAGGTTGCTTGTCTGAAGTCAGTGCCGTGAGTGGAGCACAAAGGTGAGCGCGTCGTGGCCACAAGTCACGATAATAATTGACCATGCCCACGAAGCGCCGTAGCTCTCGTCTCGTCTTTGGTTCAGACAGTCGCAAAATGGCCTCTACTTTGTTGTTCATGGGGCAGATTCCATCGTCAGTAATGTGAAATCCTAGGTAGTCTAATGTCTTCGCACAGAAGAACGTTTTTCTCCCATTCACCACCATGCCATATTGTAAAAATCGGCTCAAGACAATGTCAAGATGCTCCAAGTGTTCGCTAAATGAGTTGGACACCACCAATAAGTCATCCAGATAGCACTTCACAAAGTCCAAGTCACCGACAATCAAGTTCATGACCGCTTGAAATTCGTCTGGTGCACTGACAATGCCCATGGGTAAACGGCAGTAACGATACTTACCGAATGGTAAGACAATGGCGGTGCAATCGCGAGATCCGTGGTCAAGGACGCGGGCGTAATAGCCCATTACAAGATCGAACGCCGTTTTGAACATTGGCTTTGTCATGGATCTCATGATATGCTGAATATTTGGAAGTGAGAAGGGGTGACGTTCAATCATCTTGTTCAGTCGTCGGAAGTCTGATACAAGGCGCACAGTTCCATCTTTTTTTGGCGTGATAAACGTGGGTGAGCCCCATGGTGATGTCTTTGTAGGCTCCAGAACTCCCACGGATACGAGTCGATTGATTTCCCGTTTTGTGGCCGCAAGGTGAATTTCAGGAATTGGATAAGGGCGTGCTGCAAACGGGACGGCGCTTTCTTTCAAGGGGATCACGAAGGGTTCCATTATGGATGTTACCAATACGTCCCTCAAAAACTCCGTGGTATCGCCGAATGAGTTGTAGAAGTTGTAATTGTTCTTCGGGGTGTAGGTGATCTGGGACCATGGCTTCCAACTTAGGCATATCATAATTAGCATCCAGGATGACTTGCTTGGTCGTAATCGATGTTGCTGCAAGATCCTGGGCTGCCATGTTCATTTGGATCTCATCCCACACAATGATTCGCTTGTCGAAGTCAAACACCATGCCTTGGTCAATCAAAAAATCTAAAATCTAATTCCAAAACCAGTGGGTACACCAAGGACGAGACCACCTTTAGTGGCTGTGTGAGCACACGAGTGGTTGAGAAGTCGATCAGTTTGAATGGGATATGTGCTAGTCCTAGAGTCTCACCGATTGTTGCATCAATCTTTCGGAATCTCGATCGTAGGAATAAGTCGCAGAGTTGTTTTGGTACATAGCTTGCATCCACCGTTGATGTAGTAGATCCAGTGTCCAATAACCCGCTCACTACTTGTTGCTCAGTTCCGATTAATAGGGCAACTCGGATCTTTAACACCATCTTTTTGCCGTTTGATTCAGACCACGTGTTGCAACCATTTTCCACAGCAACCGCTTCAGCATGTTCCTGCATGGCTGCTCCATCATCCGATGATTCATATGAGGATCCAGTCAAATCATCAATCTCGTTGACCATAGCTGCCAAGTCTTCTTTAGTCTTCTTTGTAAACTTCACATGTTTAATTTTGCTGGCTGGTTTTTCCTCTTCAGTGTTCTTAGGATTGTCTCGTCTCCCGCATTCCTCAGAGGTATGATTGTCAGCTTTGTACCCTTTCGAGTCACAGAAGCTGCACTTGGGTTTCCCTTTGGGTTTCTGTGGAGTGCTTTTTGTTTGTTGTGGTTTGGACGAAGGCTTCTTACTCTTTGGCTTACTCTCGTCACTACTGTGTGTCCCTGCATTCTTGCTTTGGGTTTGAGTCCTTGCTTTTATCCATCGCATATCCTCCTGAATAGCGAGAAATGCTGCTTCCACGTCCACCAATACTTCAAAGAACACTGCGCCATGTTTTCGTCTAAATTCCAATTGCATATCAAGTGGCATAGCGTCCTTGAACAACTGAATGGCTTCCAAATCACTCAATGGTGTTCCTTCTTGATGTTGTAGTAATGAGATCATTCGAGTCCTTCGTGTAAATAATGCAGCAAATTCTCCAACCGTTTGTCTATTGGTTTTTGCAGTTTGTCTGAGTTTGTCCACCATTAATGCTCTAGTGCCAACGGGGCAGTAAACTTGCAATAGATGGCCCAAACCATTCATGACTCTTGTTGGAAATGTCAATTGTTGTCCTTGGGGGCTACTCGAAGCTGGTGTATATCTCAACAAGTCCGATCCCACCAGTAATGTCATGATGTCATCATGGAAGTTCTCCATGTCATCCTCATTTGTCAGCGAGTATCGCATCCAAACGCTGTAGTCGTACAAATCCAAAGCAAAACTCAACCAAGCTTCCCAGCCTTTTCCATGATAATTCCGCATTGATTTCTTGGCTTTCTGTCCATTTGGTCGCTGTCTGGTAAATACGACTTCTTGTGGCTTTTGATTCGTTTTGTCCATGTTGTACCGTCTTCTCAATGGAGAAGGATCCGCTACTTCTTTTGTTTAAACAAAATGTCACGTCTCCGTGGCTTTGATGTGTTTGATGTGTTGAGTTGATGGAGAATCGAAAAGTGAATTATGTTCTTTATCAATCCTATGAATGTAGAAGCCGTCTCTGTATTCGTTCCATTGACAGTACAATCGGTAAAGTGCATTGCCTTGACAGTGCCGTTTTCGGAGGTAGAAACCATTGCATTTCTTGGTTGTTGACACGTCATGACAGAGATACAGTATGCGAAGAACTGACGACAGGACTGGATTGACCAGTTGTGAAAAGCACCAGCAGCTCAAACATGAAACGCAGCACATCCGTGGTGTCGGTTTGGCTGTCTCTGCCCATTGATGTCGTCGTGAAGATTGCTTTCTTGATACGACGTGCAGCGGATCTCATTGCATTTCTCGAAGCTCTTCGACCATTGTGCAATTTGGGACCTTTGGAGCATCTCTATCAGTTGGGCATTGCACAAAACCACTGGACCTTATAGCCGGCATTGAAGCTCGAATCTTCCATTCTAATGTCCTCGAGATGTCGGTCATATGAAGCGATTGCCAAGTATTACACACATGTTATCGTAGACGACTTTGTGGATCCAAGGTGGCTGCAGAAGCATTTGCATCCGAAAACAAGAGTCTAGTGGATTACCACATCGTTGAAGAGTTTCTTGGGGAAGTTCACCGACTGGGGGAACCTGCCAAGTCAGCTCAGTATGACATATTTACTCGACATGAAGGACACTTGGAGGTTGTGGACCAGTCTGCACATTGATCAGCTCAGAATAACCTCCAAACGTGAACCTTTGCGCGGCTGGGGCAGGGTTTTACCCCACTTGCATCACTTGAGGTCATTGAAAGTGCACACCAGAGAATCTATCGACGAAATCATCCAGTTCGCCACCACAAGTAGGCAACTCATTGAACTCGAAGTCTGCAATGATTATAAACGATACCCAGAATCGGCTTTTATCAACATCACCGAGTGGTTTCGTCGTCGTAGCTCCAAAGTGTTTGATTGTCCAGCTTCCGTTGGTTTGCTATTTGGCAGCAAGTCTTTGAAAAGAGAGATTGTGCGAAGTGCATCCTTTTACTGTTTACTGAAAAGTCCCTCACTTCGTGGTTATTACCTCAGTGACGTAAAATGTACGAGTTGGACTTTATCCTTGCAATCATTGCAACTTAGATCATGTACTTTGAAGACTGACTTCTTGAAAACATTGACGAGTAGATTGATTGCCTGCAAAATCACGCATTTGAGCATTTGTGAGTACTCTGACGCGAATCTTGATGGGATTGAGCATCTCCTGCAAGTGCTACCACGTACATCGATCATATACTTGCAGCTATCCGACATCTATTGCAACCCTGACAAATGGTGCAAATTAACTCCATATTTTGAGAACTGTCCCGTGGAAGTGTTGGTTCTGAAGATTGCACATTTCCCTCGGTCATTTGTGCAGGGGCTAGTCGGGTCATTGGGAAAGAATAAGCTTATCTGGGAACTGGACTTGTCTTCAAATGGCTTTGCATATCACGACATGAAGACCTTGGTCGAATGCTTCACACATTCGAGCCGCAAGCAAGAATTGAGACGTGTCAGGTGGAAACAACCAGCTGGCACTGTGAACAGTTTAGATGTACAAGCTCTTGATGCAATGGCAACCGAGCAAGACGGCGAATTTGTTTTCGAAAATATATAATTTCACTGGAAGTAAAATCAGCACTGTGCTCACAGGAAATAATTGTGAGACTCTTTTGCTTTCACGGGAGGACTGTAAAGTGGAATGGACCAAGGCAGCATTTCTCTTGATGTGAAGTTGACCAAGAACTGCAATAACTTGCAGAGACTCTGGATGCTTAGGGATATCTATGTCATTTTACAATGCTACACAGATACTGTATGTGCAGTCTTAGCTGCCATATCTTCATTTCGTTGTATTCGGTGAACTATTTTCAATTCAGTAAATTGATTATTGTACTCTCACTATTTTCAAATTCAGTAAATTGATTATTGTACTCTTTTACTCATGAACAAACGCACATCCACTAGGGTAGCTGATTTCTCCAATATTTTTTATATGTCGATTGATAGTTGCAAGAATTTTTTTTGGAGATTGCATCAGAAATGCCGATCAAATACAAGAAGGGTTTCAATTCCGTAATTCAAATTGTTCTACACAGTGAGCATTTTGTGCAAATGTCCGTCAAAGTTGGGCAGCCCTTTTGTTTCACCATCCATGGGCGATAGCAATTACGACACGTCACCTAGTTAATCATTAGCTAATATCAACCGCACTGGGGAAATGGGCCTTACTGTAAGCTCGTGTTTGCGTCCTGAAGCGATCGAAAATCGATACTTCGACGTCAAAATGTTGTTTCTCCTTCTATAACTCTTACGCCTGTCACTGTTTATACGAATACTGAGAAAACGTCTTTGAGAGGCCGTGCATGCTGTGACTAAAAGCATCAATCAGCGGTAAGGACAATAGGTCGACGTTAATTCATGTTTCTTTGAAGTCGGTACTCAAAGTCATACTATTGATGTATTTGACAGCATTTTTGTGAACTCTGATCTCGACATGCATGCATACTCAAACTCGGACGACCGATATTCGCCACCAGGTTTCATCGGAGAAGTCACGGTTGGGCCTCCGATTTCGAGTCCATTAAAGCTGTTTGATGTTCACAAGTCGATGAGGGTGTGAGATCCTTTTTGCAAGGTGCAAGTCCGATTACACTCCAAACCACAGATTGGAATGATTTGTATCCATCGACCATAGGATGTGTCAAGCCTGCAACACAATCGTTCAACTCCAGACGAGTCAGTACTGTACTCGTCAGGGGTGTAAAAAAATCATTCTGTTCCAATTGAAAGTTGAATGTCGTTCAAATAAGTCATTACGAAAGAAATATGTCAAGGAAACCCTCTCCAAAGATGGGCACGCCTCTGGATGGAACAATATGTATATTGCAAAGTCGGCCTCAATTGATGTCCACTGCAGTGCACAACAACTTCTTTTTTCCAGGCATAACCAGATAAAAATCCTTCTAAATGAAATATTCTACAATATGATAACCGGAGACAAACTATGCATATTCAATTTATTTCCAAAGCAATTTTTCAGAGAAAACACTCTTAAAATGAATATATTGTTACTTTACATATGTCCAATAGTATGTACTTTCTGCAGTATAGCCAATCAAATTGCAGCAAGAAACTGGACCAGGGTGAAGAGATTCGAGATTTGGACTTGCCATGACACCATCACGTCAACTGCGTCGAATTGCTCGGTTCTACCCATCTGCGTCGAATTGCTCGGTTCTACCCCTGGATGTTGTCATGAAGATTGCGTTTTATATTCCAGATGCGCCTGACCTCTTTGCCTACTTGGAAGGACTCCGTACACTCAGGAGTTTGGGAGATCTTGAGCACCTTTATCAACTGGGCCTATCGCAGAGGCACTCCGACTTGTGGCCAAGATTGCTCATCAACTCTTCCATTTTGGAATCAACCCTGAGATCTTCCTACGAAGCCATTGCAAAGTATTATGTGAATATCGTGGTCAAGGACGTCAATGATGTTGTGTGGGTCAAGAAACATGTGCATTTCATGACGGATATTGAATGGATTATGACGATACTACCAGTTACAACAGATATAGCAAACAATTGGACCGACATGCGTATAACTAGACTAAGCGTTGGCTCGGAATGTGAAGCCCCTGGAGGATGGAATGACATATTTCGACGACTACCTTGTTTGACTTCCTTATCATTGCTTCACGTCGAAGGCAACGTTGACACTTTGCTTGACGTTGTCACCAAAAGCACTCAACTAACAGAATTGAAATTCTTTCCTGAAGAGTTTGAGATCAAAGCGACGGACCTCCTCTGCCTGACCGAGTGGTTCCGTAGCCAACGGCCTCAAGTATTTGAGACCGGATTCCATGAATGGGACCACGTTGACGAGACTTTGGTACAAGACTTTTGTGAAGCTGTGTTCAATTGTTCTTCTCTGAAATCACTTTGCCTCACCGATATGTATTTGAGAGATGTTGATTTTTCCCATTTCATGATGAAGATGGAGTCGTTGCAATTGAATTGTTGCTGTATAAACTCCGATGTTGTGAAGTCCTTGGCAAGTCGATTACCGGACTCTAAACTAGTCCATCTCGAGCTAATGGATTCTTGGAATCAAGCCACGGTCTATCTGGAAGACGTGATACAAGCATTGCCCCACTCGTCAATCAAAACCTTGAAATTGCTTGGTTTATCGCTCGGATGTGTAAATTCGACTACATTCTTTCAGCCGATTCAAAATTGTCATTTGGACACCCTCATCATTGAATCTAGCTTTCCATCAACTCTGGCTGAAAGCCTTGCGACAGTTATTCAGAACAACCACACGATATGTGAATTGGATCTTGCGAATAGTCTTATTAGCATGTCAGATCTGCGACGATTGGTTCAAAGCGTGACAAGCACAGATCGACGAGTGAAAACAAGAAGGATCAAATGGAAAAAGTATCGTACATCAAGTATACCAGCTTCAGATCTGACGGAACTTGAAGAAATTAAGATTGAAGGAGCTTTCGAAAGTTTGCTTTGTCCAGACATTGATTGTTATCGATTTATGTGGTATTCCACTTGAAATGATTCGTAATTCACTGGATAAAACAATCATGGATGCTGTGTCAATGCTGTTTTTACTGTGTACTGAGAGTTTTTTTATTTCAGATATGTCACTACAAGTCAATAATGAACAAGGCTGCAAAAACTAAATCCTCTAAACAACATACAACAGTTATGCTCATTTATTTAGGTATAGCCTTGGATCATGAAGTAAGTTGTGCATGTGGTTTGGGTAAAGCTTGAGTCGGAGAAAGCCAATTCCCTTACGGTTGTCAGTAAGGCCCCTGAAGGTCGAAGCTTGGTCTATTCCTTTAAACTGGCACTCCCGATGGAGTTTTGTGTGTTAGCCAAAGACATCATTTTCTAAGTGCAATAACGAATTGACGTTAGTCGAAGTGGATGCAGAACCAAAGATTTATGTTGAGATTCATAATTCGCTTGAGGATTATGCATTAGGATTATACACGAGCTGGAGAACGATTTAATATGTTAGCTGAAGTTTGGCCTCATTCACTGGCTAGATTCAGCGTAGATGACCAGTCCAATTGCTTCGTCATGACACAAACCGAAGGAGAGATAAATAAGTCGTCGGCAGTGGCTCACAGGTAAATAACTAAAATGATTCATATTCTAATCTTATCGACAATTCTAATATATTCGATGGACATGTATATCCCAGAATCCAGCACATGCTTTTTGGGAATTCGAGAGAGTAGATCTCCTCCGAGTGCTGCCACGTACGGCGATAATATTCTTAGATCTATCAGATATATATTGCCTTTCAGGAGAATTGACAAATTCGCTCTATATTTTAAGAACTGTCCCGTGGAAGGAATAGTTCTGACGGTAGCAAACTTCCTTGATTTGCCTACGTGGTATTGCAAAAATTGATTTGGGAATTGTCTTCGAGTGATTTTGCCTTACATGCCACGAGGGCATTGGTCGAATTTTTTAATATATTCTAGCCACGTACTAAACGTGAAACGGGTCAAATGGAAACATCCGGGCGGTACTGTTGACGTTTAAGATTAGTAGCTCTTAAGACGAATTTGTTGTCAAAAATATTCAAATTCACAGAATGCCTGACTAACTGGGCTACAAACTCATTGACCTCGACTCATTACGAACTTTTGCGTTCGACAATACTGAGAAATTCAGTACAACATTTTGCTACAGGTTTAACACGTTCAACCTTGAATGATCTTTCGCACAAAGACCTGTGACCACTCAACATGTTCACTTTGCACTGAATAAAACTTTGGATGGATGTTATGATTTTATCGCTAGAAATGTTGGGGTGTAGTTGCACCAAGGTATACGGCTAATCGCCAACTACTTTGAAACAAACAACTGAAATGATCCATGGATGACGACGTCTGTTGTATTACTTACAGTGCTCATGTGCAAACTCACATCCACATTCGATGGCAAATTCTTCGAGAGACTTTAAAGTTGATTCGTCTTCCATGTCACCTTTCATCGTCGTCCATTTGATTCGTTTCGTCTTCACCTGACGACTTGGATCCGAAATACTTTGAATCAACAAATGCATGTCTGGAATGGATATTTTGGATGCGAACAAATGAAATTCAGAGAGCGTATGGTTGCTTTGAATTGACGTGGCAAGAGCTTGAACAATTGTCTGTGTTCTTCAGCATCGATTGACATCGTAATAATTGTGCAAGGTTAGACAAACTCAATGTCGTAATGAAAGAGCCCTCTGAGAAATGGCAATGTCCTTCGTTCTTTCTACTAAGCTTATCTCTGTTCCATAGGATGATTACAAGCTTTCAGTGTTCATGATCAACACTGAACAAGGAAATCCTCGACGTACTTTCTTTATGTCAGCCAATGGAAGGACGTTATTTCTCTTATGGACCAATGAAAATGCAAACCAGAATTTGCTTTTTTTGTACGTGATGTTAATTTCCGAGGCGAATCTTACGCTAAGTTAAGCCAGTACGATTGAGTTTTCAAGCAGTTGATTTTCTGCTGACCATGATAGCACTTAGGTTTTATTTTTTCGCTTTCATGGAACTGATGATTCATGATGTTAATGAAGGTTACAAATGTAAACCAAGTGGAACTGAACATACGATAGATCTCCGTTGCCTTGTGAATATTGTGACGGTGTTTACCGATAATGGAATCTTACTCTAAGGCTATTTTACCTTCTTAAATTGTGCAAAACAACCTATCAGTTTATCGAACATGTGATTGCAACGCACTGATATGTTGTTCATGGTCATTAAGACAATGGCCTCCTACTAATCACAACATCAAATTGAAAACTACTTCTGCTGATACATCGTTGTCAAGTTTATCAAGTCATGTATTTCCTCACTGGAAACTTCAATAGATCGATTCTAACGACGTCGCAATAAGTCGCTCACGTTGTAAATATATGCTTGCATTCTGATTGGCTAATTTCAAAAATAATGATATCTCATTGGATGACTTGAAGAAAGTACGGACTGCAATGTTGACATGCAATGGACGCATGGCTGAAACCTCAAGAAAACAACTACAACGTAGGAAACCATCGAAAGCTGTGTCAATGGCAAGGCGATGCAAGATGCAATTCACCAGCTACTACACTCCCCCCGCAAAAGAATGATTCCATTTGTTGATTCAGACAAGTTCGTCCATTCCAATCGACCAATCAAGACATGCGTTGGGTGGACGACAATGAAAGTGATGGACAATGTCGTTCCAACGACAGCCACAGTATGACTATCCCATTTGTTCTTTTACTGACATAGAGAAACCAAGAACAACAAGGTTGACCAGTCCATTACTTTCCCTCGACATTGTCCTCAACATTGCATTTGCGATTCCAGATGCCGGGGATCTCTTTGCATTTCTATCGACACTTCGTCCATTCAACCTTTTGGGACCTTTTGAGAATTTGTATCAGTTGTGTTTGACCCACAAACTCTCAGACTTGTGGCCATCATTGAGATTGACATTTTCCATCATGTCGTCACCACAGCGCGCTTCCTACGAAGCTATCGCAAAGAACTACTCGACCGTTATTGTGGACGACAACGTGGACTTGGCATGGTTCAAGACATATCTGGATCCAAGAGTTAAAATTGAGCTTACTCTCACGAACTTTGTTGAAAGTATCGAGCGATTGGAAGATTGGGCAGATCTCTGCGTTACAGGTATCAGTCATTCATTTTCCTCTGATACCTGGTATAGATCGCAAAATCTTACTGCACAGTCAGACTTGGCAGGGAAAGACATCTTGGATAGCATTTTTGCATTTGCAGCCAAGAGTACTGAGCTCAGAAAGCTTCGAGTCTTCTTGGACTTCCACGCAATCACAACTTCCAACCTGGGCAACATCATCGAATGGTTTTATCGTCAGCCAGTTCAAGTGCTTGAATTGACGGGTGGATGCTGGCGAGCTGTCGACAATGCAATGAAACACAGATTCTACCAGACCATACTCAATTGTACTACTCTGGATAAACTCAAGCTGGACTGCATTGATCTGTGGTTCTTGAAATTCGTCTCTTTTACATTATCAGCAAGATCGCTGCAGCTATTCACATTTGACATGGATTCTGAAATGGCACGAGCATTATCCAGAAGGTTGCAAGGCTCCCGAGTCAAGCATTTAACTATTGAATTTTACAGTGGCAATAGCGTTGATGGTCTCAGATGTTTACTGCAAGATTTGGATCGAACTTCAATAGAGCACTTGGAGTTTTCTGGGCTTTCAATTGACGTCGAGACTTGGTGCGAATTGGTGCCACTGATTGCGAACTCCCCGCTGAAAATTTTGACACTCAACGCCGCGCGGTTTGACTCTAAATTCTTGTCCATGTTTGCAAAGGCCATTCAAAACAACCACACAATGTACGAATTGGACCTCTCCACCACATGCATTGCCAACAACGACTTGCAGCTCTTGATTCAAGCTTTTACCCACTCCAGTCGGCAGTTGGCAACGAAACGAATCAAATTGTTACAATCAATTCATGCAATTGATACGCTCACAGTGCACTCGCTAAAGCTGCTGGCGGCGACATGCGGTGGCGAATTTGCATTAATATGTCATCCACTAGTAGTTGTCTTTTGTTTATGAGTGCCCATCATGACACCTTAGTCCACTTGCATAATTCTTTCGTGATTTGCAACAATCAACACAAAATACATTCGTGGGAAAGATATTCCGAGAAACACGACGAATATTTTCGTAGCTTGTCGATCAAAAACTTTCTTTCTGTTGAATTTGGCACTTCATCTGGGTCGTTTCTGGTTGCTGCCAAGTTGGCGTTTTGGGGATCGAAGTCCTTGCAGTAAACACTTGAAGCCTCGCATATGTCAAACCCGTGGAATCTTAATGAAAGATGCTGGACCTTGGAACCTTGCAATCTTTGTGATGACGATGGAAAGATTTTATATTGCAAGCGAATTAAGAGTAAATCCAACGATCGCACGGATATTATGACAGGGATCCATTTCAAGACCAGCAGATCCGTATAGTCCAAACTCATTACATTCGGCGTTTGGCCAATGAAAATGGGAGTTGTTAAACATCGGACCCCTTTTTCTATTTGTCAGACCCTTTTGACTTGAATAAAGTATACACATACAAATCATTGTATAACCATAAATCTAGTATGGCTAGTTGCTGTACTATCTTCTTTGTGTTTGCTTCGCGTTTGGATTGATTGACAAGAGAGACAGACAGATTCCACAAACGACTCAAAGCATTATGATGATTCTGTTGGGAGTAGAAAGCACGCTAGAATATATTTGGAGCTGAAAAGAAACTCTAAACAAACTGGACAAACTCTGTTATGAATGCTTGGAGGTGAACGGCGCTATGAAAAACAGCATGAAGAATAAAGCAGGGTCATTCGTTTTTGTCTAACTCCCGGAAATAGAAGTGTTGCAAGAGAGGAAAATTCATTCGGCTCATTAAAAGTTGACATAGGCTTGCAGGGTGGAGCCTGCATTTTTCTGGTGGTTGAATCATAGTTGCAGGCTCATACGACTTGATCTAAAATTCCTTGATATCTTGTCAACGATCATTCGTAAATTTGACGGGAATATTATTAAACACAGTCGACTATCTGTCGCTGTTGTGTGTCTACTTGCCAAAGACAGCTGAGTGCTCTACTCAATTCGTTTTGTGACTTGCGAATAATACGGGCGATCATGACGGCAACACAAGTTTACTCCATGCCAATTGCTCTTTCATTCATATGTCTACTTTAGAACAACTTCCATGTAGTGCTCTATTTTGCAAACAGCTTATTAACATAGCGTGTGAAAATAGTGGCTGGAGACTTTGCAGTTCTATAGCACTAAAATCTATTGCATGTTTTCTCGAGCAAACCTATCGAACTGCAATCTAGCAGATTTCATTTGAAAATATTCGAGCCATAAATGTATTTTCTACTTCAAAGTACTTGATGAGCAGTTTACCATACTCACAAGAAATTCGGACCATTTAAATGGATGCATTTGAATCGTGCTCAACTGCATCGTTGTTAAGCATTCGTGCCTACAGTGGAGTTCAAAGTCTATCTATAGTATTGCAACTCAGGAGAAATCTTTCCGCGGTGGAGACGCTCTTAGAACATGACCATAGTTGACGTAGAATAGATTTATATTATGGACCTGGTTGCTATCAATAATCGCAAGTCACAGAATTGGTAGCATTCTATGTCAGATACACTCACAAATACGACAGATAGTCGATTACGTTGATGACTCTCTCCCCATCAAATGAAATTTTTACAGTTGACAGGATGTCAAAGCAATGGCACATCTACAAATACCTCGCAGGCTCAGCATATATACATCTATCTGCATCAGTAGCTACATGATGAGCTGTTGTTGCACCCTATTGTAATTTACGAATGATCGTTGACAAGATATCAAGGAATTTTAGATCAAGTCGTATGAGCCTGCAACTATGATTCAACCACCAGAAAAATGCAGGCTCCACCCTGCAAGCCTATGTCAACTTTTAATGAGCCGAATGAATTTTCCTCTCTTGCAACACTTCTATTTCCGGGAGTTAGACAAAAACGAATGACCCTGCTTTATTCTTCATGCTGTTTTTCATAGCGCCGTTCACCTCCAAGCATTCATAACAGAGTTTGTCCAGTTTGTTTAGAGTTTCTTTTCAGCTCCAAATATATTCTAGCGTGCTTTCTACTCCCAACAGAATCATCATAATGCTTTGAGTCGTTTGTGGAATCTGTCTGTCTCTCTTGTCAATCAATCCAAACGCGAAGCAAACACAAAGAAGATAGTACAGCAACTAGCCATACTAGATTTATGGTTATACAATGATTTGTATGTGTATACTTTATTCAAGTCAAAAGGGTCTGACAAATAGAAAAAGGGGTCCGATGTTTAACAACTCCCAATGAAAATGGCGCTGTAAAAGTTATGCTTCAAGTCTAAGTTTTCAGGTGAATATCGGATGGCGATTGATATGAACTCTTTTACTGGCAGCCGTTGAAGCGATGCAACATAGCTCACCGGGTCCAAAGTGTTTATCGGTTGACAGTCAAATGTGAGTTCGAGTTTTTATCAAATCTGAGCTCTTCGCTGCAGATATTGAATCCAGGGGACCAACCATGTATTTGGAATGTTACACCAACTCTGTGGCATTCCATGTATCGAAAGTGCATAGACTCGCATTCCATTATGTCATGGATGATTTCTGAATGATGCCTGAAATGCGCAGCTATACCCTATCTTCCAATACTTTGATACTTCAGCAGAGCTCGTGATGACAAGTTCAATTTGGACCCTTGGATTCAGATAGGTCTTGAGCCATGCTATGTCCACGTTGTCGTCCACAATAACAGTCGAGTAGGACTTTGCGATAGCTTGGTAGGAAACGCGCTGTGGTGACGAGATGATGGAAGATGTCAGTCGCAACGATGGCCACAAGTCTGAGAGTTTGTGTGTCAAACTCAACTGATACAAATTCTCAAGAGGTCCCAAGAGGTTGAATGGACGAAGTGCCGATAGAAATGCAAAGAGATCCCCAGCATCTGGAATCGCAAATGCAATGTTGAGGACAATGTCGAGGGACTGGTCAACCTTGTCGTTCTTGGCTTTTTCATTTCAGTAAATGAACAAATGGAATAGTCAAACTATGGCTGTCGTTGGAACGACATTAGAGAGATTTTGCAGTTTATCCATACACTACCCGCACACTAGACTTGGACACTTTCGGCAAGACGGGATAGTGTAGTGGCAAACAGAATCGTCGATTTTGCACTTTCGCCCTACACTAGCCGGATAGATATCTATTTTATTCGGATACAAGTCAATTGGTCACTTTGCGATTGGATGCCATTCTCTCAAGGGATCTTGCTGCTTTGCCCGCTTTGGTGAAGACTCGGCGGCAGCGACGATTCTTTCTCGTCTTGCTAGCCTCTCAACATGTCGAGCGGCCTCTTATTCCGGCTATACGATTCCACCTTTCTAACAATCCATCAACAGAGTGAAACGGTTTTGGGCTCTTTTTTCATCGAAGCCTGGTCGATTGAAGCTCAGCGACACGGCTTGTGCGACTGCGTTCCACGCTTGCATAACAGTGCCGCGCTTAGACATGAAAGGCAGCTTGGCATTAACTTCACGGAGGATGATGACGTCTTCGGCGTCTGAAAACCGAGTCTTGATCGTGGCATACATACTGACTACTGACTGGATGGCAGACAATGGCAAATGTAGGGGCAGTGCTACAAATGGCCATTTCCAGGGGTAAATTATAAATTCACGAGAGTTTTTTCTTGAAGTCTGAAAGGAAAACTCTGCTTTTGTCAAACACATGGTAATGTAGTGCACGGACAGTGCACGGACTGCAAAATCTCTCTATTGTCCATCACTTTCATGGTCGTCCATCCAACGCATGTCTTGATTGGCCGATTGTAATGGACGAACATGAGGGAATCAATCCATCGAATCATTCTTTTGTGGGGGGTGTAGAAACTGATGGATTAAATCATGCATTGTTCTGATATTGACTCAGTTTTTAATAGTTGCTATGTTTTTTGCTTGGTTTCATCATATTGACCGTCCAAAATTGAATCTGTACTTTCTTCAGTTTATCCAATGAGAGGTTGTCATTTTGGAAATGAACCAATCCAAACGCAAGGATGTTACGACAAATGTTCCCCCCTTGATCGTCAATTTTCAACATCGCTGGAAGCCTTTTAATTCGTGAGAAGAGTTTGACATAAAATTCCTCTTCACTTGGTTGGCACCTGTTATCCCACGTTGATGCCATTAGAAAATGCTTAAAATCTTGGCTGAAAGCTTTGACCACCCTGTGCTGTTTGTAGGTCAGGCTTTCAAGCTTTACACTTGATAACTTGGACGCAATATAAGTGTCGTGCATTCAAGAAGGTCATAGAAGCTATGAGTCGACACGGGCAGGTACAATCCGCAGCAGAACTGATCTGTCCTGTCGTCACCAAATGCCACGTTGCGGTGAGCCGCAAGGAGGAAGACGTTTCCAAAATTAGCGATTACAGAACGACTTCCTCAAATTCAAATCATTTTAGAACAGAAACTCGCCCCCACGCTTTTCCGCTAGTTGCTTCAGCTTTGCCAATGGTTCAGCATGCACCGCTCTTCGATATTGACGAATCCATTTGATCCGTTTTGTTTGGACAGGTCGACTGGGATGGGTCACACTTTCAATCAGCGGTTGAAAGTCTTCAATATTCATACCACTTCCGGTTAGATCCAATTCACAGATTGACTTGTTTTTTTGAAGCGCCTTCGCAATACTTTGAGCAACTTCAGCATGCAATTTTTCAAATTTTAGTGTGTTTCTACTGGACATTTCTCAAGTAGGGAGGCCAAATCACACCATGATTTTCTGTCCACTCTGACGTCGTCTAACCTCAAGTTTTTGATTGAGGTCTTAGGCAAGACTTGCAGCAGGGACCTGAACGCATCTTTTTCTCGGATATTGTATCCTCTTACCCAGAGATCGGTAATTTTGGAGCCTTCCAATCGGCTAGCGAATGATTTTGCAAAGTCCGAGTCGAGGCCTGAAACTTCTAACGACCTCATGGAAAATGTGAACTTCGAAAAATCCAAGTCGTAAATCTCTCTTGCGTCGAACTTCAGCTCGTCCAAAGTTGGGCAATTGATCATGGATTCGAAAAACTTTTGCTTGACAGCATCGCCAATGTCGTGCCATTCATGGGTTCCCACAAATGTGAACTTACGAACTGGCTCTCGAATGAGCCACTCAGAAATATCGAGCAAATTGGACTCATTCAAGTCGTCATCCATGTATGCACCGATACTGAGCTCTGTGATCTGGGTTGACTTTGCAACAAGAGCACAAATGTGGTCCAAAGTGTCTTCAACCCACATTTTCAACGCAGTTACATGGCGGAGTTTTGGTAATATGGCATTTAATCCCGTTGAGTCCAGAGAATAGAAATCACCATTTAGCCGCGTAATGCGAAAATCCGTCCACTTGTCCAAGATTTCTTGCGGAACTGGGAATTCATCCGTGATCCATTCAACTTGAACGGCAGGATTGAGATGTTTCCTTAGCCACTTGACATCTGTCATGTCTTTAATCACAACGTGTGAATAAAACTTGGCAATTGCTTCGAACAATGTGCTGAACTGTGATTCAAGGACCGCAGGAGTGATCTTTAAAGTCGGCCACAGCTCTTCGTGCTTGCGTTTCAAACCAAGCTTATGCAGATGCTCAAGCGGTCCAAGAACATTGAATGTCCGAAGAACTTCCAAGAACGTAAACAGATCAGATTCGTCTGGAATCATAAAGGCAATCTTGACGATCACATCAGTAGGTAGAATCGTCCACGCTGGCACGACAGTCACCTTGCGTTTCTTCGTCTTGGGACCTCCGCGTCTGGGGTTTCGCCTAGGAGTTGGATTTTTCAAAATTCGAATTTTCAATGAGGTCGTTGGATGTAAATTATCCCGAGTCGTACTTTATTCAAGCCATGGTTGGTCGATTAGAAGGGTCCAAAGTTACTCATCTTCGAATTCAAGGATATGATATCCGAGAGAAAGTCGCACTCAAATCAATGCTTGAAGCACTACCCAAGACCTCAATTAAATACTTCAGATGGGACAATGTCAGAGTACCTCGAAAATCGTGGTGTGAGTTGGCTCCTCTTCTCGAAGACTGTACAGTCAAAACGTTGGCACTAACGTTTGAAAAGCTGCATACCGATATTGCTCACCACATTGCAAAGGCTCTCGAGAAAAACAAGTTCATTTGCGAATTGGATCTCACTGGGACTACTGTGGCCGTTGAAGACTTTCAGCCGCTTATTGAAAGTATCACACATCCGAGTCGGCCCGTTGAATTCAAACGTATCAGATGGATACGATCAGTTCGTCGAGCAGTGCTTGCTGGGCCCTTGGCAAAGTTGAAACAGTTGGCCGAAGAGCGTGGAGGAGGGTTCCTCTTCTAGTACAATTGAATTACACGAATGAGAATAAACGTCATACCGGGATTTCACTGCTCTCTTAAAGTTCTTGTGTGATATGTGATGACCATGGGTATACTTTACGACATGGCATCGTAGACTTGGCGAATACACGGGTCAACATTTCGTCCTGAACTGGTGACAGAAAGTCGTCTGTAACTCCTCCAACTAAGCAAGTTAGATACTTCCAGAGCCACTCGACTTACGTTATTTATTCGATCACAACAAATAAAACTTGTAGCAGCTTCGAACGTCAACATTGATTCAAGAGCAAGATCGCTTGCATGAGCTCAAATGGATGGCCTCAATTCCTCGTGTAATTGACAATAAACCAATGGAGAGCTTGCCTAGATTCGAAAAAGCAACTAAAAACCGGCATAAAATTACATTTTACGACAGTATTAATGTGTAGATTGAAGCGAGGTGCCGAAGTAACTATTTGACAACAATTTAAATAACGTCACCGGAATACTCTTGCTTGGTACTTCGAAGTAGTGGTGTGCGTATGCAATGATTGCTGTCTTGTGATGTTTAACTTGTCGCTTTACACTTACATGCAAGTAAGTATACGTATACTTTACACTTTACTTTACGTAGGGTTGGCGTACCTTTTAAATTTCCAACATGACAGGCAGGAACCCTGGACGAGGCACTCTCAAGACGAAGAAACACAAGGTGGCATTGGATCTAACGTGGAATACTCTACCTACCGATGTGATCATCACGATTGCTTTTTTCATTCCGGACGCAGCAGATCTCTTCACTTACTTGGAAGCTCTTCGTGTATTCAATGTCCTAGGTCCTCTCGAGCATCTTCACAAGCTGGGCACGAAACGCAGACACCAAGATTTATGGCCGAGTTTGACAATTACAACTGCGACTCTTCAATCGCAGTTCATTCTATCGTACGAAGCTATTGTGAAGTATTACGCCCGAGTAGTGATTCACGACATCTCTGACTTCCAGTGGCTCAGGACCCATCTCAATCCCAAAGTTCAAGTTGAATGGAATGCCAATGACCTCCCAGTTCCAGAGGAAATATTGGACAATTGGACTGATTTGCGCATCACACGGCTTGACTGCTACTTCTATTCTCGCGATACGTCCAAGTTGAATGAGATTTTACCTCGCCTTCCCCACTTGTCAGCGTTGAAAGCCTGCCTTAGAGACACGTTGGATTATTTATGTCCACTCGTAGCCAAGTCGACTCAACTCACAGAGCTCCAATTGATCACCTTAATGGATGACGTTTGGAGAGAGTCCCATTTCCTTGACTTCATTCACTGGTTAAGCACCCAACCCGTCCGTCAATTCAGATTTGGGGGCAGGCACAGATGGTATACTATCAGCTCTGGTATCAAGCAGAGGTTTTACGAATCATTGTTGAATTGCCCGACTTTGGTTAAGGTCATTCTTGACAATGGAGATGTCGGAAACTTAGATTTCTCCAGGTTCACATTTTCAATGAAATCGTTACTCGTATTTGGCCTCGATTCGATGGTTGCAAAATTAATAGCGGATCGATTGAAAGACTCAAAAGTTGAAGATCTGTGCTTGCGGGCATTCCACAGGGGCGAGAAAGACGGAACCAAATTTCTATTGGAAGTGTTACCAGATACTCCCATTAAAACCTTGAGCTTGGACAATATCAGAATTGGCCGAAAATCATGGTGTGAAATAGCCCCATTGCTTGAGAAATGCCCATTAAAAACTCTGGCATTCAGATTTGATAAGCTTTATCCAGAGGTAGCCCAATGTATTGCGAATGCGATCCAAGCGAATAAAACAATTTGCCAATTGGTCCTCACCGGAGGTGGCATAGCCATTAACGATATTCAGACATTGATTGAAGGTATGACCCATCCTTCTCGACCCGTCCAAACAAAACAGATCAAATGGATACGAGAATATCGAAGAGTGGTCCATGCAGAACCTTTGGCGAAGCTGAAGCAGTTGGCTAGAGAGCGTGGAGGCGAGTTTTTATTCTAAGGCCACTGAATTTCGCGTTACTCAACAAGCACTCTGTAATAGTTTGAATCTCCCACAATTTGGCAAAATTATACGGCCTACTCATTTTAGCACCGATTATGCGCAACATAACTTGCACAATATGAGTCCGAACTTGGCTGTTGGAAATTTTAGCAACAGCTATTTCCCTCGATTATTCAACTGAGATGCAAGGGCCTAGTTATGTCAACTCCACACTCTGGATATCTCCTTGTCAACAAACTCAGGTCTTTCGAGTTGATGACAGTGGAATAACCATTGCCAATTAGCAAGGCGACGAAAGTTCTTCTTGGGGTTGCTGCACTCAATCGAAGATCAAAATGTTAAGGCTAAACGATTCATGACAAACCAATTGGCAATCACGTCCCGTCGATAGCAGCGTTGTTGAGAAATCCACTGTTTTGCTACAATGGCCTCGTTGTCGAATTCGTCAATGCAAACTCCCAGTAATATTTCAGAAAAATCGAGAAGAGTTCTCACCAATTGGGCTAGCTTGATTAGAGAGCGAAAATCAAACGTCGCAAAATTCGTGACTCGTCTGTTATTAACTTATGCAAAAAGAACGGCAGTAACAATTTGCTTGGAAATAATCCTTGTTGAACTGCAGCGGAGCTTGCATTATGTTGAAAGCTGATTCGAATTCCCAAGGTTATTTTAAGGCTGTGCCGCCACCCGCATGGAACGATTTGCAAATTCTACTGCAAAGCAAGAAATTCTTCTCAATGTCGAGTCACCTAAAGCGCAACGAGATCCTAATTACCGTTGGACGAATAATTTTCAGAGAAGGCTCAGTAATGCTTACAATGATTTAGGCCTCCAGAAAATACTTGCATTTGCCCACGGTGCGTGCGTTAAATATCATCAATGAGACAAGAAGCAAGCAAAAGTAAAGTTTACAATGGTCGTTTGATTTCCAAAAATATTTATTTTGTTTGATTAGTATGGCTTGGTGTTGGCGTGAAGACAATTGGTCTTGCCATGTCGGATACAAATGATCACTGCTTTTTGTTGAGGAAGATCTTCGTACATACAACGTCTTGGGACTGCTGTAGCATCTTCACCTGATGTGCTTCACATAAAAATCACCGTGTGGTCTTGGGAATTGTTGGCATTTCATCGTATCATTATGAATGAGTCTGCGGGCAAAGAAGTTGCCAAGTATTATTCGGATGTTGTAATGGAAACCATCTCGGAGGTCAAGTGACAAAACATTGATCAACTGCGAAGTTGAGTCAAGGAAAATTGTAAATTTGCCTGGGTTGGATTGGATAGATAGAGCAAGTCTTGAATGGAGGATGATTTCGCCGCCACAAGGAAATTTGTAGCCAAGTTGGTGCCATCCTCCAAATATTCCTTGGTGTCAGTGGACACTTTTTACATTTTTCTTGAGCCGCTTGACGTCTGAGATGTCATCGATCACAACATTTGAATAATACTTGGCAATTTCTTCGTACGACAGAGATTCGGAAGAGATACGGAGACAGATCGTGGCATTTTTGCGAGCCAAGGTCAATTGGTAAACATACTCGAGGGGTTCATAAACGGTGCTTGGGCGAAGGACTTGTTTAAGGGCAAGCACTCCTGATGCATCTGGAATGACGAATGCAGTTTTCACCAGCACATTTCGACGCAAGAGACAAAATCCAAAATGGCACCGCCTGTGCCATCCTCTTCTTCAAAGAACCAGGGACAAGTCACTGGTCCTCATTCTGTTTACTTCAGAATATTATTTCCTTGGAAAAACAATATTGTCTTGCGCTGACAAGCTGAGCACAGTCACAAAATCGTCTCCACACTATCAATCAGCTTGAACGGTTTGACCACTCAATAATCGACACCGCGACATCCGGGGGGAAATGCTAACATAGTTTTAACTCCAGCCTCTGCACAGCGAACATGCTTAAAGACGCAAGACGCAGCGAGCAATCATTGACTAGCGTTCCCTCATGCACACTGCGAGTTTGTCTACTCGTTGATCAAAATTTACGAGCAAGGACAATAGGATGACTAAGGGTGTAGATAGTTTATAACCTCTTAGAAATGATGAAAAGACACTGGAGCAGTATTGTCTGACATTTGCCCTTCGTGAGACAAGAGTTGCGCGAGTTGCTCGGAGCTATTTCTTCATATTAGACTATGACAACCATTTTATAGCCTGACAGAAGACTACCCGATATATGCTGGGTATTTGCATGTACTTAGCTATTTGGGTAAACAGGACTCCTATCAGGCTAATAGAATTGCCCCCCAGTTGACAAAGAGTCTTGTCTGGGTGACGGCACGACCTGACAGCTTCACTGCCGTCTTCCTAACGTGATATATTGATGGAAATCCCTTTTTGGAGGATCTTGGGGGATCGTTCCACCGAGTCATACACTTGATCCCCCCTCACTCCTCTGAGCGCAATCTTCGGGGCGGATGTCTGGTGTCTCTTGCGCGGTCTAATGACTGTGGTTGTGGTGGACTTCGATGTCGTTATAATGTCATAGCGCAACCCCATTAACCTGGTAGGCCTGCTGTCTACGCCCACAACTAAACTACCTGCCAAATACCCACCATATGTCGGGTAGTCTTCTCGAAGCAATGAGATTGGTGAATGGACTTATCTGTAGGAATAACTCGGAGTTGCTGCCATGTTGCCATTAAAATCTGAACTATTTCAAGTTTTGACAATTAAAAACATAGACCTTTCAGATAACGTCTTGCGTAACAACAAATGATACTTCGAAGTATAAACCTTGTGGGCTACTTCTCCAGCATTTGTAAGCTTGTCTGTCCATGCTACTCATTAATCGGCCATGACATGGAAAATGGAAATGGAACATCTCTTGAGTCAATTGAAATTAAGGAGTCGACAATCTGATTGGCTTCAATTCAACCAAAAAATCTATTTATAACTCTTATAACGTTGTTTTATCCAATCGCGATACTTCATAGTGCATCATGCCAGTTCTCAGCTAAATCTTCAATTTGATTCACGGTCGTCGAAGCGGTAGATATCGGTGAGCCGAGTCTGTGCTTTTTGAAACTTCGACGAGGGTTTTCTCTGCATATTTTGTTTAACCCCTGTCCGGGTATGTTGTGTTTGCAATCTCTATAACATTAGCATTTTACTAGAGGATTTTGCAAAATCGCAAAGTCGGAAACGGCAAACTTTTCCGTAGATGCACTCAATCTTTACAGTCATATGAGTATTGCTCCAAGGGATTTCTTTCATGTCTTGTTCAGAAAGTTTTGGATGAACACTCACTTGTGCTTTGCTCCAGAATATTAGTACTATTTAGGGGAGAATATCAGTAGTAATTTGGAGCATAAGTTACTTGATGGCTCCAATAAAAATAACTTTTCAATTCACCCAATCAATTTCCCGAATTCTGAAAAGTGCAGTGGACAAGAGAGCATGAAGAGACGAAAAGTAGCGGCGCCTGTTTGGACGCAATTGCCTCCCGACGTCGTTGCGAAGATTGCCTTCTTCATATTAGATCCATCAGAACTCTTTGATTTCCTCGGAGTTCTTCGGCCATACAACGTTCTTGGACCACTTGAGCATCTTCACAATTTGGGTTTGGCGAACAAGCACGCAGAACTCTGGCCGTCTTTACACCTGACTTCTGCAATCCTGAAATCTTCTGAACGCTCTTCATACGAGGCTATAGCTCGTTATTATTCAAATGTCGTGGTTGAAGATATATCGGATGCCGAGTGGCTCAAATGTTATCTGAATCCTACGACTGATATTGAATGGATTTGCTGGAAACTACCGATTCCAACAGGTATGCTGGACAAGTGCACAGATTTGAATATCACGCGGCTATATTGCAAGCATTATTCCCAACCTTCGTCTGACTTGAAAGCTGCCTTATCAAGGCTGGAAAATTTGACGTCGTTAGGACTCTGTATCACTGGACCACTAGACTATGTCTATGAATTTGCTGCCAACAGTAAGAAGCTTACCGAACTCAGGATTACTACTTTATTCATCGACCAAGATATTTCTACGTCACTGCGCAATATCATAAAGTGGTTCAATCGACAACCAGTTCGACATTTCAAGTTTCATGGGACAATATTGTGGTCATACGATGATCATGGTCTGAAACACGCGTTTCATCAAGCTTTATTTAACTGTCCAACCCTGGAAAAGCTCGCGCTTGAAGCGATGTCCCTTCAAGGCATGGACTTTACCAATATTACGTTGAAAATGAAGTCGTTGGAATTGAGTGGTCCCGACTCTGATTTACTCTCATCTTTCGCGAATCGTTTGGAAGGTACAAACGTTACTAAACTTTCGATACATGGTTTGAATAACAAGAAAAAAGATGGCATGAAAAATCTGCTACAAGTTTTGCCCCGCACATCGATCAAACGATTGAAACTGTGGAGTTTGGGTTTGGACAGAAGGGCATGGTGTGAATTGGCTCCACTATTCCAAAATTGCCAATTAGAGTCGCTGGAGCTGTTTATTGAGAAGTTTGATTCAGAGTTTGCACAAAAGCTTACAGCAGCAGTTGGAAATAATCAAACTATTTGTGAAATTAATCTAGGATCGAGCGGTATTGGCCTTCAAGATTTGCAAGGATTGATTGAAGGAGTGACACACCCTGGCCGACTGAAAAGAATGAAGAGAATTACATGGAGTCTACGAAAGCGTCAGAAGAAGATTGACGCTTCTTCCTTGGCAACTTTGAAACAGTTTGCATTTGATCGTGGATGCGAAGCTGTATTCCAATATACCCCATAGAACTACTACAGCGGACCATTTCTTGTCTTGTTGATTTCCTGACATTCATACAATCATATCAAAGTTCACAATGTTTTCGAAACGATGCATGCTCCATTGGCCACCACTATCCCGAAGAAATTATGACGGATACCCAATGAGGATTCATTCATCAGGTTGTTTTCTGGAAAGTGTACAGTACATCTTATCGCCTCGCTGTGAACTATCGACAAGGCAATTTCTCATCGAATTTATGATGACATCAGAAACTAGTGTGCAGGGCAGAAGTTTATGATAAACTCAATGAGTCAAGATTCCAGAGTTTCTCTCTTGGCGACATTTCCTTCAAACTATTTCATACTTGCTCGGAAGCGATGTGTAGTTGAGATAATGAAGTTGCTTCGTCAACAAATCTTGAAAATGCAACCAAAGAGAAACTTGATAAAGGAAACGAAAAACATCCATCTCGGTCAATCGATGCTATGATGTTTATTGCTTTATCCATTTCGATCTCTATCGTTTCTTTGGCTTCATAAATGGTCAGTGGCCGTCTGCACACTGTACATCATACATAGAAAATATCATCACGGCTGCAAAAAGCGATGACTTCCAGTTCATTTAACGTTAGCTTTGACTGGTGGCAAGATTCTCAGCATCATTCATATCTCTATTTGAAACAACTTTCAACGAAGTTAAATGCTACCCAGAGTTGATGCGAGGCGCTGATATGCCATTTGATAGCTCCTCAATTCAAATCAGCAAAAGAAAATTGGCAGGAGAAGGAATCATTGGGTAGATTACACCGCGCTACTACTTAATGTCACTATCAATATTGCATTTGCAATTCCAGATACTGATACAGAAACCATTCAACTTGCATGTCATCGAACAGCACTACTGAAAGTTTAGTTTTATATTTCGCAATAGCTTCAAACATGGCTCACCATATCAAGCTCCATTGCGGTTAAGATTCAAGTGGTCTTGAAGGATTTCATGGGTATCAAGGTTTAGGGGGTTCGGTAATCCGAATATTTCCGGACGACCTTTCGAAGCAAGGATCACTTTCTAACAGGCACAACATGAAATATCCTGGACAAAAGGTTGACGTGATGCCTGCAACGGAAGAAGATGAGGTGGGAAAGCCACTATCTTCATGGCAGAGTCGTGTTGTGAAGTATGAGCATGCTCCTGGGGAACTTATCATGACCGTGGAGACGCCACTGGTGGAGGTCAATCTTTTCAACACTAGCAGATCGCTCTTGATCCGTGGTGGTCCTGGTGGAATCTGGAAAATACATCAAATCAACACGACCGGATGCGTGCTAACCTGCATTGCTAAAGAAGGCATGACCGCCTACCCTTGGGAACTAGCGCCGTCGACGTTTGATGGGGAGAACTTCACTGTTCGACAAGTGCAAGAGGACTCACAGGTCATTGAATGTGCCATAGTTCCACCATTGATAGCATACTGTCGCACGACAATATTCAATGTCTTTGAAATCAACACAGTGTCTCAAACTTTCCGCGCAGATGTGTACTTTGAAGTTCGCTTTCGATACATTGCGAGTCTATATGCTCCACAAACTTGGGTGGAAGACTTGCTCCAAGCGATGAATATTGCTCCCGACATGATTGAATGCCTCAATACCGTGTCTATTGACGGTGATATCCAGCGCTGGACAATGTACTTGCCATCATCCCAACATCGAGATCGGTTTATGGATTTATGCTACAAGATACGATTCAAAGGATGTTTCGTCGAGCAGTTCGAACTCCAGGAATTTCCATTCGACCAACAAACATTGAATATTTCCCTCACGATCAACCAACCTATCAAGCACGTTGTCTTTCGAAGCAATGATTCGTATCCAAGCTTATTTATGGCCAACAATTTCTCGCTGTCAAATGTCTTTGAAGTTGTCACCGCCGAACATGTCTTCGCCCAGGTTACCTTGAGTAACCCAAAAGAATCATCCAGCGGCTACGTGTACAATTCCATCAACTTTTCCATAGCTCTGAAGCGCAAACCTGGATTTTATGTCTCCAATGTCATGGCTCCTATTTCGATCCTAACTTATCTTGGCTTTCTGTCGTTTGGTATCGAGTCTCAAGGGACGCGCATGGCCACTTCAAGTCGTCTTGCGATATCAGTCACACTGCTTTTGACAATGGTAGCGTATAAATTTGCAACCGCAGGTGCTCTGCCTCAGATATCGTACTTAACTACCTTGGATCGATTCGTCACGTACACTTCATTCGTCATGTGCGTGATTGCGATTGAAAATGCAGTCTTTCCATGGTGGTGCTCTGATGATACATGCTTTGACGAGGAGCAGATCGTGCTATGGGTCTTGTTTGGAATATTTACTGTCGGAATTGTTGTTGGGGCCATATTTATTGCAATGACCATGAAAGCTCGGGATAAAGAGAATGCCATTCTGCTCTCGCAACACCATTTGCGACTTCTTGTTGCCAAGGAACACCCTGGTAAACCACACAAAGTGCATTCTTCATTGTATAGCAAACTATTGACGCGTATGGGATTACCATCTGTGCCAGAAGCTTGTCAGCAGAAAGGCATCTCAAACATTAACAATGTTGGCATGCCGCCATCGCGAGTAAATGAAGCAAAATCTCACTTGAGCGCTATTGCTGCCGAAATTTTGTAGTTGCTTTGCCTTGTAACAATTCGCCAATTAGACGGATTTAACTAGCTTGAAAGATTGTCACAAGAATGATCCCAATTTTCAGATTCAAGGCACTTTCATCAATATCGGCTTTGTATTCACTGCTGAACAATTGGTGATTTTCGAGGACCGAAGTTTTGAGTTGCCATTCTGCAAGTTTGTGTTCACTGTATCTTCTTTGATAAGCAATGAGGTATACTGCGAGAAAGGGCCTCACGATCAGACAACGCTTTTGAAAAGAAAAAAATTATACAATTTCCTGACGGGGGTACTGTGCAAAACATTGCATGATAAGCAAGGACAATGAGGTCCAGTACTCACAGACCCTGAGGGCCACTCAATCGGCATAGCATAAACTGTAAGTGCATTCATTCCAGATGAATAAATGTATCATTGCATTCAATACGTTTGATCAATTTCCCAATGTCAAGTTGTAAAACTGAGCATAAATATATCCATGAAGCACTTCAGCAAGCAATAAATACCATGAGCAAAATGGATATTTCCCCTTTCAAATCCAGATCAGATGTGTTCAGAGGTAGACGTCTTTAATTCCATATTAACTTGCATATTCAATTAATTGGGTCTTTCCTGTGATGGAGTCTGGAATGGGTAATCAAACTTTTACAATAGCAGCCCGATATCTTTATAGCGCACTTCACTACGTAAGCGGCAGCGAGTGTCCCACGAATCGCGATAAATACCATCTTTGGTATTTCGAGCGAAGTAATTGGACCACTAAATTTCGATTTTATGATACGACGACAAGCCATATCGAATATTGATTATCAAGGTCGTAGGACGAAGCATCGGGATCGCATAGCAAGGAACTTTTTACCTCGGTATTGTGTCTCCAAGTAGTTGGCAAAGTCAGGACTTATTGAGTAGAATTCCATTGATAGAACTTTCATTTTCAGGTTGAGATTTGTCGCATCGACGTCGTGAAGGTGGCATCCCGTCAAATTCAACTCATCCAACGTTCGACAATTAAACATGGCTTGGTAAAATTCTTGTTTCAATGCAAGGTCGTGCCCTGTCGAATGCCAAGACTAGCAAGAAAGTCGCCGAACGAGCTGACGCCTAAACCAATCAATCATATTTCGCAGCATGGCGTCCGTAAGCTCAATACTGGCGAGAGAATGAAGAGATAATTCTGTCAATGTTGGGCTCTTTGCAGCAAATTCAAACAACGGAGCTGCATTTATTTCTCTTGACCATACTTCAAAGCGTTCCAAATGTTGTAGCTGGCGCAGAGAATCGACGAGTTGTAGCGTCGACGGAGCGGAAACATCAAGTCGAACAATTTTCAACGTGACAAAAGCTTTCCAAAACATTTCGCACTCTGGTAAGGGCTCTCTGAACCGCCAATGGAGTTTTGTTCTCGAGTTCACATGATTTTGTATCCATTTCAAGTCTTTGAGGTGTACAATATTGTCCACAATGATGCACGGGTAGGATTGTACGAACGAGTTCACAGCCAATCTTCTTTCTTTCTCAATTAAGGTAGTCGTAATCGTCAATGATGGCCATAAGCATGACCGATTGTATTTTCTACCCCATTTCAACAAAGTTTCAAGCGGTCCTAAAGCATGACGAGGGCGAAGCGCTTCGAGAAACGAGAAAAAGATGTCTTTGTCAGGAATAAAGATGGCAATTTTCAGCCACAAATCGCCTGGCACGCGTAGCGGAAGCTTGAAAATTCGTCTTTTCTTCATAAAAGAGCTTGGGACTGTCTCGAACAAGTCGATTGAAGGACTTGGATGCTTGAATCCGCCGATGAATTTTGGTGTCGATGCTGTCCAAGTGACAAATGACACGGATCATCCGGTTAAAGGCAATTATCCGGTTAATCTATACCGACAGTCCAGTTGACGTGAAGGTGTGAAGTCGACATTTTGAGTGTGGGAAACTCGATTGAGACCCAGCCAGGAAACCGATCCCAATTTACCCCAGCGATAGCCGGCTTGGATGGTTTAAGTAACTGTGATGATAGGATTTCAAAGAGGTTCCATGGAGATTTTGAAGTTATTAGATAGCGTTTCACTGTCGCTCCATGATTCTGGAGGGCCAACGGGGGGCAGATCAATGGAGAAGCTGTGTTTGAATACACTCGACTCGTTCCTTCCTGGTGTGTGTTGACAACCGACGAACTGATAGCAAGTGTGAAAGCCAGAATTCATTGTGTTCTGGGGAGGTTTTAACTGACTGAAAGTCACCCAACGAGTTGGTGATCTCGTCATTGTTCCATGTCATTGGCAACAGACAGCTTCAACTTCAACTTGGCGTGCGTAAAGTTTAAAGGTTGTCATCAACAAGAACTGCACACGGTGCACCATTGAAGGATCCTCTTGGACGCCAAACGATTGTCCAAATTGTCTAGTGTCGCTGAAGTCTGTGGATTGAGGTCTCATGTCAGTACTGCCAGGCGAAATTCTCGTGCGAATTGCTCTTTTCATTCCTTCCAGCAGCGACGTCTTTTCCTACGTGGATGCTCTTCGTTCACACTGTGACCTGGGACCTCTTGAACAGCTATACGAATGGGGAAACCATTACAGAATGTCCGATTTATGGCCGTCGTTGACGATTACTGCCGCTTTTCTTGACCGAGAACGACATCGTGATGTCAAGTCTATGGTTCAGATGTACTCGACGGTGTTTGTGTATAGCCTTGTAGAGTCTGAAGACCTGAAATGGCTACGCGAACATGTGGATCCTATGGCAGAACAAGAATGGGTTTTAATTATGTACTTTTCTCAACCAGGAAGTACAGAGTTCTGGAACACTTTTGTCAATTTCCAGATTGTGAAATTAACACTCAAAGGCGTGACGACAGACATGGCAAACTATTTAGCCAAATTTCAGTTCTTGAGAAGTTTGGAACTGGCTGGTCATAATCTAAACGAAGAATCCATCCTCGAATTTGCTGCAGCTAGTGCAAGATTGACAGAACTGAAATTGCATACCTCGACGTTCGTCCAGCCTACAGACTCGATGCTACGAAATGCCATTGCATGGTTCCGTCGACAGCCTGTACAATCATTTTCTTGCTGGTTATGGCGATGGGGTGTGAACGATATTGAATTGAAAAAAGAGTTTCTGGAGGTTATTTTCAACAGTCCAACTCTCGTTGAGCTCAATTTTTTTAGAGTTAATCTCACTGACCTGGCATTTATTACCAAGCTGACCTTATCGATGGATTTCTTGGATTTGGTAAATTGCTCTCTTCCAAACAGCTTTCTCGATTATTTGGCTTCTGAATTCCGTGGCGAAATGTCTAAACACTTGAAACATTTTCTTCGCTCAAGAGTGGGTTAATACGGGGGACCTCTGCCATTTGTTCATCGATCGCTGCAAAATCTGCGAGATTCCAAAATCCAGCTCCCGCAATTCATCTTACTCTTCACACGAAAACTGAAATACGCACAAGCGACCCCAAGAAATTGTCCAGAGAGCGCGTTGTCTCCATCAAAAGCATTTATATCAGCAAGGTAGCCCATTACTTGAACATTCAAATCGATATTCCAGTGTGCTGGTTCTCGATAAAAGCGGTCTTGAAGCAGAGCAATATCCTGTAATTGCTTGACTCATTGCCGGACAAGTCTTGAGGAATTTTCTGGGATTGATCATTTTGCCAGAATTTTTCGATATATGATGTATAAAATCATCTGGAGGACATTGTTATAATGGGTTACAAGAACGTGCGCCATAATGACTTCAAGGACATTTCGAGTGTTTCCAAAAGTTTAAGGTTGTCCTCTATTCCTCTGGAGAGTTACACCAATCCATAGGGCGGCGCAGAACTCGACACCGTGAGCCTCCTCTGTTAGCCAGCGTCTTTTGGCCTCGAAATTGTGTCTCCAAGTAGTTATTGAAAGCGGGGCTGATCGAGTAGTAGTATAAAGTCAAGTTTCGTACTTTCATGTTGAGGTTTGTTGGTTCCACGTCATGAAGGTCGAATTGAATCAGTGTCAGTTGGTCCAAAGTTGGACAATTAAACATGGCCTGGTAGAATTCTTGTTTCAAGGCGTGCTCATGGTCAGTCCATTTCCAATTCCAGCCTGTAAATAGGCAAACAGGCTGGCGATGAAACCACTCAGTGACATGGCGCAGCATTGCGTCTGTCACGACGACATCGTGTAATGAATGCAGGATCAATTCAGTCAATGTTCTACTCTTGGCCGCATACTCAAGACATGGAGCGATATCTAGACGTGTTCACACAACTCCAAGTGTTTTAAGTGATGCAATTGGAATAGTGCATTTGTCAAATGAGCCATCAATGGCTCGACAATGAAAAGATGCGTAATCTCCAACGACGCAAAAATATTCCGAAATCTGACGCTTTCTGGTAGAGGGACTTTCCAATATTGTTTCGCTGTTGGACTCACATGATCTTGGACCCAAGTCAAGTCGTCAACATTCACAACGTTCTGCACAACAATACTTGAGTATGACCGAATGATAGAGTTTGTGCCGATATTTTTCTCTTGATCAATAAACCGTGGTGTGATTTTCAACGATGGCCACAACCTCGACCGTTCGTATCGGTGGCCTAAAAGAATTTGGAGTGACCCCAAAGCATTACATGGACGAAGAGCTTCGAGAAGGTTAAAAACACCGACTTTGTCAGGAAGGAAGAAGGTAATTTTCACCCACAGACTGCCCGGCAAAGCTAACGCAATCGTCGAAACACGTCTTTTCTTCATTCTGGTGGTTGAAATGTGTACGAAAAGAAAATGCTGGGGCGATCTTCGCGACTTGGCTTCGTGTGCTCGTTCCAAAAGTTCGCCGTGGTTGCTCTGGAATTTGCACTTACTTAGTATAATGATGAGTTTTGTGGTGATTGGTGGAAATTTTTAGTCACAGGCGATGGACATTTGACAATGGTGAAATGAGTTTGCTTGTCAAGTGCCATCTAGCGCCAATAGCGTCCCCGGTGGTAAAACGCTAAATTTGTAAGTTTTTAGCTTGATGGGGATGCTCTAACAGCAAGTTGAAAGTGCAAGTTGAATTTGCGTTCTTGGAGTCAACTGGCACTTCCGATGTCGGCTTGTCAATTTCGCAAGTTTTGTCCAAGCATCCAAGTTCGTCGTATTGGCTTGTTTTACAGACAAGACGTCTATGTAAACTTATACCGACTAAGTCAAAGAATGGAAGAAATTGCGTTCTTCCTCCACTTGAAGCTCTTTGTCGTTCTGTCGAAATTCGGGTCGAGTTGGAGGTTGTTCGTGTGTAGAGCTTACGTCAACTTGTATAGTTGACGGTAAATAATGGATGATTTGCTTTATGAAGTATCGAGCTAAAAATAGTCTTGAGCCAACAAAGTGAGGAATTTGCCTCGGATAGATTAGTGGCATATCAGTCCAAGCTGGCCAAACATTTATCGAACTGAATGCAGAACATTAAAAAGCTGTCCAAGCTGCTATATGAAGAAAACATTAACCTCAAAGAGTCCGCTGCGTTTACCAGAAGATATTTGGATTAAAATTCGCCTTCTTCCTGCCAGAAGAACAAGACATCTTTTCATTTCTCGCAGCTCTACACTCGCGTCAGTCCACAGGATCTCTTGGCCTTCTTTGGCAATGGGGAAATCGTCATAACCGATAACTGTTGTGGCCAGAATTGACACTTTTGCCAGAGTTTATTGACCTTGACAGAAGCCTGGATGCCATGTCGATTGCGTAGTCGTACAGATCCGTCGTTGTGAACAATGTCGTCACTAAAAGAGATTTGATATGGGTCAAAGACCACGTGCATCTAACGGCAAACCAGTATTGGCACTTTAAAATTCCTCTTCCACGAAGCAAGCATTTTTGGAAAGCTTGGGTCGACTTATGAATCGTTCGATTGAGCCTCATAGATCCTCGACCAACTCATATTATGAGAGCATTGCCCCAGCTTCAACATTTAGAACGCTTGGAAGTCTGGGCGAGAGGGGACATCAGCGAAGAGTTTCTTGCGTTTCCGTCTAAGAGTACAAATCTGACTGAATTGGTTCTGAACCTCTTGGGTGGTGTCCAAGTCACTGACGCAATGCTCCTTGATTTGATAAATTGGTTCCGACATTATCCTGTCCGAGTGTTTTCCTGTTGATCTTTGACCTGGACTGAACACGACGCTGCGTTGAAACACGAATTCTACAAAGCCATGTTTAATTGCCCAGCTTTGGATACATTGACTTTGACTGGGTGCATTCTCAACGACGTGGACACGACGAATCTTGACATGAAAACGCGAGTCATATCCTTGGAGTATTACATGTACTCAATAAACCCTGATATTGTCGACTACTTGAAAACCCGACACCGTAGTGCCCTCGTGTCGCTCAAGCCAGTGCAACGGTCTTCATGTCGTCAAGTAGCTAACACCACGAGGCATTACAATGCCATACTTTGATCATGAATTTCTTTTTCCAATATTGAATCTGCGCGAATGCGATCGCAGACCGTGTAGATCGTTGCCGCCGCGAATATTGATCTTTCAGATATAAGAGGGCTACAAATAAAATGCGCTTCGTCAACCTCGCGCAATGTTTACTTCGTCAAGACTTTATCGAATATTTGGTCGTCAACTACCAAGGCACCATGTCTCCATGGTTGGAAGAATTCGCGCTGTCAAGATACAAGCCATGGTGGATGTAAGCTTGTAGAAATTTGTTCAAATTGACCACTATTCCTCTTAATGCATGAGCTGAAGAACACCCTCCACGAAAGATAAAAAGGACTCCCATGCGTATTGCATTACTCCAGCCATGACATCCTCCGCCATGAAGATATTGAAAATCACTGTGCTATACTTGAAGTACTAAGCTGAGGAGGAATACTTGCAAGTGGAAAATTTCTGACCCATTTTTTTGCTTTGGAATCAAGACTTGGGCCAGGACGATTGATACTTCATGTTCAATTGAAATGAACAGCAAGAGTGCGATTCTTCTTGCCGCAAATTGATTTCATTTGGCCGATGATGATGAATACACATTACCGTTCGACCATTTACAAGGATACACAACCTGGAAAGCTGTGCGCGGATCTCTTGTTTTAAAGGTCAGTCGGATTTCTCTCCTCTGTGACCATCAGGTGAAATATGTCAACAGCGTGAAACATGTCCAAATATCTGCGCAACCAAATTGAATCTCCAGCAGCTTGTTCATCATTGAGACAACCATGGAAACTGCGATGGCCAATTATTTGTCAAATTGCTATGTTGACATTATTAGCATCAATATCTAAATGAGCTTCTTCGACTTGAAGAATTTCTTGAGGTAGATGACTTGCCACAATTCTATCGCTAGCAAGACAAAGATCGAGAACGAGCTAAACCACAACACGTTGGAGTTCGAACATGGTGGGATGTACTAAAGAATTGCTTTTGTTTGTAACATTCCATCCAGCCGGAGGCTTTGATTCGTAAGAATTCTTTTTTATCCAACTTCATTACATTCTATGCAAACTTAGAGTAGGCAAGACTATTTCCCCAGAATTTGTGCTGACTGAGTCCGTTCTCTTGCTTCGACCTGTCAAATTGCTTCGTGTTATTTTTTCCGGCCAAACCATGGCGGGAAAAAATGACTTGCAAAGACATGACGAAATCTAAGTTTCACGTTTAACTTTATTGATTAGTGTGTTAATTCGCGTGTGATAAAAGAGCAAGAGTCAAGTCGCAGGATTCTCCAACGTGATTTCCGTGGTAGAGGAAATACAGAACATCCGGATAGGTTTATCTGATGGACTGATCGAACTTTGGTTATTCTCAATTCTGAAAAGTTCAAGCAGCACGGCGTCAATGTCCCTAATGTGCTTGATTATTGGAGATGGTACCCCATTTGTCGTTGATATTGGCGACCGCGATCGTGTTGCTCATCTCAAGCAGAGAATCAAGGACGTGAAACCCTCGTTAGTTGAGTGTCAAGCGGAAGTAATGACTCTTTACGCTGCAAGTACAGACGAGAATTGGCGCGTGTCTGGCGGGACCTGGTTACAAGTAACCGATCCATCAGTGGAGCTTTTGAAGCAGAGCGTTCAAATTCCATACGTCATTCAGAAGATTATGGACAAGTCAAGAGAGCTAATTTCAGCAAACTTCATTGGAAATCTTTTCAAGAAAGTGCTGGACGATGACAATGTTATCCATGTGCTGGTGCAGCTCCCTCCAGAGGAGCGCCAAAGAAAGCGACTTCGTTTGAATCCTCCTGTTGAGAATTTTGACTGCAAACCAAACAGTTTGCCTTCTATCAAATTCCAAGGAATTGAATCTGTCGCCATCCTAACTGAACAATTTCAAGGCTTCAAGAATGCTTTTTCGGTGAGCAAAAGAACAGGAAGAATGTCCATTGATTACATCATATCAACATCAAAGATAGGAATGCCGTATCTAAATGAGGTGATGACAAAGGTGTTTGTGCGCCAGTCCTACAAAAACATTTTTGAACTCCTTGCAGATTACAAATGGAAAGACAAAGTTTGGGATATCTGGAACGTCTGGCATTGGCAAATCTATTTTCTTCGTCTATATTTCATATCGTCTCCTAAATGGTCCTTGCACCTTCAAGCCAAGACGAATTATCTACCAAACTGAAGAAACGTTCTTGCTGTTGTGTCACCGGGACCTCGGATGACAGGCTCTTCTTGTCGTCGTTGAGCTGCTTCTCCTCTTGAGAGCGGCTCCACAAAGTCAAGATAAATCGCAAACTGAAGCGCATATTTCTCTTAATATCTATATATAGACGACTCCTCGCGATTGAACTGTTGCCAGGGGTCGCCTCTGTTTTCGTTCCATGCATCAAATCTATCAAATATATCAGGCCATGTGAGGCAAGGCCACTGCTGGCCGATGCCGACACATCAGTACCCCCAAGAGGACATTAATCTCGCGATAGTTGTGTTCCAGTGCGTTCCGTGGTCAATTGTTGCGTGTAAGCTTTAGCCATGGCGGCGACGTTAGCCTTGGCCTTGATATTATCCGCGATGAACTGGTGGAGAAGCTTAGGAACGTCTTCGAGGAGAATATCAAGCGGTTCCCATGAGTTCTCAATTGGATCTAAGCCGAGCCACTTGACATGCAGTTGCCATCTCTTGGATATTCGATCGAATTTGCAGTCGATTATGCGCTCGACAATATGACCTCCTTCGACATAGGCAATATTGTCCATAAGCGACTGGGTAATGTTAAGGTCCGACGCCGCAAACATTTTAAGTCGAGACGCATGATGAGTAGATTGAGAGTGATCACGCAGGTCTTCAACCACGAAAACCCAATCCGATAGAGCCTCAATGATTCGTCTTGGTCCAAGCCATTGAACCTGTAGTTTGTGCGCAAATTTGCAGGTCACAATACCCACTAAGACGTAGTCACCAATTGCCAAGCGTATTTCACGGTGCCAATGTTCCTTGTTGCGTCTATCACGCTCTCTATTTCGCTTCTTGGCCACTGCTTGCTCAAGGTCACGATGGAGCAAATCCCTGGCCTCGGCGAGTTGGTTGAACAGTGTTGTTCTCCATTTGTCCAGCATGTCTGGTTGCACCTCAACAATCTCCTCTGCAGCAGTGTAAATCGCCAATGAATTGCCTGCTGGGAGTTGGGTCATACAAGTAATTGGCGCCCTATTGCCATTCCGTGGGCTGGGGGTATTGTTTAGTGCGTATTGAACAAGTTGCACAAGGTCTTTCCACTCCGTGTGTGGCCGCCGCAGCTCCAGGAGCATTGTTTTAAATGTTTTGTTGATGGAGCGCATTAATACTTCAACTGTACCATTAGCCCAGGGGCAGTGTGGTGGTGAGAATTGATGACCACTTCCATAGAGACCTCTAAGTTTCTCAATCACAGCGTTTTTGTAATGTGGGCCTTGATCAGACATCCACCATTTAGCCACACCAAATATTCCAAACCAATGCTGCAAGCTTCGCACAGCATCATTGGCCTTGCAGCTATCGTGGACGGTAAGAAGGGAGAATCGTGTAGCGTCATCAACAATGACATGTATGTAGCCACCAGGCATCGAAAGGAAATCGCAATGAATTAGCTCATTCGGTTCCACGGCATGCAAAGCCTCCCCAAGAGGTCGAGGAACCATGGCATCGCCCACGCATAGGCATTGCAGGCATGCATTTACAAAAGTTGTGACGTCTTCGCTTATTCCCCTCCAGACAAATTTATTTTGTAGGGCAGTTCGAGTAGCTACAATGCCTCTGTGTCCCATTGCACCAGCATGAGCCACCACTAGTAATGATAATTGTAATTCCAATGCGTCGTCAGGCACCCAAATTCGATCATTCAATCGTCCAACGTCGCTAACAGGATCAAACACCAAGTGCCGGCGCATTCGTGCAAAGGCCGTGGAATGTTCACGCTGGACCTGACGTATATAATCTTGTGTCGGCCAGATGAACTCTTGATTAAGTGGACTGGCATTTGGGAGCGGCAGAGTAACTAGTCTTCTCACTCTTGGCTTGTGATCCTCGCCATCACCCCACACGACTGGAGTAGGTCGAGCATTTGCGTTGCCCCACCTGGAGAGTAGATCTCCCCAAACATTATCCTCACCCGCCACGTGGTGAATTTTGTACGTAAAGGATGCCAGTGTTACCGCCCAACGGGCCAATTTGTCCGCCAGATATCGAGGAACATTCAATTCGGCCTCTGTCCCGAAGATATATTGCAGGTTACGGTGGTCTGTGTACAAATGAAATCCATTGTGACGTAACAAGAGATAGTTCCAACGTTTGCAGGCTGCAACGACAGCGTAGCCCTCTTTCTCAATAGTTGACCAGCGAAGTTCGGAGCCTTTGAATTTTCCGCTCAAAAATCCCAACGGCTCATGTGCTTGTTCTAGCAGCGGTTTATCGAGCGAATCGTTAGGAATTTGAGTGAGCATGGCCCCCAAAACTCATGGCTGGCATCAGTAAATAGACAAAATGCTTTGTTGGGATCAGGATGGGCGAGACTAACCATTTTGGTCAGTGCCGCATTGCAATTTTCAAAACATCGGACGTGATCGGAGTTCCAGCCAAAGTCGGCCAGTCTAAATTTTGCTAAATGGCTCTTTTTCCGTGAGCCACCTGTGGCACAGATGGTCTCCAGCATTTCTGCCAAAACCTCGACAAGCTTGTTGTATTCAGGAATTGATTGTCGCTTCCAATTCAGGGCGCAGAGAAACTGTTGAAGCTCCTGCGCATTGGTCGGGGCAGTTAGTTCGGACATTCCTTGGATTCTATTCGTATCGTAGCCGATACCAGCAGCCGAAATCTTTCTTCCACACCAAATGACTTCCTTGCAAAAGAATTCGCATTTGGTAGGGTTCAATTTCAGTCCATACTGCAAGCACTGATTGAAATAGAATGATAGGAGAGACAAGAGGTCATTTTCATTGCTTGCACTGCCAAGAGTATCGTTCAACCACACTTCCAGCCCTTTACCATATCGTGCACCGGCGACCTCCTGAGCTGTGGATTGACAAAATGCGACAGCATCACAACCACCCATAAGCACACGGGTTGGAGAGATCATTCCATCTAGACCCATGATTGTAAAGACTTCGCGTGAATTTTCATGTAAAGGCAATTGCCAAAATCCTTTGAACCAGTCTAGTGTAAAATATACTTACGTTTTGGCCAGCCTAGACATGACAACTTCTAGGACAGGCATGGGCCATTGCATGGGAACCGTTAGGGCGTTGACCCCACGTAGATCTACAGTCATTCTCCATTCGCCATTCTTCTTTGGAACTACTCTGGGTGGTGATGCCCATCGGCTATGTTTATTCAACACGGCGAGTCCGTTTTGTATCAATTCGTCAAAATGTTTACGAAGGTAGTCCATTTGAGAAGACGCATATCTGCGAGATCTGCAATGAAGGGGCATCACGCCTTCTTTCAAGCGAACTTCCAACGGTGGAACATTGACCGGGGAATCACCGCAAAAATTGACTCGAAATATGTCGATGTGAGTCGCCAAAATTTCTTTTAACTTTGCCATGCCTTCATTGGATAAGCCTTGCTTAGCAGCCTCCTTTAATTTGGAATCGAGGATATTCCATACACAGGACTTGTCATTTCCAATGGGTGGGTCATCGTCTTCATCCGAATCATCAGAGTCCTCGTCAGGATCTTCCTCCCCCTTATACCATTTCAACGCTTTTTGGACGGCTGTACCAAGGACCATATCTTCAGCATGTATAGCCCCCAAATTCCAAGTTGATCGTTTTTTCTTCGCCTGAACTAAAAACTCCCCTGTGTCGTACCCTAGAGTCTCCATTATAGGTCGTCCAATTGTTAATGCGGGCATATCTTCAGTTTCTTCTATCCATGCGTTCACATTTAATAGAGCTAGTGGACCGGAAGGTGTAAGGATGTCGATGGCGGGAAGAACAATATGTCGATACACCTTAACTGGTACATTGCCAAAGCCCCACATTGATTTGTCATCTTCTAGCGTAACTAGTTGTAAATCAATGGTCGCGGCTTGCTGCATATACTCAAGTAAACCACGGGAAACCATAGCACAAAGATCTACCCCGGAATCAAATAATGTAGGGACCGCACCCACTCCGTCAACTCCTCTGATAGAGGCCAAATACGTTCCACTGTTAGTCGGGACGCTATGCAAGACTTTTGATTTTGATCGTTCAGCCCGAGCATTCTCTTGGGCTCTCCATTCGGCAAGTTTCTTTTTAGCAATGGCATCCTTTTCAGCTTCACTGACTAAAGTGCAGTCAACAAGACGGTGGTCCTTGCCACAATACCAGCACACTGGTTTTCGTTTGTTCTTTTCAACGTCAAGATTCACATTTTTGGCATCTCTACCATTCGGATTTTGATTCTTCGCTTTTTCCTGCGCTTTAAGTGCTTTAACTTTTTGCTCCCTGTCTTTGTAGCCTGCTTGGCCAGAGGCTCGCAAATATTTCAAGGTATGACGCAATTCACCTCGGACGTAGTTGAAAAATTCTACCACATCGTTTCGCAGGTATTTCATATCGTGTTCAAGTTCCTGTCGTAATGATTCACGTAAGCCTTCAGGTCTGACTCCTTCTAACAAGGCTTTAACTGCAGCTTTTGGATGGCGTTTGCCATAATCGAGCATGTGATTCTTAGTTAGAATTTGCCAATAATCGCGTATCCAACGGTCCATTCTCTTCTCGGCGTCCATCTCCTTTTCATTCATTACCATTGACTTCTTAATTTTGAGGGCAATGTCGGCGTATTGTGTATGAACATGCTCAAGTCCAATCTGGAAGTATGCCATCCATTCCATATCAGTAATATCATCCACCGGTTTTTGAATGTTGAATTCTGCTGCAAACAATTTCGCTTGAGCTTCCATACATGTTCCTATAGGTCGACAAGCTATTGGAGTCTGTGTATCGTTGCTAACTTCTCGAACGCTTCGAATGTACTCCATATAGTCCAAAGCAAATGCCCTTCGAGCGTCAAGAGTATAACCGTTGTACTTGGGAGCTTTGGGAGCCGAATATCCGCTAAGCAGAATTCCTCCAGGAGCTTGAAATCCATGTTGTAAGATTTGTGGCTCCACACCAATCTTTGAATTTAATCGTCCAGAAGTGTTGTCCATGTTAATATTCCCCACCGGATTCCCCATGTTTGTTGCAAACGGCTGGCTAGGAGCATTTTTGGTTTGCATTTTTGCAATGATATCGTTCATCCATTGTTGTTTTTCCTCTTGAACTTGCTGCAATTGCTCGTGAAAGGCCTGTTTTAAAACCTCTTGTCGCAGCTTGATTTCATCTTCTAGTTGTCTCTGTTGAAGCAGCATTTGTTGCATTGCTTGCTCCATGGACCTTATTTTTGCATTTCCTGTTTCTTGGGCATGACTCACAAATTGAGTTGCTTCTTGCTTTATCGTGTCCACATGTCGGTCACGTTTTTGCAGTTCCATCTGATATTCATATTCTCTCAATTGGCGCTCATACTGGGCCTGCATCATCATTTGATGCATTTGTGGAGAGCTTGATGGGTAGTGGAGATGTAAGTTTTGATTTATGGTCCGGGTTGCTTCATTATAGACTTGGAATAGTGATGGGCCATTTGTAGTTGACCGCACCACAACAGGAGGTCCTCGTGCCTCCCTAACAGACATCGATCCCGCGTATGACATTGGTGCTCTATGAGCAGGGAGATACAATTTCTTCCCCGGCATGGGAGCTGTCAAGGACTGTTCATTGGGGTGAAATTGATTGTTGGTAAAGTTTGGGCCAGCAATTGCATTTTCATGTTCGCCCGAGTTCATTGTATTCGGGGCTGCAGACGGTTGAACGACCTCTTCCGGGTTCGGGTAGAAATTCCCCGTAGCCAAGGTGTTCATGCTGATGTTATCATCTTCCTTCGTCTTCTCCACATCGGAGTTTTGCATCTGAGTTTGTGTTTGTAGAGTATTTTTCTCTAGTAAATTTACTGTTGTGTCACCGGGACCTCGGATGACAGGCTCTTTTTGTCGTCGTTGATCTGCTTCTCCTCTTGAGAGCGGCTCCACAAAGTCAAGATAAATCGCAAACTGAAGCGCATATTTCTCTTAATATCTATATATAGACGACTCCTCGCGATTGAACTGTTGCCAGGGGTCGCCTCTGTTTTCGTTCCATGCATCAAATCTATCAAATATATCAGGCCATGTGAGGCAAGGCCACTGCTGGCCGATGCCGACACATCACTTGCTCTATGACTTGGAGAACTATGTGGTGTCCATTATTCAACACAAAAGTGACGTCACCGTACTTCTCAATGCTTCTAGCCCACTGACATTTTACATTATTGATGGAGAAGATTCGGTTCCCCTTCACTCAGCTTGTGTGGCTCTGTTCATTTCTTCGCCTCGATCAAAGACTTACCAAAAGTTTATGGTTCAAAAGGGTGGATTTCAGTGGGTTTTTCTTATTTGGACCGTGGACGAACTGGATGATTGCCGTGAACTTTGCTTCCCCGGCTGTGACAAGAAAACGTTTGAAAATCGGTATCGCATTTTTGGTGGTGTAGCACGGCCAATCTTCAATGTCAATGGAGATCTAATGATGTGAATCATGAGTTTATGTCTGGTTGATGCAGACGCAATAAAAAGCGTATGGTTACGCAATTTTCAATGCAAAACGAGAATATTTCCAACCGCACATACGTTACAGTACTCCATGGAATATTGCGTCGCCGCCACAATCAATGTTGGGAACGATATTAATCTCCACACTGTAGTTTTAGCATTGGCGTGGAACATTTCACAATGGCATTATCGTAACTTCATTCGATAGAGACTTCGTGCACACCTCACTTTCTAGTACTTAGCACCATGACATTGCAGCGGCTCGCACTGCTGCCGATCTTTGATGTACTGCAAGGAAACGCTTGTGTTGTCGTTTTGGATTCAATATATGCAGTAAATCCGTAAATTGAACCGTACGTTGGTTTCGAAACATCTAAAAAATTCCATGAAGAGAGAGAATATTTGTCCTTGATAGATTTGATCCAGCATCGATCGTAATAACTGCGGCACTTTAGCTTTCCAAGGCACTATATGAAGAAACGACGAACATCAAAGAGTCCGTTGTGTTTACCAGAAGATATTTGGATTAAAATCGCCTTCTTCCTGCCAGAAGAACAAGACATCTTTTCATTTCTCGCAGCTCTTCACTCGCGTCAGTCCTTGGGATCACTTGATCTTCTTCGGCAATGGGGAAATCGTCATAACCGATAACTGTTGTGGCCAGAATTGACACTTTTGCCAGAGTTTATTGACCTTGACAGAAGCCTGGATGCCATGTCGATTGCGCAGTCTTATCGATCCGTTGTTGTTTACAACGTCGTCACTAAAAGAGATTTGATATGGGTCAAGGACCACGTGCATCCAACGGCAAACCAGTATTGGCACTTTAAAATTCCTCTTCCACGAAGCAAGCATTTTTGGAAAGCTTGGGTCGACTTATGAATCGTTCGATTGAGCCTCATAGATCCTCGGCCAACTCATATTATGAGAGCATTGCCCCAGCTACAGCATTTAGAGCACTTGGAACTGTGGGCGAGGTATGATATCAGCGAAGAGTTTCTTGCATTTCCGGCCAAGAGTTCAAAATTGACTGAATTGGTTCTGAACCTCTTGGGTGGTGTCCAAGTCACCGACGCAATGCTCCGCGATTTCATAAATTGGTTCCGACATTATCCTGTCCGAGTGTTTTCCTGTTGGTCTTGGACCTGGACTGAACACGACGCTGCGTTGAAACAAGAATTCTACGAAGCCATGTTTAATTGCCCAACTTTGGATACATTGACTTTGACTGGGTGCATTCTCAACGATGTGGACACGACCAATCTTGACATGAAAATGCGAGTCATATCCTTGGAGTACTACTCAATTAGCCCAGATCTCGTCGACTACTTTAAAACTCGACACCGCAGTGGCCTCGTGTCGCTCAAGCAAGTGGAACGGTCTAGATGTATTCGGGCAGTTATAGCGAGGCCTAACCCCAGGAGGCCCTACAATGCAACAGTTTAATCATGAATTTGATTTACATTTTAAATCCGTGTGAATGCCGATCTCAATGCTGACACGACGAGAGAGTCCATCTGCGTCCCTGAAAAGGAATACTATACCGCTGGGCCTGGAAGTTATCTGCATAGGAGAACAATTTCGTGTACTCAAATGTGACGCTTGACTACTTGGTGGATCCGAAGGACTCGACATTGACCAAAGAAAATGTGAATCCACTGGGCGAACTGTCAGTTTGACCCTACGTTCTGTTACGTCAGATGCGACGAATCCAATGTGCCAATACCAGTTTCTAAACAGTTTATCGCCGCCTACATTGATCCAGGTCGACTTTTTGTCCAGATTGTAATATTTAACGAGTTTGGTGATTTTAGGAGAATGGTTTCCGGTGGATCTCATCCTTGCTTTTGCCGCCGACAGCACGCAGTTGACGAAGCTAAAACTCCATTCAATGACTGCTATTGAAACTATGGATTCAATGTGATACAATGGTTTCATCGGCATCCCATTTACGATGTTTTCATGGTGGTTATGGACTGCTCATGATTCGACGCTGAAACCTGGGTTTTATGAAACCATTTTCAATATCCCGACGTTCGATGAGCTGGAAATGATCAAAATGCGTCTCATGGATATGGATAAAAAAAGGCTTCAAATGAAAATGCGCTTCGTCAACCTCGCGCATTGTCTACTTCGTCACGACTTTATCGAGGAGTACTTGTTAGTCGACTAGCAAGGCACCATGTCTCCATAATTGGAAGATTTCGCGCTGTCAAGATACAAACCATGGTGGATGAAAGCTTATACCTGTTTAAATTGACCCCTGTTCCTCTTAAGCTCTCAAATAAAGACAACGAAGCAATGCATGAGCTGAAGAACACCATAACAATTTGACAATAAATTCGCCATCGCAGTTTCCATGGATGTTTCAAATGGTGAACAAATTGCTGGATATTCAATTTGGTTGTGCAGCTAATTGGAGATGTTGCATACTGTTGACATATTTCACCTCAAGGTCACGGAGGAGAGAAATCCGACTGACCTTTTCAACAAGAGATCCGCGCACAGCTTTCCAGGCCGTTTTATCCTTGTTAATGGTCGAGCGATAATGTGGATTTTGACGACGAGTTCGTCATCGACGGCCAAATGAAATCAATTTGCAGCAAGAACAATCGCACTCTTGCTGTTCAATTCATTTGAACATGAAGTACTATCGTACCATCAAGCATCAATCGTCCTGGCCCAAGTCTTGAGTACGAAGCAAAATCTATCAGATCTATCAGAAACCTTCCACTTACAAGTACTGTATTCGGAAATTCCAATAATGACAAGATTTCCTCCTCAATTTAGTCCTTCAAGTATGCACAGTGATTTTCAATATCTTCATGGCGAAGGATGTCATAGCTGGAGTAAGGCAAAGCGCATCGAAGTCCTTTTTTCATCTTTCGTGGAGGTTGACATTATTAGCATCAATATCTAAATGAGCTTCTTCGACTTGAAGAATTTCTTGAGGTAGATGACTTGCCACAATCCCATCGCTAGCAAGACAAAGATCGAGAACGAGCTAAACCACAAGACGCGGGAGTTCGTCGCTTCGTTCGTATCACGCATGGCGGCTTCGCGTTCACGCATGTAGAGCATTTCACGGTGGATTTCATCGACGGTATCTTCCATTTTGCGCAATTCTTTTTCGACAGGCATCAAGTGCTCTCGCTTGGCAATTTCCGAGTAATCTTTGGCTTCAACACCATGCTTGAAATCAAGCAAGACACGGACACTGTACTCGTTCGAGTTGAAGAAACACGTCGCGAACGTGCCGGCAAGTCCAGCATTAAACGAAAACTTGTGAATATCACCGCTCGAGACATCCACGTCCGAATCTTCCTTGAGGTATTTGCCATCGGGGTCTTGGATCATCAACGACACACCCGTTCGGCCTTGTCCTGTGCCCAAAACGTCGTATTGGATCACGACGTACGAATCACGAGCCACTTCATCACTCAAACACTTTTCGACACGTCCTGGGATGTCGAATTGGACAGCATTTACAGCCAGAACGACCAAACAACCAAGAAACGCGGCAATGCGGTGCATCTTCACCTTGGCTACACGTGGTTCAATGCCTGCGGTGGAAACAAACAATCAATATTTAATAAACTTTATTCACCTTCCATACATTGCTTCATATAATAAAATAATTTCAATTTCGAATATGAGCCAATCAAATCCATGGAATCATTTCTTAAGCCCCTTCAACCCCTACATTTCCTACTGCTCGGAGTTGTGCACCCACAACAGACAACGCCCCAAGCTCGGCCAGTGAAACTCACGCCAACATCATTATAACCGCATTAAAGTACAAAAGCAATCAAGCCCTTTGTTTGCCAGGGTTTGCTTGCTACAAGTGCCAAAACAAGGGGCGATGGGGGGTAAAAGCCCCCCCCAGACAGCCATAACATCGTCTCAATCTGGCGAAATTGCATGCAATCTATGGTATTAATTGCACGATAAGCTCTAGTTTTCTCGCCATATTATCTCTAGTTAAAGTTGACCAAACGTCTCCACAAGATTAGCTAGACGATCAGTCTGCATGGATTGCTACATTGGATTTGAAGATCTCCCCCATTTCTTCCTACATTCGATGCCTGCATCTTGCGCTTGAAGATTTCCTCGGGGCGGGGCTACCGACCTTTATTTAATGCTTGTTCAGTCTTTTTCTTTTCTTTAATAGGTTCTGTTAATGCCTAAGTGTATTAACCAGCAAAGGAAGACATTATTAGGCAACCTAAATGAGCTTCTTGGACTTGAAGAATTGCTTGAGGTAGGTGATCTGCCACACGCCAACACCGAGAAGGATCAAGATGGTCAAGCCGTTGAGGTACTTGACGCGAGAATTCGTGGCTTCGCTTGTATCACGCATGGCAGCTTCACGGTCACGGACGTAGAGCATTTCGCGGTGAATTTCCGCGACTGTGTCTTCAAGCTTGCGGAGGTCTTTCTCAACAGGCATCAAATGCTCTCGCTTGGCGACTTCCGAGTAATCCGTGGCTTCGACACCATGCTTGAATTCGAGTGCGATTTGGACAGTTTCGTCGTTCGCGTTGGCAAAGCACACGGCGTAGATGCCATACATTTCAGCCTTAAATGAGAACTCGTGAGCTTCATTGTGAGTCGAGTCGACATTCGCATCATAGGCCAATTGCGTCTTCTTGGGATCTTCCAGCAAGAACTGCACATTCGTTGGACCTTCGATTTCACCCAAGACTTGGAATTCAACGATCACTTGCGAGCCCTTCTCGACGTCGGTAGTCAAGCATTTGTTGTAACGAGGACGAACGTTGAACATAACGGAGTGAGCTTCCATGAGCAAGCACACGAGGAGCAACCACCAGGCTTTCATCATCGTTGATTGCAACACGTCACGCTTTGGCAACTTTTATTTTCTGGTGGATATTTGGATATTGATCTGAATTGCAATAAAACCATCATACAAATTCCAATACAAATTGAATCCATTTATAATTGATTAATTTTTATTGATTTATATAGAATTTTCTATTGCAATCGGAATTTGTTAACAAATTCATCTGGAGTAATTGTGATAAAGTTCTACCTTGCTTTACAGCGCAGATAGATGCCATGCAGCAAGTGCTGTGCTGAGTAGGAGCGTTTCGTGCATAAGGACGCTTAATAAGCTAACTGCTATCGACTTAGACTTTCCACCATTAAAAAACCTCATTCCTCTGGTTTTTTATTTTTCAAGCAATAAATTTGTATACATTAAAACCGACAACGATCTGTAAGGTTTATTGCTTTTAAACCTGACAATTACAGGTTTATTACTTTTAAACCTGACGGTTACAGGTTTAAACAACGTGGCTGAAACGTCCGCAAGTTACACAGCCATTCCAGAGGGTGTCCTGATAGAATCAAGAGGTTGCCGATCTTTTCACTTGAAGTGGTGAGAGATCTTGGGTGGGTAAGTACTCTGAAGGGAGTGCGAACTCCGAAGGGAGTATGTCGAAGTAAAAGGAGTGATAAGAATAACCGCGACTGTTGTATTGGGACAAGTCATGAATTGCTCATGTTCGACGGTTGATATTCATGGCGTTCGACTCACAAGATTCGCAAGCGCCGCTTAAATAGAGCATCTATTGCTCGGTTGGTGAAACCACAACTCAATCTGCCGATACAGAGAAAAGAAGCGCGATGTGGGATCACATCAATGAAGTCATAATAGAATCCAAACGAGAAAGTGATTGGAAGTAATGCAAAGCGATGCTTGTACCCGACACTTACATGATGCATTGGCATCTCGAAGCAAGCTGCAGCGCAATACCGAGAGATTTGATACGATAGCATTGATTTAAGCACTTTACTTAATCTTCCTGACGTTGAGAACGGTGACCACATTCACTTGAACCTGGTGATTCAACGAAGAAGGCAATTTTCATCAGGGCATCACCAGGCAAGTATTGCGGCAAGCCCGCGAAGCGCCTTTTCTTCGTGCAGCTAGTAGATATCTGCAGCTCGGTCATAGAGGTTGGAATGTGCAGCGTTGGCAGCTTTTCGCCTCCGCCTTAAAAATGAGTCATCCGGATAATGATTTTGACACATGGCTCTGTTTCAATGTTAAAAACCTTAAGTTGTTAGGTTATTAGGTTTAATTATATGGAGGAGTAACGTGGCATCATTGACAAACACCCAAAAGGGCAAGGCAATTCTGCAGTCAATGAAATAAATCAAGAGGCATGAAGCTTACTAGTACTTCGGTATTCCCATTATCTACTTATCCCCCTGGCTTTCCTCCTTCCCCCCCCATTTTCAAACGCTTGTTGGCGCCTTGGAGCAACACAGCAAGTTTCAACCTTGGAAACAATCTAAACTGGTTCAGACTTCTAACAAGGTGATCAGTGGTGGCGGAAGAATAAAAATTAAATTACGAACTACGACGTTTCCTTTCGTGGAAGCAATGATCGATTGGATGGTTGGCGTAATCCTGAGAGTGGCGTTCTTGTGGATGGAAGGCGCATGCCGCTCTGTCTGGCTGGTGTTGTCGTCGTCGAGACTGGAGGCGTTGTCGGTGGAGTTATACTCGACGCTGACCTTGCCAAGCGCGTTGTTGTTGGTGTCGTCAAATTAGAAATTGGTTTTCGCAGCAACGATGGCGTACTTGGAGGCTGCAGCGTCGACGAGGCCCTCGCTCTGGCCGTGGTAGTCAAGGGCGATTGTGGAAATAATTCTTTCGCTTCAAGAAGACGAGGTTTGACCAGCGCACTCTGCGTCAAATGTGGCACAGCAGTACGGGGGCGCAGCTCCATTAATACAGATTCTTTCGCCTGCTTCCACTGCGCTTTATAAGTCTCGATCGCATGCAAATCTTTGGGTGTAAGCACAATTTCATCCAACTCAGGCTCGTCATCCAGTAAGAAGTCGTATGCTTCGGTAAATGTGGCTGCTAAAATGAGAGCGGCGTCTTCAAGCATGGCAACTTGGCGGTAAAACATTTCACCAGGGTACATTTGCTTTAAAACTTCGAGTTGCTTGGTCACGATCGAGTCTGGTACATAAAGACCATCGATAGATTTCGATTCTGGAAAGATTTCGTCCATTTCTTCACATATAGTCGATCGAAAGATTGTACGAGGCGATAATTCTTCTGCTGTTGTCAATGAAATATTCGCTTCCTCGACAGGCTCGCTGTTGCTGTCATCGTCATCGTCAAAAGTCAGCGTTTTTGTCACATTGTCGTGACTTGGATCGTATTCTTCGATGTTAATCTCCATTTCAAACGTGTCTTCGAGGTAATCCACTTCGTCGACTGAGGCATTTTCAGCATCCATGATCCAAACATCGGAGTCACGGAATTCCATCAAGGATTCGTCAATTGGAGGTTCTAAATCGTTGGTAGCGACTGAAATGGATATAACTGGTTGCATTGACGACGATTCAGCAGTTGAGTCGTTCTGTGGAGTTTCTTCTTGGGGTGGAGAAAGCCTCTCATCATTAACCTGAAGTGTTTGCAATGATGATTCATCGAACGAGCTTCGAGGTGGTGCGGAATCTTGTGTAAATGGAGCCAATTCTGTGATATGTTCAACTTCAGATGGAGAATTGGCATCCTGAGGAACAGGTCCTGCTCCTATTTCGTCAACTTGTAAATTTTGTTCGTCGTCAAGAGGAACAACAGCAGTTTCAGCTGTTATTGACTCTTCTTCAGAGGTAGTAGTTGGACTTGGCGCCTCCTCGCTGGTAATTAGTTCGTCTATAATTGAAGCAGAAGGCTGTTCAATTGGGTCTTCTGGTGTGTATGCGTTGCTAACCTCGTTAAATGCCTCGCTGGAAGACTTCACTGGGTCTGCGTCATCCAAAGTCGGTTGTGATATCTGCTGCTGTCTCCATTGTGCAAACTTACTCTTGCCGGGACTTTTTGTTGGTTTCATCCACGGCTTCACGGGAGAAGAGTTGATTTCACTGAGTTCAACCACAGTTTGTGCCTTCGAATCATCCATTTGGCTTTTGATTTCTTCGGTAACTGCAAGAGGAATCGAAACTACTTCCTTGTCGGCAATTGAAACAGCCTCAGAGGGTTCATCTTGGGGTGATTTCGGGGATGCGTTCTCCGTTTCTTGACTCGAAACGAGTATTTGTTGCGCAGGGGGTTCTTCTGATGATTCCACGGTTATTTGCATTGCTTGCTGTTGTTTTAGCAGGGCAAATCTGCTCCTCACTGGAAGTCTCAGTGGCTTTTCTTTTGCCTTTGGCTCGGCCTTCGAATCTTTAGATCCATTGACGACAATTTCTTCTTTCCATTCCTTGAACGGAACGACAACACCAGGATTGTTTTCCTCTTCCTTTGACGCTGTCGTCGCAACTTGTTCTTTCCATTGATTTATTCTCTCCAAAGCTTTAGTTTTTGGCGAAGTTGAGCCCAAATTTGATGATTTTGTCACGCTTGAAACTCCGCTTCCACCTTGTTCCATTCGATCTCGTACTGCTTGTTGAACATTTTCGTCTGTCACGAGCTCCAACCAAGTCGCACCATGGTTCTCTTGATGGGACAAGACAAACGCCAAGATTTCAATGGCAGCTTCCCTGACCTTGGATGCTCGATGCGTTGTAAATGGAATTAATCCATCGCATAGCTTCAAACTGCATAAATCACCTCGATTGCCATTCTGAGGTGATAACGACGTCATGTGCCTGGCCCACCAAGTGAGCAATCGAGCCATGCCAATTTCAGAAAGTGGCGTTTCAGACAAAACAATTGTCTCTAGTGATTGCCATGCTTCTTCTCGAGGTACTTTTTCGATCCATGATGGTAAAAATGGCTCCAATCTCTCAAGAGAAATCTTCACCTAGAATTTTGATGAGAAACTTTTGTTTTCCACAAATTTCATCACCTGGAATAGTCGCAAGAGGCCTATGTGCAGTGTTAGTGGTGCTGCTTGTGGCTTCAGCTGTTTCAAAAAGGTAAAAGCGATGTCTAGAAAGACAGGTGCGACTTTTGGATGGAGCGTTCCACACATTTTCACACCAAGCATGCTCTGAATCTTCTCCAAGTCGTCTGTTGATAGAGTTTTTGTTGTGTAGGGCTTGAGGCTCTCTAGTAATTCCAACTGCAATGACCACATAATATTGACATCTTGGAGTTCTGTTACCAACTCTTCCAGAGTGTTTTGACTCGATGAAGTTGGTTCATAAGCATGCAATGTATCATCAGAAGCTGGTCGAATCGGTCGCTCGTCTTCTATTGAGTTGGGAAGGTGACTTGATGGACTTGGTTCAAAAGCATGTAATGCATTATCAGGTGCTGGTCGAATTGGTCGCTCGTTCTCAAACAAATTCGAGGCAACTTCAGTGGCCGCAAAAGTGGACTTCTCAACGTTATTTTCTTTGTTTGGCGCAGGAGGGGATGGCATGGGCACGTCAGTGGCAACATCGTCAGAAGTATTTTCAACAGGAATTGATTCGTATGGTGATTCTTCAAGTGTTTTAGCAGGATGAATGGGTCTTTCTTCGGCCAAATTACCATTCAAGGCATCAGACGTGACGTATGGTTCGATAACTTTATCGTTGGGGCTCGTTTCTTCGTCAGTTGACTCCTGAAGGGTTTTTGAAGGGTGAATTGGGCGTTCGTCTACTAGGTTTGCACGCTGGCCTTCAAATTTATCGTCGATAAGTCGATCTTTTGAGCGCTCCTCGTCCATTTGATTGGGCTCAGTTGCTGGGGCTGCGGTTGACTCTTTCAATAGCGTAGAATCGATCAAATCAGGTGTGAATTTCGATGGCGACGTCGTCTGCAATGAATGTTGCTCTGCAGGGAGATGTTCAGAGTACGGTACGACAGGATCGTAGCCATCTCGTGGTGAACGATCGTCGTCGACATCTTCCAAGGGTGTTTCCAGCGCCAATGGCCCGAGCTCTTGCAAGTTGTCATTGATTTTATTGTCAATTGGTGTATATTTTGCTGTTTCTTGGGTCGATTCAGCATATCTTTGCACAACATTCGATGGTTTGAGCAATTCGAGTTTCATCGCTTCGTCGTTCCACATAGCCCATCCATGATCGTGGATTTTGATCCAAACTCCCGATCGAAGTTCGGCTCTAATTGACTGACCGTGGACCAAGACGTCGATCTGTTCAAATTCTTTGTTGGGCCATGGGCGGATCGCAACCGTAGCTTGAGGAGGCAACGTGGGGTTGAGCATGAAGGTAATGTTTTCAGGGATCCGTTCGGCCATGATACAGACTTCGCTTTTGTCGACCCTATATGATTCACCAAGGTACTTCACGATGTAAAGCTCTCTGATTTCGTTTTCTTCGTCGTCCTCCGTATTGACTTCTTCGACGGCAGTCGCGACGACACCAACGTATGAATCAGACTCAAGGACAATGACATCTCGCGTCGTTTCATGGACGAGCTCTGTCTCGGGGTAGAGATATATAATCTTGAGGAGCGGCGTGGATTCCCACGGCACGAGAAGCTTCATTCCTTCAAATCCAGGATAAGTCAGTTCACTCATGATAAATCCTCGCGATGCATTCCACTTGGCTTCGTACCACGATGACTTCACCGGTGGCTTTTCGACGGTCACCACATCTAGAATGCATAATCTTTGATCGGAAGTTTCTGGCGAGGCTGCATCAGGCTCAGCGCGGATGCGAAGTTGAGATCCTGGCTGGAGTGTCGGCGAGACGCAGAACCAGCGCATTTTCGTTTCGTGAAGAATAAATAAAAATAAAATAAAAATCGATGAATAAATAATTTAGCATACGTTTTTAGAGTTTTCACAGGTGTAAGATTATTTAGGATTACAGTAATTCTTGCCAGGTTGACGGATTCTACGCTATACATAAAAGGGATCGATGGGAAAGGAACTTACACGTTGATGCTCTTCGATAAGACTAGATGACGTCTCAAACCATGTCTCATCTAGCATAGCTTCAAAAAGGGCCGACTCGGATGTCAGGAGGCGTTGCATTGGCCTTGTTGTACTTGGTCATGCAGTACAGCAGATCACGATCGTGAATTTTAAACACGCCACGCTCAAGACAGGTTTCTCTCTTAAGCATGTCAATCTTCCTCTCTACAATCTCGGTCACGGCCCCTGAAGAGAAGAGATCCTTCCTTGACCAACGCTGACGCTACGTCGAAATCACGGATAGAAAAGTGTAATTTGAGTACGACACAACTTCGATGTAAAAACCTGTATGATCCGTTGAAATGATTATATTAACTTACTTGGCTTATTATTTATAAAAGGTGTTATTTGCAATGACTTTCTGACCTATCGTGTGGTTGAAATATCTGTTATTGCGAATATTATTTTACAAAGGACACATCGAATTTGAGAGTGCAATATTGTCATTTTCAACCAAATTTGTGGTTTTGATCAAAATACGAATTCATTTCCAAATCTAAGGGTGCGTTTGGTTGCACTTTTTTACAGTGTTTGGGTTCAAATTTCACTGGAATCAGTGAAACACTGTTTCGTGAACGAAATCGGCGTTTGGATGCGCAAAACGTGTTCCATCCCAAACACTGGAAACATGGAATGAAACAGTGTTTCGTAAAAAAGCTCAAACCCTTTTTTGGAGTGGGGAATCTGTTTTGTAGTCCCTGGTGGAGCCGATGTCTGACTGTCCGCTGCTCGAAACAGCAGTATCACTCGTGCCGTCTCTTGTTGCCTCGTGTGTTAAAATACCGTCAAGAACCTCTGCTTTAACAGGGGATCGATACACAAATGAGCTTCTTAACATACCGAACCCATCGCGTTTCCAAGAAGTTGCAAGGATGTCGCAACCAACGATCAATCTACTGCTGGAGAAACTGCAACAGTGTGGGCTTGCATGCTCATCGAGAATTCGTATCGCTGAGAAAGTGTTGATATGCCTCTATATTTTAACAGGCTTTTCAAATAGAGCAGCTCAAGAGCGCTTCCAACACATCGGCGAAACGATAAGTCGTATTACGTGTGAAGTTCTCGTTGCTTTGAGCAGTATACAGAATGCTTATGTAGCACAAAGTCCAAGTTTGGAGACTCCACAAGCCATTCGCCGAAATCCCAAATGGTATCCTTTCTTTGAGAACTGCCTTGGTGCCATTGATGGCACCCACATCCCAGCAACAGTATCATCGTTGAACCAGAGTAGGTTTCGCGACCGAAACGGCGATCTATCGCAAAATGTTTTTGCAGCGTGCACTTTCGACATGCGATTCTGCTTTGTCTTAGCAGGCTGGGAAGGGTCTGCGCATGATGGGCGTGTTTTGAACGACGCGTATACCAAAGGCTTTGAACAGCAATCTGGTCGCTACTATTTAGGTGATGCAGGTTACGCTCTTTCTCCTTGGGTTTTGACCCCCTACCGTGGTGTGCGGTATCATTTGAAGGAGTTTAAAAAGGAAACAACAGGCCCAGGAATATGAAAGAATTGTTCAACTTACGACACGCATCGTGTCGTAGCGTTATTGAGCGTACGTTTGGTGTCGTGAAGAAGCGATTTCCGATACTGGTTGATATGCCTGCTTACCCGTACCAGCGCCAAGTCGATATTGTCATCGCCACATTTATCTTGCACAATTTTATTCGAACTCATCAAGGATACAATGACGAATATGACAATGTCACTCATGTCGAGCAAGACCATCAGCGACAAGAAAGTAACGGCGACGAGAATGATTCAGTTGACAGTGTGCAAGCTGCAGCAATGAGAGATACAATTGCACCTGACATGTGGGCGTCGTATTGTGCTTACAACAGTCGCAAACGAAGCTGACACTTGAGAACACTAGCATTAATTCAAATGTTAGAGCTAATACACTTTATTGCTGTCAATGCAGATCCATATTCCAAATCGTACAGTTGTCAATGCAGATCAGACTTCCAAATCGGCGACATTGATTGAACAAACTTCAGCGATGAGCTCAAGACGGGATTCATCTGAAATATTGAGGAAAAGAACATCAGCTGATGGAGTCATGGTCAGGTACTGGGCAAAATCCAAATTCTGACGAGGGGACAGAGGTAAGCCCATCCGTTTGAACAAAGCCAGAGCTCGTTCGGTCGTTGTTGGTGGCTTAAAAAACGCTCTTGGTGAATCCTTTGTTGTGTGTCAGCTAAATAAATCAAGCTGTCGGCAACAGAGGTTCCTCGTTTTTGTTTCTTCGTGCGCTGGTTGATCATATCATTATTGTGAGTTGCTTCTTCCAAAATACTCGATGCGTCGGTTGAGACAGCATTGTCACTCAATGTTTCACCCGTAATGTCTGCTTCGGAGGCTGGACTCTCATAACCTGGCCCGTTCGCATCAGTCAAACTTGCGATAGTTGTACACGCATATTCTCCTGTCGCTACAGCGCCAGAGAAAATTGCATGTATTTGATCATAAAATGGAAATGGTTTTACGCTATGCAATTGGTCATCGAGAGTTCTATTGTAGCACATACCGAAAAGCGGCACTTTTGGGGTTGGCGGCTATGTAAGCCGTCCAAACTTCATCCGGTGCTGTTGGTAGGGATGACGCCGCATCCCAACCGAAGCCTGAGTTGTTCCGAAGTGCCTGAACTCTTGAGTAATCAGCTTTCAACGTGCTGAGGCGTCCTTGCACTTGAGTTTTCGAGTAATTTGTTGACGCCTTCGTGTTGAACACTCGCAACAACCTTGTCCAGCCTTCCTTTTTCAGTCCTCCAGCATCCGTTCCCTTTCCTTCAATGTATTTTAATGTGAATTGAGCTTCATAACAGCTTACCTCGTGCTAACTCGTCGCGGAAACATTCAAGGAGAAGGTGAGTCTTCTCGTCAGTCCATGTCGCCTTGTCACTCATTCCAAAGCTTGTAAGGAGAATATTGATTGGTTTATTTTAGAGGTTATGATTGGCCATGATCTGCTATCGTCCAAAACCCATTTTGGTCAGCCAAACGCTTTTCTGAAGCCCAAACACTGGAAATTTGACATCCTGTTTGCCAAAAAATATTTCCCCTCACTTCGAGATCCAGTGTCTCAATACAGTGTTTCAACCAAACGCACCCTAATACTGAACGTGTGTGTGTCCGTGTGTGTTTTGCCTGAGTCAGGACGCTGATCGATTTTGATTGGCTGAATAATTTAAATTTTTAATTTTACCCAATCAGAGAAGCCCGTTCGATTCAGAAACCTCGGTCGATTCAAACGGTTCCTCACAATTTTGAATCAAAAGCACAATAATGTGTAAAATCACTGAGATCGAATTGACAACGGTGATGAAAGTGTCATATCGCGTCATGGATTCTCCTGGCGAAAGCTTTTTCACTCAAGGCCTCAAATGAGAGAAGGATTATAGTGATCATTACAACTACAAACTATCATCGAAATCGAACACAACCAACTTTGCAATAAATAGTCCTCGTTACATTCATCATAGGACCGCTGATACGGATGAAAGTGGAGACTTTCTTCGTACAAGATGGGTCGCACTTGTCGTTATCATTGAGTATTAATTGCCTCCTCTACTAATAACTGATGGAATAACCAAGACAAGTAGCTCTCTATAAGTGAGGGATTATTCAGGCACTGGAGATCTCTCAAATTTAACGAGTGAGGCAGAATTTGGCGCAACAAATTACGATAAAAATCCATAGAGTGTGCTGCTTGCGCCTAAAGATTTACTTCGTGCAATGACAAACCAAATTATCAAAGTACTAGTATAAATTTTGGAAGACCTTGGCAAAAGAACGAACAGACGACAATTTGTCAAATTACCATCGCTAATGGAGCTTCATTGACTTTGGATTGGTGCATGGCGTGCCTCAAGTTGACCAAAATAGGTGACACAGTGTGGTTCAGTGGAGAGCGTGACGAGTCCTTGCTAGATCTCGTAGTTTGGACGGCATGAAGTCACTGCACGAGGACGAGAATGGCGCTTCTGATGCCCAACGCAAAAACCCATTAAGTCATCGAGCAATCCAGATCAAGGCAATAGATAAAGACCCCCCATGGGTAAGTCTCGACTTTCTTTGGTCTTTGTCATGCGTGCTTGGGTAGTTTACCATGACTGACGGAAATTTTATTTCGGAGAAAGTGCCGTTGGAGTTTTTGCGAGAACGACTGGACGATGGAATGCCCATCAACGATCCGAACGTAGTGCAAGATGTGATTAGAATCACTTCAAATTTTGTACAACTAGGCTATCGAGTCCCTCCTGCATTGGGCTTCAAGAATTGGTCGTTTGGACATCGTGGAGGAGGCTCTCCGCCGTGGAGCCGCCATTCGAAAGGATCTCGTGGTAAAGAGGAATCTTTCAATCATTTTGCTGAATTCATGCCAATAGAATGAGCGAACACCACTGTACTGGGCTGCTCGCCATGGACATTTGGATGTCGTGGAAGCACTGCTTAGTCACGGGACTAAAATAAATATTGACTCAACAACTGAGGTGATAATAAATAACTAGGTTCAGAATTCTAACTGGCCCAGGCAGTAGATAATGCTTTATTTTGGACAACTCAGTACTATCAATCGGGTGAAATAAAAGAATATATTAATCTCAAGAGCTTTGTAAACGCTGGTGATACGGTGACGAATATAAATTCCTCAATTCTAATTTCCAGTGCGTAGACAGGATGGACTCCGTTGCATTGGGTCTCGATAAACTGAGATATCGCAGTGATGAAGGCTCTACTCAGCCACGGCGCCAAAGTTAACGCAGTCAATAAAGTAAGGGAGCCAATTTATCCCTTCTATTTTATTAAACTAACGTCCCCGCTTTGTAGAATGGGGAGACTTGTCTGCATTGGGCTTCACACGAGAGACATCTCGATGTGATGAAGGAATTAATTGACCAAGGGGCTATTGTAGATGCTGTCAACAATGTATTGGGGATATAATGAATCGATGATCTAATTTTTATTTCGTAGAAAGGATGGACCCCACTTTATGTTTCCATAAAGTCTGAACATTCAAACGAACGCGTTGCGCAATTACTTTTCGACTCAGGAGCCGATATTCGTTTAAGAACCAAGGTATACAGTATTACATATGTGGCCTTCGAAGTAAACTTTCATCCGATAGGATGGCCACAATGCTCGAGCGCTTTCAATCCTTCACAACAACAAATACAAAGCGCTTCTTGCCAAGCATGAGCTCGTGATACGATGTTTTGGAAAAGATATGATACCAAATCTCGCCAAGAACCCCAAAACAGTTCAATATCTAGCTGATGCAGCCCTCTTTGTCAAACTACAAAATATTCAACGGCATCCACCAGATTTTCGCAAGTACGAAAACGATCCGCGTGTACTTGCTGCATTGTTTGCATTGGATAAAATTACCAAAGCAAACTTCAGTCAAGCGAAGACTCTGAGTGATCGAAGCGACATTGACTCCACAGTGAGTGTACAAGAAGAGGTTTATACCATCCATTCAGCAATTGAGCTCATTCACCAGTACATTCAAAGCATCAAAGAAATCGACTCAAATTTAGCACGTCAAGCGACCGGAATATTGTCAATGTCTTTAAACTTCAAGACCAACCGACAACGCGTGTTGAACATTGCAGTCTCAGTCGGGCATATTATGGATTACCTGTTTGAGTTTGGAATCCCAAATGATGTTTCTAGCCTTCTCCAAACCTTGACTGATATTCAAAACTATTGGCAATCCACGCTTGAGATGACACAGTCCTGGAAATTATTTACCCACGACGATGATCGACTCGTGTGTGTCCAATCTATCACAGCCAACATGACTCGACTTCAAGATCGCCTTTTCCATGACGCTAAATCTTTGAATATTGACTTAATGGTTCAAGTTGTTGGAAATGTCCAAGACGCGACAGTGGGTATTCAAAGTATGATGAAAACGATGCGTTCCCTGAACGAATCGTTGGAATCGATAGCAAGAATCCCGCGAATGCGCGAACAAACCGATAAATTGCTCGAACTTGCGATTCAAATTGAACGTGGACTGGAACATTATCAACCCCAAGTGAATTTTGTAAATATTGAAAGGAACCATGAGTTTGAAACCCACACCAAATCTTGCCAATACAAAATTGAAAAAACTTCGAAAGGTATATACCAGACGAATAAAATTCGATATGACATCAACAAGATTGAATCGTGGATGCTATCGTCGGACGATGTACATTTTGATCCAGACAATATTAAATCTGCTCTTGGACGTGGTGGCTTTGCTACAGTTTATCGTGGAATGTACAGTACTATGGCCAAGAGGTTGCAGTCAAACGCTTCGATCAGATTGTCATGGCGGATTCGACAGACTTGGAAAACCTCATTGTCAAAGAAGTCAAGGCATGGAAGGATGTTTCCCATGAACCTTACATTTTAACACTTATCGGTGTGTGCACCAAAGTCCCGGTACCCATTCTTGTCTGCGAGCTGTGCGATTCGAATATTCGTCGATACGTCCGAGACAGACCAGAGACCCTGATCGGCACAGTCTATCAATTCGCCTGTGGTTTGTTGTCACTCCATAACGCTGGAATAATCCATCGCGATCTTAAAGGTGACAACGTCTTGATCACATTTCGGAACACTGTGGCGATTGCAGATTTTGGACTGAGTCGGACTGTTGTAAGCTTTGAATATGCCAAGACTGGGGCCACACGCTCAGGAACTTTAAATTGGATGAGCCCAGAGCAGTATTTGACGCCCCAACACGTGACAACAAAGTCGGATGTATGGTCATTTGGAATGACGTTGTGCGAAGTCTTGTGTAATGATATTCCGTTTAAGGATTATGGTTTCTACGAAATACCAGATGCACTTCAATCAGAGGATGAGCGACCAGAATTTCCGATTAACCTGGCATCACACCTGGAGCCTTTGTAGTCATTAATTACAATGTGCTGGAGAAAAGATCCAACTGCTCGGCCCTCCGCGGTTGAAATCGTGGATTTTCTTGAAAGACACTATAGCTCCGAGTTGGAATTAATATTACTGTAGTTCCTTGGGATTGATGACTTTTGAGTTAGATGTCAATCGCCGTGCAAAAATTCGTAATTGGACACAAAGCCGAAATTCGCACAAGACGTATCTCCCAGGGAGTAAGGGTCTGGTTGCACGTTGTTTTATTGAATTAATTGGAGATGATTTTGAGAGTTGCGTGTTTGACCTTTGATTGCAAATTTGGCTTGGGCCGAAAGTAAACGGAGAGCAGCTCATCATAATTGTACATGTTACCTGAGATATTGATCGGAGATGAATTGAAGGATGACCTTGAAAGTTAGTAGAGAAGGGGGAATATTTAAATCAGCCTTTTGCTACTACGGACACAAAATCAACAAACTATCAACTTGAACCTAGATTGGAAACATTGGACAATGTTGGCGCTGGAGCAGACTTTCAAGTCTTGCATGAACAATTTCTTTCCCGTCATGATAAACATGATACCCAAAAACATTTCGTGATTTTGGATCCTCAAGTATAGTTACCTCAAAGTTTTCTTGCCAACAATTTCAAAGCGTAAATCGGACCAAAGTCGCTTTGATCTCTTTTGCGCCATTTGATTTGCCTTTTTTCGTGTCTTGCACATGATTAACAGGCATTGAAGCCCCTTGTAAATGTCTGAAAGAATATACAATAGAAATGTATCCATTCATATCGAACAGCTCATAGAAAAGACATGAGATCTACTCTGTCTTGAATGAAAAATGCAATATTCTTCACGTCTTCCACCGGCAAGGCATCTTTGATTGAAGCTAGTGCTGGCTGTCGTTTTGTTTCATTGCTCAAAAGTGACAGATTGGACATGCAATTTGGATGCTGCACTTGATTTCAGTCGAAAACCATCTATTAAATAATACACATGTATAATATAAACTCTAAAATTATATGGGTTATTACAGTTATGTGTTGCAAACGTATTTATATTTCAAGAGAGTTTTGTAGTATTTATACTTCCATGATATAAAGTATCAAAAGTCCTATGGGAATATTTTTCTTTGACATTAGTATCTGCAGCAGTCGTGAGCATTCTAGTGAACACTGCAACTTGATTTATGTTAGCTTAGTGAAATAGATGGATATGGCTTCGCGAATTAATTGAGACTATTAATAGATTATGTCTCCCAAGACTACTATAACTCCATCATATCATAATCCTCAATATATCATATTAAAAAGGTATAAGATGTTGAAAGTAATTAACGATCAGACGACACGACGTGTTGCATAATCTTTTACATTGAAACCCCCTATGACAAAAAGGACATCCTTTGATAAACTTACAGGCCATCGTTTGCATTTGCTGAAATAGCAGAGCGCTGTTGAATAAGTGGCCGTGTGTATCCAATGTCCTATAAAGGAGGGTGCGAAAGAATTGAAAACGTAAAACATCCATCGGGATAGTACTCTTGGACAATGCAGCAGCTTTGGACCTAGCAAGGCACGAAGAGCAGCGATAATGTGATTTTGAGTGACCGAACTCTTGACAACTTTGTCTGCATGCCCTAAAATATGAATCCAAGCAGGTGATTCAATTTCACTCACATTCCGCAACACTCGATGGGAACGAGGATGATTTGTCGTTCTCTCGTGAAAAGTGACCAGTCACGATCGTTGAAATCCAACAAATTGAGCCAGTTGAACCGAAGAGGGCCTACCGAACAAGGATCTTCCACGAAGGTTTCGAGAGATACTGCATTTTAACATGCCCAAGAAGCCTTCTCAAGATGAACAGAAGCTCATCGACTCGTCAGAAAGAGGAAACTTGGCAAGTGTGCGTTATCTCTTGGCGAATGACGTGAATATCAACTGCCACAAGGAGGTAAGGTTGATCTCATTTTGTCATGTTTTATTCATTCACTAGAATGGGGAAACCTCCTTGCATGTGGCATCAAGTAAGGGACATTTGAACATTGTCAAGGAACTTCTTGACCGAAGTGCTTTGCTGCACATGACAGATGAGGTAATGATATGGTCGCTTTGGAGAACTGTCTACATTCCAAGTAGTTGGGAACTTCCTCGCTGCATGAAGCTTCACGACATGGTCATTTCGATGTGGTTTTGGAATTGCTCGGCCGTGGAGCGATCCTGGACTCAGCCGCCGATGAGGTAAAATTGCAGTTATTGTTATCTCATGGCACTAGTTTGGACGAACTTCCCTGCATCTTGCCTCTGAAAATGGACACGCAGAAGTCGTCGTGGAATTAATCAAGCGAGGGGCAAAGTTCGATGTGGCAAGCAAAGTAAAACGCAACTTCAGCCATATTTTACTAAAGAGATGGTGAAATTAGCGAGATCGGACCCCACTGCATGAGGCTTCAAGCAAAGGGCACTTGGAAGTTGTGAGTGCTCTCCTTCACCAAGGCATTCCATCTTTCACAGCTGGAGAGGTTAATTCAGCCTCTATCCATGACAATAAAGCTAGTTTGGATGGACGGCACTGCACGAAGCTGCAGCAAATGGTCATTTGAGCGTGGTTCAAATGTTACTTGACTTTGGTTTCGATCTTCATTTGACTGACAATGTAAGCGAAATATTACTGTCGACACTTTGATTTGAATAATTTTAGATTGGTCGAACACCAATGCACGTGGCGTCGGGGAACGGACATTTGGATGTGATCAAGGAGCTTATCAACAGATGAGCTTTCCTTCATGTGACCGACGAGGTACATGAGACCGAAATCATTCAGAATCTAATTTCGGAGATTATTTTGTAGTACAGTAACACACCACTGCATTACGCCTCACGCAATGGATGGCTTGATGTGGTCAAGGAATTAATTAAACGAGGCGCCATATTGGATATGATGGATGAAGTACGAATCTTGACATTGTCAAACCTCATGCAGGCGAATAGTACAGCAATACTCCACTTCATGAAGCTTCACGACGAGGGCACTTATCTGTAGTCAAGAAGCTATTGATCAAACGTTCCCACATTGATATGACTGACAAGGCAAGAGTTTACCTAACTCCTACCGTACCAACTATATGAATTTAGTTTGGTCGGACCCCACTTCAAGAAGCTTCAGAGAATGGAAACTTGGAAGTGGTCAAGAAATTAATACTCGCTGGCGCAAACCTAGAAATAGCTGACATGGTACGGATATTGAGTTTATGCACATTTTTTACTTGTAAATAATTTGGTCGAACTCCGCTGCACGAACCCTCAAGAAATGGACACCAAGATGTGGTTATGGAGCTACTAGACGGTGGTGCAAAACTTGAAATACTTGACAAGGTGTTCCAAATGCAGTATGTGGAACGTGAACACGTTGAAAGTAGAGTGGTCGGTCCCCACTACATGAAGCGTCAGACAATGGTCATTTGGATGTGCTCAAGTCTTTATTGGACCGAGGTGCGAGACTTGATACGACCGGCAGAGTAAGTTGAGAGCTCTCTCACAAGTTTATAAGTTGTTTGTGAGAATAGATCGGTCGGTCCCCACTGCACGAAGCTGCTGCAAATGGCCACTTGGATGTGGTGAAGGAACTACTTGACCGTGGTGCAGGACATGACATGACTGGACAGGTAATGAAATGCCTTGAGTTTCACACGCAAATTGAGCAAGACTAGAATCTCAGTACCCCTTTGCATATCGCTTCGCGCAACGGACACTTGGAAGTTGTCAAGGTTTTATTAAGTCGTGGTGCTAGCGATTTTGCGCAAGACAAGGTAAAATATATTGTCCATGACTTTTCATATTCATTTGTCAACAGCGTGGTCGGACTCCACTCCACGAGACTTCCGGAAATGGTCATTTGAATGTTGTCCGCGTACTACGAGAACGCAGTGTCTTCCTACCAACAGACATGGTACTGGCAAATCGTGTACTGTCACGTCCATATCAGCACAAATGTAGCGTGGACGAAGTCCACTGCACGAAGCGTGCGCCAACGGGCATCGAAATGTTGTCAAGGATATGTTAATCGTTGAAAAAATTGACACAGCGGATAAGGTAAAATAACGTTGTATTTAAAATCTTTAATGACTGAGATAGTTCGAAAGGACTTTGCTCCATGAAGCCACCCGCAACGGACACGTGGCTATAGTCAAGGAACTACTTAATCGTGGTGCCTTACATCATCTGCAAGACAAGGTAATGATCCGAACTTCATTTTTTTTCAAGTAATTGGATAGCGCGGTCGAGCTCCGTTACATGAAGCATCTAGCAAAGGATATTTGGAGGTTGTGAATATATTACTCGACAGAGACGCAACCATTGACATGCCTGATAAGGTAAAGAATCCTAATATTTTTTAACCCGTCATGCTAAATGCCAAAGTATGGTCAAACTCCATTACATCATGCTGCAGATAATGGACAATCTGAAATTGTCAAAGCACTGCTTGACCGAGATGCAGCAATTGATTTACCTGACAAGGTTCTATTTTGTGGAATTCGTTAGACATTTTGAATGACATCTTGACAGTACGGCCGAACCCCTCTGCATCACGCATCTCGAAATGGATATCGAGATGTGGTAAAAAAGCTGGTTGAACGTGGTGCTGCTGTTGACACCCGTGACGACGTATGTGATATTTCATGGACTTTACTAACTTCGTGAATATGTAGGGAGGCAGGACATCACTTCACTTTGCCTTGGAATCAGAGCACGAAGAAATTGTCCAAATCCTCTTGGACAGAGGTGCGGATATGAGCTTGCAGACCAAAGTCAGATACCAAGTTGGCAACCAGTATAAAAACATTTTAGGAGGGCAAAAGTCCATACGACATTTGTAATAAATCTAAAAAACTGACAACCGTGCTGGACAAGCGGCTTGAGCTTGTACGGCGATGTTTTGGAAAGAACATGGTGCCCAACCTTGCAAAGAACCCAAAGACTGTCCACAAAGGCTCAAGGTGGGGTGGCAAGTCGACAGGCTTTTCAGGTCGGTCATTCTCGGACTGAATGGCAGTAGGAATTTCGCAACGTCCATAGTCATGGTATGGCGTAGCGTTGCACAGAATTTCCCAAAGTGTAATGCCAAATGACCACACGTCAGATTGCGTCGTGACATGTTGTGGCGTTAAATACTGCTCCGGACTCATCCAGTTCAATGTTCCAGATCGCTTGGATCCAGTCTTGGTCTTTTGTAAGCTTACGACTGTTCTGCTTAATCCAAAGTCAGCAATTGCAACAGTATTGTGACAAGTGATCAGCACATTGTCACCTTTCAGATCTCGATGGATAATGCCGGCCTTGTGAAGAGACAGTAAGCCACACGCAAATTGGTAAACCATTTGAATTAGAGTCTCAGGCCAGTCTCGAATAAATCGACGGATATTTGTTTTACACAATTCGCAAACGAGAATAGGTATTGGAACTTTTGTGCAGACACCAAACAAAGTTAATATATGCGGTTCATGTGAGATATCTTTCCATGCCTTGATCTCCTTGACGATGAGTTTTTCCAAATCCTGTGAATCGTGGAGCATGATTTGATCAAATCGTTTCACGGCCACGGCTTGGCCGTGATAAAAGCCTTTGAATACAGTAGCATAGCCGCCTCGACCCAAAGCAGTACTCAAGTCGTCTGGATTAAAATGTAGATCCTTCGACGAAAGCATCCATGACTGGATTTTCATGTTACTAGGTCGAGAGCTGTAGGCCTGGCTCAAGACTGAAGCTACCTTCCCAATTTGGCTTTGACAAGATTGAACTCGACCTTCAAAATGTTCATCTTGTTTGATGTTGCCTAGATCCACCTGTTGTTTGTAGTGCTCGAACCCGCGTTCCATTTGAACTGCCAGCTCCTCAAAATTATCTGACTGTTGGCGCACAGGGGACATCGCAATAATTGTTTGAAGGCACTTGTCCAAACTTTGCATTGTCTCGAGCATACTTTCAATCCCAACCGTTTTATCGTCGACGCTTCCAACTACTTGAATTTTCAAGTCGATATTCAAGTATGCAATCGCACGGCAAAGACGATCTTGAAGGCGCACAATATTCTTGGACATAGTTTGAATGCTAGCTTGACGTTGGCTGTCTTTCGTGGAAAGTTTCCATTGTTTTGTCATTTCAAGAGCTGCTTGCCAGTATACTTCGATGTCTTTCAGGCTTTGGAGAAAGTTAGAATCTTGGTTTGGGATTCCATGTTGCCTCATATGATGCATAATACGCCCAACCATGAGTCCAGTTGCCAAAATTCGTTCTCGATTGACTTGGAACTCCAGAGAGAGTGATAATATGATCATCGCAGAATGAAATGAATTTGATCTTGTCTCCCTGATTGCGCGAATTGCTTGATGAATGAGTTGAATAGCCGAGTAGATGGAATAACATGCTTGGTATTCCAAAAAGTTAATATATAAAATGTTAAGAATAGCTTACCAGCAGCGTGAGAATGGAATTGCGTCTCTGGTACAGACGAAACTTCGTGTGAAGTGATCTTGTTTAATTCAGCCAAAGCTACATTTAATCTAACATCACTGTCGTGCATGTTGAACTTGAATGGATGCCGCTGAACACTTTCAAACTTTGCAAATAGAGTTGCATCGGCGAGAAAAACGGTGTTGATTAATATGTGCTGGCGCGTGAATCCACAAACGCGACCTACTGCAGTCGAAATTGTGAATTCCTAGAAGAACACTACAAATCTGACTTGAAATTGTAGCTAACATTCACGCTGAACACTGAAAGCAAGAGATGTATTGTTTTTTGTTTTTTCCTTGGATGAGGTCACAGTACATTAAATATTGACGCCAAAATAGAGCCACCAATACAGAGATCACCTCGCCTAGGAATTCGTCAGTCTTGGATTAAAAAAGCGATGACATTAGCCCAGATTTTATTCCTCGAGCACTGCGTTATTCAATTTCTACCAACAATAGACAACGCAAAGCTTGTATATGAGACCCCGGCAGACAAAATGATAGTTAAGCCATTTTTCGACTTTTGAGAAAATCAACTTTGAAGCCGGAGTACCACTCTCTTATCCTCACCCACTTCTTTTGAGATATGGCCTTGAAAAGAAATTGACAAGAACTACAGAAATCACTATATTCCAAACAACAGAGCAAAATGAGCGATCAAGGTGGCAATGGGTTGGCCTGTTGTGCTGGAGACTCGGACGAGAGAGAATATTGGAATGACTCGACAACTCTAGCGAAGACAATTTCATCCAAAATTTCGTCAAAATATTTTCCGGATAATCCGGTTAAAAATCTTTGTTTTGATCGTCTTCTAGTGCGTTTCAAGCCAATCAGATGCTAGTATTCGATAGCCCATGGCAAATATTATCCAATGGTGTAAAGAAAAAAAATTCGACAAAATTGAAAATTGCGGTATGGCTGTCACATCGATGTCGATATCTTCGTAACCACTACGACTTCTGGAGGTCTTAGACCATCAAAATGTAGCTGAAACATTGCTCTATCGCACTGCGTAGCTAACTCGAACTTCAACAAAACCGCATAAGCATCATTTTGTCTGCCGGGGTCTCATATATGAAGTATTTCAGCGTGGTGATACCGGTGATTATTGTCAAGCATGAAGAAGCTCAAAGACAGCGAGGAATGAATTATTTCATTAACTTTGGAAGTCGCTCGTGCTTGTCCTTCGTGGTTTAGCAGATCTGGTACATAAAGATGTGATAAATCCAATTGCTCGGAGTTCCTCAATTTTGTCGGGCGAGAGCGGCGGTGTGCTGAAGAAGTCGTCAGGGACTGGCGTCTTGATTGACATCGTCTTGTTGACGTGCAAAATTGGTAATGGTGCCAGTAGTGCGTGGGTGAAGAAGTGCAGGGCACATCTCCGAAGTCAGTCAAGTGTTGCAAATGTTATCAAAGATTTCCATTGTGAATCCTATCATAATGCAGATGTTCGGCATTGTTTTCAGGCCACTTTTTCTGACTCCGGATTCGAGTGTCAAATTCCTTTTTCTACGTGCATGAGGATGATTAGCCGCAAACGACAGCTTTCTTTCGTTGTTCACTCGTATGAGCTCCACGAGCGGTCTACATCAAGCACGGGATCACGATGAGCCCACAGCTGTCGTGCTTGTTTTGCATCGATTGTCTGTCCGTCCTGTCAGTGTTGGATCTGGCCTCTGACCCAATCTTGACAGCTGGATGGATAACCCAAGGTGGCAGAAGGATCACCTCAGAGTTTTGCGCCTAGAAAATCCGGATAGGCTTTATGCGGATGATATTATCCGGAACCGGATAATTTAGCCAATCCCAATGTGCCAGACCGTCATGGGTTTGAAAATGACAGAGGCACAGCGATCTTCTCGGGCTTTGTCTGTCAGATGTTGCTGTCGGTCTGACCACACACTGCAGTCCCGAGATCAAACCATCTCGTAGTCTTTGATGAGTTGTGGAGAATCAGGATGACGTCCGTGGACGAAGGAATGAAGGAGCTCGAAATGCAGTCACGACCGTCTTTGAATGTTGTCTCACTTGTTACTTCCCGAAGAAGACATAAACTTTTTGCTTTCCTTCTCTCTGCTCGATCTAGCGCTTCAAGACTCTCTAAACTAGATGAATTCAATGCACAATGGCTCACAGAACAGACACTGCAGGAAAACCAACATGAGAGGAACATGGTGCGGATCACTGTGCCTTTGACTAGACGACGACAGCTATCCAATGTTGCATTGCAAGACATTGCGACCAGAAACTACTGCGTGCAACGACTCCGGATTTGAACCATCCTGCGTGTCAAATATCACGGTGTTTTAGCCTATTATCCGTAAAAATACTGGAATAAACTGTTGCCAGAAAACATATGTTGGCCCGACCACACCATGCGCCGCAACTCAACAGGCGGTGGTTGGGGATGGTGGCGGACTCGATAGTGTACTGTACCACGCCGTCGAGGACTTGACCCGGGTTCGAGTACGCGTCAGGGAGATTTTTTGACATTTTGTATTCCAACAGGCCTCGTCCGGGTGGCGGCACGGCCTTACGGCCTACCTGCCGCCTTTCCCGACGAGAATTAATATAATCAAATCCCTTTTACGTGAACGTTGGCGTCGCGCCCCTGGCGCTCGCTGCGTGCTTCGCTTTCGCACGGAATATAGGGGACTGGTGCCAATAGTTCGCTCCTCCGTCGCTCACCCTGTTGGGGTACAGGCCAGAAGCTATATGGTGTGAGATTTACACTTAGTTTTTGTATTTGCCTAAAGGCCGTGAATTTGACACACAGGATGGTTCGTAGCCGAATAGCGTGCAACATAGACGAATATTTTCACGGTGATGCCTGCGCCAAAGATGTCTGTCATGACAAGGCGTTGTCCATGTAGCTTTGAGCACGCCAACATGGACGCAGAACCACCGCACGTTCTCGTAGATCTAGGACAAGGTCACCGCAGCGTTTGCAATTCCCCTGCGAGATATTAAACCAGCTGCGAAGATAGCGATCGACAGGATACAAATTCAGTAGGATTAGTACAAGAAACATCTACTATTAATAGTACCGTAAACCCCGTAATACAGCTGTACTTGAGAAGCAACATATCTCCTGTTCGGCGAAAGCTACCGCCGTCCTCAGCGTCAAAAATAACCGAAGCTTCGACCACCTGTCGTCGACATGTTCGCCTTTGTCACTGCATTCCTTGAGGTCGAGAAAGATCTTACTGCAGTCCATGCCCGAAGGGGAAAACATGTCGTCGCCCAAATACATTGTATGTCGACAAGGAGATTGGATGGGTCGATGCTGACGAGGAGCGTTCTGGCCGCATGGTGAAAGTAGTCCGCTTATTCTTTCTGACATCAACAGAACGTTATTGTGATTTCCGTCCAAATTTGCCAATTTCAGGCGATCTTTCGCAAATCGACCAGACGATATGATTGGCTAGAAATAATTTTACTTTCATTTGATTGGCTGATAACTTTGTGTGAAGAAGGGGGTGGCACGCACATAATCTCTATGACTCTGAATGACTTCGCAGGGTGACTTCATCTCGTAGAACATACCACATTACTCAGCGTTCTTCACGTTGAGCGGAGAGGTCACTGGCCTCGCGGACCTGCGCGGCGACAATGCTTCATCGATTTCGCTGTGTACCATCCCGATCGCGACTTCAACCAAAGGTCAAAATAACCTTCTAAAATTGATATTTGAACTATATTTCAGAGGTCTGACGATTCGCCGGCGGTTGATTCAACCAATCGCCGGAGGAAATTTTGAGTAGAACACACAATACATGTCAGCCCAGAGTGGAGCCCCTTCAAACTTCATCCAAGGCAAATAGAATCTTCTTTTCCAGAACTGCCCCTCCCCTACACACTCATTCGTCTTGCAGCAAGAAAGATGATCAAATATTTAAGAGAACTCTTACCTCTGGACACAGCTGAGGCCTCGACACCTCATAAAGGAGGGGGCTATGATCGTATCTATGTTAGTCGAGGGGGTCAGCGTAGGGGGAGACAGATGGATAGTGCAATGTTCTTCGACTTCCTTCTGGGGGAAGCCTACGTCTCCTCGGTCTATTTTTTATATTCAAGAGATGACCGTGCATTCCCCCAGCAAACGGCTAGATTCAAAACTTTTCAAAAAGTTCCCCCCCCCCGCTTCAACATTTCTATCCACGTATGCGATGATAAAGCAACCAAGCCTGTTGTACTATTTCTCGCTTGTATGTCGAGTCGAGTACGTGCTTTCAAACGGTAGATATGGGTTTGATAGCAGACAAATTGGAGACCATGTCGACGATATCAATCATCATGTTTGCTATTTCATAACAATATATTGCAGGCTGCCAATATTTATTTTCCACAATAAATATATTTCTTCTGGTGTGTTGCACACCTGCTTCTACTGTAAAAAATGTGTCAAGGACGTCTTTAACGCAACTATTTATAGGTTAAAATATGTTTGAACGGTTTTAACCGTCCTTTCTTCCGTTTAACGTATAAAACGTCTCCTAGCTGTCGAGTTTTAACACAGAGCAAGAATAATTTCGTCGCCAATTCGAAAGTTTCCGCGGTCCCCACCCACGGATGGATGCGCGGACACCGCCCTTTCCGGGATTCAAGAAAAACGACGACGAGCAAAGCATGTCGTCGCCCGTAAGCGCATCGACAACCAATTCGCCTAGCACACCGCGGCGTTCGACGTTGGCAAAACAGGCGGAAAGGCTCAAAAACATGATACGAGGACCTGCAACTCCGGCAACGCAGACTGTACAGACAGAAGAGATGCGTCTGGCGCAGAAAATGCAGCACTACTCGACGATGCGAATTCACATGAAGCGCGTGCAATATGCGCTTGAAGAAGAAAAGCGCAATTCGTTTTACCGCGAGCTGATGGTGTACCTACTCTTTCTTGCCATCATGATGATGACTGTTTGCACGCTACCGATCCAGATCCCGTTCGAACACAATGATGCATTAAGCGACTTGTATTTAGACCAAGAGTTTCACAATGTGAGCTTCAAGAAAAATATCTACGAAGTGAACTCCATCGATGAAATGTGGCAGTGGTTCGACGACGTCCTGCTGGAAGTGTATTACGACTCACCACAATTAAATTCACGTCGAATTTCAAGTATTCAAGTTCGCACTGCAAGGATGAAAGGTATCACATGTACTCAAATTGATCCGACGAATTCGCTGGCACTTTTTCCCGAGGATGTGTGCTACAAAGCGTTTGAAGACGACGACGAAGACACTACACCGTATGGAGATACAGGCTTTGGAGTACCATTTACATACGAAAATGATCTATCGCTCTTGGTCCGCTCGCTTCGATTTACTCCGAGTATTATCAATACTCGCATGGATTATGGACGAGGTAAATTCAGATTTCACCTGGTTTGCCTTACTTGATACATGCCAAGGTGGATATACCGTCTACCTGCCACGAGATAATGCGACTGCTGGTACAGCTCTTGTGGATGTGCTCAAGGACAGCCTAGTTTTAAAGAGCACTCGGTACGTCGCGGCGACTTGGGCGCTGTACAATCCAAGCTCAAACGTGTTTTCGCATCTGCAGATTATGTTCGAACTCAGCCCAACAGATCATATTGAACTCACCCAGCGACTGATGAGCTTTCGTATATTGGGCTATCGGACATTCTTGTCATTTTTTACTACAGAAAATGTTCTTATGCTTTTTCTTTCCGTGGTGACATTGTGGTTTACAATACGTGAGGTGACATCAGCGCTAAAGCTTGGCGTGAGCAAGTATACACAGTCTATGTGGAATGCTTTTGACGTCCTCCAACTTGCTTGTTTATATCTCCTCGTCTTTTACTGGTACAAGTATTTATACGAATGTCATGCAGTGATTCCCCAGCTGGAGCAGGTAGTACGGCACCAAACTTGCACATCTCCTATGAGGTATGTATGATCTACCCATCGTTTATGACTCTAATTTGTTACTGTAGTGGTCGCAACTGCTTCATTGACTTGGGTTACATTGGCAACCTCGTTCAAGATATTAATAACGTCAGTGCTTGCGTCTCCCTTGTGAGTGTAGCCATTGTCTTCAAATATCTCCGGCTCAATACGCGACTAAATATGCTCTGGACGACATTACGCCTGGCAGCCAAGGATTTGATCGCATTTGTGGTTATTTTCATTTTTATCTTTTTCGGCTATGCAGTTATGGGCTTTCTCTTGTTTGGTAATCACGTGCGTGAGTACCGTAGCCTCTCTGGTAGTCTGGCCTCATGCTTTCAAATGCTCTTGGGGGCGTTCGATTTTGACGCTCTTGCATCGGCCAATCCAGTTATGTCGGGGATGTTCTTCTTTTCTTTCATGATCTTTGTCTTTTTGATCGTCGTTAATATGTTTATTGCGATTCTGAGCGAATATTACTCGATTGCCCAAGAAGCTAAACGCAAGGAAGACGAGACAAAAAAGCATTTGCTCGATGATCGTATCGAGTATGATGTTTTGAATCAAGTAACAAAATACGTGAAAGATCTCCGATGGCGAGTCAAACTCTCCCAGAAGCAACCTTTGCCGCTTCAAGGTGGTGCGTGTGTGTTGCTAGTGGATTATTCATACCTTATGGCTGAACGTGCTCGACTTCGCGCGAAGTTCCGCACAACTGTCCGCGTCATGAGAATCTGCATTGCCTTTTTGAAACCTCTTCGAAAGTTTTTCTCCGACTTCGACGCTGCGCATGTCGTCACGTCATCGCTACTCAGTCGAACCAAGCTCACAATTCGCACCAAGTCCTCTCGTCACATGGACTACCATAAATTTCCCGTGACATACGTCCCGCTTCATTCCAAAGCTGCGATGCCTCTGACCATGATTGAGCAGCTCAAGGAAGGCGATCAAATCGAATTGGATGATGGCTCACTTACGTATGATCGAATCTGTCTCCAAGTAATGGGCCCACAAGAGAAATATCTCGAGGGTATGACTCCCACTCGTCCGTTCGGTTTGCATCATGTCCATCCTGATATTGGAAGCGGCGCACATATTAAATGTTGCCGCGTTATTTATCAAGGCGAGATCATCGTCGCTGGAAATGAAACGTGCATTGTGACCCCTTGGATTTGGTTCAAATATTTTGGCTCGAGTATTGTCAAGACCTTAGCGCGTCTCTTTACTCGTCGATTCTGGCGATCGTCTCGAGATGGCCCCAAGACTAAAAATCACCAGATTTCAGATGATGACATATCTCAACTTTTGTCAGCCCAGCTTGTATCGCACGGCGGCGATTCAACTGATACCCGAGGTCAGAGCTGTCGATTTGATGAGCTTGTGAGACAGTTTCGTCTTTTCTTGGCCAAAAAGATGCACCAAGGCGCGATTCGAATTCCCAACAACGATTTGGAGATGTGTGTCAAGCACGAAGCGATTGCCTTTGTTGAACGCTTCAGCAAAGCTGTTTTCCCACTGGACAAACGTGAACTTGTCGGTCATAAATATGTGCCTGCCCCAACTGACACAACGCATGTTCGCCTTCCCAATGCTGTCTCGCGGTTATCGGAATTCCTTGCCCATAATGCGCATGAAGTTTGGTCCCAAAGTCGTATTAATCAAGGGTGGAAGTGGGGTCCACACCGCGACAATGAACTTAAGTTGCATCCTGATCTGGTAAGATTGTATTGTAAGTGTTGTGATTTAAATGCTCGTAGATTGCATACGACCAATTGACCGAGGAGGCAAAGCAATATGACAGAGATACCTCGATGGAAGCTCTTAAAGTCATTCAAGCCTTGGGTTATGTCATGCAACCGAAGCACACGAGTGGAGGAGCTATATCAAAGAGCATGACGTCATCCAGTATGGATTTTGACATTGATTTCGGCCAAGCAGTGCCTGAAGGCGAGACTTACGAGCCGAAACCGATTGTCACAGACGATGTCGAGCTCGCTCCTGAACTCAATTCACTCGTGGAACTCCTAGCCGAGAACACACACGATGTATGGGCTAAGAAACGCATGGAAGAAGGATGGGTCTATGGGCCCAAGCGTAACGATGCCAAGAAAGAACATGACGGCTTGGTCCCGTATGTTTATTTGACCCCTGACGAAAAAGACATGGATCGCAACACGGCTATGCAAACTATCAAATGTATCCTGCGATGCGGATTTACTCTGAAACACAAGGAAAGCTACGATGCATCTGCAAAACCCAAATTTAAGTAGGTTTCCCTTTTGGTATCGAGAGAATTTAACGACTTTTCTAGGATGTTTGGCCGCTCGGAAGACGTCAACACTACTCGCTTGGAAGATGCCACAACCGTGATAAAAAATGTCCACAAAGCTAAAGCAGCCTTTCTCAATCGCCGCACGCATAAAACTTACGGATCCGTCGCATTTGCAGATGCGACTGTGAAAACTCCCCAGCCTCAGCGATCAGCTTCCGTTGACATGACGCAATCAACGTTCCCACTGACTCCACTAGCCGAGGCCGTGGCGGCACCTCCTCTTTCTCCAGCCGCGACTACTACTACCACATCGACCACAACGACCAGTACAACCAACACAACTGAAGAACCAGACGTGAAAATACAAATTGAACCTTAAATCTGCAGTTAGACAAGTAGATAGACCACTAGAGTCAAAATGTAAATGGAGCAGGAGCAGTTTGGCCATGGCTACCTCAATGTACACTATCTTGGCCAATGCTTTTTTCTGTTTGCCATAGCTCGAACCGAATTTCCGCGTTTGAACACAAGAACAGCTAGCTCGTATTCTCAAGAGATTTACTCGGCAAGAATCCTCTTGGTTGATTTCCGAATTTATGTTGTACCCGAGAACTCGTAGAAAAACTTGGGGGCGAGATTCTCATTCGTATCGATACATTAATTTCAGTGGGCGGTGTCCAATGCACTTCCTTAAAGTACCAGAGATTTATCCGAGATTAGTCGCTCTCCAAAATGGCATGAGGATTTTTCATGCAGTCTTCCAGAAGGTCAGCGCACCACAGAGCATGATCATACGACAGAATTGCGTTTTGGTTAAATATAAGGTCTAGTTGGTATAGGTACAGAAATCCATTAATTCTGCCCAGATTTGGTAAACTGCAAACTTGGAATTGAATGTGGGACTCTCATGCAAGCCATGAGGTAATTGATGTGCTACGAAAGGCCTTTGGTTTAATCGGCCGACTTGCAGTTGAGTTCGACATGGTCAAGTCGATGATAGGTTTCAAGTCAGTGCGCTCAACAAACGAGAGTGTCTTGGGGATCACTACGGTTGGAGCTGCGGGGGCTGGTGGCTGGACCGTTTGTTTTCGGATGGTCAAATCAAATGGCGGTAGAGTCTTGGGCAGAGCTCGCTTAAGTTTCTTTTCTCGTTGCTTTGGTGCAATGACGTCAACAATGGTATTTTCCTTGCTGCGCTCCTGAAGCTTCTTGAGAACTTTGGTATACTGCTCTTGACGGAACTTATTGGCTTTCTTGAGCGCAATTATGATATGCGCTGGGTTCTGGAGCTCTTTCTCGAGGGCTTCGACATCGTGGGATCTCAGGAACGTCAAGGTGGCTTCATCGATTTCGTCTGATTTTCGCTTCTTGTTCATCAATTCCACTGTATTTTTCATCAATTGTACTTCGTTTTGAAGGCGTTCCTTGTCTTTTTTCAACTCGTTCGCCTTGCTTTCACACTGTGTGTATGCTGAACGCACTTTGACGTCATAGGCTTCCCATTCATCAAGCTTGTTGCGCGCTGTGTCAAGCTCCTCTTGATGCTGATTGAGTGCTTTCTTCAGTAATTCTACTTTCTTGTCGTTCTTTGACTTTTCAGGCGATGGACCGGTGGTGGCGACTGCTGGCACTCGGAAAAACAACCGAATGAGGTCGCTTGGACGCGTTTTTCGACGGCATTGCGGGCAATTTGGCCTAGCTTCTATTGCACTCGAGATACACTTAGAATGGAAGACGTGGCCACACGGCGCAGCGCGGAGATCTTGGACGAGAGGATCCAGGCATACGACACAATCCCCTTCTTCCATCAAATGGCACACCGATGGAATTCGGAAAAGTGGTGGGAAAATTCAAAATTGATGTCCGGATAACTCCGTTTGAAATTTCTTATCCGAATTTTATCATTATAAAATTTGACGGGAAAGTGCAACCAGAATCATGAGAAGAAAGAGCGCCAAGAACACAACCAAGACGACGCTCATAGCTCGGCATACGATGCGATCTATTGCCGAAGGAAGCGGGCGGATTGTCACTTGACTGGTGGTTCTCTGATGGTGCATTTGTTGGAGCACGGCTCGCGTTCGCAAGCCCAAACGCTGACTCTACGCACATTTAACTTGTCGGTGATATCACGTGTCAACACACCGTTCGAAGCGATTGGTGAAGCCGTTGCCGTTGGTTCCGGTGACGAAGTGTTGGGTGGGTAACCTGGGGATGCCACTCTGGCACCGGCTCGTCTGGTGTGTCGGTTGGTGTGCCCTCAAAAGCCTCACTCAAGAGATCGTCCGAGTCAGATAGATCCGGCAGTGTTTCCTCGGGTGGATGCAATGGACCAGAGACACCTAGCTTGTTGAGCATCGCAGTCTCCAATGCATCGATTCGTTCAGCTGGTGACCTCGTGCTACAGGATCGAGAAATATCATCGACGATTCAAAAGACCTCGTACTCGTTTGGATCGATAAATACTTGGCACAAGTTGGTCGCGACTTCGAACAGAAAAATAGTTGTTTCTGGAGACGATGCAACATCTGCACAATTCGATACCCATGATCCCAAATCATCCATCACTTGTTGGCCCTAGTGGAGACGTCAGATCAAACATCCTCTAGACGATCTACTTCAGGAGTCGCGAGCATGTGAATATAGCTCTTCAGTGTCGACGACGCTTGAAGCATTACGGCTTTCGCCTCAGGAGTTCCAATTGCTTCCATCGTCTAGCATATTCAAATGTCCAGCAGCTTGTTTATTCCATGAAGTCAACCTTGGCGACCGTTGCGACACAATTCTGAATAACATCGTGGCCTTGTGGAGTCGCAAGTGCTTGGAACGCATTGTTGCGCAATGTCTACGCTTGCTGAGTTGCACATTATAAATGGTCAATACTATTGTGGATCTCGACAGCTCTGCTGATTTGTCCGTGTTGATCACATGGAGAGAATTGGCTATTGCAAGCCCGAGGAGTCGTGAGAGATCTCGTGCACGCTGCGGAGCATAGCTCTCCAGCACTTCCCAGATACGCTCACTCCACACATGTGGATTGAAGATCGATGTCGAGATCATATCCGCACCTGGAAAGCTCAAGAACGCGACTCTTAGGACGACGTACATGGCGAAATCAACGTGGCATCCACGGCTTGACCAGCTAGTTGCATAAGCGTGTAGGATAACAGTCCGACGCTTCCGAGAAAACTTCGCTCAACTGGCGCCATTCGCGCAAGATTTTGTTGATGTCGTTGGAAAACGGTTGCTGTCGACACTATTTTATGATTAGCCTGACATTTGGTGTAAGAACTCCATGAATTTCAACCAATTAAACGCAGTATTTAAGGTCATTATTATTATCCAATGAAATATCGTAAACTCATTTAATAATATTTAATTGGATGCTGAGGTCCTCAATTATCCTGGATAGTGAAATTGATAGGCTAGACTTTTGTCCAATATTAACGCGTCATTTTGGGATTTGGTTTCGACAAGCATGATGGACGACCTGGGGCCCATGGATCTTCAGCGCACGTCCAGTGCGCATTCTGTCTCGTGGTTGGAATCGACAGTGCATAGCAATATCAATGTAAAGTATGATGTCAACGCAAGTGCTCTCTCGGTCGACGCCACGGGATCTTTTGGCGTGCTAGCCGCCCGGAAAGGGCTGTACGTGGTAGACCTCGAATCGCCATATCAAGCCGCAAGAACGCTACATCACCAGGTAAACAGGGTGGAAGAACTATCTCTCATGTCTTTCGTGGATAGACCAAGTGGGATGTGACCGTCGTAAAGTGCAATCCCCACATTCCCTACAAAGGTGTCGTCGCGTCGACATCAAACCATAATACGCTGTTATGGAACATCGACCACAATATTTCGACTCATATTGGAGTTTTGTCCAGCCAACAACCGCTGATTTCAACTCTGCGAGCTCATACTCGTCCAGTTACGGACGTTGCGTGGTCTCCTTCTGAGCCGACTGTCTTGGCAACTTGCTCCGCAGATACCAAAACGCACCTATGGGATATTAGAACGCCAAAGAAACCTGCGCAGTCTCTGTGTGCATTTACAACAAGCGCAACTCAAGTTGAGTGGAATCGATTGGACTCATACTCTCTTGCAACAGCACATGATGGTGACGTTCGTATTTGGGATACAAGAGCTTGCGATAAACCGACTGTGACCATTACAGCGCACATGCAAAAAATCTTTGGTTTGGATTGGAGTCCTACAAATATGCATGAGCTTGTAACTTGCTCTGAAGACAAGACAATCAAGTTTTGGAATGTCACTCAGCCTCGCATTGGCCAAGGTTTTGATTGAATTAAGGTAGTTGTTGGCTCACTTTGACTCTAGGCATGGTTACGACTGGAGCTCCAGTGTGGCGAGCGCGGTATACTCCATTTGGAGACGGCCTTGTGACGATTTCCCATCGTCAAGATCATATTTTACGTCTCTGGTCTCTTGGCCGTGATACATCCATAGAGCCAAAGCCGGTGTGTTGTGCTCCATGTTATAAGGTTTAACTATCACTAGGTGTACGATTTCGTCGGACATAAAGATCTTGTTAAGGGATTTGCATGGAGACAAGCTCATGGGGCGTTTCAACTCATCTCTTGGAGCAAGAATCAAGAGCTTCGTATGTGGCGGCTTGATAGCGTGCCACTTGAGGCCTGTGGATTGTCCAAGCCAGCAACGTCTGTTGTACCAAGTGATTTACAATTACAGACGACGTCAACAGCCTTGGTGGAGCAACAACAACAAGCGCCTCAAATACCTTTGTCCAATTCTTCTCGGTTCCCGAACTCCGTCTTTCGATTCGATCTGTCGTCCCTGAAAGCTGACTTTACCCCCCTTCCTCTTCCTGCAAATATTACTACCAGCACAACCAATTTGGACGTTTGGGACGTCGAAGATTGGCATCCTCCAACAAATAATTCGACGATGATGGAACCGCTCTCTGCATCCTCGGTTGAGACCAACTTTCGAGAGCCGATTCGTCGTGTATCAGGGGGATGCTTCAGCGGCCCCAACTGCCTGGTTTACTTTGATTCTCGTGTTGCTATCGGCCAGTCCAAAGTGCTCCATCGTGCCACGCCGACGTTGGCACCGCTGCCATCGGCGGATTTCTCCTGGACAGAAGATTACATGTTGGATGATATGCTGCTCGAAGATGCGAAACCTGATACTGCTGCAAAACCATCATCGGCCACAGCGGCATCTGCGTCATCACCGTACATGGACAACGCACACGCTCTCGTTGTCAAAGTCAACATCTTGGATTGCATGTTTCTATGTGGTGGAGTCCGTCATCCAACTCCTACTACTGCGAATATCGTCGCCGCGCCGCCTCAAGTTCACGCCAAGAGTGCTGCCGCTGCTGGAGATGTCGAATTGAGCCAAATGTGGTCCGTGTTAGCTATCTCGGCATCTGCAGCCATGGAGGAACGCATGAACGAGTCCAATGTCCTTACACCTCCGTGGAGTGCCCATCCATTTGGCTCAAATCTTGTACAGCACGTCTTGGAACTGTGTGAAGCTGCCGGGGATATTTCGACATCTGCCGCGATCGTGTGCTCGTTGGCCAATCCAAGCCACCATGATCTCTTAATTGATTCACCAAAAGAATGGCAACGTTATGATGGCTACAAGCAAGCCCATGCAGATTTGCTCTACCGCCAAGGGGCCATGAATGTTCGCTGCGAGACGCTCAAGCACTTGCATTCACCACCAGAACCTCACGTCGGCTTGACGCTGGCACTCTATTGTCATAACTGTGGCCGGGTAATCTCTTTGCCAACCAAGAATTCGTCTCACAAACGTGTTTAATTGTAGCCAAGTAGCGAACTGTTTTGCGGACATTGCAAAGACTTTAGCATAAAATGCTCAGTGTGTGAGCTAGTCGTACGTGGCCAGAGCATCTTTTGTATGAATTGTGGCCATGGAGGTCATACCAGCCACTTGGTCGATTGGTTCGCCACTGAGGTACGCTGAAGTTCCGTCAGTGAAATTTTAATAGTTCTGAATTAGAATGCATGCCCGACTGGATGTGGCTGTTGGTGTAAGCAAGCACCTGGATCGATGGAATTCCACATGCCCCCTACAACACCGCACCTCGCACGATCGTTTTCGTTCTAAACCGTCATTTGTGTTATTTAATCAATCTGTTGCCGTCATGGCAGTAATGATATCAATAGACGTAATCTACTGTCACGTCCACTTCATCTCTGCTTTGCGTCCAAATGCATCAGCGAGGGAGGACAAATTCCCCCACAAGCATTTCCCGATTGCTAATGGCTAGAACAAAAAAAGGGAATCATGAATGCCGACGGACAATGGAATAGAGACCCTGGGCTCATTACTTCCTGCACTTCTTTCCCTTCTTTGGCTCAAGTTATCGATCCTGTCGATCGTTTTTGATTTTCAAAACTTTGGTCTGGAAGTGCTCATTTGAGATTATCCGGAAAATACTGGATAAGAATTTTGAGTTTCGCGCGCAATGATGTATACTGAAATCAAGTAATAAATCTAAACATGTGATTCAGTATCGAATTTGTCCGCCAAAGAAATGGATGCGACCTCTGCCGAGACTACGACTGGCGCTGCCGTCGACAAGCCCGTGGCAGCTCCAGTAGAACAAACGCATGTAGAAACCAAGCAAGACGAGTCCAACGCAGAGGATGCATCGTCGAATCCTGTCGATCAAGAAGACCACGATGATGAACAGGCGGCCAAATCAAAGAAACGAAAGGCAGAGCCACGAATTGATATTCCAGGCGAGCGTCGAAGTGAACGATCGCGTCAAGCGCCAAGACAAGTGTATCAGACAACTGAAGAAGCACCTGCTCCTGTTGAATTTGTCGTTCCTGTCGGACCAGGCACAAAACTTCGCGACATTGACTACCTAGCAGACAAGGTACTTGCTCAGTATTACTTTGCATGGCGGGATCGTTCGCATTCTAGATCTCGAAATGCGGCAAGAGAGATGCTGAAATCTTGAAAGTGCTTTACCAAGTCATGTTTAGCCGTCGTTTCTCTGTGAGCATTGTAAGAATCCCAATGTAGTTCTCGACTGATGTCTGAAATCGCGATTTCTGTCGTAGATCAAAGAAGCGAAGAAGAATATCTTAGATTTCTCGGGATACGTCCCGATAGAAGATGCAAAGGTACATGGACGATGTCAAAGCAGTTTTAACAACTAGATCCTTGTCCAGGAGAAGGAAAAGTTCCGCGATGAACTTGCAATCAAACTTTGTCGTGCAACGGTTGGCTTTATCGACATCCTCATGGATTTCTTGCAGGTACCAACGCATGAGTCTGTCTATGAGCCGTGTTAACATTGAGAAAGATTGAACGATCCAAGAAGTCATTTCCTGAAAAAAATGGCATGCAAGGTAGCAAGGATGACAAGGTTGAGCGTATTATTGACTGGCTTGAATCCCCATGTGCGACTGAAGTGGTTGGATCACTTCATTTATATCTCTTATATTCTGCATATATAGAAAGCAAAAGTGCAGACCAAGACCAAGAAATCCTCGAAAAAGTCGACTGGCAAGGTATTTTAGCTTGTCTCTTCACCTTATCCGATCAACGTACTGTAGCCGCGATCGTCAAAGAAAAAGGCGGAGGATGATGCTGAAACCGATGATGAAGAGGACGTCACCCCCAAGAAGAAAGCAGCACCAAAACGCAAAGCGGTATGGTGCTCGTATTGTCGGATTGCTGTGAATTCCGATATTCTAGGAGCCGAAGAAGAGCTCAGCACCTAAAAAGAAAGCTAAGACTGTCCCAGACGAAGGTGCTGAAACGGAAAGTGACAACGAAGACTTTGAAGCGATCGCACGCCAAGCTGAAGAAGGACTCAAGAAAGCAAAGACGGGGCTCCCCGAGGACATTCAAGCGAGAATTAAACAAATCGTCACGGAAGGCGATGTCGAAACGCTTACACTAAAGACGGTATGTCCTCAGTATTGACTTTGCCAAGAATAACGTGTGGTCTGGTTGTCTAGGTTATGGATACAGTCGGAGCTGAGCTACAGGTGGATCTGAAAGCCCACAAGAAAGCTATCAAAGACTTCATTGCGAATAGTTTGTAATTATCTTGTCGTCTATGGGCTCACTTGTACAAGCTGTCCTTTATCTGGATCGTATACGAGCCATCCTTTGGGCTTCTTCACCTCGAGCTGCTCGAAACGTGCTTTCTGAGCCATCAACGCTCGAAACGCATGCTTCCTTCGCGTGTTTGCATCCACATCGTCGTTATGTTTTCCATTTTGCGGCTGAGAAGCACGGTTATCCTTGCTGCTTGTCTTATTCCGTTGCTGCACTGTGGTTTCGTTTCGAAACAAGGGAGATGACGTAGTTGCGGTCGGCTCAAAGGGTTCTAGCTCAGGTACGTCGCTGTCGTCAATCACATCTTCCGTCTCGCTCCATAAACTTGGTCCATATCGATTCCAAAGCCAGAGAAGGATAAAGAACACTCCAGGCAACCAGTAGATCCATCGCTGCGTCATGTGACTCGACAGGAGTGACCAAAAGCCGTAGCGCAACCGTGCGAGCCGTCGGACTTTGCCACCCGTGACCCAGGCTTCATACTGTAAGTATGCAGCGAGCCATGATTCATGAATAGCTTTCCCAAGCAGCGCGACGCCCAGGACGAACGACGCGGAGACATACCCGTCGCCAAAGACGGAGGCGAGCCATCCCATGTTTCAAGCGTGGTGCCAAATGCCATTGTGGTTATCCGGATATGACCACAACCGTAAAAACGTTATCCGGATGTGTGAAAACACACACAATACACACGTGTGTGTTTTCCAGGTGAGTCTTCAGCGAATGTTCGATATCAACATGAAGAATTCAAGTCACATCAATGTCAGGTCAAAGTGCTTAATTTTTGGATAGCACGACACTTTCTTAGGCCATTGGGTGCGAGATGATCTGAATCTATCATCCCCATCAATGTACAAGTTGCTTAATGTCTTAATGACAATTTGCTAGGCAAAAGTTTGAAACCGAGAGGAAAATTTCGCCGAAAGTGACAAGTCAGAATAATGGGTGTCGAGTATTTGATATCACACGAAGCTCAAAAGGTTGCTTTACGAAATGGGTGTTCCCTTCTATGCAGACTATCCCCTAAATTTGAGTATGGCAAGCGCACGAGACAGAATCGTCTGCTCATAATGTTGACAATCTCGATTGTATTCATTTCATTTGGCCAAGTTACCGTGATGGAAGAGTCTAGGAGTGCTATACAGGCGAGGTATGTATTTGACGCGAGAAGAAGTCAATTCAGGATGGTACTTTCAGCTCTTGGTGTCCAATCTTCACTGGAATAATACCTACAATGACAACACTCGTACAATACAAGTTCAAGGAGATACGAAGACCCCCATGAAACCAACTTGGCCATTAAACGCAAATGTTGCCAACATGAACATGCCCCCCACAGCCCACAGCCACGCACGCTCGGAGCGATGACATGCTACTGGCGAAACATGTAACAGTGGCATACCACACGCACGGACGCTCTTTCCAGTATATACCCGGGCTCGGCACAAATAGGGGGCCACTCAGGTGCCATCCTGAACCACATACTGGCCATTAACCGTCCCTAATCAAGGACCTGAAGTACAGTTGCAGATGTTAGGGTTGTTGTTGGTTGTGCCTGAGTAGACTCGATGAGCGAAAGGAACGTGTTAATACCGAAACAACAAGAACAAGAACAACTCGGTGTCTAATATTCACTAAATCTCACACAAGTTGTAGCATAGTCTTGAATGGAGTTGGAAAGACGAAACGAAACAAATGCAACTTCACAATTAACTTAGTGTTTTTATAAATCGCATCAATCTCACTTCATGTGTTTGCTGGTGACTGTGGCGCATGCATTTGCCACGTCAAAACGTGGAAGACTTTGTTTCCAGTTGATTGCTGTAGTGTTCTTTAATAAACTCGACAATTTCAATTGCGGATGGCCGGTCTGCCGGATTCAACCGCCAGCATTTGGTAATTAATGTCCACAGAGGTTCAAGATCTGGACTCAAGTATTCAGGTTTTTCAGGTCGATCATCGTCAGATCTGAAAATTTCCTCGCTGAACTCAATTTCAGAGCAGTTTCTGAGTGGGATATCATTGCACAAGATTTCCCAAATGGTCATTCCAAAGGACCACACGTCCGATTTCGTTGTTACTTTTCCGGGGGTAAAATACTGCTCAGGACTCATCCAATTTAACGTCCCTACCCATCTCATAGCACTCTTGGTGTTCTTCAAGCTCTCTAACGTCAGACTTAGAGCAAAATCACCAATTGCAACCGTCTTTCGAAATGCGATCAATACATTATCGCCTTTGAGGTCTCGATGGATAATGCCAGCGTTGTGAATGGACCGCAAGCCACAAGCAAATTGGTACACCATTGGAATCAGCGTCTCTGGCCAGTCTCGAACGTAGCAACGAATATTAGTTTGGCATAATTCACTGACCAGTATTGGCACGGAAATTTTGGTACAAACGCCAATAAGAGTCAAAATGTAAGGTTCATGAGAAACAGCTTTCCATGCCTTGACTTCTCTCGCAATCATTTTCTCCAATTCTGTCGAGTCGTTGTTGACTACGCAATCAAATTGTTTGACCGCAACGGCTTGGCCATGATACACTCCTCTGAATACTGAAGAGAACCCACCTCGTCCCAAAATCGATTCGATATCATCGGGATTGAAGTCAACATCGTCCGATGATAGCATCCACGCCGCTATCTTGTGGGTTCTATATCCAATTTTGTCCATCTGTGGCAAGCCTTTGACACTCTCCTCAACCTCATTCTGACACCTCTTGACTTGAGCTTCAAACGCTTCATCGCGCACGATATTTCCAAACTCCAATTGACGCTTGTAGTATTCAAGTCCTTGTTGAAGCTGAATCGCCAATTCATCCAATTCATTTGATTGTTGGCGCTCGTTAGGGTAATTCGAAATTGACTTCAAACATGTGTGCAAGCTGTCCATTGCGTCAATCATATTTCCAATACCAAACGTCGAATCACGAATATTTCCCACGACGCGAACCTTCATATCCACATTCAAGGATTTCACAGCTTGACGAAGGCGATCTTGAAGAAGACCGATGATGTCTTGAACTTTATGGATTATGGTAAAACGATGACTGTCGTTGTTGAAATTCAGTTTCCATGTCTGAGTAGTTTGGAGTGTGGATTCCCACAGTCTTTGAATCTCCTCCAAGATTTCGAGTAGTTTGGAGCTCTCAGTTGAAACATCGTCACGCATCATGTGATCCACGATGCGTCCGACCAAGATCCCAGTTTCCAAGACACTTTGACGGTTGGTTTGAAACTTCAGAGATAAGGATAGAATCACCCTTGCATACTGCATTGCCTTCGATTTATTGTATGCAATAGATTCAAGAATCTGACGAATGAATTCAATTGCCGAGTGGATTGAGTAGATGTGATCCAATTTGTTCAACGCTCCACTAAGAGCATCAGGCATCTCTGAATGTAGTTTCCATTGAGATGAGTAGTGCGTTTTTAAGAATTCGACAATTTCACAAGCGGATGGTCGAGCAGTCGGATCCAACTGCCAACATTTGGTAATTAATGTCCACAGAGGCTCCAGGTCGGGACTCAGGTTGTCAGGTTTTTCAGGTCGCTTATCTTCTGATATAAAAATTTCATTCCGGAAGCCATCTTCTGGGTAGCCCCTCAGTGGGATATCATTGCACAAAATTTCCCACAGGGTCATCCCAAAGGACCACACGTCAGATTTTGTAGTTACTCGTCGGGAAAAGAAATATTGCTCGGGGCTCATCCAATTCCATGCCTCATATGCTGTGGTTTCTGCTTTTCTATATTGAAGGTTCAAGATTTTTTGAGTCAGGCCAAAGCCAGCAATGGCTACAGTCGCTTCCATCGTGACCAAGACATTATCGCTCTTTAGATCGCCGTGGATAATATCAGCATCGTGGAGAGTGACAAGACCACATGCATATTGATAAATCAATGGAAGAAGGGATTCTGGGTTGTTTCGAACGTAATCACGGATGGTAGTTTGCCACAATTCACTGACTAGAATGGGAGTGGAAATCTTTGTGCAAATACCAACCAGACTCAAAATGTGCGGCTTCTCTGACACATTCATCCAAGCTTGAGCTTCCTTGCTAATAGCATTTTCAAAATCAGTTGAATCCACCATCTTGATGTGATCAAAGAGGTGGATAGCCACGTCTTGACCGTGGTACTTTCCTCTAAACACTCTTGTGAAAGCCCCTTGCGTAAGAGCGGTTGAGGAGTCGTCTGGGTTAAGTTGGACATCATTTGATGAAATTATCCACGTGGCTATGTTGTCCAGATTGAAAGAATTTGGGAGTACTTTCGTATTCTTTAGGCTGTTGGCTGTACGACCAATTATGTTTTGGCACGAAGAAAGTCTGTTCTCAAACTTAGTATCGTGTGAGATATTGACAAGCGCCACTTGAACCTTGTAAAACTCCAATCCACGCTGAAATTGAATCATGAGCTCCATGAGAGCATTCTTCTGCCGTTGCACCTCGGCGTATTGCGTGATGGATTCCAACTTTTTGTCCAAACAGCGAATCGTATTCAATAATTCTTCAATATCTTCCGATAAGTCGCTTATAACACCCACGACTTGAACGGAAAGGTCTATATTGGCCTGTTTAGTCTCCTCAATAAGACAATCTTGGAGACGTTGCATTTCAGCACCAATCTTTTCAACCCTAGTTTTTTGTTGGAAGTCATCTAGTCGCAATTTCCATAACTGCGACGACAGAAGAGGGATCATAAAAACGTTCCTGATGTCGTTTATGACTGAGAGCAGCCCTGGAGCACTCTTTGGCAGTCCCTGCCGCATTATATGACGAACAACTCGTTCAACCATGAGCCCAAGCGTAAGTGCATGCTGACGTTGAAGTTTAGTCTTCATTGACTGAGATAAAATCGCTGGTGCTGCCTTGACAATTTCTGACGCAGAGTCAATCTCATCCTTTCCAGCTTTGTTGAGGAGTTCTAAGGCTGAAGTGATTGAACGGATACTTGGTGTGGTTGATGGATTATTCCACTCCACTTTTTTCTCCAATGCACTTTTGTAATTGTCAAGCTCGTGGTTGTGTTTTTTGCATATCCAACGGACATGCGATCTATAAGTCACACAAGGCTCTATACTTCGTTTCTTCAAGCCACCGATTACATCACCTTGGACATTCATACCCATCAAATAAAGCATACTCCACATAATATCTTTGTTGTGCTCTCGGTAGTCTTCGATAATCTCTTTAATCTCTTGAACAAAACACACCACTTTTTCATCCTCCAAATCACCACTCTCCAACTGCGCCACAATTTCATTTAATCTCGGAAACGTCGTGATGGTGACTGGGCCATGTATCTTTTCCATTGAGCTTAACACTCGTTCAATGAAGGTACCATCGCATACGTCGAAGTTATAGTCCAAGCCGAATGAGACGTTGTTGCTTGATACTAATCCAACAGCCTTGAGAATCAAGTATGAAGTTTTTAGCATGGGAAGAGCTTCTCGTACAAATGGCGACTGCACCTCTACTTGAATCACGGAATTGTCAGGAAAATATTCACAAGATGATGAGGTGGATCGCACTTCACAGAGGAATCGAAGGCGTAACAACATTTTACGGACTTTGTTTCCACGAGGGATTGGCTCCGACAATCCATCAAGTTGCCAGATACAGGGTGGAGGATGGAATAATATTTGTGTCGACAGAAAATCTGTTAAATATAGTGGTGATAGCAAATCGATAGGTTTGTTGTCAACTGGACATTCCAGAATCATCACGAAACACTTGAAATTAGCCACATTCCATTCGCCCCAGTCGACGTATTCAATTAATTCCCGAGGCTCTTGCCCACAAGCAACACGTGTGCCCATAAAAACTGACTCGAAGTTTTCGCTGAGCTTTGCAATGAATTGCTTCTGTACCTGCCGCTGGTGTCGGACTCGAAAAATAATTTCGCTGTTCGATTCAACTGTGTAGGGACAGATAATGAAGTTATTGAAGACGGGCCATTCTTTCATTGGATCTATTCGCATGTCTTTAGGTTCAAGTGGACCGTGTCATCAGTACCTGCTAATATGATGTTTATTAGCTCGGTAAGAGACGTAACTGTGAGATCCACTTGATCCAACTCAGCGTTATCACAACCTACAATAGCTTTAATGTGGCTCAACATAAATAAGCGTACTTGTTGGTCCATATTCACTTTCTAATTTTGTGTTTTGGCTAAACGGAATTGGATCTAGGTCTTCATTATGCAGAGTAAGCTGAGGACCGTAATAGAGCTCCAGATATTGAACAATTTCGCGTGCTGTCGGCCGAGACGTGGGATCCAACTTCCAGCATTTGTCAATTAGAGTCCACAATCGCTCAAGCTCAGAATTGAATTTTTCTCTTTTCTCGGGGCGATCCACATCGGATCCAAAAATGTCATTTGCAAATTCATGTTCCGTGGCGATTCCAAATGGAATGTCGTTGCACACAATCTCCCAAACTGTCATACCAAAAGACCACACGTCTGATTTGAACGACAAATTTTCATGTTTAAAATATTGTTCAGGACTCATCCAATTCAATGTCCCCTCTGCTCTTCTTTGTGACGTTGTTCTCGTGAGACTGTCGGTTGTTCTACTCAATCCAAAGTCAGCAATGGCGACAGTTTTCTGAAATGTCACCAAAACATTGTCACCTTTCAAATCTCGATGGATAATACCAGCATCGTGGAGGCAGGCTAAACCTCGCGCAAATTGATAAATTGTCGGAAGGAGCATCTCTGGATTATTGCGGACGTAACGTCGGACATTAGTTTCACATAGTTCACTGACAATAATGGGCGGCGAGATCTTTGTGCACACACCAATGAGAGTCAAAATATATTGCTCATTTGCGACGTCTTTCCACGATTTTATTTCCTTTAAGACAGATTCTTCCATATTGGTACAATTGTTTGGTATTACATCATGGAATCGTTTCACTGCAACGATTTGCCCATGGTATGTTCCTCTGAATACAGTCGAAAATCCACCCTCTCCCAAAGCAGACGCCAAATTGTTTTGATCAAATAAAATATCGTCCGAAGCCAGCATCCATGTCTCAATCATGTCGGTTCCAAACGAAGTTGACATCGCATTCGACTGACGCACTGAATCCACTGTATGGGCAATCTCATTTTGGCTCACTTGAACTTGTTTCTCAAAAACTTCGTTTCTTGGGAGATTTCCAAGACTTACTTGGCGTTGATAATGCTCAAATCCACGCTGAATTTGAACGACCAATTCGACCAATCGATTCTCTCGATGTTGAACATCAGGCTCATTCATAATTTCTGCTATGTTTTTGTCCAGGTGGTCCATTTTGTCAATCATTTTGCCAACTTCATATTTAATGTCATCCACATTGCCAACAACTCGTAAGTTAAGATTTATCTGGAGGTTTCTTGCGGCTTGAACGAGAATGTTTTGAAAGAAGACAAGTCTCGAAGCAATGGCCTTGATTTCATCTTTTTTACCCTCGCCGAGTGTCAACTTCCAAGTTTGCACTTTAAGTAGTCTTTCTTGCCAGTAATATTTGATATTTTGTAAATGAGTGAGGAGTGGCATTTCTTGAATAAGGCACTCGATCATAAGACTAGTTGTTAAGACAGTCTGCCGCTGTACATGAACATTCAATGATAACCCCAAAATAGAAGCCGCAGTAGCTACAATTGCAGATTTTACCTCTGTATATTTTTCTCCTTTGATTTTTAGATTTGCTTCTTTAATCAGTAGAGTGGCCGACGTGATGTCTAAATGTAAGAATAAGTCTGGTATATGAGAAAACACTATACTCGTCCTCATGCCATACTTGTCGAAAAATTCTTTGGCACTTTGGTTGCCAACGTCTCGAGGAGATCTTCTATCCTAGTGACCATGAAATACAACGGATCGAGACTGTTACAGAACCTTGTTCCTCGTCATATTAACACCTGAATTTAAGAGGTACTCCACAATTTTCAAGTGGCCTCTCCTCGATGCTAAATGCAGTGGTGTATTACCGTCCTATGCCGAAGTAAGTTTGGCGTTACGTGGTGATTATTCGACATTGTTGGCCATGTCTATTGATGCACCACGAGACTTCAGTTCTTTTACAACATCGAGTAGCCCCCAAAATGAGGCGCAATGCAGGGCTGAATCGCCATGCTAAAAGGAAGGAATGTAATTTCATTTGATCGATGGCTGCTTTACTTTGTCCACTTTGTCCACAGCACCGTCCACAATTTTTGCCACGAGCTTTCTAACGATATCCACACTCCCTTTCTTTGAAGTTGAAGCGACGTGCAGTGGAGTAACGCCATGCTATTCCAAAGCAGTGGCAACATTATTTAAAATGATGTATTTACCTGATCATAGATGTTAACTGAAGCGTCTTGATCTAGCAACAGCTCAACAATTCTCAAATCTCCTTTCCATAGTGCTCCAAATATCGCTGTGCTACCATCCTACGTCAAGTGAATGAGACCATCTACTCCAATGAAGCGTGTGTCACCCAGGCTTTTTTATTGACATTCGCGCGATGATCCAACAGTTCCTTGACGACTTCGACATGTCCATTTTCCGACGCCTCGTAGAGTGGGGTTTTACTTTTACCATCCTACTCAAGTAATTTCGATCGCTCACCGTACGATATTACCCAGGATTCCAAATCAATCTTGGCATCAAGGGCCAACAATGCCTTGACCACATCCAAATGCCCATTGGATGCTGCCCAATGTAATGCAGTTTTTCCACCCTGTCGGTATCTGCCATATTACTGTGTCCACTCCTCCCTTACCTTGTCCCTCTTGTCAACACTTGCACCCTTAGCAAGAAGGTACTCAAGAACCTGTAAATGTCCATTGCGCGAAGCAGCATGTAATGAAAATACGCCATTCTAATTCAGTCGTGGAAAATCTTACACAGGAAAATATGATGTACCCTGTCGGCAATTTTTGCTGAGGCGCCATGAGTTAACAGTTCCTTGACAACTTCTAAATGCCCATTCCGTGACGCCTCCGTTAGAGCATTCGTTCCATTCTAAACCATGAGAGTGAGATTATTTCAATAAGATATAATTGTTCAGCACCCATTGATCCTTGTCAACTGTCGCTTGAAGGCCCAAGAGGTCTTTGACAATCTCCAAGTGTCCGTTTGCTGAAGCAACATATAGCAGGGTGTAGCCGTCCTGGGGGTTCATCACAATCTTAATGTTCGATATGTCTTACGTCATTTCTCATGTCGACATTCGAATCTCCAATCAACAAAGCCCGCACCAAAGCCGTATCGCCACCTTTTACTGCTTCAAATAGCCTCTCGTCCAAATGTAACATTGTTTTGTTGCACGGAGCAAGGCTGTTTGGAGGTCAATATGCTCTTGGACGAGCCGTCAATTCCTATCAATTGAGTCCCCAGCTCAATTTGCAAATTGATGGGCTTTCTTCATTGACGACAGTGGTGATATCCAACTGTGTGCAGTCATTTCGTGAAGTCAGCCTATTATACCGGCAAGAGTCTACGATACCTCTGAGATGATCTCCAACGACCCTTTGCCCCCATGCGGATGAATTGAATAAGATGAATCCTCGACAATCGAAAAGTTTTTAGACATGATCGATCAAAACTTTGACTCCATCTTTTCGTCCGAAATGCTTTTACTTATAGCCGAATAGTGACAACTCTGACAGTAGGGGACCTTGCTGAATGCACAGCACACCACGACGTAATCTTGTCCCCTTTCACCGGCTTCGGTACAGCTGTATTTGCTATGGTCATCACGCGAATCTCGGACATTCGAGATGCCTTTCGACTGGGGATTTGATCTCCTCTTCTTGACGACAATCCACAAGACAGTGAATTTGAAAGATTTCCCTCATCTTCATGCGTTTATGAAGGCCCTATGGTCCCAAGAGAGCTGAAACAATGCGAGGGTTCATGAGTGTTGTTGCCAACTTCCGAGATAAAGTCCCGCGCTTTTCATGTTCAAGTTTAATATCATTTTCGACAAAAAGTATCAAATCGGTGTCAAATTCCAACGAAATGATATATTTCAAGGTTCAAGTTGCCGGATCGGCGCGCATCATTGCATTTATTTCTACCTTTTTATTTAATAATATGGATATTTGTATGATAATTCTCGATTTTTATAAATAAATTTCCACGTTATCTGTATTTTATTAAAAATATATCGGACAAGTTCTGCCAGTCTAGGATTTGCATCATGCTCGCCAAGTCTGTGGGACGTCTTGCGCCGTCGACGAGCGCGTTGTTCGTTTGCGATATCCAAGAGATCTTCCGCAATCGAATCTATGAGATGCCATCGGTCATCCATGCGTCCAACACGCTGGTGAGTCGTCTTATCCGTGAAAGACCTTTGACACTTCTGTGTAGGTCCAAGCTGCCAAGACTCTCGAAATCCCAACGGTTGTGACAACGCAATATGCGGCACGCTTTGGACCGACAGTGCCTGAAATCCAGCTCTCTCCTGAAGCCAAGATCTTTGACAAGACGCGATTCTCCATGTGGAATGACGATTTCAAGGCGTCCTTGGTTGAAAAGCCCAAGTCGATCATCCTCTGTGGCATTGAAGCCCACGTGTGTGTCTTGCAGACGTGTCTCGACTTGATTGAAGAAGGATATGAAGTCCATGTTCCAGTCGATGCTGTGAGCAGCAGCACGTCATTGCTTCGATCTGTTGCGTTTGAGGTACGATTGCCCTGCTTAGCAGTTGTCATCGTTGCCATTAGCGCCTCAAGCAATCTGGTGTCTACTTGACGACTGTCGAGAGTGTCATCTTTCAACTCGTGGGAGACTCCAATCATCCTCAATTCCGCGCCATTTCCAGCCTTATCAAGGCGCACACTGCAACCCCCTCAGGGTTCTCGTCGTTGTAGCCTGTATTGTTTAAATGGCTCTTATACACATCATGACATCTACATTTCGGCAGGAAAGTCAAAGATAATATCTTTGTCCTTAGCCGAAGCCTCGATGGCAAACTACTCACATCATTCAACTCATACAAAGGGATAGATTGACATACCTGAAGAGCTTGGATTACTCGTGAATTGACACGCGTCCATTGAACGAACTTCTGGAGTTGGAGTTCATTGAGTGGGGCGCGGAATAGATCCACCAAGTTCTAGTCAGCGTCAGGATGCAGTTCATTGTAGTGATATGCACCTCAGTGTTGGGGAAATGCAGCCATTCATGAAGGTTCAAAGCTGCAAAACACTTCTCAACAATCGCCAAACGTGTCGATTCATTGTGAACTTGGGTTTGAATTTCAAAGAGTTGCATGCATTGCAGATCAGTGAGACCGAGTGCAAGTTTGAGCTCAAGAAAATTTGGATCGTCGGCAGCAGCAAGCGCGAGCATCAAGGCTTCGTCATTTGCATCATGGACCACAGATGCATGGCGCAAGAGCCGTGTGAGAAGCGCCGCAGTTTCTTGATGCTTGGTGTCCTTGGTCATTGTCACGCTTTGCTTGTGCTCGCCTGATTCGATTTTATTTTCTGTCAGCTCACACAAACGTACCACTTAATGCTTCCACGAGTGTCGCAATGTCTCCCTTGCCAAACTCATGTGCAAGTGACTTTGCCAGAATATTCTGTAGTTCTTTGACTTCTGCTTCATAAGTTTCAACCAATTCCTTGCTTTTCTTTCGTCGGGCGCCGGCTAAATCTCGGTTACGTGCCAATCGCTTTTGTTTGCGCTGTTCTTCTTCCTGCAATTTTTTGTAAATATTGAGCAAATCTGGGTTCGCAAGAATGTTTCGAATCTGGTCACCCGTGATTTGGCTCGGGTCTTTTCCAAGCAATTTTGATAAAACACCAAGATCCAATGGGGGCTCTTCCGCCGGTGCCGATGATGCAACACTTCCATCCTCTGACGTCGTATCATCCACCTTCAAGTTGCGCATTTGAGATTCCGTGCTTGCAACCGATCCGCCGTTATCTTTTAGGTAGAGAAATTGGGGTGGCGTTTTATAGGCCGGATGCGCCGACCGAGGAACATGACGCTTTCCACCGCGCTCTTCTGGCAATGGTATATCATCGTACGAACTGGTCGTGTTCGTGCTTGTCGTTTGGTCGTAATACCCGTATGCGCTGTTCACGGGTGGAGCCATCGTCATATGCGCTCCAGCATTGCTTGGAGCAAGATACGACGTGTTTACGTTGCTGTCGGGATAAAGCATCATTCCTGGTTGTCCTTGCGGCATTGCCATCGGATAGTTCATGTGTTGAGATGGATGATGCATCCCCACTGCAGCCATTGGATTCTGCATGTACATATTGTTCATATGCACAGCCGACTGTTGCTGCCTCTCGCGTTCGTCCTGCATGAGCATTTGCTGTTGTTGTTGTTGGTAGTACGGATCCATCTTGCTGCCGGTGACTTGGAAAATGCTCTCTCAGAAGGAAGTTCCGGATAATTATCCGGATAATTATCCGGAAGCTCGCGCCTTTTTGGAGGCACTTTTGAACTCACCTGAACATGACGACGCGAAGCAACGACAGTACATGATGTAAGAGGAAGCTTGCTTCGATGGATAGATGAAAGCTTACTTCAAAGTAGCACACTAGCTGAGGAGCCCTCTATGAAGATACAGCTTCCTGAAATGTAAATGCAGGACGAAGATGCTTGAAGCATTCAGTCGGCAAGAAAAGACAGTTCCAGCTCAATGAAAGATGAAGAGCAACCCAAACTTTCCGATTAATCGTGAAACGGAATACGATGGATGCAACCTTACAACGATGGAGGAACGAAGTCCTTTGCAAGAAGATGTGATGGACAATTGTTGAAACACAAGGGTCACCTTGTGAAATGAGTCTTGAACAGGAATCGAAGACAACAAATGTGAAAAGTGATTAGAACATGGACATGACATCTCTCTGAGCGAGTATGGCTGCAGAGCAAGTTTGATGTCATATATGGGAAGGCGGATGTTATGTCGCAGCCACAAAAAGACATCTACAACTCGCTTGGGAACTCAAATTCAAGGTCTTTGTCGTCGTTAGTCGCGCCGCCAGCAAACTGGTCACTTGTGAGTAATGAAATCCTACCGCCGAAGTTTACCTCAAGTTGCTGGATGACAGGTTGATTGACCCGCGTCCACTGAACAAATTTCTGAAGCTGCAAGTCACTGAGCGGTGCACGAAACAAGTCGACAAGTGTCTAGACACAACGAGCTATTCGTTCAGAAGGAGCATGCAGAGGCATGATCACCTCGGTGTGTGGAAAATGGAGCCATTCGTGGACATGCAGAGCAGCAAAGCACTTTTCCACAATGGCAAGACGGGTTGATTCGTTGTGAATGTGATGCTGTAGCTGTGACAGCCGCATGCATTGCATTTCAGTAAGTCCAAGAATGTGTTTGAACTCAACAAACATTGGGTCATTTGAGGCTGCCAGTGTTAGCATCCAATTGTCTTCATTGGCTTGACGAACCTACATTGACGGATGTATCCCAAACTTTCAAGGGTCTTCGTACCGCTGATGCATTACGTGAATGCTGTTTCAAAAGCACAGAGGTCTCTTGGTGCTTAGCGTCTTTGGTCATATTGACACTCTGACGTTGCTCCCCTGCAATTGCCCATGAAATCAGGCACTTTCAGTTTGGATCATACCGCTCAAAGCCTCTGTGAGAGTATCAACATCACCTTGGCCAAATTTGTGCGCACGAATCTTGGCAAGGATATTCTCAAGCTCAGACACTTGTGCTTCATACGTCTCGACAAGACCTTTCTTCTTCTTTCGTCGCATCTGAGCTGTCTTTCTGTTATTGTCAAGGCGCTTCTGTCGCTTGATTTCTTCCTCCTGGAGCTTCTTGTATATATTGAGAAGATCCTTGTTGACCATAATGCTGCGTATATGTTCGTCGCTGATGTCAGCTTCGTCCCTCGCCAGCACTTTGGACAGCACAGCTTTATCCAACACCAAACCTTGCGTTCCGTCCGCAAAGGCATCTGCAGTCACAGGGTCTGTATTCTTTTTGCTTTTTGGGTAATATACTGTCGGTGGTGTCCTCCATCGTCCTGCTGGTGCATGTCGCTTGCCTCCATTGGAGACGTCGTCGAAAGGCGGCGGGACGTGGCTAAAATAAGGGTGTGCGTGTGACGCTCCTTCCATCGATGGAAACACGTCGTTCGGGTACATTCCAACACCAGGCGGTGGTGGCGTTGGGAAAGGCATACTTTGTGCCTGTGGATTCGAAAAGAGAGATGCTCCATACGAGCTCTGAGAGGATGCCGCCGCTGCTGCTGCCGCTGCTTGTCGCCGCATCTGCTCCTGCTGGAACTCGTCCATTTTCAGTCTTAGTGTGGATTCCACCAATGAACTCATTTAAATCCAAATTCGATCCAATTATCAAGTCATAATGAAATAGTATATATAAAATTATGACCAATCAGCGACGAATACATTCGTCAACTGGCCGTTCAAAAATATTTCAGTTTGAATTTTCGTTAGAACGGCCAGGAGCATAAAAGAAGATCCAACAACGACATGACACAGCGCCAAGCTTGAAGGGACCATTCTGCTGCCCCGCGCACTCATTCAGACATGGCTTGGCGATATCCCCCTGACTACGGGCTTGCAGAATATATTCGGTTAAGAGATGACTCGTTGCTCGCCTCTGCACTGTTTGATACATTTCAAAACGAAGTTAAAGTGAATTGAACCCGGCTGGAGAACGTCGTTTCTCAAGTGATGGTGCTGGAAGTCTATCCAAGCTTGACCCTCGGTGAAGATTCATGGGTTGTAAGAGCATGATGCATCCAACAGCCGACGTTTTACAGGCGTGCTCGTATCAAATGAAGATGAAGCACCATGTCATGGCTTGCTCCAAACCTTCTGAAGAAATGAACATGAATGTCGAATTTAATTGCTCCCTGACAGGAACTTGGACCATCCTATCGCCTTGTTTTAAGCAAGGAGAAGACCCCCGTGAACCTCTTTCGGAGGAGTCATGAATGTTTGGTCAGCGCAGAGCCAGGTTCAAGATATTTTATTCATCCCACATGCGGGCTACAGTCCAGTCTAATTGCTCGAGATTGTTCATGTCAGTTTGGAATCGGACCTGACAGAATGAATCGCGCACGTCCGATCGGTTCTTGCTCTCGTCGTCGCCTTCAAATTGCAAATGCTCGGTAGTCTGAAAGACAACATCCATGTACAAGAGTGCATAATCGCTCGAGATCGTAATAGCATGGAGATAACATTCGTGGATGTCCAATTGCGTAAGTGCCACTCGAGTGTATCCATCGTCATGGTACGCTTTGAATTCTTTCATGATAGATGCCAAGCACGTTGACGTCATGACGGATTCGAGCAATCTTGTCGTCTGATACGCATTTTGGATGTCTGATGGATTCTCTTGGGTCGCAGCGGCAAAGAAATCACCCGAGTACATCGTGTGGAAGATTAGGTCGAGTGCGACTTGAGCCCCGTGCAAGAAATCCTCGAGATCAAACGGTTCCCCCCCAAAGTATCGGTGGAAGAAGACAAAAGCCATCCATTTGGTCACGTTTGGCATTGTTGGGTCAAAGAGGCCCTCTTGCTCCCATCCAAAGAGTCGATCACGGTCTTGGAATGCTTTGACCATTGTGTTGACAAACGGAGTTTTCTGTTGTTCTTCAGGAGTATTGGTGGAAAAGGCACGGCAAGCCTGGCGAGTCCATGGCGCTTTGTCTACTCTCTTGAGGCTACCAAGCATCGACGAGCGGCCGAGGCTGCATGTTCGAGATGCAAAGCGCTGGACATGTCGACTGAACATGACGAAGGTTCGACAGAGTGCCAATCAAGTGAGACACAAGGATTTGTTAAAATTGGAATACAGTATTCTTCGATGAAATCATTGGATAAAAAGAATAAAATTTCAAAATTTATTGACCAATACGATTATTGTAGGGGCAGATTGAAATCGGTCCTGGCGTATACAAATTGTAATATAATTATGAAGCATCATGAAAGTCGTAGCATTGAAATAGGTGGCTGATAACGCTCAATGAGATTGACGTTTAGCAACCCTCAGTGTCAAATTTGCTTTAGAACTCCTGGAGATATGGAGAAAAAACACAACCCCTCGCTGGCTGAAAACACTTGGTGGTGAAATGTTATAGCATTTCATACTGGGTGAAGAATCATATGTTAATAAACTCTGATAATTTATAAACCTTTGCTGTCCAGTTGGGGTTTAACTCTATTATTTTATACTGGGTTTGTCTCTGCTCACATTTGAGCCAATGAAAGGGCTTATTTTTAACCCTAATCGTCAAATGGAGTTCTTTTTCAACAATCATTGAAAAAATGATATTTTTCGTTGTGAAGGCATAGTTAGATCAAGTTTATCTCAGAGAAAATATTTTTGGAAAACGTTAGTAGTTTTTTTATTGTTCGTCGAAAACTGAGTTATATTGCATTTGATACAGAAGTTTTGCTGAAGACCGATTTCAATCTATGTCCCCTGGTGTTAACATGTACTATTAATAGTAAGGACTTTGGCATAACTAATTAAACAATGTTTATGTGGTAAGTAGTTCGTATGGAAAGAGTAAAGCTTTATGAGGAGAAACATTGACTTTAGTTTCTCTTTGAAGAGCCCCCTTACGTAATGACGATTTGCCCTCGACAATCGATAATAATAAACAGGTCACAAATTATAGCTAGGTCAAGTCAAGCATCGTGGATTCTAATGCTCTATAATCGAAGACATTCACAGCAAGCAAACAAACCATGGAAGAGGAAGCATACCACAATTCGAGTCTATTCTCCAAGGACTTGATTAAAATCTATTTCCCCAGTTTGAGAGAGAGCGACAATTTTTTATTCACAGTCAGTCGGTGATTGGCGAAAAACAAGACCTGTATAGCCAACTCAAATTGCATTCAAAATGGACATCGTCTTGGGTTGGATTCGATTGCCAAGGACGCGGAAGCTCATCTCATGCTTGTAGATTCGTTTAGCCACGTTCAATTTGACGATCCCAACCACCAAGGCACTCGACTGGACTGGGATAAAGAAGATTTTGAAAGGAGAGTGAATCAACTCTTCGTTGAGTCTGGCAGTCGTCTGGTTGACGGGTAGCAAAGTTGTGCAGCTTTACCAGCACTGAGTCCCCATGCGGTAGATATGCGCCATTTTGCAAGCATATTTTCATCCCGAATTTTGTGGGGGCTAAGCTTGGGATGGCACGAATCACAGATGCCAATCGAGCTTTCTTGAAGACGGATTACGTGGCCAGAGTGCCAACTGAATTACCAGTGTCTGTGTTCATTGAATATTAGCCGTCGAAAATAAATATTTGAATAGGTTGGTTCGGTGGTTTCCATCAAGCCAAGTAGAACCTCAAGTGGCCAAGTACTTGGATGTCATTTTGTACAGCCGTGAACAGCTCCGACTTGAAGCCAAAGCCACTGGGAAGCCAATTGACGAGTCCGTCAGTGCGCCATGGGGAATCATTTACGTCAAAGCCCAAGATGTTGACTATGAACTGCCCATGGATCCCATCACAATCTTCCGGAACGCACTTGGTAAGGAAGAAGGTGGTTCTGGCATGCCGTGTGATCCCAAAGAGTACATGGAATCGGTCGCATTTTGGTCGAATCATGCTGAGATCAAATAAACGCAACAATACTTGGATTACGAAAAACACATTGAAAAACTGTCAGCAGAGTCGAATCGAACGAGATTCAGTTGGAGATAGTTGGGCTGGTTTGCGATGCGCAGCAGCTTTGATTTCGCAGGGGTACTTTGGGGCCTTTTTCGTCGGATCCAATGGGGCTAGCGTGACAAGCACTGCCGTCGAGAGTGATTGGCCAGGCACGACCTGTAAATGAGTTTGGCCGAGCTCAACGTGGGTTTCAATGGCTTGAAAGGCATATTGCCCTTGAAATTCATTTTCAAATTGGCAGCGACAAGTTGGACAAGTGCTCCGTCGGTTGAGCCACAACGTAATGCACGTCCTGTGAAAACAATGGCCACAAGCCAGCTCGACGCTGTCTTGCAATGGACTCATGCAGATGACACAGTCGTCGTCACCAGTAGATTCATGCGGTTTCAAGGCCTGCAAGACTTCTTGCTTAGCTGGATTTGAGGCCTTCAAGTATGGCACAACATGGCTAATAATGTGCTGGACCCACGAGGCGCCACGAAATACACGGAGAATATCTGCCATCGAGTGAATATGACGTGGCACAACATACGTGAGCGTCAAGCGGACATCGATGGCAGCCGAGGATGTCGCAGTCGTCGAGTACGTCTTACAAGTCATTTTGGAAAGTGACTCGCATCGACTCGCCTTTGCCTGTTCGTCAAAATCTATATCCTGACCTGTCGGATGTCACAGACAAGATACTGTATTTTCAACTTCAACGTTACAAAGTTGCTCTTATTTATGCACAATTTCATTCAACATAAGATCGACTTTGTATTTTGTAGTTGAATTGTTGAATGTTTTCAAAGATTTTTCAGTCTCATATAAATTCAAAATAGTTATAAACTATTGGAAGTTAAAATACTTTAATCAAGAGAAGAATTGATCTAGCTAAGTTATATCTGAAAGAATATGATTGAATATTGCATAAACTTGGAAGTCAACAAAGAAACAACTTTTTTTAGTAACGTCATGGGCGGCTATATTCGGGATGTGGCTCGAGATCTTTCGAGGGTTCCAATTCAGCACAAAAACTCGTGGCATGTTGAAGATTGAAAATCGATTTGGTTTGGAAGAGTCTCGACTTTCGATAGCAAAAACACGAACTGTTACAAATCTCTATCCTGACGCTAGATACGTGGCATTTTTTCGCGACAGGAATGGTCACTTTTATTGTCAAACTTCATTGAAAAATCGGATCAAGCTATTGAATCCTGAATTTTGCACTTACTTCTTGGTGATTGTTTAGGCAAACCATAACATGCTATGGAGCTATACCCCCCTTGAGTCAAGGCCAAAGCAAATTTGAAGTGGACATACTCTCAACTGCTTCTATCAAAGCCGACGTAATGACTATAGAGGGCAACTCGACAGTTTAAAGAGGCAGAAAAGGTCAAGTTTGGTCTTCTTGCGTCACGTTCACATCTGACAGGTACGTATTGAGCACATTTAATTCAGGGAGATTGCCGAAACAAATCCATCGCCGAGGTGCAATCATTGTCTTGCTTGGTGAAAAAGGGAAGTCAGCTACTGATGGACTTTATTTTGGCAGATCTATGGTACTGGTATATTGTTCCTTGCTCCCCTTCTCGGTTGCGTCATTTTTGTGATTTGGTTTTCACAGCTGGATTAAAGTTCAAACTTACAGGTGTCCGGACAATGCTCTGAAGGAATTTTGCTACAACGTCATTTGAGAGACAAGATGGCAAATAAAATCGAGTCGGATTTGTCACTGGTCTTGCTTCCTGAGATTGTCCTCCGCATGGCTTTTTTCATTCAGGAATGGGAAACTTTGGTTGACTTCTTGCTAGCCCTTCGCCCTGCCAACGTCATTGGACCTCTTCAAGGCTTGTAGAAATTACATGAAGGCATGGATCGTACTGGCTTGTGGTGTATATTGTGAACCACCCTGGGGGTCAGAAAGACTACATTTACTTTGATTTTGAATTGAATTCGACCAAGTTGACAAACGCCAAGTTGAACTGACATGAAAACAATTCGAGGCATCTCTAAAATATCACACATCACAACGCCATCGCTCTCGAAAATAAATGCACGCTAACATTTCTTTTTATACCTGATGTTTGCTGGGCCATTCACACCTTAGCAGTCGAATTGAATGCCACGCTCAGTAGCATATGCTGAAAGCGCTTTCAAGTCGTGTTGGTCAAGATTTGATTCTTGAAATACAATCCACTTCATTTCAATAGGTCGACTAGTATACGTTGCGGATTCAATCAAGCGATGACAATCCTGGCTAGTCATTACAGTTCCCGTGATATCCAATTCCGCAATCGACTCGTTGTTTTGAATGGCATTCGCAAGCGAGCTCACTGCTTGTTCATGCAGTTCAGCATAACGAATCTTCAAAGTCTTCAAAGTGGTTGCTTGCAATTGTGGCGCAAACTCACAAATATCAGCACTGCTTACAGTGGAATCGACTAAATCCAAAGACTTGATTGATGTCTTTGGCAACACACGAAGAAGGCTCTCAATCCCTTTCAAGGTTGTATTGCTTGTATAAACGAGCGACAAATCAACCACGTTGGAATCAATCAGTCGAGCTGCCAAAGTTTCACAAAAGTTTGGAGGCACAAAACAAGTTCGAATTTGTAAAGTTTGCATCGACAAAGTTGCATTGGTCAAATCCATATCGCTCAAATCCATCATTGCAATTTTGAGGTCTTTCAGCGTCGGGCAATTGAACGTGGCCTGGTAAAACGATCGTTTGAGCTCCATGTTGTTGATACGCCATTCCCAACTAAAGATGGCAAATACACGCACAGGCTGCCGAGACGACCAAGCAATAATATTGTGTAACATTGGATCCGTCAAAATTCCACTCTCACTCGTAGAAATGACAAGCTCAGTAAGTTGATCGCTCATGGCTGCAAACTCTAGAATCGTGTCCACATGAGTATCGTCTAGTGTTTTCAATATCAATGTTTTCAGGTATTGCAACCGAGGTAAGACATCAATCCAACCAGAAGGAACATCGCAATCAACGTACAAATGACAAATGCGCAGATCAGCCCATTCACTCCAGTAATTTGAATTTCGAATCAAAATCCCCGGGAGGCTCTCCAACTTCCAACTCAGCTCGGCTTTTGGATCGACAAACGACTTGAGCCACTCGATGTCCATAAAGACATACACATGGATATGGCGATAGAATTTCGCAATGGCTTCATAGGTGCTGCGCTGGGACGAGCAAATGATTCGAGAAGTCAACACTAAGTATGGCCACAGCAAATTGTAATCTCGAGTCAAGCCCAACTCCTAAATGTGCTCGAGAGGGCCAACATCGTAGTCTTGTTGTAGAGCTTCTACAAATGCAAATAAATCAGCGTGATGCGAAATGCAGAATCCAATATTGACAAGGACGTGCTCTGGAAACGCCCATTTCAACACAGTCTTGTGTTTCTTCTTCTCGATAGACATGTGCTTCGGAGCTTGGAAAATCGGAAATGACAATTCTCAATGCCCCATCCCATAGTTCTATTCTGGACATCCCAAATCTACGTCTAGCAATAAACAAGCTTATAAAATTGATGCTAATTTGCCTCGAAGGTCTAAGTCTTTATTGCACATGTCAAAACGAGCTATTATTTCCATTCTACTCGTTCTGGACGAAATCATGAAGCAAATTCAAGAGCTAAGTAATATAATTGTCATGAAGAGTCCAGTTACGAAAACTTTGAAGCTACCACTCAACTGCTTTGTCGGTTCAGCGTACAGAGTATCGCAGCAAAGTCACCAAAGAACATTTGAGCGAACTGAGAGCCCGTGGGAGTCGAAGTCATTCCATTTGGCACCTTTCAATGCGCATAATCACGAAAAACACCAGAATCGTTTAAGCTTCAATATCTTTGCATCATGAATTCAACATATTGCAGTGTGTTGATCCCTCAAAGCCCAAGCAGTTACAGAAGAAAGAGTCTGGTCCACGACAAGACACCAAGTCTGCCACATTCAACGCTTTGCATAAACACCGCCATCCAAGTCCTAGATGGAAGAACATGAGAGCTACAGTTCACTGCACAAACACACTCGATGCGGCGTCGCTAGCCTCCCAAATAACCCGAGAAGTCTTATGATTTGTGACCCACATGATTAAGCAAATAGATACAAAGTTTTGGGACGAGACGGTGAGAGAATGACGTTGGAAATGCTTTGAAACTTTATAGACTGTTTGTCCGTTGACAGAATCCTTTGTTTCTACTCAAACGACATGTTGCTCTGTATTAATTGGAACTTGAGTGTCGGTACAAGAAATCTCTCCATTGATTCTTTCAGTTGGCAAATTGTCAAATGTCCAGTCAACGACATGCTCTGCGCTGGTCGTTGCCAGACGAAGTCGTCCTAAAAATTGTGTTTTCTATTCCAGGCAGAAGAGAATTGGCCAACTTTATCAAAGCTCTCGGTCCGTACTATGCTGTGGACCTACTTGGCCACCTTCGAAAAGTGCAAAACGAATCCATTCTTTGGGACTGGTGGCCGTACTTAGTCCTGCGTCCAGCGTTTCAAACCAATGCACAACTCTCGTCCTTTGAACAAGTGGCCAAACATTTCACAATCGTACGTGTTTTTAATTCCTTCGACTTGAATTGGCTCACTGCGCATGTCGATCCGATGGCCGATCAAGAATGGAAGTTTGACACATTTGATGGCATCTCGGATGACTTTTGGACCAAATGGGCGGCCAGCCAGCGTATCAGCGTCGTAAAATCCTACGTACGCAGTGGAGTGCCATTGAATTTGATCCACATCTTCTTACCTCAATTGCATTATTTGTCGCATTTGACGCTGGCAAGTAACGAGAATTTAGCATTGATTCTAGCGTTTGCGGCACAAAGTACTCGGCTGAATGAACTGGTCATCAATATTTTCCCTTGGACGGCCCATGAACTAATTACAGGTCAGATGGCAAACGATGTCATTGAATGGTTTCATCGTCAGCCTGTTCGTGTGTTTCAGTTCTCGAATTGGAATCTGGTTGATTTAGATGCTACTTTGAAACAACTATTCTATCAAGTTGTCTTTACTTGCCCAACTCTTGAAGAGCTCTCGATTTACAACACGAAACTTGACGATGTGGATTTTTCAGGAATGGCATTGTCGACGAAGTCTCTAACACTCTCCAAATGTCGTTTGGACCCAACGTTTGAAGAGTTCTTGAAAAGCCAAGGGATCCCTCACTTGTTTGTATTTCATAATTAGCTAAATCCGAGTTATTTGTGATACTCAGTCACGTGTATTGCTCCTAAATGAAACTTCTGCTAATGTTTGGGTCGTCGTCATAGTTCGTATGTTATATTGTTCGCTTTTCCTTCGTAAAGTTAATCTCTGCACTGCTTGCAACTTGAAAGAGATATCATCACGGTGACAAGAACCTATGAGACCAAGTTTAGACCGTCTGCAGCGTTCGTACTGTCAATTTCGATTCTCTGCCTCCTTTTTATTCTATGGGCAGGTGTCCTAGATTGCGAATAGCCCTTAATAAAGGCTCTCTGAGAAGATTTGGCATCAAATAGATGTATTTTTTAAGGCACGGTGGTATCGTCATGTTAATTTTGTCTAAACCTATCAAGAATAACACAGAATCGGTCATTGCGACAGGGAGAATTCACATTTGCCAGTTGGATGCATTGACATATTTTCCATTGCAACGACTCGGAGATTATATCATTGGAGATGAAGAAAATCAAAAAAGATGTGTTTCCGTGGTTGCTACCTGAAGACACTGTGATGAAGATCGTGGTTTTCATTCCAACTCGGGTTATTGTGCTCGACTTTCTCGAAGTCTTCCGTGAGTTCTATGTGCATGGACCTTTAGATCACCTCTGGCGAATCTTACAACATGAACCTTATGCATGGCCATTCTTGCGTTTGTATCCTTCGATTGCGAACTCGCCAAATTTTGCATCGATCTTGCAAGTGGCCACATTTTTTGATCGTATTATTGTGCATGACATATTTGATCTAGCGTTGCTGAAAATGCTTGTGAATCCCAAGTCCCACCAACATTGGCGTATTGAAAATGATAGCAAGGCTACTGCTGACAGCTATTGGGATGAATGGTCGATCCTACCGATTCAAAATCTGTATTTTCATGCATCGGGTGGCCCACCCCAGATTTTGATTCCGTTACTTCCACGCCTGACTCTTTTGAAATCTTTATCTCTGTGTCAGAATAACTATTTGGACTTGATTCTTGCGTTTGCCGCACAGAGCAACCAATTAACAGAGCTCATATTTTCAGCGAAAGGCTCAACGACTGCTAAACTGACAGACACGATGGTGCACGATGTCATTGAATGGTTTCAACGTCAACCAGTTCGACGTTTTCATTTCTCGAATTGGGATTTTTGTATCGTTGACACTGCGCTCAAGCAAGTTTTCTTCCAAACTTTGTTTACTTCCCCCACCTTGGAAGATCTGTGGATAGCATATACAGACCTGAGCGACATTTCAATGGAAAACTTGTCATTATCAATAATGTGGTTGACACTGCAGCATTGTAATTTGCCTCGGGGATTTTCGGATACCATGAAGCACCAACTGAAAGGTCGTCTTCGAATTGTCAATATTAGCAGTTGAAACCTTCGCACAGCTGTCTGCACATCTGCAGATGATAAGCTTGAGATATTAATAAATTCAATGCCAACAACATCATCGAAGCCAAAATGCAACTTTGTGCACTTTAGTCATCAAATACACCCCACACGAGATTTTTCTCCCGCAAGTCTTAAAACACAGCCGTTGTGAAACAAAGAGCTCATCATACTTTATGACACACTGCCTCTACCGTATTCGTCGTACTTCTGCACCTACGATTTTTCATTGATATTCGCACCGTCAACTCACGTTGTTCAGGAAATTTTACTGAAATTACCTACGAGTCAGGTACAGGATAACGACAGAGTTTCGATTACAGTGAATTGTGGATGCTAGTATTTGGAAACAATATATAACTTCAGAGGCCCTGAGTTTGTTCGCCGCGATGGAAAGCTGAGCAGTGTGTTTAGTGATTGGTGAAATGTATCGCTTCATAGGACTCAATAATGTTCCAGCTAAATGTGCTGCAGCTCAATTTCAGTAATAAAGTGTAGCTTTAAGAATTCCACAATATCCGCTGGAGTTGGTCGAGCATCAGGATCAACTTGCCAACACATTGTAATCAGTGTCCACAAAGCCTCAAGACTTGACGATATTTTGGTTTTTCCGGTCAATCATCGTGAGACTGAATCGCTTCGGCGATTTCATAATGTCTATAGTCATTGTACGGAACTGCATTACATAATATTTCCCAAACAGTCATCCCATAGGACCAAACGTCTGACTTATGCGTCACTGTTTTCGGCGTCAAATATTGTTCTGGGCTCATCCAGTTCAAGGTTCCAGCTCGCTTGGCCCCAGTCTTGGAATTTTCAAAAGCCGCAACAGATCGGCAAAGGCCAACAGACTTTCAACATGTGATCAATACGTTATCTCCTTTCAAGTCTCGATGAATCACGTTGGCTTCATGGAGAGTCAGCAAGCCACAGGCAAATTGATACACCATTTGAAGAAGTGCCTCTGGACGTATCGACGAATATTTGTATCACATAATTCACAATCGAGAATTGGCACTGGGATTATGGTACTAATCCCAATTCAGAGTCAAAATGTGCGGCTGATGGGATGTGTCCTTTCACGTCTCGACTTATTTCAAAATTAGGCTTTCCAAGTCTTCCCAATCAGCCACCACAATCTGGTCAAATCGCTTGACTGCCACCTCTTGTCTATGATACATTCCTCTAAACACGGTAGCAAACTCACCTCAGCCCAGAGCAGTTTTGATATTTGTTGGATCAAAATACACATCGTCGGAAGACAGCACCCAGGATTCAATCTTGTCAAGGCTATTCCTGAAATGTTTATTCTGGCTCACTGCAGAATATTTCTAAGGTTAATGTTAGGCTTACCTGGTCAATCACCGCCTCAGCTCACACCACCATTTCCTGAACAACTTCAAGGACTTCAAATGTGCAAAGTTTATGATTTTCATCGCGATCACTCACGGGCATACTCTTGATGTGTGGGAAATGTTGTGCAAAAATGTACCCAAATGAATGTCAGGGGGGAATAGCCAATATGGAAAATGATAATGAAAATCTATTCGACAAATCGACTGGATAGTCCAAATTTGTGTGAAATTGACAATCAAGGTGATCGGCAATATGTTGATTTTGTGAGTCATTTGAAGGGAAACTGCGATGCTACGAAACGCGTCTTTGTGATTTCACTTTTGGGTTGTTTTCTTTGTGTAACATGTCATCGATATAGCATTGCTTTCAGAAATGAGTTATGTGTGAGAGATCTGCTGTTTGCAATACTATGGGTTTGTTATTTAATGATAATTCATCGGTGATTTATGACTGTTTCGTTTCGAATAGCATCAGTCGAACAAGTGTTTTACCGTTGTTATCCACAGGCCAAACCTTACGCAAGGCACAATAACAAGGCTCCACGGATCCCAAGAAGCTCGCGAATATTTTGAGATTTTGTCACTGTGGGATAGAAGCTCATGATCTCTGCAAATTTGCAGACATCGTGTAGGTTTTGACCATCGATTGGTTTCTCATATCATATGATAACTATGACGACTCCAAGAGTCGCAAGATGCTTGGATTGTCAAAGAGGTGTGGAGTGCACTCTTCACATTAACCCTAAAACACTTTTGAGCCAGACAACCACCGAGTCATTATTCAATTTACCTCGACTTGTGCAATGAAACTCGCCTCGCTTGCCTTTCTTGCTTGTGCTGCTGCTCAATTCCCCTGCGATATTAGCCCTCCCAATTGCACCGATCAACAAGTCGGCCAAGTCGTGACCGCCATCGCTTCGTCGACCAACTTGGCTGGCTGCACCAAAGACTCGGGTTACAACTGGGCCACGTTTTTCAACACCACGGACAGCCAACCCACAGACCAGCAACAGCAAGCCTCCAAGTATTCTGTCAGCTGCAATGCGTTGCTGTCGGAAGTCCATAGCCTCAACGTCACGTCCTGTTTGCTCTGGTACCAAGACTTTGCTGAGATTGTCAAGCACCAATTTGAAGACTTGACCTTCGACAAGCAATTGGGTACAACGATGAAGCCCAAATTCATTCCGTGGTGCACTGGAGAGCAAAAGAACGCCCTCGACGCCTCGTTGAAAACGTCCAAGAACTTGGACGGGTGCACGAAAGCGTCTGGCTTTGACTGGTCAAGTTTTTTCTCAAAGGATGATGCTTTTCCGACCCAAACTCAATATTGGACGACTTTGAAGGCCAAAGAATGTCTCGCATTCGTCGACGATGTGCATCAACTCAAACTCGACTCGTGTGCACTTTGGATTGGGGACATTACGTACTTCACAACGAGACCGATAGAGGCTTGGATTTCGCAGAAAATTGCGTACAAGACAGTGTACCTCAAGTGCTCCAACGAGACGTTTGTTCCAAGCGTGAACGTCACCCTTCCTGATCCCAGTTTGAACGCGACCAACGGAACAATTCCAATCCCAAACAACTCTTCGTCCGCCACCGTAAAGCCCACTGATGCACCAACCACAACGCCCAAGTCTTCAGCTTCAACTGTGGCTGTCGGACTTGTTGCCTTTTCGATTGCGTTTGCCATGCCATAGAAGGCTGAGTTTGACATTCATCCGTTTGTCAGGGGAATTTTGTTCTCATTAAGCTATCCCCTTTATAGCCAATCTCATAAGGATTCAAAAACAAGATTGTAATCGAATCGAGGTTGTAAGTCTGGAGTGTGGAGGGGGGGGCTTGGCGAAACGAATTCGAGTAAATTAGCTGTTGAACTCACATATAACACGAAAACTACAATTGTAACTCCTGCTTGATATACCTCTCCAGACCGTTCAAGAATGGCCCCTTGATCAAGTATTTGACTGACAGCCCCCAAATATCCGCTTTCAGATGCAAAGTGCAGTGGGGTGCGAAGAAACTTTCCCAGGAAATCAATGGTGTAAACATCGTAGGGATCAAAATCTACCTTGTCCTTAATATGAAGCAGCTCCTGGAGTACCATTAAATGCCCACTAGCACAAGCCAACTGTGACGGAGTGTTGCCGTCCTATTTTCAAGATTTAGCCATGGAGTATTTTCGATTTCGTCAACTCTGTCAATCATATCGAAAATGCCACCTTGGTCCAGTAGTTTCTTGGCCATATCCAAGTCGCCATTCTCGGCAGCTTCGTGTAGAAGAGCTCGATGATTCTACCAACGCACAATAAGAACAGTCACCACTATGCCTGGCGTGCAATTCGACTGTTGATGATCCGAGAGACGTCTGCTATGCAACTTCTAAAATTGGGAACAAATCTCACCTTCACGAGTTGAACATCGTAAAGTTGACTATTATAAATTTTTAAGTTCTATACTACTACGTAGTATAATACTACTGTACCCCTTATTCAGCTGCAGGTTTTGATGTGTCTGCAATGTACAAGTGCGATGGGGACACTTATAACTAAAAATAAATTTCATTGTTGTTTATGATAAGCGACTGAAAGGTTCACTGATTGTGGATTTGGCATTTGACTTCACAGTGTCAATGATGATGTCATTTTTAATACTCCGGAGTACAGTAAATTGTGAATATATCCTGAAACTTAATTCAAACAATTGGAATTATCATTTGACAAATCGAATCTCTAAATCCGAATAACGCTACTGTAGTATTGCCAATGAAGAGACAATGCTGCGCTCTCGAACGACCAAAATTGATGCCTGAGGTCATTCTCTTGACGATTGTCTTTTTCATTCATGACGAAGAGACTCTCGATAACTTTTTTTGTGCTCTTTCCCCACTCTATATCTCTGGAATCCTTGAGCATCTTCAGAGGGTAGTCTCTTTCTCGAAAGGCTGGCCGTCGTTGGCTTTGAATCCGACGATGCTTGATGGCCCAATCTTTTCCTCAGTTCAAGAAGTTGCCAAGTATTTTTCGAGGGTCCACGTGCGCAATTATTTCGACTACAAGTGGCTGACTACGTATATCAAGACGCCCATTGAGCTAACTTGGTCCTTTGAGGGATATTTTTTTGCTACTGACGAGTTTTGGAACAACTGGGCAAGCCTGAACATCACGCGCTTGAATGTTTTTCCGCATCGCCGTTCTATTGAGAAAGTGATCAAGCAAATACCTCGTCTCGAAGGTTTGATATTGTCTGATTCACTCACGAACTTGGCTGAAATCGATCAAACTTTGAATCAAACATCAAATCGAACCAGCCAATCAGCGTCCAGATTTTGCTTAAATCACACACAAAACACACCAACACACACACATTAATTTATGTACCTTCCGATTATACTTGAATTTACTATGGCCAGATTGATCACTCAAATTTCGTTGATTTGGATCAAATCTGCAAATTTAGACGAAAAAGACAATATTACTTAGTATAACAAGCGGCTATCACTTGGAAATGATTCTTGAATTTGCGGCACAAAGTCGGCATCTTATAGAGCTCGAACTGCTCCCAGAAGGGACATTTTACGATCTAGCTACTGTTGCGATGCTAAAAAATGTGATTGATTGGTTTGATCACCAACCTGTTCGAGTCTTTGCATTTTCGAAGTGGTGCTTTTGGTCCTGGTATCAAGAATTAAAGCAAACTTTCTATCAAGTAATATTCAATTGCCCAACATTGGACAGGCTCAGCATATATGATGTCAACTTGAGCGACATCGTTGGAACGAACTTGGATTTGTCCATGGGACACCTATCGTTAATCCGTTGCGATTTGGATCCAAGGTTTATCGATTTCCTAACTTGTCAATAAAAAGCCGACAAAGTCAAAACCATGGATATATCACAGTAACACGATTAGCTTAACTCACTTTATCCCATAGTATTCCATTACCCCCTCCAAAGCAGTTTAGAACGAGATAAATGTCTTTTCAGCTGGAACACTTAAGTTGAGTTTAATCTATATGCAAATATAAATTGACGCGAGTAAGAGGGGATGGGTCTTTGCTGCTTCCATATATTCCTCTTTTGTTAATTGACCATCTCCGTTTGAATCAATTGACTCGAGAAGTCGCATCGTTTCGAGTAACTCTTTCCCAACAATCCCAAAACTAGATCAATTTCACAGTCGAAATCAAAATTAACACAATGTGTCATTGTACCTTGAACAGACGACGGTGCTCAGTTGGTCTCGCGTAATTTCATGGTCGTTGTCGTAGTCGAAGAATCGAAAGTACAATCGTGCTCGAGCTTCGTCAGACGAAACATCAACAGATCTAGTAATATTTTATGAGTCATTGGAACTTATAAAATGGGAACAAACCTTAACATGGCAGCTAAATCACGAATTAGTTCACGGCAATTCGTCTTTCCACGATGGACTATGTTCGTTTAATTAATTAGAAGTACTGTGTTTCATGGTCTTACGCGAATCATTTGGACGTAAGTATGCTCGAAAGAGATCTTGCAAAGCATGGCCGTCGTCGGCTTGGGGATCTCGAAAATATTGAAACATCAAATTGTGGAATTGTGCGTTTGTCAGTGGAATCATCGGTCCCTCCTCGTAATCAACAGGCATGATACGATCTTCTTTCGTTGCTTCATTTACATCGTCCAAGAGATCCACAAGAATTGACCAGTCGAGTCGAAGGCGTTCAGTCATTCGCCGAAGACTCTACAGGAGATAAATCAAACTCGGGTTGATATCTTGCTTTTACTTGACGCAGTTGAAAATGCGTTTGTCGATGTAGCGGCTTGCTCAACGCTTCAAGAACAAGAGGTTCTGATGCAGCTGCAGCGACAAATTCGCTTTCAGTAATCTAACAGAATTTTTTAAAGTTGTTTCTAGCGATAACTAACCACTCCGTCGTGGTTTGTATCAACGTGACTAAAGAAATGATCCAAATACAAAGCCTAAAGAAATAGACTATGTGAGATCGTCAAAAAGGGCTATTTAGATACCAGTTGAGCCATCTTTTCATGGCCACCGTTCAAAATACGAACCAATTCCGCAATGGAAATTGCATTGTTGCCATCCACATCGAAATGGCGAAACAACGTGTCAAGTTTTTCATCCAACGTGCCTTGTACAAGACTGTGCAAACCCAAAATAAACTCTAAACGGATCAAAGAGATCAATTTTGCGGATGGCCATGCTGCTTTACCACGAAAATCAATTTGGCCATTGCCGTCTTGGTCGAAAATCCCATACAAGCGCGACGCTAGAGCTTGGGACGTCAAAATCGTCCCCTCAATAGCAGTAGCTGCGCTAACACTCATGCCATGACTGGATAAAAATTTGTCCAGATGACTCCTAGCTCGAAAAATTCATTTAAAATGATGTGAGAACGTTCGCACCCAACAATCGTTGCAAAGCCATCACTAGAAATTGTTCCAGCATCCCCCGCGAGTTGCTTAAAATGACAACTCATGTGAAAAATGTCATGCATGGTAAATTTTGTTGATCGCATAAGCTCGGCAATGAGTGCTTGCTTGCCGACAACCTAAAACGCCACAGTTTTGTCATGGAGGGAGAAATCACGTACTTTAGTTCGATGAGCCTCTTCATGGGATGCAATCAAAGCTTGGCGACGCTGCTTTCTATCGGATTCGGGGTTTGTTCGTGTGAGCTTGACATTGGCTAATTCCATGCTATGCTTTCTCAAAAAGGCTTTAAAGCTATAGCCCAAAACTAAGATCGAACGAAGAAGGTTTTCATACTTGGACAAATCGTCGGGTGGGATCGACCGATGTTTCCCTGCGACGAGTATATACGCATTGCGTTTTCGATGTTTGTCTCCATTTTTTCCAGCTCCCAAGACGTCGACTTCTCGCTTGCCCTACATTTCAAAATGTAAATGATGACTGAATTAGCAACAAGAGTACTCGAGGACTCCTGTCTTGATGAACCACGACGGTGATTGGATGTTTTTGTGGAAGAAAGGTCGCTCGTTCTGCTACTAGCGTGGCGATTTCATCATCGGATGGTAATGTGACTTTTCGGAGAGCTCCGATACCGCTTGTTGTCGCCTTGCTGCTTGAATGCGCTTGCAAACTCTCCAAGTGTTTGGATACATCGCGATACAACGAAGCAATTTCAGTTGGGGTATACCGAGGCGGTGGTGGAGGCGGTCGTGGTGGTGTCTGAACAATCGGTACTTCCATGGGAAAAACAGTTACAAAATGTAACTGGAAAAAAGTAACGGCTACAAAATACATTGCCTTCAATGTTGTTTTCCTCCCTACTCAAAAAGAATTTTAGTTGCCTTTCAATAGATTGTTGACATACATAAAGATGTCGGAATCTCGCTTCTTCTCCCTTATCTCCCTTGGCTACACACAAATATCTCGACGCGATACAGCTTTTAAACAAAGACATCTCTACTTTCATTGATCTCATGGGAACATTTAAGTTAGTAAGCTAAGCTTGTGGGCTCTTTAGGTATAGCCAATCCCTGATCGATTGTCTGATCGACTGGTTTCGACGACCCAATCTATATACTGCGATCGTTCTTCTCGCTTTGTCCAGTAGACGAGTCCAACAATTGAGCCCAAGACGACAATCACAGCAGTGATCGCCCACGGAATCAACGCCCCACCACTTTGAGATTTGTTGGGATTCGTCGTCAAATCAGCACCGCTCAAATACTCGACATCGTCCGTGGGGTAGGAAAAAGTCGCGCAGACAATGTTGCCGTAGATAAAGCATTCAAACATGTACAAGGCATGGAGGGGCCGTGTTGCACCAACAAGTTGGCCTGCGCCTTTGAGCGTTGTAAACGTCAAATTGGTATACCGCGTTGAATACCCAGCGAGTTGTTTGTCTGGACCAAACCACGATTCCCATTTCTCTCTCACTGGAAGCTGTAAATTTTGAATCCACCGTTCTGTGCCAATAAAATTGTCCACAGCATCGGCATCGCCAGTGTATATCAAGGCTTTCAAGCCTGCTCGGAGTACTGCTGGGTATTTTGATAAAACGGAGCGGGATCGAGTGTACTTTGCAGTGACGTGGCGGTTGCATTTCTCCCAATTTACATGCCGGTCTTGGATATGAATCGCCCGTTGGACAGTATATCGCTGTAAATACTTGGATGTGAATAAATCCACACAAGGACCCATCTATAATCCAAAAGTTAAAAGCTGAAAAGGATCAACTTGTACCATCCCACGATGTGTCAGCGGTCGTATTGCGTGGTGCTCGAGTTTTAAATTACTCTTGAGAGAACAAACATCGCCAAAGATATCAAAGAGATTGAACGCTTGGGCATTTGCAGCTTGAGAACTTGCTTGGCCTTCTAGAAGCACAGCTAGACACTCTTGAGGACATTCTCCTCCCCCGTAGAAGCAATAGGAAGCGCCAGAAACTCCACAAGCGTCACGGCCACGTTCATACATGCTAATTGAGATTAATCCGTGCGTATAAAAATAATCGAGTGTCGCTGAAGCTACAAACAAAAGTTGAAGTCATTTCGAGGATTTTCTGCGGATATTACCGTCAATTTGATTGTCCGTGAAAGGATTTCCGACGGCAAAACCAGCCAGGACGAACGATTCAATCGGTGTTTCGACGAGTTTTTCAACGAGATATGGGACCAAGACACCGCCGTAGCTCTGGCCAAACAGATAGACTTGACGATTGTGGTATGTTGGATACATGGCTAGAAACTCTTGCAAAAATTCATACATTCGAGCTGCCGTCTCCTCGTCGTTGTATTCCGTCGCATTGAGCATTGGGCGGCTAAAGCCAACGCCAGCAATCGACTCTACAAAGAGAAAGTTGGCGCGACGATTCCACGCGTATGGATTGCGTTTGATCCTCAAGTCACTTTGGACAACAAACGGGCCGACGTCTGTAAACAAGCTATTCAGCGCCGAGCAGCCTGGATCGCCACTGCCATGGAGCCAAATCACCAGTGGATCCAAGCTGGGATTCGATGTCGACTCGACAAGCCAGTAAAACATGTCTTGGCCAGTGCTCTGCAGTCGAATGTGGCCTGCAAATTGGGCGAAATTGATCGCCGTGTCGTCGTTGTAGCCTGGCATAGATTCAATTTCATGTGGGTTTTTAGGCGGCGGGCCTGCAGCTGCAAGCGCTGCAGCTACATGAAGGACGAGCCACCAAGCGAGAGGCCACATCGTCGTGGCTATGGCCAGCTCGTTGACCAGTTGGCCGTGATATTTGAAAACCATGGACTGGGTTGACGACTCCAGTCTCAAAAAATCATTTATTTGGACTCAGCCAATCAAAAGTTCATATTCAATTTTCTAGCCAATCAGAATGAAATAATCTCGTTGTCGAGACAAAAAGAAAGGCAGTTGACAGATTGAGAGTATACAAATTTCAAGTATAGTACGTGAACTTTTTGATAAATACAGTATCCATTAAGCTTAAGGTCTCAGGATTAATTATAGCCAATCAAATACATAAAAGTTATCACTCTAACCAATTACAAAGGAGTATTGACGCAGTTGCGTTGTAGAACGGCGGTTGACATACCGGTATACAAATGACAAGTGTAGCTTGTAGGATTTTTGGGAATGGATGACACTTGGGTGCCTTTCATTGTGGACATATTTAATTTCAGCCAATGAAAGTAAGATAAATAATGAATATTATCCAATAGAACCATTTATACATTGAGTAAAATTTGGAATCATCCATACAAAAATCAAGATAAAAGGTGACAACTGATATATTTTCAACTTCAAGATGACAATTCTAGCCAATGAAATTACATCGAAATAGAAATAAGATTACCACCATACAGGTTCCAGTTTGACTTGTCTGGCATTGCTGTCAGCGAAAAGTTTATCAAATTAAAAATTGAGAGCCCATGGTCGATGACAAAGAGCGTAAGCAGCGCCGTCAAATGAATGCAGTCGTAATTAGATGGAATTTTTTCTGCAAGGCTGTGCTTGTAGAGTTTAAATGCATGAAATAATTCTATTTCCACAGATATACCTGAAAACTGTGGTCAAAATCTTGCTTTGTCAATCAAAGGGATAGAGGGGTCAGTTGTATGCATGTACTGGTGAAGCCGTCAATACTGTACAAGATTTATTGTCCACTGCGAGGGGGCACCGTGGAGCGAGTGTTGTAAATATTTGACATTGTTCATCATCTGATTGAACACAATGATAACGCACTTGTGTCAAGCTCGTTACGAAAGCTCGATGGTGCGTATAAGTCATCCCCTTACACGTTTTGAATATTCCCCTAGATGATTTCCGTCAAAATTCTAACCCCATTTCTATCTACTTCAAATCTGTGTTACCTACCTCATTCCCCTTCGGATAGTTCTCCACTTTGATCGTCCTCAATTCGGTATGCCCATACACTCCATCCCCCATCAAAGAGCTCTCCACCAGTGTGGCAAAAATAGAAGTTTATGAAGCCAAATTGTCCACTTGGAACCCATGTAATCCCCTCTTTTTCTTTCGAATATGAAGCCCGACGGTACTGGCGAGATCTCCTGTACACTTAGTACTTTGTACTTTCACTTTCCGACGACTGTTCGACCCCAAAGATAAAATACTTTCGTCGCCTCCCCAGCAAAACGGGTGGTCCCTGGTAGTCCTTGCAATTTATGTATACCGTAGCCCCCTTTTGATCTGCTTGATCTTCCTCGTCAAGTTGTAACGGAATATGAATCTCGAATCTGAAGCAAATGAGCCCTCTTTCGCCCCCTTTAGTCTTTCAGAGTTTGATATACCTTCAAGCAAAGTATACAAGCTTTTCAATAGCTTAAGCTCACTGAAAATACTCTTTCTAGCAATCATCGTGCTGCTTTACGACTCTATATTTTGTATATTTCCATTCTATCCATCCTGTGGTGGCTGAGGATTGTGCAAACCTGACTCGGTTCTTCCATTGCAGCTACTCAACGTTCGTTGGAATTCGATATGCACGCTACCTCGTTTTAAGAACCATTGCACAATCAAATTATTGGACTTGCCGTATAAAATCATTGATCCTTTGTTGCAATATGTCGTTATTCCAAGGGATATCTCCAAAACCACGTCATTTAAATTCCTCTAAATTTGGTTGGCTATGTGGATGTCGTCGGGTAGCTCTTGAACGAAATCTGTTCACAGTCAAATCCTTTCGCCATCTTTTCCCTTCCTTCCAGCCTTTTCACCTCGTTAACTTTCTCTTTCATCAACTGGCTGGCTGATCAAGAATATCCAATCCATGCCATCCAATTTCAAGCCACTGCTGCTGTATGTTCGACCACATATTGTCAAACTTTGGTCGCGTATGGCCCATCGTAGCCGCGTTTTTAACACGCGCATGACGTGGCGCTGGCTTTATAAAGGTTGGACTTGCCGTTTGGCACGCTTGAGCAGTCGTAGTCCACGCGCCAAGCGTGCGCAAACTTGGATTTCCCGTCGTGGCTTGGCACGAATCAAATAAAATCTTGCATTTGATTGGCTCGATACAATACTCCATTGCAACAATACAGTTGGATTGCAATAGTATTGCAATAGTATTTCAAGCTACAGTATTGCAGCAATCCGATCATTTTCCAAATTTGACCTCGATGGACAAGAGCCCGTCAACTCCGTCTACTATTGACGTCTCGTTGAAGAAGTCCCTGGCCGCTTCCACCGGCGCTATGATTACATCGCTCTTCGTCACGCCTTTGGACGTTGCCAAGGTCCGCTTACAGGCCCAGCAGTTGAATCCGCGAGCGAAAACGGTCACTCCAACGTCTTGTCTTCCAACGTGCAAGTCGCGATCGTTCTCGCGCTTTGCACCAGCGTCGACAACCTCTTCGTCGTCGTGTCTTGTCTGCTATCGATCTCTCAGTGTCCAATGCGCCTCTACGCGTCGATTGCATGGAACAGTGGACGCGCTACGCTTTGTGTTCCGCACGGAAGGTCTGCGCGGTTTGTTTGCTGGCTTGCCGCCCACATTGATGCTTGCGATTCCATCCACAGTGCTTTACTACACATCATATGACCACCTGGTGCACGAAGGCATGCGTATGTTCCCCGACTTGAGTCCTGTCGTCCCGCTGATAGCTGGCGCATCAGCTCGAATTGTCGCCGCAACGATTGTTTCTCCGCTGGAATTAGTCCGAACGCGAATGCAAAACGGCAAAGAAAAGCACATGTTGTCTATTCTGCGCCGATCTGTCCGCGACCACGGTTTTAGCTCGCTTGCGCGTGGTTTGCCTGCAACTTTGGCCCGCGACGTGCCATTTTCTGCAATTTACTGGACCTGTTACGAGCAATTCAAACGCATCCTAGCCACACGTCCAGAATTTGAATCCCGACCGATCCATCAATCTTTTGCGGCTGGTGCATGCGCTGGTATGATTGCCGCGACGCTCACAACCCCGTTTGATGTCGTGAAAACCCTCCAGCAAGTTGATGGCGGCTCGAAACCGCAACAGACGACTTTTCAAATGCTCCGACAGCTCGTCGCGACGCATGGATGGTCAGCAACCATGACAGGACTCACAGCACGGCTGAGCAAGATCGCACCGTCGTGCGCCATCATGATTTCGACGTATGAAGTTGGCAAATTGTATTTGCGTGTGGAATAAAGTATTATTTTCTCTTCGTTTGCGATGGAGTTCTAGTAGAAAGTCGAGAGGAAGCGCTCAAATAGCAGCATCCAGCTTTGCTGTACAGCCCACCCAAGTTCCTCCATGCCACATGGGACCTTCCATCCTTCAGGGACAGAAATTCAGACGGTGGGCGTACTCAGGGAGCTGGATGGCCCTGTGGTCCCCTTTTAAAGCCCATTTCCAGGGAAAAGGGAGTGAAAACGATGGACATTCAGTTTCAGGCGGGGGCGATGCGACTTGGAGACGAGAAATGAAAGTCAGGGAAGAGAACTTGGGGTCTGTGGAAAGCTGTAGATCTGCGCCTTGTGGTCGACGCTCCTCTGCTGTCTTGGATCCGCGGCAACTATTTACGTCCTTATCTCGGCGTTTACGAGACAAATTGTGCTGACATTCACGTCCAATTCGATGAAAAAATTGCCAAGATGTCAGGCAGCTCAGCGAGGAAACTCCAAAACTCCACGTGGAATCGTCTTGGGAAATTCGAATTCTGGTGGATAAAGAGCGTCGCAAGGAGATGGAGAATTGGCTGTGAATGAAAATTTGCACGCTACATCCAAGGCAGACATTTGGATTTCCAAGCTGAAGTAGATTTCAACTATGCAAGAAAGCGTCAATTTTCCACAAATCTTGAATTCTTCCCGAAATATTCCACGGCAGCAATGCTTGGACTACAAAGGGAAATTTGCTTTCCATTGACGTGTTATCGTCATTAATAGCAGCACCGACGACATTTGTTGAAACACGTGCGGGCGAATCGACACCATAGATAAAGCACGAGAATGACGAGAGCGATATAAAGGATGGTCAGGAGGACGGTGCCAGTCTTTGCATCGTTTTCTACGATAAAATATTATTCCAACAATCCTCAATGACGTACTGGAAGCTGGCATTGATGATGCGCGTTGGATCGTAATATCCCCAGCTGCAGACATACACTGGTTGTGGAGCGACGGCTTTGTTGTATTGCGCGTCGCCTTGTGGCGAATATTCCACAGGAAATGCGTCGAATTGAACGATATATTCGTTGAAGTTTCGCAAATTCGCAATGTTGCATTGTACGACGTTTCATTGGCCGTCAAGTTGAAGCGGTTTTTCATAAAGACAAACGTGATCATTTCCATGCGAATGGTCAGATGCGGGTTGCCGCTCAAGTCCCTACGAAAGCATTTCCACCACGACGCAGAGAGCCAAGGATGTACATGGCCGCGAATGGATGCTGTCCCGCGGGGAAATTGTACTCGTCCCATTTCAAATTTGTCAAATTGTTGCCACGGTAGAGGCTAAAGGGGCAACCATTTCAGCTCAAAGATGGACAGAGAGAGAGAGAGCTTACAGTCGCGTCAACTTAGGGAGAGAAACGCCCCATTTTACATTTTGAATCCAAGGCAATCCCCCTTGATTATAACTTACGTCCCTAGTCCATGCTTTGTCAGGATGGAGCATAAAACGATTTAAACTTACAAAGTCGTCATTGGAAGTGGCGTTTGAATCCAATTCGACTGCAATGTATTGTGACTCAAGTTCCTACGCCATGAAAACGTCAATCGTTCAGACTCTGGTCCATGTAAATGCTCACAGAAACGTCACGGACGCTGGAATGCCTCTGGAGATTTGGCTGATTTGGTTGTACGACAGATCGCTGCACCATCGACACATGAGAGAGCTGTACACGATGGAGAGATAGCAACGTACACATATTTTGCATCTGCTGGCAAGTCTTGAATGACGGAGATGTTGAGGTTGGAGAAATTGTACGATTGATTGCTGGCTGGCTGTAGATTCGTCGTTTTTCCAGTGGTTGTGTCATTAAGACACGGAAGTGACAAGTTTGTTGGACACAGCGTCAATGTGATCGCGGCGTGGGCCGTGGCTACAAGTAGAAGGCAAAGGATGCTGCTTCGGCTCATCTTGAAGGACGGAAGGAATATTTGATTTGCATTAGTTGTCCTCAACTTTCACATGAACTCATACAGTATTACTCAGCTGGAGTATTGGTTGCGATTGGTGCAAGTTGTCGGCAAACCCCACCTTGGTCTCTCCCCCGTTAGCCCCCAGGTATGCCCAAAGAATGGCAGCATCAGATATGGCATAAAGGAAGTTTATCGAGGGAGTTATGCAAAGTTTAGCAGCCTTGTCAGTACTAGTTTCTACGAGCTTTAGGCACATTTTACTGTAAGTATAGACTCAAAAATATTAATTTATACGGTATATCAATATTAGAAAGAGATTTAATTATAGAGGTTTCGTTGGTTTCGTGACCCTTCAAGATGCAATTCTTGAAAGTTTGAATGATTGAAAGACTCTGCCATAATGCATTAAGCATTCGATTCCGTCGGGACGTCGTCGTCATTTAGCAGCGGTGTTTTGGATCTAGCATGTATTGCCATTATACAGGAAGTGAGAGGAAACGCACCTCCGGACTTTAGCACAGCAACAGCGCACACATCGATAGAGGATATAAATCTTGACAAGTATGATGGCAATGACGAGGACAATCAGCAAGGCAGCATTGAATGGTCGAGGATCGTCAAAACCTACGACAAAGTTGAACAATTGCAAGACGATTCATAATGGCGTACCTGGCTTCAAAGTCGTCGGCCGTGGATCTCCATAGCCCCAGCTACACACATAGACTCCCGTCGGGGCTAATGCCTTGGTGTATTCGGCATCGCCTTGTGGTGAATACTGCACGGGCAGAGACTGGAGCTGAACGACATACTTTGTCCTGTTTTCACACAATAGTAGCGTTTCATTGTATGAAGTCGCATCGGCTGAAAGTGTAAACTTTTGGACGATAGCATCGTAAGTATCTCGTTCGAGTCGAAGGACGAGATGGGGATTGCCGATCAAGTCACTGGCAGTAGAGCGCGAATATAAAACATTGAGATCTAGTGGACGTACATGGCTGAAAAGGGATGCTGCCCCGATGGAAAATTGTCATATCCCCATTTGAGATTTGTCAAATTGTTGCCGCGGTAAATGCTACGGGGAAACATTTCAGCTCAAAGATGGACAGAGAGAGAGAGAGCTTACAGTCGCGTCAACTTAGGGAGAGAAACGCCCCATTTTACATTTTGAATCCAAGGCAATCCCCCTTGATTATAACTTACGTCCCTAGTCCATGCTTTGTCAGGATGGAGCATAAAACGATTTAAACTTACAAAGTCGTCATTGGAAGTGGCGTTTGAATCCAATTCGACTGCAATGTATTGTGACTCAAGTTCCTACGCCATGAAAACGTCAATCGTTCAGACTCTGGTCCATGTAAATGCTCACAGAAACGTCACGGACGCTGGAATGCCTCTGGAGATTTGGCTGATTTGGTTGTACGACAGATCGCTGCACCATCGACACATGAGAGAGCTGTACACGATGGAGAGATAGCAACGTACACATATTTTGCATCTGCTGGCAAGTCTTGAATGACGGAGATGTTGAGGTTGGAGAAATTGTACGATTGATTGCTGGCTGGCTGTAGATTCGTCGTTTTTCCAGTGGTTGTGTCATTAAGACACGGAAGTGACAAGTTTGTTGGACACAGCGTCAATGTGATCGCGGCGTGGGCCGTGGCTACAAGTAGAAGGCAAAGGATGCTGCTTCGGCTCATCTGGACGACAGAAGGAATGTTTTGATTTGCATGAAGGTTAGTTGTCATATTCCACGTGAGACATATGATTTTTAATTTCACTGTTTGGTGCAAGTTGTCGGTCGCCAACCAGAGCCAAACCTGGTTGGACCGCCTGATCCCCCAGGATCACTCGCAAATTTGCAGCAATAAATAAGGTATTAGACTCAAGACTGGGAGCAATAAAACGCCCAGCAGCCTTGTTAGTTCAATGGCAATGGCTTGGCCAAAGTGGACACGGTGGCTTCCACACTTCCGGGAGGCTATGCGTTACACATTCTACCGTATGGTATTGACTCAAGAATATTTATTTATACAGGTTATCAATAGGAAGAGGTAATAAGTTATAGTGATGGGGTGTCGTCTTCTGCCCTCTGGGAAATCACAGCGCAGAGATCCTTTTCAGATCCTGACTGCCCAAGTAGGCCGAGAGAAAGGTCGATATGATGAACCTCTCCAGCCTTTGATAGTCGACTTTGCTAGCACTCAAATCCTTGCTCCATATTACTTATATCTTTTGGGAAAAAAATTCACTTTGAAATCGAATATGTTTGCAGTAAATCGGATCATAGACGTGCCTCCATCCTCCTTACCAAGGAGCACAAGGCTGATAAGCACTGGGGTTTTCTCGTATTTGTCGAGGCAATGACGACTATAAGCTACAGAAAGAAAGGGGAAGGGGCGGTATGTAGAATGCAAATTCATTAAGGGCGAGTATTACTTAACGTTAACAAAACGTCGTGGCAAAGCTTTTATTATTCATACAACATATTCAGCCTTCCCATCATAACCCACTAGAACGCCTGAAAGAAACGAGAGGGGGGGGGCTTGGCTAGATCGTTGGGGCGTGAATGAAATTAATGTCCAAAGACCAGGGCTGCAAATGATACGAATGCGATGAGCACCCCATGAACATTTCGGCTGGCGGCACCACCTACAGATAGATTCGTCAATGGATATGATGGCGGTAACAACGCACTGGAGGGGGCAGCCGTTGTTGGGTCCGAATTTCCCATGAGATCACCAAGTGTGACTTTGCACACTGAAAACGTTTGGTTTGGCGACGGCTTGCCGTAGACAGCATCGCCTTGCACCGAATAGCTCACAACTGGTGTAATATTGTACTGGACGACTCGGTCTGCTTTGTTGCCACAAGCCTTCAATGTGTCTTCGTACGAATTGGCGTCCGCCGTCAGTGTAACTGACGTGTTGATGAAGATGGTGACGGTTTCATACGCCTTCACGACCATTCCAGGGTTCTCGCTCAAATCTCTATCAAGGCGAATATCAACCACAGCTTTAAAATGAGTGAACTTACAAGGCACGGAACACCGAGTGAAAAATCGGCCACTCGTCTTGGTTCCATGAAACCGACTTCAATTGGTTGCCGCGATGGAGACTACGCATTAAAACTCGTCAGATGTCCATGAGGATAACGACACGTACAGACGAACAACTTTGGGGAAAAAGTTTTCCCACGTATTGGAAGGCGTCCATGCCAATCCTCCTTGGTTGTAGCTCACATCCCTAGAGAGGGGGCATCAGTAAACCCGTTCTATCGTAAAGGATTCGTGTACAAGGTCACGACGGGAATCGAAACATTGATCCAACTCGTTTTCAATGCATTGTGGCTCAAATTCCTACGAAATTTCAAGTCAATCTTCTAAATTCAGGGTGGATAGAACTCACAAAAATGTAAGTTTCGATGGAATGCCTCGCAAGACTTGGGTAATTTGATTGTTCGACAAGTCACTAGACAGAGTCAAAGTTAGCATCCTCGTCAAGTTGATCGATGGGGAACGTACACCCATTGAGCATCGGCAGGCAAGTTTTGAATGGCGGAGATGTTGAGGTTTCGGAAATCGTACGTTTGATTGCTGGATGGTTCGAGGTTTGTCAAATTTCCAGTCGCAGTGTCGTTGAGGCAAGGGACGGAAACGCCTTTTGAGGTTGTACACGTCGTCAACGTGATCGAGGCTTGGGCGATCGCCACCAAGGCGAGTAAAAGGACGTTGGCAAAGTTCATCTTGGCTGAGGGGAAGATTTTTGAAAAATGGCCATTGAACTTGGCAAGTTTGTAACCCATCGACACCATGTGTTGCAGGCAACGTTGGCCGAATTCCTTGAAGAGCCCAAGCCAGCTTCTGTGGTTCTAGGAGCCGCTGTCTGATCAATCCGACAGCCAAGAGGTGGAGCTGAAATTTGCTTTCGTAGACAATTTGGTACTGCTTTGCATTGCTCAAATTGTTCAATTTTTCAATCCATGGAGGGGACTCTGGCCCATACACTTCACGCGGAATTCTAACCGCGTGGAAATACTTGGATATATTTACTGTGTCGTCGTGTTTCAAGCTGCTGCGACTGCTTCCTCTGCTGGAGCTTGGAACCCCACCAAGCACTCTGGACATTGCAGTTATGGTATAGAAGTTCCACCTGTAACTATAATAACTTATTTCTACATATATTCAATATTTGTAAAAATATGCATTTTAAAAGGTTTTAGATATGACCATGCATCTGGCCATGATCTTCGCTTCATGCTCCAAGTATAAAGACTAAAGCTATATTTGAACTAACTGTACGAGCTATGAACCATATAAACATTCCATCGAGGCCACTCCTTTACAATCGTGCCAGCCTAAAGTGTAGCAATAAAACTCTTTAATTCAATACTTTTGCCAAATGATATTGCACTTTTGAAAACAAGAGCAAAACCATGTGGAATCAACTTGAGATGGAGCGCATCTTTCGCAGGTTGTCTATGCTGATGAACCATGTGCAATATTATTAACTAATACAAAATATTAATATATAGAGGTTTATATGGTCGTTCTACGCTGGGATTTCTCACTGATACCTTATACTTTCGATAATTAATGTATAAATTCAAGGATCTATTATATATAAAAGTTTTTTAGGTATCCGCATCTGGAAATTCATCGCAGAAAAATGCACATTACAAACTTCTTGATGAGTTGTGGTTCTTAGGGTGGGCAAAATGGCGGTTTGGGCTCAATACTCCCGACGGAGCACTCCGTCGCACTCCGTAGTGATAAGGGTAGTGTTACGACAAACATTTGTACAAGGCATGTATAAACCTTATTCCTGTCAAATTTTGGGCTTGATGCTGCTCGAAAGAAACGGGATGCCTGCTTGCTGGATGAACTCAGACGTTGCTGGAGTGAATCCAAAAGGTTCAAGTGGTCTGGTGTGCCAATGAGGTCACCGTCCTCAACGTCAGGAAGACTAAGTAAAGTGCTAATATCCATGATATCGTATCAAATCTCTCGGTGCTGCGTTGCAGCTTGCTTCGAGATGACAATGCGTCATGTGAGTGTCGGGTACAACCATCGCTTTGCAGTACCTTGGTACTTGCATTCACTTTTTCGTTTGGATTATATGATCACTTCATTGAAGTGATTCCACATCGCACTTCTTTTCTTTCTATCGGCAGATTGAGTTGTGGTTTCACCAACGATGATCTATTTTAAGCGGCACTGCGAATCTTGTGAGTCGAACGCCATGAATATCAACCGTCGAACATGAGCAATTCATGAATACGACAGTCGCGATTATTCTTATCCCTCCTTTTACTCCGACATACTCCCTCCGGAGTTCGTACTCCCTTCAGAGTACTTGCCCACCCCAGTGGTTCTCATCCTCATGCAAAGACAAGTTGTCTTTGTATTGTCTTTGACAATATGAAAAAGGACACTCAGGTTGATCCTAGAGGCGTTTGGAAGCAGGCTTGTCCACTTGAAGAATTTTATGACCAACGGAGGCAGTGAGTTGTCGATAAATTGGAAAAATTATCGACAAACGATGAGCCACGATTCAACAATCTCCCATTCATCCAGCCAGCAAGGAATACTGCCATGGTGGTCTTCTCCTCGCTGTGGCGGTGGTGTTAATACAGGCAATATCCACTGAATTTGCGTATTATTTGAACGTGATCTCACGTTTGAATTGAAAGGAGAGGCTCGTCGAAATAGAGCAACTTTTCATACATCTATGCTGAAAATTCACCAAATAACTCCTAGAATCACGGAAGCACTCCTATCCTCGTCAACAAAGTCTTGACGATCAACGACAGTTTTGTTCAAAAACATGTAGTGTGGACAAAACCAAGCGCTATTCATTTTACAAAAATCTCTCAGACAAGATGAAAATCGCAAGCAGCCTCTTGCTTTCTTTTATCGCGGTTACCAACGCCGCCATCTCCTTGACGACGTGTACTTCCTTGCAAGGCGTTGCTATTCCTTGCCTCAACGACACTACGAAAGGAAACCTGACAAATCTTGAATCATCAACCAACCAAACGTACAATTTCTCGAATCTCAACATCACAGCCATCCAAGATCTACCTCCTGACGCCAAATACGTGTACGTTCCGCTTTCTCTCGCCAAAAGCGTTCTGACTTTAATGTAGCGACTTGTCGTACAACCAAATTAGCGAAATCTCGCGGGGTCTTCCATTCACGCTGTCATTTCTGTGCGACTTTTTTTTAAAAAGTTTGCAAGTCTAACCGGAGCTCGAGTAGGAACTTGAGCCACAATGCGCTGCTAGGAAATTGGACCAAGACTCCACTTGAAGTCTCGACTTTGTAAGTTTACGGAGGAGGATCTTTGGCTAATAACGTGTGGAATAGAGATGTGAGCTACAATGAAGGAGGACTGCCTTGGATCTCCGACAATATGACGTGGCCAAAGTTTTTATCCAAAGTCGCCCGCTTGTACGTGTGTTGTTTTTCACGGAATTCTCGATTGATAGTTCCAATTTGTTTGCAGTGTGTTCCGCGGGAACCAGTTGGCCACCGTCACTTGGACCGCCCAGAACTTCCCCGTCTTTCAATCTTAGTTGCGCGCCTTGTAAGTCGACTATTTTTCTCCAACTTATGGGCTCTTGATAGAGACGTGAGCGACAATCCAAAACTCGTCATCCGCGGCGATAACAATGCGATTCAGTTCATCAACAACACAATCAATATGACTGCCGATGCAATTTCATATGACGACACGCTCAAAGCTTGTGGCAACGTGGCGGAAAAAGTGGTCAAGCTCAACTATACGCCACTTTTGCCCCATTCGACGCAAGGCGAGGCCCGCCACGGACCGCCACCGCCAGACAAACAGTTTTCAGTCTGTCTCCTCAATTTCACTGACATGGGCTACACTCCCCCACGAGTACGTTATCGCCCCAACTATATCCAATTTTTATTTGATCCTCTAGGTGCTGCTGCCATAGAAAGCGTTGAAGGCATCGCCGTCGGTTTGATTTCCCTTGCAGTCTTCTTCCTGGGCCATTAAGTCCTTCAAACGAGACAAAGCCTATCGCCGCCTCGTCCTTCACGATATTGCCTCAGCTGCTGTTTCTAAAAGTTTATGAATGCAACGATACCAAGTTGATTCCTTCTGCTCTTTTCCCACTGGTGGTGCGATTTGAGCTATGGTGGAGCTGAAGTTGGTTGCTCTTTATTATCAAGTTTGAGGCAATTCTTTAGTCATCATTTCAAACTATTATCAAACGAATTAGAGCTTAACTGAGCAGCTATAGGCTCCAACTTAAAACTTGTCAACCATTGACGAGTCGAGTCAACGCAACGTGGCACACTATACCATGCCCTGGTATATCAAACAGTTGAATCTACTCTAGTCAACTTGGATCACAAACATTTCTTCAACGTGTTGTGCTAATACGCGACTCCTAAATACATTCTTCGTTGGCTAGGCAGTCCCCTTTGAGCACAGGCGATAACTCAGGGGGGAACTAGAAATGCGCAAGCTTACACCCCATATCATGGACCGTGATTTTGACTTTGACTCTTGAATTTACATTTGTTAGATCGCAATTTCAGTCATTTCTCTCTAATCGCACCGCATAAATCGTCTCGCCAGATAGAATCAACTTTAAAGGGATAAAAGAGCCTTCCTCTTGTAAATAAAATCCAAATTCTTCCAGAAATGATGTCTCTGCTAGCAACACAACGAAGTTAAAGGACGGGTGGATCGCACATTTATAGTACAAACGAAGATCGCTCAAATGCAACGTAGTCGTTGATCCTCAATTAACATTAAAACGAAATTAAAGCCCCATGTACAAGACGACTAGTGAAACCAAACCAAGTACAGCTCCTTCAACACGTCGGTTGACAGCGCCATCTAGAGAATAAAATGTAAGTGGAAAGGATAGACGGGGGCTACGGCGTACTGGGTGGGGGCGTGTACAAATCAGTGTAGTTGAGACTGCACGCTGCGAACTTTTGGTCCGTCAAGGCGTTGCCATACTGAGCGTCGCCTTGGAGCGTATAATTCAGCACGGGGAGGATGTCCAAGTTGACAATTTTCTCTGTTCGGTTGCCGCAAACCTTCAAAGTGTCGTCGTACGAGCTTGCATCGGCGGTGAGTGCAATGTTGCTCTTGATTCGGTCAATGACATTGCTATCTCCATAGACAACAAGGCGTGGATTATCGCTCAAATCCCTACAAGGCATATATCATCGTACAAATTCCTCAAGGGATTATTGGCCTTACAAGGCGTGCAAATACGACCGAAAGAAGGGAAAATTCGACGTCGTCCACTTGACAGTGCTCAACTGATTGCCTCGGAAAACTCTACAAGATATGACAATGCCAACCATCGTAAGGGTTTACATACAAGCGGGCGATCTGCGGCACATTCATTTCCCAAAAGTAATCTCCATTCCAAAGCAGCCCCCCTTGGTTGTAGCTGAGATCTCTACGTAAATTCCAAATTGTCAGTCGACGACGTAATCCAAAAGACTTACAAAGTCGAGACTGGGAGTTGAATCTTTGTCCAATTTGCTTTCAACGTATTGTGGCTCAAGTTCCTACACGATCTCTCTCGTTAGACTTGCAAGCTTTTTTATAAAAAGAATCGCACAGAAATGACAGTGTGGATGGAAGACCCCGTGAGATTTCGCTAATTTGGTTGTACGACAAGTCGCTACATTAAAGTCACGACACTCTGGCGAGAAAGAGAGACAAACGTACACGTATTTGGAGTCAGGGGGTAGATCTTGGATGGCCGTGATGTTGAGATTGGAGAAATTGTACGTTTGGTCGGTCGATCGGTCGAGTTTCGTCGTTGTTCCTTTCGTTGTGTCGTTGAGGCAAGGAACAACAACGCCTTGCAAGGAAGTACACGTCGTCAATAGATTGGCGGCGTTCGTAACCGCGAAGAAAGAGAGCATGAGACCGCTGGCAATCTTCATCTTGACAGAGACACGAATTTTTGAATAATGGTGCTTGGAATTGTCCATGCAACCAACGGCGCGACCGTCTGCGGTGTCGTTGGTCAAAAATTCTTTGAAGAGGACACGACTGCTTCCACGCTTCTAGGAGTCTATCAGCATTGTCTCGGACGCAGAACGTACTTGAAATACACTGCAGCGCGTTTCACGTCACTCCTGAGTTATGACTACATTTGTAAAAAAGTCAGGAAGTATCAAAATGAGACACTGGCTTGGTTAAAAAAAACCATGAAAATTGCTTGAAATATCTTCCGACGGCGTTTTCAACATTGCGCTTCACTCTCGATCTTGTTTGTGTTTCAATTTACAAATTAACTCTGGAGATGCATCAACATTGTGCTTTCTGTGGTTTCCCAACAACTTGATGGCAAATTTCCGAATTCGAAAAATAGTCCCAATCGTATCAATTTATAAGGTATCAGCACTGAAAATATTCATCATCTTTATATAAAACTGTGAATATGTATCCAAAAGTCAATATATATATATGCAATATATCATGTTATACAGGTATCCTCAGGTTGACATTGCAGTTTGGTGCATTTTGTGAGTAATGCAAGTACACTCAAACAGCTCCTAGAATCACGGAAGCTGTCATGTCCACTTGAAGCATTGAATACCCAACGACGTAGGACATGTAGATTGGGCTACTGTGTACGTTTTGCATCGCCAAGACCAAACGCCATAATTCAAAAATCTCTTATTTCGCCAAGATGCAACTGGCCAACGTCCTTCTCGCTCTTGCGGCGATTGTCCATGCTGAAAATACATTGACGACTTGTCAATCCGCTCAAAATGCCGCCGTCCCATGCTTGAAAGACTCGAACGCGTCAACGACCAAATTACTCGACACCGCGAGCAACCAAATATACAATTTCTCGCATCTCAACATCTCGACCGTCGAAAACTTGCCCGCTGACGCAAAATATGTGTACGTTCATCTTTCCCCTTGACCAGCCCTTAATCCTCTACATTGAGTAGCGATCTGTCGTACAACCAAATCCGCGAGATAAATCAAGGCATTCCTCCATCGGTGGCTTTCCTGTAAGGATTCACCGCCGTCCAGGGCTTGAGATTGACTTAAAGTCTGTAGCAACTTGAGTCACAATGCACTTCAAACGAGTTGGCTTCAAATCCCAATATCAGCGACGACAGTGTATGAATCCCCCAAATGCGATAAACATCATGGCTGACGCTGGCAACGCTGTAGGGATATCAGCTACAACCAACGGGGCTTGCCGTGGACAGCCATGGAGAACGTGTGGTTCAAATATTTGCCAAGTGTGAGCCGAGTGTACGCCCCCTTGATGTGCATGAGCTGTTGGTTGACCATTTTTTGTAGCATTTATCGCGGCAACGACTTGGCAATTGTGAATTTGTCGTACACCAACTTCCCCTACCATCCCCATCCATTGAAAGCATTGTAAGACTCCATGGCATTGAGTTAAGGGGCTAACTTTGTGTCCATGGTGTAGAGACTGGAGCGATAATCCCAAGCTTGTGATCAACGCCGCGGGGATCTACAATTACTTGGCGTCGCATATCACCGTGACGGCAGATCCAACGTCGTACAACAACACGTTGGCAGTTTGTGAAAATCAAAAAGACACTTTGGTGCCAATTCAGTCCTTCCCCGTGGAATACTCGCCACAGGGGGACGCCACCTACAAGCCAGGAAACACCACGATCTATGCCTGCAGTGTCGGACATTTTGACCCCCAAGCTCCATCCAGTGCATCCAGTAAGCGCTCGTCATGGATTCGAAAGAATGGACTGACAATCTTCCTAGATGGTGATGGTGGGCATGCAGCCGTCTACGTTGTCGTTGGTTTGGTGGCGCTTGGAATCGTCGTATTTGTCATCTACCGCGTGACGTCCAAGCGTCGTGCACTCAAGTCAACGCAGAGCAAAGATGGACACATGAATTTTCAAGAGCTAAAGTGCTAAAGTATTAAATCCTGTTGATAAATATCATTGTCATGAGGCCAATTTCGTCTTAGATGCCACTTAGGCTAGAATATTAGGAACTTAGGAAGCGTGGAAGTCCCCCGTTGACGGGGAATATTGAACAGGGGGGTGCAGTAGCCCCGTCGCCCCCTTTTTCTAGATCGCCATAAAGTCGAGAGTTTTAATACGACAGGCTTGGAATTGTATACACAGCCTGAGGACAACCCTCCACGGGACTCCTTTGGCTGTTTAGTGCCGTGTAGCCTCTGTGTGCTTATCAAATGTGTTGCCAATTGCTACGTAAAAAAGTCTGCGATAGACGCAGTCGAGGCTCAACTATGGTGAGCATTCGTCGCAAGGTAAGAGCCGCAATTGTTCAAACTATGTAGCTGTTTATTGTACATTCTTGAGGACAATACAACAGACGTTCGACTAGCAGACCCCATTCAGATTCTTCAAGCAAGGATAATCGTGTGGCAGCATTAATTTCGATCGCAATCCAGGTCCACAGCGTCTAGTCGCCCCCCGGATACACTACCGAAGGGCTTATCAACCTAAATTAAGGTAGCATTCGTACAAAATCGTGACAAAAGCGAGAAAACTCAAAAGCTGGGCTTACGTTTTTTTCATGGGTTTAGCCCCCCCCCTCACGCCTGAACTTGGAATCTTCAGTTCAAACTTAACCCACTAACTTTACGGAGATGCCCATTTTTCTTAGGGGGTTGATTCGCCCTTCACTCTTGCGATAAAACGGACGTTTTCCTTGGAATGCCATTGAGCTCGATGTTGCTTGTTGACTTTGACAATATCATAAAAATGCATAAATTATGAAACTTTATATTTTTGTATACAATTTGCTAATATCTGAGCTATACCTTTGAAATTGAATGCATTCGGGGGGTTAGGGGTTCAAGCGTCGTGCAAGGGGGTGAAGGGGTTATCTAACATTTCGATGTCATGAGGTCAATCCTGACGCCATGTTGTTTGTGGTTCAAGAATGCATTGATGTTCTTCCTTGTTCATGGTGAGATAGAACATTCGACGATCTTTCGATTGTTGTTCGACAGACTTGCGCGAGTGTTCTTTCTTTTATCCTCTCGCATTGTCTCCCAAGCATACAATACGTCAGTTTAAAATATATACTCTGTATTTACCTGAATGTTCTTACTTAAAATAAGTACTACGATAAACTATCTAAGTCGAGATAGACATTTATTTGATATTACCTCATTTTAACAACATACATATGAGTATACTAATAATTGCATGATACTATGGTATTGTGCTTGTCTCATATATACATTATGTCACAAAAACGAGGGAACGTACACATTGCACGTAAAACATTTATTTAAGTGATGTATAATTCTATACAAATATTAAGTATAAAACAAATATTAATTATAAAGTATGAAAGATAGATCTTATAAAACATTATATCTTGTATTTATATACAAATATAGACTATAATATTTACTACTCTTATAAAGCCCTATTTGAAGTCATGGCCTGGTTGGCTCCATTACTTGCCACTTGGATTCTGCCATCATGTTCTTCTGGAAGAAGGACGTGTCGAGCTTAACCAAGTCGTTGCATCATTTGCTCCATGAAGTCGCTCCTGCGCTTCCTGAAGAAGACGCAGAGCTCGGCGATGTCGATGTCTTGGCGGTCGATGTCTCAGCAGATGTGGAACGACTTGTAGTCAAGCTGCGAAACGTTGTTTGCGGTACGCCGGATGCACCGATTCAAACGGATGAATGCGCTCAAGTTGTCGACATGCTCGTTCGATATCACGTCCTAGAGCGTTTGATCCATCCCGATTTACTCGTTCAGGTCTCCTTTGATGCCCAGAAAGCCGTTGGTGCCATGGTGAAAGCAATGGTACATCAACATGGAGCGATCGTCGAGCCTGTTGTTTGTCAGGTCTCGTTTCTCACGCGTCTGTGTCAAGGCTACACTTGTCCAACGACTCCTGTTGTGCTTGTCTGTGGTGGTATGCTTCGTGACGTGCTGGATACGTTTCCTCAAGCAATTGAACTCTTTTTATCGAATATGCCCAGTGAATTTGACTCATTGATCACGATTGCCTGCACGCATGCCCATTTTGAAGTCTCGTCGGATGCCCTGGCGAACATTAGTAGCTTGCTCACACATCCGACCCCAGCTCTCGAAGCCACATCTTCCAATATCTTCTTGCCATACCAACGTCTGCTCACGTCGTCAAATTTTGCTACACAGCGTCATGCCCTCCAGATTCTATCCAAAGTGCTCCTGGACCCGCGAAATAGCCGCATCATGATGCAATACATCAGCGACAAAGCTCATCTCAAGGTCATCATGACACTCTTGCGAGAACAAAGTGATGCATTGCGTGTCGATGCGTTTCACGTGTTCAAAATATTTGTCGCGAATCCATCCAAGACGCCTGACATTGAGCAAATGCTCCGCCGCAACAAGGAGAAGCTCGTGAAATTTGTCGTCGATTTTGGTCAAGAGCATGCCAACTCGTCGTCGCCAAATCTGGCATCAGAAGTCCGGCTGTTGGTATTTACGCTGGAGAAACTGGCGGCTGTGTCAGAGCCATCGTCTGCTTCAAGCAGCGGTGGCAATCCTTCGACTGCCGCTGCTGTGACTCCTCATGAACCACCGCAGCAGCAACAGCCCCAAGTAGTCATAGATGCTTAAGTTAATTTTAGCCCTTTCAGTTTACTTTACGAGTACTTTACGTAAACTAAAGGACAATCTTGGTGTAAATCGACGTCAACTTGACAGTCAACTAGACAACCGCAACTTTCAAAATCGTCATGAAGAGCCTATGAAGCCGACAGCCTCAACGCCTTTCGTCATTGAAACTTGAGCCAGTACGCTATTTACCTCCGCTGGTGCATCATTGCTTGCTCTTCGCGAACTTCCACGAACTTCAGCGAATATTCCCTGTCGTATGAGTCACTTTACAGAAAATTGACGTAAAGTGTTTCACTGTCTTGCTCACTTGACATGTACTTTACGTCTAGTTGACGGTACAGCCTGAATTGTTGTGAGATGTCAAAGGCAAGCTCATGCAATCTTCGCAGAGCTAGCATGCACTTCCAGAATATCTACAAAAGCTTAAATCGAACAGTGTAGCTTGACAAAGGAGGAAAGCGAGGACTGCCAGTTTGATTCCAGGAAATCACTTGACGCTTTGATTGTATATTGTACGTAAATTTTACGGTCAAGTGTTCGTTCACATCTTGATGACAGTCCATTGCAACGCGTCTGGAATTGGAGATTCAAAGATCCAATTCGATTCGGCTTCACGGACTGAAGACTCGGTGATTTCCTTGCCATCCTTCACACCAGACACCGTCACATGCTCGGCCGTGTCGAACTTGACGTAGACAAGCATGGAAGACATGTCATCCGCGAGCTTGATGTTGTCCAAGAAGCAGCCTCGAATGTCCAGCTTGGTCAAGTCAAACTGCGTGCAGCCATTCGTGTGGTGAATGCGAAAGCCTTGGATAAGCATATTGACGCATTCTTCGGTCATGGCCTCGCGGAGAAACGCCATCTCCTCATTTTGAATGGTCGGGTCAACGACAGCAGCTAGAAAGGCCGGCGAGTAGACAGTTCGGAGGACGCGTTCAAATGCATGCTTGGCACCTTCGAGGAACTCTGGTATGTCAAAGGCTTCCTTGCCTGGAAAAGCTTGATGGATCATGCCAAACAACGCCATTTTCTTGAGTCCAAGCATGTGTGGCGTGAAAATACCCTGCATGTCCCATTCGTTGAAGCGAGTTCGATCGGACCATGCTTTCTGGAATGTCGTCGGCGTCTCTTCCTCTGGGCTACTGGAAAAACATCGCGTTGGCATCATCGATCTAGATCCCAATGGCATTTTGACGGCGCGGCGCGGCAATGGCCGGCCTCTCGCCAAGCTCTGAGCTGCTCGACGCCACATTATTCACCGTTTGGTTTATGCTACAAAAAACTTCAATATTTGATATCGACACATATCATTTTACAGGTCTAAGGTGTAGTTTGATTGGCTATAATTAATACTATTTCCGTAATTCAGCCAATCAAACTTTAATATGGTTTTATTTTCATCCAATGATAATATTTTGAAATTCATTAATCCAAGGATATCCCCGGGGATGTCCATGAGGGGACGATTCCTCAAGAGCTCAAGCTGACAGCGCCAAAACAAATCGATGGCATGCGTCGTGGCTTTGCCCTGGGCAGTTGACTACAGCGCCTCCTCTCAGTTTGCAAGAATTTTTTCATTTTCCAGTCGCCATATTCTTGATGTCCAGTATTTCTTGGCAGAATATTCTCTGAGGTTGACAACAACGACAGCACAGAGCCCCACTCCATGCAACCCAGATAAAAACATTAGGAACCGCCACGATAAGACACTCTCTTCGATACTTAGCTTGTTAATGGGATTTATAAGTTATTACGCTGTGCAAGGTTACAACTTGCACGGGGCCATGACAAAACGAGAATGGACCAAGTGTTTTTCCATGGCCGTGGCTAAAGCCGATGCAGTTCGAGTGCGTTGCTGGTGGGCGACTTGACTATCTTCAACGTCCGTGCCACGAAGATGAGTGCCCAGTTCCAATTGAATTGCATTCACGCCGGACACTTGAAATCCATACGTTCTACAACGAAAAACATGAGCGCCTGCCTCCACTTATAATTGAGAATATACTGGACAATATATCCACCGAGGAATTCAGCTCGCTCGGGGGTCGTGGCCCCCATCGACGGGGGCGGATAGACACCTCGATATCCTTGAACTCGTAAAGCGTCGTGAAGTTCCCCCACGAAATTTCTACAATGCCCCCATATTACAACGAGTGGCTCCAAATTGCTTGTACCTTTGCATCATGCTGGGCGACTTCAAAGTCATGCCGTTGCGTGTGCCGAGATAGATCAGTTCTTTCGACTCGACGTGGGAAATATTCAATTTTGAGCACGACTTTGCTCGCTGGCCATGAAGATCGATCAACAGTGGCTCTTGCATTGGAAAGCGCATCCAAATTTCTTGCAGCACGTGCACCAATGTACTAAACTCACGGCGGTCAGCCTCGGACACGGCTAAAGTCTCTACCTGTGATATTGAGCGTACATACGCGCTGCCAGAGCTTTGGGAACATAAGCATCGTCATGAATTGACCGATTGACATCGACGTATTTGCGATGAAACTTGGCAATGACCAAGTATGGCCGCAATCCACCAGTATTGGCTTCTAAAATGGCTGAAGTGTCTACGATTCCCATCAAAGTTAATTATGAAAACATTGAGAAGTAGAATTTACCAGCACCAACATGGATAGTTCGTGCATCGGACAGCATTGTAAAGCGTTTCCGAGATGTGTGGGATGGTTTCCTCAGGTGAAGATGCTGGTTTTGCCATGTGCCAAAGACGGAAGCGCTTCCTCCATGAGGAATTGACAATACAATTGGAATATTTCCACGTTGGCACTCTACCAAGTAAGGTACCGAGCCGCTGCTGATCTATTGACCATTAATGCTGATAATTCCACGAGAACGACGTACTGGCAATTCTGGAGACAGCGAAACGCGTGGATATGGCGAGCTTTTCGAGCTGTAATAGACGACAAGCGGCAAGTCGAGCAATGTCTCGCTTGATGGACAAGTTGAAGGCGATGGGTAGTGTGAAATGCCGAGATAAAGTCGCAATTCCGTGCTTTTCAGATGTAGCCACGGCATATTTGTGCTGGTTAAAGCCACACCGTCCACTTCATCATAAATAGACTCTAGAATAAAATGCGAATAAGCTTTGAGATGGAAGAAGGAGCGAACCAGACAGTACCACGAGCGGTACCAGGGAATGGTAGCCAATACGTGCGCGTGGAATACGAACAGGGAGCGTCTTGGACACATATAATGGAAACAACGGCAAACTCGAGTTGAGTGTTGGGATAAATAAAGAAAAGGGAGTATCGGAAGGAACCTCTGGTGCTTTGTGGACGAGTGGTAACAATAAATCACGGTCGATTTGTGATAAATCGTTAAGAATCGGCCGAATCATGCTTGAAACAAACACGAATTGCTGCTCTAAATACGCCCCTCCACCACATGCATCGCGAATCAACGCTCGGATCGGCGCTAGCCATTTGGGCAGTGCAATTGCATCTACTTGAAGTGATCAAATGAGCAGATGCACGGGTTGAAGCGACGTACCGATTGATAGCTCGACATCGAGGCAAGTTCTCGCTGGCAGAAGCGATTCCATGACTTGATGCATCCACAGACGATCTTGTGCTAATCGCAGGGACAAATGGCGCAGCGCAATGTTCAGCAACTGATTTTCTTGGGCGAGAAGGTCGTCAACGATCGGGGAAAGCTCCGAAACAAGCGACGCTGGTGGCGTTTCGGCGCGGAATTTAGCACATATAAGCTGTAGGATATGAAGCACGTCGACCTGAGCGTCACTTAGGAGCTGGGCTTGTAGATATAGAGAGCATTCACGAAGAAGCGCGGCGTCCGGTGTCGTCGCCCTCTCCATCTTGTTCGCAAATGTTCTGCTTGGCCTTTTTTAATGTTGACGTTTGTATGCAAACTCAAAAACTTCATTTTTGTCGGGATTGATAATTTTTCAGCCAATCAAAATGCTTCAAATTACACAATAATACAGTTATTAGCTAGTAGAATTGCTCTCTCAATATACAGTGGAGATTTGACAAGCCAATCAGAGTGGATTATTTTATTGAAGTTAGATTTGATTGGCTAATATAAGCCAATCCAAAATGTGTGTCGATTCAATGATTGACTTGGATTGGCTGATTTGGAACGAATGAAACGCAATGCACGAGAATGCAATACAATACTATTGCAAACAATAGTATTGCAATAGTAATGGACCAATTTGGAAATGACAAACAAATCCGTGTCAGAAAGTAGCCTTGGATTGATCAGCACTATCGGCTTTGAGCAATCGAGAGATATTCAATTCGCAGGAGCTACATCCTGCAGATTGAAATATCGGCAAGGATGTGATCAAACAATCCGAAGTGTAATGGTCCTCGTACTGTTGGATGAAAGATTGCGTCTTGGTTATGACACTACAGTACATCTGTGGAGCTATGGACGGTCGTCAGTCTCCAGGATGCAATAATCCAGCGGTTCTATGGATTATATATATCGGGGAAGCGGACTTACAATCATCTTGCTAAACATTTCACTTCATTGAAATGCTCGTCATTGTCGTTGAGTCGGTTGCAGAACCTCATGAAGATGCACCAGATATATACATAACGCAATTCCTGTCACGTCTTTAATCAAACCTCGCACACAGGTATTTGAATGATGAAGCATTCATTTGGTGATAAGATTCATCGTGGCTTTCAATTGACAATGCCAAACGACCAGCATTGCAATACTGCAATTGTATTGCAATGGTGAAACCGTTTCGGTTACAGTGTATCTTGAACAGTCGTCAGTCTCAGTTTGGGCAAATCCTTCATTCTCACTGTCAGTAGCAGCTCAATTGTCAGTTCCAGCGCTTGATGGACATGCGGTTGATATCTTAATCCCATCAATCATGAGGGAGTTTCAGAGAGTGTGGTAGTATTTTGCGTAGTTGTGGCGCATAATCATCGTCTGATCCTTGTCTTTATGAACATGTTAGGAGGCTCGACTATTTTTCCAGGCATAACTTGACCAAGAAAGCGTCAACACTGGCTGATCCAGACCGCTTACGCTCATGGCGCAGTCTGTTTGCGGCATTAGAATCATTAATAACTTCAAATACGAAAAATTGCATGAATAACTCAATCGTCAATTTCTGGAAAACATAAACCGTTGAGGCTTTCACATGATTTTACTGATTTTATCGAACTGCACCAAATTCCATAAAGATTCTTGGCATATTGACCATCACAATAACATCTACCAGCCCCTGTTTTTGCTAGTTGTAAGATGAGTATGCTTCAGGAGGCTGCGGGAAATCACTCTGACGAATAAATATGTATTTAGCATTACCAAACTAAATCAAGCAGTGCTCGAGGTAATGACTGAAGTTTTTTTGCTGCATGAGGGGACTTTAAACTCAACAATAATGAGATCTTTGTCGAGATCTCCAGCTACAAAGTTGCATTCGAACTTCTTCGGTTCGACTTCACGGGGGAGCTTGATGATTTGAGTCGTTGTTGGCATTTCTCCACTGTGTTGGATGAGCTCCTCAAAGGCTGCGGCAAATGCTTGCATTTTTGCATAAACTCGCATTTTTTGTTTCGATGTGTCGAGCTGCAGCACGAGTTTTTTTTCGACGGATGCTAATTGCTGGGGCCACTTGTACGTTACAATCGCAGTATCGAGGTCATATGGCGTGGCCTCGATTGTACAGGCCTTCATGCCCCACATAAGGGCCAGTTCCAAGTAAAATTGAAAAGAGACGCAAAATCAGTTCCAAGTAAAATGCCTCTGATAGTTTGTCTGTCAAGTCATTGGCCAATATAAAATGTGCTATGATTGGTTGTGTTTTATCTCATGTCGTCAGAGCCAGAAATTCCAAAGTGAACGATGCCATCAAGTCGAAGACAAGGCAAGACGCCAACAAAGAAGGAACTTCAAGACCAAGTGACCTCCATGCAAGCCAAGATCGATAGTCTTTGTGATGGTGGCGCTCTCAGTGTGCCGGTGGAGCCAGCTTTATCGAATTCAATGGCCCACAATGCTTCCTCGAAGGCTGGAACAAACGTCGTTTACACGGATGAAATGGTCCGAACATTGCTCGAGCTACGATGGTCCTTTTTCAGAGCTCGATTCCAGCAATGTACAAGCCACGCTCAGCGCTCAGTACTCTGGGAGAAGCTCACTCTGAAATTCAACATTCTCGTCGACAAGAAGGTATATATTTGACGCCGTGATCATGCTCCTTAACGTACTTGGTCACAGATAGGATCTCTTTCTCTCAAGAATAAGATGCATAATTTACGTCGAGAGTACGTAAGAACCAAGACGTCGTTTGAAAAGACTGGGAATGATACGGACGTTTCAATTTCGTTGCCTAGCTATTGGGACGATCTTGTGCAATATTTTGGTGACAAGAAGGGGCTTGGCGATCTTGAGTTTGGTGATGAAGTTGGATCAGCACTGGAGAGCGATCATGAATCACGTGAAGACAGCGAATCTTCGACTGAAAACAAAACACGGAAACGACAAATACAAGAGGTGATAAAACAACAAAGGAAGCAACGCGAGCCAAGAAAACAAAACAAAAACGATGTGGCCAATGGATTGGTCTCACTTGGCAATACTCTAGCCAAGGGTCTTGTTGATGCAGCGTCGATGTCTGCAAACAATGATGACGTGATAAAACCCTTGCACAATTTGATTGAAGAAACAAACAAGCAGCTCGCGAACATAGCCACATTGTTGGTTGAAACCAAACAAACACAAGATAAAGCCAACAACGTTCAAGAGCAACTATTGCAATTTATGAAAGATAAGTTACAGTGATGTAGATTATCATGACGTTTAGATATGAGTAGCAACATACAATTTAAGCTCACTGTTTACATTGTTAATCGGCAACTACATAATCATACAAGTAATCTTTGATTGTATCTCGTGATGCTCTCGCTCTTGGACCGTCGATCAAATTGATTTCGTCTGGATAAACTAAATCGCCTCCAACATGCATCCATTTTTTCTTCTTTGGTATCTTCAAGCGATCAGTGTCCTGCTTGAAATCAATAAACCAGTTGTGTAAAACCAGCGTTGCTTGAATTAGGCCATTTGCTCTGGCGTACCATGCAGTAGAGGAGTCTTGAAAATACGAAATGTATTCTTCCACAAGCCGAACGCTTGCTCAACAACCATCCTCGTCCTGCTGTGAACCAAATTGAAATGAGACTCGTCGTCGGGCATCTCAAAAACGATCGGATATGGCGTGATGATATGCTTAAACAACTTATAGCCTGCATCGCCCAAAAAGCAGCCACCCCGAGGAACAATGCGATGGTATTTCTTACCAAATCTAGAATTGTTGAAAACGGCTTTATCGTTCTGGGAACCAGATCGCAATGAATACGATCTAAACCTGAGACGCGCATCAACAACACCTTGCATGTTGAAAGCGGGGAGCCCCTTTCTACAATACCATCCATCGAAATCTGCAAAACGCTTGATGTGAATCAAAGTACCATCAATCGCACCATAAACATTGGGGAACCCACAGAGGGCTTCAAACTCGGCGCAAACTTCATCCCATTCGTCTTTTTTTATGGCATTCGTATAACATCATGGAGATAGCAAACGTTCAAGACAGCGACAACTTGATTTACGTAGACGTATGCTCGAGTTTTACTTGTTCCAAAGACCGAAGCAGTTTGGTCGTATCCATCGGTGTGAGTAAGGTAGTGAATAGTTATGGCAACACGGTCGGATATCCCAAATAAAGCATTGTGGTGAATGCTTTCGTGAATGTCATTCCACTTTTCTTCCACAAGACCCACAATGATTTCAAATACGCGCTTCGTGCAACGCAGATTTCGCTTAAACCAACCACTTGCCGACTCGTTGTTCTTTATTGTCGTCCATGTGTCGGTTCTGAATGAGTACGTTTGAACTGTACCTGATCGAAAACTTCGTCCATCCAAAGTCGCCACACAAGCGACGGCGGCGGCTATTGCTGCGGCTGTGACAGCAATGGAAGAGCTCATTGCGAAGACTGCCAGTTCGCAGTCTCGCCGTGTACATGATAGGCGGAAAGGAGAAACACTTTCAACCAATAGTCGGAGTGTCAGGCTCTATCAGACGATTACAGGGAACGACATCGGCGAAGGCCTATGTGGTACTTCGAAATCGATCAAAATGATAGTTCTCCATTGGTTGAAGTCCTACGAACTTCGAGACAGATATACCACCAATCATTCGTAATTAAATTGAAATGAGTTGAAACCCACATTATATTATGCAATTTATTTAAAAACAAGTTCAATCTGATTGAAACTTCAAAATACTAATTTTCGTTTCATATCGTTTGTGACAGGTTTTATATCATGAAGGTATCACATTCAAAATTAAAGAGAGGATGTGGTGCCATCGCCAAGCAGAGTAATCATGCTTCTAGCGTGTTTGTAACATGGCGACTACCAACTGGCCTGCCTGTACCAACTCCCTTATGTTTCGCGTTGGTGGGAATCACGGGTCTTGCGACCTTACGTCCTCCGTACTCCGGTGCGATTAAATTTTCATGCAAAAATACGATACAGCTCAAAAACAATTGGCCTTGGGTTCGTGTCCGGTAAAAATCAAAATTTTCCATACATAAAGCAAGTTATGAGCAAAAATAAAATCAAAAAGAGAAATTGAACAAAAAATCAAATTATTCTATTGGCTAGAGTTTTCGTCAACACGCAGAGGCAGCGCCTTCTCAAAACTGGCACGAATTTCCTCAGGGGTGATCAAGTCCCAGGCTTTGATGGCGCGCTGTATCATTGCAAGTCGCTTCAGCTGAGCGGTAGGACACAACTCGTCTTCATCCATCTCATCGCTGTCAACCAGATGCTCAAGCAGCCAAAGATCTCGAAGGTGGCGCTTGAAGGGAGCCATGATCCCGACATCGAGTGGTTGGCACCGGGATGTTGCGTTGGGTGGTATGGCAACCAAGTGCGAACCAAGTTCTTCGTTGACGATCTTGTAGCTGGCCTCATTGACGTGCGCCTCGAAGTTATCAACCAAAATGATGGATGGCCCGGTGATCTCCCCTTTCAGCACCTCGCGGAGGTACTTGGGCCAAACTTCATTGTCCATCCATGCGTTTTCCTGGACAGCATACACATGTCCTTGAGGGTAAGTTGGCACCTCGTTGGTCTCAATGCGACCACCGGGTCGACCACGAATGACGAACATGATAGGCAGTTTGTCACCGTTGGATCGTATTGTCAATGCTGCTGTCATGCGATAGCCGTGCTTCTCACCGACTGACACTTTGGCGTCACCGCCCCGCACACTCCATATCACACGTGGTGGCATCTCATAGTACATACCTGTTTCATCGATATTGTAAACGCAATCCTTTCCGAAGGCAGCGTACTCTCGATGGAATTCGTCGGCAAAGCCTTGGTGAACGCTATCCAGTACATGTTGCGGCTGCTTGGAGATGCCTGGCCGCTGTCGAGAGAAGCCGTGGCGGTCACAGAAGCGCTGCATGAGACGAAGCAATGAATCGTAGCCGCGACCGGGGGGTTTGTCTGCAAGGTACGCCACCATCCAGCTATAGTGATGCCTTTTTATCCAGTTGATGACGTGTAGGCACGTGAGTGCCTTCTCTTGTTGTCGCACTCTTGTCATGTAGCTGACCAAGGCTGGTGGGTCAGGGAAAATCTCATGGCCAACGTTTGAAATCTTCTTGCGCTGCTTGTTCCCTTCGAAGGCAAGGATCTCGTAGCGCTGCTTTTCCCAGTTGCGAATTGTTCTTCTTGGTATCCCCATCAAGGCGGACACAGCGTAGTCGGAGTGGTCGAGGAGAAGACCTAGCGCGGTGAGTTTCACCTCGACCGGGTAAGAGGCTCGACTTCTCCACATCATATCAATTTATAAAGCACAGCTAGAATAAGAGCATGAAAATATATATTTAAATTCACGTCCCGCGCGCTCGAAAAAAATTCCGCCAATCAGATGATTGTATATGATGTAGTGATTTTGATTGGCTAATTGGTCAATCTTTGATGGTGGTACAAATTCAAATCTTCGGTAGGCCTTCGCCGATGTCGTTCCCTGTATCACCTCTCTGACCTGATAAAGTCAAAATGGAAATTCTATCAGACGGGAGCGATTTTGATTGGCTGCGTCTGATTTTTCGTTTACTTGGAACTGGTCCTAAGGCAGATGGCAACACCGACAAATTTCTCCCGTGTCGTACAATCAAAATACTCACACACAAGAGAGCTTGGATTGTCGACTTTTCCAAATTCTTGTGACGCTCCAACAGCCTCGTGCCGTCGTTTTCCGCCCAAGAAGGATATGTCTTCCTTCGGATCAACTACAGGCACGTGTTTAATTGCACCTTTTCCCCTCTTGGCAGTATTCATCAAGTCTACAGTGCGATTAGTCGAGGAAAGTGCATGAACATGGGATCATTACTGTTTGCGAGTTTCGTCGTCCTCAAATGAACGTTAAAAACAGCGTCAGTGAAAGGACTGAATATCGCTGGAGACAAAGATCTTACTTAAGATGGAGATGACTCGCCTGTTATGTGTCCTTCGTCAATGAGTCGTTGTAGCTCTTTTTGTGCTGCACAGTCTGCTGTCCACTTCTCCGTCATTTGACGAGTAAACGCAATTATCAATAAATAGTGTTTACATCCGGAAAGTCCAATCCGAATAATCTTCATGAACAAGTGTCCTTTCTCGAATATAAATAAAAATAATCTATAAAATAAAATTCGAAAGAATCAAAAATATTTCGATTACTTTTAAGATTACCTTTCGAAATGTAAATGTAATCTCAACTTTGACTCAAGATAACTAGACATCCAAAACGTATTTCCACGAGATATTTCATAGAGTGAAGCGTCTAAATAGTGTCTGTGGGAAAATACTCTCAAACCTCCGTGAAGACGCTCGCTGCCAGACTTTTTTTAATCCAAAAAACACCTTTTTGTACGCATTTTAAGGTTAAAAAAGTTTGCTTGGCGACATCCAAGTTAAAGTTTTATTATGTTTTTCTGTAAAACTTAGGCAGGTGATAGCCTTAAACTCATAGCAAGCCTTAGACAAGATCTGCTCAAGTTCTTAAATGAAATGTTGGCAACAAATTCGTTCATTTGTAAACACGTTGAATTATTTTAATAAATAAATTTTCTTGAATTATATCATTATTCATTCCAAATGCCCATCCCAGCTCACCAAGCAATGCTGGGGCAAATTTCTCATGAAGCCTCGATTATGCAGCGCCGCCACCTCTCATCTACAACAAGGACATGTTCCACGACAGATATGCGATGATTCCAGGCTATGTTTGGCGTACCGCGACCTATTGTCGCTCAAATTTGGCATATGACAACAGAAAAGCCAGAAGGGACACACCTCAGGCATCTTTTGTGGGCCGTGATGTTCCTCAAATTGTACACAACTGAAGCGATTCATGCATCAATAGCAGGAGTTGATGAAAAGACATTTAGAAAATGGTGCTGGATTTGGATTAATGAGATCTCTTCCCTCGAAATTGTACATCGTTGAATAAACCACCTGACCATGCGACTAGATACATTGGGAGAGACGCTTTGAGGGTGCAAATGACGGAGCTACAATGTTCGTGTCGCTGGATGATACTACGTACTAGCCGTATAAAGTAAATAGGGGAGAATTTACTATAAAAATATATCCAGCAAGAAATCGAGCCAAATGAATAGCATCAGAACAATTCCGAGAGCTCTACTAACATCTAATTCGATGCAAGTATGTGGATTCCTGCTTTTCGGAATGCACCATAGTGTCGTTGGCAAACACGGAATGTATTTCAGTGGAATCAAGGGGAAAAACAAATCTGTGCAAACTGGTGAATTACAAACGAAAATCAATGAAATCGGACGAAATTTTTTTAAAGAAGTGTCTACTGTGTTTCTCATTTTCAGATCTTTTGTCAGTTGAGAACATGGTGACATTGTGGTGCGGAGTGAGAATACCGATGGCCCTTTGCACCATCACAACCGAGGGTAGGACCGGTCCACAGATAAGCTACCGTTGTAACTGGTGTAGTACTGTAGTTGGTGGCCTTGGCAGCCCCCGCAATGGCATTTAAGTCGAAGACTGCTTATTGTATGGCAATTGGGAAATTGTGGGTTAATATTCAGTGAACTGTTATGCCACGATTATTAATAGCGCTAAGTCTCTTTGAGCTGCAACAGAACATTTTGCCTCTGGCAGTAATTTTGACCAATCAAAAATTAGAATTTGGTGCTATTGACCACCAGAACAACTAACAATAATTCTACTCAAATTGAAGAAATACTCCACTTCATAATGGTTTGAAAAACACTTTCCCGTGGCGAAAATTTCTTTCTTTTTGTGAGGTAGGGTACCCGGTCTTTCTCAAAGTGGAATATGTCTGATTTCTCAACACCTTCTCCCGCTGGTGCGAAGGATCGACGGAAATGTCGCCAGTCGATGCTTCAATCTCTCCAAAATTATTCATGAAGTTGTTTGGTTGGCTAAAAATCCGCAGGGGTCTTCTGTGCTTTTCATTTTCAGATCTTTTGTCAGTTGAGAACATGGTGACATTGTGGTGCGGAGTGTATGGTGATAAAGCGCGCGTGTTCTTCGTCGTTATTCAGCTCAGCGAATATGTCCAGACGCTACAAGGGGCTATCGCGGACAAATACAAAGAGATGTATCTCGTTCCGCTTGCACCTGGCGAGTTGAAATTGTACTTTGCGAGAACAAAGGACGGCGACAAAACCACGTGGCTTGCGGACAGCCATGCAAGTGCGCTCTTACAAGGTCCCATCGACAACAAGTACGAAGAAATGCCGCTTTTAACGAGGAGACTCAATCATAAGCAGTATTTTGGAGAAGATTTTCAGCCACAAGAGGGCGTGATTCACTTGCTGGTCGACGTCTCAAAAGCTGTGTTTAGTATTCCTCGTCAGGATCATTCAAACCAAGTGGCGCATGATGAGGAAGTTACCATCAAGGAAATGTATGACAACAAAATCGCGAACGAATTGAAGTATTACCAAAATCGCGGGAATCTCATCCAAGAAAAATGCAAGGAAAATTGCGAAGAAATACTGAAGAAAGTCGAGGACTTTTATCAACTGGAGGAACTTCCTCTGCCTTTTATTTGTGTTGAAGGGTCTTCAGGTATGGGAAAATCCCAACTCGCATTTGCTCTTCAAGGCGATCACCCCTATTTCTATTGGCATGCTACTCGCCTCACCGAAAGTTCTCAGAAGATGTATAAAAGTTTTGCCTCGATATCTGGATGGTTTAGCAAGTTTGTGCTTTTGGATCGTCCAGCAGACAGGGATGACGAAGATATTTTGAACTCCATCTCGTTGTTCTATCGAAATAGTGAGTTGTGGACGTACGGCTTCCTTCGTGCTCTGCTTGACTACTGCTGTCGTGAAAACTTGGTGAACGGACGTATGATTCATATTCATGAAACAACGTTGAATGTGGCAAAATGCAAACTTGAAGATGTCCGTGCAACAATTGAAGATATGAAATCAAACTGCAAGAACGTACCTTTTTTTATATTGGATGAAATGTCTCCACTCTCAAGCGGAATGAACGTGGCTGCTTTTCAAAGGAATGTTCTTCGTGTTTGTGGTCTTGTGGTTGTTATCATGGGAACAGACTCGAAAGTTGCAAATTTAATACCTCAAGCTCTTCAGAGTTGGTCAGGTAAACATCTCTGGATGGCGATTTTACCTCGATTTCCACAGTATCAATTTGTCTTGAATAAGCCAGATGAAGAAGTTTGGGCGAGAATTGTTGAACGATTTCCCGTAGTTGAATACATCGTCAAAAATTCTCGTGGACGGTTTACAAGGCAATTTACAGAACTTGTACTCGAAATCGTCAAGGACCATGCCAAAACCATTAAGGAACAGGAAGAAATCCAATTGAATGATTTGCTGGACAATGCGTTTGAACGTATCCATTCAAGGATCCTAGACGAGAAACTGAACTTTGATGCAGAATACGCGCAGATGGTGGCTGTATCTTATACAAACGTAAGTAAATACGATCAGCAACCTGCCAAGAAGAAAGCTCGCTTAGAAGTTGGTGCATCCAGCATACACAAGTATTTCGCCAATTTGGTTGACGAGTCTCCGACTGATATCATCTTGTCGAAGGGTCAGTTGCACAAAGATAAACCCGAAGACAAATCCCTTCCCTTAGTCCCCTGGGAAGTGAAATGCTGTTTCCCGCGAATCGATGAAGATGTGTTATTGTATCTATCCGTATTGGGTGGCAAGTCACGTTCAGCCTACTTTAAAGACGACATCCACTATTCAACAAGGAGGATCTTTGAAAAGACAAAAAACATGATGATCATGGCAATACGAATGCTCCGTCAAACGACTACCGGCCTTTCGAGAATATGGTGGCCCATGCAATCTTTTGTTCCTCTCGAAGACATGGCGTGCAAGGCATTCCATTCGATGATTTCATGCCTTGTTTGGTTGGGGAGTTTCAAGACTACGAGTGGAAGAAGATGCCGTTGCAGTTTGTTGTCGAGGAAGAGAATACGTCAAAAGAGATCCTAGCCAGCGATCTATTGAAAGGGTATTCTGATCTCGTCGATAAATTGTCTTCTGACAATGTGATTCCTTTTTTGGCTCCTCCAAATGCTGCATGGCCAGAGTCGATTCTTCAAGCAAATAAGCAAGGTTGCAACTTTGGTCATTTGGTTCGTCCTGAAAACAAGGAGAGATGTGATGCATATGTGCAGAACAAAGACGGAGCCCCTCTCTTTTTTTGTGAATGCAAATACCACAATGATAGCGTCGATATTTCGAAATTATACGGTATCCTTAAAGGGATTAGCGAGAATGACAAATGGACTTGGGATGTTATTTTTGTGTTTTGTCCACAGCTTACCGATACTCAATCCGCTTGGGCCAAAAGATACAGCTCGATTGGCTGTGTCAAGATCAACTGCAACGATGCCAATGTCACGTGGATTCACAATCCTGAAAAAGACCGTAAGAAGCTTGTTATTGTTATGGAAATACCCAAATGCAACGTTTAACAGACAATAATTTGAACTTGGGATTATATCTTATTGCATGACTGGTGCGAGACAATTGATGTGTTGATAGTCATTAGCCTCTTAATCGAGAGATTCTTGCGCAGACTACAGAAAGTGCATCCCAGCGAAACATATTTGTGCAATTGAAGCGCCGCCGCGGAGATCACTCTGACGCTCCTCTAACAAAGATGTGCGAAATGCAACCTTCCAAGCGACGTTTTTCGTTTTGATCGCATGTAATTGACATTGCCACGTTAATGCCCATTAAAGTTCATTTTTCCAGACAGATCCTTTGATGGATAGCAGAAAATGCACCATCCAGCAACTCGTTTGTTCCATGGAATTGTACAATTCTTCGTCGCAGTTGTTGATCGCATGTAAATGATATTGTCACGATCATTGCCATCAAAACTCCTTTTGCCAGTCAGATCCGTTTGATCGATAGCAGCAAATAGATGAGCGCGCAATTCATTTGTTCCTTGAGCACTTGCTCCGTTCCAAATATTGCACGAGGATGCTCAATGATGTGGTTGAGGACGACATTCCAAGATTGTTTTTCAGGGACAAATTGATATGGTGGATATCGAGGTAACATTGCCATCGAATCACGCTCTTCCACATCATGTGCGCAGTTTACATTTGTAGCTTTCGAATGTGTTCCCATTATAAAACCATTAGACCACAAACACGAAAGCATTTCTTTCAAGAGCATTCAAGTTTGATCCGCTTGAGTTTGGAGGCATTCATGCAATAAAAAGAAATTTCATGTGAACCATCGTATCATCAATCTTGCATTTTGTCACAGCAACGGCGTTTCATTGACAACACGCACAACCCGTCAAGGTTTACAGGAGTACAGGAGTCAATAATGTGCCAAGGGAGCCATACGACCACGATGCACCATTTTGATATCATCTCCCTTCTTGGTTGCGGGCCATCAACGGTCAACTTTGTGGGATAGCGAAGAAAACTTTTGTTTTCACGAAATTGTCATACCATCAGAAATAGTGACGCTCGCCTCGAAGAACAAATGAAATGTGCGATTTCCCACACTTGATGACTCTTCAATAAGACTTGGACTTTCTTCAAAAGTTTATCTTTGAAAGTTCATCGCAATACTTCGTGCACTTGCTTTGGATGAGTTTCCCTTGATCACTTGTCATGATGATACACGCGGAGTAACACCATGCCACACTGTGCTTGATTCATATTGAGAAGGAATGCCAGCCGTAGGTTCAGGGAGTTTCCCCAGGAGATGAATCTGTTTTGGTAATGGCTGAAACTTTGCTCCAAGATGATCGGTATCAAAGAGTGGTCGTTCTGTAGTACACTCAAGCAGTTTCGTGGCGACTCCAAAGCAGAGCAAATAAGAAGTGCTCAAGAGTACGTACTTCCGTGAACCACTTGCTCAGTTCTCTTCCGGCGACGTAATACAAGATGACACCGATGCTTCCGTTCTGAAGCCAACCTTCGAAGTATTGTAGGGGCAAATCCTCACGGACCCAAGTCCGTCGATTGGCTCAGTAAGGGACTGGCTGTCCTGAGCCGTTGCAGGGCAGATATGTTTTGACAGCGATCTAATCAAGTGCCATTCTCTCAATCTCGCGTGTTCAACTCCTGTGGTGACTTCTGGGCGACAACGCTGATCCGTGACCGGCCGCGACTTGGAGAGGCGGCTACCTTGCGCACACGATGGTGAAATAGGAACTGGATTAACGCTTAGAGGGTCATTCAAGGATGTATATAAATCCAGACAAGAATACATAAAGCATAGCCATACAATTGTCTATCGCAGATCGTCTGAGCTGGCGTGGCATTGGTAACATCCAATCGCCTCGGAACTTCTTGGCGAGTGCCTGTTACTCCTGCTTCAGTCCCTGCACTACAGAGATTCAAAGCTGTAAAGTGAAATAATCCCAGCAAGATGAGGGCTTTTTAGCACAACCACACTGTTAATCATTGATTTTAGACCGATTATGCAGCCACTGGTGGATCCAATCGAGCATTTTTGCATAAGATTTCTTGGTTTCTACAAGACAGGACTGTTCAATCATGCTTTGGAACATCGTGCTTTTGCTGAACACGACGGCGCTTTCAACCACGAGTTCACAAGTGTCTCGGCCTCGTTTGTAGACATGGACGACTGACTCGACATGGAAAAACGACCCATACGGAACTTGAGGGCTTTTGTCAATGGAGAGCACCTTGAAATGGTCGTCATTCCATGCAAAGAGTGCATCTATGGCTTCAATTTGACTCTGGCGAGTTAATGGCGAGTCAATTGGTAAGAGAAATTGCCTTGTTCGGACACTTGAAGCTCCATAGAGCGTGTCATTTGTCCATTGGGAGATGCTGACTTGCGTTGCCCCCTGCTCAGCTAAAAAGCTTTGGCTGAAGCTTGGGTTTGCAATGCATTCGTCGACAAAAATCGACGCTGGTAGAGAGAAGTGCTGCCTTGCAACCTCATAAAAGCTTGTTGCTTGGTGGAATCGCTCTAGTTTTCTGGGTGGGGGGGGAAGCGCTCTGGGGGGACTGAAGGGGGAACTGAGGGGGAATTTGAAAGGGAGGAGCTTAACCATCCCTGAAGCTCAACATACGTCGGCGCTTGTAATATCCAAAGCGGATTGTCGCCATGAAGAAGCTGAAATCCATGGCGAAGACCAGCAAGCGGTGAATTTTCGCTGAAAAATCGGACGGATAATTTCTCAAGGGGGATTTCCACTGCTGAAGCTGCTTCATCCTAAAAGTGACAAAAAACTTTAGGTCGTTGAAGATTTTATAGAGTTCATACATCTATGTTGGAGGTGAAGGCTCCCTTTTCAATCGAGCACCACCGTCGGAAGCGCTTGAATTCATTGGCATTACCATTTTGACGGCTCTGTAATTGAAATAAATATCCCTGTTGCTTTGCCGGGGCCTCTTTATGCTGAGCTCCACGCAATTCTTGGAGTATTTCCAACTGCTTAGCCATTGCGGCATCGATTTCAAAGCAGCTAGATGATCCTTGAGGCATTGGTGGCGCTGTGGATGCTTTGGAGGGGCTAGAAAATTCCATTTTGAATAAATTCGTGGCGATATTTGGTGCGTTAATTTGTGTAAATTCAAAGATGGATTTGATTTGCTGGTTGATTTGCCATCCTAGTTCAATTTGAGCTCGTTTCGCTGCTGAAGATGCCGTGGCGATGAGGTTTTCCTGTGTTGGATCGACTGGCTTGGCGAAATCATTCAAATAATCCAACGCAAGGCCAGTGTGCTTGTAAAATAATGTTTGAGCTCTATCATCGAGAGTTTTCAGATTTCGAGCTTGAGCTTGAATGGCATGCCACGGCTGTATCCAATTCCTTTCAATTGATGCAACCAGCTCGTGCTGATACGCTGCAAGACCTTGAAATCCATGGAAAACAGGTTCCATCAACGTTTTTGCAACGCTGAACCATTCCTTTTCGACCGTTTTGCTTGAATTTAAGCTTTGCTCGATAATTGTGGATTGATACACCGACTGGAAATGCACTAAAGAGGCATTGAGGCATGAACTCGCTGCTTGAATTTGTTTCAGCGCGACTGCGAGCGCTGTCGTAGTCTTTTGAATAATCTCGAGCGACTCTTGAGCTTCTTGGGTCAATTTTCGAGACGAGGGAGATGTATCTAAACAATTCACAGCAGGGATTTGGATTGCAGCCGGCAACTGAGGCTCTAGATTGAGCTGTTTGCAAGTACCGACCGGCTTGTCAAGCGTTGGAAGAGGGGGAATGTACTTAAGGGTGTTGAGGGACTTCTTTTCAATCGACAGTCGGGCTTTGGCTGCCTTTTCGAACGAACTTTGAATCGTTTTCATCCACGAGCGAAACGCATCGCTCTTGTTTGATTTCTGCAGTAAAACGGCACCAAAGTGGAGCTCCTGGGCTTGATTCGAGTCCATCTTGGCTCGTTTATACAATGGGGTGGTCAAATCCAGCACTTTCAATGAAATTTCAATGCCATCTCGGTAGTTTTCATCACTGACCTATTCCAGTCTGCATATCGTAGAGCCCTGAAATTGGTGGTAGGTCCGCAGCCTTGTATAGAGCGATGTATTGCTCAATGCATTGACTCAAAATGGCATAAATACACGTGTGCATTGGCACCGAAAGCTCGATCGAACGATCGTTTCGGCCATCTAAATGCACGCTACATCGTCTGTCAAGCCATAAAACGAGAGAAATCATACGTACATGACAGTGCAAGGCTCCATGCTGCGGTTCGTATCTTGGATTGCGCGACGGTTCAAAATGCCAAGTCAAAATCTTTCAATGGTTGTCAAAACAGTTTCCATTGTATGGACTTTAGTATACCCAAACAGTTCCAAATAGATGAAACTGTCAACAGTTCCATTGAGTTGTGGCTTTTCAGCATTTTGGAGCTTGTCTTGCTGAAGCTTCACCAAGAAGCTTCCGCTCAGCAGGGCGGCAGTTGCTATGCGCAAGTGACTTTAGTGGACCATCAAATTTGCTTCAGTGTACTTCTGATGGATCTCAATCTTTGAAGGTCGCTCTAGTCATAAACCTCGCTGTCAAAAGTTCATCGAGGAATAAAGGGAGATCTCGCGATCCATTTATGCAGAACATCGGATATGACATCAATTTGCCCCCGACAAGATAGATCGTGCCTTTCCTTGCTTCTTGTTGTATTTTTGTGTCCCATTTATTGTTGTCTTTGGAGTGTCAACATTGGCGATGAACTGTGAACTCCGTGCTTGACGCAATCGATGTGTGTGCGTCTGAAAATAACATGGGGTTAATGGTTCGTACAATACACCATCGTCACCAATGTTGATAATCCCAGAGACATCAAGAACAGGGCCAAAAATATCCAACAAGAGCAAAAGCAGAGCACGATCCATCTTGTCGGGAAAAAATAGATGTCATATCCGGTGTTCTGCACACATGGACCCCAGCGTTGTTCGCCTCTTTGAGTTTTCACCTCTCCGCTCTTCGTCTTGAGTGCAAACAGAGATTAGACGCCACTGGGCGCGCAGGTGCAGCGATGAAGACCTCGTTCAACACTTGAGCTTGGCTCCGAGTGACCTTTGGGTGGAAAAAGAAAACCTGTCCATTTTGATAACCTTTTATTTCGAATCCTACGCTTTTGAGTGAATAATGCTGTATTACTCCTTATATTCATTAATTGTTACATATAATATGCTATACACTATTAAATTTTACAGGATATACATGTTTTCGTGGTATTTCATCACGGATTCAGGGTGAAAGTCAAGAGTTCTTGCAATTTGAGTAGTTGAGTGTAATATTGACAAGTTGACGCCATCACATGATCCTCTTCCATTGTTTGCTGAATCAGCATTGCCAAATAAATGCAAGACTTTAAAAAACTGATAATTGCGAGAAATAATATAGGATAATCTCCATCAACCTCCTCAAGACATGATATTCCCCCGAAGTTCAAAGAGACGAAACCTATATAATTTAATATCTTATCCTCCCCATTTGTCAAATACTCCACTCTGATTGGCTATTAAAATATAGAATAAGTTTTGATTGGCTACAAATAAGACAATAGAATTCCAATTGGATCCATCTCAACATGGCACCGAGTCTCGGCATCCCCGACGACGCCATCATCCAGATCGCGTTCCATCTGCAAGATCCGTCGCATTTATTTGCTTGGCTAGAAGCTCTAGGTCCTGCGCTCCGTCCTGACCCGCTGGAATGCCTCTGGAAGCTAGGATTGACGAAGCAGCATGCCGATTTATGGCCCCAGTTGGTTATCTCGATGGACGATCTTTCGCTCGATCCTACGACTCGCAGCGCTCTTGAAAGCATCGCCAAGTATTATACCGACGTCCGTCTCATTAATTTTGTGGATTTACCTTGGCTGCACTCTAATCTTCACCCGTTGGCCCTTCAAACATGGCATTTCGACAGTGATATCCCAACTTCTCCCCCATTCAGCTGGACTATATGGGCTTCCATGCGAATAACGCGCCTATACTTGAGCGACTTATCCGACGACATGATTCTTGTTGAAATCCTCTCTCAACTGCATCATTTGACGGCATTCCAATTGAATTTACCCTCGGGTTGTCGAGTTGAAATCCCGATTGAGTCCATTTTAGCCTGGGCAGCATCCAGCGCCCAGCTGACCGAGCTAGAGCTCTTCACGCCTTGTGCGAGCATTCGTCTGACAGAAAGAATGGTCTCCCACCTCGTCGATTGGTTTCAAAGGCAACCTGTGCGAGTCTTTGGCTTCAGTTATTGGGGATTCCACCACCAAGTGAACGATCCTGACGTCGTGCATGCGTTCTACAGCACGCTCTTCAATTGCCCAACGATGGATTTATTAACTTGCCATTTCATCGACTTGAATGGCGTCAACTGGACCGACTTGACGATTTCCACGCGGCGATTTGAATTGAGTGCTTGCAATATGAGCTCTGACATTGTTACCGCCTTGGCGACGCAGTTGACAAACTCGGCGCGGCTAGAACACTTCATTCTGCATGGATATGACGATCCCAACATGGCTGGCATTGAGCATTTCTTCTCCGTCGTGCCTCGAATGCTATCCTTGAAAGTGCTAGACTTGTCGTACTGCCATTTTGAATCCAAGACCGCGTGGCAGACCTTAGCTCCGCTCGTGCAAGCATTTCAAGTCGACACTTTAATCTTTTGCGGCGTGAAATTGACCCCCAACGCAGCTCAATGGCTCGCTCACGCTCTTCTAGCCAACGATAACATTCAGGCATTGGATATTCGATACAATTATGTGGGTTTTGAAGGCGCCAAGACTTTAATCCAAACAAATTTGAAGCGCCGTGTGCGTTTGGTATCGATTCGCTTGGAATACAACAGCATTCGTCAATGTGAGAAACCTCTGCTCCAAGACGTTGCGACGCAGTGTGGCGTTCAAATTTTAACCTTGTAGATTATTTTGATGCCCTTAGTTCCGCTCGGTTTCCCCCTTTTCCCCCTTCCCCGGGGGGGGGGGCTGAAGGGGGAAGAAAATTTCTGCTTTACTGCATCCCTCAAGTAAGCTTTCATCTTCACAAACGACACTTACAACTGAAATTAATAGCAATCATGGCTCCTTTGTCTTGAAAGTTTCCTCTTGATTTGCTCTTGTGCTAAGTGGCAACGCATTGTACACATCGTCGTGCACTGCATTTTGGGGATTCGATGAATACAAAGACTCTCGACTGGATAAAACTTGTCGAGACTCGATTCGAGGCTTGACGACTTGGCCACCATGGCGCTTGAATCCAAATCGAAAGACGAGAAAGACGACGAGAAGCACAGATCCAACAGCAGTGAGGGCAATGACGAGAGCTCGCGAACTGCCGTCCGTCGTTTCGACGGCTTGGACTAGAGATTCCAGTGAAGATAAAAAATTGCTGGCCAAAAAAAGAGTACCAGCATCCGTTGGCGGGTCCACGCACACGCTAAATTGGTTTGCTCGTCCGTAGTCGTACTTGGCTGCTCCGCCTTGGGGTAAATATTCCACGGGGACATTTTGGATGGGCAGTTCCTTGCTTACGACCGTTTTGCACACTTGGTAGGCATCCACAAAGGCGTCCGACATCCAGTCCAACGTCAGCGTGACGGATTTCACAAGATAATCGTATTCGCGCTTGGTTTGGATGACAAATTCGAGTTTGGCCTTGTTGTTGCTGATATCCCTACAAGAAATCCGTCGTTTGAAGATTCAAAAAGAGCCCCCCCCTTGTAATGTACTTACAAGGCTGAAAAGGGATGCCCCTCGGGGGGTAAATTGTCCTTGGTCAGCAGCAAACGAGTCATTTGATTGCCTTGAAAGACGCTACACAGAGCAAGAAATCAGTGGCGAGGGGGAAAAGGGGGAAAGACGCACAGCCGAGTTAATCTCGGGAGAGAAAGAGCCCATGATATGTTTTCCATCCAAGGCAATCCATCTTGATTGTAGCTCACATCCCTACATGGTCCAAATCTGCATGAGTTTCAAGGCTTAGAGGAATTTTGGACGCACAAGATCGACACGTTGATGGGCGCTTGAATCCACTGGGAGACCAACGCATTGTGGCTTAATTTCCTACACGAAACGAGGCAATCAAGATTGATAAAAAATGCTTGGAAAGACGCACAAAAATGTCAACGACGACGGCACGCTGCGAGAAATTGTGCGAATTTGGTTGAACGACAGATCGCTACGATTACAAGAAAGCATGGAGAACGTTGTGGAGATCGACACGTACACGTATTGCGCGTCTCGCGGCAAGTCTTGAATGGCTGTGACGTTGAGATGGGTGAAATTGTACGACTGGTTGCTCGATCGCAGTTGGAGATTCGTCGTCGTTCCACTGACAGTGTCATTGAGGCACGGCACCGAGATATTGATGGACGCTGGACAGAGCGTCAGTACAAGCGAGGCTTTGGTAACCGTCGCTAGACACAGCAGGAGGAAGATGCCAACGTTGTAGTTCATGCCCGACTGGTTGTGCTATTTTGTGGACTCTGCGAAATGGCAAATGTTCGTTGCAACGAAGCAATTGCCAGATGTTCAACATTTAGACGGGTGCAAGTTGACTTTAAATTTTATTAATAACTCTATGCTAATAGGAAAATTTAGCCAGCGCCGTCGAGATCGTCATGCGCTTACCATGCTCTACTGCCATTGTGATGCGGTATAACCTATCTTATGATTTTGGAGAATTACATTTTCACATGCAATTCTTAGTGTTTTTCAAGAACTTTATCAATATCAAATGGGAAATACTTGCAGTTTGGGGGGGACGTTTCAATGAAAAGAATTTATAAATCGGTTCGTCTTTCTCGAGTACTGACGGGCATTGCATAGTACGTTTCGTTCACTGCCAGTAGGTCGCGGTTGGACTCCAACGTCTGGCGTGAGTGGCGCGTGAGAAGATTGTCCTCAGGCTGGGATTGCTCTTGTTGTCGTCGTTTGCGGATCCTCGACACGATTCCAATGGCCAGACATAAGAGCACCATCAGACTCGACACGGCGATGAGTGCAATAATTGACGCCATGGAAGGGCGTTCGTATGAACTCACTGGGGGAGACACATGTAAAATGCCATTTCTTCGTCAAAAAATCACAGCTTACCAATGTCAAAGATTGGGGGAATACATACATAAACTTGGTGGGGTTTCGTATAGTCGTATTTGGCATATCCTTGGCCGAGATACTCGACAGGCACCGACTCGAAGGAACCCAAATTCTCGGCGTAGCCTCTGCAGCCTTGCAGCGATTGATTGTACGGCAGTTTGTCCACCGTAAAGATGCAATTTGCCGTCCCAGAGTCAAAGTCGAAAACTTCCGTCGCGAGCAATAAACTGGGATTCTCGCTCACATCTCTGCAACAAAGTGAGTGTGGAAATGAATCATTTTGGCTCACAAGGCAATGAATGGATGGGGTTTGTTGGGAAGTGTTTCGTAGCCCAGGTATAAATTTGTCAAGTTGTTGCCGCGGAAAACACTAGAAGGATGGGGAAATCGAGTTAGAAAGGGGGGGAACCAAGGGGGAAAGAGGATGCTTACAGTCGCTTTAATTTCGGCAAGTAGTAATACCACATCACATCGGGGAATTCCAATCCCCCTTGATTGTAGCTCACATCTCTGGAAATCATTAACTCCACGCCCTGATAGAGAGAATTCGTACAAAGTCGACACTGTGATGGGGGCTTGAATCCACTTGGTTGACAACGCATTGTGGCTTAAATTTCTACGCCAAAAACATCGCAGTGACTGTTGTAAATCACTTGAAAATACGCACAAGAAGGTCAGTGATGCAGGGAGGTACCGCGTGATGGCGCTAATTCGGTTGAAAGAGAGATCGCTACAGAAACGACATCAGTATGGAGTTGGACGGATGTCGTACATGTATTGAGCGTCTGGTGGCAATTCTTGGACGGCAGTGATGTTGAGATTCGTGAAATCGCACGATTGATCGCTGGATAGCTCGAGATTCGTCGTGTTTCCACTGCTCGTGTCGTTGAGGCATGGCACAGTAATGCCATTGGAGGATGGACAAAGCGTCAACGTGAAGTCGGCCTGGGCCACCGCAGCCAAGACGAGCAGAACAACGATACGTTGGTGCATATGGAGAGCAGCTTGAGATTTGTAAATCGACCAGTCCGTCGGCTACAACTGAAGCAGATGTTGGGATCGGAATGCGTTCCAAGAGGCCAGGAGGTCGAGTCAATTCGTCGTTGGCGGCTTTTTGAGCAGAGCTTGTCGAATATATCGATTCCTGAGAGCTCTGGATGGTTGAACGATGACTGAGAATGCCTCCAAGCATCCGAGAACTCTGTCCAAATTTTCTCAACAGTGTTGGACTGAGAGAATGTTGTAAACTGAACAACATCATTTGGTCAAAATAAATTCTAAGTGTCACACGCATGAGGTCCTGCTATCTTACCGCGCTTTCGTTGCTTGAGACATGGGAAAATCATCTCGACACAAACAACTGAAAGGGCGATTGTGTCAGCGGGAACTCATGAATTCCAATTGAAAATTCCAATTTCGCTTGAATTATTTGCGTAGACTATGTCAATTTTGTCATAGTTCCCATGAGGAATGATTATCCCACGGTAACATTACACCAAGCAACAAAAGACAAACTTGTATCTGCGATTGCAAAAGCCAGCAAATATGCCAGCAGTCAGCATCACTTGAGGAGAAAAATTCAGCTGAAATATAATTATTGTTATGTGTGGCATATTGTCGAGAGATTGACCAAAAAGGCGAAACGGCCAGATCATTTTGCGATTTTCTGTCTTTGTAGTTTTGTCTCAACGTTGACAACAGTTGGTGGAATGCATGGTGGGATTTGTTCTGTACTGTCTACACCTTTTCCCGACCAAAATGGTCCTTTGGGCGATCAATGTGATTCGTTGAGTCGAACTTATTGGGCATAGGGTGATAGTTGGCCATTTTGGGCAATCAATGTGATAATGTGTGCAATCAAAGTGACAACCCTTGAAAACAAATATGTATATATTATGTTTTAAAGTCCCTGTTAACGAAGTGGCTCAGAACGAGACTGGGGGATGCAATTGACAGACGACAAGGTAGCTTGTTCAAGCAAGACCGTTCTTGCCTCTTTGAGTGTATCAAGCGCCTCGCCGTTGAAATCAACATCCCATTGTTCTTGGTCACCGTTTGCCACTCTTCATAAGCATGCTAGGCGGCGAGAACTTGCTCCTTTTCTCGGACTGTAGGCATTTTGAGAAGTGACTTCAGGCCAAGAAAAGGAGCGAGTGTATGTAGTCCAGTCACTTTGATTGCACACGTTGTCACATTGATTGCCCAAAATGGCCAACTTTCACCCTATGCCCAATAAGTTCGACTCAACGAATCACATTGATCGCCCAAAGGACCATTTTGGTCGGGAAAAGGTGTAGTGGACAGGGTGATAGTACATTTGAAAGCAACTGTGGTCCAGAGTTTGACTGTGGCATGCTGAAAAATACAAAATCGAATCGTTGGGATCATGGTCAAGGTGACCAGTGATGTTATCTTTTTGCTCGGCGTGGCGGCCACGACGGCTAGTGCATTCAACACATTGACGCAATGCTCATCGTCCAAGAACTTGACGTTGCCATGCGTTATTGACGACAGCACCGGAACAACGACATTGGTCGAGTCGCAAGGCAATCAATCGTACAATTTCGCCAATCTCAACATTTCATACATTAAACATATTCCCCAAGACGCTCGATGGATGTAAGCTCATCATCTTTCAATCACCGTGAGCTCTTTGATCGTATAGCGACCTATCGTACAACCAAATCAACGATCTTTGGACCGACTTGCCACCAACTCTGACGTTCCTGTGCGACGATATTCAAGCTACGATTTTGCTCACATTGGGTCGTCATGTAGGAATTTAAGCCACAATGCGCTGAAATCGCATTGGATTCAAACGCGCATTCCAGCGACGATTTTGTACGAAATCATTCAGCAGCAGTGGCGTGGAACGATTAATTTGACACTGTAGGGACGTCAGCTACAATCAGGGCGGCTTAGCCTGGCCAACGTACCTCGATTGGGAGTATGCTTTTCCCAATTTGACTCGCTTGTACGTCCTCAGTTGTCGTGGAAGAATGTCAATGTAATGGCTGGCATGGTAGCATTTTCAGAGGAAACAATTTGACCAAGTTGATGCTCGTTGCCAACCAATTTCCAGACAAAAACCATCCACTACGAGCCATGTAAGTACCAGGAATCCGCCCGAGTTTAATGGACTCACGGGAGTCTCTAGAGACGTGAGTGGAAATCCAAATCTCATTTGGATCCTGGAATATGGAATGGAGAGTTCCTTGGCGAAAAACTTCACCCTTACTGCTGATAGCAATTCATACAATGATACGCTCCACGCTTGTCAGAATAAATCATTCAACGTCGGTCGACTACAGCCAGTCCTTGCTGAATATTCCCCCGCTGGTGATGTCAAATACAGCTACGCGTCGGCGTCACAATATTTCCACATTTGTAAAACGTACCAGACGAAATTACCGCGGTCAGTCAATGTATCTCCCCACAAGCGTAGGTTATCTCCAAGTGACTTTGACATCACGTCTGTCCCCTAGTGATTATTGAATACCGCACGAACGCTCAGATGTCAGTGACCGTCGGTGTGGCGATTGTTTCCACCGTCGTCGTCGTTCAATGCCTCTACTTTGCGTCCATGTTGACGAAACATCATGAAGTCGCAAATGACCAACCCGCCATGCAGCTAGCTCCACGCCAACAATTTTAGCCACGGCAGAGTCCCCTCAGCCAAATCCTGTCATGCCATTTGTTCCTCGAGCAGATTGAATGAATAATCTTCAAATTTTTCAACAGAGCTGTCTCGACTTTGTAGAAAGACATGCGCATTTTACGCACAAATATATTTCATTTCCTCCCCCCCCCTTGCTTGTAGCTCACAAAAAATGATCTCAGGCCAGGATTTAATTGTATTTCTAACAAGGTCGTCAATGAATAGCGTGGTGCTTAAATAAATTTGGAGCCATCCATGATGAAACTTATAAAAAGTTTTCAAGAGTGTAACCGAGATGAAAGACCAGGACGAAGTATTATTCTGCAGTCTGCATTGTAAAGAGTAGAACAGGGTATAATAAATTGACACAAAGCCAATGCATTGGCAGATCAATGAGAAAATATACCGACTGGATCATCCCTTGATTCGCCAAGACTTTTCTGCTGCGATTTTTAACCAGCCACGCCTTTAGTTGACGGGCCGCATCTTGAGGCGAATCTTGGGCGGCGGCGATGTTGAAATATGAGTGAGAAATTGCACGATTAATGATTGCTGACGGATGGCTGAAGACTCGACAGATTGCCAGTGATGTCGTCCCCGGGGAGGACACAATCGTGTCATTCGACACACGGCAAAGCTTTAGTATCAACGAGGCATTGGCATTCATAGCAATCATAGCCAGGCCAAGAAGGACACCGTGTTCGTGCATGGTGCTAGACAAGAACAGGCTTTGATTTGACAATCCACGAGTGTGTTCCTTGTGGAAAATGTGAGGAAGCCATCAACTGTCGTCAAGGATAAGGCTTTGCGACTCTTGAATTGACGTTTTCCTGAGCTAAGAAGCCGTGGACACGACTGGGAATGCTTCCAAATCCCCTGGAGCGATGACCTGTGTACTATGTTGTGTGATTTTCCAATCGAAGTATTAGTGATAGAATGTTGCAATATGAATGTCATACATTGGTTAGACAAAAAGTGTTTTCGCCCAGCGAGTACATTGCTGGCCATTTTCCATTTACAATGTAAACTCTATTAACCAATTGACCTTACCATGATGTTAAAACCTTTTTTAAACTGCAAAGTGACTTTCGCTGACGTCATTTTTTACGACCCGTCTGGATGTTCACCATCTGGCAATTGCTTGGTGAGTTACACTGTACTAGTATTTGACATTTCGAAGTCCACAAAATGCAGAACCAGGCGCATGAACTGCGTTGGTATCCTCCTGCTATGTCTAGCGACGATCGCCAAGGCCTCACTTGTATTGACGCTTTGTCCAGCGTCCAGTGGCGTCTCAGTGCCGTGTCTCAATGACACTGTCAGTGGAACGACGACGAATCTCCAACTGCCATCGAGCAATCAGGCGTACAATTTCTCCCATCTCAACCTCACAGCCATTCAAGACTTGCCATCGGACGCAAAATATGTGTCCGTTTCGACCTCTCGATGTTCTCTAAGCGTGCAGAATTGTAGAGATTTGTCGTACAACCAAATCAACACAATCTCTCGACCTCTTCCGTCTACATTAGAGTTCCTGTGCGTCGTTTCAAGCTACGTGAACGTGGACTTTACATTTTGATGTAGGAATCTCAGTCATAATGCGCTGCGTTCCAAGTGGATTCTAACTTCCATTGCGGTGTCAACATTGTGCGTGTTTTCTTTTCTTTCGTCTGGTCTAAAATTGAATATTGGGCAGGGATGTGAGCTACAACCAGTGGGGATTGCCTTGGTTTGAAAACATCACGTGGAAAGAATCTCTTCCGAAACTAGCTCGACTGTAAGTCTTTCTCTCCCCTTGAATTGACTCCAAACTTTTTATGTCGTAGGATCTTTCGAGGGAATAATTTGTCAATTCTACGCTTAAATGGAAGAACATTACCAGTCGAACCGCATCCATTTTCAGCATTGTAAGGCCAATTTGGCGGCCGTTTGGAAAATATTTTTTGACAAATTCTCGTAGGGATGTCAGCGACAATCCAAATGTCATTTTCGTTATTCAAACAAACTATAACTACAAATATCTGCAACAAGCTGTGACGATAACGACCGATCAATTGGACGCATTAAATTTTGAAGTGTGCAAATTGGCGACGCAATCGAATCGAACCATGAACTTGACGCTGGAGAGAGTGTCTGTGGAATATTTATCTCAAGGGGAAGCAAAATACAATCGAACAAACACAACTCAATTTGATGTATGTATTGGCCCTCTCCCGGATCCAGGTACGTTTTGACTCATGTGCTATCTTTGAAATATTTTTCTTGAAGGTGATTATAATGAGAGAGACGGCTCTTTGGTTATTTTATTAATTGCACTGGCTGTCGTTGGATCTGGGATTATGATCATCTTCCTCATCTTTCGGTTTGGATTCAAACAGAATGGCGTTCCAGGCGTCAAGGAATGAGACTATAACGAAGAATTGTCAGCGTGAACAAATCTCTAAGGATGTCGAATCCCCATCTTGCCGTGCTCGTCGACGAGTTTATTGACCCTGCCGATTACCACCAAGCTGTATCAACTAAGAGTACCTTGATTGCCGTAAACGATGAATTGCCATGAGTGGGAGAAGGACGAAATTCCAGCGCAAGGTTTTGTATGAAACGTGACCAAGAATTCGCCAAATAATTTCAAGATCCATGTAAGTGGTTCGAAGGATTTGAATCAACGAGCAGCAAGCAAATTTGCCAAAATCCACGAAAATGAAGTCAGTGTCTCGAATCGATAGGCTCGTTTACAGCGATCTCCTAATCTATATTCTACTTGCGAACTTCCTGGTATCGTATGGTAAACAATTATGTCGCTCGGTGTTTCACCACAGCAACGCATGGAACTAGAAATTGTGCCTCGTATTGCTCGAAATAGGTGACGTTGTCGACGGTATTGTAAAGCTCAGCGATGAACAAGATATGACACAAATATCACGCGCAAAACACCGCCGATACCAATAGCTAAAATCTACTGGTATAAATTATCAAGAATGGTGTTTCAACTTGACGGCTCTATTGCTTAGTGAAGCAAATCATTGCAAACGAAGACATCTTAGGTGTTAAAATTATTGTAAGTGACATCGCCTTGGGAATAAGCATAGAATTCATTTACTTCCCGTTGGCTTTTGGAGAAATGGCAGTGAAGGAATACCTTATCTTATAGAATATTTCTCCATTGCCCCAACTCTGAGGCAGCGGAGAGAATTGGGTTGACAATACTATTGAGGTTTTATTCTTTGGAACTCTTTCTCTGTTCTAATTCCAGCTATGATATTTATGTACTTGCTGTCAGCAACAATTTGTTTATGGCTTTCTGCCCTTGCTTGTTTATCGATGGGACTTGTTTTGTCATCGACAAAGCTAACAACTTGGTTTCCAGTGAGTTATATTACGCCTATAGCCGCCATGTACTACTGAGCGACAATGAGATTATCGTGTTTGGCAACAGTCAATCTGAAATATGTCGACGAGGTTTTCAATCGGATTGTAAATTAAATATCTCCATCGACCTTGGGATATATCAATCGACGTTCAATAAGACACCTTCGGTCCAGCACAATTGCTCGTTAAACGGATTTTCGCTGTTTTTGGGAGATTTTTCGACGACTTGTAGCTTGTAGCAAATGCCTTGAAAATATTTAGGGCACTATTTGCTATGTTCGACAGGAAACTTGTGCTTCGGACTACCGGTGAAACTGAGCGATGTGAAGTTTGGGAAGGACCAGACCAAGCAATTGACGTTCCAGACGCAGAAATCAAGGCTCCATTGTCCTGAAATATTCCATTTCGATCGCCTTGGTGCAAATCGGCATAGGAAGGACTTCGCGGTATTGAAGGTTGAATTAAGAATTCGAATTTGGCTCGGACATCAGAACTGCTATATTTTCATGAGGACGTTTTTCCTTGACATGTTGACCGATATTTCTTTTAAATCCAAACCTCAAGACGAGGAACATGACCACAATCCCAAGTCCATCGACAGCCAAAGCGAGAAGTAAATGTTGCAATGAATAGTATGAGTCCCATCCACCTTGAAGACACTGCAGTCAAAGGGTTTGTGAGAGTAAAATACCTGAAGTGTACTCGTAGGGCCCAAAGCACACGTAAATCTTGAACGCTTTGGCGTAGTCGTACTTGGCAACCCCGCGGGGTAAATATTGTACTGGCACTGTTTGCATTTGAGGTATATCGATATATCCTCGATTGCACGCTCGTTTTGCAAGCGTGAGGGCCAACAAATCGGTCGTTAACGTCACATTGTTTTTTAGGAAGCGGTAACTCTCCCCATCTAGAGTCACGATAGAGAGGTTGGGATTGTCGCCGACATCCCTGGAAGAATGAATTACAAAAAGCCACAAAGAGGGAGGTTCCCCTCATCAGAGAACTTACAATGCTGAAAATGGATGCCGCTCGGGGGGCAAGTTGAGGCTGCTATTGAAACGTAGAGAAGTCATATTATTCCCTCGATAGACACTATGCAGAACAAGACGGATATAAATTCAAGCGGGAAACGGAGAAATAGACGTACAGTCGATCTAATTTAGGGAAGGAAACCCGCCACTGTATTTCTTTCATCCAAGGCAGCCCGCCCTGATTGTAGCTGACATCCCTATAAAAAATATCTATTAGACTCCACGCTGGAGAATACATGAGCACACAGTGTTGACACTGTAATGGAAGTTTGACTGAACCACCCTGGTATCAACGCATTGTGACTTAAATTCCAACAGTATGACGTATCAAATCCAAAATTCACATGGCTTGAAACGACGTACAAAAATATCAACGACGGCGGGATGTCCCGAGAGATTGAGCTGATGCGGTTGTATGACAGATCGCTACAATTGTGAAAGCTTACAGATCGTCGTGGAGACCGGCGCGTACATATATTGTGCTTCTGATGGCAAATCTTGAATATCTGTGATGTTGAGATGGGAGAAATCGTACACTTGGTTGGTCGAGGCTGGTTGGAGATTCGTCGTCGTTCCTCTGGCGGTGTCGTTGAGGCATGGCACTGTCGAGCCACTGGACGCTGGACAAAGCGTCAATATCACCGATGCCTTGGCAATCGCAGCAAGGCATACAACGAGGATGCCAATGTTGTGCATGCCTTGGTGTCTTGGATAATGTACCGTACTTGGTTTGTTAAATGATGCCTCCAAATCTCTCTATATAATTATATTCGGTGGCATTATTTGTGAAGGGTCCCGAAAATTCCCTATACCTCAAATAATGAAATATTTCCCGCGTATAAATTGTACAGAGGTGACATTCCGGCGCGAAACAGCAATTTTGAACACCATGCCTACTGCTCCTCAGCGCAAGTTTCACAGGAAGGCGACAGGACGGCCGTCAATTATAAAGACAAAACGAAAAGATCAAAAGTTTCAGAGATGTTTCTTTACAAATGCAAACAAACTTGCTGTAATCAACTGCGCAAGAGACTCATCTAGATCCAATGCTTTGGACACCTTTTTCAAAGGCCTTGACAAGAATGCACGCAAAACAGCTTCGGAGAAGATTCGACGCTGGGAGAAACAACGTACGAAAATAGAGCAAGCAGCCAACGACCCCTCAAAAAAGCACAAACGTTCGCTTTGACCACAAGGGACGTCGTCAACACTCAAGCACGGAGATGAGTGTGCCATAGCTGAATGGGTTGTACAGCTCAGGAATGACGGCATCCCAGTCAGCAACCTGCTCCTGCAAAGCAAAGCACTTGAAGTGGCCAAAGACTTGGGTCTTGCAAAACAAGAATTCAAAGCAGGACATTCTTGGATCAAAGCTTTCATGAAACGTTGGCGATTTTCGATGCGCGCAAAGAGCAGATCTGGGCAAATGAGCATCGAACAAGGAGAGAGTGTTCTTGCAGAGTTCTCTGCTCGTGTTCAAAAAATTATCGACGACAACGACATTGAAGATATCTACAACGCCGATCAAACCGCTATCAACTACGAATACATACCAAAGAAAACCTTGGATGGCACTGGGACGAAGACGGTTTGGATCAAAGGAAGCGGTCACGAAAAAGATCGTCTTACTGCCATGGTTCTGGCAGATGCCAAATGCACGAAATATCTATTGTTTTTGGTCCTAAAAACAAGTAAGTCGACTGTAGCAGAAAATGTTAGTGAGAACCTGAAGTTTCGCCATGGGTTTGGTCCAATTTTGTGGCCAGAAATTGGAGAAATCCAAGAGCGCCACCCCTCAAGGATCTATGGAAATCCTACTGGTTGGTGGAATGGTCATATCTCTGTGGAGTTCCTAAATTACCATTTTGGTCATCGCCGCGGGACAGAATCCAAGTTTGTCTTGCTTCTCTGGGACGATTTTAGCGCTCATTTTACACCAGAGGTCATTACCTTGACAGCAGAACTTTGTGTCATACTTAAAAAAAATGCCGCCAACATACACGTGGATTTGCCAACCCGCGGACGTTGCCTGGATGAAACCCATGAATGCTGCAATGAGAAAGCGTTGGGTTGAATATCTTCGCGACCAAGTCAACAACAAGGGGGACTCGCCATTTCGCATTGAACGGCCTGATCGTTTTGAAATCGTTGAATGGATCAACACAGCTTGGGAAGATCTTTCCATGTCGACTATAGTCAATGGATTTCGAAAATGTGGCTTAATTGATGTTACCTACGCTTCGGACGAAAACATGGACGACTACGGTGGCGAAGAGGATGACTTGTTCGAGGCAGCTGGCGTTCTTGAGTCGCTCATGCAATGTGGAGTAGCCGAGTTGATCGAATTGGAGTCGGAATTTTGTTTTGACGATGACGATCAGCAGCAAAATAACACCGCGTAGAGCAATGAGACGCGTGTCGATCTATTGAGAAATAAGTTGAATGCATGATGTTGATGACTCAGTACCGTAAGCAGACGTGGCCACACATGACTGCAGCAGTCGTCTGAAGTTGCAGTGGACTAGGTGTCAAGCGCCTGGGATGCGCGTGCCGGTATCCGGTCCAGCAATACCAATGGGCGAGGCCGAAGCGGTCCCATGGCTACTGGATACGCGGGTTTTTTGTCACAGATCTCATAGAGGCGACATGATCGGTGAGAGGTCATGGCGAGGACATGGGTTGTTGGCATATCGCACGGTTGCGCCAGTATCCGGATGGTCAAATTGAAAAATGAAGTCATAAAACAATAACCTTTAAAAATTAGTCTATTTGATGGTGACCAAAACATCAATCATCAAGAGTATTTTTCGAGTGAACGCCTTATTGTATATTCACAGAATGAGGTCTCTGACAAATTATTCATCATCATCTTAAATCTATTAATATATGCTTATCATGAGTTTGAAACTGAAGTTTTGTCTTCATATTACTATATACCCTATATTATTATACGTAGCCAAAAAAAAGAATATTATTTTATGGAGGTAAAGGTCACGTTTCCTTGTTCCGAAAACATCAAATAACAAATCAAATACGGTAAACCGAGAATTAATTTTACAGACATGAGTCCTAAATAGTGTGGAATACGTGTACTTATTTAAGCAGATTTGATTCATGTTGACAGATCCATGCAAGGACTCCGCAGCCATTGGCAGTGGCTCGCCAATCTTCTCTATAGCTTGAGTTAACCTAGCTATATCGCAGAGATATTGTACTGCTATATAGACACACATGATATGGAAATGGCCAATTTTTTGCTTTCAAAGGGTAAAGTACATAAATTAATTCAAGAGTTCACAATATTAGGCCACATTTTGGTGGCGTTCCAGATGCCAAAATGCACTCAAGTCATAAAATCAGAACGATGAGTCATCTGGCCGAACAGAACAAAGAGAATGCATATTGAATTTTTAAATTTCATCCAACTACACTCCTTGTATCGACACCATCGACTCAACGTTGGGCTTTTCAAAACATTCCCAAAGTGCATGTCGGTATGATGGCGTTTCCAATGAATCATGTCAGTATGCTCAAGGAAGCATGGACATTTGGGGATCTTGCCGCAAGTTCACAAATGGAATATCCACAAAATCTGTGATCTCCCTCGATTGAAGCAACGCAAGACCTATCATGAATCATATCTCTACGTCTTTGTCGTCGATAACGTTTGACAAGCTTCAGTATGTCTGGAGTCTAAACCCAATCTATTGTCAAACATGTCGACACCCCGTGATTTCAGTAATCATTGTCATGAGCCTCCAGAGGGTTGATAAATGCAAATAATTCCTTTGTTTTGAAAGAATCGATAATTCTTTTTCTCACCCTAACAGCACTGACAATGGGCATCCATGTTTCTTACTTATTCTACATTTTGTGTGTACTTTGAGGTGGACTTGAACCTACGAGCAAATGGTGTTGAGAATGAAGCAGTCAAATCGATCTTCTCTAGCTTTGCTGAGACCAACTATCTCAGAACGACCTGGTACCTGAAAGCGGAATCCCGGATTGAGCTCTACTTTGGGAAGCCATGGATGAGTTATTATACTTTTTAGAAAAGGCTCTTCTTAAAGCAAACTGCCTTAACAATATGCGTAGCTTTCTGTTCGACTTCTAATTCGAGGATAAAGGTTGCGTCCAGATGAAACGACTGTATGAGCACTATAAAAGAGCATGAGCGACTGATGCTAGAAAAGCAAATTAAAATTATTGTTGTCTCTCTCACCGCCTCAAAGACCTCATGTTGACATACTTGTGTGTTGCGTCGAGTTGGTTTGAATTACACAAAAACCAGACATGCTTTTCAACCTTTTTCGAGCCTAAAGCTGCGGCAGACAAACACCACATACACAAAACATCACATTTCTCAGTCTTCTCGTTGATCCCCGACGAAACATGCCAAATGCTTCAGTGAATTTTTTGTGATGTGTCGTTCGGCCAAATTTGCTCAATTTCTTGGGACCTTCCGTCGTCAATAGTGGTTTTGTGCGCTAATCAAGCTCTTTGGACAGTACTTTTTGGTCTAGAGCTCTTAACATTATTCGCTGTGTCAGAAATAAGTAAAGTTTCCAACAAAAACGCGAGGACTTGATGAAACACAATTCCTTTTCAAATGTTTTTTTCTTGTTGTGAGGTGAGGGTTGTCAATTGGCAAAAGCCTTGAAAGTGGTCAGTCTAACTAGGAAGTTGCTCGATGGTTTAAATCTTGGGGGACTTTTTGTAAAAATACTTGAAGCATTTACCATCGGACCATGTGCTTCAGACTACTGAGCTGATAGACCAATAGTTTCGGCGAGCTGGGAGGGACCAACTTGCACAGTGAATTTTCAAGCTGATGAGATTTCGCGAGGGTCATTTTCCTTCACGTAGTGATCATGGTTTGGTTTCAATCCAAATCGAAGGACCAGGAATAGAACCAAAATTCCAGATCCAACGACACTCAGAGCAATGAGTAAAGGTTCCAAAGCACCGTCTGTTGGATCAACTACAACAGATCAGTCAGCACAGGGGCATAAGACGAAATTAACCATCGGCATTGAAGGGTTGAACGCAAACGTCAAAGTCGGTTACACTTGAGTTATCGTACTGGACGCCCCCTTGGGGTAAGTATTCCACGGGCACGCTTCGCAGTTGCCCAAGCATGATATAAATCGATCTGCACTCTTGGTGTACAAGACTGGAGTCCAATTTATCGGTTGTGAACGTCAAATGCTTTTTCAGAAATGTGTATTGAGATTGCTTTTCAAAAACAAAAGTTAATTTTGCATTTCCAGAGACATCCCTACGACAATTCATCAGACAATATTACAAAGAGGGAAATCTCCCCCGCGTATCCTTACAATGCTGAAAATGGATGCCCGTTGGTGGGTAAATTACGACTTGTGAAACGGAGTGTTGTCAAATTATTCCCTCGATAAATGCTATGCATGAGGACGGAAACAGATCAATGCGGGATTAGTAGGAGAAAAACTTACAGTCGAACTAAATTAGGGAGCATAAACTTCCATGTAATCTCTTCCATCCAAGGCAGTCCTCCCTGATTATAGCTGACATCCCTGCGTAAATAGATCTGTGAGACTCCAGGACATAGTAACGAAAGAGCTCACAATGTTGACGCTGTGATCGTAGATTGAATCCACTCAGATTCCAACGCATTGTGACTTAAATTCCTATACCAATAAATCAAATACCCATTCTGCAGATAGTAAAACGACGCACAAAATTATTAGTGACGATGGAATGTACCAAGAGATATCTCTGATTTGGTTGAACGATAGATCTCTACGATCTGACAGCTTAAAGTAACATCGTGAATTGAAACGTACACGTATTTTGCGTCTAATGGCAAATCTTGAATGCCTGTGATGTTGAGATTGGAGAAATTGTACGACTGATTGCTCGATGCCTGGAGATTCGTTGTCATTCCGTTGACGGTGTTGTTGAGGCACGGGATTGCCGAGCCGCTGGAATTTGTGCAAAGCGTCAACACGAATGAGGCCTTGGCACTCGCAGCTAAGCAAAGAAGGAAGGCGACAAGGAATTTCATGCCTCGGTATCTTATGTATGGGTCGATGTCTGAACCAACTCTATAACACGGAAAAATTCGAATTAGAGTAATTCAGACATACTGATTTAAGGTAAAAATGAGTCCCTGCAACAGATTGTCAATGCAAATGACTCTACCGACTCGGTAGAGCTCGGTAGTACCGAGCGCCTTTATGAGGAAACACAGTAATCTACAGATACCTCTCAAGCTTCGATTATATTGCTACGTAGAAAATCGAGCTTCTACATTAAATCATTTAATGTAGAACTGAACATTTAATTTAAATGTTCAGTTTAAACACTTGTCCTGCTTGCAATGTTCCACATTGCGTTAGGATCCGAGGGAAGTGTGAAGTGTGTTTTAAGTTCATTTCCCATGTCATTTTTGGAATTGTATTCAAATTTACGTGATAAACTACGCTTATTTTACTCTAAATCATCATCTTGCTATTATCAATAAACTGTACAAATACATATTGTTGATTTGATACGAATTTCCAGACCCTGGTCAATCGAATTACGCCGACGGATCGATTCACCAATCGACGCCATTGGCTAATAAATATTTTGGGCGATTGTGATTGGCTGAATAAATTTTTAAAGAAAGTATTGTTTCCTTGAGAGAAAGTACTGTTCTAATTTTCATTCATCCAATGTATTGGCGCGATTCGAGATTGATACAAAACACAAAGCCAATGTATTCATTACTGTGCTCAATCAAAGCCTACACAACGACAATTACACCATCTCTCTTCCAAATCATACCAAAACTCGATCATCCAAGTTCTTGTAGGCTATCTACTCGCGTTGACTGAGTAAACACGACGTTAATGATGTGTACCATGTGTAGAGGGGCAAATCCAATGTATTGGCGCGATTCGAGATTGATACAAAACACAAAGCCAATTAGGGAAATTTCTAGCGAATCAATAATATTCTATTTACTGTCAATTTCAGTCAAATTTGTATTTTCGACCAAAAATCAAATACATCTGCTGCATCTTTGATAAAAACATGATCTTTTTGTATCAGAGTGTGATAGGAAATCTATCACAGTTGCCTCAAAAACATTTTCAATACATTTTTTTGACTTGATTTCAGTATACAGATCTGAAATGTGCAAAATTCTGAGCAACTGTGATAGAGATTCTATCACGGTTTTTCAAATAACAAATATTGGCAGATATGAAGCTTCATTTATTCGCCAGCCTGAAGTCTAACCGAGAAACATAGATGCTCTGAATAAATTTAACGTTTAGCACTGATATAAGCTAGGCTAGCTGCAGCAGAACACGACGCTAGTGGACTTTATTTCCGCCCACTCGTCTGATTGTACTGTCAGCATAACGAAATTTCGAGCACAAAACACAAAACATTGCGAATATCTTGAAAACTATGCGAGTAGTCAATTAAGGCATACACTTATAAAACAAAACTATAGGATCATAAATAATGATGACAGATGTGATCTCCACACCTTTGCCACAACTTCATAACCCTATAAACTTGAAAAGTCTAAAAGAAATCTCGCATCCCCCTCTACAAGTTGCACAATAGGTAGTAGAGCAATAATCTATTGAATAAGCCCATGCACAATAAACGCCCTCTACAAGGTACATGACTCATTCACTTAGATTGCAGCGCATGAGCTGTTCGATGTGCCAATAGTACTTCTGTACAACCAGAGTGAGAAACGGCACAGAACAATGACAGACAGAAAAGGAAAACTTCGATTACAGTTAGCATGAAGCCCCCTTCATGCTAACTGTGGGGACAAGGCATTATAGTACTGCTGGTTTGTGCTTCTGGATTATTTTCATGTGGTTCATGTTGTGTTTTCGTCAAGCCAATCTATAATATTAACTTCCAATCATATTGCGTCATTCGGTGTGATAGGAATCATATCACAGTTGCAGTCATTAGTATATTTTTTCACCGTTTTTCACCAAGAGCAACACGTTTGATTGGTGAAATTTGTCCAATCACAGAATTATACGATGGTGAAGAAAGTTAAATAATCTGAGAGAGGACGTTTGGATACAGAGAATAAGTTCAGTGTAGTCCAACTCTCACCGTGGTCATGACTGGAGAAAACAAAGTGGATTGCTCGGCTCAGCGAACATGTCGATCCCAACCAGCTCGAGATAGACCCTAGTACACGTTGGGCAAAGCAGGTCTGTGTGAGCGAGCCTCGCTGGTAATGAAGTTTTAATTGGCCGTCCAACTTGCGCTATATCGAGAGTGTTGCAACCTGCTAGTATTCCTTTCTCATGGATGTACAGTACGATCAGGTGCTTGGGCCTGTGTGCTGGATGCATATTCTGATCCAAGACACCGTCATGCCGACAAAGAAAAGCAGAAAAGGTGAGCAGGCCGAGTCAGTCACATGCGCATTGATGCTCATGCGCATTGATGCCTACTACACAAACCAATAGTGTCATATTCGTGGCGTGCGATGAAGTCACCGAGGTTTCTTCGACGCTGCTCGGTCTAAGACCTAGCAGAGTTCTCCATGAGTATAACCCCATGGAAAACACAATATTGAAAGGCCAATTTGAGATATTTGGCTCGTGTGTACATTGCAATAGATGTTGTCGTCCTGAATAGAGAACGAAGCCAATGAACCACTCAACTCTATCGGACTATTTGTACGAATTGTTGTGTCACAGTGATGACTCTCGTCGAGCTGTCGTGATTAGAGCCATGGACAAATATTCAAATCACTAGTTTTGGGCAAACACAACAAGTTAACATATATACTCCAGTCGACTACAAGCTTGTTTAGACATAGTACGGTTTAGACATTGAGTACACTGCTAAACAATTACAGCCTTTCACATCGGTTGCCCTTTAGAAAAGAGACAACTTATTTGTTAAAGGGCACCCACAGGTGGGGGACGCAATTCTTGCTTTTGTGCGTCTTTGGAACAGTCGATTTGCAATATAGACAAACCCTGTTTGTGGCATGCAGCAATGATTCAAATTCATCTTGTACGCTATCGGATAGTATCTATGGTCAAAGAAACGAATTAAGTTGACAGTCTAGTTCAAGATTTGACTTGACATAAAGCATGGCATGTCAATTGCAATCGTCTTGGAGATAACACGTAAAATCATTGAATATGTCGATTGATGATACATGCAAGTTAGAGATTTGAAGCGGGAACTCAAAACAGACCAGTGCTGTCGGTGCATTGGCGACAAGGATAGCCGGGGCGGTTGGTTTTATTGGCAAGCTCCCTATTCACAGCATGCGCAGATAAATGTGTACGTTGTTTTTTCTTTCCTGTTGGTTCGACTAACGCTAAGTATTCAAGCATGGTCTTTTCTGCAGACAACGCATGATTATGCAGTGTACGGTACCACGACGCAAACGAGGGATCGGTGCGAGATGGAGGGCGTGTCAACAAGCAAGAAGCGGGCAAAAAATCTCTAACACGCAAAGCGACAAGCCTGATCTTTCGCAACAAGTCTTTTTCCTTTGTTGACGGCAGAACATTGAACCACTCATTCGCAATGAACTCGACGAGGACTGTACTGGCTCGAAAATTTTTCAATGATGAAGGGAGTAGTTTAGGTGCTGGCTTTTCGTCAAACGGCGATAAAGTGTTGCTGGTAGATGGAGCTGGTAAGATTGTTAGCTCGGTGTGATTAGTGGAGCTATGTGATGACTGCTTTTGAGCCATTTGAGAGCTGAGGTTTTCTGTGATCGCACACAACTTGTCCAATTTCGCTTCAACCGAAGTCATCCTTGCACACTGTGACTCCAGCATCTGCTGCAGACGGATGAGCTGGACTGAGTGGGCGTGTTGAGCCAAAACCTGCCGCTCGATGGTCTCACGGAACGAATGGAGGCCAATGGTCACTTTTTCGCGTACTTCTTGAGGAAGTCCATCAACATTTTCTATTCGTAACCACGGCAGGTTGCTAACAAGCCACTTTTCTCTAATTGATTCAGACCAAATGGCAAGCTGAGCATGATTTCCTCCGACTCTCTCAATGGATTGGTGCATGGACTCCAATATTAAACAGGGTCCATTGGCTTTACGTGACTGCCAAGCTGTTGATACTGAGTTGTAATACATGACCAGAGAGGCAGCTAGTGTTGTCAGGAGAGATTCTTCGTAGAAAGCCATAGCTCGCCGAAAGAGGTCACATGAAAATGATTTAAAGAGAAGCAGGTTAGCTTCGTTGAATCCAGTCAGGGCTGGAGGCACGGCACCCTTGTCACTGTTGTCCCAGCCAGCCACAGCTCGCCCAACGCGCATATCACCACGGTCAACTCCAGAAAAGTACAAGAACACTCGACTGATGGCATCAAATGCCCAACCTCCACGGCAATGTCTTCTGTAACGCTGACTCTACTGTTAGACAGAGCTTCTGAAGCACAGCCTCTGCGGCCTGAGTGGCTTTGGAATTTTGTGGTAATTTCGTTTGTTTGATCAAACACCCTTGTCAAGACTTTATTTATGACGCTCGCACTCGCACTTGTGAAATGATACTCATTGTCAATGCAGGTAGACGTCGCGAGATGGCAACCAAGGGCATGGAATACGTCAGCTTCCCACGTGTCTGCGTCACAGAAAGCATGGATACACTGCATCGTTGTAGTTTTGGATCGACCAACCATAACTTGCAAAGCACCAGTGGGGGGAGCGATATATCGAATAGACTGATGACGGATTCGAGTTTCACTTGCACGGCCCATACAATGCCATTGCAAAACAAGCAGATCTCTGTCCTCCATTGCTGCACTGGTGTTTTCAAAGAACAAACATGAAGCCACTTGACGAAGAGAGTCTCTGTACATTGGAGGAGCTTGTGTCACCAGGTCTTCTCCAGTTGCAATCGCTCGATTTGTGTACATCTTTCGTAGCCCAGCTCGAATATCACTATACCATGTATCGGTTGTGTTATGGGGATGGAGCTGCCACTCTGACGTGGATGACCATTTTGTCAGAAAGAATGTCTTCACTTGGCTCAAGTAGGATTGAGCGGTCTTTAGTTTTGGTAGAGTCATGAAAAGAAATATTGCAAACTTGCCGAGTAGTTGTGCCGATATCATTTCGTGAGCCACTGTCTCCATAGTTGCGGCGACGTCGTAGTGCTGCTGAAGAAATTTATCGAAGTGTTTTCTTACGGTGTTCAGCTGCTGTTCGCTTCGTACACCACGGACACCTTGGGCGGCATCTTTCAACTCGTTCATGGCACGACCTTTCGAAATGGAAATTCGCCGTTTGAGCAGTCATATGTGGTAAGACGGTAGACGAACAAATATAAGATTTTCACAGTATAATATTTAGAGAGGTATTCCGACATACGAGGAAATTTAAAACACATGAAACTCAAGTATACAGTGTTCAAGAGAATATATAAATAGAAGTCACCTACGTATATACCGTTTATCTAGTGATCTTATCGGTGATCTACGCACCAGAACTTTGAGCCAGACGAAGGTTGAGTTTATTGAAGTACACATCTTGATTGTGAAGTTCTTCGAAGAGATCATGAGATTCAGGAACTAGCATACCGCTCAAGGATTCTGTATCAGTGTTGCTGTGACGTGGCATTGGTGGCAGCGGATGATCCTTTGGTTCTTGTTTCGCCGGAGATCTCATGGATTGATGCTGGCCGGACGACTTGGCTTGGCTCGGGGACGATCCTGAAGGGCGACGACCAGCCGCACCAGGTAGCTGACAATCTGCAAAGTGCTGACTTGCCGCGACTGGAGAAGGTCGAGTTACGATGCCATTGCGAGTCTCGATGCCAGATTGAGTATTTTGAGTCTTGATTTACGGACCTAGATCCTGAGTTTGGTTGTCGTGCCCACCGTGTACCTGCAACACCCCTCTATACTATTTCCATTGCCAATAACCCTTCACCACGCGACAACGCCCGTCTTTCTGGACCGAAAACACCCCACTTTCCCTGCTGTTTTCCATCTTGCGCCACCCTACGACTTGCAACTGTCGGGTTCGTTTGTTGCCTCCTGTGCACCTCAATGCTACAAGTCGAAAATCTCACAAAGAGCTTTTGACCGACAAATTCTTGTGCCAGTGTGTTCCTCACTCATCCTGCAACGGGGTCGTTGCTAGCCAAGCCAATGAAGTCGCGTCAAGACCAAGACGTGTTATAAGAACACAAGTTTATAAGAACCCATCGAAGCAAGATTGAAGTTGGAAGCTCTGGGGGCTTCCAAGCGAGACTCACGCGACGCAAGGCGTGTACACGCGTGAGCAACGAAGCTCGGAGCGATGTGGCTCATCAGGGAAGAAGTATGCGGGTAAAGCAGCGAGTGCTTTATCATCGAAGGATGATGCGTGAGTCGCGACGTCGAACGACGTGAAGATTGCTTGTTGTTAGAGCGCGGCTGCGAGTGGCGCAGCCGCCGGTTTGGAGCCGATCTAGTTAGGATGGCTCAGTCTTAAATTTGCCAGCTAACAAGCTTGTGTGTTTAACACTTACTCTGCGCTCAAGCCCTGTTACACATCCCCTACCACAAGTGTATTCACTATCAAAATATCATATTCAGTATCCAATATCATCTTACTTTGATATCTTTATTCTTCTAAATCAAAGAATCATAATAACATATAAGTATCACTTTGTAAATTCCACTTTGATATTCCTTTTGCACTTCCTCTGTAAATTTCGGATAATGCCGTGAATATCCGTATTTAAAAAATCGAATTTTAGCCAATCATTGACACGGTGAATGGCTCGGTGAAGACATCACGATAGACAAATCGATTTGACCATACTGAAGCCAAGTTGAACAGAATATATATTATATATTAGGGTGTGTTTTGTGTGAACTTGGTAAATACTCGATTCTGATTGGCTGCGAGATTCGGAAATCGATTTAAAAAATCGATTCATTTCCATCCCATCTCACTAATAAGAGCAACCCCAACGGACACGCTAGACCGCTAAATTTTGTGAATCTGGAGCACGTGTCCGGATAATATTTCCCACCTCACACGCTATATTCACACTTGACACGCCAAATCTAGCGTGTCATCTAGCGTGCACGCTATCCGCATAGCAAGCAGTAGAATACGGATATAAAGAAAGAATGGACGCCTTTTGGGACGAGTGGACTACCTTCGCACATGACGACGACGACGACGTTGATGTGGCTGTCGCGATTGCCGAGCTCAATATGCTGAGATATGGTGCCCAAAATAAGCAACTTGGAGGGTCTAAAAGCGGCAGAAGCGCGAACATTTTGCGCTGCTGCGTTGTCTACGCCGTCCTGCTCGATGCTGACTACTGGGGTCCAAGTCGCATCACAGGATACAGCGACGTAAGCTGCTGCAAGGGCGATATCTTCACCAACCCTGAAGTTCCCTTGACCTACACGTCGGCCATTTGCTTGAGTGAAGAGCGCCGAATCCGAGCTGCGTCGAGGTGACGCCGATAGCGACTGGTCTGACGGCTCGAAGGATGGTTCCTCCTGTTGTGTTTATTGGCTAGCTAGGAAAATGTGAACTGAAAGGCTATTTTGCGCTGGGAAATGATGTGTGTGTAACGCACGCTAAACGATCAAAATGTGTGGCATTAGCGTAATAGCGTGGCTCCCCGCTGCCGCTGGGGTTGCTCTTAGAATGAATCTCACAATGAGAGCGAAAGCAAAATGAGTCGCTTGCCTATATTACGAATCTATACCCTTTTCTACGAAATGAAACATTTCAAGAATATGATATCCAAGGCTAAGAGAAAAAAAATATTTACCTTGTCCAAACAAATGCACTTAACAAGGAAATCAAAGACACCAGCTTCACCAAAAGTACAACATTTTCGACTCAGAGTGCGAAGAGAATCAAACTTTTGGTACTGTGTGTCGTGTATTTAAATAATGAGATGTACTTTTCATATTCAGACAACGAAGGCTCCTGTATCTATCTCGTCTGTGACATCCAGGACAAGGGTGCAACCTACAGATTCTAGTTCCATTGTGTCATGTGCTTATGGGAGGATGAGAGAGTTGAGTTTATGTTTTGCGATCGAATTACTCGCGTGATGAATTGACCACTTATTGTATAAGTATAGCGCATAACAGTTGGTCCCTACAAAAGCGCCAATATTTGCCCAGCCAAGACTACATATGTGCATGGAGTTTTTATGAGTTATAGCTGCGTATTTCATGAGCTTTTCCTAGTCCTTTTCGTGCAAGATCGACTCTGGAATACGCCGATGGCTCTTGTACTTCTTGTGTACAAATTTGGTCAGCTTGTAGTCGCATCAGTAGCTGTATGACTGGATAAAGTGGAAGTATCGGCGAAAGAACTTGCGAATCGATGACAACGGCACACTCTCGAGGCTCTTGGAAACGCAAAGCAGGAGACCAACGAACGAGTAGTCGCAGTTGAGTCTTGCAAAGCGCAGTACGCCTCGATCGAGTTCAACCCGCAGTGGTACTTGGGGAGAAACAAACAACTGTGACCCGCTCACTTAATTGTCTCTTCCAAGATCAAATTTTGAGCCAGAAAGTCCGGATGTGCCGCCATGCAGTGGTGGGCACAGCAATCGAGGATCTTGCCTGAGTTGACATCGACGTCTTTGGCCATACACTTCATCTTCTGTCGATGCCGTGCTCACTGAAGACTTGCTTCAAACCCTTGGCTTGGCCGGTTTAGTGCCCGTCTGCCCCAATTACCATCTCTTGGACGGTGCCATTGTACACGCCGGGTCGCAAAAGAGCTTGAGCGCCACCCGGGTTCATGTAGCATCCGCGGCAAAAGCGACGTGGGAAGTCGACTGGTCAAATGTGAAGAGCGCAATACATTTCGGATGCATAGCCTTGAAGGCCACCAAGACGTCATCATGGATCTGCTCCATCACGTTGTGACTGGTTCAGTAGCCCTCGTGGTTCTTCCTGATTTCGAATACTTGAGTAACGTACCTTTTGTCGCCGCTGTCGAGCAGGAAGAGTCGTTCGTGGCACGCGGAGAGAAAGCTCGACACCACGATCGATCGCCCTTGACCCTTTTTGTGCAAATCGGGTCTCTCGTCGTTGGACCAGCCGCGCCCGCGATCGTCGTTGGCGTAGAAGACCGACTAATCACGTGTTACCTAGACCACCTCGGGTGCAGTCATGTCCATTTGCATGTCGACTTGCTCTATGCTCTCGCAACTACAGAACCGCATTTGGCTCGAGTGCTTAAGTTATATTAACCGCTGTTGGTGAATAGATAATCTAAGTACCCGAGAAATGCGGCGCAAAATTGCTCTATGTACCGCTTGACATCGTCGCGTTCGTGGCTGTCAAATATACTGCCTTTTCCATACGCCGTACCTTAAGCCAATCCTCTGCATCCTGCGATTCGCCGTCATGGGTGACACAGACGTTTTCGTGACGCCGGTCAACATCGGCAACAACTCAGCGTTGAGGTATTGCTGAAAGAGCTGGGGTGTCCGTTTGTTCTTGGGCTACTCGTGGAGCCACCCGGCACATTTTCTCATGAAGTCCTCGTAGTGCACGAGCGATGACGTGTTTTGGTTGTGACCTCGGCACAATTACCGTGCCCAGTTATGAATCCTGCATGGATTCAGCCGCGTAGTATTTGAGAGTCCCTGTGCGGCAATAGAGGCGGCCTGGGACCTGATGACTCCATCAACCCGCAACTTTACGAATGGGTATACAAATACCAAGTGAATGTGCTACCTCCGGTTAGGACTTGACCCCATATCCGGACAAATGATCCTCCACCCCTGATGCCAAAAAGGGCCCAAGCTCCATACATCATTGTGTTAAGACCGTGTTAGTAGATTAGTTTAAGGGAGGATAACAGAGTAAAGTTTATGTTTTATGATCGAATAACTCGCGTGATGAGTTGACGACTTATTGTATTAGTTTAAGAGAGGAAAACAGAGAAAAGTTTATGTTTTACGATCGAATAACTCGAGTGATGAGTTGACGACTTATTGTACTAGTTTAAGGGAGGATAACAGAGTAAAGTTTATGTTGGATTTTGGATAATGTTCACGTACGTTATTTGGTCAATTATAACCGTTCTCATTTTTACATACTTTTGGAGTATTGTCGTATTTTATGGTAGATTGTTCTAAATTCGATTTCAATACATAATACCTATATTATTGTCTTTTTCGTCAAAATTTGTGAAAAATGGCGAAAAAATATACACATTTGAATCGAAATATTCACCATAAAAGAGGAGAAAATTCACGCTCACCGTCACTCGACTTACACATTGATCACGACACCCTCACCGGGAACTTCGAAGGAGCCCTAGACTCGATGCGCCTAAACACAGCATACAGGAAGGTGTCTACAAGGTCACTGTAGACTACAGACTAAAGGAAACGGTATAGTTTTCATCAACTTCGAAGCGTCGAATCCAATTGTCGACGGTGTTCCTGTGCTTGTCGTAAATGATAGCAAGCCGATCTTTGGATAGACCAAGGTAACAGTAGCCATACAAGGTATGTATAATTGTGTTTCTTGATGTATGCGAGCCTGAGACGGCTTGCTGAATAGCGGACATGGACTTCACGTCGTCGAGACACACCGTGTACTTTGTGTGTGTGAATAAATACTGACTTCTGATTGGCTAATAAATTGCACAACGATTGCAAAAAACGATACATTCGAGCTGCCTCTCACAATTTCGAATGTATTTGACAATACCCATTTAATATACTTCGAACTTCGTGAGTATACAAATTTCAAGAAATGTGTACAGCAACAGCAAAAACAGCAACAACATCAGATACCCCCCATGCTGGACTAACCTTCGGTGAAGTGGGATATCGGAGATATCCTCGTACACACTTCCCTCGGAATATGGATGAGTTGCCAGGTACGGTAACGTTAGCAGTGCTAACGTTAAGTGCTAACTAGTGATGGCAATGCGATACGGAATCCATCACTAGTGCTAAGTTAGCACTAAACAGAATCACTAGTGCTAACTTAGCACTAAACAGAATTTTGGGCTATTTCTCCCCTTAATCGACAGTACCTACTCCAGTACCAATTTAGCATGGCAAATCACTCTTGGCCTAGTTTTATACATGTAGTCGGTTGATCTTGTCAAAGTAGTCGTATAGCTTGGGCGTTGAGAAAATAATCCGTGTGAGGGGGCGTCGCTTAGGTCTCTACAATAAAGGATGTAGTCCACTTTGCGGTGTACTAGTAGTAGGTACAATCTAACGAATAGATGTGGTGGTGACGGGATGCTCCTCAGCAATTCCTTCGTCTGACTCGTGTTGCGAGCAACTCTAACCACCTTTAAAGAAGTTATGAATAAGTCGACGTACGGTCGTGTCAAGTTGTAAACATTGGCGAACCTAGTTCCATCGTAAAACCAATCGATTGGATTGTGAGCTATGCAGTTTCCCGTCGTGCTGGAAGATAATATCGAGAAAGAGAACTCATCATATTATAATGAGCTCTCTTTCCATCGACTGTAGACGTTAGAAGATGACAACAGCACTGTGAGTATTATACAAGAGTATGCCATGAAAATGGACCTCTTATGATGCCCAACCAAATCATGAAGTGCATGGTTTATATCTACTTTCAAAGTGATTTCCATCGCAGCAGCGGAGAACAAGATAAAATCGCTTTTACTAAACTTTGAGCTTAACACCCAAAACTACATAATTACTTCAAACATTGCACGATGGCTGGCGTGTCAAGTTTTCTATTCTTCCCTTGAAATTGGTTTCTCAATTTGAGCAGATACACTCGCATTGGCTTGTATCATAAGCCAAGGAAGATTTGGCGCGTCGCCAAGGACACGGTTCGGGGAGTAGCGATTTGTGAAATATCTCTTTGCCATATCCCCAGTCAGAAATCAATATACCAGCTTTGGCAAATGACTCCAAAATGCCCATCAAGCGGTAGTTATTGTTCGCATTGATTTCCTCTCCCATGACATATTTCAAAAGAACGTCGTACTCCTCGGGTAAGAGACAAGACTGTCAACTATTCCAAAACACCCATCCATGTACTCCAGTAATTTCTTGGAGTAGAAAAGCTGAAGACATTCGATTTGTGTTGCTCATGATGACGACTTTGATCATCATAAAATGAAACACACTTGCACAATGCACCAATGAGCCCGTTGCACTCTTCGACGATGGTTTGTTTGAGCTCTAAATAATTCTGCAGATAAGACGGGAAGCCCAAAGGAGCATTCAATGGAGTATTGCCAATGACTGATCAGTGGACAATAGCAAAGTATCGCGACCAATTGTCTCAAGGAGTCTGAAATCTGGAGGACTTGATTGTTCCCCAGAGCTTATCATGTGGGTTGCTGAGATGATGAATCGGACACGACCGCCAAAGTGAAGGGGCAAGTCTTTGATGAGATCAAACCAGAAGTCACGATTGTCGTACAATGTCTGAGCGTCGTCGAGCATGTAAATCACATTCTTAAATTTGAAAAATCGTTTGTAATAGTCCAAGCCAAATCCAACCAGATACTTCCATGGATCATCAACATTGGTTTTCATCGAAATATACTTAATCACCATTTTGTCGTTGTGGTACTTGTGCTGAAACAAAGTCAACAACGATGTTTTGCCGGAAGCTGGAGGGGAACTCAGCAACAAGAATTGGTTTCTTCCATTTTTCCCAGTAATCCAATTGTGCACTCTTTCCAAAATGTCTTGGCGATCAAAATATTTGCCCAAAGGATTGACCCCGCTGGGAAAAGGCAACGAATGGTCAACAACACCATGCATTATCTGCTGATCTGGTGGTATTTGTGGAACTTGCAATTCAGGAACAACCACATGGAGTGCTGTCATCGGTTCGCTACCATAATTCTAAATCCTTTTGCCTTCTTGGAGAGGGAGGTCCTTTCTGTCAAATACTGCCTTGTTCTCGTAGACCTCGAGTTGAGTGGCAACAATTCCTTGGAGGATAATTGAGTTTATCTCATGTACAGCTTGCTTGAAACAGCAATATCACTCCCCCGAGGGATCTTCACTTTGCTTGCCGTCGTCTCTTTGTATCCTATTTCAGCTATGTCAACGAGAACATACCAGAAACGTTGGCTGCTCTCCATCTTGGACTAAATTTACAAAATGTTGATATTTGAACCAGCGAGATAAACCTATGAGAGCTTAACCTGTGATAAAATATATCAAAGGTTAATAAGCATAAAATATATCAAAGGGTAGTATATCAGCCGAAGACAGTGAAATTTATATATAGTCTAACGCGATAAGTCTTTTATAACTACCAAGGTTAGATTTTTGCTGGTGCGCAAAAATCTTGGAGGCGCTGTTCTGTTTTCTCAACTGATTTTGCAATACATCAAAGGTCAAGCTCCCATTTATAAATTCTTTGTCCTACAATACATACCTTGTACAATTGGAAAGATGGCAAGCACACGAGACGTTTGGTACGTTGTGGTTGATGGTCAAGGAGAAGAATCACAGGCAGACCTTGTCGAGATCTCTTCCAAGTGTAAATTACCGACGTTCAGAAGAACTGTGCATGGAATGAACCCAAACATCTTTGCAGGAGTTGATGCCCTTCAACTTAACGTCTACGTGAACAAAGCGGCATACGACAGAGAAGACGACCCACTTGGATCATCTGCAGTATTGACTGATCTTGGCACAGACGAAGATAATGCCCTCTTTGTGGTTGTTCCTGAATTGCAAGTTCCACAAATACCACCAGATCAGCAGATAATGCATGGTGTTGTTGACCATTCGTTGCCTTTTCCCAGCGGGGTCAATCCTTTGGGCAAATATTTTGATCGCCAAGACATTTTGGAAAGAGTGCACAATTGGATTACTGGGAAAAATGGAAGAAACCAATTCTTGTTGCTGAGTTCCCCTCCAGCTTCCGGCAAAACATCGTTGTTGACTTTGTTTCAGCACAAGTACCACAACGACAAAATGGTGATTAAGTATATTTCGATGAAAACCAATGTTGATGATCCATGGAAGTATCTGGTTGGATTTGGCTTGGACTATTACAAACGATTTTTCAAATTTAAGAATGTGATTTACATGCTCGACGACGCTCAGACATTGTACGACAATCGTGACTTCTGGTTTGATCTCATCAAAGACTTGCCCCTTCACTTTGGCGGTCGTGTCCGATTCATCATCTCAGCAACCCACATGATAAGCTCTGGGGAACAATCAAGTCCTCCAGATTTCAGACTCCTTGAGACAATTGGTCGCGATACTTTGCTATTGTCCACTGATCAGTCATTGGCAATACTCCATTGAATGCTCCTTTGGGCTTCCCGTCTTATCTGCAGAATTATTTAGAGCTCAAACAAACCATCGTCGAAGAGTGCAACGGGCTCATTGGTGCATTGTGCAAGTGTGTTTCATTTTATGATGATCAAAGTCGTCATCATGAGCAACACAAATCGAATGTCTTCAGCTTTTCTACTCCAAGAAATTACTGGAGTACATGGATGGGTGTTTTGGAATAGTTGACAATTCTCGTCTTTTACCCGAGGAGTACGACGTTCTTTTGAAATATGGCATGGGAGAAGAATTCAATGCGAACAATAACGTTCACTTGTTGGGCATTTTGTTGTCATTTGTCAAGGCTGGGATCTTGATTTCTGACTGGGGATATTTTATGTTTTCATCTCTGTTGGCAAAACGACATTTCACAAATCGCTACTTTCCGAACCGTGCCCAAAGCAACCCGCCTGATCTTTATCAGCTTGTGATGCAAGCCATTGGGAGTATATCTGCAGAGGCCCTTAAATTATCTACGCCAAATTCACTTGATTTCCCAAAGGAAACCACCTTTGAGCATTTCTTCATGCTTGGACTATTGTGCAATACGACACCCATGACGGCAATTTGCTCTGAGCTGTCTAGATCTTTTCCAAGTGGTGAGATTGCTTTCTTTGTGGACGGTGTAGAGCGGTCGGGAGAATGAGAGTAGCTTCCTGGCACGGCCGCGTATAGGAGAACGAAACCTTGAGGTGGCAAATTGGAAACTGGGATTAAAGACTCTTATCTGCCCTACATTTGGTCGGTCGTTCGTCGTTATCTGGTCGCTCTTCGTCCCTTGCGGGTAATGATTGAAGTGCTACGGCTGAAGCACCGAAGATGAGTGCACAAGTGCATCTGTTGACATGTGCAGGGGAGATAAGGGCGAAAGAGCAGAGTGGTTCGAACAGGTAGGCAGAGGTGTTGAGACTAGTGCGGTGAGCACTACACACCCCTTTTCAAGAGGCCAGCTTGGGTTTTGAACGGGAGTTTACCAGCAAATATGGCTCGCACTGAAGGACCTTTTTTGCGGCTTTTCTTTAATTTTCCGTGTTGAGTCGGAGCGTTGCCATCGAGCGGGAATTCGATCTGCATGGCCTTGTAGAGTGCAAATTCGGGATGTCCTTCACCTGTTGATGAACTCTTCATAAGGACAAATTCCTTGAAAAGTGTGAACACGTCTTCATACAGGTGGCGCGCTGGCTCCCAAGTCGTGTCATCTTCCATACCCAGCCAAACAACTTGGCACTCGTACATCTTGGCGACGAGGTTGAATCTGGCGTCCACAATTTTCTTAACTTCATTGCCAACAGAACAAAAACTTGATAGAATCAAGAAGCTCTCGGGATAACTCCAATGAGCCATTTCTGTATGGCTTCAAGCGACAAGCATGCGCCTCAGGAGGGCCTTTGTCTCGAAATTTTGGACTTCGTACGTCCAGTTGGATATCGTTCGAGTGATAATCCATGGGCCATCCCACATATAGAGCGTTTTGGGCACTGATGTCGACTTCTTTAACACCAGAACGAAATCGCCGATCGAGAATTGTTGAGGAACCGCTCCACGATTCTTTTGAGCTCGTTTTTGGGATCGGATTTTGTCCTTGTGGGCCGCTAAGTCGCTGTGCATGTCGTAAATCGATTGCTGTAGAGCCTCGAGACCGTCGTATCGTGAAGCAAGGAAAGCGTCGAACTCTTCAGGTGGGATAGGCGTGAACGTGTCAGGGTGGCAAATTCCATTGAGAGGAAGACAAGGGGGTAAATTGCAGAAGACTGTGATGGGGGCTAGTCCTTTCAAGAGCCGACTGGGAGAGTGGTTCAATATTTTGATTGCTTTGGAGGTAACCCTCGGCCAGGAGGTATGGGGTAACTTCCATTCGGCCAAGAGGCAGCGAACGAGCTTCAGGAAATGCTTGTTAACAATTTCGATTGAACCGTTAGCCCAGGGACAGCCAGGGAGGGTGAAGTGATGATGAGCCCCATACACACGCTGCATTTCAGCTACGCAGCGGTTTTTGAAATGGGAACCCTGATCGGATATCCAAGTACGGACTATACCGAACCAGTTGAACCATGAGTGGAGGGCAAAACAAGCCGCAGCCGAGTCTGCTGATGGGTGGTTCGTTCCTTGCAAGCACATCGAATGGTCGTCTTTCAAAATACATACATACATGTCGCCTGTGTCAGAAGGTCCCATGTAGAGAAAATCAAAGTGGAGAACTTCGTTTGGGCGTGAGGCATGTATCTGGGAGCCGAGGGGAACTGGAACCATGGTCCCTGATGCTGATTTCTGACAGTGGAAGCACTGAGAGCAAAATAGCTTGACATCTTCGATGAGATCACACCACGTAAATCTTTCCGACACGGCCTTTAAGGTCATTTCGAGTCCGCGGTGGCCAGCTGTACCACAATGTCCGAGGACCATAATTCGTATCTTGATGTTGGTAATCGTATTGGATCCCGGGTCACAACTCGGTATCCACATTCGTCCTTCGGATGAGCAGTAGGGCCGGTGTGTAGTTGACACATCCGGGCATGTTGGGTCCTTCTCCACAAGTTGAGGGTGCTCGACGAGGGCTTTATCTTGCAATGCAATGATCTCATCGACTGATGGCCAAACAAAATCTTCGTCCAAGAGAGGGCTGGGATTCGATGGAATGACATGTAGGGCTTGAACGGAGGGGGGTATATGCTGAGCGCCCCATCTGGACAGGAGGTCAGCCCACACATTGTCCTCACCATCGATATGATGGATCGTGTAGTTGAAGCCCATCATCACCAAGCCCCATCGTTGGACCTTTTCAGCCGTATACCTTGCGATATCACGGCTGCATGAGTGGGGATCGTAAAGGAAGGTCAGGTTCCGGTGGTCTGTGTACAACTTGAATCCATTAGGACGCAAGAGCAGGAAATCCATCCGCTTGCAGGTTTCTACGATAGAAAATGCTTCCTTCTCAATGATGGACCAGGCCATTTGGGAGCCTCGAAAGGGACCACTCAAGAAAGCGAGAGGTTCATGATCTTGGGAATCGATTGACAGGCTCAACTGGTTCATGGGTACTTGGGTAACAATTGCGCCCCAGAATCGTAGGCTGGCATCGGGGAATACACAAACCATTTTGCTGGGATCGTGGTGAGCTAGCTTCACAGAAGACGACAGCTGCTCTTTGATGTGATCGTAGTTTGTCTTTTCCGCATCAGAGAAAAAATCGGCGGGAAGGACAAACTTCTCGAGCTTCTTTTTTGTCTTTAGGCCTGATTGCGAGTAAACTCGCTGGAGGGCGGCCATAAGAGGAGCAACCACTTCGTTATAACGGGGGATGTGTGAACGCATCCAGTTCACTGCGCATAGAAACTGCATCAGATCCGCCCCTGTTCTGGGAAGCGACATGCTTTGCAGCGCGGCAATACGCCCGGGGTCGTGTCGGACACCACTCCCGGATACCAACTTCCCACACCATTTTAGCTCCGTGGCGAAGAACTCACACTTGTCGGGGTTGAGCTTTAGCCCCGTTTCTGAGCATATTGACAGGACTTCTTCGAAGCAGTTCATAAGATCTGAATGCGTTTTGGCATACACAAGCAGGTCGTCGATCCAAACCAAGAGGCACTTGTATAATAGTGACTTGAACATATTTGTCACTGTGGCTTGGCAGTAAGCGAGAGATCCTGAGCCCCCCGTAGGGATCCGATTGGACGTGTAACACCCGAAATCCGTCATGATAGTGTAAAGCTCACGGCAGCTAGGGTCCAAAGGAACTGCCAGTAGCCTTTGAAGAAATCCAGGGCAACAAAGCAGGTGGAACCAGCCAGATTTTCCATCACCACTTCGATAACGGGCATTGGCCACTGAACAGGCTCTGTCCTCGAGTTGACAGGCCTGACATCCACGGTCATGCGATACTTGTTGGTCCCTGGCTTGGCAACAATGTACGGAGGGGACGCCCAGGCACTTGAATCATTGCGGTACATCAGCCCAGCTTCACAAAACTCTTCCATATGGGTTTTCATAAATTCCCGATGATTGAGAGAATATCGGCGAGCGCCACACTTGACTGGGGTAGCACCGGGCTTTAGCTTTACCACCATAGGAGGCACCTTCACAGGGGGATCGCGGCCAATTTCAATTCGGAACACGTCTTCGAACTTCGTGAGAAGTGAAGTCAATTTCGCGTGGGCCACTGGGTCCATGCCGTTCTGCCAAGCGACCTCAAGTTTTCCGTCCAAGATATTTCGGACATGAATCTTCTGCTGGTCCAGAGGTTGGGGACGAGGGAGACACATCTCATCGCCGTCATGGATAAGGTCATCGTGAGCATTTACGCGTAGCAAACCAACGAGCCGCTGTCCAGTAGTCGGGTCATATTCAGGTTCAAAATCCCAAACAGGGCGAATACTCTGAGCATTCAATAGGAGAGTTTGCTGGTCAAATCCCAACTGTCTCATCACGGACTTGGACACAAGGAGGTCTGCACATCCCGGCGGGAGATCATCGTCTTGCACCCAACATCTGAGGTTTGTCATGACTATCGGTCCAGCATTGGTAGGGTTGCTCAGATCGATTTTTACACCATCGCGGATCACAACTGGTGTACCATTAAAGGCCAAGGCAGTCACTGGAGCTTGGAGCGGCTTCAGATGCAGAGTGCTACCGCTAGCCGTAGCCCGTCTTACAAAGTCCCGCGAAATGACGCACACGTCCGCCCCCGAGTCGAAAAGGACTTTCATTTCGAGTCCAGCGCAGACGGCTCGAATGAAATCGCTTCCTGTGGCGCTTAGCAACGAGTCAACATTTGGTTTCTTTGGCTCGGCCGCACGTTTGGCATCGTAGTAAGCCTTAAGCAAGGACTTTGCTTCGGCTTCATCCTTGAGCTTAGGACATTTCGACACTTTGGCATTTCAGGCAAGTGTAAGAAGGATTAGAAGCCTTAGCTTTCGCGTCACCAGGGGCGGCTGTGTCCGCCGACTCGGCTTGTTTCTTTTCGACGCGTGGCTTCTGATTGGGTCGGTCGAACTTCTTTCTTGCCTCAGGTTTTGCTTCAGGTCTTGTATCTGACTTGAAGACATCCTCATACATGCACCAAGTCTTCATGAATTCAATGCAGAGGTCAACAAAGTCCTTCCAGACCATATAGCGCTTCTTCGAAAAGCGCAATTCGGTCGAAATCTTTTTTCGCACGCTGATCGGTTCAAGAGCGTTGAGAAAATAGCGTCTGGAGGCTTCAACCTCAATTTCATAGTACTTGGGGAAGCCAGACTCAGTACATATCTTGTCAAAAAGACGGACCAGGCACAGCACACGTGATGGACCGTCCGTCACAGACTTGTCCATCTTGAGATCCTTTTCGAGCTTGTCAAGAAATATCTTTATGTCCACCTTGGAGCCCAAACAGTCGGCTTCAAACAGACAGTTCACATCCTCGTCAGAAACATCGTCAGGATCTCGGTTCCAACGGTAAAGGCAGAGGCTCTCAAAGGTATACTCGTCCATACATTGTCGGACGTTCTTGAATTGAATGGCAACACTGCCGTCAAAAATCTTGTATTTTTCGTCCAGTTCCTTTCGGTATCGGACGTATTTTTTCCAGAACGATTTCATCTCGGTGAGGTCTGGCTTCGTCAGCTCGGGACACGCAATGTTGTCAAAAGAAACAAGTTGTTTGAATTCATCCGGATGAAACGGCTTGTTGAAATGCGCGCTGGCTTGTCTCGTTTTAGCTTCCATCACCTCATCGTACAGGTGCGGAAAATGGTTGAATGTTGGGGTCGGCAAAGGGACCTTGGACTGTTGATGGAGAAGGTGAGGGTTCATCTGAACAAATCGTTCGAATGCCAACGCCATCTGTTGTTCGTTGGACCAATCAAAAGATTGATTTGGGGCAGACGTGGGCGTCTTGGGGAGAGCTTGGTGCGCAGGATTGCTTGCATCCATGTTTTCGTCCGTTTCATGTCTTGCGATTGGTGGAGGCGCCAATTTTTTTGCAGGAGCACTTGACATAGTAGCGAGATTGCAGTAACAGGGGGTTGAGAATAAGAGGGTGACAGCAGGTCACTAAAAACGTTTTCGTCGTGCGGTCGCGAGAATGTGAGTAACTTCCTGGCACGGCCGCGTATAGGAGAACGAAACCTTGAGGTGGCAAATTGGAAACTGGGATTAAAGACTCTTATCTGCCCTACATTTGGTCGGTCGTTCGTCGTTATCTGGTCGCTCTTCGTCCCTTGCGGGTAATGATTGAAGTGCTACGGCTGAAGCACCGAGGATGAGTGCACAAGTGCATCTGTTGACATGTGCAGGGGAGATAAGGGCGAAAGAGCAGAGTGGTTCGAACGGGTAGGCAGAGGTGTTGAGACTAGTGCGGTGAGCACTACAACGGGGATCACCTGTGGGGCATTGAGTTGGTTCGATGCGGTGATAAAATTGACGAGCGTATCAGCAAGTTTGCCCCGACGGGGAAATATGCTTGTTTGGGAGCGACAGATTACATTGTGGTGGATTTCCTTAGAGGTTCTACAAACATACAGCTTGACTCTCACCGAGCAACGGTAACGTTTCAAGTCGACTCGAATGGAGAAACAAATTTCAAGGAAGCAAAAGTCAATTATGGCTATCGTACTCCTGAAAACTTGTCACTACAGCCATAGTGCAATGTTTGAAGTATTTCATTAGCATCGATTATTGAACTGTAAGTTCAGAAAGCATGATTTTATCTGGTTCTCACCTATCGCATTTCAGGACGCAATAATGCCAGGACGCTGATAATTCATGCTAGTCATGCGAAATAGTTATACACCAGACGAGCACGTCTACAGACCAATTCCAGTAAGATTAAAAATGAACTAAAATGTCTTATAAGGCTCGTGAGCGTTTCTCTTCAATTTCCTACTGAATAGCGCCATCTCCTACAATGCAATTGCTACACCTGAATCCCCTTTATGTGTTAGGACACTTTTGGTCTAGAGAAGGTATGGTAGTCCAACAGTTCATTAGGGGAAGAGCATCAGCACCTCACCGCCGAAGGAATTTTCTTCGCCGAATGGGGCAATTTTTGCGGCGGCGTTTCAATCTTCATATGCCCTACCATTGTACGCTGCGCTCACGTTGTAGCTTTAACGCAAGTCTTGAAATCCACTTTGTGCGTTCTTGTCGAAGTTTGAGCCCGCCCGGAAATACCCTCGACATGTGGGCCCTATGTTCTTTCATTGCATACAAGTATTTCCCAAAATAGACTCTGTGGATACATTTCTAGTCAAAAGAAATAGCGTCATCTAGCAGATATCATGAAGGCCATTATATCAAAGGCTTCATCGAGCTAGCTTTAGCTCCCCTCCCCCCAGTCCAGCCCCCCCACGCTTGAACGGGGCATAGCAAGGTCGCACTCATGACGCCCGCTCTTTTATCCCCAGGAGAAGTAGTATTTCAGTCAATTATACCCTCACAGACAGAAGATGATAGGTTCCGAGACGGGGCTCTATTCCCCTTCTAAGAAGTCAAGACAATTCAATTAATAACGAGTCCTTTAAAACAAGTTAGTTTCTTTCTGACTTTACTGGTAATGCACTGTAAACATTGCAATAGTAGCGCTGTCCGCTTTGGGGGCGTCACCGCTGCGACTGACGCGCGAGCTGGTCAAAGTATGGCGCTCGACAATCGGCTCATCAGGCTGTGTGCGTCGTCGGAAAGAATATCTCAATGCGAGGCAGCAAAGACTCAATGGCAAAAGAACGCGAGGACCAACACAACGATCAAAAGCAGTCTGTACTTTGGGTCATCGTCGTTATCGTCTGCGAGCTCTAAATATTGCAAAGTCGATCAAAACCCATGAAACAGTCGACGATTGCATACCTCTATACCTCTCAGCATTCGTCAAGATATATTTTTGGCCCTCCGAGTATTTTGAATGCGTGAATGGCCGCAATGACGGAAAATACTCGACTGGAAGGGCAAAGTCAGTGTCCAGCGCTTGCGACTGACAAGTGGACAGACTGGATCAAAGCACAAGGTTCTCCAGCAAGTCATTTTGAATCTCCATCGAGAAAAAATACTTGAAGGGAATCGCGTCATCCCACGCCAAATCCAGTTCCATAGGAGGCCCTGGACTTTGTTTGGAAATTGACGAACATGGTGGAATTCTACCAACAAGATATGACGTGCATTGGATTCAATGACGAGAGTTGATGGCGGTCTTGAAATTGCATTCCACATGTTGCCCCAAGCATCTACGAGAAAAGTGGAGTCGCGTTTATTGTGGAGCTGCTTGTAGAATTCAAGATTTCCAGAATGCATAGCTTACGCTAAACAGTTGCTTCGTGGCAAAGTGTCATGAACTTTAGTTGTAGGGGACTGCCAAAATGCCGCAACCACATAAATTCCATCTGGATGGCTTTCGCCCCGTACTTCGTCATAGCTTCAGAGTATTCTGTCGGGATCACGTTCACACCGCTGTGGTGGGGAAAAGATTGAGATGCTGACCGAGAAGTTGGCGATCCCCGTCCTCCGATGCCCCTAGCATGAACCTTCTTTGGAATTCCCGAGGGTACCACCGACGGGGGAATGCTTTTCTCGCCTTTTTGAATAATGAGTAGCTGCAAATTGAAAGCTCCAACGCTGGCTTGAATTTGAATGGTCAGGCTAACAACTGACATCATCTATGTCATCGCTAGATCAATGGGGGAGTTGTAGAGATATGTTTCTCGATGACTTTAAGGTGATCGTTTGTACTTTAGAGGCGAGAAACGGTGGGGCGTAAGGGGGATGAAAGGAAACTTCGTGTGGGCTGGGGGGAAATTCCGGGCGGGGGCTACTATTACTTGGGATCCTGAGAAAATTCAGTCAGACCATCGAATTAAATAGATTTAGTTGGCTGTCGTACTAACTGGCATCGCTCGGAATACATGGCTGTCTCCAATATCATCAACGGGAAGGGCTCTGTAAATCTCATGGCCCACAAGATCGTGATGACTGCAATTGGAGCTTGACAGTGTGTTCCGAGCAGCCAAATCTTGTCGTCGCCTCGTCGAGCATCGGACGATACAATACACCACCGACATGATAAGAACAACCGCAACCATACCGACAATCGTTAGACTTCCATCGAGAATAAAAATCCTCACAGATAAGTGATTGCTGGCGGAAGACTGAGCGAAATATTGCTGATTTCGTTGAATGATAGATCTCTAGGATGAATGAATGAGCGTGAGGATAATTTCTATGCGAGATAGCAACATACACGCCTCTGGCATCGCGTGGACATTCCTCAGTCGTCGAGATGTTGTAGTGGTGGATCGTGTACACCTCGTTGATCGATGCCCTGAGGAAGTACTTGTTGCCATTGTCTGTGTTGTTGACGCAAGTCACGGGTCCATTTTTGCCAGCATTGCAGATCTTCAGTGTGGTTGAATGCCGTCGCCATGGCAGACAAGCCCAGCACCATAACGAACGTCCATGCCATGCTGTCTGCTTGGTCAAATTTTAACGTTGCAAGTAACAAAGTGCGTTTATGATCTGATTCGATCATCTTTGAAAGGTTTACAAATTTACACAAATTTATCGTGATGTTTATATGGAGTTTATTCAGCAAATTGCAAGAGTTATCCAGAAAATTAATGTTATTTGATTTTGCAGTTATGTATTTTTAAAGGGATATAATTCATATTTACTTGTTATTCGTTGTAAAACTTTTAGTAATAAATTACGCAGTGTATAAATTCTAAAGTTTGTGAATTCACTTTTCATGCTATTGTGTCGATACGCTTCATTTGCCAAGATATTTTGGTTGCGATGCGATTCCCCACTCGCTCATGAATAACCAGTATCTGTAAAGTCATTGAAACGCCCAAAGCTTAAACATCGAGGGGTAACATATTTGTCGTCACCATGACAGCAAATATCCTCCATCGATGTTTCTCAAAGAGTCGACAATCTCGTGGAATGGAAAATCGGAAGACCTTTTCCAGCTTTGTTTGCAGTACACTTGACTGCTCTTGCGACAGCAACATACACCGCGCGATGCCAGTAATTAAACCCTGCGACAACCAAATATATCTAAATTTAGCTCTGTCGATAATAAGTGCAACCAAAAACCATTAATTTATGAATAAATGCAACTAACCCCGACGATAGACCGACCTGTCGGTTGAACGGGAATTTAACAGAAATTTATTCCTCTCAAAGGTTCCCAAGAGTTTCCCCTCATCGTCTCGTCAGTGCCCCCGTCTTGCTGACATCAATTTAGCGATGGGAGAATTCAGAAAAAATATGTGTAGCTCCGAATTGGCCTCGAGTCCATTTCGGGGAATAATGATTAAGTTAATTTGTTTGTGAGCTGACTGGCATTGCTTCGTGCAATCGATCGCTGACAAGTTGACCAACTGGTATTGCTTCAAACACTTGGTTGGTTGAAACATCGCCAACTGGCATCGCTTCGAAAACGTCATTGCCTCCAACCCCGCCAACTGGTATCGCTGGAACTTCGCTAGTACTAGTAGCATTGCTGACTGGCATAGCTTGATAGACTGGATTGTCCGTGTCGGGACAGATTGGCATTGCTTGGTAAATCTCGAGGCCTGCAATGTCGTGGTTTGTGCAAGTAGAGCTCGATGGAGTCGTTCGAAGCCTGAGTTCCGCTTCTTCTCGTTCACGGGTTCTCATTCGTCGCGCAAGAAAAATCAGCACAAGAAAAAACAGCGCGACGCCAATCGCAAGATAATAAACCGTCGGAGATTGGCCATCTCGAGCGCCTACGACGCAACGAAACGATGAGCCAACGAGTCATTCTTAGGACAACAAACATACCGGGAGATTGGCTGGTACGGACAAGCTCAACGTACCCCCAACTGCAGAGGAAAAATGGCTTCACCACTGACTTGTTGTACTCAGCGTCGCCTTGAGGCGAGTAATACACTGGGTACGAATCGAGCGAGACGACGTAATCGCTGCGGTTTTCACAGTCGCGCAGTGTGTTATTGTACGAGTTTGGATCTGCCGTGACGATCATATAATGGCTCATTTGGAGGTAAACCGACATGGTCGTCCTTAATGAGAGTTGCGGATTGTCAGTCAAGTCGCTACTCAAGGCCAGTGAATCGACAAATAGTAGATGCGGAATTGTCAGTACAAGTTCCTGAATGGATGCCGCCCATCGGGTACATTGTCATAATTCAATGTCAAATTCGTCACGTTGTTTCCTCGAAAAACGCTAAATCCATCGTCAGACTCCAGTTTGTCCAAAGAATTGAATTGACGTACAGTCGAGTCAAATTGGCGAGAGAAACTCCCCATAGAATATCCTTAAACCACGTCAATCCGCCTTGATTGTAGCTCACATCCCTATAGAATCCCATCATGACACCACGGGTTTAAATCAAAAGCACACTTACAATGTGCGCATGGGAAGAGAAGTTTGGATCCAATTCGACTGCAGCCGATTGTGACTCAAGTTCCTACGCCGAGACAACGTCAATTCGTCAAGCTCTTCCCCAGCGATAAACGTACAGAAACGACACTGTCGACGGGATGCGGCGCGAGATGTTGCTGATTTGGTTGAACGAGAGGTCGCTAGACAAATCTAAAGGTAAGAGAGAGCTGTCCGTGGGCAAGATATCACGTACACCCAAGTTGCGTTCGATGGCAAGTCTTGTACAGTCGTGATGTTGAGATTGGAGAAATTGTACGATTGATTGTTCAATGCTGGGAGGCTCACGATCCTTCCCGTGGCTGTCTCGTTGAGGCATGGCACCGTCAGGTTGTTCGCCGCTGGACAAAGCGTCAATGTGACCGAGGCGTCAACAGATATAGCCCCCAAGCTCAGCAGTAACAAGGCAAACCAGTTCATGCGCCACCTGGGCAACTGCAGTACTCTGCTGGATGTGTCATGTCAACTCCGCCATGTCGTTGTTCCGGCAATGTTGCCGTTCAGGCTAAACCTATTTTGACTAACTATTTATACTTGCATAAACTATAGTTCCTGTAATATACGGAATTACATGTAGTATATTTTGACTGATAATGTAATTTGAGCGGATTTTTGGTGCTCCATATTACTTGCACGATTATAGTGGATAGGAACAAAATACAGTATGTAGTTTAGTTCAGGTGATGAATAACAAATCAAAGAATTGTCCCCCATCCTAATCATTCGTACTGTCAATGAAAGAGAGACCTTGACAATTAGCTTCAATATACTGCTGCATCGGGGATATTCAAAACAAGATATATTTTTCTCATTTCGACCAAGTAATTTGAAATAGTGTGAGTAATCTGAAGCATATGACACAGCAGCCACCATTACTTCGAATCCAAAATCTCAAAAGTGACATTTTTTCAAGTCTGCCGATGGTCGACTTCAAGACGTCGGTACACAGCGTCTACAGATCTGTATTTCACTTCTTGGGGCCCAAGTAGGCTTAATATCATACGAAGTCTACTTGGGGGCAAACGCTATGGAGCGTTGTATACCAAACACCAAGCTGTCTGATTTGCAATAAGTCTTCCGTGTCTTCATTTACAGGTAACGTTAAGCTCTTTCAATCGAGTTGGGGTTCGGCAAAGGCATGGGGGCGGTGGGGGGGATTTTATGTTAACTAGAGTTAGCCAAGATAAGGAATGTATTGATTGGAGAAATTGTACGATTGATTGCTCGATATCTGACGGTTAAAAATCTTTTTCTGTGGCTGTGTCGTTGAGGGACTAGTACAATATTATTGTTCTCCGCTGAACAAAGCAACAATTCAAGCGAGGCGTAAGCCACAAGAGTCATCAAGCTCAGCCGCAAGCTGCCATATCGAATCGCCAAGCCAATCTAACTTCTCTCTTCTTAATGTTTGGTCAATCGTAAGCCTTTTACTTTGGCATCAACTACACCCCCGCCTTGATGTCGACAGAAAAATCGCAACAACAATGGCTCTTTACACAAAAGCTGCGCATCCTCAGCAACATTGACGGCTCCAGGAGCAACTTGGTAGATGGTATTGGCAATCATAGATTCAAAGAGAAAATAGGAGGAATCAAATTAGAAAATTTGCTTTTCCTGTTTGCTCTTCGAAAAGCAAAAAAATTGTTTCGGCCAACGAAAAGCAAAATGGAAAAGCAAAGTCGAAACGCAGGAGCAGCTGATATTTCTAGACAAATGGACTAAAAAGTCCAAATTTGTGTGAAATTGACAAACCAAGTGATTGGCAACATCACTTGGTTTGTCAATTTCACACAAATTTTGTTTGTTTTCTAACAAGACTCCATGGATGTCAAGAAGCTCGCGAAATATTTTGAAATTTTGTCACTGTGGGATAGAAACCCATGAGCAGTGCAAACTTGCAGGCATCGTGTAGTAATGTTGACCAAGCAAAGCAATTTCAACCATCGATTGGTTTCTCATAACTATGCAGACTCCTAGAGCCGCAAGATGCTTGTGGAGTGCACTCTTCATTGGCTTCAACATTCACCCTAGCAGTTTTGAACCAAACAGCCCCCAATTCATTATTCCATTTTCCTCACTTGTGCGATGAAATTCGCCTCGCTTGCCTTTCTTGCTTGTGCTGCTGCTCAATTCCCCTGCGATGTTGCCCCCCCCCAATTGTACCGATCGACAAATTGGCCAAGTTTCGACGGAAGAATCCTTTACAGGTCAGGACCGGGTCAGGTGACGGGTGCAGGTCACAGGTTTTTTACTGGTTTTTCTCATAGTTTAATTCAAATTTCTGATCAGATTTTAGGTTTTTCTCATTCGAGCGGCAATTGCGAAGCCTTAAACTGCGCGGACGACGTCAGACATCCGCCCAGAAAATTGCGCTCACCGCAGCGAAGCGGAGGTCGAGTGAAAAAATTTCTGCAGGCGGATGACTCGGAGGAGGGAGCCCCCAACGTGCACCAAAAAGGGGTTTCTTTATATTTTCTCTCATCGGGCAAGGCGGCAGGTAGGCCGCAAGGCCGTGCCGCCACCCTGATGAGGTCTGCTAGAGAATGACAACGTTTGGCGCATTAACTCTTCCTGGCGATGGAGATATGATCAATTTTGTAGTGTGACCCAAAAGTGTGACCTGACCCGGATATGACCTGTTTCGGACACTACCGTTTCGACCGCCATCGCTTCGTCGACCAACTTGGCTGGCTGCACCAAAGACTCGGGTTTCAACTGGGCGACTTTTTTCAACACCACGGACAGCCAACCCACTGACCAACAACAGCAAGCCTCCATGAATTCTGTCAGCTGCAATGCGTTGCTCTCGAAAGTCCATAGCCTCAACGTCACGTCCTGTTTGCTCTGGTACCAAGATTTCGCTGAGATTGTCAAGCACCAATTTGAAGACTGGGCCTTCGACAAGCAATTGGGTACAACGAGGAAGCCGGAATTTCTTTCCGTGGTGCACTGGAGACCAAAAGAAAGCCTTTTATGCCTCGTTGAAATCGTTGAAGAACTTGGACGGGTGCACGAAAGCGTCTGGCTTTGACTGGTCGAGTTTTTTCTCCACGGAGGATGCTTTTCCGACCCAAACTCAATATTGGACGACTTTGAAGGCCAAAGAATGTCTTGCGTTCGTTGACGATGTGCATCAACTCAAACTCGACTCGTGTGCACTTTGGATATTACGTACTTCACAACGAGACCGATCGAGGCTTGGGTTTCAGAGAAAATTGCGTACAAGACTGTGTACCTCAAGTGCTCCAACGAGACGTTTGTTCCAAGCGTGAACGTCACCCTTCCTGATCCCAGTTCAAATACGACCAAGGGAACAACTCCAAACAACTCCTCGTCCTCCACTGTAAAGCCCACTGATGCACCAACCACGACGCCCAAGTCTTCAGCGTCGACTGTGGCTGTCGGACTTCTTGCCTTTTCTATTGCGTTTGCCATGCCATAGAAGGCCGAGCTTGACATTCATCCGTTTGTGAGGGGAGCTTTATTCTCCTTAAGCCACCCCCTTTTTAGCCAATTTCATAAGGATTCAAAAACAAGATTGTAATTAAAAAAATTAATTATTTTAGTGAAATTTATGGACCCTATTTAAAAATAGGTATTTCCAATATAATTTTTAGGGAATAAATATCGACATAATTTTTAATTTTATATTATATAATAATTAAGATTAATTAAAAAAAATATTTATTGAATTGGGATTGTGAGTCAGGAGTGTCGAGGGGGCATTGCGTCGTGGAGTCGGTCGCCAGGGATATCACCAATTGGCATCGCACGGAAAACTTCATTGCCTATCACATCCTCCGCGGGCCAAGCAAGATTTGATAGGAAGCCCGAACGTATTCAATTAAACTAGAAAATGACTATTCCCCCCATATTGACTATTTCCCCCCCTGACATTCATTTGGGTACATTTATGCACAACATTTCCGACACATCAAGGGTATGCCCGTGATGAAATTCATAAACTTTTCACATTTGGGCCAGCTGAGGCGGTGATTGGCCAGAAATAAACCTTACACTTACCAGTGGAGTTTATTCTGCAGCTGGAATAACATTTGGGCTCATTCTGGCTGCAAGAATGATTCTACAGTTGTGGCATATGATCGTAGTTCCTTTTTAACTGAATTGCGTCTGTCAAACTATTGTCGAACCATACCCTTGGTACTTGAGACCTGCTCGGCGCCAAAAGAATCGTCAGGATAGAATTCTCAATCACAGTAGAATGTGAAGACTGACGGTCCGTCAAAGCGCTTTGCGCAATCAAAGAATGAGAATGAAAAACTCGGGCCAAGGCCATGTGAAGGACTTTCTCCACCTGCTTTTTCTATGAATGTCATTATTTTCAATTAAATCGACTAGCCAATCATGTATCAATATCTCCATTATTTTTACCAATAAAATCACCTTAATTTTGTGACGCCATGGGGAAAGGTTACATGTATGATACGCGCAGCGTCTTGACTCTTCATAAGGAGGTTTATTTTTTTTGATAACGTTTCGCGTTAACTACAAGGTTTTATAGTTTCCGCATACGTAGCTATCCTGGGGACAACCACTGGACGTCTATTCAGTAGTCGGGGGGTGTTTCCCTCTGGCTTTGGAGGGGGAGATTCTTCGTCTAAAAATACGCAGGGGTACCTTGGGAAAAATCCTGGTAGATCGCCCCACCCTCAAAGCAATGCTCATCGGGATAATTCCCAGGTGCCCTCGCCGAATGCCGACTGGGAAAATTCCCAACCAAAGACGAGGAAAATTCCTCCGTCGACTGCTGGCCAGACATCGTAGTGGCCTCAGAGCCATGGACTCATGACATCGTCGATCAGCCTTCATTTCTTCCGTCTCTCTTGAGGTGTGGACATAGATAACGGGGAATATCTCGACCTGCTCTTGGCCCGTGGTTATTGTTGGAGGGCCGCTTTTTCTTCGCCACAGATGTTGTAGTCGAGTCTTGACGTTCGCACTGGCCTCCGAAATGCAAGATGTGGGTATGAGAGGTGAAACAAAGGTAACCGTCGATTGTCTCCTTGGCAAAGAGCATCTCCAAGATCGCTGAGCTGAGGATAAAGCGCGGGCATTTGTCCTTGCTGCCGGCAGGAACGACTTGCGCCGCTCCTGTCGCCCGGAGGTAATCACACCAACCGGACATTTGGAGGTTGTAGTGTAGAAATCTTGCATGGCGGTACAGTATTCTGTGATAGCTCAGTTCGATTGCCTGGAATTGTACTTAACTTTCTATTCTATATGATATTCCATATTAAATTAAGTATAATCCATGTCATTGGCCAATGACATTGGTACTTTACTTAAAATTACTGTCTGCCAGGCAACTCTAAACGCACAAACATTTTTCAATGCTGCGAGTACAATTATTACAATGCGATTCAACTTGAGCGCTCCCAGTGCAAGATAAGACAACACGAGTGGAATCTAGTGCACTACACAGTTCATTTGCTGCTCTATTCATTTACATAAAAAGATAAGACATTAGAAAATACAAAGTCCAGAAACAATAGACGCACTTGAAATAACCATGTTATCTGTCAATTCTTGCACCTACTCGAATGACTACAGTACCCAAATAATTCACGAGACACTCGTCAATGATAGTACTTAGTAATACAGTAAAAATATGAAATCATCACAGGAGCCCACGTCAGGAGCATGAAAATTTTGGGCTCCTTTGGGTGACAAGTGGGTGACACCGAGAATTAGGAGAGGTCCAAGTTGTGTTGTACTTTTCATTGGCCACAAGATTCAAGTTTGAAAACATTTCAACTGATCTCCCCCAAGTCATTATTCAATTTACCTCGACTTGTGCAATGAAACTCGCCTTGCTTGCCTTTCTCGCGTGTGCTGCTGCTCAACTTCCCTGCGATATTCGCCCTCCCAATTGCACAGACCAACAAGTCGGCCAAGTCGTGACCGCCATCGCTTCGTCGACCAATTTGACTGGCTGCACCATAGACTCGGGTTACAACTGGGCGACGTTTTTCAACACGACGGACAGCCAACCCACTGACAAACAAGTGCAAACGTCAAAGTATTCTGTCAGCTGCAATGCATTGCTCTCCGAAGTCCATGAGCTCAAGGTCCCGTCGTGTATATTCTGGTATCAATCCTTTGCCTACATTGTCAAGCAAAAATTTGAAGACTGGGCCATTGGTAAGCACTTGTTTACGACTGTGAAGCCGAAATTCATTCCATGGTGCACTCGAAAGCAAAAGAAAACTTTCTACGCGTCGTTGAAATCGTCCAAGCACTTGCACGGCTGCTCGAAAGCGTCTGGCTTTGACTGGTCGAGTTTTTTCTCCACGGATGATGCTTTTCCGACCCAAACTCAATATTGGGCGGCTTTGAAGGCGAAAGAATGTCTCGCCTTTGTCGACGACGTGCAGCAGCTCGAGGTGGAGCAATGCGCTTTTTGGATGGGAGACACTTCGACCTTCATCTCAAGATCGATTGACGCTTGGGTTTCAGAGAAAATTACCTACAAGGCTGCTTACCTCATGTGCTCCAACGAGACGTTTGTTCCAAGCGTGAACGTTACCCTTCCCGATCCCAGTTTGAATGCCACCAACGGAACAATTTCAATCCCAAACAACTCCTCGTCCTCCACTGGAAAGCACACTGTGCATCGACGACAACACCCAAGTCCTTAGCGTCATCTGTGGTTGCTGGATGTCTTGCCTTTTCTGTTGTGTTCGTCATGACATTGAACGCTATGTTTGACATTAATCCATTTCTTGAGATGAACTTTAGTTGCAACGTTGGCCGTGGATTGCTGTAAATCTCAATTTCATTCTTTTGTAGCTCTACCTCGTATTGCTTGGCAGTTTTTGGTACAGACATCAAGATAATTTCTCTACTTGTCAACTCCTCAGGGGGGTTCAGGGGCAATGTGCTGGAGATTTCACTGATGCAATGATTATCTTCCCCCAAAGCCCCCTTACTTCATCAGGAGGATTTTACACTGGGGGGAATAATCAAATTAGAAAAATCGGCTGCTTTTGCGTTTCGACTTTGCTTTTCGAGTTTTGCTTTTCGGAGAAACAAAGAGGTCGAAAACAAAAAGGAAAGCCAAATTTTCTAATTTGATTCCCTCTACTAACTTAATTGTATTCAAGATGTGTAGATGTAGTAGTGCCAATGGGGGGCTATAAGGAGGGGGGTTTGGTTGTTTAAATTAATTAGTCGTCGAACTCACTGGCATGGCGTCGTGGAGTCGGTCGCCAGTGACATCACTAATTGGCATAGCGTCATGCACTCGATCATCAGTGCTATCGCCAATGGGCATCGCTCGAAATACTTCCTCGCTTGTACCATCTCCAACCGGTGTAGCTATAAAATCATCTTGGTGGTCTGGGATGTCATCAATCGGCATTGCTTCATATATTTCAAGACCCGCAATTTCATGCGTGGAGCAAATGGAGCTCGATGGAGTCGTTCGATGCATGAGTTCCTCTTCTCTTTGTCGAGCCTTCCTTCGATAGTACAGATATCCAAGCCCTAGTAAAATTAAAGCAACACCAACGCCAAGCATCCAAGATGGCCATGACGGTCGATTTCCAGCATCTACGAGCCATTGCAAATTGAGTTAATTGTATCAAGACATTGAATATACCAGGAGCTGGAGTAGTGAGAAGCGGATCAAAATATCCCCAACTGCACACGTACAAATACTGTGCGGCCGATGATTTATCGTACTGGGCCTCCCCTTGCGATGAATATTGAACGGGCAGAGATCGGAGCTTCACAACATAGTCAGTGCGGTTGCCACAAGCTCGCAATGTGTCATTGTATGAATTTGTATCCGCCGAGAAGGTAATAATTTTGTTCATGTACTTGAAAACATCGGCAGTCGCTGAAAAGTTCATGTTAACGTTGCCACTCAAGTCTCTACACAGCAGGTTAGTCAGTCATAGCTTTGGGCATCATATGAACGCAGTACAAGGCAGAGAAGGGATGCGGGTTGAGCGGGAAATTGTCATAACTCAACGATATCTCTTTTAAATTGTTGGTTCGAAAGATGCTATTGAGATTGCAAGGTCAATGCCAAGGGAACAGAGAGAGAAAAGAACGTACAGTCGAGTCAATTTCGGAAGCGACACTCCCCACAACACGTTCTCCATCCAACGCAATCCCCCTTGATTGTTGCTCACATCCCTAAATCACTGAGTTATCAAGCCATGTGCAAAAATGCGATTTGTACAATGTAGTAGCACTGATAGGCGTTTGAATCCAGTTCTTCTGCAGTGTATTGTGGCTCAAATTCCTAAGTGAATGCACTGTTAGATCCAAGCTCTTGTCCATGAATTCTCACAGAAACTTGAGCGTTGATGGCATGCTGCGCGAGATGTTGGAAATTTGGTTGTACGACAAATCCCTGGCGAAAACAAACAGCTTGAGCTTGATGTCCCCATACGCGTGCTTACTTACACCCATTGTGCGTCCGTCGGCAAGTCTCGAAGGACCGAGATGTTGAGATTGGAGAAATTGTACGATTGATTGCTCGACGACGAGAGGGTCGTCGTCAAACCTGTCGTTGGATCCTTGAGGCATGGTACAGACACATTCGTCGCCGACGGACAGAGCGTCAATATGATCGAGGCCCTGGCCATCGCAGCGATCAAACAAAGCAGCAGGATAACGCAAGACTCGTCCATTCTCGACCAGACTGGCGCCGTTGTCACAGCAAACAATTGGTCTTTCGCAGGTCCATCTGGTCGTCCAGTGTGACCTTTCTACGACAGCTATTTTAATCGAAAATTTTTTTCTGACCAAATTTCAAAGTGCAGTGCAATGAAGGAAATGACCATGACTACATGCAGCTCTATCCGTGGGCATGATGAAGTAGAAGAGCCCTAGGGGCTTGCTCAATCTCAACAACTCAGCCTGTAAGCAGCTTGAAGGCGGCAAGGGGTTTTCCAAGCTGTTCTGCAAATTAGAGAATGCTGTCAATATTGGCGACAATCAATGTCAATTCGAGAATGAGGTGATTCTGAAGCATTCTGGTCATTCAAGCTGCTCATGGACATGGACGTGCCCCCCTTGTGATGGATTGACCAACTGGACTTGATTGTGTATGGCGGTTCACGACGCAGCCATCATTACCACTACAAAATTCGAGTGTACTCATCGACTTGCTTTCTATAACGGCAAATTTATGATGGATAAAGACATGACCACAGCTTGGCAAGATAATTCATGCTCTAGATTGGCGCGACTCGTGATAGCACCGTCTCCAACCCCCTCCATAAGCGTGAGAGGACATGGCAGTGATGTTTACAAAAGGCCGAGTTATTATGACCAAATTTCACAACTTTGGTCATAATAACTCCGACGTGCACTTTGGTATTTCTTGGCGTTATTTTGAAGTCTCAGCGAATGTCGTCTTCCTTATTAACGTGTGTGCAATGAGTGTGTATGTTTGAATGCCCACTTGACAACCAAATGGAAAGAGACACCAAAAATTGCCGTGTACAAGGCAATTACACTCGCCACTATGTACAAGTTTAGCGTCATCCTGCTGCTTTATTTGGTGGCTGCACTGGCCAAGGCGTCGATCACATTGACGCCCAAGTGTGTCTGTTCCATGCACAACGACGGGCTTGATGCCGACCGACCCTCCCATCGTCGAGCAATCAATCTCCAACGTCAATATCTCGGTTCTTCAAGACTTGCCGACGGACGCTCAATGGGTGTAAGTTGACACGCGTATGGGGACATCAAGCTCAAGCTGCTTGGTTTCGTTGTGCATTGTCCGTCAATAGTCTCAGCCCAACAAAAACAGTGATCTGGACAACTTGCGACTCCGTGCATCCAGGATCCTGACGCAAGTTGGATCTGAAATGCGCTGACCGTGGGTTCTTCGTAAGGGCAAACAAGAAGAAGAACGGTACGGTTATAATTACCATACTGTACTTTGTTTCATGAGAAATTAACGAGCCTATAGACTGCACGTTATTTTTGATTTGTATACGATAGCATAGAAATCGGGGAGGTTACTTTTTGGTGCCCTATAATTGTAAAAAAATACTACTATTAATAGTACTATTTGGCCCCTAGTGTTACTAAATGAAATGCCAAAAACCTCACAAACGCATTTTACCCACCATCGCAAATGAGACATTTTTCATTAAAATTACTTTACCCAAAATGCGGAGACTGTGTTTTGGTCTCAGCAAATTTGCGAAATACAACACAAATTGAACATATTTTCCCTCTACAAACATATACAACATCTATGCTTTCATGTATGATTGATTGGTGGAAACGTTTGAATTCCATAAATTATGAGAGAATGAAAATGCAAATCGAAATTCGAAGTAACCGTCATGACTGATTAAAAATATAGGTTTATCCGGATGAAAAATACGAAATGCGAACCATTTGTAAGGTTTTTGGCAGGCCCCCATTCGTCACCAAAAATAGTTAATATTATTATTCAGTAACCCCTACAGATAAAATGTAACTGTGTCAGTTGAGTATCGTCTGAAGCAAAAACGACATCGCGTCAAGGTTCATCAACATGTCCACGCAAGTACTACGCCATGAGTTCATCGAGGGAGAAACTTTTACTTCGATGGCAGCTTTGAAGAACGAAGTAGCCCGGTATTTTGCCGAGAGGAACCTTGCATTTCGCCTACATGTCAACGACAAAGTACGCTTAAAGGTCGTGTGTTTGGGCATCATGTGAATAATCCGAAAGAAAGCTGAATAGTGAGATAAATGTATCAAAAGTCAGAAATGCACGTGCCTTTCTGGGTGTCCTCGGGGGTTTCACCGGCATACCAAAAGAAAACCTGGTCGAAGCCTGCAAGATGTGCAAACGTTAAGTGCGCTACGCGCACTTAACATAATGGTATACATAATTCAAGTCAAATAGTCATCCCATGTGGCATGAGACACGCTTCTGACTTTTGATACACTTATCTGACTTTTCAGCTTTCTTTCGGATTCTCTGATAGTTCCTGTGTGTTTGGAGCACCTCGATGACCCATTTTACTTCGAGCAAGTCGAGTTCGCAATTGCGATACTGTGCAGGAGTCTCCTTATTCCCCATTTTTGCATTGCTGCCATGGAGTTGTGTCAACCAGTTGTCGCGCTGGACGGTATTAATAACTAAAACACTAAACGTTTGTCTAATCACCATCTAGGAACACATTTAAATGATTTAATGAATAGCGGGCGTTCTTTTGGTAGCTACCACAAAAGACCCCAACAAACACTTGCTAGTGCTCGGTAATAACAGTGAATGATCTCTGTGGTTCCTGTTGAAAACTATGACAATTGGCAATGGTTTATACGCCAATTACAAACGGCTGAAATACTAAAAGGCGACGTGGTCATATTGTCTGATTGAGAAAAAAGTCATATCGCATTACCGGTCAATTTACTTCTTTTAGGATTGAAAAAGCATGCATGGATGTCTGTCCTGAACTATCTCATCGATTTTGTCTGCGGCATATCATGGCGAATATTCGATCAGCCAAGGGCATGTCCTTGACTCCAGACGAAGAAAGGCTTGTATACTGTCTAGCAAGTCGCTCACGTAGAGAATCTTTGACAATGTGTCCCACAATTTGTTGTCGACGAGTCGAAGTATGTATCATTCTAGCCAATGGGGTAAATGGGCGTCGAAGAAGCTTTTAAGTAGAAGAAATACTGCCAAGAGAGAACTGGGCTACATACGCCTTTTCAAGCCCTACCTTCGGCAATCTGACGTCGAATTTGGGAGAATCAGCAAACCAATGGCTTGCAAAAGATTTCCGCAGTTCAAAGGCCATTGAATTCCACTTCCTTTATCTTAAACACTTGGTCGAAAATTTTGTGGATCCGAGGTGCGCATCACGCCAGATCGGCTATGATAAAGTGTGTGTAGAAAGCTTAGCTCCAAAATTCCAGACGACGGATTAACTCCTTATCATCAAAAGAGATTCAATGTTTGTCAAGATATTTCTCGCAGCAGTAGTTTCTTAATGTCAAAAACAACTCGTCAGATTCTGCCAAGTACACCAGGCAAAGAATATCTGACATTCTATGATGACCCTGCCGCTACATCGGGCCGCAAATGGCGCAAAGTTGATATAACAAGCCGTGACTGTGATTCTCACGACTGGTTCGGCAATCAACGGCCATGTGTACATGCCGCAGCCTGCCTAAATGTAGCCAACACTAATCCACTCGAGTTATACAACAAATGCTATTCAACCACGAACTTTAAGGCACTATACCACCTACATCAACGCCCCAGTTCCAAATAATTTGATTGCGTCGAGCAACTGCAAGGCTCCTTCATCATTGCTTCAAACGGACAGAATTTAAGTCTCGGCCCATAATCAAAGGAGCGCAAGCCATCGCGTGGTATGGACGTCGGATCGTCCCAGCGTTCATCGAAATAGGGTCTGAGCTTGCATTTCAATCCTCCATCAAGCTATCATGCTAATTAGATAATGTCCTGCAGTTGTTCATACCCTGTGTTCTGTTGCTTCAGCTTAGCCGTCGTTCATTGTAATTCCTCATTTATACAGAGAGGACACACAGTAGCTTTTCACGGAGGCTATGGCAAGGCAGCTTGCATTCCGATGCCACTAGCATCCACAACAGGCTAGCAATTTGTGGAGGGCCAGTGGCATCAGCTTGGAGGCAGCTTTGCCTTCCATGAAGCTGGCAGGTCTGTCATGGGCTGTGTGTTTTGTATGCTTGATATTTGGTGACTCTTGATTTGTTGTGCTCGGCCGCAAGGCAAGTCTTCGCGTGGTTCTCCTCGGACTTGCACACATGAACTTGCACAGGCAGTGAAGCTGACGCGAGTCGGCCGTCTTCATTGTGGGCCAAGATGATTCAGGTGGGAGACTCACAAACGCAATGTTCTTTCAAGGAAATTCCATGCTTAACATCCGCATAATTGTTCGAATATTGAAGCTTCTCACTAACAACTGCATCTGGGTACAAAACACCTTTACCACAGTTGCTTTCACATAATTTCTCTGCTGGTTGAGTGTTACTTCAATATCGCCATCTGCTTTCAGGTCCCTGTATTTTAAAAGAAATATCAATGATTTCATATGTTATACTGAAGGTCAAAAAGTGAAGGTGTAAAATGAGCTCATGTCCTTTGCACTCAATAGAAACTTGGTTCGGATTTTTTACTCTTTCAAACGTGGTATGAAACGTCGAGCTTGGACAAAAATTGAATTTTTGGGTCGAATTGAAGTCAAATGTCACCAGTAATATGGAACAGAGGTAATACTTGAAAATGTACGTAATATATTTCCAGTGGGAGAAACGAAAATCGTGCCACATAATTTGGCGCGATCGTTGACTTGCCAAAACTCATCCCAAAGCGATTTCTCGCTTGGCACCAACGCCCCATTCTGCAAGCTGACGGATTCTATGCAGTAATCACAATGGAAAGCGCCCGAGATGAAGCATCGTGCATAAAACAAATCGAATGTATTGTTTGAGTCATATACAGCGTGAATTTATTAGAACTGCTTTACAGTCGTCCTTCAAAATAGTGATAACACCATAAATTTATATCTCTTTAAAATAATATTATTGACAACAATAGAAATATATAAACTATTAGGGTTAAAGTTCAAAGGAACAGACACAGCATCAACAACGATTCACACATTAAAGAGGTAATTATCATGCAGAGTGTTGTAAAAGAAGTGTTAATCGGTTCAGATGATTGGAGGATTGCAAATATTATGGACAATGGATTGGACGGCACGAAATATTTTTTGTTGACAGGATCTCAATTATTGTATACGGTACTGTACTTCGAAGTACAAGATAGCTATTTGATGCCATTCAAGTGAAGACACAAACTACACCGCGCAACTGAACATAATTCAGAGAATAGAGAGATTTTAAAATGTCATTTCCCATCAATTTCCCATGCCTGGTACATAATCCAATCAATCCAATAGCTCATTTTGACTCCAGGCCATGTCCATTGCTGCGAGTTCCATAAATGTTTTCATTATTGTGAAAGGATATGGGAACAGATGCAGGTAACTTACTCCTCGAAATCCCTCAAATATCCCAAGATATCATAACTTGTCTCAATAGGTATATAATTTCTGTGAATGACGAAGAAATACAAACGCCAAACTCCCCGTAAAACTAAATTCCTTTCTTAATTAATAATATAACCTTTCAAAACTGATATCACTATTTTGAAGGATGACTGTACTTATATTTATCTGCGTAATCCGCCTTATACTTAAATGCATGCTCGGACTGATGACATCACTACAAAGCCTTGCACCGTTGTTTTTAGACTTTACTTGGAAGGGATACCTGTGTTACTTGTGTCCCTGTGGACATCGACTTCGATTAATGTGTTCCCTCCATTGAAACATACCAGCATATTTAGCTAAGCATCGCCAAGCAAATGGCACTTGTGTGAATCACACTATTATTCTGGCCATCTATGAACTGGCACCACATATGTGTGTTTGAACTGTGCAATATGAGCTTTACAAGATGCAGACCAAGCTAACATGTAGTCGAAGGAAAATCTAAGAGGTCATTCATTGGAGCCATATCGTTTTAAGGAATATTCACAGAAATTTGGCCAAGCGAATCGCCGACGTGGATATGATGCTTCTGCTATCCGGGGTAGGGTAAATGTAAGGTACATAAGTTTAGTCATTCGATTTGATTAAAACATATCGTATAATTTGTAAGAATTTATATTAAAGTCAAATGTAGAAAACATCTGCTTTTTACTCAGATCCACCATACCACCATGCCACCATGTTTTTAGTCGCCTCAAACTTCTCTCAGTGACATCGACGTCATATAGGAGAGCGATTCGCAGTGTTGAACGATATTGCTACCTTTCACGCAGATTATGTGCCAACAGCTTTGATGTGATGGACAGTACAGATATGTTTCTGTCATAAACAATAGATCGCATGAAGGTTACGATGTCATGATCACGAGTTGGGTCTACAGTGTACATGTCTATGCCTGACTCTTTTAATACAGTGTGTGTCCCATGGGTTGAAAGAGCCATCGATGAACTTTCTCGAGTTGTCGAGTCTGTGAGCAACATGATCAAAGGTGGACTTGGACAGACTCAATTTGCGATCCTACGTCTTTGTTCAAGTCGAAAATGAACAACCCAACAACAGAAACCATTCTAATGGTGGCTGCTTTGGAGGATGCCTATTCAAATTTGTGCGGAAAAAATGGCAGTCGTCCTCAAACACAGTATGTGGTTGATTTCCCACGTCCTGTTCGAAAGCAACGTGACTGCATGAAGATGTCGTCATTGGAAGGACCTGTGAAGAGAATCCTTATTGAGCTTGTTGCAGAGACAGGAACTCGACACTCTGAGTTTCAGTCGTAACGTTTGAATGTCCTAATTTAATGGACTATTTGCTCCTTGAATTCGCTCCAATGTTTCTAATTGCATTACCAAGAATGTGCGGAAAATTTCACATCGACTGGAGATGGCTTTTCCTGCAGCTTCTGGCAATAATTGTCTGATGAAAATGAGGTATGACGTCTTTCGACCATACATTGAATGATCCTTTCAAAGCCAGAACTTTCTTGGATTTCTTTCGACTTTCAAAGCCTGTCACATCAATATTGAATAATTGTATGGGGACAATCGACGCTCAATAACGAGTTTCGCAATCTTATGGAAGACCATGCGGAGGTTGTTTATGTCAACATTGTTTAGTACACGCAACACATTTGAGCTTGACGATTGACCAGGTATAGATGTCTTTGAAGAAAGTGCTTGTACCACCCAGGTCCAAGAGGTGACCGTTTTAAGGATAAGCCTACTTCCCTAGTTTTTCAAGCAGCTCTTGTCGGCCGATTGGATGACCATGCTGTTGTATTTGGACGACCCACGATGAACGATAGGTCTCACACTCATCCGGTAAGAAGGGCGATGGTTTAATACGTTCTTGTGCGTCACTGTCAGCAGAGCGACTTTTTTCGACATGGAATTTAAGTGTACGACAGGGTATCCGCAAAGCGATGCTTACAAACGCTGCTTTTCACCACTTTGAACGCGTCTTATCGCCTCGTCGAGCTCCTCTTTGGTATACTTGCGCCGAAGTCCCATCATGGGACTTTCAAAATAATATTTATTATTTATTTTATTACTTGTATATTGAAGATAGGTTATTTCCCAGTGACAACACACGAAAATAGATTATCTAAATATTTAAATAATCTATCACTCCTGAACATGCACAGTGTTATTGATCAAACTCGATATTTCCACCCATGGCCTTCCAGACATCCTTTTCATCCCACAATTTGTCGTTCATGCTCAAAAACATTTGAGCCTCGAAGCGCATTGGGGACAGGTTACCTCTCTTGTCCGTCATAGCGTGCTTCGAGCGGGAGAAGAACCTTTCGCATATGTTTGACGTTGGCAACAGGAAGCGATAATCTTTGAAGTTGAGCTTGTTACTTCCTGTTGCCAACCGCTTCGCAGCACGCTCGGCCAAAGAAGAAGTGATGCATCGTTTCTGGCGGTGCCTTGAACAACCACATCTTGGGCTAGGCCTCGAACTCACAGAAGTTCACTTTCAGAGAGATCATCAAAGTCGCGACGCATCACTTTCACAATCGCAGACTCGAAATCTGGATAATGGACAATACTTGCATTTTTAGCCAATCGTGAGGCCATATTGGGATTGAATGCAATTGATTCGTCAAAATAGTTGCGCACCAACAGCATTGTCACATCATCTGCTTGCAACACAAGAGTGATAGAGTTGTACTGCTCCAGTTCTACCAAAATCGAGTTGATTTGGCGATCATTTGCAGGTGAAGGGAGTAAAGAGACCACGTCATCGAGTTGCAAGTTCGCTAGGAAGGGGCGCAACTCAACATATCGCACTAACATGGTGTAAGACGACGACCACCAGGTCAAATTTATTGGTTTTGGCCTCAGTGGCGTCAAATTTCGTAGCTTTGCAGCAGGAACCAGATGTTTTAGATTGACCATGAGACGATGGACAAGTGAGAGGAGCTCATCATGCTCGCCAAGGACATCTTGTACAGCAAGATTAAACCGATGAGACGCACAGCCGATCAACGGAACACCTGACTTCCGTGTAAAGCACATTTACTGACCAATTGTCGCCCACCAAGGCCGCCACATTTGACCAGTCCTTTCCATATGTTTCTGAAGTTAAATCCAAAAACGTTTCAAGTGGTCGGAGCCAAGGGAGGACTCATCCTCCATTGGTGAAAATGCTGTAATGTGGTAGCATAGCCAATAGGAGTAGACGATGTAAGAGAGGCAAAGACCGCAATATAATGGGTGCTACCATGGGTCCAACCATCAAAACTAAGTGCCAACCAATGGAGAATGAGTCCTCCATCGGTGAAAATGCAGTAATGTGGTAGCATAGCCAATGGGAGTAGACGATGTAAGAGAGGCAAAGACCGCAATATAATGGGTGCTACCATGGGTCCAACCATCAAAAATAAGTGCCAACTGATTGGGCAAAAGTTTGCGATAATTCTTCTCGACAATAACAGTTGCTGCATCCAAGTATTTCGTGAATGTGTTCTATGATATACTAGCCAGTTTTGTGTACTCAACAGTCAAATGATTCGTAATGAAGGAGAAAGGCAATAGTGTACCTGTCACCCATTTAAGCCAACCGCACACATTTCTCGCAGTATCTGGAATCAGATATGGGAGACGACTCTGGCCATTTGTAACAAGTGGTTTACGTTGGCCGTAATCCTTGTGGCCAGCCGGCATGTGACTGACAAGGTTAGTGTATTCACTGCCACTTTTAATTCGTGTTTGTCCACATTCGTATGTCAACATACGGCTCGGTGGGCTCTGGTGGCGTGAAGTACAACAAGGCCAAGTTCTTGCCGCTGAGTTGATCATCGTCTTGTTTGGCCTTGCGCACCTTAACCATAAGATTTCAAAATGAATCTACTTGATACATTTATCCTCTATTTTCGATATAGAATATTAGCGTTGTTCGAGAAATTTGATGGCTGGAAGGGCTTTCAAGTTATTCAATAAATTATTGTATTTTCTTCTTTAAAAGAATAAATTATTTTGAATTATTTATTTACATTATTTTTTCTTAAATATATTTTTGATTGTCTAGTCCCATGAATGAGGAGGAATGAAGACCGACGGATAGACTTTCAAAGTTTCCAAGCACCAATCATAAAGCTCGAAAGACCACGAACAATATTAATTGGATATAATTAAAAAAATCGGTTAACAAAAAGGGGGCAAAAGACTGAAGCACTGGTCATTTACGTTCATTTGAAGCAATTTACAATAAGGGTTTCAAAGCTAAAAGAATCGGCGCATTCACGTACAATTATTGAGCCAAAGAGGATCTTTTTGCTGTATTTGTCGTACAGAAAAGACAGCACAAAGAGGAAGATCCTGCAGAGAACTGGCTTAGAGCGTCCAAAGAGTATCGCCATGTCTATCCATCTGTTGGGGTAACTAAGACGACGCAGAAGTAGGAGTACAGCATCAATGCTGGTCACACGAGTTCGACATGGCAGTATCAAAGTTTCACTGAAGTTGAATTGAGTGTGCATACACAGAAAGTCTTCTTTCTTGAACCTGAATAAATCAATAAATGTGACCTCATCATACGCGTTCATGTTGAATCGTGTGGCTGGAATTGATAATCGTTCTCGAATTGTTCGGTTCAACAGCATGAAAAGTAGCATTGCATTCCCCAGTTCATGGGCAACAAGTGCCAAGGCTTGCACCGCTTCGTCCATGTTTTGAAAATAAGTTTCATGAGAAACAAGAATTGCGAAACGAATTATAACCGCTTCGTCATTAAAATTGTCAAAACTTATTCTCATGATAAATTTCATGACAATGACATTTTGCGAAAACTCTCTAATGGAAGTTTTTGGGGGATTTTAAAAAAGCACTGGAATTGGTCAAATATATTCCTGTAAATCGATTTTTTTCAATGGAAGATTTGGGTGATGGGATAGTTTGAAGAACTGAAGAAGTGCAAATTCTGTCCGTTTGGCACATAACACGAAATCGATTCCCATGGATCTATGACATTGTCGTCAATATTGATAGTCTCTGTCACGGCGGCAATCGCAACAAGCTACTGGTATATGTACAGCAACCACGCCATTAATTTTGGACGATTTTTATTCTCTTATTTGATTGGTCGAAATTATCATATTTTCAGAACTTCATCAACTGAATCTTCAACGCAAATTTCAGCTTTGAAACTGGGGCTTCATAGCATGTGGATGAAGTTGAATGAGGGAAGCTTCGAAAAGCTTGCCCATATTTTGAATTGCAATGGTTGTTGATGAAACTAACCGAGAAATTCTGTCAAACTAACCGAAAAAAGGTGTAGTTCGCCACAACGACAGAATTTGTCTGCATTAATTTCCTCAGCGACTCATCCTTTGATAGTGCTTCTATCATACACAGATTCTAGTCCCTACATTATGAGCAATAGTTACTTCTATGATTTAAGTCAACAACACATTCCAGTCTCTTCAATATGAGACTGGAATCTGTTTTTCGGTTGGTCTTTTGGGGTTTCAAATCAAATCCTTGAGGGCAGCAAGAGATGGACAATGCAATTGTTTAGTGCGCTTGGTGAACGTTCGATCCACCTCTGTCCACGTTTAGATTTTATGCGCCATTAGTTTTGACTTGAAGAATCTTCCCTCTATCGCTCCCAAGTATAGAAAGAGTCAAATGTTAATAAGCACTCAGCGGCCTATTTTCCCACTCCATACTCGTCTGTGTTTGATTTGTGCACAATCGACAGTAGCAACTAAGTACAACTTGATCGATCGAGATATTCTTTGTTGGTAGTCTTTGGTCGTTTTCATGGTAGTGTTATCAAACTTTGCACAATGTTTGGGATAGAAAACGAGTCCGCAACCCACCACGCCTTGACATTTGTCTTGATTTCCAGCAAAATGGTTTCTAATCTATCTTGTACGAGCCTCCAAGCCAGAGCTTGTCATGTCCAACAATACCAAAAGGATATCCCACTTCAGAGATTGCTGCTTTACAACGAGGTCGCATTCTCGCGGCCGAGGTTTGATTGAATCGATTGATAGAACGAAACTACCGTCAAAGTAGAAGTAGCTACATATGATGGGAGGAATCCTTTACAGGTCAGGACCGGGTCAGGTCACGGGTGCAGGTCACAGGTTTTTTACTGGTTTTTCTTATGGTTTAATTTGATTTTCTGATCAGATTTTAGGTTTTTCTCATTCGAGCGGCAATTGCGAAGCCTTAAACTGCGCGGACGACGTCAGACATCCGCCCAGAAAATTGCGCTCACCGTAGCGAAGCGGAGGTCGAGTGAAAAAATTTCTGCAGGCGGATGACTCGGAGGAGGGAGCCCCCAACGTGCACCAAAAAGGGGTTTCTTTATATTTTCTCTCATCGGGCAAGGCGGCAGGTAGGCCGCAAGGCCGTGCCGCCACCCTGATGAGGCCTGCTAGACAATGACAAAGTTTGGTGCATTAACGCTTCGTGGTGATGGAGATATGATCAATTTTGTAGTGTGACCCAAAAGTGTGACCTGGCCCGGATATGACCTGTTTCGGACACTACCCATATGATGCATTCTGGCAAGCGAAGCAAAAAGAAAGACAGCCCATTCAGTCCAATCCCCCGTGCGACGTGCAAGTTTTAGCCATCGACAGCTCATCCCTAGCTTCATTTTCATCATCGTGGCATCAATTTTGAATCAAAAATCGTCGTGTAGAATGGATTGATGAGAGGCTTCGATTCAAACTTTATCGTCGAAGTGCTATAATGCCATCTTGGAATTACGTGTCGGCTCTCATGTACACACACAATCCAATCAGATATAAAATTTGCACGTTGTCCTCCTCCACGTGCTAGACATGTCATAAACTCCAGCATGAAGAATTCAATTCACGTTTGAAAATCCAGCGCCAAAGGCTTCAAATCGAAGTAAGGACTGCTATAAAGCACCTTACGAAAACGTATGAGCAACGTACAAAGCACCAACATCACCGTCTTCACCCTCCCATCGCAGACTGATGACGATCCAAACAGCTTGTGGCCAAGTCACACTGCCTTTTGTCATCGAGTCGAGTGTTAATTTGGTCGTGAATTGCCCGTTTGTCGCTCGTGATTGTCAAAGAACTTGCTGGTGAACACCTGAGCTGCATCGGTTGGACGCACGTTACTTGCGCCAGACTTTTTCATACACAAGGCCCAGTCCACTTCAAGAGTCTGGCTACGTAGAACGACATGCGGTGATTAGAGTCTCTGTTCATAGTTTTTCTCGACCACCTTGAAATCGACATTATTACCAAGGTTGCCAATTGGGTCACAAGGCGTGATTCTTACCACAGTTTTCAAATTTCTCCATGTCGTGAAATGAATCAAAAGCCATGGAATAGCACGAACTAGACCAGGGCCAACCTATCATTTCCAACATACTCATCACACACACAACCCCCGACACATAAGCGCGACCTCCACAAATGTTAAACCCACAGGTTTTTCCATTCTCGATCCTTTTCATTATAACGACCAATCCTCGCTGGCCCAATACGTCCTCATCGAATTCTCAACAATGGCTTGGAATATGTGGCCGATTCATACGTGAAATTAAAGAAGAAACAATTATCTAACGATCTAGCTATCCTGCAAGGCATTAACAGCATTCTTGGCTTTTAAATTGATGACCAAAGACAAAGCGTCAAAGTGGATGATTTTTGACTTGATGTTTGTATGGCACGGAATGGTGGGAGTTGTCTTGTTCACCATTGTATCGGGAATTAACGCTCTTTGATTGGCTAAAAAGGCAAATAGCGATACTTGATTGGCTGACAAAATACAGTACATCCATCAAACACATTCCTCCACAAACTCTCGACACATGATCTGTTCGGTGACGCCGTTTATATTCTTGGTTTTGCATGCACGAAGGGAGCATTCCATGGCCGTGGCGCTTAGGTGAACAAGAGTCCTTGCCATGATGGACTGGACGAAACGAAAGCCAGAGGATCCAGCAGGTTTAGCCAAAAAACGCTCTTTAGGGTCATATGGTGTCATCCAACACTCCACGGCGCTTGATATCACACACGAGGAGAGATTCCACTCTACACAGTGAGAACTGGCACTGTGTTGGGTGGTTTGTTTCATTTGCACACTCGCTTGGTTCTTCGCACGTATGGCCCCGTCATGCCTTGAGCACCAAACGTCGTCGACAGGCATTACTGTCCGCGTGACTGTGAACTATCCCGTGCCGCCAGACCATACCATTTCAAAGATTCTAGCTGTCTTTCGAGGTGCGCCATGGATCCAGCACATGGTCGGTCAAGTCGTGCCATATTTAAAATCGTCCAGTCCAGCCAAGAAAGACGTTCTGCAGTCGTTGCGACCGTGTGTGCCATCTATGGACGACTATTGTGTCATTTGCATTAATGCGCTCGACACAAGTGTCGTTGGACTTACCTGTGGCCATCGTTTTCATCACAGCTGTGTCTTGTCATGGCTTCAAAAGCGCAGCACGTGTCCAACGTGTCGCTTTCAATATCAAAACGAATTTGCCGGTCGATACGCTTTCAAGTCGATCGAGACAAGTTTGGTGCTGGACGAATCCAACATGCGCGTCTCCGACCTTGGCGGCCAAGTCGTCACGGCTGTCGTACACATGTCGCTCATTGCGCTCGACCAAATTCCGAATGGAGACACGTATCCTTGTGAAATCCGCTCGTGCGTGCAACAGCCAGCGCCCACAATTGTCAAGGACGACTCGAATGAACCAGACGCATCGGCAGGAGCACTCACAGGCATTGCACCAACTCGACGAATATCGCCTCGCCTTGACCATGCGAATAATAGATAAATTGTACAGTACGATCTAGCGTTTCTTTACTTGTCGGCCTCTTGGACTTGGGTTTCTTGAGCTTCTTCGTGCTACGTGTGCATTGTGTTACAGGTCATCCATCGAGTTAATCACACCTGTCACAATTTATATCCTGTATTAATAATGTTCAAAACAAAATAATAATAACATACAAATATCTTCGTCTTTACCCCTGTGTAATAGAATACCTGTAAAATATTATTAAAATCTTTTGAAACTTGATGTGACTAACTCGATGGATAACTAATGTAAAATGATTTGAAGGGCTGGAAAGTCTCAATCAAAGTCTCCAGGGCGATGCTTGGAGCTTCCCATTGCTGGAATTTCCATTTAAAGATCACGTAGTCCTCATAAAGATGCGCTTATGCAGCGGGAAGTAAAGCTGTCGCCCCGTCAAGGCGCTGCAGCCCAGCACCCCTCGTCTTAACCTTTTTCAAACCCTCACTGCAATCGTCAGCTTTACAATGTTAAAATATCCACAACTTAGGTTCTTTAGGCATTAAGTTAGAGATGGCCAGTTGGGTAGTGATGACATTGACCTTGGGATGGTTTTGAATCGCATCTTTGATGACTGGCATCCAGTAATACAACCGCGTCGCGGCTTTGACGATCAAAGTGGGTCTTGGACACGTCGATGAGCCCATGGCTTGGATCAAACGGGTCACGCCATCAGACGAAATGTAATTGTAGCTCAAAATGAGTCGCCATAGCGCGGTTGGGGCTTCGTGAAGGGCTGCTCCTAACAACGCAGCGCCAGCGTCTGTGATATGACACGACGTCAAATCAAGATGCGTGAGCGTTCGAGTCAATGGCAAAGCTTTACGGAGGTGCCAACAGCCTCGGTCTCCAACGAGAAATCCATGCAGGACGATCTTTTGCAGCTTGGTCTTTGGTAACGCGGCTGCAAACTCACGAAAGGCATGAATGCTCGGCATGTGATCGACTGAAGCCCATTTCCGCTGCTGGAGCACGAGCGTATGGAGATTTGAACCAGGTAATCCCGCTGCAAGTGTCGCGAGAGCACTTGACGGAAGACCACACTGGGTCAAAACCAGCGAATGCATGGTCAGTGGTGTGTAAAATGCAAATTGCTCCAATGCGACGAGCAAAGTCGCGTCAATTTTGACATCTTGGAGTGTTCGGCAGTCGAAAAGCGCCTGATAGAGCGTTTGCAAGACGTCAGGATCACGTTCGACATGGAATCGCCAGCCGCTCCATGCAAGCCGACGAACGGGTTGGTTCGCCAGCCAGTAGACGAGATGCTCGATGTCGGGTGGACTCAACAAAGCTGATGTTGGGCCAAAAGTTAGCGCGGTGAGGTTGGATTCGCGGACACATTTGAGCAAGAGCGAAATGACGTGCGGCTCCACGCAAGACAACGTCAGTGTACGAAGGCGGCTCATGGTAAATATATGGTCAAAGCTCGAAACGTGCTCGGGTAGTTTGGACAGAATGAGCGTTTGAGGTTGAAAAGCTGGTTCCAGCCACGAGATGTCGTTTTCATCGCCAAAATCGAGCTGAATTGCAAACTGGTACTTGTCTGCAATCGTACGAAGCACTGGCAGCATCCTCTGCGGTGGAATCTCCCGGAAACCAAAGTACGGCCACACAATTTCATTTGGCAGCCACCGCCGAAGCCATAGAAAATGCTCCAAATCACCCAAGACGTCGGCAGTCACGAACGCACGAAGGTAGCTAAAGAACGTTGCGGAGTCGGCCACAAAGAGTGCAATGCGCTGGATCAACTCACGCGGCACAACACAACAAGACAAGCCATCCAGCTTCCGCTGTCGTTTGACCATCATGCAATCAAATTTGATGCTTCTGACTGTGAAGCATAATCTCAAAAAATTGAAAGAAATTGAAAAAAAAAACGATACAGAATAAAATAATATTGTGTTTTCGAGCCAAAATTCGAATTTGAGATCGATTCGACACACACACGAAATCGATTTGTTCTCATTTTATCCGGAACATCCGGTAAATTTTGACATAAGATTCCATCCCACATGCAAACGATCATGATCACTGATGTCGTCGAGCTCAATCATGCAGCTCTCTCCATCGTGCTTCATGCACTTTATATGAATTATAATAAGAATGTCTCCAAGCTGTGATTTGCAGGCCTCTTTCACTAGGATCTATCGACCATCGCCATGTGAATCAAACCATACGAAGGTGAGGCGTTGCGAGCCCAAGGCCACCACGGCCGAATCCACCCTACCGAAGGTCAAATGCCATAGTTCACACACTACACTAACTGCAACCCGCCATGCCTGGACGACGTAAAGCTTGCATCTCATCGAGAATTCAAATAGACGTCTCTGTCGACTTGGTCAAACAGCGACTTGTTTCATGACAAGGAAGAATCGATGATCTCAAGTAGGTACTACAGACTACTAATGTTGATTAGTACATACTAAAATCGGGGAAAATACACCGAAACACACGCTCAAAACACACATGAATCGCTGCGCGATTCGAATTTCGAATCGAAAGCACAATATATTTATTATAAAATTGATACTACGTAGTTCAATTTATGCATAATTAGGATAGAAATTCAATTATCCGGATAATTGTGAATATGCAAAAGACGATCCACTCGACTAAACTTCACACAATATGAGCTTCCACTAAAGAAAGCCATAGTACTTCGAAGCAATGGAGTATTATGCGCATAAGATAATCAAGTAGATCGCTAGAATGCATAATTTGCTTATCACAGTCGTTTGGATATCGCGATGGAAATACATTCCAGTGTTTACGTATTTATCCGGAAAATGACTCAGAGAATTGATACATTTTGTGATCAAATTTGAGCTTTGCAAAGGACGTGATCTCAAGAAGACAGGCTTGGATAAGCTCGCCATAGTCACGCAAATTTTGCGCTAGCACCCACTGCTCAGCCATGGCTGGAGTTAATTCCTCGATGGCATGCTATTATAGTGAATTGTCTCGATTTTTTAATTAAAAGAAGTGACTACCGAGCTTATCGACTGGATGCAACATTTTCCACTTGCAAGCGATGCTACGTTTGCAATGAGTTTTACAAAAGAGTCAACTGAGTCAATACTTTGGGCTCAAACGAGCGAGACTACTATCTTCAAATTTTTGAAATTTTTCCCAGAGCTTTCTTGAACTTATCATAGAAAGAATATTCGGAAATTGGAATTTTCACATATTCAATTTGGGCATTTGTCGGAGAGATATTCGTGGCCTCCTATAAAGTTCAAAATTTCGAGCTTTTCCAATCGTTTATAGTGATCCAGCGAGTGTGGCTGGGTAAATTGGTGCTCGCGCCCCTCCCCCCAAACTTTCAGACGAATTTCCGAAGAACTCACTCACTCATCGGTTCTTTCGCCTGCCTGTAAAGAGTGGTCTTCTCCTGCCTCGACACAAATGGGTTTGCTTGTAGACGCGCACGTTGCACGAAGTGAAATATGTCCTTTGAAAAGCCAATTGCAGGATGACAAGAACGCAGTCTGACTGAGTGAGATTGACAAATCCGACACTTTCCAACTGGCCAGTGTTGTTGTCTCAATGTCGGAGATTTCGATTCCGTTGGAAGATTCCATTCCAGCATGCCATCGCAAGGCTTTGGCTTGCATGGTTGTCCAAACTTTGTTGTCAAAAGTCGATTTTGTTTGCAAGACGACAACTTTGAATGTTGTCGGCACATGACAACTAATAATATCCCCTCAGCGAAAATACAGCTCATGAACAACAGCTCTTCTATGACCTTTATTTAGTACATAACCTTAAGCTTGATGGAGTTTATAGCCATTCTAGCCTTAACACTACTTCGCTGACTAATCGAAGTGACGATCGTCAGGCAAAAGAACTGGGTCATCAATTTCTGTACTTTTCAAAGTTGTATTCTAATACTGCAATTTTTACCTGACTTTAACAACATTAAAAATTTGCCTTATTGATTGTATGGATATTTTCCCTCAACAATGTTGTTATATACAGGTAGAAGTTATTCGTATAGATATATAACCAAACCCTAGTTGCTGCGTTGTGACACTTGATCGGTTCAGGTCTTACTGTACACTGTACTTGCGTTCGTCCACGTTTTCGTGCTGGGAATGTTGGCCAAAAGATCGTCCGTGTTCATTTTTGAATTTGCCATGAAGCGCCGACGTCTCGCTCCTGCGCTCGTGACGTGTCTTCCAGCTGAGTTACTCCAGTATATCGCGCTGTTTTTGGCCGACAGCGAGACGTTTTTTGCCTGTCTCGATGCATTTCAAGCTTGCAATCTTTTGGGCGATTTACTCTGCTTTACAAAGCTTCGAGAGACGATGGAGCCTTGTTGTTTATGGCCTCAAGTGCGCCTTGGGCATTCCCCAACGCCAAGCGAGTTGGCATCGCTGGAAATTGCAGTGAAATACACGACAGGGATCCAACTCGGAGGTATTTTTGATGTCCATTGGTTACACCGTCCAAGCTTTGCAGTCACAACGATCAGTGTATACTTAAAAGCTTGTCCGTTTGAGGTTCCATCGCTTGCTATGGTCCATGACTGGTCGATTCAATTACCTCGTTTGTCCGTCCGGCATTTGGACATTCCAGCGATCCACGTTGAAGCTTTGCAGCCACTTTTCACGGCAGAGTCCTCGTTGTCCTCGCTTCGCCTCGACTTGGGCTCGTATCCTGATGCTCTAGAGACCATTCTAGCCTTTCTTCGTGTCTCCAAGCTCACGTCTTTGACTTTAGACAGTTCTACGTCGTGCTGTACCTCGTATTCGATTCCCCCCCATTTGTTCCCCCATTTGATCTCTTGGTTGCGTCGTGAACCCGTTGAATCTTTATGTCTATCGTATTTGGACTTCCGCCCTGTCGAGTTGCTCTTGCCAGCTTTCTTTGACGCGTTGGCTTTGTCGACTTCCCTCGAACACTTGACGCTGAAGCACTCGACGCTGCCAGTTTTTAGCTGCCAGTCCCTCCCGCCTTTGAAAAACTTTGCAGTCGACGAGTGTTTCATGTCCTCGCAAGCATTTTCGAGCCTCTGCTCGGCTCTAAATGCCTCGGACATCTCGTCATTTACATTAACTCGCCATCCAGTGACATGGGACGCTTCTAGAGGCAGCATAGGTGATCTTGTCGCTGGTTCTTCCAAACTCACGACGTTGGTTTTGCGTCAAATGACACTTGGCGAAGAGGACGCTCGACAACTATGTGCAGGTTTGAAAAGATCAAACGTAGCCGAGTTACGGCTCCAAGATATCGGTTTTCGTGGACGAGGGCTACAAATCCTCACGGAGGCGCTTCCAGCCATCAAGTCACTGCGAAAGCTAGGACTCCACGGCGACTTTATTGGCGATCGAACGTGTCGTTGTGTTGGTAAAATCCTCCGTGCGTCGACGCTCGAACACTTGGATTTCTCGAGAAATAACATCACAGACATGGGTGCTTTCCACTTGTCGCGTGGAATCGCAGGTCCTACAAAATTGAAGCGCTTACTCCTGGACTACAATCGCATAACTGTCACTGGTGCCTCGGCTCTCCAGCGGTCCTTTCGACGAAGGACTTCTATTAGTCTGCAAGGAAACGCAATGACACCTCAAGACATCGCAGGTCTCTGTGGAATTGCTCCAACTGTGTGAGAAATTGTAATAAAGCTTAATGTTTATTGTAACGGGGGTAGTTTATCAATTAACAACCGGTTACATTTTGTCGGTTTCATTTGCTGCCTGTCGTAATACATTTCACACCGTCAATAGCTTCACAATTACATCTAAGATGCTGGTGCAGGCTATTTGCGCAGATATTTTTGTGTAATATTGTGGCGATATAATTGTAGAAACACCAGTTTCGAATTTGTTGATAAGGTCCAAGCAACAATCTTTGAGGACATCTCAGCTCTAGTCAATAGATAGCAATTATTAAAAGCCTTTGGGGCAATTTCGGCATGAAACTCAACAATTTCCTCCCTCGATGGGTCAATAATTGTCCCAGAGTCATAAATTTGATGGATATCCACGACCATAAGAAGATAGAATCAGGTGACTGCTTCGCTAGTCCATCTCGAATAACGACGGACTTTATCTTGAGTTTCAACAATTGCCAAGATGTGGCTTCTGTCGAGTAAGTTTCCAGCCCCCCCCCGCCGTAGCCGACGAAAGCACTGAAGGCTTTTGAGCGAGGAGACTTATTTCCAAGACAGCCATCAGTTTTCAATTCTCCCCCAAGCCATGAAGACACTGCAGCTCTGTTTTGCTCTCTTAATCGCCCTCGACGCTTTCGTCTCGGCTGCCAGCGTCAGTCATCTTGACATTGGCGTCGTCATGTTCAACAAGACGGAAAACCTCGACTCTGTCGGGCCGACGTCCTACTTGGAGCTTGTCGGCCTTGGAAACGTCTCTGTTACGTTTGAAACGATCAGCTTTCGTCCTGGACGCATTCAAGCCACCAATTTGCAACCTCTCTACGCTTCGACGTCGTACGAAACCGCCAAGACCAAGTGGGACGTCTTCCTAATTCCAGGCGGCCCTGGCACCGACGATGTGCTCGCCGATCCTTCATTTATGAAGTATATCAACAAAGCGGTCAAGGAATCGACGTATGTGCTCTCGGTCTGTAATGGAGCCGACATATTGGCCGCCACTGGAGCTCTCAATGGACGCAATGCCACGACAAACAAACTACTCTTCAAGGGAATCGCGGCGAGACATCCGGTCGTCCACTGGGTCCGTCATGCTCGATGGGTGGTCGATGGCAAATACTGGACGAGCTCAGGTGTGTCTGCTGGCCAAGATTTGGGCCATGCATTCGTCAAGATGCTCCTTGGCGACGCAGTGGCGAAGCGCATCAGTGAGATTTTGGAGCATTCGGCCATTTCAGACCCGTCGAACGATCCATTCAAGTACTTGATCGACGCTTAGATAGCGCAGAAGCTCATTACTCAACTGTTTAATTGAGACTCGAGTACTTCCACAATTGATTCTCTCTTACGAGTAGATTAGACTCCAATGCAGTCAGGCTTTGAATGTTGCTTCTGGTATCGATAAAGGCGACTACGATATTCTTCTAGTTCAGTGGCGTAGATGGAAGCGAAAATGATGGATTGGCTGCCCCAGAAGGCCCACAACATTCACGATTTCGGAGAAACGAATGATTTCATGTTGATCTAGTTCAAACAAACATAAACGAAGGCTACAAAAGAACACAGTCCTGCCTTCCAAGGTGGCTCCAACTAACCGTTCACATCGAGTAGAATGTCCTGCACGGTGGAAATAAATCAAATGTTAGATTGGGGGCCGTGAAATTGGCTGGAATCGGAGCATCAGCTGGAAGCCCTAAAAGACGGCGCGAATCCAAAACGATATTGCTTGGATTGTCAATAGGTGTTGGGGGCATAGTCGGCTGTACGAGGGCTCCATTTGCCACGGAATATAGCTTGTACCGGTGGACTTCCAGGTCAGGGGAAAGACGAATGAGGAGAATAAATTCCACTCCAGGAAATTGGCTCCATTGAACTGCTCTCGCATCTAATTGTCGCCAACTTCTTGACACGCCCACTTCGACTGTCAACGTGTGATACTCCAACCAGCTCAAACCATTTGGCTGAGTCGCACCAATGCCAGGAACAGGACCAAAGCTGCAATCTGGTTCGATGGGTTCAAGATTGTCAACGTAGGTTGATCCATGAGGTATCAAATGCTCAGTGCCCGTACCAGTTGCAGATAGCACGGCGAAATCGAGACAGCGCGAGAAAGTTTCGTGAATTCCTCCAGGCAATTCGACGATGTAAATCTTGCCATTGTTCCAAGCCATTGCACGAGACATCAGCGCGTGTTGCTCGGATTTCACATATCGTGTCCAGTCTTCAAACGAGGCTTCACAGACAAACACACCAGGATCCGCCTCTGGACGCGAGGGAGATTTCAATTCAGCCTCAATTTCCTTCGTATCCATCGTCCTGATGCAGCGATTGATGCGTTGAATCGCAGCCATCAAAATTTCCGAAATCGAATCAATCACAAATCAAATTGACAACTATTGACAACTACGTCAAAGTCAATATTTCAAGTATTTGGTTGCCCAAGAGCTCTCTAATACTTGTCCGTTGTTCCGTCTATCGCCATCCACCACTGGTGATTCCTATCTATTTGTATTATGTATTTGGGCCGACATTGCCCCTTTAACACCCGTCTCCAAGAAAGTATTGAAACATCCAGGATGTAAATTGTTGATTTCTACTATCGGATACATATTCTGTAATAAGCTTTGAACAATTGCCGATCAGACGACAGAACGTCGAAATTCCGCACCGCTCCGAGGAGCAAATCGACTTTGCAATAATTTTGCAAAATCACATTCGAGCACCATCGGATGGTTTCTAGTTTGGAACATGGAATGATTATTCGATCATCAAATCCGACGGAAGTATGAGCTATGAGGGAGCAAAGTCGAAACGAGTTCAAAGACATTTGCAGGACATCCGAGAAACAGTCGACTAATTTTCAAGTTTTCATGCAATCATTCAATTTTTTTTCAAAGCGATTGAGCTCACAGTGTAACGCCACGATGTCTACGTTGAGCTACCGAGTATATTGTAGCTGCTGTAGCCTCTTTTATTCCAAAATTGACAACACCGCGAATCCTCGTCTAGTTCGACTCCAAGCCGAGCTCGCCTTCGTAAGTTACCAAGGCAGGAAAATTGCCCGCAAGTTGAGAGTTTCGAAAGTTGCGAAGCCAATATGGTCTAATCTTTTTGTTATTTCACCAATTTCAACGAGTGCGAGATAGTCTCGTATACCAATGCCATGTAATTCAGAGGCTAACATGAATAGATGAGCTCTGAACAATTCAGTTTAAAACTTTGATTGGAGTTTTTTCCTTCCGCTTTAGTCATCTACGCATCAATCAAATACTCGAAAGGATCATTCGACGGGTCGGAAATAGCCTTGTGTTCCAAGATCTCGCTGATGCGCTTGCCCACTTTGTCGCCAAAGATCGTCGAGACAAAGGCATGACCCAAGTCTTGACCGGCAGAGACACCCGAACTCGTCCAGTATTTGCCATCGATGACCCATCGCGCTTGACGCACCCAGTGGACGGCAGGATGTTTAGCTGCAATTCGCTTGAATTTGATCTTGTTGGTCGTTGCATTTCGTCCATCGAGGGCTCCAGTCGAGGCCAAAACGTCGGCGCCAGTACATACTGAAATCACAAACGTGGATTCCTTGACGGCTTTGCTGACATACTTCATGAGAGCAGTATCAGCAATGACATCGTCCGTGCCAGGACCGCCTGGAATGAGGAAGATATCCCACTTGGTCTTGGCCTTTTTGAACGACGTAGTTACGTAGAGCGGTTGCAAGTTGCTTGCTTGGATGCGACCAACTTTGAGACCGACAATTTCAAAAGTCACTGAAACATTCGCAACGCCTTTGACGAGCTCCAAGTATGAAGTGGGTCCGATCGAGTCGAGGTTTTCCGTCTTGTTGAAGATCAAAACACCGATGTTGAGGCTTGTCAAGTTGGCTGGCGCCGTGATCGTGTCGGCTAGGGCAGTGAAGAAGATCGCAAAGCACAAAAGGAATGCCTTCATCGCAATTAAGACAATTGACAAATGATGGAATTTTGTGTGTTGTGGTGGAGGAAAGTGGCATTGGCAGTAGAAAGTCGACAAACTTGTACAATAAACAGAACGATAAGAAGTTGCTGTCCACACAAACGGTACTAACACGACAATGCAATGATTATGCTTATCATACCTACCACAGCATAATACAGTACTGTCCATGGAGTAAAGAATTAGTCAGAATATTCATGAGCTTGCAATTACAAATTCGATGCCGTTTGCATGAAATTAGCGCTTATCGACCTTCCTTGCTGGTGAAATTGACCAAACTCTCGAGGTTTCATTCGAATTTAATCGCATTATCCTCGGAGAGGGCTAGGATGGATAAGGTAGTAGATCGTACTTTGTAATAGAATGTCCCCGGTGTAATCAACATTTCAATGCACGTTCTCGACCGTCTAAAGGCAAATTAGAGTCAGTCCTTGTAGCGATTACAGCGTTAAAATCGCGATTCACACGGTCTACAAGGGGATGATACTTCTTGAATTTTAAATTTTTCTCCCAGTCTTTACTGTTTGTCGATCAGCGACGTTCCAAGTTCGACAAACACAGCAGAATTCCAAATTTCACTACTTAATGCCATGAAGACATCAATTCTCACCAGCTCAATGTCCTCAATCAATCAGTCCATCATATGTAGAAGACTGAGGTTTCTCCATGCTAAATAGTTTATTACTGGTACATTCAGTGGTGATCACAATGGACCCCCTCAGTGGGTATGTGCTGGAGTTTATCCGTTTCTTCTTAGCGATAGAGTGTATCGATTGAGTACGTTCATTGCTTGACACCATTGACGAGGTAGCTCAATAAGTAATAACAGCGCCACGAGCTCTAAATCTTTTTGAATCGACGTGTCAATAGTGTTGTGTCAACCCAGTTCAAAGGCTCATGATGCCATCAACTTGACTAGAACTTCAGCCATGGAACACAAGCATGTAAGAAATATTGCATTCAACGCAGTCGTTGAGGTGTAAATACATTTTGCAAAGCGTACAGCTCAATGCTCCAATTTGCCACAATTTTAACCGAAGAGAAAGCGTCCTCTATGTGAGAGCATCGAGATATGAGAGATTCGGCAGGGCAGTATGCCTAGCACACATTGCGCGCTCAAATTAAATGACGTAGCTATGTCCACGGCATTGAATCCATCGGAGCATTTCCATTGCGATTAATTCTTGTACAATACGGTACTAATAGAATCTGCAACGTTTCTCTTAATAACGTGCACATTCGAGTTATATAACATATGCAAACACTTCCAAGTCATTGAATGGTAGTCTGCGCTGTTTATCAAGACGATTCAAGACAGCAAAGCCATTCGAGGAATTTGAACAAACTCGATGGGGCTCGAATTTTGCTTGAAAATTAATTCGGTCAACTCAAAATTATGTCCCAACTGCATAAGAATATACAGAGCCTCTTTAATTTTATAAACTTTGTACATTTTGGAAGTTCATTTGTCCATCAAGCTGGTCATGGACTCGCCGGACCACCGTCGATTGAGCGAATTCTTGGAGCGTACGCCAAATATCCGCAATATTTCCTTCATTGGTAGCAAGGGACATGGCAAAGCCACGCTCAGAAAGCTCTTGCAAGCTCAAACTGGTCTTGATATTGACTTCCTACGAGAATATCGAGTTGTCGATGCCAGACCATTTGCAAGCCGCTCGACAGCTCTTAAACCCTTGGTGAATTATTGGACATATCAAGACGATTCCAATGAGCATCCTTATCTTATCCACGCTCTGGAGTCGATGGAACTACCCTACAATGCTGCCAATACGCTACGAATGGTCGATGGTGTCGTTGTTGTTTTAAACGCGTTGGAAATTATGACCGCATCGACGAAAATACTCTTGCGTCAAGCTGTCAATGAACGAGTTAAGCCTGTGCTCATGCTAAACAAAGTGGACTTGGCGCTACAGCTATCGCCTGAAGAATGCTACCAAGCTTTCCACAAAGCCATCGAATCAGCCAACACTGCCGTGGCTTTGTATTCCGATCCATCGTTGGGGCCAATTGAGTTTGACCCTATAAAGGGAAACGTCGTCTTTGGGTCGGGTCTTGAAGAGTGGGGATTCACGCTCGACCGATTTGGAGCCATATTCAGCAGCAAATATGGTATGGAACGAGACGAATTTGTGAGCAAACTTTGGGGCGATTGGTTCTTTGACACCGACACGAACAAATGGACGACATCGCCCCAAGGCGGCAAGTGGAAACGTGGATTTGTTCAATTTGTCCTGGATCCAATCTTTGAACTCATGGTAGCAGTCAAGACCATGGACAAAGCTAAACTTACAGAAATGACGAGCTCTCTGGGGATTTCACTCGATGTGGACAGCTTAAAACTCAAAGGAACAACACTGGTCCAGTATATTTTGAAGAAATGGCTCAGTCTTAGCGATGCAGTACTGTCTGTGGTTGTCCAGAAACTTCCGTCACCTGTCAAAGCCCAGCGATATCGAGTTGAAACTTTGTACACTGGTCCTCTTGACGATATCTCCGCTGTTGGTATTCGAGACTGCGACAGTCAAGGTCCTTTGGTCATGTCAATTTGCCGCATTGTCCAAGGCATGCCGACAGGACGAAAATATGCTTTCGGACGAGTCTTTTCAGGCACACTAACGACAGGCCAGCAAATTCGACTGCTTGGACCGAATTATTCTCCAGACAAGAGAACTGATGTATGGAAGCTGACAGTGGAGAGCATCGCCGTCATCACTGGATTGGCACATCTCGACCATATTTCAAAAGTCCCAAGTGGAAATATTTGTGGCATCCTTGTGCCAGAGCGATTCACGTTTCACTTGGGAACTCTCACGTCGTCTGAAACTTGCCATGTTTTACGTCCGATCAAACTGTTACCTTGCACTGCGGTTGCACAAGTTGCTGTTGAGCCAAAGGACGTGAAAGATTTACCGAAAATGCTGTCAGCCTTACGTTTTCTCTCCAGCACGTCTTTCTTGTGGCATACTGAAGACACTGGCGAGCATGTCATTGAAGGAACAAACTTTGAACATTTGAATCAGTCTGTGAACGAGCTAGCTCTGTAGTACGCGAGATGGAGCTGATCGTGTCGGAGCCTGTTATACTTCACAAAGAGACCGTCACGAGCACCACGGACTCGCCACAGTGTCTTGCAAAGTCATCGAATCGACACAACCGCTTGTTTTGTGTTGGATCGGCTTTGGCGAATGAATTGGTCGATGCGATTGAATCTGGCGTCGAGCAAGCAAGTGCCCACTTTGACCGTGCACAACGTGCAAGCTATCTATCTGACAAACATGGCTGGGCGTTGGAACATGGCCTGAATATCTGGGCCTACGGTCCAAATAATTCTGGACCAAACCTGCTCTGCAACAAGACAAGAGGCGTGATGTTCTTGCATGAAATTAAAGAGTACTTCGTGTCAGGATTCAACTGGGCTACAAAGTGCGGTGTCTTGTGCGAAGACAATGTCCGAGGTCTCCGTGTAAATGTGGTCGATGTTACCATGATGTCAGATGCAATTCATCGTGGCATGGGTCAAATATTGCCCACAGCGCGTCGTGTGGTCCACGCTTGTCAACTCCAATCGGGTCCAGCGCTAGTCGAGCCCGTATTTCTCACTGAGATCCAATGCAGTCAGCAAGAATTTGACCAAGTTGTGTCCATTCTCACAACACATCAGGCTCAACTCGTCGATGATTACAGAAGAGATGGCGAGTCTGTTGTGAATATCAAGGCTTTCGTGGCAGTCAAGCAAGCCTCGACATTAGCTCAAGCACTCCAAAGCCAAGTTGACGTCTTTCCGCATTTCTCGTTTGATCATTACCAAATTATGGAGGGGGATCCTGTTGACCCTTCCACGATGGCGGGTGAAACAGTTCAAAACATTCGATTGCGAAAAGGTCTTCCGCCACAAGTTCGCCCATTACAGGCATATTGCGATAAATTGTAAGCACACATCTACACTCGTGAAGCGACTTTGAAGTTGGTAAGAATGGAATTGAGATCCTGAAAAATAACTTTATATATATCCTCGTTCCTAGACAATTGGTTCACTTGGTTCGTACACCACCTCGCGCTGTGTATTGTACTGCATCAGACGACTTCATCTCACTCCTCGAAGCTGTCGAACATTTGAGGCTTTTTGGACCTCTTCCTCCCAGGAGGACTTTGCTGACTGAAATTGAGATATCCAAAGTCCTTGGCCACTACGACAGAATCTATGGTTTCGTTGACCATTTCGTATCGAGTCATGCGATATTGCAGGGAAACCACGCTTTGAAAAGAACGAGTCGATATTAGTGACATGGACGATCTAAATGATTTGAGCTAAACCGAAATTGGCAAACGTCAAGAAAATGCTATGTAATGGTATTGAATTGCTCCATGATGGACTGTCGTGTTTGCTAAGCACTCGTTTTCGGATGATTTTGAAGTTGCCAAGCTCAGTCGAACTGCCACTTAACTACATTTTACTACATACTAGTATTAATATGCCGCAGTGAAAATGACCTTCTTGCATCTGCACTACATGTTGCGCGTTGTTTCGATGGCTAACTTGCGAACTTTCTCGAATTTTATAGGAATTTGCCGAAACTTACAGTATTAACATGCCAGCAGAAAAATTCAAGTTGAAGAGGACTTACTGCAATCTTTAAACGCTGTTGGGCATTCTCATCATTCTTTGAGTACCACAAATGGTGGTAGTACACACGCTACAAAATTGAATTCGAGTTCGATCAACCTTGCGAAAACAACGGTGGTGTGAAAAAGCACGAACTCTGGTTCAGCGTGGAATAGATCCGATCATTACGTCGATTTTGCTTTAGAGGAATAAGCCATGGAAGAATCTCATTGTAAAAGCGTTAGAGAAAACATGTATAGCCACTAAACGATAGACTGAGGTCCCTGAGTTAAGAGCCTCTTTAACGTCAAACCGTCAAACGATTGCATCGAAAAGGATATGCAGCCAATCAAATTGGTTAAAATTGTCTCAATTACTTTTAATTGGTCATATTGAATTAATTATAAATTTAGAAAACTGTTTTTTTGCTTCAAAGATAAATTTTGGTTGAACCTCCGGGAAAGACGCCATGACGAAACGGAGCAAGAACGCACCACTGGCGGCGACGAATTCATGGCCGCAAGAGGACATTCTACTTCAAATTGTCACTTTTATAGCAGCATCAAGAGATCTCTTCGCTTTCCTGGATGCCGTCGGGCCACATAAACTCCATGGCTCGTTGAAGTCCATCTGGACCATGGGACGTGAGATCATACACTCGGACTTGTGGCCCTCCCTACGTATCACTTCGTACTATTCGCTTGAAGCTCTTGCAGAATGTGTTGGCTTTTACTCCCAAGTGCGAGTGGAAGACTTTGACGACATGCCGTGGCTACGAGAACACGTGAAAGCAACTACTGAGCAACATTGGACACTCCATGCATTTACACCGTTCAGCTCGTGGAACGATATGTCGTCTTTTCGAATCACGCGACTTACTATTGAGGTTGCATGGGGAGGCAACAAAGATCCTGTTGTAGCCATTCTTCCCAGTCTCCACCATTTACGAGCTCTCAAGATGACATTCGACAACCCGACTGAGCACACCAGTTCTGTTTTAGCTTTCGCTGCCAAGAGTGACCAGCTCGTTGAGCTTGAGCTTCATTACGATGGAGATGAAGAATACGTTTGGATCTCGGATGCTATGATTCGAAATGTCCTGGAGTGGTTCCAACGACGACCAGTTCACACTTTTCACATTGAATCTTGGGATATTCAAGCTGAAGACACAAATTTGAAACAAGCATTGTTTGAAGCTCTATTTAATTGCCCTACGATAGAAAAACTCGTCTGCAACAATACTCTAATGGGCGGTGTCAACTTTGCAAATTGCACATTTTCCATGCGTTCACTGGAAATTAGTCTTCTGGATTCAACCACGCTCAAAATGATGGCAAATCAACTTATCGGCTCAAATGTCATGGATTTGACTGTGAATTCAAGATATGATAAAGACATTGCTGGAATCCAACTTTTATTTGAAATACTTCCTCGTACGGCCATTGAGACACTCAATTTATCATACAGTCACTACGACACCCCACACTGGCAAACTTTGGCTCCTCTACTGGCACAATCGCAACTCAAGACCTTGATATTACAAGAAAACGACTTGGAAAATGCTGAAATTGACATAATCGCACGGGCTATTCAATCAAATAATTCGCTTGTTGCGATTGATGTCAGCTTGAATTATATTGATTTCAAGGGGATGCAAAAATTGATTGAATGCGCCACGGATCCTACGAGAAATGCTCAGATGAAATTGATTGCAGTCGGTGGAAATGGAATATCCGAAGAGGATCTTGATCTGTTGACAGAACTAGCAGCTCGAAGAGGTGTTGAAAAATTGAAAACTACAAATGGGCATGACAAGGCAGAGGAAGAATATAGCCATTTTTCGTAACATGACGACGACAGGAAGAAACCTAATTCTCGTGAAGATGACGACGGACAGAATGCAATTTTGCCGTTCGTCAGCTCACGATAAGACTGGACAGCTAGAAAAATTCATTAGAACGTTCTGCAGTGGTTGAAGTGAAGGCTGCTCCCTTACACTATGGATCAAATTACCAACTATGGTCATTTAGACGCCGTTCATTAAGCTCATTCGCATGGGTTTGAGATCACTCAATGGGCTGCGGACTTCGCGGTTAAATCGAGGTCGTCTATGAAATGTACAGTGGCTGCATTTGCATCGAACAATGGGTTTCTATCGAGTTTCAACTGACCCATTGAATCCAAAAGACAAGGCAACACTCAAATGGATCTGTTTGAACCGGTGGGATATTGATCTTATCTCATTATTCTTCAAAGTAGCTGTCGTGAATTGACAATCGAGCGCCTTACGAATTGCTTTTTGTCAGTAAGTAGTCCAAGCCTTCCAAACGATTTTTTCTTCTCTCTACAGTGATAAGCCGAAAGAATGCTGTCAATCATTGTTTCAAATACCCACCACGGGCTGGCAAAAAGGGGATTTTAAAGTTGCGCGCTGGATATTTACCTTGACATGCTTAAATCATGAGTTCCAATCGTGGAGATTTCACTTGACTATAGCTCTAAAGGAATGCGGCTTCTTCGCCCAAAACATCATAACTCCAATCAGCATTCCTTGTACACTAGAAAATGTGTCACTTGCATGATATCCATATCGCCCACCACTCGGGTCAAGATCCATGGATTGAGTCATCTCGAGTACGAGATTATAAATCGAATTTCTTCGCAAAATCCACCCCAACTTGCAAATTATGATGTTGAGGACAGTAACAATAACGTCCCCAACTATGAACATGATAAAGTTTTCCACTGATGAGAATCGTGATAACGTTACATGGCAAATTTTGTCATTTTTGATACACTTGTTAACGAAGGTCGTCAATATTCGATCAACTTTGAACGACAGGCTCAGTCTGTGTTTGCCTGCTTTTGTCACTTCCATCGAAAGCAGAGCTACTGCAGAAATTTTGCGGTCAGCATGGCGCGACTCTGACAAAACCATCTGCACATGGACGACACTGGAATTCGCAGCAACAGCGTGGAGACACTGAATTTTCAGAATAAAATAAACTTTCATTCTGATTATTTATTGACTTTCTTGGGTAAATTAATAATGAAAAACTCCACAATTTTATACAAAAATATTGGTGCGGCTATCCATAGTTCGTCATGAGATCGGGGTATATGCTTTATAACTTTACTGTTAATCTTTTGTTGTCCACTCCATCCATCCGTATGTCGGGCACCTTATCATGGCACTGTTACTTATTCGCAGTCGTAATAGAAAACACGACAAGACAACACAAACTCGCAGCTGTTCATAATAGACTTTATTCGTTATTATAACTATTTTATCCAAGGTTACTGGATTTAAACGCACACTTAGCTCGCGGGCTAGATTTATCTCCGTGCGCTACAAAGCTTTCAAAAGCAAACTAGACAAGCTAAAACTCCCTTGGGAATGCTAATCGATACTGCTTGACATGTTTGTACTCTTTGAAAAAAATATACCCACTTAATTCATGTAATTTATTTCGACCAATATTTAAATATGAGCTATTTTGACTTATTTTATGCGGATCGTGTCAAATCAAAGTGCCAGACAGGAGCATGCCGACCTTCCCAGTGCCAGCGAGTTTCTTCGATGTGGCGCCGCTAACGTCGACAGAACGGCGGCGATATCAAAGCTTAGGACGCCAGATATCTGCTGATGTCTTGCGGAAGTCGCTGAAGGAAGCGAGCTTGAAGTGGCGACATGTTAGCCAAGCTGACGATGTGCAAATGTTCCAAGGCGACGATCCAGAGGCGCCTTCCCGCGTTGTGACGATGCTAGGCATCACTCAAATCCACGCTACACTTGACGAAGTCACATCTCTCCTCAGAGTCCATTCTGACGAAGCGTTCAAAGCGTCGAGACGGATCATCGACCGCAATGCGATCCTCGATTGCTTTCACTTGCACACCGTCGTGGACACGGACACAGAGGCGACCGATATCCGCTGGATGGCGTACAAGTCGCCAATGAAGAAAGTGTTCAAAGGCCGCGACATGGTTCTTCTGGAATGTCAACAGAAATGCACGGTCGAAAACAGAAACGCCTACGCTGCCGCGGCAGCCTCGATCGACTTGCCGTCCTGCCCAGACTTTAGCAAAACTCTCCGCGTCGCGCGCTTGAATGTCCACCGCACGGGCGATCTTTTCATCGAATCGGACCGCCCTGGCATTCTTCAAGTGCGCCGCGTGGCTCAAATCGACATGGGCATGTCCGTGCCGTCGTGGATGGTCCATTTTATTCACTTCCAATGGATCAAATCCATGAAAGACCTCGACCGATGCTTCCAGGAACACCGCCTAAGCTCTCAAACATTTCGAAACACGGTCGAGCTCGTGCCGAAAGTTGCCCGCAGCCGTTGCTTCCTCTGCCACACGTCGTTTGGTTTCCTCAACAAGAAGAACCACTGCTTGAAATGCGGCGAAGCGATGTGTCGGTCGTGTTTGAGTGTTTTGACCGTCAACAAGGCGGGCTTTGACTCTCGCGTGACGGTCTGTGCCGCATGTACGCTCTTGCCACGCGATCTGAGCTCCACCGACTCGGTTTTGTCGTCGTCGAGAACGATGTTGACCCCACCGCCTTCAGAAATTTACCACCGCTTGACCAGACGACCGTCAGCCCCTCAACCAATTGTATTAATGGACGACAGCCCGAGCGAAGACTTGCCACCGCCGCCGATGATCATTCTAGACAGTCCCAGCAGCGACACTGACGACGACGACGGCATTGGCATGAAAGATCTCGATCTAAAATCGTTCACATTGTTGAATTCTGGCCCGCCAGGCTCCACGACCGGGTCTGGCACGACCAGCGAAGAAGCGACGACCATGACGACAGAAGCAAGTACGTAGTTGTTGATTGTTCTAACATGAAATTCACCTTGTCCACAACAAATCCACGAATGGTCCACAACAGCGCCGACTCGTAGCAACGCCCCACGCGGTCTGAATTAATTCAGGGCCAAAGAAACAGTAGAACAGTGACGATAGTAGCTCTACAAAGGTCATGCAAAGCCTACTTTAGAGTCTTTGGCAATGTGCTTAAAGTTTGGAGTCGCCAGCATGAATTTTGCTGCAATTTTTGGCCTTTGAATACGTTTACTTGTCAATTAGCCTTTGCTGTACCTCAAAATTTGGAGGAAATCTTTAGAAAATGCTCGCGTTGGAGCAATTTCTGGCTGTCGTAGAGCGTACTCGTGGTGCAAAGTGCACTTTATGCCCGATGTGCCATTAAGTGCAAAGTGAATATTTCGCAGCCAAGTTATGGAGCGTAAGATTTTAATCTTTGGATTCAATTGTTATGGGATAAATACTATTAATACTACAAACATTGGATTAACGTTAGACTGGCGTGGAAGCAGCGACGACTTGGAAATGTTCAAAATCCAAGTCGTCGTCAAATTCAATGTCGTTTAAATGGAGCTGCAGGTCATGGCATTCAGACTCTTCACGGAGGAAACGAACGAGGAAGACGGCCAAAATTGTCGTGGCGAGGAGAATCAAAAAGACAAAATTGTTGTTCCCGTCAAAGGCGTATTGGGTCAATGGTGTCAAGGCGTAGCTGAGCAAGCCATAAGCAAACACACAAAGCGTGACGAGCCCCGAGAGAACGCCGTACAATTCATGCGGGAAGCAGTGCACTAGACGAAGGCATCATAAAAGGACACTATAAAAAACGTACTAATGTAGACATATTGCATCGAGTTGAGGAAACCTTGCGCCGCGGCCATGAGGACAAAACTCAAATTTTGCGCTGGTAGCGATGGAAGCATGAAAGAGCCGCTGAGGAGGGCAAAGAGGACTCCCGTCACGTACGCCGTCTTGCGGAAACCAAACGTTAGGAGGAGATAGCCCGCGATGGGGCAAAGATGAACGATAGATTGGAAACCAGCGGATACAAGTAGTTGGTGTAGAGGTTCTTAAGATGGGCGTCGTGGTGAGCCAGCGATGTTACAATGCTAGGAATCGCGCCGCCCGCAAAGACAATGATCAAGTAGAGCATGGATCCCAATGCCATGAACGACAACATGTCTTTCCGCTTGATTTGGGTCTTTAAACCCGTCCAAAGTTGTTTCAATTTGGATTTCTAAGAGTTAACTTAAGTCCTAGAAGGGGATAAAGGCGAAATTCGACTTACATCAACGCGTGGAGCCTTGAGGGAAAAGCCTGGAATGGCCACAACAGGCGACTCCGACACAACGTTATGGACTGGAAAGATATAAAAGACCAAACCCATTGCCTCGACGATTACAATTCTCCAAAAATGTTATAAGCCCTTTATTAGGATAAAGTGGGGAACGAACGTATAAGCCCAGAAGAACGACGCTCTGGAGACATGAGTCATCAAGAGCACGTAGACGTAGCCTAAACGCCATTTCAAAGTTAAAAAATGGATGGCTGGGAGAGAATGGTACCCGAGCATCCAAAGGCTGCGACGAGAAAACTTATGTATATTTCTGGCTTTTGAAACAACGTCGAGAGTTGCAGCGACGCCAAGAGAATGCCCATGCCACCAAATCCAATGAGAGCATAGCCAGCGACGAGTAGGCCTTCCTTGCCGTTTGCTGCATCCGCCACAGCCATGCAAATATTGCCCGCAATTGAAAACTACGCCAGGAATAAGCTCCAGCCATGAAAAATGCTACCATATAAGCCAGTAGAGTCATATAGCGAGGGCCGATCGTGTCCAGCAAGGCGCCAAAGACGACTTGGCCAAGGACAGTCATGAGCACGCCTGTGGAATAAACGCTCTGGAGCTGGACCTCTTGCTCGGGGCAGACGACGCTAAAGTCGGTTGAATTTGGACACAAATTATGCCACTGGTGTTCGTCGACAAGTCGCGTATATAGCGGGCCAAATCTATAAACCAAATGAGCATATTACCAGCCCCAATGACGTGTCCGACCCGTAGGTTAAGCCGCCAGACGTGAGCCAAGTAAGGATCCCAGCAATAGCATAAACAACGGAGCGGGATAATTCCATCGAGCTCGCGCGGTGGCCATCCCCCAAGACGGCCCACTTGGCCGCGACCTCTTCGTCTCCAGCTCTCTGCTCCAGCAGCGGAATTGGTGCCATCCTCGTTTTGAAAAATAAGAATTGCCAAACCAGACGGAGTGCAATCACGTCGTTACACACAGCCCGAGTCGGTCTCCCAAGAGGATAAAACGAGGATAAAGCGGCTATTCCTCAAGAATTAGCGCCGATTTTGAGAAGGAAATACAAACCAACTGGACGTTTGATGCTGTTTGATTGCAGCCTACTCCATCTACTTTGCATTGACCTGTCCATGTCGAAATGGCGATTTCAAGTCAATGACAAGATTAATTTTGAAATGGAGGATAACTATAATCTACTACGTAGGATACAGTAAATATACTATATTAAACAGGTATTTGTTTATAAAGTCTATAATTTCAAACATGTATATATATTTATTATTGATTGTAGAAACCAATAGTGATTGTTTACTATATTTTAAAATATATTAAATTTGAAGGGTAAATGACTTATCTGGTCTATATGATCAAATGTAAATCCTTGCAGGTTGAAATCATGAATGAGACAATCATATAAAACGATTAGAATGCTTGTAGTATATGCTCAAGTGATCTGCGACTTATGGCGCAGTTTAATCGATGACATGCCGAGTGTGCGGTAAAGTCCTTACTTGAAAATGACCAGAACTACAAATTTCAGCATTTTGTGTTGAGTCCAAATTTATCCAAAATATCACGGTGAAATTAAGATTTTGACTTGAAATTTGTATTGAAATGTCGACCAGAACAGCCGACACACACTAACGACCCAGTGCGGTTTCATTAGTTACAATGTTCCTCATCCTTAAGTTATCGACCGAGCACAATCCGTCGTCCTATACACATTGCACGATGCTGGAGGTTTCTATTGCAGTCATTCGATGTTGAATCACTTCGATATGGGGAAGTCGACATTGACGAGTAAAATATTCCAGCAATTGAAATATCAACAAAAGGGACCTAAAATTCACTGTCCATGACAATAATGCTGGACAATTCACATCGCCAACGACACGTCATTGCTATTTTTGTGTCGAGATTTGACGGCACACTCGTTGCTGCAACGAACATGCGCAGCATCTTCTGTCCCAAGCAAGGCATTTGACTCCAGGAAACAGTGTCAGCGTTTCACTACCGCTCATTCGGATCTTCCTACAGTCAACGGAACGAAAACGCACAAGAAATATCATTAAGCCACAGAATGGAGAGAAAATGACGATTTGCGTGAATTGTAGACTGCCACGAGTGCTGTGTGAACTGTTCTTACCCCCCCCCCTCGAGCTCGTTTGTGTCTCAAAATCCCCCCAAGAAGTATTGCTACATGCTCCCCCTTCAGACGACATCCCTGCTTTTCTATCTTCGTAGTCTTCCGGGGATCTGAAAGCAATGAGGATCAATCTTTACTCAACGGAATGTAAACTCACTATTTACACATCAAGCACAAAGTTCCAACTCTTACGAGGAATGATTGGCGGCCAGGCTGTAAAAATCCACAATGTCCATGTCGCTGCCCTTGTCAAAGTCCGAGTTGGTTTGTAAGCTGTTGCCGCTTTAAAGTAGCAGAGTTCGTCAAGGCGGTGTGTTCCCGTCAATGCAAAGTTGACATGGTCGCCACTGCCTTTGCCATTTGGAGAAACTTCTCGGAATTCAGAACGGAACCCAGTCGTCGTCTTTCCATTTACAGGGACTAAAAGCTGCACAAACTTGTCCCCATGAGCAGGAACGGACAAGTATTTTGTGTTTTACTTGTCCATTCCCCTTGCCATTGTCTTCAGGTGTATCCAACGACCTGTTGGTCAATTTCAATACTTGCGCTAGTGGCAAATCCAGCGAAGCTTAAAGTTAGCAAGGCAACTATGGATCTCATTTAGAAAGTCGGAAATCTAACAATGACAACGATAGATCCTCAAGTCCTGGATGGCTTGTCACGTTTCCTCTGTTGCTTGGGTGCAGAAACTACCAGAGGTTCCTCTGATCGCCTGTATCGCAATACCCAGGTATACCAGGCCACCGAAATGTTCCTTGGTCGACAGAGGAAAGCGCCCGTCATCGATAATTTTTGACCAAGGGAATGATCCAATCTGCCCCCTTTGACAGTTTCAAATTTCACATCTTTTAAATGTCCATCGAACGGATATCGTCCTTGTAGCTATCGAGGAACTTCACAATATTCAAATGTCCTTGTGCATTCCATCGTGTAGATCCTACAAAAAGGCTGCCTACAATTGAAAGGGCGAAACGAAGCAGCGCAGCGCTGTCTTTGGCCTTTCCTGCAATCATCAAGTTAACGCCTGTGAGAGTAAAAAACTTCACAAAGTTGAAATGTCTACTTGTTGAATAACAGACAAACAAGTTGATTCAAATAGTGCTTTCCTACGATGAATGCTTGGTGGACAAGCTGTACACGTTGACAATCCCAACATCGTTGGCGTTGTCGTAGTCCGTGTTGGTTTGCAAGTAGTTGCCAGCTTTAAAGTAGCAAAGTGCATCTGATCCCGACTTGCAATTGCATTGATGGTCTTCCTTGTAGTCGACGTTGATGACTGTCTTGCCGTTGTACGAAATGGTCAATTTACCATTCTGGTACGCAATCGAGTAGGAAAACTTGGTGCCCAACTTGTAATCGGCGTCCAAGACGCCAATTTCATTGACATTCCAATTGTCAAAGTGGTTGGACGCTGAGATTTTATACTTGTTGTCTTGCTTTTTCACACCCAGCATGACACAAGGGCCATCGCCAAAGAGCTGCCCGACCGCAGTGCCAGGTCGCTTTGGCGGCAACTTCATCACAGCCAACGTCGCGTCAAGGCGATGACTGCCTGTCAATCCGAAATCCATGTTGTCGCCACTGCCTTTGCCGTTCGGCTTGACTTCTCGGAATTCCGTGCGTGGGTAGTGCGAATTGGGCGTTGTTTTCCCATTTACAGGCACCAAGAGCTGGACAAATTTGTCGCCCACCGACGGGACGGACAAATATTTGTTGTCGTACTTGTCCAAGGCTGGATGGTACACACGGCGGGAATTCCCGCTGCCATTGTCTTCAGGTGTATCCAACGACCAAATGGATAAATTCAAAACTTGCGACGGCAATTCTCCAGCGGCAAAGACCAGAGCTAGCAATGCTGTCAACGAGCGCATGGTTGAAATCGTACGAAATAGGAAAATTCAAGAATGATCCTTGCATCGGACATGACAGCTTTTCCGTCGTTAAGTCGTAATTCCTCTAGCTGGCTTGAATTCTATGCAAAAGTGTTCCGAGATTGCCAGAGGATGCCAAACGTGGGCGGACACTTATCAGACTTTAACTCAAAGTTTCTTCTAATCAGCCTACTGTTGGGCAATCGCCAGTCTTCAGCCCAAAGTTTCAGCAAAGATTGGACAATAATATTCATTGCTTCTCCTCTTAAAGCCTCAAGAGTACAGTTTCGCTTTGCACTGGTAGTTTCGAGCAAAGAGTTCTCTTCGCAAGGTTATGGTGCAATCGAACGACAGCACAGTATTGTCATTTTCAACCAACTTTGTGGTTTTGACCAAAAAGCGAATTCACATCAATTTCAAATCAATTGAAGTGGTGTGTGTCAGTGTATGTTTTGCGTGAGTTTGGTAGAGAATCGATTCTGATTGGCTGAATGATTTTTAATTTTTAATTATAGCCAATCAGAGAAGCCCTATCGATTCGGACAAACGCTCAATATCTTTGGAATTTGTTATTTCCTGCACCTCTCACAAGGACACAGGAGGGAAAGAATACGATGAGCATCGCATATCATGGCGATGGGGAATCGTTTCCTGCCCTGCCAACTCGGAATACGGCGGTTCAACGCATCAATCAATTCCTCAGGAAGATGGATATGAAGACAGTTGAAGCCTATTTGTTGTCTCTGGCACGCCCTGGGGCGGATCCTGGTGTGTTTGTCTGTGAAGCCTCGTTTGAAGATTGGACACGATATGTGAAATCCGAACAACACGCGCTTGTATCACGTGCAATGGCTTGGAAGAATGACAAGATTTACATTGTCGAATGGCCTCGAGGAATTCACGAAGGTTTCTCGGATTATCTAAAACTCGCTGTGATATCGGCAACTGGCACCGGCAAGGTGCACTTGAGACCTCATGGGTCAAGTTATGTTGACAATCTTGAACCCATCGAGCCGGATTGCAGCTTTGGTCCTGTTCCTGGCATTGGAGCGACTCGACCAAATGGTTTGAGCTGGTTGGAGTATCACACGTTGACAGTCGAAGTGGGCGTGTCAAGAAGTTGGCGACAATTAGATGCGAGAGCAGTTCAATGGAGCCAATTTCCTGGAGTGGAATATATTCTCCTCATTCGTCTTTCCCCTGACCTGGAAGTCCACCAGTACAAGCTATATTCCGTGTCAAATGGAGCCCTCGTACAGCCGACTATGCCCCCAACAACTATTGACAATCCAGCCAATATCGTTTTGGATTCGCGCCGTTTTTTAGGGCTTCCAGTGAATGCTCCGTTTCCAGCCAATTTTACGGCCCCCAATCTAACATTTGATTTATTTCCGCTCGTGCAGGACATTCTATTTGATGTTCACGGGTAGTTGGAGCCACCTTGGAAGTCTCACTACCTTCGTTTGAAGTATTAACCAAAAATCCAACGTTTCTCCGAAATCGTGAATGCTATGCGACTTCTTGACGGGTGTTTTACAGCCAACGCATCGTCTTCACTACCATATTCGAGACCAAACGTGCTCGGTTATTACATTCCAAGAACCCGATTAGGCTGACATACCATCGGAATGTGCAGCACAGCACTGAGATCAAAGGATAGACCAAGCTGCGAAGTACAATCTGAGCTACAATGCGATTACTTTCCCTGCATCCTTCCGAACGATGCCCAAATAAAAGCTTGGCCATGCCCAATTCTTCATTGCAGCAAGCCAAATTCGTCTGTTTCGTTGTTGCGCCTCGCTTCGATTCGACTGGAGAAATTTCACAATCTCCAAATTTCGGAGCCGTATCAAGCGCAGCCGTCCTACAACCTTTGCTTCGATGACGGTGCAAATACTCGACAATGGCGAGATCGCCATTCACTGCTGCATCATTCATGGCGTTTGTTGAACATCCTTCGGTTCGATAGGTCCTTTGGAGATTCACAATCTTGAAATGTCCATTGCCAGCAGCATGGGTGTCTTTTGGCATGCCGTCACTTGTGGATGCAAGAACTCCACAACTCTCAATCGCCCTTGACGAGAAGCCCAGTGAAGAGAATGGCTAGAAAACTTGTCGACTTTTAGATCATGACGTCGAGTCTGCCATGAATCGCTGCCATATCGGTGGAGGATTGCTCCATGTTCGACGAGGACGATTCTACAAGCAAAAACTGTGTTTCAAACCCTGCTTAAAAATATTATATGTGAAAATCCGAATATAAATATAAAGAGGCATTTATTTAGAGATTCATTAGTCTTTAATGATTCATTTGTTTTATAATTTAATACGCATTTTGTATAGGAATAAACAATATATGTTTTTATAGAGAAAATGCCACAAAGGTGCATGAAGCACTCCAACCTCGTCATCTGGGAATCGTGCATTGTAAATGCATTAGTTGTCGCCCATGGTGTGTTGTCGTCTTCGACACGAGCCACTCAATTGGCGTCCGTCTTGAATACGTCGCCATAGCCATTTTGATTGCCCTGTTTCAGATATTTAATGGCACTTCCAATGAGCATTATGCCAATTGCCCCTTGACACCATTCCATTTGCTCCATGTCGTTGACATTGCACATCAAAATCTGCTGATTGTGTTATTCACTGTCTCCCCTCTCGTTGATGCAAGAATCGTGGCGTAATATGTAGATCCCAGCATGGATTTGGGACCATTTAATCTATTCATTGAGGGTACATTCTGGCCTTGAAGATATGGATGACTGGGGCGCAATCCTACGACATCGGTTCGACCCCACGTGAAAAATCAAGCGAATATTATCAAAACCAACCCTTGATAGTTAGTTATCTAGTCTTCTTTCCTTCGCGTCGACTTTACAAATTCATATCGAAAAATGACATTCCATTTTTATCGTTTTTATCGTCGACACTGCAATAGCCACGAAAATATATTAGTCAGTTCAGTTAATGTTTTAACTCGAATTCAAGTGGCAAATCCCCCGAGACCACACCAGTCACGTACACAGTGCAGTGCGGGTTACTAGGCGACAACTAAGCTCGCCTTGGTCTCTGTCGTCCTGTCGACTGGTTTTCATTCTTTAACAATGCAGCAAGTTTGGGAAATGACCGCGTTGATGCGATTGATCGTTGCATTCCAGCCAGGATATCCCGAACGTCTGTGGCCCTTTGCAAAGTATGCACGGCAGTACAAGCTCCATGTCGAGATGGATCTAACACAACGGACACACTTGTTTCTTGAAAACATGGCCGCACTCGACGACGTTTTTGGCCCTTACTTGGAAACTCCGTTGAGGCCTCAACCCGTGGATTTACTCCTCTCAAACTTTCCAGAATTGGCTCGCAACATCTTCTGCTATGCGATTTGGGCTGGCCATCTCGAGTTGCTAGGCTTCATACTGCCACGCGTGAACAATACATACCATTCGGCAACCGAAATGGCAGCGTTTCATGGCCAAATCGATGTCTTAAACAATCTCGAAGAGCACAATTTAGCCTCCTATTCAAGCCAAACGCTGCATTGGGCCTGTCGCGAAGGACATTTGAAATGTGTGGAATTCTTACACCAGCGCGTGATTCACGGCGATACAATTGCCATGGATGCGGCTGCCGTGAACGGACATTTCGAAATTGTGAAGTTTCTGCATACATATCGGTCCGAAGGATGCACGGCAAATGCCATGGACAGCGCCGCCGAGTCTGGTCATCTCGACATTGTCAAGTTTTTGCATTTGCACCGAAGCGAAGGTTGCACGACGGCAGCGCTTGATATGGCTGCGGCGAATGGACATTTGGATATTGTGAAGTTTCTCCACTCAAATCGAACGGATGGCGCAACGACGACGGCGATGACTTTGGCTTGCTGCAATGGACACTTAGACGTGGTCAAGTTTTTGTTTGAGCATCGTTCCGAAGGCTGCACGAGTCGGGCCTTGAACGGAGCAAGGGAAGAAAAGCATTGGCAAGTCGAAGAATTTCTCCTCCAACACGCTAACAAACTCCACATCGATGTGTCGGAGACAGTCTCCTCTCGTTGTAGCTGTCGACCCGTGAAAGTTCTCAGCGACTACTTGCTGATATAATACATTTATCGCGAAGCTGGAATATCAATGCTGGCATCAAGTACTCAACGCCCAAATAAATACTGCTGCCATGTCAGAATAACTTTTGGGGTATCTCACAGGAAGCGGCGGCTTGGTAATACTTAGAATATGTTATATCCTGTGCAGTAAGAGTCAGCGTTAGCTTTGAGCATTGTGATTTCAAAAACACGCCAGGAAAAGAGAGATAGCGACGGCCCCTTGGAGGAATTCACTTCGCTCACACAGTTCAACAGGATTTCACGAACTTACAGTTGAAAGGAGAATCACTCCTCTCGGAGAAGAGATGGCAACGAATAGTCAGCGGAAACTCGATTTAAAGTTAACCTCTATACCCACAGCGTTATGCATTTAGAATTTAGACTCATCCCAGTTGAAAGTTATTTTCGATTCAAAGATTCCAAATCAATCCCATTGGTCAAAATATATTTTCGAACTTTTTATGTCCAATGAAAATGCTTGAAATGTATTATGGAAGGTAAAATTAGCCAATCAAAAGCTCTTGTATGCCTGGGATCGACATTTCTCGGAATATGGCGGCAGTTCAACGCATGAATTGCTGTATCAGGAAGAAGAATTTCAAGGAAATTGAGGCTGAATTGAAATCTCCCTCGCGTCCAGAGGCGGATCCTGGTGTGTTTGTCTGTGAAGCCTCGTTTGAAGACTGGACACGATATGTGAAATCCGAGCAACACGCGCTGATGTCTCGTGCAATGGCTTGGAACAATGGCAAGATTTACATCGTCGAATTGCCTGGAGGAATTCACGAAACTTTCTCGCGCTGTCTCGATTTCGCCGTGCTATCTGCAACTGGTACGGGCACTGAGCATTTGATACCTCATGGATCAACCTACGTTGACAATCTTGAACCCATCGAACCAGATTGCAGCTTTGGTCCTGTTCCTGGCATTGGTGCGACTCAGCCAAATGGTTTGAGCTGGTTGGAGTATCACACGTTGACAGTCGAAGTGGGCGTGTCAAGAAGTTGGCGACAATTAGATGCGAGAGCAGTTCAATGGAGCCAATTTCCTGGAGTGGAATTTATTCTCCTCATTCGTCTTTCCCCTGACCTGGAAGTCCACCGGTACAAGCTATATTCCGTGGCAAATGGAGCCCTCGTACAGCCGACTATGCCCCCAACACCTATTGACAATCCAAGCAATATCGTTTTGGATTCGCGCCGTCTTTTAGGGCTTCCAGCTGATGCTCCGATTCCAGCCAATTTCACGGCCCCCAATCTAACATTTGATTTATTTCCACCGTGCAGGACATTCTACTCGATGTGAACGGTTAGTTGGAGCCACCTTGGAAGGCAGGACTGTGTTCTTTTGTAGCCTTCGTTTATGTTTGTTTGAACTAGATCAACATGAAATCATTCGTTTCTCCGAAATCGTGAATGTTGTGGGCCTTCTGGGGCAGCCAATCCATCATTTTCGCTTCCATCTACGCCACTGAACTAGAAGAATATCGTAGTCGCCTTTATCGATACCAGAAGCAACATTCAAAGCCTGACTGCATTGGAGTCTAATCTACTCGTAAGAGAGAATCAATTGTGGAAGTACTCGAGTCTCAATTAAACAGTTGAGTAATGAGCTTCTGCGCTATCTAAGCGTCGATCAAGTACTTGAATGGATCGTTCGACGGGTCTGAAATGGCCGAATGCTCCAAAATCTCACTGATGCGCTTCGCCACTGCGTCGCCAAGGAGCATCTTGACGAATGCATGGCCCAAATCTTGGCCAGCAGACACACCTGAGCTCGTCCAGTATTTGCCATCGACCACCCATCGAGCATGACGGACCCAGTGGACGACCGGATGTCTCGCCGCGATTCCCTTGAAGAGTAGTTTGTTTGTCGTGGCATTGCGTCCATTGAGAGCTCCAGTGGCGGCCAATATGTCGGCTCCATTACAGACCGAGAGCACATACGTCGATTCCTTGACCGCTTTGTTGATATACTTCATAAATGAAGGATCGGCGAGCACATCGTCGGTGCCAGGGCCGCCTGGAATTAGGAAGACGTCCCACTTGGTCTTGGCGGTTTCGTACGACGTCGAAGCGTAGAGAGGTTGCAAATTGGTGGCTTGAATGCGTCCAGGACGAAAGCTGATCGTTTCAAACGTAACAGAGACGTTTCCAAGGCCGACAAGCTCCAAGTAGGACGTCGGCCCGACAGAGTCGAGGTTTTCCGTCTTGTTGAACATGACGACGCCAATGTCAAGATGACTGACGCTGGCAGCCGAGACGAAAGCGTCGAGGGCGATTAAGAGAGCAAAACAGAGCTGCAGTGTCTTCATGGCTTGGGGGAGAATTGAAAACTGATGGCTGTCTTGGAAATAAGTCTCCTCGCTCAAAAGCCTTCAGTGCTTTCGTCGGCTACGGCGGGGGGGGGCTGGAAACTTACTCGACAGAAGCCACATCTTGGCAATTGTTGAAACTCAAGATAAAGTCCGTCGTTATTCGAGATGGACTAGCGAAGCAGTCACCTGATTCTATCTTCTTATGGTCGTGGATATCCATCAAATTTATGACTCTGGGACAATTATTGACCCATCGAGGGAGGAAATTGTTGAGTTTCATGCCGAAATTGCCCCAAAGGCTTTTAATAATTGCTATCTCTGTCGATTCCGAGGTCTTTGTAGCCATCACAATTTGCAACAATGCTTAACAACGTGATCAAAAACAACATTGTTGCAATGTTATACACGTTTTGTGGTTCACATGAAAGCTAGCGTGGCCAAGTGTGAATTCTGCCGTCTTCGTTAGTCGTCTCGTGTCTTCTGCAAATACAATAACGTCGTTTTATAGTTGAGAAACCTTTCTCGAACAAAACGTATTCGACCAGAGGCTACGATCTCCTAGGCTTTGGATGCCATCGCTTGTGTCCTCAAGCACATAATGTTCCATCGTAGATTAACGAGCCAAACCTCAGCAACTGTTCATTCTTGGCCTATGTTTAATTATAGCCACAATCCAAACTCTCAATGTGTGAACAATCCTTCTGCCTTGACAGACTATGGTCATGAAACTTGGCTAGATTGTGACATCGTTCATTAGGAATGAAAGAGGCTAAAATAAACCCCGGTCGCTTTATAAAATCGAGAATGACCAGACTCTCTTCACGGTGCAAATTCAATGGTCGAGCCACTTTTTTTCCTTGGAGCAATTTGCAATCCGATGGACATTTGAATAACAGAGTTATTTCGCTAGATTCTTGTGTCATAAACCATAACCATTCATAAATCTGTCGAAGCTGATTTCGTCAATTTTGGAGGATCTCGCAGTAATGGTCTGGCGTGATTACAAATCTCGAAGGATGCACAAGGTACCGAAAGAGCAATACTATGGTTATGAATTTGACATTCGCTCACACATTCCGCCTGTGCAACCTGTCTGACGAGCACGTCCCAGTGTCTGCAAACGTCCGCATCAATCCACAAGCTCACGATCCAAATTTCGGAATCACGCAATTCCGCGCTGGTTTAAAACCTCCTGCCAACCATGAATCCATGCGCGTTCCGAATCCAAGGCATAGGTCGTCTTACAGTTGAAATACCGAGGTTACATTCTCCATGCCAGCAAATTGGCCTCGTTGGCGTGTCGTGAAATGCTCGAATACCAGCTTTATAGTCTCTCGTATGTGTTCTGCAACAATTCTCCAAGGCTAATTGGGTCAGAAGCAGCTGAGTTGAGTCACGGTATACAAACCAATCCTTAATTTGCTGTCGTCCTTTCAATAGCAAGAATCGAGCCGCACCGTCCAGCATTTTACTTTACTATTCTTTTCAAGTCTATGCTTCCTTGGAGAGTTTGCTCAGTACGTATCATACCACGACAGTCGCACATTCGACGTTTTTTCGTGGCAGCAACAACAATCGCCAACAGGATCTCCCTTGATCTAGACAGTGCCCTCAGTTTTTGCTCCCCTTATAAATGAATGTTCCTGTATAAACTAAACTCTATCCTTGTATTAAATTGCATGATGCATTTGAAGTCGATTCAAAAGTTGAAATCAATGGTCTATTGTGCATGGACCAAGTGGTTCATTTCTAGACATGCCATCTAACAAAAGATCACCAAGAGACTTTGCTGAGAGACTTCTACAACACACAAAGACCAAGCAACATTAAGATCGTACAAGATTGGATATTCAAGCAATTTGGCCGATCGGTGCATATAACTACAGTTCGTACATGCTCCATCGTTCATGGTGCGTCTGGCAAAATGTCAAAATCAATGTGCCAATTTCAACGAACTTGGGATCAACGATTCATGGCATATTCAAAATGGAGGTAAACCTCTTTTTCGTAAAATGGCATTTTGGGAAATTATTGGATTTGGTGCAAAACTCTCTAGAGATAAACAAGTTCATATTTTGACCTCACAGATTGCATTTGGCCTCAAAATGGCATTTTAGGCCTATTTATTGCAATATTTTCGGTTGCCAGTCGGGCCCTTATTCCTGGGCATTGGTTGTACGAGCTCTTGAACTGATGTGTTTCACAAAGTAACTCTATCAATGCATATTTCAACTTCAAATATAACCTTTTAAAGTTTATATTTTGGGGCAAGAGTAAAAATTGATGGAGCACTGTATAGTAAGCTCAAAAGTGTGGCTGGGCTTTCCAAGCACTCTTAAAGGCGTGACTGAGAAAGATCGCAAGAGTGGTGACCTTTGTTGTATATTTTTTGAAGTCCAACAGGTCGCCAAGTTGACCTGTGGGATCGTTCACCTTGTAGTTTGCATTGTATGCTGTCTTCTTGACAATTAATTGTTGGAATGGGTGGCCAACGATGCCAACAACCGTGCTAGTTCATTCTCATTTCTGACGGCATGCACCAATTGTGGGGACTTATGCCGTTGATGCGATTAATCTTTGAGTTCCAGACGGGATATCCACAACAGCTTCGGCCATTTGTCCAGTACTCTCGCCGCAATAATCTCCAAGTGGAAATGCTCTTGACGCAGCAAATGCCGCTGTTTCTTGAAAACATGAACACCCTCGACAAGATCCTTCGTCCATATATGGCCCTGACCGCGCCGCTGACTGCTCGCCACGTCGACGCGCTCCTGGTTTCTTTTCCACAATTGACACGCAATGTCTACTGTTATGCAGTCTGGGCTGGCCATCTCGACTTGCTTAGGTTCATGCTTCCTCGTGTCAGGAATGTCTACTACAGCGCGACTGAAATCGCCGCACATCTCGGTCAGTTGGACGTTTTGGTCTACCTCGATGGCCACAAATTGGCCACGTTTTCACACCTGACGCTGCATTGGGCTAGCCGCCAAGGCCACTTGAAAGTCGTCGAGTTTCTGCATCCACGGATTGCTACCGACCATGCATTTGCAATGGACGCCGCGGCGTGTCATGGGCATTTCGACGTTGTGAAGTTTTTACATACCAATCGAACCGAGGGATGCACAACCAAAGCCATGGACAGCGCGGCGCAGCATGGACATCTTGAGATTGTCAAGTTTTTGCACCGCCACCGAAGCGAAGGCTGCACGACAGCTGCGCTTGACATGGCTGCTGCGAATGGACATTTGGAACTTGTGAAATTCCTGCACTGGAATCGAACAGAAGGCGCCACGACCACCGCGATGACGTTGGCTTGTTGCAATGGACATTTGGACGTGGTGAAGTTTTTATTCGAGCATCGGTCAGAAGGATGCACGATACAAGCCTTAATCGGCGCGAGGGAAGCAAGTCATTGGGACGTCGTGTCATTTCTTCTCCAACACGGAAAAGAACTCCACCTCGATGTGCCGCAGCCGTCTTTTCGCCATTCCTCGTACGCGTTGCAGACCTTTCTTATCTTTTAAGTCAAATACCAGTGGAGTTCAAATTAAAACTTGACGTTGCTGTGTTTTTTGTCATCGAAGCAACGTATAAAAGACGGCCACCCAATTTCTACGATCGTTTGCACGTTCTTCGATGTCTAAGTCGAGCAATTTCTTGAGGCAAAAGCACAGCCTATTCTTTGTTTCCTCAGTCGCCCTTGACAGCATCCTTCGGCTATTTATGAAGACACCACAAAGTTGCCGTGGATTCCCCATATTTTGTACAAGATGGAATTTATTGTTGGGTATACATGACTTCGTGCTGGCTTAGCCCTCTAATGTCTAGCTAAGATTAGTACGCCTTTGAGATTAGAGTTTGGATGTGTTTTATTGCCATGAAGTTGCTATTAATAGGAGTGGTCATTTCAAACTTGTCATGTTTCTTCGAATGAAACCAGCTCAAGATTAATGTCTGCTGTGATGAGTACGATTGCCATGTAGTTGCTAGGAGTGGACATTTCAAAATTGTGATTTTTCTTCGAATGAAACCAGCTTAACAAACGTGATTATGCTATTCCTCGGCCACGATCCAGTGATATTGTATAGTTGTCCAGATTTGTCGGATTCACGAACTTGGTTGAAATAGATCATCAATCTTTGAATTAATCCCCAAATCGAACCAGCCAATCAGCGTCCAGATTTTGTCTAAACACACACAAAACACACCAAGACACACACACATTAATTCCTGAACCTTCCCATTATACTTGAATTCACTATTGCCAGATTGATCACACAAAGTTCGTCAATTTTTATCAAACCTGTAAATTGCAGTAACTTTGGGTCGTGAACGCAAGTCCCCAGTGTTGTCATCGTTTGACAGTTCGTTCACTCGATGAGTGACGGACAAGAATACACGCTGAAAGAAGCAGTCTCTACATCCTGCTTTGATCTCCGTCAGAGAGTACTTTTGTCAATGCAGTCTCCAAAAATGACTCGAGGACCCTTGTCAAGACTTCGTGGAAAACTCTTTGCACTCCACAGGCGATGTACTGGCAGCCACAGTGTATTGGACGTGTTGTCTCGTAAAATTTCTCCAATATTTCTACGATATAGGTAGCAACATAATCGACTTTGTTCATCCTGTATTCCTCATGAGTGGGTTTCACCATGCTCAACCTTTTGAACAAAACGTCGCGCAATCAAGGCAACTTGTCATCTGTTGCGCTTTCAATTCTATCGTTGTCTTGACCCATTTCACACAGTGGAAAAGATCCTGGAACCGAGTGGTCCTCTTGTTTCATCAGCATAGACAGCTTTAGAGCTTGGCCTTTTATCTCCTTTGCAAATGGTCGACATGAAAAAATTTCGACTGTGAGGTTGGATAACCACCGGTCGTAGTGATCAAACTAATTGACAAGTCGACTGCATTCTTTCTTTTTCCGCCATGCAGCAAACTCTTGGAAGCACAGCGTTGATGCGATTCATCTTTGAATTCCAAACGGGATATCCTCAACTCCTTCGGCCGTTTGCCCAGTACATCCGCTGCTACGACGACTACGCAGAACTTTTTCTAACGCAAGACACCTCGATGTTTGTCGAGAGCATGCTCGCCCTGGACAAGATCCTTCGACCATATTTGGCCATCGAGCCACTTCTGTCGCCTCAACGTGTGGACGCGTTCCTTCACTGTTTTCCAAGCTTGGCGCACAACGTCTTTAGCTACGCGATTTGGGCTGGCCATCTCGACTTGCTTGGCTTGATGGTACCTCGCGTGGGGTATATCTGCCACAACACGACGGATATCGCCGCGTTCCTTGGTCAAATGGACGTCTTGGTTTACCTCGAAGCGCAGAATCTAGCCAAGTTTTCAAGTAAATCGCTCCACTGGGCATGCTACCAAGGCCACCTAAAAGTCGTCGAGTTTTTAAGCCCGAGAGTTCCAGTTTCTGAAACAATCGCAATGGATGCTGCTGCGATGAACGGACATTTCGAAATTGTGAAGTTTTTGCATGCAAATCGGTCCGAAGGATGCACGACAGAAGCCATGGATCAAGCTGCGGCACGTGGCCACTTGGAGATTGTCAAGTTTTGCACTGCAAACGAAGCGAAGGTTGTACATCGGCTGCAATCGACAAGGCGGCGGCGAATGGACATTTGGATGTTGTGAAGTTTCTCCATGCACATCGAACGGAGGGTGCGACGACCTCCGCGATGAACTTGGCGTCGTGTCATGGGCACTTAGACGTGGTCAAGTTCTTGATGGAAAATCGTCCAGAAGGCTGCACAATCCGAGCTTTTCTCGGGGCGACGGAAGCCAACCATTGGCAAGTCGCGGCATTCATACTCCAGCATGCCAAACAACTCAAATTGGATTTGCAACAAGTCCGCAGCTCGTTTCCCAGCTATATCGGTGAATTGGATCTTCTAACGTATTATCATTAACTTGTCCAAATTGAGTCTTCAAATTCACCACCCTGAAAACCTCTGTATCCTATGAGAAATTGCACTTATTCTTGACTAGTCTATCAATGAATCGCTGCTGTAGAATTCAGTGGCAGTGCGCATTAAGCGTACGTTGGCCCAGTGGTTACGAGCTCCGTCGACCAATTCCCCAAAGCTCTCTAGCGTTATGCCATCATTGAATCGACGATATGTCTCTCATGAAAAAATCTCATGAAAATTAATGACATCTTAATTTATTACTTATAACAATATTTCATTTTCAACAGGTTTTATAATTTCCATATTCATCTAAGATTGCCCGAGGAGTTGAACACTTTACCAAATATAAATTATAACAAATTATCTATTTTAAGAGTACCGCCATTACACCGTTGTAATATGAAAACTGTCTAATTTGATATAGATTAAAAGATTGATTTATAAAAGTATAATATTTCATGAGAAGAGGATGAGGTGAAGTCCAAGAAGACAACTTGAATTTTGGACATCTGTTGCGTTTGTGTCATCACAATCGCTCGACTTCATTCAAATCCCCTGGCCCCAATTCGATCGCGAGCCCTCTCAGCCATTGACGGAAACATTTGAGTCGATTGAAGTCAAGGGATTACAGTCGCGACACAGATGTTGAAGTCAATGAAGTTGTCGCCCCGTCGTTTGTTGTAAAAAGAGAAAAACGGATCTCATCAGCCCTTTCATGCGCTTGGGCCCTGCTTCCTGTTATTTGAAGACAACTAAACTTAGGGGGGCCGTCAATAATTGCGCCCCCGAAGATATTTTCAATCCACGACCATCGCCCTGAACTAAATCCATCGCCCATACCTGGCTATGGAAACATCATTGAGCCCTCAACAAGTGAAAGCGCTACTGCATTGTTGACCTGCGCTGGAGAACAACGTCTTCTGCTATTCTATTTGGCCTGGTCGCGTTGACTTGCTTGGCGTCATGCTGCCTCGACAGACGAACATTTACTACGGCGCGACAGAACTAGCAGCTTTTCATGGCCAAATCGACGTCTTAACCTTCCTTAAAGCACACAATTCAGCGACGTAGTCAAGCCAAGCTCTACATTGGGCATGCTGCTAAGGCCATGGAAGAGTTTTTGCGTTCCTGCATCCGTGGGTCCCTCGGAGCAACGCAATCTGCGAAGACGCCGCGGCTAAGAATGGACATTTGGAGATTGTGAAATTTCTTCATGTAGCGAAGAATGCACACCACAATCGCCACCAAGTCTGCTCATCTCGACATTTGTCAAGTTGTTGCACAGCCACCGAAGCAAAGGCTGCACGACGTTCGAGCTGCTGCAAATGGACATTTGGAACTTGTGAAATTTCTTCCCTGGCATCGACAACCGCCATGACGTTGGCTTGTGGACAAATTGACCTTTGAACATGGTGCAGTTTTTATTGGACCATCGTTTAGAAGGCTGCATGATTCAAGTCTTAAGCTAATGGATGATTTATAAAAGTTCACGTCAGAATCTCCAAACGCATCGCAGTCCCCCCAGCGCCCCCCCCTTCAGCCCCCCAAGAGCAGCTACAGCTCTCGTCGGTTAAACGACTCTGCTAGCCTTTTTCTAGCTCGTATAAAAGGGGGAAAAGAAACGAATAGGTGGTGAATAACTTGAAGGGTTGGTTTATAATTACTAAGTTAGAAGCTTCTCCTGACCGTGGCGAGGATGCTGCCGACCCAACCTCCTCCTCCGTTGTTTGCCCCACTCGTAGTCGTAGGCTGGGTGCAGTCGTCGGTGGAAACGATCTTTTGGGGTGTCGTTTTCATCTTTCTCGCCTCCTCGACGCGTCGTTTGGCGTCCAGGATGCGAAAGAACGCGTACATGTTGGTCGGGTCGTAGCCTTCCGTGCGATGTTGGAGCAAAAAGTCGACCACTTCGTCGCGGTTGCACTCGGCGGCGGCTTCGACAGCGCGGTTTGTGCAGCCTTCCGTGCGGTTGAAGTGGAGAAACTGGACGACGTCCAAGTGGCCCGCGCAGGCCGCGCCGTCCATTGCTTTCGTCGTGCATCCTTCCCGTCGATTGAAATGCAAAAACTTGACCACGTCCAAGTGTCCTTTGGCGCTGGCGCTGTCCATCGCGCGGTTCGTGCAGCCTTCGCGGCGGTACTTGTGGAGGAACTCGACGATCTCCAAGTGGCCGTGGCTGGCGGCTTCGTCCATCCCGGCGGTCGTACAGCCTTCGTGGCGTTCCGTGTGGAGGAACTGGACGACGTCCAAATGTCCTTGCCATGCCGCCGACACCATGGCGTTGCCAGAGCAGCCTTCCGAGCGGTTTTCATGGAGGAAGCGAAGAATGTGCATGTGGCCTTGATGGGCGGCCAAGTCCATCGTGCCAGGCTTGAAATCGCCAAGGCTGTGGTCATGGAGGTACTTTAAGACGTGGAGGGAGCCCATCCAGGCGGCGATGGCGGTCGGATGGAGTGTGTTGTTGTGGATTTGGTTGGTTTCATGGAGGTAGACGATGATTTCCATCTTCTCCGTCGCAATCGCATGGTGCAACGTGACAATAAATAGCCGCGCGTCGACGCGGAAGAGTCGTTCGAGGTCTGCCGGGTCGTTTTGAGCAAACCACGGATCAAACACGGCTTGGAAAGCGTCGAGCTGGAGCTTCAAGAACGCGTAGTCTCGCAGAAGGAGCGAGTTTGGACAGACGCTGGAATGGCGCGGTCGGACGCCGCGATTGATATAATGCGCTCGAAGAAACGCCACGAACGGCCACAGATCTTGCGCGTAGCCTGGTTGAAACGCGACGATCTGCTGGAGCACGTCTGGCGATGTGAAAATCATCCCGTCAGTGTGTAGATGGACGCCAATTTTGGAATGAACGAGCGTTTGACGTCGTGTCTCCTTTGCAAGACCGACGACCAGCTGCTGCCAAAGTTGACAACCAATAGCTACAAACATATTGGTTGCTCGTCTCAAGGTGGTACGACTTGCTCCAAGTACAGTAGAGACTGCAGTCGTCGTCGTTGGGGGCTTGGAGGAGCGACGGAAACGACGGAAAGAGCGCGGCGGCAATGCCAACGGGGCGTTGAAACCCCCCGCCCATGGACGCCGCAAGGTGTATATTGGAAAAAGTATACCTAGGTGACGATTGGAGTGTTTTTTGGACAACTTTTCGCTGGATTGTCAAAGCGCAAAATTGAACCCGCTTGATCTTGAGATTGCGCTCTGGACGTCAGCGTTGGCCCGTCATCTCACGGCTCAACAACGCCAGCCAAAGACAACACCAAAGAGACTTTGCAGAGAGCCACATCCAGTCCAATATACACCTCAACTATATAATATTATACGGTATATTAAAACTATACTAATATTATATTATACCGGTTATTTCCATCTTGAATCATTTACACTGCTATTTGCCTATAAAATGCTTTCTCTACACTTAAACAAGTGAGTATACAATGCATGCTAGAAAAATCTCTTATCGGTATGGTTGAATGAGAAAGAAGGTGTTAATGGTGAGGAATAACTGTATAATTTGATATTTATAATATTATAAAAGAACAGAGGTATTGAGTTTCAATAGAGAGTGCAAATGACAACCGTCGAGTCGGCAGGGAGGACAATGGCAAGTTTATTCCACGTGCATTCCATCTCTTATTGTCGGCGAGTATGCCATAGTCTCGCCAAGTGCACTGCTTTATCACGAATGGGACATTTTCGGCCACCTCTTTATGGACAACTAAACACACGGTCGAGTTGTCGGTCGCTTAAATTGCTTGTGGTGGGCATTTTATCAACAGATGCACACGGACAAGTGTACACTTTGGACCATTTCAAACTTTGAAATTGTATGAAATCCAGTGAATTCACAGGCCAAACGCAAAACCAACTGGTTGGGTTGTATCCATGACAAACCTAGAAACTGCAAGGATTTCAATGACAAAATTCACGATCGCCCTCGTGGTTATGATGCTGTCGTACGCATTTAAAAAGAGGACGAGGGCTAGCACGAAGCTGTGCTGCTGCTGCTGCTGCCATTCAGCCTGGCTTTACACTTTTTCTACTATCCTCTGTCGAACAACTAATAGATCAAAAATCCACTTTTGATAATTTCAAACGTTTTGTGGGGGATCGTACAAGTGGTGGTCTGCCTGCCTGCTTCCTTTTTGAGCTTGTTATTGCAGCTACAGTACCTTGAAGAGTGTAATCTATCTAGCGTTTTATACGAGGAATAAACTTTATCTCCAGGGGGGGCGGCTTGAGATTGTAACCGGTAAAGTGTAACTGACATTTTGAAACCGATAACTGAAACGGCAAGGAAACGGGAGAGCAAAGAGTCGCTGGGGGCGCTTTTTATCCAGCGATGCAAAGTACAGCCAAGTGTCATCGCAAGTGGGTTCAGCTCTTGGAAGCTGCCGTGAAAGCGGATGGATGGGGCCAAGTGATTGAAGCCGTCGAAGCGTACGAAGCGTAAGATGTTGTCAACGATGTTTCAAGTTATATGGCGTGTCTAGAGCGGCAGCGGCGATTTTGAACGATTTGCCGCAAGTCGAGCTCGGCGACGACGCCAGAGATATCGTTGAAAAGACCATCGTGACGATGAATCTACGCACAACGTGCCTGAGCTCGATCGACGGCGCGCAACTTCGCCCGACCAACGATGAAATGCAGCTCGTCTTGCAAAGTATCGCCTCTCCAATCTTTTGTGTTATATCTGCCATGGCTTTTGTAGCTTTTCAGCGCGTTTTGCACCATGCGCCGTGCGTTTTCCCACTCGACTTGGCCGAGCTGGCCACACCGACGTGGAGCGACGCCAAGCCGACTGCGAAATCCAAAAAATCCAAAGTCGCCGCTTCCACGACCGATGGCGTGACAATATTCATCGAGAAAATCGGTCTTAAAGATGCCGATCGGTACATCGATCCACAGATTGTCGTGTCGGTTGTTGGTTCGTTTTTGAACGGTCGTTCGTTCGTAAAATGCATTTGTAGATAAAACCCTCGCGGTTGTCCAAGACAAGGTCGAAACTGCCGTCGCGATGGGACGGCAATCGCCATATATTTTCTTTGAAACTTCGTTGACGCTCGAGGCAAATCTAGACAAACTGCGTCAAAGTAAGCTGAAGATGTTGACCGCTGTGTGAATCTTTTATATGATGGTTTAGACGACTGTACGATCTTTTTTGAATTTGTCCACTATAAGAAAGACAAGCGTAAGAAAAGCGTGCGATGCTGGACCATGCTCGAAATGGACGAAATCAAACCTGGACCGCTCGCTCTTGAACTCTACGCTAAGCCTTGCGATGTTTCAAAGCGCGCTGTCCACTTATTTACCGTCAAGCCACTCTATCTCCACATTGAGCTCCAATTGAAATCCAACGCGACACGACAAAGCGACGTTGTCAATCGTTAAGAATTTCGATCTCAAGCTGGAATTTACATGAAGATATAATGACTTGGCGAGGAATACTCCATCGCCTACAATTTCCCCTCTATTTCCCCCCAATTCCAAGGACAAATATTCAATATTCTAGGTAGAGTTCCTTTGCAAAGAGCATAGGAAAAGCGCCGACAACGTGGTCTTGTTGTCGTTTAGTTGTTCAAGACGACAACACCACAAGGCGCACGATTTTTGTCAGAGTCGAATCCAACGCATTTCCAGCCCTCGTTGATTTTACAGTGTTAGACAAAGTTGTTTAGTAAATAGAGTCAAGCTTTGTCTAAAGAAGGGGGATTCAAATTGGTCTAGAGCGACAGCTTATCCCTAGCGACGGCGCAATTGTGTCGACTCCGTGAAAAACATACCAGAATTTGGTGCTGTTATGGTGTTTTTATCGTGGTAAACTCGAGTCGACGATGGTTTCCATGCGATTTTTTTCAATCTACTCTTTTGGCCATACCAGTCGATTGCTTTATTCAAGTTACAGTACGGCAGTGTGTGCTTCCTACGCCAAAGTCGTTCGAAAACAAGCAGCAGATGACGAAAACACACTGCAATTATGTTGTCGTCAATAGCGTTGCGTCCTGGACGTCCCAAACGTGATGTCCGTCCTGGACAGGGACAAAATGTTCAGGACATTTGTACTCATCATGTCCATATCAAATTTCATTGATCTATTATGAATGGTGTATCCATGCACTAAGTAGAGTAGAGAAATGATGCCAAGATGTGATCGACAGAGAAAATGGTCGACCAGCAGAATGAATAGCAAAACCAAGTAAATAATCCAAATTATCCACTTCAACCTGCTGTAAAGAAGTAAAACGCACCGAGTCTGTACAGGGCCGTTGAATGGGCATACAGGGATCTGGCGGAACAGTACAGTAATTTGTTGTTGCTGTCGTGCCGCTAGAAGTAGTATTCAAGGAGATTGTAAGCGCTGTACCTTTGCAAGAACAGGGTCTGGCAGTACTGTACATGCAGTCGACGTAGAAACTTTTCTTGTTGGGCAAAAGGTGACGAACGCCAAACTTCATCCAAACATCCTGAGGCGGAGGTGGCGTTGCGTTGAGTGGGTGTACTACGGACGAACAAACAAGATGTGATGAAGCGACGTTGGTTAAAATCTACTTATAGCGCGCAAGAATAACTGTCATTAAATCGTTTGTTCGTAAGAGTCACTGTCCCGGACGTTCCCAATCGACTGTCCAGACTTGTCCAGGACAACACTGTCTAGGACAAGGATAGGAACAGTACACATCTCTAGTCGTCAATGGCACAAAGACAGATGGCAATATTTTGACAACTAGACGCTTGTGTGCTGCACGGAAAGGAGTCCAATGCAGGTCGAAAAGTAGGTACGAGCTTGCGTACCCCAGTAGAAATTGGTTGAATGGCTGGGAGGCATTGAAACAGCTCAACAAGACATGCGGCCTGGAAAATACACACAAAACACACGTGCATATTCACGTGATAATTTTTGGGACATTTCAATATTGTGAAATTAATTCATGACTCGGTAGATGGACTATGAATCCGCTCAAACGTGGAAACGCTAGCAAGAGCTGTCTTCTATCTCGTTGACTGGTCAAAGTCATGCTCTTTCAGTTGCAACAACTGGACGATCTGTCGTTTTTGCAATGATGATTTAACTTTGATAACAGTTGACGTTGTAATTGTTGAGTTGTTGGCTCCACAACAAATCAAATCGCCACGTTGTCTGTATCACTCGATCTTGTGGTTGTCATTACAGCGTACGTTGTTAGCTCAGAGCGAATCCGAGCCATCCAAAGTACAGTCGGCCGGCAATCTTTTTAGCCCCCCAAACTCGCTGTAGCCCCTCGTTCTTCCTCTTTCTAAGACTAGACGGCTATAAATGCAAGTAGATGCTTTGATCGATAGAGGGGATAAATAACAAAGTAGCTCTATTAAACATAGAGGAAGTTCTGGACCAAGCAAGGCATAATAGGCATCTCTTGGTCGTCGAGTTTGAGCTGCTCTGCGTGCTCCCGAAGGAACGCCTCGACGTGCCAATGTTTCGACTCCCTCGCGCCTTGTAGTGCTCGAATTGTACAGCCTTCAGCGCGATGGTCAAATAAAAACTTGACGACATTAAGATGGCCATAGCACGAGGCCAATGTCATGGCGGTCGTGGTCGCGCCTTCCTTTCGATTCCAGTGAAGAAACTTCACAATGTCCAAATGTCCATTCGCTGCCGCCAGATCGAGCGCGGCGGTCGTGCAGCCCTCGCTGCGATACGTATGCAAGTACTGGACAATCTCCAAATGGCCATTTGCAGCAGCGTTGTCCATCGCTTTCGTCGTGCATCCTTCGGACCGTTTTGTGTGGAGAAACTTCACAATGTCGAAATGTCCATTCGTGGCCGCGGCGTCCATTGCAATCGTATGGCCGACAGCGACGCGGGGATGCAAAAACTCGACGGCTTTCATGTGGCCTTGGCGACATGCCCAGTGGAGCGTTTGGCTGGAATACGTGGCGAGATTGTGTGCTTCCAGGTAGACCAAGACGTCGATTTGGCCGTGAAAGGCGGCCATGTTCGTCGCGTCGTGGTAGATATTCTTCACTTTGTGTCGCATCCAGTCGAGCAAGTCGAGATGGCCGGCCCAGATCGCATAGCAAAAGAGATTGTGGGCCACTTGGGGAAAGCAACCAAGGAGCACGTCGACGTGGGCTTGAGTCAGCGGCGTCGCCAAGCTCAAGTACGGTCGCAGGATCTTGTCGAGCGCGACCATGTTTTCAACAAACCGTGGCGTCTGCTGCGTCAGGAGCATCTCCACGTGGACGTTTTGCTCTCGTGTATACTTCGCAAACGGCCGTAGATGCTGGGGATATCCTGTCTGGAACGCAAAGATCGATCGCATCACGTCTGCCATGCCCCAAACTTGCTCCATCGTTGGAAAATCGAAAAATGACACGATTTGGCGGTTTTGCCATATATATTCCAGTGCAGGATGGAATATTAGTTGTTGTAGACAACACAAACAGATTGCAAGACAACCGCATCGAGATAAAATTATTTGTCCTGGACTACAAATAGTCTCGATAGGCACAAGAGATGGCTCAGTTCGTCATGGCTTGGCTTGCTTGTTGTCTGGTTTTATCGGCGAGAATTGAAAAACGCCATTGAAAAATTGCACGATTTTGTCGAATTTTGCAACCATAGCAGCACGACAAATTACAGTGTAAATTTTAAAGCTATTATTGAAATTGTTGTATATTTGAGACTCGACAAGCTGATCGACGCGATGGATTTTGTTTTCCCTGACGATATCGTTGCCATTTGTTGTCGTCCATGCACTTGAATCGATTAGAAGAGCTGGTTGCATCGAACTATTATAATAGTCGAGGGGGAAAAATGCCCTAAACTCGACAACCCCACGTTCAAGTTGTAACAACAGCTCGATCAAGCCGCGAGTTGTGCGATGACGCGTTCAACACCACATGGAGCACGAGCTTGCACGCGTGTGTCTCGGCGTGGAGACAACTCGCAATCATCCAACTCGACCATATGCCATGGATGACCAAAGTGGTGGAATTTCATACTATAATGGTCAATGTTTGAGGATAATTTGGCAATACTCACTGGATGCTCGGAAATATTTCCCTCTACTAGTAGGCTGTTTGATCAAGCAAAAGAAGGGGTTCGAGAGTGTCGTCGCTCTAGTTGATTCAGTCAAAGAGCTGAGGCGTCTACAAGCTAGTGGTCAACAGACGAGAGAGGAATTAGCTAACTCACATGTCAGTTCGCTCAAATTGCCACCTCTCCATTCAGAGGACTCCTCTAGCATTCCAGACACGACAAAGTCTCCTCTTGTGTTCATCCGTGCAGCTTTTTGTCCGAACGACGGTGTTAACATTCGACTTGCTGGCATATTTAAAAAGAGCAAAAAATGTGTTGAGTGTAGCCATACGATATTGTTCCTGACGATGTAGCCATCACGTCAAAGCGTTTGAGCTGCTTAGAAGTCAAGCTAGTGGTTGAAAGACGAGAGCAACTTGTGAGCCCCTTCATGGAGGGATCCATTTTCACGAGCATACCGCAGGACGATGGATAATACGAGGGAACGAAAATCCATGACGCATCGGGATCGCTGCGGTGTAATTCAGTGAAGAGGTGCTTTAACATATTCTAAACTTGATGAAAGCGATTCGTACCAGCTACAATGCTGTGGCATATTTCAAATTGATCCCAAGTTCGTGTGCATGCTCGAGTAGAAATGCCTCGACCTCACGATGCTGATTTCTTCTCGCATTGCGCAAAGCTCGATATGTACATCCTTCAGAGCGATTCTCAAATAAATACTTGATCACGTCCAAGTGTCCAGACTCTGCAGCCATATTGATGGCTTCTTCCGTGGCGCCTTCATTTCGATTCTCGTGGAGAAAATTGACGACTTCCAAATGTCCATTCGCAGCGGCGGCATCCATCGCAAGAAATGAACAGCCTTCGCTTCGATTATAGTGCATAAATTTGACAATCTCCAAATAAGTAGCGGCGCCATTCGTAGCTTGCATATTGCACTCTTCGGACCGACTGGCGTGTAAAAACTTCAAAACGTGTAAATGTCCTTTGGCAGCAGTCTCGGCCATCGTATTGTAGCGGGCCTTCGGCACACGAGGATGCAAATATTCAACGATATCCAAGTGGCCATGTTGACACGCAAAGTGCAGCGTTTGGCTTGAAATATCAGCCCAGCCCTGTTCTTCCAGGTAAGCTAAGACGTCGAGTTTACCACAACAAGCTGCCATAATAGAACTTGCATAACAGAACTCCTCGAAATGTGGGTGCATGAGTTGCAGTAAATCAAAACGAGCAGCCCAAACTGCATAGCACAAGACGTTTTGTTTGAGATCTGGAAGCCATGCAACGAGAGAATCAACGCGTGCAGATTTCAACTCTTCGTCTTGGTCCAAGAATGGTACAAGTATGCGCTCCAGGGTCACCATGCAATCCACAAACAGAGGAAATTGATTCGTCAAGCAAAAAATACTGGTAGCATCGCGTTTAAAGTGGACAAAACGCAGCATGGACTGAGGGTATCCCGACTGGAATGCAAAGACCAAGCGCAGCACGCCGCGCATTCCCCATACTTGGCATGACCTCATTGTTTTTGGTCGTGTGGAAATTTTAGCTCTCTATCTCACAATTTTATATCCTGTCATAATTAATATATCAAGAGATTATCAATTATCACGATTCTTGTTCGTATTGACAACAGACGTGGAGATGTGGTGCATTGCTGTATGGCTGCCCAAAACACGTCTGGCGGGCGAGAATTTACGTGCTGCTGGGTTGTTACGACTGCTGGAAATGTTGCGTGGTGCTGGTAGAACTAAAAAAAACAATGGAGCAAGTCATTCGCGCCCATTGAAATCGTGAATTGGTCGACAAGATTGCTTGCAAATTATTTACAAAGAGGACGGTATTATCAAGGATGGCAAGAGCATAAGAGCATTGCCATGCTCGAGGGCAGTGAATGACAGAGAGAATCCAATGCTAGACTTTAATAGGAATATATTATCCAGTGGCGAAGGCTGTAGCGAGGCCCGGTATACCAGAAGGAAGTAAATATACAAGGCTGCACATTCGATAGTAAATCGTTTATGGCAGGACAGCGAGGATACAAGAGGCATACGCCTTGTCCAGGCCAAGCTTGAGTTGATTTGTAGGCTGGCGAAGAAACGCTTCGACGTGCTGCTGGTTGCGAAAGATGCATTTGCTTTGGCATTTGCGAGCGTACGAATGCGGTGCACAAATTCGGACTCTGGAATGTAGCCTACACTCCAAAATCCAAGTGCTATAAGATGTAGCACTTGTTAGTGGAATGATCTGGCTATCGTGATGGATCGTGAAGACGAAATTGTCTTGTGAATTTATTCCAAAACTGCCCCTTCGGATGATTTGAATCCATGTTATCAACACCTAAAAATTCAACACCAGTCATTCATACTCGCGCTCGCACGCGGAACTCATCAGTACAGCTCTTTCCCCGACAATAAATAACCTTATGGATGATCTCGTGGTAGCGTGCAATCGGTGCAGGAATATTTCACTCACACTGGCTTTTGATCGACCCCTCGTTAGGCAAAGACATGTCGACTGCATCGTCAGGTTGTCGGAAATATTTCATGGGAATTTACTTGGTCAAACATTTAACAGCCCACGCTCGTCACTTGTAGAAGTTTTGTAATTCCATCCACTGTTTAATCTCCTAACAGTCTTACAAAAGAGCTACACGTTGTCATAGCGTAGAAAATCGCAGTCATAACACAAAACGCATCTAACCAAGTTCTTTCGACGAAAAGTGTTGAAATATTTGAAGTGTCGGTCGCACATGCGTGACAGCCACAGAAATATCTCGACAGATGGATATTTCGTGACATACCAAGCAGATGCCATAGCGTATGGTCTTTTTCAACATGCAGCTTACAAACAGGCTAACATGGCAGCGACCAATCCAATGTTGCCAAAGTTCGTTTAAAATCAATTTCTCGTGCAGTTTTGTGCCGAGTCGTTACGTTTCACTTATTATTTGTATGAAAGTGTTCGCACGTACCTTTTCAAATGTTAACAACTAACCAGTGTGTTGTCGCGGTTGCTGTGATTGGCTACGACCCATCTTAAGTGACCCAATGTTGCACGACAACAGATCGTTTGAATCGTTCTTACGGTCGTTCTACCCGGTGAGGCGTCGAAAGAGAGAGAGAGACCATGCGGACACCATTAGCAAACACAGTTTGAGGCATCGCTGGCATCGACGCTCATTTCCCATTTTTCAACGAAGTACAACATGGACATGGAACTAACTTTTGACTCGATTGAAGTTACTGTTGACATCCAACCCAAGGACACCGACGACTTTATGGATGGTTTGCCTGTCCATGTCAATAAAGATGGAACCAAATACCCCCTTCACCAAGTTGAAACGGGCATGGCGCCTGTAAAACTTGACCTTAATGCCATAGACATCAACACGGCCAACACTCAAAATATTTAAACCAAGATTGGCATCCCCAAATTGAAGTAACTTATTCAACTTATTCTCCATCTAATATATTTTCTCTACATCTAAAGCTATTGCCATTGCGTTCATCTTGCCAGCATGGTGTTTTTACGAGAATACCCTGAGTACTTTTTGTTCAAACATGACTGACTCCAACTTGGGTTTGTGCTTCATCACAAACATGTTAAACGAGTACTATCGAACATTTTCATTTGTGCTGCTTCTAGCTGACGAATTTAGACTAAGTCTGTAGCTTGCACTCTTAAAAATGATGTTCGGGCCATGGTGATTATTTCACAAGGTTAACGGCATCAAGGAGAGTTCTAACAAACTCCGTTTAGTCGTACTGGATGAAAAAGATCAAGACTGACACTACGTTGCTTCCCCTGGAAGCTATGGCAAATGTAGCTGGCTATATCCCAGACTGGACAACACTCAAGCACTTTGTAGAAGCTCTTCATTCGGTAAAAGTCCTTGGGCCACTCGAGCAATTTCTTCAACTGGAGTCGCGAGGGATCAATCACACTCTATTCTGGCCCTACCTGGACTTGACTAGAATGACTATACAGCAAAGAGTCCACGTCCAAGATATCATGAAGTGCCACTCCAATGTTGTTGTGAATAACCAGGTGGATGTATCTTGGTTCCGTCAGCACATCAATCCAAAGGCGTCGATTCATTGTAGTGGTGGCACTCGCATTGGGTACTATCGTTATATTACCCGCAGTTGGATGAACGATTGGAAAGAGTTTCGAATCATATCGTTTGATCCTTGGGCTATTAATGTGAACGCTAACGATTTTCCGCAACTTCTCGTGGACTTTAAGCACCTCGTTTCTCTTCAGTGGAAATATTGCTCGTCAGCAGTTGCTGAAGCTATCTTTGAATTTGCAGCGTCGAGCTCAACGCTACGTGACCTCTTTTTGAATAATGTTGAGTCCTGGTCAGTAACTGAAAGCATGGGCAACAATTTGATCCAGTGGGTACGGTCAGGACCGATTCGATCACTCCAAATGGAAAGATATATTTTTGAAAAAATGCATCAACATGACCAGCTCATTGCGCTCGTTTCGGGAAAACCATCGGTGGGAAAGTTTGAATTTTTCCCCGACATTGGATCTTGTCCCTTTTTTTACGTGGACTACGCGCACTGCAAGAGTTTGAGCTTGAGTTTTCGAATGCATGCGTACCCAAGTGTCGAGATTGCCGCGAATAAATTGAGCGGCTTTGTCAGTCAATTTGAAACTTTGATTCATACCAAGATTAAACGATTCCACTTGAGCGGACTTGGCCCATCGCAATTTCGCATAATTTGGGAGATTCTAGCCTCTTTGCTTCCAACCTCCAACATTGAAGAAATGGATTTGCCATGCAACAAAATTGATGACATTGAGGCGAATCTACTAGCCCAAAGCATTCATAACATGCCATCTCTTCAATCACTTTGGCTAGACCGTAATGATATTCGCTTCGATGGAGCCAAGAATATTATCACAACTGCCCCAGCTTCCGTTCGAAAAATCATCCTGAGATGGGACGAGCTCGAACTGGAGCAGTCATTTGCCAAACACAAATATTCAGCACTGAAAAAATTGGCAGACAAACGATCGATCAAGCTCTTTCGAGAAGACGACCCGAAGTTGCAATAGCTTAGCTTCTATCAATTTCAGTAAGCTGAAATTGGGATTTGAACTTGGTTCTGTTGATTTCTCGGCCTGTACTTTATCTCTCTTACGTAAACTGTAAATCGCGATAACTGATTGATCTTCGCACTGAATGAGATGTTAAATACCAAGCTAACAGACAGATTAGTACTTGACGCTGTCTTTTGAAGCTTCACGTTTTCGAGAAATTAGAGTCAAAAGTCAAACAGCCTCGGCCACAAACGAGAATCACACATTTCCACATGGAACCCAGCTTTGAAATACATACCAGTGGTTTGCTTTGATAGGCACGATCGACGTCAGTGAGGAATGCAAACTAGCCGTAAAATTATTCATCGTCCGCGTTCTCAGCCGTTAACAATATCCTAAGCTTCATTTTATAAAAAAGGCTACAAAAATACCAGAAGCCTCCTCGGTCAGCTCAAAAATTGCATTGCGCTGGTTGTTTAAGGTGAAGAGGAGTTTTCTTCACAAGCTGGGGTTGAGTTGTGCCAGCCATTACAGTCTTCTCCAGTACTGGGGGCCTTTCATTTTGACGACGAGCAGCTTCTTCGCCTGCGTGCTGATGCGCCAATGCAGCTTCATGGTCTTCAAAGTCTGGCTGTGTTCGTCCTGAGGCTATATCGTCATAATATTCCACAGATATTCTCCTTACGTTTTTCCATGCTTGAGATTTTTTCGCGGTAGGCTTCGACCAACTCAGAGTGATGGGGCGATGGCATTTCGTCGTGCAGGCTACATGAGAAATCGTTTAGCTTGCCCATGGAGTTCATAATACCTGGCCAAAGCACGTGGCGAGTCCATTCTACAAACTTGAAAATGACAAAACGCCAAACAAGTCTCAAGCCCAACGGGATTTGACCGTTAGGATTTACCCAAACTGTGCCATGAACGTTTGACAATAGTCAGTCGAGAACGAGGACGTCTTCAACTGGTGAATGCGCCCATCGTATTGATAGTCGTCAACAACTGCTATTAAGTTGATTGCTCAACAGCTTTAATGACTTTGTTGCCACCAAGTCTTGGATTGCCTGGGATTCGGAAGGCTCTTTAGCCAATATCCAGGTGAAATTTGGTACGAAGCAACTCGATGTAAAGCTAGAGCACAAGTGATCTCAAACCTCTTGTACGAGTGTACAGCGTTTGAAGCAATTTCCATTGCTCGTAGACTTAGCCAATTTAATGGTCCTGAATTCTCCATGCTAATGAGCATCAAATCCAAGGATGGCCGAAAATCTCCATGCTATTGAGCATCAAATCCAAGGGCTGCAAAGCTGGGAGATTTCCAAGATGCGACTAGTGTGTCACGTCTAATCACCACTACATAATTCCGGATGTACCTCGACCGTATTTTGAGTCGTCTAATGGTAAACTTTTCCGAATCGACTTTTCTGACAAATCAACACGAGGAGCATCAATCCAATGAATATCATCAGTGCAGCGTTACACAAAATATACAAAGGAGAAGAGTGAGAAGAAAAGCACCAGCTACTGAACTGCTCTCAAACTATTCGCAAAGCTGAATCTTTTTTTCTTCGGCCAACGTTTCGAGCTCATCACGCTCTTCTTGAGTGCACTTTTTCTTCCATGTTCTCCCAAGATAAATCTTCTTGAATGACGGCGACGCAGCTTGAAGCAAGGAAATGGCCCCATCGTACTCAAAATTATTGAATGACAGATGTAACGTTTGCAAGGTCTTGTGATCTCGAATTCCGTCTGCCAACACAATGGCTTCAGCATTCCCGATATTGTTGCGATTCAAATTGAGCGTTTTCAAATGCGAGAGCTTCAAAAAAGGGACGACTTCTTGCCAAAACTTTACGTTTCCATTCGTAATACAGCCTGGCAAGTAAAGGCTCGTAATTTTAGTTCGAGGTAAAACCTCAAACAGCGATTCCAAACTGCTTTCTTGGTAGTTTTTGCTTAGACTGAGCACTTCAATATTGGATTCCAGCAATCGGAGTGCGAGGTCTTGAATTTCGAGAAAACAATCGTTCAAATTTAAGTAACGCAACTTTGGGGCGTTCAATGGAATCAACGGCACTAAGTTCAGGTTCATCTTCTTCATGGTCAATTGTTCCAACGAGGTACTTTTGACAAGAGCCAAGGTCAGTTTGCTTCGTAGATCGTCATTCTCACAAACAAATCCAGTCAGATGAACGCCTTGAATGGATTGGGACGTAATCCACTGGACTAGATTTTCGACCATGTCCTCTGTCAATGTACAAAACAGTGTTAAACCTCCATGTATTGTGGAAAGAATTAACACCCGTAAGGAACGGCTTCTTCCAGCAAACGCAGCGACAGCAGAAAATACGGTTTGACTGCATCTGACTGCAGAGACTTCAACGAGATTGTTCATGTGGTCCAGGACTTCGATGGAATTGTCGAGGAAGTGACCGTAAAATTCAAAACCAGCGACACAATATTGGGCCCATTTGCAATAAAATTCACGTGATGACACCTTGACCACTGCATCTTTCAGTTCCTCATGGGGCGAACCAATCCAAGACACTGAAGCTCTTTCAGTCGAAAATTGTCCAAGCCATTCGGGGTCCACTTGGCAAGGATTGACGACGATTCTCGAATAATACTTGGCAATTTGTTCCAAATGCTCTCGCTCCTTCTCGTTTGACCACAACACTCCGAGCTGTGGCCACAATGAAGGCCCAGGCCGACCCAACCACCGCAGCTGCAATAAATGCTCCAGTGGCCCAAGGTTATCGGCTGGACGAAGCGATATGAGGAACTTGATCAAAGTTGGCCAGTCGCTGATGAAGAACGCCGTCTTGATCACGATATCTGGCGGAAGAATTGGACGCAGCAACAGTCCGTCGTTGTCCTTCTCCATCCTCACGAAATCGACTTTGTCAAAATCCCAAACATTAGAGAGTTTTCGCAAATTTGCATTATACTATAAATTTGAGGGTTTGTAGGTTGTTTTTTAAGTTGAAAAAAAAAAATTAAAGCTTAACTTTAATTTTTTTTTTTGAAAGAATGATCAGCCACATTGGGACTGATTATAGCTATAGTCAAGATCATAGTATAATTCATCAAAGTTTTCCTTTTCGCAAGTTCAAAGCAATTATAAAATCAATTATAGCAAATATCACTGGCTTTGGAGGTTTCAAATAAGCACACAGTTTACCAGATGAGTTCGACCTTGCTAGCCATGCTCGCCTCCGGCGACGACGGTATCACTCTCTTGCTCTTAGACAAGAGTCTTCGTGAGAGGCTCTTGATACCGCAAGAGCGATTCCGACTGAACATGGTGTGTGACCAAACCTGCATGTCACTATTTCGTTTTCAAAGACCGAGATAGCTCGATTGCTCACGTGTATGCGCCTCCCCGACGTCTTTATCACCAAAGACAGAGACACTGTGCAAGCAGTCGAAGGGCTGCTGATAGTATTGAGCCGTTTGAGCTATCCCAATCGTTGGATTGACATAGCAATGATGTTCGGTCGAAGCATTCCTACTCTATGCAAAATATTTCATCATGTCGTAGATGTCCTGTACACGAAATACAAGGAGAAATTGACTTTTGATGACGATATACTACGACTATGTGGTCAGGCGTCCATGGAGTCCATTGCAAGAGAATCGGGTGTCGACACAACTTGTGCTGCTTTCATCGATGGAACAGTGCGACCAATTTGTCGACCTGTGCGCTTTCAACGGCAAGCTTACACTGGGCATAAGCGAGTCCATTCTCTAAAGTTTCAAATCGTTACGCTTGCGAACGGCCTCATTATGGCCATATATGGCCCTGTCGAACGTCGCCGTCACGACATTGTATTGCTGCGCTCAAGTGACATTGGTGCCAAGTGGCAAGCATGCGCTCCGCCTGGAATGTTCATTTATGGTGATCCAGCCTACCCTCTTCGGGATTGGCTTAGTAGTCCTTACAAAGGATCCAAGATCACTGCCCCTCAATCACGATTCAACTCGAAAATGTCCTCTGTGCGCGTGTCCGTGGAATGGTGCTTTGGCGAAGTCCTACGCTACTGGGCATTTCTTGATTTCATGAAGAATTTGAAGGTGTTCCTCTCACCAGTTGCCAAGCTTTACCTGATTGGTGTCTTCTTCACAAACTGTCTGAACTGTGCGCGTCAAGGAAATCAAACAAGCCGCTTCTTCCATCTCATGCCGCCACCGCTTAAAAGATATTTGAATCAATGATGAATAAAAATGTGTTCATTAATATTTATATTATAATATAATTTACATTTTATAGGTATTTTGTATAAAAATATAAATATACTAAAATTTGTATGGATTATTTTAAATTCTATCTCATTTCAATGACAATTGAAATTATTACATTATACTTATATAATTTTAAAATGTCAAATGATTTAAATGAGAAGTGTATTACGCTGGCCATGCGCTACAATACGAGGATGAATCATTTTGCTATCTTCTCGATGAGCTTTTCCATGATTTCCATTTGCCGCTGCTGGAAGGCTAATGTCTGCTCAATCAAGGCGAGCTGTCAGGCTTCATGCTCAAGGCGTTGTCGTTTCAAACTTGTTTGATTTTCAAGTTCAAGCGCGCGGTGTCGTTGTTGTTCAAGAAGGTACTCGTGAATATCGAGCTCGGGCTTCTCTTCTTTTCTGCAACGCTCAACCGTGGCCATGGCCGCGTCACGTATGGCCATTCCGCCTGCTTCGTTGGCCTTTTCTGCTTTGATCTTGACTTTTTGATCATCTGCACGACAAATTGCGCGCTCTACCACGAGCTCATGGTATTCAGTCAAGAGTTGTGTGACTTCATCGCAATCTTCATCAATCCCTTATTGAAATAGGATGTATTAGGCAGAGTTAATCATTAAATGTACCTGATGCTTTCTTTGATTGCTGTTCCCTCGAGAGGAAGGCATCGTAAATTACTTTGACCCTGCGTCGTATACTACGAGCTGTCACATCCATGCCTTGTTGAATGAGCCTTTTGGCAATGCCCCGCCATGGGTCGACTTCCTTTGCTCCATCCATGAAAATTCCGTCATGCTCATGACCTCTTGAAGCACTTTGACATCGTCATCGGTCTTGAATGCAAAGCGGGTCTTCCGCTCTTTCTTGACACTAATATCACCACTGTTTGTGCCTTTTATTTCATCTCCACTCTGTGTGCCATCTCCTGGTGCGGTCGTCTTGGCCCCAAGCATCCTCTTCCTGTTTTCGCTGACACCAATTTCGCTTTGTTGGTTGACGTGGAACCGAGAAACTTTTTCTTCTTATATAAATTGATTAAGTAGGGAGTATTAATATATGCAAGTTACTTCCTTCTAGAGGTTTTCTCGATGGATGGAGCACTGTCCATAGTCAATTTTACTATAGATTTTGATTATGAATGATCGAATTTCAAAGGGTACTGTAGTTATTGATACTTATAATCATATTTATAGTATAATGCCTGTTTGCGAAAACTCTATTATTCCCAGTCAATGTAACTTACCACGTTACATCACGTCAACTGAATAGATTATTGAGGGTTATAGGACTTAGATGAGTTCAACAAATTATAAATTTTAAAGATTTTAACTGTTAAAATTATTTAAGTTCATAAACCTTTTATAACTTAATATTCTAAGACGTATTCTTAATAACAAGATATAAGTTTATGAATATTTTCGACTATAAATCTTTTAATAGATGATACCCTGTATAATCCCATATTGCACTAGATTTTTTTGTATATTTATGAATATCCTCTTCGTTTAACTCCACCATAAATCTTTCAATAGATGATATCCTGTATAACATATGTATTTATACTGATATAGGTTTTCGGTATGCAACTAATCAGCCACTTTTGTTGGCAGTACCCAACGAAATGTTTTCAGAACAGAAACAAATGAAATTTCCTGGCATTTTACTTGAGTTGCTCTCGGGTTTCAACTACGCGTCTCAATTGCAGTTCAAAACCTTTCACATGAAAAGCCGTCAAGCTTGCTGGAGGGTCAATTTATTAAAGAATGCGAATAGACTTCTCTGCAGCCATCTTTTGAATGTTAAGAACCTCGTCTTGGGGGCAGAAATCCTCCAGATGGTCGCCGAAACAAAGTCTTCGCAAAGATGGCGACGCGGCTTCTACCAATGCAAGCACACCCTTGTACCCAAACTGGTTCCATGATACATCTAGGGACTCGAGCGTCTTGTGACCTCGGATTCCTTGAGCAAGAAAGGTCGCATCCATGTTTGTTATGTTGTTTCGTGATAAATCCAACGACTTCATACGCGATTCGAGCAAACACGGCCCTGCCAACTCCCATGATATGTTTTCACCGTATTGCACACACCCGATCAAGCGGAGTCTTGTGATTTTCGAGTTTGGTAATGCCGAAAAGATAGATAGGAGACCATTTTGGTCCAGTCGGCTGTTTTCACTTAAGTCGAGTTCTTCAATATATGATTGTTGCAATCCAGCCGCCAACGAGCGGAAGTCGTTAGGAAGAAGATCGCAACGCGACAACGTCAAGCGACGCATTCGTTGTGGAAATGGCTGATTCAATGGTATGGAGGACAGATTCATATGTAGCATGCACAACGATTCAAGTGTGGCGCATTGAAAGAGAGCCAATATGATCTCATTTCGCACATTGTTGTCGATGTAGCTAAATCCAGATAATTCAACCACTCGAACAGGTTGGGAAGTAATCCACTTGACAAAATGTTTGCCCATAGAGAAGGTCACAGTGGCTCTATCATCGATTCGAAATGCATTCGTGGCTATCTTCAATTCTCGCAAAGTGGAACTCCTTCCAGCAAGAGTAAAGATAGTAGTGGAATGGCTTTGAGTGCAAACACCGGCGTTGATCGTCACGATATGTTCCAAGAGGTAGAGACCTTCCATGGACTGTCTACCAAATTCGCCGCTGAATTCAAGTGAAACAATTCGAAATTGAAGCCATAAGCGATATATTTCGATCAACCGAACCTCCCGGCCATGGTACTCTGGTAGTCCATGCCAATGAACCCGTGTTCGTGGATGAACCAAGGCATGAACTTCACGAGGATCAAAGCAAAACGGATTCACAAGAACGTCTGTGTAGAACTGGGCGATCGCTTTCACGTGCAACCTTTCAGGTCTGGGCTGAGAATCGGACGGCAAAAGTAAACGAGATCTCACTGTCAACATACGCAGATGGTAAATATGTTCCAACGGTCCCAGAATATTGGCTGGACGCAGCGATACCAGAAATGCAAATAAAGTTGCCCAGTCTCGGATATAGAACGCCACCTTGACAACAATCTCCACCGGAAGACTTTGCGCGACTAGCCTTGGTTTCTTCATTGACCTCAAGCAAAATTCCAACTGATAGTTTGAATACTGTTTTTACGTCACCCTTGAGTTTAGCGTACAGAATTCGTTTGTTTGGAGATTCTGACGAATTTTTTTCGACTTTTCTGTCAACTGAAAGGATATATCAAATGAGTCAGAGTCCTCTGACTCTAGCACAAATAATGTTGCAACACTTCAGCAAGGCTAATAAAACACCACAGACCTGAGCACGATTGTGCCATTTGGTTCAATCATCACGCAATCCTGTGGATGCCAAATATACTGTACCTGAGACCCTTGAGAGGCATCCAATATTCGGTTGGCGGCGAAAAATGGACATGGAAAAGGTATTCTCCTGCTATTAATATTTCTATCACATTTATTGCTAATTTTTGCCTCTCGAGACTGCCCCAATTTCTTTACTATGGCTCTGTTTGCCTGACTGTATATTGTTATACTCATCACCGAGTAACGACTTGTGGTCAAGATGGCACTCTGCGATGCATTTTGTCGGAAATATTGGTTATGTGATTTTGTTTTCTGGTCGCGCTTCCCCCCATTAATGCGCAGCCATTGGCGATAGATCAACTGGTGCCAGATGAATGCCGCTGGTTTCGTTGATTGTTTTTATAAACTTGCAAAAAGTGCTCTCTCCGATGCAGCTCTTCCTGCACGTTGCTACGCTTCTGTGGCTTGGCTTCAATCCACATAGCGAACCAATCCCAGATGAAAGTATGGCGAGCATCCAAGTCACCAGCTAGAATTTTCTTAACAAGAAAACACGAAGAGAGAGATGAAGTCGCGCAAGTGTCAATTCTGAGTAATCGACTTTAAAAGCCTCCTTGGTCGTCTCAATAATTGTATTGCGCTGGATGTTGAAGGTGACGAGGAGTTTTCTTCCCACGCTCAAGCCCAACGGGATTTGACCGTCAGGATTTACCTACCTCCAAACTGTGGCATGAATGTGTGACAATAATCAGTCGAGCAAGTAGATATTGAGCATCAAATCCAAGGACTGCGAAATTATTTTCCTAGATGAGACTTGAGATGCGACTTGTGTGTCATGTCTAATCACCACTAGTAGTGGTGATTATGTAGTGGTCCACTACATAATTTTGGGTATACCTCGATCGCCCTGTTCGACTCTGTATTTTGAGTCGTCTAATGGTAAACTTTTCCGAAGCGAATTTTCTCACAAATCAACACGAGGAGCATCAATCCAATGAATATCATCAGTGCAGCGTTACACAAAATATACAAAGGAGAAGAGTGAGAAGAAAAGCACCAGCTACTGAACTGCTCTCAAACTATTCGCAAAGCTGAATCTTTTTTTCTTCGGCCAACGTTTCGAGCTCATCACGCTCTTCTTGAGTGCACTTTTTCTTCCATGTTCTCCCAAGATAAATCTTCTTGAATGACGGCGACGCAGCTTGAAGCAAGGAAATGGCCCCATCGTACTCAAAATTATTGAATGACAGATGTAACGTTTGCAAGGTCTTGTGATCTCGAATTCCGTCTGCCAACACAATGGCTTCAGCATTCCCGATATTGTTGCGATTCAAATTGAGCGTTTTCAAATGCGAGAGCTTCAAAAAAGGGACGACTTCTTGCCAAAACTTTACGTTTCCATTCGTAATACAGCCTGGCAAGTAAAGGCTCGTAATTTTAGTTCGAGGTAAAACCTCAAACAGCGATTCCAAACTGCTTTCTTGGTAGTTTTTGCTTAGACTGAGCACTTCAATATTGGATTCCAGCAATCGGAGTGCGAGGTCTTGAATTTCGAGAAAACAATCGTTCAAATTTAAGTAACGCAACTTTGGGGCGTTCAATGGAATCAACGGCACTAAGTTCAGGTTCATCTTCTTCATGGTCAATTGTTCCAACGAGGTACTTTTGACAAGAGCCAAGATCAGTTTGCTTCGTAGATCGTCATTCTCACAAACAAATCCAGTCAGATGAACGCCTTGAATGGATTGGGACGTGATCCACTTGACTAAATTTTCGACCATTTCCTCTGTCAACGTGTTAAACCTCCATGCATTGTTGAAAGATTTAAAACCCGTAAGGAACGGCTTCTTCCAGCAAACGCAGTGACAGCAGCAAAAATGGTTTGACTGCATCTGACTGCAGAGAGTTCAACGAGATGGTTCATGCGGTCCAGGACTTCGATGGTATTGTCGACCACTGCATCTTTCAGTTCCTCATGGGGCGATCAAATCCAAGACACTGTAGCTCTTTCAGTCGATAAATAGTCCAAGCCATTCGGGGTCCACTTGGCAAGGATCGACGATGATCTTCGAATAATACTTGGCAATTTGTTCCAAAAGCTCTCGTTCCTTCTCGTTTGACCACAGCACTCCGAGCTGTGGCCACAATGAAGGCCCAGGCCGACCCAACCACCGCAGCTGCAATAAATGCTCCAGAGGCCCAAGGTTATCGGCTGGACGAAGCGATATGAGAAACTTGATCAAAGTTGGCCAGTCGCTGATAAAGAACGCCGTCAAGATCACGATATCTGGCGGAAGTGATGGATGCACCGGTGGCGCATCGCTTTCGTTCCCCATCGCGGCGAAATCGACATAAACCGGAAAATGTAGGAATTGTATTCGATATTTTGACGAATCGTAGGCACAATATTCCGATATATTCCGTTTCTTCGAATAAATACCTCGCACATTAACTTGACTAAAGTATGAATTTCGTTTTGACTGAAATTTTTGGCAAATTGTAGGACCAAAATTCCTACGATTCATTGACCAATCATACATCTATAAAAACTCTTTTTATTGTCCATGGAATTATCAGCGATACCATCTCTCAACAACAGACTCTTTTATCTCAAACTCTCGCTGATTTTTTAAAATTCGGATCTCATATCCAGCGGTCCGACTTGAGGCCCTGTCCACCTTTAAAGGTGGTTGAGTCTTCCATGAAATGCGCGGACTACGGTATTTACCAGCCTGCCATAACACTCTTCAGTGCTGGAGACAAAAAATTACTTTGGGTGTTTGCAACGATCGTCCCATGGGGAAAGTGTGCATGAAGTACAGATTCAAATTGGCAGGATCAGGGTGGAGTGAGAACAACAAGGGATCAAACTGTAAAATTATTGTAGACATAGTTGAAAATAGGCTCTATCTTGGCCGTGCTTTGTTGATATGTTTGTATGACGTCTTCTTATGGCTGAAATTATTTGTGTTCGACTCGAATCTCTCTCTTCTGTCGTGTTTGGTTTGTATTGCTGCATTCTTTTGGTGTTGGAAACTTTTCAGCAATTTCTTGCGTTCATCTGCAAATGTTTTTTCGGTTTATTGACTTCTGTTTGAATGTCTGCTTGATGTTGTTTCTCGCAATGTGTTGCAATAACTCTCATCGCATTGCGCATCTCTTGAATTCTTCTCTTTTGCAGTAATTTCCACATACATCATCAAATTAATCGTCCTCATGACTGATGTCATTACTGACATCGAAAAAATCTGAAGACTCGGTAGAGTCATCCATGAAGTTACCTCCGAAGAAGAAGATATCCTCGTCACTGCTGTCATCACTGATTTCGTCAAGTTCATCACCCGAGGCACCTCTGTCCTCTGACGTTTTTAACGTCTGAAGATTGTGCTGAGCAGCTAGGATCTTTAATTTGTCATATTGAATTTCTGACATACAATTTCGCCCCACATTGATCGACTTCATTCGAACTGGCCGACTGGAATCAGTTGCACACTCAATTAATGTCATAGCTGCTTCATAATCAAAATCATTTGAGCACAGGTCAATCTCAGAGATTGTGCGATTATCTTTGATCGCCTGCGCAATTAAATCCGCGCTGCCCGAATCCAGTGTATTGAGTCGCAGCTTCAATGTCTTGATTCGAGATGATTTGAGTAATGGAGCTAAGACTTTCCATTCGAAGTAATTGCATCGGTGGTGTGACAAATCGAGCGATTTAATTGAAGTCGTTGGAAGCGTTTGAAAAAAGAATTGCATGGCTGAGAAATAATCGCTATGATAGTCTCCATAATGACTGGCAAAATCAGGGCTCCATTTGAGATGCGTAACCTTGGATTGAACAAGCTGACTCAATAACACTTTTGACATACGAGGATCCATTCCACGCTTGATTTGAAGAGCACGCATTGGAAATAAACACTTGGTGAAGTCGACACCATTCAGGTTACAATGAGAACAAGCAAGCGTATCTATGGTAGGACAATTGAAAATAGTTTCGTAAAATTCTTGTTTCAAACAATAGTCGTCGGCGCTGACATCCCAATTTTTGATCCGAAAAACACGGACTGGTTGTCTGCTCAACCACTTGAGGACATTTCGGACCATTGAATCGCGGACAGTAATATTGTATTTGTGATCACCCATTTTCCAGCATTCAAATTCTGTCAGTTGTTTGCTCTCGGCGACGTGCGATAAAATTTTATCCAAGTTTGACATATCGAAGCCTCCAAGCAAAATTAAGGCCACTAGGTGTTCCAGGAGTGTCGGGAGGATAGCTGCCAAACGCTCAACGTCTTGAGTGCAATGAAGCAAAATCTCCAATCGAGTTACTCGAAAGTTTGTCATTTCATGGTAAGGGTAGGAGATTGAACTACGATACACAACCCAGTGGATTTGAGTCTTTCGATGGACGTGCTTCTTCAGCCACTTCAAGCTCCCCAAGCAAGTGGTTTCCGGCACACGAACGGTACTGTAATAGCTAACACAATCTTCAAGACTTTTGAGCTGGCTGTCCGACAAGCTATTCGTAATGTACAGCGAAGGCCACAATTCGTATCGGTCGATTTCAAAATCAGCATTCCAGATAGATTTAAGTGGACCGTTAAGGTTCGTCGGGCCGATGGCTTCGAGAAATGAGAAAAAGTCGTCTGGCTCTGCAATATACGTGGCAATAATGGGCATAATATCATCTTGCAATCGAGTCTTCCGTCGACCCGTCTCGTCCTCCCGTCTTGACCGCTTTGCCATTTTCAAAATTCTGTCCCAAATCATCCAATCAAAATTTGTATATTATATTGCCAATTTCAGGCGATATATCCAATCGCCTGCAAATCGACCAGACGATATGATTGGCTAGAAAGAATTTTACTTTCATTTGATTGGCTGATAACTGACCTAAGGTTTGTGGGAAGAAAAGATACAGTTACTTTAATCTCTATGACTCTGAATGACTTCGCAGGGTGACCTCATCGCGTAGAACATACCACATTACTCAGCGTTCTTCACGTTGAGCAGAGAGGTCACTGGCCTCGCCAGCGCGGCGACAATGCTTCATCGATTTCGCTGTGTACCGATCGCGACTTCAACCAAAGGTCAAAATAACCTTCTAAAATTGATATTTGAACTATATTTCAGAGGTCTGGCGATTCGCCGGCGGTTGATTCAACCAATCGCCGGAGGAAATTTTGAGTTGAACACACAATATGAAGATTCAATGAAAATGATTGGATGTTGAACTAACTGTTACATTTTACCGTCAAGTGTAAAGTACACTGCAAGACCCGACTGCAATGGCAGTGGAGGTGCGTGCTCTACACACCTAAATACATCGACAATAGATTGGAAATATTAAAAATGAAATTGACGGCTGTCGAAACATCGCTCTTCCACTACTTTAGAGAGCTCAAGACTTGCGTCAACAGTGGAAGTACAGTTAGAATCAATTTCGATTGGTCTAAAAATTTGAATAAGGATTCTGATTGGTTCATCCATTTGCAGTGATCGCCGATGTCGATACAACGTTAAGCTTAGATTGAATTTCTCATCTGGAATGATGACATCTCCTAACATGGATTACGAAGAGACAACAGGGTCAAAATAATACTCCAGTGGAGTTTGTTGGATGGATGGCCGAACTTTTGATAGTTCACTTGTAATACATAGCGATGGCCACAAATCGATCCAAAGTAATTTCAAACGTAGTGCTCAGATACATTTCAAATTGTCATAAAGACTTACTGAGCTTGAAAAAACGAACAGAGTTTGTGTCAGCCACTGCGATGAACAACACAGGAATTTTGAGCATTCTGGCATCAAGTCGATAAACCCGTTGGTCTTTTTCTACATTAAGAATTCTGTGTTGTCAACTGGTTAACGCAGGCGCTGAAAATTTTCGTGGTGATGGAGGTATATCATTTGTCTACCGTGTGACCTGACCGGATCTGCTTCTTTTCGTGCTTTATCCGAGGGACAAGTTCTTTCACTTTAACTTGGTTTTCATCCGAGATGGAGTTGCGCCCCCATGAAAACGTTTTCATGCCGACACAACTCGTGAGCCCACTCGTCTTAGTCGTCATCGGCATCAATGCCCCAATGATGAACACGAAACACTCGGACTGGTTGCCTGCGGAACCACTTGATAATGTTTTCGACCATTGTTTCCGTCAGACAAGCTAAGTAATCGTCGTACTCAAACCTGGACGAAAGTTCCAGCTCGGTCAACTGCGTGTTGTCGGCAGCAAAGGATAAAATAGATTCTATCCCTTCGAATTCGAAGAGGCGTATGTCCAGGGCTTTCAAGTGGGGGAAATCTGAGAGAACAGCTACAAGAACATCGTCGTTGTCATAACGGCTAAGCTTCATGCGTACTCTTGAGGTTTGGAAACTGTTCAATTCGTTCCACTGGGAAGGCGGCAATTTGGCAGGAAGCGTCCAATGTACTTCAGTTGTTGGAGGCAAGTGCTGTTGTTGCCATTCCACATTGCCCATTCCTTCGACACGCACGACGGGATAGTGGCTGATGCAATCTTGTAGTTTTTCAAGTTGGCTAAATGAAAGCTTGTCCGTAATGCGCAGCAATGGCCACAAGTCTGAATGATTGATTTCCAACTCTTGAAGTTCCCAGATCGATTTGTACGGCTCGTGCAGATTCGCAGGAACGACAGCTTGAAGGAACGCGAAGAAAACCTTAGGATCTGCGATGAACTCGGCAATATTGGACAAAATGATATCGTGGAGTTTTGGTGTCCGTTGATCATTTCGTATTGCTTGCATTGTCAACCCATGGGCTAGTCGTTTGCAAAAGGAGTGAGCGCGCTTGGTAAAAATGAAATTTGACCCTTGAGGAGAGCGAAAAAATTTCACCGACCCCCACCTTCAACAAGCTGTCAATTGTTGGAATTACACGGGCGTAGGGACACGATCATGGATGTGCAAATTTGTCGAATATTTACCATGTGGGCACGGAAATGATGTAGGTGCAAGGTCGTCAACGTTTCAAAATTACCAGTACTTGCGAGCCAAGAAAGAATTCAAGTCAACCAAAACGACATCTTAAGTGAGCGTCGCATTCTTTGACATCTCCTAGTTCGTCCAATCAGAATCCTTAATCAAAGTTTTGGACCAATTGAATTGATTCTTACTGTACTTTCCGCTGTACGATGGCGACGCAAGTCTTGAGCTCTCTGAAGTAGAAGAGCGATGTTTCGACGTTTATCAAGATAAATCGAGATGGCTACGACAAGATTCCTCCTTGGGTATGTTAAAGGACTACCCAGGTTTCCTTCCACACGGAACTTCATGGTCCAGACAAACCAAACCGAGAAAGGGAGCTGTCAGTACTGCCGCCGACTCCTCGACTATATTATAACATTGTAGTACTTTTGGTGCATAGGAAGCCTATCCTTCTCCCATATTGAAGCCATTGGTCAAAGCTATCGTCATAGACAGATCTCAACTACATTGAAGCCTGGCTCATATCACAGTTGTAATTTGTGAACTTCGCTCAACATGGGACGCTTGCTGTTAACCATCCATTTTGAATCTTTCGACAATATTGTGGTCTATGGCTCGATGCGTTGACTGTTGTTTGGATTAAGCAACTGATTGCGAGTGTATTTTGTTATTCTTTTGACATGACGAAGAGAACAAAGCGTATTCAGTCGAGTCGATCAAAGTCGGAATAAAATTACTCTGTCGAGTCTTTCATTCCAGGAGCTGGCGCCGCTGTACTTTTTCTTGGTGATGCAGATACTGTCATTGTATCGTCTGACCTAGTGAGTGACCTCTGCTCCTGTTGGACCTTATCCTGGCAGCAAATTCTTCCAGTTTGACCATATCTTCATTCGAGATGGATTTACCGGCGATGCCATGACTGAGACGCCAGGGTTAAAATGATAGTGGAGTTCGTTTGGCTGGATGGTTGAACTTCACTTTTAATTCTAAGGGATGGCCATAAATTGAACCGAGATAATTTCAAGCCAAGTGTCCAGATACATCCCAACTGGTCATGAAGCCTTACCAAGCTTTACAAAAAGGCGACAGCCACTGCAATGAACAAAGCTGCAAATTGAGAAAGCTGCCATCAAGTCGACAAGTTCGCCGCTGTTTTGCAACGGATTGCTAATAATCATCTCGTCGTTGATTACTGATGCGCATAGGAGATCGCTTTCTAGCTGTGCAATTATCGTAATGAGACCTACATGCGAATGACAAAGTAATGCGGGCGCTGCAATGATACAGAAATGATCATTCATCGAATGGGTGGCCTGGCCGTAGCTGCTTCTTTTCGCTCTTTATTCTGGCAATCAGTTCTTTCACTTTGACTTTGTTTTCATCCGAGATGGAGTTGCGTTTCCATGAAAACAATTTCATGCCGACACTTCGCTCTGGATCGTAAGCATATTCGGCGAAAAAACAAACCCCTTCGTACCCAATTTTGTTCGAGCACAGGTCAATCTTTGTGATCGTCTTGTTCTTTCTGATGGCCGGGGCGAGCCAAATAATGTCTTCATGAGTCAGCTGGCAATGCTGGAGTGTCAACGCCTTCAGTGGACATGTTGCAAGCAGTGCAGCCAAGCATCCCCATTGTGTATTGCTGAATTTGTTGTGCGACAAATCTAGCTCTTGGATCGAAGTGAATGGCAGAATGCGAAACAAGTGCTCGATTTCAGCCATCGTATCGTTCGAGGCTGGAGGAATCCACTTGAAATGCGTCACTTTGGATCCAGCAAGTTAATTGAGAAACGACTCGGACGTTTGACGATCCATTCCACTTTGGATTTCAAGCGAACGCATTTGAAACGAGCAGTTGGCAAAGTCAATACCATTCGATAACAATTGACAAAGGCCAGCGTATCCAACGTGGGGCAGTTGAATATCGTATCACACATCTCTTGGATCCCCCCCGCGTCGTGAATGTTAATGGACCAATTTCGAAGTCGAAACACTCGGACTGGTTGCCTGTGGAACCACTCGATAACGTTTTCGACCATTGTTTCCGTCAAAGGAGTCATTAGGTCATCGTAGCATTCAAATCTGGACGAAAGTTCCAGCTCGGTCAACTGCTTGCTCTCGGCAGCAAAGGATAAGATAGATTCTATCCCTCGACATTCGAAGAGGGATATGTTCAGGGCTTTCAAGTTAGGGAGGTCTGAGAGAATTCTTGCAAGAGTGACGTCGTTGTCATAACGGCTTAGCCTAATGCGTATTGTTGAGGTTTGGAAACTTTTCAAGCAATTCCACTTGGATGAATCGGCAATTTGTTGGCAGGAAGCGTCCAATGTACTTCAGTTTTTGGTGGTACGTGCTTTTGTAGCCACTCCACACGACGCATTCCCTCGACACGCACGACAGGAAAGTGACGGATGTAATCTTCAAGTCTTTCAAGTCGGCTAAATGACATCTTGCCCGTAATGCGTAGCGATGGCCACAAGTCGGACTGCTTCATGTCCAAACCAAGTTTCCAGATCGATTTGAACGGCTCGTGCAGATTCGCAGGACCGATGACTTCGAGGAACGCAAAGAATAATTTGGGATCTGCGATGAACTCGGCAATATTGAATAAAATCGTATCGTGTAGTTGTGGTGTCCGTTGATCATTTCGTTTTGCTCGCTTTGTCATCGCTTGTCGCTGCAATGGTGAGAAGAAAAAAAAATGGCATTTCATAGGACTTTCAACTCTCTGCTCACCTTCACTCCCTATGTTGGGCATTCAATTGAAATCTCCAAATCCAATTTGCGCATGCGTATATAAAAATCCAATCTCTCTTGATGATTTAAAAGGAAGACGAGATGAATGCTAAACATACGGGGACGTAAATGTGAATAAGTGGTACCAGGTCGTAAATACTAGCTTTAGAGAGCCAAGAAAGCATTCAAGACCAAGCATATTCAGCCAGCCTCGCATTCTAAATCAGAGGGTGTCATATCGTCGCCAATAGACAGATTTTGCAAGCACAAAATTTCGTGTGAAAGTTTTGATGTTTTTTAGTGGTTCGCAGGAAAATTTGAAGTGTAAATTTTCTGGTTTGAAAATTCGGACTATAGAAACTATTTTTCACATTTTTATATAGCAGGAGGACGACGGGACCTGTAGAGGGAACATGCAAGCATGACTACATCTCTTTAGGACAGCTATGGAGGCCTTCTTGCAAAGCGTTGGCACAGGAAACCCGGTATGTAAGTCAGTGCGTCGTGACACACTTACGTCACAATTATTTGTCTCACTCTACGACGATGCATCGGGTAACTTTCCTGCACTTATGACACCAGCTCATTGACTGGGGAATATCATCTTGCAAAGCGCTCTAAAGAGAAATTCCATATCGACTCTGAGTGATGAATAGCCAATCAAAAAGCTTGTCTATGAGTTTGGACCAATCGAATTTAATGAAAATGTACTTTCCGAGGCATGATACATTGTGTAGTATAGACCTGCCTGTGCTTGCAAAGGCGCACGTCAACTGTGACGACGTATGTCTTGAGCTCTCTGTAAGAGAAGAGCGATGCTCAGGCTACTCAGTAGGCATGCTGAAGATTCAATCAGGTGTGATTTGACACGGAACTTCACAAGACATAGTCAAACCGACAAATTGAACCATCGGTGCTTCCGACTCGTCGACAATATTATGGCAATTTTGCGATTAATACTTGTTAGCGTGTCCGAAGACTCTCTCTCTCATTGAAGCCATTAGTCGAAGCTATCGGATGGATATTCCAGCTGCTTGAAACGGCTGAAACTGAGGGTGGAGCTGATTTTGTAACCGAAAAGTCAAGCGAAGTCGACATTTCCTTGGAGATATTGACACAGTACTAGTATTCCTTTGCAATGACGAAGAGGCCGAAGCGCATCCAGTCGAGCCGATCAAAGCCACGACTGGAACAAGACATTCTCCCGCATATCGCGTCGTTCATTCCATGATCTGACGACTTTTTTTTCATTCCTCGCGGTGCTCGGAGCGGCAAATCTGCATGGACATTGAAACGAATCTGGGATCTTGGTTTGGTCATGGATCGGGTCGATTTGTGGCCATCCTTGTGCATTACGAGCGATCAATTCGCGTCTTTGGAGAGTATTGTACGTTATTACTCCGTCATCCGTGTCGACGACTTCGACATGATCGAGTGGATACAAACTCATGTATTGCCTGGCACTGTTGAATCAACAATTGGATCCCTCCCGACCCAGACGACGATGAATTTGACATGACTCAAGAGATTTACAAAACTATTTTCAACTGCCACTCGAATGTTCCCACTGCAAAGACTACACTGCTGGAATTCAATCTTAGTTCCAAGCCCTACCGACAACGGCGATAACAGAGCTCGATTTACTGTGCAACAAATTAGCCTTACTCAGTGGAGGCGCCTTGCTCCTCTCCTTCGAGAATCTCGGCTCGAATCGTTGAAATTGCCATTTTGTGCCTTGACGAACAAAAAAGCAACTTTGATCGCTCAGTAACATTATTGCAATTGAGTTTATGAGAGCATGCCAACGCGACAACGCTATTCAATCACGCTAAGTCCAATCTAGCGTGCGTTACTCACTCAAGATTTGGCGTGATTGCCTGAGCAAGCCCAACGGCCATAGCCTCTACGTTTCGGGACTATATGGCATCAACCATGCCAGACGCTATTCACCACGCCAAATCTAGTGGAAATTCTAGCGTGCACGCTAGAATTTCGTTACACGCTATTTTTGGCATGATACCGTTGGGCTTGAATTTGCCACGCTAGAACGCTAAATTCTATTTGGTTAGCGTGGCCGCGTTGGGCATGCTCTGAGAAACCACAAGACAATTTAGCCATATCCCCCATGGGTTGATTATTCAGTAAACCTCTGAATGGAAGCAACTCGTTGGAAACTTGAATGATTGGCAACACTGGGCATCGCGACATGACAGCAAATATTGTCGCCAGGTCGTAAATGCATTGTAGACTCACCTCTAATGTCTTGAACAACGATTTCATTTTGAATATTCTTTGTTGGATAAGAGCATGCCCAACGCGGCCACGTGAACCCGCCAACCAAATGGAAAATAAACGCTACAATGCAGTCGATATGGGCAGGATCTGTGCGAGCTTTCATACTGAGAAGCGCGGAATCGACTGGTTTGTTTATGAAAATATAAAAGTTGCAAATGTCATTCTTGTCCCAAGTTTCGTGTGTAACAAGATGACAACTTATTGCAAACACTGAATTTCTCGTGCTGACGAACAACATCCACACGTCTTTGTTTTGAAGCATTCAAAGCTATAACTTGATCCAAAGCTCATTTTATAACTTACCACGATGCAGCAAGTATGTGGCACGACCGACATCATGCGATCAATCTTCGCCTTTCAACCAGGATACCCTCAACCCATGCTGCCATTCATCCAATATGTACGACAGCATGATCTCCTTGCTGCAAAGGCCATGGTCCAAGATTTCGCAAGTTTGACGCAAACTTGGAAGCGCTTGACGAGATCCTCCGTTCGTATTTGGACATGGAGTCACGACTGAGTCCTTATCGCGTCGACTCTTTACTTTATTACTTTCCTCAATTGGCGCATAACTTCTACTGCTATGCGGTTTGGGCTGAAAATCTCGATTTACTCGGTCTGATGCTCCAGCGAGGGATGACCATGCTCTACCATGCGACGGAAATAGCTGCTTTCCTTGGACGTGTCAAAGTTCTTACCTACCTTGAAGAGCATAATCTGGCCACGTATTCAACCCAAACGTTAAACTGGGCATGTCGTCAAGGCCATTTCAATGCTGTCGAATTCTTGCATCCACATATCGCTATGGGCGACACAGTTGCTATGGATGCAGCAGCAACCAATGGACATTTCGAAATTGTGAAGTTTCTTCACGTTTATCGAGATGAAGGCTGTACAACAACAGCCATGGACCAAGCGGCTGCGAATGGACATTTGGAAATTATGAAGTTTCTCCACTACAATCGAACAGAGGGGGCGACGACGAAAGTGATGACGTTGGCAGCAAGCCATGGACATTTGGACGTGGTGAAGTTTCTCTATGAGCATCGTTCAGAAGGATGTACGCTTCGAGCTTTGCACGGCTCGAGGGAGTCCAAGTATCGACTTCACAATCAGAGTAGATAATTGAGAGTTTCCAACTTGGTTTTCAAATATGATGTGAGCTAAATTCTGTGAAAGTCATGATTTTGGGAGTGGAAATCGATTGCCAAGGTATTTATACAAAGATGTAAAACATAAGTCGCTTCAACATACTCCTTCCGCAGAATCAAACTGAAAACTGTGCTTCAGAATGCTCAGGATAAATTCTTCGGTCATTCTGCGTTATATTTTTCAATGGCTGCAATTGCATTCATTATTTACCTACTTTGATCATCCATCAACTTTGGGGAATTAGTGGGCGCTTGCTGATGCAGTTTGCAACACTTGGCGAAGAGCTTTCAACTCGACATCCAGTCGACCTAGTCGATCAACAGCAGTGTCCAAACTGAGTGACGAACGTTCGCGTTTTCCACAGCCTTTGTCTTGGGCGAGCGCGAGACGATTCCGTCGTTGCCATTCAAGTGATCGGTCTGCACCTGGCATGGCTCTGTCAACACATTCCAATACAGCCACTTTGAATAATTCTTGTGCGGCTAGCCAAAAGAGAGCGTATAACCAGATTGCGCAGGCTAAATAGACAGAAATCGCTTGCATGGGTGCAAATGGCCAAAAGAGAGCAAGCAACGTTGCAGAAACAGTTGAGAGTAGTGCGGCCATGAAAAGCGCTTTACCAGGACAAGAAAAACACGTGAATGAATCCGAGCGGGCGGAAAAGAACAAGAAAAAATCTGACAGGGCCAGTTCAAGATAAACCGCCATTTGGACTTGTCCAGGGGTCAATCGACCAAACCCGTAGCGGTAAAATGTGCCCTCTGGATTCCACGAGTCCAGCGCCAACGCAAGCCACAAGATCGATGCCAGCGTACTCACAAACGCGACAGAGCCAGCATGGACAAAGAAACGAGTAGGCTGCCACGTCGGCGCTGATTTGGATGGAGGAACTTGGTCCTTCGGCATGACCGAGGCCAAGAGTCCGTCGTTCAACAGTAAGAGCAATACAATCGCAATCACAGGAAGTGAAAAGACTGGCAGTTCGCTGACTTCGTGGTGTTTAGGAACCGTGGCGTTCACTGAAGTAGGTGCTGATGGCTGAGACTTTGGTGATGGATCAATTAGAGCGATAGAGATGGCAAAGAAGAACAAAAGGTGCAGGGCACTCGCAACGCGATAAGTCAAATGCTGGACAATTCGGCGGCAAATTTCACGGGCAAGAACAAGTCCGTGTAACAAGACAGATAATCCAGCTTTGGTCAAAACGACATCGGCTGCAGCTTTGGCAGCGTCAGTTGCCCCATCGATGGCAATACCGACACTAGCTTGTCGCAATGGCGCCGTCTCAGTGTGTCCAGTGATGCCACATACGTAGCCATCAGCTTGGGCAAGCTGGACGACTTTCACTTTGGACGCAGGGTCCATTTGAGCAAACCCATCGGCGGCTTCAAGAAATTCAGGATGTTCGATGAAATTGGGCGGTGTCAATACCACAGGACCCAGGTGCAATTGGCGACAGGTTTCCACGGCGATTGCTTGGTGGTCTCCAGTAATCATTTTGACCACTACACCATGTTCGTGGAGTAATTCCAAAGTGCGCTTCGTGTCGTGGCGTGGCGGGTCGACAAATGTCAACAAACCCATGAAAATCCATCCGTGGTCTTCTGTACGCGCGACTGCAATCGAGCGAACACCGCGCTTAGCCAGTTCAAGCACTTTGCTCTCCACGGCTTCACGAATGGAATCACCATTCTGAGTCAATCCAAGAATTACATGAGGAGCTCCCTTGGTCACCTTGAAAGTGGCTCCATTTGGTCGTTTGATCGTCGATTCAGTCCGCTTGGAGTCAAGAGGACGATGGGAAACAAGTGTGTAGCTATCAAGAGGACGAAGGTCTATCGCGTTCAGCACAAGAGTGTCAATTGCATCCTTGGGTGGCTCTTTCCACTTTGAAGCTAGCGCTGCCATGACCAAGACATCCTCGCGACTTGTTCCAGGAGCATAAATGGGTAAATCGTCCTGTAGCTCCATCTTGTTGCGCGTCAAGGAGCCCGTTTTGTCGCACAATAGCAAAGACAATGATGCGAGTCGCTCAATCGCTGTAATGTGTGTAACTAGGATCTTTTCTTCAGCCAGTTGTCGAGAACCCAGCGCCAGAGACGACGACACGACTTGAGATGATGACAAGGGCACAGAAGCTAAAAAGAGCAGCACACTGAAGCCAATGGCATCCAAAGTGGCATGACCATGGTATAACAAGCAGCCCAAACAAAGGCTGACGAAAATCATGGCCACAACACTGAAAATGATCGTAATTTGGAGCAACATTGGGCGGAATAAACCATCTTCTTGCTTGTACGTAGCTGGCATGGACGGAAGCACTTTGCCCAAAAATGTTTGAGATCCAGTGGCTGAGACAATAGCTTCAACATCGCCTTGGGTAACGAGCGTGCCCATTTTCACTGTATCTCCCGCCGCAAAAATCGTAGGAAACGTTTCGCCGGTAAACATAGCCTGGTCCACGAGGATAGGATTTCCATCGCAGAGATCGCAATCAGCTGGCACTGCACACCCAGCAGACAAAGTCACTCGATCACCAGGTACCAGTAGAGCCGCGTTGATGGTTTGATGAACACCATCGCGGATAACTTGAGCTTCTGGTTTCAGCGATGCTTTCAATGCAGCGACGGCATTTTCAGCCTTCAATGCTTCAAGCCAGCCCACAATGCCTTGGATCACTTGAAGAAACAAGAGTGCAGCGGTGTCTGGAACATCAGCCATGAGGATTTCAACGCCAATTGCAACCCACAAAAGAATTGCTGTAGATGTCCTGAATTGACAAAATAGCTTCGTCAACGGTGACTTGTCTTTGTTGTCGAGCTCGTTCGGTCCAAACTGCTTGAGCCGACGCGCCGCTTCAACTGTCGATAGACCGCTTTCTGGAGTATTCAGTAGCGACATCTTGTCCTGGCCCATATAGTATCGATCTTCATCCGCTCGCATGGACGCGCTGAGGAGTGGCGTTGTTTCCCGCATGTATCCAACGTTCATCATGGCCGCTCCAGGCGGCTTGTGTCCAAAATGCAAATAAAAAATCCTCCCTTAGAATAAAATCCAGGATTTTAATTGAATTATAAATACTCAGTGGATTTTTAATATTATTTCGGCCTTTTGCCATATCAAACGCCTTGCGATCTTACCGCAAAACTTCAATTTTTATTATTTTTCGTCAAAAATGAATTTGAATCTAGATAACTATAATAACTCAATATGTAGGCCACAAAATATAGGTTCAATATGAAATCCGCATATGTACAAAAATAAATTTTAAGCTCTATCAATATAACTTGGATTTTGAAATTAACACTGTCCGATCCATGATCACTTTGTGCACCACTCGGGCATCATTGATGCCTAGTTGTGATGGTTTCGGTACATATAATGGTGTTGTGAGCTGAAGGCTGTGACGAGCTCTCCATTCCCCCTTGAGCGTGAATTTTGATGCTGCTTATCCAAAACATTGATAATTTTTAAAATATTTTGCATTTTTTGTAATTTTCTCGGAGTGTCGCATTTGAATTTCTTGGCGCACACACTTTTGATCCACTGTGAATGGAACGGACTCCGCATGGGAGTCAAACACGTACATGCAAGAAAAATCATCGACAAATCTCGTGGCAAAATGATATTTGCGATCTATGGCTGAAACTGTCACGAAAAGACACGACCTTTCGTTCAGGCTCTGCGAGAAAGGGCAATCTTCTAAAAGATGGATGATGACACGTCGTGTCCGATCTTGAATCGCGTTGAACAGCAGAGAAACTTTGGTATTGATTGTGGCGATGAGATACTCTTCGCTGCGGGCACATGGGCTCCAGGTGGCGAGCACACAAAAAAACTGCATGTGAAAAATGTGTCGAACAGAACCCTCAAGCTCAAATACGATTTGCCGCGCACGAAATACTTTTCCATGGACTTTCCTGTACTGATTACTCTCAGTCCTGGTACAAGCCGGATTCTAGATATTGCGTTCCGTCCCGTCCAGTACGAAGAGTATGATGATTTTATTCGTGTGCATGTACACATCATCGAAGGCGGTGTCAAAGCCACTAGCGGATCCTTCCGTCTACCCGTCAGAGCCCGAATTTCTATGCTTAATACGGACATCCCATCGGGAATTGACTTTGGTTTCTGCCCCACGGCTGACACAACAGACTACAAGTTTCTCCTGAAGAGCACAGGTCAAATTAATGCGAAATTTCTCTGGACACTCCCAGGTACAAATTGCGTTTGATGCTGATGTCCTGATTCAAAAAGATGCTGGTGAACATGGTCGGCCATTCATGATCAAGCCAGCTTCAGGGGAGCTCAGTGCTGGTCAAACGCTAGAAATTACAGCAAGTTTTGCTCCAAAATCGGCGTCTGTCTTTGTGGTTACAGTTCATTTTTTAGCTGAGGTAAGCTCAATTTTCAAGAACAATATATCCACATTTTAGGAACTTGGTGAAACCCGTCAACGGCAAGAGAAAACTATGAAAATCAGTGGAATTGGCAAATATGCCTTCTTTGCCGCGTCAGAGACTGAATTGGATTTTGGTGACGTTTTAATCGATGGAGGCGCTGCCTACAAGAGTCGCAAGCACTCGACAGATAAAGAATTTGTTTTGAGAAATAGGTCGCTCGTACGAGCAAGCTATCAGGTAAATCATTCACTCATCACAACGTCTCTAACGTGAATTAGATCATCCCTGTGGAATCTGATCATGAGCCAGTATTCTTCTTTTCTCCGTTGAAAGGCGTCATTCCACCCGAATCCTCCATTCCTATCACTGTGAAGTATACTCCACTCAGTCCCGGAACTTTCACTTGCGATAATTTCCATATTCAAACACCCGGAGGACACACTGTCCTGGTGACTTGTCGTGGAAAGGCCGTAGGTCCGCTGGTTACGTTGTGGAAGAAGAATTTGGCATCGAACTTGGTCAAGTGAGTCACTGTCGTACACGCAGTTTGTATGTCAATTTCATAGGGGGCATTCAATCAATTTTAAGGACGTCATGGTGGGAACTAAGGCAACTCGAGTGTTGATTTTGAAAAATGAGTCCGATGCTGCTGTTCGATTTAATTTCATGGCAGCACCGAACGGAGTGTTTCAGATCGAGAAAGTTGCTGGAGTTATTCCGCCTTTGTTGGAAACTTCGATTATGCTGTCTTTCATTCCAGAGACTCCGGGGAACTTCTATCGTCGACTATTCATCCTCTTACAAAATCAATCAACGACATATGTGGACATTCTCGGTACAGGTTATGACCAAGCCGTACGACCGTCTCCTTTTCAGCAGGCGCACGTGGATGCCTATCGCCTTCGTTGCCAAAATCATTGGTATTTTCTCTCGGATTTCTTGTCTTACTGAAAGCTTGCAGGGGACTTTTATCGCCCGATGGCCTCGAAAATTTGCTTGAAGAAAAAGGAGACGAATTTTTTCTCCATGGTGCATTGCGTAGGGCAAATCAAGTAGATGAGAACTCATCGCGTTTACTCACCAGAAGTGGCGAGTCATTTTTGTCTCATGTACAAATTTCGGAAGAATTTTTTCATCCTGGCACTGACCGAACCAATGCCATAATGGTTTCAGAAACGCTCTTAGAATTTGGAGCTCTAGGGGCGAAGAAAACCTTGGTTGTTTCAAATCACACACGGGGTAAAGTTACGTGCGGATGGCGTATATCCGAAGAGGGTCAATCCAATTTTCGTATTTCGCCTCGTAGTTGCGATATTGCACCAGGTGCTTCTGCGGATTTTACCGTTCATTTTGATCCACATGAGACAAACGCCTACTATTTTGCTGAACTTGAATCGCATGTGTACTTCAAATCAAATCGGACATTTCGTCTCGTAAATCCTGAAACCTTTACACCGCCGTGGTGCGTGATTGTCCATGCGAGCGGTCACTCGTTTAGCTCTGGGGAAAGCCAATTCTTATCAAAAGTTACGTTTGCAACAGCCAAGGAAGGTCTGTGCCCTTTTCCACCGGCCCATTTAGGGGATTCTGTTTTTCAGACAGTGTCACTTCTGAATGCAAGCGATACACCTGCGCTCTTTTCTGTTGTACAAGATCCGTCAGAAGTATTTTGGGTCCACCCTTCCAGTGGTCTCATCCCCGCCAACGGGTTTCATTTAGTCCAGATTCGGTTTACACCCAGCCACTCACGCCGATATCATTACAGATTGAAGACGGTCGTTAACTACGTCAGCTCCGTTTACTTGGACTTGACTGGCATGGGTTGTCGTCCTCAAATGGTGTGCTTAGATGCTCAGTCACGGCCAATCGATAAAATATACATCAAACCAACAGCAATTGGACTATCATCTATTCGACAATTCCATGTGCACAACGCTTCACGTGTCCCTTTAGTCTTTCGATGGCAGCTACCTGCAGCACTGCAATCGACATTTCAACTGTCACCGCTTGTGCAGCGTCTCCAAGGTAATGAAAGTCAACTCATCACTTGCGTTTTTTCTCCAACTCAGCTCAAGCAATACAATCAACGAATAGTTGCTCATGTGAAGTCGATATCCAAGGGCATACGGGATAAATCCAACATGAGTGTTATGCAGGAGACGTCGGTTAAATTTCTTGGAGTTGGGACGACTGGAGCTGTGTCATTTGTGCCGACGGCAATGGAGCTTCCAACTGTCCTTGTAAATTCAACTGCCACACTGCCCTTTCATCTCGTGAATTCAAGTGATTGCGATCTTAAATTTGAACTCCGTGTGCTAATTCGCTCAAGGGATGAAACACCTAATGCTGCATGCGAGTACATTTCGTTCTCCAAGCCGAATGGTACTATTGGAGCACGTTCTCAACAAAAAATTGAAATTTCCTTTCGGGCAAATTTGGCTGGTATTTTTGACTACGATATTGCTTGCGCTATTGCAACAATTGATATGGACAAATTTTTACCCGAGTCTGAGAGCGTCAAGATGGCTGTAAAGGCCAGCGCTTCATTCCCCACCCTGGTCGTGCAAGATATACGCTTACAAAATACATCTACTTCAACGGCATGGTCTCAATTCCAAGTGGAACCTATCAACACATTCCTGATGACACCATTGACCAAAGAAGAGTTAAAGTTGAATGCTGAGAGCAGTCCTGACTTGAGCACACTCACGAAATTTAACTTGCAGTTCACTCCTGCTGTTGTGGGCTCCCCGAGCGAAGACGTGTGGATCCAACTGTTCAATCCAGGCTCTCTAGTCGTCTCTTTTCGTATTTACTTTCCAAATGAAAGCGATGTCGAGCTTGAACCATGGGCTGATAGAGGCGAGCCTACAGCCGAAGAGCTCAGACAAAATATCATCATAGACACAAAACTATTTACCATCACATCCCGATCAGGTTTTTCGTCACTTATCAGACCGAACTTTATCTTTCACACTGTAGGAGTACTTGAGCCAAAACAGAGCCTCCTTCTGTGCATGTCATATTCATACGCTTCCATGCAATACAATGGGATACATGACCTACCGATTATTCTGAGTGTTGCTCAGGGAAAGAAGCTCGCTCTCGTCTTAAATGGCAAAACACTCTCTGTGTCGACACCACACCTTTTTCTCCCTAATCACACGGTTTCGTTGAGTCCAGTCATGTTGGGCGAGAGCATGCGAAAGACTCATGAATTTTCGAAGCCATCAATGCAGCAAATCCCAGTATTCAATGCAGGAGATCGCCCACTGAAAATTGACGTGGACGATGGAGCCCTGGGGCTTGTCAATGCGAATAATTTCAACTTTCCCATTTTGGATTGCCTAACTCACCATTTGGTCATCCCAGCCCACTCTGTTGGCTACTTGGACGTTGAATTTTGTCCACTTGAGGATAAAGTTTACACCTCTGAAGTTGTGCTCCTTGCCGAAGGAGTCGATACAGATTACCAAGAATCTGCCACAATTGCTATCACTGCTAGAGGCTACCATCCAAAAGCACACTCGTTTGATTCAATCCATACGGATCCTGAAGGGCCACCAACAAAGCAACTCATTCAAATTCCGACAATGCACTTGGCAAGTTTAAGCGAGGATGTGATGAGCTTTGGACTCGTCAGTACTCACACAACCAATACTCGTGTGGTCCTCCTTACAAACACAAGCACAACAGCGACATTATCGTTTGCATGGGATGAATCAAACCCTCTTCTGCAGTCACGTCGACTTCAATTCTCACCTGTGCAAGGCAAACTAGCCCCATCACAACATGTTATGGTTCGCATCACACTTGCAGCTCAAGATGATTTGCGCGTCATTGATCATGACATTGCGTGCTGGATACGTGTGCTTAGCGATGCAGCTGCACCTTCAACCAATGTGTCAACCACAAAATTGACCAACCCAGCATCGGTCATGTCAACAAATAGCAACACAAAATCTATGAACGACTCTTCTGTGTCTGGTCGTCCTTCTGTCATCACTCGGTCGACATTGTCCTCGCGGGCACGTTTCAATCGCTCCGACGAAAGTACAGCTCCGAGTCAAGGCTCTCAACCGGCAATGGTGCGTTGTGGTCCCTCAATATTCTGATTATCTTTCATAGAGTAAAGGGAAGAAGGCAATGTGGCGTCTCTCAAGTAGCTTGAACGATAAGAATGCGAGCACGAGTACTCCACCAAGTCCTGTTTTTTTGCGTGTATTTGGCCATGTTGTTTCCATGGAAGTGTTTCGCAATCAGTGGAATCCCGAAGCTTTCAAACGCAAGCCGCTTACTCACCCCACTAACGACCTGGTTTTTGTTGATTCTCTCGTATCACTACGTCAAACATGGGCATTTCAGGATCTCAAAGATGCAAAAGAAAGCCGTCATGTAATTGAAAGTGTCATGGGTCACCTCCTTCTCGACGCTTTGAACTCCGGTGCTGTTGTGCAGGTACTTGGGACGTCACAATTGCCCCTTAATCAGTGTAGGCCATAAACGAAATGCCAGAGACGCCAGAAACACCCCTCTTCGTACAATTTTCAAGTTCAGACAAGAAAAAGACGCGAAATCTATGTCAGAACGAGGACTTAAAGCGGCTCACATCCACGATACTTGAGAACACTATTTTCAACTTAGTGCAAGAGATCGCCTGTGGGGACTTTGACTTGAGCTGTTTACCCAAACAACTTGTATTCAGTCCTTCCATTGACAACAATGCTGAAGTTGGATTTATCGAGTAAACAATTGATATACTGTACTTCTTAACGTATGTAGTTGAAATCAAACCTTAAGAAATAATCTTCGACTTGTTCTCGTCCAAGTCTTAAAAATTGCTGTTTGATTGGTTAACTGCTTTCAGGATGACCTTTTGTTTCTTGACAGTGAAACAATATTACGGAACTACCGGATAGAATAGATTTTTTAAGGGGAAGAGTGGAAAATATGGAAGTTTTCCAAGAATATTATTGTGTTTTCGAGCCAAAATTCGAATTTGAGATCGATTCGACACACACACCAAATCGATTTGTTCTCATTTTATCCGGAACATCCGGTAAATATTGACAAAAGATTCCATCCCACATGCAAACGATCATGATCACTGATGTCGTCGAGCTCAATCATGCAGCTCTCTCCATCGTGCTTCATGCACTTTATATGAATTATAATAAGCATATCTCCAAGCTGCGATTTGCAGACCTCTTTCACGAGGATCTATCGACCATCGCCATGTGAATCAAACAATACGAAGGCGAGGCGTTGCGAGCCCAAGGCCACCACGGGCGAATCCACCGCACCGAAGGTCAAATGCCATGGTTCACACACTACACTGATTGCAACCCGCCATTCCTGGACGAAGTAAAGCTTGCATCTCATCGAGAATTCTAATAGACGTCTCTGTCGACTTGGTCAAATAGCGACTTGTTTGGGCCAGGTTGCGAAAAGGGAAGAATCGATGATCTCGTAGGTACTAAAGACTACTAATTTTGATTAGTACATATTAAAATCGGGGAAAATACACCGAAACACACACTCAAAACACACATGAATCGATTTGCGATTTTGATTAAATCGCTGCACGATTCGAATTTCGAATCGAAAGCACAATATAGGTTGGTCAGGGAAGCATTTCTATTCGTGTGTTATGTTGTGAATAGGTACGAGATGGGTTAACGACCCAAAATCAAATATTTTCGCAAATTTTCGCTGTTTTTTCGAAATTTTGCGCAAAGTACAATGCTGTTCAAGTCTGAGTCCAAATTCATACTACGTAGTATAAATTTACTTCGACATGACATCTTGCAACTTTTGTTGATTCAAACTTTGAAATTTCTGTCAAATCACAAATCAGTATTTGTTTTAACCTTGAAATAACTCACAGTCAAGACTTTGTAAATCTTATAGAGGAAATTATACTCTCAAATGATTTACAATTTCGATTAGTTATATATCGAATATTGAACAGGTAAAAGTGGATAGTTTTGGCCAGCATGGCTCCTTCGGTCGAACTCTGAGGCTAAAGATGGGACAACATTAAACTATCGCCTAGTGAATGTTGTGACATCTTTAAGTTCAGAGCTTGGCCATTTTCTTCCAGAAATGCGGTGTGCATGTAGACTGTGGAAAGACATAGTTTTAGTTTGTGCTGCGTCTGTTCTTTAATTACATTACATGTTGGGGTACGCTACACATTTCCAAACAGGAGTTGATTTGCCAGTGTGTGCTTCCATTCTATTCGTAAAAAATACATTGTTCCTATAGTGGAGTCAACAAAACTTATATGCTTGCTTTTCTGGATCGTTCCATCAATCAGATTCAGAGAAGCACTGCGCAGCAAGCTACGAGCAGAAAGTTTTGCTATACTTCATGTAGTGATCGGGCTGATGCATTTCCAAATTAACTATTTCTGCCCAATCTCAACACATCCTACAACTCATTGCACTCTAATTGGATGATAATCTTGTATATATCCAGTGATTTAGTGGTAGATCATTATCGATGTAGACTGCATCCATATTCGTGCTGGTCAAACTGGTCCTCTCTGCTGAAACCCTACTGGCATGGAAATGGGCTCACGCAGGACACATGCCAAAGCATCCGATCACGCGATTGCATCCGTCCAGACAGAGGGTGTGTGACATCTCACGCGACATCTCCTCCCCAGAGAAAACTCCAAAGTCCTCTTTGGATGCTCGATCCGCACCGCGAAGGAGTCATGGAAGATATTCAATCGCTGCTAGAGGCCAAGGACAGCATCGAAACGGCCTCTTCATCATTGGCGGCGACCGTATTGAAACTATCCCATTTGGCTGGCCGAATCTCCGAGAAGTTGAGAGTCTCCTTGGACCGCGTCCAAACTGTACAGCAACATAATGTCTCATTGTTGGCCTCTTTGAGTGCCACACAAGCAAAAATCGCGAGTCAACATAAACAATTGATGGAGGCTGAGTCAGATATTCGTCCGAGTCGACTTGAAGCCCAAGCAGTCCGTATGATGGTTTCGGTGACGCGATATGCCACTAGGGGTAGCAAACACGCCGAAGAGGTAGAACATATTCCCGATATCACGTCATTACGCTAATAGACGGAGCAAAAGAGGAGAAAATAATAATTCTGAATAAGAAGGTGCTTCAGTTGAAGGCAAGGAACAAAAAACTGGTTGCACGCTTAGAAAGAGTAAGCGACGGTCGAATGAAGCTATGAACACGCTCCAGAGTCGGCTTAAAATCTTAAGGCCCACAGCGTGCTATCGATTTTGGAACGTTGCAGGAAGACACGTATACATGAGCGGAGATCCAGCACCGCCGATTCAAGCCTTCTTGAATGATGATGACTCATTGCTGGATGGTTTCGAAGGTGTTGTTATCATCAATTCCAAGCCAGAGATTCCTACTAGCTTCGAGCCGCCGTCTAATGCTGCCTCGATGGAGGGTGATACAAGTGACGATCAAGAAGGCAACGACAAGCGGGGCCAACAAATCATCAACCTCGTTAATGAAGTGGAAGATAAAGAGGAAATTGATAGCGATGGGGCAACGAATTCGTTTCTTGTACCCAAGAAACGTTTTGATGATACCAACAGTGCTAGCACACCTGAATCAATTGAGACTGGTATCCTCCACAAGAGGTCGAGACTGGAAACCGATCACCGCAGAAACAAAGGAGATACCTCATGGCCTCCGTTGGAGACGAAATCATTGCTAAGAGAACATGGCGTCGATACAGCCGAGTGAGTTTGAGGGGGCCAAGGTGGAAAATTTTCGCAAGAGCATATCTAAGTTCCTTTCTGAAAGGGGCGAGCTTATGTGGCGTCGCTTCTTCCATTTCCCTGGATACTTCGAACCAAAGCCTGGATGATATGACCTACAAGTTGGGCGCGCTGATCTTAAAATAGTCCGATCGGGGATGCCTTGGGTGAATTTTTTTGTCATCCCCAACCTGATTTTCCAATTATTCTACCTGAACCAGAGGATCTCCAAGTGATTTATGAAACGCATGGTTTGGCGGTAACTCTGGATTATCTTAAGGAAGAAAGTGACACGCGGTGGCCTTGAGTGCCTGACATCAAGGAGGGAGGAAAACTCCGCCTGCCGTTTGGTTCGCTACTAAGGTTCGTCGCTTCAAGAAATGGTCGGTACAAGCAGAACAACCCCAAGCACGAGAGCCAAGTTCTGGACTTCGTTAACAAGGAACCCGCTGTTTCCCAAATTTTCCCCTTCGTCCAATTGAAATTCTGGGGCTTCGAAATTCCTCCACAGTTTTACGGAGGCCAACAATATAAGCTCCGCACGAAACACATGATACAAGACAGTAGAGGCATTCAAGAGGTAACCTACAAAGATGAACGACCCAATTAGCATAGCTTTGACATGTTAATAAAGATTTTGTTTGCGCTGTCTCCTTTGTGAATCGGGGACCACCAGGTTTAAAGGACCTTGGAGGTTGGTTCCGCAATCCGCCCTAATTTTGTGCGATATTTTAAGGTGCCCCATAAAGCTCAAATGAAGCCAAAAGTTTACCACAACACCTCATACGATACGGACCACTGTAGCCATTCTTGTGGGACATATGACAACACACTAATTTGATTTCTACATCGATATTCTTATTTGTGTAACATCCCAGATCAGTCACCTTGAAACCATGCAATCAAAGTAATCGAGTATTGGAAAATGCAAGAGAATGGTACCAAAGGAACTGCCCATGACCGGCCAGTGAGTAGAGAGATGTCCACGACCGGCCAGTGAGTATAAGCTTAAAAAATAATGTATATCCTCGAATGACAGCAATAATTTGATAAAGTCTCAATTTTCTATAAAATTCTTTGCCCCCGTAGAGTTTAAAGTGATTATTTCTCCAACCAAGGGTCGGATACCTATACCTGTCGAGATACATAATCGGTGTAACTACAGTTATGTAATCTTGAGCAACATGCAAGAATAAAACTCAAACGATGACAAAATAACCATGAGAGCAGAAAACGACCAAACAGGAAATAAAGAACTGCGGGCAAAAATCAGGGAATCACAGGAAGTTGTAACAAATTACTCAAGCTCAGTGCGATCCTTCTTTCACCAAGGGAAAAATCCTAATGTGTGAGATATTTGTTCGGAATTGACGGGAATTCACATCAATGGAAGTAAAGACGAGAAGATTATCATATGTGCATCGTTCGCAGGCGATGTAACGGAGATTGGGAGTTGCCACGTTTGACAACATCGAATATCAGAGTAAACAAAGGACAACATTGCACAATCCTATCGACTGTATTTGAGTCTTCAACTGAGTGATCGAAGGCCATGGGAGTCATCAGGTCCTTCCGTTGACACGGAAACTCCAGTGTGGTAGTTGTAGGCTACAATCGCTGTAGGCCACTCTATCAACACAAGCTACAAGTTGTTGCTTGTGTTGATAGAGTGGTCAAGAGTACACGGCTAGCCTGCGCCAACGATTTTTGCTCGAGTTCCTGCACCCAACTCAGGCGACCCACACAATAATCCATATAAAATCAAGCCAAACTTGAAATCGTCGACAGTTTGTTCTGGCCTGGGGGAAAGCCGAAGCTGTTGTGTTTGCTTTTATAGAGCGTCCAAGGGTGGAGTTAGGCCAATCTGCGTAGAACTTTCCTACAATACATTGAACAACATGCAGGAAACAGCAATTCGTCTTGGAGCGAAGCCTAGTTGGCGACGCTTGCATTGACGGACTTGTGTAGGGATATGTTAGAGTTGACCGAGTCGTCGGTTTCTAGTATCGGTTAGAGCTCAAACCGCAACAGTGATTCCGAACTCGTCTAAAAGACCTAATAAGAGGTTCACGAGGGTCTTCTCATTGCTTAAAACGAGGCAATAAGATGGTCCAAGATCCTGTCAGGAAGCAAATATATTTGACATTCACGTTCTCTTCTTCAGAAGGTTTAGAGCAAGTCATGACATGGTGCTTCATTTTCTTTCATTTCACACGAGCACGCATGTAAAACGTCGGCTGTTGGATGCACGATCCCTGATCAAGCCGAGATGGCTAGTTTAATGCTTCCTTCAATTCCTCTACTCCTAATCAATGTTTCAAAATGGCGTGGAATTGAGCAATTTCCATGGAAGGCATGATTTACACTCATGAATACCTATCGGAAAGCGACGATCAAGCTCGTTTTTGCCGATCAGTGACACCCGTTGCTCTTGATCCCGCGTCGGAATTCACCTAAACAGACCAACCTACATGATTACCAAGAGCCAGTGTTTCATTATCAATCACAGTGATGTCATGTTGAATATGCCGCAGAAGAGACGGCGGCATCCGTCTACTATTTTACAGTCCTTAAGCATCGAGCAGGAATGAACATAAAATGTCCTCTCTCGAATTGGAAAGCAAGAAGAGTATAATAAAATGTAAAAAGAGGTGTATTACTTAAATGCAACGTATTCCTTTTCTACTCCAAATGCAAAGCGCCACGATTGTTTCTTGGACGTCCACGCTGGTTGCCATCCAAGATGTCGTCGTTGGCATCATCACGTTGGCGTGGGCGACGAGTTCTGTTTCGTAATTTTCGTGGAGCACCTTCCATTCCAAGAGGAATTTGGCCAATTTGACAACACACTGCTACAGAATGCACACAGATGCGGTGCGCACCCAGACTAAGAAGCTGCGCACACGGCCTTCTGTTTGGATAACTTCCCAACCTGTCGACGGCTGCATGTAAATTTCCAGGTGTCGCAAATTTCTGCTGATTGGGTTCCATGACGTCATCTCAGGATAGATGCCACTCGAAAAATTCAACCTTTCTTGGTCGTCTGGGTGCGCTTGTTGAGATGACAGATGGAGGACTCTCCAAGACATTGGATTTTCAGACACGAGAGCTGAAACTTGCAATAAATGCTGCAGTTGCAGTTTTTGATAATGTCGTTTGAGCCTTCCGCTCACAACGACTTCAGTAGCTCACGCCATACGAGCTCTAGATTCTCTGGCCAGCATAGCGCAAATTTCTTGAATCAGGTGTGGGACATGAGGTTATTGGTTGTTGACAACCTACATGACATGTGTCAGAATCTTTTGTTTTCGACAACGTACTCTTTTCAGGTCAGCATTATAGTGCTCGTTGGGATTATTTGTCAAAGCCCTACCACTGTCGCTGTGATACACCTGCCACTTCCAGAAGCGAAATCATTTCGTCTCGAGTATTCCTCGCGACGAGGCAGCCAGGTGTCATAGAAGTATGAGCGAAATTTTCTGAGCTCGCGGCTTGAGTTCCAATATTCGTAGACTTGTGCCATTTTCTCGATCAAATCTTCCTCAGACGCGCACATATGTAGCAAGCAGATATCGAACGAGATAGTACACCATTCAGACCACTCTTTTTTTCAAAGCATTTCTTCAGCACGTGGAAGAAACACATGAGGTACTGAACTTCAGGGCCAAGCACAAAAGTGGGAAACCTGACTTGTTGGTTTTGAATGTTGTGTCGACATGTGTTACGACTCTGAAGACGGGATTTGCTTGACATGTGTCCACATATTTTCGCAGACTTGCAGCTGTTGTGAATCCTATTCACGTGTCAGTTGAGAAAAGATGGTGTCGTTTACCTGCACGGAAAGCCTCAATCCCACCGTCTCCTACTTTGGGTTGGCCGTCTTCTACAGCAACTCCGAAAACAAATGGTTCATCTTCATCAATGCGCTCAACTGCTGGCATTCTTCGTCGCAGTTCAAATTCTGCAGCTTCCACAGTACTCTGATGACGCAGCTCCTTTGTGCGGATATATTTGACAGCTTCTTGAACTTGTTTTAGCGTAGGCATAGGGCATGGTCAATATTCGTGCCGTGAATGGGACGCTTCAAGTTTGATGAATAGATCCTTTGGTTTGCGACAAGAATTGTCTGCGGTCCAGTTTTTAAGGGTGATTTTCATTTGTTCAGTCACCTAGAACAACGTGATTCATCGTCAACATGGTGTCGCAGGCGCTTACAGATGCTTGATCAGGAGACCGCGCGCCAGAATCAGGAAAGATGAGATGTCTATGCACCCCACGAGCAGCCACGAAGGAGAAACCAGATGCTGGACATGTAGTAATGCGAAACGTCATATGACATGTGTCCACTCGGTCTTCATTGTATCCTTTAAAGTAAGGATTGCAGCGACTTGATACGCACGGTGTGTATTGTACTTGCATCTTGTGAGGTTGAAAGCAAGTATGATTTGAAACATCTGGGTACAGTGTTGTAAAAGGACACCAATTGCTGTTTGGAATGCAAAAAGACGGTAGGTTTGACATAAAAGCTTGGAGCTCGTTCGTCGGAAGGTGTAGAAGGTGCTGAAAATCCATGATTTTCGTACACTAACAGTTTGTTGGAGAAGAAACACCGAGTTGTAATGTGTAACCGGGTGAAACTGTTCACCAGACACATTACTGCTTGAACGAGGCCAGAGGAAGTGCAACACAAGACGGTAAGTGAACAAGCAAAGGATACTGCAGTTTGATGTATTAGACAGATATTATCTACGACTTACTTCAGCTACTGTCACACTGAAATACACATATCAATCGATTCAAGTAGCTACATTCTTCATGTCCATGATAAGGTCGCGAGCAGTAGTAATGCTGGGTAAATGACTCTCCATTGCATCTTGAATAACCATCACACGTCTGTAGAAAGTGTTGTCGCTCATGTTCTTCATTGCTTTTGCAAGTTGCTTGAAATTGTATCGCACCGCTCGTGGTGTCGTTGTCATTTCATCTTCTAACGACAATCTTTTGTTAGCTTCATGGTTGCTGGGGCATGTTCTATACTTAACCAGGAACTGATGACTTGTCTCATGTACTTGAAACTACGATGTTAGATCAGGCTCGTATATTAACTCCAATTGAGAAAACGCTCCGACTCTTTATCTTTTGAAACCTAATACGGTTTGAGACATATCTTTTCACAGGTACTTGCAATATGGTCTTTACTGTGTCAATTGATAAATTATCCATGTTTTTACTATTTACGGCAATATCAATTTTCTAAGAGATCAATACTGTCTAGAGCATTAAAATTTATGACATATTTGTGGCAATGCATGAAAAATATTCTATTTTGGTTACCTTTTGACACCTATTTTTAATCACGTTACATATCATTATTACCCCAATATGAAAAGCAAGGTAATACATTTGATGTATGACACGTTGAGAGTGCAGAGCAGAGCTTTCTCGGGTGTGTGTGTTGAAATCTCGCATGTGTTTTGTCTCGATATGGGTGTACGCAATATGGTTGATGCCCTGTCGAAACCCCCTGTGTGAGTCCAAGACTCCCCATGTGTATTGCGAACGCCTACTTGTGGCTCATCAAAGTCAAACCCTTCAAGAATCAAATATCATAACAAGTTTTTGGTCGTTTAACACATGACATATTGCTAGAAAGAGTTGAAATTTTGTCCTGAAATTACTGTGCTGCGAGTCCATAGCTATCAAAATCCGACTTTGTTGTGCAAGGAGATGGGACAGACTTTTAGATTGAACATGTTCGACACGGTCTACATAAAATACCAGTACTGGATGGAACGCCATTCGGTCAGTGGGAATACGGAGACGCAACCCATCGGCGATCGCATTGGATTTGGCTGTCACGGTCTTTGAAGGCGTGCTTCTATTGCTTGTAAGTATGTCTCTTTGTGCCCGCTCGTCGACAAACTCTTACTACTCGGCCCGTTTGGGAGTCGACATGTGATAGGTGTACATAGCTATGAGCTATTCTAGCACTACAGATGAGGTTTCAGGAAGTTCGACACGGCCTTCGATTAGCCGTTTGAGCCGTTTGTTGAGGCCGGTGAACTCACCGATATCCTGTCTGAAAGGATTCCGGCAGATACCAGAACTTGGGAAGCTCAACAAGGACTGCACACGGGAGAAATCGTCGTGGTTTTCATCGCGGGTGAAGAACCCGCAGTCGTTTTGGTCAAGATGGGCAATGCCGGTATAGTATCGGGGAAATGTGTCGTCGTACATCTCCTCGGAACCGCTGAGCAAATTGCTTTGTGAGCGATCCATCTCCTTGGATTCGACCCAGAAGCTTGACGGTCCTTCCCAGTAACCTCTTCACATGGAGAGGAACCACTCAGTGGAGCTGGTTTTCAGTGGGGGACGTGCAAGAAACAGTGAAGAACAACTCAGACAAGATCATTGGGTGCCACTGCGATGGCTCTTTTCCTCGAAAACTGGTCGAGAGACGTAGAATGACGCTGACGAGTCATTAGCACTAATGGGAGTCAACATCCAGGATGTTTGTTGCATGTCGTCGTATGTGTAGTAGAACAAAAGCACTGAGGATAGCGGCTTTGTCTAAGCTCCAGTAGCACCAGTGGCCTGACCACCTGATCTGGCTTTCAGAGTAGCTCAACTAGCCTATATGAATCGACACAAGTCGATTTCCAATCTTTGGACAAGGCGCTTCATATCTATCTAGCTAATCACAAGTATGTCATCCAACACGAGATGATCACCACCGCTCTAGGATTAACAGTTCGTGCTGCTTTTCACGACAATGCAGTTGGTGGGGCAAGGCGCAGGATCTGTTTATGTTAACCTTTATTTATTTTCCTCTTGTGTTTATTAATACACTTGCTATGATAATATTTTAGAAATTTTACCTTCTTTAGTTTGCGTTTGAAAATTATATACCTTCATAAACGTATATTTATGCTTCGTAAGATATGGCTTATACCGATATTTGTCAATTTTCAATGAATATATTTCAAAATTGATTTTCGCTGTCTGCTCGAAAACGCTTAAGTCTTGTTGTTGTGTTGACCACACCAAAAACCATACAATAATTAAGATAAAAACGATTTATACTAACGATTTTATAAGTCAGCGACGTGTTTCGCGGAGGACCTCTGGAGAACAATAGGATGTGAATGCTAGGTGCCAGAAGATGAAGAAAGTGACGGATCCCATGTGTGTCCACCCGGGCGGTCAACCTAGAAAGACGTCGATCGCCCGGGTGGACGCACATGAAACATGCACGTTGGAACTATGCCATCTCCGATATGGGCACTTCGAACTCTTTTGTGTTGAATGAGAAATGAAAAATGAATAGGGAAAACCAAAATCCTCACTTTAATACAATTTCAAGATTTAATTGCCTCAGTTTAATGACAATAAATAAAAATTAAAATAACGTCTTTTTCACTTAAAATTGTAGTTTTGGCTTCTTTTTTTATATTCCTTAAAGACTATTTGACTATAGTGAAATCAAGCTTAGGAGGAAGGTACAACAATTTAAGGAGTATGTATATGTGTGTGTTTTCGTGTAATTGGCAAATACTCGATTCTGATTGGCGTATAGATTCCAAATACATTTGGAAAAATAGATATATTTTCTACCCCCTCACAATTTAGAATGTATGTATCAATAAAATTGTTTTGATTATCATTCCTATGTCATTCAGCCAAGGTAATTAGTGGTGGACAATCGCTTTGAAGCCCAAATTAACTGTGGAATGTGGAATGAGCTTATGCACCGGCTCGATTCGGCTGGCTGCGGGTGTGGCCATGACAGTTGTACATTTTTACTCCTTTATCCCTTTCCTGGGACGTTTGGACGATTTCATGTGTTGGATAGTTCCAGGGTAAATTTGCCCAACTGATGGGAATTCCCCACACTCTAAAATACACCTTGTTGTGAAAATCGCACTGTCTCGACAGATGTTCGTGTCACATGATACATTTCTTCCTGTGATTCCCGAAATCTGACCTGCAGTTCATTATTTTCTGTGTGCAAAAACATTTTTCTCAATAACCATTTTCGTCCCATGTCCAAATGCAAACAACCATTTCAAGCCAATAATTTCCATCCCAATTAGCAACCCATGTAAGGCATTTTCGCTAGAATTCCACATGCTAATTGGGTTCAACGTCCAAGTCGGCAATCCTTGAACAAGGTCTCAATGGAGACAAGCCTTTCTTCTCTTTCAATTGGTTTTCGTATTCAGCATATATAATATATGATCCATACTCCTTCAGAAGAGAGCAAGGCATCCATTGTTTCTGATCATCCCAAAATTCAACAAAGTATTCCACCCCTTTGTTCTTTCTTCGTCTCTTATCATTCACACGGTGGATTGGGCTCCGGGTGTTCGTGAACGAAGTATCGCCATCCGAAAAGTTCACGCATGTCACAAAACTATCAGGGGTCGTCTGCAATACCAGCGTGCAGTTCAGTGTTTTCGTCAATTGCGCGTATCGCTTGTATTTGTTCAAGTCGTGCCGCCTGCTCCCATGCTGACAAACTAAACGTTGTCTTCAATCGAGCTTTCTCATGAGCGAGTTTTCGAAATTATACCTTCATAAGCCACCCCTGGCATGCCGCGACGTCATAGACGAGAACGGCAGCCACCTTCTTAGTGGTCGTTACTATTTAGTACTACTCTGGTCCATAATTATTGTCACATCATTTATACTTGATTTAAGTATTAAGCTGGAGACAAAATATATAGGTTTTTGTATAGAGACTTGATATTTAATAATCCAAGGCTGAAATATAATAACACATTTATTTTATACATCATGAACTCATTCGTGAGAATTAAGCAATGGACTCGTTGACTGGGAGGTCATACTCAAGATTGAACGAAGCAAGATCGTTGATAGTGATGTCCTTTCTCATGTGCCGAAGCTTGTAATCTTTGTTGCCGTTCGAGTCCATGGACAAAGCCATCGCCTTTTGAAAAGTGACAAAAGCTTTAGCCAAACTTTCAGTAGGCAGCTCATCAAACGCACTTTCAACAGCAGCAACTAACTCCTCAATATTATGAGAGCTCTGTTGCTGCTGGAGACTTTGAATAGCATTAAAAATACCTAAATCTCAGACATCAAAGTCTGGAGAATTTGCAGGCTGGTTCATGACAGAGATGCCTTCAATGCCACTGGAAACAAGACGACTTGTGTTGATGCCATTGTGTGGACTGGCGTTGTCTTGTATCCAAATGCCATTTTTTATAGCTGATTGCGGTGCTTTTGCTTGGATTGCTGGGATAACTTGAGTCATAATTTTTTCAGTATATGTCAAGATGTTGACGGGCTGTTCCTTTAGCTCAACGACGCCCTTTTGTCTGTTCTTGCTCAATCGCTTCGCAGGGATCGCTTCAAGGAAGGGCCAAATCCCAATCTTCCCGTCGAAATATTGTCGACGATTGTAGTCATATCGAGGTTTTGCCACTGCTGCAAGGAACATGACCTTTGAAATATGGGTCTTCGACTTGACGCGGCGCACAGGTATCACTTCGTCCTTGTAGGCATAGAACATTCTTTTGACCATGGTCACATTGAACCACTTTTCATCGGCATGCACATAGTCGTGCATGTTGACAAAAACGTGGCGTCCATGTAAGCAAGGTCGGAGGAACGCTCTCGCAAATTCAAGCCTTCTTGCACAGTTGAAATCAGTCAAAAGTCGCTTCACACGACGCCCAAAATTGTCTTCTTGGTTCATGTACCTTGCCAGAGTTGTCTTTGGGAGTCCAGAGTTGGCCGTCAGTGCTCGAAATGTCTGTCTTCTTATGAGCGGTACTTGTGTGACCGTCTCCTTGATGGCCAGCGGAGATCTCTTTAGTTTTTTCCCACAATTCCCTAAAACACTAAACCTTCAGAAAATAATTCGTCAAATTTTATGTAAATTGCAATATATATAAATTTTTAGAGGTTTTACCTTTCATTTTGCAGTCGATGGCCGCTGGTCCATCTCCGCGCGATATTGACAGCCTTGCTGAAGTCCACAGGCAAGACACGGTTCGCAGATGGCAACCGAACTGATGGGCAGCATTGGTTAGTGCTCCAAACGGGAGCTTCGCGTCAACTGACGCTTCGAGAAGGAGCTCGTAGAGTTCGCGTCGCTCTCTCTGAGACATATTGCTTTTTCGTTTGCCTTCCTTGGGAAGGCATAAAGAGGAACAGCGACGAGAGCGAGACATACTGGAACTTGTTGTTGAGCGATGCGGTGTTTCCAGATGAGTAAATGTAGAAATGCTAGACTAGCGTAAGAAAATCTACGAACTGCTCATGACCAAGCATTTTTGGAGGTGCATTTCTTGGCGCCAAGGTTGAATTAGGAAGTTCTGAAATGCTCCAATTATAGAGCAGAAAACGCGCTTTCCGAAGGGCCAATTAACGCCCCTTATCTGCATGATTTAGAAAAATCCCGTCAATGATAAAACAAATGTGACAATAATTATGGACTGGAGTAGTACCCCGTAAATATATGGCATTACTATTTAGTCCCTCGTGTTACTAAATGGTAACCAAAAAATTTCTGAATTACTATTTAGTATCCCCGTTCCTGATAAAATGTAACAGATTCAGTTGACGACCATCTGGAGTTGATACGACACCAAGTTCAAGGATCATCAACATGTCAACGCAGATACTTCGTCACGAGTTCACCGTGGGCGGAACTTTTCCATCAATGGCTGCCCTGAAGAACGAAGCGGCTCGCTATTTTGCCGAGAGAAACCTTGCTTTTCGCCTTCCAATAAACGACAAATTGCGCTTGAAGGTTGAGTGTGTCGAGCACCTCGATTGCCCTCGAGTGCGGAACAGTGACACTGTGAAGATTACCAGCGCCGACAACACCCACTCGTCTGAACTTGTCGATGTTTACGCCACGCGTAAGCGAGCTCTAAACCGTATCCGCGGCTCGCTACTCGTTCCTGTGGCTGACGAGGTCATGAAAATTTCAAGCTCTGATGCAAGTACTCAAGTGATTGTCAAGAAGTCGAAGGTTGACCATCGGCTCTCAGCAAACCGCATGTAAGCCTGGCGGGCCAAACAGAAGGTTCTGTCTGTGTCGCGCGAGGAAGGAAAAGAAACCTACAAGTACTTACAAGATTGGCTACACCACATGAAGATCAGTAATCCAAGTGCGGCAACACGATTTGAGGTCACTAACAATAGATTTCAGCGCTGTTGCCTGGCACACGGACAATTCAACCATGTCATTACCAGCATGCTCCCATTACTTGCATTAGACGCTTGCCATTTCAAGAGCAAAGACAAAGGCACATTGTACGTCGCCTCTCTGATGACTGGCAACTTCGACATTATCATTGTTGGAATGGCCATTAGCAACTGCAGTGAACGCGAGAACAAGGCCGATTGGATATGGTTTTTGAAGACAACTGCCGAAGCTCTGCCAAACCTGATCAGCTGTGCAACGCTTGTCGTTGTTAGCGATCGTGACAAAGGTCTGATTCCTGCGGTAAGTGAGGTACTGCCGTCTACACACCACTCATACTGCTCTGTGCACATCAAGCGAAACGTTGCAAGTCGATTTGAAACTGGTCTTGGTGGTACTATTCATTTGATGGTTCGCTCTGTTTTGAAGAATGAAGTGCAGTCAATGATGACGGACCTCAATGCGACCAGATATTGCTTCGAATTGACAAGAGCTCCTGGATTTCTGCATAATTTCTTGTTCCTCGATTTGGTGTTGTGACCTTAAACGCGGCGGAGTCCATGAACAATTGGATAGACAAAGAGCGTTTATCAAGTCATCAGTCGGTATTGATAAGAATTATAAGGAAGACCAACGTACGCTTGGCCGATTTATCCAAAGAGTTCGGAAGACTCGAAAGTGCATTGTGTCTAGCTTGATCAATTTGTTCAAGAACATGATAAAAAAGACAGTGCTTTGCGCAGAGAAGTTCTTGACTATGGTGAAATTTGCGAAGTCAAGAGGCTGTCCGCGAATGAGTACCGCACTGTCAATCTTGACATGCAGCTGTCAAGTTTGGCAAGACAAGTTGTATCCTTGTGTGCATGGATATGCAGTCATTCTTGCACGCCGACTACAAGTCGATGACTTTGTACATCACGTTTATACACTGCAGCTTGTATTTCCGCGACATCTGTCCGGATCACTCCTGTGGACATTACAACTTGCTCGTCCGACAACTGTACACTCCCACCTCTTCAGCCTACGTTGTCGTCGGCAGGAAAGAAGCAAAAAGCCAGCCGTGGTGAAGATATTGTCAATGTCGAGTCTAGCATAAAGACTCGAAGAAGCATTCAATGCAAAACCTGCGGGTTGCCTGGCCACAACACCAGAACTTGCGCAGATAAGTCCGTTTTGACAATCAACGACGAAATGGATATTGCGCAATGGGAATTTACCGAAGGAATGTGGCTTTCAAGCAACATGTTCGGTGTTGACATTTAAAGTGCTCTACATACTTTCATACTACATATTGAAACAGAGTTGTTAACTACATAATTCAAAGTACTTGCATTGTTATCTCACTTATCCTTTGGTCTACACGCATGCGCGTTGGACTGTACAATAAGCAACAACATCTCGTAGCCACATGTTTACTTTTCTGATCAGAAGTACTCATTGCCTGTAACAATTCCTCGTTGTCCGCGGAAAGTGAGGACTCTTCCTTGTCCGCGGAAAGTGAAGATAATAGGTCCATTTACATTATCTACCTCTGTTTCATATTACTTAGGATAGTTTGTCTAGTATTTATTGTCATGGTCACCAATAAAGTGAAACAGAATCAGTACAACACACATGTGTACTAGATACAGTGCATATTTACAGTACGTTCATCAGTCATTATACTGAAAATCGCATTTACTGGGGGCAAGTTTCTGGTCTGCCCTGATTTATCGAATGAGCAACAAGCTGGTCCATGCATACGCCGCAACGCGCATGGCTGCATGTGATAGGAGACACTGGGTCAGTCATTTGCAGGAGACAAATGACACACGTTTCGTCCTCTTCTCTCTGACGTTGAGCAGCGCGAGTGGCGGCCTTTCTTCGACGATCTCGCTCTTGACGAAGGGCCGCACTCTCAAAAGCATGGGCCAAGGCTTCCTCGCGCGTCATACACCGCGACGATCTCTTAGGACGCGCCGCATTCTTTATAGACATGCTGCGATGCACCGAGGGCATTTGTACTCCTTTGGCTGCATGGTGAGTGACCAATTTGCAACAGACCAACATAATTATCTGAAAACCTCGTTTTAGTGACCAATCTGCAAAAAAATAGTTTTTGGTACCAAATAGCAATATTTCATTTTTATAGGGCACTATTTAGCAACGCCCCCCTTCTTATAGCGTAGGTCATGTTGTACAAACATTTTAGTTCGTGTTGGAAAATTCGGACAAACTGGCTCCCGGTCATTTTCCAATTCGCAATCAAGAGCGAAGCCAAAGGACTGGTGACGAAACTATTGCTGTTGCTCATGAGCGTGGTGAGAGCTTGTCCGACTTCCGTTTGAACTGTTCAGCTGACATACTATGTGGCTTACTAATAACGCAGTGCCGACTGGTGGAACCATTCGTTGAGCGCCCAGATGAATCTTTTCATGGGATCATACAACTGACGAAGGAGATCGTTGAGACACTTTTCCGCAAGTTCAAATGCTAGCAAGTCGGTCTGGCAAATCGTGGTCCGAGAATCAAGGCTCGGTTGTGGAAATCGTGGAAATTGCTCATCAGTTCCTGTTACGTTGCCAACATCAGCTAGTATCCCTGACGCTGCATACGCTGCAGCGTCATATCGACACAGGACGGTGCTTCGAGGCACTCGAGGCTAAGGTAATCATGCGAGAAAATAATGACTAATCTTCACAGTTAGTAGAGATAACGAGAGAACTAAGAAAGACAAGGACAACGTCCTTCTTCGCCGCTTCTGCAAAAACAGAGCAAGCAGCATCGTCGCCAACATACAGACGCGCAATCGAAACAACTGATTGCACAGGAACGTGTCATATAGACCAAATATCCGTCGATTCCTCACAGGGAAGCATGAGTGATTTACAAGGATCCTATTTTTCTGCCTCCAACGGCGAAAATTTCAGTGAATTTGAAGAGAAGAACCATGGTCAAGACTTTGAGTTTGATAGTTCGTCTGACGATGGATCTTCGTACGCGCAACATTTTGCAACATCAATCGTCACCAATACTGAAGAAGCCTGCGGGTACCATGAAGCATTTTCGTCTGGTTCATGCGACCATCTATAAGACAATGGTGACCGCTGTAATATATTAAGATCCGGTTGCCGCATATATCACATCGACTTTTCAGGCTCTAAAGGTCGCATCTTATCGTTCCTCCAATCGATGAATATCAAGAGGACGCACGAAATGACACAAGTGGACAGAAAGCCATCGACTACAATGTGGGACGCAAATAAAACTGCGACCGAGACAGGAAATCTGACGAGTGTAAAACAAAGTAATGAGACGACAGAGAGAGTGTGTATGTCTTTTGTGTTTTGCATATGCACGTTTGTTGCATGCAGAGAGATTAATACGAGTGGGTAGAAAAGAGATGGAGGAGGTGGTATGAAGTTTGGAGTATCGGTCGTAGAAGGAGTATGAAAGTGTGAATGATTGTGTGTTGGTGCGAGGATGTGTCGTGTATGCGAATGGTGTGTATTGCTGCGTTTTGATGTGTGGTGCGTTGTGTGTGTGTCAGGAAGGTTCTATAGTGTAATGGTTAGCACCCCGGACTTTGAATCCTGTATTCCGGGTTCGAATCCCGGTAGAACCTAACTTTTTCCCTTTTTACACTCCAAGCCATTCGGCGTACTTTGAGCGACTCCTATTGTTTTCTCGTCACTCACGATGATCTCTACTCTCATTTGTCTTGAACAAACACACTATCCAACCTGTCGTTCACGACACATCCTTGAAACCACACTTTTGACCCGCCATTTCGCGCAAATGACATGCATCCTTACAAGTACGATTTTCAAGAAAGAGTGCAAGGAATCCTTTACTCGCCTTCCTATTTCACAGTCTGCTCGGGTCCATTTTATTCTGTCTACTTGCACAATCAGATGGCCCGAAGGAGTCCATTTTATGTTACGCGTTCGTCGTAACCAAACACATTTCAGAGCACACATTGGATGTATATACTGATCTTATTTCGCCGTCCGTGTCTCTGTCCATGTTGACTCTTGTGTGTCTCTTTTCAGGCTCTACAAGTCGCATCTTATCGTTCCTCCAATCGATGAATATCAAGAGGACGCACGAAATGACACAAGTGGACAGAAAGCCATCGACTACAATGTGGGACGCAAATAAAACTGCGACCGAGACAGGAAATCTGACGAGTGTAAAACAAAGTAATGAGACGACAGAGAGAGTGTGTATGTCTTTTGTGTTTTGCATATGCACGTTTGTTGCATGCAGAGAGATTAATACGAGTGGGTAGAAAAGAGATGGAGGAGGTGGTATGAAGTTTGGAGTATCGGTCGTAGAAGGAGTATGAAAGTGTGAATGATTGTGTGTTGGTGCGAGGATGTGTCGTGTATGCGAATGGTGTGTATTGCTGCGTTTTGATGTGTGGTGCGTTGTGTGTGTGTCAGGAAGGTTCTATAGTGTAATGGTTAGCACCCCGGACTTTGAATCCTGTATTCCGGGTTCGAATCCCGGTAGAACCTAACTTTTTCCCTTTTTACACTCCAAGCCATTCGGCGTACTTTGAGCGACTCCTATTGTTTTCTCGTCACTCACGATGATCTCTACTCTCATTTGTCTTGAACAAACACACTATCCAACCTGTCGTTCACGACACATCCTTGAAACCACACTTTTGACCCGCCATTTCGCGCAAATGACATGCATCCTTACAAGTACGATTTTCAAGAAAGAGTGCAAGGAATCCTTTACTCGCCTTCCTATTTCACAGTCTGCTCGGGTCCATTTTATTCTGTCTACTTGCACAATCAGATGGCCCGAAGGAGTCCATTTTATGTTACGCGTTCGTCGTAACCAAACACATTTCAGAGCACACATTGGATGTATATACTGATCTTATTTCGCCGTCCGTGTCTCTGTCCATGTTGACTCTTGTGTGTCTCTTTTCAGGCTCTACAAGTCGCATCTTATCGTTCCTCCAATCGATGAATATCAAGAGGACGCACGAAATGACACAAGTGGACAGAAAGCCATCGACTACAATGTGGGACGCAAATAAAACTGCGACCGAGACAGGAAATCTGACGAGTGTAAAACAAAGTAATGAGACGACAGAGAGAGTGTGTATGTCTTTTGTGTTTTGCATATGCACGTTTGTTGCATGCAGAGAGATTAATACGAGTGGGTAGAAAAGAGATGGAGGAGGTGGTATGAAGTTTGGAGTATCGGTCGTAGAAGGAGTATGAAAGTGTGAATGATTGTGTGTTGGTGCGAGGATGTGTCGTGTATGCGAATGGTGTGTATTGCTGCGTTTTGATGTGTGGTGCGTTGTGTGTGTGTCAGGAAGGTTCTATAGTGTAATGGTTAGCACCCCGGACTTTGAATCCTGTATTCCGGGTTCGAATCCCGGTAGAACCTAACTTTTTCCCTTTTTACACTCCAAGCCATTCGGCGTACTTTGAGCGACTCCTATTGTTTTCTCGTCACTCACGATGATCTCTACTCTCATTTGTCTTGAACAAACACACTATCCAACCTGTCGTTCACGACACATCCTTGAAACCACACTTTTGACCCGCCATTTCGCGCAAATGACATGCATCCTTACAAGTACGATTTTCAAGAAAGAGTGCAAGGAATCCTTTACTCGCCTTCCTATTTCACAGTCTGCTCGGGTCCATTTTATTCTGTCTACTTGCACAATCAGATGGCCCGAAGGAGTCCATTTTATGTTACGCGTTCGTCGTAACCAAACACATTTCAGAGCACACATTGGATGTATATACTGATCTTATTTCGCCGTCCTTGTCTCTGTCCATGTTGACTCTTGTGTGTCTCTTTTCAGGCTCTACAAGTCGCATCTTATCGTTCCTCCAATCGATGAATATCAAGAGGACGCACGAAATGACACAAGTGGACAGAAAGCCATCGACTACAATGTGGGACGCAAATAAAACTGCGACCGAGACAGGAAATCTGACGAGTGTAAAACAAAGTAATGAGACGACAGAGAGAGTGTGTATGTCTTTTGTGTTTTGCATATGCACGTTTGTTGCATGCAGAGAGATTAATACGAGTGGGTAGAAAAGAGATGGAGGAGGTGGTATGAAGTTTGGAGTATCGGTCGTAGAAGGAGTATGAAAGTGTGAATGATTGTGTGTTGGTGCGAGGATGTGTCGTGTATGCGAATGGTGTGTATTGCTGCGTTTTGATGTGTGGTGCGTTGTGTGTGTGTCAGGAAGGTTCTATAGTGTAATGGTTAGCACCCCGGACTTTGAATCCTGTATTCCGGGTTCGAATCCCGGTAGAACCTAACTTTTTCCCTTTTTACACTCCAAGCCATTCGGCGTACTTTGAGCGACTCCTATTGTTTTCTCGTCACTCACGATGATCTCTACTCTCATTTGTCTTGAACAAACACACTATCCAACCTGTCGTTCACGACACATCCTTGAAACCACACTTTTGACCCGCCATTTCGCGCAAATGACATGCATCCTTACAAGTACGATTTTCAAGAAAGAGTGCAAGGAATCCTTTACTCGCCTTCCTATTTCACAGTCTGCTCGGGTCCATTTTATTCTGTCTACTTGCACAATCAGATGGCCCGAAGGAGTCCATTTTATGTTACGCGTTCGTCGTAACCAAACACATTTCAGAGCACACATTGGATGTATATACTGATCTTATTTCGCCGTCCGTGTCTCTGTCCATGTTGACTCTTGTGTGTCTCTTTTCAGGCTCTACAAGTCGCATCTTATCGTTCCTCCAATCGATGAATATCAAGAGGACGCACGAAATGACACAAGTGGACAGAAAGCCATCGACTACAATGTGGGACGCAAATAAAACTGCGACCGAGACAGGAAATCTGACGAGTGTAAAACAAAGTAATGAGACGACAGAGAGAGTGTGTATGTCTTTTGTGTTTTGCATATGCACGTTTGTTGCATGCAGAGAGATTAATACGAGTGGGTAGAAAAGAGATGGAGGAGGTGGTATGAAGTTTGGAGTATCGGTCGTAGAAGGAGTATGAAAGTGTGAATGATTGTGTGTTGGTGCGAGGATGTGTCGTGTATGCGAATGGTGTGTATTGCTGCGTTTTGATGTGTGGTGCGTTGTGTGTGTGTCAGGAAGGTTCTATAGTGTAATGGTTAGCACCCCGGACTTTGAATCCTGTATTCCGGGTTCGAATCCCGGTAGAACCTAACTTTTTCCCTTTTTACACTCCAAGCCATTCGGCGTACTTTGAGCGACTCCTATTGTTTTCTCGTCACTCACGATGATCTCTACTCTCATTTGTCTTGAACAAACACACTATCCAACCTGTCGTTCACGACACATCCTTGAAACCACACTTTTGACCCGCCATTTCGCGCAAATGACATGCATCCTTACAAGTACGATTTTCAAGAAAGAGTGCAAGGAATCCTTTACTCGCCTTCCTATTTCACAGTCTGCTCGGGTCCATTTTATTCTGTCTACTTGCACAATCAGATGGCCCGAAGGAGTCCATTTTATGTTACGCGTTCGTCGTAACCAAACACATTTCAGAGCACACATTGGATGTATATACTGATCTTATTTCGCCGTCCGTGTCTCTGTCCATGTTGACTCTTGTGTGTCTCTTTTCAGGCTCTACAAGTCGCATCTTATCGTTCCTCCAATCGATGAATATCAAGAGGACGCACGAAATGACACAAGTGGACAGAAAGCCATCGACTACAATGTGGGACGCAAATAAAACTGCGACCGAGACAGGAAATCTGACGAGTGTAAAACAAAGTAATGAGACGACAGAGAGAGTGTGTATGTCTTTTGTGTTTTGCATATGCACGTTTGTTGCATGCAGAGAGATTAATACGAGTGGGTAGAAAAGAGATGGAGGAGGTGGTATGAAGTTTGGAGTATCGGTCGTAGAAGGAGTATGAAAGTGTGAATGATTGTGTGTTGGTGCGAGGATGTGTCGTGTATGCGAATGGTGTGTATTGCTGCGTTTTGATGTGTGGTGCGTTGTGTGTGTGTCAGGAAGGTTCTATAGTGTAATGGTTAGCACCCCGGACTTTGAATCCTGTATTCCGGGTTCGAATCCCGGTAGAACCTAACTTTTTCCCTTTTTACACTCCAAGCCATTCGGCGTACTTTGAGCGACTCCTATTGTTTTCTCGTCACTCACGATGATCTCTACTCTCATTTGTCTTGAACAAACACACTATCCAACCTGTCGTTCACGACACATCCTTGAAACCACACTTTTGACCCGCCATTTCGCGCAAATGACATGCATCCTTACAAGTACGATTTTCAAGAAAGAGTGCAAGGAATCCTTTACTCGCCTTCCTATTTCACAGTCTGCTCGGGTCCATTTTATTCTGTCTACTTGCACAATCAGATGGCCCGAAGGAGTCCATTTTATGTTACGCGTTCGTCGTAACCAAACACATTTCAGAGCACACATTGGATGTATATACTGATCTTATTTCGCCGTCCGTGTCTCTGTCCATGTTGACTCTTGTGTGTCTCTTTTCAGGCTCTACAAGTCGCATCTTATCGTTCCTCCAATCGATGAATATCAAGAGGACGCACGAAATGACACAAGTGGACAGAAAGCCATCGACTACAATGTGGGACGCAAATAAAACTGCGACCGAGACAGGAAATCTGACGAGTGTAAAACAAAGTAATGAGACGACAGAGAGAGTGTGTATGTCTTTTGTGTTTTGCATATGCACGTTTGTTGCATGCAGAGAGATTAATACGAGTGGGTAGAAAAGAGATGGAGGAGGTGGTATGAAGTTTGGAGTATCGGTCGTAGAAGGAGTATGAAAGTGTGAATGATTGTGTGTTGGTGCGAGGATGTGTCGTGTATGCGAATGGTGTGTATTGCTGCGTTTTGATGTGTGGTGCGTTGTGTGTGTGTCAGGAAGGTTCTATAGTGTAATGGTTAGCACCCCGGACTTTGAATCCTGTATTCCGGGTTCGAATCCCGGTAGAACCTAACTTTTTCCCTTTTTACACTCCAAGCCATTCGGCGTACTTTGAGCGACTCCTATTGTTTTCTCGTCACTCACGATGATCTCTACTCTCATTTGTCTTGAACAAACACACTATCCAACCTGTCGTTCACGACACATCCTTGAAACCACACTTTTGACCCGCCATTTCGCGCAAATGACATGCATCCTTACAAGTACGATTTTCAAGAAAGAGTGCAAGGAATCCTTTACTCGCCTTCCTATTTCACAGTCTGCTCGGGTCCATTTTATTCTGTCTACTTGCACAATCAGATGGCCCGAAGGAGTCCATTTTATGTTACGCGTTCGTCGTAACCAAACACATTTCAGAGCACACATTGGATGTATATACTGATCTTATTTCGCCGTCCGTGTCTCTGTCCATGTTGACTCTTGTGTGTCTCTTTTCAGGCTCTACAAGTCGCATCTTATCGTTCCTCCAATCGATGAATATCAAGAGGACGCACGAAATGACACAAGTGGACAGAAAGCCATCGACTACAATGTGGGACGCAAATAAAACTGCGACCGAGACAGGAAATCTGACGAGTGTAAAACAAAGTAATGAGACGACAGAGAGAGTGTGTATGTCTTTTGTGTTTTGCATATGCACGTTTGTTGCATGCAGAGAGATTAATACGAGTGGGTAGAAAAGAGATGGAGGAGGTGGTATGAAGTTTGGAGTATCGGTCGTAGAAGGAGTATGAAAGTGTGAATGATTGTGTGTTGGTGCGAGGATGTGTCGTGTATGCGAATGGTGTGTATTGCTGCGTTTTGATGTGTGGTGCGTTGTGTGTGTGTCAGGAAGGTTCTATAGTGTAATGGTTAGCACCCCGGACTTTGAATCCTGTATTCCGGGTTCGAATCCCGGTAGAACCTAACTTTTTCCCTTTTTACACTCCAAGCCATTCGGCGTACTTTGAGCGACTCCTATTGTTTTCTCGTCACTCACGATGATCTCTACTCTCATTTGTCTTGAACAAACACACTATCCAACCTGTCGTTCACGACACATCCTTGAAACCACACTTTTGACCCGCCATTTCGCGCAAATGACATGCATCCTTACAAGTACGATTTTCAAGAAAGAGTGCAAGGAATCCTTTACTCGCCTTCCTATTTCACAGTCTGCTCGGGTCCATTTTATTCTGTCTACTTGCACAATCAGATGGCCCGAAGGAGTCCATTTTATGTTACGCGTTCGTCGTAACCAAACACATTTCAGAGCACACATTGGATGTATATACTGATCTTATTTCGCCGTCCGTGTCTCTGTCCATGTTGACTCTTGTGTGTCTCTTTTCAGGCTCTACAAGTCGCATCTTATCGTTCCTCCAATCGATGAATATCAAGAGGACGCACGAAATGACACAAGTGGACAGAAAGCCATCGACTACAATGTGGGACGCAAATAAAACTGCGACCGAGACAGGAAATCTGACGAGTGTAAAACAAAGTAATGAGACGACAGAGAGAGTGTGTATGTCTTTTGTGTTTTGCATATGCACGTTTGTTGCATGCAGAGAGATTAATACGAGTGGGTAGAAAAGAGATGGAGGAGGTGGTATGAAGTTTGGAGTATCGGTCGTAGAAGGAGTATGAAAGTGTGAATGATTGTGTGTTGGTGCGAGGATGTGTCGTGTATGCGAATGGTGTGTATTGCTGCGTTTTGATGTGTGGTGCGTTGTGTGTGTGTCAGGAAGGTTCTATAGTGTAATGGTTAGCACCCCGGACTTTGAATCCTGTATTCCGGGTTCGAATCCCGGTAGAACCTAACTTTTTCCCTTTTTACACTCCAAGCCATTCGGCGTACTTTGAGCGACTCCTATTGTTTTCTCGTCACTCACGATGATCTCTACTCTCATTTGTCTTGAACAAACACACTATCCAACCTGTCGTTCACGACACATCCTTGAAACCACACTTTTGACCCGCCATTTCGCGCAAATGACATGCATCCTTACAAGTACGATTTTCAAGAAAGAGTGCAAGGAATCCTTTACTCGCCTTCCTATTTCACAGTCTGCTCGGGTCCATTTTATTCTGTCTACTTGCACAATCAGATGGCCCGAAGGAGTCCATTTTATGTTACGCGTTCGTCGTAACCAAACACATTTCAGAGCACACATTGGATGTATATACTGATCTTATTTCGCCGTCCGTGTCTCTGTCCATGTTGACTCTTGTGTGTCTCTTTTCAGGCTCTACAAGTCGCATCTTATCGTTCCTCCAATCGATGAATATCAAGAGGACGCACGAAATGACACAAGTGGACAGAAAGCCATCGACTACAATGTGGGACGCAAATAAAACTGCGACCGAGACAGGAAATCTGACGAGTGTAAAACAAAGTAATGAGACGACAGAGAGAGTGTGTATGTCTTTTGTGTTTTGCATATGCACGTTTGTTGCATGCAGAGAGATTAATACGAGTGGGTAGAAAAGAGATGGAGGAGGTGGTATGAAGTTTGGAGTATCGGTCGTAGAAGGAGTATGAAAGTGTGAATGATTGTGTGTTGGTGCGAGGATGTGTCGTGTATGCGAATGGTGTGTATTGCTGCGTTTTGATGTGTGGTGCGTTGTGTGTGTGTCAGGAAGGTTCTATAGTGTAATGGTTAGCACCCCGGACTTTGAATCCTGTATTCCGGGTTCGAATCCCGGTAGAACCTAACTTTTTCCCTTTTTACACTCCAAGCCATTCGGCGTACTTTGAGCGACTCCTATTGTTTTCTCGTCACTCACGATGATCTCTACTCTCATTTGTCTTGAACAAACACACTATCCAACCTGTCGTTCACGACACATCCTTGAAACCACACTTTTGACCCGCCATTTCGCGCAAATGACATGCATCCTTACAAGTACGATTTTCAAGAAAGAGTGCAAGGAATCCTTTACTCGCCTTCCTATTTCACAGTCTGCTCGGGTCCATTTTATTCTGTCTACTTGCACAATCAGATGGCCCGAAGGAGTCCATTTTATGTTACGCGTTCGTCGTAACCAAACACATTTCAGAGCACACATTGGATGTATATACTGATCTTATTTCGCCGTCCGTGTCTCTGTCCATGTTGACTCTTGTGTGTCTCTTTTCAGGCTCTACAAGTCGCATCTTATCGTTCCTCCAATCGATGAATATCAAGAGGACGCACGAAATGACACAAGTGGACAGAAAGCCATCGACTACAATGTGGGACGCAAATAAAACTGCGACCGAGACAGGAAATCTGACGAGTGTAAAACAAAGTAATGAGACGACAGAGAGAGTGTGTATGTCTTTTGTGTTTTGCATATGCACGTTTGTTGCATGCAGAGAGATTAATACGAGTGGGTAGAAAAGAGATGGAGGAGGTGGTATGAAGTTTGGAGTATCGGTCGTAGAAGGAGTATGAAAGTGTGAATGATTGTGTGTTGGTGCGAGGATGTGTCGTGTATGCGAATGGTGTGTATTGCTGCGTTTTGATGTGTGGTGCGTTGTGTGTGTGTCAGGAAGGTTCTATAGTGTAATGGTTAGCACCCCGGACTTTGAATCCTGTATTCCGGGTTCGAATCCCGGTAGAACCTAACTTTTTCCCTTTTTACACTCCAAGCCATTCGGCGTACTTTGAGCGACTCCTATTGTTTTCTCGTCACTCACGATGATCTCTACTCTCATTTGTCTTGAACAAACACACTATCCAACCTGTCGTTCACGACACATCCTTGAAACCACACTTTTGACCCGCCATTTCGCGCAAATGACATGCATCCTTACAAGTACGATTTTCAAGAAAGAGTGCAAGGAATCCTTTACTCGCCTTCCTATTTCACAGTCTGCTCGGGTCCATTTTATTCTGTCTACTTGCACAATCAGATGGCCCGAAGGAGTCCATTTTATGTTACGCGTTCGTCGTAACCAAACACATTTCAGAGCACACATTGGATGTATATACTGATCTTATTTCGCCGTCCGTGTCTCTGTCCATGTTGACTCTTGTGTGTCTCTTTTCAGGCTCTACAAGTCGCATCTTATCGTTCCTCCAATCGATGAATATCAAGAGGACGCACGAAATGACACAAGTGGACAGAAAGCCATCGACTACAATGTGGGACGCAAATAAAACTGCGACCGAGACAGGAAATCTGACGAGTGTAAAACAAAGTAATGAGACGACAGAGAGAGTGTGTATGTCTTTTGTGTTTTGCATATGCACGTTTGTTGCATGCAGAGAGATTAATACGAGTGGGTAGAAAAGAGATGGAGGAGGTGGTATGAAGTTTGGAGTATCGGTCGTAGAAGGAGTATGAAAGTGTGAATGATTGTGTGTTGGTGCGAGGATGTGTCGTGTATGCGAATGGTGTGTATTGCTGCGTTTTGATGTGTGGTGCGTTGTGTGTGTGTCAGGAAGGTTCTATAGTGTAATGGTTAGCACCCCGGACTTTGAATCCTGTATTCCGGGTTCGAATCCCGGTAGAACCTAACTTTTTCCCTTTTTACACTCCAAGCCATTCGGCGTACTTTGAGCGACTCCTATTGTTTTCTCGTCACTCACGATGATCTCTACTCTCATTTGTCTTGAACAAACACACTATCCAACCTGTCGTTCACGACACATCCTTGAAACCACACTTTTGACCCGCCATTTCGCGCAAATGACATGCATCCTTACAAGTACGATTTTCAAGAAAGAGTGCAAGGAATCCTTTACTCGCCTTCCTATTTCACAGTCTGCTCGGGTCCATTTTATTCTGTCTACTTGCACAATCAGATGGCCCGAAGGAGTCCATTTTATGTTACGCGTTCGTCGTAACCAAACACATTTCAGAGCACACATTGGATGTATATACTGATCTTATTTCGCCGTCCGTGTCTCTGTCCATGTTGACTCTTGTGTGTCTCTTTTCAGGCTCTACAAGTCGCATCTTATCGTTCCTCCAATCGATGAATATCAAGAGGACGCACGAAATGACACAAGTGGACAGAAAGCCATCGACTACAATGTGGGACGCAAATAAAACTGCGACCGAGACAGGAAATCTGACGAGTGTAAAACAAAGTAATGAGACGACAGAGAGAGTGTGTATGTCTTTTGTGTTTTGCATATGCACGTTTGTTGCATGCAGAGAGATTAATACGAGTGGGTAGAAAAGAGATGGAGGAGGTGGTATGAAGTTTGGAGTATCGGTCGTAGAAGGAGTATGAAAGTGTGAATGATTGTGTGTTGGTGCGAGGATGTGTCGTGTATGCGAATGGTGTGTATTGCTGCGTTTTGATGTGTGGTGCGTTGTGTGTGTGTCAGGAAGGTTCTATAGTGTAATGGTTAGCACCCCGGACTTTGAATCCTGTATTCCGGGTTCGAATCCCGGTAGAACCTAACTTTTTCCCTTTTTACACTCCAAGCCATTCGGCGTACTTTGAGCGACTCCTATTGTTTTCTCGTCACTCACGATGATCTCTACTCTCATTTGTCTTGAACAAACACACTATCCAACCTGTCGTTCACGACACATCCTTGAAACCACACTTTTGACCCGCCATTTCGCGCAAATGACATGCATCCTTACAAGTACGATTTTCAAGAAAGAGTGCAAGGAATCCTTTACTCGCCTTCCTATTTCACAGTCTGCTCGGGTCCATTTTATTCTGTCTACTTGCACAATCAGATGGCCCGAAGGAGTCCATTTTATGTTACGCGTTCGTCGTAACCAAACACATTTCAGAGCACACATTGGATGTATATACTGATCTTATTTCGCCGTCCGTGTCTCTGTCCATGTTGACTCTTGTGTGTCTCTTTTCAGGCTCTACAAGTCGCATCTTATCGTTCCTCCAATCGATGAATATCAAGAGGACGCACGAAATGACACAAGTGGACAGAAAGCCATCGACTACAATGTGGGACGCAAATAAAACTGCGACCGAGACAGGAAATCTGACGAGTGTAAAACAAAGTAATGAGACGACAGAGAGAGTGTGTATGTCTTTTGTGTTTTGCATATGCACGTTTGTTGCATGCAGAGAGATTAATACGAGTGGGTAGAAAAGAGATGGAGGAGGTGGTATGAAGTTTGGAGTATCGGTCGTAGAAGGAGTATGAAAGTGTGAATGATTGTGTGTTGGTGCGAGGATGTGTCGTGTATGCGAATGGTGTGTATTGCTGCGTTTTGATGTGTGGTGCGTTGTGTGTGTGTCAGGAAGGTTCTATAGTGTAATGGTTAGCACCCCGGACTTTGAATCCTGTATTCCGGGTTCGAATCCCGGTAGAACCTAACTTTTTCCCTTTTTACACTCCAAGCCATTCGGCGTACTTTGAGCGACTCCTATTGTTTTCTCGTCACTCACGATGATCTCTACTCTCATTTGTCTTGAACAAACACACTATCCAACCTGTCGTTCACGACACATCCTTGAAACCACACTTTTGACCCGCCATTTCGCGCAAATGACATGCATCCTTACAAGTACGATTTTCAAGAAAGAGTGCAAGGAATCCTTTACTCGCCTTCCTATTTCACAGTCTGCTCGGGTCCATTTTATTCTGTCTACTTGCACAATCAGATGGCCCGAAGGAGTCCATTTTATGTTACGCGTTCGTCGTAACCAAACACATTTCAGAGCACACATTGGATGTATATACTGATCTTATTTCGCCGTCCGTGTCTCTGTCCATGTTGACTCTTGTGTGTCTCTTTTCAGGCTCTACAAGTCGCATCTTATCGTTCCTCCAATCGATGAATATCAAGAGGACGCACGAAATGACACAAGTGGACAGAAAGCCATCGACTACAATGTGGGACGCAAATAAAACTGCGACCGAGACAGGAAATCTGACGAGTGTAAAACAAAGTAATGAGACGACAGAGAGAGTGTGTATGTCTTTTGTGTTTTGCATATGCACGTTTGTTGCATGCAGAGAGATTAATACGAGTGGGTAGAAAAGAGATGGAGGAGGTGGTATGAAGTTTGGAGTATCGGTCGTAGAAGGAGTATGAAAGTGTGAATGATTGTGTGTTGGTGCGAGGATGTGTCGTGTATGCGAATGGTGTGTATTGCTGCGTTTTGATGTGTGGTGCGTTGTGTGTGTGTCAGGAAGGTTCTATAGTGTAATGGTTAGCACCCCGGACTTTGAATCCTGTATTCCGGGTTCGAATCCCGGTAGAACCTAACTTTTTCCCTTTTTACACTCCAAGCCATTCGGCGTACTTTGAGCGACTCCTATTGTTTTCTCGTCACTCACGATGATCTCTACTCTCATTTGTCTTGAACAAACACACTATCCAACCTGTCGTTCACGACACATCCTTGAAACCACACTTTTGACCCGCCATTTCGCGCAAATGACATGCATCCTTACAAGTACGATTTTCAAGAAAGAGTGCAAGGAATCCTTTACTCGCCTTCCTATTTCACAGTCTGCTCGGGTCCATTTTATTCTGTCTACTTGCACAATCAGATGGCCCGAAGGAGTCCATTTTATGTTACGCGTTCGTCGTAACCAAACACATTTCAGAGCACACATTGGATGTATATACTGATCTTATTTCGCCGTCCGTGTCTCTGTCCATGTTGACTCTTGTGTGTCTCTTTTCAGGCTCTACAAGTCGCATCTTATCGTTCCTCCAATCGATGAATATCAAGAGGACGCACGAAATGACACAAGTGGACAGAAAGCCATCGACTACAATGTGGGACGCAAATAAAACTGCGACCGAGACAGGAAATCTGACGAGTGTAAAACAAAGTAATGAGACGACAGAGAGAGTGTGTATGTCTTTTGTGTTTTGCATATGCACGTTTGTTGCATGCAGAGAGATTAATACGAGTGGGTAGAAAAGAGATGGAGGAGGTGGTATGAAGTTTGGAGTATCGGTCGTAGAAGGAGTATGAAAGTGTGAATGATTGTGTGTTGGTGCGAGGATGTGTCGTGTATGCGAATGGTGTGTATTGCTGCGTTTTGATGTGTGGTGCGTTGTGTGTGTGTCAGGAAGGTTCTATAGTGTAATGGTTAGCACCCCGGACTTTGAATCCTGTATTCCGGGTTCGAATCCCGGTAGAACCTAACTTTTTCCCTTTTTACACTCCAAGCCATTCGGCGTACTTTGAGCGACTCCTATTGTTTTCTCGTCACTCACGATGATCTCTACTCTCATTTGTCTTGAACAAACACACTATCCAACCTGTCGTTCACGACACATCCTTGAAACCACACTTTTGACCCGCCATTTCGCGCAAATGACATGCATCCTTACAAGTACGATTTTCAAGAAAGAGTGCAAGGAATCCTTTACTCGCCTTCCTATTTCACAGTCTGCTCGGGTCCATTTTATTCTGTCTACTTGCACAATCAGATGGCCCGAAGGAGTCCATTTTATGTTACGCGTTCGTCGTAACCAAACACATTTCAGAGCACACATTGGATGTATATACTGATCTTATTTCGCCGTCCGTGTCTCTGTCCATGTTGACTCTTGTGTGTCTCTTTTCAGGCTCTACAAGTCGCATCTTATCGTTCCTCCAATCGATGAATATCAAGAGGACGCACGAAATGACACAAGTGGACAGAAAGCCATCGACTACAATGTGGGACGCAAATAAAACTGCGACCGAGACAGGAAATCTGACGAGTGTAAAACAAAGTAATGAGACGACAGAGAGAGTGTGTATGTCTTTTGTGTTTTGCATATGCACGTTTGTTGCATGCAGAGAGATTAATACGAGTGGGTAGAAAAGAGATGGAGGAGGTGGTATGAAGTTTGGAGTATCGGTCGTAGAAGGAGTATGAAAGTGTGAATGATTGTGTGTTGGTGCGAGGATGTGTCGTGTATGCGAATGGTGTGTATTGCTGCGTTTTGATGTGTGGTGCGTTGTGTGTGTGTCAGGAAGGTTCTATAGTGTAATGGTTAGCACCCCGGACTTTGAATCCTGTATTCCGGGTTCGAATCCCGGTAGAACCTAACTTTTTCCCTTTTTACACTCCAAGCCATTCGGCGTACTTTGAGCGACTCCTATTGTTTTCTCGTCACTCACGATGATCTCTACTCTCATTTGTCTTGAACAAACACACTATCCAACCTGTCGTTCACGACACATCCTTGAAACCACACTTTTGACCCGCCATTTCGCGCAAATGACATGCATCCTTACAAGTACGATTTTCAAGAAAGAGTGCAAGGAATCCTTTACTCGCCTTCCTATTTCACAGTCTGCTCGGGTCCATTTTATTCTGTCTACTTGCACAATCAGATGGCCCGAAGGAGTCCATTTTATGTTACGCGTTCGTCGTAACCAAACACATTTCAGAGCACACATTGGATGTATATACTGATCTTATTTCGCCGTCCGTGTCTCTGTCCATGTTGACTCTTGTGTGTCTCTTTTCAGGCTCTACAAGTCGCATCTTATCGTTCCTCCAATCGATGAATATCAAGAGGACGCACGAAATGACACAAGTGGACAGAAAGCCATCGACTACAATGTGGGACGCAAATAAAACTGCGACCGAGACAGGAAATCTGACGAGTGTAAAACAAAGTAATGAGACGACAGAGAGAGTGTGTATGTCTTTTGTGTTTTGCATATGCACGTTTGTTGCATGCAGAGAGATTAATACGAGTGGGTAGAAAAGAGATGGAGGAGGTGGTATGAAGTTTGGAGTATCGGTCGTAGAAGGAGTATGAAAGTGTGAATGATTGTGTGTTGGTGCGAGGATGTGTCGTGTATGCGAATGGTGTGTATTGCTGCGTTTTGATGTGTGGTGCGTTGTGTGTGTGTCAGGAAGGTTCTATAGTGTAATGGTTAGCACCCCGGACTTTGAATCCTGTATTCCGGGTTCGAATCCCGGTAGAACCTAACTTTTTCCCTTTTTACACTCCAAGCCATTCGGCGTACTTTGAGCGACTCCTATTGTTTTCTCGTCACTCACGATGATCTCTACTCTCATTTGTCTTGAACAAACACACTATCCAACCTGTCGTTCACGACACATCCTTGAAACCACACTTTTGACCCGCCATTTCGCGCAAATGACATGCATCCTTACAAGTACGATTTTCAAGAAAGAGTGCAAGGAATCCTTTACTCGCCTTCCTATTTCACAGTCTGCTCGGGTCCATTTTATTCTGTCTACTTGCACAATCAGATGGCCCGAAGGAGTCCATTTTATGTTACGCGTTCGTCGTAACCAAACACATTTCAGAGCACACATTGGATGTATATACTGATCTTATTTCGCCGTCCGTGTCTCTGTCCATGTTGACTCTTGTGTGTCTCTTTTCAGGCTCTACAAGTCGCATCTTATCGTTCCTCCAATCGATGAATATCAAGAGGACGCACGAAATGACACAAGTGGACAGAAAGCCATCGACTACAATGTGGGACGCAAATAAAACTGCGACCGAGACAGGAAATCTGACGAGTGTAAAACAAAGTAATGAGACGACAGAGAGAGTGTGTATGTCTTTTGTGTTTTGCATATGCACGTTTGTTGCATGCAGAGAGATTAATACGAGTGGGTAGAAAAGAGATGGAGGAGGTGGTATGAAGTTTGGAGTATCGGTCGTAGAAGGAGTATGAAAGTGTGAATGATTGTGTGTTGGTGCGAGGATGTGTCGTGTATGCGAATGGTGTGTATTGCTGCGTTTTGATGTGTGGTGCGTTGTGTGTGTGTCAGGAAGGTTCTATAGTGTAATGGTTAGCACCCCGGACTTTGAATCCTGTATTCCGGGTTCGAATCCCGGTAGAACCTAACTTTTTCCCTTTTTACACTCCAAGCCATTCGGCGTACTTTGAGCGACTCCTATTGTTTTCTCGTCACTCACGATGATCTCTACTCTCATTTGTCTTGAACAAACACACTATCCAACCTGTCGTTCACGACACATCCTTGAAACCACACTTTTGACCCGCCATTTCGCGCAAATGACATGCATCCTTACAAGTACGATTTTCAAGAAAGAGTGCAAGGAATCCTTTACTCGCCTTCCTATTTCACAGTCTGCTCGGGTCCATTTTATTCTGTCTACTTGCACAATCAGATGGCCCGAAGGAGTCCATTTTATGTTACGCGTTCGTCGTAACCAAACACATTTCAGAGCACACATTGGATGTATATACTGATCTTATTTCGCCGTCCGTGTCTCTGTCCATGTTGACTCTTGTGTGTCTCTTTTCAGGCTCTACAAGTCGCATCTTATCGTTCCTCCAATCGATGAATATCAAGAGGACGCACGAAATGACACAAGTGGACAGAAAGCCATCGACTACAATGTGGGACGCAAATAAAACTGCGACCGAGACAGGAAATCTGACGAGTGTAAAACAAAGTAATGAGACGACAGAGAGAGTGTGTATGTCTTTTGTGTTTTGCATATGCACGTTTGTTGCATGCAGAGAGATTAATACGAGTGGGTAGAAAAGAGATGGAGGAGGTGGTATGAAGTTTGGAGTATCGGTCGTAGAAGGAGTATGAAAGTGTGAATGATTGTGTGTTGGTGCGAGGATGTGTCGTGTATGCGAATGGTGTGTATTGCTGCGTTTTGATGTGTGGTGCGTTGTGTGTGTGTCAGGAAGGTTCTATAGTGTAATGGTTAGCACCCCGGACTTTGAATCCTGTATTCCGGGTTCGAATCCCGGTAGAACCTAACTTTTTCCCTTTTTACACTCCAAGCCATTCGGCGTACTTTGAGCGACTCCTATTGTTTTCTCGTCACTCACGATGATCTCTACTCTCATTTGTCTTGAACAAACACACTATCCAACCTGTCGTTCACGACACATCCTTGAAACCACACTTTTGACCCGCCATTTCGCGCAAATGACATGCATCCTTACAAGTACGATTTTCAAGAAAGAGTGCAAGGAATCCTTTACTCGCCTTCCTATTTCACAGTCTGCTCGGGTCCATTTTATTCTGTCTACTTGCACAATCAGATGGCCCGAAGGAGTCCATTTTATGTTACGCGTTCGTCGTAACCAAACACATTTCAGAGCACACATTGGATGTATATACTGATCTTATTTCGCCGTCCGTGTCTCTGTCCATGTTGACTCTTGTGTGTCTCTTTTCAGGCTCTACAAGTCGCATCTTATCGTTCCTCCAATCGATGAATATCAAGAGGACGCACGAAATGACACAAGTGGACAGAAAGCCATCGACTACAATGTGGGACGCAAATAAAACTGCGACCGAGACAGGAAATCTGACGAGTGTAAAACAAAGTAATGAGACGACAGAGAGAGTGTGTATGTCTTTTGTGTTTTGCATATGCACGTTTGTTGCATGCAGAGAGATTAATACGAGTGGGTAGAAAAGAGATGGAGGAGGTGGTATGAAGTTTGGAGTATCGGTCGTAGAAGGAGTATGAAAGTGTGAATGATTGTGTGTTGGTGCGAGGATGTGTCGTGTATGCGAATGGTGTGTATTGCTGCGTTTTGATGTGTGGTGCGTTGTGTGTGTGTCAGGAAGGTTCTATAGTGTAATGGTTAGCACCCCGGACTTTGAATCCTGTATTCCGGGTTCGAATCCCGGTAGAACCTAACTTTTTCCCTTTTTACACTCCAAGCCATTCGGCGTACTTTGAGCGACTCCTATTGTTTTCTCGTCACTCACGATGATCTCTACTCTCATTTGTCTTGAACAAACACACTATCCAACCTGTCGTTCACGACACATCCTTGAAACCACACTTTTGACCCGCCATTTCGCGCAAATGACATGCATCCTTACAAGTACGATTTTCAAGAAAGAGTGCAAGGAATCCTTTACTCGCCTTCCTATTTCACAGTCTGCTCGGGTCCATTTTATTCTGTCTACTTGCACAATCAGATGGCCCGAAGGAGTCCATTTTATGTTACGCGTTCGTCGTAACCAAACACATTTCAGAGCACACATTGGATGTATATACTGATCTTATTTCGCCGTCCGTGTCTCTGTCCATGTTGACTCTTGTGTGTCTCTTTTCAGGCTCTACAAGTCGCATCTTATCGTTCCTCCAATCGATGAATATCAAGAGGACGCACGAAATGACACAAGTGGACAGAAAGCCATCGACTACAATGTGGGACGCAAATAAAACTGCGACCGAGACAGGAAATCTGACGAGTGTAAAACAAAGTAATGAGACGACAGAGAGAGTGTGTATGTCTTTTGTGTTTTGCATATGCACGTTTGTTGCATGCAGAGAGATTAATACGAGTGGGTAGAAAAGAGATGGAGGAGGTGGTATGAAGTTTGGAGTATCGGTCGTAGAAGGAGTATGAAAGTGTGAATGATTGTGTGTTGGTGCGAGGATGTGTCGTGTATGCGAATGGTGTGTATTGCTGCGTTTTGATGTGTGGTGCGTTGTGTGTGTGTCAGGAAGGTTCTATAGTGTAATGGTTAGCACCCCGGACTTTGAATCCTGTATTCCGGGTTCGAATCCCGGTAGAACCTAACTTTTTCCCTTTTTACACTCCAAGCCATTCGGCCGTACTTTGAGCGACTCCTATTGTTTTCTCGTCACTCACGATGATCTCTACTCTCATTTGTCTTGAACAAACACACTATCCAACCTGTCGTTCACGACACATCCTTGAAACCACACTTTTGACCCGCCATTTCGCGCAAATGACATGCATCCTTACAAGTACGATTTTCAAGAAAGAGTGCAAGGAATCCTTTACTCGCCTTCCTATTTCACAGTCTGCTCGGGTCCATTTTATTCTGTCTACTTGCACAATCAGATGGCCCGAAGGAGTCCATTTTATGTTACGCGTTCGTCGTAACCAAACACATTTCAGAGCACACATTGGATGTATATACTGATCTTATTTCGCCGTCCGTGTCTCTGTCCATGTTGACTCTTGTGTGTCTCTTTTCAGGCTCTACAAGTCGCATCTTATCGTTCCTCCAATCGATGAATATCAAGAGGACGCACGAAATGACACAAGTGGACAGAAAGCCATCGACTACAATGTGGGACGCAAATAAAACTGCGACCGAGACAGGAAATCTGACGAGTGTAAAACAAAGTAATGAGACGACAGAGAGAGTGTGTATGTCTTTTGTGTTTTGCATATGCACGTTTGTTGCATGCAGAGAGATTAATACGAGTGGGTAGAAAAGAGATGGAGGAGGTGGTATGAAGTTTGGAGTATCGGTCGTAGAAGGAGTATGAAAGTGTGAATGATTGTGTGTTGGTGCGAGGATGTGTCGTGTATGCGAATGGTGTGTATTGCTGCGTTTTGATGTGTGGTGCGTTGTGTGTGTGTCAGGAAGGTTCTATAGTGTAATGGTTAGCACCCCGGACTTTGAATCCTGTATTCCGGGTTCGAATCCCGGTAGAACCTAACTTTTTCCCTTTTTACACTCCAAGCCATTCGGCGTACTTTGAGCGACTCCTATTGTTTTCTCGTCACTCACGATGATCTCTACTCTCATTTGTCTTGAACAAACACACTATCCAACCTGTCGTTCACGACACATCCTTGAAACCACACTTTTGACCCGCCATTTCGCGCAAATGACATGCATCCTTACAAGTACGATTTTCAAGAAAGAGTGCAAGGAATCCTTTACTCGCCTTCCTATTTCACAGTCTGCTCGGGTCCATTTTATTCTGTCTACTTGCACAATCAGATGGCCCGAAGGAGTCCATTTTATGTTACGCGTTCGTCGTAACCAAACACATTTCAGAGCACACATTGGATGTATATACTGATCTTATTTCGCCGTCCGTGTCTCTGTCCATGTTGACTCTTGTGTGTCTCTTTTCAGGCTCTACAAGTCGCATCTTATCGTTCCTCCAATCGATGAATATCAAGAGGACGCACGAAATGACACAAGTGGACAGAAAGCCATCGACTACAATGTGGGACGCAAATAAAACTGCGACCGAGACAGGAAATCTGACGAGTGTAAAACAAAGTAATGAGACGACAGAGAGAGTGTGTATGTCTTTTGTGTTTTGCATATGCACGTTTGTTGCATGCAGAGAGATTAATACGAGTGGGTAGAAAAGAGATGGAGGAGGTGGTATGAAGTTTGGAGTATCGGTCGTAGAAGGAGTATGAAAGTGTGAATGATTGTGTGTTGGTGCGAGGATGTGTCGTGTATGCGAATGGTGTGTATTGCTGCGTTTTGATGTGTGGTGCGTTGTGTGTGTGTCAGGAAGGTTCTATAGTGTAATGGTTAGCACCCCGGACTTTGAATCCTGTATTCCGGGTTCGAATCCCGGTAGAAACCTAACTTTTTTCCCTTTTTACACTCCAAGCCATTCGGCGTACTTTGAGCGACTCCTATTGTTTTCTCGTCACTCACGATGATCTCTACTCTCATTTGTCTTGAACAAACACACTATCCAACCTGTCGTTCACGACACATCCTTGAAACCACACTTTTGACCCGCCATTTCGCGCAAATGACATGCATCCTTACAAGTACGATTTTCAAGAAAGAGTGCAAGGAATCTTTACTCGCCTTCCTATTTCACAGTCTGCTCGGGTCCATTTTATTCTGTCTACTTGCACAATCAGATGGCCCGAAGGAGTCCATTTTATGTTACGCGTTCGTCGTAACCAAACACATTTCAGAGCACACATTGGATGTATATACTGATCTTATTTCGCCGTCCGTGTCTCTGTCCATGTTGACTCTTGTGTCTCTTTTCAGGCTCTACAAGTCGCATCTTATCGTTCCTCCAATCGATGAATATCAAGAGGACGCACGAAATGACACAAGTGGACAGAAAGCCATCGACTACAATGTGGGACGCAAATAAAACTGCGACCGAGACAGGAAATCTGACGAGTGTAAAACAAAGTAATGAGACGACAGAGAGAGTGTGTATGTCTTTTGTGTTTTGCATATGCACGTTTGTTGCATGCAGAGAGATTAATACGAGTGGGTAGAAAAGAGATGGAGGAGGTGGTATGAAGTTTGGAGTATCGGTCGTAGAAGGAGTATGAAAGTGTGAATGATTGTGTGTTGGTGCGAGGATGTGTCGTGTATGCGAATGGTGTGTATTGCTGCGTTTTGATGTGTGGTGCGTTGTGTGTGTGTCAGGAAGGTTCTATAGTGTAATGGTTAGCTTTGAATCCTGTATTCCGGACTTTTTGAACTCCTGTACTTCCGGGACGAAGTCCTTTCGCGGACAAGTACGATTTTCAAGAAAGAGTGCAAGGAATCCTTTACTCGCCTTCCTATTTCACAGTCTGCTCGGGTCCATTTTATTCTGTCTACTTGCACAATCAGATGGCCCGAAGGAGTCCATTTTATGTTACGCGTTCGTCGTAACCAAACACATTTCAGAGCACACATTGGATGTATATACTGATCTTATTTCGCCGTCCGTGTCTCTGTCCATGTTGAGGCTCTACAAGTCGCATCTTATCGTTCCTCCAATCGATGAATATCAAGAGACGCACGAAATGACACAAGTGGACAGAAAGCCATCGACTACAATGTGGACGCAAATAAAACTGCGACCGAGACAGGAAATCTGACGAGTGTATTGTCTTATATGCGTTCACTCCGATCGATGACTCAAGACACACACTTTGAATCCTGTATTCCGGGTTCGAATCCGGTAGAACCTAACTTTTTCCCTTTTTACACTCCAAGCCATTCGGCGTACTTTGAGCGACTCCTATTGTTTTCTCGTCACTCACGATGATCTCTACTCTCATTTGTCTTGAACAAACACACTATCCAACCTGTCGTTCACGACACATCCTTGAAACCACACTTTTGACCCGCCATTTCGCGCAAATGACATGCATCCTTACAAGTACGATTTTCAAGAAAGAGTGCAAGGAATCCTTTACTCGCCTTCCTATTTCACAGTCTGCTCGGGTCCATTTTATTCTGTCTACTTGCACAATCAGATGGCCCGAAGGAGTCCATTTTATGTTACGCGTTCGTCGTAACCAAACACATTTCAGAGCACACATTGGATGTATATACTGATCTTATTTCGCCGTCCGTGTCTCTGTCCATGTTGACTCTTGTGTGTCTCTTTTCAGGCTCTACAAGTCGCATCTTATCGTTCCTCCAATCGATGAATATCAAGAGGACGCACGAAATGACACAAGTGGACAGAAAGCCATCGACTACAATGTGGGACGCAAATAAAACTGCGACCGAGACAGGAAATCTGACGAGTGTAAAACAAGTAATGAGACGACAGAGAGAGTGTGTATGTCTTTTGTGTTTTGCATATGCACGTTTGTTGCATGCAGAGAGATTAATACGAGTGGGTAGAAAAGAGATGGAGGAGGTGGTATGAAGTTTGGAGTATCGGTCGTAGAAGGAGTATGAAAGTGTGAATGATTGTGTGTTGGTGCGAGGATGTGTCGTGTATGCGAATGGTGTGTATTGCTGCGTTTTGATGTGTGGTGCGTTGTGTGTGTGTCAGGAAGGTTCTATAGTGTAATGGTTAGCACCCCGGACTTTGAATCCTGTATTCCGGGTCGAGGTCGCCATTCGGCGTACTTTGAACTCCTATTGTTTTCTCGTCACTCACGATGATCTCTACTCTCATTTGTCTTGAACAAACACACTATCCAACCTGTCGTTCACGACACATCCTTGAAACCACACTTTTGACCCGCCATTTCGCGCAAATGACATGCATCCTTACAAGTACGATTTTCAAGAAAGAGTGCAAGGAATCCTTTACTCGCCTTCCTATTTCACAGTCTGCTCGGGTCCATTTTATTCTGTGCACAATCAGATGGCCCGAAGGAGTCCATTTTATGTTACGCGTTCGTCGTAACCAAACACATTTCAGAGCACACATTGGATGTATATACTGATCTTATTTCGCCGTCCGTGTCTCTGTCCATGTTGACTCTGTGTGTCTCTTTTCAGGCTCTACAAGTCGCATCTTATCGTTCCTCCAATCGATGAATATCAAGAGGACGCACGAAATGACACAAGTGGACAGAAAGCCATCGACTACAATGTGGGACGCAAATAAAACTGCGACCGAGACAGGAAATCTGACGAGTGTAAAACAAAGTAATGAGACGACAGAGAGAGTGTGTATGTCTTTTGTGTTTTGCATATGCACGTTTGTTGCATGCAGAGAGATTAATACGAGTGGGTAGAAAAGAGATGGAGGAGGTGGTATGAAGTTTGGAGTATCGGTCGTAGAAGGAGTATGAAAGTGTGAATGATTGTGTGTTGGTGCGAGGATGTGTCGTGTATGCGAATGGTGTGTATTGCTGCGTTTTGATGTGTGGTGCGTTGTGTGTGTGTCAGGAAGGTTCTATAGTGTAATGGTTAGCACCCCGGACTTTGAATCCTGTATTCCGGGTCGACCTAACTTTTTCCCTTTTTACACTCCAAGCCATTCGGCGTACTTTGAGCGACTCCTATTGTTTTCTCGTCACTCACGATGATCTCTACTCTCATTTGTCTTGAACAAACACACTATCCAACCTGTCGTTCACGACACATCCTTGAAACCACACTTTTGACCCGCCATTTCGCGCAAATGACATGCATCCTTACAAGTACGATTTTCAAGAAAGAGTGCAAGGAATCCTTTACTCGCCTTCCTATTTCACAGTCTGCTCGGGTCCATTTTATTCTGTCTACTTGCACAATCAGATGGCCCGAAGGAGTCCATTTTATGTTACGCGTTCGTCGTAACCAAACACATTTCAGAGCACACATTGGATGTATATACTGATCTTATTTCGCCGTCCGTGTCTCTGTCCATGTTGACTCTTGTGTGTCTCTTTTCAGGCTCTACAAGTCGCATCTTATCGTTCCTCCAATCGATGAATATCAAGAGGACGCACGAAATGACACAAGTGGACAGAAAGCCATCGACTACAATGTGGGACGCAAATAAAACTGCGACCGAGACAGGAAATCTGACGAGTGTAAAACAAAGTAATGAGACGACAGAGAGAGTGTGTATGTCTTTTGTGTTTTGCATATGCACGTTTGTTGCATGCAGAGAGATTAATACGAGTGGGTAGAAAAGAGATGGAGGAGGTGGTATGAAGTTTGGAGTATCGGTCGTAGAAGGAGTATGAAAGTGTGAATGATTGTGTGTTGGTGCGAGGATGTGTCGTGTATGCGAATGGTGTGTATTGCTGCGTTTTGATGTGTGGTGCGTTGTGTGTGTGTCAGGAAGGTTCTATAGTGTAATGGTTAGCACCCCGGACTTTGAATCCTGTATTCCGGGTTCGAATTCCGGTAGAACCTAACTTTTTCCCTTTTTACACTCCAAGCCATTCGGCGTACTTTGAGCGACTCCTATTGTTTTCTCGTCACTCACGATGATCTCTACTCTCATTTGTCTTGAACAAACACACTATCCAACCTGTCGTTCACGACACATCCTTGAAACCACACTTTTGACCCGCCATTTCGCGCAAATGACATGCATCCTTACAAGTACGATTTTCAAGAAAGAGTGCAAGGAATCCTTTACTCGCCTTCCTATTTCACAGTCTGCTCGGGTCCATTTTATTCTGTCTACTTGCACAATCAGATGGCCCGAAGGAGTCCATTTTATGTTACGCGTTCGTCGTAACCAAACACATTTCAGAGCACACATTGGATGTATATACTGATCTTATTTCGCCGTCCGTGTCTCTGTCCATGTTGACTCTTGTGTGTCTCTTTTCAGGCTCTACAAGTCGCATCTTATCGTTCCTCCAATCGATGAATATCAAGAGGACGCACGAAATGACACAAGTGGACAGAAAGCCATCGACTACAATGTGGGACGCAAATAAAACTGCGACCGAGACAGGAAATCTGACGAGTGTAAAACAAAGTAATGAGACGACAGAGAGAGTGTGTATGTCTTTTGTGTTTTGCATATGCACGTTTGTTGCATGCAGAGAGATTAATACGAGTGGGTAGAAAAGAGATGGAGGAGGTGGTATGAAGTTTGGAGTATCGGTCGTAGAAGGAGTATGAAAGTGTGAATGATTGTGTGTTGGTGCGAAGGATGTGTCGTGTATGCGAATGGTGTGTATTGCTGCGTTTTGATGTGTGGTGCGTTGTGTGTGTGTCAGGAAGGTTCTATAGTGTAATGGTTAGCACCCGGACTTTGAATCCTGTATTCCGGGTTCGAATCCGGTAGAACCTAACTTTTTCCCTTTTTACACCCCGGACTTTGAATCCTGTATTCCGGGTCGAATCCCGGTAGAACCTAACTTTTTCCCTTTTTACACTCCAAGCCATTCGGCGTACTTTGAGGCGACTCCTATTGTTTTCTCGTCACTCACGATGATCTCTACTCTCATTTGTCTTGAACAAACACACTATCCAACCTGTCGTTCACGACACATCCTTGAAACCACACTTTTGACCCGCCATTTCGCGCAAATGACATGCATCCTTACAAGTACGATTTTCAAGAAAGAGTGCAAGGAATCCTTTACTCGCCTTCCTATTTCACAGTCTGCTCGGGTCCATTTTATTCTGTCTACTTGCACAATCAGATGGCCCGAAGGAGTCCATTTTATGTTACGCGTTCGTCGTAACCAAACACATTTCAGAGCACACATTGGATGTATATACTGATCTTATTTCGCCGTCCGTGTCTCTGTCCATGTTGACTCTTGTGTGTCTCTTTTCAGGCTCTACAAGTCGCATCTTATCGTTCCTCCAATCGATGAATATCAAGAGGACGCACGAAATGACACAAGTGGACAGAAAGCCATCGACTACAATGTGGGACGCAAATAAAACTGCGACCGAGACAGGAAATCTGACGAGTGTAAAACAAAGTAATGAGACGACAGAGAGAGTGTGTATGTCTTTTGTGTTTTGCATATGCACGTTTGTTGCATGCAGAGAGATTAATACGAGTGGGTAGAAAAGAGATGGAGGAGGTGGTATGAAGTTTGGAGTATCGGTCGTAGAAGGAGTATGAAAGTGTGAATGATTGTGTGTTGGTGCGAGGATGTGTCGTGTATGCGAATGGTGTGTATTGCTGCGTTTTGATGTGTGGTGCGTTGTGTGTGTGTCAGGAAGGTTCTATAGTGTAATGGTTAGCACCCCGGACTTTGAATCCTGTATTCCGGGTTCGAATTCCGGTAGAACCTAACTTTTTCCCTTTTTACACCCCGTGAATTCTCATGGATTTTATTTCGTCTACTGTGCACAATCAGATGGCCCGAAGGAGTCCATTTTATGTTACGCGTTCGTCGTAACCAAACACATTTCAGAGCACACATTGGATGTATATACTGATCTTATTTCGCCGTCCGTGTCTCTGTCCATGTTGACTCTTGTGTGTCTCTTTTCAGGCTCTACAAGTCGCATCTTATCGTTCCTCCAATCGATGAATATCAAGAGGACGCACGAAATGACACAAGTGGACAGAAAGCCATCGACTACAATGTGGGACGCAAATAAAACTGCGACCGAGACAGGAAATCTGACGAGTGTAAACAAAGTAATGAGACGACAGAGAGAGTGTGTATGTCTTTTGTGTTTTGCATATGCACGTTTGTTGCATGCAGAGAGATTAATACGAGTGGTAGAAAGAGATGGAGGAGGTGGTATGAAGTTTGGAGTATCGGTCGTAGAAGGAGTATGAAAGTGTGAATGATTGTGTTTGGTGCGAGGATGTGTCGTGTATGCGAATGGTGTGTATTGCTGCGTTTTGATGTGTGGTGCGTTGTGTGTGTGTCAGGAAGGTTCTATAGTGTAATGTTAGCACCCCGGACTTTGAATCCTGTATTCCGGGTTCGAATTCCCGGTAGAACCTAACTTTTTCCCTTTTTACACCCCGGACTTTGAATCCTGTATTCCGGGTCGAATCCCGTAGAACCTAACTTTTTCCCTTTTTACACTCCAAGCCATTCGGCGTACTTTGAGCGACTCCTATGTTTTCTCGTCATCTCACGATGATCTCTACTCTCATTTGTCTTGAACAAACACACTATCCAACCTGTCGTTCACGACACATCCTTGAAACCACACTTTTGACCCGCCATTTCGCGCAAATGACATGCATCCTTACAAGTACGATTTTCAAGAAAGAGTGCAAGGAATCCTTTACTCGCCTTCCTATTTCACAGTCTGCTCGGGTCCATTTTATTCTGTCTACTTGCACAATCAGATGGCCCGAAGGAGTCCATTTTATGTTACGCGTTCGTCGTAACCAAACACATTTCAGAGCACACATTGGATGTATATACTGATCTTATTTCGCCGTCCGTGTCTCTGTCCATGTTGACTCTTGTGTGTCTCTTTTCAGGCTCTACAAGTCGCATCTTATCGTTCCTCAATCGATGAATATCAAGAGGACGCACGAAATGACACAAGTGGACAGAAAGCCATCGACTACAATGTGGGACGCAAATAAAACTGCGACCGAGACAGGAAATCTGACGAGTGTAAAACAAAGTAATGAGACGACAGAGAGAGTGTGTATGTCTTTTGTGTTTTGCATATGCACGTTTGTTGCATGCAGAGAGATTAATACGAGTGGGTAGAAAAGAGATGGAGGAGGTGGTATGAAGTTTGGAGTATCGGTCGTAGAAGGAGTATGAAAGTGTGAATGATTGTGTGTTGGTGCGAGGATGTGTCGTGTATGCGAATGGTGTGTATTGCTGCGTTTTGATGTGTGGTGCGTTGTGTGTGTGTCAGGAAGGTTCTATAGTGTAATGGTTAGCACCCCGGACTTTGAATCCTGTATTCCGGGTTCGAATTCCGGTAGAACCTAACTTTTTCCCTTTTTACACTCCAAGCCATTCGGCGTACTTTGAGCGACTCCTATTGTTTTCTCGTCACTCACGATGATCTCTACTCTCATTTGTCTTGAACAAACACACTATCCAACCTGTCGTTCACGACACATCCTTGAAACCACACTTTTGACCCGCCATTTCGCGCAAATGACATGCATCCTTACAAGTACGATTTTCAAGAAAGAGTGCAAGGAATCCTTTACTCGCCTTCCTATTTCACAGTCTGCTCGGGTCCATTTTATTCTGTCTACTTGCACAATCAGATGGCCCGAAGGAGTCCATTTTATGTTACGCGTTCGTCGTAACCAAACACATTTCAGAGCACACATTGGATGTATATACTTATCTTATTTCGCCGTCCGTGTCTCTGTCCATGTTGACTCTTGTGTGTCTCTTTTCAGGCTCTACAAGTCGCATCTTATCGTTCCTCCAATCGATGAATATCAAGAGGACGCACGAAATGACACAAGTGGACAGAAAGCCATCGACTACAATGTGGGACGCAAATAAAACTGCGACCGAGACAGGAAATCTGACGAGTGTAAAACAAAGTAATGAGACGACAGAGAGAGTGTGTATGTCTTTTGTGTTTTGCATATGCACGTTTGTTGCATGCAGAGAGATTAATACGAGTGGGTAGAAAAGAGATGGAGGAGGTGGTATGAAGTTTGGAGTATCGGTCGTAGAAGGAGTATGAAAGTGTGAATGATTGTGTGTTGGTGCGAGGATGTGTCGTGTATGCGAATGGTGTGTATTGCTGCGTTTTGATGTGTGGTGCGTTGTGTGTGTGTCAGGAAGGTTCTATAGTGTAATGGTTAGCACCCCGGACTTTGAATCCTGTATTCCGGGTTCGAATTCCGGTAGAACCTAACTTTTTCCCTTTTTACACCCGGACTTTGAATCCTGTATTCCGGGTCGAATCCCGGTAGAACCTAACTTTTTCCCTTTTTACACTCCAAGCCATTCGGCGTACTTTGAGCGACTCCTATTGTTTTCTCGTCACTCACGATGATCTCTACTCTCATTTGTCTTGAACAAACACACTATCCAACCTGTCGTTCACGACACATCCTTGAAACCACACTTTTGACCCGCCATTTCGCGCAAATGACATGCATCCTTACAAGTACGATTTTCAAGAAAGAGTGCAAGGAATCCTTTACTCGCCTTCCTATTTCACAGTCTGCTCGGGTCCATTTTATTCTGTCTACTTGCACAATCAGATGGCCCGAAGGAGTCCATTTTATGTTACGCGTTCGTCGTAACCAAACACATTTCAGAGCACACATTGGATGTATATACTGATCTTATTTCGCCGTCCGTGTCTCTGTCCATGTTGACTCTTGTGTGTCTCTTTTCAGGCTCTACAAGTCGCATCTTATCGTTCCTCCAATCGATGAATATCAAGAGGACGCACGAAATGACACAAGTGGACAGAAAGCCATCGACTACAATGTGGGACGCAAATAAAACTGCGACCGAGACAGGAAATCTGACGAGTGTAAAACAAAGTAATGAGACGACAGAGAGAGTGTGTATGTCTTTTGTGTTTTGCATATGCACGTTTGTTGCATGCAGAGAGATTAATACGAGTGGGTAGAAAAGAGATGGAGGAGGTGGTATGAAGTTTGGAGTATCGGTCGTAGAAGGAGTATGAAAGTGTGAATGATTGTGTGTTGGTGCGAGGATGTGTCGTGTATGCGAATGGTGTGTATTGCTGCGTTTTGATGTGTGGTGCGTTGTGTGTGTGTCAGGAAGGTTCTATAGTGTAATGGTTAGCACCCCGGACTTTGAATCCTGTATTCCGGGTTCGACGAATCTCCGGTGATCGTAGAACCTAACTTTTTCCCTTTTTACACTCCAAGCCATTCGGCGTACTTTGAGCGACTCCTATTGTTTTCTCGTCACTCACGATGATCTCTACTCTCATTTGTCTTGAACAAACACACTATCCAACCTGTCGTTCACGACACATCCTTGAAACCACACTTTTGACCCGCCATTTCGCGCAAATGACATGCATCCTTACAAGTACGATTTTCAAGAAAGAGTGCAAGGAATCCTTTACTCGCCTTCCTATTTCACAGTCTGCTCGGGTCCATTTTATTCTGTCTACTTGCACAATCAGATGGCCCGAAGGAGTCCATTTTATGTTACGCGTTCGTCGTAACCAAACACATTTCAGAGCACACATTGGATGTATATACTGATCTTATTTCGCCGTCCGTGTCTCTGTCCATGTTGACTCTTGTGTGTCTCTTTTCAGGCTCTACAAGTCGCATCTTATCGTTCCTCCAATCGATGAATATCAAGAGGACGCACGAAATGACACAAGTGGACAGAAAGCCATCGACTACAATGTGGGACGCAAATAAAACTGCGACCGAGACAGGAAATCTGACGAGTGTAAAACAAAGTAATGAGACGACAGAGAGAGTGTGTATGTCTTTTGTGTTTTGCATATGCACGTTTGTTGCATGCAGAGAGATTAATACGAGTGGGTAGAAAAGAGATGGAGGAGGTGGTATGAAGTTTGGAGTATCGGTCGTAGAAGGAGTATGAAAGTGTGAATGATTGTGTGTTGGTGCGAGGATGTGTCGTGTATGCGAATGGTGTGTATTGCTGCGTTTTGATGTGTGGTGCGTTGTGTGTGTGTCAGGAAGGTTCTATAGTGTAATGGTTAGCACCCCGGACTTTGAATCCTGTATTCCGGGTTCGAATCCGGTCGAATCCGGTAGAACCTAACTTTTTCCCTTTTTACACTCCAAGCCATTCGGCGTACTTTGAGCGACTCCTATTGTTTTCTCGTCACTCACGATGATCTCTACTCTCATTTGTCTTGAACAAACACACTATCCAACCTGTCGTTCACGACACATCCTTGAAACCACACTTTTGACCCGCCATTTCGCGCAAATGACATGCATCCTTACAAGTACGATTTTCAAGAAAGAGTGCAAGGAATCCTTTACTCGCCTTCCTATTTCACAGTCTGCTCGGGTCCATTTTATTCTGTCTACTTGCACAATCAGATGGCCCGAAGGAGTCCATTTTATGTTACGCGTTCGTCGTAACCAAACACATTTCAGAGCACACATTGGATGTATATACTGATCTTATTTCGCCGTCCGTGTCTCTGTCCATGTTGACTCTTGTGTGTCTCTTTTCAGGCTCTACAAGTCGCATCTTATCGTTCCTCCAATCGATGAATATCAAGAGGACGCACGAAATGACACAAGTGGACAGAAAGCCATCGACTACAATGTGGGACGCAAATAAAACTGCGACCGAGACAGGAAATCTGACGAGTGTAAAACAAAGTAATGAGACGACAGAGAGAGTGTGTATGTCTTTTGTGTTTTGCATATGCACGTTTGTTGCATGCAGAGAGATTAATACGAGTGGGTAGAAAAGAGATGGAGGAGGTGGTATGAAGTTTGGAGTATCGGTCGTAGAAGGAGTATGAAAGTGTGAATGATTGTGTGTTGGTGCGAGGATGTGTCGTGTATGCGAATGGTGTGTATTGCTGCGTTTTGATGTGTGGTGCGTTGTGTGTGTGTCAGGAAGGTTCTATAGTGTAATGGTTAGCACCCCGGACTTTGAATCCTGTATTCCGGGTTCGGTAAACCTACTTTTCCTTTACCCCGGACTTGAATCTGTATTCCGGGTAGAACCTAACTTTTTCCCTTTTTACACTCCAAGCCATTCGGCGTACTTTGAGCGACTCCTATTGTTTTCTCGTCACTCACGATGATCTCTACTCTCATTTGTCTTGAACAAACACACTATCCAACCTGTCGTTCACGACACATCCTTGAAACCACACTTTTGACCCGCCATTTCGCGCAAATGACATGCATCCTTACAAGTACGATTTTCAAGAAAGAGTGCAAGGAATCCTTTACTCGCCTTCCTATTTCACAGTCTGCTCGGGTCCATTTTATTCTGTCTACTTGCACAATCAGATGGCCCGAAGGAGTCCATTTTATGTTACGCGTTCGTCGTAACCAAACACATTTCAGAGCACACATTGGATGTATATACTGATCTTATTTCGCCGTCCGTGTCTCTGTCCATGTTGACTCTTGTGTGTCTCTTTTCAGGCTCTACAAGTCGCATCTTATCGTTCCTCCAATCGATGAATATCAAGAGGACGCACGAAATGACACAAGTGGACAGAAAGCCATCGACTACAATGTGGGACGCAAATAAAACTGCGACCGAGACAGGAAATCTGACGAGTGTAAAACAAAGTAATGAGACGACAGAGAGAGTGTGTATGTCTTTTGTGTTTTGCATATGCACGTTTGTTGCATGCAGAGAGATTAATACGAGTGGGTAGAAAAGAGATGGAGGAGGTGGTATGAAGTTTGGAGTATCGGTCGTAGAAGGAGTATGAAAGTGTGAATGATTGTGTGTTGGTGCGAGGATGTGTCGTGTATGCGAATGGTGTGTATTGCTGCGTTTTGATGTGTGGTGCGTTGTGTGTGTGTCAGGAAGGTTCTATAGTGTAATGGTTAGCACCCCGGACTTTGAATCCTGTATTCCGGGTTCGAATCCGGTAGAACCTAACTTTTTCCCTTTTTACACCCCGGACTTTGAATCCTGTATTCCGGGTCGAATCCCGGTAGAACCTAACTTTTTCCCTTTTTACACTCCAAGCCATTCGGCGTACTTTGAGCGACTCCTATTGTTTTCTCGTCACTCACGATGATCTCTACTCTCATTTGTCTTGAACAAACACACTATCCAACCTGTCGTTCACGACACATCCTTGAAACCACACTTTTGACCCGCCATTTCGCGCAAATGACATGCATCCTTACAAGTACGATTTTCAAGAAAGAGTGCAAGGAATCCTTTACTCGCCTTCCTATTTCACAGTCTGCTCGGGTCCATTTTATTCTGTCTACTTGCACAATCAGATGGCCCGAAGGAGTCCATTTTATGTTACGCGTTCGTCGTAACCAAACACATTTCAGAGCACACATTGGATGTATATACTGATCTTATTTCGCCGTCCGTGTCTCTGTCCATGTTGACTCTTGTGTGTCTCTTTTCAGGCTCTACAAGTCGCATCTTATCGTTCCTCCAATCGATGAATATCAAGAGGACGCACGAAATGACACAAGTGGACAGAAAGCCATCGACTACAATGTGGGACGCAAATAAAACTGCGACCGAGACAGGAAATCTGACGAGTGTAAAACAAAGTAATGAGACGACAGAGAGAGTGTGTATGTCTTTTGTGTTTTGCATATGCACGTTTGTTGCATGCAGAGAGATTAATACGAGTGGGTAGAAAAGAGATGGAGGAGGTGGTATGAAGTTTGGAGTATCGGTCGTAGAAGGAGTATGAAAGTGTGAATGATTGTGTGTTGGTGCGAGGATGTGTCGTGTATGCGAATGGTGTGTATTGCTGCGTTTTGATGTGTGGTGCGTTGTGTGTGTGTCAGGAAGGTTCTATAGTGTAATGGTTAGCACCCCGGACTTTGAATCCTGTATTCCGGGTTCGAATTCCGGTAGAACCTAACTTTTTCCCTTTTTACACTCCAAGCCATTCGGCGTACTTTGAGCGACTCCTATTGTTTTCTCGTCACTCACGATGATCTCTACTCTCATTTGTCTTGAACAAACACACTATCCAACCTGTCGTTCACGACACATCCTTGAAACCACACTTTTGACCCGCCATTTCGCGCAAATGACATGCATCCTTACAAGTACGATTTTCAAGAAAGAGTGCAAGGAATCCTTTACTCGCCTTCCTATTTCACAGTCTGCTCGGGTCCATTTTATTCTGTCTACTTGCACAATCAGATGGCCCGAAGGAGTCCATTTTATGTTACGCGTTCGTCGTAACCAAACACATTTCAGAGCACACATTGGATGTATATACTGATCTTATTTCGCCGTCCGTGTCTCTGTCCATGTTGACTCTTGTGTGTCTCTTTTCAGGCTCTACAAGTCGCATCTTATCGTTCCTCCAATCGATGAATATCAAGAGGACGCACGAAATGACACAAGTGGACAGAAAGCCATCGACTACAATGTGGGACGCAAATAAAACTGCGACCGAGACAGGAAATCTGACGAGTGTAAAACAAAGTAATGAGACGACAGAGAGAGTGTGTATGTCTTTTGTGTTTTGCATATGCACGTTTGTTGCATGCAGAGAGATTAATACGAGTGGGTAGAAAAGAGATGGAGGAGGTGGTATGAAGTTTGGAGTATCGGTCGTAGAAGGAGTATGAAAGTGTGAATGATTGTGTGTTGGTGCGAGGATGTGTCGTGTATGCGAATGGTGTGTATTGCTGCGTTTTGATGTGTGGTGCGTTGTGTGTGTGTCAGGAAGGTTCTATAGTGTAATGGTTAGCACCCCGGACTTTGAATCCTGTATTCCGGGTTCGAATTCCGGTAGAACCTAACTTTTTCCCTTTTTACACTCCAAGCCATTCGGCGTACTTTGAGCGACTCCTATTGTTTTCTCGTCACTCACGATGATCTCTACTCTCATTTGTCTTGAACAAACACACTATCCAACCTGTCGTTCACGACACATCCTTGAAACCACACTTTTGACCCGCCATTTCGCGCAAATGACATGCATCCTTACAAGTACGATTTTCAAGAAAGAGTGCAAGGAATCCTTTACTCGCCTTCCTATTTCACAGTCTGCTCGGGTCCATTTTATTCTGTCTACTTGCACAATCAGATGGCCCGAAGGAGTCCATTTTATGTTACGCGTTCGTCGTAACCAAACACATTTCAGAGCACACATTGGATGTATATACTGATCTTATTTCGCCGTCCGTGTCTCTGTCCATGTTGACTCTTGTGTGTCTCTTTTCAGGCTCTACAAGTCGCATCTTATCGTTCCTCCAATCGATGAATATCAAGAGGACGCACGAAATGACACAAGTGGACAGAAAGCCATCGACTACAATGTGGGACGCAAATAAAACTGCGACCGAGACAGGAAATCTGACGAGTGTAAAACAAAGTAATGAGACGACAGAGAGAGTGTGTATGTCTTTTGTGTTTTGCATATGCACGTTTGTTGCATGCAGAGAGATTAATACGAGTGGGTAGAAAAGAGATGGAGGAGGTGGTATGAAGTTTGGAGTATCGGTCGTAGAAGGAGTATGAAAGTGTGAATGATTGTGTGTTGGTGCGAGGATGTGTCGTGTATGCGAATGGTGTGTATTGCTGCGTTTTGATGTGTGGTGCGTTGTGTGTGTGTCAGGAAGGTTCTATAGTGTAATGGTTAGCACCCCGGACTTTGAATCCTGTATTCCGGGTTCGAATTCCGGTAGAACCTAACTTTTTCCCTTTTTACACCCCGGACTTTGAATCCTGTATTCCGGGTCGAATCCCGGTAGAACCTAACTTTTTCCCTTTTTACACTCCAAGCCATTCGGCGTACTTTGAGCGACTCCTATTGTTTTCTCGTCACTCACGATGATCTCTACTCTCATTTGTCTTGAACAAACACACTATCCAACCTGTCGTTCACGACACATCCTTGAAACCACACTTTTGACCCGCCATTTCGCGCAAATGACATGCATCCTTACAAGTACGATTTTCAAGAAAGAGTGCAAGGAATCCTTTACTCGCCTTCCTATTTCACAGTCTGCTCGGGTCCATTTTATTCTGTCTACTTGCACAATCAGATGGCCCGAAGGAGTCCATTTTATGTTACGCGTTCGTCGTAACCAAACACATTTCAGAGCACACATTGGATGTATATACTGATCTTATTTCGCCGTCCGTGTCTCTGTCCATGTTGACTCTTGTGTGTCTCTTTTCAGGCTCTACAAGTCGCATCTTATCGTTCCTCCAATCGATGAATATCAAGAGGACGCACGAAATGACACAAGTGGACAGAAAGCCATCGACTACAATGTGGGACGCAAATAAAACTGCGACCGAGACAGGAAATCTGACGAGTGTAAAACAAAGTAATGAGACGACAGAGAGAGTGTGTATGTCTTTTGTGTTTTGCATATGCACGTTTGTTGCATGCAGAGAGATTAATACGAGTGGGTAGAAAAGAGATGGAGGAGGTGGTATGAAGTTTGGAGTATCGGTCGTAGAAGGAGTATGAAAGTGTGAATGATTGTGTGTTGGTGCGAGGATGTGTCGTGTATGCGAATGGTGTGTATTGCTGCGTTTTGATGTGTGGTGCGTTGTGTGTGTGTCAGGAAGGTTCTATAGTGTAATGGTTAGCACCCCGGACTTTGAATCCTGTATTCCGGGTTCGAATTCCGGTAGAACCTAACTTTTTCCCTTTTTACACTCCAAGCCATTCGGCGTACTTTGAGCGACTCCTATTGTTTTCTCGTCACTCACGATGATCTCTACTCTCATTTGTCTTGAACAAACACACTATCCAACCTGTCGTTCACGACACATCCTTGAAACCACACTTTTGACCCGCCATTTCGCGCAAATGACATGCATCCTTACAAGTACGATTTTCAAGAAAGAGTGCAAGGAATCCTTTACTCGCCTTCCTATTTCACAGTCTGCTCGGGTCCATTTTATTCTGTCTACTTGCACAATCAGATGGCCCGAAGGAGTCCATTTTATGTTACGCGTTCGTCGTAACCAAACACATTTCAGAGCACACATTGGATGTATATACTGATCTTATTTCGCCGTCCGTGTCTCTGTCCATGTTGACTCTTGTGTGTCTCTTTTCAGGCTCTACAAGTCGCATCTTATCGTTCCTCCAATCGATGAATATCAAGAGGACGCACGAAATGACACAAGTGGACAGAAAGCCATCGACTACAATGTGGGACGCAAATAAAACTGCGACCGAGACAGGAAATCTGACGAGTGTAAAACAAAGTAATGAGACGACAGAGAGAGTGTGTATGTCTTTTGTGTTTTGCATATGCACGTTTGTTGCATGCAGAGAGATTAATACGAGTGGGTAGAAAAGAGATGGAGGAGGTGGTATGAAGTTTGGAGTATCGGTCGTAGAAGGAGTATGAAAGTGTGAATGATTGTGTGTTGGTGCGAGGATGTGTCGTGTATGCGAATGGTGTGTATTGCTGCGTTTTGATGTGTGGTGCGTTGTGTGTGTGTCAGGAAGGTTCTATAGTGTAATGGTTAGCACCCCGGACTTTGAATCCTGTATTCCGGGTTCGAATTCCGGTAGAACCTAACTTTTTCCCTTTTTACACTCCAAGCCATTCGGCGTACTTTGAGCGACTCCTATTGTTTTCTCGTCACTCACGATGATCTCTACTCTCATTTGTCTTGAACAAACACACTATCCAACCTGTCGTTCACGACACATCCTTGAAACCACACTTTTGACCCGCCATTTCGCGCAAATGACATGCATCCTTACAAGTACGATTTTCAAGAAAGAGTGCAAGGAATCCTTTACTCGCCTTCCTATTTCACAGTCTGCTCGGGTCCATTTTATTCTGTCTACTTGCACAATCAGATGGCCCGAAGGAGTCCATTTTATGTTACGCGTTCGTCGTAACCAAACACATTTCAGAGCACACATTGGATGTATATACTGATCTTATTTCGCCGTCCGTGTCTCTGTCCATGTTGACTCTCGTGTGTCTCTTTTCAGGCTCTACAAGTCGCATCTTATCGTTCCTCCAATCGATGAATATCAAGAGGACGCACGAAATGACACAAGTGGACAGAAAGCCATCGACTACAATGTGGGACGCAAATAAAACTGCGACCGAGACAGGAAATCTGACGAGTGTAAAACAAAGTAATGAGACGACAGAGAGAGTGTGTATGTCTTTTGTGTTTTGCATATGCACGTTTGTTGCATGCAGAGAGATTAATACGAGTGGGTAGAAAAGAGATGGAGGAGGTGGTATGAAGTTTGGAGTATCGGTCGTAGAAGGAGTATGAAAGTGTGAATGATTGTGTGTTGGTGCGAGGATGTGTCGTGTATGCGAATGGTGTGTATTGCTGCGTTTTGATGTGTGGTGCGTTGTGTGTGTGTCAGGAAGGTTCTATAGTGTAATGGTTAGCACCCCGGACTTTGAATCCTGTATTCCGGGTTCGAATTCCGGTAGAACCTAACTTTTTCCCTTTTTACACTTTAATCTGTTTTTTCCTCTTTTTTTTACACTCCAAGCCATTCGGCGTACTTTGAGCGACTCCTATTGTTTTCTCGTCACTCACGATGATCTCTACTCTCATTTGTCTTGAACAAACACACTATCCAACCTGTCGTTCACGACACATCCTTGAAACCACACTTTTGACCCGCCATTTCGCGCAAATGACATGCATCCTTACAAGTACGATTTTCAAGAAAGAGTGCAAGGAATCCTTTACTCGCCTTCCTATTTCACAGTCTGCTCGGGTCCATTTTATTCTGTCTACTTGCACAATCAGATGGCCCGAAGGAGTCCATTTTATGTTACGCGTTCGTCGTAACCAAACACATTTCAGAGCACACATTGGATGTATATACTGATCTTATTTCGCCGTCCGTGTCTCTGTCCATGTTGACTCTTGTGTGTCTCTTTTCAGGCTCTACAAGTCGCATCTTATCGTTCCTCCAATCGATGAATATCAAGAGGACGCACGAAATGACACAAGTGGACAGAAAGCCATCGACTACAATGTGGGACGCAAATAAAACTGCGACCGAGACAGGAAATCTGACGAGTGTAAAACAAAGTAATGAGACGACAGAGAGAGTGTGTATGTCTTTTGTGTTTTGCATATGCACGTTTGTTGCATGCAGAGAGATTAATACGAGTGGGTAGAAAAGAGATGGAGGAGGTGGTATGAAGTTTGGAGTATCGGTCGTAGAAGGAGTATGAAAGTGTGAATGATTGTGTGTTGGTGCGAGGATGTGTCGTGTATGCGAATGGTGTGTATTGCTGCGTTTTGATGTGTGGTGCGTTGTGTGTGTGTCAGGAAGGTTCTATAGTGTAATGGTTAGCACCCCGGACTTTGAATCCTGTATTCCGGGTTCGAATTCCGGTAGAACCTAACTTTTTCCCTTTTTACACCCCGGACTTTGAATCCTGTATTCCGGGTCGAATCCCGGTAGAACCTAACTTTTTCCCTTTTTACACTCCAAGCCATTCGGCGTACTTTGAGCGACTCCTATTGTTTTCTCGTCACTCACGATGATCTCTACTCTCATTTGTCTTGAACAAACACACTATCCAACCTGTCGTTCACGACACATCCTTGAAACCACACTTTTGACCCGCCATTTCGCGCAAATGACATGCATCCTTACAAGTACGATTTTCAAGAAAGAGTGCAAGGAATCCTTTACTCGCCTTCCTATTTCACAGTCTGCTCGGGTCCATTTTATTCTGTCTACTTGCACAATCAGATGGCCCGAAGGAGTCCATTTTATGTTACGCGTTCGTCGTAACCAAACACATTTCAGAGCACACATTGGATGTATATACTGATCTTATTTCGCCGTCCGTGTCTCTGTCCATGTTGACTCTTGTGTGTCTCTTTTCAGGCTCTACAAGTCGCATCTTATCGTTCCTCCAATCGATGAATATCAAGAGGACGCACGAAATGACACAAGTGGACAGAAAGCCATCGACTACAATGTGGGACGCAAATAAAACTGCGACCGAGACAGGAAATCTGACGAGTGTAAAACAAAGTAATGAGACGACAGAGAGAGTGTGTATGTCTTTTGTGTTTTGCATATGCACGTTTGTTGCATGCAGAGAGATTAATACGAGTGGGTAGAAAAGAGATGGAGGAGGTGGTATGAAGTTTGGAGTATCGGTCGTAGAAGGAGTATGAAAGTGTGAATGATTGTGTGTTGGTGCGAGGATGTGTCGTGTATGCGAATGGTGTGTATTGCTGCGTTTTGATGTGTGGTGCGTTGTGTGTGTGTCAGGAAGGTTCTATAGTGTAATGGTTAGCACCCCGGACTTTGAATCCTGTATTCCGGGTTCGAATTCCGGTAGAACCTAACTTTTTCCCTTTTTACACTCCAAGCCATTCGGCGTACTTTGAGCGACTCCTATTGTTTTCTCGTCACTCACGATGATCTCTACTCTCATTTGTCTTGAACAAACACACTATCCAACCTGTCGTTCACGACACATCCTTGAAACCACACTTTTGACCCGCCATTTCGCGCAAATGACATGCATCCTTACAAGTACGATTTTCAAGAAAGAGTGCAAGGAATCCTTTACTCGCCTTCCTATTTCACAGTCTGCTCGGGTCCATTTTATTCTGTCTACTTGCACAATCAGATGGCCCGAAGGAGTCCATTTTATGTTACGCGTTCGTCGTAACCAAACACATTTCAGAGCACACATTGGATGTATATACTGATCTTATTTCGCCGTCCGTGTCTCTGTCCATGTTGACTCTTGTGTGTCTCTTTTCAGGCTCTACAAGTCGCATCTTATCGTTCCTCCAATCGATGAATATCAAGAGGACGCACGAAATGACACAAGTGGACAGAAAGCCATCGACTACAATGTGGGACGCAAATAAAACTGCGACCGAGACAGGAAATCTGACGAGTGTAAAACAAAGTAATGAGACGACAGAGAGAGTGTGTATGTCTTTTGTGTTTTGCATATGCACGTTTGTTGCATGCAGAGAGATTAATACGAGTGGGTAGAAAAGAGATGGAGGAGGTGGTATGAAGTTTGGAGTATCGGTCGTAGAAGGAGTATGAAAGTGTGAATGATTGTGTGTTGGTGCGAGGATGTGTCGTGTATGCGAATGGTGTGTATTGCTGCGTTTTGATGTGTGGTGCGTTGTGTGTGTGTCAGGAAGGTTCTATAGTGTAATGGTTAGCACCCCGGACTTTGAATCCTGTATTCCGGGTTCGAATTCCGGTAGAACCTAACTTTTTCCCTTTTTACACTTTTTTTTTTCCTAACTTTTTTTTTTACACTCCAAGCCATTCGGCGTACTTTGAGCGACTCCTATTGTTTTCTCGTCACTCACGATGATCTCTACTCTCATTTGTCTTGAACAAACACACTATCCAACCTGTCGTTCACGACACATCCTTGAAACCACACTTTTGACCCGCCATTTCGCGCAAATGACATGCATCCTTACAAGTACGATTTTCAAGAAAGAGTGCAAGGAATCCTTTACTCGCCTTCCTATTTCACAGTCTGCTCGGGTCCATTTTATTCTGTCTACTTGCACAATCAGATGGCCCGAAGGAGTCCATTTTATGTTACGCGTTCGTCGTAACCAAACACATTTCAGAGCACACATTGGATGTATATACTGATCTTATTTCGCCGTCCGTGTCTCTGTCCATGTTGACTCTTGTGTGTCTCTTTTCAGGCTCTACAAGTCGCATCTTATCGTTCCTCCAATCGATGAATATCAAGAGGACGCACGAAATGACACAAGTGGACAGAAAGCCATCGACTACAATGTGGGACGCAAATAAAACTGCGACCGAGACAGGAAATCTGACGAGTGTAAAACAAAGTAATGAGACGACAGAGAGAGTGTGTATGTCTTTTGTGTTTTGCATATGCACGTTTGTTGCATGCAGAGAGATTAATACGAGTGGGTAGAAAAGAGATGGAGGAGGTGGTATGAAGTTTGGAGTATCGGTCGTAGAAGGAGTATGAAAGTGTGAATGATTGTGTGTTGGTGCGAGGATGTGTCGTGTATGCGAATGGTGTGTATTGCTGCGTTTTGATGTGTGGTGCGTTGTGTGTGTGTCAGGAAGGTTCTATAGTGTAATGGTTAGCACCCCGGACTTTGAATCCTGTATTCCGGGTTCGAATTCCGGTAGAACCTAACTTTTTCCCTTTTTACACCCCGGACTTTGAATCCTGTATTCCGGGTCGAATCCCGGTAGAACCTAACTTTTTCCCTTTTTACACTCCAAGCCATTCGGCGTACTTTGAGCGACTCCTATTGTTTTCTCGTCACTCACGATGATCTCTACTCTCATTTGTCTTGAACAAACACACTATCCAACCTGTCGTTCACGACACATCCTTGAAACCACACTTTTGACCCGCCATTTCGCGCAAATGACATGCATCCTTACAAGTACGATTTTCAAGAAAGAGTGCAAGGAATCCTTTACTCGCCTTCCTATTTCACAGTCTGCTCGGGTCCATTTTATTCTGTCTACTTGCACAATCAGATGGCCCGAAGGAGTCCATTTTATGTTACGCGTTCGTCGTAACCAAACACATTTCAGAGCACACATTGGATGTATATACTGATCTTATTTCGCCGTCCGTGTCTCTGTCCATGTTGACTCTTGTGTGTCTCTTTTCAGGCTCTACAAGTCGCATCTTATCGTTCCTCCAATCGATGAATATCAAGAGGACGCACGAAATGACACAAGTGGACAGAAAGCCATCGACTACAATGTGGGACGCAAATAAAACTGCGACCGAGACAGGAAATCTGACGAGTGTAAAACAAAGTAATGAGACGACAGAGAGAGTGTGTATGTCTTTTGTGTTTTGCATATGCACGTTTGTTGCATGCAGAGAGATTAATACGAGTGGGTAGAAAAGAGATGGAGGAGGTGGTATGAAGTTTGGAGTATCGGTCGTAGAAGGAGTATGAAAGTGTGAATGATTGTGTGTTGGTGCGAGGATGTGTCGTGTATGCGAATGGTGTGTATTGCTGCGTTTTGATGTGTGGTGCGTTGTGTGTGTGTCAGGAAGGTTCTATAGTGTAATGGTTAGCACCCCGGACTTTGAATCCTGTATTCCGGGTTCGAATTCCGGTAGAACCTAACTTTTTTTTTTCACTTTTTGTTTCCGGTCGAATCCGTAGAACCTAACTTTTTCCCTTTTTACACTCCAAGCCATTCGGCGTACTTTGAGCGACTCCTATTGTTTTCTCGTCACTCACGATGATCTCTACTCTCATTTGTCTTGAACAAACACACTATCCAACCTGTCGTTCACGACACATCCTTGAAACCACACTTTTGACCCGCCATTTCGCGCAAATGACATGCATCCTTACAAGTACGATTTTCAAGAAAGAGTGCAAGGAATCCTTTACTCGCCTTCCTATTTCACAGTCTGCTCGGGTCCATTTTATTCTGTCTACTTGCACAATCAGATGGCCCGAAGGAGTCCATTTTATGTTACGCGTTCGTCGTAACCAAACACATTTCAGAGCACACATTGGATGTATATACTGATCTTATTTCGCCGTCCGTGTCTCTGTCCATGTTGACTCTCGTGTGTCTCTTTTCAGGCTCTACAAGTCGCATCTTATCGTTCCTCCAATCGATGAATATCAAGAGGACGCACGAAATGACACAAGTGGACAGAAAGCCATCGACTACAATGTGGGACGCAAATAAAACTGCGACCGAGACAGGAAATCTGACGAGTGTAAAACAAAGTAATGAGACGACAGAGAGAGTGTGTATGTCTTTTGTGTTTTGCATATGCACGTTTGTTGCATGCAGAGAGATTAATACGAGTGGGTAGAAAAGAGATGGAGGAGGTGGTATGAAGTTTGGAGTATCGGTCGTAGAAGGAGTATGAAAGTGTGAATGATTGTGTGTTGGTGCGAGGATGTGTCGTGTATGCGAATGGTGTGTATTGCTGCGTTTTGATGTGTGGTGCGTTGTGTGTGTGTCAGGAAGGTTCTATAGTGTAATGGTTAGCACCCCGGACTTTGAATCCTGTATTCCGGGTTCGAATTCCGGTAGAACCTAACTTTTTCCCTTTTTACACTCCAAGCCATTCGGCGTACTTTGAGCGACTCCTATTGTTTTCTCGTCACTCACGATGATCTCTACTCTCATTTGTCTTGAACAAACACACTATCCAACCTGTCGTTCACGACACATCCTTGAAACCACACTTTTGACCCGCCATTTCGCGCAAATGACATGCATCCTTACAAGTACGATTTTCAAGAAAGAGTGCAAGGAATCCTTTACTCGCCTTCCTATTTCACAGTCTGCTCGGGTCCATTTTATTCTGTCTACTTGCACAATCAGATGGCCCGAAGGAGTCCATTTTATGTTACGCGTTCGTCGTAACCAAACACATTTCAGAGCACACATTGGATGTATATACTGATCTTATTTCGCCGTCCGTGTCTCTGTCCATGTTGACTCTCGTGTGTCTCTTTTCAGGCTCTACAAGTCGCATCTTATCGTTCCTCCAATCGATGAATATCAAGAGGACGCACGAAATGACACAAGTGGACAGAAAGCCATCGACTACAATGTGGGACGCAAATAAAACTGCGACCGAGACAGGAAATCTGACGAGTGTAAAACAAAGTAATGAGACGACAGAGAGAGTGTGTATGTCTTTTGTGTTTTGCATATGCACGTTTGTTGCATGCAGAGAGATTAATACGAGTGGGTAGAAAAGAGATGGAGGAGGTGGTATGAAGTTTGGAGTATCGGTCGTAGAAGGAGTATGAAAGTGTGAATGATTGTGTGTTGGTGCGAGGATGTGTCGTGTATGCGAATGGTGTGTATTGCTGCGTTTTGATGTGTGGTGCGTTGTGTGTGTGTCAGGAAGGTTCTATAGTGTAATGGTTAGCACCCCGGACTTTGAATCCTGTATTCCGGGTTCGAATTCCGGTAGAACCTAACTTTTTCCCTTTTTACACCCGGACTTTGAATCCTGTATTCCGGGTCGAATCCGGTAGAACCTAACTTTTTCCCTTTTTACACTCCAAGCCATTCGGCGTACTTTGAGCGACTCCTATTGTTTTCTCGTCACTCACGATGATCTCTACTCTCATTTGTCTTGAACAAACACACTATCCAACCTGTCGTTCACGACACATCCTTGAAACCACACTTTTGACCCGCCATTTCGCGCAAATGACATGCATCCTTACAAGTACGATTTTCAAGAAAGAGTGCAAGGAATCCTTTACTCGCCTTCCTATTTCACAGTCTGCTCGGGTCCATTTTATTCTGTCTACTTGCACAATCAGATGGCCCGAAGGAGTCCATTTTATGTTACGCGTTCGTCGTAACCAAACACATTTCAGAGCACACATTGGATGTATATACTGATCTTATTTCGCCGTCCGTGTCTCTGTCCATGTTGACTCTTGTGTGTCTCTTTTCAGGCTCTACAAGTCGCATCTTATCGTTCCTCCAATCGATGAATATCAAGAGGACGCACGAAATGACACAAGTGGACAGAAAGCCATCGACTACAATGTGGGACGCAAATAAAACTGCGACCGAGACAGGAAATCTGACGAGTGTAAAACAAAGTAATGAGACGACAGAGAGAGTGTGTATGTCTTTTGTGTTTTGCATATGCACGTTTGTTGCATGCAGAGAGATTAATACGAGTGGGTAGAAAAGAGATGGAGGAGGTGGTATGAAGTTTGGAGTATCGGTCGTAGAAGGAGTATGAAAGTGTGAATGATTGTGTGTTGGTGCGAGGATGTGTCGTGTATGCGAATGGTGTGTATTGCTGCGTTTTGATGTGTGGTGCGTTGTGTGTGTGTCAGGAAGGTTCTATAGTGTAATGGTTAGCACCCCGGACTTTGAATCCTGTATTCCGGGTTCGAATTCCGGTAGAACCTAACTTTTTCCCTTTTTACACCCCGGACTTTGAATCCTGTATTCCGGGTCGAATCCCGGTAGAACCTAACTTTTTCCCTTTTTACACTCCAAGCCATTCGGCGTACTTTGAGCGACTCCTATTGTTTTCTCGTCACTCACGATGATCTCTACTCTCATTTGTCTTGAACAAACACACTATCCAACCTGTCGTTCACGACACATCCTTGAAACCACACTTTTGACCCGCCATTTCGCGCAAATGACATGCATCCTTACAAGTACGATTTTCAAGAAAGAGTGCAAGGAATCCTTTACTCGCCTTCCTATTTCACAGTCTGCTCGGGTCCATTTTATTCTGTCTACTTGCACAATCAGATGGCCCGAAGGAGTCCATTTTATGTTACGCGTTCGTCGTAACCAAACACATTTCAGAGCACACATTGGATGTATATACTGATCTTATTTCGCCGTCCGTGTCTCTGTCCATGTTGACTCTTGTGTGTCTCTTTTCAGGCTCTACAAGTCGCATCTTATCGTTCCTCCAATCGATGAATATCAAGAGGACGCACGAAATGACACAAGTGGACAGAAAGCCATCGACTACAATGTGGGACGCAAATAAAACTGCGACCGAGACAGGAAATCTGACGAGTGTAAAACAAAGTAATGAGACGACAGAGAGAGTGTGTATGTCTTTTGTGTTTTGCATATGCACGTTTGTTGCATGCAGAGAGATTAATACGAGTGGGTAGAAAAGAGATGGAGGAGGTGGTATGAAGTTTGGAGTATCGGTCGTAGAAGGAGTATGAAAGTGTGAATGATTGTGTGTTGGTGCGAGGATGTGTCGTGTATGCGAATGGTGTGTATTGCTGCGTTTTGATGTGTGGTGCGTTGTGTGTGTGTCAGGAAGGTTCTATAGTGTAATGGTTAGCACCCCGGACTTTGAATCCTGTATTCCGGGTTCGAATTCCGGTAGAACCTAACTTTTTCCCTTTTTACACTCCAAGCCATTCGGCGTACTTTGAGCGACTCCTATTGTTTTCTCGTCACTCACGATGATCTCTACTCTCATTTGTCTTGAACAAACACACTATCCAACCTGTCGTTCACGACACATCCTTGAAACCACACTTTTGACCCGCCATTTCGCGCAAATGACATGCATCCTTACAAGTACGATTTTCAAGAAAGAGTGCAAGGAATCCTTTACTCGCCTTCCTATTTCACAGTCTGCTCGGGTCCATTTTATTCTGTCTACTTGCACAATCAGATGGCCCGAAGGAGTCCATTTTATGTTACGCGTTCGTCGTAACCAAACACATTTCAGAGCACACATTGGATGTATATACTGATCTTATTTCGCCGTCCGTGTCTCTGTCCATGTTGACTCTCGTGTGTCTCTTTTCAGGCTCTACAAGTCGCATCTTATCGTTCCTCCAATCGATGAATATCAAGAGGACGCACGAAATGACACAAGTGGACAGAAAGCCATCGACTACAATGTGGGACGCAAATAAAACTGCGACCGAGACAGGAAATCTGACGAGTGTAAAACAAAGTAATGAGACGACAGAGAGAGTGTGTATGTCTTTTGTGTTTTGCATATGCACGTTTGTTGCATGCAGAGAGATTAATACGAGTGGGTAGAAAAGAGATGGAGGAGGTGGTATGAAGTTTGGAGTATCGGTCGTAGAAGGAGTATGAAAGTGTGAATGATTGTGTGTTGGTGCGAGGATGTGTCGTGTATGCGAATGGTGTGTATTGCTGCGTTTTGATGTGTGGTGCGTTGTGTGTGTGTCAGGAAGGTTCTATAGTGTAATGGTTAGCACCCCGGACTTTGAATCCTGTATTCCGGGTTCGAATTCCGGTAGAACCTAACTTTTTCCCTTTTTACACCCCGGACTTTGAATCCTGTATTCCGGGTCGAATCCCGGTAGAACCTAACTTTTTCCCTTTTTACACTCCAAGCCATTCGGCGTACTTTGAGCGACTCCTATTGTTTTCTCGTCACTCACGATGATCTCTACTCTCATTTGTCTTGAACAAACACACTATCCAACCTGTCGTTCACGACACATCCTTGAAACCACACTTTTGACCCGCCATTTCGCGCAAATGACATGCATCCTTACAAGTACGATTTTCAAGAAAGAGTGCAAGGAATCCTTTACTCGCCTTCCTATTTCACAGTCTGCTCGGGTCCATTTTATTCTGTCTACTTGCACAATCAGATGGCCCGAAGGAGTCCATTTTATGTTACGCGTTCGTCGTAACCAAACACATTTCAGAGCACACATTGGATGTATATACTGATCTTATTTCGCCGTCCGTGTCTCTGTCCATGTTGACTCTTGTGTGTCTCTTTTCAGGCTCTACAAGTCGCATCTTATCGTTCCTCCAATCGATGAATATCAAGAGGACGCACGAAATGACACAAGTGGACAGAAAGCCATCGACTACAATGTGGGACGCAAATAAAACTGCGACCGAGACAGGAAATCTGACGAGTGTAAAACAAAGTAATGAGACGACAGAGAGAGTGTGTATGTCTTTTGTGTTTTGCATATGCACGTTTGTTGCATGCAGAGAGATTAATACGAGTGGGTAGAAAAGAGATGGAGGAGGTGGTATGAAGTTTGGAGTATCGGTCGTAGAAGGAGTATGAAAGTGTGAATGATTGTGTGTTGGTGCGAGGATGTGTCGTGTATGCGAATGGTGTGTATTGCTGCGTTTTGATGTGTGGTGCGTTGTGTGTGTGTCAGGAAGGTTCTATAGTGTAATGGTTAGCACCCCGGACTTTGAATCCTGTATTCCGGGTTCGAATCCGGTAGAACCTAACTTTTTCCCTTTTTACACCCGGACTTTGAATCCTGTATTCCGGGTCGAATCCCGGTAGAACCTAACTTTTTCCCTTTTTACACTCCAAGCCATTCGGCGTACTTTGAGCGACTCCTATTGTTTTCTCGTCACTCACGATGATCTCTACTCTCATTTGTCTTGAACAAACACACTATCCAACCTGTCGTTCACGACACATCCTTGAAACCACACTTTTGACCCGCCATTTCGCGCAAATGACATGCATCCTTACAAGTACGATTTTCAAGAAAGAGTGCAAGGAATCCTTTACTCGCCTTCCTATTTCACAGTCTGCTCGGGTCCATTTTATTCTGTCTACTTGCACAATCAGATGGCCCGAAGGAGTCCATTTTATGTTACGCGTTCGTCGTAACCAAACACATTTCAGAGCACACATTGGATGTATATACTGATCTTATTTCGCCGTCCGTGTCTCTGTCCATGTTGACTCTTGTGTGTCTCTTTTCAGGCTCTACAAGTCGCATCTTATCGTTCCTCCAATCGATGAATATCAAGAGGACGCACGAAATGACACAAGTGGACAGAAAGCCATCGACTACAATGTGGGACGCAAATAAAACTGCGACCGAGACAGGAAATCTGACGAGTGTAAACAAATAAGTATGAGACGACAGAGAGAGTGTGTATGTCTTTTGTGTTTTGCATATGCACGTTTGTTGCATGCAGAGAGATTAATACGAGTGGGTAGAAAAGAGATGGAGGAGGTGGTATGAAGTTTGGAGTATCGGTCGTAGAAGGAGTATGAAAGTGTGAATGATTGTGTGTTGGTGCGAGGATGTGTCGTGTATGCGAATGGTGTGTATTGCTGCGTTTTGATGTGTGGTGCGTTGTGTGTGTGTCAGGAAGGTTCTATAGTGTAATGGTTAGCACCCCGGACTTTGAATCCTGTATTCCGGGTTCGAATTCCGGTAGAACCTAACTTTTTCCCTTTTTACACTCCAAGCCATTCGGCGTACTTTGAGCGACTCCTATTGTTTTCTCGTCACTCACGATGATCTCTACTCTCATTTGTCTTGAACAAACACACTATCCAACCTGTCGTTCACGACACATCCTTGAAACCACACTTTTGACCCGCCATTTCGCGCAAATGACATGCATCCTTACAAGTACGATTTTCAAGAAAGAGTGCAAGGAATCCTTTACTCGCCTTCCTATTTCACAGTCTGCTCGGGTCCATTTTATTCTGTCTACTTGCACAATCAGATGGCCCGAAGGAGTCCATTTTATGTTACGCGTTCGTCGTAACCAAACACATTTCAGAGCACACATTGGATGTATATACTGATCTTATTTCGCCGTCCGTGTCTCTGTCCATGTTGACTCTTGTGTGTCTCTTTTCAGGCTCTACAAGTCGCATCTTATCGTTCCTCCAATCGATGAATATCAAGAGGACGCACGAAATGACACAAGTGGACAGAAAGCCATCGACTACAATGTGGGACGCAAATAAAACTGCGACCGAGACAGGAAATCTGACGAGTGTAAAACAAAGTAATGAGACGACAGAGAGAGTGTGTATGTCTTTTGTGTTTTGCATATGCACGTTTGTTGCATGCAGAGAGATTAATACGAGTGGGTAGAAAAGAGATGGAGGAGGTGGTATGAAGTTTGGAGTATCGGTCGTAGAAGGAGTATGAAAGTGTGAATGATTGTGTGTTGGTGCGAGGATGTGTCGTGTATGCGAATGGTGTGTATTGCTGCGTTTTGATGTGTGGTGCGTTGTGTGTGTGTCAGGAAGGTTCTATAGTGTAATGGTTAGCACCCCGGACTTTGAATCCTGTATTCCGGGTTCGAATTCCGGTAGAACTAACTTTTTTTTTTACCCCGGACTTTGAATCCTGTATTCCGGGTCGAATCCGGTAGAACCTAACTTTTTCCCTTTTTACACTCCAAGCCATTCGGCGTACTTTGAGCGACTCCTATTGTTTTCTCGTCACTCACGATGATCTCTACTCTCATTTGTCTTGAACAAACACACTATCCAACCTGTCGTTCACGACACATCCTTGAAACCACACTTTTGACCCGCCATTTCGCGCAAATGACATGCATCCTTACAAGTACGATTTTCAAGAAAGAGTGCAAGGAATCCTTTACTCGCCTTCCTATTTCACAGTCTGCTCGGGTCCATTTTATTCTGTCTACTTGCACAATCAGATGGCCCGAAGGAGTCCATTTTATGTTACGCGTTCGTCGTAACCAAACACATTTCAGAGCACACATTGGATGTATATACTGATCTTATTTCGCCGTCCGTGTCTCTGTCCATGTTGACTCTTGTGTGTCTCTTTTCAGGCTCTACAAGTCGCATCTTATCGTTCCTCCAATCGATGAATATCAAGAGGACGCACGAAATGACACAAGTGGACAGAAAGCCATCGACTACAATGTGGGACGCAAATAAAACTGCGACCGAGACAGGAAATCTGACGAGTGTAAAACAAAGTAATGAGACGACAGAGAGAGTGTGTATGTCTTTTGTGTTTTGCATATGCACGTTTGTTGCATGCAGAGAGATTAATACGAGTGGGTAGAAAAGAGATGGAGGAGGTGGTATGAAGTTTGGAGTATCGGTCGTAGAAGGAGTATGAAAGTGTGAATGATTGTGTGTTGGTGCGAGGATGTGTCGTGTATGCGAATGGTGTGTATTGCTGCGTTTTGATGTGTGGTGCGTTGTGTGTGTGTCAGGAAGGTTCTATAGTGTAATGGTTAGCACCCCGGACTTTGAATCCTGTATTCCGGGTTCGAATTCCGGTAGAACCTAACTTTTTCCCTTTTTACACTTTGTCTGTATTCCGGTCGAATCCGTAGAACCTAACTTTTTCCCTTTTTACACTCCAAGCCATTCGGCGTACTTTGAGCGACTCCTATTGTTTTCTCGTCACTCACGATGATCTCTACTCTCATTTGTCTTGAACAAACACACTATCCAACCTGTCGTTCACGACACATCCTTGAAACCACACTTTTGACCCGCCATTTCGCGCAAATGACATGCATCCTTACAAGTACGATTTTCAAGAAAGAGTGCAAGGAATCCTTTACTCGCCTTCCTATTTCACAGTCTGCTCGGGTCCATTTTATTCTGTCTACTTGCACAATCAGATGGCCCGAAGGAGTCCATTTTATGTTACGCGTTCGTCGTAACCAAACACATTTCAGAGCACACATTGGATGTATATACTGATCTTATTTCGCCGTCCGTGTCTCTGTCCATGTTGACTCTTGTGTGTCTCTTTTCAGGCTCTACAAGTCGCATCTTATCGTTCCTCCAATCGATGAATATCAAGAGGACGCACGAAATGACACAAGTGGACAGAAAGCCATCGACTACAATGTGGGACGCAAATAAAACTGCGACCGAGACAGGAAATCTGACGAGTGTAAAACAAAGTAATGAGACGACAGAGAGAGTGTGTATGTCTTTTGTGTTTTGCATATGCACGTTTGTTGCATGCAGAGAGATTAATACGAGTGGGTAGAAAAGAGATGGAGGAGGTGGTATGAAGTTTGGAGTATCGGTCGTAGAAGGAGTATGAAAGTGTGAATGATTGTGTGTTGGTGCGAGGATGTGTCGTGTATGCGAATGGTGTGTATTGCTGCGTTTTGATGTGTGGTGCGTTGTGTGTGTGTCAGGAAGGTTCTATAGTGTAATGGTTAGCACCCCGGACTTTGAATCCTGTATTCCGGGTTCGAATTCCGGTAGAACCTAACTTTTTTTTTTCCACTTTTTTTTTCGTTAGAACCTAACTTTTTCCCTTTTTACACTCCAAGCCATTCGGCGTACTTTGAGCGACTCCTATTGTTTTCTCGTCACTCACGATGATCTCTACTCTCATTTGTCTTGAACAAACACACTATCCAACCTGTCGTTCACGACACATCCTTGAAACCACACTTTTGACCCGCCATTTCGCGCAAATGACATGCATCCTTACAAGTACGATTTTCAAGAAAGAGTGCAAGGAATCCTTTACTCGCCTTCCTATTTCACAGTCTGCTCGGGTCCATTTTATTCTGTCTACTTGCACAATCAGATGGCCCGAAGGAGTCCATTTTATGTTACGCGTTCGTCGTAACCAAACACATTTCAGAGCACACATTGGATGTATATACTGATCTTATTTCGCCGTCCGTGTCTCTGTCCATGTTGACTCTTGTGTGTCTCTTTTCAGGCTCTACAAGTCGCATCTTATCGTTCCTCCAATCGATGAATATCAAGAGGACGCACGAAATGACACAAGTGGACAGAAAGCCATCGACTACAATGTGGGACGCAAATAAAACTGCGACCGAGACAGGAAATCTGACGAGTGTAAAACAAAGTAATGAGACGACAGAGAGAGTGTGTATGTCTTTTGTGTTTTGCATATGCACGTTTGTTGCATGCAGAGAGATTAATACGAGTGGGTAGAAAAGAGATGGAGGAGGTGGTATGAAGTTTGGAGTATCGGTCGTAGAAGGAGTATGAAAGTGTGAATGATTGTGTGTTGGTGCGAGGATGTGTCGTGTATGCGAATGGTGTGTATTGCTGCGTTTTGATGTGTGGTGCGTTGTGTGTGTGTCAGGAAGGTTCTATAGTGTAATGGTTAGCACCCCGGACTTTGAATCCTGTATTCCGGGTTCGAATTCCGGTAGAACCTAACTTTTTCCTTTTTACTTTGAATCCTGTATTCCGGTCGAATCCGGTAGAACCTAACTTTTTCCCTTTTTACACTCCAAGCCATTCGGCGTACTTTGAGCGACTCCTATTGTTTTCTCGTCACTCACGATGATCTCTACTCTCATTTGTCTTGAACAAACACACTATCCAACCTGTCGTTCACGACACATCCTTGAAACCACACTTTTGACCCGCCATTTCGCGCAAATGACATGCATCCTTACAAGTACGATTTTCAAGAAAGAGTGCAAGGAATCCTTTACTCGCCTTCCTATTTCACAGTCTGCTCGGGTCCATTTTATTCTGTCTACTTGCACAATCAGATGGCCCGAAGGAGTCCATTTTATGTTACGCGTTCGTCGTAACCAAACACATTTCAGAGCACACATTGGATGTATATACTGATCTTATTTCGCCGTCCGTGTCTCTGTCCATGTTGACTCTTGTGTGTCTCTTTTCAGGCTCTACAAGTCGCATCTTATCGTTCCTCCAATCGATGAATATCAAGAGGACGCACGAAATGACACAAGTGGACAGAAAGCCATCGACTACAATGTGGGACGCAAATAAAACTGCGACCGAGACAGGAAATCTGACGAGTGTAAAACAAAGTAATGAGACGACAGAGAGAGTGTGTATGTCTTTTGTGTTTTGCATATGCACGTTTGTTGCATGCAGAGAGATTAATACGAGTGGGTAGAAAAGAGATGGAGGAGGTGGTATGAAGTTTGGAGTATCGGTCGTAGAAGGAGTATGAAAGTGTGAATGATTGTGTGTTGGTGCGAGGATGTGTCGTGTATGCGAATGGTGTGTATTGCTGCGTTTTGATGTGTGGTGCGTTGTGTGTGTGTCAGGAAGGTTCTATAGTGTAATGGTTAGCACCCCGGACTTTGAATCCTGTATTCCGGGTTCGAATTCCGGTAGAACCTAACTTTTTCCCTTTTTACACCCCGGACTTTGAATCCTGTATTCCGGGTCGAATCCCGGTAGAACCTAACTTTTTCCCTTTTTACACTCCAAGCCATTCGGCGTACTTTGAGCGACTCCTATTGTTTTCTCGTCACTCACGATGATCTCTACTCTCATTTGTCTTGAACAAACACACTATCCAACCTGTCGTTCACGACACATCCTTGAAACCACACTTTTGACCCGCCATTTCGCGCAAATGACATGCATCCTTACAAGTACGATTTTCAAGAAAGAGTGCAAGGAATCCTTTACTCGCCTTCCTATTTCACAGTCTGCTCGGGTCCATTTTATTCTGTCTACTTGCACAATCAGATGGCCCGAAGGAGTCCATTTTATGTTACGCGTTCGTCGTAACCAAACACATTTCAGAGCACACATTGGATGTATATACTGATCTTATTTCGCCGTCCGTGTCTCTGTCCATGTTGACTCTTGTGTGTCTCTTTTCAGGCTCTACAAGTCGCATCTTATCGTTCCTCCAATCGATGAATATCAAGAGGACGCACGAAATGACACAAGTGGACAGAAAGCCATCGACTACAATGTGGGACGCAAATAAAACTGCGACCGAGACAGGAAATCTGACGAGTGTAAAACAAAGTAATGAGACGACAGAGAGAGTGTGTATGTCTTTTGTGTTTTGCATATGCACGTTTGTTGCATGCAGAGAGATTAATACGAGTGGGTAGAAAAGAGATGGAGGAGGTGGTATGAAGTTTGGAGTATCGGTCGTAGAAGGAGTATGAAAGTGTGAATGATTGTGTGTTGGTGCGAGGATGTGTCGTGTATGCGAATGGTGTGTATTGCTGCGTTTTGATGTGTGGTGCGTTGTGTGTGTGTCAGGAAGGTTCTATAGTGTAATGGTTAGCACCCCGGACTTTGAATCCTGTATTCCGGGTTCGAATTCCGGTAGAACCTAACTTTTTTCCCTTTTTACACTCCAAGCCATTCGGCGTACTTTGAGCGACTCCTATTGTTTTCTCGTCACTCACGATGATCTCTACTCTCATTTGTCTTGAACAAACACACTATCCAACCTGTCGTTCACGACACATCCTTGAAACCACACTTTTGACCCGCCATTTCGCGCAAATGACATGCATCCTTACAAGTACGATTTTCAAGAAAGAGTGCAAGGAATCCTTTACTCGCCTTCCTATTTCACAGTCTGCTCGGGTCCATTTTATTCTGTCTACTTGCACAATCAGATGGCCCGAAGGAGTCCATTTTATGTTACGCGTTCGTCGTAACCAAACACATTTCAGAGCACACATTGGATGTATATACTGATCTTATTTCGCCGTCCGTGTCTCTGTCCATGTTGACTCTTGTGTGTCTCTTTTCAGGCTCTACAAGTCGCATCTTATCGTTCCTCCAATCGATGAATATCAAGAGGACGCACGAAATGACACAAGTGGACAGAAAGCCATCGACTACAATGTGGGACGCAAATAAAACTGCGACCGAGACAGGAAATCTGACGAGTGTAAAACAAAGTAATGAGACGACAGAGAGAGTGTGTATGTCTTTTGTGTTTTGCATATGCACGTTTGTTGCATGCAGAGAGATTAATACGAGTGGGTAGAAAAGAGATGGAGGAGGTGGTATGAAGTTTGGAGTATCGGTCGTAGAAGGAGTATGAAAGTGTGAATGATTGTGTGTTGGTGCGAGGATGTGTCGTGTATGCGAATGGTGTGTATTGCTGCGTTTTGATGTGTGGTGCGTTGTGTGTGTGTCAGGAAGGTTCTATAGTGTAATGGTTAGCACCCCGGACTTTGAATCCTGTATTCCGGGTTCGAATTCCGGTAGAACCTAACTTTTTCCCTTTTTACACCCGGACTTTGAATCCTGTATTCCGGGTCGAATCCCGGTAGAACCTAACTTTTTCCCTTTTTACACTCCAAGCCATTCGGCGTACTTTGAGCGACTCCTATTGTTTTCTCGTCACTCACGATGATCTCTACTCTCATTTGTCTTGAACAAACACACTATCCAACCTGTCGTTCACGACACATCCTTGAAACCACACTTTTGACCCGCCATTTCGCGCAAATGACATGCATCCTTACAAGTACGATTTTCAAGAAAGAGTGCAAGGAATCCTTTACTCGCCTTCCTATTTCACAGTCTGCTCGGGTCCATTTTATTCTGTCTACTTGCACAATCAGATGGCCCGAAGGAGTCCATTTTATGTTACGCGTTCGTCGTAACCAAACACATTTCAGAGCACACATTGGATGTATATACTGATCTTATTTCGCCGTCCGTGTCTCTGTCCATGTTGACTCTTGTGTGTCTCTTTTCAGGCTCTACAAGTCGCATCTTATCGTTCCTCCAATCGATGAATATCAAGAGGACGCACGAAATGACACAAGTGGACAGAAAGCCATCGACTACAATGTGGGACGCAAATAAAACTGCGACCGAGACAGGAAATCTGACGAGTGTAAAACAAAGTAATGAGACGACAGAGAGAGTGTGTATGTCTTTTGTGTTTTGCATATGCACGTTTGTTGCATGCAGAGAGATTAATACGAGTGGGTAGAAAAGAGATGGAGGAGGTGGTATGAAGTTTGGAGTATCGGTCGTAGAAGGAGTATGAAAGTGTGAATGATTGTGTGTTGGTGCGAGGATGTGTCGTGTATGCGAATGGTGTGTATTGCTGCGTTTTGATGTGTGGTGCGTTGTGTGTGTGTCAGGAAGGTTCTATAGTGTAATGGTTAGCACCCCGGACTTTGAATCCTGTATTCCGGGTTCGAATTCCGGTAGAACCTAACTTTTTCCCTTTTTACACCCCGGACTTTGAATCCTGTATTCCGGGTCGAATCCCGGTAGAACCTAACTTTTTCCCTTTTTACACTCCAAGCCATTCGGCGTACTTTGAGCGACTCCTATTGTTTTCTCGTCACTCACGATGATCTCTACTCTCATTTGTCTTGAACAAACACACTATCCAACCTGTCGTTCACGACACATCCTTGAAACCACACTTTTGACCCGCCATTTCGCGCAAATGACATGCATCCTTACAAGTACGATTTTCAAGAAAGAGTGCAAGGAATCCTTTACTCGCCTTCCTATTTCACAGTCTGCTCGGGTCCATTTTATTCTGTCTACTTGCACAATCAGATGGCCCGAAGGAGTCCATTTTATGTTACGCGTTCGTCGTAACCAAACACATTTCAGAGCACACATTGGATGTATATACTGATCTTATTTCGCCGTCCGTGTCTCTGTCCATGTTGACTCTTGTGTGTCTCTTTTCAGGCTCTACAAGTCGCATCTTATCGTTCCTCCAATCGATGAATATCAAGAGGACGCACGAAATGACACAAGTGGACAGAAAGCCATCGACTACAATGTGGGACGCAAATAAAACTGCGACCGAGACAGGAAATCTGACGAGTGTAAAACAAAGTAATGAGACGACAGAGAGAGTGTGTATGTCTTTTGTGTTTTGCATATGCACGTTTGTTGCATGCAGAGAGATTAATACGAGTGGGTAGAAAAGAGATGGAGGAGGTGGTATGAAGTTTGGAGTATCGGTCGTAGAAGGAGTATGAAAGTGTGAATGATTGTGTGTTGGTGCGAGGATGTGTCGTGTATGCGAATGGTGTGTATTGCTGCGTTTTGATGTGTGGTGCGTTGTGTGTGTGTCAGGAAGGTTCTATAGTGTAATGGTTAGCACCCCGGACTTTGAATCCTGTATTCCGGGTTCGAATTCCGGTAGAACCTAACTTTTTCCCTTTTTACACCCCGGACTTTGAATCCTGTATTCCGGGTCGAATCCCGGTAGAACCTAACTTTTTCCCTTTTTACACTCCAAGCCATTCGGCGTACTTTGAGCGACTCCTATTGTTTTCTCGTCACTCACGATGATCTCTACTCTCATTTGTCTTGAACAAACACACTATCCAACCTGTCGTTCACGACACATCCTTGAAACCACACTTTTGACCCGCCATTTCGCGCAAATGACATGCATCCTTACAAGTACGATTTTCAAGAAAGAGTGCAAGGAATCCTTTACTCGCCTTCCTATTTCACAGTCTGCTCGGGTCCATTTTATTCTGTCTACTTGCACAATCAGATGGCCCGAAGGAGTCCATTTTATGTTACGCGTTCGTCGTAACCAAACACATTTCAGAGCACACATTGGATGTATATACTGATCTTATTTCGCCGTCCGTGTCTCTGTCCATGTTGACTCTTGTGTGTCTCTTTTCAGGCTCTACAAGTCGCATCTTATCGTTCCTCCAATCGATGAATATCAAGAGGACGCACGAAATGACACAAGTGGACAGAAAGCCATCGACTACAATGTGGGACGCAAATAAAACTGCGACCGAGACAGGAAATCTGACGAGTGTAAAACAAAGTAATGAGACGACAGAGAGAGTGTGTATGTCTTTTGTGTTTTGCATATGCACGTTTGTTGCATGCAGAGAGATTAATACGAGTGGGTAGAAAAGAGATGGAGGAGGTGGTATGAAGTTTGGAGTATCGGTCGTAGAAGGAGTATGAAAGTGTGAATGATTGTGTGTTGGTGCGAGGATGTGTCGTGTATGCGAATGGTGTGTATTGCTGCGTTTTGATGTGTGGTGCGTTGTGTGTGTGTCAGGAAGGTTCTATAGTGTAATGGTTAGCACCCCGGACTTTGAATCCTGTATTCCGGGTTCGAATTCCGGTAGAACCTAACTTTTTCCCTTTTTACACTCCAAGCCATTCGGCGTACTTTGAGCGACTCCTATTGTTTTCTCGTCACTCACGATGATCTCTACTCTCATTTGTCTTGAACAAACACACTATCCAACCTGTCGTTCACGACACATCCTTGAAACCACACTTTTGACCCGCCATTTCGCGCAAATGACATGCATCCTTACAAGTACGATTTTCAAGAAAGAGTGCAAGGAATCCTTTACTCGCCTTCCTATTTCACAGTCTGCTCGGGTCCATTTTATTCTGTCTACTTGCACAATCAGATGGCCCGAAGGAGTCCATTTTATGTTACGCGTTCGTCGTAACCAAACACATTTCAGAGCACACATTGGATGTATATACTGATCTTATTTCGCCGTCCGTGTCTCTGTCCATGTTGACTCTCGTGTGTCTCTTTTCAGGCTCTACAAGTCGCATCTTATCGTTCCTCCAATCGATGAATATCAAGAGGACGCACGAAATGACACAAGTGGACAGAAAGCCATCGACTACAATGTGGGACGCAAATAAAACTGCGACCGAGACAGGAAATCTGACGAGTGTAAAACAAAGTAATGAGACGACAGAGAGAGTGTGTATGTCTTTTGTGTTTTGCATATGCACGTTTGTTGCATGCAGAGAGATTAATACGAGTGGGTAGAAAAGAGATGGAGGAGGTGGTATGAAGTTTGGAGTATCGGTCGTAGAAGGAGTATGAAAGTGTGAATGATTGTGTGTTGGTGCGAGGATGTGTCGTGTATGCGAATGGTGTGTATTGCTGCGTTTTGATGTGTGGTGCGTTGTGTGTGTGTCAGGAAGGTTCTATAGTGTAATGGTTAGCACCCCGGACTTTGAATCCTGTATTCCGGGTTCGAATTCCGGTAGAACCTAACTTTTTCCCTTTTTACACCCCGGACTTTGAATCCTGTATTCCGGGTCGAATCCCGGTAGAACCTAACTTTTTCCCTTTTTACACTCCAAGCCATTCGGCGTACTTTGAGCGACTCCTATTGTTTTCTCGTCACTCACGATGATCTCTACTCTCATTTGTCTTGAACAAACACACTATCCAACCTGTCGTTCACGACACATCCTTGAAACCACACTTTTGACCCGCCATTTCGCGCAAATGACATGCATCCTTACAAGTACGATTTTCAAGAAAGAGTGCAAGGAATCCTTTACTCGCCTTCCTATTTCACAGTCTGCTCGGGTCCATTTTATTCTGTCTACTTGCACAATCAGATGGCCCGAAGGAGTCCATTTTATGTTACGCGTTCGTCGTAACCAAACACATTTCAGAGCACACATTGGATGTATATACTGATCTTATTTCGCCGTCCGTGTCTCTGTCCATGTTGACTCTTGTGTGTCTCTTTTCAGGCTCTACAAGTCGCATCTTATCGTTCCTCCAATCGATGAATATCAAGAGGACGCACGAAATGACACAAGTGGACAGAAAGCCATCGACTACAATGTGGGACGCAAATAAAACTGCGACCGAGACAGGAAATCTGACGAGTGTAAAACAAAGTAATGAGACGACAGAGAGAGTGTGTATGTCTTTTGTGTTTTGCATATGCACGTTTGTTGCATGCAGAGAGATTAATACGAGTGGGTAGAAAAGAGATGGAGGAGGTGGTATGAAGTTTGGAGTATCGGTCGTAGAAGGAGTATGAAAGTGTGAATGATTGTGTGTTGGTGCGAGGATGTGTCGTGTATGCGAATGGTGTGTATTGCTGCGTTTTGATGTGTGGTGCGTTGTGTGTGTGTCAGGAAGGTTCTATAGTGTAATGGTTAGCACCCCGGACTTTGAATCCTGTATTCCGGGTTCGAATTCCGGTAGAACCTAACTTTTTCCCTTTTTACACCCCGGACTTTGAATCCTGTATTCCGGGTCGAATCCCGGTAGAACCTAACTTTTTCCCTTTTTACACTCCAAGCCATTCGGCGTACTTTGAGCGACTCCTATTGTTTTCTCGTCACTCACGATGATCTCTACTCTCATTTGTCTTGAACAAACACACTATCCAACCTGTCGTTCACGACACATCCTTGAAACCACACTTTTGACCCGCCATTTCGCGCAAATGACATGCATCCTTACAAGTACGATTTTCAAGAAAGAGTGCAAGGAATCCTTTACTCGCCTTCCTATTTCACAGTCTGCTCGGGTCCATTTTATTCTGTCTACTTGCACAATCAGATGGCCCGAAGGAGTCCATTTTATGTTACGCGTTCGTCGTAACCAAACACATTTCAGAGCACACATTGGATGTATATACTGATCTTATTTCGCCGTCCGTGTCTCTGTCCATGTTGACTCTTGTGTGTCTCTTTTCAGGCTCTACAAGTCGCATCTTATCGTTCCTCCAATCGATGAATATCAAGAGGACGCACGAAATGACACAAGTGGACAGAAAGCCATCGACTACAATGTGGGACGCAAATAAAACTGCGACCGAGACAGGAAATCTGACGAGTGTAAAACAAAGTAATGAGACGACAGAGAGAGTGTGTATGTCTTTTGTGTTTTGCATATGCACGTTTGTTGCATGCAGAGAGATTAATACGAGTGGGTAGAAAAGAGATGGAGGAGGTGGTATGAAGTTTGGAGTATCGGTCGTAGAAGGAGTATGAAAGTGTGAATGATTGTGTGTTGGTGCGAGGATGTGTCGTGTATGCGAATGGTGTGTATTGCTGCGTTTTGATGTGTGGTGCGTTGTGTGTGTGTCAGGAAGGTTCTATAGTGTAATGGTTAGCACCCCGGACTTTGAATCCTGTATTCCGGGTTCGAATTCCCGGTAGAACCTAACTTTTTCCCTTTTTACACTCCAAGCCATTCGGCGTACTTTGAGCGACTCCTATTGTTTTCTCGTCACTCACGATGATCTCTACTCTCATTTGTCTTGAACAAACACACTATCCAACCTGTCGTTCACGACACATCCTTGAAACCACACTTTTGACCCGCCATTTCGCGCAAATGACATGCATCCTTACAAGTACGATTTTCAAGAAAGAGTGCAAGGAATCCTTTACTCGCCTTCCTATTTCACAGTCTGCTCGGGTCCATTTTATTCTGTCTACTTGCACAATCAGATGGCCCGAAGGAGTCCATTTTATGTTACGCGTTCGTCGTAACCAAACACATTTCAGAGCACACATTGGATGTATATACTGATCTTATTTCGCCGTCCGTGTCTCTGTCCATGTTGACTCTTGTGTGTCTCTTTTCAGGCTCTACAAGTCGCATCTTATCGTTCCTCCAATCGATGAATATCAAGAGGACGCACGAAATGACACAAGTGGACAGAAAGCCATCGACTACAATGTGGGACGCAAATAAAACTGCGACCGAGACAGGAAATCTGACGAGTGTAAAACAAAGTAATGAGACGACAGAGAGAGTGTGTATGTCTTTTGTGTTTTGCATATGCACGTTTGTTGCATGCAGAGAGATTAATACGAGTGGGTAGAAAAGAGATGGAGGAGGTGGTATGAAGTTTGGAGTATCGGTCGTAGAAGGAGTATGAAAGTGTGAATGATTGTGTGTTGGTGCGAGGATGTGTCGTGTATGCGAATGGTGTGTATTGCTGCGTTTTGATGTGTGGTGCGTTGTGTGTGTGTCAGGAAGGTTCTATAGTGTAATGGTTAGCACCCCGGACTTTGAATCCTGTATTCCGGGTTCGAATTCCGGTAGAACCTAACTTTTTCCCTTTTTACACCCCGGACTTTGAATCCTGTATTCCGGGTCGAATCCCGGTAGAACCTAACTTTTTCCCTTTTTACACTCCAAGCCATTCGGCGTACTTTGAGCGACTCCTATTGTTTTCTCGTCACTCACGATGATCTCTACTCTCATTTGTCTTGAACAAACACACTATCCAACCTGTCGTTCACGACACATCCTTGAAACCACACTTTTGACCCGCCATTTCGCGCAAATGACATGCATCCTTACAAGTACGATTTTCAAGAAAGAGTGCAAGGAATCCTTTACTCGCCTTCCTATTTCACAGTCTGCTCGGGTCCATTTTATTCTGTCTACTTGCACAATCAGATGGCCCGAAGGAGTCCATTTTATGTTACGCGTTCGTCGTAACCAAACACATTTCAGAGCACACATTGGATGTATATACTGATCTTATTTCGCCGTCCGTGTCTCTGTCCATGTTGACTCTTGTGTGTCTCTTTTCAGGCTCTACAAGTCGCATCTTATCGTTCCTCCAATCGATGAATATCAAGAGGACGCACGAAATGACACAAGTGGACAGAAAGCCATCGACTACAATGTGGGACGCAAATAAAACTGCGACCGAGACAGGAAATCTGACGAGTGTAAAACAAAGTAATGAGACGACAGAGAGAGTGTGTATGTCTTTTGTGTTTTGCATATGCACGTTTGTTGCATGCAGAGAGATTAATACGAGTGGGTAGAAAAGAGATGGAGGAGGTGGTATGAAGTTTGGAGTATCGGTCGTAGAAGGAGTATGAAAGTGTGAATGATTGTGTGTTGGTGCGAGGATGTGTCGTGTATGCGAATGGTGTGTATTGCTGCGTTTTGATGTGTGGTGCGTTGTGTGTGTGTCAGGAAGGTTCTATAGTGTAATGGTTAGCACCCCGGACTTTGAATCCTGTATTCCGGGTTCGAATTCCGGTAGAACCTAACTTTTTCCCTTTTTACACCCCGGACTTTGAATCCTGTATTCCGGGTCGAATCCCGGTAGAACCTAACTTTTTCCCTTTTTACACTCCAAGCCATTCGGCGTACTTTGAGCGACTCCTATTGTTTTCTCGTCACTCACGATGATCTCTACTCTCATTTGTCTTGAACAAACACACTATCCAACCTGTCGTTCACGACACATCCTTGAAACCACACTTTTGACCCGCCATTTCGCGCAAATGACATGCATCCTTACAAGTACGATTTTCAAGAAAGAGTGCAAGGAATCCTTTACTCGCCTTCCTATTTCACAGTCTGCTCGGGTCCATTTTATTCTGTCTACTTGCACAATCAGATGGCCCGAAGGAGTCCATTTTATGTTACGCGTTCGTCGTAACCAAACACATTTCAGAGCACACATTGGATGTATATACTGATCTTATTTCGCCGTCCGTGTCTCTGTCCATGTTGACTCTTGTGTGTCTCTTTTCAGGCTCTACAAGTCGCATCTTATCGTTCCTCCAATCGATGAATATCAAGAGGACGCACGAAATGACACAAGTGGACAGAAAGCCATCGACTACAATGTGGGACGCAAATAAAACTGCGACCGAGACAGGAAATCTGACGAGTGTAAAACAAAGTAATGAGACGACAGAGAGAGTGTGTATGTCTTTTGTGTTTTGCATATGCACGTTTGTTGCATGCAGAGAGATTAATACGAGTGGGTAGAAAAGAGATGGAGGAGGTGGTATGAAGTTTGGAGTATCGGTCGTAGAAGGAGTATGAAAGTGTGAATGATTGTGTGTTGGTGCGAGGATGTGTCGTGTATGCGAATGGTGTGTATTGCTGCGTTTTGATGTGTGGTGCGTTGTGTGTGTGTCAGGAAGGTTCTATAGTGTAATGGTTAGCACCCCGGACTTTGAATCCTGTATTCCGGGTTCGAATTCCGGTAGAACCTAACTTTTTCCTTTTTACACCCGGACTTTGAATCCTGTATTCCGGGTCGAATCCGGTAGAACCTAACTTTTTCCCTTTTTACACTCCAAGCCATTCGGCGTACTTTGAGCGACTCCTATTGTTTTCTCGTCACTCACGATGATCTCTACTCTCATTTGTCTTGAACAAACACACTATCCAACCTGTCGTTCACGACACATCCTTGAAACCACACTTTTGACCCGCCATTTCGCGCAAATGACATGCATCCTTACAAGTACGATTTTCAAGAAAGAGTGCAAGGAATCCTTTACTCGCCTTCCTATTTCACAGTCTGCTCGGGTCCATTTTATTCTGTCTACTTGCACAATCAGATGGCCCGAAGGAGTCCATTTTATGTTACGCGTTCGTCGTAACCAAACACATTTCAGAGCACACATTGGATGTATATACTGATCTTATTTCGCCGTCCGTGTCTCTGTCCATGTTGACTCTTGTGTGTCTCTTTTCAGGCTCTACAAGTCGCATCTTATCGTTCCTCCAATCGATGAATATCAAGAGGACGCACGAAATGACACAAGTGGACAGAAAGCCATCGACTACAATGTGGGACGCAAATAAAACTGCGACCGAGACAGGAAATCTGACGAGTGTAAAACAAAGTAATGAGACGACAGAGAGAGTGTGTATGTCTTTTGTGTTTTGCATATGCACGTTTGTTGCATGCAGAGAGATTAATACGAGTGGGTAGAAAAGAGATGGAGGAGGTGGTATGAAGTTTGGAGTATCGGTCGTAGAAGGAGTATGAAAGTGTGAATGATTGTGTGTTGGTGCGAGGATGTGTCGTGTATGCGAATGGTGTGTATTGCTGCGTTTTGATGTGTGGTGCGTTGTGTGTGTGTCAGGAAGGTTCTATAGTGTAATGGTTAGCACCCCGGACTTTGAATCCTGTATTCCGGGTTCGAATTCCGGTAGAACCTAACTTTTTTTTTTAACTTTGATTGTATTCCGGTAGAACCTAACTTTTTCCCTTTTTACACTCCAAGCCATTCGGCGTACTTTGAGCGACTCCTATTGTTTTCTCGTCACTCACGATGATCTCTACTCTCATTTGTCTTGAACAAACACACTATCCAACCTGTCGTTCACGACACATCCTTGAAACCACACTTTTGACCCGCCATTTCGCGCAAATGACATGCATCCTTACAAGTACGATTTTCAAGAAAGAGTGCAAGGAATCCTTTACTCGCCTTCCTATTTCACAGTCTGCTCGGGTCCATTTTATTCTGTCTACTTGCACAATCAGATGGCCCGAAGGAGTCCATTTTATGTTACGCGTTCGTCGTAACCAAACACATTTCAGAGCACACATTGGATGTATATACTGATCTTATTTCGCCGTCCGTGTCTCTGTCCATGTTGACTCTTGTGTGTCTCTTTTCAGGCTCTACAAGTCGCATCTTATCGTTCCTCCAATCGATGAATATCAAGAGGACGCACGAAATGACACAAGTGGACAGAAAGCCATCGACTACAATGTGGGACGCAAATAAAACTGCGACCGAGACAGGAAATCTGACGAGTGTAAAACAAAGTAATGAGACGACAGAGAGAGTGTGTATGTCTTTTGTGTTTTGCATATGCACGTTTGTTGCATGCAGAGAGATTAATACGAGTGGGTAGAAAAGAGATGGAGGAGGTGGTATGAAGTTTGGAGTATCGGTCGTAGAAGGAGTATGAAAGTGTGAATGATTGTGTGTTGGTGCGAGGATGTGTCGTGTATGCGAATGGTGTGTATTGCTGCGTTTTGATGTGTGGTGCGTTGTGTGTGTGTCAGGAAGGTTCTATAGTGTAATGGTTAGCACCCCGGACTTTGAATCCTGTATTCCGGGTTCGAATTCCGGTAGAACCTAACTTTTTCCCTTTTTACACTCCAAGCCATTCGGCGTACTTTGAGCGACTCCTATTGTTTTCTCGTCACTCACGATGATCTCTACTCTCATTTGTCTTGAACAAACACACTATCCAACCTGTCGTTCACGACACATCCTTGAAACCACACTTTTGACCCGCCATTTCGCGCAAATGACATGCATCCTTACAAGTACGATTTTCAAGAAAGAGTGCAAGGAATCCTTTACTCGCCTTCCTATTTCACAGTCTGCTCGGGTCCATTTTATTCTGTCTACTTGCACAATCAGATGGCCCGAAGGAGTCCATTTTATGTTACGCGTTCGTCGTAACCAAACACATTTCAGAGCACACATTGGATGTATATACTGATCTTATTTCGCCGTCCGTGTCTCTGTCCATGTTGACTCTCGTGTGTCTCTTTTCAGGCTCTACAAGTCGCATCTTATCGTTCCTCCAATCGATGAATATCAAGAGGACGCACGAAATGACACAAGTGGACAGAAAGCCATCGACTACAATGTGGGACGCAAATAAAACTGCGACCGAGACAGGAAATCTGACGAGTGTAAAACAAAGTAATGAGACGACAGAGAGAGTGTGTATGTCTTTTGTGTTTTGCATATGCACGTTTGTTGCATGCAGAGAGATTAATACGAGTGGGTAGAAAAGAGATGGAGGAGGTGGTATGAAGTTTGGAGTATCGGTCGTAGAAGGAGTATGAAAGTGTGAATGATTGTGTGTTGGTGCGAGGATGTGTCGTGTATGCGAATGGTGTGTATTGCTGCGTTTTGATGTGTGGTGCGTTGTGTGTGTGTCAGGAAGGTTCTATAGTGTAATGGTTAGCACCCCGGACTTTGAATCCTGTATTCCGGGTTCGAATTCCGGTAGAACCTAACTTTTTCCCTTTTTACACTCCAAGCCATTCGGCGTACTTTGAGCGACTCCTATTGTTTTCTCGTCACTCACGATGATCTCTACTCTCATTTGTCTTGAACAAACACACTATCCAACCTGTCGTTCACGACACATCCTTGAAACCACACTTTTGACCCGCCATTTCGCGCAAATGACATGCATCCTTACAAGTACGATTTTCAAGAAAGAGTGCAAGGAATCCTTTACTCGCCTTCCTATTTCACAGTCTGCTCGGGTCCATTTTATTCTGTCTACTTGCACAATCAGATGGCCCGAAGGAGTCCATTTTATGTTACGCGTTCGTCGTAACCAAACACATTTCAGAGCACACATTGGATGTATATACTGATCTTATTTCGCCGTCCGTGTCTCTGTCCATGTTGACTCTCGTGTGTCTCTTTTCAGGCTCTACAAGTCGCATCTTATCGTTCCTCCAATCGATGAATATCAAGAGGACGCACGAAATGACACAAGTGGACAGAAAGCCATCGACTACAATGTGGGACGCAAATAAAACTGCGACCGAGACAGGAAATCTGACGAGTGTAAAACAAAGTAATGAGACGACAGAGAGAGTGTGTATGTCTTTTGTGTTTTGCATATGCACGTTTGTTGCATGCAGAGAGATTAATACGAGTGGGTAGAAAAGAGATGGAGGAGGTGGTATGAAGTTTGGAGTATCGGTCGTAGAAGGAGTATGAAAGTGTGAATGATTGTGTGTTGGTGTGAGGATGTGTCGTGTATGCGAATGGTGTGTATTGCTGCGTTTTGATGTGTGGTGCGTTGTGTGTGTGTCAGGAAGGTTCTATAGTGTAATGGTTAGCACCCCGGACTTTGAATCCTGTATTCCGGGTTCGAATTCCGGTAGAACCTAACTTTTTCCCTTTTTACACTCCAAGCCATTCGGCGTACTTTGAGCGACTCCTATTGTTTTCTCGTCACTCACGATGATCTCTACTCTCATTTGTCTTGAACAAACACACTATCCAACCTGTCGTTCACGACACATCCTTGAAACCACACTTTTGACCCGCCATTTCGCGCAAATGACATGCATCCTTACAAGTACGATTTTCAAGAAAGAGTGCAAGGAATCCTTTACTCGCCTTCCTATTTCACAGTCTGCTCGGGTCCATTTTATTCTGTCTACTTGCACAATCAGATGGCCCGAAGGAGTCCATTTTATGTTACGCGTTCGTCGTAACCAAACACATTTCAGAGCACACATTGGATGTATATACTGATCTTATTTCGCCGTCCGTGTCTCTGTCCATGTTGACTCTCGTGTGTCTCTTTTCAGGCTCTACAAGTCGCATCTTATCGTTCCTCCAATCGATGAATATCAAGAGGACGCACGAAATGACACAAGTGGACAGAAAGCCATCGACTACAATGTGGACGCAATAAACTGCGATCAGTAAAACTGACGACGAGACAGGAAATCTGACGAGTGTAAAACAAAGTAATGAGACGACAGAGAGAGTGTGTATGTCTTTTGTGTTTTGCATATGCACGTTTGTTGCATGCAGAGAGATTAATACGAGTGGGTAGAAAAGAGATGGAGGAGGTGGTATGAAGTTTGGAGTATCGGTCGTAGAAGGAGTATGAAAGTGTGAATGATTGTGTGTTGGTGCGAGGATGTGTCGTGTATGCGAATGGTGTGTATTGCTGCGTTTTGATGTGTGGTGCGTTGTGTGTGTGTCAGGAAGGTTCTATAGTGTAATGGTTAGCACCCCGGACTTTGAATCCTGTATTCCGGGTTCGAATCCCGGTAGAACCTAACTTTTTCCCTTTTTACACCCCGGACTTTGAATCCTGTATTCCGGGTCGAATCCCGGTAGAACCTAACTTTTTCCCTTTTTACACTCCAAGCCATTCGGCGTACTTTGAGCGACTCCTATTGTTTTCTCGTCACTCACGATGATCTCTACTCTCATTTGTCTTGAACAAACACACTATCCAACCTGTCGTTCACGACACATCCTTGAAACCACACTTTTGACCCGCCATTTCGCGCAAATGACATGCATCCTTACAAGTACGATTTTCAAGAAAGAGTGCAAGGAATCCTTTACTCGCCTTCCTATTTCACAGTCTGCTCGGGTCCATTTTATTCTGTCTACTTGCACAATCAGATGGCCCGAAGGAGTCCATTTTATGTTACGCGTTCGTCGTAACCAAACACATTTCAGAGCACACATTGGATGTATATACTTATCTTATTTCGCCGTCCGTGTCTCTGTCCATGTTGACTCTCGTGTGTCTCTTTTCAGGCTCTACAAGTCGCATCTTATCGTTCCTCCAATCGATGAATATCAAGAGGACGCACGAAATGACACAAGTGGACAGAAAGCCATCGACTACAATGTGGGACGCAAATAAAACTGCGACCGAGACAGGAAATCTGACGAGTGTAAAACAAAGTAATGAGACGACAGAGAGAGTGTGTATGTCTTTTGTGTTTTGCATATGCACGTTTGTTGCATGCAGAGAGATTAATACGAGTGGGTAGAAAAGAGATGGAGGAGGTGGTATGAAGTTTGGAGTATCGGTCGTAGAAGGAGTATGAAAGTGTGAATGATTGTGTGTTGGTGCGAGGATGTGTCGTGTATGCGAATGGTGTGTATTGCTGCGTTTTGATGTGTGGTGCGTTGTGTGTGTGTCAGGAAGGTTCTATAGTGTAATGGTTAGCACCCCGGACTTTGAATCCTGTATTCCGGGTTCGAATTCCGGTAGAACCTAACTTTTTCCCTTTTTACACTCCAAGCCATTCGGCGTACTTTGAGCGACTCCTATTGTTTTCTCGTCACTCACGATGATCTCTACTCTCATTTGTCTTGAACAAACACACTATCCAACCTGTCGTTCACGACACATCCTTGAAACCACACTTTTGACCAATATACTTTTTAGCTTTCTTATTGGTCTTGTTGACCTTAGCTTGGTTCACAGAGATTTGATGCTTACTGCCGCGCTTTGAAGCTGTCATGTCAGCAATAGCTTCACTAGACATAGTGTTAAACACTTGCTTCACTGCAGTCTCAATGAATGAAACTTTAAAACCTTCCTTAGTTTGGCTCACATTTGACCCCAAAAACTCCGAAGGAAGTGCGGCAACAAGTGCCCGTGAGACTTGATGTTCAGTTATCAAAGGTTCTCAAACACTCTTCACATACCGCTCGTTAAGCTGGTTTTGCAAAGAGCGCATTCTCTTTAAGAGGTCGCTACCACTCTTAAAAGGTTTCTTCGACAGAGTTAAAAACCTAGGTACAGACTAGTACTCACGTCCAAGGACGATTGCCCGTATTCACGCTCCAGCATCTTCCACACCTCGTGGATAGGTAGATCAGGGTTGTTGATCGTCCCTTGGAGCTGAACTAAAAGTTCATTTGGCAACACTTTGCCCAATAGGCACGAATGGCAGACTCTGGCATGCGTAGGTAGTAATGACGCTTGAGTCTTTCGGCCCCCAAGGCCACAACATCAGCCATGACGTACAGCTTGAGCGACTTGGCGAGTTTGTCAACGTCGATGATTGACTGAAATTTAAGCCAATAAGAATGCGCCAAATGATAGGGCCGTTGTCCCTTCTCGGATCGCTCGTAGTCGTGGGTTGTTGAAAGCGCGTTGAGGTTGGCGATGAAGCGGGCCTTCCATGACCCCGAACGTCGCCTTCTTGCCGTAGAAATTCAGGTCGCTGAGACTTTTGTCGGACGCGGATGAGTCGGTCATGGAGTCGTGGCGGGGAGGGGACAGGGGGGGGCACTTGAAAGTCAACAGCAGCGGGGGGGGGGGTAAGTAGAACACACACAAGAAAGGTGGCTCAACCGGGGTAGATTAGAAAGTAAACTTAGACTACCCACGTAATATCATAGCCAATTGGTGGTGGCAACCGTCTTGACGGCTGCCTTCTCACAACCATGCATTCGTTAAATACATGGAGCAAGTTAAAGCTGGCCAACGACACGCATCATTTCTATTATGTGTGCCGTTTGCCAATTGGATTGGGCTGAGGGTCGTGCTAGACGATCCTCAGCTGGTTACCCATAAGCCATGGGCTCTTTACACACTCGCGCATGCTAACTAACATGGATAACCTTTCCCTATTGAGTTTCGTTATCCCAAGGGCTTAGCCCTGGGGATAACCTGTGGCTAACAGTTTGATCTCAAGAGCTTCGGCGGCCAGCGATCGCCCACGATCATGCTCCTCGCGCAGGGAGGCCACTTGTGCTCGGACTTCGGTCAGAGAGGTACGGCTCTCCTCAATTTCACGCACCATTTCCACTCACTGTCCTTCGGGATTGGCGTTGTGGCAGGAGCGCGCGATCTGGCCAAGGTTCTCCATGTTGGTCAACAGATTGCGTAAGGCGCCCAAGTCCCTGCACGTTTCAAGAATCGCATCACTCGTCGCGTCGGCCGCTTGCCCAATGTTCTCCATTTTGTCTTGCTCCGGGTCACAAACTGGCTGCAGTACGGGCCCGATCTGTTGCGCTCATGTGAGATGGGCAGTCACTCTGCGTTTTGATTGGTTCATATCGGAAATACACTGTACTACTCGGCGTGGCAGTGCTGTACGTACTGAGGATGCCAATGCCACCTGCAGCCATGCTTGTGGCTTCGAAAGCAGCCCTGCGCTGGTCAAAGCGGTGGGGAATGTCACGCTCCTGAGCCTATCCAGTGTTTCCGGTTGCGAGGTCGTCGATTGTTTTGACTACTCGACGCGAGCTAGTTTTCTCTTTAACCTTAACCATACTTCCTTTTGCTCTGTTCTACTGAGCTACCCCTCTCGCTCGCCCGCACCGGACCATCCCAAGTCCCATCGCCCGCTAATCCAACTCGCCGCACATTCCGACCCGCTCGCTTTTCGGGGTTTCACGTGACACAAATGTATTCCACATGCTTCAAAGCGCAAGCGCTAACCTTCGATGCGAGCTTTGGGTTCCCTTTTCCCTGTTCCCTCAGTTTCTATGGACCTTACAATAGCGCTACTGAGCCCACCTTCTGGCTTTGGCGATCAACTTTGCCGACTCGAAGACGTAATGACCTTTCCACTCTACGTTTTTACTCCTGGAATCACATTGCTCATGTACTAATAAAAATGCCGTCGTCGTCAACGCGGGAGCTTTGACAACAAGTCTGGAAGAATGGTAAGCTTGATGTGACTAAACCAATAGCGTGTGTTATCCGGCTTTAGTGATGACACGAGTAACTTAATCTGGTCGTGCTCTTTCAGAACTAATCTTTGTTCTACTTCTCCTTACAATAACACTTAAAATTGAGACTGCCTTTTGCCTTGTTCTAAAAAAGTTAAGCACTTCCCCCACTACCACTAAGTACCCCCATAGTCACCCCTCACTACGCTAGTCCGACCCACCGCACTCTTCAACCCTGCTCGTCTCTAGGTCTCTCCATTTCTAGACATTCATGCGACAAGAGCGTCGAATCCTAGTCCGTAAGTTAGCATACGCTTGCTGCATTGACTTCTGGGTAGTGGATAGACCTATGATTTTGATTGTTGTGGCATATCTATCTACGACCCAGGAGTACACATACCTTGTTTCCCAGTAGAATCCTATTTTGTTTGAAGTAATCGTCTATTTCTGAAATGCCAACCATGATACACTGAAAAAGATGTCTTAGCTCTAATGCAATCACATGTGAATGGAAATTCACATAACATGTACTGTTGTACAATGGGACTTCTCCTAATACAACCTCTTTGAGGAGACCCTACTCCATCTTGACAAAAGGAGGAGCATCATTGCGAACGTCACGAGAGTCTAAAGAGGACGTTGAGCGCTGTTTTAGCGTTCGATTTGGCCGATTACAAATTTTGTCTAACACAGGGCGTTTTTAGAGCCGTGAGATCATTTACTTGTTGTGAAAAGCATGTATATGCATTATTATTCTTGACAAGGAGAGCTTGCCACTGACAGCTCAAGGAGAAGCGCGACAATGCAATATAGATCTCGAGCACGTAGATATGACATTTTCATTAGGAAATCATATTTACGATCACCTATAGGTTTTCGCAGAGAGGCAACCTACAACAGGCTCAGCAGTGGTGTTATCGAAGAGATGTGACTAAAATGTGAAAATGAATGATAAATTAGTTTGTGACCCATTGGGGAAAATTTATTAAGCCATTTAAATATATCGGTTCACACTGACGCTTTGTTTCAGAACGTTCTGTGGTGGTATGACATCCCTGATACAATGGAGTCAATAAACCATTTGGAAGTCCCATAAATACTCATAGACGTCCTACTAGCCTACGTCAAGGCATAAATACTTAGGTCAAGTTAAGCAACGCAATCTCGAATAAAGGATTGAAACAACAGTAGATAGACAGCTTTCGCCTTAAATGTTTGATTTATGTTCTCTACGAGGTTTTTAACTACTTCCGAGTACCACGAGGCCATATATGATGTCATCTTTCCAAGCCCTTTGTCTATTCCCTTAGGAACGCTGAATAGGAGTAAGTTCATCGTAGTATATTTGCTCGGTTAACATCATTAATGCTACGGGAGGCCAGTAAATATTGGCTGTAGCTCGACAAGCACGAGCGTCAATGCATCTTCGTACTTGAGTCTTGAATGGGCGAAACACTGTGTCGCCCAAAGGTTGAAATAGGTGGGTCGAGTTTGGTGGCAGGTGCATAAGTAAGATTCCAAGATCCATTGCATTCTTGAAAATTTCGCCGGAGTAATGAGACGAGCATCCATCCATGATAAAGAGGACATACTTCTTGGTAGACGGTGGTAACGCTCGATCGAACATCTCGAGCCTATTCGGACAAGTGAATGAGTTGATACAGCTTTTTGCGGAAGTCGTTACAGCCGACCCAGGCATAGTCAAACCACCGCACAATGCGGTTTGGACTCTCTCACCAGGCCAAATAAAGAGCGGAGGTAACTTGACACAATTGGTCCCAACACAATCAATCACGGACATATGGCTCGTCACAGCTTGCTCGTCTATGTAGGTCACCTTTAATGATGCTACCACCACAACTTTTTTGCTCCTTCTGCTTGAGTCGAAACATTTTTCGTCCATGTTGGAAATCCTTGATGGATCCATTTCGATGCTTGACAGAACATGTACGAGTTGGAGGAAAAAGTTGACCACACTCTCTTCATCGATGTTGGCTCTTTTACGTTGCAAGACTTGAGCCTTTGTCGTCTTGGTGGCGGTGCATGAAACCACGGTACCATCCTGATGTCACTGACTTCACAGGTTTTTGGCGTGTAATTCCCAACGATTCCATTGCCTTTTCCAACACCTCCATACGTTGTACCGCATGTCCGTCTTGTTTCATCGCCTTGATACATGTGACAATGTCCATCTCGAACTCATCGCGTAAAACAGGAGCGGAACCTTGACGCTTCCTCGACATCCTCTCGGGCAGCGTTGCAATATCTTCTGAGTGTTTGAATCGGAGTCTCGTATGCAGCGACTATTTCGTTCGCGGTCCTCGTTTTTTGGAGTACCTCCTTCGCAACCATGCCCATTTGAGTATTCATGTACGCCGTTTCTGGCGCCATAGCATTCAAATTCGCACTCAATTTTCCTGTATAAACTTATTTTTTGAATGTAAAACGAAATATAAAATTCCAATGATATCAATTTGGGCAGGATTTTGTCTTAACCAATCACTAGCACAGCGGCCAATCACTGGCACTCAACGTGAACTTTCGTGAAATTGTCCATGGCGTACTATTATTAAAGAAGGGGATAGAGATTAATAGAGCATGGCGTCTTATTAATTGTACTGTAGTACTACGTAGCTACGTAGTAGAGAATACTACCTCCGTCCAGGAATAAATGAAACAACATCACTCTTCGATTAAAATGAATGTATGTCAGTCCAAATTGCACATTCTAAAACATCCTATGGACCTAAAAATAGGGTTTGTTTGGAGTTATCTATGGGTATAAGGGACGTGCCTTGAATTTGAATAATTCAGGAGTAATCCCGGGAGCCAGAACGTTGATCAATCTTCTCTTGTACAAAATTATATATTGATAGAATCAATACTTTGATTTTAAACATAATATGTATTATCAGAGGTTTACGTGTAATATAGTGGTAAAGTAATATTACACGAATACTTTATAAATTTATAACTACTTTACCAAAATGTGTTTGTTTCAATTACAGTAAAACCTGCTAAGTGAAACGAGTTTCGGTGGATGTGAATCTTGTTCAACATAGCAGGTGTTTCGCAACCACAGGTATCCCACTGTCTCTAGTGTGGAAATTCACAAAACTTACACCAACTTCGAAAGAACCCAACATCGGCTTGCCGCGTAGCTCACTGGTTAAGAGCGACGGCATCAAAAGATAGAGGAAGGGGCCCGGGTTCGATTCCCGGGCACGGCAAGTCTTTTTCTCAATTTTTAATCATTCTTCACTTGTACTCGAAACAAAAATTTATTTATAGTTAGAGTAACCATGTATCGATCCTTCCGCCCGGTAGCGTTGTGCGATACTTAGCAACAGCCATGCGGATTGATGTTACATCGCTCACAATGTCACTGTTCGTGTGTTCCGCCCATGCATCTAAAACTGCAAGAGCTTTGTGAACATCTTCGAGCCTCGGTGGACACAACACATTAACTTCTTGTTCTTCTTCATCTTGATTTCCATCATCGATTGGTGCGTCCAAGATCGACTCTTCCCAACTGGAGACGGATGCATCAAATGCTGAAGCCCCCTCGTCAAACGTTTCCGTGGAATGAATACCAATAAGTTCCAGCATAGAGCTGAGCTCCGAAATGTCACTTGTCTCCAAAATATCGCTCACCTCCCCAGAATCGCGAACAACCTCCTCTTGAGATTCTTCGACAGCAGCAGACAGGTTAATTCTTGTATCCTTGTGGATACCGCAGTGGCGAAAGCAATTGGTGATGCTCGCCTGTGTCACTTCGCCCCAAGCACGTTTCATCCACTCAACCGCCATCGTCATATCCACACGTTTCAAAGCATTTGATGCGTCAATCCCTTCCATCGAGTCAACCAGGGAAACCAGGTAACCAATCAAGTACTTACGATACTTGACTTTGAAGTTCTTGATTATGCCAGCATCGAGTGGTTGAGTCTCGCATGTCGTATTCGGAGGGAAAAAGACAACCTTGACGTTGGTCAGCTTGCTCTCAGGGATAACATGGCATGGAGCATTGTCCATCAAGAGCAAGATGTGGCGGCCTTGGGATTCCATTCACTTCTTCAACCATAAGCAGTATTGAGCGAAAACACTACCATTCATCCAAGCCTTTGAATTGGCATGCCATTGAACCCCAAGAGGAAGCTTCTTCTGGAAAGCACGTGGCATGTACGCTTTGTTGATTATGAGGAGAGGCATCTTCTCACCCGACGACGATGCAGTCAAGAGCACCGTTACTCTGTCCTTGACTCTCTTTCCTCCTTTGCAATTTTCTCCACGCATGACCAACGATTTGCTGGGAAGATCTTGCCAGAACAGACCAGTCTCATCGCAGTTGAAGATGCCATTGGGGCTGTAATCATTTATCACGCTTGCAATTGATTGCGTCCAGTCACAAACAGTGTCCATGTTGACGACAGCAGCTTCCCCTGAGAGCGTGCGAAATTGGATGTTGTGGCGGGCGCGGAAGCTTTGAAGCCATCCGTTTGATGCGGAAAACGACTCCATCCCAAGAGCCTTCGATGCCCGAAGAGCCTTCTCCTGTAGCATGGGCCCTGTCACTGCTATCACTTTTGTTGCACGAGCCTTGCAGAACCAGATGTAGACTCTGCGATCCAGCTCTAGAGCATCTCCATTTAGTCGACATGGCCGCTTGGATTCAGGGTCTGCGTTTTGTAGAAGCTTGGCTTGTGATCATAGCTTTGGAGATATTGTACTTGGCTGCAATGACTTCATAGCGCTCGCCACCGTCGATTTCCTTGAGAACTCCGGCCTTCTTGGTCAATTCGAGTTCAACCATATTGAATCTACAATGGACAATTTTATTCTATTTGGGTTATAAAAGTTCAGATTTGAGCTGTGAATTTCAATGTAATTAAATATAATCTCGTTTCAGTTGATAGGTTTTACTGTTTCATATCACAGGTTCAAATGACTGGTTTTGGGTTCCGTGGACTGGTTTTTTGTTCAACCTGTGAGGTGTTTCACTTAGGGAGGTATTTCACTTGGCAGGTTTTACTGTATTCCTGGACGGAGGTATTGTGCTTTGCACTCGATTTGCCCGTTGTTTTATCGCGTTGAACCAGGCTCACATTAAATAATTCAAGCGTGAATTGGCGTTAAACAACGATTAGCTCAAAATAGGCATTTTTGCTTAAATAATTCAACATCGTTAATTCAACTGAGGTTTCTGTCCACCAAGTACAGGGAACGACATCGGCGAAGGCCTACCGAAGATTTGAATTTGTACCACCATCAAAGATTGACCAATTAGCCAATCAAAATCACTACATCATATACAATCATCTGATTGGCGGAATTTTTTTCGCGCGCGCGAGACGTGAATTTAAATATATATTTTCATGCTCTTATTCTAGCTGTGCTTTATAAATTGATATGACGTGGAGAAGTCGAGCCTCTTACCCGGTCGAGGTGAAACTCACCGCGCTAGGTCTTCTCCTCGACCACTCCGACTACGCTGTGTCCGCCTTGATGGGGATACCAAGAAGAACAATTCGCAACTGGGAAAAGCAGCGCTACGAGATCCTTGCCTTCGAAGGGAACAAGCAGCGCAAGAAGATTTCAAACGTTGGCCATGAGATTTTCCCTGACCCACCAGCCTTGGTCAGCTACATGACAAGAGTGCGACAACAAGAGAAGGCACTCACGTGCCTACACGTCATCAACTGGATAAAAAGGCATCACTATAGCTGGATGGTGGCGTACCTTGCAGACAACCCCCCCGGTCGCGGCTACGATTCATTGCTTCGTCTCATGCAGCGCTTCTGTGACCGCCACGGCTTCTCTCGACAGCGGCCAGGCATCTCCAAGCAGCCGCAAAATGTACTGGATAGCGTTCACCAAGGCTTTGCCGACGAATTCCATCGAGAGTACGCTGCCTACGGAAAGGATTGCGTTTACAATATCGATGAAACAGGTATGTAGTATGAGATGCCACCACGTGTGATATGGAGTGTGCGGGGCGGTGACGCCAAAGTGTCAGTCGGTGAGAAGCACGGTTATCGCATGACAGCAGCATTGACAATACGATCCAACGGTGACAAACTGCCTATCATGTTCGTCATTCGTGGTCGACCCGGTGGTCGCATTGAGACCAACGAGGTGCCAACTTAGCCTCAAGGACATGTGTATGCTGTCCAGGAAAACGCATGGATGGACAATGAAGTTTGGCCCAAGTACCTCCGCGAGGTGCTGAAAGGGGAGATCACCGGGCCATCCATCATTTTGGTTGATAACTTCGAGGCGCACGTCAATGAGGCCAGCTACAAGATAGTCAACGAAGAACTTGGTTCGCACTTGGTTGCCATACCACCCAACGCATCATCCCGGTGCCAACCACTCGATGTCGGGATCATGGCTCCCTTCAAGCGCCACCTTCGAGATCTTTGGCTGCTTGAGCATCTGGTTGACAGCGATGAGATGGATGAAGACGAGTTGTGTCCTACCGCTCAGCTGAAGCGACTTGCAATGATACAGCGCGCCATCAAAGCCTGGGACTTGATCACCCCTGAGGAAATTCGTGCCAGTTTTGAGAAGGCGCTGCCTCTGCGTGTTGACGAAAACTCTAGCCAATAGAATAATTTGATTTTTTGTTCAATTTCTCTTTTTGATTTTATTTTTGCTCATAACTTGTTTTATGTATGGAAAATTTTGATTTTTACCGGACTCGAACCCAAGGCCAATTGTTTTTGAGCTGTATCGTATTTTTGCATGAAAATTTAATCGCACCGGAGTACTGAGGACGTAAGGTCGCAAGACCCGTGATTCCCACCAACGCGAAACATAGGGGAGTCGGTACAGGCAGGCCAGTTGGTAGTCGCCATGTTACAAACACGCTAGAAGCATGATTACTCTGCTTGGCGATGGCACCACATCCTCTCTTTTTAATTTTGAATGTGATACCTTCATGATATAAAACCTGTCACAAACGATATGAAACGAAAATTAGTATTTTGAAGTTTCAATCAGATTGAACTTGTTTTTAAATAAATTGCATAATATAATGTGGGTTTCAACTCATTTCAATTTAATTACGAATGATTGGTGGTATATCTGTCTCGAAGTTCGTAGGACTTCAACCAATGTAGAACTATCATTTTGATCGATTTCGAAGTAGCACATAGGCCTTCGCCGATGTCGTTCCCTGTAAAGAGACTGGAGTACACCTTCCACTGTCCGACGACGACACTGACCGAAGGGACAAGCCGTAGATTAGCCATACGACATCGACGTCAATTCCATAGACTTGAACAAAAACAACTCATCTCCTACGCATAACTGATCATTCTAAAACAAGTTGTTTGCCGCAAAGCAGTCGGCAAACAACTTGTTTTATGCGAAGTTCGAGTAAAACAATGGCAACCAACTAATTTGTAGCCAATCACACTCGCTCACGTTGTCCCTTCTTTTAGACAGTCATCCCTTTATTCCATGTGATTTTAGTGTTATTCAAGGCTGCGACGTAACTAAAACGTTGATTAAAGTTCTGAAATAGCCATATTATGTGAAAAGCACAATAGTATACAGTAGCGTAAAATTTTTGACAGACATTTCTGTTTTCTGTTGTCTGGCACTGTTTTAAATCTTAATAAAAATTATTCGTGTAGCATCTCCTTGGACAAGAGTTATCATGTTGATAGACGACCTGACATATCTACATCTGGGATATATCACATAGACTGCTGTGCTTATTGATTGAACATGTTCTACGTCCGCTACGCAATGATCTGCTTGCTCTGCGTGGTCCGTTGAGACAATAGCGACTTCGTAAATATCATCGTTTTTGCTTTGGAGTTAGGCCTATAGCTGTATTGTGCTGAAATTGAGAAATCACGCAAAAGCGAGAAATTAAAGCACAAGCAATATCATCGTCATGATAGTGCTCTCTTGGGCGGAAAGTCTCTTTTGAAAGATGTTTTGATTGCTTTTGATCACTTAGATATGTAATGCTGCTAAATCAGTTTACAATTTTCTTTTTCCATCCATCAGGATGTTGTGATGAGTGCAGGAAGACCTCTAAATCGTGTTCACTAGAAGTTCATGCAAAAAGTTTTTCTGTCTTATCTCTTTACTTGAGGGTGGGTGGAGCCCGAGCTGTGCCATACGGCAACTGAATTTGATCTTTGATCTTTCCCCACGGGGCCATCGTAACAAATTCTTCCGAGGCAGTTGGGTGAATAGCGACGATATTGTCGAAGTCAGACTTGTACGCACCCATCTTGATGGCCACACCAAAACCTTGGATCATTTCGTCTGCACCGAGACCGGCGACATGAGCACCCACGACGGTTTCTTCCTTGCCAATGCACACAAGTTTCATTGTCGTGTCGGGCTTCTTCTTGGAGAGGCAATAAAACATGTTGGAGAACGTCGAAGTGTAGACCGTCACGTTGTCCTTGCCGTACTTTTCAATCGCTTCAGGTTCCGTGTAACCAATCGTTCCAATGGGCGGGTGGCTGAAAATGACGGTGGCAATTTGATGGTAGTGAATGCACGCATTGGGCTACAACATGGTCGTCGTGAGTAAAATTCAGAGCATGATGTGTACCTCGTTGCCGAACAAACGATCGCCCAAACGACGGCCAGCGGCAATGGCAACGGGAGTCAATTCCCAACCCGTGGTCGTGACATCGCCAATCGCGTACACGCCGGGCACAGTTGTGTTTTCCAAAGGATCGACCTTGACAAATCCGTCCGACGACAATTCGATGTCGGTCTTTTCAATACCCAAGTCGTACGTGCGAGGCTTGCGGCCAATGGCGGACACAATGGCTTCGAATCCAGCGTAAGTTTCGACTTGACCCTTGACATCAGCGATGATAGTCAACGTGCCGTCAGCTTCCTTGCGGATTTCCTTGAGATGAGATTGTGTCACAAAGTTGACGCCGTCCCTAGCTCGATTATCAGCACACATAAATCATAAATATTCAACGTACTTGACCATCTCAGCGTTGACCAAATCGCGGACGGAAGGGTCGAACTTGCGCAAAACTTGGTCCCCGCGGCAAAACACAAACGTTTCACTCTTGAGGGCGTTGAACACGCCAGCAAATTCAACAGCAATGTAGCCAGCGCCAACGACCGCCACCTTCTTGGGTTGCTTTTCCAATTCAAAGAATCCATCCGAGGACACAGCGTGTTCAATGCCGGGAATTTCAGGCATCAAAGGCACACCACCGACGGCAATCAAAATGTGAGGGGCCGTGAAGGTCTTTCCGTTGACTTCGACGGTATGGTTGTCGACAAACTTGGCAGCACCAACTTCAACGCCCATCTTTTCGTCGACGAGCCATTCGTGGTAGCCTTCTTCCAGCATGTTGACGTAGGCATCGCGCTTGGCTTTCATTTCCGCCCAGTCAAACGTGCCAAACTTGACGTTGGCAACGTTCTTGAAGGTGTAGTCGTGCGCAGAGTGCAAGATTTCAGCGTGCACGGCGGCGTTGTACATGATCTTCTTGGGGATGCAGCCCACGTTGACACAAGTGCCGCCGAAACCAGCGCCGTCGTTGCCACGGCCACGTTCGATGACTAAAACCTTGGCACCATATTCATGAGCACGGTGGGCGGCAGAAGTGCCGCCGGAGCCGCCTCCAAGCACAATCAAATCATATTCCGTAGATGGCGTCGACATGTCACCTCGGTGGCAAATTCGCAAATGAACGGCGGCAATCCATGGAAGTGTCCGGCTGTAAATGCCTCAGGAATGGATTTATATTGAATTTTGTATACAATATATAAAATTCGGATTTTGAAGTCCTAATTAGGACCAGCCACTCAAATCCAACATCGAAGTTCCAACGAAGTCGCACGAAGGAAGTTGAACACATCGCAACGCCAGATTGGGCAGTTTTGGCTGACGTTGACTCAAAAGGTTAGTTGACAGTGAATCCAAAAGCATTACATTCGCAAGTGAATCGTCACCAGTGTCAGTGAGGTTTTGCCCCGCCAGAGATCGGAAATTATTGCACTAAAGAAAGTTTGATTGCTTACTTCATGCTGAAAATACCAAGCGCATGATTTAGTAATCCGACCAAAAGCCGCAGATTGCTGCTGAATGTAATGAGTGGATAACTGAGAAATCCCACATCTGTGTTCTATTTCAAAGATCAATAAAAAGCTTTTTTCGAGCTGTTGCTGAAGCTCTTCGCATACGAGAAGGCACATTCATCCTTTCAAAAAGAATAGTGCGAATAGCTTTCTCATTGAAACTATATGAGCAGTACATTGGACGAGTTTGAGGGTTATAAAGTCAGTCACATTATAAATGCTAATAAGAACTTGATGACTAAAACGGTACTAGTAATCAACAGCATGTGTTGACTAAGCATGGCATTTCTTGTCTAATTTAATAGCAGAACTCTAATAACTGATAGTTATTTGTCAGATACCAAAACGCAAAGAATTGTCCAATATGCTGCGATGATACCCCTTGGCGAATTATAGAGGAGGAATAATTTTCAAGACAAGTTTGGTTACTTCCCCTTGCAAGATAGGGAAGAGGGGGGAAGACCGTGATGGGGGAAGCGACAACACACGGCGACAAACGACAGATTTTCAGGCCAGGTTTATTTGGTCATTTTACCACGGCGCATCGATAAGGAGCTAGATTTCAACGATCCAACACTTGAAGATGCCCGCGGATTAGATTAGGTCGATCCTGTAGCGCGAGCTAGCACTCGAATCAAAACCGCAAAACAGAGCTTTAGTCGACTATATGATATTAGACTGAGTTCTGTCTGATTAATGCTTGACGAAATGACGAAGAAGATGCCATTTGCACAGACCTCAACGCTAAACAAGCCTGGTTATTTGAGTCAATTTGCTCTCAGTCATGAAAAATGTTCTCAATCGTTCGAGTTTCCAAAGCTTCGCGCTCTTCCTTGGAGTACCTATCTTCATTCGTATAACGTCGATTCTTGTAGCCCAGAGCAATTAGTTTCATTGAATTGGAGGTTGTGCCTGCCACTTGGCGACAATCGTCAAAATATCGATCTTGCCTATTGGTGTTTTACGATAAATCCAGCCCTCTGATTGGCTCATTTATTGGATAATAAACAGCTTCGATGTTTCTGCATTAACAAGCATCAATGAAGTTTCCCAGGCATAGATGATCTGACGATGTCCCAGGCACTTTTTCAGAAAAAACATCACGAAGATCATCGATGCCCAGATAACCAGCCTCTCTGTCGGCGCAACATTTGATGAGACAAAATATACATTTATACAGGTTTTCATTAATTTGGCTGGCACTTGGGTTATGTGAATCGTTGAAATTAATATATATTTATGGTGGGCGAGGAACCCCCAGAATACAAATGTACTACGTTAGTATTTGATTGACTGGCAAGTCGATTCGATTCGACAGCCCAGTCCAATTTGGAATCGAATGCATAATATTAATAGTAGAGAAACTTTGCAATCAAGGAATGTCATATGAGAATTCACCAAAAAAAGAAATTTTAGTGTGTACTCTAATTTTTCCTGTCGCAATTTTTCTCGCGACAATCCAAGTGGTGAGCACCAAATCCTCTAGAATCCACCCTTTAGAATCCACCCTCTAGAATCCATGATTAACTGACAGCTGTGAATATAAGCGCAGCAATTTTATGATTGCAAAATTTGTTAAGTGTTAGACCCGGAAAATAGCCCGGTAGCTTTAGTCGCAACATTTTATTGAGGGCCCGTCTGGATGCCAAATAAAAAATATTGTGTAAATTCGTTATGTGATATTTTGCATTTTGGTCAAAATAATACAAACCGCATATTATAATATCACGATAAATAAAATTTTGGACTGTCTGGATTCCACGAAAATAAGATAATATTGCATATTCCACGATTTGTGCGAAAAGGAAAAAAACTACTTTTGTCATTTTAAAAATATGTTCATTTTATCCGGATGATTGAATGAATATCTGCACCATATAATTATAATATCACCAGGATGTCCCGTCCAAGTGGATTGTGGAATGAGCGACGACTTCAGCAGCTCGTCATGGACCTCGACACAGAAGGGCGGTTCTGCAGTGCAGAGTCTTTGGCATGAACCTCACAATTTGCGATGGGGTCTTCCCTTCTGTGTCGAGGTCCATGACGAGCTGCTGAAGTCGTCGCTCATTCCACAATCCACTTGGACGGGACATCCTGGTGATATTATAATTATATGGTGCAGATATTCATTCAATCATCCGGATAAAATGAACATATTTTTAAAATGACAAAAGTAGTTTTTTTCCTTTTCGCACAAATCGTGGAAAATGCAATATATTGGGGAAAATATTCTACTTTGAGTAGAATATTATTTATTGCATAATTGGCCTGTTTTGAAATAAAATATTGCAATAAAATTTATACAATATTTGGCATCCAGACAGTGCATTATGCGATAATCAAAATTATGCAGTAATTGACCAAAATATTGCGAATTATCTCAATAATAGGTGACATCCAGACGGGCCAAAAGAAATTCGAGAAAAATCGCCGGGCGTTCGATCTTGTGGCTTTTAAGGCACGAATGGATAGCTCAGTTGAGGTTCACAAAAAATAATCAAACTATAACAGGAAGGTGTTCAATTCATTGTATAGAGCTAGTACAGAAGGCTAATCCCCTTTTTGCTGGCCAAGTCTTGTAATAATATGCATTCGTCTTGCGAATAACTGTAAGCAAGATAATGTAAGCGACTAACCTTGGGAAATCGTTTCACAGATGGCGGGACTCCATGGAGAAAAGTTTGGACTGCATCAAATGGTACCTTTTTTCCAGGATTTACAATGAACAAAGTTTCAAGTGTCGAGGCATTTTGAAGTGTTTCAACCACTTTCACCGCGTCAGCCTCTGTAATTCCGTCGATGTACACCGTCAACTGCTCTAGTTTAGATCGTTGTAGCAGTGGAGCAAAGAGAGGCCACAAGTCACTAAATCCGACAGAATGAAATCCAATCAAACACAAGGTTTTGATATCGGAATCAAAAATAGCCTCAAATGAATGGATATACTCGATCAACATGTCCAAGTTTTCAAAACCACAATTTCGGGGATCACAAAATTCCAATTGTAAAGCCTGCTCGGCGCGACAAAAGTCTCCACGGGAGCACCACCCAGAGGCATACTCTTCAACGATTTCAAGCTTCTTCATCGATAATTTTGACAATGCTGAAGAGACGACCGCATTTCGCTGAGAGAACACTTCCCAAATGAATAATTTAAGTGAAATCGACTCAATTAGCTGGGACTTGATCCATTGGATAAGCTTTTTGGCCATAGCTGACGTAATGCTGCAATGACCATGGTTAAAACTCTCGTAAGCTTCGAGTCGCAAAATGCGCAGGGAAGAGCTAGATGCAGCGTAGTCAAACACAGCCTCGGCCATCTGTCCAATGCATTCTCGGCAGTCAATAACGACAAGGCGAGGAAAGTAGACAAGACAGCTAGGCAGTGTGAAAATCTTCTCGTCAATAGCCACGACTCGAATATCTTTCCATTTTGCTAGCGTTTCAGTATCCAGATTATAAGTGCTTCCATCTTCAATGTCCTCCAACTCCAAAATGACGTCGTCGTCACTTTTCAAGAAGTGAACATTTTTCATTTCCACTGATGTATTCGGATGGATATATTGACAAGCCCAGTCCGCATTTGTCTTGACATTGACTGTAACTTTGGAATAGAATTTGGCAATCGTCTCGACATCAACTCGAGAAGCATCATTCAATTTGGTCAAGTCCAATGTGGGCCACAAATCGCAGTCTTTCCAGTTCAACAAATGTAATCTCCACAAGCTTTCGAGCGGTCCCAGGGCATTTGCCGAACGAAGGACTTCAAGGCAAGTTAGCACAACATTCCAATCACGGATAAAGAATACGATCTTTGCCACAACGTCCAACGGAAGCAATGAAACCAACGACGGCTTCATCTTCTTCATGGAATTCAAAGAATACAAAACCGGAATGCTGGCTCCCGTTCTGTCAGTTGGAAGAAAGGGATGATGTCGAATTGATTTTCACTCATTTTTGAAACCACTTGCAAGTAGTAAATATTTTATTCAAACTCCATTTTTAGTCTGGTCATGTTGTCATAGTTTCTGCTTTTCACGTTCTATTCGATGAACCTATTTAATGAGTAACGGAATGGACTTTGCGCAGCAAGCTGTCTTGCTTCAGTCATCGTGCTTGGTTCACGTTCAATTCTAGCCACCAAACGAATTCTCCAAAAAAATCGTGACGAGAAAAATATAGCAAACAATCCAATTGATGCCTCTTTATCTCTCAAAAGTAAATCAGTTTGATGTTGTTTTCTTCTTTCTTTATTGTCATTTTCAACCAAATTTGTGGTTTTAACCAAAATGCGAATTCATTTTCAAATCGATTTCATAATATCCGAAAATGCTCGCTTCAGCCATTGAACTAAGGTAACTGTTGATTTGTACATCGAATAGATTTGATTTCAAACAAAAAGGCGTAAAAGATTGCGTGCGAGAATTTCAACCGGTAGTTGAGTGTGAATTCAACATACGGGCAAATCAGGGTTAGCATTATTGCCTTAAACTTCTTGGGACTTTCAACCGTTCACAGGACAACTCAAAAGGTATTGAAGCCTCTTTGAAAAACAAGTCTTGATTTTAAACAAACTCGTACTTAAGATCGATGAATTGTTCAAGAGCAAACGCCTGCGCGGCCGCACGTACTTCTTCGGGCTCCAAGTTGGGTAAATTTCGCTTTGCAGGTCTAACCATGCATTTTCTCAAAGACGCTGGAGCCGCGTGGAGAACGGCCATCAGCTGTTGGCATCGTAAAATTCCCTCGGTAAATACTATCTCCCTTACTGTCGAGAGCTGACCAATTGTTTCAATGATTAGAGCTGTTTCGTCCTGGGTGAAGTTGTCCAGTTGAATTACCAAGACTTCGACGTTCGACCGAAGCAATATTGGCAACAGAATTTTCCAGGCCATGACAAAACAGTTCGAGAACGTGACGGTGACAAAAATTGATTTGATATGCCATGGAGTCTCTTTGAAGTGGTAGATGAATTCGCTCAGTTGTTCGGCATGGAAAGGTTCAGAATGATACAAGTTGGTATCGCCGAAGTCAAAACTCAGTAGGCTTTTGCGTCGAATATACACTGTTTCATACGCTAAGTAGCGCTGATCAATCTCGTCAAGCAGAAGTAATCCAATGTCAAACATTCAAACGCAGCTGTCAGGACGTCGCGTTTTAAACTCAAGCTGTACCAAGTGAAGGCATCCAAACTTAGTCCTCGAATTGGTTGTGATGTGATCCACTTGACAAGGTCAGCGACCATTGGAGTTGTCATCATGCAGCGATACTCGTAATCGTCCTCACTGGATGCAATTACCAACTCTCGTAACGTCGTGCTGGATGCTGCAAACTCCAAAATAGCTGTTGCGACCGCCTCGGTACATAAATTCCAGCGGAGAACAACAAGGTGGTCAAGATAAGAGAGAGCTGCAATAATAGACTTGTCGGGGTAAAAAGTGTCCAAATCAATGTCGGTCAGTCGAACTTGTCTCCATTTGCTCAAAGTTTCTGGGTCGACAATCATAAATTTGAATGTTCTTTTCCAGTAAACGGATGCATTTGGATTAATGTGATGAAGAAACCACTCAAGGTCAGTTGTTTGGTCAACAGAGACTTTAGAGTAATATTTCGCAATGTTCTCCACATGAAATCGAGAGGTGTCATTAAGCTTCGTCAGATTCAGATTCGGCCACAAATCGTCGGCTTTCCACTGGAGCAAATGCAACTGCCAAAGATGTTCAAGCGGTCCTAGCTCAACAGCTGGACGGAGCGCATCGAGGTAAGCAACCAAAGTCGTCCATTCTGGGATAAAGAAAGCGATTTTGACGACAATTACCGATCGAATCACCGAGTCGTGCATCATATTCACTGAGAAATTGACTTTGAATAGAAGCGACCGAATGTTGCCTTGTTCTGAAAAGTCAACTAGCATCGCCACGTCCCAGAAAGGCTTGAATACTTACTTACTCATGAAAATAATTTCCATCTAACGTTCAGATGAATATCGTAAAAACTCCAAAGTTGCAGGACCAATAAATTGAAAATGAAGAGTGCACATTATATCGAGATAAACAATCGTAATTCCACACAATAAGCAGAAATTATATTTCGTACCACGTTGTCATGAAGAAACGACCAAGCCGTTTTTAAAGCGATCCATAATTCTTATTCAGCGCCAACAAAACGTCAGACGAATCAGAGCAAACGGAAAATCTCTCGTTAGAACAGACAAAACTTCAGCTCCCTCCCTGATGAACATACTTTGTTAATCCAAATGGAGGTAATCGAACAATTGATCGTCACGAAAACTACAATCAACTTCTCACCATCAACTTGAACTTTATTTTCAGTGATCATTTCGACACAGCGACTTTAATGGACTGTAATGGCCCCAAGATTCAAAACGCAATAAGCAACTTGAAAGCTCATGTCAACTTAAAAATCCATCGAAAATAGCAGGCAGAGTCGAAATCCATCAAATACTGACCATAAAATAGCAAACTAATTGGGTGTCGTAAACGACAGAACGATACTTTGCAAATTCAGCATCCCAACAATGCACAAGAGTAATCGACATCTTTTTTCACAAGAGTTTCCAATACTTTGAGTTCTTCTAGCAGGGGCACAATGCACGTTCGCCTCATTTGAAGAATGATTCGATTCACAACAGTAAGATTTTCAGCTAATGACGCAGGTTTATCACGGAGAAGAAATTCTTGAAAAGTGATACAAAAGTTCATGGTTTGGGCGATATGGATTGCGTCATAGTATGAGTAGACCTTGTGATTAAATTCCAACACTTCCACCTTTGAGTTCTCCAACAGCGGCCCAACAATCATCCAAATGGGTTCAAAATCAACTTCCTGAAGATTCGTCAAGCAAAATTTTTGCACATTGGCTTGGATCAATATTCTAAAGATGTTGGTCAAACAACTGAGATTGTTGAAATTGACAAGCAGATCTAGTATCGCGTTAAAAAAATCCAAAGTTAATTGATGCTTCTCGGTATCGTAGTCAGCTCTAAACCTGTAGTTGGTTTCATTTGTTTCTTGTAACGTGAAATGCTTCAACATTTCTTGCTTCAACGCAGCCTCCACGACTGCACAGCGTAACTTTTGATTCTCCCACGAAAAATTTTCCAATGAAAAGAGATTAATAGGTCGTGCTTCTATCCACTTGAGAAGAGCATCGGTCATCGATGTCGTAATAGTACAGTGGCCATTTCCATGAGATTCCGTCTCCATGATCAAGTCAACGAGAGATGAACTGGATGCTGCATACTGGCAGAGAGCCATAGTTAACTCAGGAGTGCAATGTGGCCAGTAAATCATTTCTAGGTGTTGCAGATAAGAAAGAGCTTCAAGGAACTGGTCGGGTTTGAGAACTGTCAATTCGAACCAGAAAATTCGCGTTTGCTTCCATTTGCTAACGATTGTCATGTCGAACCCGGTCCTGGAGGTGGCCTTCATCCAAACTTTTGCCGCTGGATCAGCATAACATCTAAACCAATCCACATCAGTCTTGGGATCGACGCCGAGTCTTGAATAGTATGAGGCTATAGCTTCAACGTGGACGCGGGAGTCTTCGTTCATTCCTGTGATGTTCAAGCAAGGCCACAATGCATCATCACCCCAACCGAGCAAATGCAGTTGCCACAAGTGCTCCAGCGGTACAAGCAAGTCGGCCGGCCGAAGAGCTTTAATGTATTTTGTCACAGCTGTCCAGTTGGGGAGAAAGAACGCCACCTTGACGATAATGACGGTCAGTAACGACCTGAAATGGAGGATGCGCCGATGTGACGACATGGCACAAAAAGTGTATAAGGGCCCGTCTGGCAACCGAAAATATTGCAATAAATAGGCCCAAAATGCCATTTTGAGGCCAAATTCAATAATTGAGGTAAAATATGACCTGAATATCTCCTAGAGTTTTGCACCAAATCCAATATTTTTGGTTGGGATATACTAAATCGAGTATTTACCTAATTCACGCAAAACACACCTAGACACCTTAATACACCCTAAGCCACGTGCAATTAATTTGGCCAATTTTCGGTTCAACTTGGCTTCAGTATGGTCAAATCGATTTGGAAATGTATTTGATTTTTTGGTCGAAAATACAAATTTGACTGAAATTGACAATATTTATTTAATGGACCAGATTCGTATCCATAAACTCGGGCTTCTGGTATATTTGACAAAAAATTGAAATTTTCTCGCAACTGAATGAGTTTTTTATTTCATTTCCAAAGACATCTGCGTTGATGCTGTCATGGAACAAAGACGAGCAGAGGTCTATGTCTGACAGTAGCGCAGTCAGGAAATATCATCATGCTTAAGAATTATTGGAATGAAAGGCTAATATTCAGCATAACATACTAATTGAGCGTTCGAGTGCAAGCGCTTTCAAGATGGATCTTTCTTCTCGAGAATACACTGGATGGGACTCATACTCGTAAAACGCAAGCGAAATGCTTCTCAAGGAAGACGGAGCTGCTTTGAGAATAGCAAGCGCTCCTTCAACTGACCAGTAAAAACTGTGCAGAGCAACGTGTTGAATCATGGCGTGATCACAAATGGCGTTGGCTATTTCAACCTCATCTGCAGCTGAAAGCTGTGAGTTTGTGATTTCCAATCTTTCGACCTGCGACGAATGAAATAATCGAGCAATGTCCACCCAAACTGCGCCAGCACCAACGGGTCTGAGTCCCGTGACAGCAAAAACCTTGATTTTCGAAGGCAGCGACGGTCCAAAGAGGTAAAACTGTCCATGCAGATCCTCACAATTCAAGGGTTGATTGGCAAGTGTTCTCGAGTAAGAAAAACTCAGGCGACTGGTGCTTCGGTAAAAGTCCCATGCCATCTTTACGCCAGGCGGATCACATTGAGAAATCCTTAAAATCTCCAAGTCTTTAGTTCCAAGTGCAGTTTCCATGATTACATTGCGCAAACTCACGTCTTCCCATTGGAATTCCATCAAAATGAGTCGTCGAATCGATCTTGATGCGACCCAGTGCAGAAAATCTTTGGCTATGGCAGTCGTAATCGTGGAAGGATTGAAAAAGTCACAACCAGTAGACACCAGAGACAATTCGCGAAGGGAGACGCTGGAGGCGGCAAACTTTAAAATCGCCGCTGTAACAGCAGGAGTACATTCGTAGTGTTCAAGAACGACAAGATGGTCAAGGTTTGAGAGACCTTGGGCAATCTGGTCGTTCGAAAAGGCACTTAAAGTCGCCATGGTGATTCGGAAGGGTTTCCACTGCTCGAGAAACTTGAGGTCATTGGCCCAGGGATTCCCATTCCAATCAATCGATGCCAAGGGATCAACATATTGCCGAAACCAATTCAAATCAGAGTCTTCGTCAACACAAACAGCGGCAAAGTATTTTGCAATGCCTCTGACATGGTCGTTCGAAGCCCACTGAGGTACGAACAGACGAGGCCAAATACCGCCCTTCGACCATTTCAACTGGCGCAACTGCCACAAGTGTTCGAGTGGCCCAAGGTCAATGGCAGGGCGTAGCGCGTCTAGTAGATCACACACAGTGGTCCAGTCAGCGATGCAGAATGTGATTTGAATGACAACTTTCAATGGCAGCGTAAGGGTTGTGCCAGTCTTGACCTTCATCGCTCAACGCTTTTGAACTCGTGCATCGCACGCACTCTATGAATTCTTGCGGTTGGGGGGCGAAAATCTTGTGAACGGCAGTTCTCTGTTCTATTATACGTTGTACGAAATGATCAGCAATTTGTTTTGACAAACAACTTGAAAATGTAGTCGACGAGTATAAAACTCCAGAGTGGACGACTGACGGAGATGGAAAAAGACTTTCCACGTCGGCCATTTATATTTTTATTAGCATGACCTAATCCTTGTGTTAGCATAGTTGGCTCTCAATTATCGCATGAATGATCAACGAGAGAGAAAACACCATCGATACACTCAACAATTTGCCAGTGATTCATGAAGGAGATTGAAACGTGTAAAACCATCTCGCTTTCGTTGGAAATTGCGGTCACTGTCGTGTTGTTCGTCTCTGATGGTCTGTCGTTTTCCACCACTAAGTGTATCCTTTCTCCTGCCAGTTGTTGTCATACGACAGTTCCATAGCTGCGATAGTCACTTCTATAGTCTAAGAATATCATCCTGAAGTGTATAGCTGATGCTATATTTACATACTGTTGATATCTATTACGGAAGAAACAAATGTACTCAAGAATTCGGTCCATGTTTCAAGGTAGTAAAAAAGGCTAATCCCCTTTTTGCTGGCCACGTCTTGCATCATCTTGCATTCCTCTTGCGAATAAGAGCGAGGAAGACTTGATGGGAAAAGAACTATAGGCACCTGGTTCACGGACGGTGGGACGCCATGGAGTAGAACCAGGATCATGTCAATCGAAAGCTTTTTCATTTTCGGATCGTAAACGTGCAATCGTCGAAGTTTCGTGGCATTTTGAACTGACTCAACCACTTTTACAACGTGGGCCAGTGTAATACCGAAGATGGTCACAGTTAACTGCTCAAGGTTCAATCGTTGTACCAGTGGACCAAAGAGAGGCCATATGTCACCAAATTTGCCAGAGAAATCCAAGCTCAAGACTTTCATTTCGGAATCGAAAACTGGCTCAAAGGAATGAATGAACTCGGTCAGCATGTCGAAATTTTCAAAGCCAAAGTAACGGGGATCACAAACTTGCAAGTGTAACTTCTTTTCAGCGCGAAAATATTGCCCAGAGGGGCCCCACCCACTGGCATACTCGTCAACGATTTCAAGCTTCGTCACTGACATTTTTGCCAGCGCCGAAGAAACCATAGCATGGCGCTAAGAGTAGAGCTCCCAATCGAAGTATCGCATTGCAATCGACTCAATCGGCTGGGATTCAATCCATTGGATAAGTTTTTCGGCCATCTGTGACGTGATAGTGCAGCGTTTATGAAAAAAATTGTCTTCAGTTTTGAGCTCCAAAATGCGTAGAGTGGAGCTGAGTGCAGCGTAGTCAAAGATAGTTGAGGCCATCCAGGTAGAACAATCTTGGCACGAAATGACCACGAGGTGGGGAAAGTAGACCAGACAGCTGGGCGTGTTGAAGATCTTGTCGTCACTAGCCACGACGCGAAAGCCTTTCCATTTTGCAATAGACTTCTTGTCTGGTTTCGCAAACTTTTGGCCTTTTATATGAACTGCAGCATTGGGATGGATATATTGACACACCACTTTTGCATTCGTCGTGACACCACCGCAACTGTGGAATAAAATTTGGCAATCTTCTTGAGATGATCTCGAGAAGATTCATTCCATTCGGTCAAGTCTAATGTGGGCCACAAATCGGATTCTTTCCAATTCAACAAATGCAATTGCCACAAGCTTTCTAACGGCCCAAGGACATTGGCTGGACGAAGGACTTCAAGCAATGCAAGCACATTATGCCATTGACGGAGAAAGAATACAATCTTCACCAAGATGTCGAACGGAAGGAACGAAAGCGTGGATGGCTTCATCGTCTTCATCCTCTTCATTGAAATCAGGAAATGCAATTCAGAATATGATAATACTGGCTTGCGTTCTGTCAGTTGGAATATTGTCCAAATTTACAAAATCAACGAAATTTGTGTGATCCATCTGGAAATAGTGAATTCAAGTATAATCGGAAGGTTCACGAATTAATGTGTGTGTGTTGGTGTGTTTTGTGTGTGTGTTTCAACAATTTCTGGACGCTGATTGGCTGGTTCGATTGATTCAAAGTTTGGACAAAATCAAATGCCAATGGAATCTAGAATTTCCATGAGACCTTACGCTGATATTCCAACTGACTGGACGCTCTCATAATCTCTTTTGCACTCGACGATGAAAAAGACGAAGCTGTCCATGGTTTCGTTGCTTGCGTTCGACATCGCGGTGAAAATTTATTCTTTGTTCGTGAATGGAACGTTCTGCTAGCATTGCTGGAAGCTCTTTGTCCGATGAATTGCCTGGGGCCGTTAGAAAGCTTGTGGCGATTGCATTTGCTGAGCTGAACAAAGAACGATTAGTGGCCCCTGTTGAACTTTACCAAACTGAATGAAGCTGCTCGAGTTCATATCGAAAAGATTGCCAAATTCAATCCCAAGTTATGGTGCATGTCACGACGAATGCCGACCGGGCTTGTCATTCGCGTTGTGGCAATTGACGAGAAGGTATTCACCATGCCTAACTATCTCGTCTACTTTCCGCACCTTGTCTTCATTACGTGCCAATATTGTACTTGTCAGACGGCAACCGCTGTTTTCCACAACGCTGCATTGAGCACAACACTGCGCACCACTCGAGAAGCTTCATTCATTTTGGTCAAGTTTAACATGGACCATAAATCGTTCTTTGTCCAGTTCGGCAAATGCAATTGCCACAAGCTTTCTAACGGCCCCAGGCAATTCATCGGACAAAGAGCTTCAAGCAATGAAAACCTTTACAAATGCATCCTCTACCAGCCCATTGAGTCGATTAAATATTTTGTTTGGGAAGTCTACTACTCTCAACGACATGCTGTGGTCTCTTCAGCGTTAAAGAAGCTTGAAATTTATGAAAAGTATGCCTCTGGTTGGTGCTTCGTTGGGAACTATGATCGCGCCAAAAAAGCCTTAGAGTTGGAAGTTTTTGATCCCCGAAATTACGGCTTTGAAAATTTGGACTTGCTGATCGACTATATCGGTTCCTTGGAGCCTCTTCTCGACACTGATATCACGGACTTGGAATTATTCGACTTTGTTTCTGAGGGATTTGGTGACTTGTGGCCTCTTTTCGTGCCTATGGTACAAAGACTGCAATTAGAAAAGCTGACAGTATACATCGACAATGTTACAGTGGCTGACGCTGTAAAAGTGGTTGAATCACTTCAAAATGCTTCGACTCTTGAAAGTTTGTCGATTGTTAACCTTTGGACTAAACTACCGATGGATGTTGTCCTAACCCGAGTTCCGCCATCTGTGAAAAGAATGCTCGTCGTTTGTGAAATGACTTGGATTGCTGATATTCTCGAGAGGATTCTATGATATTGCAAGACTTGGCCAGGAAAAGGGGTATTGATCTTCTTTTATAGCTTTGTATTGTGGTTTTAATGAAAAACTGGAGTCGTGCGAAATTAATTTTGACGCAAGCAGATTGACGCAACAATTGACGCATACAAATTTCAAGTGAAAAGGAATTGAATGATTCGAACATGTATTTCAAACATTTTAAACGTTCGAAATTACACTATTTAATGTTCTTGGTCGAGAAATGCAAGTGTAAACATTAAATAGTGTATGCGTCAATAAATTGAAACATTTTCAAAACATATCAAATTTCCAGTTTTGGACGAAAACCACAATACAATGACGAATAATATGATTTCAATGTATTCTCGAGTTTGATTGATGAGAAGCTCACTATTCGGTGACGCCATGACCACCTGACTAGGGGACTGATTTGACTTCGAACAATGTACTTAAATTCAAGCTCTTCAGCCTGAAAACGATTGCAAAGTCCATAGTAATAAAGTCTTAATAACTTAACAATACAACAAATGATAACATGAAGTGACATCAGTTTTCGGAAGTTTTATTTGCACATTTCTTCAAGAATGATGAATTCTTGAAATCGGTCCCATGCACGGAAAAAACTAGCTCGACCAACACACACACATTAATTCATGAACCTTCCGATTATACTTGAATTCACTATTTCCAGATGGATCACACAAATTTCGTTGATTTTGTAAATTTGGACAATATTCCAACTGACAGAACGCAAGCCAGTATTATCATATTCTGAATTGCATTTCCTGATTTCAATGAAGAGGATGAAGACGATGAAGCCATCCACGCTTTCGTTCCTTCCGTTCGACATCTTGGTGAAGATTGTATTCTTTCTCCGTCAATGGCATAATGTGCTTGCATTGCTTGAAGTCCTTCGTCCAGCCAATGTCCTTGGGCCGTTAGAAAGCTTGTGGCAATTGCATTTGTTGAATTGGAAAGAATCCGATTTGTGGCCCACATTAGACTTGACCGAATGGAATGAATCTTCTCGAGATCATCTCAAGAAGATTGCCAAATTTTATTCCACAGTTGCGGTGGTGTCACGACGAATGCAAAAGTGGTGTGTCAATATATCCATCCCAATGCTGCAGTTCATATAAAAGGCCAAAAGTTTGCGAAACCAGACAAGAAGTCTATTGCAAAATGGAAAGGCTTTCGCGTCGTGGCTAGTGACGACAAGATCTTCAACACGCCCAGCTGTCTGGTCTACTTTCCCCACCTCGTGGTCATTTCGTGCCAAGATTGTTCTACCTGGATGGCCTCAACTATCTTTGACTACGCTGCACTCAGCTCCACTCTACGCATTTTGGAGCTCAAAACTGAAGACAATTTTTTTCATAAACGCTGCACTATCACGTCACAGATGGCCGAAAAACTTATCCAATGGATTGAATCCCAGCCGATTGAGTCGATTGCAATGCGATACTTCGATTGGGAGCTCTACTCTTAGCGCCATGCTATGGTTTCTTCGGCGCTGGCAAAAATGTCAGTGACGAAGCTTGAAATCGTTGACGAGTATGCCAGTGGGTGGGGCCCCTCTGGGCAATATTTTCGCGCTGAAAAGAAGTTACACTTGCAAGTTTGTGATCCCCGTTACTTTGGCTTTGAAAATTTCGACATGCTGACCGAGTTCATTCATTCCTTTGAGCCAGTTTTCGATTCCGAAATGAAAGTCTTGAGCTTGGATTTCTCTGGCAAATTTGGTGACATATGGCCTCTCTTTGGTCCACTGGTACAACGATTGAACCTTGAGCAGTTAACTGTGACCATCTTCGGTATTACACTGGCCCACGTTGTAAAAGTGGTTGAGTCAGTTCAAAATGCCACGAAACTTCGACGATTGCACGTTTACGATCCGAAAATGAAAAAGCTTTCGATTGACATGATCCTGGTTCTACTCCATGGCGTCCCACCGTCCGTGAACCAGGTGCCTATAGTTCTTTTCCCATCAAGTCTTCCTCGCTCTTATTCGCAAGAGGAATGCAAGATGATGCAAGACGTGGCCAGCAAAAAGGGGATTAGCCTTTTTTACTACCTTGAAACATGGACCGAATTCTTGAGTACATTTGTTTCTTCCGTAATAGATATCAACAGTATGTAAATATAGCATCAGCTATACACTTCAGGATGATATTCTTAGACTATAGAAGTGACTATCGCAGCTATGGAACTGTCGTATGACAACAACTGGCAGGAGAAAGGATACACTTAGTGGTGGAAAACGACAGACCATCAGAGACGAACAACACGACAGTGACCGCAATTTCCAACGAAAGCGAGATGGTTTTACACGTTTCAATCTCCTTCATGAATCACTGGCAAATTGTTGAGTGTATCGATGGTGTTTTCTCTCTCGTTGATCATTCATGCGATAATTGAGAGCCAACTATGCTAACACAAGGATTAGGTCATGCTAATAAAAATATAAATGGCCGACGTGGAAAGTCTTTTTCCATCTCCGTCAGTCGTCCACTCTGGAGTTTTATACTCGTCGACTACATTTTCAAGTTGTTTGTCAAAACAAATTGCTGATCATTTCGTACAACGTATAATAGAACAGAGAACTGCCGTTCACAAGATTTTCGCCCCCCAACCGCAAGAATTCATAGAGTGCGTGCGATGCACGAGTTCAAAAGCGTTGAGCGATGAAGGTCAAGACTGGCACAACCCTTACGCTGCCATTGAAAGTTGTCATTCAAATCACATTCTGCATCGCTGACTGGACCACTGTGTGTGATCTACTAGACGCGCTACGCCCTGCCATTGACCTTGGGCCACTCGAACACTTGTGGCAGTTGCGCCAGTTGAAATGGTCGAAGGGCGGTATTTGGCCTCGTCTGTTCGTACCTCAGTGGGCTTCGAACGACCATGTCAGAGGCATTGCAAAATACTTTGCCGCTGTTTGTGTTGACGAAGACTCTGATTTGAATTGGTTTCGGCAATATGTTGATCCCTTGGCATCGATTGATTGGAATGGGAATCCCTGGGCCAATGACCTCAAGTTTCTCGAGCAGTGGAAACCCTTCCGAATCACCATGGCGACTTTAAGTGCCTTTTCGAACGACCAGATTGCCCAAGGTCTCTCAAACCTTGACCATCTTGTCGTTCTTGAACACTACGAATGTACTCCTGCTGTTACAGCGGCGATTTTAAAGTTTGCCGCCTCCAGCGTCTCCCTTCGCGAATTGTCTCTGGTGTCTACTGGTTGTGACTTTTTCAATCCTTCCACGATTACGACTGCCATAGCCAAAGATTTTCTGCACTGGGTCGCATCAAGATCGATTCGACGACTCATTTTGATGGAATTCCAATGGGAAGACGTGAGTTTGCGCAATGTAATCATGGAAACTGCACTTGGAACTAAAGACTTGGAGATTTTAAGGATTTCTCAATGTGATCCGCCTGGCGTAAAGATGGCATGGGACTTTTACCGAAGCACCAGTCGCCTGAGTTTTTCTTACTCGAGAACACTTGCCAATCAACCCTTGAATTGTGAGGATCTGCATGGACAGTTTTACCTCTTTGGACCGTCGCTGCCTTCGAAAATCAAGGTTTTTGCTGTCACGGGACTCAGACCCGTTGGTGCTGGCGCAGTTTGGGTGGACATTGCTCGATTATTTCATTCGTCGCAGGTCGAAAGATTGGAAATCACAAACTCACAGCTTTCAGCTGCAGATGAGGTTGAAATAGCCAACGCCATTTGTGATCACGCCATGATTCAACACGTTGCTCTGCACAGTTTTTACTGGTCAGTTGAAGGAGCGCTTGCTATTCTCAAAGCAGCTCCGTCTTCCTTGAGAAGCATTTCGCTTGCGTTTTACGAGTATGAGTCCCATCCAGTGTATTCTCGAGAAGAAAGATCCATCTTGAAAGCGCTTGCACTCGAACGCTCAATTAGTATGTTATGCTGAATATTAGCCTTTCATTCCAATAATTCTTAAGCATGATGATATTTCCTGACTGCGCTACTGTCAGACATAGACCTCTGCTCGTCTTTGTTCCATGACAGCATCAACGCAGATGTCTTTGGAAATGAAATAAAAAACTCATTCAGTTGCGAGAAAATTTCAATTTTTTGTCAAATATACCAGAAGCCCGAGTTTATGGATACGAATCTGGTCCATTAAATAAATATTGTCAATTTCAGTCAAATTTGTATTTTCGACCAAAAAATCAAATACATTTCCAAATCGATTTGACCATACTGAAGCCAAGTTGAACCGAAAATTGGCCAAATTAATTGCACGTGGCTTAGGGTGTATTAAGGTGTCTTAGGGTGTGTTTTGCGTGAATTAGTTAAATACTCGATTCTGATTGGCTGCGAGATTCGGAAATCGATACAGCCCATCTCACTAATTAGAATGAATCTCACAATATTTAAAATAAAGTATATCGTATTATATTGATTAAAGTATGGATTATTTTATCCATTTTTTAAAATTGGGATGAGATGTCTGACCTTTGAATGGATCCTTCTTGAAGTTCGGATGATTTAAATATTAAACCTTTAATACCTTTTGACCTTTGTTAGCTGTTTCACTTGTTCAAGGATTATCTATGTAAATTTTCTCTTATCAACAAGTAAACTGCTACAATTTATATTATATCAATGAACTAGATGCCGTATTTTTATTCAAGGGTTTGATTAGCTCGATATGATTGGCCATATAAGTCCAGTTTCGTGGCCAATCAAAAAGCTCATACGCGCTTCAGAATTGACGAGACCATATAACGCTGATATTCCAACTGATTGGACGCTCTCAGAATCTCTTTTGCACTCGACGATGAAAAAGACGAAGCTATCCATGGTTTCGTTGCTTCCGTTCGATATCGTGGTGAAAATTGTATTCTTTGTTCGTGAATGGAATGTTCTGCTAGCATTGCTGGAAGCTCTTCGTCCGATGAATTGCCTGGGGCCGTTAGAAAGCTTGTGGCGATTACATTTGCAGAACTGGAGAGAATCCAATTTGTGGCCCATCCTGAACTTGACCAACATGAATGAAGCTTCTCGAGTTCATATCGAAAAGATTGCCAAATTCTATTCCCAAGTTATTGTGCATGTCACGACGAATGCCGACTGGGCTTGTCAATATATCCATCCAAATGCAGTAGTTGGAATGCGAGGCGGATGCTTTAAGGACCTAAACAAGGACATGCTTGCCAAATGGAAAGACATTCGCGTCGTGGCGATTGACGAGAAGGTATTCACCTTGCCTAACTATCTCGTCTACTTTCCGCACCTCATCTACATTACGTGCCAAGATTGTACTCGTCAGATGGCAACTGCTATTTTTGACTATGCTGCATCCAGCACAACACTGCGCACCTTGGAAGTCGAAGCCTGTGAAGATTTCACTGATGGCTACAGCCCGATAACGTCAACCATGGCCGACAATCTTTACAAATGGATCGCATCCCAGCCCATTGAGTCGATTACAATTAAATATTTTGTTTGGGAAGTCTACTCTCAACGACATGCTGTGGTCTCTTCAGCGTTGGCAAAGTTTTCATTGAAGAAGCTTGAAATGGATGAAAAGTATGCCTCTGGTTGGTGCTTCGTTGGAAACTATGATCGCGCCAAAAAAGTCTTACAGTTGGAAGTTTTTGATCCCCGAAATTACGGCTTTGAAAATTTGGACTTGCTGATCGACTATATCGGTTCCTTGGAGCCTCTTCTCGACACTGATATCACGGACTTGGAATTATTCGACTTTGTTTCTGAGGGATTTGGTGACTTGTGGCCTCTTTTCGTGCCTATGGTACAAAGACTGCAATTAGAAAAGCTGACAGTGTACATCGACAATGTTACAGTGGCTGACGCTGTAAAAGTGGTTGAATCACTTCAAAATGCTTCGACTCTTGAGAGTTTGTCCATTGTTAAGCTTTGGACTAAACTACCGATGGATGTTGTCCTAACTCTTCTCCATCGAGTTTCGTCATCTGTGAAACGATTGCCCGTCGTTTGTGAAATGACTTTGATTGCTGAGCCTTATTCTCGAGAGGATTCTATGATATTGCAAGACTTGGCCAGGAAAAGGGGTATTGATCTTCTTTTATAGCTTTGAACAACGACGAATAATATGATCTCAATGAATAGAAGCTCACGCCATGATCACCTAACTAGGGGCTAATTTGACATTGATACTTAAATTCAAGCTCTTCCGCCTGAAAACGATTGTGAAGTCCATGGTTATAAAGCCTTAATAACTTCAACAATACTACAAATGATAACATGAAGTGACATCAACTTTCGGAAGTTTTATTTGCACATTTCTTCAAGAATGATTTTTTTCTTGAAATCGGTCCCAGACACAGAGCTCGGGACAGAAATTGGCTTCCACAAATTCCAAAATTTGCCGACAAATTTTCTCTGCTCCGTTTGAAAGACCTCGAAATTTAATCTTGCCATTCTCTATAATATCCCTAAAGATCTGACAGAAGGGTCATACGGGTCATTCAAGTTGCGCAATTTGCGAAAGTTGAAACATGGCTAAAGTCTTTTGCGTGGTTTAAGTTAGATCGACTTTCGATTGACATAATCTGTTTAAAATAATTCAAGGTCCGTGACATTTCAATAAACACAACTGCATTTCAATGAAGACTCATCAACTGCATTTTAAATCAGGCAATGGCATTTCGAAAAAGTCCACGCCACCATTGGAGAGAACATATTCCACTTTAAAAAAGTAAGCAGCACTTTCGAGAAGTCCCAACTCAATTGCACAACTTGAGCGTCCCTTCCTACAAATAGGAATATTCAGGAAACACACCCGAACGGATGTTAGAATATGCTTCAAAGCAAACCAAGTTGGCATTATCGACTGACTTGATTTTATGACGTAATCCTAATATTCACACTCAACGTGAATGGAATATGAGGCTTGTTCAACAACTTACTCTACAGGCACTGATTGAAAGGGATATTTTTCAAAATGGTCAAAAGTAAGACTTCATTGAAATGCAGCCGTGTTTATTGAAATTCCATTCCTTCAGCACAGATTAGCTTAATTGAAAAATGATCGAACTTCAATGCAAAATCGAGTCGGCTTCCACTGAAAAGTCAGCTTCTCATTGACAAGCGCTCAAATTCATTGTTAAATGGAGATCAAACATTCGTTCTTTGTACAAAGCTATAGAAAAAGATTAATCCCTCTTTTACTAGCCAAGATTCGAAATATTGTGGATTCCTCATGAGAATAAGGCTCACCAATAAAAGTCATATTATCAACGATTGGTAACTTATCACTACCATTAACAATGGACAAGCATATAAGAATCGAGAAATTTCGAATTGTTTCAACCACTTTTACCGCATCAGCCACTTTAATGCCAACGATGTTCACTTCCAATTGCAGTCTTTGTAGCAAGGGCACGAAAAGAACCACAACGCATTAAATCCCGCAGAACGAAACTCGTGCAATTCCAAAGACTTTATATCGCAATCGATACCAGACTCAAAGGAATGGATGAATTCGACGAACAAGTCCAAGTTCTCAAAGTCTCGATTTTGAGGATCACAAAATTCCAATAGCAAAGTCTGCTCGGCACGACAATAGCTCCCATTGAAGAACCAACTAGAGGCAAACACTTCGACGACTTGAAGCTCTTTCAATGACAATTGTGCCAACGCCGAAGAGACCACAGCATGTCGCTGAGAGCAGAGTTCCCAAGTAAACGCAAAAATTGAAATAAACTCAATCGGCTGGGATTCAATCCATTGGTGAAGTTTTTCGGCGATAGATGAAGTGGTTTTGCAACGACTGTGATATAATCCGTCACAAGCGTCGACTTCTAAGGTGCGTAGCGTTGTGCTGGATGCAGCATAGTCAAAAATAGCCGTGGCCATCTCAGGAGTAACAATTGTCCAACGAGGTATATATTTCCAACAAATTATCATTATCGAGTGGGATATTTATTTCCTTACAAACTCAATAGACCGTTCAAGTGCCAGCGCATCCAATGCTTCGCGCTCGCTAAGAACATTCAAAAGATCGGGTGATGGACAAGCTGTCGTAATGCGTTTCACAGTCGGCAAGACTGCGTTGATAAACACAACCAACAAGTCAAACGACACTTTCGTGCGGAATTCCAATTCTTGAAGCGCTGGGAGGTGGCGAAGGAATTCTGCGAAGAGGTCTGCCTCAGTCATCTCCATCTTGTCGTATCGCAGGATTAATGTCTCCACTTTGGATTGCCTTAATATCGACGTCAGTATTGGCCAAATATTGCAGTGACCAATATGGTCAATGCCAAAAATGAGTAAAGTTTGGACACCGTCGTGAAAAATTGGACGAAATCCAGTGATAAAACCACGCAGATTGTCTACATCCAAACCGTCATGTCCACTGTGAGATGGACCTCGGAATGTGAATAATGCCAATTTCTTGCGACGGTTAAACCATCCTCGGGTTCTCCTCTCGGACCCATTCAGCACTTTCCAGCCAAAACAGTCGAAAGTTGGTTTTTCCAGCGCTAAAGTCATAAATTGATGCCTTTGATCAATGTTTTTCCACTTGAATCCTTTGATTGAAATGAATTGGACGGGCTGGGAAGCCACCCATTTCATGAGGTTGTTGGCCATACAAGTTGACATGTCGATACAAGTAGTGCCGAAATCTTTCAAATCCAATTTCCTCAGTGACGAGCTCGATGCTGCATATTGAAACAATGTAGCAGCAATCTCATGCTCACAGATTTGCCACGTAATTTCTGAAAGGTATGGCAGGCAGGAGAGCGTTTCAATCACCAAGTTTGTCTTGATTGCATTTTTGTCAATTGAAACGATTCGAATTGGCTTCCATTGATTTAGCGTATCCAAGTCGACACACCGACTTGCCTTGGATGGCAAGTCACGGCACGCCCAGTGCCCAGACGCAGCAGGGTCAAGGATTTGACGAAACCAAGCGCGATCAGTCGTGGTATCTACAAAAACTTTCGAGTAGAACTTGGCAATTCCTTCCAAATGAACTTTAGATGCTTGATCGGAATCCGCCAGATCCAACGATGGCCACAAAGCACGCTCTTTCCAGCTCATCAAGTGCAACTGCCATAAGTGTTCAAGCGGTCCCAGCACTTTTGCAGGACGAAGAGCGTCGAGAAAAGTCACCACAGTACTCCATTCGTTGATGAAGAACGCCACTTTCACTACAATCTCTGTTGGAAGCGATGTAGCTTTGGAGGTCTTGGCCTTCTTCATCTTTGGTCAATTCGTGCAGAAATAGAATCGAGGACTTGTATCATTTGTAATAGAAATCCTAAACCGTTATGAATTCTCATCAAACGACAGTTTATTATACGCATCTTCGCAACTTGAAATTCTCGTTTGTCTGCAAAATAGAATTGGAAGATCACATCCGGTATTACAACTGTCAGAATATAGCAAACCCTTGTCGGAAATTTTGAGTGAATCAGACAATAACATTGAGTTGGCAACGAGCTTCTTGTACAATAGGTATGTGTCGAACTTTCGGTCAAAAAATGTGAATTGAGCTTCCTCATGCGAGAGTCCCTCTCTACACTTGACGAAACGCAGGTTCACAAAGCTTAAAACACCAAGTAGACATTCACTTTGTTCACATTTCAGCAGTTTTGACAACCATATCTCTGATGGAAACGTCGATATCGCCGTGTTTGCATGCTAATCTTTATAGCCATATTCCAAGATGGCATGAGGACGTTCTGTTATGTGGATTCGATTTCCACCTTAAGAATTCTATCCTTCGTAATTCGCGGCGAGTTGAATGCTATGCACCATGCCTTTAAGAACACTTTATTGAATTCTTTATCGTGATTTTAGATCAACCAGAAGAGATCGATTTGTCGCTCTTTTGCCAACGTTTTGAGTTGCACCATGTCGTCAACAGAATACTCGATTTCGTGTTCCCGAGTGGAATACTTTGTGTGATGCGAAAGAGTTACTTTTCGTACTTCTCGAGGGACCGACTGGACGAGGTATTTCGCCCATGGAAATGGCAAAGTGTCGCCCGAAACGATCAACTCGCGCACCGTCGGGTGGCCTTGAATCCCGTCAGTGATCTCAACAATATTCTCTAGAGTCAGCGCTGGATCCTTAATTTTCAAGACTTGTACTCGAGATTCTTGCAACACAGGCAGTACAATGGTCGATACAGCGCCAAAGCCAGCCTTGCCCCAAACTTCGATGACCCATAAGTTGAGTTTTGTCTGCAGTAATGCTTGGAAGGGGGCGTTCGTCTACGTCCTGCCCAATGTGTAATTCCACAAAACTCTCGAATCTGGTGTTCAATATCTTGTCGGATTTGTTGTATACTCCCGTGAATCTCAAGTTGGATAAATCTCTCTCTGAGATTTGAAATCGGTCCATGGATCTCTTCTCCAACGCAGTGGCTACGATGACATTAGCTGGACGCAAGGCTGAAAGGAACGAAAGGACATGCATCCATTCAGGAATAAAGAAAGCCACATTGACAACAATATCCGTCGGCAATTGCTTGCAGACCTTGGCCTTCTTCATAGCGTGTCTCTTGGGCGAAATAAGAACTGTTTCTACCAGTTGCTTCAAGTTTGCGACTTGAACTGTCAATAAATTCTTACAATAAATATTGTCATTTTCAACCAAATGTGTGGTTTTGACCAAAAAGCGAATTCATTTTCGAGTCACCATACTGAAGAGGTGTGTACCAGCGTGTGTTTTGCGTGAGTTAGTTGGTTGATCGATTCTGATTGGCTGATTATTTTTAATTATGAATTTTAGCTAATCAGAGAAGCCCGTTTGATTCACACGGTTTCTTCACACAAAAATCTAATTTTTGAGGATTCCGTAACGAAATGTGTGTCATAAAAGATAAAAACTTGACGGGTCGTTAATTGGATGATTGACCAACTGCTACTGAACATTCATGGTGAGTTGATGCCACGACTTTAGTTTGTTGTAATTAACTGTTCGAAGTACCGGTAAGCATGACTATTTTTGATATGGACTATGTCGAGCCTCCTCTCTTTGCCCTGATCTCACAATATTTTGCGTCAATTTTACGAAGTTCATCGCTTTTTCATTACTTCTCTTTGTGGGTCAAGTGAATCGATGGCTTGGATACCGATGTTCCAACTTGCATCAATTCTTTGTAGAGTAAGGTCGTTGTGATGTCCAGCCGAAAGTTAATGCATGGGCTCCACAGTGGAGTCCATGCATTAACTCTCGCACTGACGGGGAGAAGCGGACTTGGTGAGGAACTTGGCCCCAACAATCGTGACCCCAACTTCTTCAGCACGTCGAGGCCGCGAGGGTTGATTTGGCCATTCCAAGAAGTCGATAAATTCTCCAATCATTAACATTGAAGTGTTCACCACTCCAACCGTACTAGTTTCATACGATGATTGAACCGTAAGACAGATTTCAAAAAGGTATTCAAGGCAGGAGAAAGTTTCAAAAGACAATTTTGGGTTGATTGCATTCATCTCAATCGATACGATTTAAAATTGTTTCTATTGACCCAGCGTGCCCTAGTCGACGTACAGAACCAACTCTGACAAGTTCGAATAAAATCGCTTTAAAATCCGTCTATTTGAAGTGAATACTCCTCTGTATTAAGCCGCCTTGTAGTTAATATCAATCAAGTGCTGACGGGCCAATGTTTTGAGCTCCCGCAACTCGTCATCGGAGTACGCATTTTCGTTGGATTTCGACAAGCGCGTTGCAAAGACTCTAATTTTGATATTTTGCACTGACGGAGGAGGAGTCTCGACAAGAAGTTTAGCTCCAGCAAACGGCAACACGACGTCAAAGAGCACGAGCGCTCGCAGCGTCGAGTGATCGCGAATTCCGTCGGTTAAGAGCACAACGTCGTCGAGTGTGAGTACCGCATGGGAAACTTCTAAAAGTTGGAATCGGGACGCCTGCAACAATGGCACTACAGTCGACCACACAGTGCAAAAGGCAGGGACTTCCAACAACGGAATAAACAAGGTCCGAGTATTCTTGGGGCGCAGTGCTTCAAAGGGGGATATCAGAGCACGCATTATTTCCAAGCTGGCGTTGTTGTGGACAAATTCTTCGGTACCGGCGAAACTCACAGACAATTTGCCATCGAATTTGTCAAACAATGCAAAGAATCGCAAATTGGACAGCTGATAGTCACGAACATACAATTCCTCCAACGACTCGTGTACCAAGGCAGCAGCAATGACTTTTTTGCGAAGATTTAGATCTTCCCACGTAACATATGTCACGTCAAAGTGTCGGATTGATCGTGACGTCGTCCATTGGAGAAGATCGTTTGCCATGGACTTTGTAATTGTAATTGGATGACACTTTGAAGCACAACTGATGGTCAAATGTACGAGGAAGGGACTTGACGCGGCGAATTTGAAGACGCTTGCTGCTGTCTTGGGGCTGCAAGCGTGCCAAGAAAAAGTCACGAGGAACTTCAGACAAGACAGTGCAGCGTCAAGCTGGTTAGCTCGCAAGTGACCATAGAAGGAGGTAATTCGAAATGGAGTCCATTTGCGAATGATCCCCAAGTCATCAAAGTTTAAATCCATGAAGAAAATCGATGCGTTTGGCTCAAGAAACTTGCGGCACCAATTAATGTCTGTCTGGTCATTCACTCTGAATTCAGGAAAGAATTTCGCAATCGATTCCACGTGCACTCGACAAGGTTCCGTCATGTTTGTCAAACTCAACCGGGTCCATCGATATCCTGGCCGCCAATCGAGCAAATGCAGCTGATAGAGATGCTCCAGAGGTCCTAAGATGCCAAGAGGTCGGAGAGCTTTCAGATATTCAACCACTGTCGACCACTCAGGGATAAAAAATGCAACATTCACGACAAAGTCCGATGGAAGAGAGGACCGCGAATGGGTATTTTTGCCTCGCTTCTTGTCCATTTGTGCAAAGTCGTTCCAACACCGAGCCAGTTCGATTTTGAATCCATCAACTGCCAAAGAACTTCGTCTTTATTTTTTACGAAACTTGGAATATACACACTTTACAATGTTAAACTGTGAACTTGAAAAATGAATCTAAATGAATTTGAAATCAATAGCCTATATGTCTTTTTGACACAAACACACGCAAAACACACATTCAAAACTTTACTTTACTGAATGGACTTTCATATAACATTTACTAAATCGCTTGGGGATATTTGGATGCTTTTTGCGATCGATAAACATCGTCGCAAATCAACTGTGAGATGATGATAGAACATAACACATTGGCATAAGAGAATGGATTCTCTCGTTTAGATCCTACAGCAATGTTCAGCTAAATAGTACAACGCAAGCCGCTACTATCGTTGCTGCCGCCCGAGATTGTAATCAAAGTGCTGTTCTTTATCAATGACTGGTAAGAATTCTTGGGAATGTTGGCGCCACTCTGCCAGTTGTATTCACTCAAGTGGAGGCGTTTATGTGAAACTGATTCGCTGCGTTTTATGGGTGAGAGAACTACAAATTCAACACTCGTGATGCTCGGCGACTTGAAGCTCATTGCCGATGGAATTTCAAATCATCGAGCGCAAAAGAAGATCGACAAATCAGATGCGAATTGATGTTGGAAGGAACTTTCTTGCCGAGACCATTTCAGCATGCTTGTATATCTTCAATAGCTGTCTTTTTGGCTGCTTACAGAGAACACTCGATAACTAAGAACGACCCAACTCTAGCGCCCTCTTCATGTGCAGCGCCAACGACTTGGAACTTCTAGAATATAGAAATATCAGAGCAATTTGCAGATTACGTCGTCGATGACCAGACAAATGAAGCGTAGTGTTGCGACTTCCTTGATACCATGGTATTCATGCATTATACATTCAGTAAACTTGTTTGAACTACGTTGGTCGAGCTCTTCTAGGATATTTTTATTCACGAGCATCGTCGCGACGAGCTAAGGGGATGCTACGAATGATATTTACAACACATTTCAAGCAACATTAGACTATGAATAGAGCTTGCAGGCTTGACCATACATTGCGAATTTATCCTCGAATTTCCAGTATATTATTTAGTTTCCTGCCTTTCCAACAGTCTTGGCAAGTCTTAATAGAGGTGGATGGCACGTTCTTTTGCTACTTTCATCAAAATATTGCATTCAGCTTTGGAGTATTTTTGACGCAGACAGGCTTTTTGGTATGCAACAGCGATTTTTGTCATGGAAGGAGGTGCTGCTCTGAGCAAGGCGACCATTCCATCACATGAAACCTTAGCACGACGCAAATCCAATTCTTCAAGGAATTGATGGAGATGGATCGTCTCGGCCACTTGGGTCCCATTAAACTTGGAATTCGCAAAATCAATACATTTCAGCGGTGACCTCAAGATGAATGGGGCCAAAATCGTCCTCACAATGCCAAATCCAGTGGAAATTTCAATGACCAACTGCAATTTATGGCCTCCTGATTGGAGCGCAGATTCGAATGGGGCGATAAAATCATGCAATTGCCCAAAGCTCCGACTCGAACAACGTCTTATTCTCCAATCTGAAATACCCAACACCAAAAACCGCTCTCGTTGATGATATTTGTCCATAGATGATCAAGCCTCGATCGTCGATTAGAACATCATTTATATTTTTCAAGCTTGTCTTGGTCAATGCTGCAGACAAAACGTCAGACCGGCAACTTTGGGATTCCCATGTGAAATACTTCATTCTGAAGACTTGAACTCGCTGAGATGCAATCCACCTGAGCAGATTATTTGCCAACAGTGCAGTGATGATACAATGTCTGTGGTCACCTTGACGAAACGTACCGACTTCCAACTCTTGAAGACTCGAACTCGTCGCTGCAAAATTGAAAATGGCTATTGCAATTTCGGGGGTGCATTCTCTGTGGAAGATTTGCTCGAGGTGGTCAAAGCCATAGAGGGCTGTAGCAAGATTATTAGGGTGAAGCTTTTGAACTTCCAAGTAAGTGATGCGAAACCGTCTCTATTTGTTCAACATCTTTAGATCAACGTAGCTTCCAGCTTTGAGAGTACGTGGCACCTCGTACGTAACATATACGGTCGGTTGAACATAAAGACCAAGCCAATTTGGATCAACATTGTCAGCCACACGTATTTCGGAATAGTACTTGGCGATACCTTTCACATGTGTACGACAAACTGCGTCCACTTTAGAAATGTTCAACCGTGGCCACAAGTCACCACAACTCCAACCCAACCGTTGCAGTCGCAATAAATGCTCCAGAGGTCCAAGGGTTTTCGCTGGACGCAAAGCGGAAAGGAAAGATACAACAGTAAACCAATCCGGTATAAAGAAAGCCACTATGACAATAAGATCCGTCGGCAACTTGCTGTAGATCTTGGCCATCTATTGACGCTGTCACGAAAATTACAAATGACAAGTAACAGTTGCAATAGTCGTCCCAGGCTCGAGACAGTTTGTGACTTGCATAATCAAGAGATTTCAAAACTTCCTACGTTTTATGACTGTGGAAATAGCTTCCGCTGAAGAGAATGTACATGGACCGAAGTTGGACACTTGGGATAAAAACTCCGACAGCTAAATAATCCGAAAGTTTTTCTTCATAGATTTGCATAGCAGCTTGAGAATATCCCACCATATTCATTTATGGAAATGCTCTTCAGTTAGGGGCTTCTTTTGGACGTTGGACCCCTCAATGATAATACCACGAAATATGATGCACTATGTGTATAGTGTCGATTGCTCACCAATCTTCTAAGTGGCATATTGACGGTGAACTATGGATAATCAGCGTCAATATTTTCCACACAACACCAACATCAGTGGAAATTTCATCGGACAACTGCATCGTTTCTATTGTTCGCATTTTTTAACGGCGCGTCCGGCACCTCTACTGAGTATATCCCAACCAGAAATATTGGATTTGGAGCAAAACACTTTGAGATAAACAAGTTCATAATTTGACCTAAATTATGGAATTTGACCTCAAAATGGCATTTTGGGCTTATTGCAATATTTTCGGTTGGCCAAGTTTCGAGTGTAAAAATGACAATTTTCACTAAAGTACTGGAAAGGATCTTGTCAGAATTTATTGACAGTTCAAGTCACCAACTGTCACAAACAAGGAGCGGTCATCGCAACTGTCACTTGACATTTACAATCTTTGCTCAAGCGACACGCTATGAAGAAGGCCAAGATCTGCAGGAAATTGCCGACAGATGTTGTTGTCAATGTGGCTTTCTTTATTCCTGAATGGATGCATGTCCTTTCGTTCCTTTCAGCCTTGCGTCCAGCTAATGTCATTGGACCTCTGGAACATTTATGGCAATTACATCAACTGGACTGGGGTGAGAATGACTTGTGGCCACACTTAAATATTTCCAAAATGGACCAAGGTTCTCGCGTTCATGTCGAAGGCATCATCAAGTATTATTCAACAATCAGTGTGGATTGCAGTGTGGATATAAATTGGATTGGTGCATACCTTCATCCAACAGCGTCTATTTCCTACAAGGTCCCATCGACTCGCCAGGACGAACGCCACCGTGACCCAAAGATTTTGAAAGAATGGAGTCGCTTTCGAATCACCCATTGCAAAGCTAATCATTTCCATCCTGGCAATCTTGTAGAAGTCCTCGCTTGTCTCGACCACCTGGTGGAGCTGGTACATTATCAATTAACCACTGAAATGGCAACGGTCATTTCCAAGTTTGCAGCGACAAATTTGAACCTTCAAGTATTGAAAGTGGGCATATTTAATCGAAACTGGCGTATTCGTGGTACAATCACAGACTCGATGGGAAGTGATTTGCTCCAGTGGATTGCATCCCACCCGATTCGAGTTTTGAAAATGTGTAATTTCACTTGGGAATTCCAAAGCCGTCGTTTGGAAGTTCTCTCTGCGGCATTGACAAGATCAACATTGGAGACTATCGACATTGATGAATGCGGTGAATCTAATTTTGCGTTTTTTGGAAGATATTATCGACGAGAAAGCAGGTTGGAAATTTTTATGTCAGACGACAGGTGCAAGGTCAGCCCGAGTGTTGACGATTTCCGAGATTTTATAACGCCATTTCTATCTGTGTCCCAAACGAGACGACACAAGTTAAAGTTATTCCATGCCATTTCCACTGGATTTGATATTGTGTGGAACCTGTTGATCCCGTTCAGTCAAAGTTCACCGTTGAAGTGCCTTGAATTCCTATTTACCAAGTTGAATGTGACGCAGGTGGCCGAAACCATCCAACACCATCCAACACTTGAAGAATTGGAATTGTCTACTAGCACATTTTCATTTGATGGGGTGATAACTTTGCTGAGAGTCGCTCCTCCTTCAATGAGAAGAGTTGTAGTTGCATACAGCAAGTCAGTTTTGCGCAAAAAATACTCTGAAGCCGAATGTAACTCTGACAAACTAGCAGACGAACGGGTCATTCAACTTTTCAATGAAGATTAGATAAGAACGTGTCTAAAAATTCTGTTGGTTTAAGATTCAAAATGTTGTAGGGGCCACCTAAGCTTCTATTGACATATATGCATATGGCCCTATCCAAGCAAATTCGGTGAACTGTCGAGCAATGAATGATAAAACGTAACTCGCCCACGTGAAACTTATGTCTCGAGTGTGATCACTAAGCATGTCATTGCTGGAGCCAAAGCAAGAACGCAGATATTGATGCACTGTGACCGAGTATGGCAGTTGAACACTTGGAATACTTGCCTCGCTTTCTTCACTGCTTTGGTTGAATCGTAATATTGTCTTTTTCGCTGAAATTTGTTTTTTTTATTGTCTTTTTCACTGAAATTTGTATTTTTGACTAAAAATTGAAGTATTCTCGAATACTAACTACGTAGTACTATTCATGTATAGTGAGTTCAAGTGTAACATGAAAGTACATTCAATTAAGTAAATTTTTGAATGTGTGTGTTTTTGTCAAGAAGGCAAATACTCGATTCTGATTGGCTATAGATTCCAAATACATTTGGAAAAATAGATATATTTTCTACCCCAATCACAATTTAGACTGTATGTATCAATACTGAAACTTGAAATATTCTCAAATACTATTCTGGTATAGTGAGCTCAAGTGTAATATGACAGTCCATTCAATAAAGTAAAGTTTTTGAATGTGTGTTTTGCGTGTGTTTTTGTGAAGAAGGCAAATACATGTACTTGACTCTGATTGGCTATAGATTTGGAAAATAGCATCCCAGGCACAATTCAGTGTAAATAACAATAGTAGACTTAGATAAAAATAGTCGATTCATTGTTGTGTCTTTGCCGCTGGAGCATAATGCAGCACTGGAAAAATTCCCACGCGACGAGATTTATCCGTTGGAGCTGTTGCGACAGGACACCAGAGGAATTCTACTCTGGAATATTGAATTCAAATTCTTATTTTCTCGACTATGAGCACCAAGAGAACAAGCGTTTCGATCCAATGCCGTCGTCTCTTCACTCGGACATTGTGATCAAGTTGGTTTTCTTTCTCCCTGACTGGTCGACTGTGGTCAACTTTCTCAAAGCTTTTCATCGCGCCAACCTGTTGGGGCCATTGGAACACCTCTGGGAACTGCATTTGCTCGATTGGAAGCCCGACGATCCATGGACTCGGTTGGATTTGACAAAGTTGAGTGGGCCTTTTCGCGTCCACATTGAACAAATCGCCAAGTATTTTCCTGAAGCCAGCGTGGATGGCTATACGAATGTCAAGTGGTGCCGAGAATACATCAATCGGGCGACGGCGATTCACTACATTCGTTTCTGTGATTTCAAGCCCAGCGTTGACTCGACAATTTTGAAGCCATGGACTCCATTTCGGCTTCTATCGTTACGCATGAGTATTTTTACCCCCGATATCGACCCAGTCGTATTTTCATATCTTGGCACTCTTGTGGATCTAAAACGGTAAGCACCCTGGAACAAGCCAGCGATGTCTTGAAACTTGCTGCATCAAGCTCGGCATTGCTAGGCTTGCATATCACTTGCCCGAGCAACTGGGACTCGTTCCACATTTCAACTTCGGTGGCAAACGAACTATCGATCAAAATTGAGTTTCAATGGATCCTACTGGAAATCGGGTGAATCCTTGTCCACGACATTTTATTGTCACCGCAAAACAGTTTCCAATTTTGCGGATGAACTCGTGCGTGGATTTATTTCTTGCTTCCAAGCCTTAATTCAAACAAAACTCAAACGGTGGAGACTTCAAATGGACGAAGTGGTTGGTTTTAGCACAGTGTCGAAGACTGTCGTGCCGTTCTTTCAAACGTCTCGAGTGGAAGTCTTCCACTTGCAAGCTGGGACGCTGGATCTGGAGGATATAGCCGAGGTGGTGCATGGCATTGAGGCACACCCGACGCTGCGAGAGTTGATTGTTTATGGGCTTACTTTGCCTTTTGCCGTGGCGAAACATCTTGTCGAAACTGTTTCTCCAGCAGTGCGAAGGGTAACGATTGGGTATTTCGGCGACTGGAAGCAACGACTATACTCTCCAGAAGAAGTGATGCAACTCCAAACGTTGGCATCCACTCGATCGATTCAGCTGACGTACGAGAATCGAACTCCCAAGTAAATGTAATCCCTGAAAATGAATTTGTGCAAAACGCAACGGCAATGAAAGGTTTTGCGAAGGGGATAAGCAAGGCATATACTGCGTCTACCAAATCCACGTCGTGGCTGTCAATACAGTGAAAACACTGTATTAACACGAAAAGGCGGAAGGCATTTTGTTTTCCTCGTCTTGTGCAGCTTTCCTTCCCTTTCTTGCGTGTGCTGTCGCTCATTTTCCCCTGCGATATTCGCCGTCCCAATTGCACCGACCAACAAGTTCGTCAAGTTGTGACCGCCATCGCTTCGTCGACCAACTTGGCTGGCTGCACCAAAGACTCGGGTTACAACTGGGCCACGTTTTTCAACACCTCGGACAGCCAACCAACAGACCAACAACCGCTGACACCCACTGACGTGTCCACCCATCAGAGATAAGGTCATCGCCATCGAAACTTCCTATCTTTTCAAGTGGATATTGGTCAATTTCATCATCTCCAAGTCCCAACCAACTCTTCAAGGACCAAAATTGGAAAACTTGGGTTCCTCGAGAATTTATAGACTACAACGACTTCGAAGTTGAAATTGCTTGGGCATCTCCATTCTGCTGTCAATAAAATTACTGAAAACTTCAAAGTTGTCGTGAGAAAGAAAATACTTCGCCCTCAAGTAAAGAAATAAAGTTAAGGGCCCGTCTGGCAACCCTAAGATTTTGACATTTTTGGCCAGAAAATGGCATTTTCAAGGAATAGACGACTGTCACATACAATTCGCTACTAACTAGTCAGTCACCCCCTCCGGCAAACTGAATCGCACGCGCTTTGGCCAACTTTTTCAAAGTTTTGTACTGACTTGGTATAAATTTTTGCTCGGCGGTCGGTTTTTCCATTTCAATCGACATTTTTCGAGTTATTCGAGGCACCGACTGCAGAAAAAGCTTCATCCAGTCAAAACCCACAGAGTCACACTTTAATAAATGCAACTTTTCAAGTGTTTGATGTTCGTGGATCAATTTGGCCAGTCGTTTGGCATCCTCTGTTTCGAAATGGATCGAGAACAGATCAAGCTGTTTCAACTTGGACTGTTCGATCAAAGGTGCCAATACATTCCACACTCTCTTGAATTCATCATTCAAACTCATATCCAAGCAAAAAGTCTGTCCACATTTATAAAACAATAGCACAAACGGAGAGATAAAGTCTTGTACATCGTCCAAACCGTCCCTCACAATGCCGCCTCGACGATAAAGTGACAATTCCAATAATTTCTCCTTTCGGGTGTATTGAGCTGTCATTGCAATACCGTTTAGACTCGTCTCGGAGATATAGATATACTCGAATGCAGTGTTTCTCAACACAGCAGAGATAACGCTTTCTCGAAGACTTTTGTTGCTCCATGTGAAGCTTGTCAAGTGGAGCTCTTGAATTGGTTGGGATTTAATCCACTGCAGCAAGTCATTCGCCATGGAAGTTAACAAGTTACAGTCCGAAGTCACACTCAAATTTCGAAGCGATAAACTCGTCGCGACAAACTTGAAAATAGTCGATGCAATCTCCGCCGTACATCCATAGTTGGTCAAAGTCTCGAGATAGTTTAAATATGACAGAGATTCAACAAACTTGGACAATTCGCCATTCCAGCGGTTAACTTTAGTGATACGGAATCGTTTCCATTGGGCCAAAGCATTTGGACAAATATTTGATCCGAAATATTCAATCGAAGCCTTAGGATCAAAGTAGCGGGAAAACCATTCAATATCGATCTTGTCATCGACACGGACTTTGGAGTAATATTTCGCAATGCCTAGCACAAACTCAAGGGAAGAGTCATCCATTTCCCTCAAATCTAAGCAGGGCCACAAGGCATACCAATATGAACCAAGTCTATGGAGTTGTTGTAAGTTTTCCAGTGGTCCAAGGAGATTTGTGAATCGAAACGCTTCAAGAAACAACTTCAAACTTTCCCAATCTTCCAGATAGAACGCAACATGGACAACTATTTCAGATGGTAAGTCGACTCTCCCCGTTTTGATCTTCTTCATTGAGAGCAAACGAAAATGTGAAATTGTTTGATCTGTCAGTTGGAATTCTGGGGTGGTGGTGCAATATTCCAGTTTCTGTAAATTTATTGTCGCAATATTTTCACCAAAGACTTAACGCCTAGAACAAAGCTCTTCTTCGCAACCAGATTATTAGCTACAGATACTGTAGTTAACTTTGGCTTTTGCCACCGATCTTACAATCGCCTTTTCAAAAGTGTGGCTATTGCATACTAATTCAATGAACGATTTAGCCAACAAATACAATAAAAAACAGTGGCATATCTGATGTATTTGGCAGAGCAAAGATCGAATCTCGACGAAGTATAGCTCAATAATAGGTTTCTTTCAAGTCTTGTTGCTCACCGAGCAATTAACCCGCACAAGAAAGATGAATCACAGGCTCTTGGGCCAACTTGACCAAAGTGTCGTACCGTCCATTCGTACTTCGAAGTCATGAGACAGTAGCAAAGTACGTCTAATTAGACGTATTTTGCTATTCCACAAAGTGCATTTGACGTATTTTTCTATTACGACCGGTATTCCAACTGGCAGAACGTTGCAGTCTTCTTATTTTCAGTTTTGTTGGTTTCCATGAAGAGGATGAAGCCGTCCAAGCTTTCGTTGCTGCCGTTGGACGTTGTGGTGAAAATTGTATTCTTTGTTCGTGAATGGAACGATGTGCTAGCATTGCTTGAAGCTCTTCGTCCGTCGAATGTCTTAGGGCCGCTAGAAAGCTTGTGGCGATTGCATTTGCTGACCTGGAGAGAATGCGATTTGTGGCCCACATTAGACTTGACGAAATTGGATGAAACTTCTCGAACTGATGTCGAGAAGATTGCCAAATTCTATTCCACTGTGACTGTGGATGTCACGATGAATCTGGATTGGTTTTGCCAATATATCCATCCAAATGCATCGGTTGAGCTGATGGATGGACGCCATGATGACTTGGACAAGGAGACTTTGGCAAAATGGAAAGACATTCGCGTCGTCGCGATTAATGAAAAGATTTTGACCATGCCTAGCTATCTAGTCTACTTTCCTCGCCTTGCAGTCATTTCGTCGAAAGAATGCACTCGCGAGATGGCTGGGGCTATTTTTGACTACGTCGCATCAAGCACAACTCTACGCTCCTTGGAAGTCGAAGCTTGTTTCACTGATGGCTTTTGCCCGATAACATCAACGATGGCCAACAAACTTCACCAATGGATTCAATCCCAGCCGATTGAGTCGGTTACAATAAAATATTTCGTTTGGGAACTCCGCTCTCAGCGACATGCTGTGGTCTCTACGGCATTGGCGAAATCGTCATTGAGAAAGCTTGAAATCGATGAAGAGAATATCAGCGGGTGGTTCTTCAGCTGGTGTTATTGTCGCGCCAAAATGGACTTAAGATTGGAATTTCGCGGTCCCCGAAATGTCGATTTTGAAAGGTTGGACACGCTGATCAAGCCTATTTATCCCTTTGACCCTTTTTAAACACTGATATCCGAGTTTTGCTTTTAATTGGGTTCCGATCTGACGAAATTGGTGCTTTGTGGTCTCTTTTTGTGCCATTGCTGCAAAGATTACAACTACGAGAATTGAGTTTGTGCTTCGACGGAATTACAGTGGCGGACTCGATGAACGTGATTGAAACACTTGAAAATGCCCCGACTCTTGAAACTTTGTCTATAATTAAATTTGGGCAGAGGTTGTCAGTTGATGTGGTTTTGGCGTTTATTCATGGACTCCCATCATCGATAAAACGATAGTCCATCACTGACGTCATGGCTTCAATTATTGACCCATATTCGCAAGAGGAAATTACGACATTGCAAGAATTGGCCAATCGATTTTTTAATGTAGCTTTATATTGTCAATTTCAGTCAAATTTGTATTTTTGGCCAAAAATCAAAGACATTTCCAAATCGATTTGAGCCAAGTTAACCGAATATTGGCCAAATTAATTGCATGTGAGTTAGGGTGTGTTTGTGTGATTTAGTTAAATACTCGATTCTGATTGGCTGCGAGATTGGAAAATCGATTTAAAAAATCGATACATCTCACTACACCTTTTTGCAATTGAGTTGACCAAATAAGTCAATTGTTTTCACCCAGTGGTCATTGGATTTAGCAGTGCTATCGGTAGACTTGGCGGTGTGCACGTTAGAATGAACACAGAGAGGAAGTGTGACCGATTGCTTTAGCCGTGTGGTCAGTAGATTGAGCCTAGCGACTATTTGATTTGGACCTTTGCCTCTTTAAATTAACCGTCAATGAAAATAACACTCATGTTGATTAACGCCAACATTGTTCGAAATACGTACGAGCAATTGTAGCCTACATGCCGACTTGTACGCATAGAAATATTCAGGATATCCCATTCGCAGCAGCAACACCCACCGAATCGCCACCCGCTTCAGATGCCGCCGAGACGCACCGCTTTGCAGACAGAGGATTTTGCTTGTAAGCGCCACGTGGGGGCTAGACATCAGCACATTAGATTGATAGCCGAAGGAGTCACTCACGGGTGTATGAGGAGAGAGCATTGTGTTCACTTCGTCAAATGTCAAATTTGGCTTGTTGAAGCAAATTTGGCGCGAGAATTTCATCAAAATATCTTCAATTTTGTATTCGATTTTTTTATCAATTATGATTGGATCAGACTCAAACCTCATCTGGCGGATGCCCAATAGAACTCGTGCTGGTGCTGTAAGAGGATCCCCGATGATGAGCAGACTCTTGCCTGGTTGAGGGCAAGACCCTGCACATTATCGGCGGCATATAAGCGAACATTTTTGTCTACTGCGTGAGTTCATCGAACAATGTTGGCGTTAATCAACATGAGTGTTATTTTCATTGACTGTTGGGTTAATTTAAAGGGGCAAAGGGCCGAATCAAATGGTCGCTAGGCTCAATCTACTGACCACATGGTTAAATCAATTGGTCACACTTCCTCTCTGTGTTCATTCTAATGGGCACACCGCCAAGTCTACCGATAGTGCTGCTAAATCCAATGACCGCTAGGTGAAATCAACTGACTCATTCGGTCAACTCAATTGCAAAAAGGTGTATTTAGAATTTATCTCGCAATACAAAGATCCTTGTTTCTCAATACAATGCGCTGGTTCATGTGAAACGGACTAGTCACAGACAGCCATGACCTGTCGAAAGGACATTTTAGGGAGATATCTACCTACAAGCATCGATTAAACTCCCTTGGTACAAGGTGAAATAACGTTAATATTCCGGCGGTTTTGAAGCTTTTTTACGAACGGATCTTGGGTGTCTGGCATTTTTTCAATTTTTGTTCAACTCCAAATCGCCTAAAAGTCGATTGTTACGCCTTGCAAGTTCTGTAAGTTAATTTACAATTTATCGATTCACGACTGTGATATCAAGCTACAATATGAAGTCTTGAAGCCAACATGCCTTGGTATATATCGAATTATACTGTAGATGAAGACAGAACGGATGAAACAATCTCAAATAACTATCGTTATAAATTGCAGAAATATTACTTGTAGATCCAATTTGAGCTTTTTGAATTGCTAGAGATGTTGTAGTGGCCCCGAGATAATAGCAGGACGCGTTGGAGGGTTACATCAATTCATAGATTTTTCTTGACAAGGCTAATAGACCGCTGGCGTGACATCGCCTGCAATACCTCGCATTCCTTTTGAGAATACCATTTCGCAAAATAAGACACTGAAAATGCTGTCGAGATAGGTGTCACCGTGGGCAAAACTGTGTCGATAAACCATACCAACGTGCCATACAGAACTCGCAAATGCAATTCTTGAAGCGCCGGGCGATGACAAAGTAGTTCTGCTACTTGATTTGCCTCCTTCTTTGTCATTGTGCTGTTGTCCAGGGTAATTCTCTCCACGTTAGATTACTCTAACAACGACACCAGTGTGGTCCAGATATTGTTATGACCAACATGTTCAACGCCAAGAATCCTCAGTGTTTTGACATTTTCGACAAGAATTGTACGAAATCCATTGATAAATCTATGCAGATTGTCCACATCCAAAGGTTGATTTTCAATGCAACTTGGTTGATAAAAGTCCAAAACTTGATTTCCAATGCGACTTGGTCGATAAAAGTCCAACCGTACCAAATTCATGCGACGGTAAAATCGTCCTCGGAATTTCCACGTGGAACCATGAATCTCTTTCATCCCAAAACGGTCCAAACTTGGTTTTTCCAGCGCTGAAGTCATCAATTGATGTCTTAAATCGTCGTTTTCCCACATGAATCCTTTCAATGAAATGAATTGGACGGGCTGGGAAGCAATCCACATCAAGAGGTTGTTGGTCATAGACGTTGATATGACGATACTAATACCAAAATCATTCAAAGCCAATTTCCGCAATGACGAACTCGACGCTGCATACCGAAATACAGCCACTGCAACCTTGCGCTCATATAATTTCAACGTAATTTCTGAAAGGTATTGAAGGCACGAGAGAGTTTCAAACACCAAGTCTGGGTCGACTGCATTTTTCTCAATTGATACAATATATTTGCTTCCATTGATAGAGCGTATCGAGATCGGTAATTCGACTCGACATGAATGAAAATGGAGAACGTCCCCAATGCACAGAGACAGCTGAATGAACGATTCGACAAGACCAAGCGAGGTCTGTCGAGGCATCCGCAAAGACTTAGCTGAACGAAAGATTTTATCATCAATTCAAAGACGTAAAGGTTTGGAGTAGAACTTGGCAATTTCTTCCAAATCATCTCTAAATCCACGGCCAGAATTCGAAAGAGCCAACGATGGCCACAAGGCACGCTCTTGATATTCCGCCAAGTGCAACTGCCATAAATGTTCAAGAGGTCCGAGCACTTTTGCAGGACGAAGAGCTTCGAGGAAATTCAACACAGTACTCCATTCGCTGATAAAGAACGCCAACTTCACAACGATATCCGACGGAAGCGATGAAGCTTTCGGGGTCTTCAACGCCTTCATATTCGTGTAGAAATAGAAATGAGGACTCGAAGGTTCTGTCGAAAATTTCGGATTGAACTTTGTCTCTATAAATACAAAATGAACTAAATCGTTTATGGAAACAACGCTAATTGTCAAAAACAAAAACACTTACAGTTTAGTAGTATACGACAGACAAGGGATGATAGACAGCGACCACATTTTCGTAGTATATTTAGGGATTATTTGATTTTGATTTATACATTTGATTCGGTTATATTCTAGAGCTCGATCTATTTATTCTATGTTCGTTTTTCACCAAGTGCTGGCAAGGCTCGCAATCACTAGAAAGCGAAAGAGCACGACTTCTCGATGCTGGAAACTAGTGGGTCTTTCTTTCACAGACTAGGCATCTTTCGTCGGTTGATGAATTAGCCAACAACTTCTTGGTGGACTTGCTTGTTCTTTATCCATTCGATGTTCGACCTCCTTGTAAGTTGGAAGTTCAATTTGATCGGATTCTGCGGTTTGAACGAAATCAATATCAGTGAGATGTCAAAACAAGAGCACACTTCTTCGGTCTTTATACGTTCAGTGACTGTGATCTCTCTCGTTGGAACGCTCGACAATGAATAACCGTTCGGGAAGTACCAATTCTGAAACTTTTCAAAATTCTGCACGTTTGTCAATTTGACAGAGCGACCTCTGATGTCAAACATGGTTCAATCTTTTCTACAACATGATATCTTGACCAAAACTGCCCATTCGATCATCTCTGGCAATTACGCCTTGAATGCAAGTAGCAATCCAACTTGCTTTGGTCCAGACCAACTTTAAACGAGTAGACAAGCCAACAAGATGGAGGTATGACTGCTGAAGCTCTTGTCCATTTGGTTGGCATTATCAAGTATTATTCCCACATCCCGGTGGACCAAATCTCGATCGACCGCCGGAGTGCCAGCTCTTGCAATGTCTCGCATTCCGTTGGAGAATACAATTTCGCAAGATCAGTCGCCAAATATGCAATCGGCATGCGTTTTACCGAAGGCGATGCAGCTTTGAGAAACAAAACCCAATGGTCAAATGACACCTTCGTGTGCAAAGCAAAATCCTGAAGCGCTGGGAGGTGGCGAAGTATTTCTGCTATATGGCTTGCGTCAGTGTCGTCCGGCTTGTCGCAATCAATGTGTAATTTCTCCACTTTGGAGTGCTTTAACAGCGGCACCAATGTCGGCCAGATAATACAGTGGTCAACACATTCAACGGTCAATAAACGCAGAGTTTTGACATCATTGAGAAAAATTGGACGAAAACCGTTGATAAAAGCTCTCAGATTGTCTTCATATCCACCTTCATCTGGCGTGTCGAACCTCAAAAATTGCCAATTGCTTGCGTCGGTAGAACCACCCTCGAATATCCCACATGGAATCATCCATCTCCTTCAACACAAAGCTCTCCAATGTTGATTTTTCTAGCGCAGTTGAGATAAATTGACGCTTTAAATCGTTGTTTTCCCACGTGAATCTGTCCAGGGATATGAACTGGACGGGTTGGGAAGCAACCCACGTCAAGAGGTCGTTAGCTATTGAATTTGAAACAGAAATGCTTCGATACTCATTTTGCAAATCCAGTTTTCGCAAGGACGAGCTCAATGCTGCATACTGAAATACAGCCACAACTTTCTCAGGCTCAAAAACACTTCCCACGACCATGAGATTTCTGAAAGGTATTCAAGGCAGCAAAGACTTTCAAAAACCATTCTTGGGTTGATGACGTTTTCATCAATTGATACAATTCGGATGGGCTTCCATTGTTGTAGCGTATCCAAGTCGACAAATTTTTTCAACCTAAAGGCATTTGGGCTTGCCCAATGTACAGACGCAGTAGGGTGAATGATTTGACGAAACCAGGCAAGATCAGTCGTGATGTCCACAAAAACTTTCGAGTAGAATTTGGCAATTCCTTCCAAATGAACTTGAAACGCTTGACCGGAATCCGTCAGATCCAACGATGGCCACAATTGACGCTCTTTCCAGCTCATCAAGTGCAACTGCCATAAGTGTTCAAGCGGTCCCAGCACTTTTGCAGGTCGAAGAGCTTCGAGGAAAGTCACCACAGTACTCCATTCGCTGATGAAGAACGCCACTTTCACTACTATCTCTGATGGAAGCGACGGAGCTTTGGAGGTCTTGGCCTTCTTCATCTTTGGTCAATTCGAGCAAATAGAAGAGTGAGAGCAGTTCTTTCCAAACTTTGTTCTATGAGAGAGTGCTTCAACAAGACTTTGTCCACAATGTGTGATGGAAGCGATGGAGCTTTGCTATGGTCGAGCAAATGCGGGAAATCAACAATTTAAAAAATACTATAATAGTACACGTCAATATTTAAAACAAATATTGCTCATTTTTTTAAAAATTACAAGGACATGATTGTTGGTGTATATCAGATACAATATTTATAAAATTTTCTTTTGAAAAACTAACCAAGACGTTTCCAATTGCCAAAGCACGATCTACAGCTGAGAACAATGAAATCAGGATAGATATGGCTTGAATGTGGGTTTCTCCATCTAGAGTTAAATGAGACTTCTAAAAACTTCGACTTTGACGTTGAAAGAAACAAAGAAGACACAGCATCAAGGTTTGAATCCATTAGGAAGTGTGGGTTTTTAGGTCGCTTTGCATGATATAATCTTAAAAGAATTCCCGGGAGAAATTTTGAAGAAACATTTTTTTAATTTTGGGAATATTTTTAGTTCCCCCCTCTATTTTTGCTATCCCCCCCCTAAAATCCATTTTCGATATATTTTTGCCCTCGCTTCGCAAAAATCGACTGCCGTTTAAGAGCCCTTAACTCTTGCAAACACTTAAAATGTGCCAAAGTTATGGGCGACATCGCCATGCCTAGGCCAAAATGTATCAAAATGAATTTTGTGGGGGGAACAGCCACAATTGGGGGGGGATATAGTCATTTCCTAATTTTATTGAAATTCGTGAATTCCCGCATCTCCTGACTGTCCTGTCCAAACTTTCTTCTGTGGGAATGTGCACTTGGTTTAACTGGATTTTATGAAGGAATTTTCTGTTTTATAGTTTGATGCGTTCAGGTCACAATTACTAAATGCTTCATTTTATAGACAAACCAGAATGTCTATATTTCACGATCGCAAGCCTGCAATGTCTGAGAGAGATGGAAAACGTGGTTTGGCCTCTTTTTATATTTCCTTGGTCGGCGTCCAAAAGCGGAGGGTGATTTGTTTCATACAGTCTTGGAGACAAAATCTAGTTCAAGCAACCACACACACACTCTCTCTCATAGAACACAGTTTGGAAAGAACTTTCACTTTTATATTTCCTCGAATTGACCAAAGATGAAGAAGGCCAAGACGTCCAAAGTTCCTTCCCTTCCGTTAGACATTGTGGTGAAAGTGGTGTTCTACATCGGTGAATGGTACAACGTGGTGGCATTCCTCGAAGCTCTTCGTCCTCGTAAAATGCTTGGGCCTCTTGAACACTTATGGCAGCTGCATTTGATGGCTTGGAAAGCTCCTGACTTGTGGCCATTGTTGGATCTTACTGATTCCGGTCAAGCATTTAAGGTTCATTTGGAAGGTATTGTCAAGCTCTACTCGAAAGTCCTTGTGAATCTTACGACCGATGTCGCTTGGTTTCGTCAAATTGCTCTTCCTACTGTGGCAGTTCACTGGACATGCACTCACTTGCGATCCAAGTCGAGGCCGTTTGTCGACTTGAATACGATAAACCAATGGAAAAACTTTCAAATCGTATCGATTGACAAAGAAGCTGTCAACCCAAAATTAGTTTTCGAAACTCTCTCCTGCCTGGAATACCTTTCAGAAATCTCGTGGCAATTCTCTGAACACGAAATGGCTGTGGCATTGTTTCAGTATGCAGCGTCGAGCTCCTCATTGCGGAAACTGGATTTGGAGAGTGTTGCTACTTGCATCTTTTTTTCATCTTCGGTGACCACCACTATGTCAACGTCGATGGCCAATGACCTCCTAACTTGGGTGGTTTCCCAACCCGTCCAATTCATATCCATGAAAGGATACATGTGGGAGAACAACGATTTAAGACAACAGATTGTGACTTCTGCGCTGGAAAAACCAACACTGGAGCGGTTTGTCATGGAGGAGATTAATGCTTCCAAGTGGAAAATCCTAGGAAAGTTCAATCGTCGAAAGAAATTGGCTCTGCTGGAGTTTAGCGGTCCACGTGATGGCGGATACGAAGGTTTGGATTTGGACAAATTGCGTGGTTTCATCAAAGGTTTTCGTCCAATTCTTGTCGACGATATCGAAACTCTGTATATTCTTGGCATTAAATACGTTGGTCATTGCAATATTTGGCCGACACTGGCGCCGTTATTAAAGCAATCCAAAGTGAAGATTCTTATCATGGAATGCGGCAAGATGGAAGGCAGTGAGGCCAACGAGGTGGCAGAAGTACTTTGTCACCTCCCAGCGCTTCAAAAGTTAGAGAGTGCAGTCTAAAGTGCCATTTGAAACGTTGATGCTATTTATCAACGTAGTCTCGCCTACTGTGAAGCAGATTCCGATTGCATATTCGGCGACTCGTTTTGCGGAATTGTATTCTCCAACGGAATGCGAAGCGTTGCAGGAGCAGGCACTCAAGCGGTCGATTAGTCTTTTTAACAGCAGACGCTGATTTGAAGGTCCGCTGTCTAACGAATTCCATCGTTTTAAATGACAAAACAACTTGTTCAAAGTCAACGTTGTATATATATATATCCTTGAACTGCGGTGACAATACATTACGACCAAAACAAACTTGTTAAGTGCATCCTGACGCTGTAGAGATTACCTTCCGCTATGCCCTTAGAAATGAGGAGTTCAAAACGTCACTGCACTATTATGGCGATTATAGCGATTGATCGTATCATTCCATCTCAACTAATTGTAGTCGCTGGCAGGAGTCCGTTCTCGAGGACAAACCGCATCGAATTTGAAAGTCTGGACTGCCTTCCCAGCAAAGCGAGCTTCAAAGTGGAGGGCTCCCTTTTTAATGTTTTCAAACCAACATTAGGGGAATAACGTTAGGGGGAATCAGTTTAGAAATGTCGTCTCGTGAGTTCTTCTGTTGGTTGCATCACGCAAAGATTAAATGTTGTATTGTCGATTTGATACGAATTTCCAGACCCCCTCGAATCGAATCGCGCATCAGGATCGAATCACAAATCGCCGCGATTGGCTAGTTGGAAAAATGGACCATTATGATTGGATAATATTATGACCAATCAAAAGAGGGAGGTTAAGCCGCACACTGTCCAATCCACAGCACGATGGATGTGCTTCCTGATTGCCCATCACGGAACACTAGGTCTTCCCAGAGCTCTTCCCAGCAGTCAACGGACGATGTTCAGACACGTGCAAACTCTCTCTACGAGATAACGCTTGAATCCATGGTCAAGGACACAGTCGGTCAAAGAAATTCGTCGTCCGTGAAGCTCTCAACGTTCATCTGCGGGGGAATTACATAGAGTGACATCATGTCACAAATTTACCACAAGTACAAAGCGCCAAGTGAAGAGACCATCCAAGAGTATGTCCCAAAATTGCACAGACGATGGGATGACACATGGCAGGGGGACAATCCAATATGGAGACTATGGGCTAATCATGTTGTGCGCCGCTTGGGAATCCAGAGTACAACAGGTACCCCCACCATGTCCTTGCTAGACTTAAACCAAAACAATCTGAAGCATGTATGGAGACGTTCCAACAAACCGTGAAAACAGCTCTGGATATTGTTGATGGCTCCCTTATTGAGTTGGATCAACTGAAGGGCTCAATTGATATAGTCATCCAACGAGTTCGTCTGTTTGAGCAAACACTCGTTGGTTAAAGCCTAAGTCACGAGCATCTAGATTTACATCACCGAGACGAACTTTTCCTTGCAAAAGCCCCCTGTTTGGATCAAAGCGTCCATTTGCCAGCCAACCGCAATGAGTCATAACCTTTGACATGTCAATGCACTTGAATTTTTGCATGATCTCGACAATAAACAAGACTAAATTTTGTGGCATTTGAGTCTCGGCGTAATGGCGCTGAAAGGACTTCTTGACGTATCCAAAAAGGAACTGGATGGGGTTATAGAATGGGCAGTACGCTGGAAGGAAAATCACTACAATGCCAATTGCTCGCAGATACATGACAATAGTGTATTTTTGCTCCATCGAGTATCACACTGAATTTTTTGTAGGATACATTGCGACTTTCCCTGATTGTGAAAATGATTTGCAGCATTGTAGAAACGTTTCACGGTCAAAGGTGCCCATCGTATCAAAGTAGTCAATAATACCGTCAGCGCCAACGAAGCACAGCAGAGAAACACGAGGTTTGCGATTGAACTCGCCGCGGTAGACAATTTTTTCGCCTCGCATTGAATACCCACGCTTTCGAAGCATTCCACGGTTGTCAAAGCTGACCTCGTCAAGAAAAACAATGTTCCTTTGCGACCAGCAAATACCATCCATTTCTTGAACGAAGCGGGTAATGTCTTGTTGCTTGATATGAATGACACGTCTCTCAATGACTTTCCAAGTCATTCCGTGCTGGTGTATGATTGTCCAAATATGGGATACACTGATAGAGCGTTTGAACATTTGGACGAATGCTGATCGAGCTTCATCAAGGAAAGCGAGAGGGTTCTTTCGGTAGTACTCAAGAATCCACTGCTTTTCGACCTGGCTGAATGTGCGCAACGTCGACGAGCATTTTCGACTATACGAACCAGTATCGTTGTATCTTTGGATCCAATTGCTGATGGTCTTTTCATCCTTTCGGTATATGATAGCAAGTTGAGATCTCTTCATCCCAAGGAAAAAATATCCATACAAGCAATGCATAACTGTATTTGGGCTGGCATGGCGGCCGACAATGTACTCGATGGAGCTCATCGGGTCTCGAAAGAGTTGGGCGAGATTTGTGTGTGGTTCAAACAATCTCTCATTATCCGGAAATTTGGGCCAAATCCATAATATCATTTTATCCTTAATACTTGGGGAGCGATATAGACGTGACTGCTGTTGCAACCATAAATTTATGTGGTAATAATATTGAGCTTGGAAGCTGCCACAATCAGTATGTTTGACGAACTTTTCGAAGTGGCCAACTCAAACAATGTCGTCTTTTTAGTGATGTCATGAGGATATTGTTCCAATATATCGGTAAATTTATAGACTCTATATTCTGCATTTATTTAGCTATTATTTGTTTCAGGTTAATGAATTTAATACAAATTATAGTAGTTATATTTTCTTATTAACTCTGTAAATTAATACCGTTTGTACAATTATATTCATAATGAAAGGCTATTTGGCCATTTGCTCGGATATAATGCCGTGACGAGAACGACTTGCAAGAATTTTGCCGCTGCATGAGCTCATATCGTAGGCTTAATGGAAATCAATATAAGTATCGATTGGTCTAGCGCTGGTCTCCACTTTCGCAACAACGTCAGGACGAATGGAGTTTATTCAGCCTTGATGCATTATTTTCTGCGGGATTTTTTTTCTACTGGTCAAGTTAGCTCGATTGAACGACATCTGCGGTTGAGTCAATGAGGAAAGTGAGATTGTCGTTGCGAGAAAGTCATGGCAACGTCTGCCGCATTGGTCTTCCAGCAGCATGAATCTCCCTGTGCAAAATTCGTTTTTCAATTCCAAGATGGGATTTATGGCGACCTACGGAGTCGATTTGCCGAACGAGCACAAACGACGGTACTTCACGATGGTATGCTTGCGCTTGGGCCATCGTTTCGATCCCTTCCTCGGTGTTCAAATCGTCAACTGGATTTGGCATCCCTAGCTCTAAACACGGCGGACAGCGATGAGCGACTTCGCTCCATTTGGCCATCTTTGAAAGGGAATTGGAAATTGTCAAGCGTATCATAGCTTGTCGACGGAACTTACTCACTGTGGATGCCATGGCTTGTGCAATAATGTGTCATGAATTGGCTATCGGTCAATTTCTGCTGCCGAAATTACTTGAATGTCCTCGTGATGATTCTGGAAACTTGCGATATTTACTCGATCTAGCCGTGCGGGTGAATAGCTTGCCCTTCTTGAAATATTTGCAAGAACAAAAAATCGGTCGTTGGCTACATTTCACCATGGATTTTGCTGTCGGCAATGGCAATCTCGAGATGGTTTCGTTCATGCACTCGGTTGATCCCTTGAATTGTGTGCCATTTACAATGATCGATGTCGCAGTCGATCGTGGATTCACAGATATAGTCAAGTTTATCCTCGACACATTTCCCCGAGTCAACACGGATAAATTCAATTTGTACGACCGTGCGGCTACCAAAGGAAACCTTGAAACCATCAAACTACTATGTGAGCGCCAGCCCAATGCAAGAAATTACTCCTTTCTCATGGCAAAAGCTGCAGCACTCAATGGGCATGTCGAAATCTTGGAATGGCTCTGGGAAACATATCAAGAAGCTGGATCAATTGAGTGGATCGTTCCTGTGGCTCTCAAAAACAAGTCTGAAGTTTTGAGCTGGCTTGTCGAACGCCATTTTCAATCGGACAGCTCGAGAGATGTCGAAACAAATATTCAAAAGCCAATATTCACCGCCAACATTCAAGTTGTCCAACTGATTCACGTCCTTGGACTTCCTCTTCATAATATTTATCCGTTGTCATTAGCCGTGGCGCAGTTTCTGCATAGCCATGGGGTTCAATTCACTCAAAAGCACGTTCAACTCGCGATTTTGCACACCACTGCAAATCGAAGTGGATTGTTGGATGTTGTCAAATATATCCATGAAAACTGTCCAGAAGTTCAGTTCCAACAGAGCGACATGGATGATGCAGCCGCAGTTGGCGATCTTGAAATGGTTCGTTTCTTACACGAGCACCGAAAGGAAGGATGTACAACTGCCGCCATGAACTCTGCAGTCTACTACGGACATATCGAGGTTTTAAAATTTCTGCAACAAAATCGCTCAGAAGGTTGTTCCGGACGATCACTGCGTATGCCATCGCTTTGGATAATTTCGAAATGGTCCAGTATTTGATGGAGAGCTACAAAGATAAAGATTGGGATAGTCTATTTGACGAACATGGCCGTTTGCCGGCCAATTCCATGTCTTTGATGATTTTCAATTACCTCATCGACAATTACAGTGGCTTTGAAGATGGTCGTATGCTTTTCCATGCCATTGTCTATGGAGAGGTGAAATTACTCGATCATATTAATCAGAGAGGAAAACTTACAGCTTGTGATATCGAAGCTGCGCTTGAAAACGCCCAACGTCATTATAAGCCCGAAATGGTAAAATACCTCACAGCTTTGCTCGATGAAAAGGCAATTAAGTCCAAGCAAACTGACAAGATCAATCACCAAGACAGCTAAGAAGCTCAAAGCTTTTTGAAATCATCAAGTAATATAGTCGCCATCGCCGTGCATTTGCAATCCCATTCATTCTGCCTCCAATTTCAGCTGAGGTTCACTGAGAGGTTTGGCGCAAATGTGAATCTTCAGAATTTTGATATTGTCGATTTCATTCGAATTTGTGAGGGGGGTCCGAATGTATCGATTTTTCAAATCGATCTGCAAATCGCTCAGCCAATCAGAATCGAGTATTTACCAAATTCACGCAAAATACACCTACACACACGTGTAATTAATTGCCATACTTTCCATTTATACTTGACTTAAGTTTGATCAAATCGATTTGGAATAGAATTCGATTTTGGTAAAAAAATACAAATTTGGGTGAAAAAGACAATATTCCAAGCATATAATTTGCTAAGCTGGCCGAGCAGACACTCCCACTCGCCCTCCAGCTCTGAATCGGTAAATACATCTCATTTCTTTACTTGACATCCAATGAAGAGATGCAAAGTGTCGAGAGAACCAGTTGAAATCTGACAATTCAGTCACGGACACAGTAGTTTAATGCCATTGATACCTTCAATATGCGCGCGCTAAGCTGGGAGGACATTGATATCCAAAACGGGCAATCAGAGGGAAAATGAGCTATAGTCTAGGTCTATGATGCAACTTCCAACCATTGAATTTGACAATGTCAACGAAGCGCTGAATTTGCAATGAGGATCCGCACTAGCCATCTTGTCGGTAGAACATCCTGATCCCGTCTTTTGACAATGGTTTTCAGACAAATAATTGAGGTGACTAGTCTGAAGTGAAGAAAAGATTAATCCATCGTTCGTTTGCCAAATATTGCAGCACCTCGCACTGTTTTTGCCAAAGACAGTGTTCTTGTTAGCAATGTCTAAATTTCTCATGGTCGTAGGGGCAGCAGTTAGTAGAGTCTTGACAGCATTAACTCTAAACGGCAACTGTGGCCCCACTTTGAAGTTTTGCAGAGTTGGGTGATCGTTTGGCGGTCGTCTGGATATGCGCCGTTCGTTTTAAGGGCTCTTCTGTGAGGCTGTCTTGAGTTGGTTGGACCTCCCACGCACACGATTTGGAGTTCAGAACACCTTGTTAGTTGGCTGAGGTTAAATCTAAACTGACTAGCAATCCTCTGTAGCTTCTACATTTGTTCGATATTGGCGGTAGATAGAAGGATTTAGCCAGTTGGTCAACGTCTTCAAACGTCTTCATAGAACATTGACATTGTGATCTTCAAAACCGTCATAATCGTGGATGGCTTTAGCGAGTTCCGCAATATGTCCAAGATCAAACTTGCGACAAAAATGATTTGAGTCAGCTTTACAAGTTGACACAAAGGCGCCAAGAGGTGATTCAAATTAGCAAACGAAGATATATATCTCAAGTGCAGTCTTGTTAGCTGGGTTCGACTGAGATGTTGAAAGGCACAGAAAAAATATCTTAGGTCGACCAAGTTTATAGGCTCAGTTGAATTTGGACGTATAAAAGCTTCCAATATCAAGATGCTGTAATGCCCTAGAGAATCCAAACGGTTGTAATAATATCCTTGAAGCGTGCGCGTCCATAGGTCTCTTCAACAAAGAAATTGCCCAGTGTTGAGCATTCCAGTGCAGCTGTTAAAAATTCCTTTCGCAGCGTTGACTGAGCCAATTAATTCAAGAGTTTGAATCGGTTGAGAATTGACCAACTTGAGCAAATCCTTGGCGATCGATCTTGATGTATTGCAGGGCCGATCTCGTGTGCTTAAATCAGTGACCACATTCAAACACCAAAGTGATGAACTTGATGCAACAAACTTGAAAAGAGCGTTGGCAAACTCAGTTGCGCCAACTCGAACTTCGAGGGAGACAAGCGACTTCAAGGATGCCATCATAGTAAGTGATGTGATTCGGAAGCGGTTTCCACTTGGTCCAAAGCATAGTGTTGAGAAAATCACCGTGTTTGCTGGATAAAGCAACAAATATTGAGACTGTCGGATCCACGAATCTACAAAACCAGTCGTAATCCGTCACTTCATCCGCGATTACACCGGGGAAATACGGAAGAATGCCGTCAAAATGCCCGCGCGAGTCTTCATGCCTCTTTTTTAGGTTCAAACAATGCCACGAGTTGCAGTACATGTATTCCCAAGCTGCCACAGATGCTTCAGGGGCCCAATGTCGTGGACACCGCGAAGCGCTTCCAGAAAATTGACCACCATATTCCATTCACGGATGAAAAACGTCGCTTTGATCACGAGATCTCTCGGAAGCGCGACTGTCTTGGCCACTCCGTATTTGGCGCCAATCTTTATCCAGAATGAACTGTATTCCGGATAAGACATGTTGAGCTGGATGCTTTATAAAAATACTTTTATTGCAAGATATTTTATTCCACATAAGACCTATTTTGTTCAAGTGAGCATTAAATTGATGAGTTCACAACAACGTCAAAGAGCCACCTCCACAACATGAGAGCAGTGTCAAAATCGCCAAGTTATAAGGATAAAGTGCATAGCTATGACCCCAAAGTACCCCAAGAAAGGCAAGCAGTCGTCATTGCTCAAGATGAAATCAAATAAGAACTGGATAAATCAATGAAAATGGGTAACTAAGAGGGAGCAAAAGGCACATTCATGACCACGAGGGTTTAAATGCGCAAGATGATCAATCCGAGTGGTGAGCCATGGATGAGCTGTGTCGCCGAGGTAGTTGCCCTCTTCTGTAATCCACTTGGTACCCACGACACGCTTGAGCATACAATTTCGACGGCGGGTGCGTTCCAATGCAACCAAACCGCCGCGGTGAAACGACTTGCCAAGGGATGCAGCGCCATGGTCGGCTTCATATTCCATACACCATGACAGATAGAGGCCACTGATGACTAGAGTACCAACGCCCAAGAGCGTAGCGATGAATTTGTTGTGGACTTTGGTCGTGAGCGAAGCGCTGGAGAGCATGGCAATCGGGACAAACGACGACATGACGAGCGAGTGATTCTTTGCCAAGTGGACGCATTCATGGGCGAGAATAAACTCCACTTCTTCCTTGGACGGTGTTTCATCAGCAACGCTGTCTTCGTCGTCGTCGAGCCATGTCTCTTGGTCGAGATGAAAGCCACGATAGACGGATTCCGAGATGCAGACAATGCCACGGCCAAAGACATTCGCCCCGATCGAGCCGCCAGTCTCTCCGTCTTCTGAGAGATACACTTGGATCTTGTTTGGATGCGAGACGCCTGTCCGGGACGCGATCTCGCGGGTTTTGATCACAATCGGGTCGTTTTCGTCGAGACGAATACTGTCTTCAGTCGTCTGAGGGCGATAGATCGGATAGACCGACGAGGCAAAGACAACCGAGGCGGCTCCTTTCAATAGACGGCGATGCGCGACGCTGGCCATGAGCTTGCTTGATATCAAATGAGCCATCAGAGGTGCGGCAGCGCATGGCTTTGTCCAGCTCATATCTTTGCACTTTTGATGAGTTCAATATTCCGGATAAATAACCGGGATTTAGCAAACAATCTTTTGGAATAAATAATTTATTTTTGAACATTTTAGCAATCATGTTCTGACCAAAAAGGATAAGAAGATCTTCCATGAAGAAGGCCGAGCTCTTGTATGGCAAAGCTTCAATGCAGTAAATCAGCCGTGAGCTATTCTTCCCATCGTTCAGACTAGCGTCGCCAAACGAGATTTGAAGATTTTCAGTCTCCGTAACGTTTTTGGGACAATATTGGCTTTGGCCGGCGAAGCTGACGGAAGCTTGCACATTGATGCGATAAGTTATTTTTAGGAGTCGTTTCAACAATATGGATTAGTTCATGTTTCTGCGTTTACTAACTATCTATATGAGGCTGTCACGTGCAAAGTGTGCAGAATGTTAACTCGATATATTGTCATGAAAATGAATGTCATTTAATCGAACCGTGTCTCAAAATGTGCTATCAACTTGTTTGCACATTTATGTGGTTGCCAGGATAAAGTGGTCTTGGATCAAATGCGTTGACTTGTGGTCTACTTAGCACAATGATATGGAAAGAGTAAAAAAGTCCAAAGTCGTTTTTCGTAGGAGACTCCACATCCAAAACGACCATGTGGAAGAGCGACACAGACTGTTCGACGCAGTACTGTATTAGCAATCATGATCTGACAGTGGGTTGCATCAATGTAACAATGGTAAAATTGAAATAAATGGACAGAACTACTATGGCTTATCTCAATAGATTAGGCGTTTCTCCAACAGAGAAGAAGAGATTTAAAATCAAGTCTGTATTGTACAAGGCATCGCGAAGAAGAGACGAGTAATAGCTGTTAAAGGTATATCGTGGCTTCATCAAAATTCTCACGACGAGAAGCATTAGTAAAGCATCATCCATTAGCTAAGAAGTGATTCTCACCCATTTCAAAAAACATACGCAAGAGACACCCTCGAGCAAAAACACATTTAACATGTCCAAAGGCAAAATGATCACCCCTCAGAGCATTTTGCATCACAAACATCATAGTCTGAGTTAATCAAAGTAATACCTGCATGAATATACGATGACTAAAATACTAAAATTTGAGTTATCGCCGCTCAAAGGTAAGAAGTATCGAGCTTATCTCAGCAATGGAAAACACGTTGATTTTGGTTCTAGCGATTACCAACAATATCGTGATTCAACCCCTATAAATGCGTATAGTGATTTAGATCATAATGATCCTGAGAGAAAGAGAAGATATTACCTTAGACACAAGAAAAACTATCCAAAGTACAGCGCGGATTGGTTTTCGTAGACTTTTCTTTGGACTTGAACAACCATTCCAAAATTCTTGGCATTCTAATGCAAAACCTCTCAATGGAGTCAAACATAATATTTTATTTCATATGATCTTGAACAATAATTATTTATAGTATAATACAAGAAATATTTACAAATGGCTCCACCAAAGAAATCACCCGAAGACAAAAAACCAAGAGTTCAGGTGAATCACGATTATTACTACAAACATCAACAACGCATCTTGGATCGAATTAATGCTAGAAATCACTACAAAAGAGAAGTTAATTTATTAAGACAAATCAATGTTTAAGACACAGAATTTTGATATCTTCTAAGCTATATTTTTTTTATTCCAACTCATATACATCTTCAAGAAAAACAATTTGATCTTGAAAGAAAAATTGTAATTATATAGATCTGAAAAATTATGTCTTCAAAAGCTAATAATGCAATTAAAGCAACTAGAGCCAAGTCAGTAGTCTATCAACAGGCTAAATCACTTGGTCTCCCCGTTAGATGGGATATGAAATTATCCAAGATCCAAGAAATCCTAAATCAACCACAACGTAAAGCTGACTCTCAGACTAAAATTGCATCAGTCTTTAAGATGTATAAAGCTAAATCACAATTAAGTGATTTGAAAGCATTAAAGAAGATGAACAGTTATCAAACAACAACTATGCTTCTTGATCAATTTAAGCGAATTCGTCCAAACATCATTGCTCCTGCCGACAAAAACCTATTAGTTCATTTTCTGGATATAGATGGATCAACTCTTCGAACGTATCATTTGAATTCTAATCAAGTAAATATTGAAAATCTTTATATAACTGAAAATAATGAATACACATCCGGAGCTGATGTTGATCTTAACATTCTTCCAACAGCAATGATAACGTTAGAATGGATCGAAGATCCAAAGCAATCCAGATCATCGCGCAAAAACTTTTTCCGTTATTTAACAAAAGCCGATTATTTACTTGACCAATTTCAAGTATATCCTGAATCACCAAATGGTCTTCCAAAAACCTCAGAAATTCCGTGTTTTCTATATGCTCTTGAGCAAGGAGGAGTTTCAAAAGTCATTGTTAAGAAAATCAAGCAACTGATGTTTCATTCAGGTATTACAACTAATTTGTTTAAAAAAATAGCAGAAAAGTTTAAGTTAAGATTGGAAGTAAAATCCTATAAAAACAATAATGGAGTTAAAAGTTATAATATTAATAATTATGGACCTCATAGTAACAATGTAATTCGTCTTGGAGTAACGCCAAAACACGTATTTGCTATTAAAGAAACTACAATCACTCTAACAGCTCTTAATAATCCAGATATTGTAAAATTAGAAGGATCAACTGAATTTATACTTCATCACGGACGAGTTAGTTATAATTCAAAACGAATCAAGTTTCTAGACAGTTTTGAAGTCATTTCGCATTTATATCACAACAGAGATAAATTACTTATTCCTATTACTCAAAGTAATGTTCCTAAACTACTTAACAATGAGTATCAAAAAGTTGATTCACTATGTGAAGAAGACTTTGATGAGAATACATTCAAAGAAATTGGACGTGTTGATGGTAAAATGAAATTTGGTCAATCGCCTTTCAATCAAGTAATTAATAGATACACTAAACAATATGAAGAAATAATAAACTTTAATGTTATCTATTTCGATTTTGAAACATTAGTAAATAATGATAACGAGCACGTTGCCTACTGCATATCTTTCAAGATCCTAAAGTATAAATTTAGAAAGCTGTATTCAACAGGCGAAACACAAAACTTTTATGGGTTTGACTGTGCTCAACGATTTCTAGAGTCAATTCCCGAAAAGAGTCATAATTTACTTTGGGCTCATAATGCTGGATTCGATTTGCGTTTTCTAATGAAACACGTAACAAGCTTTTCTCAAAAGAGCAATATCATAGAATGCGGAACTCGACTAAAGCAAGCTCATTGCTTTTATAAAAGCTCTGAACTTGTAATCAAATGCTCAATGAGTTTTATTAATAGCAAACTTGCAAATCTTCCAAAGATGTTCAAGGATGCGAGCAAAGATCTTAACTTAGAAAAAGAGTCATTTCCTCATGACTTGATTAATGAAGACAACTTCAAGTCAATGTGGAAGCTTAGCTATCTCAATGGATTTGAAGACAAAGGAGCTATGATTGCCAACGCAAACAAGATCGGTGCAGTAATTGAAGACCAAATCGATATCCAGAAGTATGCTATACATTATTGTAATCGCGATGTTGATGTTCTTCACACTTGTTTTGAAGCTTTCAGAATGATGTTTATTAATCGTTTCAACATTGATGTATATCGATTTATGTCTATGCCATCAATTGCTTATGCAATTCAACATAATCAAGGTTGCTTTGATGGCTGCTATGAACAAAATGGAATCGTTCTGGGATTTATCAGACAAGCTATTGTTGGAGGGCGAGTTATGACTCGAGATAATAAGAAGTATCACATTAAACATCAATTATCGGATTTTGATGCTGTTTCACTATATCCATCAGGACAATCAATATTAAGCGGTTATGTAAAAGGTAAAGCAAAATTCTTTAAGGATACAATTCCGAATAATGCTGATTATTACATTGCTCGAGTTAGATTTGACTCTATCGGAAAACATCGAAGTTTTCCACTTTTAAGTATTCAACAAGATGGATCACGTAGTTTTACAAATGATATCATAGGACAAACAATGGTTATTGGAAAGCAAGCTCTTGAAGATATTGTACAATTTCAAAATGCTACATATACGGTAATTGAAGGTTGTTATTGGGATGAAGGTTTTAATCCAAAGATAGTAGAAGCAGTAAAAGAATTATTCAACGAACGACTCAGATTGAAAAAAGAAGGCAATCCTCTACAAGAAGGAAACAAATTGCTCCTCAATAGCGCTTACGGAAAGCTTATTCAAAAACCAATTGTAAAAGATAAGATACTCGTCAAAGGATATGACGAGATTAAAGAGCGAACAAAAAGAAAGATTCATAAAATGATTTCAAGAACACCAATCACAGATGATTTGGCATTATTTGAAGAACACAAGTATCTCTATGAACATTATTCACCCGCTCATTTGGGAGTTCAAATTCTTGACGCTTCAAAACATATTATGAATGAAGTTATGTGTCTTGCTGAAGACATTAAAGCTAATATTTGGTATCAGGACACGGATTCAATTCACATAGACCGTGACGCAATTTCTACACTTGCTGATGCATTCCGTGAAAAATATGGAAGAGAATTTATTGGAAAACATATGTGTCAATTTCATACAGATTTTAGTCTTGAAGGATCTAAAGGAGAAGTTTATGCTAAAGAGTCGATATTTCTTGGAAAGAAGAGTTATTTGGATGTTTTAGCTTGCGATGGAAATGATGTTGAGGGGCATCATATTCGTATGAAGGGTATTCCTGGAAAGCTTCTTAAACACAATACTCTCGAAAAATATATGAAGATGTATAATGGTGAATCTATGGAATTTGATCTAAGCGAATGTTGTTCAATCGATATTAACACTAAGACACAAAAGATTAGTAAGAGATTGAAGTTTACAAGAAAAGTTTCATTTGCTTAGATATATAATATGTCTGCACTTCTTAAGAAACTATACTATGATCCAAAAGTTGGATTCATTAGTGCTACGGCATTGTACAAAAAAGTAAAAGAAATTAACAATTCTATCACACTTAAACAAGTCCGTGATTGGTATAAAAAACAAACTGATATCCAACAACATTCATCACAAAGCAAGAAATTCCCTGAGTTCAAAATTGCTAGCAACAATCCAAATTCGTGGCAAATGGATTTAGCGTTTTGGAAGAAACTACCTATATTTATTGCAATCAATATTAACAGTCGAATCGGCTACGCCAAATTGTTAAAAAACAAAACTGCACCAATAGTTAGAAAAGCAATAGATGAATTTCTTTCTATACACAAAACCCACTCATTTACATCAGATAATGGAACAGAGTTTATGAATAGAAAAGTTCAAGAGCTTTTAACAAAAGAGCGTATAAGTCACTATGCAGGTGAATCGGGTGATCATACTATCTTAGGAAAGATAGATCGATTCATTAGAACATTAAAAGGAAGATTAACTAAAATGCATGACAATGGAATATTCAAGGTTCTAACTCAAAAGCATCTAAACGATGCAATTTCAAATTACAATGATACGGAACATTCATCTATTCATGCTACGCCAAATGAGATGAAAGGAAAAGTCATATTTTCAGAAAATGAGCATAATCAAAATGTAGCAAAACAAGTGTTAGAAAGCATTCCAATTGGCTCAAAAGTACGTTTCAAATTGAAACCAAAAAATCCATTTCAAAAAGAAGGTGCTAAATATTCAAAATCCGTTTATGGATTTATTGGATTAGATGGATTAAAGATGCATTTACGTTCAAAAAATAATCACGTACTATATAAACCAGTTAATGATATAAAAATTGTAGAAGCTCAAAGTACAGACGTTGATGGAAGAGCAAATGACATTTACGAAGCAGAAAAGATTTTGAATCACAAAAAGCTCAAAAATGGAAAATATAAGTATCTTGTAAGATGGGCCGATGGCGATGAAACATGGGAAACACAAAATAATCTAAGAATATTTAATAAAAATCAAATGAGTCAATTAGAAAAGAATTATTTTGCACAGGTAATATAAACTATCAAATATATATACACTAATTCTTACGTAGTATTAATACAAAGAATGTATCCGAGTTATAAGGATCTCGCTGATAAAAAAACAAAATTACAAGAATATTATGATAAAATAAAACTTGATCAAAAGATTGATGCAATTAAACAAAAAGCATATGAAAATGCTATTTGGAGTAGTGATGTTGTATCTAACATAATTCTACCAAAACCTCAAACGACTTCAAATGTTGGCAGAACCATTGAAATTCAAACCGATTCATCAAACCCAAGAACCATTGAAATTCAAACTGAATCAAACGGTAGAACTATAGAAACTCAAACTAAACCAAACTTGAAATCCAGATCTGCCCAAACTGAACTATGGGGTATCGATACTGTATTAAATAATGAAAGCAATGTAAGACACCCACCCAGAATTAAAACAAAGGATCAAATCAAATTAGAAAATACTCCCCCTGTCAAAACAAGAAATCGTTTCGGAATTTTGTCTGATGAAGATGAAGAAGAGTCAAAACCATTATTTCGTCAAGAAGATAAGAAAACTACTCCAAGAGAAGAAGTTATGGATCTTTACAAGAAAAATTGGAACTTTTTCAGAACGAGAAAGATCTCTCCGATATTACTAAATGGTGATGAAGATAAAAGTGTGTATTTGGGGCGGTCAGCTAGATTATTTACTATGGCTACTGGTAATGAAAATAAAAATAAGCTGATGGCTCATAATGATTGGACACAAACAAAAGAAAAAATTGACAAAATTATTGAAGAACATAGACGTGTGAATGCTCTCCAACAAGGCATTACTCAAATGTCAATTAAAAACGAACCTGATATCAAAATGGAAGGCCAAGGCTTTAAATTAATCGCCCGTAAAAAACTCATTGGAAGAGGTTTAATAGGCGCGGGAATTTCGCATTTACATAATTTTGAAAAAGATTATTTGTATCGGCCTCTTGGAGCTAAATATGTCAATTTGAAAGCTCTTGGCCAAGGCTATTTAAGTCTTCGCCATCCATCTGGTAATTCCTGTTTTAAACGATTAAAAATGTCAGATAAACTACTTCAAATCATCAAAATCTTGTTATTTGATGGAGTTATTGATTATAGTCTTTATAATCAGCTTGATAACAAAGATAAAATTGCGTTTTACGATACTTTAAAAGTGTGTAAGTTATTGAATTCGTTTAAAGAAACTATTAGCGATCCAAGAGAAGGTAGTGATAAATATGTACCTGAATTCAATAAACTAATTGGCGAAATCAGAATCGGTAATGATAATCCGTCGATTAAATCGGAACTAAAGAAGATTTCGATTCATTTATTTCAAAATGGAATTTTAAACGAAAAACAATTCAATGATATTTTGAAGATGACAATATAGACAAACTATGAAAACGATTAATGTTAAACATCCATTTTTAAAAAAATATAATAAAAAGGCTAAAGACAATGAAGATAGACTAATTGAAACGATGGAAAACTTAATCATTGATAATGTCCAGCCAACTACAAGTTTTCAGCGATATGGACCAAGTATTGATGAATATAAGCGAAAAAAGAAGTTAGAGCAAAAAACAAAGACATTTGCTCTTTAAGATGATTAAATTATATTTTTTTTATTTTATGTAATTCATAGAATATAGACTTCGTTTAAATCAACAACTTATGAAATCATTAGGAGGTTATAAATTAGTTCACGTATCATCGAGCATTTCAAAGAAAAAGCTTTCGAAAGCCTCAAAGGGCGGAACAGTTGTTTTTAGCGCTGATGATCTAAAAGGAAATACGCCAATGCTTGTGCATCCAGAGAATGCAAAAAAGATTACTGCCGCCCAGAAAAGCGGTAAAGGGGCTCGTTTAAATTTCGCTCAAGGTGAAATCCAACACGATTTAAGCCATCATCAAGGGGCCTCACTATGGGATAGTATCCGCTCAGGTTTGAGTACGGCTTGGAATAGTGTAATTAAACCTGTTCTTAGTGGAGTTGGTGATGCAATCGCTTACAGCAATCCAGAGCTCGCGCCGTTGCGAGAAGGCATAAGAAAACTTAGCGGAGTTGGTCTGAAAGGCTCTCAAGCTGCGAAAGACCGTATGGCTGCTGTGCGTGCGAAGAAAACTAAAGGTGGTTCATTCAAACTATGAATAGTATAAAAATACCATTTTACGTTTGATCATGAGCTTTAAAATTACTATATATAGACTATACCATACACTATGACTGAGTTAAAAAGAGGAATCATCTATAAAATAGTTCATACTCAGTCTGATTTATGCTATGTAGGTATGACGATGAACACTTTGGCAAAGCGTTGGCAAGACCATAAAAGTAAACATAATTCTTCAAACATTAAAGTCATTAATATTTCAATATACCCATATTTAAAAGAATATGGAATTAAAAACTTCAAAATTATGGCAATCAAAGAGTACCAAGTCATTGATAAGCAGCATTTGAAGGTATATGAGACGCTTTGGATTAATAAACTCAAATGCGTCAATAAAGTACCATCGTTCAATCCGATGAGCGAGAGACAACAAAACAGATCAACATACTTGAAGAATAGAGAAGAAAGATGTGCTGAGAAGATAAAAGAAAAGAATAAAATTTATCGTGAAAATAACAAAGATGTGATTAAAGAAAGAAAAAAGGCATATCATGAAAAAAATAAAGAAGCGATTAAAGCAAAAAAATCAGAGAAATTCGAATGCGGTAGTAGATACACAAATAACCACAAAGCTCGTCATCTTAGAACAGCAAAACATCAAGCTTTTGTAAAAAATCAGTAGTAAAAAAAACACATCTATATAGGATACAATGCTTATTGATTTATCATTAATAAAAAAGACTCAAGAAATGATTGATGCTCAAGTTAAACGAAATCTGAATCCATACAAAAGAAACCGATATATTTGTGAATGCGGCGAGTCAGTAAACGTCAGATATCGATTTAGTCATCAAAGATCATATGGACATAAAAAAGCAATGATTGATATTGAAAGAGATATAATTTAGCTGAGCCCTAGACGAGATTAGTAATCTAATTTTTTTTCGGTCTAATAATCAACTGAACCAAAATTTGACTATCTTCAAACTTGACAATATTATAATTTTGATCGCATATTGATACTTCTATATATGGTCTCGAGCCATCAGAAATTTCTACCCAAGAATACTCAGGATACTTTACATCAATTAATTCTCCGCTTGATGTGTTTTGAGACGTAAAAGTTGTTAAAACATCAGGAACGGAAGTGTATGGATTATTAACTAAATTACAACGAACTAAAAAACTTGAAACAGGATTAATTTGTGGACTAAAACTACTTAGGAAAGATTGAGCTGTCGTTTGACGAGTTGCTGGAAATGTTGCAATTTGATAACCAACTATTAAATTAAATCCACTTGGAATTACAATTTGAGGGGCATAACCGCCTGTTGGTACGCCTGTGGAATATAACCCACTGGCTGGCAGCGACCAGCCTGTTGGTAAACTTAAAGGAGTAGGTAATAAATCAATTTGGCAACCATAATATGTAGAATTTTCTGAAATATTAAAATATATCACATTGTTTCCATTAGAATCAATCAGATATGCACCAACCGCGATAAGTTTAGAAGCTACATAATTTTGAATATCAGCATAACTGTAATAACCATTAGGTAAAGTGATAGATATGGTCGATGTAGCAGCGCCATATGGTACAATAATTTGAAATGTATTATTTCCATACAAGGTTTGATTAATATTGAATTGAGAATTATACAATTGAATTCCAGCAACAGCAATATCATATTGCTAAAATTGACTGCACTATTCCCAAATGTATATCTTAGCGTGTTATTATAGCCATTATTCACAATATGAGTTGAATTAAGAACAATAAGTGAGCTCATTTTTTCTTATGTTATTTTATATCATTTATTTATTATTTGATTGAAATAATTGTCTCACTAATTGCCAGACTTCACTCGTATGAGTGAAGTGAAAGCAAGCTTATCAAAGTGTATTCAAATCAACTTTTTTTCCAAAATTGTATCTCAGTTCTTGATTAACAGAGTCAACAAACAGAGCTTGGCCTTTGCTCGCAGTGGCTTTATTGTATGCTTTGATCATTTTGTCATCATTAACTTCAGGAATGTTAAAATCCTTACATACCATTTGGAGATCTCTTTTTCTATTTGCTTTTAAAATAAATACATATTCGCTATTCAATCTAATTGTTTTATAAGTGTCAAAATATGAATGAGCTAAAAATATAGTGCTTAACAATTTATGTCGTCCTCGAGTAAAATAATGCGTAAATATATTTTTTTGAAGCATTTTGTCATTTGAATAATCGTCAATGATAACTAATTGTAATGAGCCATTTGAAGGAATATCATCAACACTTGGAGGCAATTCATTTGGATCATAAATCGTAATGAAGTCTTTTAATTTATCTTTTAAGTAATTATACAGACTTTGCTCAGGATTGCGAGCTATAATATGCAAATGGCTGTAAATATGTGGAGAGTGCTTAAGAATATGAAAAATGAGATTCGTCTTACCAGAATAGCTGGGTCCTAGCACGATAGCTCTGAAAAGGTTCTGAATTTTTAGATCTTTGTTTATACCATGAGACTTACTTTTATAAGCTTTAGGCAATTTTCCTCCCCAATCCTCTATTTCATTGGAACTCATTTATTAGAAAGCTAATATTATATATATTTTAGAATATATACTTATTTGACTTCAATCCTATTAAAAATCTAATAATATGAGTGGAATCATAGCTAATACACCTACTATAAGTAGTTCAACATATAATCCGGCAAATTACACAAGTGATATTTATTTGAATAAAAATGATCCGAGAGTCACATACATTTCTAATCTAACCCCTGGTCAAGCAAGCGCTAAAAAGGCATTAATCGTAGATTCGGGACTTTCAATTTCTGGAATAAATTCAATTAGCATTAGTGGAAGCCAAACAATTTCTAATGGAACATCTCAATTGAATTTAAATTCGTCATCAAACTCTGCTGGAAGATCAACGGTTGCTTTTATTAATGATGTATCGACGTATGAATTTGGCTCGCGAGGTAGTACTAATGGCACTTATAACAATTCATTATATATTTACAATGGTGGCTATCTATGGACTATGGGATCCACTGGTAATACAAGCTTTCTAAGTGCATCAGATGCTTCATCAAGTACTAATGGTGGTTCGGTTTCAATCAGTGGCGGTTGTGCAGTTGCTAAAAAATTATACATCGGATCTCATTCTTATACATCAGGATCGATTCTCCAAGGGAATTCAACAGATACATCACGAGCTATTTCTTGCTTAAATAGCAATTTGGCAACTGCTGGTACATCATATATCTGTATTGGCCAAGGATTGGCAACAAATAATCAAGCAGAATTATCATTTTACTATGCAGGATCGGGATCGACAAATAATCGATTTCAGATTGGCTTTTATGGAGGTACTCGAATTTTCGAAGTAGCGGCAAGTGGTATCGTTAATGTTAATTCTACGATCGATTCAACTACATATAGCAATGGTTCTTTGGTGGTCTCTGGTGGGATCGGGATACAGAAATCGCTATACGCTGGCGGGTCTATTAATGCAGCAACGACGGCTACGATCGGTTCATCATCAAATACAGGAGGAACTCTTTCGATTACAAGCGTTGGATACCATATAACAAACTATTACAGTTCCACTGTATATTCATCGATCAATACGAGCTCGGCAGGCGATATCGTATTCACGAGCGTAAATGGAGGGACAAGCACTTATTATACTTTTGCGAACAATGGCCAAATCCAACTGAGCGGTATTACAGCTCGAAATGGTCATAAATTGGATCTTGGAACTAATACAAGCAAAGACAATATCATTTGTCTGGCCCAAGCCAACAATACGAGCCCATCTTATATGCTTGGCGTAAATAATTCCATTCTTGAATATACGTCCGGCGGATCTCATTCATGGTATTCTAATACTACGACTACACCGGCTATCCTTGGTACGCAGCAAATGACTTTAACTACCGGAGGAAACCTAAATATTTTCAATGGCGGAGTTCATTGCTACGGGCTCAATTCTGCTGATCTCACCTCTACAGGGCCCGGAATGCACATGCACTATTCAACAGGCTCGAGCGTTGGTATTATACAATGCTTTGATTATAGCAACGGATTATATAAGGATATCGCAATTCAGAGCTCGTTTTTCTACAAATCATCAAACGGATTTTGGGGTATTGGTACGAATAATCCAAATGCTCTGCTTCACATTCAAGGAACTGGGCAAATTTCTACTTCATCAGGGTTTACTTTTATTACATCAACAAGTGTCGGTCAGGCTTCTGGGTTTACTAATCGTTCTTTCTCTCTATATACATCGGGAGGTATTATTGTGGCGTCTGCTGAAATTGATTGTCTTTCAGATTTGAGAACAAAATCTGATGTAATCGATTTAGATTCAGACTTATCTGAACGCTTTATTAGAAATATCATTCCTATCGAATATAGCTATAAAGCAAATCCTGATAAACGCCATTATGGATATGGCGCTCAGCATCTTGTAAAAGAAGGTTTGAGCGTTCTGGTTGGTGCTACCGATGCTGATCAGCCATTGCCTGAAGAAATCATTGAATGTATTAATGGTGATGTTATTCAGATTGGATCTGATAGTCGTCTTGTAGTCGATGTTATCAGTATTGTACCATTGCTACATTCTGCTCTTAAACGAGCGCTTGAAAGAATTGATGATCTTACGCAAGTTGTTGGAAAACAACAGATACAGATTGAACAACTAACAACTAAACCTGTTCGGCGCACAAAAAGCAGCGCTTTGCTGTAATAAAAAAAAAGCAATTCTAAGCTCGCTTAGTATTTTTTTGTGTGCTTACGTCCAATGATGAATTTCACCAGTTAAACGATCAATAGAAAGATCTCGTTCATATACAACAAATATTAAAGCATTCATACCTTGACAGCAAGTATTGACACCACTTACGATAACTGATTGTGGAACGTCTGAGTTAGTGATACGAGAGCAGTCAGCAACCATAATACGTTGAACCGTTTGCCACTTTTGAAAATCAATCAAACCATTTGAAATTTCGTGAGTGAGACCACCATTAATTGCCCCAAGTTTCTTAAATTCGTCATTCCAAGCTTCAAAATCGTAATCCAATGTTATGCTAAATACGTTGTCATTTCCAACTTGAACTTGAAAGCTACGAATTGAACTACCTGGTTGACAAGTCCAAGGCGCACTATCAAATGGGCTTTGGAATTGTTCTACACCGTTAGCCGACGAATTTGCAAAGTGCCCGCTGCTTGTTTCGCTGAATGGTACCAAACAAACGTATTTAATGTTTTTCCAAGATCCAGATAATTGAAGATTAAATGATATATTTTGTTGAGCAGAGGGCAAAGCGCCACTACCAGCTTTGCCTCGAAAGTATTGAGCATAGCAATCAAGATATTTCACGCTCTTTACAGGATTACTTACAATCGGTAATGGATTAGCAATGTCATAGAATGGAATATTTAATCGGGCCGTCGAGAATGGAAGGTATACCCCAGCTTGAGCTAACGTTGTAATGTTATTCTGAAGGGGGCCAAATGCTAAACGAACAGTTGTAGTACCGGTATTACATCCATTAAGAGCGTTTCCAGTATCGGCAGAGGCCAACATAATTGGAACGGTATTGCCGCTTGTCATAGTAGTAGAAGCTAACGAAATTCCAGAAGTAGTAGCTGAAATATCGCAATAACCAGCATTGACCTTAAGACGTAGCTTAAGTTGAGGATTTCCAATGAGATCTAATTCTTTGAAAATTGGATGAAGATCAACAAGACGAATTTTCAACATATGATGCCAAACACCAAGAACAGAACCGGCCACTGGTGCAGTATTTACGACAAAAGCTCCTTTCGCGTTTTGGGCGGCAATGTTGGATGACACCGCAGATCGTTGAGTGACCCAATTGTATGCATTGACACCTCCGGTAAAAACTCCAAATTGGTCAATATTTGCAGTAAGTTGCGGATTGCTATAAATACGAGAAATAAAACCATTGTTTTCTTTCAACGATGCCTCAGTTGGTATAGCTCCCAAACCAGCGGTGCAATTTGAGAAATTGTTAGTGAATCCATCGCCTGATAACGAAGTCAAAGCAGAAGAATACGACATAGAAGTCCAATCATCCGCGCTCATAAAAGCGTCAGCACCGTGTTTATTAAGGTCAGTAGTGCTCGATTCAGTCATTGCACGAATGTTATTCCAGTAGAGTTTGAAATCCGATTCAGTAATGATAGTTTGTCCATTAAGTTCTACGGTCATAGAGTCAATGATATTCCATACCCCAGCTTTTAAAGCAGTGCAATAACGATTAATAGCACCGAATGTGCCAGCACCAGTATTTTTCATAGAGACAATATACGGTAGCGTAAGATAAGCATCTTTTAAAGAAGCAAACCCTTTAGCCCCTTGAAGACTTGTTGCAGCATCAATGGAAATAATACCAGATTGATAGCTACCTTGATTTACATCGGGTACTTGTACCATTCGTTTTCCTTTAGAAATGGAAGTAGATGGCTCGCTCTTTAAAGAGCTTTCATATAAAAATTGATCGGCTAATTGATACTCACTCATTATATTTTATTAATTATATACAGCCACAGATAAGATTATTTTTTAAATTATTTAATGGACCTAATAAAAGGAATTACGAGCGATCATCAGTTAATTGAATTAGCAAATTTATTAGGTGTTGACATAGATGGAATATTTGACTTAGATGAAATCAAAAAACCATTGCCAAAAAATAAAAATTACTTAATTTTATTAAAATCAAATAATAGTAATGTGGGGCATTGGACAACTTTAAATAATAATGAATACTTCGATTCCATGGGCGAGCCACCGCCTTTGGTTTTAGGAATAAAAAAATATAACAAAAAACAATATCAATCAACGTATGCTGAATATTGTGGAATCTGGTGTATGCTTTGGTTATATGCAAAGCAGAATAATCGTATGGATTTATTTTCCAATTTCCACAACTTAAATAATTCTGAATTCGAATAATTTATTTTAATGCTTCAAGCTCAGATATTAATTTTGGGCAATTTTCTATCACATATTGATTATTTTTTAACCATTCAATATAATTTGGATCAATTTCTTTAATTTTGTTCAGAGTTAGATTTCTATGTTTTCCCCATCGCATTTTATACGATAAATCAGCATCTTTTAATTTTTCAATTAAATAAGATTTCATTTCTGGTTTATTTGATAATAACATTTCCTGATTTAATAACCATTTACAGTAGTTTTGATCAATTTCAAAAACTTCTTGAATAGTCTTAGTTTTGTATTTGCCGAAATTTAATTCCATTATTTTAATATATTCTATAGGTGATAGGTATTTTTAAATTAAATTAAATATTTGGACATCAATCTTCTATGAGGATATATCGTATGGATTTCAAGCAATGTATAGTTTCCATTTATTATTTTCGTAAAAACGATGGATTTCAATATAATCTTTATATTTGTATTCGTCACATACATAATCTTTATATTTGCATTCTTCACATATTGGCTTTATTATAAACCCAATATGATATTCATTGATATTTTCATTTTTCATAAAATAACAAATATCCTCTAATGAAAATAACAGGCTTTTATGTATTGGTACACCAGCATTTTCAAACATTTCTTTAATATATTCTATAGGTGATAGGTATTTTCAATATTAATTAAATATTGACTGTATAATTTAATATTTGCCGGAGTTTGGATTTTGTTTGCCAAAAGGCAGCATTTCCCTATAATAATCCAAGTCAATTCAGTTTATCAAGTTCTCTATAATTTGATTCCTAACTATCAGTAAAAATAGATTCAAACGACTTCGCCATTTTGATTCGTTCTATTCTTAATTCAAGACTGACATCAATATTCTTGTTCTTTTTCCCAAATTCACTACAACAAAACCAGTCTGACAACTTGCGTCGGCGTCAAATTCGGTGATGCGACGCGGTAATCACAGCAGCATTCATTCTTTTTGCATAGATTGAACATCCGTATACTAATATTTATTATCCGGTCAAAGTGTGCCAGATTGAAGCAGGGACAGGTTTGCTTTAGCGCTTCCGACACAGAATGGACGCAGTCCATGGCGACGACAGCGTTCCCACTGCGCAGGGTCTCAAACGTAGCAGTGCAACAGTCGAAGAAGGCAACCCCAAGAGAAGTCGAACCGACAACAGCGCGACACCAACTGATTCGAAGCAACCTCGAATTGAAGAAAAACCATCTTTGAACCCAATGATCGTTCCAGCACCCACTGCGGCCATTCCAGAACCAAATCAAGATGAGTTGATGGCAATCCATTCGATCAATCAGAAGATCAAATCTCTCGACTGGAAGCTCGTGGAGAAAGAGCTCGAAAAGGGAATGGTGTACTTGGGAGATGCTTCCCTAAGTGACTGGGAAGCCTTTGTTACGGGCGAAGACCAGCAACTCAAGTCGAAAAACATGGAATGGATCGATGGTAAGATTTTCATTGTTGAATTGCCGTCTCAAGAACATGCAACATATGTTTGGGAATTGGGGCGTGGTATCGGTAATGCGACCCAGAGTCAAAGTACCTTTGTAAAGATTTCCGGAGATGCGTATCAAACCAATATTCGCCGCCTAGAGCCAGATTTGTGCCTTATACCCCGTCAAGTCCTTGGACGGCATCCATACAACGTCCAGTTGCCTCCTGGTCTCAACGATTGGAACAACTTCCACACTGTGAAATGGGAAGTGGCGTGGTTCAAGCCTTGGGCGAATCTTGATTGGAAGGCCAACCAGTGGGCAATGGTCGACACTGTGGTTTACATCATCTGTATTAAATTGGACCGTCACAATTCGTCCTACAAAGTGCATCACGTTGTGCAACATGGCGTCCCATTGCCGCAAATGATTCCTCGTCCGATTCGCCCGCCCAACACTGTCATACAATTGGATTCGCGTCTAGTCCTGCACCTACCTGCAGCCAGTCCTTTGCCACCCAACTTTCCACCTCAGTTGGATATTGATCTTTATGCTCCACTTGAGGTTGCACTTGAATAACCACCTGCTGCCGCCGCAATGTGCATGTTGTGTTTCGTCGCTTGAGAAGTAATTGTTGCTTTCAGATGCTTCAGACGACTCAGATTTTAATTACGACTCAGATGCATAACTCTAATACATTTTGCATTTGGATCACTCGAGAGGTGTGTGTGTTTTCGCGCTTTGTCCATTGCGCAGTAATTGCTGTTATCTGTTGTCTCTGACAACAAAGACCCTGGTTCACTCCTTAGCTAATGGATGATGCTTTACTAATGCACCTCGTCGTGAGAATTTTGATGAAGCCACGATATACCTTTAACAGCTATTACTGAGACGATAAATCATCAAGTAGTTCGTCGACATATTTGGCTGTAAAACTTTGCGGCGGGTAAATCCGCCATAATGACCGTTGTGGATCAAATTTAGTAAGCATTATCCGTAACAGCGCACGAATCAGATGCAGATTGCTAACTTGAAACTGAATGTCAAAAAAGGATATTTTGATGACTAAAATTGCCTGTGTCGTGCTTGTGAAGATTGCAATCAAGGAGAGACAACAATGCAGCCCAAGATGACAACACGGCATTACAAAAGCGAGGGGGGACAGAGAGAATCTTCGAGCATGAAGTTAAGTTGACATTTTAGTCTGTCAGCCTCTAGGGTCTTCTATCAAAAGAGGGCAATTGGTCGGATTAAATCCCAAGATTTTTCCTCCGAAGCACTGCATTTAGACGCCTCTCCCCGTCAACTCAAGATGTCGTTGGCCATTTGATTGCCTTTGTGTTGGGGCTTCTGGGTCCTTGATGTTTTTTAATGTATAAATATAATGATGACCAGGCTTGGATTTGGCAAGGATCGACAAAATCGTCTCTAGTGCATGTTGAAACTTTAGATTATTCAATCGGACCGGATTTAAACGTTTCTCTTTGAAGCCCCCTCGATCGGACTCAAATCTGCATCGACTGCCAGTCATTTAAACATTTAGCAGTTTCTGCCACTTTTCCTTTAAATCTATTCTATCAGCGAGACAAAGTTGGGTGAAGCAGAAACTTTGTGTTAGCCTTTGCTTCAATCAAAAACGAGCAAAAAATATGCTAAACCAAGCGGTGAATGCGTATGGTTTTACCCACTATGGGAATTCCTCGTCAATACTTTATTACAAGTCCTTCAGAAGTTTGCTTCTTATAGACGCTAAGACTCTCTTCATTGAAGTCCCATGGCCTTGACAAATTGACCTATTGACGATGTTCAAGTAGTCACGCTCTTTCTCCCATACTATCTACATTAACGGCAACGTTTTGGTGCCATCCCCACACAACTTTGAAATAGTAGTCTGAAACAAGCACAGTCGAAGTCTTTTATGTTACTAGTATACGATGGGAAACTTGGATCTAATTTGGACACCTCGCAGCAAGACGTACGCATTTTCTACCATGGCTTGGTATTTTCCAATAATCGTCTCTCGCGGTTCATGAGGTCGTGGCTTGTAATGCACGAGCTGTCCGATTTCTTCCAGCGTCAATTGTCCATTTTTATTGACAGGTGTAAATTGCAATCTCGATTGGCGACATATCGTCACGCCTTCGCCCATTTCATCCAAGATCATCCTAGAATTGTCGACCGCTTTCCATGAACTTACAAATATTCTCTTACCATCCAAATCCATGCGTTCGGCTTTCTCCATCTTGCATTGGAAACCGCTCGTCAAATGCAATGGTGGTAAATGTTATGACAATGCAGTGTTGGAGTCGAAACACGCCCGCTAGATTTACAAACTTGGACTTTAGTGGACCATATTCCATTGTAAAATACGCCACTTCGTCGTCTACTTTGTCAATAATCTAAGGAGCTAAGTTGATCCTTTTCCAAGGGTCTCAAGCTTACCTCGACAACATGATGGGGGCTGGAGCTGACGTACAAGGACCATACGACGCTGGCAACGTCTTTGTAATCGCCCATGACACTGAACTGCGAATGCAGCTGAAGCGCTTCCAAGCTTGTGCCCGTGGCATCCTCGCCTTGATGTGTCCACGAGACCAAATTGTCGTCTACTTTTCCAACGAATGGTTCATATGGATGCGCCGTGAGTGCCATGTGGAGTGCTTTCTGGCAGAGCCACACTTGGCCATAGTTTCGACACTCGGCGTGGCCAAGGAGCGTCGTCGCCATCCTGCTTGGCTTTGGCTTTATTCCCTTGACAGTAAGGACATTTTGGTAAACCTCCAGCGGCTTACCTCATGTGGCGTTTGGGCAAAGACCCACTTGGACAACATTGACACCAAATCGTAGAGTTCATCGACTCGTTGCTTCATTGCATTGCGTTTCTGAACAAGTTGTCGATTGACAAGCACGGTGTCTTTGACTGGTTGCGGCAATGCACTCAACCAGACGAATTTCGTCCTGAGCTTGTCAATTTCACCAAGCAACGTCTTCTCGGCCACTTCGAGTTCGGTCTTTTCAGCCTTTTCACGAGCTCGTTGCTCTTGCTTCCGTCGCGTGGCGGCGGCAGTCTTGGCCAAGGCAGCTTGTTGTTTCGTCAGCCGTTGTTTTTCTTTGAGAGTTTTCTTTCCCTGGGATTTCGCTTGAGCTTGTGGCATGCTTGCTGTACAAGACCAATTTGGAAATGCCACGACCGGCAGCAGCAAATCCAATACAACTTGAAGCCGCTGTCCTTTCCATGGCCGAACGTCACATCCCATACGCCGCCGTCCTATTTTGCTGAGATGGAACGCTTCAATTTGATACATGTCGTCACTTTGATTAGAGAAAATTTCACAAAGTCGTACTGTAAATTGTACGATTTGTGGTTGCTTCGAATCAAGATGCATATCCTTTGAGCACAAGATGAAGGAATTGCACAAGATAGACTGGCCAGCAGTCGGTTCAAGTTTTCGCTTTGACATCCTCGTTGTTCGACTTGAGATAGGTTCTGCACGATAAGACTGAATCGCAGTAATTTGGTGGTGCTTTGTTAACTCAATTCGCTTAATTCGTCGAGGAGGGATAAGGAAACTGAAGCACATGGTAGTGTACGTTGTTCACTTAGCTTTTGATGAGGATTATAGCAAGGACATTGACAAATCGCTGCCACTTTGCATTCGAATAATCATGGCATCTATGAATGTACATAAAGTGGAGCAGAACGCTGTATCGTTGCATGTACACACGTAATGCGAAAGAATAGGGCGAATCAAATTAGAAAATTTGCTTTTCCTTTTTGTTTTCGACCTCGTCGTAAAGCAAAAATACCTCCAGAGGTGCTTTTAATTTTCGGCCAGCGAAGAACAAAGTCGAAACGCAAAAGCAGCCGATTTTTCTAATTTGATTCCCCCTAATAAGTCCTTGAAAGCGTGAATATGTTTCACCTTATTGATTCCCTCGCATTCATCCTTCTCAATTCGCCATCGGATTGTGCATATTGCCACCACCACGTTGGGACAGGAATTCGTATGCTGTCGTGGCTATCAGCCTTCCCAAGACTCACGAGGTATGATAGCGACAAGTCGCTATGAGCTCATTAATATACAACGACCGTGCTCTGAAAAGAAAAGGGAAGAAACAAACCCGGCAAGAAGGTCAAGGTCCATAGTCCATGACGGTCAGATAGTCAAGTGGGAACTCACGACAATAATAGTACGCATATTATGCATACTAGACTGTAATTAACAAAATATATGCATAGTTTAACTTGTTTTAAACCAGAGTACGAAGAATGAAACGGACAGACAATTAGTCTGGTAGACTAACGTCCCTACCAGCATAATATTTCCCATCACACTAGACTCGACGAGCCAATCATTTTGCTTGATAACAAGATTTTAACCAATCATTTTTCTTACGCGATACTGACTTTCCAGTCGTCATTGCAAAATCGACTTTGAGTGTCTTCTCTGTTTAAAAATCGATCTTTTATTGTGCTTTTGAGCGAAATTTCGGATATCAGCGTGATTTGTTAAGAAATTTATCAATCGTTTTGATTGGCTCATTCGACATTGACGATTCATTTTGGCCAATCAAATACTGACAAAGAAAAATCAGCCAATCGGATCGATTCGATTCGATTGCGCCGGTACCCAAAATTTGTATCCAATCAACAATACCAAGACCATTTAAAAAGCTCCCCCTAGAGTCACTTGCTTCGCTTGGATGCGCAGCTTTTGCGCAAGGAGCCGTTGTTCGATTTCTCTGTCAAGGCTAAGGCGTGTATAACATTAGTGGCATATGATTGGATGAAAATAAATAAACGCAATCTCATTGGCTAGTTGATCCTCAAATTGATATGCCAATTCACAATAACCTCCAACCAATGGGAGATGGTTTCTCTATAGAAGTCTCGAACCTCTTTCCAGCACAGGAGGCAGGCATTCTAATATCCAGAAGCTCCACGAACGCTGCTGATTGTGGACATCCATCTCCAAGACAAAATGGCATCGCCCATCAAGTCTGTAGGCACCCTCGCTTTTGAATGGAGAGGCAAGTATGAGTTGGTGGATACATCAACAACAATTCCCACGATCTTCACAGACTAGTTGGTTCATGACGATTCCGATTGCCATCATGGCTCAAGTTGACCATGAACAGTATCGTTGTAGGGTGTTTCCACGCATGGCCGCCAAAAGTTGATGCTCGTCATGAAGTCTTGGATTACAACTCCACAATTAGCACTGGAAACCATATGCTAGCGAGCCATGCTTCTGGCATAAAGTACAATTCACACGTCGAATACGCAACCCATGCGTTTGGCATTCCAAACAGGCGATTTTAATTAAGGAATCGACAGGCCAATATGAGCGACGCAAGGCAGTGAATGCCCGAATCGACAGGCAAGTTGAGTCCCTCAATGGCCAACTGTGCAAACGGACGATCTTACGAGGACAGGCGACTTGTTAGGCGGCGAGAGCGACCCCCGCTTTTTCGGCTATTCGAAGCTGTGGGGTTTTGTTGTGTCTTGGCCGCTTTCTTTTTGGCCAGGTGGTCGTCGAATTTTTTCCAAGGCTGGCACCTTTTCTTGAGCCATACACTGTTCCTACGCCAATTCCACCGATCGCACCGAAGGTCGCTGCAGCCCCCGCACCAACGCCAGCACCGACAGGCCCAGCTAGGGAGCCGAGTGCACCGCCAACGGCACCATAAGCCGCGCCTCCAACGACAGCACCGCAGACTGCACCGGCTCGACCACCCCATTTGCATCCCTTCTTCTCGTACTTTCCCGGAGGTGTGATGTAGGCATCCAAATAGGAACGAGGGGGTGTATCCGCCAGAGCGCGGTCCTTGTACGCCACCGAGTTCAAAGCGTCTTGATCATGCGCCACCGTAACTGACGAGTCTTGGCGAGGCCGACTGAGAGCCACAACGGTACACAGGGTCAGCGCGAGAAAAGCCAAAAGTTGCATCGTACAATTTCCTTCTTGGTGGTGTTTTGCACAATGAGAAGGTGGATTGAGAAGAATGATTTGGAAATAGATGTCTCGGGGCTGTTGCTAGCACAACAGCCAGCATTCAGAAGGTTTCACGAACGCTGCTGATTGGCGTCACGGCTTTGCATCACAGATCTCGTAGAACAGATGACGTGACATCGCGCATCAAAACGAAGGTGCCCCCGCTCTTGACTGGCGGGACTCTCAAAAGCGAGGATTATCGCACACCCATCGCACCCATAGTCTAGCTGCCCACTAAATTTAAACTGGAAGACTATCTATGGGTGCGATAGGGAGTTGCTGGGGACTGTTGCAATACAACAATAACATAGCCCACAATCTTCATCGACAAGTTGGTTGATGTTGATTGTACTGAACAAGCCACATCATGGCCCCAGTCGACCATGAACAACCATCGTGGGGCGATTCCACACGGAGCCAACAGTTGATTGCCGTCACGAAGTCTTCGATTTTTGGATCACTCCTCCCGAACCACGACTGGGGGCAAAGCCCATCACGTATAACCCATCACGTATAGCCTCACTTTTTTATGAGACACAGCACTTCCATGAGAAACATAAGCGCATGATGAGTAGAGTAAAACCGAATCGACGGACAGTTTTCAATATGGTATCCACATCCAGATAAATCATGTCCTGACTTGAGCATGGATTACAACCACGCATTGTCGCTTCTCCCTAGAATGGTCGACTTGAGCATGGACAAAAATTCCATGCTTAAGAAAATGTTTAACAAAGTTCTTTATGACGAGATGATATAGCGCTTAATTAACAATCTGTTCCGCATTAGTGGAACGCTTGGCCATTTCAAGGAGACACTCATCTCTTCCGCTGATTGGACAAAACAATTATACAAATCTAATTGGCCAAAATGTTTACAAAATTATCATATATTAACAGAATATCAAAATTATCCCTCTTATGTTTACAAAATTATCATATATTAACAGAATATCAAAAATTATCCCTAAGGAGTCGTTTCCCCAAGAGGATAGGATAAATGGGATAAATATGCTCAGCTTTCCCACCCATAAAACTTTGCTCTGATTGGTCAAGAATTTACCCCTGGAGGTAAGATTTATCCGACTCTCTGGAGGTAAGATAAATTTTACCCTGGGGTAAATTCAGTGTGTAATGTTTATCCAAGTTATCCTATCCTCTTATTGAAACGACTCCTTATATCACACACAAGGCAGGTTTTCAGTAAATATTAACTTTGGGGGTTAAGGTTCAACACAATCCAAAAATCGTGATACAGTAACTGTAAATCGAAATGACTGCGTTGTATAAAATAGAATGCATATGCTGCAAGACAACCGTACACACAGAACAATCCAGTCTAACATTGAGTATTGAGGCGCTTCCCGACGAAAGAGAGAGTAATATCTAGCCGCATGTAGAACTACAGACGACGAAGATAGAATGCACATGATAAATAAATCCATTGCGCGACTCGTAGCGCTCTTCTCCACAAGCATTTTAACTTTGTCTCCAAATCCAACCATCATGCCATCAAACGCAGCTGAGATTGTCGTCCGGTTCCAGCGCGCCTTTGAAGACGACCAAAGTGAACCAAGAATCCTGCATGGACCAATATGGTGATCTTGTCGACCTTGTCGAAGAGTACGCAATTGATGGCGACTCCCCGATTTTTGATGATTGCTACAACTCTGGTGGTGCCAATTCCATTGCTACTTTGATAAACTTCACGTCGCACGAGTTCAACAATCTCTGGCGTGTTGTAATGCCACAACTTGCAGCCGCATGGACTCTTGGCCGTGGTCGCAAGCCTTCGATGCTGCCAAAGGACGTCCTATTTGCAACACTGCTTGTCTTGAAGCATTTTGACTGCTGGGACAAGCATGGAATTGACTTTAGCATTCTCTCATCTACTCTTGAGAAGACAGTGTACAAGGTGATTGACATTTCTGGTGATGTTCTTTATGAGCACTTTGTCAAACCTGTCGACATGACGTCACAAAATCAGAATGGAGAAACCTTTTCAAATTACCCTTACGCATTGTACGCCACTGACGTCAAATTTCAGCCAGCTTACAAGCCTGCTGGTCGTTTCGAGGAGCAAAAGGAGTACTTCTCTGGAAAACACAAGCTCTATGGGTACAAGATTGAAGTATCTGTCGCTCTACCAGGGATTGCCGTTCTTTTAACCCAACATTACCCAGGATCAAAGGCTGACGTTAGCATATTCCATGACAACATCGACCAGCACTACTTGCATCTATCCAAGTCGGAAAATGAAAAGAGCCAAGCCGACTACGGCAAGCTGGGTGTCGAGTATCCAGACCATTGGGCATTGCTTGTCGACATGGGATATCAAGGTGCAGCAAGAAGTATTCGTGCAATTCAGCTTAGAAGAAAGCCAAGAGGTGCAACTTTGACTCATGATCAGATTTCCCGCAACAGTCGCATCTCATCTGATCGCGTGCTGGTTGAAAACTACTTTGGGCGCATGTGCAAGTTGTGGAATGCAATGTATGTTACGTTCAAGTGGGCGGGAAATAGGTACGATAGTATCGCTCGGATCTGTATTGCGTTGACAAACTGTCATTGTGGCTTAATGCCGCTTCGAGAGGCTGGTGGACACGAATACAAAACTGTTCTAGCCAAGTATCAAGCTATGGGTGCCGCCCAAGCAACGAAAAAACAAGAAGTTTAGCGGCGCTATCGTATGAGACGTGACGCACGCCTTCGTGCTTCAGAACGGCGCTTTTCGCCTTACTAGCCTAACTTTTAAGAATTTTAAATGCTTTCATGTTTCGTGGTGTCTTCAAAAAAATTTAAAATGCTCCTCCGAGATCAGTCAGCGCTACGCTTTTTTTTCTTCTCCCCATGACACCAAATACAAACTAACATACAAGTTTTTTTCGACTGATCCCGAAATCACTGCACTTTGTGAGATTCGAACCCAGAAGCCCAGCTTGGGAGGTGCAACACCAAACCGAGCGACCAAATTCGAACCTCACAGTGACAAGCTCTTTTCGAGTGTGCAATCAGATAATTTAAAAAAAATCGTTTTCATTTTTGTGTCACATGCATTTTTCGAAATATAGCGATCATTCATGTATGATTGAATCACCCTTTTACCAATGCGCCATTAATCATTTATGTCGATCATAAGTTGAAAATGAAGAGTTTTCCAACAGGTGAGTTTTTGCTGAAGTGATCTATTGTACATAATCCAAATATCGTAGAATGGGTATACATGTTCCAAGTTGAGCGTAGAAGAAACAGTTCTCTATTTTCGCCCCATTTCATTTTGGCATCCATAGTAAAGTCAACTATAGAAAGGCATATTGAAGTTGTTTTCACTTTCGCAGAAGTTCTTGTTCTACGTTCAAAAATGCAGTTTTGATTGGCTTAAAATAAATTGCCTTCCAGTCTGGTCACTTTGCAATTGGAAAGGAGGATGCCACGGCAAGGCAGTGTCCCGAGCGAAAAGACTTTACGATATCGCTTGCGCGCCTTAACCGCGTCGGGCCTCAAACACGAAAAGGATACGAAAGCGGCATTCGCAAGATTGTGAAATGGATCCACGAAATCGGCAGGACGGGATGTGGTATTCCTTTCATGTGTCTAACTTATTGCAGAGATGCCACATCTCCTGTCGAATGGCGAAATCGATCTCGTTCAGTTTCAATACACGGATTTTTTAAAGTTTTTAGACCATGGCGTGCGCATATCTACAGTTGCGATGGGCACTCTCTCGGGATATCGTAGTGCTATAAAGAATCTGTACAAGTCGAAAGAAATACCCCTGCCGGTTAAATACGGCGACGATATGAAAGAGGTTTTTCAAGGTAAACGATCTGCATATTATATAGCGGTATAACACACATGGCTGGCATAAAGCGCCTGATTGCAACCGATATTCAAACGGGCAGCCGACGGGAAACTGGCATACGTCCCCTGGGTTACTCGTCGTTCGTGCAAGCTTGCTCAACGTCCTTTTGTCTGAATGACAATGGATTTACCCATCTCTTTTTGGTGCTCACATGGAATCTTATGTGCCGATCGCGTTCGACGGAAATTATGCGACTTGAACATTTATCTTTGAAGAGAATTGCTTTGGTGGTACCTTTTTCCAAACCAAACTGACCAAGAGGGGGCGAAACCTAAAGAGCCCCGTCATTGTTATGCAAACCCCTGGAAACCCAAGTCGTGTGTTGTGTTGGCGTTGGCCATCTATCTGCCTTTTTGTATGATTTTGTTTCTGCCAAGAGTTGTAAATATCGTGAATCCGTTGAACACCATGTATCGTTATTCATATCTGTACAGCCAGAACTATATTCGTACAATGAGTCAGAGGCGAAGTAATATTCATGTCTTTCGTCGTCTTCTCTGCTTGGTGCATTTAATCCTGATCCAACATTCAATGTATGATCTGAATCGGTGTGTGTAGAATTGGATCTATCTACATCAAGTCCTACAAAAAATTATGAAGATATAGAAGTGGTTGACACTGCACGTGTATCTGCTTCTGAATGCATAACACGAAAAATCTTTTGTTGCGCCTGGCGTTGGGCGGCCAGACTGTGCCTGAAGATTTTTCTGGCTCTAGAATAGTTTGTATCCGTGTCGCAGTGGACCCCACAAGAGCAAGAACATTGTGAACAACGATTCTGTTAGCACGCATGCATAGGTGCTCTTGTGCCACATCCTGTACAACTAACTTAGAGTGTAACAAAGACTTAGTTATCTCAACGTAGACTATGAGACCCTGGTTTGTAACATCACTTGTCGACACCCTAGGAGCAAAAGACGATTCCACTCTGGTAGTTCGATGGTCTGTGTCTCCCAGCATTGGTTTCCTGATCTACACAGTCAAAGTATTCAAAACATCAAGAAACCTTAGCCGTAGCAGTTCACTTTTTCTTCAGATGCTGCACACAGAGCTATCACGTTAGCAGCGATGGAAATAAACGGTGCGACTATTCACGTCAACGGTTTCACCTATACTCTACTTCTTGGCAACTCGATTGTACTGCACTACACTAGAGCTTCGTTTATTCGTAGCACCTCATCACAACTAGAGCTTAACTATTTAGTTGCTTCCACGTAGGTGTTTTGTGAATGTCATAGCTCAAGTTGAAGGATTAGAAGCATTTATGTACTCTTCTTGTTGCATCGAGCTGATTGAGTCGCCTATTTTATACATCTCATTAAGCGCCGCTCGACAAACAAGAGCGCATTCTTCTTTTTGCCAAGTTTCGGGGTCAAGCCACGGCACTGAATTGGAGAACCAGTGTTTTTTTTTCTTTTGCCCAGATGGGCTTGATACCCAAGGTATCAGCCACGATATTTCGAATGCGCTGCGGAGGTTTTACAAACTGTACGATTAAGAAGGAACTTACTCTGCGCATTTCTTTTAAGCTTTGCGTTTCAAAGTCACTAAGAACGTTTTGCACGCTCCTATCTTCGGAGGTCAGCGCCAGAGCTTGCTGCAATAAGACAGCTCGCTCTTTTCCTTCGATAGTGTATGACTCATTGGGCTTGAACTCTTTGACAAACGACGCTTTAGGCTTGGACCCATTTATCAATGTTATCTACATGTAATTAATAACGTCCGTTCATCTAGCTTACTGTGAGAGAGTACAAAGTTCTCGAAGAAATGGTACGCGCTTTGTTCAATAGCGAACGAACCGCCCTTTCAGCAGCCTTACCCCCTACAGCATACTTCTTCCTGCTCAGTGCAGCATTAGGGGAAAGAACCAGGCGCGTGAAATTGAATTTTAAAGGGAACAATATTTGATCTGCATAAACATTAATCAATGGGATACAAATTGACTAACTTACGTTCACAGAAGGCGGACAAAGTGATTGGGATGCTTTTGGATTGGCAGAACTCAACGAGCCTGTCAACCAGAGATTTGTATGCCGAATTGCTCGACGTCATATCCAATGGACAATAATTTTCTACAATGAGATTTGACTGCAAGAACGTTGAAAATGAAGCGCACCCCACTTTTCGATGACTTTCGTTACTTGCATGAAAGATTATGATTTTGCCAAAGGCTCTTGTGAGAATTTTTTTGCACAAAATACCAGCGACTCATCTATGTCGCGCAGACTGCAAGAAATGAGGTTAATATCCATATTCAAACATCTTACTCTTTGATATCTCTGTAACTACATGTTTTTGACGCTTGAGCGATGTATGCACTGGAGTTTGATGAAGAAACTCTATCCAGCATCCAATATAGGGGATCCAATATAATGGATCCCCTAATGATAAATATAGTGACATGTTATTTCTCTCGTCACTCACCTGGAACATTCGACAGACTCTTTGGATTGTATAAAGCCTGGCACTAATCGCGCCATTGGAACATTGCTTGTGGAGGACCTTGAGTTCCATTCAACCAAACATCTACATTTGACATATCCTCGTAGCTGATTGAAGGAGGACCTCCGTCAGGCAGGTCCCTCAATCGCTCTTTAAAATCGTTCTGGCTTAGACGAACGTGGCCCTTTCCAGTGGCCCATCTCAAAAGAGACACTAAAGTCGTCTTGTTGAGGCAGTCTAAGTCCAAGCGCTGAGGGTGGCTCATGGATAACAGAGCAAATACATTCCAATGCGCCACCCGCTATACTAACGAAGCTAGTACATAAAGCTACGTACTACTACTAATATATTCAGTACTATTAATAGAACATTTTTTATCAATCACTTTCTTATGTATGCGTTTTGACAATTCTGCTACCAAAATCAGACAATACAGACTAAGTATTAGTCCAAATAGCTGCAGTAGAGGTAAGTGACACCGCCCAGCTTCTCAAACTTACCATGCCATTCCGTACAAGAATTGGACGAAGTTGACGGTGCGGGTTTTCGACAGACCCACGGAACTCCTGCAGACTTCTTGGCGCTAAAACTCTTCCGACGGGACGCCACAACTTAGAGGTTCATTCAACGCCAACCAAAAAGAGCTCTGAAATACTAACTACTCTTTTCTTCTACTCCTAACCTCGCACGCAAGTCTCCTAATTCCTCTGTCCTTGCTCCTCGATTGGTCTTCTGGTCTGGGCCATCCTTGCAGTTGGTCATAAGTCGCCGCAACACACCAGCCCAGGCTACCGTACATCGCCTTGTTTCGACGTCTTATCCATAAATCCGAGCGTGCCTTCTGTGTGAAAATAGGGCTCGTTCTTTATATCAGGGAAATGTTAATATATACATTACATTATTATTCAAAGGACACGGTTTTCAGCGGAGTGGACAGCGTTTTTGACGCCCTGCTGGCTAGTATAGGTCGCGTATTGGTAAACTACTGCGCTATATTCATTCATACTCGGTTTTGATGGACTTGTATCTTGAATGCAGTTGACAAGGACAGGAAATCTCGCCACCGTTATGTACAAGAAAAGCAGAATACCCTTGATGAACATTCCCATTCGGTTGAAGGCTTACAATCATTGTACTGCGGCTTTGGCGCACTGAGAATTGCACAAAAGACAATATTTCAGGAGGATTTGCTATAATTACATCTTGGAGCTCCACCTCAAGCTCGGGAATCTGTTGATCTCGCTCATCAAGACGCCGTTCCCTATGAAAATTGAAAAATTACAGCATAATACAACGATATTGTTTTATTATATTTGACAGTATGGTTTCGAATTGTTCTTACTTTGCTTATTATTTTCTCAAAAATGAATAGTTTTTGAAATCATATTAAACATGAAATAGACTTTGAGCGTGATATTTGATTCACTGTCTTATTTTACTATTACTAGTAATACGAGTATACATGAGACAGAGAAGTCAAATAAATTGTGAGAGTGTACTGATGAACAGACATGTGCTGACGGCATTTGGATTCCTCTAGGAAGTTGATGAACCGTATGACTGTGCCATTCGACTGTGGTAGCCCACATGTCGAAGTGAGCAAAAGGGGTTCAGAGAATGCCCAGTTTCCTTACTCAAGCAAACTTAGTACTTCGAAGTATGTTTGAAGTCAACACCCAATTTATCGTAAAACATTCGACGTTAGGGCGACATGTTGCGAGGGTTAATCTCACGATGACTGCCCAGATTGACAGGCAGAATGATTCCCCCAATGGCTAACGTTGCAAGTCGACGATCGAAACGTTATTGATTATGTTAAAAAGCGCATCGGAGCTAGCAGAAGTCTGGCCAAGGAACTTGCTGGTCCAAGCCCAGGGTAATAACTGAGCCTTACGAGTAAACTATTGACCTTTTAGGCGGTGAGAGCGAATCAAGCTTTTTCCGCCATTAGAAGCTGTGGGGGCTTGTGCCTTGGCAGAATTCTTTTGGGCCAGGAAATTATCGAGTTTTTGACCAAGGTTGGCTCCTTTTCTCGAGCCATACACTCTGCCTACGGCGGCCCCGCTGACCGCACCGATGGTCGCTGCAGCCCCCGCACCAACGGCAGCGCCGACGGGTCCACCTAGAGAGCCGAGTGCACCACCAACGGCCCCATAAGCCGCGCCTCCAACGACAGCACCACAAACTGCACCACCTCGACCGCCCCATTTGCATCCCCTTTTCTCCCACGTTCCCTGAGGTCTGAGGTAGGAATTCCATGGACTGCCAGGACGTGCATCCGTCAGAACGCGGTCCTTGTACATCGCTGAATCCAAGGCGACTTGTCCATGCGCCATCACAACTGGCGAGTCTTGGTGAGGCTGGTTGAGAGCCACAGCGGTACAAAAGGTCAGGGCAAGGAATGCCAAAAGATGCATCGTACACTTTCCTTCTTGGTAATATATTGCACAATGAGAAGGTTGATCTAGAAGAATGAGTCGGAAATAGATGCCTCGGGGCTCTTCCAAGCACAACAGGCACGCAGCATTGCATCGCAGATTTCGTAGAACAGATGACGTGGCATCGCCTATTAAGTGGGCGCCCTCGCGTTTGACTGGAGAGATGAGTTTGGAGAACATGCAGAAAACAAATAAAAAAGCTCTTTTCCAAACGGAAAGTCTTAAAAACAAACATCCCACGTTGGACCAGACAGATTTCCTAATGAAAACCGGGTAAAAGCCTGTCAAATACCGTTTGAAACGCCTACAATTCTACATTACAGTGCCACTCTGTCCAGTTTTGACCAGATTCAGTCCTAATTAGGCTTGGATACTGTAGAACAGGCCTCATCTGGGTGCGGCACGGCCTTCGGCCTACCTGCCGCCTTTCCCGATGAGAATTAAAATAAAGAAGTCCCTAACAGAAAAATTTACTCTCGACCTCCTCTTCGCTCCGGTGAGAGCATTTTTCTGGTCGGATGCCTGACGTCGTTCGCGGCGTGCGAGGTTAGGTCTACCTGAAATAAGGGCGTTTGTTTTTCAGTGTGTGAATATCCGTTTGTTAAAGAGTTTTTTTGTTTGTTTTTTACATGTTATCATGAGTTTGGGTAAGATGGGTACACACAGTTGCTTTGGATTGTTGCAAAGTGCAACAAAAGCACAGCGCACGATCTTCATCGACAAGTTGGTTGGTGATGATTGTACTGAAGAAGGGATTGTTATCATGGCAGAAGTCGACCATGAACAACCACCGTGGGGTGGTTCCAGACGGCGCCCACAGTTGATGGTCGTCACGACCACGACTGGGGACCAAGTCCATCGCGTAGAACCACGCTAGTTTCACGAGGCATTTCACATTACCAACTCCGCACTTCCACGGAGACATGAGTGGTGAGCATAATAAAACCAAATCGACGGACAGTTTTCAATATCCTGTTAGACTCAACAGAAGTCTCTCATATCAAACGAAGTATTTTGACATGATAATTGCAGAGGATATTGCAGGATAGCCAACCACGCACTGACGACTTGAGCATGCATTCCTCGGTAGCTTCTACATTTGTTCGATATTGGCGGTAGATAGAAGGATTTAGCCAGTTGGTCAACGTCTTCATAGAACATTGACATTGTGATCTTCAAAACCGTCACAAAGGTCCATACTTAAGATGATTCATTTTGATTTCTACTGGTCAGAGGGTACAGGCATTCTCCTTGCACTGCACACCTCAATTGGTTTGGACGATTTGCAATCTGGGAATACAAAGCGAGCCAGGAAGACGGCAGTCAACGCTTTCGTCAGATTCCTCAAAGCGGAAAATTTTATGCTTGATTATGTCAAACAATGTATTCAAAAAGACGCCAGTGGAAAATGTTATGTATCCGTCATGGACAAATTTGGCATGTTCCTTGCGTTCAGCGAAGCCTCTGGTGGTCAGCCATTGGCAAGACATTCATGTATGCAGTACTACAGACAAGTGACACACTGGCTTTTAGACCAGTTCCCTTTGCTTCGACATGTATTGGAAACTCGACTTCTCAAAATGGGCAGAACCTTAGAGAACTTTTGTCTCAAAAGAGAGGAAGGTGGGTTTGTGAAAAAGGCACCTGCATGCTCCAAGTATGACTTATGTTGTATGGTACGTCATATGTACAAGAATGCAACCACTTCCAGTGACTACCAAGATGCATCGCTTTTGTGTTTGATGTGGTACATGTTTGGACGTGCGTCAGATTTATCCTTTGTTCGAAAAGGAAATATTTCAATTGACGTAGGTGGAGTGTTCTTCGTGCGCCTCATTCGACTAAAAACGATCGAGGGGCAAGGCTTGTCTCTATTTCCTGATTCTGAACCCTTCACGTGCCCTCTGTTTACCATGGCCGTAGCATTGTCAACCCAAATTGCTCCATGTGCCGATCTGCTCGACAACTTGCACCCGCTGTGTCACGTACGACTGCTCATCTCAACAATGATTCCCCTTTGATTGATTTGTTGGATGCACCTGACATGGGTGTTCAACCCAAATTACCCGCCACACCTGCTTGCAACTCTAAAGGCACGCCCCACTCTACACTACACTCTCATGTAAATCGTTTACTCGATCGCGTTGCAAGGCCAGCTGGTGTTGAAGTCCATTTGTCGTCACATTCGTTTCGACGCGGCGGAGCCCAGTTTGCGAATGGCTCGGAGCATTTGACGGCTCGGTGGATCTTTGATCGTGACGCATGGAACGTCAGCACCACAAACAAAGGGTTTGGATATGTCTTCAATACCCTCAAAGAAGATCATAAGGTGGCGAAAGTCCTTAGCGGCCAATCTCCATTTCATCCTCTCCGCTTAGCAGACTTGTCGTCGTTTGACACTTCGACAGAAAATTCAACAAGTGCAAAGACTTGTCTTTGCGTCCTGCTCTGCGCTCGAGACAAGAAAATACAACATCGACGGAGACGTGCTGGACATATTGATGGCTTACTTGATCCTACAATTTCCACTGTTTAAAGAATTGAGCCCCAACAGCCCAGCGGTGGAATCGTGCTTGGAGCAGACTGGATGTACCATACCGCAGCTTCTCTCATGGTCAGTTCATTTGGCTGCGACAATGATCGATCCTGTTGAAAGCGTTCAATCCGAGCAAGTCAATCAGTCAGATGAGCGCAAGATGATTAGACACCAAGCATCTGTCATTAACCACTTTATTGAGCAAGCCAAGCGCCAGGACGAGCGTTTGGATGTGATGGGAGCAAAATTTGATGCGCAAAAGTCGACAACAGAGCAAATTGCTGAGTGCCAGCCACGACCTGTTGTTGCAACAATTCCTGCAAGTGATCCACAGTCTCCCCCAAAACGCCGACGAAAAGCGTCCAATGTTCCTCTCAGAGCAATCTGGTACGAATGGTATACGTCAGAGCCACGACTGTGGGTCAAATGCACCAACAAGCAGAAACGATCGGACTCAAAGTTGATTGTTGCGTATTTGAAGTTGTTTCTTGACAGTGGATTTAAACTCGATGACAATGCCTCCGCATATCGAGACGACGTTATGTCGTTGGCTTTGCTTGTCGAGGAGCCGGTGTTGGCGTTTTTGAGTCAACATGGATCAAAGTCGAATGGAGCAAACGCTGTTCTAAAGATGATGCGATTGCTTCACCGAACAGGAAAGCTCAATGGTAGAATTGTCACGCATCGACGGCTTATTGCTGCAAGAGCCATCCTTGACCCCTCGCCGGCCTATACTCAAGTTGTCCTTGACACTCGTAGTGAGTAAGATGAAGAAAATCAAACAAGTTATGAGATTGTAACTTAATATCCAACTATCAGGTGCTATCGCACATGCCAGAGTGTCTTCTGGTTGTATCCGGCGGCCTCGCATGGCAGTCGACTTGTTCCGTCAGCAAGCAAATTCAATGTTCCTTGCTGGTGACTGGAATAGAACCGGATTCTTAGGGTAACATGCCATGCGCTCTACGGACGAGCTACACGACCGGCTTTGTGTCTTCTGTGCCGTCCACACTGGTCATACTGACGAAAGTCGGTTGAAGTCAAATTGCACGTCCATCAACTCATCTTGTTCGAATGACTCCTTGGCGTAGTGCAAGACAGATAGTCGTTTTGAATGATTGAGAGTAAACGCAGTGTAAATTCAACATGCCTTGATCATTACTGGAATCGAACCAGTTTCCCAGGGTGACATACCCTGCGCTCTACCAATGAGCTACACGATCGTTCTGTCCTTGAGCTTGGTTGTTCTTGATTTCATTCACAGCGAGCCGCAACTTTATGTCTTCATTGTCGACAATGACCGTTGTTTCCTTTCTCTTTTTGGCCTTGCAACACAAGAAGATCATTGTGATAATGAAGGGCTCTTGGACTCCATTCTGTTCGACTTGTACTGACTAGTGGCCAACTCTCGATGCATATCCCCTCGCACAACCCTGCCAACACGATGCCCTGAATGGGACTGGTTTCTCCATGGGATGTGTGAAGCGAGCTTTATACAGGAGTTGTGCATGGGTTGAACGACGTTTTGCTCGTAAGTTGAATCAATAGAAACCACCATGTATTCGCCCCAAGTGGTAATAAACGGCAAAATCCCATGAAGTTCCAACTCTTAGTTGCACTAAAACGATTGGGCTATTGTTGGAATGGTGCTTCTGGTGGTGTGATTGCTCGTACATTTGGTATTGGTTATGGCTCTGTTAATTTGTACACGTCGCGATGTATTGCAGCCATTCGGTCTCTAAAAAGTGTTGCTCTAAATTGGCCGACTGCCCATGAGAGAAACTTTATCAGCCAGCGTATCGAGAAACTTGTGATGGAACTCTTTTTGTTTTGGCATACAAACCATCACAACATGGAGAAGACTACTACACAAGGAAAGCATACTATGCTATTAGTTGTTTGGTGTTTGCGATGACATTCGACGAATACGCTACATTAATTGTGGTTTCCCTGGCTCTGCTCATGACCAACGAGTACTAAGCAACAGGAGGCTGCGGGAAATAGCCAAAACTCTATGAATTCTACCGAAGACAACGACAACTTGCTATCCTTTTGTTAGTTTCTTGACTAAAGCAGAAGTGAATAATTTCATTGAATCGTCAAGGCCGCATATTCGGCTGCGAAGTCTTCATGGGTGATCGCCAATTTCGACATGCATTTTAAAATTATTACATTCAATTGTGATTAACAAACTATTTTGTTTTGGATATATTAAATAAAGTTCGCAAAAAGTTAGTCATAATTTATGACCAACTTTGTTAGCTTCCTGAGAAAGTACATGACTTTGGCGTTGAAATACTTGAGCATGGTCGAGTGTTTTGACCTCAAATTGGAACCAATATGCTGGACTTACTTGTGTGAATCTAATCATCCTAGTTTTGACGAAGCATCTTAATGGTCGCTTCGTCGCCTCAAACATGCCAATTTTTCAAAATATAACCTACTTTGAATGACGAAACTATTTTGACGATTTACGGTATCAAATTTACATGGTTACATAGAGTATAAGCTAGTTAGCAGACAGAGAAATTTTTGAGACGATTGGTACAATCTGGATAAAGTTATAGCGCTTTGAAAAGCACCACAAGCCTTCAAATCGAAAATTGCAATAAGTTGACAAACTTTTTTCGTCATATTTGATGACGAAGTCAGCATAAAATTTGATTGTAATAATAAAAAAAATTGACGTACTTATTTAATATTTTCAGGAAAGTGCAGGAACGATACCGTTTCGTTGCATGGATGCACCTTTAGATTGAAGATGCACATTCGGGGAGTGCCTATACGCTGGGTGAATGACCGCCAAGCTCAGAGATTCGTTGAAACGACCACTGGCAAAAGGAAAGATAACGTTCATATTTGACTATTTCCCGCAACCTCCAGCTTACTGCGTACAAATTATCGAGAGTACTTTGCCCCAAACGAATACTTGATCGGAGATTTCGCTTACAGTGTATACTCAACGTTATAGCCGCCATTCAAAAAGACTAATCGATGCTCTTCGACCGAACAGGAAGTGCAAGTGTACAACTTGCGTTTAGCAAAGGCTCGCATACTTTTTGAGCACACGATTGGTATTTTAAAAGGATGGTTTCAGAGCTTACGTTGTTTGCGATACCTCATATATGACAAATAAAGCATGCGACAGATCATTGCCCATGTTGAATGCTGTGTAATTTTACACAACCTTTGTCGAAATGATCTGTGGATGAAGATTGGATCGACCCCGAGCCGATTGACGTGGTTGCACAGCCCGAAAATGAAGACAACCTTGGTTCTCCTAACCAACAAGACCCCCTGCGCGACTAGCAAAGTTTTTTTGCCTTTTGTGTGTTCAAATTCAGCCTCAAGCGTTTTTGACATTTTCCAAGTGTCTCATTGAGGTCCTCTCCCTCAAAGAATCTGAAATTTAAGTCTTTGTCGACCAATTCACGACACTACTAGTACTCCAAAATTCACGTCGAAGATGACTATTAAAGACCTCTTTTTCATATACACAAGTCCCGTTCAGTTGTACCAGTTTTACGATATCAGATGGCGTATATTGTATTAATTTTAATAGGTGATCCATTATCAAATCATAAGGTATTGACAGGGATTATGAAGTAGATACTACTCTGGTCCGAAATGTTTGTGGGTTATTATTCACTTGATTAAAGTATGCTTGTCGAAAAAAAGTATACACACTTTTGTATTGGACTGTATGAACACATAATGCGTCATTGAAATTAAGTTGGAATTATCGACGCAACTCAACTTTGGCAATTCAATTGGTTCAGAGCATTTTCATAAACTGACGGATTGCACTCAAGATTGAACGATGATACGTTCATTTTAGAGGCATCCTTCCTCAGATGAGGAAGCTTGAAATTGTTGCCACCATTGTCTTGTAACGGGAAGTCCATTACCTTTTGCAAAGTAATGAATGTGTCACGTAAATTGGGACGCGACGAGTGCGGGAAAGAGGGAAAAGGCTCGACGGATGCTGGGCGTAGACGGCTTGGGGCGGAGCTGCTTCGCCGGTAGATAAGCGGTAAAGGTTAACACGAATCTCTTAAGCACTAAGGCGTTAAAAAGGAAGTCCTTAAGTCTAGCTACGGTTACCGCTTCTGGTTGGGCAAGACCATTCTAAAACCAGGGTAATTATTCCGGATAAAATCACTGGTGACAAATGACTTTCCCAGAGTCTTTACTGCAGCTCACTGAACGCGGATTGCACAGCAGCAATGAGCTCATCGATTGTCCGAGATCTCTTCTGCAGCTGTATACTTTGAATAGAATTAAAAATGTCTAAGTTTAGCACGTTAAAATCCGGGCTATTCGCGGGTTGATTGCTAATTTCGATGCCATCAATACCATTTTTCACAAGCTCTGTCGTCTTGATGCACTTGTGTGAACTGGCGTTGTCCTGTTGGACATTGACTTTTGCAACGCCCCGAGGCATCTTCCCCTGAATGGCAGGAACGACATTTTCGAGGACCATCTCACTGTAAGCGTCGGCATCCACACTCTGCTGCACCGTCACGATGGTTGCCTTTGGTCTGTTCTTGCTTGAACGTAAAGCAGGCAAACAGGTAACAAAAGGCCAGATGCCGATGTTGCTATCGAAAACTTGTTTCTTGGTGTGATCATATTGAGGACGAGCGACTGCCGCTAAGAACATCACTTTAGTGATGAATTTGTATGATTTGACCGGTCTTGGAGGCAAGACTTCATCGTCGTAGGCGTAGAATCTCCTTTTGACCTTAGTAACATGGAACCACTTTTCATCAATATGCACGTGTTCGTGCATACTGGCGAAGATATGGCTTCCATGTAACTGAGGTCGAAGGTGACCCATTGGGTGTCTGATCCGCCATGCTTGGTTTTCAAGTGTCAGCAGCGGCTTGACTCGGCTAGATCGTCCTCGAAGCTCTGCGTCTTCCTGAATGTGTCGTAATATTGTCGTCTTCGGGATGCCTGACATGGCGGCAGTCGTTCGCAATGTTTGACGGTCTTCAATCTCGACTGACTTGATCGTTGCCTCAACTTGGTTAGCGATCCGTAGCTTCTTACGTCCACAATTTACTAAAACAGAGTCCCTTTAGAAATGGATACTTGTAAGACTTTGTATTTTTATGCAAGGTATTGAATTTGAAAGTTTTTTACCTCTGAGGTTCGTGGAAACGACGGTGATGGCGGATCCAGAAGAAAGCGAGTCTCGCCCTCGTGCCCACAGTCGAGATATGGTGCTCCAATGGCGCCCAAAGAATCGCGACACCGTTACGAACGCACCGCGCTCAAGCTTGCCTTGCCTCGATCGCTCCAGAAGAAGCTGATAGGCAGTCTTTCGCTCGTCTTCCGTCAGATGTCGTCGCATTGTAGCGCTGCTTGTGCTTGACTTGCGTCGATGCGAGCTTGCTGATATTCTTCGAAATGAGGCATTTCGAAGAATATCTGGATACGATGGTAGTGTTAAATTGCGTAGTGATCCCTCACCGGGTCTGTGATGCACCTAAATACTTGCATCACTGACTTTGCGCGCTCATATCTCCGGATTCCCGCCGAAATAGAGGCTCTAAAATACACCCAATCAAAGCTCTGTGTTCGCGCTATCCGTTAAGCCAATCAGCTTATTCATCGGGCATATATTAGAAAAATCCCGCCAATGAAAAATTGAATACAACAAACAATATGGACCAAAGTAGTATTGGACAAATACTTTGTGATTGAGTGACGGAATACTAGTATCCTCTAAAACTGGAGTCACAGTTTCCTCATCTGTCGATGGTAATGCTGCACAGCCAACCTTCACTCCTGCCGCGGGCTCTGAGTCGGATACTGTGATATTACTGCGCTCTCTACGAACAGTACACGCCAATGACACTGGGGCAACGCCCGCAATTGTTCATGGAGTTGTAGGTGTACCAGATGCTGTATGGGATACGAGCTAACACGGCAGTTATCACTCAAGGTATTTTCGACAGCCTCAAGGCCCAAGGAAACCAGCTAGAGAAACCGTGCTGGCGAAGCCTGTCCATTTCAGTCAATTTGATGGTGCAGCAGTAATTTTCTTACGTACAGCTTAACTTGATGACATCGGAAGGCTCCGTCATTGCTCGCTATGCTATATTCCATGTGTTTGACTCCCAAAAAACAGCTTTGATTCTGTCGAGGCCAATAATGATGGCACTGATACATTTCTTGTTCATCCACCAGCTATCAGTGCGGAATGGGATCTACAGGCTGTGCAGTCTCGGGGCTTTTGTCAACGGGCTCTTTTGGTAGCCGAGGGTGATGACGACGCTGACGTTGAGGACGACAATGACCCTTCGAACCCAGCACCGATGTCTTACGCCACGGAAATGTCGAAAATAGAGGCCATTCTAGTGTCCAAAGCTTCTGGCAACACCTCCCTTTCGGCGAGGGAGCGAGCAGAACTTGAAGAGACCCCCGCAAGAATACCGATGTTTTTCGACTTCAATTGCGTGGAACCGATCCTCACGTTTAGGTTGATCCTTTAGTGGTTGAACTGAAGCCAAATGCAACGCATTTCCACTGTCCATCACGGTGATACCCTCCACCCACGTGAATTACCTTCACAAGCACTTGAATCAGTTATTGGCATCAAAACGGGTGGAACGTGTGGGCAAAAATGTTCACAAAGCTCGATGCCTTAAAATTCTTTTGGTAGCTCCCATTTGCCTCTGACTGCCACGAATATTTTACCTTTGTGACTTTGGCTGGCCAGGATCACGAAATGCTTGTCTGTATCAGTGGAAGCTTCGGAGGATCGAGTATGAATTGGTCCGTGGTGGAAAAGGAGGCTTACGCTCTTGTCATGGCTTGTAGACGTCTCGATTATCGGCTTTTGCGACCAGGAGATTTTACCTTTCCAACTGACCATCGCAATCTCATTTACATCTTCAACCCACTTTCTGTCACTACAGTACACAAATACCAGGCGGCCAAGCTGGCTCGCTGGGCCGCGACGCTCCGAGCTTTTCAATACACGATTCAGCATGTCGCTGGAGAAGAGAATGCTTGGGCTGACATTTTATCCCGGTGGGGAGCGCCCAAAGGGCTTTGCGACAATCCTTCTGCAGAGCAAAAATTTCCCAGTGGAAGTTGCGCAACGGACATGTTGGACTTCCGCATATTTGAACATATGCTACCGCAACTGGTGGACAACTTGATCGCAGAGGCATGCCGCTCAGTAAGAACATTGGAGCCCTTGCGTGGAGGCTTTAGACGAATCATTTACATCAATGACTTCAGGAATTGACGCTCCAGGTAGTGTTGTATGAGCTTCCGCAAAATGTAAAATTTTATCATTCTGACAAATAATTGCGTTGATTGTTCTTTACGAGGTTTTGCATCGAGGACGCCCGCTCACAGTCGACTGATCCGTGAGGAATTGTCAAGGCAATACGAAGAAACGTGACAATAGAAGGATAGGATGAAGTGACGTGCTCGTTGGCCAGCGCTGTGGTAAGGAGATCGTTGGGAGACACACTTGCAAAGTTTGCTAAAACTTTTAGAACTTGTACGAGGCATTCTCTTGAAGGGCAATTTTAACGTCCGGCAAATCTCCACGATAATGGCCGGCAAAGGTTTCATTTGATTCAAGTCCAAACGAAGCCAAGCTATTGCACATCAGCATGTGAGAAAGGTACAATGTTGAAAATGCGTCGATAATTGATTGCGACTCAACTGGAAAGTGACTTTTCAGTGAATGACTCAAACGAAGAACATAGCTGACGCAATTATTGTGCATCGTACGAATTTCTTTGGACTTGTGGACAGCAAAACGAGTACCAAAGTCTGCATGGCACTGACGAAGGCTGAGGCTAGAAGTAACCTTCTGAACGTTGCAAACAGTAAATGTCTTCTCCAATTGATCTATTGCTGCTAAAACCACAGGCAACACGGAAACGATGTTCAAACTTTGGTACTGCAATGACTTAGACAGCTGATTAACAACGCCAAAGACGTCTGTCATGTAGGCAACCCAGTAGTAAAAGTCGTCACGACTGAAAAAGTCATTATACAGATCTTGAGCAACGGGGCAATTCAAAGCATTCCGCAGAACATGGCGTAGGGCAAAAAATGTTTCAAACAGTACTAACAGGGATTCACCAAGAGAGAGCTACTTGCCGAGGACGTAGATGCGAGAGGTTGAACTCATCAAGCGCAGCTTCTAGAGCGGTGGGGCGAGTGTGCGAGCGACTAAAATATGAGTACAACGTTTGAATCGCACGTATTTTGTGATCATCGTCGTCCGTCAAAGACTCTTGTAAAGCCAAGTCCACACGATGGGCAGTGCAATGAAACCCAACCAACCCAGGATATTTAGACGACAATCTCAAAGCCAATCCTGATTTGCAACCGATCATAACTGATTCGCCATCACTGGCAAAACCAACAAGTCGCACACGCTCAAGGTCACGGTGACTAATAAGGTCGAGAATTGACAATGTAATTGACTAAGGTGTGCCATTCAGAAGGGCCAAAATTCCCAAAAGACGCACTTGCACTACACCAAACACCACATATCGGACCATAACGATAAGTTTCTTGAACGACGAAATATCGTTTGATTCATCAACCATGATCGAAAAAAAGCACGCCTCCTTAATGGAGTCAGTTGTTCGCTTTAATAATATTGAAGCTGTGTTCTAAAGGACATATTATGTCCTTAGAACACACAGAGACCATTTCAACGACCTTTGAGATAGATGTTGTTTTCGAATACACTCCACGTTGGCCATTAAAACTCTGTTCACCATTGTCATTGTCAATTGAATCTCGCACCAGGCTAGTGAGGTCGTTGAATCGTTGATATGGAAGCTTCTTCTTTGCTATGTAATAAGCACAGCGCATTTCATGTACTGACCATTGAAGATATGCAATTTCATCAACTGCACTTTGTCGTGTGATCGTTTGTCTCAGCTGATTCTCAATGGCGCTGTTGAATGCCTTCTGAAGAGTAGTAACTTTCGCAGCTTGGATCACAGCATCGGTGTGTCCAGGACTTCTCGCATGGTCTTTTATCGTGTCGAAGTGGAATTTGTTGGAGGGACCGCCACCGTAACCGCTGGTTGCAAATACAACTGTTTCTTTGCGATTTGTCAGATGCTGCAAAACACAAGCTTCTTCTCGTTGTATATGTAGAGATAAAATGTACGACACGATAATCCAAAGGATGAATGATTGAGAAGCGACCAGCGACCAAAGCACTGTCTCGCTTGCCCTTGCTTTTCTTGTCGTTTTGGTGATCTCATTGCCGCTTTTGCAGCTGTCACTGCTGCCGTCTGGGCTTCACGTTGGGATTACAAATCATGACCATGGTCTTGGACTAATCGTGGCTATACAAGCACACTCTTGCACAGAATGTAAGCGATAGATGACAACTATATTATTCACTCGCTATAACTAAACTGTAGCATTACAAGCTGCCATTCTGCTTTCGCTTTCGTACTTCTTTCAGCAATCCAGAGTACGCTCTTGTGTGACCTTCATATGCAGCTTCAAATTGATCATAGGAGGCATATTTGATACATGCAGATGCAAGCGTCAAACGCTCTGAGTATTTGCGTCTGTCGCGTTCGATTTCCTCTTTCGACAAGTCTTTTATGCACAAAACCACCCACCTTTTGGATCTATTGTAAACCACTGGTTCCACGCTTCTCGGCCCGATTTTGCAGTTGGAATAGGTCGACGAATAGCAAAGTTTTCCATAGATAGTTGTCGTGAGGGTACAGCTTTTGATTGCTGACGCATGTCAGCCCGCAAGCCTTTAAGGACGGCATCCACGATAGAATCAATATCCAATGAGCCATCGACGTTAACATGCTGAACTTGCTGTGAGGATCCACCTCCCTGTTGGTGGAGGTTTCGTGGATCAATTGAATCACTCAGACTTTTCGTGACGAGATACTCACAACATGTTTTTGGATCTTCCCATCTACACCACGCCATCAGTTCCCCGAAGTCAAATCGTCTTTCAGGTGATACAAACACTTGATAAAAAGAGCCAACACGGCGCATACTATGCAAAGATAGTCCAACCGTCAGCTCGGGTGTGATGTCAACCACATCCGACAGATGATGTCGCAAGTGCATTTGCTCCATTGGCTTGAACCAATCAACTTTGGCCGTGATTTGGTTGGGGATTGTGGTGTGGGGGAAGACAAAGGCATCATTCTGCATATTCGAGCAGCTCAATCGAACTTGATGATTGTACTCGTCAAAAAAATCGTAGACTCGCAAGCAAGGAAAGGAGACTTCGTTGAGAAGGTGATAGACTTGACATTCTTTTTCCACTCGAGCTTTCTTACGTCAACGGAGACGTATTGAAATGTATCTACCACACTTAGATTCACCAGAGGATATATCACACCACTTTAAGGCCAGCATATCACTTATACGAAAACACCCCATGAAGCAGGCACTGAACAAAAATCGTAGCATGCAACCAACGAAGCGATTATAGTTGGCAAACACATTCATGAGTAGAGACAGCTTGTGCACCGTCAGTGGATGAGCTTTTCATTCTTCGTCAATGTTGTTTTGTCTGTTGTATTTTTGTAGAGCGACAACATAGCGCTTAGACTCTACAGCTTGAGCTGGATTCGGTTCAATTTTGCGGTCTTTGAAGAAAGATCCAAGAGCAGTCTTTGCTGTATCGACCGTTCTAGCATTTCGCCTCAGAAAGTAGAGATGATGAAAGAAGTCCGTGCAGATTTCAGCGGTCGCGGACGTTAGGTCCACGCCACCTCGCACTTTCTTGCAGTATTCCTCGAATTGCCTTTGATACGCTGCGTATGAGCGTCGTGTCGACGCTCGAAGGAAGGCATCCTGGTTTGTCTTCTCGCATGGCACACTATCCATTGTTTCAGACGCCAAATGAACCTTTTTCGTGAAATGTTATTATCCAATGAGAAGTCATATATGTTAAATGTTTGTGATATGTTCCTCAACCGACGAAATCGTCGTCCAATTAAAAAGCTAAGATTCTAGAACAGCCAATGAACGAGGAGAACATTGTCGGTTCTCCAATCACAGGGCAAAATTTTGTCGGTTTGTTGTCGGTTTCGTGCGCTATGTATCGATGTCGTGTGCCATACGAATTGACGAAACCAAGTCAGATTTGTCGAGACATTCACACCAACTTCTGAGTAGTATGTGGCAATGGTTTCGATATGGTCTTGCGAAACAGCAGTCATTTTTGTCAAGTCGAGTCGTGGCCACAAGTCCTTCGCCTTCCAACCTAACACGTGAAGCTGCCAGAGATGTTCAAGAGGTCCGAGGTCTTGGACTGGTCGAAGGGCTTTGACAAATATTTGTACAAAACTAGGAAAACCCTTCCACCCTTCTCCACCAATCAAATTAATTCGGAGAAAACAGGTTTTTAGAATGCGGTTAGTAATTAGGAACAGAGGAAGTGTAAAATTCATGCTCATTTAAAATAAGGGCCAGTCTGGCAACCGAAAATATTGCAATAAATAGGCCCAAAATGCCATTTTGAGGCCAATTCAATAATTGAGGTCAAAATATGACCTTGTTTATCTCCAAGAGTTTTGCACCAAATCCAATATTTTTGGTTGGGATATACTCACTGGAGGCTCCCAAAATGCCATTTTACGAAAAAGAGGTTTTACTTCCATTTTGAATGTGCCATAAATCGTTCATTCCGATTTTGCTGAAAATGGCATATTGATTTTGAGATTTTGCCAGACGCACCCTAAATGAAGCTGAAATATTGAAAATATTTCAAATTGTTTTTGAGATTTTGATAAAAATTCAAAATCTTTTGAGACATCTCAGAACAGTCAGAATCAACTTTTCCACGACACAACGTCGTGCACCAGGACAATGCCACCGGAGATCATCGTTAAAGTGGCCTTCTTCATACCTGAATGGAGTTTTGTACAAACATTTGTCTTAGCGCTTCGACCAGTCCAAGACCTTGGACCTCTTGAACATCTCTGGCAGCTTCACGTGTTAGGTTGAAAGGCGAAGGACTTGTGGCCACGACTCGACTTGACAAAAATGACTGCTGTTTCGCAAGGCCATATCGAAGCCATTGCCAAATACTACTCGGAAGTTGGTGTGAATGTCTCGACAAATCTGACTTGGTTTCGTCAATTCGTGGGGCACACGACATCGATACATTGGATGGGGAGGGAGTTGCTGCCTCATGTTTTGGTCAAGTGGAACGATCTTCGAATTACTTGGATCTCAACATGGGTGGATTTTGATGGGCATTTCGATAACGATTTCTCGTATCTTAACTATCTTGTAGTTTTTCGTGGACATATCATGACACCATTCAGAACTGAAGCAATCTTGAAGTATGCCACGTCAAGTTCATCGCTTCGACACTTATATCTACGAACTTCTGATAGAAGATACTATGGTAATCGTGACTGCGCTCTTACCATGTCAATGGCAAATGACTTAACCCAACCAGTCCGTGCCCTGGAACTACACAGTTTTTCATGGCAAGACTCCAATCTTCGGAAGGAAGTCATGACAGCAATATTGGCTTGTGAAACCATCGAGAAGTTTGGTATCTCTGAGTACGATTGTGCAGATTTTTCTGTTACAGCCACGTTCGACCGGCTCACAAGGCAAACTCATTTGGACTTCTACGACTTTGGAAGCAAAAGGTATCATACCGTGGATGTCAACCACGTGCACGACTTCATACACCACTTTGGACTTTTATTCTTGGAAACCGACGAGTTGGTGTTATCTCGGCCTCATGTTACGGAATTTGACGTTCTCTGGGAAAATCTTTCGCCGGTATTGCAACAAGCTCCGTTGGAAATTTTGAAGATTGAGAAATTTATCTGCACTGAAGACGTTGCAAACAAAATCGCAGAAGGTTTGCATGGCCACCCGACTGTTGAAACATTTGTTTTGGACGAAAAGTGCCAAGTGCCTTACTCTGGTGTGGTGGTCCTTTTGAGTCACGCTCCTGCCACACTGAAAAATCTCCTCATTGCAAACGACAAAGCCGACCTTACCCAACTATATGCAGACGAAGACACCAAACAATTACTACAATTAGCACACGAGAGGTCAATCAACCTTTTCTACACCTAGCTTCGAGAGCAGAGTATTGTCATGGCATCCTTCAGAGGTGAAGATTCTTACGAAACAATATCAATACAGAAGCATTGCCCTCTTTGAGTTCTTGTGGATGGTTGTGTGAATTACATAACAAATTGAGTTGAATAGTTTCTGGGAGCTGCGGGAATCTGCGAATCTCCAGTACAATATGAGATTCATGGCAATATCTTCATACAACCGATAGAAGCATCCCCGAAAACGACAGAAACATATAATTGGTTCAATTACTTTTTTCAGACATTGCGAAATGTCGACTGAAACTCAGAGTTTCGAGTCCCTGTTTCTGCAACAAGCTCAATGAGTATTCTCTTCACGGGGCCTTCTAATGATGATATCTTCATGCAGTCGCGTTGCTTACGAACAGGACGCGGAAGATCAACGACATATTGAGTTTGTGGGCGGCTACCATTTTTGCCGCACATATTTGCATATGCATCCTCCAACGCTGCAACCATCAATATGGTTTCAGTCGTTGGGTTTACCATTTTCGATTTAAACAGCGATGTCGGGTCGCATATTGAGTCTGTCCATGTCCAAGTTACTCGAAGTATGGATGGATTTTCTTCGTCAACCTCACAAGTAGTTGTTGCGCCGCAGGGTGGTGTCAATACCACAACCACAGACTTCGTCTTGGTTATGATATTGTAGTACTCTGCAACAAGCCCTTCCAAACCGTCACCCTTGATCCTGTTGCTCACAACTTCGACAGCATTCGGAGGCTCCGAGACGGACTTTGGCTGCAAAAAAGGGACAACAACATCCTCTTCTGGAGGAGCAGTAGCCCGCCGTTTTCCTTTGACGTGTGAGAGATCGAGAAGCGCAGTATATTACCCGATGACTGTGCATTCTGATGGTCGAATCAAAATGCTTTTGAAAGGCTGGAAAATTGAACTGATGAAAGATGTCGGTATCTAAATTGTATGCAACTTGTGCCTTTGTATGCGCTGTAATCTTGTGGTCGTCAACAAGCTTTTCAAGAGCGCGCTGGGCCTCACAATCCTTCGTCCAATGTGGCATGAGCGTCAAAGATTGCAAATGCCAAAGGTTCTCAAACTCGATCTCAATTAAGTTCGAATATTGTTTTGTAAATTGCAAGAAAAATATCTAAAAAGTTCAGAGAATATCTCGGAAGTTCTAAATTATTTTAGTTAATGGTCAATTGGAAAAATTGATTGATCATGCGATTTTAAGTTATGCATTTGACAACCTTTAAAGACTCAATTTCTGCTGTACTTCAGGATTCTGATAGCTTATCATATTGACTTCTTAAATATGCTGTTTGATTTCAAATTTAAACATCACGGATTTAGTTATTTTCCTCTAAAAGTCGGGAATTTGTCATAAATCACGAAAATTATGATTTTTGACGGTAATTATCTAAGTTTTTATAAGACCTTGAAAACTCCATTGGCACTTTTTATATTCTATGTAAGGTGTACATTAAATAAATATCAAGCGATAGCTGAAAAATGATCCATGTTCAGAATAAAACGAAGACAAAAACTGGCATAAACATCTTCCCTTCGTCGTAAAAAAAATATCTAAAAATATTTGAAAAGTTCTGGGAACTTCTGAAAGCGAACTTAAAGAAATGGATTTGAATATTCGAACTTAAATGTATTTTTTCTCGCGCCACTTTCAACAAACAATCAGGCATGGATCGTGAGAGCGAAGCTGTTTGGCTGTCGCTCTTCCGATGATACGGCGCCGGGACAATGCGTCTGGAACAAACGAACGACGCTTTGTAGCGCTCTTTGGTGTGAGTTGTCGGGTTGCTACTCAAGCCTGGCGAGCAATGGACATCCGTCCAGTAGGTTGTATATGCTCTGGGCGTTATTGTTTCTCAAAGTGTATGCATCGGAGAATGTGTATGCAGCTATAGCTGCAAGCGAGGAAAAGACCTTTCGTAAATGGAGCTGGATTATGTTTGAAGCACTATCAAGCCTCAATGTGGTACGATTGCTTGCAAGAAATGTCAAATTTGCTGAACTATAAATTGATACTATGGTCAAATCGTCTTCACCAGGCAGCTCCTGGTGTTCGCCTCTTCGTGTCTTTGGATGGAACAGATTTTGCAATCCAAGAACCCCAGGCATTCAATCGAAAGTGGTGGTCCCATAAGTTGAATCGAGCAGCTCTACGATACGAAGTCGGAATATGCATTCGGACAGGATATATTGTGTGGGTCAATGGCGGTAAACCTGCAGGTGAATGGCCCGATCTCAGAATTGCTCGCGACGCCTACGTCTTGGCAGTTCAAAACGATGAAATGACATTAGCCGACAAGGGCTACATGGATCGGCGTTTTCTTGTGAATCCAAATTATTACCCAAGATCAGCAAGAGCTCAAAAGAAAATAATGGCGAGGCGCGAGACAGCTAACGCTAGGCTCAAGCAATTTGGCGTCTTGAAATATGTGTTTCGTCACAGACTTGAAGATCACTTGACCTGTTTTTTATCTGTTGCAAACTTGGTGCAAATCTCCATTGAATGTGGATCGCCCTTGTATGACATCGACATCTAATATTGATTTAAGTGATTTTGATATGCTTTCCCTCATCTCCCTGTTCAAGTGTGTAGACACAAGAGCTTCTAAAGCTCTTTTGAACACAGTCCCTGGTCAAGTGAATCCTTAAGGTAATTGATATTGTACATTTCTGCTTTTTTACCTTTGTGAAAATATTCGATGTTTCACTTGACTTTATAACCATTTCAAGGAACAGAAATTTCAAAAGAGTGTTGGAACAACTGTGTACAAACACTTGGTCCAGCAAAGCCAACATCAAAACCTCAGCGAATTTTCATAAGTAGAGTAAGAAAACTGATTAATGGCAGGGTTTTCCAGTTTCCCATACATTGCCGGATGATAAAGATGTTAATGCTAACAGTAAATATACATCACAGTACTTCTCCAAGCTCTTCTGCAACCGAATATGCTCGCGATAGTAGAAATTGCACATGAGATTAGGCGGTCAGCGAATTGGCAGCACTTGAAGTATATCCCTTGATCTTGGGCCAATTGTATTAAAGTTTCGTACTTGGATTGAGTGACATTCTCCGTGCCACGTAATTCATCCCACTCAGTCAATATCCTTCGTACTGTTGGAGGCATAGACTGTAGAAGAAGTTTCATTCCATCGAAAGACACGGAACGGCAATACAACAAACGCAAGTCTTCAAGTGCTTGATGATGGCGGATTGTTTCGGTCAGTTGCTTTAAATCCTCTGTTTCGAAATCGACGGAGCACAGGTCAATGCGTCTCAGCATGGACTGTTCGATCAAGGGTGCCAAAATATTCCATACATTGCGAAATCCATAAATGAAGTTCGTCTCCAATATGAAAGTTTGTCCGCATTTTTGAAACACTTGCTCAAATGGAGAGATAAAATTAGGTACATCGTTGAAGTCGCAAACTTTGTTCATGCATCTTAGAGGAATAAGGCCCAATACCACCTTATTATCCCTTCGGGTGAATTCGCCATCCATCTCAAAGCCAGACTCACTTCTTTCCTGCATGCGGATATATTGTGCTGAAGTGACTCTCAAAGCAGCTGTGATAACTTCCTGCCGGAGAGTTTGACTTTCCCAATTGAAATTCGCCAAACTAAGGTTTTGAATCGGTTGGGAGATAATCCACTGCAACAAGTCATTCGCCATAGATGTTGTCATGGTGCATTGACCATCGTAAGCACGAGCAAATGTCGCGAGCTTCAACCTTCGCAGGGATGAACTCATCGCTGCAAACTTGAAAATAGTGGCTGCCATCTCAACAGTACACTCGTAGAGGGTCAAGGACTTGAGATAGTTCAGATATGTGAGAGATTCAACAAACGGATTGATTGTTCGCGACACAAGTAGTTCACTGCAGTGATGCGAAATTCTTTCCATTTGATCAAAGTGCTTGGATCAACATCGATTCCGAGATATACAATCGAAGTCTCAGGACCAAAATTACAGGAAAACCAATCGACGTCTATCTTGTCGTCCACAAAGACTTTGGTGTAGTATTTCGCAACTCCTTGCACATACTGAAGGGATTCCTCGTCCATAATGGTTAAATATAGGCGAGGCCAGAGGTTACCCTGCGTCCAACCCAGTATTTCGAGTTGTCGTAAATTTTCAGAGGTCCAAGCAGATTCGTAGGGCGAAAGGCTTCAAGAAACAATTTCACTGTAGCCCACTCTTCAAGATAGAGCGCTAGATTGATTACAACTTCAGACGGCAAGGCAACGCTATCGCGTTTGGTCTTCTTCATGGAAGCAAAATCGAAGACTACTCGAGTAGTATGCAGTTTTTAGATCCGCCAGTTGGATAGTTTTGAATATTTTCAGTTTCTTTGCATCGATTGGCGTCGTGACATCAACTGACCAAGCCTTAACGACTTAAGCACGCACAACCAGATTTTGTAGAACCAAGTGTACTCATGAAGAAGTCAGGGATTGAAAACGTCGTCTTACCATCAGAAGTGCTACTCAAGGTAGTTTTCTACATTCCAAAGTGGGAAACTGTCTGTATACTTCTCGAGGCACTTCGTCCATTCAATGTTCTTGGATCACTGGGAACATTTATGGCAACTGAAATTGCAATGGAATTTTACGATCAACGGGCGGACGTGGCATTTTTGTGATTCAATTAAGTGTTCAAAATCTGGAAGTATAATATATCTGGAAATATCATGACGACTTGGAATGTGGAGAAGGAGGTTTCAAGCAGTGATTATCTGATTGCGGGAACAAAGCTACAAGAAATTCACGTCCATTAATTTGTTTGACAATCAGCCGCCAGCAAGAGACATCATCTTCTTTCACAGATGAATAGTCTACTTTGACTACCATTTTGACTTTCGTGAGTTCGGGAGGTGCAAAAGTGTGATTTGTGGTATTTTTATCTTCGTATTGCCATCCTGTAGGGAATCACCACAATACTTGTTCCATATTTGAATCGAACGTTCTCGGGCCAACTCCAGTAATTTAGCCATTTCTCTGAATGAGTAGATTTCAAACAAGTCATATTCTCTTGACACAAACGCCACTTTTCGTACTGAAGCTGGAACAGTTGAAAGAAGCGTTGATGCCCCCTCTGATGGTAGACGACTGTGACCAAGCACAAGCTCTTGCAGTGTTGGATGGTCCTGAATGACGCTAGCTATTTGAATCGCAACCTTCATCGTAAAATTTCCATTCATAACTTCCAAGATCTCAATTGGCGACTCGTGCAATAATGTCGTCAAGACAGTTTGGACATACATCGCGTGTAGATTTTTCACTTGGAGTTTCTTGACTTTAATTTGGAGAAATCGTCGAAATAGGGAAAGAAAATCACTTAAACCGCCATGATCCAAAGTATGTACTCCATTCCTGTACGGATTGTGGAAATTCAAAGTAAATTTGTCCTTTTTGCGATCGTAAAATCCTTGAAATATCCACGTCGCGCTACTTCCTTCAAAGAGTCTAAATCGTTCCAGAGTCGGTTTCTCCAGTACTGTTGTCAATACTTGCTGCCGTAGACCTTTGCTTTCCCACGTGAAATTCTCCAATTCAAAGCGCTGGATCGGCCGGGATTCAATCCACTTGAGTAAATCCGTTGCCATGGAATTTGTGATCACACAATGATTCTCGACTCTCCGGTCAACAGTCTCGAGAATTAATTCCCGTACCGACAATGTTGATGCCATAAATTTGAAAATGGTCGTCGCAATGGGCGGTGTGCAGCGGTACCACTGGAGATCATGAAGGAAATCGAGATACGACAGCGCTTCCTCGAGTTGATTCGGATGAACATTTGTCAAATTGATTGATGTAATTTGACAGTCCTTCCATCGCTGAATCATATTTGGTTGGATGTAGCCGCGATAGTCATGAGATTTCGTCCATGAAATTGCCGCCATGGGATCGACGAATTGACGAACCCACACCACGTCCGTCTTCTCATTCACAGCCACTTTGGAATAATACTTGGCGATATCTTCAAGGGGAATACGAGAAGGGGCATTGACTTTTAATAGATTCAGCCGTGGCCACAGGTCAATGGAACGCCAACCCAATATAATCAACTTGCGTAGATTTTCCAATGGACCAAGGATGTCGCTGTTTGGCTCAAAAGCGTTGAGAAAGTGCTCCAAATCGGACCATTCTGGGATGAAGAATGCAATCTTGACCATAGCTTCCGTCGGAAGCAAGCGGATTGCATTGGAACTCGCCGTTTCTCTACCGGGGACCTCTTGAACTTCGTCCTGGCTTGCCATGTCACTTGGAGAATGAATCTTAAATGACATTTTTCTGTATAACTCAATAGGTCTGAATTTATTATATTACACAAACATCAATTAATACAGTTTTATTTTCTTCTTACTCTATAGTAATATACGCTACTTAATTTATCAATTATCAAAGGTTATCAATGAAACAAACAAGCTAAAAAATACATGTACTATGAATATTCAAAATTTATAAAATTAAACAGGTCATACCATGGTTTGACATTTCAAAAGTGTGAGCAAAATGGAAGAAATTTTGACCGGAGCTTAGTTTATTACGACAATGTGACAATTGAAAAAACGTAAAACCAATCCGACACATGATCTCAGAGGAGACAACATAGAGTATGATAATATCCTAATTATGCATCACTTGATTTTATTGCACTGCATTGAGTTAAATATTCATGTATTTTGTTGAATGTTTGTCGTATTTTCTTCGATGTGGACCAATGATCTTAATCGTGCTCAATCATGACAAAGAAGGTGATTGAAAAGATAACTTCGGGGTCGACTCAGCAGTCGTTGTCTTCAGAGCTATCATCTTCATCGTTTGAGTCGTCGTTGTCTTCAGAATAGCTTTCTTCATCGTCTGATTCGTCTTCGGTTTCAAGTGTTTGGATACAGCGCCGGACAGCAAGTACTTTCAATACTTCAATTTGTTGTCTGGTAATGATGTTGCCCCCCAAAGCAATCAACTTCATTTGGACAAATCGGTTGGGGTCGGTTGTACACTTAATCAAAGTCCGCGCTGCATTGAATTCAAACCGGTTCGAGCTCAAATCAAGCTCGGAGATCGTGTGATTCTTTTTAATTGCTTTGGCAATCGATATGACAATTTGATTTGTTAGCCCACAATTTCGAAGTGTCAAACTCTCCAGGCGACATGATGGTAGGAATTGAGCCAACAGCTTCCATTCTGAAAAATTGTGTTTAGTTCTCGAAATTTCTAGCGTCTTGATTGAAGTGTGGGGTAATACTTGAAACAATGGCTGAGTTCCAGAGTTGTATTCAGACGCCCACTTGAAATGCACCAATTTTGAACCAGCAAGTTGACGTACAAACGCTTCAAATATGCGGATATCCATGCAACAACTGAGTTTAAGCGAACGCATTGGAAACGAGCAAGACGTAAAAACCAAGCCATTCAGGTCGCAATTAGAACATGCAAGTGTGTCCATTGTTGGACAATTGAATATTGTGTCGAAAACCTTTCGTCTCAGACCTTGTTCATCAACTTGAAAATTCCAACGCTTGATACGAAAAACACGAACAGGTTGCTGGTTAAACCACTTGAGAATGTCATGAGCCATTGCATCTCTAATGTAGAAATTAAGTCCACGGCAGGGCACTTTCCAACAATCTAGTTCGATCAGCTGCTTGCTGTCAGCAACAAGAGCCAAAACCTTTTCCAAGTCGATCAAATAATAGTCCAAACGCAAGACAAGTGCTTTCGAGAGCACTAAGAGCTCCGGGAGAACATCCAAAAATTTTTTTTAGACTGCGCGAGAATCAATATCAATACAAAGCCTTGTGACGAAAAACAACTTCAAATCGATCCACCGCGGGGGCCTCCATTCATTGGAAAGTGTCCGGTGCACTTCGGTCTTGGAGTCTAAATGCTTTTTTAGCCACTCTAAATTGTACGTTTCTTCGATATGAATGATGGAATAGTAGGTCATACACGGCTCCAGGGCTTCAAACGGGATATGCATCGAAGTGTCGATATGAAGCAACGGCCATAAATCCGACCGGTCCATTTGCAAGCCTAGTTTAAAACGCCATATGAAATTTTGTACAGTAGCAAGCCCGACTGCTGCCAAATGCATTTCAGTGCCCCAGGGATATCTGTTGGGCCAACTGCTTCGAGGAATGAGAAAAAGTCGTCAGGGGCTTCGATGAATGAGGCAATATGGGGCACAAGGTCTTGTACTCGTTGCAGCATTGTTTTATTACTGAAAGAGTTTTGGCATAGTGAATTTGGCCCTTCTCGAAAATTTCAGAATTGTCAGTTGGAATCGATTCTTTCTGTAAATTATTTTTGGGTTGGTTCAAGAACTTACATAGCTTTCAACCTATTGGTAAGGGGTTTGCCTTGAGATTCAAGATTGTATTTTCTTCTAGCATTCAGTAAGGCAACTCCTTGTTCCAAAATGTCCAGCAAGCTTCAGTGTTCGGACATAAACATTTCTGTTATCCAGATTTTCTACGATCATCAGCTCCCGATCGCAAAAATTCAAGCTGAGCGATTCTTGCCTCCGACTATAGACTCCTTCGTTGATGGTGCGCAACGAAGAGTGTACTTGATGCTGCATGTTTGTACATCAGCCATTGTATCGTTGGTGTTTCTCTTGGCAGGTTCACAACTTCAAGTACAACACCTATCAAGATGACTTGAATCAACGCTATGCAAGTCAATGGATGCAATTCTAGCTTGTTTCCATGGCGTCAGTAGATTGAGATCGATATGCCAGAGGGATCCATTTGATGATAAGACAAACTGACGAAACCATGCGAAATCGGTCATTTAATCTTCTGTAACTTGCGAGTAGTACTGAGCTATTGCTTCGACATGACTACGAGACGACTCATCAATCTTGGCCAGGTTTAGACAAGGCGAGACGTTGTAGTTTGCACAGCCCAGCGATTTCAAGTGTCACAGATTGTCCAGTGGTTCCAAGACTTGGAATGAGCGTAGGGCAAGCCTGTCCGCGTCACTCACCTGAAATATTTCGCACGGCAAAAGTAACCTTGTTGGCTTTGAACTTGAAAACACTCTCGTGGAAAGTTTCAGGCTTTGCGACTCGGAGCTCACCTACAAAGCCAACAACGAATATGACGATCGCAAATTACAAATGATTCCTGCATCTGGTACTCGCTCGAGTTTTGGACGTGGATGCATCGTGTGAATTCTTCCACCCCGTACGCAAATTATTGCAGGACAAGAGCGGCAACGTAGTTGCAACTTGCGATTGTTGAAAATTGAGCGTCGCTCGTGAAAACGGTTGAGCTGTTCCAACTTGCGAATGCCATTTGCTATTTCCGAACTCTGCGTGGAAAGCAAACTTCATATCAAGAGGAGATTCGAGGCCACTCAATTCCACCTTTGTATCGTTTGAGCTTGAGATCGATGTCAATTGCGGATCCACATTCAAAACTTCCCTGATGGCAGCCGTGTCCGTTAGAACCAGCATTTAAATACCGATCAAAGTGATTCAAGTGTGAATCCGTACAAAAGGAGCGGGGTGCCTCAATCGTACAATACGTCAAGCTGAGAATTGCATTAAACATGACGAATAAACTTGACATTGATGTGAGCGATTGAAAATCTCAATAGAGACGTCTAGAGGCAACTGTAATAGAGCCTGGTGACCGGATGTAGTCTAGAATTTCTACAGAATACCGTCGTCTCATGCCAAGACTAATTTTTTCCACGGACTGTGGAAGACACGTGAGAAGTGTTTTCGCAGCTGCCGTTTCTACAACACTTTTAGAGAAATCGAGCACTTGGAGCGTTCGGTGGTTGCGAATTGCCTCAGTCAGCGGAACTGCGTCAAGCTCGTGAAACTTATCGTGCTCCACTTCTAAGACTTTGATCGGTGCTTCTTGCAAAAACGGCGTTAACTTTTTCCAGAGAGAACGATAGTCTTTGGTGGATAGCCCCGCAATCCGCAGACTTTCGAGTTGGGATAGACATAACGGCTGAAATAACTCGATGATTTTGTTCAGATTTTCCGGGATCATCGGAGGCGGAGCATCGTACAAAGTACTTCGCCCCGATTGCAAATCGTCAAAAGTCAAACTGAGCGAATTTTGTGTCCGATTGTATACTCCTTCAGTGGTTAAAAGGGATTCTTTGATTCGGAAAATCTCGATAGTTGGAGTTCGAAACGCGACTTTTGCGACTTCGAGTCGTTGATTTTGGCTTTCCCAAGTAAAATATTCCAGTTCTAAGCGCCGAATTGGTTGCGATGAAATCCACTTGATTAAATCACCAGCCATTGAAGTCGTTATCGTGCAATCGACCGTATTACCAAGGATTATTTCCCGCAAGTCTGTACTCGATGCTGCGTATTGAAACACCAACAATGCCATGGCTTGAGTACAATATGGCAGCTGCACAACTTCGAGGTATTTCAGATATGACAGGGCCTCGTCGAGATCTCTCGGATGAATCTTGTGCAATTCCATGTATGCAATTTTCGTATGTTTCCATGGCTCCAGTAATTTGATATTGAGGAACGAAACTGATGATTTTCTCCACACAATCCTTGTGGTTGGCAAGACAAGTTGGCAAAACCATGCCAAGTCAGTCGTTTCAGACACTGCGACCTTAGAGTAGTATCGAGCGATAGCTTCGGCATAGCTGCGAGAAGACTCATCCATCTTAGCTAGGTTCAGACAAGGCCATACGTCGCCGCTTGTCCAGCCGAGCGATAGCAAGTGCCACAACTTGTCCAGCGTTTCCAAGCCTTTCCATGGGCTTAGAGCTTGATAGAAGTGCTTAAACGTGTCCCAATCCGGCAGAAAGAACCCCACATTCATTAGAATATCCTCTGAAAACGTCAAAGTCTTGCTTGTCGTCATGACCATCTTCAACTCTGCGGTGGACAATCAATTTCAAAATGACAACCATCCGGATAAATATCCGTCGAATGTTGTCAATTTTCGAATGCATTTACGCATAATTATCCAGATTTACATGGTAGTCGTCCGAATTGACCATTGGATGAACTGACAATCAAAGAACGAAATCAACGGAGCCATTTTGAAGTCTCAGTCATGTTTGGGTCGTTATTTGTACTTTTTGTATTGAACTGACGGACAGGTCATATTTGTCACCCACCGAATTTCGTCAACAAAACAACGATGAAAATACTTGGTTGCTCATTTTGAAGGCAAATATTGTCATTTTCAACCAAATTTGTGGTTTTGACCAAAATGCAAATATACATTTCAAATCGATTTCACAATACTGAAGTGGTGTGTGTCAATGTGTGTTTTGCGTGAGTCAGGTGGCTGATCGATTCTGATTGGCTCACTATTTTAATTTTCAATTTTATCCAATCAGAGAGACCCGCTCGTTTGGAAACCTCAGTCGATCCTCACAATTTTAATCAAAAGCACAACCCCTAAAGGGACGAACGCTACGATATTAAGCATCACTGGTTCATTCACATAGTGGCCAACAAATTGTTCCGGATAATTATCCGGAGGAACAACTACCTAATTCGGCTTGGATCCTGTTGACAACTGGTAGGGCCTTAGTTTGGTGCTTGTTTGATGAGAATTCGAATAAAGAAATCCTTTGTGGGTGCACGTTTAAGGCTCACTCCTCCGAGCCATCCATCCTCCAACCGAAACATATACTAGTACTCTCGACCTCCGCTTCGCTCCTATTAGGGCGTTTGTTTTGTAACAACGTGGTTTGGAAACGAGCTTTATCCTGTTTGATTTTCACATGTTACCTTATTCTTCAACTGCCATCGACAGCGAACGATTCCTCAGAGGCATGAGTTTGCAATTGGAGATGAGTCGAATTAATCGTTCCTCTGCCGTTTCTCGCAAGGCTTTCCACTGTTTGTTGCGGAAATTTATGTCCTGCTGCAACGCTATTCTTCTCATGGACGCGGGTGCTCCATGGATAAGCGCCGTTGAGCCCTTCACGACAGACATCATTTCCAATGAAGAGACTGCGAAGAGTCGAGACGTTGCGAATCGCATCGATCACTTGGTTCATTCTTGCCATCGACAGATCGCAATCTTCAATTTTGAGCTCTTCCACTTTCGAGTTTTCCAAGATGGGCTTCAAAATCGCCCACGCAGTTTCAAACCCAACACTTTCAATCGAGCACAAGGTCAACGTTTTGACTCTCTTCTCAATCAACTGGTGGAAAAAATGGATGTAGCTGCTCACGTAGTCGATGTTGCATCCTGGGTCCATTGGAAAAGAGAAGAAAAATCCGAGGCATAATTCGTCATGGCTCGTTGTACTTGGCTTCAAACTTGAAAAGAGTTCCGTGGTGATACTCGAGGAAATAGAAACTTTCTAATGCAGGGTTGGCCAAGACAGAAGTCAGCACTGTCTGGCGGTCAGCATCATGTTTCCATGAAAACTTCTCCATGCCAAAGACTCGGACTGGTCGAGCAGTACTCCACTGGACTAAATCTTGAGCCATGGACGTCGTAATTCTCCAGCGGGCACTTGGAACGTTGGATGTTGTGATATAAAGATGCTGCAGAGACGGACTAGCTGCTGCAAATTTGAAGACATCGGTGGCACTTGAAGCATTCAGGTGAATCCGATTGATCTCTTCCAAGTGGGGAAGTGATGGCAAGGCTTTGATCAGTTCTTCGGCATAGATATCCCCACGAAATCGAATAATTCGAAGAGATTTCCACTTGATGAGATCCTTCGCGTTCGCAGAGCCCTGGAATTGGTTCCAAATGATCGATGTGTTGGGAGCAATATGCTGAAGAATCCGATCCACGTCGGTCGTTTGGTCGACCATGAGATGGGAATAATACTTGACAATACTAGCCAAGTGGACGAGAGCTTCAGCATCCAAACTTCCGCCTTTCCTGATTGACTTGTCGTCTAGAATGAGGTTGGGCCATAGCAATGCAGATTGCCAATTGTAGTCCATGCGTAGTCGCCAGAGATGTTCGAGTGGGCCAAGGTCATGGGATGGACGAAGCGCTTTCATGAGACTTTCCACGAAAGGCCACAGGGGAAGATAGAAGGCAATCTTGGTCAAGACGTCGCCCGAAAGCGACTCAGCCGGCTTTGACATCGCAGGCAGTCCAGATCGAAGCATCTTTCGTCGGTCGGTCATTTTGAAAAGTGTGTACAATTGCAAATTTTCATTTCCCGTCAAGAAACGCCATATGGCAGACTGTAACTCTGTCGCACCCATGGCACTACACAAAGCTGGGGATGGAAAGGTTAGCTCTAAATATCGAGAACTCCAACGAGAGAATTCGAAATTGCGAGAGGAATCGAATAGAAATTGAAATATACACAAGTTCGACCACCAGTGTATTGCTTGAATGTCACCCAAAATGAAATATTTCAGACCTTCACTTTCAATTCAACAGGAGACCACATCTCAACATGATTCGATGATGGTCTTACGTGGCTAGGAATCCCCACGGTTTGGTGGGGAGCCGCAGCCGAACCGTTGAAACCGCTCCGTGGCAGTAAGTTGTCGCCATGTTAAACGTACATCACATCATGATGACTGTCAGCCATGTTAGCCAAAGATGGCCGATTTCCTTCTTATCATGGCATCAAATACATTGATATTCATTCACAAAAACACTGGCTATGCATAATACAAGCTCGGTTCAAAGCTGAAATTTGCGTCGCTTCATGGTTAAGATTTGGTTGACATACAGGAATTGATCTTCCTTCGGACTACCAAGCTGCAATTGCTGATCCGAAGCTGGATGCCAAGTTGTCCGACATGGCGATGGATGATTCAGTCGTTCAGTACTACCTAGATTTGGATGCTTTAACAAAATAACATGGAATATATACTTGTCGTTGCGTAGTTATACTCTTTGTGCGGATCGCAGATCGCAGCGTCCCTAAGCCGCAGTTTTCTCGGCTCGACAAACTTTCCATGTTATCAAATCGTAGGAGGCTCCAACGATCGATATCATAGAAAGTTTATAACGTGGATTTCAAGTTGATTGAATTCTCCAAAGTGAAGGTCTGAAATAATAAACTGGGTGATATCCCAGCTTCGCACTGGTAACAAATTGGTCAAACTAGCGTGGAATTGTAGCTTGTGGTTCGATATCTCTTAGTAACTATAAATTCTCTCGCTGGAGTTAGCAGACATACATGGAGTTGAGTTTTCCATCTTAAAGTTCCCAACCTTGTCGTGGATGCATTTTCACAACCGGTGCTACTGTATATGGCGTTTCACGGCCGGCTTGGAAGATTTGGAATTGTGGACACTTTTCAATATGACTGACCGACGAAAGACCCCTCGATTTGAACTTCCTACGATATCAAACACGGTTTGGACTCTTCCAGGTGAGGTCTTGACCAAGATTGCCTTCTATTTTCCTCACTGGTATCACGTGGAAAATTTCATGGAAGCGCTTCGTCCGTCCCATGACCTTGGCCCTCTCGAACACGTTTGGCAATTACACTTTGGCTACAATTGGAAATCTTTCTTGCTTTGGCCATGCCTTACTCTAAGCCGGCAACGAGACCAAGCTAACGTTAGAACAATTCATGGTGAAGAGCTTATCCATTTGGCCAACATTATCAAGTATTATTCCCATTTGATGGTGGACAAAACTGTCGACGTGGATTGGATCTGTCAGAATATTGCTCCAAGGACAACACTAAGCTGGAGCCAATACTCGAATTTTCCTCAAGCCAACGATCTTGTCAAGTTGAAATCTCTTCGAATTACTCGATTCGATCAATGTGTACTCGATGGAAACGAACTAGTGAAAGCCTTGCCATCACTTCCCTACTTGAAAGAGATCGGTTGGCTTGACCTGGATGCTTCGAGTGCCGCCGACGTTTTTAAATTTGCAGCAACAAGCTTATCTCTGCAGTATCTTGATGTGACGAGAAAGAAGTCTATTCCACGTGAAAGTTGGAGCATTACAACGTCGATGGCGCAAGATTTAGTCCACTGGAGCCTTGCGCATCCTGTCCGAGTCTTTCGAATGCACAAGTTTTCATGGGAACATGACGCTGACCGCGAGGCGGTGCTGACTTCGGTCTTGACCAACGCAGCCTTGAAAAGTTTTTCTTTTTCCGAGTATCACCACGCGATGAATTTCGCATTTGAAGCAAAGTACGAAAAGAGAGTTGAAGAATTATCGCTACGATTCAAATTCTGTCGTCAAATCAACCCACGACCCAACGTCGACTTTGTGCCGAATTATATCAATTTTTTCCGCCATTTGATCGAAACGAGAGTCAAATGGTTGAATATACGCGCGATTGAAAACATTGGCTTTGAGGCTGCATGGACAATTTTGAAGCCCATCTTGGAAAAGTCAAAAGTGACCTCGATTGTCATTACGGCTTGCAACCTGTCAACGGCAAGAATGAACCAAATGGTCGATACAATCAGCAACATGTCAACTCTGCAAGCTCTTTTTATTGGAGAAACTGCGTGCTTTGACGGGCTTTTGGCTCTTTTCCATGGCGTACAACCGACAGTGAAGCGCATCTTCTTGGACAAAGATATGGTTCTCGACAACGAGCAGTGGAAAACCTTGTATGCATTGGCCGACGAACGATCCATTTTGCTGAAGAGAGGTTACGCATATTAGGTCGGATCTCCTTCAAATGCATGCTCAACACATCATCATAACGCGTTAACAAAAGAGCTCCGTTTTCCTGAACTAACTGTAGGAAGACCAACTAGAGCAGATTCGCAAAATTTATTTGTTGTTGTTGTCTTCCCTAAAATTATGGTGTTGAACGCCAGATGCCAAGATATCGAGATAAATACATTATGAGATTGTGGTCGCAACGCCGAAGACCTTCTCTGGATCATGGTCTAAAGTGTCCTTTGTTAATACTGGTATAACACTAATGTCAGCTCTCATGCCAAAGTTAACTCTAACTTCGTTCACGATTATGTCTCGCATGATCCTTGGAGTTTAGACAAACAATAAATATACCGGTAGCGTATTGTGGTTTTGATTCAAAATTGTGAGGAACCGTTCGAATCGAAAGGGCTTCTCTGATTGGCTAAAATTAAAAAATCATTTAGCCAATCAAAAGCGATCAGCTACCTGACTCACGCAAAACACACATGGACACACACACACCTTCAGCATTATGAAATCGATTTGAAAATGAATTTGCATTTTGGTCAAAACCACAAATTTGGTTGCAAATGACAATACTACGCACGAGAATTCTTTGGATAAGAACAGATTTTGATTGCTTCTTATTCTCAGTAACCGACTGATGAAGAGACTAGTTTTCTGCATTCTGTACGCAAATTGCTTCACGAGAAAACCCTGCAATTGAAGGATGATTCACGATAAGCACATTAGCACGATTTGGTCGATGTTGCATTATGGTGAATCAAATGTGTTTGATTATGCGAATTCTAAATTACAGTACGTATCCTGATCAAGCATTGGTTTGGGTCAGTTGAATCGATCGTTCGTGTGCTTGGATTTGCAAAGCATGCCATTCGTCAGGTGTGTAATGAGGAGATTTGGAAAGATTGTACAAGCGTAAATGCACTCTCTTCAACAAAGGAGGCACAGCAGCGAGAAGAGCTTTCACCCCGTCGAATGGAAAAATATTGCTAATCGTGATCTCTTGAAGCGTCGACATTTTGTGAAGGACTTGAGCCATAAAGAGCATGTCTGGTACGGTCGGGTGGCAATAATCCATTTTCAGCACTTCGATACTGGATTTTTCCAGCATTGGCTTCAAAATTGTCCAATACGTGCAAAAGCTAATGTCTTGCATGTGGCTAATGCACAATGTTTTGGTTTTCTTTTCGATCAGTTTGCGAAAAAAGCTAAAAATTCGATCCTCGTAGTCCATCGCACATTTGTATTTGGGAGAACGAGGATAATACAATTTCAAGAACAATTGGCTCTTCTTCCGTGAGTATATCGCGTCAAATCTCAAGTCGGACGGATAAATTTCATAAAATCGAAACGTCTCCAAGGTGTTTTTCTCCAAGGCAGCAGTCAGTATCGCCTTGCGGTCCGTTTTCCCACGTGAACCCAGCCATTTAAAACACTTGAAAAGGCTGGGAAACTATCCACTGGAGTAAATCTTTCGCCATGGAGGTTGAGATTGTGCAATGCTCATGGTGTGGTAACTCTGAGGTGTGTACGTCGAGATGCCTTAGAAAGGAGCTAGAGGCAGCAAACTGAAAGACATCGATGGCAGTGGTTGTGTCCACGTCGCGCTCGAGAATTTCCTCCAAGTACGGCAGTGATTGCAGAGCTAGGACAAAATCGTCCATTTGATAAATACTCTGCTCTTGCAAACGTGTAATTCGACAGGATTTCCACTTGATAAGTGCTTTTGGACGAGGCCAATCCCAGCTTTCTTTCCAAGTAATTGATGTCTTGGGGTCGATATGTTTGTGAATCCATTTCAAATTGGTTCTTCCGTCCACTGCCACTTCAGAGTAATGCTTGATAATGGCCGCCAAATGACCAAGAGCTTCTGCGGTCATTCCTCTTTCGTTGCCTCGTGGATATTGATCCATGACCAAGCGGGGCCATAAATCCCTTCCATCCCAATTATATTCGAAATGCAATTGCCAGAGATGTTCCAGTGATACCAAGGCATGGAGTGGCCGAAACACTTGCATAAAGTTCTTCAAATCACACCACTCTGGAATATAAAAAGCAATCTTGGACATCATTTCGAGTGGAAGCGACATTGGAGCCTCGCTTGACATGGCTAGGAGATGTCTGCGTCTGCTTTGAGTCAAATTCAAAAGTGTTAAGAGATTGCCGCCAACAATTAGTAACATCTCCATATGACACAAATTGGTAAAGTTGGACAGGTCGTTAATCTGTTCGGACTTGGGCAAAATGATAAAGTAGATAAGCCTGTGGAGGGAATTCTGACTATTCAAGTGGAAGAGCGAGTGGAGATTCTAGTGAAACTAGTGAAAACACAAAACGTGCATCGAAATCTCGTCGTTTTGTATGGTCAAAGCGACGGGAGAGACAATTTTGCGACCTCTCATCTGGTTTGTTTCAAATGGAACAGGCAGTATAAACTGCAAACTGCAGACGTGATCACAGCTGATGATCTAGAATTTAGAGAAATGAGTGCTAAACTCTCAAAACATATCCAGGAATAGCCTCCAGGAATACCACATGAAATCAGCATATGCTGGAGGTCTTCATGACAATTTGGTCGACAGACTGGCAAGTGCATACTCGATTCATGATAATATAAATCCGCACTTCCATCGAGTATGGGCAATTCTTTCGTTTCCTGTTGTCTTGGGGTATGTGCAATGTAGCCGAGGAATCACAATTCGCTTTGCAAACGCGCCAAGTCGCCTGGTTGATTGGGATTTTGTGTGTTGGAGATCAACCTGGTCCAAGTGCAGTTTACGCTACGTTTGTCACAAACATGTGCCAGCTGTGGCGGCAAAAATTGTTGCTCTTCTTCCCAACACTACAAAAAATAGCACTTTCTCGAGAATATGCTTTCGTTTCACCAGTCATTTACTTCGTAATATTACCATGTCGGTTGATTCCAGGACTTGGTTTGCTAAAAGGCTGTGAAGTTGACGACTAGAAACTGCTTTAGCGACCGGTCCTACTTTCCCCAACTTCGATCATATGGAGCATTAGTGCCTACTCCAACATGTGAACTCTGACACTTTGGATTTGACGTCAAGATTGCGTTTTATCTCCCTTCTGTATGGGATGCTCACAAGTTGAAGGAAGCCCTTGGGCCGTTTTTCACGTTGGAACCACTCGAAAGTCTCTGGCGGCTAGAAATCGAGCACGATTGGAACGACACATTGATTTGGCCTTGTCTAAATATGTCATCTCTGGTTGACATTAACGCTACTAGGACGGACGCTGGCGTGCTAGGGCTATTGGCTGGCGTTATCAAGTATTACTCCTAGGTGATTGCTGATAAAACGACGGACGTAGCATGGATTTGTCAGCACTTTGATCCAACGACATCTCTGTTTTGGGGTCAAATTTCGTACACCGATCCAAACCCAAGGGAGACGATCAAGTGGAAACTGTGTCGAGTCACTAGTTTTAATCGTCAGGTATACGATATCCACCAATTGATCGAGGCATTTCCGTCGCTTCCATACTTGGAAGAGATTAACTACTTTCGATTAAACCCAACGACAGCAATGGACGTCTTCAAATTTGTGTCACAAGCTCCCATCCGGCTCCTCCATGTACGGACATTAGCCCTTCCCCACACCGAGCATTGCACGATTACAACGTCGATGGCAAAAGATCTACGTCAGTGGCTCCATTCTAGATACACGCGACGACCGGAAAGTTACAACGTCAGTGGCGCGAGGTTTAGTCCAGTTGTGTTCCACCCAACCCGTATAAGGTTTTCAAATAAAAAATGGATTAAAAATGCTTCAAATATTGTGAATTTCATTCGAAATTGTGAGGGGTGTCCGAAATGTATCGATTTTTCGAATCGATCTGCAAATCGCTCAGCCAATCAGAATCGAGTATTTACCAAATTCACGCAAAATACACCCAGACACACGTGTAATTAATTTGGGACGTTTGCCATACTTTCCATTTATACTTGACTTCAGTATGATCGAATCGATTTGGAATCGAATTCGATTTTGGTAAAAAAATACAAATTTGGGTGAAAAAGACTATATTGCGATGAATCAATTGAATCGATCGTCTACTTGCCAATGCTTGAAAGGTTTGCCATTGGCCTGAAGGCAGATCAACCTCTCGATCGAGAGCAATTCTCCTCACAGGCACAGGCGATCCTTTAATTAGAGCAACGACGCCATCACAGTCGACATACGAGCTGACAGAAATCTTTTCAAGTCTTGGGAGATTTTGAATTGAATCCGCCACTTGATTCATTCTAGTCGTTGTCAGTCTGCACTCTTGAATGTCGAGTTCTTCTACATTCGAGTGATCCAACATTGGCGTTAATTTAGTCCAGGCAGTCTCAAAGCCAATACTGTCAATTGAGCGCAAGCACAACTTTTTGACACTTTTTTCAAGCAAATGACGAAAAAAGTCGAGGTAGCTCGTGAAGCGATCCATGGTGTCCTCTAAGTTTTGAGGAGAAAAGATCGAAAAGGCCAAGCACAATTCGCCGATTTGTCGATTGTACGTAGCTTCAAATTTGGACGCATTGTCGTCAAATTCGAGAAATTCAAAATGTTCCAAGGTGGTGTGTTGTAAGACGGATGTCAATATTTTCTGTCGGTCCGAGTCGTATTCCCATGTAAATTCCTTCATTCGAAAGCCTCGAACTGGACGAGAGAGGCTCCATTCGAATAAATCGTTTGCCAGCGTTGTAATCGTACAATGCTCATGGCGAGGAAGGTTGTAAGTCCGAAGATCGAGACGTTGGACGGATTGACAAGAGACAGCAAGGCGAAACACATCAATTGCACTGGATGCGTTCAAAAAAGACGACGTGGTCTCCTCCAAGAATGGAAGGGATGGGCTTGCTTCGATGAGTTGCTTTGTATTCGACACGATTTCCACTTGGCAATGTCGTCTAATTTGCCACTCCAGAAATTTGGATTCCAAGCAATGCACGTATTGGGACCAATATGACGAGCAACCCAGTCCGCATCGGTGGTATGATCCACCATCACTTGAGAATATAACTTGATAATGGCGGCCAAATGCTCCAGAACTAGGTCTTCCTCGCCAGTTTTAGCGTATTGTCTTGCCTGCTTGGTTAGGATTAAGCTGGGCCACAACGCATCGGGGTCCCAAGAGTGTTCAAAATGCAATTTCCAGAGATGTTCCAGCGGTCCAAGGTCGTGCGTTGGTCGAAGCATTTCCATGAAATGAATCACCTCATCCCAATTTGAAAGATAGAATGCAATGTTGGCCATCAGATCCACTGGCAGCATTTGAAAAAAACGTGGCATTCTCACAAGTTTATGCTTGGAGGGCATGTTTTATCAAGTCGTCAAATTGAAAAATGAAGGCTCTGAAAAGAGGGACAACAAAGTATTCCAACAAATTTCATAGGCAAATTTGCCTTTTCTACTTTGAACACCATCAGTCAGTAGTAGCACAGAATGATGTTCTGTATCAATTTGAAAGATTGTATTTCACCACTGCATTTGATATTTCTACTTGTCAAACCCAGAATCTCCAGACATTTTTAGCACGTTAAGTCACTTCCAACACGGAGAAAACGTCATGCTAATGAATATTGTTGGGATTTTCCAAGCTTATAACCTCATTTTGATCGAACTATACGTTGCCGAGAGTGTCGTTGGGTCCTAAGATTTTCCTGAAAAATATAATTTTTTTCTCTTGGACAAGGAACAATTATCAAATATGGTTTGGGCTCAAAGCGGTAAGTCTGGCTACACCACAGTCTCAATGGACTTGTCGACGACTTAATTCAGTAAATTTATCTGGAATGGAACTGGCTGCCCATTCCTATACTCCCCAAAAAACAATATGAACTTGGACTTCCAAACAACTATTTTGTGAAAGATTTAGTCGGGTATTCGTTGGAGGAGAAACTTGAGCTTGCTTAAATTTTGATTTCAGTACTACAATTGACCACCTCACTAGAGGAATATTGAAGTAATGTAAAGCTGGAGTTTATAGTAAGCTTGTAGAAAAACAAACGACTATTGCGAAAATTACCACGAAGGGCAATCAACCTAAAGTCCGTTCTGCGCTTTCGGGGAAGCAATCAAACCTATTCTTTGCCAAGGGAATTCTGTTACTTCATTGTGATCGAACGTTCGGCGGCCAAGTCGCGCAGCTCCTTCCATTCTTGAGTGGAAAAACTGTCGTCCGATGGAGAAATTTGTAGCGTCTCAAGGGAAGCGGGGGCAGCAACCAAAATGGCTTTGGCGTCCTCGAAGGACACGCGAAGAGAGGAGAAAGACAGCTGACGTAGAGTTGGGTGGTCGCGAATGGTCTCCACCATGAGACTTGCATCTTCAGACGTCAATGTTCGGTAGGAAAATTTGAATTCTTCTAGCTTGCACGATTTCACCAGAGGTGCGAGGACTTGCCAAACAACGGTCGGTTCGCCAGTAGCCCGAATAAACTCCTCAACATTTAACTTCGTGCAATTTGACTCCAGCAGTTCCCGGAAGACGTTGACAAAGACGCTCAATTCGTTAGCATTCCAGTGGATTTTATCTTCAGGGTCATACCGAGGCATAAATGTCAAAGTCACTTGACGGCTCCATCGATTGTACTGCGTTTGGAGCGACAACAAATCGCCAAACAGCTCTTCCACATGAAAGGTCTCAAGGGTCGATTTGGCCAAGACGGACGCCAAGATTTGAGCTCGTACGGCTGGAGATTCCCACGAAAATCGTCTCAATTGGAAGCTGCGAATGGGCTGGGAATTAATCCAAGGCTGTAAATCACGAGCCAGCGACGTTGTAATTGTGCAGTGCCCCTCTTGGTTCAGCTCTGCCGTTCTTAAATCCAAGCGGCGAAGGGACGAGCTCGACGCGGCGTGTTTGAACACCACACCAGCAATTTCAGGAGTACATTTGGCAACTTGTACGTGTTCAAGGCTCGAGCACTCTTGGAGAAATTTTGCAGGGTTGATGTCGACTTTTTCCAATGACGAGATTCGAAATGGTTGCCATGTCTTTAAGTTCGTTGGGTTAAAGCGGCTGGTCGGTCGAATCCAAGCAAGCGAAGTCTTGGGGTCGATATGTTGTCGAATCCATTCAACGTCAGTTGTTTCGTCCACAATGACTTGCGAATAGTACTTGGCGACAGTCTCCAAGTGTAGACAAGACGCGGGATCCATCGTAATCCTCGTTAGCTTTAAATGCGGCCACAAGAAGGCGTGGTTCCATCGACGCTCTTGAAACAACTTCCAGAGATGCTCCAGCGGCCCTAAAGCATCGTCTTGACGGAACGCTTCGAGGAACTGACGGAGCGTGTCCCAATCGTGGATAAAGAACGCGATCTTGACAAAGACGTCGAATGGAACGGACGGCGTCATTCACAAGTCAACGAGCAGGCAATACGTGATGCCGACAAAGCGCGAATTCCAAAATAAGCGTCTCTTCTACATATTCTACATTTTGATAACCTGTATCAATAAATATATACTAGTATAATATATTCATTTTCAAGATATATCTTTGGTGTAGTAGGATACTATCTGTTTGCCTCTCTGCCGCCTTGTCGTTAGGGAACATGGCCATAGCTTTCGGTGCTGATCTGTTGTCTTTTGTGGTATAAGAGTTGAGGACTAGATTGGAGAAATCGATCCTGTTTGGTTTGAAGCGTTGCTGTTATAATGAAGTATTATTTACTTTAAGGGCCCGTCTGGATGCCAAATAAAGGTTATGTGATATTTTGCATTTTGGTCGAAATAATACAAACCACATATTGCATTTTCCACGATTTGTGCGAAAAGGAAAAAAACTATTGTCATTTTAAAAATATGTTCATTTTATCCGGATGATTGAATGAATATCTGCACCATAAATTATAATATCACCAGGATGTCCCGTCCAAGTGGATTGTGGAATGAGCGACGACTTCAGCAGCTCGTCATGGACCTCGACACAGAAGGGAAGACCCCATCGCAAATTGTGATATTCATGCCAAAGACTCTGCACTGCAGAACCGCCCTTCTGTGTCGAGGTCCATGACGAGCTGCTGAAGTCGTCGCTCATTCCACAATCCACTTGGACGGGACATCCTGGTGATATTATAATTTATGGTGCAGATATTCATTCAATCATCCGGATAAAATGAACATATTTTAAAATGACAATTGTTTTTTTCCTTTTCGCACAAATCGTGGAAAATGCAATATTATAATATCACGATAAATAACATTTCGGACTGTCTGGATTCCACGAAAATAAAATAATCCTTGGGAATTTGAAATGATTACACGATATTGGGGAAAATATTCTACTTTGAGTAGAATATTATTTATTGCATAATTGGCCTGTTTTGAATAAAATATTGCAATAAAATTTATGCAATATTTGGCATCCAGACAGTGCATTATGCGATAATCAAAATTATGCAATAATTGATCAAAATATTGCGAATTATCTCAATAATAGGTGGCATCCAGACGGGCCCTAAAAATTCTATATAGAATTCAAGTCAGATTAAATCGTGTTTAAACGCGTTTTAGTCAGAATGATGGTCAAAAGTTTCACAAACCACAACTATTAATAGTATATGTTTTTAAGTAAGGGAAATGATCCGTGCACCCCAATTTTTGAGACGTGCACGCTCCGGATAATTATCCGGACTATTTCATATTGAAAATGCCCCAGCTACGTACGGAAAATTATCCGGACATTTAAGGAGGTGTTTGAAGTTAGGCTGTTGGATGAACAGACAGCCTAACAACCGAGATTAAATGGGCCGACGGTTGCGATGTAAAGCTTTTCTCTAGGAAAAGTTTGGTTTTTCACCATGACTCTGGACAAATCGGACGATATTTTGTCAGGATAATTATTACACTGTCAAATCTAATTTACATCAATATATCCGAATATACAATTAATAACATGAACCTTACAATACCACAATTAATTCCCTTAAGTAAATATATCCGAATATACAATTAATAACATGAACCTTACAATACCACAATTAATTCCCTTAAGTTATTGTGGTATTGTAAGGTTCATGTTATTAATTGTATATTCGGATATATTGATGTAAATTAGATTTGACAGTGTATACGAATTAAAAGTAATATGTTGGAGATGAAAGTACTATCCTTTGTGAATTCGCCGACAAATCTTCTTTACCCAGAGTCTCCAATATCCGCAAATAAATCAGTGCGTTTCGGTAGGACAACGCTCTAGGTTCCTTGGAAATGTTGTGGCAAACTGTCGAACCGTGCTTGAAAGCATCAACGCTGCAATAATTCGTATTGGAAAATCAGTGATTGATGGCTTGATGATACAAATCTCACAGCGTAAGATATTCGCACCCCCATTTCTGTCGACGTCTTACTTTATACTGGCAGCAGCACCAAAATCCCTGAAGACTTTAGAACTTACTGATTCGGATGACTTGACCGACGTGGGACCAAGTGAAATGCATCAATTAGTTGATGGATGCTCAATCACGAGGCGGACTAAGATTTTATTCCATCGAATCTACCCAAGGCAGGCTGTTTATTGCAAAACTACCCCATCTTGACGAGTCTATTATTGAGGCTATATTGAGAAATAAATTCGCAAATACAGTCGTGTTTGTAATTTTTAGAGTCGTGTCCCCTTTTGATGGTGGATTCCCCCGCACATTTTCTTTCACGTAAAACTTTTCATAAAGCTTCAGGCATTTCATAATGCATACAATGGTGTACCAATTAATTATCCTATGAGGTTCCTTACCCCCCTGACATCTTCCAGTGAAACAAAACCCGATAAACACACGCCCGACTTATTCTTCGTCTGGAGGGGGTGTTTATTTCAGGGTAATCGATCGGTCGGTTGCAAGAAGGTCAAGTTCTTTCCATCCTGCATCAGACAAGTCATTGAATTTCGTAATAGATATGGTCGTGAGGGATTTTGGTGCGGCAGATATAATCATTTTTGCGTCTTCGAGATATGTGATGGCTCCAGTTAAATCCAAACGGCAAAGAGTCTCGTGGTCTCGAATCGCATCGGCCAGAAGAATTGCGTCTTCTAATGCCAATTTTCTTCCCTTTAAGTGGAATGTTTGCAACTTGGACATTTGCACCATTTTTGCGACAAATGGCCAAGCACACAACGGTTCGTTTTCACTGTGCACATATTCATGTTCAATGAACTTGGTGCATTTCGTTTCCAGGATTCCTCGGAAGATGTAGAGAGAATCTTTCAGCTTGTCCGTATCCCACTTGACATCTTCTCTGTGGTACTTTAGCGATGAAAACGACAACTTGAGTCGATTGAACCGTCGAGCATAGTCACTTACGAGCAAAATCACATTGTCAAACGACTCTGCGACCTGAAAGATCTCAATGGTGGGCTTTGCCAAGATATTTGACAGAATTTGAGCTCGCACGGCTTGGTTTTTCCGTCCAAATTTGACAATTTAAAGCTTCGAATCGGGTGGTATGCAAACCACCGGAACAACCAGTTGGCCATCTTCGTCGTAATTACACAAGGGGCCACGATTTCAGAAAAGGATGTTCGCAAATCCAAACTCCGAACGGTATTGCTGAATGCGGCATACTTTAAAACATCTTCGGCAATTTCCCGAGTGATATCGACAACTTGAATGCGCTCGAGAATTGGAAATGCTTGAAGACAAGGGCGAGGAGTATTGTCGATTTTCACCAGAGATGTGATTCGAAACGATTTCCAAGCTTGCAAAGACTTGGCGTCCAATATCTTTGTTGGTCGAATCCATGCAATTGACGCCAGAGGATGCACATGCTGACGAACCCAGTTGACGTCGGTTGTTTCGTCCACAATGATTTTAGAATAATACCTTGCAATCCCTTGTAGATGCTCAAGAGAAGCTGGATCCATCGTGATCCTTGTGAGCCTCAAGCGCGGCCACAAGAAAGCATGATTCCACCTCAGGTCAGCGTACAAGTGCCAAATATGCTTCAGCCGGCCAAGAGCTTTGGAGCGGAGGACTGCGACGATAAATGTATGCAGAGTCTCCCAGTCTTCGAGAAAGAAAGCTATCTTGAAGACAAGATTGACGGGAACAACTGGAGATGTAGCCACCATACGACAACACTCCAGAAATGGCCAAAGAAGTGGCGACGGTCGCGGCGCAAGTGTGGAAATGGGTTCAATCTTGCATTTCAAATTTTGTTGGCATCTCTGACAGATTACTGTATAATCCAATACTTGCAACAATTTATTAGCAGAATAGTATTTATTCATAGAGTAACCTGTGACAACCAATATCTTAAGGTGTATGACATTCCAAGCAAACCTTTCATGACCGCAATCAAATACGATTAATAGAATGCTATATATCGTTCCATAGTAAAGAAGAGCGCTGAATTCCGAGTTTTTCACCCACGTAACTTGGTGTCCTTGTCAATTTCACATGTTCGTCACATCCATTTCAATCGGATGGTTGCTTGCCATGTGTCCTCAGCCGCTGAGCGCTGACGGCAAAGATCTTGCTCTGAGGCCGATATGCTACATCGAGACTGCTTGTCGGCCAATAAGAGAAATCTAGCATATCGAGCGAATCAATTAATTGATTTCTGCTCGATATCCGCTTTTTAATCTCGATTGCAATCGAGCGCAACTATACCTCAGCGGACAGATCCAAATGTTCCACGCTGCTCTGTGACGCGTATAGCCGTCACCCACCACAATCTCACATGAGCGTGATGTTAAATTTTTTAAAGGGCTCAAGAGGCCCAATGCTGTGACGGTTTTGAAGTGCATTTTGAAAACACTAAACTGGCTAGAACCTTCTATTTACCGCCAATATCGATTAATTGTAGAGGCTTTCTAGGCAGTTTAGAATTTCTTGTTCATCAAGTGATCAATCTAAGTACTACGTAGTAATTTCGAGTTCAATCGGTGCATGTTCGACTTCCAAATATACACGAGCCGGGGGAGGTTACAGTATAGATTGTATTATTGATTATACCGCCAGTCTTCGGACAATCAATCCTTGACAATATTCAATCTATTGCTGTCTTGAAAGAGCTTTGCGACGTCTAAGCAGTCGAACTATCCTTTTCAGTAGTTTTGGTCAACTTGATGGCATGTGAGACGTTGCCCTGGCTCACAACTTCCCAGATCACATCGAGCGTGGTGCTGTCCATACACTTCCGCCAGAGATGAATCGCTCAACAATAACAGAGGTTGGATGGATCCAACTCACTTCTTCATACGGCAGAGTAGTATTGACACCACTGCGAGGACGCTTCTTGACTTCATTATCAAGGTCTATTGCAGCACGCTTCCTGCCATTCCAAACAACATCAGACCAAAGTCTCAATCATTTGCACGGGATTCGAATTTCGACTCAAACTACGAGCACCTTCCTTTTCAACAGAATTCAAGGTTGAGCCCGTCTCTAGTTTGACCAAAGCACTTTCAAAAGCTGGATCTGCGACGATCTTCGCATTCGGGCGGATGTAGTTTCATGGCGAAATTCAAACATGTCGCCAATGCGTGGATTGGTTTGATCTGCACACTTTGAGGGAAATTAGAAAGCACACGTGATAGTTGGCTTGCAAGACGCAGGGAGCATACAAAACGGTCGGAAGAAGCACTCCTTGCACTCATATTGTGCATGGTCGTCAATCTATTGAAGGCCAAGATATTGGAACAATATGTCCAATCTCGGGGAAAGATTGTGTCCCCACCATAACCAATGATTGCCGGCGACAATATCATTCTTCTGACAATCATAATCTTTATCAAGCCCTGCTTTGGAGGAATGGAAATGCCACAATAAATAGGCTTGAATGAACGTTCACTTTCTCCAATGACTTCACGTCAAGTGATGATCCATGCAGGGACATAACTGAGGAGTCCAAGCAATCTTTGTCGTCGGGTTAAGATGCTTTTGAAGCCACGCTACTTGATATCCTTCGTTCACAACAATCTATCGATAGTACTTGGCGATGGCTTCGAGACGGACGATAGATTCGACGTATTTGAGTGGTCTCAAAGCCACAATTTGTCAATACTACAATCTGAAATGTCATAATTCCTAAATTGCCTTGAGGGTACTTTGGCTTCATCGGCATAGTCGTGTAGAAAAATGAATTCTCTTCGACTCAAGTTACGATGAAGAGTCTGTTCTTTGGGAAATGTTTTTCAATTCGACGCATTCTTGTTCATTGAATGCCTCAGTCAAAGCTGGTCCTCGAGTGGTTACGGCGTAGCTCTTCAGTGATAGAGGTGAAGCTGTGAGAATATATTTTGCTCCTTGAAAGGATACACCGTGCTGAAAAGTTAGCTCTTGAAGTGTAGACATATCACAAATAACATGAGCCACTTCCAATGCATCCTCATTTGAGAGAGGATAAGGACCAAATTCCAACTTTGTTACTTTGGATTGCCGCAACGATGGTTCCAAGATTGTGCACAGTGGTTGAAACCCGAAGTCATGGGGCTCAATCACCTTGAAATCTTCGACTTTGGTTTCAAGCAACGGCAGAAACAAGCGAAGAAAGCCATTGAAATTGCTCCAATCCGAAAGTTCATCGGGATATCGCCCGCAAAATCTCCAAGTCATTAATCCACTGCAGCGGTCGAAATATACCTCGAGTGTCAAGGACTCCACTGTATCGATTTCGTTGAGAGTGAATTCCTCCAAGGCAGGGTTGCTCAAGACAGAACGCACGACTTGATCGCGCATCTCTGTGGATTCCCATGAGAAATCTTCCATGCTAAACACTTTGATAGGCCGAGATCGAATGCACTTGAGCAAGTCATTGCCCATGGAGTTTGTAATGTTACAATGGTTCTCGTCTTCAAAATTAGTCGAGGGCAGATAAAGTCGCTGAAGATTCGAACTGGTGGCTGCAAATTTGAAAATGATATCTCCCAGTTTTGCCGTGCAGTTGAAGCATCCGACCTCCTCCAAGTACGTAAGTGCATCGAAAGCGTGGCTAAGTTGATTAAGCTCGCCAGGAAATGGCGAGATTGATGTGATTGGAAACGATTTCCATTCACTCAATGTGTCGCTTGGTCCCATCCAATGTATCGACTTCATCAAATGACCGAATTGTCGAAACCAAACCAAGTCGGTTTTGGCATCGACCATGACACATGAATAATATTTCACGATTCCCTCCACGTGAATACGCGAAACGTCGTCCATTCTTGTTGCATTCAAGCGTGGCCAGAGATCGAATACGTCCCAGTGGAGTCGAAAATGCAAATGCCACAAGTGTTCCAAAGGTCCCAAGGCATTGGCAGGATGCAGCGCCTCAAGAAATGTCTTGACAGTCGTCCAGTCTTGAAGAAGGAATGCAATTTTGACCACAACATCGCTTGGAAGCACATGGGTATGTTGGGTTCTCCCCATCTTGGACGAAAAGAACAAATTGCTGTTCTGCAAGTTCGAATTCGTACTTTACGTTCACTTTACAGATGTAAACTTATCCTCTCGTGAAAGATGAATGGGGCAAGTTTGTAAATACATGGCGAGTTGGAATAAACGATCGTATTGGGATTCCAGCCGCTGCCAACCATTCAGAGCCCAAGATACCCAGAAGCTCGTCATATACGAAAGGTCTTGGGGCAGCCATTCTTGCAATAGTGCCTGTCGACTTTTGCGTATCCTGGGCATTGATCCCAGTCATACTCACCATTGCCGTTCATTCTGCTGGTGGAACCTGCCTTCCTGTGGCATTCAAATTAATCCATGGAGTAAAGTTGTCCAGACTAACCATCAGGAGCAAAGTGGCAATCGAACGATATATTCTCAGCAATCGTTTCTGTCATTGAGCGCTGGCTCATGTTGTATTAGAAATGAATCGATTTCCGATAATATATAGAGAGCTATGCAGTGCATTGAACGCATTTTTAAACGAGAAACTTCAAGTGCCGCCAGCAGCTCTCATGTCGGCGCTCATTAGAATCAAGTACGGATGGAAAAATCAGTTGAAATCCAAGCTAATGGTAGGTCTGACTTCGTCGACTGTGTCGAACCAGTTCAGTATACTGTACTTCTCGACCCAAATAATTGAGTCAATTCTAAAATGTCTACCACTGCGTGTTCCATACAGGCACTGATGGAGATGTTTGCATATGCACTTTATCTGCAATTTACACACTCTCGAAGTGTAATGGTTGGTCGATTGAAGACATGCTGCCGGGTCATTTCCATTTATGGCATGTGTTGATTCAGGCAGATCAATCATACTATGAATATTTATATCCTCAGCTTATTTTGAAAGAAGTCAGTCCAGTTGCGTGGCGTCAAAGGCATCAAGTGCATCACTTCACTTTAGATTTACAACCAACTCGACGCTGTTGCATGATTAGACCAAACTCTCGGATTTGAAAATCCGAGAAATTCATCGGCATGTATCAAACAAGCGTTCAAGTCTTCCAGTGAGGACGTGGGCTTCACCTGGAAGCGCATTTCAGCTCGATTACTTTTTGAGGAAATAACTGTTGGAATAGTAGTGAAATCTCTTCGACTCAAGTTACGAGGATGAGTCTGTTCTTCGGGAAATGTTTTTCAATTCGACGCATTCTTGTTCATTGAATGCCTCAGTCAAAGCTGTTCCTCGAGTGATTACGGCGTAGCTCTTCAGTGATGGAGGTGAAGCTGTGAGAATATATTTTGCTCCTTGAAAGGATACACCGTGCTGAAAAGTTAGCTCTTGAAGTGTAGACATATCACAAATAACATGAGCCACTTACAATGCATCCTCATTTGAAAGAGGATAAGGACCAAATTCCAACTTTGTTACTTTGGATTGCCGCAACGATGGTTCCAAGATTGTGCATAGTGGTTGAAACCCGAAGTCATGGGGCTCGATCACCTTGAAATCTTCGACTTTGGTTTCAAGCAATGGTAGAAATAAACGAAGAAAGCCATCGAAATTGCTCCAATCTGAAAGTTCATCGGGATATCGCCCAAAAAACTCCCACGTCATTAATCCATTGCAGCGCTTGAAATGTAACTGAAACGTCAAGGACTCTACGTCGTCATGTTCGTTGACTGTGATTTCGTCCAAGGCAGGGTTGCTCAGGACAGAACGCACGACTTGATCACGCAGGTCCGTGGATTCCCATGAGAAACCTTCCAAGCTAAACACTTTGATAGGTCGAGATCGAATGCACTTGAGCAAGTCATCGCCCATGGGGTTTGTAATTGCAGTTAGCTCCCCCAATGGGTTATCACTTGCGCACAGATAAATTCGCTCGAGACTCGAGCTGGTGGCTGCAAATTTGAAAATGACATCTCCCAATCTTGCCGTGCAATTGCAGAATCCGATCTCTTCCAAATACGGAAGGCCATGAATATCTTGGATGAGGTCATGCGGCCGGAGCATATCCAGCGAAAGCGATGTGATTCGAAACGATTCCCACTCACTCACTGTGTCGGTTTGTCCCGTCCAAAGTTGACTTCAGCAAATGACCGAATTGCCGAAACCAAACCAAATCGGTTTTGGAATCAACCAGGACACTCGTGTAGTGATTGACAATTCCGTCTACGTGGATGCGCGACACAGTGTCCATTCTTCTTAAATCCAAGCCTGGCCAGAGTTGCCATTCACGCCAATGGAGCCGAAAATGCAAATGCCACAAGTGCTCCAGAGGTCCCAAGGCATAAACAGAGCGAAGCGCCTCGAGAAACGTCGCGACAGTCTTCCAGCCTTGAAGCAGGAACGCAATCTTGACCACGATGTCGCTTGGAAGCACAAGGGGGCCGTTCTCCATCTCAAACAAATTGCTGTTCCACAAGTACGAGTTCGTACTTTACGTTCACTTTACAGGTGTAAAGTGAAAGTTATTTGAAAACAAGCTTTACGTTCACTTTACATGTTCACTCACAGCACACGTCTTTTGTGAACATGAAGAATGGTGTCCATGCATTATCGACAGCTTATCACAATCGCCATTCGTTTGAATTTTGGATTTGAAAGTTAAACTGAATGATGCCTTGCAACACTCATACTTCTCAGACCTGATTGCCTCGTACAAGTTCTTCTTGTGATGGGAAACCCTGTCTATCGTCGCCATCTCTTGATATTGATCCGTCGTCTGTTGCTTGCTACCTTGGCATTTGGTAACTGGCTGATTTGAATTCCCTATAAACTTATTTCTCTCGAGTGGTCCTTTGTGGTCCAGTCGACTGTTTTTGGGTCGAGAACAAACTTTACGTTCACTTTACATATGTACACTGACTCACTTTACATGTGTACACTGACTCACTTTACATGTGTACACTGACTCACTGTACACCTATAAAGTGAACGTAAAGTTTGCTCTCGACCCAATTAACTACCATCGTACATCAAAAATTCTTCCAGCGGCATGCTTGCGCTCTCTGGCACATTGCCGTGGGGCAAATCAAAGTGAACTTAGCACTATTTAACCCACAGCTTTGAAATGGCCAGCTTTTTTCAGTCAAGTGCATGGAATGCGACAAGTACTCTGTTATCAAGTCCTGGTCGAACATCCTCAATCAAAAGCATAATCTTTGATCGCGATGTGCACACTCTAGAAGTAATATTTGGTCGAACGTGCTCGCTTGACGACCTTCCGCCAGCCTCATTTCCATTTATGGCACATGCCGATGCAGACTGCTCAATTGCTTTTCAGCGAAATCGTCGTCAAGATTGCTTTCTTTCTCCAAGACTGGACGACGTTGCGACTTTGCCTGGAAGTTCTTCATACAGCCAAGGCTCTTGGGCCGTTGGAACATCTCTGGCGATTGCATCACGACCACAAATGGCACCAAAGTTTGTTGTGGCCTCGTTTGGAACTCTCAAAGACAAAGCTCACCGTCGAATCGTTCGTCCATCTCGAGGCTATTGCCAAGTACTATCCACAGATTGCTGTGAATGAAGCAAGCCAGGTTGCGTGGCTTCAAAAGCATCTTGATACGACGACAACGATTGCTTGGACTCAACCGACCAAGAGCATTTATCCATCAGTGATGTCTTTGTGTGCACCACATCACGTGACGTCGTTGGAGAAAGTGAACGTTCATCCGGGCCCATTTCTAGCTGCATTCCCATTCCTCCAAAGCCTTCAAGTTTTGAAATGTACGCCAGAAATCACTCAAGTCGTTCTGGAATACGCTGCATCAAGCGCATCCCTTCAGTATTTGGATTTACGAGCAACTCAACGTCGTTGCACGATTACAACAAAACTGGCAGACGATTTACAGCAGTGGATTGCATCTCAACCCGTTCGTGGCTTTCGAATGCATCACTTTTCGTGGGAAACACCAGCTCTCCGAGCTAAAACTTTGTCGTCCGTCTTGGCAAAACCAACTTTGGGGCGATTCCAAGTCGAAGAAAGTTGCCACACCTTGTTCTCGCTTCATGCGTCGTTCGATCGTTGGTCTCGTCGTCTGAATTTGACCTTTTCACCAAACGATGGCCGATGGACAGATATCAATTCACATGCCGACACACTGAACAATATCCTCTCTGTCTTTCGGCCATTGCTGGCGACAAAATGCCAAAGCTGGATGGTCCAGCAAGCGTCTTGTCCTATTGCAGGGACGCCGACGCTTCTTTGGCAAGTTCTAGCTCCGATGGTACAAGCTTCTAGAGTGCAAGAATTCATCCTGACCAATATCAAGTTTACACGTGACGATGCGATTCAAATGGCGGATGCGATTCAAGAGCACCCCAAGCTCGAACGACTAACGTTATACAGCGCCATCACAAGTCTAAACGACGCCAAAGTCATTCTAGCAGCCTCGCCGCCTTCCCTCAAGAACATCACGATCTCGCATATTCGTGGATTGTCTGGCAAAGAACGACAAGTTCTAAGTACAATCGCAGCTCAAAGAGGCATTTCGTTGAATGAAACAGAACCTGAAGACGACGACTAGCTTAATCCCGGAAAAGCAGGAAGTTATGACCTTTATATCGTCTAATACATCTAGTTTGACTATCCATTGGTGCTGAAAGGTAGCCTGAGTCGTTTTGGCAGGACAGACAAGTCTTGACGACGCATTACTCGTTTCTTTCTTCACTTGACACCTTGTCTAAATGCAATTGAATCGGCCAGTAGAACGCAAGTCTCAACAATTCACGTCGCTGTTGGTCGGAAAAGTAATTCGCAAGAACGTGAACAGTGTTGAGTGTCCCCGCCGCGGCGCTCAAAACAAGCTTTACCTGGTCAAATGAGAGAGAAATATCGAACAAGACGAGCTCTCGGAGTGTTGGGTGAATCGAAATCGTGTCCGTCAAGAGTTCAAAGGCCTCCAACGAAAGTCTCAAGTGTTCCAGTCTCAACACTTTTAAATGGGACACTCGAACCATCGGCGCAAAGATCGGCCACACAAACGTTGGCCTCATATCGCTGTAAACTCAGTGATAGTCAATGCCTTGCACATAGTTTCAATGGATGGTCGAAACCCTCTGACAAACTCTGTCAATTTGTCGATTTCGCAACTTGCGTCAAAGTCGCTCTCTGCTTATGGCGCAAATTCCACACTCAGTCGTACTCGGCTCGAATGATAAACAAAGTTTCATAGAGCTCTTCGTGTCGAAAACTGTCCAGTCTCGTCTTTGCCACGATGGTTTCAATGGCATTTGCTCGCAATGTTGAGTTGGCCCATGAAAATTTATTGATGTAAACACGACGGACAGGCTGGGCTGCCACCCAGTGGAGTAAATCGTCCAGCATGGATGGCGTGATGAAGCAATGGCCGACAAAGTGGCTATCAATTGACGCTAGTTCCAAATGTCGAAGGGTAGAGCTTGACGCTGCAAATTTCAACAAACTCGTTGCGCTGGCTGGAGTACACTTGTCAACCTGCAAGCGATCAAGGCCAGAAATGGCAGCAAGCAATGGAAGAGACTTCGCCTCGACTTTTTCCAACGACGTGATGCGATAAGGCTTCCATTCTTTCAATGACGTAGGATCCAAGCGTACTGTTGGTCGAACCCAAGCTATAGATGTTTGTGGATCGAGATATTGATGGATCCAGTCGACGTCGGTCGTTTTATCCACGATGACTTGAGAATAATACTTATAACCTCCAGATGGACACAAGAAGCGGTATCCATCGTGTGATCTTGGTGAGTTTCAATCTTGGCCATAGTAAGCTGTGGTGCCATTTGCACTCGTTTAACAACTTGACGAGATGTTCGAGTGGTCCCAATTTACTTTTTGTCGGCCTGAAAAGCATCAAGAAATAGCTGCACAGTGCTCGAATCTTGGAGAAAGAAGACAATCTTGACGACTGCATTGACTGGCACCATCGAGAGTACCCCACGACACGAGAACTTCCTGGGGATTCTTCTTTGTTCCATTTGAGCCAGGATATGGCTGTCGTCGGGTTGTCAAAGTCAGAGTTATGATGATCTTTTCACGTCCGCATTCATCCGTTGTTAGCGAATAATACCATTGTGGACGTATGGCATATTAAAAAAATTCTGTACACCGGAGATCAATTACAGAGGACGACAGTTTTCTCTTTGCCTCATGCTTCCTGCTTGTGTAAAGCCAAATTGGGGACATTGGCCATGATGGCGATGGCTTACTTGTAGTGTTGTGGATTTGTTTCTTGCAATGCGTATTTAGCCGTAGACAATGTCAACGAGATTGACTCGACGCCCGACTGAATTTTTGAAGATATTTCTTTTTGAGCCGTGTGAATGGCCGTGAGAGATATAATTCTCTTTATTGAAGGCCTTGAATGGTCGTGATACAAATATTGCAGCAATGTTGACTAGAAACTGCGGTTCCAAGTCAAGAGAATAATTCTTGCCAAATTTTCTATATTGGCCAGCAACCTTGACGCGCCTTGGGATTGTTTTCGACATTCACAGGATTGTTTTCGTCATTCATCGAGTAGTCGAAATGAATCGATCGTTTGATGGCAATGTTTTCCAAGTTTTGCCATTGTGTGTTGGAAAACTGATTTATCGCTCTGAATCGGATTGACACAGAGTTGACTGAATGTGAAACTTTTTCGAGCAATGTTCTTGCTGCTTCAAACGAGATTGTTAGACTCAGAAGGCCAATAACTTGAAGCGTTGGGAGTTCACGGGCGTCTTGGGTAAGTGCAAGCGCATCATCAACAGTGAATGTCGCTAGCTCTAAATTAACGGTTTCCAAATGACATCCTTGCAGCTTAGGTGCTAGCGTTGTCCAGGAATTGTGGAAATTGTTCATCCAGCTCTCCGACAAGTTGAATTTTGTAATCTTTGTCCGAAGCAACGGCACAAAGACAGCCATGATATTGTTCAGCTCGTCCACTGGTGATCTTTGACAGCTAGAACCATCTCTCAAGGTAAATTTCAGACTGCTGTCATTTCGATTGTACTCTGCATTGAACAATGAATGTGGGTTTGGGAACAATCTCTCGCGTAGGCTAAACTCCTTCAAGGCGGCGTTTTCCAAGACAGAAGCTATGACTAGATCTCGCAGCTCTTGGGAAGACCACCGGAAATTCCATAGTCGAAATACTTCAATGGGATGGGAATTGTTCCACTGCATGATATTGTCCGCCATCTCAGGTGTAATAAGAGCAGAAATCCTCGAGCGCTCTTCCTTGCCAACTCTTAGACGGCGAAGGTTTGAGCTCGTTGCAGCGAATTTGAAAATAGCCTCGGCAATGTGAGTGGAGCAACTGTTGCAGGTGATCTCTTCAAGTTGGGGAAACGAAAGATGCACTTGGGTAGGTTGGTTGCAATCCTTAAACCATGGAGCAATCCTTGTAATACGAAAAGATTTCCAAGGGGCCAAACATGTCGGGTCGAAACGACTTTCTCGTGGTGCCCATGTGATTCGAGATTTCGAGTCGATGAGGGGACAAAACCACTCCACTTGTGTCGTTTCACCCACAGCCACTTCAGCGTAATGCGAGATAATTGGCTTTAGATGAACTAGAGACGATTCCTCTACCTCTGTGAGTGACAGGCGTGGCCATAGATTGTGTTTCTTCCAGTGGAGCTGGTGACGCAATTGCCAGAGATGCTCGAGAATGCCGAGATCGTACGCTGGACGAAGAGCTTCAAGGAATGCGAAGAGATTATCGACTGCTTCTATATAGAATGCGATGTTGATCAAAGCTTCAGGGGGAAGGTTGAATGGAACGCCGCATTGCATCTCTGTGAGTCTGTCCCAGTCAACAATTGACTCTTGTGGGCAAATTGAATTCTGTAAAATATTCAGAACAAGTTATAGAGTTAGGGCACCGGAAATATTGCAATAAATAGGCCTAAAATGCCATTTTGAGGCCAAATTCAATCTGTGAGGTCAAAATATGACCTTGATTATCTCAGAGAGTTTTGCACCAAATCCAATATTTTTGGTTGGGATATACTCAGTGGAGGCTCCCAAAATGCCGTTTTACGAAATGGAGGTTTTACCTCCATTTTGAATATGCCATAAAGTCGTTGATCCCATTTTGGTTGAAAATGGCATATCTATTTTGAAATTTTGCCAGACGAACCCTTATTGAATTTTAAAGGTTTTGCAATAGATTTTTCTGGGCTATTTTTCATTTCGCTTTGTCATTTTCAATCAAATTTTCAGTTTTGTTGTTAAAGAATATTAGTATTGACAGTGTGAATTCATTTTCAAATTTGATAATGCTGAAGTCAAATCAATTGTGTATATCAATCAGGGTGTGTTTTGTGTGAATTTGGTTATTAATTGATTTTGATTGACTAACATTTAATATTTTGAATTTTAGTCAATTAACAGTCCGCGAGACCATCGAGGGACTGTCTCCATATTTTGAACAATCCACCATTCCAATGGAGAAGAAAAGTTGTGGATGTATGTATTTTTCTATGGAGAATTCGATTCTGCAATCAAATTGATACAAAATTGAACATGTGACGAGATACCCAACAAAACAATCCAAAATTTGCCGAAAAATAACCTTATAACACTATAATTTGTAGAAAGGTATAGTAGTACACATGACACTAGAAAGTATATATTGAATTTAGTATTGAAAATTATCCGGAATACTGTGACAATTTTTAACATTTCCAGACAGTCGCTCGATGGTCTCGCGGACTGTAAAAGAGACTTTTTGATGCGGAACTTATGCCAAAACCTTCACAATTTTGATTGAAACAGACAGAACAAAATGATTTTCTTTGCGACTTTCTCTCCGACAGCCATTTCCGAAAATGCTCCAACTGGTGTGTGCTGTCGTCGGTCAGGGGGCAAATTTGACCTCAATCACGCCATCGTTCCAGCTCAAGTCACTGATATGGATTAGAATGAAGTGACTATCACTGCATTTTCGGCAACTCGTCTGTCTCAATGTTCGATTGTGTGTAAAAAAGTGGGGAGTTCCTGTTGGATACCTTGATGGTGGATTTCGTGAATCAAAAGATGGACAATATCAATCGTACGCTTATACTCTACTGGAAGTTCCCCCATGTTTGCCGTGTCACCTTCCCAGAGCGAAGAAGATTTCAAAGAGAAAGCGCCGTTGAGCAAGTTAATCTGGTTTGATTGTCTATGGACAAGTGAATACACTACTTTGTTCTGATGGAGGGATGTCTTCTTTCTATTTTGGGAGGTAAAGTTTGATGAATTAGATTTGGCCATTCAACCTCGACAAGTCACACAGTGTTGGAAAGTTTATTCGTCGCCACAACGTCCGCCTGCAACGCCTGACCAAATCTAACTCCCAAACGATTTCCAGGGCCCGAGGGCATCTGAAATTATCTTTACGAAATAGAGGTTTTACCTCCATTATGCCATAAATCGTTGATCCCAATTTAGCTATTGACTTCTAGGTGACGACCGCGATCTCACTTGCAGACTTGAAGACTCTATTGATAGTTGTCAAGATATCTCGCAGGTTTAAAAAGCGAACTGAGTGGCTTGAATTTCTTTTAATCAAGACTGAATGCTTTTGATAAAACAGAAAAATGCGAAAAATGGTATTCGCGATAACAGTGAAGTTAAACTCTACGTTTCTCTCTTGTCAAGGTGGTACGAGAGGCGGCGAAGGTTTCTTTCGGGGCGCATGATGTACAGTGTGCAACAAGGAAATATCCAAACGAGGGAGAGGATTCCCTACCACCGGTTTGATTACATGGACTTGACAAGTACAATCCATGTCATTTTAACAAGATCGAGCATTTTAATCTGTTTGATGTCAGCGCCTGTAGCCGTGGTGATAAAATATCGGAAAGCGCACCAGGGAGTTGCCCAGTGAAAAAGCAGTTTTTTGTGTGTGCTATGCATCGCCACTTTGGTTTACGCCTTCTACACACACACGGACTTACTAAGCAAGATGCAGCGTAAGATATCGTCAGAACTACAGCCAGCGTCAATAAAACTTAATACATAGTTAGCCTTGGATTTCTTCAGTGGCCCTTGTTGAATTCGTCGAGTCGGGATCGAGCGTCTTGATGTCAAACGTCAATGGCACTACCTTGCAGTAGCATTAGCCGTCGTGGCCTTCGGTTGAACAAGTCTGTCAAAAGACTTCGACTCCAGACGAAGGGATTGCTTTCTCAAGGAATTGTTTGTGAAACGGTCGAAGTATGTGACTGAGAAATCGCTCAAATCGTATTTCATCTGAAGTTCCGCATGGGCAGGGGGCAGCGTTGAGCTATGCAAGTGCTGAATGATTCACAACTTTACAGCTCACGGGACATTGCGAGTAGATTTGGGCAAAGTAATTTCAGTTCGTAGAATAACTCGATTGCAAATTACCGATCAAACGTTCGTTGAGAAAGCTCGTCCCGAGATAAACAAGCTCGTCCAGTCTCACACCACGACTTGGTTGAAACTTGCTCTTCACGATGACGCAATTTTCCAACAAGAGCATTAATATCCTCGCTGGGGCGACGTATCAATGCTGCTCTGCCTTCGCATTAAAATTTACAATACAAGGTTGAGCATTGTGTTATGTTTTGCCGATTGCCTGTACCGACTTGGAGAAATACATTTCAGATGTAAAACTGAATGTAGGAAAGCCTGTTTCAACCCTGTCAGACCGTGGGCACTGTCTTGAACAATTCGTCTTTTTAGTTCTTTAAAATATCTGAAGCTCACAATATTTTGGGGGATCGATGATGACCAAGAACGACGTTTGGTGTTGCGATTAAACTACCCGCATCGCAATAACCTGGCGGATCTCGGCGTTTGGAGTAGTAGCAAACTAATGTCCAAAAACTAACTTTGGTTCAAATCAGCACCATTGGGTTTGAATTGATGCCGAAAATCTTAACTCCGTTGTTGCTACAATCTCGTGTGGAATATGCCGAATATAGAAGATGACGTAAATTATAGTTTATCTGCATCTTAGTAACATCGATGCCTTGCAAATTGGTCAGCTGAATCGACTTAATGATTACAAATTCATAATCCTAAAGCAGCATTAGGAGCCCAAGCCGTAAATCAGCACAGTGTTGACGACAAGCTTGGTGCTCATCTCGAATCGTGCATTCAAATTTCGGCCACGTTGGACATTTCATGGAACTTTGTCTATGAACAGCGTTACGCAAGTTCACTTGACAAAAATGTCAATGTCCTTTACGTCAAGTGAATATAAAGTATGCTTTCCTTTCGTATTTATTTTTAGCATGCCCAAGGTGCCTCGGTTAACCGTTTCAACCACACAGGAAAGCGCCGCTCTCTCAATTCCTCACGACATCCTCGTCAAGATCGTTTACTTCGTTCAAGAATGGTCCTCTGTTGCATCCCTCCTCGAAGCGCTGCGTCCAGCCAAAGTCTTGGGACCTCTTGAACACATGTGGCACTTGCACTTCGTGCTCAAGTGGCATGGAGAGGACTTGTGGCCTCGCCTGGATTTGACAAAACTAGACACAGATTCTTGCACTCATTTGGAAGGAATTGTCAAGTATCATGCACAAGTGGCGGTGAATTCCAAGACGATTGTTGCAGCTGCCCCTCCATCACTTCGCACATTGAACATCCTGACGGATTCAATATGCATGAAAGAATTGCAAAAGCTGGCTCAAGAACGTCAAATACAACTCAACGCGAAAGATTGAGAAAAATTGGTTTGTGTATGTCCGTCTTGCTTTCACAATGAATCTGGAGCTTGCCAACTTTGACCGTTGCCCTGCTGGACTGTGCAACATTAATCATTCTCATGACGGAACTCTTGAGTATTATAGTCCACATTGGGATAAAGAATACAATTTTGAGCAAGATTTCGTGTGAAATCTTGACTTGTCTGTTTTGGTTGTTTGACTTTGCCAAACAATCCTACTTCACAGCTACTTTACGTATTTACCATATATTGAAACTTTACTAGTAAAGTGTAAAGTTTCAATATAAAGTTCGTCTGGGTCAAAAGGTATATCCGGTATTATTCGTTCGATTCCAAATTGGACTGGGCTGTCGAATCGAATCGACTTGGCAGCAATCGACTAGCCAATCATATTTTAACCAATCAAATCACCTTAATTATGTGATTTGATAAAAAAGCCATGGGAAAAGGCCATGATGGACGCTGACTCGCAGAAGATACGCGCGGCGTCTTAGCGCTTCGTAGCGAGGTAGTAGCTGGCCTAGAAATCATGCGAGATGGTATTCTGGGATGCAGGAACCACTGCTTGGAAGAAATTGTACTCAACTTTGACGACTATACAATATTTCATATTAAATTCAGCACAGTCGATTTTTATGCGATTCGCCCAATGAACTGCCAAGTCCACATTTCACTGAAAAGGACAATAATTATCCGTATGTATTTGCGAATGGAAGACTTCAAGTTTGACGTTTCCGTCAGATTCTACATGAATTGCTTCCTGTTTCCTGTTTCAAACAAATCTCTGACGTACCTACTAGAGACAAGTCTCTATCGCGTCGTTTTTAAATTATCATATTTACTGTCCGCCCTATCAGATAATCCAACCCCCTGCATTTTGATGTGGTCAATTTGTGGCGTGAAGCAGACCTTTATCATACTCACACGAGTACACAATTCCAATTCCACTTGAAAAATAACGTTTGTGCACAATTTGCTTTACGATTACTTTACACAATACGTTTTTTACGCTATACGTGTAAAGTTTACAATTAGTTTACAACTTGTGACTGTAAAGTACTACATACGGTACCCACTTTCAATATTGACACGACCTCCAAAACCAGACCAGATGCCCCGTTCGTCCACGACGGAACGCGCAGCTCTCTCAATTCCTCACGACATCCTCATCAAGATCGTTTACTTCGTTCAAGAATGACACTCGGTTGCATCCCTCCTCGAAGCGCTGCGTCCAGCCAAAGTCTTGGGACCTCTTGAACACTTGTGGCACTTGCACTTCCAGCTCAAGTGGCATGGACAAGATTTGTGGCCTCGCCTAGATTTAACTAAGCTAAACGCCGCTTCCTGTACTCATTTGGAAGGTATTCTCAAGTATTATGAACAAGTGGCGGTGAATTCTAAGACGGATGTGGCATGGTTTCGCCAATATGGTCATCCCATGACATCAATACGCTGGACGGACTCCACTGATTCCTTGATCTCGAGCGAATGGAAACGGGATCGAATCACTTCATTTTCGGATCGAACATGGTGAGACGAGCATCTTCAAGCTTTGCAAGACCTCCCGTATTTGGAAGAAATCGCTTTGGATAGAGTGTTCTCTGTGAGTTCATCTGCAATTTTGAAACTTGCAGCTTTGAGCTCGTATGTCTGCCACATTGACATTGAGTGCAATTACAACTCGAGACGAAACTATCATCCTCGGTTCGTCGCGGGTGAAGAAATTGTGAAATGGAGTCGATCACGGCCGATTCAAACATTTCAGTTGAAAAAAGTCTTGTGGAGAAGCATGACTCAACGCCATCAAGCTTTGGGTGCAGTCTTGGCCAATTCGTCTTTGAAATTCTTCAAAATAACTGAAATTCACGAATTATGGTTTGGAAGAGACGAAATGATGTACGACGACCAAGAACGCCATTTGACGTTGATATGTAGTTATCCTTCCCGCAACGACTTTGTGAATTTGCCGCTATGGAGTCATTCCTTCAGCTTCTTTCAACCACTACTTCAAGAGAAAGTCCAAAAATTGACTCTGGGTCAAATCAGGACCAATGGATTTGCATCGATGTGGAAGATCATGAGTCCATTGTTGCTACAATCGCGGGTGAGAATATTGACTTTGAACAATTTTGAGTTGGAGGACGAAGATGCTATTCCAGTAGCTCAAACAATCCAAGCTCTGTCGACTCTTGAAACTTTATCGTTTGTCGGGGGAAGTTCAGCTTTGCCATATTCCGTCGTCCAAGCAATTCTTCAAGCCGCCCCTCCTTCTTTGAAGAGCGCATCAATAACTTTTAGAGGGATGCCCCTGACGGAAGCCTATTCCAAAAGAGATTGTGAAACATTCCAGAACTTACCAGCATACAAATAAGACTGATCGAATTCGACGCAACGCGTTGGTCGCCTTCATAAACAACCTTCTCATTGTCAAGTACCCCATGAAGCAAAACCCGCCTTGTAAACCAGAGTTGGCAACTAGCATAGATATAATTCTACATTGTATATTTCGCAAGATTATGCATGAAAACGTATATGTCCAACAATGACCTACCAGTTAGGATTGAGGAAACTTATGAATTTATTTTAAGAGGCTATAGCAAACGAGATTCAAGAACTGACTACACTTTTGTAAAGTAAGCCGTCAAGTGTAAATTAAAATTATCCGGATCCGGTATTTTAACGAATCATATCGTCATCTTCAGCCGTACTTTACTTATTTCTTTACTGGTTCACTTTACTACACACTGTACTTGGCATGCAACCTCCTAAATACGAAAGTAACGGTAAAGTACGTAAAGTACTTTGGGTCAATCTCGACATGGCAGAGACATCACCCTGATTGCACAATCCGTCGACGATGGCGTCCGCCGCCGCTCTGTCGCTTCCACAGGACCTTTTGGTAAAGATTGTCTTCCTGATCCCCGACTGGCCATCGGTTACAGCGCTCCTGCAAGCGCTTCGTCCAGCCTACGTCCTAGGGCCGCTCGAATCGTTGTGGCAATTGTATTTCCAGCTCAAATGGCGTGTCGAACACTTGTGGCCTCGCCTGGACTTGACAAAACTCGACGCAGCTTCCTGCACTCATGTGGAAGGCATTGTCAAGTACTATGCACAAGTGACGGTGAATTCCAAGATGGACGTGGCGTGGTTTCGTCAATTTGGTCATCCGACGACATCAATTAGGTGGGATGGACCCATTGACGCCTTGAATGAATGGAAATCCTTTCGAATCACATCGCTAACGAACCGTTTGGACTATGATCAGCTTGTCCAAGCCTTTCAAGTACTTCCTTACTTGGAGGTGTTTAATCGGAGCAACTCAAACCCTCGAATCGCAGCAATTATCTTTCAATTTGCAGCATCGAGCTCAAGTCTGTGCCACCTGGAGATTTCAAATGAATTCGACTTGCTAAGGAAGAACTATTGTACGATTACGACAAACATGGCCCAAGACATTATTGCATGGGGTCGATCTTGTCCAGTCCGAGTTTTTCAAATGAGGCACTTTGCATGGGAATCACCAAATCTACGCGATGAAGTTCTACGCGCTGTTTTGAACAATCCTACCTTACATGTCTTCAATTTCTGCGAGGAAGACGATGAAACGTTGCTGACATTTGAAGCCGTCTACGATCGCAGCAATCGGCGCCTAACTTTGAGCTATTCTGGTGGTTATGGCAGCAGCAACGTCGAGGACGATTATTTAGCAGGCTATTTGGGCCTCGTCCGACATTTGATTGCTACGGAAATCAGAGAACTGAGCTTGATGTTGCTTGACAGTGTCACCTTTTCAAAAATGTGGACGGCCATGACTCCATTGCTGCAGTGAACCCAATTGAACACTTTGACTATCGATGGTTGCACTTCGACGAATGCAGATTCCAACCAAATGACCCAAACGATTCACATATCTCGACACTTGAAAAGCTGACAATTGTTGGAGAAAGTAGATTTTGTCTCCGTGATGCCAAAGCGATTCTTATGGGAGCCCCTCCTCCACTGCGCGTTTTTAACATCAAGTGTAATCCTCCGAGTATGGCTGAACTGCAAATATTGGCTCGTGAATGTGGTATACGTCTTAATGTGAAAGACTGAGCTATTTCGCTGAAAGAGCTTTCATCCTTTTAACGCGAGGAATCCACCGTCCGTTAGTTGCGCTCTGCAATACTTGACACTCATCAAGTGATTAAATCCCATGAATTGATACTACATTGACTAAGACTGGAACTTTGTCGAGAAATATTTCCGCAACTCTAATCGTACTGGTAGAATACAATAAACCGATAGATTTCATATTCAAATGGTTGATGGAGAATGGAGCCACTTTGTTAGTGTTGGCTATCATTGTACCAGGGACTCTATTGTTCATATAAATCCTAAAAAAACGGTGACTGCGTGACTAATCTTGTGAACTCCAAATCATCTTTACCTGCGCTTACAATGAATCTAAGGTGCAGTCATGCAAAATGCAATGTGCATCAAAAGTGTATATTTGCATGAAATAAACTCATAAAGCTTAACCTCTGCTTTCCAAATAGAAGACAAGAATCAAACATACGACGAAGATTTTCAAGTAATATCTAGAGACCATCAAGATTTGCAATATGGAATGCTATTTTCTCCTGTCGAAACAAGAGCGAAACGGCGGTTTTCATCTTACACAAGTCTATCACTCGGCAAATTGGAATTTACAAGTTTACGTATACTTTACGTACAGCTGTATAATGTGGAACTTTGTGCACATTTTACAATTTTTTCTACATGTTCTTGACGAGGGGAAGGGCTGAGACGTTCAATGACAACATGTCGGTCGCTTTTTGGACAATATAAATATCAAGAGATCCTTTTAATACATACTACGTAGTATTTGTGGAGGCACGGGGCCGGGAGTCTCATTACTCAAATGCATAAAATGCTTCTTTTGCATTTGTTAAATCCATACTATAAAGACGGACACTTTCCTTTGCTTTCCTCGAAGGCCATTGATGACATTGCCAGGCTATTAATTGGTGCACTTTATAACTTTACCGTAAAGTTGACGTAAACTGCAAAAGTTGTGCGTGCCATGTCAAAATCCGACCACCGACAGGTTGACGACGAAACAGACTTGAGCAAGATGAATCCCGTCCTTCCATTCAAGCTTCCGTCGGATACTTTGGTCAACATTGCATTCTATATAGAAAAAGTGGATATCCTCTTTGCGCTCCTCGAAGCTCTTCGTCCAGCGTACGATCTCGGCATTCTCGAGCATGTCAGGCAATTGCATCACCAGCTCCATTGGAAAAAAAACGACCTATGGCCACGCCTGTCACTCACTGAGGCTGAAGAATCGTCTCTAGTCCATCTAGAACCGATTATCAAGTATTACTCAGAGGTGGCTGTGAATGACATGACACAAGTGGAGTGGTTTTGTCCCCTGATTGACCTAACGACTCGAATCACATGGACGCCACGTCGACGCCGTTTAGACCCGACGGATTTGGTCCCTTGGAAATCTTTTCGTATTACACGGGTCGATCCATGGTTTGAGGATTGCAACCAACCATTGCAAACGCTGCTTTTGCTTCCGCATCTTGAAGAGATTGACTGCAATAATTGCAACAACCAGACTGCTGAGGCCATCTTTAAATTTGCCGCCACAAGCTCAAATCTTCGCAGTCTTAAAGTACGTACTGGCCAGCGTTCAAGTAGTCCTGCTTGGATTACATCCGAGATGGCGGATGACATTATGCAGTGGAATATTTCTCGTCCCATCGAAGTGTTTCGACTGTGGAAATTCAAATGGGATTCCCAAGCACTGCGAGATCAAGTCGTGGCGTCTGTCTTGGGCAATCCCGCTTTGGAAGAATTCACTTTGGATGAAACTCTAGATGACATTGGAAATTATGGGTTTTGTGCATATTACAATCGAGAAGACCATAGTTTGAAGCTCACACTGAGCGATGCAAATAACAACCAAGCGTCAGCGATAGACCAATTTACTCCCGCAATGGCCGTATTTGCCCAGTTGCTTCGAACAAAGATCACAAAGTTTTGTTTGGTCGAGAGCTGGATTAAAAAATCCCACAGAATCTGGTCGATATTGGCCCCATTACTCCAAGAGTGTCCTTTGGAAACTTTGAGTTTGGAGCTGACGACATTTACCGTTGACGATGTGCGCATTGTTACCCAAGTATTTGCTAATTTCCCAACGCTCAAAGCTATCTGTCTCTTGCTTCTAGAAATGTCATTCAAAGCTGCGAAATTATTCCTCCAGACAGCCCCAGCTTCAGTCAAAATCGTGTCAATTCGATCCAAAGGAGCGACTCGATATTCGAATAAAGAATGGAGAGTTTTACAAAATATTGCCGTAAAGAAGTCAATTCACCTCGACTGCATGGTCAATGTCGAAAACAAACCAAAGGCTCATCAAGGCTGCCGAACATCCTGAAGAATTGAAACTAAATTGTGCCCTGGATTCCCTACAGTCACCAGACAATCACAATCAAATTTGATTAGCTGACTCAACGACGCTTCAACTTTCGTTTCTTCTTTGCACTGGGAGGGCAGTCAGAGGGCAAGTATGGAGGAATTCCATACAGAGTGGAAGCATATGATTGGAAATGTTCGTTTTTTGATGATCCATTAGATCTGCCCAGGTATCCAACGACGGTCCCCCTATTAGTACACACAATTGCGCATCCAGAGAAACCCAGTGCCGGCAACGCAGAGAGAATCATTTGGTTCCAATCCATACCTGCTACTTTAGCCAAGACGATGGCGCCATGGTGGCCAACATTTTCATCTTCCCAATTTTCAGGAAATCCAAATAAGTGTACAGGCATCGCAGCATAGACACCAAAGGCTTTCTCACATCGGACGAGGTCAAGTTTGGCATTTGAAGGCGTAGGAATTTCCAAGATCGCAAAATCAAACAATTCCAGCAAATATCACTTGAGAACCTCAACCTCAAGACTTCTTTCAATGCTGCTTCGTCGGGAAAACGTTGCTCAATTACAACTTCGACACTGTCATGCAAAACAGTGGATGGACCTGAGTCACAAGCAGTTTTCTCCTTTTGCTTTGCATTTGCCTTCAAACCACGGTGTAGTTTCAAATAGAATTCGAGTTGTCTCTTGAAGCCAGAACTCAAGACATTCGTATACTTTTCACCAAGAAACAGGTCCAAGTTGGTCAGCAGATATACGTGCGTCGACGTCCTATCGACTACCAAAGCTGTTGCAACGTCAATCGGGGCAAATGAGTCCTTGATAGTGATTTTGACAACAGACTTCCAATGTTTTAATTGAACTGGAGGGTCTATCGTGGACAATTCCTCTGCGTTCCAGTTGCTCTTCGTCGCTGGAAACACCACCACCACATGAATTTTGTTGTCGTCGCAATATTTTGGGTAACCGCCACCAGAAAAGAACTTGGAAAGTTTCTCAGTGTCCAACATTTTTCTTTCAACATTGAGAAACAATTGCATAGCACTGTTTCCTTCAGCAGGTTGGGAAAGGATTTGGAATTCAGGTGTTTTGACAGACAACCACGAAAGTTTGTTTGTATTTCCTCCACCGGAATGGCAAAGGGGTTGCGAATTAGAGTCCTCGTCAGACATCCACGATGCAGGACCTGTCAATGCCAAATAGAGCTCCAGCTCGTCAGCATCAAAAGTAAAACTGCTTTGTTTCTTGTCCTTGATCTTGTCCTTGAGTTCTCCCACCGTCTCATCGAGAGCTATCTTCATAGGAAAGGGTCTTCCCTGACCGACAACGACACAGAATAGTCTGAGCATATTCGGAAATGGGCGTTGGTTGGAAACTCACTTTCCCCAAACTTAATAGAGAAATTTTGATTTATCCACGACAGCTCTAAACTTTATTTCAGATATTCTAGGTAAGCTTCAGCCCTAACATAACGCAGACGTATTTGCATATTTTCTGTTGCCGTCGCGGCGACCTTCCAAGTCTTTGAATAACGTGAGCGGCAATGGCATTTCAGCCAGCGATCGGTTTCAAGTCCGAATTCATTCGCAACGAAAGCATCGAGAGAGCCATATTCGAGGTCTGGCTTCCCTGCTCTTGGTGGAAAGAACGATTGGCAAATGATCTCTGGCGAAAATGTCATCCATCACAATATTCAAAGTGAACAAAAACGCTACCATGTCCGCGGCAAGATTTGAGTGATTGAGGTAACATCCGAATAATTACCGGATGTGACTTTTTGAACAAGGTTTTGCGTGACGAGGTAAATCATTTTCATGCAACAAATGCAGAATAGATCCTCGCTAAGGGAGTTTATAAGCTTCAGAAGATTCAACAAAGAAAGGCATAATAGACAGGACTGAGCCATTTTAGGTGTATATGAAGTTGTTCAATAATATAGAGCTAGAAAGTCAAAAATGGACTTTGTAGTGATACAAGATATCTAAACTGGATAAAAGAAATGTGCTCGACTCATTGTCATTTCAAGCTCACATTACTTACTTTTCACTAGAAGTTATACCTTACAATGTCCTAAATCTCTTGAAAACGTTGAAAGACACTTTCTTCTCTCAACTCTACTTGTGAAACTCAACTTTGAGGAGACTTCGGAATTTGCAGCGCCGCTCTCATGATGAGCTGACATGGCATGCATATCAATATCTTTAAGGTCATTGACTCCAAATCGTATTGGATCTCTCATAGAATTTCCATTTATTTGGCGTAGAACAAAACCGGGCAATGAGGTTCTCTCGATCTAACGTATCGTCGTTGAGGGGTGAAAATCTTGACGAGACTATGGCAAATTCGAGTCTAAATCTACTGAAACTTGTCCACAATACATCGCCATTTTTTTTTACTTTAGATGTACAAAGTTGGTGTACTCTCGGAAGGTTTTGTTGCTATGAGAATCCAGAGATGTTTACTGAAACCCAAAAGTACGAGAAAGTGTGCATGGTAAAGTTTGCGTAAAGTAAATCAACCCGATGGAAATCAATGAAGAATTCTCCAAAAGATCTCTTTTCGCAACTTTTGATTGGACAATATCGACCAATAATACCATGCTGTCAATCGGGTTACTGAACTTTACGTTAAGTGGACGTCAAGCAAGTGAGTGCCGTGCTGGACTATATATGAGATTTTGTATACTATTCACCAGACAAGATGACCAAGACACTTTACCACTTTACACACAGTTGGCCAACATGGCATGGTGGATCGTAAATATACCGTCTCTGGAAGGAGCTTTTGAGAGTGGGCAGGTACAAGTAAGTCACCTATTTCGACTGTGTGCTTGGATGGAGATGGCGTGGATCACTGTTGCAAATCCACGTAAGGGTCACTTTACATTTTACTGTACAGTTTACTTTACAGTTTACCAACATTTCGATTTCCGTAAAGTTCGTTTGTCGTTCTCAAAAAGGAAAGAAAGGACACTTGCAGATCAATCGAAGACATCCCAGCTCAGCCTATCCATGATGAAAAAGGGCGCTCCCTCGCTTCCTCAGGATCTCTTGGTCAAGATTGTCTTCTTTATTCGAGAATGGTCGACTGTCGTGACGTTCCTTGAGGCGCTTCGACCTGCCAATGCCTTGGGACCGCTGGAACACTTGTGGCAGCTTCATTTCGATCTAAAATGGCATGAAAGAGATTTCTGGCCACGCCTCAATTTGGCAAAAGTAGACACGAACTCGCGTGGTCATTTGGAAGGAATTGCCAAGTATTATGAAAAAGTAACAATGGACGCCAAGACGGACACGGCCTGGTTCCGTCAATATGGCAATCACCTGGCGTCAATTACTTGGATTGGACCGATTGACTCTGGTATATTTAGAGAATGGAGACGCTTTCGGATTACTTCAGTCTTGCCAGCACCTTTTCAACTGGGCGAGTTTGTCAAAGCTTTTGAAGAACTGCCATACTTGGACGAAATATCCTGGTTGGTGTGCACTCCGAGAGATTCAAAGACAATTTTTAAACTTGCAGCGTCGAGTTCATGCGTTCGCCAAATCAATCTCTCGGTTGAATACTATGAACTTGGTTTCGACGATATTATCGTTACTTCGTCAATGGGGGAAGATATTGTTCAATGGAGTCAGTCACGGCCTATCAAAGCTTTTCAGCTGGATTTTTTCAAGTGGGAATCATCAAATCTGCGCAATGAAGTTTTGAAAGTTGTCTTGGCCAACCCTACCTTGGAGTTATTTAAAATGTGCGAAGTCCATGACTCAATTATCTCCACACATGACGCCCTCTACAATGACCAAGACCGACATTTGACTTTGAGATTTAATGATCCGTATGGCTTCGATTCCGTTGATGACGACGATTGGGGTAGTTTTATCCGACTTTTCTTTCCTTTGTTACTCAACAAAGTTGAAAACTTGACCTTGGTTCAGCTAAACTGTGCAGGTTTCTCGACTGCCTGGGCGATTTTGACTCCATTGTTACTGCAATCCCGCGTCAAGAAATTAAACTTGGAATATTGCAAAATCACCACTGAACTTGTTATTCAAGTTGCTCAAACTATTCAGAAGCAATCAGTGCTTCAAGAGCTGACGATTCTCGGAGATGATTTCGTCCGTTTGTCTTCCGAAGACACCATAGTAATTCTCGCGGCTGCTCCTCCTTCATTGAAATGCACAACAATGACCATTGGGGGGAAAAATCTGGCTGAAGTGTTTTCTCATGAAGAGTGCAACGAGTTCAAAAATATATCAAATCAACGAGGATTTGTTTTACGCTAAGACTGGGCGGTTGATTATTCTGGAAAAGGTGTGATCAAATTTCTTGGCAGCGAAGATTCGAAGCTCCAACAACCATGCTCAAGCCTATTCACTGCAATTACCAAATGTCTTCTTCGCAACCTGTCAACTATTCTAACAACATTTATATTGAAATGTACAAATATGTAAATATCAGAGAAGGAACAATAGTATTTTGGCATCTTTGTTTATTGTGATCAAAATGACCGAGGGTAATCCGCCATGATTTGTGCTTTTATTGTATCCAAGACCTTGCTCTGCCACTCCAGTTAGACTGTCGGTCACTCTCGATACATACAACCAGTCACAACATCTTTCCTTGGTCCACTTCACGATTGACTTAAACATAGTAAGTTGCTTGAAAATATTGTTGGCATGGGCCTGATCGTCTCTGTCCAGTTTCGACAACTTTGATAGACAGTGTAAGGGTCAACTTTATCCAAAGTCAATACAGAGTTCAGCTACAAGCATCGCAGTGATAATCTTACTCTCTTGGCCGGGAAATTACACACAAAAAATTTTCATCTCGGCCAACAAATGTATTATATAATAGTTCTAGGAATCACAAGTGCATGATAATCTTGTCGAAGTGTCATGTCATTTTACTGTAAAGTACGTAAGGCTATTGTAAAGTACGTAAAGTGGCAGTAAAGTACGACAAGCTCGCATTTTTGCAAAGTTGTCTGACGATCTCAACATTGAAGCGACGGGATGGAGGCGACGGAGCTCCCGCTTCCGCAAGATATATTGATCAAGATCGTATTCTTCATTGAAGAATGGACAACAGTCACCGAAGTTCTCAAAGCTCTTCGTCCGACCAAAGTCTTGGGACCGTTGGAACACATGTGGCTCCAGCTGTAGTGGTCCGAATGGGACTTGTGGCCTCGCCTGGACCTATCCAGAATCGATGCAGCTTCCCGCATACACCTTGAAGGAATTGCCAAGTATTACAGCCAAATCTTCGTGGACTACAAGACAGACATGGCATGGTTTCGATAAATTGCAAACCCGATGGCATCAATTTCGTGGGGAGGACCAAGTGAGCTCTTAGGCGAATGGCCATCATTTCGCATTACGTCAATGCTCCCATTACCTACTTCAGTTGACCAACTAGTCGACACTTTCGCCGTTCTTCCGTACTTGGAAGAGATCACTTGGTGTAATTGTACTCCAAGCATCGCAGCGGCCATTTTTAAGTTTGCAGCATCAAGGAATTACTTTCGCCGCCTTGAACTTGCGGTTGAATCCGACTGGGAAGAGCTCGATGTGTGTACAATTACATCGTCCATGGGCCAAGACATCATAAAATGGAGTCGATCGTGTCAAATTCAAAAGTTTTATTTGGAAGAATTTTTATGGGAATCCCCAAGCCTACGCAATCAAGTTCTGGGCGCTATCGTGAGCAATCCAGCCTTGGAAGAACTAAGACTTTTTGAGCCCCACGATAGAACTTCCTCAACACATGAAGCATGGTTCGATCGCCAAACACGGCGTTTGACTTTTGGTTTTTGTGATCCTCATGGCTATGACCACGTCGATGTGGAAAATTGGGGTGGATTTTTCAGCTTGTTCGAACCCGTACTAACAACAAAAGTCAGTTATTTACGTCTGACTCAGCTCGATGATGCGGGATTCACCATGGCTTGGACGTTCTTGGCTCCGTTGGTCAGGCACTCTCAGGTGGAAGATTTGAGTTTGGAGTTCTGCAACATTTCAAATGACGACGCGACTGAAATTGCTCGAGCTATTCATGATTTAACAACGATTCGAAAGCTAACCATTTACGGGAAACGTCCTTCTTTTGAAGGAGCCAAAATTATTCTCAAGGCAGCCCCGCCTTCGTTGAAGAGTGAAGCCATTACTATCGAAGAAAAAGCTCTGACCGATGCTTTCTCACTCGAAGAATGCCGTGAATTACAAATCCTAGCAAATGAACGGTTGTGCACTGCTAAAGTCCCACGCTTGGATATTGACTAACGAGGATGAATTTTGCCACTTTGAGCTCATGGTCCACATTAACCTTCGTGCATTTTAATTCAACTGAATTTTATGCGAGAGTTGATAGCTACTTCGATCGTTGAAAATTCTCTGTGGGACGATGTTGTCGAGTACAATCCGCGCACAATGGCGAACTTGGCTCTGAAGGCGACCATATATTTCGTAAAAAAGGGAAAATGTCAAGATTTAGCCTTGTGAGTGAAAATGATTCCCAATTACGTTCTTGAATTGGAAGATTACGACCCACTTCACTGCATAATTTCGAGTCAAAGTTTTGCTACTCTAGTCTTATAAAGCAAACATTTCACCATTTCAACATTGTTGGCATCATAGTTTTCGCACTGAGTTGTAAGTTTCAAGCCTCAATTCATGCAGGGACGAGCTTTCGGCGACGAATTAAAATCGCTGAAGCCATTTCTGGTGTGCATTCATTGTACTAGTACTGAAGAATATCAAGGTTGGCCAAAGACCAGCCAACCAATGACAATTTACATGTTGTCATTGACATATTACAAAGTGACAGAGTTTTGTAAAATGAAAAGTAGCGTTTTATGTAGGTTAATATAATAGACAGATATGAAAAACTTCCCAGTTCAAACCACCTCGATGCTGTTCTTGATCGAATGTCGTGTTTCTTTCAGTAATATCAAACTTTGAATTCCGATGTGATTGGGGAGACAAGTCGAGAATGTGTATAGCATTAAAAAAATGAAAACATGTCTACGAATTACATCTCCCTTTTCTTCTTTGGCAAGCGTTTTAGAGAACACATTGTCGTAAAGTATTCCACCGAGTTAAGATTTAACTGTGATTATAGAAGTCGTAAAAGCTGCTTTGGACCATAAACGGCAAAAGTACCTTTCATAGAATTCCTTTGGTTGGGCAATGTTGCTCTACTAAAGACATTTTTGTGTTTGATTATCGAAATTACAATCTTTTCAAACTCAAGCCTCGAAATTACAGCTCGAATCTGGCACTCTAACTCAAAGCCTCTTGACTCTCGAGCCGAATCAACAATGAGTGCAATAGGATGCGAATCGCAGAATATGAAAGGACTTTACAGGCTGTATTTATCCTTAAGGACTTGACCACCAAGTCGTGAAAGTTCGTCGAATGATTTTTGCTCGTTTCTATCATGATACACTCCAGTCATGACGACTCATAGTTGCATCACGAAGGTCCAAGTTTTCAAAATATATGTATATGCATGACATAGAGGCACGAGAATTTACCAGACGTATGGAGATTCGCCAGATGTGTTGACAAGGTGAATGTTTCGGTCATTTGCCAAGTCCTGCAATTTTTGAATTTCTTCTTGAGTCAGCTCATCACTTTGACATGAGTGGTCTAGAGGAATGCCCAATTTCTTCAGTGACGGTGGAGCTGACATGAGAACTGATTCAACTCCATTTGCGGAAATAGAATCTGTCCCAAGGATATCTAGCGCTGCAATTGTCTCAACTTAATGAATTGTTTGAACAATCTGGGTCAAATCCGAACCCGTCAGCTTGCAGTATACGAGAGACAATTTTCCCAAATGACATAGCTGTAGCGATGGTTTCAAGATCTTCCAGACCGCAGCAAAATCAACAGCACGGAGAAAGATCAAGCTCAAATGTTTCACCTTGGCTTCAATCAATGGCTGGAAGAGCTCAATAAAGTCTTCGTCAATTCGCTCATCATCGATCTGGTGGGGTATATTGGGAAATTTGAAGGCTAGACTCTTGGATTGTCGATTAAAAGTTGCCCCACCAATCGCACCAAAATCGTAGAACAGGAATGACTTTAAAGCAGGATTCATCAAGACAGCGCTTAGAACTCTACGACGAAGATCTGGGGATTCCCACATAAATTCTTTCAAGCGAAAGATTTGGATGGGTCGAGATTGACTCCATTTGATAATGTTTTCACCCATTAATGCCGTAATGACGCTAGAGTTGATCCCCCGTGAGTCACATTCCTTCCGAAGACCCACTTCCCTAAGATACAAGCTCGATGCTGCGTATTCAAAGACAGCCTCAGCAGATTTCAGGGAGCAATTCCACCTGTAGATGTCTTCCAAGAAGGGAAGAGCTTGAAGAGCTCGTACGAAATAGGCACATGAAAAGTTTACCTCCAGTGATATGATACGAAGAGATGTCCATTCTCGCGAGAGGTCGATGCGCCCTATCCAACGGATCGAAACCGAAGGATCGCAATAGTGATGAATCCATGCCAAGTCGGTCTTGTTATGCACCGTGACTTGAGCATAATACTTTGCAATTCCTTCCAAATGAACACTCGATGCTGAAGTCATTTCGAATACACTCAGGCATGGCCACAAGTCCACTTCGGGCCACTCGAATTCGAAATGTAATGACCACAGGTTTTCCAGAGGGCCTAAGATCTTCGCAGGACGTAGGGCATCCAGGAACGTCGCTACGTCCATAAAATCTTCAATGAAGAACACGATCTTGACCAAGATGTCATTTGGAAGCAAGATGGCGGTGTGTTTCATCATTGAGAGATCGCCACAGCGGCGTTTGTGAGTCATGGTGGCCGTCAAGAAAATCCAAAAATTGTGCAATCTTGTAAAGTGTACAGTAAACTAACTGTAAAGTCTAATCTGTACGGTAAAATGATGTAAAGTGGACTTTGGATGTGTACGGAAAAGAAGTCAAGTAAAGTTTTGTAAAGTCGTCTCAATGCCTCGTTTGATCGTTGTTTTAAAATTTGTGTTAGATCTGCTAAAGCGCCTCTTCGACTTCGTGTCTTGAAAATATCGATTGCTGCACATCCATCCGTCAAACTGGCAAGGATATTTTCAGAATTGTCACAACTCGCCGATATTGTTTTGACTGTGGAGATTAAAATGGATCATCCAAGAACTTCGCGGTCAAGTTGTGTCTTCTGTTTTGTTAGGTACGTTAAAAGCGATTACTTTGGACGGAGTTCAAGACAAATCGCCAAGACCACAGCTTAAATTCACTTTGAGTTCTGGACTATGTAACTACTATAGCCCGGTTGCTTGCACCAGACTTTTTTGAAAGCTGTCGACCATGTTAACTTTCAAATTGGGCAATAGAAGTGTATGCAGTTTACGATTCAAGTGTACAAAACCTATACGTAAAGAATGGAACTTTACAGGCAAGTGTAAAGTTGTTTGCTTGTCAATCATTACAAAAGATCTCTATTCCGGAATTTCCATTGGCTATCCCTCGGAAAACATTTCAAAATGGCGATAAAACTTTTTGAATCGAATTGATACTTGATTGATTGATGCTGGAAGTGTGTTGGTTAGCGTTATCGCAGCCTCAAACGAGACAAGAGTACTCAGCAAACTCACATTGTGTAGGACTGAATCATCAGTAAACATATGAGTTGTATCGAGTGCATGGGCGACTATAAACAGCATACTAGTAAGATTTAATTGAAGCTGCCGTACTTAGATACGTCAGAAACAGACGACGGATGATATTACCAATAGTCTAATGCACAACAGGACGAATTGCTTGTACCGTGTATATTCAAAATTATTCCCGAAAACTTCGAGATAAAGTCGTGCCTAATGTTTTTCTTCCTTGGGAGCGATTATCTTGCATAAATTTCGACAAAGTTTTAGTGCAGCGGACACACAGTTTAAATGTGACTTTACAATAACATCTGACCCCTCGACATGTTGAGCTCCGTTCTTTGCGCCTTGGAGAGTTTTCGGCCTCCCTATGTCGTACATTATTCAGCTAACATGGTTGTTCGGGCTGAGAGAATATTTGATTTCGAAGTCAATTGAAGCAAATCGATCGCTTAATGGCTTCGTCGTGCAAATCTTGCCATTCAGCATCGGAAAACACATCTGACGAACTGCGATCTCTCAGTCTAGTTGATATTTCTTTGATTGGCGGTGGAGGCGTCTTGACAAGCGTCCCGATGGCCTCAACAGAGCTGCCACTATGTAGTGAGATTGCCGATGCTCCATTTATGGAGCTAGAATAAGCTGCGGTATTACAACGGGTTTATGATAAGTCATGGCTATCGTTGAAAGTTTTAACTATTATAAAGCAGAATTCCCCGTTCTTGAGCTATTTGGAGTAATTCGTCACATTTGATTGGAGTGTACAATTCCGTCAAGGCACTCCTTGTCGATGCAAGAATCAACTTTGTCAAGGACTTGGGAGCGGCCATCAAAACGTCTTTGGCACCTTCAAAAGTCAAAGGACGTCCGTTGAAAGCCAGAGTTTGTAATGAGGGGAGATCACTAAGGTCTTGAGCCACTCGAAGTACTAGAGATTTGGCTAGCGCTGAAGCACTAAAATCCACGCTCTTCACTTTTGCAAGTCTCAAAAATGGCTCTAGGATCCCCCATACTGAGTCAAAGATCTCCAAATCACACCCTTCTACGATCATTGTTTCGATCTTTTCGGGTTGCATCAATGGCCAAAAGAGCTTCAGAAAACCAATGGCGAGGTCTGAATCGAACGATCCAACATCCAAGTAGAAATGGATGGATTTCCTGCCTCGCATGTACTCTCCACTGAATCTGGAAGTCAAAGCGCTCACTTCATGGAGTCGAAAGGTCTCCAAAGTCGACTTGGACAGTGCTGTGGTAACAACGCCCTGGCGTAAATATTGGTTTTCCCACGTGAAATATACCATCTCAAAGCTTCGAATTGGCTTGGAGTCAATCCACTCGACGAGAGCTAGAGCCATAGACGACGTGATTTTGCTGTGTCTTGGATCCTTCGGTCGATCGGTTCCAAGATTTAATCTGACCAGGCTTGAGCTTTGAGCGGCAAATTCAAAGATACAGCGAGCAATAGGACGAGTACAAAGCCACCATTGGAAGCTCTCAAGGTTGTCAAGGAACGACAGAGTCTTTTCTATCTTGTTGGGATTGACGATTACTTTGTCCACTGATGGAACTCGAAATGGCTTCCAACGACTCAGCTCGTGCATGTCAAAGTACTCTCTTGGGTATTTGATCCCAGTCGTCAAATAAATTCTTGTACTTGGATCGACAAATCGACAAATCCAAGCGAGATGCATCTTGTAATCCACAATCACTTGGGGATAATGTTGCACAATTGCTTCCAATTCAGTGCGGGAAGCGTCGTTCATTCTCCTCAAATCCAATTTTGGCCACAAATCCACCGACTGCCACTGCAGCGATTGCAATTGCTTCAAGTGTTCTAGAGGCCCGAGGACATTCGCTGGACGAAGCGCCTCAATGTAATCAAGTAGAGTGTCCCATTCTTCGATGAAGAATGCCACATGGAAGACAATTTCAGTGGAGAAGAGCATTTTGAGACTTCAATGCAAATTGCGGTTTGGTTCTGTCGTCCAAGATTGCGATGGATGCATCAAAAGTTGTGGATTACTTTTCCCCACCAGAGGGAACATTCCGCGACTCCCAGACAGAACATTCTGGGAAACCTACGATCTATGGTGGGGATAGCCACTTTTTTCGCTAGACTATGTACAGTACGGTATGCAATGGGCCGTCCAAAAAAATTGGTAACACCAATAAAACATATTGCAAAATTTTGATTCTTGCAAAATAGAAATTATCATACAATTGCCAATACCTAGTGGATATTGTACCTGTACTCGCAGTGGGTCCTGACCTGGGTCCTTTACAAAAACTTATATTTTGAGACCCATGGAGGAATATCTGTTTGTAGCATTTGAAACGATTTGATTGGTTGTACAAAGAATATAATTATTGGTTAGAAAATTTGAAATTGGAGAAGTTTCATTGGTTATATTTTCCATTTCAAGAGAAATGACAACATGAACCAAGCATCCATACACTGCGAAGTTTATGAATAAAACCAGAATACATGTTCATTTTTCAATACTATTATAGTATGGCATATGGAGGCTAATTTCTACTGTCGATGGACTTTGGTCTTGCCCTTGCTGCGAGAACAAAAGCCACACTGTCTAGGTTGCGTGCATACGTATGCTCTATTGCGCCGTTAGAATATAGAATTGAGCTATATTCCTACGATCTTGCTCATTTTAACTCCATTTGTAGCTCTAGTGTAGCTTATTGCTTGATTGTTCATGAATTCTATTGTCATGAAGTGAACTTTGGATGGAAATGCAAGTTATATTTTAGCCTATCAGTGGTGTGGGACCCGAAGGAGAAATACCCAAGATATTTTTCACTCTGGACTTAAAATAACTTGGGTTTCATCCGGATAAGTCTCGGACCTGACGAGACCTCCGGGGTCCCACAGCTCCGATACCTCAAAATAAGACTTGTGGTTGGGTGACCTTCATTTTTATCGTATTTTCGAAATGTCACTGTTGTCTGTCGATTGGCCGCTCAGCTGCTCACAGGAGATAGTTCCTTGTCAAGTCGTGATTTACGGTCTAGAATGAGTGATAACAACAAGGCAAAAGTGTGGGTCGGTAATTGGAATTGTGGACGAGAGAAATGGAATGGGTCTGTGACAAATTGTCAATACAACAAAAATATAATGGGTCTTACCTATATACTTTTAGGGAAATGATCCGTGCATCATCCGGATAATTATCCGCACGAAATATTGTCCGATTTGTCCTGAGTCATGGTGAAAAACCAAACTTTTCCTAGAGAAAAGCTTTACATCGCAACTGTTGGCCCATTTAATCTCAGTTGTTAGGTTGTCTGTTCATCCAACAGCCAAACTTCAAAGAGTGCCTTAAATGTCCGGATAATTATCCGGACGTAGCTGGGGTATTTTCAACAAGAAATAGTCCGGATAATTATCCGGATCGTGCACGTATCAAAAATTGGGGTGCACAGATCATTTCCCTACTTTTATTGCAATATTTTCCCCTAGATATTTCAAACCCACCGTAAAATATTCGAAAATGTCATAATCGGTGATTATGACATAATTTGACCTGTATTGTGATATTTCTTTGGTAAAATTTAATATTGAGTGTTGTCTACTACTATAAGGTCAAATACAATCCCCTGATACTGAGCCAAGGCCACCGACGCCGTTACATCCTAGAACACCGTCGCGCATGCTCTCTATGTCCACAAATAAAGCTTGAAGACGTCGCGAGCGTCCGTCCTTGCAATTCCCCATTTCCCACGAATATGGTGATTATTTATTGAAATCCATTTTTGACACATTTTTGCCTAGCATTTCCGACACGTAGGGGCATGACCGTGAGCTCCCGCGATGATACCCATAACTTTAGCGCATTTTAAGTGTTTGCAGTAGTCGATGGCTCTAAAATGGCGGTCGAGTTTTGGGAAGCCAGGGCAAAAAAATTATCAAAAATGAATTTTAGGAGGGGAATAGTTGCTTCCTTGTCAAAAAATTAAAAATTGGATTTGGCTAGTCGATTCAAATCCAATTTGGATCGAATGAAGAATCGCTTGCGCACGATAAACAGTCTAATGTTGCAGTCTTGCGGAGACCAATCCTACCAAAGGAATCCTGATTTTTCGTTCCAGAATTGCACTTCTACCTGTCACAGATCATAGGCCATCATTCAATTGACCATATATGCTGAAGATGGCATTTTTCATTCCGGATGCTGACACTTTGTTTGCTGTCCTCGAAGCTCTCCAGCCGTACAATGTGCTGGGGCCTTTGGAACATCTCCACCGCTTGGGGTTGGTTGAGAACCGCTTGCTTTTGTGGCCGTCGTTGGTTCTGAATCCATGGATTCTTGACTCCGTGAATTCCTCGTCGTATGAAGCGATTGCGAAATTCTATTCCGAAGTTGGTGGAAAATGTTTGGCACGACGTCGCGTGGCTCCAGACATATTTGAACCCAAAGGCCAAAATGCAATGGAGAGTCACCAATCCTCCAGAGTCGATGGAAGCGTTGAATGCTTGGGAAGACTTTCACATTACACAACTGACATTTTTCGTCAATGACGCTTTTCCTCCCTATTGGAAAGGTCTTTTGCCAAGTCTACGACATTTGACAAGTTTGAAAATATGCCACAATTCCAATGACTCGGGCAATCTCTTTGAAATTGTAGCCAAGAGCAGCCAAATTGTGGAGTTTCAAGTCATTTCGCCTAACTACGAATTCACCACGTTGGATCTTGTCCATCTAACGCAGTGGTTCCGTGACCAACCCGTTCGAATGTTCAGCTGCTTGGCGATATTATCAATTGACATTGAGATGGATTTGAAAAAAGCTTTCTTTCAAGCCATGTTTAGTTGCCCGACATTAGACAAGCTCGAGTTGAGTTTCTTTGACCTTGTGGACGTGGATTTCACGTTGATGACGTTTACAATGCGGTCGTTGCTTTTGGGATCGTGCCTTTTGTACTCATCTCACGTTGAAGCCTTGGCCCGTCAATTGGTTGGATCCCAATTAACTGAATTTGACTTGACAGGCTACAACGATGACAATCTTTATGGCATTGAATGCCTCGTCCGCTGCGTCCCTCGCACGTCCATCCAATACCTAGCCTTGAATTTTGAAAGCATCCACGACAGCCCAAAATGGTGCAATTTGGCTCAATTATTTGAGAATTGTACATTGGACAAGCTAACGATTGCAGCTGAGACGATTCCTCCAGAATTTGCTGCCACCCTTGGAAGAGCTATCCAAAACAACCACACGATTTGTGAATTGAATCTGGCATGGAGCGATATTGCAATGGATGATTTGGGAGGATTGATCCAAAGCATGACGCATCCCAGTCGGCAAGTACCAACGAAGCGGATTAAGTGGGAATCCTCAACGCAAGGTGGTTTGGACCCCTCAGTGGTGCAAGCTCTCATGGAGTTTACAGCGTCATGTGGAGGCGAGTTTGTAGTCTAGGCATCTGTTGATACCTTCCGCCTTGCCCGATGAGAGCTGCTCGAGTTAGAAAAACCTAGAGTCTGATGAGAAAGTTGTATAAAACCAGGAAAAACCTTGACCTGACCTACAACTTCCTATTCAATCAGACTCAAAAGCTGAACATTTTCACGTTTGTCTTGGACATCGCTTGATACCATGCTGCAAAATAGCACCAAATTTCACCAAGGGTTTTAAACCTGAGCTCAGCTTGGTCTGCTTTGAATAGTCTGGTAAATAAAATAGTTCAGCATCAATTTCGCGATGAGCTGCTGATTCCAAGCCGACTAGATCGCTGTACAGAGGTATGAAACTAGACAGCTCAACTACTTCAAAGCAGTCCTCTGTTGTCGATAAAACTAGTTCTTCCCTTGTCCCTCGGAGACGTAAACTTTTTCTTTTGCGCCGTCTGAATACGAAATGGAAACGATTTGCTCGAGTGACGCCACTGCGTCCTTGAAATATATGAGACCATGCAAAAAGCAGTTGTCCGTCAAAACCAAGGTCCGAAGAGTCTTCAAAGAACGAACACCGTCTGCAAGAATATTTGCGTGGCGGTCCTCCATGTGATTCCACTGCAAATCCAATACCTCCAAGTGCGATTGTCGTAGAAACGGCACCAGCATCTTCCACACGATGTCATTTTGAAATATTCCATAGCCCGACAGGCGAAACGTTTTCACTTTGGGATCAAGAAGAGTTTGAAAGAATGGCCGCAGAAAGCCACTAAAGTCTTCGTTGATTTCATTCAGTTCAAACTCGTCAAGATCGTCAACATCAACACTTCGCCCAGCGCCATAGCCAGACTTTGCCTTTGGCCATGAAAAGTCTAGTATTACTTGGTCGGGTGTTCGCTCGAATTTTCCGTCAAATGTGACTGAAAAGGCGTCGATCCCACCACGAATTTCCAAGGTTTGTAGAGTGTTTCTGCTCAAAAGAGCCGCCACGACGCTATCTCGAGTCTTTGAGGTTGCCCATGAAAAGTTCTTCATGGAAACATCTTGAACAGGCTGCAATGTGATCCAATCGAGGAAATCTTGGGCCATGGATGCTGTAATGCATGGTGGCGGTATGCAGTTGACAATTTGACCTTTCGAAGCGTCAAACTCGACGCTGCAAACTTGAAGACAGCTGCGGCGACTTCATCGGTGCAGTGCGGCCAATCCAGCGAAACGAGACTGTGGAGAAGGAAGAAGTCGGATGCATTTTGTCCAGCTTGGGGGCCCCCAAAGACTTGGGAGCTGAAGATGCTGCCATTTGTTGAGAAAGTCTTGATCTGGCTCGTCCGTACACATCCCAACCCAATGGAAGTTTGTCTTTGGGGTAATATATCGAGCTAGAATTGTTCGGTTCATGCTGCATTTAAGAATGACGACGGGATAATATTTCGCAATGGCTTCGAGGTGAACCTGGGAGTCTTCATCACCCCTTGTCAAGTCCAAATGGGGCCATAAATTGTCCGAATTCCACCCGATCATGTATAATTGCCAGAGATGTTCAAGAGGGCCCAAAACGCCAGCAGGGTGAAGGGCTTTAAGATAAACAAGCAGCGTGGCCCAGTCGGGAATAAAAAATGCCACATTCACAACGATATCCACTGGAACGACGGAAGTGACAGATTTGATTCGCTTCATACTCGTTGAAAATTCTTTTTGCTCTGCACTTGTGAGTCTCAAAATAAAATGAAGATGAGAAGAGTTTGTGTGCAATTTGATCAACTTTCATGCCATTGACAGGATGAATGAAGTTCACAAACATTTGAAAAATATAAAACTGTGAGTGCAGTTTATTGCAATATGTCATAGAACGAAGCCAATGTCCTTCTAATCGACGCGATTCGAGTAAAACAAGCCTATTTCCCTTGAAATTCATTTCGATACAATTTTATTGTTGCAGAGTTTTCCCCGCACGTTCTCGTGTGATAATATCAATGTACTCAGCAATATTAGAATTGGATATCCAAGTACATGTAGACTGGACGGAAGTTGGCCAAGGAAATGAACTGATTAAGGAAAAACTTCCCCCTCAAGCCTCAGCATCCTGTAGATTTTGAGGATAATGTTGTTTGAAAATCGTGGATTCAAGGGGCTTATCACTGAACTTGTGCGCCTCAAATCCGAAATGAGAATTTCAAATGCAATTTGATCGTCCTACACTAATGGCACTATCATAGAACAAGATGAATGAAGTTCACAAGCATTAGGAAGTTCAGAAACATTGGCTGAAATCTTTGTCAGTTAAGCAGAATACCATGGGCATAGAATGAAAAGAGTGTTGTTGATATGGGCGCATTAGTTGTATTGTAAGAACGTCGTTTGTCATCAGGCATGTATTGGAAGCCAGCGGAATCAGGGAAATGGTGGGTTTAAAACAATATCCACGAGTACAAACGTCAGATTGGATTTGGCGTGCTGAAATAGTTCGGGGCATATACCCTAACAATATAGTTCAGAACAATCCGGACAAAAAACATTTAGAGCCGGTCTGGCAAACATTTGAAGTAAAATGACATTTTGAAGATTGTTGCAATGGTGAATACATAGATATGTCAATTTCGGTCAAGTTCCAATTTATGTCGAGTTGAAGTCCGTGCTTGCCAGACAGGGCCAGTCCATGAAACTGTCAAATAGAACGGGCATTCCAAAATCGCATGTCAATCGCAGATTTCGCGAGAAGCATGTCGATGCTTGAAGGCTCGCGAGCAACGTCGTGGGATGCCGTACAGCAGCTCGTGAATCTATTGCTCACCCTGCAGTGCAGATGTGTGGCACTCATCCTTTGCTATGTAGTTTGCCGTCCACCATGCTGCGCATCCGACGAGCACTGTGTGTGTTCACCTTCGAAACTACAGTAATTGTTGGAGTTGGAAGTTACAAAAAAGAACCTTCCACCTCTTTCTTCAAAACGTTATTTTGAGGCCAAAATGGAAAATTCAATTGACCCTCTCCAACTTTTCCCAGACACGACCACCTCAAGGTTCAAAATGTCATTTGGCCCAAAGTTGAGATTTCCTGGTCCAAAATGGCAAAATACGCTCCAAAATGTAATAATTCGGATGTTGCCAGACGGGCTCTTAAGTTGTTGGATTCTTGCTTTACAAGTTCGACTGGTTGAAAGACGCCGTAGCGCAGAGGAAACTGAATACTGTCGAGGAAATAGCGAATTCGGCTAGAAACTCGACGAAATATACTACAGACTGTGGCAACGACAGAGATTACTCGAGTTGTATAAAATAATTGAAACAATAACACTGACATGCATCGGGGCATTGAACGGTATGGTCATCCAATTTGAATCACGCTGGGTGGTCGAAAAGCTGAATGGATTTGTCGTTTGCCAACTTTTTCAAGGCGTCGCATTGTTTCGGCGTGTACATCTTTCTCAACATGTCTTCTGTACCAGCGAGCGCCAACTTTTTAATTTGTGGAGTGGCTGCCGAGAGCAAAGATTTCGCCCCAGTAATTGGCAAATTATCACTGACCACGACGAGTTCTTGTAGTGTTTGGTGGTGGCGAATTATGTTGGCAATGTCGACGGCTTCACTTTTCGTAAACTTTTGGCTGACTAAATCCATCTTTTGTAAATGCGACTGTGCAATCATAGGGGCTAGAATCGACCAGAGATTATTAAAGCCAAAGGTAAAAAGGGCAACCACGTTAAGACGCTTGAGCTTGGTTTGCAACAACGGGGCAAAGAGGGCGAGATAACTTTTGAGACCTTCATAGTCCAAGAATTGGTCCCCATCTTGCAGTGGATCGCAAAATGTCAAACTTAGAGCACTGACTTTCAGATTGTACTCCGCTTCGTGAATCAAGAGAGGCTCATAGACTTCTTTCATCTTGAATTCTTCCAAAGTTGGAGATGCCAGAGCCATTGTCATGGCTTGGTGGCGTAATTTGGGGTCTTGCCATGTGAAATTCTCCATTTCCAAGCGGCGAATGGGTTGGGATTCCAGCCACTTAACTAAATCCGCAGTCATGTTTGTTGTCATAGTACAATGATCAGGGTTTCGACCGCCCATTGTACCAAGAAGTAATTCCTGCAAGGACAAGCTCGACGCGACAAAGCTAAATATAGCGGGGGCCGTCGTTGGCGAACAGCCATGGTATTTCAAAATTTCCAAGTGTTTTAAGTACGACAGGGTTTCTTCCAGCTGCTGGGGGTCAAAATTCACCAAGTCGATCGAGATAATACGGAATGGAGTCCATGGAAGCAATAATTTAGGGCCCATCACAAGTCCAGCTGATCGTGCCCAATAGATCGACGCATTCCGATTGAGAAATCGGTCGCACCAGGCCACATCGATGATGTAGCTCGCGATAACCTTAGGGTAGAACCTGGCAATCCCTTCTACATGTGGCTGAGATGCATCGTCCATCCTGATCAAGTTGAGCTGAGGCCACAAGTCGTAGTCATTCCAGCCTAAGCAGCATCGCAGCTGCCAGAGGTGCTCCAGTGGCCCAAGGACGTTTGCCGGACGCAGCGCTCGAAGGAATTCCAAAACAGTTGACCAGTCTGGAATGAAGAACGCTACTTTGACAATGATATCCAATGGAACGTTCGGAGCTTGGTCAAGTTGTTTGGTCTTTTTCGCCATCCTCTGTCTTGATTTCGATTGTGCGCGCTTGCAAAGATCACAAAGTTCCTCTCAGAAATGATATTGCCGTTTCCCTCCAATTTCAATATTTTATCACAACTTCAAGTAGCCAATTAACTTTCGTTTTGGAGTTATTTAATCCAATCACATTGATATAATATAAATAGGGACTGCACGGTCTGTCTCGTGTCTTCTCGCTGTTTAAGAGGTAATTCATGGTCGAATCACAGGGGATCAATGTTTTAATGGGCCATGCATAATAAACCCAGAATTCGCTCATTTGTGTATATTCTTTAAATCTTGCTGTAGAACTAACCGACGCGATTTAATTCTTGTCAAGTGTGCCCAGGATGCAAGACTACAAATACTAGGAAATATATGGCGCTACAAATTATTGGAATAAATTCTCATGCCGATCAAACACAGCGTCGATAGACGAATGTCGTGTGTTAAACGACAAAAAACTTGTTTTGATATATATCTTGAGGGAGATGAGCTTGCTGGGCCACAAGTAGGCGTTCGCAACACACAAGGAGAGTCTTGGACGCACACAGGGGGTTTCGACAGGGGGTGCGGGAGTTGCAGAGGGGTCCGTAAGGGCTGCAACGACCGAACTTGGTAGAGCTGAGAGATCGCGGGAGGAGACTGGGCTTCAGTGGACGTTGCACGCAGCAACATGCAACGGAGGCGCAGACAAACACGACAAACAAACAGCCAGGACGCAGAAAGGACACAACAGGGCACACAATCACACAAGACGCGGAGGTCGCAGGGGGCTCGGAGGGGTCCGTAGGGGGTGTTTTTGTTGAAAGCGCACTATTGGCAGCAAGGACAGCGCTCTTGCTGGATCTGCGCTGCGGATCTGTTTCCCGAGATCTTGCTCCGAGGACTCGGTTGGATCTGGTAAAGGGCGATGATGACGTTGGTTTGACGCTGCTCGAGGGTGCCAGTCGCAGCTACTGCTCGCTTCTTGGCCTTACTTACTTCTCGCTGGTAGTGTAGCTCCAGAACCTTCACACGGAAGGCATTCACTGCAAAAAGGGAAGTGTATTACATAGTTTAAGCTAGCTAGACCTGTTCTGCACCCGGGTCGAGACGACAACAACTTGAGTTTGAACCTTGGTGAGGCTGGTCTGCCGATCTGTCTCGTACGTGCGTTGTGTGACTGACCAATGGCCAGATGAATGCAGTGCAAAATTCTTGTGAGCATGTGCATCGCATGACAATCTTCAGTTTTCACCCATGTTTGACATGGTGTCGGCACTATACACGTGCAATCAAACTTCGTTCTTCAAGTGTCTGTCCTTGCCAAAGTGGCCACGCCACGGATGGTCATTCATCCGTCGTGTTGTCATGCTTGAGTGGCATGGAGTCCAGTGTTGCGGGTGCTGCAGGGGATGCAGATACTCTGCATCCCCTGTCACGTTACAATCGGGGTCGCCAGATCACATCCAAGCCCCACGTAAATTGGCCAGGTCCATTTCATCGAGTCGGCCACATGCATTGCATAGATCCATAGGAGACCTCGCGTGCTGAACGTCCAATTCTCACACGCACATCACAGGTCGAGTTCCACAACACTGTGTCATATCAGGGGTTACGGGGGGTACGGAGGGATACGTATCCCCTGTCGCACCATCACGAGCTTTCAGTGCACGATTCATGCCGGTCGACACGCACAAATCTCATGCTGTCTAATCAGTATCTCATGCCCCCATGCACCAGAACGATTCGAGACACCATGATCCACAATTGAGGACCAACAGCCAGATGTTGCGGGAGCTCATGCACTCCCGTGCGGAGATTGCAGGGGGTACAGAGTCATCTGTAGCCCCTGCCACACCACCCATGTGGGCCGCAGCAATTGCATCCCGTCAGGTTCTAAGATCACACAGAAACATCACCAGAGAAAGCACAAAGTTGTCAAGCGTCAAAGCCACATATTGTTAACAGTGGTTGTAGGGTCAAGCTAAAATATCAACAGGGGCTACGGGAGGTACGGATGTATATGTAGCCCCTGTTGCAAGTCATGGCATTCAAGAGCATCGACCATACTGCGTGCACCCACATCGACACTAGACACATGCGAATTTTCAGCGCACACACGGCAAAGCTCTGCTCTGCACTCTCAACGTGTCTGACATTGGATGTATCAATTTGTTTTCCATATTGGGGTAAAAATGATATGTAAAATGATCCAAAATAGGTGTCAAAAGATAACCACAAAAAGTCAAAACAGAATATTTATCCATGCATTGCCACACGAATCATATAAATTGGACCATGAATCGCCAATAGAAATTTATAAAAGTCAAAGTGTCCAAACCATAATCATGAATATATCGCTATCTCAATGCTTTATTCTGCTTCTAAAACCGTCTCCACAAATGAGTAAAATTATGATGTCAAACGCTTGACCGCTTCCCCTGGGGCTGCAATTATTCCAATGCCCAATGCAATGAGATGCACGGGTTGGGCGACGAACGAAGAATTAATTTTTACTACGTAGTAAATATCAAAGACGAAAATTGTTGGCTTTCTCCCGCTTAGAAACTACAAAACAGCTAGTTTATTCACACAGTCAGTACTTGGACTGTACGAGGCTCGTGTTCTTAGTACGACTACATTTTATTAGAAGACTGCCCCACCAACCTCACCTGCAAATGCAATAACAGTCCATGTATTCTGTTTAATTATTCAAGGCTATATACCTTACCATGCAAAATGCTCGAGCTTGTCCCAACCAAAGTTAAAGACAAGGTGGAGATCCTGCCTTTGAGCCAAAGCTTGCAATTCATTGCATTCATCAGATGAGTATGCTCCACCAAATACATCACCAAGCTCCATAATTCTCAGAGACGCTGGAGCTGCAGCCAAAATAATTTTTGCTGACTCAAATGGCAAGTATCGCCGTACAAGCAGAACCCTTGCAGATGTGTAGACGTCTGAATGGTGTGCGCCATTTTCATCGCGTCTTCTATGGTCATTCCGAAAAACTTAATTTCTAGTATCTCGAGGCTTGATTGTTGTAGGATCGGCATAAGAATTGTCCAGAGTACTTTGAAGTCCATCGAATGAAGCCAACTAACTTGGAAAGACTTAGGGCCTGTCTGGCAACAGAAAATATTGCAATAAATAGGCCCAAAATGCCATTTTGAGGCCAAATTCAATAATTGAGGTCAAAATATGACCTTGATTATCTCCGAGAGTTTTGCACCAAATTCAATATTTTTGGTTGGGATATACTCACTGGAGGCTCCCAAAATGCCATTTTACGAAAAAGAGGTTTTACCTCCATTTTGAAAGTGCCATAAATCGTTGATCCCAATTTTGCTGAAAATGGCATATTGATTTTGAGATTTTGCCAGACGCACCCTTAATTTTCGTCGAAAGGGCTTCGTGAAAGAGGTAAATAAAACAATCCAAGTTTTCCATATCCAAGTTGTCGCCACCAGAACTTCGAATATCTGAAAAGCCCAAACGCAACGAGTCAGAGCGACGATCGTACTTTGCTTTGAAGGTAAAACCGAGTCGATCTACGTCAAGCAAGGAAAGGCTTTCAAGAGTTAACTTGTTCAACGCTGCCGTTAGAAGTTGATGCCGTAGATTCATGGATTCCCATGTAAAATAGGACATGTCCAAGCGTTTAATAGGCCGAGAGTCGATCGACTTGACTAAGTTTGCCACCATGGAGGTTGTTATCATGCAATGGTCAAATGTCTCACATAATGAGGTTCCCATTTTGATCTCGCGCAAAGACGAGCTTGACGCAGCAAATTGAGCCACAGTCTCGACTATTGAAGGGGCACATTCAATCAAATCGAGAACTACGAGGTGGTCAAGGCAAGAGAGAGATTCCTCCATCTTCTGGGGATCAAATTCGGGTTGAACCGAAGTAATTCGACAATGTCTCCATGGACGCAAGTGGGTTGGATCGACATATCTTTGATGTAACGACGGAAACATTTCTATTGAAGCTCTCGGATGGACGTATTGACGAACCCAATCTACATCCGTCTTTTCACTGACATGAACGAGGGAGTAATACTTGGCAATGGCTTCAAAATGGCCACGAGTGTCTTCATTCAACTGTCTTAGGTCAATGTGGGGCCATAAAGAACCGCCCTTACTACCAAGCTGATGTAATTGCAAAAGGTGCTCCAGCGGTCCAAGATGAATATTGTCTGTATGGAGGGCTTGAATGTATTCGACCACAATTGGCCACTCTGGGATGAAGAAAGCCACGTCGACTAAAATTTCCACTGGCAATCGGAGCCTTTTCTTCTCTTTCCATGTCATTGACTCGATGTTCGCTCTGTCACGGTGTTTGGGACATAAATGAGGATAAAATACAAATAGACACTCATTTTATCAATGGACTTACTCACTAAACTTGATTTCACTATTGTCGAATAGTATTTAAAGAATATTGAGAATTTTGTCAAAAATAGAAATCTAAATAAAATGGCAATACTGAACATCCCCTTGTGTGATGTAGAGATCCACCATTTCGCAAGAAACAAACCAGGAGCAAACTACTATAACAATTGTTCTTGGTCGCTGTAATGTTAGCCAATATTTGAATCGTAGGCAGAGTGCATCTCTCTCCCGTATTGGGTTCAATGAAGTTATTGAAGCTGATTAATAACATCAGACAAGAAACTAATTGCTCGAAAATACAATGGTGTTCACTGGAAGTCTTCCAAAAATCACTCATTGTCGAAGCATTTTTTGCTGTTTTACTAGTAGTAATTGTAGTCTTGAAATGTATGCAAATATAGAAATGCGACGACCGAAAAACAGTATTCGCAGAATCACAATAATAATTTAAAAGGAAAAGAATTTGCGAAGACGCTCGCAAAAAGAAAGAGTGATTTTTGGAAGACTTCCACTTTCGATCTTTTTCTTTTAGGTCACGATCTGATATATCACCCGCAAGTTTAAGCTTTACATCAAAGGATATATATATACATGCACATGAGCATTCTTCAACAATGTTTATTGTAGGAAAATGCATTTTAATTTTTGATAATTTATTGAAAAATATACATTTAATATAATTGATTTCTGGATGTCGTTAGATACTTCAAAAAAGAATCATAACCGACATCGTCTTGTAGACTAAACCTATAGCTTCAATAAAATATCACAAACGACATCATCTTGATTAGCGATAAATTGGAGCTGTGTCAAAGTTTGGTAAAAAAATCACAACCTATAAAAAATATTGGCGACTTCTATTTTTGCGATGACATTTTTTAAAATTAATGACTTCCCTTGCTTATCTCGTTTTTTCATTTTGCTAGTCATTACCTTTGATCGTCCGCTTCATGACAGCCAGGTTGAGCGACACGTCCATCTTGCTACCTAAAATCCTTCCCCAAGTGGCGTTTTATTTGCCAGATTGGGCGAATGTGACTGAGTTTATCAATGTCGTCCGAGAGGTCACCAGCATTGGACCTCTGAAAAACTTACTCGCCTTGCAGGCATTTGGTTGGAAGGACACTGACTTCTGGCCTCAATTGGATTTGAGGAAATTAAACGAAGCGTCTCGAGGTCGCGTCGAAGCAATTGCCAAGTATTATTCTGTAGCCATTATGAACGAAGAGTCGGATCCACAATATATATGAATTTGTGGCACCGACGACATCACTACTTTGGAAAAGATGTCCTGAGAGTAGAGTATGCATCACCCCGCAAATCTTGAGTCTGTGGACGCAATTTCGAATTACGTCTGTCAATATGGTGTTGCCCCGCAACCAAATCCAAGACTGTTTATTGTACCTTGAGCACCTTGAGGCTTTTAGCTGGCCTGCATGTACTCCGTCGTTAGCTGAGGCCATTGTTCACTATGCAGCATCCAGTCGATACCTGCAGGAGCTATGCTTGAAGACTTGGCCGTCCAGGAACGACCACCATTGCGAAATTACACCATAGATGGCCGATTGTTTGGTCCAGTGGGCTCGACGTCAACCGATTCGAAGCTTTGAAATGTACAATTTCTCGTGGCAAGATCAAATATTATGCAACGATGTGGTGGCTGCTGTTTTGGAAAAACCAACGCTCGAGCGTTTTTCAATCGGCGACGTTGATCCATCCAATTTTGACATCACCCTGCAGTACAATCGATGCTACAAGTGGAAAAGCATGGGTTGGAAATCCGGCAGTCGAGAACCTCGCTATTATGCTACCATTATTCCAAGCCGTGTTTGAACAAGACATTAAAAATCTTTTCTTTGAAGGGATTTCCAACGTTGGATTTGGCGCACTCTGGACGAGTCTCAAGCCGTTCTTACAACAGTCGTATGTGCAAAAAATGAGCGTCGATATTAAGCAATTCACCGCGACGGACGAAATACTCCAATTTGCAGAAGCCATTCGAGCAGCATCAGCATTCATCAGACTCTACGCGAGATACATGTGTCACAATACTTGCCATTTGTAGGTCTCCAAGCTCTTCTAATGTCCGCCCCTGGTTCTTTGCGGAAAATTATCATTGGCAATGATTTGACTGATGAGTACTCTGAGGAACAATTCAACATATTACAAGATTTGGTGCATTCTGGGCAGCTCATCATGTACGTGACCAAGAATGGGCAGCGACTTCGCCTTGAATAAACACATCAAAATTGTAGCGAGTGATGTTTCTTTTTATATGTTTCAACACTCAGATGTATTCAAAAGCCAACTATTTTTGGAAATAAATTGCAAGAAATGTCGACAAGTTTTTCTCCCGATTCTCATTGATTCTCCTACCCTTTACAACTTAAAATCCACAATATTGGGTGTTTTGAAAATGGTATCAACGTCTGCGAAGTCGAGTATATTCGTCTTCACAACAATCAAAAGCAATCTATTACTTAAAACTCTAAGAAAATACCCAGATAGGTGCGAGAGTAAAATCAACATACAAACCTCAAGGCAACCAGGGGGCAAAATCGACATACTTTATCCAAGTACAACAAGGAGTAATTTGAGACAAGTGCTCCTCCAAAGGACTCTTCCGGATCATTATCCGGATATCCATCAAAACATCCAAGGAAATAACCATGGATATCCGGATAACTATCCGATAATCCATGGAGTTTTCCTTGAACATACAGTATCTCCTCGATTTTCGCGCAAGGGATCAATCAATATACTGCTAAATTTAATATTAATTAAATATCGAAGGAAATATAGGTGTCGACAATCATGCCATCGAAACCATGCCGCTTGATACTAGCTCAAAAGGATGTTATCCGTGAGTATTCGAAAACGCTTCAACGAGTCGACAACAAACAAATAGGGATATGGATCCATGACAATTTCTCCATCAAAGTTTATCGCAAAACGATCTCAACAATCCTGAACGACACGCGATCTCTCGACGATGCTTGCATAGACATCGATGTTGCTGGCCGTCGCTACAACTTAAGAGCTCCTTGCAACACGACACTCGATCACGAGCTTTTGAACTGGATTGGCAAGTGTGAGGAGCTAAACGTTGCAATAACTGGTGACTTGATTAAAGAGCAAGCCCTTGCTATTTATGAAACTCAACCCTCGCCAAAGAGATCCATGAAATTCTCAAGTGGATGGCTCTATTGTTCTATGAAATGCCACAATTTAAAATCAAGACGTCTTCATGGAGAACGCGCGTCACTTAACCAAGACGAAATCGAGAATGAGCGGAGTAGAATCCTGCTCGAAACTTCGCGCTACTCGAAGGACGATATATACAACATGGACGAAAGCGCTCTCTTCTACAACCGAACCCCTGATACATCCATAACAAAGTCGTCCAAACAAGGCCTCAAGAAGGACAAAACAAGAATTACGGTGGCGCTTGCAGCAAATTGCAGTTGTTCCGACAAGCTTTATCGGTAGAGCTGCACGACCTAGAAGTTTTGGAAACAGATCCGCAGAGCAATTGTGATTCATTTACCGTTTCAACCGAAAAGCTTGGATGACAATTGCGATTTTTTCGGAGTGGATTTCCAAATTCAATTCCATGATGGCTTCTCTTGACCGCTCGGTGCTATTGGTCCTGGATAATGCATCGTCACACAAGGTCGAAGAGGTTGTTCTTACCAATGTTCGTCTTCTGATGCTTCCGCCAAATGCAACGTCTGTTCTTCAGCCCATGGATGCCGGCGTCATTGCATCATTCAAAAGGCATTTCAAGAGGAAGCAGCTGCGCCACGCTATCAAACGAGTAAACGCCATACCAGACGGCAACTTGACAGACTACAAGAAGTTGGGATCAAAGATTTACGCTGTTGATCAACTTACCGCTATGAATTGGGCCAACGCTTCATGGGACAAAGTGACACCAGAGACGATTCGAAATTGTTGGCTCCACACCGGCATTGTAGGAGATGATTGAATAGTGATTAAACTTTTTTTTCAATACATTTTTCAAGTCATATTATTCAAAAGTTTATTCTTATATTTAATACACTCACAAGGTTATATACTCTCAAAATGAATATTTTTTTAGTGCGCGAAAATCGAGGAGGCACTGTAACAAAGTGACATGTAATGCAATGAACACTGTCATAAACTCAGCGCAAAAATATGAGACCAAGGAAAAAATCGGACATTTGTCATTGCACATTAGACTAAGTTTAATGTTGGTTCCATGAAACGGCATCATTGAATGCACACTCAATAAGGCATCGTGTTCGAATACATATTTCAGCCGTATCAGCTCCACAACCTCATATAAGTGAGCCGAAAGTATGTCATATAGATGCAGTATGTATGAGACCAACCACATGTCAACTAGATAATGAAGATTGATGATTTAAGCCTTGAATAAGCTTAATTAATGTGGAATTGTTTTGTCCATGCTGTCCACTCATCTTCAGTCAGTGATTTCACCTCAACATCTCATGCCATCGTGATCCAAACTGACTGAAGAAGATCAAATCAAGATATTGGCGTTAGATGTAGGTTTTACTGTTGCCAGCTTCGCCACATGAACTGATTCAGGTGAAATAGAAGGTCGTCAGGTTGAACATCTCGCATGGTGTTTCACACGTACTTCCCACACACCTTCAATTGACTGTGAGTTCCATTCAACAGGAGTTTCAAATTACTTTCATGCACCATTCCTCGCTGACTGTTTCCTTCATAACCCTGTCCAATGTGTAGTCCGAAACATGGGACAAGTCACATAGACTGTCCATTGCAAATTTTGAAATATATGTCCAGAGAAGTGAATGGCTCTTATCGTTAGTGGTCAGTGGGGTTCAACTGGAAAGCTACTCTATTTCTATGTATAAGGATTGGATGGTTCTCTTTCAAAGGCGCACAGTAGTGGGATCAGATTGGAATTGATAATCGATTAGCGTAATTCGTCATTTGTCCGTTATTACAGGTTGAAAAAGTCCAATATGGTTCCTTTAGACAAGCGCCACGAAAGGAAAGACAGTTGAGTTTTTCACTGACGATGCAAGGTGAAATGCATGTCTTAGGATAGCTTTACTCGGGCAGAAAGGTCGCAGAATAAGCGTTCAACACACTGTGCAGTACGGTGAACGAGCCCTTTCTGCCACTTTAAGCATACCTTGGCCAGAGGCTTGGACTCCAAAAGGCGAGTAACGACGCGATATGCGAATGTTATGAAGTAGAGCCATTTCGGCTCGAAATACCGAACATTTTCATGGAGCTGCGATGGAAAACTAAAACGTGTGTTTCATGAGGCGTAAGTACGCTGTGGAGGCCGTCGATCACATGGTGCAACATTGGAGGGACAACACGCTTCATTCCGGTGGAAAGGTCATCATATTCTCGGGCGACTTCAAGCAAATGCATCCAGTCATTTTGAAGGGCACACCTGGGCTAATCCTCGAAACATGCTTGAAGAACAGTTACGTTTGGAGATAGGTCGCAAATGTTCATCTGACGGTTAACAGGGGGCTGACCAACAATAAATCAGAGAGTATTCAAGAGCTTGCTGCTTTGCTCAAGTCTATTGGTCATTGAACGTACCCCACATGTACCGAACTCGGTGCCGATAAAATTCGACTACCTGATGATTCCAGAACCCGTCTTCTCGCATGGTCATCTTTACGTCGCCATGTCAAGAGCCCAAGCAAAAGGCAACAACAAGTTTTGGTGATCAATGGACATTACGACAGACTGCCGAGACTACACAACAATATCGTGTATCAAGGAGCATAAGAATAGTCAGGACTCCATGAAACAACAAAACAGGGAAACTATGGAGGCCAATTCGAAGTAAAATATGAAAGAAGTGAAGAAGGAGTGCCAGGTAAATACCGTCTCCTTTTAGTTTAAAAATAATATCATCTCTGATTGGATAATTTAATTTTCTTTTGGTTCGAGTCGACGGTTTTTGGTCAGGACATGATTTATCTACTGATAGTCGTCATTCAACATTAGCCTATTAGATTTCTTCTTTTTCACTCCACCCAGGGGCGTAGCCCTGGCCTCACCCTAGTCTATTACTTAAAACTCTATTACTTAAAACTCTAAGAAAAAAACCCAGACAAGTGCGAGAGTAAAATGGACATACAAACCTCAAGGCAACCAGGGGGCAAAATCGACATACTTTATCCAAGTACAACAAGGAGTAATTTGAGACAAGTGCTCCTCCAAAGGACTCTTCCGGATCATTATCCGGATATCCATCAAAACATCCAAGGAAATAACCATGGATATCCGGATAACTATCCGATAATCCATGGAGTTTTCCTTGAACATAACAAAGTGACATGGAATGCAATGAAGACTGTCATGAGACCAAGGAAAAAATCGGACATTTGTCATTGCACAGTAGACTAAGCCTAATGTTGGTTCCATGAAACGGCATCATTGAATGCACACTCAACAAGGCATCGTGTTCGAATACATTTTTCAACCGTACGAGACAAGTTTGTTCATGCACCCATGATCCACAACGTGGCAGTTGACAAGTAAATTTAAAGGATAAAATATCGATAATAACAGGTATTCATTTTAACAGTATGTTGAGTGTCACTTCACTACTACCACGAGGTTCACAACTATAATAATTTATATATATAGTCATAATTAGTTTACACAGTACACAAAATTTGACGGAGTTTACTGTATAGTCAGCACGACCCGATGCACCCATGATGTCAGTTGTCGATAATATTAATAATCAAACAATTCCACATACAAAAAGAAAATATTTTCCTACTATTTAAAATAATACCTGCTAAAGACAATTGAATGGCAGTTGGGTTTTTCTTGGACGATGCAAGGTGAGATGCATGTCTTAGGATAGCTTCACTCGGGCAGAAAAGGCCGCTGAATAAGCGTTCAACACACTGTGCAGTAGGGTGACGAGCCCTTTCTGCCACTTTGAGTCATACCCTGGCCAAAGGCTTGGACTCCGAAAGGCGAATTCCGACGCAATATGTGATAGTAACGAAGTAGGGCCTGCTGGGCTCGAAATACCGGACTTTCTCATAGAGCAGCCAGGGACAGTTATAACGTGTGATTTTACTGGATTTTCATGTTGACTTTGGACGAGTAAATCCTCTCCCCATAGTTCAACTTTTTACAGTAAGAGGACAATGTGTAACGTTGGTTACCACTATTGTATCTGGTGGTGCTACTTTTTTTGATGGAGTACCACTGTTGATAGTGGGACCTACGGCGAGTAGATTGAAACACTTCAGGGGTTTTTCATGATACTTAGCAGGTGTATTACCCAGTATCAAAGTTTCGACTCATTGGATGTACGAGTTCAAAACGCGATTTAAACAATGTGATGTTTAATACATACCGCGAACTCTGTACGATTTATGAAAGGAATGAGTAGTATTTTTCTGGCAAACCACATACTGTTGAGCTTAAGTGGCGGGACACATATCCACAGTATTTTTACGATCCAATCACATTATCATTTTTGTGTTGATGTTTTTGTATGAACATTTGTCTGACGCAGTTTTCTGCGTAGAAAATAACAACTACTCGGCCTCTAAGAAAGGCAAAAGCAATGGCAATCACGACAATGACAATCAAGGACATGCGATCGATAACTCCGAACCTGGCAAGCAAGCAGAGCGGAATGAAGTGCAAGAGTCTGCATCAACTAGAGCTTATGCCGGGGCTGTGGATGACGATACATTGAAGCAGAGCAATATGAACGACGAGGCGGCTATGAAAAAGGTGAAGAAGGCGGAATACAACAAACGTGCTCGCGAAAAAAAGCGCAACACTGAGGTTGCGAATCAAGGGCGGGATGCCATCGTTTTGCACCATACGGACATGGATCAGAGCAACGAAGAGGAGTCCAAGGAGGGAGAAGACGGATTCCATTACCACGCTCAAAGTGACCATCATCTCAAGCTTCTGGCAGCTCAGGAGCAAGAAGATCACGAGCGCAGAGTTGACAATCGAAGGATTTATCATGCGCTACAACCTAGCCGTATGAATGGAGGACGTCAAGAAGAAACCAAGGAAGAAATAATTTCCAATGGAAATGCGGATTGCAACAATGACAATCAATTACTTGCCTTGGCAAATGCTGATCCTCCGCTAAACATGGATGTGAATTTGGTTGACGTACCTCCTCTAAGTCTCCGGAATAAACCCAAGGGTCGCCCGAAGAAGAAGAGTACTCACAACAGTGGGCGCGTCAGTTTCGATGACTTCGATGAATCATTGGTGCCTCTTCATATTATTGAGCAGCGTTCGATTTGCCCCCATTGCGAAGCGAAGATTTGGCCAGGCGAAGAAAAGGACTGCTGCGATAGTGGCGCTCGAGTGCTGCCTGTTGCTACCTGGCCTGACACACCCGAGTTTCGCGAATACATTGATTTGTTCAAAACCAGAGGGTTTGTCAATAACATTCGCCGGTACAACGCCCTCTTTGCCTTTACATCTATTGGTACCAAAGAAATTATTCACGGCAACGGTGGGCCGAGATCTTATACAATCCAAGGCGAATTGCATCATAGTATTGGACCACTGTTGCCTGCGGACGAAGAACAAGCCAGTTACGCCCAGATCTACATTACGGATCCTGAAACGCAAGCAAGCATACGACGAAGAATGCTTGGGGGAAATCTTAATCAGTCAACTGTGACGAAAATCCAGCATCTACTACTACAGCACAACGCGTTCACCCAGCTGTACAAGCATGCCAAGGATATTCCAAAGGATGACGACATGAGATTAGTGCTCACTGCTCAGCCTCGAAGCAACAGCCGAACGCATAACCTTCCTACGTGTTCTGAAATCGCTGTCCTTTTTTCAGAAACGTCCAAGTCAGGGTGCCATATCTTACTTCACGGTACTGATGGCCCCGTACTCAGCGAAGTTGTGCCAAACTATCGCGTTGGTAAACATGTGTGTTTGGATCGACAACCTGGGGAAGACCACTTATTTCGCATTAAGGAATTTCATTCGGCTTATGACCCGCTTCAATACCCTTTGTTCTTTCCTACTGGGACTTTGGGGTGGTCTTATGGCAACCGGAGCGGTCTCAATGGTAAAAACGTGAGTTTGAACAATTATGCTCGATACCATATGTACGAGCGCGGTGCATTCTCTCCATTACATGCCAGCGGACCTCTACTTCAAGTGTTTGCAGTCGACAATTTTGCAAAGGTGGAAAACCAAAGGCTTGGATTTCTTCGTGACCAACCAACAACCTCCGTAGCGACACGTATCGCGCAGTTCACGACGCTGTTTCGCATGATGTAGACGTCAACAGCATTGGAAAAAGGATTGTTTTGCCGTCATCTTACACGGGTGGACCACGGTACATGAGACAACGTTACCTTGACGCCATGGCAATCGTTCGCAAGTACGGTCGACCAGACCTTTTTATCACTGTGACATGCAATCCAAAGTGGGTTGAAATCGACAGGGAGCTGGAATTGGCGAAAGAGGACTATGGATTTAAACGACCTCCATCTGATCGACCTGGCTTATTGACGCGCATGTTCCGCCTCAAGCTATTAGCCATTGAAGCCATGCTCACGAAGGGAATTTTGGGTCGACAAGGTGCGCATGTTCGTTCTGTCGAATTCCAAAAGCGTGGTCTGCCTCATGCCCATATATTGGTCATATTCTCTGGGGACGACAAAATCAAGACAACTGCCGATATTGACAGTATTATCAGTGCAGAAATCCCCGACAAGGAAAAGAATCCAAGACTGCACAAAATTGTTACAACCTGCATGATTCACAAATGCAGTGACCGATGCCTGGAAAACGGGAAGTGCAAGAAAAACTTTCCAAAAGCATACTGCGACGAAACATCAATAGGCAATGATGGATATCCACTCTACCGTCGTCGCCGCTCTTCGGCAGAGCGGCCCTCTGAGTATACCAACCAATATGTCATTCCATCCTGCCCAACGTTGAGTGCCATGTTCGACTGCCACAACAATGTCGAGGCGTGTACAAGTATATCTGCAGTCAAGTACCTGTACAAGTACATCTTCAAGGGCCCAGACCGCTCAAATTTTCAACTTGAGTCCAGTAAACTTGACGAAATCAAGCAATACCAAGATGCCCGCTATGTATCGTGCTGTGAGGCCCTCACACGCATTTTCTCTTTCGACATGTTCAATCGATCTCACGCTGTCGAGAACCTGGAAATACACTTGGAATGTGAACAAGTTGTATGCATTCCTACCGACCACCCGATGAGCCCTCAGGAATTGGCAAGGAGGAACCGGACTAAACTCACCGCGTTTTTTTAACTGTGCCGTGAAAACAGTGATTCACACACGTGAATGTCTGTACCATGATATCCCCGAGCATTTCGTATGGAACTCAAATCTCCGCAAGTGGACTCCACGTAAGAGGGGTGGTAAACGTATGATCGGGAGGATGCTGACGGTGTCACCCCGCTCGGGAGATTGTTTTTATATGCGAATGCTCTTATGCTATCGACGAGGTCCGACATCTCACGAAGACTTGCGAACCGTCAACGGCGTGGTTCATCCGAAGTTCAAGTCAGACGCACTTGCCCTTGGCTTTCTTGAGAATGACGAGGAATGGCTAACCTGCATGCGAGAAGCAACTGAAACAGCAACTCCCTATGAGCTCCGAACACTTTTTGTCAGTATTCTGATTCACTGTGAACCTGCGGATGCACGAGGGCTATGGAACAAATTCGAAGATGAAATGAGGCAAGATTTCCACCGCATGTACCCCGACGACTCTCAAAAATCCACAGCTTTCGCAATTCAGGCTTTATAAAGATGCCTCTAGTCGAATGGATCACGCTTGGATCGTTTTCAGGAGCTTCCACAGCTTGCACAATTCGAACAATATTTTGCTCTTGAGGAAACAAACAGGGGCCGTCAATCCAACCGATTAGTGGCTATGGAATCTTCGCACAACCAAGAACAAATCCAAGGCATTTTGGAAGGCAAGTCTACGATGACCGAAGAGCACGAGGTCTTCTACAACGACGTTATGAGCGAGATTACGAAGGAAAGCAATGTTCGAAGAGGCAAAGTATATTTCCTCGAAGGTGAGGGCGGCTCAGGGAAGACGTTCATCTCAAACATTTTACTGGCTCAAGTGCGCTCCATGAACAAAATTGCCTTGGCTGTTGCTTCGTCCGGACTTGCTGCTCTGAATTTGATCGGGGGTACAACTGCGCATTCGCGATTTTGTCTCCCAAGATCATTGCACGAGCATAGCCGATGCGACGTTCGGAAACAGTCACATCTTGCGGAACTTTTACGTCTCACAGAACTTATCATTTGGGATGAGTGTTCGATGATGCACAAGTATGCTGTGGAGGCCGTTGATCACATGCTACAAGATTTGATGGACAACGCGCTTCCTTTTGGTGGAAAAGTCGTCATATTCTCGGGTGATTTCAAGCAAATGCTTCCAGTCATTTTGAAGGGCACACCTGGGCTAATCCTCGAAGCATGCTTGAAGAACAGCTACATTTGGAGCAATGTCGCAAAGTTTCATCTGACGGTGAACATGAGGTTGACCAACAACAACTCCGAGAGTGTTCGAGAATTTGCTGGATTGCTCAAGTCTATTGGGCATGGAACATACCCCACATGTACCGAACTCGGTGCCGATTACATTCGACTACCTGATGATTTGGGGTCATTTTTACACAGCGTCTATCAAGACATGAACAACCTGCGCATCAATGAACTTAAATCGTACTTTGGATGTCGAGCTATCCTTGCACCCAAACACAGTGTTGTTGCTGACATCAACACAACACTTCTTGAGCGACTCACTTCGGACGGCGAAATGACATATCTGTCCGCCGATTCTGTTGCTGAGAAAGGCAACTCGGACTCCGATGCGTGCGAGTTCCCCATCGAGTTTCTGAATTTTATAGACATCAACAACTTCCCCAGCCACAAGTTGCATTTGAAAGTTGGTTGTCCCATTATTCTGCTTCGTAATTTGTGTACTTCGGAAGGCATGTGCAACGGAACACGTTTAATTGTTCTTGAGCTGAAAACACGATGTATCAAGGCTCAAATTATGAGCGGCTCCCACAAGAACAAGATCGTTTACATTCCCCGAACTACTACAATTCACGATGGTGAGCAAAACAATTACCCATTTGAGCTACGCAGAAGACAATTTCCTGTTCAAGTTGCCTTTGCAATGACGATTCACAAGGCTCAAGGTCAAACGATTTCTCACGTGGGCGTCTACCTTCCAGAACCCGTCTTCTCGCATGGACAGCTTTACGTCGCCATGTCAAGAGCCCAAGCAAAAGGCAATATTAAATTTTTGGTCGCAAATGGACAGTACGAAGGCCTGCCTGGAATCTACACGATAAACGTTATGTGTCAAGAAGCATTAGAATAGTCAGGACTCTATAAAACTTCATCCATTACTATCATGTTCGTACAAATATATACACTGTGAATTGCCGAGACTTCCTGGATCAAGTCGAATTGCATCGTACCGATGAATTGGACGATAAATTCTCGAGATTAGCCAACTCGAAACTACCCACCATATACTTAGATTCACCGTTACAGTATTACAAGATGAAGAAGTAGGTGGTTGTCAATCAACGAGGACCTCCATCGCCTAATCGATGTCACAGATTGTGCAATCTGAACTTGGGCATATTCTGCTCAGATTCAACCTCAGCATTGAAATGGGAGAAGCATATCGAACAGCGGAAAGCTATAAAATTTGTCAAAGAGTCTGCTTCTTGGAAATAGTCTTTTCGCTGTTCACATCGTGCGCAAAGTTGCCGCAACGGGAAAGATCTCTATACCAGCAGTACAAGCAGCTGCTGAAAGTTCGGCATCTAAACTGACCTTCTTGACCGTGCTCCTAGAACTTCCACCCACCATATGCCACGCTCACATTGGACACAACTGTAGATTACCATCCAAAGTTCGCCTTTCTCCACCTAGATATACTATGACTACGACATGTCAGTAGTCGCCTTGCGGATCATCTAAGTGCATAGTCGCCTTGAGCATTATCTAAGCGCATGGTCATCATTATCTTCCCGTCAAATGCGCCGTGAATAGGGCTGGGTCCCTCGACCGTCTGTGCTATCACTGACAAGTCGTTCGTTTTATCTGTGCAAGAACTGGCATTTTGCACGACAAAACTGGGAAACTATGGAGGCCAAATCGAAGTAAAATAAGAAATAAGTGAATAAGGAGTGCGAAGTAAATGCCGTCTCCTTAGTTTCAAAATAATATGATCTTTGATTGGATGATTTTCTTTCCGAACGAGTCGACGGTTCTTTGGTCAGGACATGATCTATCTCCTGATGAAAAAACAAATATTCGTCACTCACTCAACAGTAGCCAATCAGAATACTTCTTTTACACCCCACCCAGGGGCGTAGCCCTGGCCTCATCCTAGTATTCGCTTAATAAGGCCGATTTGATGTGATTTTCCTCCGGTACGTTGGACAACTCAGCAGTTGGTCGAGGAGAAGAATAGAATATGTTGAATTTTACTCGTGGTTTATCATATCTAAAAGATCGCATGTCGAAATGGCGACTTCCCATAAATCTTTCTATGGGCTTAGGCGCAGTTTTAAACATAAGAACTGGAGCAGTCGTTTTTTCTACACCTCTACAGAGCCTAGTTTATCGATACCTTCTCGGATTTTTTCAGGCCCAACTTACAGCAAACCTGTAGAATAACTATTTTAAAATGACAATTAAGTGGGATAGCGGTGTTTACAGTGTACTCGCATGCAGTGATAAAAATGCAGCGCATGCGTTCTCATGATATTAATAAACTACATTCACGAGGATAAGCATTTTTGCAAATATTTGTGACCTTCAGTTATCTTGTCATATTCTTCCTGACTTCATTGCAAAGTTGAAATTTACAAGTTGAGAACGTCAATGAGTATGAAGCGAATCGAGTCTGTGACTTCAGTCGTTCCAGTGGATATCGTTGTGAATGTGGCATTTTTTATTCCTGACTGGACCACTTTGCTTTTTTTTCTTAAAGCCCTTCGCTCTGCTGGCATATTTGGCCCACTTGAACATCTATGGCAATTGCACGTGACCGGCTGGGACTCGGACAATTTGTGGCCCCATTTGGACTTGAGAAGGATAAATGAAGACTCTCAAACTCACCTTGAAGCCATTGCGAAATATTTTCCTGTTGTGATTCTAGACTCCACTATGAGCCCAACAACTCTTGCTCGATATATTACCCCAAAAACAAACTTCCATTGGGTTGGGATTGTTCCTGATGAGCTAGACCAAGATCTTCTCAACAAATGGCGATATGTTGAGTTCCCAACTCTAGGGTATCAAAACTTGACCAAATATAGCCAACTTCTTCCTCGACTCCATAATCTTGTTTCGATTGATTTACCACATTGCAACGCTGAAGAAGCTGCAGCTGTCTTCAAGTTTGCAGCGTCGAGTTCGACGCTCCGGAAGGTCAAATTGCAAAATTTAGTCCCAATAAAATGCTTGATTACAGAATCCATGGCACAAGATTTACTCCAGTGGATCACAGCACAACCTGTTCAAGCAATTTCCGTGATGAACTTTTCATGGCTATCCTACAAGATTCGAGAAGACGTCGTGGTGGCTCTATTGAGTAATAAAACTCTTCAAAGCTTGCAAATTTTGGGTAAGGCTCATGACTACCTTGTCACATTCAATGGAAAGTTTGAACGGACATCCGGCGAAGAGACTTTAGATTTTTTGCGCCTGAAGAAAAAACCAGCCTTTGGTGCTGGGTGGAGCATGGAAACTGACGATCTTAACGCGACGGATGTGTATGATATCTCTGTGGCTTTGTACGACCATTCTTTCAATGTCTTCTCGATCCCAAAGTGAAAAAGTTTTGCCTCTCTGGCTATGGAATATTTCGCAAAACTGAGGTGTGGAAGATGCTGCTGCCGTTCCTACAACAGTCTAATTTGGAAATCTTGAACTTACAGTCGAATCACATGACGAATGACGAAGGAATTCTTCTTGCTCAAGGTATTCGCCACTTGAAATCTCTACAGATCTTGGTGTTGACGGGCAAACACTTTGACAAAAATGTTGTCAACGCTCTCAAGGATGCAGTGTCGTCGTTCGGGCCAGAAGTTTCCATCTCTTGCTCACGGCATGAAAACTAAAAGAAGGCTAATTCCCAGGCAACCAAGGGAAGAACTAGAGTAGTGTAATCACCAACAAAGCAATCCTTTGAAAGTTTGACAAACCTCGTTTCATACAATATGCACAGTCTTACAGTGACCGCAAATCAGGGAGGTATGGATCGACACGAATGTACCCAGCTACAATTACCGTCAGTGGTATGTTTTTTGTCTGTGGCATCATGGAACTTTACGTTGTATGACTTTGAAGAGACCTCTTGATTGTTTGTCGCGACACTGGATTTTATCATTTGGAAAGTTGTTGTTCACTGCATTCATTCTCTGCAATTCTTGTGCTTTACAACGTTATTCTTTAGTTTTACACAGGTGTTCGTACTTGGGTGCAATTGTTTCATGAATGAACAACGGCAATCGCTTCCAACACAGCAATCTATCCGTGTTGATCGATGCTAATGCAACCCACCCGTCGGGCTTTAAAATTGTATTGAAATACTTCGAAGTAGCTTTTAAGGAGGATAGTTTACAGTTAGTTTGTAGTTGTGTCAACAGGCATTGAAAGATAATTTCTGTGACCTTTGTTCAGTTTTATAGCACGAATGTAGATCAAATTGCAGAAATGCTTCAGGAGCGGCTGTATGTTCGATGAGAATGAGTTTGCTCGTTTGTTAGTTTTATCCCTAAAATGCTAATAGCGGAGAATTTTTTTCGAGAGAATTCTAACATGCATTTAGAGACATTTGCCATCGAAAATTTCCAAGGATCTAGGATTGAATTTTGAAATAATAGACATTCAAATATTGTGTTTTCGAGCCAAAATTCGAATTTGAGATCGATTCGACACACACACGAAATCGATTTGTTTTCATTTTATCCGGAACATCCGGTAAATTTTGACAAAAGATTCCATCCCGCGCTTGCCGCTTTCGCGCAATGTCGATCCGTCGACTCTGCCAGTCCATGTCACAACTCACTATATCTCCACGTGTCCGACCGCCGAATGTCGGCCGAGATATAGTTAGTTCACGTATGCGAACACTATGTTAACGTAGTCAACGCGAAACGTTTCATTCATTCATTCATCCAAACGATCATGATCACTGATGTCGTCGAGCTCAATCATGCAGCTCTCTCCATCGTGCTTCATGCACTTTATTTTAATTATAACAAGAATATCTCCATGCTGCGATTTGCAGACCTCTTTCGCCAGGATCTATCGACCATCGCCATGTGAATCAAACAATACGAAGGCGAGGCGTTGCGAGCCCAAGGCCACCACGGGCGAATCCACCGTACCGAAGGTCAAATGCCATGGTTCACACACTACACTGACTGCAACCCGTCATTCCTGGACGAAGTAAAGCTTGCATCTCATCGAGAATTCAAATAGACGTCTCTGTCGACTTGGTCAAACAGCGTCTTGTTTCTTGATAAGGACGAATCGATGATCTCGAGTAGGTACTAAAGACTACTAATTTTGATTAGTACATACTAAAATCGGGGAAATACACCGAAACACACGCTAAAAACACACATGAATCGATTTGCGATTTCGATTAAATTGCTGCGCGATTCAAATTTCGAATCGAAAGCACAATACTGCATCATACTATAAACGGAGTGGGTGGTCGAGAAAATGATCATCGATTCGTCTCTTTTTGAATAAACAATCTGGTGTGTTCAAGTGTTGTCGTTGAAATATCCATGTCTTTCAAGGAAGGCGGGGGAAGAGCTCGAAGCCTTCCTGAATTTATGAATGACAAAGTTCCTCGTCGCAAGATGAGTTCCTGGAGAAAAACATGTTGGCAAACTGCTTCAGCTAGTCGAATCGCGTCTTCCATTGGTAAATTCTCGTGGTCAATTTCCAAGGTTTCAAGTTTTGAGACGAGTAACAACTCGATCAAAATGGGCCAGGCAGAGCGAAAGCCAACAATTTCAAGCCCAACTAAGTATAATGTTTTGATCTTCTCTGGGAATAAAGGTCGAAAGAGGGAGAAAAAGGCATGTATACTTTCCATTTCCAAATGGAGGTCGCCAAAATGTCCAGGATCTCGAAATTCCAAGCTAAGCCACTGATCACGACCATCGTATTGCCCTCTGAAGATCAAATTGGATGCATCGGTTTCCACGAATCGGAAATATTGAAGCGTGGATTTACAAAAGAGCGCCGACATAACTTGCTGTCTTGTAAATCGATCGACCCATGAAAAAGCATCCATGACAAAGATTCGAACTGGATTTGCAAAGATCCACTTGAGGAGAAAGTCGGCCATCGTTGCTGTGATCGTGCGCACTATTGCCACGTTCAAATGTTCTCAAGACCAGCTGTCTTAGTGCGGGACTGGACGCGGCAAATTTAAACGCAGAAAGCGCCGCCGTCACGGTGCAATTATAGACTCGGAGGATTTCCAGGTACTCATGACAGAAACTTTGATCGAAATTCTCTGGGAGGTACGTCACGTCGACAGAAGTTATTCGGAAGCGAGACCATCTAACTCCACAAACTTGCATCGGTTTGTACAGCGTTGTAGATCCCAATCCACGAAATAGCAGCCTTGGGATGGACACATTGACGAACCCATGCCAAACTTGTCGTTTCATTCACGTTGACTTTGGAATAATACTTGGCAATGCCTTCCAAATGCAGCTTAGTCACTTCGTTCCACCTCGTCAAGTCCAATTGAGGCCAAATATGATATTCCAACCAGTCGAGCTGATGGAGTTGCCAGTGGCACAACGGAGAGATGGGCTGCATGGAGACCCTGTATGTAATTGAGGACATCTTCCCATTCTGGAATAAAAAACGCCACGTGGACGGCGATTTCAGGCAATTCGAACGGCGACTCATGCTTGGCCGTCGGCTTTCGATCGAACGTGGATGATTTCGCCATGGAGAAAGAGAAATGTTGGTTGTCTGATAGGGCGACTTTCCGGCTTATCAATATGCAGAACAGTTTCAAAATTGACCAATCATAAATATCACACAAATGAAATGTCTCCTTCGTGGACGATATGCCAAGTTTGGACCGAGTTTGACGGGTAAACTTTGCAAAGACCAAAGCTTTTCCCTGGTTTTCAGGTCAGCGACAAAAAAAGACCCCAGGGGCTGTAGATTTCCATGTCGAATGGATTATGAATGCTTGCTTGAGATTTATCCACAGGCAGGACAGAAGAATATCTTGGTGTGAACGAGTCAATTTTGATATACAGTTGTTTGCTCTCTTTGATAAATTTTAGAAGGTTATTGAAAATAAACAATATATTGCTTATAACACATTTTCATGACCAATGAAGCGTTCAATTGAGCAAGAAACGAAGCGAAAAGGATGGTGGCGTTTGAACTCTTTGCTCTTCCCTGTCATGGCCAACAATACTAGTATGATTCCAGCAGTTTCGAACGGTCAATGGAGTCACGTCACTCCATGCCTCCGTCATCCATTGCATCGCCGTCAGGACGTCAACAGAGTACGTAGTACATAATATTTACTACGTACTCTGTACTTTCTTCATCCAATCGATCTATGACATAGTCCAACTGACGCTTTGCTTGCTGGATGGCATTCAAGTTTGCATGTGACACAGACTGTACTATCCTTCATTGACCACACAATTTCAAATTTCAAATTCATACTGGAACCACTTGAACGACCCCTTTAAAATTTATACACCAGGTTTATTATATTTAAAAAGGAATATCGGATACAGCAGGGGGCAAACGTTGAGGGAGAACTGTAGACAGGGTTATGGAGAGTGTCCATCGAGTGGCAATAATCCACCAAATTATTGCTTGTGTCGATGGTGGTCATTCGAATCATGTCGTCCGAACGGTAAAAGAATTCCACGTTACCATATGAAAAATGTGGTATATGGGAAAATGTATTGGCCTTTTTCGTCATTTTGACATTTTCACAGTCATGAGCGATATGGAGGATGAAATCTCTGCCTTTGGCGCCATGGACTTGGAAGATTCACAGACTGATGGTAATGAAACGCCTTCGCTGTACGTAGACAACGAAAGGCAGCGAATCCAGGCCGTGGTCGATGCGTACGCCTACGACGAACCAGCATTGATTGACGTTCTCTGTACTGACTTTGGATGTTTTGGGCCCTACTTTGAAGGCCATGTCTACCAAACCATGAAAGAATACATGGGCGGCGATAGCTTATCGCTTGAAGATGCCGTGGCGCGAATTGCAGAGTTCATTGAAGAATTCGTGGCGGCAGGAGATGAGGAACACGCTATGGCATGGATGTTGGATCTTGAATATGCATTTTTGCAATTTGCCAAGAGGACGCCACCGGCAAGACACGCCAAGCTGCTGCAGTTATACAAGAAGCTAGCAGCTCGTCCCTACCCACCACAGATGGCGCTTTGGTCTGGTCGGTTTTCTGTAGATGGAGCCGCTTCTGAAATATTGAACGATGTCATGAGAGGTTGCCATGAGACGAAAATTGCTGCAATCCACGCGCACACGAATGTAAGTGCCTTCCTCGCTCAATTAACGTACGACGGGCTTTTGAATCATTGATTCTGGAACCCTCGCCAAGCTTTGCATCAAGGATTAGAAAAAGATTACACGGATGGCTCAGACTTGGACTGCTTTGTGCCTGCAGCGGCTGCGTGGGTCCGTGTCCTTGGAATTCGCTTGAAAAGCAAGAGAATCATGGAATCGGATCCCGATAGTCTCAAGACTGGGTGGGATTTTTGGAAAAGTCGATTTGAAGAAGTTGCGCAACATCCTGGTGTCAATGAAGAAACGAGAGATATTGCCAACGACACGGTGGTTCTCATGAACAATTTAGATCGCATGCGATAATTCATAACAACGCCAATTTGAGAAGCTGGGCCGTTTGCTGAAGTCTTCTTTATCGCCAAAGTCAGGACTTTCAAGGGATGACTTATATGTGCTTCAAGAAATACAGAAAGCGAAGATGTCAAGACCGCGGTCCTGATAAGAGCTTCCCGTTATGGACGATTGGTTCTGGAACCCTCGCCAAGCTTTTGCACCAAGGATAAGAACAAGATTACGCTGTTATGTTCAGACTTGGACTGCTTTGTTCCTGTAGCAGCTGCGTGGGTCGGTGAATTTTGATTGCACATGAAAGGCAAGAAAATGATGGAATTGACTCGCGAATACCATCGCAATAGTCTCAGAGAAGAGTGGAAATTTTGAAAAAGTCGGTTTAACAAACTTGCGCAACATCCTGAAGTGAATGAAAAAACGAGAGAAATCGAGAATGCCAGCGTGGACAAGCTAGATGGGACCAAATGATTTTGGACCAAGTCTGTTAGTTTCATGGTATGTTTCTTCGATCTTTCCTATAAAGCATTGACCAATCCTTTAGTACACGATATTCACAATTGTCAGGAGATTTATTGCTGCCGTCCAATTTTCATCGAAATGGATCTGCACTGGGTGCTGATCTTGTCGTTCTGTTGTTGCCCCATCTGAGCAATATGACCCTTTGAATGGAGGGCTAGAAATTTATCAATCATCCATTCGGCACAGGTATATACGGCCAAAGTCATAAATACTAAGGTCCTGATAGTTATAACGGAACTGGTTCAATCTGTACTTTCGTGGTCCTTGGCGATCGCGCATCGAAGATTTTTTGCTCACATATTGCTGGCTGAACTATTGGCATAAATGATGGGAAAATATTTCAAGCCAAATAGTAAGCGAACTCAAGTAATTTTAGCACAACTGTGAGTTTATAGCAATGCCATTCTATCAACTCCACGTCGAGAAAGGAAAGAGATTTACGACCAGCAACAAATTCTGCATCAACATTTGGTCACATTTCATGGGACCAGATCACAATTTGACGAGACCAGATCGAGATTTGATGACACTTTCTCGATATAATCTACGAGAATGCAATCATAAATAGTACTTCATTGTTGATTTTGCCTACTAACCTCGAAGTCTGAAGTTGTTCGTGATGCAGTCTATTGCTGTGGCGATCGCTGCTCTGATCTACATGGCGACAGCCCAAAATTATGTACGTCGTTGAAACAACTAATTGGACGGCAGGAATGGGTGTGCAACAACAACGTCAAGACCCACGGGCAACGAACTTACGATCAGAGTCATGCCGAAGCGACGATGCATGCGGCAGATGGCGTCGCTCCAACCGGAAATTCGGCGAGCAGCTACCCGCACCAGTTTAAAAACAAGGGAAAAAATCCAATCGTTTTTCCGCGACCTGAATGCAACACGCTGAAAGCGGGCCATTTTTTGCTTGAATATCCTCTCAAGAGAAGATCGATCTACAATCAAAACGCCAAGCCAAAGCCAGACCCAGGCCCCACTCGTGTGATTTACATCGGTGCGACGAAAACGTTTTGTGGTGTCATTTCGCATCTTGGCGATGGCACGTATCGCAACAAAGGCGACTTTGCACTCTGTGAACGACGTCCAAAAAAGCTCTGAACCTGCGTTCAAATCAACAAGCTCATGTTTAAAGAGTACTGTTTTCAAGTGCAAAGTGGTCAATTTCATTGTCGGCATTGGCTGTTTTCATTTCTATGTTCATATGTCGATTTTCTCTTGCAAAATATCACATGATTGAAATCAAATGGCTGGAAATATTGTCTTTTTCACCCAAATTTGTATTTTTTACCAAATATTCCAAATCGATTCGATCATACTGAAGTCAAGTATAAATGGAAAGTATGGCAAACGTCCCAAATTAACTACACGTGTGTCTGGGTGTATTTTGCGTGAATTTGGTTAATACTCGACTCTGATTGGCTGAGCGATTTGCAGATCGATTTGAAATATCGATACATTTCGGACCCCCCTCACAATTTCGAATGAAATTCACAATATTCAACGATGAGATTGTTGCAATTCTTTTGGCGTTTGTTGGAATTTTTGTTTCTGTCGTTTGTCCGAAACAGTTGGTCAATGCAGGCGCCCGCGTGGACCATCTATCATGATTTGATTTTGTTTGCTATGCGACGACCAAGGCATTTTCACCCCACTCTCTCAGAAGAGAGAAACGTCAGGAAAATTGACCCGTCGAGCTTCCGATGAGACTGTATTGTCCTGGCCCCACAGGCTCAAGAAAAATTCCCGAGGCATTTTTTATACACAACCATTTATAATACAGTAATGGTTGGTGCTTAGAGCATCCGCACCGCTACACTGGATTCAACTCAGAGACTTTTTTCAGTGCTTTTTGTCGCACCGGTACTCAAGATTTAGAGTCAGATCACTGTCAAAATCAATATATATATTGGCAGTTGCTGTGAAGATCTGTGGAGAAGTGGAAGGAGGACATGGCCGTCCTCGCAAGGAATGCCATGGATTCATCCGATGATCAAGTGGTAATGGCACTGGTGCAAGTCATTCGGTCCAGACAAGTGAAAACTACCCGAGAAGCCCGTAAATCTGGCAATATTGGCCGCGGGCATCTTGCAGGGCATGAAAATATCATTCGCGACTACTTTGGGCAAGGCAACAATCCACCGATTTACTCTGATCGTACCTTTCGCCGGCGTTTCCGAATGGGACGAGATCTATTCCTTCGTATCGTTCACTCTGTTGTCGAAGATGACAGCTACTTTGTGCAAAAGCGTGACGCAATAGGAAAGAAAGGTAGTCCAGTATACATCTTTAAGAAGCTAAAACTCTACAATTAGGGCTCTCTCATATTCAAAAATGTACTTCAGCAATGCGCATTCTTGCGTATGGTTTATCTGCAGACGCCACTGATGAATATTGTCGTTTGGGCGAAAGTACATCCATGAAGTCGTTGAAACGATTTGTCGATGCGATTGTAAATGTCTTTGGCCCTAAATATCTTCGTGAGCCATCGGATGACGACATTCAGCATCATCTCAACCAAAACGCCGCCCGCGGCTTTCCTGGAATGTTTGGCTCGATAGATTGCACACACTGGGAATGGAAAAATTGCCCTGTAGCATGGCAAGGTCAATACCAAGATCGTGAGGGCAAGCGATCCATCATTTTAGAAGCAATTGCAACCCAGATGGCACGAGTTTATTGGTGTCCCAGGGTCAAACAACGATATCAACGTATTTGATCGTTTTACATTACTACTCCGTTCCAAAATGATTGCGGCATGTGTATTCTAACTGGTGGTATTTCGTCAAAACTCATCGTTATTAGAATCTGATTGGACAGATAAATTGAGCATTTTTCGCTTGTTATTTTGATGCTTTTTGAGTGAAAAAATGCTCCATGGTTGAGGAGATAATCCAGGAGACACGTCCTGGATAGTGTTGGACAACAACAAAACACTCCGGTGAGACCATATTATCCCTATTCACTCCTGACCAACGTGCTAGGATGGTAGTTCAAGTCAAGGGCACTCCTCCTGTGCGTTCTATGGACCAAATGACAGCTAACTATCCTCTAGGTGGCGTCGCCATTCGGGCGACAGCGAGAGACGACACTTTTTGAACTTATGTTCGAGTAAAGCTCGAATGGCGTCCTCTCTTTCGACTCTAGGACTGAACGAGTACCCAGTACCGATATGACCGAGACGCAGTCACAAGAATAAGGCAGCGTGGCGTGCAAAAGGTGACGGCGCGACCGGTCTGTCGGCAAGGATCAAAGAGTAAATAATATTCTATATAGAATTTTAGAGTACTCATACAAAAAACAAGTCATTCTTCAAATCGGAATAGTATACAAAAATTCATACTAAAATCAGCGTGCCGCAATCTTTTCGGAACAGGGTAGTACTTGTAAAATTGATAAACGCTGCAGCTAGGCCAGTTGACTTTAAGGTATGAGCTGCTTTGTGTGCATTGGATAGCTTCTACAACCCAACTAGGTGAATCAAACGACATATTCAACCATGTATTTGCTGGCTGATGGTATCTATCCATCATCAGCGCATTTTCAAAAGCCGATCAGCAATCCTGTGGGAAACAAACAAAAACTCTACGCCAAGCGACAAGCGGCATTGAGAAAGGATGTAGAGCGCTGTTTCGGCGTTTTGTTTGGCCGATTCCATATTCTCGCCAATCCTGGTCGCTTTTGGAGTCGGGATACAATGCATGCAGTTTGGAAGGCATGTATTATCTTGCACAATATCATCATTGAGGACGAGACGGACACAAGTATTGAATGCACTGAATGGCCCAGCGATTTACAGCGTGAGCCAATCTCTTTCAACAAATACGTCGAGCTTAAGAAGGCTCTCAAAAACGAGCGTGCCCATTACGACCTTCGGAACGATCTTATTGAGCACTTGTGGTCGATGCTTGCAGAGAGTATACTCGACGAGTAGATTCATTCAGTTAGACTAAGATTTACTTAATATAGTCTAATCTAGGCGTGCTAACATACGAGGCACTTCAGTGTTTTCACGAGCTTTTGCTCTTGCTTCTAAATTCGCAATGATTTCAGCTTGTTGCAGATTCAAAAAGCGACGAGCTTGTGGGGTCAAGTTGTCAGTTGGCATTGTAAAGACTTGAAGATTTGCCAGAATGGTTTGTGCCTCAGCTTTCTTCTCCATGGCGGCTGCAATATCCATCGTTGCTTGAGCAAGCTTTGAATCGTCATTGTTGTGTTTCTTCTCTTCAATCTTTTGACGTTTCGCTGCTTTTACACCGATAGGTTTTGTCGTCACAGAAATACCATCAACTGAAGATGACGGTAGAATTAACACGTCATCTTCGGCTGATGGTATTCTTGACTTTGCTTTTGATGTAGCATTCCGGTAGCTTTCCCATTTTGGCTTGTCTGATAGATATCGCCAACATTCAATGAATTTGAAACTCTGGTGTTTACCACTCTTGTCAACACAATCGTCGTAGTACAGCCTCATTGCTTGCTGTATGAAATCGTCGACGTTTGTTCCACTCGTTTTCAAGTCCATTACTTGGGCAAAGCAACCACAAAACTTCCCTACATCGTGCTTGATTACACCAAATTTGGTTTCCAGGGCCCGTGCTTTCCGGTCGGCCGTCAGGCTTGTTTGTATTGTAAAAGTTTGCAATCGACTCCCAAAAGGTTGCAGACGTTTGCCCCGTTCCAACTTGAGAGTCTTCAGACACAGATATCCATGATTTGCACAGCAGTGCATTCTCGACGTCGTTCATCCACACTGACATGGCGAGAAACTCGGACTGGTCGAGTTTTTTGAGTGGTGAAATAATGTTCGTCTTTCAATTTGTATACTATATACTACCCAAAATTAAATTCCAAAGTCCGGGTGGTTCCCAGACACTGAGTTCTCATGAATACTCCGTGTCTGGAGCTCCAAATCCCGTGCCCGGGAGGGGAAATCCAGTTCACGTGTCAAAACCAGTGTTGCGGTGCGGCTTGTTTTTGTCGAAAACTGAATTTTATCCTGTTTCTGAGTCAGATCCAGCGTAGCGGTGCGGATGCTCTTAGAACGATGAGTGCGGCCTCGCTTCGGCATACTCAAGTCTGAATGGACAGCTGGATGATTGACTTGTTCCATATTGAAGCCAGATTGTTTTCGTAAAGCTATTCTTGTCGAATCCTTGTTTTGCATTTCTCGTCGTTCTGTTGGACGATGTGGCTACATGATAGCCTCCACGCCGAGCATTAATACTGAGGCACTTTTCATTTCGCTCCAATTGTTGTGGTCTTCCAAGGCGTCAACAATAATGCATCCACCAGTGCACCAAAAAAGACAATACTACACCTTTTTGCAATTGAGTTGACCGAATGAGTCAGTTGATTTCACCTAGCGGTCATTGGATTTAGCAGCACTATCGGTAGACTTGGCGGTGTGCCCATTAGAATGAACACAGAGAGGAAATGTGACCGATTGATTTAACCATGTGGTCAGTAGATTGAGCTTAGCGACCATTTGATTCGGCCCTTTGCCCCTTTAAATTAACCCAACAGTCAATGAAAATAACACTCATGTTGATTAACGCCAACATTGTTCGATGAACTCACGCAGTAGACAAAAATGTTCGCTTATATGCCGCCGATAATGTGCAGGGTCTTGCCCTCAACCAGGCAAGAGTCTGCTCATCATCGGGGATCCTCTTACAGCACCAGCACGAGTTCTATTGGGCATCCGCCAGATGAGGTTTGAGTCTGATCCAATCATAATTGATAAAAAAATCGAATACAAAATTGAAGATATTTTGATGAAATTCTCGCGCCAAATTTGCTTCAAGCCAAATTTGACATTTGACGAAGTGAACACAATGCTCTCTCCTCATACACCCGTGAGTGACTCCTTCGGCTATCAATCTAATGTGCTGATGTCTAGCCCCCACGTGGCGCTTACAAGCAAAATCCTCTGTCTGCAAAGCGGTGCATCTCAGCGGCATCTGAAGCGGGTGGCGATTCGGTGGGTGTTGCTGCTGCGAATGGGATGCTCGTACGTATTTCGATCAGTGTTGGCGTTAATCAACATGAGGGTTATTTTCATTGACTGTTGGGTTAATTTAAAGGGGCAAAGGGCCAAATCAAATGGTCGCTTGGCTCAATCTACTGACCACATAATAGAGGAATAGAGGTTGTATCTGTTGAGAGATATACATTTTCGCGGAATTAATATCAAAATGTCCCCAATGGAGACAATGTCCCCAGTCGAGACAAAATGGCGCGAATAGAACGACGATTAAGAGGGAAACTTGTATTTTGGCGCTTGCTGGATTGAGCATCCTCATGTAGGCAATGTAAAAAGTAAATCCAAACAAAATGAAACTTATTTGAAGTCGATGGGACGATCCAGCATCGATTGTTTAGCACCATCTCTTGCAAACACTGCTGAACCTCTGACAAATATGCGAGAGGAAGCGTGTGAAAGATGCTTGTACAAGCGTTTTCCTCTCTTAATCTTGTAACCTTAAAGTTGAATACAAGTCACTACCATTAAGACCAAATCCTCGCTGCTCAAGGAATGCTTGCAAGAACTGCTTCAGCTAGACACCACAGAATTTATCTGAATAAATCGAACTATAACTTGAACCTCATGCTTGACTGAATGCAGTGTTGATCGATAGCACTAGACTCTCCAAGTATCGTATTGGTCAGTGTGTGTTTGAATTGATTGTAACGTAAAAGACCGAAGTCGAGCACATATTTTTTCCATTTTTGTCCTCTCATGGTTTCTCCGGGATATGACAATTTCGAAGATAGCTCGAGAAAGATCTGAGTGTGAGGAACCCAGACTAGATAAATACAGGCCATATTATGTCGTAGTTGCAATGCAATTTAAGGTTTAAGTTGCAATTTGCTTACTTTTTTAAGGCTCGAAGTCGAGCACACTTATAAACTTGATTAGAGTATAAGAAAGCGAAGTTCAAGAAGGTCAGATCTATTAGGGATAGGCTAATAATTTATGAAGGTTATATAAATTATCATAGACAACAGGTTTAGTGAGGTTAGTTTGGAACAAGCACTTGGCGGGAAAGATTTACCGATATCCGGATAATATAGAGTATCGAATTTGCAGAGTTTCCCCGCTGAAGAATACTGGACTTTGATTGGTGCTCGACTTTCCTCCTGTGCTCGACTTCGGTCTTTTACGTTAGACATCCAATGTGTTCTTTTAATCAAGAGACGAAGAAGTTGGTCATACTATAATTTAAATTGAAATAAATCACGACGCCTGATGGAAGCAGCAAGGCCAGCCCTTCCAGTAGCTCGAATTCTTTGAACAAAGACTTAAGTACATGCTATTGTGTTGACATATATTTGTTTAGCCATGCTCCAAGAGATTTTTATGATCCCTGCAAAGTCTAGTGATAGAGACCCAAAAGATTGCAGGCATTGTAGAGCAGTTCATTCAAAAAAGATGTGCAAACTCAGGAGTACTTTAGTTGATTTGTCAAATGGGAAAAAATGCGACAACCGAAAATTAGAATGATGCTCAAATCCTTTGGAAATAAATAATTGAACACCCAGCGTAAATATGATTTGATACAGGAATTAGTTTTGAGAGAAATATTTGACCCAAGTACAGAATAATATCCAGAGCTAACAATCTAAAAATCAAGGTTATTAATTCTAGAAATACATTCAATTTTGGGAACAAGGAAAGTTCTTCAGAAAATTTTAGTCAAAAACATCAATCAAATATTTGGATTTCGAGACTCATTTCGACATTTGCGTTCAACCTCACAAGTGGTATCCGGATGTTTTCGGATATTTGTCGACCATCAGCCAATGCGAATTGGCATTACTGTACGGATTTCGGGACTCACATGGGATGAGGTCAAATGGCCCGCGCTCCCAGTAGGCCCGGGACCGCTTCGGCCTCGCCCACGTGCTATTTCTGGGCCGGATACCGGCCAATATGCCTATGCGCTTGGTATTCCGATGAGTCCCTGAACTCATGGTGTTGGTTGGTGGTCGAGAATTATTTATGTTGCCAACATTGCAGGTAATACACAACATGAAATTGATTGACTACTCATTAGAAGGAAATGAAGATCTCTGGAAAGCGACTCACTCGCATTGTTGGTTGCCCTCGATGGGGATGTCATTTTGGAATATGTCGCTGGTATTGTTCAAAATTTCGATGTCGACTTCATGGTTGTCAGTTAGGTGGCGCAATGTATTTGCATCAAGAACTCCTTCGTCTGTCGGCAAATCGTGGTTAGTTTCGTCCATTGTCAAGCAAGGTATGTTGCACTTTGCAAAGCCCTTCAGTATCGTTCCTTAGGAATTTGATCCCAAGCGTCATTGACCCATTCGACAAGTTCAAAACGGTCAGGGCATTCAAGTCGAAATGGCTTGCCACCACCGCTACCATGGTTTGCAATTTGTTCACGCAGAGAGTTCACCCATTTTCCTCGTAGAATTGCTTTCATCGGCTTTATCCAGGCAACGTCCGCCGGCTGACAGCGCCACGTAAACGTCGGTGGCACTTTCTCCAAAATGACATTCAAGTCTCGAGCGCAGGTGACCACTTCGTCTGTAAAATGTGCGCTAAAGTCGTCCCACCATAGGAGAACTTTTTTCAGATCTTGACCGCGCCGATGGCCAAAATGGTACTTCAAGAATTCCACAGATATGATACTATTCCACCACGCTGTAGGGTTCGCGTACAACCGAGATAGATGGCGCTCGTGGAGTTCCTGGATGTCGTCCCATGTTCTGATGCCAAAGCCATTTCGGTGGATAAGGTTTTCTTGGAAACCTCTTTGATCTTTAACTTTGGTTGTTTTAGAACAAGGAAGAGGGGATATTTGATGCCTTTGTTGTGAGCAAGCAGCATCGCAGTTACGCGATCTTTCGCACGGCCAGCACATTTTATCCACACGGATTTGGCCCCAGTCGCATCTAATGTGTGCGTTGGCAAGTATTCATAATTGATTCCCGTCTGATCGGCATTGTAGATATCTTCGATACCATGTTCCTCAATAACCTTTCCAAGTCTGGAAGTGAGTTCTGCAAGCGCGCGCTCACCATCTTCGTAGTTTGCTTGACCAGACCTCGTTTTTGCGCGCATTGAAAGCGCCCAACGCTTAGAAAATCCCCGGATCCACGTTGGGCTTGCTTTAAAATCATTCGGGCTCAAGCCAACGTCACGTGCAATTTCCAAGGCCTTGCACTTGAGCATCAAGTTTCTGATTGGGACGCCGTCGGCTCGTAGTTGAGCTACCCAGATCGCTATGTTTTCTTCGTCTTCAATTGAAAGGGTTGTTGCAATTCCTTTAGCGCGGTCAGTTCTTTTGTTTGCTGTAGCTGGGTCAGCTACAGCAGCTTCGATTCGAGCTCGTTGGGTTTCCCAGCGCAATATTCGTTTCCATGCAGTCTGCTTTGCTTTACCCTCGACTCCCATGAAGAAAGTGTTGATGGCTGACTCCATTGAGTGCTGGCGTCGCCAGTTGATAATATGCAGTCTCTTCTTAATGAGAAGAAGGTTTGCTGATGCGTCGGTGGGTGCTTGCGTCTGTTTCCTTTGATCGAGGGGCGTCCGGTGGCAAGCTGGTGTGGCTTGGCGCGCTGTGACTGATGCATGCTGCCAACTCGAACAAGTTTGGCTCTTTTTACACGTTTGAAAAGCTGTCTCTTGAAACTTTATTTACCATTGTACTTCAGAGGTATTTTGTCTACCAGGATCTTTCAAGACTTTATAAAATGCCTACACTAAATTATGGAGGTAATTTCTCTTCCCATTTCACAAATCAACTATAACCACAAACGTTGAATGACAAATTCAATTAGACTGTATAAGCACCATAACTACTGAGCAAATGGTACTGCGGCTGTATGACACTACTCCATCTTGTATTCACAGTATGCGTAGAACTTTCGCTAGCAACCATGAGTTAATACTTGACTCGCCGGTCAAAAGTAATACAACCATGATCAAAGCTGTTGAGTTGCTTTATCATCCTAGGGAGTCAGCATTTATGTTCTCGAGTCGATGGCATGCTATGCGCAAGATTTAAGACAGTCTGAGTTCATTCCAATGGTTTTCAATAACTTGATCGCGAACACTAACCCACTAAAATGTAGATCATGTGATTTAGACTCTCCTTGTAGAATTTTAGAGCTATCCATAGAGCTGACTTTACTGTTCTGTTCAGGCTGTGTGATTTAATTCCACGAGAACCTTGTAACGAGCAACTACTTCTACTTTATTGATATTGTCAAAACATTAGATGTCTACGGGTAGCTAAAACACGCACTGACTGCAAAACTCCATGGTGCATTTAGCACTATCGATAAACTCCGCATTCAGCAAAGCTTGAGATGTAAGTTTGAATTCGATTTTTTGAGATGAATTGTTGGGATATCTCATTGAAGCAGTTTAAACAAGCATACATCCATTGAACAGGGGGGTTAGACAAAGATAGAGGCTCACACTTTTCATTCAATTTCTAGCCTACGAGTTTAAGTGAGGCGCATACTTATACATAGTTCTCATCATACATGTGTTCGCAGTCTCCACTGCGTTAGGGTGAAGATTTTGGATGGGCTTTTCAGTTTTGTCTCTTCTAATCTCATGTTCATGGCATAGCTCAAGACAAAATAGATAAAAATGAAAATCGACATTTTTATTTCATTCTTCACTATCCATACGTTATCCGAGTTTAATTATCCATCTTATTAAAATCAGCATAATAGAATTATAAAAATGTCACAATAATTTGAATTAGGGTGCGTCTGGCAAAATCTCAAAATCAATGTGCCATTTTCAACGAAATTGGGATCAACGATTTATGGCATATTCAAAATGGAGGTAAAACCTCTTTTTCGTGAAATGGCATTTTGGGAGCCTTCAGTGAGTATATCCCAACCAAAAATATTGGATTTGGCGCAAAACTCGCGGAGATATTCAAGGTCATATTTTGACCTCAATTATTGGATTTGGCCTCAAAATGGCATTTTGGGCCTATTTATTGTAATATTTTCGGTTGCCCTTATTCAAGTAGATAATTTGAAATAATCGTATAATTTGAGAAATACAAATTATTTTGAATAGTTTGTCTGTCCCCTTTAATAAAGTAAAGCAAAAATATTACTTTATCGAGTTAAGTAAAGGGACAAAGTATTTTCTCTCCTCCAAAAAAAGGAATTGAAATAGAAATTCTCTGAAACATGTAAAAAGGATTGTTTTGATGATGTTGATATGATTCATCCGAGTATCTCTCAAGGACTCCTCTAAACACCAAACACATTTTCTTTATCTCAAATCAATTTTTTGGCACATCCCCTTTCAGCCAAATTTTGGTGGCAGAGATGTATCAATAAATCTTATCCATATTTTGATGTATTGTGATTGGAATTTACCATGCAGTCGGCACGGTGCATTTTTTTGTTCAATCATATTGTTTTGCAAAGTTGATTGGTGGAAATATATCTCCAAGTGAGGAGTGTTTCAGAGCACATCACACCAGGACCTCCCACGCAGTTCCAAGGCCAAGTATCTCACGACACAGCAATCTCAAGATCAAGGTATGATATACTATCAAACACAAAACATCATCCGAAGATTAGTTTGTTCTCATGCTCTCTCAACTGTCCTGCGTCCTGGTTGCTGGTTCCTGCAAGTTGGAGTAGACCAAGTCGAGTGCCGAGTGCCCTGGACATTGAATGTCTGTAGGGCTCGTCACTGCAAGGCCACTGCCACGATGTATAGCCCCTGTGAATCCAGTGGCATTCTAATTCCCACTTTGTAGTTTGAGTCTCAAATTCGTTTGAATTCAGGGCAATATCTCAACGACAACGCCTTGAACTTTGTACAACATGCCATTTTTTTACTTTGAGTTAACACTATATGTCTAGGCAGCCCCTTCAGGATGTATTTGAGCTGCTTGCTGCATCCAGTTGCCGAAGAAGGCCTACGGTTGTCGCAACTTTCAACTGGGCAGTTCGCCTCTTCCTTTTCTTAGGGGTAACTTCTTCCATTGGAGCAAGCAGACGTTGCGCCACCTCAAAGGACTCGATCAATTGCAACTCAGTGGGATTCGGAAGAGGCTTGTGACCAGTTTGACTTTCATAGAATTTAGATAACCTGCTCATAATAAACTTCCACTCGTAGAAGACATTACGTTGTTTTCTTGTTGCAAGGTCAAGTGTTGATATCGACCGGAAGGGAAGAAGTTTTTGAGCTGGATTGCCGCAAAACCAAAGTTTCCAGCCAGTTGCTAAGTCAACACTTGGAAACACAAAGTCTTCAGGCAACTTGTGGAGACGACCCCCCACATAAACACATCATACTTGACGATTGAATTGGCCTCATTTCCTCACGTAGACGTCGATGTTGAGATCCCGCTGCTTCCAGCCACGCTTGCAATTGCGGCTGAAATTGTAGAGGACAAAAATTCGCGGGTAATCTGGCCGGCTGCAAACCCATTTTCTTCGATTATTTGGCGGACCCCATCCAACACGACGCGGGGAATTGAAAGCAACGACTGCTCCTGTTTGGCAAGAGTGCGGTAGAGCTCAACATGCGGTGGGACCCCGGAAGCCTGCAACGTTGTCGACTCGCATCCATGCTGGACGATACATTTCAGGCGCTGTAGAATAGAATTATTTCGAAATAGGGTTGATGACAACAGTGCATGGGTGGAGGGTAGTGTTGACACGAGGAACTCATGGTGGTAGACAATGCTGGCCAGACAAAAACGCAGGACCCCTTGCAAGTGAAACAACGCATGCAACGAAGGGAACACCACCTTCAACGCTTCAACAACCACCGGATCATCAGGATTTGGGAAGTGAGGGGGGAGGACACTAAAATTCGCGCTGTTTACGGGTAAGCCAGCAACCACACGACCCGCGAACTGATCGCCTGCTGATTCGTAGCGAAAATACCTTTCCATTACGTTGCCGAGCGACCAACCGCAACGGAGGCAAACCGACACAATCGATGGCCCCCCAGTGCTGCCTGATGAGCAAAACGTGGCAGCGCCTTTGCGGACTGAATGAGTGCCAATGTCTTTCTTCTTAGATTGCTTTACATTTGTTTCGCCGTCCAGGAGCTTGGAGAGACATTTTCCAAAGCGATCCTATTCTATATAGATCAAATTGATTTTCGATGACGTCTAACCTTTTGATTTGAACCTGGAAAAAGATTTACAGGAGACAATTGTGTGTGGGAAGCAAGATAAATTCGCAATGCAGTAAACAGACAAATGGCAGGTTTCAATGGGTTTGGGAAGCAATGCTTCGGGTCCTTATTGGTTGTACCTTTGATTTCATCAAATATATACTAAGACTTTGACATTTACCTTGTTGTTTCGTCTTTGTCTTATGAAAGGTAACGTCGATGGCGTCATCTTCGCAACTAAAATGATCAAATCTACAATAATCGCTTAACTTAATATTAAAGAGCAGTTTTACCTTATCGTTTCAGTCGATTTCGACCTGCACATTAAGTTCCAAGAGAGAATAAGAAAGAGGTGGGCAAACCCGCCATCTGGGAGCAAGATGCTCTTTGCAGCCAAGAATTCGAAGACAGCAAAAAACATTGGTCGCTTTCCTGTATAGTTATCTTTTGCATCCTGAAGACGTTGAGCGTTTCGTCGCCGTATTCCTAAATTTGTTGTACTGAGATCTGCTCATAGTTTGGAGAATTTTACCACTAAATATGTCCTTTAAGTCATCATCGTAACCTGGTGGAATTGCAATTCGCTGGTCTTTGTACAAACTCTTTATTGCGCTTCTATATCCAGAGAGGGTGCCCACAGATATGTTCTTAGTTTGCACTGACCATTCAATAAACTCGAGAAAGTCATCATAAGTGAACACACTTAAATTTACCGTCGTTTTGCCTGCTCGCGTGGGACATTGCATGACGATATCCTCGCGATTGACTGCTTTGGCCCATTGCAGCACTTGATTTACACCAAACATGTATCCCTGTTTCGTAGATTCTGCAAGGCGATTTCGTCTCGCTTGTTCGATCGTGAAATCGGTCTCGCCTGCCATGAGAAGAAGATGACAAATAGACCTGAAACTCGAAATCGAATATTTATCCTATTTCTTCCAATAGTTTTAAAGGATTGATTCATCATGCACGCTGCACCACGAATTCTTTCGTTTCTGAACAATTATATTAAATACATATTCGAAGACTAATGAGTCATCATCAATCCAACAAAACTGAAAATACCAGGCTGTGTGCACGGTGATAAGGTTAATTTAACCTGTTTGCCATTGTGTTTTCCGGATTATGCCATATTTATTGAATGTCATTATTGTTATCCAGATGTCTCAAATATTGATATCTCAGAAGTTTTAATCTTGCTGAAAATGAATATTCGCATCTTCAGATTTTGGGTGGAGTTTGATTTGAAGTTGTCCGTCCCCATTGGAGTTGATCCAAGAATGAATAAAAATACGATATATTTGTATTCACCGATTCTATGTAGTATATGTAATGCATCGAGACTATTCTTCATATTATTTTGATTCAATTGCCAGTCTCTCAAATTGACAACTGTAAATTTTAAATATTTGTGATTGGCTTATTATCGCAAGTATCTAACACTGTAAAATTGTGCAATGAAGCTGAATGTATCAACGTCGGTAAACACTGGTTGATTGAAAATTTCAAACGAACCATAATTCTTCTCTGATTTGAACTCGCAAATGAAGAACCTTCATGTCGGTCATGATGTAAAAACCGTCTCGAAATTTTTAGGATTTTTTATCAATATTATGAAAAGTTTGTAGATATTGTCAATTTCAGTCAAATTTGTGTTTATGACCAAAAATCAAATACATTTCCAAATCGATTTGACCATACTGAAGCCAAGTTAACCGAATATTGGCCAAATTAATTGCATGTGAGTTAGGGTGTGTTTGGGTGTGTTTTGCGTGAATTAGTTAAATACTCGATTCTGATTGGCTGCGAGATTGGAAAATCGATTAAAAAAATCGATACATTTCCAGCCCCTCGCACTATTTAGAATGTATCTCGCAATATTTTAAATATTTTTATCCAGAATGGTTATTTTCGAAGAGTTTGTACAGACAAACCTCTCCAATTCGTACAGGGCCAAATTATTAATTATGAGAGAATCATAACTGTACTTGTGGAATTAGCATTTTCTGCTCATCATACTCGCAGTAATAAATCATTCGTTTGTTGTGGATGTGAGGAGACTGCGCTTAAAGCGTAAGCGGTCTACAATCAGAGGTGTTTTAGTGTCTGCAAGAGATGATGTTCATCAAATAATGCAGAATCCTCCCTTGAACTTGAATACGTTTCATTTTGCATTGCTTCTGGATTACGCATTAGATAGTCTATACAAGGATGCTCAATTCACCAAGCTGCAAGCAAGTTTCCCCCTTTTGGTCGTTCTATTCGCGCCATTTTGTCTCGACTGGGGACATTGTCTCCATTGGAGACATTGAAAAAATATGACCAAAATGATTATCTGAATGCGAGGTAATTTGACTGAACAAATGTGAATCATTTTCAATCAGTTAAATGTGGTGTGTTTTCCTCCTCTTTCTTTGAAAATACTCTAATCTGAACGTCCTCTGGAGCAATTTGATCGCGACAGACAGTATAAGCCTCTTTGGACAGTTGAGTTTACATCTAAACGACTCACAGAGCGGAAGCTCCCGTCATCAATCATGCTCCTCATCCCATGGCCCAGTGAACTGGCCACAAGCATGTGCTTTTTGCCCCAGGTGGCAAGTGTTGTACAAGGTACAAAACCATCCACAGTTGGGCCGTATAAATGCCCAAAATCCTTCCTGACCATTTAATGGTTGGTGGTTACAACGATGGGTGCGGCCTCGCTTCGGCATGGGTGGAAGTTGGATGACTTCGACCCAAAGGCGTTGTTCACTGTCAACACAAATTCTGCTGAATGCTGAGATATAGGACTCCACACTTTGTGGCACTTGCGTGAATTCAGAGTGGCTCACAGCGGAGGAAAGACTCGCTTCTTTGTGAAGCCGACAAACCTTTGGATCATTTTGTCCTTCCATTGTCCATGTAATACTGTATATTCCCAAATAAGACGGCATGCCGTAGTAAATAGTACGGCACTTCAGGGTGCCGTAGTAAATAGTACGGCACTTCAGGGTGCCGTAGTAAATAGTACGGCACTTCAGGGTGCCGTACTATTAGAGTTTTCCTCTTCAATTTAATATCTTCAATATGGTCAAATTATAAGACAACACAGGTATAAAATGTGACTGAATGCTGACGTCATTCCAGATTTGGAGAATGACTGGGAAGTAGAAAGCTATTGATATAGGCTTCAAGTTGCAAGAGAAACTTACGATCCTGAAGCGACTGACAACTCATCAACAGACTACAATGCTTTGAAAGAAGCACTGGAGTACTGGGATGACTTACTGATTGACAGTTTCCTTTCACATTTTATAACATCGCTCAAAGATAATCTTTCTCAGTTTACTATTTTTAAGAGGAAGTGGTACATCGGGGTGCCGTACTATTTGAGAATTTACAGTATATCCAATGCGACTCTAGTGGTACTTCCTATGCTCCGTAACGAGGAAATGAAAAGTACAGCTGAGCTTTCGCCAAAAAATAAATGCCTTCAACGAGGTGAATCCTCCAAAGCCATGCTGAAAAACCATTTTCAAATTTCCCTTCTGAAGCGCTGGTGATGAGGTCCACCGTAGCTGTGATCGCTTGCTTAATCTATGTTGCTGCCGCCACGAGATATGTAAGTAAACCTAACTTGAGCAATGGCTGACTCGTGCATTGAACATCAGGAATGGGTCTGCGAGAACAATGTCAGGTCCTTCGGACGTCGAGTCTACGATCAGCATCATGCTGAGGCTTCTTTGCACGCTGCGAATGGCGTCGCGGAGTTTGGCAATTCGCTCAGCAGCTACCCGCATGAGTTTAAAAACAAACCTGGCTTTCGATTTCCACGTGCGGAATGCAACAACTTGAAAGAGGGACAATATTTGCTCGAGTATCCTCTTTTTAGAGACACGATCTATAAGCAAAACCCCACAACGAAGAGGCCAGTCAAGAATCGCGCCCAGTCAGAGGAGAAGAAACCATTGCCAGGTCCAGCTCGTGTGATCTATCTTGCCAGGACCAAGACATTTTGCGGTGTCATTACTCATGTTGGTCAAGAGAATGAGCCAAGTAAAGGTGGTTTTGCCTTGTGTGCCCGTCGGACAAGACGGGGTTAAAATTTCTGTACGACATAAAGGGGATCAACTTGATATGACGACCGCATCCTCTGTGGGAGGGAGAGCTTTCGGTAACCTTGAATGAAAATCATTGCTCTTATCGCATTCATTGACAGTTCGGAAAGCTATAATACCGGTACATATTTCCATCAAAATCTGGAACAAACGAGCCAAGAGGCAACTGACTTCAACGAGAAATTCGCATTCAACTGTCCAGGTCGTCTATGAGATCGTTTGCAATTCCTTGAGTCTATCTTCTATCTTCCTCAAACCCGCCAACTTTTGTTGGAAATAAAAAAATTTGAAACACAAAAAATTTTGATGGCATTGCCAACCTCTCTCGACGGGTCAGTGACGTTGCTCTTCTCTGAACGTTCCTTCTCATTCCTCTCAGTTGGAGGCTTTCAGTCATGAAAATTTCCTGAGGCATTTTTTATTCCAACCAATTAGCGACCTCTTCCAAGGCGGCGGTGAAGAAATGGTTGGTGGCGACAAGGATGGGTGCGGCCTCACTTCGGCACATGTTGATCAAGACTGAAGGAACAGTTGGATAATTAGACGTGATGAGTTGTTCCCTAGCAGCTGTCGTGAATCACGAAATCAACAGGAGAGAAATAAAATGGTTGTTGATTTGAAATGCTTTTAACATTGTGATTTCGTGGCTTTCCTATGCTCATCAGTGTTGATACATCAACGCATTTGACACGTCATTATTCTCGAAGGATCCACCTTGCTCGAGGCATTGTTTTGAAGCGTACAAATATTTGTTACAGTAGAATTTTGTCATGGGAATAGAAGTCACCCTGTTTTCTCCACATTCAATTTTCAAGATTTATCTGAAGGTAAAAGTATTATATTTCACGGTTTTAGGTTTTTAATACTTCGTATTGTCAAAACAAATGTACATAAATGAATAATATTACACAACATATCAATTTAAAGTGTATTGCTACTGATGTGGCATAGGCTCAATGGATGTGGGTGCGCTGACCATGAATTTTTTAACAAGATCATTTTTGACTTTTGCCTCCAGAAGAGCTAGTGATGCGGTTCGCTCTTGCTCTGATTGCTTGCTTCATCTCTGTCGCGACCGCCCGCAAATTTGTAAGTAAAACTAACAGCTACAACGACTGACATGTGTATTAGAAATGGGTCTGCCAGAACACGGTCATCGGACGTAAAGAGTACGAGCAGAATCATGCTGAGGCTTCTTTGCACTCTGCGAATGGTGTTGGGCGGTCTGGCAATTCGCTCAGCAGCTACCCGCATGAGTTTGCAAACCATCCTGGCTTTCGATTTCCACGTGCGGAATGCAACAACTTGAAAGCGGGCCAATATTTGCTCGAGTTTCCTCTTTTTAGCGACGATATCTACAATAAACAAACACCCCCAACGAAGAGGCGAGTCAGCAAGAATCCCAAAAAGGCGCCGGAGAAGAAGCCAGAACCAGGTCCTGCTCGTGTGATCTATCTTGCCGGAAGCAAGACATTTTGCGGTGTCATTTCTCATGTTGGTGAAGGTGGTCGTGCAAGTGGAGGTGGTTTTGCCTTGTGTGCTCGTGAGTAGTGAACGGACGCTAGCCAAGATAGGGTTAAAATTTCGTTACAACATAAAGGAAATCAACTTGATATGATGACCGCATCCTCTGTGGGGGAGCTCTGAGTAATCTTGATTGAAAATCATTGCTGTCATCGCATTCATTGACAGTTCGAGCCAAGAGGCAAAAATCGTCGTCAATGAGACTGTATTCATTCGATCGTTCCACGTTCAAAATGACCGAAGAACTACGATGGCATTCCTCTGTGAATTTACCCTTGGACTCCTTTCGTCTGCTCCCTCATTCACGACTTTGTGCTTGCAAAATTTCTCTAGAGAACTTTCGCATTGAAAACTGTTGAGTTGGTACTATTAATCTGGCCAAAAGTTATCATGCACCATTTTTTTCATTTTTAGTCACGCATTCATACAAACACAGAATGAAAGATTAGGCTTTTGAATTTAATGAATGAAATATTTCCCCATCATTCACCGTTCTGTAACTTCACACCATTTCAAAATCGGCCAAGAAATGGCTGAGATACAAATGGTGAAACATCGGCTTCCCCAGGACAGGAAGATGATGATTCTGCGCATACGCGCGTACTTCCTCAACGAAGCGGCAAAACCGTCGCGCGAAAAGAAAAAGAAAGTGCGGAGGGTTGTAGCTGAAGTCTGTGGCATTACAGATCGCACGGCATCTCTTACTTCCGCTTAGTATAGCAGAATTGGCGTGATGTTGACTGAACCCGACGACACGGAGTCCGTATCGGACACCAAAAGGTGTTGGTTTGGATAGAATAATATCATGATTCGTGTATTCATTATATAAGTTGTTTTTATACGAAAAATTAATTCAGTAATAAAAATAAAATAAAAGAATGCACACGAAATAAAAAATGATTTCACATGAGAAATCCTGGTATTTAATTAAACCCTAACCCAGATAGCGCGATTCCAAAACCATGCGGCTGTTTCATGGAGGTCTATCTGCATGAATATGCCTTAACAAGTCTTTCGTCAAACTTAAGTCTTACCAGAAACTGTTTCTTCTAGACGATGAAGTCGTCTCATGGACTTTTATCACCAAGTTCGACGTTTGAAAAGGAGTCACTTGGTGCACGATAAATATTGGCCAGATTAATAGTATCACATTCACAAGAATCGCTCTGTTTACTACTATACTTTGTACAAGTTTGATCTCTCGAATGTGGTGTTTAACTGAAGTATAACCTGGAATGGTTCGACAGACCAGCGTCAACGAATGCAAATTACTTTGTGGTCCGTCGATTGAACGGCAACAATTGCATTCACAATCGACATGAATATCAACCATTACTATAGAGTTTCAGAGTTTCATGAAAATGCATATTATATTTGACAGGAACATACGTGAAATTGACATTAGCACAAATGAGCGACACTGAAGATGGTTTGTTCGGCTTTGGCGGCATGGACGTCGATGCCTTGGACGACGATGCAGACCAAGTACAGCGAAGGTTTGAAGAAAAGGAAAGAAAGCAAATCCAGGACATTGTTGATGCGTACCCGAACGACGAACCAAAGTTGATCGACGCACTTTGCCTCGCTCTCGGTTGGTTCAAGCCTGATTTTGATGGAAAGAGCTACCGTACAATCCAAGAATACGTTGAAAGGGATGATTTGCCACCTGGGGATGCCGTGGCGCGAATAGCTGAGCCCATTGAAGCACTCTTGGCAACAGGCAAAGAGGAAGAAGCTTCAGCGTATTTGTGGGACCTCTGGTATGGATTTTTGCATCAAGCGAAGAGAACGCCCCTGGCAAAACAAGACAAGCTCGTGCAATTATTGAAGTTGTTGAAAGCAAGACCCGACCCTCCTACGAAGCCCATTTGGTCCAGTTTGTGGAATTTTGACGCCGCAGCAAGCGAAATTTCAAACGACACCCCAAGTGGCCGCAATCGCTGGACTCCAATGGCTGAAATCCATGCCCACACGAATGTGAGTGCCTTTATGGCGCAGCTAACGTATGATGACGTGATGACCCACTGGTATTGGAGCGCTATTCAAGCTTTGTACGAAGGACTTGAAAAGGACAACGATGCGTCAGACTTGGACAGGAGTGTTCCCGCAGCTGCTGCATGGATCCGAGTACTTGGACTTCGTTTGAAAAAAGAAAAAAACCTGGAATCTGCCTCCGACCAGCATCGTGGTCGTCTTGGAACTGGGTGGGGGTTTTGGAAAACGCGGTTTGAAGAAATTGGCCAACATCCTGGAGTTAATGAAGAAACGAAACGAATCGCTACTGAAACGGTGGCAGTCATGCACGATTTAGATCGCTCGTGAGCGCTTTTCTAATTCAAATGGAATTGCCCAGGCGGTGCAATGTAAACTTTGGTTCAAACATTTGATGCCTTTGACACTTCCAAACGCAAAACAATGTTGCAACATCCTCCGAACTGGCAAGAATAATGCAGTGGCACTTAGTACTTGGAGCTAAAATATGTTGTTGACGTCTGCGGTTGTGAACATATTACTCATGTAAAGATCTTGGATGTCTACTGTCTCCACTGCTGCTTACAGATTCTACAATTTGTGTGAGGAAACAAGGATGTGTTTTCTCGTTCTGCCGGTGGAAGTAGAGCTCTTCTAACAGTAAAGCTGACAAATGTTGAGATAGGTCGACAATTTGTGGGAAATTTAATCGGACTACCAGGAGAATGCATAGCAAACGTTTGGCTCCATAGGACTGCGTGGAGCTCAATTTTAACTTTGGATGGGACAATCTTGTACATCGCAAATTTGGGATGGCCTTGGGGAACAACTTTTAAAGCTCGGCGTCCGCTAGGTTTTTAACTGAACGAGCTTATTCCAGGTGAACTCAAACTCCACTTGAACTCCTTGTTTGAGGGCGAATTCTTTTAATTCATTGCTCTCTTCCTTGGAATACACAATCTCAATGCGCCCCAGGTCTATTTTACTCAACCATGTCGAAAGAGCTGTCAAAAGTGTCTTCACGGCGGCTGTGGGAATATTTACTGTTGATATGTTGAGATCATGAAAATGTGGATGCTCAAAAAGATCATGCGCTAGTTGAGCCGCATTGTCCACTGTCATTTTGTACAGCTTGATGTCCAATTTCCCTAGACTTGATTCTTGCAAAAATGGAACAAACATATTGTAGAGAATGCGACATTGTTGCCACGTGAGGAAAACCAGTTGAAGAGTTTTAGCATTTGTTTGAAGAATTTCTCGAAGTTGATAGACATAATCGGTCAAAGTCGTCATATCCATGGCAGCAAAACCACGTATTTCAAGGCTGGAAACCGCGAGACTGAGCATATTCGATTGCCGATCATATCTTGTCCGCAGGACAAAGGTAGTTTTGTCCGAGTCAAAAAGCTTGAAGGACTCCAATGTTGGTTTTTCATTGACGACCGCTAGAAATTCTCGCCGAAGAGTCAAGCTTTCCCAAGAGAAGCCCATCAGCTCAATCCTTCGCACAGGGAGAGATCCAATCCACGTGAAAATATCATTCGCCATCGAAGTTTTCATCACGCAGTTGACATACCACCTGCGTTGAAATGTCTGCACTTGCAGTTCCAACAAGGACAGGCTCGAGGCTGCAAATTTAAATACAATCGCCGCGTTTGATTGAGTACATCGATCCATTTGAAGAACTTGTAGTTGTCTGAAAGAGGAGAGATGCTCACAAAAGCTATCATGTGGGCCACTGAAATGCAGTGAGGTGATCCGACATTGACTCCATTGGTGCAACACGTTTAAAGTCGAGGTGCCCAATTTGGAGGGCATGATGAGTTGAAGCGATGCCTTTGGATCGACGAATTGACTCACCCACGAAATCTCCGTTGCTGCACTTAAAGACAAGCTTCCATAGTACTTGGCGATGGCTTCTACATGTATACGGGAGACATCGGCCGTGTTTGTTAGGTCCAAACGAGGCCACAAGTCCTTGTTCTCACAACCTTGAAGATGCAGTTCCCACATGTGTTCCAGAGGTCCAAGATCGGCCACGGTTGCTGAACGAAGGGCTTCAATATACTGGATCAATGTTGACCATTCTTGAATGAAGAAAGCAACGTGCACGATGACTTCCAGTGGCAAGTTGGGCGGCATGTTCTGATCTTGTGTGTTTTGTCTGTGTTTTTGTCAAAAGACAAATACTCGATTATGATTGGCTATAGATTTCACATAGATTTGGAAATATAGATACATTTTTCCCCAAATAACATAGAATGACATTTAAATTTGTAGGAAATACAGAGAATTATTTCATAAAAATATTGAGAAATTTCCTCCATATTTATATGCAAAATGGACTCCCTGTCCATCGTTTTTGTCTTCCAATTGAGGTTTGATATTGTAATTTGATATTTTGTCCTGAAAATGGATATGCCAAAAATAGATTTTGGAATAAAGAAATGATACTTTCATGTGGTTGAGTTTATCCGGATCTTCGGATATGATCAAGTATCCGTGCATCCGGATGGAGTTGCTGACGATACAAAATGTGGATTCTAGGCACGTTAACTCGATTGCTTTTGGTATATTGTGTTTTGGGGGGCAAAACGCGAATTTTATCGATATACACCCGGTTACTGGACAAATTAACCGGAAGGGAGGCTTTATCCGGACGTTTTTCCGGATAATAGGTGTCGTTCACAAGGTGATAGCAACTGGAGTTCATTTGGTAGTGCAATGAGCCACGACAAACACACGCCGAAAAATAGATACCGGTATATCGATTTGTAAAATCGATTCTATAAACCGGCGATTCAAATTTGGAATCGAAAAGACAAGCAAAAAATATCATTTGCTTCGAATGGATAGAAAAGTATCCACAAAACAATTGGATTATCCGGAATTTTGAGTTTCAATTTATTTTTGTTATCCTTCATCTCTTTGCCTGGATACATTACATTGCGATTCCCACAATGGATTCTAGTCGCAAGAACATCTCAATTCCCTGAGCAACTGATTTGACAGTGTGAATCACTACCATCTCAAGGATCACAATGGATCACTGAAGACGAAATCAAGCACCTCTGGAAGTTCGAATTCGCTCGGAGTTGACTGTTCAATCTCCTTGAATCATGGAGAAACGTTCACTTATCAGCTTAAGCCTGGGAGATCCGATCAAGTTTGAGTCTCTGCTTACTGTCAGGCAAGACTACAGGTCGAACAGGTCGAATTTCATGGAATAAGGTCCTTGATTTCGTCGCGGTGAGTAGATCGAACTTCGCACTTTTGGACGAACCCATGACAATCTTTCAATTGCGCAGATTGCAAAAACCAAGTTATGCCACTCAAGCTGCCGCTTGATGTCGTCGTCAAAGTGGCGTTCTTCATTCCAGAATGGCCAACTTTGGCCACCTTTATTCAAGCCTTTAAGTCAGAGAAGAACGTCGACATTGGACCACTAGAAAACCTCTGGCAACTGCATCAATTAGTCATGGACGACTTGTACTTATGGCCGCGCTTGGATCTACGACAAATGGACGAAAAAAGTCTAGGCCATTTTGAAGCCATTGCCAGGCATTATGGAACATTGCTCATGAACGAGAGTACCAACTTGGATTGGGTCTGCCAATTCGTCGATCCAAAGGCAGCAATTGACTTCATTGAGTCTTCAGGTTTGGATTCTTGCGGCTCAAGTTGGCTCAGTCGATGGAAACAATTCCAAATTTCGTCGCTCTACTTGACTTACTTCACTGACAAAGTTGACGCAGCTCTGTCTGGTCTTGACCACCTCCAAGTGCTCGAATTGGATGACTGTAAGTCTTTCAATGCTGCGGTTGTTTTTCGATTTGCTTCGTCGAGCAAGTCCTTGATCGAGCTCAAAGTGCGATGGTGCCGTGGCGTAGGCCCGTCTCTGCCAGAGGACATTACAATGCGAATATGGAGAGATACAATACCCGAGCAGACTTTCTAAATTGTTGTTGGAGTCCATCGAGAGCGACTTGGACGGGAGATACGACATGTCGATGGGCTCAGTATGGCCAAATACCCACGTTGGAGTACTTCCAGCTCTGCGACTCGGATCAATCATCCTTCATTATGATCGCGGAATATACTCGGCGGTCAAATACCCTCAACGTTTCTGTCTCTGGCCTCCGATTGTTTGGTTATTTGCCCATGGATGAGACCAATAGGACCTGTTTCACTACTCACTTTCAGCAACTCCTTGAAACGAAGACCAAGACCCTCCAAATTGCTTTTCTTTCGTGGCATCAGTGCAAAGTCCTTGTTAAAATTTTGACTATGTTGTTGCATCAATCAGGCCCTGAAAAGTTGGAAATTGAGCTGTACAAATTGACGAAGGACGACATGATTCTACTAGCCCAAGACTTTCGCCAACAAGAGCTTTTTCGAGAAGTAAGCGCTTCTGCGGTTATTGTCCCCTTCGATGGAGCTAAGACTCTTCTGGCTGCTCCACCGCCATCACTAAAGAAACTTGAGCTGGGGCATGTCATGGCCGAAACGTACTCTGACAATGAACGCAATGAAGTGCAAGCACTTGCTCTCGACAAAGGGATCCAACTTGGATTTAATATTAAACCAAGCAAGTTCGGGCTCTAATAGAGGCTGCTTTGAATGACAAACAGGTCGTTGAATAACTCATTACCTCCTTCTTTTGATACCTCTATATAATTATATAAACCAAATATTGATTTTGAAAGTGAACCTTGAAATTAGTGTCTTAACATTCTAAAAAGTAATATTCCAGTAGAATGCATAGATTACAGACGATAAATTGTCAAAGTATATCGACTTCAGTAGCTTACAGCATCTATTTGTCAATGCATTGCAGGCTAACTCGGTCGATAGTGAATCGACTCAAGCTTTTATATATCACTGAAGCCAGTAATCTTTGCTGATGCCATTTCACCTTTGCTTTATTCCCATGGCATGTTTGGCATGTGATAATATCTGCTAACGTTATGTCCAAGACAGTACAGTCCCCAGAGCAACAATCTTGGACTTAATACGCGTTGTGTTCTCTGCAGCAAGTTTGCTATCTTATGAGGTCAGATGTAACTCAAACCCTGCTTGCTATTCTCTGTTACTCTAGGCACCCTAGAACGATATACTTCATAAATTGATATAATGAAAATATCGAATTTAGTTTTATATTAGTTTAGAAAGTTGTGAATTATTGAAATAGTGTATGATTTCAATAAATTATAACTTATTTTTCATTCATTGAAACAAATATAGGTTGGTAGAGTTTCCTTTGTTGGAGACGGTCCTGTGTTAATTACTTCATGGAGTCATAATGGAGGTCTGAAATGCTATAGTAAAGAAGAACTGAATGAAAAGAGAGGTAGTTTCAGCGAAAGAGACTTATGCCATCCGTCGAAGGGCGAGGTATATCACCATGACAACCTCCTCGGCCGAATTACATTGTACGCATTTGTTTTGTCAACATAATTACCATGCCAATATCCTTGCGTTTGATAAACCAATCTTGTGTTTGAAAGAAGAATGGTAAACCTATTAGAAGAGCTACAAAGCAGTGCTTTACAAAATCCATCCCGTCATAAGGTGGTCACAATGCATTGAGCAGCCTTCTGTCCAAAGCGCATAAACATGCACGTGAAAATGTTTGTTTCGATTTATTAGAACGCTCTTAAACATAAAAAAGAACTTTCTTTAAAGGATTCCTGGTTCTTAAAACATAAAAAGAACGAGATTGTGGAGAGTTCACCACCGTTTGCCTTAAATAAAATTTGTTATGTTCACATCTTAATATTTAAAAACTCGTCAAGGTAATGCAATTGTATCAATGCAGAAACACTAGAAGTATGAAGTAAGTACTGCTACGTAGTAAAAAGTAGCATCAAGCTATATTCCTTTGTGTCTTTGTTGCCAGGTCCGCAGCATCTCGCTATGATTTTATTCATTGATTTTGATAGATATTTCTCATTTTTCTGGATTTTATTGAATATTTTTCATTTATTTAAAAAGATCTCCAGTTGCCATTTTGCCATCAGTCCAGAAGAAGAGCCATCATGGAAGACGAGGCGAAGAAACCGCCCAAGAAGCTCGCGCCGCGCTTGAGCCTTCCAGAGGATATGAAAAATCACGTAGGTGACGTCAATGCTGGGACGTACACGAGATTGCACCTGCGCGTGCGCGCGGAAACGCGTCTCGGCGAGGAATTGCACTGCAGCGGCGCGTCGTACACGATGGGTCAGTACAATCCAAGCGAGAGCATTGAACTGGTTACATCGCCGGAAGAATACCCGATCTGGCGCACGGTGAAACCATTGATTCTTCCCCGCGGCATCGTACACAAGTACATGTACGCTGTCTTTTCTGGCGGCGCCTTTGCGCGCTGGGAACCGATCGATTGCGACCGTGAAGTGATTCCACAAGGACGAGATATGACGATTTCCGAAGATTATGGTGTGTACGACCCTCAAAGTGTGTTGCAAAGCGTCCCGTCGTCGAAACATTACATCCGCGCAGCGCCGCCTTCAACAACAACAACAACAACGAAAAAAGAAAGTGCAAAGCTGAAACGCACGCTCTCTCAACAACGATTTCAACGAACAAAAGTCAAGTTGGAACCGCGAACTTCTCGCCATGCCGCAGCGGAATTCAAGCCTGATCATCCAGACAGCACGCTTTTCTTGATTTGCTATCATTTGCCAATTGACATTACGAAATCCGATGATGGCACGTGGCATGCCGCATGGAACAAGGACAGTTTGATTGCGCGATCTGAAGGAAGTATTGCTGAGTCGATGAAAGTCAAATGGGTTGGCTGTATTACGACGGAATACAAAGGCATGGCCATGTCCGAGCAAGATATTGCCGATATTTCAACGGTTTTGGCCAAGATGGACGCGTTTGCCGTCTTTATTCCGCCACAGTTGAGTCATGCGCACTATCAAGGGTATTATTTGACTTGTTTGTCTCATTGATGTTCGATTTGTAGTTACTGCAAGTCAAAATTGTGGCCCATGTTCCACAACGTCGATATTCTTGATATTTTCTCGTCTGTGTGGGAGGAAGACATGAGTCACACAAATGAAACGTGGTGGGAAGCTTATGAGCAAGTGAATACGCGTCTAGCGAAAGCTGTTGCGGCTGTTGCAGCCCCGCACGATATTCTCTGGGTCCATGACTATCATTTGCTGCTTTTTCCCAAGATTGTCGCTGATTCTCTTGCTCCTCATCGCCCCCGTATTATCTTTTTCCTCCACGTGCCTTTTCCAACGTCCGAGATTTTCCGTGAATTGAGCCACGGAACTATTTTGCTTGAAGGGGTTTTGGCTGCCGACGTCGTGGGATTTCATACATTTGACCACGCTCGACATTTCCTCAACGCCTGTAAACGATTCCTTGGACTTACGTACCGCCAGTCTCAATCTGGTGTGAATCTTGGTGTTGATTACAAAGGCCGTAATGTTGTGATTGCCATAAGCCACGTGGGTATTGAAAAGTCATTGATTCAAGACGCGCTCAAACTGCCATCCGTCCTGGAAGCCGCTCAAGCGCTTCGCGAAAAGCACAAGGGCAAACTTTTGATTGCTGGCGTCGATGTATGTCAGCGCTTGAGTGGTATTCCGCTAAAACTGCTTGCCTTCGAACAATTTTTCAGCCAGTGCCCCGCTTGGAAAGACCGTCTTGTACTTGTCCAACGTGTGCACTCGACGTCTTCGCGAGTTGGTGATGAAGCCTATAGCCGACATGAAATTCGAGAGCTTGTTGATCGCATCACGGCGTCTCATGGCACGGCTGTGATTGACTATGAAGAATGCCCAGCACCGCTAGGTTTGCACGACCGTCTGGCACTTTGGCTTGCCTGCGATATTCTTATGGTCACGTCAATTCGCGGTGGACTCAATTTGTATCCTCTTGAGTACGTTTATGCCAAAAACAAGGCTGGTGTCGTGCTATTGAGTGAATTCAGCGCCTGTTGTTGTGTCCTCAATGGTGGTCTACGCATCAATCCGTGGAATATCGCTGAAGTTGTCAATGCTTTGGACCGAGCGATCAATATGACAGCAGAAGAACGACAAGGCCGCCGTGCTCGAGATTTGGCCTACATAACGAATCAACCTGCGAGTAATTGGACAAAGCAAGTGCTTCGTATCCTGCAGGAATCACTAGAAGGCGTTTCGGACCAAGAAGATTTCCGACGATTGGACCCCAGCAAGATTAAACAAGCCTATGACGGCAGCGTCCGTCGAGTGTTCCTCTTGGATTACGGCGGAACCCTGATCCAGCGCGAAAATATGCCGATGTACATGAAGAAAGACTTTACAGCAGTTTCGGGCAAAGTACCATCTCCAGGCATGCTAAAGGCCCTGGATGCTCTTTGCGCTGATCCCCGCAATGCAGTGTTTGTCATTTCTGGCGTCTCCCAAGTCAATCTGAAGCAAGTTTTGGGACATATTCCATCATTGGGGCTTGCAGGCCACGATGGCGCACTCTTTTCATGGGCAAAAGCAATTAAATTTGGCACTACCAACGAAGGTACTTTGGCGAAGTAGTATCACAGTATATATTCTCTGTTAGGGGAGAATCGCTCGTCTTGGTTTCATCACCGCCTTTTGGAATTTGATTGGAATCCCATCCGTGAACTTGTTGACCCTATCTTGGTCGCTTATTGCTCGCGTACCAACGGCAGTGTAATTCGATACATGGAGCAAGGCATTGCTTGGAATTTCAGAAGTTGTGATCCTGAGTGGGGTCAAATGCAAGCCAACTCTCTCCAGGTGAATGCTCATGAATGCATATCAGAGATATTCATTGTATTTATAATAGGCGGATCTCGAAGAAGCACTCAAAGACATGCCAGTGACTATTGTGCGCAAGAAGGGATTGCTGGAAATAGCCCCTGAAGGACTCAACAAAGGCGTTGTCGCGCGGCATATTCTTGCCAACGATGCTGAGTTGCATCAAGGCCATCCGGACTTTATCTTTTGCATTGGGGACGACACCACAGATGAAAGCATGTTCAAGACCATTTATGAATACTACGCTGAGCGTAGCGAAGAGAGTGTCCACGGGAAATCGGAAATTGCGGGCTCGTTGCAACATGTCTTCACCTGTACCGTGGGCAAAAAGCCGTCGAATGCGCATTTGTTTGTCGACCACGTCGACGATGTCCAGGATCTGCTGCATGCACTCACGCACCCCCAGTAGATATCTATGTGTAACGACAAAAAAGAAACATTTGAGGAAGAAAGCGTCACGCAGTGCATACTCAGGTGCCAAGTTCACTCCCCCACAGCACTTGCCCCCCCCAAATGCCAACACCCACCCATAACGCCCTAAACCCTTATCACCCTTTACCCCTAATCACTCTTAACCCCTAATCACTCTTTACCCCTAATCACTCTTAACCCCTAAACCCCTTTACACCGTGCAATGTTGTCTCAAACCAACTCGAAATTCTTTTCCCCGTCGCCATACTGAGGCACCAGAGAAGACAAAAAGGCATTTCTCGACTTGCATCTGATGTTGGTTCCCGATGGTCAACAACGAAATGTTTTCACAGTCAATTCTCGACTACTGTACAGTCGTCTGACTATCCAATGAATGTTCATTTGTCAATTTATTTCAAACCTTCAGTGCGTCGTATTTCCATCGGATTGAAAGAGCGGTATGAGCACTACCGACATTAAGCTACAAGCTGAAGAGATGACTGCTGCAGACCCTGGGAAAAATTGATTCTATTTAAATAGCAATCTATTTTCGACAGAAAATAACTTATTTATGACCCTCAACAAAAAAATATTTACTTTCAATACTTTATACATAAATTATTTATTCATTATGACAGTACATAAATTTGGGGCCTCATCGACGTGGATGAAGCCATCAAGCAGGCAAAGTTAGATTTAGAGCTAACATCTAACGCGATTTCCATTGTGTATGAACTTGATCGGGCTTTTTTTCGACTTCGTTCGTGTTGTATGCAAAGAAAGTAACTTATTCGGCAGGATGTGCTGTAAAAATAACTTTATCTTGTGACCGCACTGATGCGATGAATATATCTATTCCTCGCAGACAAGGAATAGGTAGTAAATAAGATTTTCCCAGGGTCTGGACTGCTGTCTCTTATTTTCCTTTCGATGTCGTCGTCAAGATTGCCTTCTTCATCCCTGAATGGAGAACCGCGCTTGATTTTCTCCAAGCACTTCATCCAGCAAAAGCTCTCGGACCACTGGACCATCTCTGGCAATTAAATCTACTCGGCTGGAAGAGCGATCAGCTGTGGCCATCTCTCGATATAACAAAGATGGACAAAATCTCTCAACTCCATCTCAGTGCAATTGCCATCTACTATTCTGAAATCGTGGTCGATTGCAACACCGATCTGGCTGCGTTTCATCGATTCATTCACCCCACCGCGTCCATCCTTTGCAAAATTCCAAACGAACAAAAATTCACACACTCGCTCAATCAAATAAAAGACTTTGCAATCACAAAATTTCACCTCGATCGACTCGAGTGTGGTCAAGACATTACCGAAGCAATTTTAAAGTTTGCCGCAACAAGCACTTTCCTTCGAGAGCTTGTAGCATCAACATTTGAGCGTTCAGAATATTTCCATTGCACGATCAATACGTCCATGGCCGCAAACCTTCTCAAGTGGATCGAAATTAATCCCGTTCGGCGTCTCAAATTAGAGAACTTCTCATGGGAAACGCCAAGTCTACTCCATCAAGTCGTATCGGCTGCAATAAATTGCCCAACTCTCGACCGTACTGCAATCTTTGGTACATACGTCTCCAACATGGTGTCTCGTGGATGGCCGGTAGAATTCTACGATTGGATTGACCACAAGCTTTGTCCCCTTGAACATCTTTGGCACTTGCACTTCCTTGGCTGGAACAACCACCAACTTTGGCCACGCCTTGACTTGACGGAGATGAACGAAGCGTCTAAAGTCCACGTTAGAGCAATTGCAATGTATTATGATGAAATCTTGGTGCGATTTGATGTCGATTTGCCCTGGCTTCGTCAACATATCCATCCCAAGGCATCCATCTACTATAAAGCCGCAAATGAAGAAGTTCTCCTCCAGTCGCTCAGCCATTTCAAAGAAAATTGCATTCCGCAGGTTAATTTGGAGTTACATGACTGCACTTCCGCCATGGCGACCTTATTTTTCAAGTTTTCTAACCGGCCCTTTCTACGAGAGCTCAAATTGCAGACATTTGAAGGCGAAAATTCAAATCAATGCATAATCGATGCATCCCTGGCGACGGAGCTAGTCGAATGGATCGAAAGAAATCCCGTTCAAAACCTCACTTTGGTCAATTTTTCATGGGAAACGCCGAGTTTGTTGCATCAGGTCGAGTCGACTGCATTGCACTGTCCAGTGCTGCGTCATTTGGAAATATCAAGCGCCTGCTTATCCCATTCGAATGGCTCAAGATTTCCGTCAGCTGGAACAATTGGAGTACCTCTGTGTGGATGAAACTGGCGTGGATTTCGAGGGATTAAAAGCGCTCATGATGGCTGCTCCACCTTCCGTGCACACAATTGTCATCGCGGAATCAAGAGTTGATTTTGTCCACTGGTTTACACTCGACCAGATGTCCGAAGTGGTCAAACTGGCAAAAGAACTCTCCATTGAATGTACCGCAAAGAAGCAATACCGAATCCCAGCCCCGCGTTTTCAAACAAGATATTAAAGCTTTGCTCTCGGCAAATGGTGGAGGCAATTAAAAAACACAATTACCATTCGAAGATTGAATTCCCCCCAAAGTGAAAACAACATTGCATTCATTATTCAGCAGAAAATCAAAGCATAGTTGGCATGCTCGCTACGCTTTCTCTTGGGAAATTTCTTCATTATAGGAGGTCAAAACGACGGCAAATTTGAGCGATGTCCCTGGAGAGAATAAGCATAAGCTTGATATTGCGCAGTAGGGAATTTTCCAAATCGCAAAATTAAAAGTCGCTGAGCAATCCCAGAAGATCTCACGTGCAAGCTTAAACTTGTAGACGTGTTTCAATGCCTTGGCATCTGAAAAGACTTGCTCGATTGCAATTTGGACATTCTTGTATAAACTTGATGCGTTCGTTGTATGGTGTGACCTTCGAATGGATGGACCAGAGTCATCGGGTGTTGTGATGACTATCCTTGGATTTTTCGCTATTGGCATTGAAATACTCTTTGGTTTCCCACGTCGGCTGTATCTTTTTTTTCGTACTCTGAAATGGACATTGGCCGAAAACTTAATTGGAAACAAAATAAAGATGCTCAAAAGAGTATATTATATGCGACTTCAAGTGATCCTATCTCATTCTGTACGATGTCCAATCGTTTAGCATAATCTATGGCGACGTTTGACGCCGTAACCACTGGTCTCCAGCAAAAGAACTCGCGTTGTTGAGCTCTCTTGAACAAGTGCATGCATTGTTGTTTATTTTTGGGGGGAAAATCAAACGAATTGAATTTCTACTTTGAATAGTTCGAAGGGTTTGACTTGACAACAGATCCCCAACAAAATTGTTCATTCTGAACTTCCAAGCACTTGTGAACATTTTCAAGCTATTCACTGCAGCTGTATTCAGCTGTAAAGAATGATAGAATCACTGAGTCATCAAGTTTGAAACCTGTCTTGAAAATCCGATAACTTCAAGTGCGACCACTGCGAGTCGAGTTGAGTGAATGTCGACGTATGCAATGAAAAGAAGTATTGTATGATCCATCCGTGCAACATTTATGTGCCATTGTCTTCGTCGAAATATTCACAACTAATTCTACGCAATGGTGGCTCGCTGTGAGACCGGAACTGGATCGACGGCGACAAAGTAAGTGATGCTAGCCATGGACATTTGTAAGACTTGACTGCATGCAATTTATTGTGTTTGGAATAAAACTTAGCTCGGATGTGCTTGGAAACCTGCGAGAATGTCGTAGCCAGTGCTCCACGGGACGACGGTCGCTCGCACTGGTTCGTGGCGAATGCGGTTGAGCAATTCGCAATTCTCTCGAGCAAAGACAACGTCACGGCTACATTGCTCAGTCAACCAAGCTAGAAAACATGTAAGCAAACCTTGTGAGTTGTGTCAAAGCTGGGCAATAGTCTCTACCACCATCGCCTAGACGATTCACTAGAATACAGCTCCTTTGACATCGACCTACCAACATAGAGCACTTTCGAGTACTTTTCAAGCGTCAAGAGGTCGCGAATGATAGCGCCTAGTGACAAATATGACAAGTGAGCTCGACACGGTCAAGATGAAACGAACCCTTGCACATGTTGGAAGGACAACGAGGGCAGCCGTGGGGAGCCTTGTCCATCGAGTGGAAAGGCTTGACTCGCAATGTGTTGCCTTGGAACGACGCTGGATTCGTTCGGACGTATCGGACGATCGATGTCAAGCTGTTGAACTCCAACATGCATCGGATGAAGACAGTGTTCGCATCGCTGACGATCGCAACGTCCCATCCTTTGGCATGGGCAGCATGGACTGCATCAAGCATTCCGGGCTGGACAGGGACACGAGCCATGGTCTCAAGGAGTTTATCCTTGGAGCATGTCAATTTGGACAGTATTGCATCTGCACGATTGGTAAGAAAACGTGTCGATTCGTGTCAAATACCGGCCGGCGGTTTTGCTGAAAGGATCGCCTCGTGCAATGCAAGCTTTAAACTCCGCGAGCAGCTCTGGCTGTAGCTGCTTGTAGACAAAACAGTCCGAGTCGTCGTTGATCAAACTCCTAGCAGGAATTCAGCGGCCATTCACGCAGCAAAGCCATGGTCATACCAGTCGTAGTCGAACATAGCGAGGCCTTTCATGTTGGAAACTGTGTCGAAATGTCGATCTCAAGATTGGATGATTTGATTGGCTAAATATCCGGATAGACGAACGAACGATCGTAGATTCGATTCTCATATTGATTGAATATTTGGTGAATCTTTCTCTATTCGACGATGTGGCGTTGAAAGCCAGCAAGGATGTCGAGACCTGTGCTCCATGGCTCGACAGTCGCGCTCACGTCGCCAGAATTGGCCTGAAGACGGCGTAAGAGCTCGTATTGTTCGCGGGCAAAGACAACGTCGTTGCTAGCATGTCCATGAAAGAGCTGAAAGAAACGTGGCTTTACCTTGAGAGTTGTGTTGCACAAGGACAGAAATCGCCACCGCCGTCGCCTGATGCAATGAATAAATCACTGGAGAAAGATCCTTGGTTGTACCAATGTAGATAATCTTTGAGTAGGTTTTACTAGCTTTGATTTGCTGCACGATGGAGCCTGCACAAGAGTAAGGCGATAAACTTTGAAAATGTCTACCTTTGCACATGTTGGGAGGACATCGTGGGCATCCATGGGGTGGCAAATTCGATGCGTGGAATGGAGAAACGTGCAGGACATTTCCTTCAAATACTGCTGGGTTTGTATACACTTGCTTGATGATCGACGTCAAGTTGTGGTGTTCAAGCATGCTTTGTATGAACACTGTGTTGGCATCACTCACGATCACAATCTCGCATCCTTTGGTGTGGGCGAATTGCACGGCTTCCAACATACCATCTTGGATGGGAATACGAGCCAACGCATCGATGAGTTGCTCTTTTGTGCATGTTAGCTTGGCGAGTGTTTGATCTGCACAAAAACCTTAGATCCATTCGAGATCATGGGAAACCAACCTACAGCTTGCGTCCACTGCACGCCGGACGACGAGAGTTGCCTGAGATGAGTGTACAGCTCCGGCTGCAGCTGCTGAAAGACATACGTGTCCGAGTTGTCGTTGATCAAACTCCTATCAATTTAAAATGGCTGAGCTGCTGCAAAGTCTGCAAGTGGCCCACCAGTCGTAGTCAAAGATCACCAAGCCTGTCATTGCCCAGCCTCATCAAGAAGTGACGATCTATTTTTTCGAAAAACATCAAATATTTCAGCAAAAAATATCATATTTTCATGAAATTGTCTGGGTTTCTGTGAAAATTCATGCAAATTTCTCGATGTTGGAGGTTGTGCAGACCGACAACAAAGCTGCAGTTGTCCTGCAGGAGACGCTGTTTCGCACGATTCCTGATGCGATCGCTGGACGAAAAGCCACCGTCAACCTCTGCGTGTAACTTGTTCTCTTGGACGAAACAGTGAGACTATTCCAGAAGAAATAAAGAACGAGCGTCTGTTTGTCTGGTCGCGATCGAATCATCGCGAATGATGACATATCCAGTCAATAGTGTATTTCACTGTTGGTAAAAAGGCAGATTGATCGTTTCTCGGCCAACTCGAGCAATTCTTTGCACTCATGGGGGCACAAGTCTCAGCGAGAAGCTTTTCCGAACAGCTAATGATAACGTGGTCCACGGAAGCTGGGGCAGCTGCAACGATGGCCTTCATGCCAGCAAAACTCAATTTTTCCACGACGACTTTCCTAAGTGATTTCATGCAGCAAATTCCTTCCGCCAAGCGAATCGCTTCGCCGTCATTCATCTTGTTCCATCGCAACTCCAATATTCTCAAATGAGATTCTTGTAAACATGGAAGGAGCATCTCCCACATCACACAATCGTCTGGTCATCGATTGATCGATACCATTGAATACAAGCCGAGGGATGGACGTATCGCTGTACTCACGATGGATCGACAGTTTTATCCACCGTGATAGATGAATAGTACTTGGCAATGTGCTCGACATGGCAGCGAAAGGGTTCACTCAATTGCCTCAAGTTTAGAGATGGCCACAGATTCCACTTGAGCTCTCGCAATTGCCACAGGGTGTTCCAGGGGCCCCAAGGCATTAGCAGGACGCAACAACCAAATAAACCACTCCAATGTTTCCCACTCGTCGATGAAAAACTCAATCTTGACAACAATTTCCAAGGGAAGCTGCGGCATTATTGTCTTCTGGCGCTTCATTCAGTCGTTGGAGAACAAAAAGTGAAATTGCTAAGTTCTACCAAGTCAAATTCTATCCCAAGGTCAATTGACAGCACAACTGTGAATTCTCCAAATCTACTCAATCACACGTTAGAACTATTCAAGAAATTCTAACGGTATTTTCTTCATCTAACTGTCAGCTGCATTGCCAAATCCACTGGAGGTCGTTTTGGAATTGCATTTGATCGGATGTTGCAGTCAAAGACTATGGCCACGATTAGATTATATCAAGACATTGTTCGATTTGTCAAAGTCGAATAGAACCTATTGCCAAGGTTTATCCTGTGGTTGTCGGTTGTGATCTTGCTCGATTGTGACGTCTTGAGCATGAGACAGCGTTATGGTTTTGTCCAAATCAATCAACTATATTATTACGACAGAAAACGACATTTTTCATTTTCTCGTTTTCCACATCCATTCGAATGAAGAAACAGAAGCGAGAAATGCCACTGCTTCCTTTGGATATGGTGGTCAAGATTGCGTTTTTCATCCCCGAGTGGACCACATTGGAGTTGTTTATGAGGGCGTTGCGTCCTGCAAATTCCTTGGGTCCATTGGAACATCTATGGCAATTGCAACATCTCAAGTGGAACCCCTCCAACTTGTGGCCGCATTTAAAGTTGTCAAAATTGGACGAACCCTCCCGTCTTTATGTCGAATGCATCGCGAAGTACTATTCATCAATTCAAGTGGACAAATCTGTCGATCCGTTGTGGTTGCAGCAATTCATTCGTCACTCGACTTGCATTGAATGGTTTCGATCCTGGACAGACGATGCATTTCACTTTGAATGGCTGAAAAAGTGGAAAACTTTTCGATTGACAAAGATGTGGAGTGTAACATGCCACACTCCAACGAGTGGTGTTTCGTTGCTGATTGAGAATTTACCGCATTTCAAGTACTTGGTCGACTTGACTTGGTATAAATGCAACTCAGCTTTATCCTCAGCAATATTTCAATATGCCGCAACGAGTTCTACTCTGAGGATTTTGCACATTTCTACTTCTGAAGTAGGTCAGGTCGGCCATTGTACTATTACTGTTTCCATGGCGAATGATCTCTTGCGGTGGATTGCACTTCAGCCCATTCAAGAATTTTACATGTTTGAATTCACGTGGGAAGACTCAAATTTGCGGAATCAAGTCGCAGCGGCTCTACTCAACAGTACAAGCATCAAGTGCTTCAAAATATATGGCTCTCAAACACCCAACATTTCATTCAACGGATACTGTGGGGATGATAAATCGAGACTGTTTTTAGAGTTTTACACTCCAAGGAGACGTGGCGTTGAAGTGGTTGTGCCGGTGGAAGAGCTAAACCTGAATGAGATCTCTCAAGACTTGAGTGGATTTGTACGGCCATTCTTTGAATCTTTGCTCAACCCCAAAGTCAAGAGACTTTCGTTAAGTGGCAATGGCATTTTTGCGAATGGTGTGATTTGGGAGATGCTCATTCCACATTTAGAGCAGTCGCATTTGGAAGAATTGAACTTGCGCTTGAATTGCATGGCAGACCATGAGGCATTTTGTTTGGCGGATGGCATTCGCCGGATGAAGTCACTTCAGAAAATCTACTTGGATGATAATTGCCTGGGTTTTGCAGGTATGAAGGCCATGATTGTAGCCGCTCCAGCTACCGTGACCCATGTTTACATTTGTTCTTCGTTGAAGACACTCGCCACGGTTTGTTTCTATCATGAGTGCAACGAATTAGTCGCGACGGCCAACAAAAAGTCAATTAATCTTTTCCGTAGCAATGAATGAAATATTCTGTGGATCTCGTTTGTAATGGCAAGACTTCTGTTGGCAAGTATGGCGTAGATAGGACAAAAGACGGTCGTCTTAACCCCAGTCGTCTTTTTTCACCTTCGCAGTATTCACTCGTTCAAAGTTAAACGTTGCCGCCTTCTGCGTTGGTATCTTGATCTACAGAGATGTTAGATTATTCAGTGCATTATATAGCGAATTGCATGCAAAATATCTTACTTAAAAGTCGGAGGTCCGACTTTTAAGTACAAGTAATTGACACAAAAGGTAGCTCAACTTAAACAAAGCAGTGCAGTGAGCACGGCAACAAGTTGGACAGAAGATTGGATATTTGAAGGAATGCGTTTGCAAATGGCTCCAAAGACAACCAAAGAGCGTCAAGAAGACAGTGTTTCGTCATATCAACGGCGTTGCTCTAAATGGTTATTAATACCATCTGAAGTCTTTCTATTATGGTCTGTTTCATAGAAAGTTACTTCAGTAGGAAAGTGAAGCGTTGAGTTATGAAATGAGTTTAAGCCTTTATTTTTAGAGATAGAAGAGATGAATGGACTTCTCCTCGGCCATCGCGATGATATCCTTGCATGTTAGCTCTATTGGAAAAACATTCAATTCACAGGAGTGACCAATGCAGGACATAGGCAGGATAAGTTGAGTTGTACAGTGTATGAGTGAATTAAATCCTCGAAATCGTCATGACACCATTCAGAGTACTTGCAATGACAATTCATTTCTTACAGAACTCGTCGGTTGCCAAACACAAAACACCAACTCAAATGGCACTCTGCTATCTATGGAAGAGAAAAATTGATCTTTTGCCGGCCAACTCGAGCAAACTATCGCACTCATGACGAGGCAATGTCGCAGTGAGTTCCTTTATCGTGCGGAAGAAGAAAATGTGATTCAAGTAGCTGGGGTGGCTGTGAAGATGGCTTTCAGGCCAGTATAACTTAAACGATTGTCAACCAAGTTGATTTTCTCGATAAATCTCATCGAACGTATTCCTTCAGCAAGTAGCAAAGCCTCGGGATCTCTCATGTAGTTCCATCGCAAGTCCAATTCTTCCAAATACGACTGTTGCAAATATGGAAGGAGAATCTCCCAAATGACACAATTAGCAAAAATACCATAGCCACTCAACCGAAGTTTCTTGACTTTGGTGTTGAGCAAAGATTGAAAGAATGGTTCAACCAGTCCACTCAAATCTCCGGTGACTTCGTCCAGGATTAGATCCTGGAGTAGCAGAATACCTGGTCAAATCTTCTCCTTGGATTGCCAAAGTCGATACACAAAGTAGAGTCATGATATCCACAGGACCATTCGAGATTTGTGTCAGCTGCATCACAGCAGTGAATCCAGAAGTGCTCAACAGTGGTGGAGTTGAGCATAGCCGATGCGACTTGATTCCGCAAAGAAAAGTTTTCCCATGTGAAATATCCCATGGTAAAGTCTTGAAAAGGCTGCAATGTGATCCACTTGAGAAGATTCTTCGCCATCGACGTAGGGGTAGTACAATGGTCGACATGGCCACCTTTAAAAGTATGAATGTCTAAACATCTCAGTGTGGAACTCGTTGCAGCAAAATGAAAGATAGCTGATACAACAGCTGAGTTGCATCCATCCCAACTCAACTCGACCAAGTACTTGTAATAAGGTAGATTCTCAATCAGCATCGAGACATTACTGTTTAGATTGTGTTGTGATCCACCATTGATCTTTGTCAACCGAAAGTGCTTCCATTGCGTCAACCATTCACAGTCAGACGTCTTGGCGACTTGCGATCGCCACCATTGAATACGAATGGAGTGATTGGTGTGTCGCCGCAGCCACAATGGATCGACAGTTTTATCCACCTTGATATTTGAGTAATATTTCGCGATACATTCGATATGAAAGCGAGAGGGTTCGTCCATCTTTGTCAAGTTTAAATGTGGCCACAAATTGCTTGGATCCCACTTGAGCTGCTTCAATTGCCAGAGATGTTCCAGTGGCCCCAAGGCATTTGCAGGACGCAGTGCCCGCATAAACAACTCCAACGTGTTCCACTCGGGGATGAAGAACGAAATCTCGACGACCATATCCAAAGGAAGTAGAGGCATGTCTAGTTTCTGTTGCTTCATTGCAATTGACTTGGCAGATGAAAAAGTGAAACGTGTCATTTTCTGTCGTGGCAAATTCTATCACATGGTCTCTGCTACTTTTGACAGCTCAATTTTCAGGTCAAATAATTTCGCCTTGTCTGTTTCTTTTGATGGCATTTAAGTGTATTAACCCTTCAGCAAATCACGCTCGAAAGCGCAATATATTGTACATTCTTTGAATCGAAATTGGGACAAGGCGATGTTTGGAGAATTGACGGTTGTGCTGTCAATAGACCTTGAATGAAACGCCAGAAGACAAAAATGCCGCAGCTTCCCTTGGAAATTGTTGTCGATTGCGTTTTTCATCGACGAGTGGGAAACATTGGAGTGGTTTATTTGGTTGTTGCGTCCAGCTAATGCCTTGGGGCCCCTGGAACATCTCTGGCAATTCTGAGAGCTCAAGTGGAATCCAAGCAATTTGTGGCCAACTTTAAACGTGTGCCAATTGAATGAACCCTATCGCTGCCATGTCGAGCACATCGCCAAGTACTATTCATCTATCATGGTGGATAAAACTGTCGATCCATCGTGGGTACAGCGATACGTCCATCCACCGGCTTGTATTCAATGGTATCGATCAATCGATGACGATGACTTCGCATGGTTGACGCAGTGGAAATTTTTTCGATTGACAGTGGTGTACAATTTTATTTCTTCTCAGCACACTCCAATCAGTAGTGTCTCGTTGTTGCTTGATAATTTGCCTCATTTCAAGTACTTGGTTAGCTTGACTTGGTCCAAATGCAGCGCTGCTTTGACATCAGCTATCTTTGAATTTGCCGCAACGAGCTCGACACTGACGATGCTGCACATATCAACCTCTAGGGGTAATGATGCTCCCAGTTCTACTATCACAACGTCCATGGCAAGTAATCTTCTCCAGTGGGTCACTTTGCAGCCCATTCAAGTGTTGTTTCTTAAATTTTACACCTGGGAAGACTTAAGTACGCGAGACAAAGTCGTTGCGACGCTACTAACGTGCACGACTGTCAATGAATTTGTGATTAGTGGTATTGATGCAGCTAACGTAGCATTCAACGGACACTGTCGATATCGTGAATCTGAAGTGAGTTCATCCTGTGGTATCCCTATGAGACTTGGCGTAGAAAGAGCTTATGTGCCGATAGAGGAGCTCAACCGGGATGCCATCACCAGAGACTTGAGTGGTCTACTTCGGCCATTCTTTCAATGCTTCCTCAATCCAAAGATAAAGAAATTATGGATGAGTGGCTGGGATATTTTTGACAAGTGTGTGATCTGGGAGATGCTCCTTCCGTATTTACAAGAATCTCCTTTGAGAATATTGGAGTTGCGATGGAACAAGATGAATGACGACGAAGCGATTCGCTTGACGGAAGGAGTCCGCTACATGAAATCGCTCTGGAAAATCAACGTGGAAGGCAATCGTTTGGGTTTTGCTGGCATGAAGGCTATCGTTGCAGCTGCCCCAGCCTCCGTGGACCACGTTATTCTTAGCTGTTCGGAAAAGCTACTCGCTGCGACTTGCACCCGCCATGAGTGCAAAGAATTACTTGAGATGGCCAAGAAAAGATCAATCTGCCTCTTTACCGAATATGAAAGAGACTATTGAGCGGGTATGTCACCATTCCAGATGACGAGCCAACCTTGTGTAGAATTAGTTGTCAATATTTCCACGAAGACAATGACAATTTTAATGTTGCTCGGATGGATCCGTTTGCTCAACTTGCCTTGCAGTAGTCGCACATGAAGTTATCGAATTTTCGAGGCATATTTCAAACTTCGGAAGATTACTCAGTCATTCTATCATTCGTGTATCATTGTGAAACAGCTTGATAATGTATTTACCAGTGCTTGGAAGGTCAGTTACTAGCAGCGACGCAACGAGGATACAATAAGGAACATTTTTGTTGGGGATCCGTTGCCAACTCGAACCCATCGAACTATATTCCAACTTGTTTCCCACAAAATAAACAACAATGGATTCACTTGTTTAGGGTATGCCCACCGGTGCCACGCTAACACGCTAAACACTGGATATTTGGCGTTTGGCGTGGCACTTTCGAAGCCCACCGGTTCCACGCTAAAAATAGCTTGTAACAAAATTCTGGCGTGCACGCTGGAATTTACGCTAGATTTGGCGTTGCAAATAGCGTTTGGCGTGGTGGAAGAAGAGCTCTTCATTGATCCAAATGGCCAACGAACTTGGAGACATTCTTTTGAAGGACGTTATTGAATCTGTTCGAAAGGGAATTTTGGGATCTCTCGGTCCCAGCAAGTCGTTTGTAATTGAATTCGTTGTGGACCTTTGCCCAAAATTTATCGGCAGTTTGATCAGTTCCAACCGCTGTGTCGGTCGAAACCTTGACGTATGCAAGCGCTAGCTGCTCATCCTCTTCGGGTTTAAAGTTTGACTGACCACATTGCCTTCCTTTCGCGGACATCAAAGCCGTAGCATCGCATGGGTTGTTATGACTCATGAGTCGTTGATGGCTTCGATCAAAGCCAAAGGTCACAACGTACCAGCAGAATGTATGTTGTGACCTTTGGCGTTGAAGATGGAGAGGACCAGTGGGCTCACAAAATTGACCACGCCAAGTCTTCCATTACTAACACACGCTAGAATGGGTTTGGCGTGATCGAATAGCGTGACACCGGTGGGCATGCCCTTAGGAGATACAATGTAGCCAAAAGCATTTCGCTAGATCAATAGCGCGAGTTATTTTGCTAGACAATTGAACTGAAGCCAATTTTTATCAAATTATCTCTGGTGCCTTTGTCAGCGCAACTGGCAATTCTCAACCGTTCTTTATTTGTATATAGACTGCTCTATATATTTGAAAGCATGAACTCAAAAGGATATTTAGCTCAGGCACTCAAATGATGAAACAACCAATTCATCTTTATTCAAAAAATAGGTGGACTTTTTGCTGTCTTTTCTTGCTCTGCTAAATAGCCGTCTCCTGGAGAAGCAAGTGGAACCAAGTTCGAGTCTATTAACTATCGGTACAATCAATGTCCTGCTCATTGATTCGGGAATTTTAACTGAAAAATGACAGAGTTTGCCTTGTCCCAGACTGTTTTCCGAATTTTCAAAGAATTCACCACGACTGACACTATTCATAATTCCATTATCAACCAAGACTGGACACATGAAGAAACAGAAGCAAGAGATGCACGAGCTTCCTTTGGATATTGTGGTCAAAGTTACGTTCTTCATTCCCGAGTGGACCACGTTGGAGTTGTTGATGAGAGCGTTGCGTCCTGCTAATGTCTTGGGTCCACAGTAACATTTGTGGCAATTGAAGCAGCTCAAGTGGAATCCCAGTAACTTGTGGCCTCATCTAGTCTTGACTAGTTTGGATGAATCTTCTCGTCCCCACGTCGAATGCATTGCAAAGTATTATTCAGCTATCCATTACGTGAAAAGATCGACCCATTGTGGCTTGAGAGATATGTCCATCCCTCGGTTTCCATTCATTGGTATCGGTCGCTCTTTAGCATCACGTCTAATTTTCAGTGGTTGACGCAGTGGAACAAGTTTCGACTGACAGAAGTGAACAATGAGGCATATTACATTCCAAACATTGGTGTCTCGTTGCTGATTGAGAATCTACCTCATTACAAGCACTTGGTCGAGTTGACTTGGCACAACTGCGACGCATCATTGACCTCGGCAATCTTGGAATTTGCAGGAACGAGCTCCCACTGACGAAACTAGATATCCATGCCTCGATGGATCGTGAAGGTTGACGTTGTTCTATCACAACGTCTATGGCAAATGATCTTCTCAAATGGATCTCGTTGCAACCCATTCAAGAATTTATCATGGCAGATTTCACATGGGAAGACTTTTCATTGCGGAGTCAAGTCGCGTCGGCTTTGCTCAAGACTACAACTGTGGATCGCTTCATGATTATCGGCAATGATGCAGCTGATGTTTACTTTGGTGCGGGCTGTGGCTATGATAACTCAGTATTGTGTTTGGAATTTTTCAAACCCAGAAGACTTGGCCTTGAAGTCTCCGTGGAAGAGCTTGATCTCGATCAAATTGCACAAGATTTGAGCGGACTCGTTCGACCTTTCTTTGAATCTTTGCTCGCCCCGAAAGTGAAGAAACTTGGGATGAGAGGCTACGGCATTTTTGCAAATTGTGTGATTTGGCAGATGCTCATTCCGTATTTACCACAGTCGCATTTGGAAGAATTGGATTTGGATTGCAATTATTTGAGAGACGATGAGGTGTTTCTGCTGGTAAAAGGAATTCGCCATATGAAATCGCTCCAGAAAATCAATTTGAACTTCAATGATCTGAGTTATACTGGTCTGATGGCGATCATGTCGGCCGCCCCAGCTACCGCGAAACACGTTTCCATTTGCTATACGATAAAAGATCTCGAAAGAGACTTTTTCCCGTTGTGATTGCAATGCGCTGTTCGAATTGGCCGACAAAAAGTCTATCGATCTCTTTGATAGAGAACAAAATCGAATCCATGAGCGGGGGCAGATTGAAAGATAACCGATGTCAAAGCTGGTTTGCAGTCGTTCTAAGTCAATCTAATCAAGTACTTGTAATGAGACCAGTCGTGAGGAGTGGCTAATAAAATATACTCTATTTTATGTCGTAGTCAATTCTCTCAGATCTATAATTGACCTTGGTCTCATTTCGATATAATTTATCTCCACGAATGGCTTCGACGTCAGCGTAGTCCAAATAATTAGGTCGCAATTCTAATTTCTTGAGTGTGGTCATGAATGAATTTACTGCTGCCAAGCAAACTGCTTCGTGATCTTTCATACGATTCGATCGCAACTCCAATTCTCCCAAATGCAACTATTGTAAATAAGGAACAAGCATCTTCCAGATCACACAATTGGCAAAGATGCCAAGTCCACTCAGGTGACTTCGTAGTGGCTGTACGTCTACAATTTCGGTCTCAACACAGTACCTCATTGGACTGTAAAACGGCCGGGTCAGTTCAGTCGCACACGGTCCTTCGAATGAAATATCGGTGCGTCAATGTCAAATAGTTTGATGTGCTCGATGGTCGATTTGTTGAGCAGAGCTCTTGCCACTTGATTTCGCAGAGTTAAGTTGGTCCGCATGATGTAACCAATGACAAAATTTTAAATGGACTGGAGCGCGACGATTGCAAAAGATCCGTTGCCATGCACTGTGCTATTGTACAATTGTCGGCATGGCCACGCTTAAAAGTAACAATGAGTGAATACCTCAGTGTGGTACTGGTTGCGGCAAATTGAAATTTAGCTGATGAGTTGCAATCAAGCCAAGCCGGCACATCTGCTAACAACTAGATAAACAGAATCAACATCTTCACCACCAAATCCAGTGGTTTATGATCCAGGGGAGTATGTTTGCCAGGAATATATCCCATTCGAAATTGCACGTTTCCTTGGACTGGGCATGACATCACCTTCTCTCGACTTACATAAATGGACGTTGTTTCTCCACCTCACTTGGAGGGAATTGCCAAGTAGAAAGTCGTTAGCTAGCGTGACCAGTGCATGTAAACTGCCTTCATAATCTATTTCGGAGCTACCAGTCCTGTCTTGCGAAAAGTGTATCTCTCGATGTATGATGCTAGATGTAACTTGGTTGCTTGAAATATCCATGGAATGTACGGTACGTTTATCGACTGAATTGAAATATTAATCTACCTCGCCAAACAGTCCAATGGACTTTTCTTCTGCCAACTGAATGAGTTCTTTCACCTTTTCAGACGATAGTCCTTGTTTCAATAGACCCGACTCTGACATGTCGACCAAAATCTTCCTCACTAAAGCAGGGGCTGCATCAATGAAGGCCTTCGTTCCGAGGTAGCCACAATTATTGCCAAGCAACACTACTATTTTCAGAGACTTCATAGGACGAATACATTCAGCCAGGTGGATAACTTGAGTCTCCGACATGGAGTTTCCATGCAATTTCAAATCTTCCAAATGGGATTGTTGTAAAAATGGTACCAGCATATCCAAGAACGCAGTGCTTTGAATGATTCCACGAGCGGACACACAAAGTCTTTTAACTCGTGGATCAAGCAATAATTGAACAAAAGACCCCACATACTCTCTGAACTCTTGGTTTTGCATCACGAGGATTAAATCCGTCGAGTTTACAACTTGCCGGTGTCCAAATTCGTCATATCTTCTTGGGTAGCTGAACATCATAATAAGTTTCCATTCCGTCCACAAGATCCAGCGAAAGAAAAATCCAACACATCCATGTCAATAATTGAAAAATGAATGACAGTCTTGTGCTCACTCAGGGCTTTAATGACTTCACTTCGAAGAGCTGTAGATTCCCAAGAAAATCCGACCAATTGACACAGTCGTATGGGCTTCAATTTGATCCACATGAGAAGATTTTGAACCATCGAGCTAGTCAGGGTGCAATGATTGGACCACTCTCGATTCGGGGTCTTGACGATAAGCTCTACTAATGCAGAACTCGCTACCGTAAATGTAAAAATTGACTCGACCATAGCTGTATCGCAGTGACTCCAATAAAAAGTTGTGAGATGCTTGTACTGGGGAAGAAGTTGGGCAAGTTTGTTTGAAATTGGGAGCTCATCTGTGTGGAATCTTTCGATCGATATCAATCGAAACCCCACTAGTTTGTTGAACAGCTCCATAGTCATATCTCCGTCTTCGCCGTGTACAAGCAAATCAATACCAGTCATTGGAGATACAATTTGTCTCAACCATGCTAAATCGACAGCAGGAGTAAGTGCGATGACTCCACAATACTTGGCAATCTTTTCCACATGCACACGTGCCGCTTGGAATAATCGGTGCAAGTGCAATTGAGGCCATAGCCGCTCGCCCGTCCATCCCATCTCATGCAACTTCATTAAGTCGTCTAGTGGTCCAAGATCGCTATTCGAACAAAGCGCATGAAGAAGACACAGCACTGTGGACCACTCTGGTATATAGAAAACCACCTTGATCATAATATCCAACGGCAGCAACAGAGTCCCTGTCTTGGGTTCCTTCATGCCTCCACAATCAAACAATGACAGGAAGGAAATACCGTCCAAAAAAAAGAAGAGAACGTCAGAGAATTGTCAACTTCTGTCTCGACCAACTGAATCATTAGTCGTGACATGGAAAAAACAAGACGTCTCATTGAACGACTTTATCGGAATTTCAATGTATTATATCATTCGAGATCTAGTAGCCAACCACCTTTGGGTTGAACAGATAGATTGACTTTTTGTGAGCTAGCTCGAGTATTTCATGGCATTGAGAAGGAGAACACGTGGCTCCAAGACTCTCTCTCAAAAACCAAAAATCAATGAGGCTCACGGAAGCTGGAGCGGCTGCAATGATGGCCATAATACAGCATAACCCAAAAGATTATTTTCCAAGAAAATTTTCTTGAGTGATTCCATTGAACGAATTGTGTCCGCCAAGCGAAATGCTTCCTGATCTGTCATGCGGTTCGAGCACAAGTCCAATTCTTCCAAATGCGATTGTTCCAAGGTTGGAAGGAGCATCTCCCATACCACAGAATTGGAAAGATTTCCACGGCCATTGAACGAAAGTTTCTTCACTTTTGGATCGAGTAAGGATTGAAAGAACGGTTGAATAAGTCCACTCAAGTCGTGAGTGATATGGTCCACAATTAACTCTTCCAATTCCACAAACACTGTCTCAATGCCACGATATCTCCTTGGATCGTAAAAGTCCAAATACACTCTTGAATTGTAACGCCCACAGTACCCATCGAACGAAATGTCTCCCACATCATTGCCATGTATCGCAAAACAATTGACAGTTGGGCTCTTCAGCAGAGTCGCAGCGACTTGATTCCGCACGGCAATATCCTCCCATGTATACCAACCAATAACTAAGTTTTGAATGGGACGCAATATGATCCACTCTGAAAGATCATTCACCATGGACGTTGTGATAGTACAATGACCATCCCGACTGCCACGCACGGTTTCAATATGTAGTTTTGATAGCGTGGGGCTCGTTGCGGCAAACTTAAAGATAGCCGAAGTCAAGGCAGCGTTGCAGTTGTCCAACATCAAGCTAATCAAGTGTTTGTAATGAGGCAAATTGTCAATCAACAACGTGGCGCAACTTTTTGAAAACTCCTGAGGTGACTTCCTCACCTCTGTCAATCGAAAATTCTTCCACTGCGTAGACCAGTCATAGTCAGACAGCTTGTCGAGGACGGACCAAAACCATTCAATGCAGGTCGAGTAGTGGATATGTCGACGCAGTCAAGTCGGATCGACAGTTTTGTCTACTTGGATAACTGGATAATATTTGGCAATGCATTCAATGTGGCAGCGAGAGGATTCACGCATCCATGTCAAGTTTAATCGCGGCCACAAGGCGCGGGGGTCCCATTTGAGCTGGTGCAATTGCCACAAATGCTCCAATGGTCCCAAGGCATTTACAGGGCTCAAAGTCTTCAAAAGCAACTCCAAGGTGTACCACTCGGGGATGAAAAATGCAATTTTAACCACAATGTCAGAGGGAAGATGTGGCGTCTCTCTCTTCTGAATCTTCATTCCTCCTGGCTTGGCTGACAAAACAATGAGAATGTCGTCATCTATCGTAGTGCAAGTTTAGAACAACTCAACTGAATGATTCGGACGAATATTGTGTTTTTGATTCAAAATTGTGAGGAGCGGTTTAGATCGGCCGAGGTTTCGAATCGATTGCGAATCGAACGGGCTTCTCTGATTGGCTAGAATTAAAATTAGAATTATTCAGCCAATCAGAATCGATCATCCGCCTGACTCACGCAAAACACACCACTTCAGTATCATGAAATCGATTTGAAAATGAATCGCATTTTGGTCAAAACCACAAATTTGGTTGAAAATGACAATACCTACCTGGCTCTGGAAGCGATGGGAGATGCATCTCGTGAGCATGTAGAACACATTGCCAGATACTACTCAAGGATCATTGCCAAGAACACAGAGAATCCTGCTCGGCCTTACCGCTCGAGTCTACAACATTTGACCTGTCTCTAGTCTGTCAAAATTTTCTTCATGAGACGACGTCGATTTTCTTGAAAGAGTTTGACCCGAGAATAACAGATTCCATTTCGAAGGTAGTGAGCATGAAATCTACCAAGGCGCCGCTTCTACCCGTCGATCTCGTGGTGACCATTGCCTTTTTTATTCCAGAGTTTGAAACGTTCACTCTTTACCTCAAAGCTCTTCGCGCAGTCAACGCTCTTGGCCCTCTAGAACACCTGTGGAAATTGCATCGACATCATAAAAATGGCTGGCCCGAACAAAGTTTTTGGCGACAATTGAATCTCAGTGCGATAGGAGATGAGTGTCGTGGACACGTTGAGCACATTGCCAAATATTTCTCCAAAATCATTGTAAACAGCGGAGAAGATCCCGCTTGGCTTTATCGCTACATTCCTCCTACAGCAAGTATTTACTGGACAGAAGTAGAAAGTGAACGACCGTCGGACGTGCTTTGGGAGCGGCATTTCCGAATTGTATCCCTGAATGTGAACTCCACGTTTTCTCCTGACTCCATTCTCCCGTTTGTTATTGAAATACTCCCTCAATATCAGCATCTCACTGAATTGTACTGGCAGGACTGTGATTCCGAGGTGACTCCAGCTATTTTCAAGGTTGCTGCGTCTAGTCTTTCATTACGAAAACTGTCGTTATGGACTAGTGAGCGCGGCATACCTAGACATTCTACAATCACAACATCTATGGCCAAGGACCTTCTCACTTGGATTACCTTGCAACCAATTGAGCTCCTTCGTTTGATGCGGTTTAACTGGGAGTTTCCAACACTGCGGAATGAAATAGCATCGGTTCTTGCCAAGAAAGCATCTATTGTGGAGTTTGGTTTCTACGACACCCATGTATCGGACATTTCTTTCAGTGGCTAACCCAACTCTTTCCTGTCCAAATTCATTTTCTTGAGCGATCTCATCGAGCGTATTGTGCAATGGTCAACATGACCACCTTGAAAAGGACGAATGTTGAGAGACCTCAATATGGAGCTCGTTGCAGCATATTCAAAGACAGCTGAGGTCAAAACTGAATTGCAGTTGAACCAAGTCAAGCTGACCAAGTACTTGTAATATGGCAGATATTCAATCAGCAACGAGACGCCATTGTGTGGATTGTGGTCGGATGCATTCTTCACCATTGTCAATCGAAATTCCTTCCATTGAGTCAACCACTCAAAGTCGGACGTCTCGTCGAAGAACCATCGATACCATTCATTCAATGCAAGTTGAGGGATAAACGTATTGCCCAAATCGTCTCTACGTACTCTATATAATATGACTACTTCAGTTGAAGATGGGACAAGGCGATAGACTCTCCATTGACAGTTGTGCTGTCAAAATCACGAGAGACCATTTGATGGAACTGGCCAAGACGGCTCAAGTTTTATTTTTCAGACTGTGGACAATGAAGAAACAGAAGCCAGAAATGCCACAGCTCCCTTTGGATATGGTGATCAAAGTTGCTTTCTTCATTCCCGAGTGGACCACGTTGGAGTTGTTTATGAGAGCGTTGCGTCCTGCGAATGCCTTGGGTCCATTGAAACATTTGTGGCACTTGATGGAGCTCAAATGGAACTCCTGCGACTTGTGGCCACGATTAAACTTGGCAAGATTGGATAAACCCTCTCGCTCACATGTCGAATGCCTTGCAAAATACTATTCAGTCATCCAAACAGATAAAACTGTCGATCCATTGTGGTTGCGACAGCATACCAATTCCTCAACTTGTATTCAATGGCATCCATCCTACGACGACACGACGCCTGACTTTGGGTGGTTGACTCAGTGGAAGAATTTTCGATTGACAGCGGTGAACAAAGCCGTATGTCATAGCCCCAACAGTGATTCGGCTGGCAGAGGTTATTCGCTCTATGAGATCGCTCAAGAGCATCAATTTTTCGGACAATTGTTTGAGCTTTGCTGGGCAAAAGGCAATCATTGCAGCCGCTCCAGCTTCCGTGACACACATTTCCATCACCATTTCGCTGCACGAACCCCTGTGAGCTGTCACTGTATTTACTGCAACGAATTAGTTGACATGGCCAAGAAAAAGTCAATTCAACTCTGGTAATTCAATCCTTTCGTTGCATTTTACAATTGAGCTAGTAGATCTACATTTCCTCAAACCTAAGTAACTGTGATTGTGGAAATCCATTTTACCATTTTCATTGACTCAAGACTGATTTTACTTACGTCTCCACACTTCTGCGTGCTATTCTTTTCACCTTGATTAGCGGTAAACCGAGAGAGTCCTAAAATACAGAGGAGAAAACCTCCGATAGAACTCCAACGATTAATATCGACGGTCATTCTATTCTGTATTAAAAATTGCACCGCCATAAACGACAGTAGTGAGCAAGTAAGTCTTCTTAGCTAAGCGGTGGATACTGCAGGCACCACACTCCTCTGTGAAAAAGACAGATGGATTTGTTGTTGGCCAACTCGAGCAATGCATGGCACTCGTGATGAAGACAAGTCTCAGCAAGCTCGATCATCGAATAGCAAATGTAAAGCTAAAGCCAAAGCAGTATTGCAGTCTCAAGTCAAATCGACAAAGTAATTGCAATGTGGTAGATTGTCAATCAGCAACGGGACGATACTGTTTGAATTCTGATGCATGCTATTGCTCACCACTGTCAATCGAAAATTCTTCCACTGCGTCAACCATTCAAAATCTGACAGTCCATCGGCACGCGATCGACGCCAATGAATTCTCATCAAGTGATCGACGTATTTGCGTTGCCACATTGGATCGACAGTTTCGTCCACTTGAATGACTGAACAATATTGAGCGAAGAAGAGAGCTTTCGTCCATAACGAAGCAGGTATTGTACTACTCGAGGATCTAAACCTGGACGAAGTCATTCAAGTTTGAGTGGACTAGTTCAAGCATTCTTTCAACCCCAAAGTCAAGAAACATTGGTTGAGTGGGTATGGTATTTTTGGTTATTGTGTTATTTGGGAGATACAACTTCCATATTTGCGACAGTCGCATTTGAAAGAATTGGAGATGCAATTGAACTACATGAGAGATCCCGAGGCGTTGCTACCAGCTGAAGGATGAGGTTTCTTTCTCAAGAAAATCAACTTGACAGGCAATCGATGAAGTTATATTGGAATGAAGACTATCTTGACAGGTGCTCCAGCTACAGCGAATCACACTTTCGTTTTCACATCTCGCTTTTCAACTGACACGACTGCGAAATGAAGAAACCAAGAGCAGAGATATCACCACGGCTTCCTTTGGATATGGTGGTCAAAATTGCGTTCTTCATCCACGAGTGGAATACATTGGAGTTACTTATGGGGACATTAGGTCCTGCAAAAGCCTTGGGGCCACTGGAACATCTCTGGCAATTGCAACAGCTTCACTGGGATCCCATTTACTTGTGGCCACATTTGAACTTAAGAGAGACGGACGAACCCACTCGCCTTCATATCGAATGCATCGCGAAATATTACTCAAATATCATGGCGGACCAAACTGTCGATCCGTTGTGGCTGCGGCGACACACCAATCACTCGACTTGCATTCAATGGTATCAATCGTACCTCAACAAGACATCTGACTCTTTTCATGGTTGATGCGATGAAAGCTCTTTCGGTTGACAGATATCAGCGGTGAATCACACGCACTAATGTCTCGTTAAACAATTCACAGTCATGATATCCACAGGGCCCTTGGAGTATAATGTCAGCTGCATCATTGTAGGAAATCCAGAACTTCGTCAGAGATTTGGTGTTGAGCAGAGCTGATACGACTTGATTCCGGAAAGAAAAGTTTTCCCATGTGAAATATCCCATGGTAAAGTCTTGAAAAGGCTGCAATGTGATCCACTTGAGAAGATTCTTCGCCATCGACGTAGGGGTAGTACAATGGTCGACATGGCCACCTTTAAAAGTATGAATGTCTAAACATCTCAGTGTGGAACTCGTTGCAGCAAAATGAAAGATAGCTGATACAACAGCTGAGTTGCATCCATCCCAACTCAACTCGACCAAGTACTTGTAATAAGGTAGATTCTCAATCAGCATCGAGACATTACTGTTTAGATTGTGTTGTGATCCACCATTGATCTTTGTCAACCGAAAGTGCTTCCATTGCGTCAACCATTCACAGTCAGACGTCTTGGCGACTTGCGATCGCCACCATTGAATACGAATGGAGTGATTGGTGTGTCGCCGCAGCTACAATGGATCGACTGTTTGGTCCACCATGATATTTGAGTAATACTTCGCGATGCCTTCTATATGAAGGCGAGAGGGTCCGTCCATCTTTCTTAAGTTTAAATGTGGCCACAAGTAGAAGGGGTCCCAGTTAAGCTGTTGCAATTACCAGAGATTTTCCAATGGCCCCAAGGCTTGCAGGACGTAATGCCCGCAGCAGCAACTCCAATGTATTCCACTCGTGGATGAAGAACGCAATCTTGACCACCATATCCAAAGGAAGCAGTGGTGATATCTCTGTTCTTGGTTTCTTCATTCCGCAGTCGTGTCAGTTGAAAAGTGAAATGTGTCATCATGTTCTGTCTTGGCAAATTCAGTCTTGTTGTCCCAAAAATCCGGATAAGCGTTATGCGGACATGACACCGTTTTGGGGTTTCAGATTTCCGCAAATTTACTGCAAACTTGAGCCATTTTTGCGGAAATTACAACACTGGCTGCAATGCTGCTTTAGCATCTCAATTTGGCGCAACGAAATCCACACTGACGTATGCAGCCATTCGAACTTTCGATGACAACCATTCCCCACCTATACAAAATATTCCATTGCGTCCACCAGGTAAAGTCTGACGTCTCGGTGATCCCAACCATTGAGTCATTCGACCGGTGTGTGTCGCTGTGGCCAAAATGGATCAGCAGTTTCGTTTACCTGGATCACTGAATATTACTTTGCGATCGGATGAAGAACGCAATCTTCACCACAATACCCAAAGCAAGTAGTTGCATCTCTCGCATGTTTTCCATCATTCTCCAGCCTTGCGAGCTCAACAATTGACTGCCCTCTTGTCTCAATTCCGATAGCATGTCCAAAATAATGTTGTAAGCTGTGTAAGATTGGAGTTCAATCATGTTCGGCGGTTTAATATGCCTTTTTGGGGCATCCAAAATTTGGATGGATGGACTGTCAATTGTGGATACTCTCGATGGACAAGGCATGTTGGCCCTAGAGATGCAGAGAAGAGTACAGATTTTGTCGTGGCAATGCGAGCTCACACAACTTCTATGGATTGTGCGATTGATTGCTGATTAATCAAATTCTACTTGGAAAAAGTCGTTGAGGCAGTCGAAGATGAGACTAGGAGAACTATGCTAATTCACAGTTGAGCTGTCAAGAAGCATGTGATATGACACTTAGAATTTTTCCTTCACAGCTGTCAAATGAAGAAACAAAGTCAAGAGACGCCAGAGCGCTGTCAAATGAAGAAACAAAGTCAAGAGACGCCAGAGCTTCCTTTGGATATTATTGTCAAGATTGCGTTCTTCATCCCCAACTGGAGCACAATGGAGTTGTTTATGAGAGCGTTGCGGCCTGCTAACGTCTTGGAGCCATTGGAACATCTCTGGCAATTGCAACAGCTCAAATGGTATCCCCGCGACTTGTGGCCGCATCTGAACTTGAGAAAATTGGATGAACCCTGTCGCTCACATGTCGAATGCCTTGCAAAATACTATTCAGTTATCCAAGTAGACAAAACTGTCGATCCATTGTGGTTACGACAGCATACCAATTCTTCGACCTGTATTCAATGGTGGCGATGGCACAACGACACGACATCTGACTTTGAATGGTTGACGCAATGGAAGAATTTTCGATTGACAGCGGTGAACAATACCGCTCGTCATAGTCCCAACAGTGGCGTTGCATTGCTGATCGAACATTTACCTCATTACAAGTACCTTGTCGAGTTGACTTGGTCTGATTGCAGCACAGCTTTGACCTCGACTATCTTTCAATTTGCCGCAACGAGCTCCACACTCAGACATTTACATATTAGTACCTATGAAGGAAACCAAACTGACCATTGTACCATCACAAGGTCTATGGCAAAGGCTCTTCTCAAATGGATTACGTTGCAGCCTATTGATCGCTTTACCATTGCAAATTTCACGTGGGAAGACTTATCTCTGCAGATTAAAGTCGCAACAGCTCTGCTCAGCAACACATCGCTCCAGCGCTTCAAGATATTTGACGTTGAAGCATCCAACATTTCATTTGAAGGATTCTGTGGGTATTACGACTCTCAACTGTCTTTGGACTTGTATAAGCCCAGAAGGTATGGCGTTGAAACTGTTCTTGTACCAGTGGAGGAACTAAACCTGGACGAAATCACCAGAGATTTGAGTGGACTTGTTGACCCTTGCTTTCAATCCTTGCTCAGCCAAAAAGTGAAAAAACTTCGGTTAAGTGGCCGTGGCATCTTTACGGATTGTATAGTTTGGGAGATGCTCGTTCCTTATTTGCAACAATCCCATTTGGAAGAATTGGACTTAGGATGGAATCAAATGAGAGACCACGAGGCGCTTCTGCTGGCGGAAGGTATACGCTGTATGAAGTCGCTCAAGAAAATCGTCTTGGAAGGCAATCGTTTAGGTTATGCAGGTATGAAGGCCATCATTGCAGCCGCCCCCGCTTCCGTAAATCACATTTTCATTTGCTACTCGATGAACGATCTCGCTGCCACTTGTCACTCTCATAACTATGGCGAATTACTTTAGAAGGCCAAGACAAAGTCTATTAATCTTTTCCATTGGTAAGAAAAAAATCCTGGATCCAATATTGAGTAAAAGTATTTGGTTCACTTTTCTCGAATACATCTTTGAGCTAAGCTATCACTGACGAAACTCCATGTAATAGCAGATCGAGAGTTTTGCTGAACGTGGAATTGGCACAATGAAGATGAAGTTGAATACTGGCAAAGCAATACAGAATACTCTGCGAAGCATTTGATACGCCGATGAGAGGTTTCCTGCACCAATGTCAAGTTTAAGTTTCCACTTGATGTTTGAATAGACACAAGACAACGCCCTCAAAAACAACTCCAACGTGCTCCACTCTGGGATGAAGAGTGCAAACTCGACTACAATATCCAACGGAAGCAGTCACCCTTTGATAGAATTTGCCACGACAAGACTTGACACTCTTCAGGGTTCCGACTTCAGCGAGAGTAGGAACGAAGAAACAGAAGTGTGAGATGCTAAAACTTCCATTGGATATTGTGGTGAAGATTGTGTTTGTCATATCCGAGTGGAGCACGTTGAAGATGTGTTTGACGGCGTTGCGTCCTGCTAATGGGTCCATTGGAACATCTATGGCAATTGTAGCCGCTCGAACGGGTTCCAAGCATGATATGACTTGAGCTTGAGAAGGTTGGATGAAGTTACTCGTTCACACGTCAAAAGTATCGCCGTATTTTATTCTGTTATCTGTGTGGACAAAACTGTCGATCCGCTGTGGCTGCGTCTACGACTCGGCTTTTTTTATTGACAGCAGTGAGGTGTGCAGCACATCACAGTTCAACCAGTGATGTTTCAATGCTCACTGCGAATTAACCTCATTTCAACCACTTGGTCGATTTGAATTGGGACAATGCATCTCAGCTATTGCGTCTGTTATCTTTCATTTTGCCACAACGAGCCCCACACTAAGTTCATTAGTACGTTTGAAGATGACCATACCGACCATTGTACGATGACAATCTTCATCGCGAAAACTCTTCTTGCGTGGATCACTGTTCAGCCTATTGAATACCTTTATATTGAATCTTTCACGTGGGAAGATTTGTCTCTGCGGGATCAAGTCGCAACAGCTCTGCTTAGCTCGACAACTACCCAGGACTTCGAAGTAGTTGGCATTCAAGTGTCCAATATTTCATTGATAGGTATCGTGGCACTGAATTGAGTTTATATTTGTGGAGACCCAAGAGATATGGCGTTCGTATGGTCGCCTTGCCGAGAGAGCTTGATCTGGATCTGGTTGTACACGATTTATGTTGGCTTGTCCGATCATTAGTTCAGTCTTTACTCCATCCAAAAAGATACAAACCATTGTTGATTGCATTCATCTTGTTCCATCGCAACTCCAATATTCTCAAAGGAGATTCTTGTAAATACGGAAGGAGCATCTCCCAGATCACACACTTGTCAAAAATATCCCAGCCACTCATCCATAATTTCTTTATCTTTGGATTGAGGAAGCATTGAAAGAATGGCCGAAGTAGACCACTCAAGTCTCTGGTGATGGCATCCCGGTTGAGCTCCTCTATCGGCACATAAGCTCTTTCTACGCCAAGTCTCATAGGGATACCACAGGATGAACTCACTTCAGATTCACGATATCGACAGTGTCCGTTGAATGCTACGTTAGCTGCATCAATACCACTAATCACAAATTCATTGACAGTCGTGCACGTTAGTAGCGTCGCAACGACTTTGTCTCGCGTACTTAAGTCTTCCCAGGTGTAAAATTTAAGAAACAACACTTGAATGGGCTGCAAAGTGACCCACTGGAGAAGATTACTTGCCATGGACGTTGTGATAGTAGAACTGGGAGCATCATTACCCCTAGAGGTTGATATGTGCAGCATCGTCAGTGTCGAGCTCGTTGCGGCAAATTCAAAGATAGCTGATGTCAAAGCAGCGCTGCATTTGGACCAAGTCAAGCTAACCAAGTACTTGAAATGAGGCAAATTATCAAGCAACAACGAGACACTACTGATTGGAGTGTGCTGAGAAGAAATAAAATTGTACACCACTGTCAATCGAAAAAATTTCCACTGCGTCAACCATGCGAAGTCATCGTCATCGATTGATCGATACCATTGAATACAAGCCGGTGGATGGACGTATCGCTGTACCCACGATGGATCGACAGTTTTATCCACCATGATAGATGAATAGTACTTGGCGATGTGCTCGACATGGCAGCGATAGGGTTCATTCAATTGGCACACGTTTAAAGTTGGCCACAAATTGCTTGGATTCCACTTGAGCTCTCAGAATTGCCAGAGATGTTCCAGGGGCCCCAAGGCATTAGCTGGACGCAACAACCAAATAAACCACTCCAATGTTTCCCACTCGTCGATGAAAAACGCAATCGACAACAATTTCCAAGGGAAGCTGCGGCATTTTTGTCTTCTGGCGCTTCATTCAGTCTTGGCTCAATTCCATCCATTGACAGCACAACCGTCAATTCTCCAAACATTGCCTTGTCCCAACTTCGATCCAAAGAATATACACAACATATTGTGCTTTCGAGCAACATTTCGGATTTCGGCGTGATTTGCGGAATAGTTAAACAATCGTTTTGATTGGCTAGATTGATTATGGATGAGTCCTTTTGGCCAATCATATCGTGACCTTGAAAAATAAGCTTATCAGATCGATTCGCAGTTTGGTTCTTAGTTGGATTGCACTGTACTATTCTGGCTTTCGCCATTAATTCTATTTTTGTTTGAAATTGCCACGTTTCGAAGTGACGACGAGGCGGCAGATGCAATTGCCTTGGCATTCTCGTCGCCAAAAGGATTATGAAGAAGTCCAAGGGATTTCAGGTTTGGAAAGCGACCAAGGTCTTTGGCCAGTGCGATCGCATCGTCGTCCGTCATGTTGTTACTCTCCAAGATGAGATTTTCTACATGAAATGGTGATAAGCGGATCGCGATAGTCTTCCATACTGGCTGGAATTGCCCTGGAGGCAATCCACAAAGACGAAATGTCCTCAAATTCGCTCGGATCGCAACGTCATAGGCACAGACTAAATCTATCAACTCTATTGTGGCAAAATGATTATTTTGATGCAAGGAGGCAGACCAACCAAGAAAGCTCAATGATAATTCGCGGCGGACTCGACAATAAGCTGCAAAACATGTCAAGGAGACGATCCGAGGGGTGAAAAATCGAAACATGCGCAGTGTCGGGCGACGTAATACTGTTTGGACGACGTGAAGGAAGTCTGCCGTGAATTCCCATGAAAAGAGCTCCAAACCAAGACTTTCGACGGCGTGCGAGTTGATCCAAGTGAGTAAATCTGTTGACATGGCGCTTGAAATGCTGCAGTGACCAGGAGCTCCTTGTGTAAACGTCTTCAAGTCGAGACTGTGCAATGATTTACTTTTGGCCGCAAATTTAAAAATCATCGGCGCAGCCGACGGATTGCATTCGTGCCATTTAAACATCGTCAGGTGCTGAAAATATGACAAAAAGTCCAAATGTTGCGCAGGATGGGCGTTCCACGGCTCAATTTCCGTCACTCGAATGTCTTTCCATGCCTCCAACCTATTGAGGTCAATGCAGCTCGCTTCTTTCGTTGACACAGAGCAATGAACCGACGCTTTGGGATCTAGAAGACGCTGCAGCCGAGCAAGATCGCAGCCGATATCAGCAATGACAGCGGGATAGAACTTGGCAACAGATTCCATTCGACTTTGACAAGTCGCACAATGTCTTGACAAGTCCAACCGTGGCCACAATCTCTGCCTGCAACACCCGACTAGATGCAATTGCCAAACGATTTCCAGCGGTCCAAGGACGTTGGCAGGACGTAGCGCATATAAATAGTCAAACAGAGTCGTCCGGTCTGGGATGAAGAACGCAATGCGAAGCACAATGTCCTCAGAGACTTTTGAAACAAAGTTGCGTTTGCACTTGTTCATCGTGAACAACCGCGATGGAAATTGTAGAAATGAAATCGACATTTCGTCTAGAATTCAACTCGACATCCTCTCATTGTAATTTCCAGAATCGACCAAAATCTTGGCTTGTTAATACTTACAGCCTGGAAGAATGACACTACTGGTGCACCTTGACTTAATATAGAGATAGTCTCAATAATTCACCAACTTGGAAGTCGCAGTTGATTGGTCGTCGTCGCAGGCGTTAACTGTCATATCGTGGTTTACAGTGAGTTTTCGACGATCAACCATTTCCGAGTATGCTCAAACTATTCTAATTCTTCATTCCAACTGTCTAGGTCGACGAAACAACGAGCGTTTGACAGGGCCGTTTGCCCAGTCCCAACCCCGCTGAATTATTCGAACCAATTGCTGTTCCATGAATAAGCAAAGAATCACGAATTGACAGCGCACGACAGAGCCAATATTATATTCAAAATATTCAAATATTTGTTTACTACTAATAAAAGCTTAGTAAGACTCATTACAGAATTTCCATGTTGGCATCGTCTTTTCTATGTCGTGGATATGATTTTGACCAAGCTAGTAAAGTTCAAAAGCTCATATTTTCTTCAGTACAAGGAATATACGACAAGGCATGTCAGAAGCTCCCTCCTTACCAGTGGACATGGTTGTGCATGTAGCCTCGTTCATTCCGGAATGGAGAACACTAGAAGTCATCTTGCAAGATCTTCGTCCCGCCAATGCTGTCGGACAACTAAAATATCTACTGCACTTGGGGGAACTAGGCTGGTATCCCGACGAGTGGCCTCATTTAAGATTGGAAGACGTGGATGAAGCTTCACGGGTGCACTTGGAACAAGCTATCAACTACTCTTCGGATATGGTTGTGTACAACCGAGTGGATCCAACATGGCTTTGCCAATACGTTAACTGTGTTGAAATTAAAGTTTGAATCATCAAGTCTGCTTTACCAAACTGAAGTAACCAGCGACTTGAGCGAATATCTACAGCCATTCCTTGACAATTTACTTGGCTCCAAAGTGAAGACGCTCAAATTGCGTGGCCGTGAGATCTTTGGTTCGAGTTTTATCTGGGATTTGATTCTTCCATTCTTGCCCCTGTCCCATTTGGAGGAATTGGATTTGAAGGGCAATAACATCACTGACAGAGATGCCACTCGACTGGCCCAATGTATTTGTGAAATGAAAAATCTCTCGAACATCAATTTGGCGCAAAACTATTTACGCTTTGATGGCAAGATGGCTATCATTAAGGCAGCTCCACGATCTGTGAGAAAGATTGTATTTGGTGCGAGCTATCTCGGGGGTCTTGAAGTTGTAAAAAAACTAGCTTCTGCAAAGTCCATTCAGCTGCAATAATAGATTTTAACATTCATTTGTTGTTTGTTTGATTCAGGAAGTGCTTCAGTGTTGGACTGCCGAGCAGAGCCGAGGCGACCAAATCCCACAGAGATAAGTCCTCCCATGTGAAAAATCCCATATAAAAGTCTTGAATGGGCTGCATGGTGATCCACGAAAGAAGATCGTTGGCCATTGAGTTTGCGATTGTGCAATGGTCAACATGACCACCTTGAAAAGGACGAATGTTGAGAGACCTCAATGTGGAGCTCGTTGCAGCATATTGAAAAATAGCTGAGGTCAAAGCTGGATTGCAGTTGAACCAAGTCAAGCTGACCAAGCACTTGTCATTAGGTAGATGTTTAATCAGCAACGAGACGCCATTGTGTGGATTGTGGTCGGATGCATTCTTGACCATTGTCAATCGAAAATTCTTCCATTGAGTCAACCACTCAACGTCGGACGTCTCGTCGAAGAGCGATCGATCCCATTCAACGCAAATTGAGGGATGGACGTATCGCCGTAGCCACGACATATCGACAGATTAGTCCACTTGAATAACTGGAAAACACTTTGCGATACATTCGACATGCGAATGAGAAGCTTCGTTCATCATTGTCCAGTTTAATCGTTGCAACAAGTCGCAAATTTCAATTGCCACAGATGTTCTAATGGACACATGACATGTGCAGGACGCTGATGTGTCTTGGGGATTAACCTTGAGACAACAACAGCTTTGATGGCGCTTAACGTCGATTGAAAGCAAATAGAACATTGAAATTATCTCAGTTACACTTTCTAGGGTCGACGAGAACACTCTTTTTGTTCTAACGTTCGATAAGTACACGCGATATGCATAAGCTTTGCCGTTTGATTCTTTTGACAGCATAGCCATCGCCACGATGAGCTAGGCGGACACATCAGACGCAACGCCATCAAAAACAACTCCAACGTGGTCCACTCGGAGATGAAGAATGCAACTTTGACCACAATATCCACAAGAAACAGTGGCATTTGTCGCTTTGGCTTTGTCATTTCTTCAGTCTCAGCGAATGAAAAAGTGTGAGTATCATCATGTTCTGTTGTGGCAAATTCCACCTCACCTTCTCACATTTACTCTGTGAAGAAATTGCCTTGTCCCATCTTCAACTGAAGTAGTCATATTATAATGTGGGATGTTCGGATCAGTGAAGTCCGAGCTTCTCGCCGCAAGAAAAGGGGGGTGGAAGGTTAGAGGTCGCTGGGGCTTTTAGGTGAGCCTAGCGCGAGTCGAGGGGATGGAGAAGCGCGACTGCGGGTTGAAAGTCCGCAGCTATTGACTGCTGCCGGGGAGAGAAAGGGATCGGTCGAAGGGATGGACCGAAGGGAGGGGTGGTTGCTCGGTTGCCCGCGAGCTACGCCTAGCGTTGACTGGCGTTGGTGAGGGCGATTGACGGTGTGGGTTTTCGACAGACCCACGGAACTCCTGCAAACTTCTTGGCGCTAAAACTCTTCCGACGGGACGCCACAAACTTAGAGGTTCATTCAACGCCAGCCAAAAAGAGCTCTGAAAGACTAACTACTCTTCTTTTCTACTCCTAACCTCGCACGCAAGTCTCCTAATTCTTCGGTCCTCGCCCCTCGATTGGTCTTCTGGTCTTGGCCATACTTGCAATTGGTCATAAGTCGCCGCAACACACCAGCACAGGCTACCGTGCGTCGCCTCCTTGTCTGGTCGGCTCATCTCCATTGGCGGGCATAGCACTGGCTCGCAGCAATCAGTCCTTTCCACTCGAGTCGCACAAGGCTTGGTCGAAACTCGCACAGCACTAGGCGTCGAAATCCATCCATCTCACACGGTGATTGGCGCTCGTCTGCCAGTAGAATCTCTCCTTCGCGTGCCGATCGTGCGTTGGATCGGTTTCGCGAGTGGCGGATGGCTTTGCTACAAACCACCCCTGGCAGCTAGCCACGCCACGGGCCCAAACGGCTGCCAGCCGACAAACGCCACTCGCTTGACTCCAGTTCTTCGGACCACAAGCACTTTCGACATGGAGGTGAGCTTCAACAGCCACCGCCCACACTCAGACTTGTCGAGTGACTCTTCTGATCTCGAACCCAAGCGATCCTTCACGGCCAGCCGCAAACCACAAGTAGTACGTCGTAAAGATAATGCCATACGGGACAGGATGAGTCAACCGTTATCGTCGCCACCAGTCTATTCAACGCTCCAAGGACCAGGCTCACCACAAGACGTCTCGTCGGTCGCGCCGCTTCCCGGAATCTTCTTGGTTTCGGGCAAGCTCGGGGACAACACCAACTCTCCAGAGCATTTCTCGCTGCCACAGGACAACGAGTCGGACGACGAGGCTCCCTTCGATGCAGGCACTCCTGGCCCATTCAGCAACGATCCTCTTGAGGAGCTGAAAAACCAGGTCAATCACATCAACCACCTCCTGGTGCGACTCGACAAGCAGGACGCAGCTATCATCGAGATAAACGATCGCTTGACAGCGCAGACCGCAACCACAGAAAGGCTTGACCGTCAAGTCATCCAACAGAAGTCATCGATCGACAATGTAGCCAACAGCGTGGTCCAGTACGGTCGGGCCGTGGTCAAACTCGCAGCAGATCTTGACAGCCTTCGACTCTCAGTGCAATACCAAGGGCGGTCGCCACGTCGTCGCCCAGAAGTCGAACTTTGCGGCATGCTCACCAACAAGGGCCACCCCTGTCGCAACTCCTTGGCGCGCTGTCCATATCGGCGCCCGGGGATGCATCCAGCACAACCAACTGACAGTCCATCATCTTCACAGACGGAATACAGACGAGCCAACAGAATAAGCATCGTAGTCAATTCCTTGAATGACGGGACATCTCCTTTCTTCTTCGTTTTCACTTTTGCCGTCCTCGTCCTTCATCTTCCCTTCAACCATGGTACTCAGCAACAACGACGGTGCCGACCGAATGCTCCAAGTGGTCACCGCGGCCAACCAGCAGCTGGGTCACGTGCTCCAAACCTTCACTACCCACCTCGACGATCTCAGAAATGAGGTGCAGGCGCGTCTTCGGGAGGCCCACCACCAACAAGATGCTTTCAGCCACACGCTCAACGATTACGCCCAACTCATTCGCCAGCTGCGTCATCAGATCGCACGGAAGGACCGGGAAATCCGTCAACTGCAGGAGCACCACACGGAACTGGCTCAAAGCGTCCTGCGGCTAAACGAGCTGCTGGCACAGCACATGCAGCGATACCCACTGGACCACCGCAACGCCAACATTGATATGAAGGGCCACATGGGCGCACCTTGCTTGGGGATCGCGCCAGGGGACATGCCGAATGCGTCGCCGTGCTCCCACTACAAAGACGAATGCCCCTTCGGCTACAGCTATCACATCGACGGTCATAGTCCTCGCATCGATTTCCCCGCATTGCCCCTTGACTGAGTGGCTCGCTTGACACGCTTCTTGTCTTCATAGTATAATTCCATTGGTTAATAATGCAAGAGCCTTTGTTGATTGTTTTCATGAGTCAGTTTGTTCGCGGATTCTGTGCACCGTCTTCGCTAACCAACTGACCGATGCCATCAAAGATCTCTGGCAAAACCAAGCCGTCAGGCTCACAATCCAACCAGCTCGCTTCCCAACCAAGTGCCATGTCAGCCTTCCCAGCCGAACTCGACGCAGCGACATCGGAGCTCGCCACTGAACTTAGCAAACACGCCCAACGGGTCGAAGAGGTCTTCCATGGTGCCTCTTGCTCACTGACCGACCCCCTTTCACTTGCGCACGCGGCCGTGGACATACTCGTGAGTTCGCGACATCTGCTCAAACGCGATGCTCGAGGATGGATCCAAGATTCGAGAACTCGCCAGGAATTCATCTCTGTCGCTCACTCGTTGCAGCTCCGACATAGCCAACAGCTCGCCTCGGCGGTCTTGACGACAGCGCAAGCGGTTCAGCGCATCAATGTTCTTGAGGAACAAGTGGGGACCCAAGCCAACCTTATCCAGTTGCAAGAAAGTCGTCTTGAAGCCAAAGGACGGCAAATCGACGCGCTTGACACTCAGGTACTGACATCCACCGTATTCTCGTCTGGATAATTTGAGTTGCTGAGAGCTTTGTTGGAGGCGCAGGGTCCAAGAGCTCGCCGAACGAGCTCGCCACTTCTGCTGGCGACCATCATGCAAATCCCAACCTCGGCTCGCCCATTGACACGCCGCCAAGCTCACCGGTCGAGCGCATACGCGAAGCTATCCGGGCGTCTGCGGCGGTCAATTCCAGCGAGACGGTCACACCACCAGCCAACCAGGACGACGATCTTTTCTCAGCTCCTATATCGCCGGTGGTTGATGACTCCAACGACTCCGACTATGACGACGAGGTGGTCATAGTGGAGAACCCGGACCGCTCGAAGAAATATTGGATGTATGAGGACAAGACTTTGGCCGAGGTCCAGCGCTATCGTCAAGCCATGAAGGCCGGTCTGTGCGACCATCGATACCATGGGGCATTGGACCAACATTGCACCCAGCCACGAGCGGAGTGTATCGAGCGTAAACTCGGAAACCATGGGGACCAATGTCGCTGGATTACGACGAAGAATATGGCGCGCTGCAAGGCTTCAATCAAGCAATGTCCTCAGCATCGTCAGTGGGCGCCTCAACCACCGCAGGGCAAGATGTTCCGTCGCGAGTTCTCTGCTCGCCCTCAGGGAGTCGAAGCCCGAGAGTTCTTCTTTTGTGCACGCCAATCGTTCAAGCAAGAGTTCACCGGCTCGGACAAGAAAAAACCACGCATAATCTAGCTCCAGCTAGCAGAAGGGCCTTGAGGCTGTCAAACTTGAGGTAGAGCTTCTCGTTGCAGCGTAGCGTAACAGTTAATGCTCATTTACTTCGTTCGTCCATTTTCTTCATAAAACACACGCAATCAAATACACCATATACACATTCCCATCGCGAAATCAATCCATTTCCATCCCATTCATCGGCAATTCGGGCCATTTAATCCACCTGCACAGCGTAAAACCACCACAAAACCAATCCTGTCAAGATAACTTCGACAATAACACGCGCCACCGGGTTGGGGTCTTATTCCTGACCGTCGTCCTTCACCTCTTCCTCCTCGAGCTCTTCTTGGACCATCATGGCGAGTCGGTCGAACCCAAGGCGTACACGTTCAAACTCGTAAATCAACTCGGTCGGCGGGATATTCACCAACGCTTCCCAAATCCACGGTCCACCCCGGTGAAATTGGACTTCATACTCCTTCGTGCCTTCTGTGTATCGAACGTTTCGCACTGCCACCACTTGCGGTCGTGAACCCAGCACATCGTCGTACGTCCGTTGGAATTTTGCATGCCCGCCTTGAGCATCATCGTGACAATGGGCCAACACCACCTTGACCAGAGCTCGCGGGATTACAAGCTTCCACTGCATGCGCTCTTCGGGCGATCTTTTCGACGACCACTCAACACGATACAAGGCCCTCTGCTCGCCAATCTCGAACTGACCGGCTAACTTGGACATCACGCGACACTCTGCCTCAGTTAGGTGGCTGACTTCACTCCGCAGATAACACTTGATGTTCGCCAATTCTCTTTCGCGGTCCTGCGCCTTGCTCACTCGGTCCAACCTTAGGGCAGCCATCTTCTCTGTCGACTTCGCCTGAAGTGCCATGATCATCGGGGGTACTGCAGTGGTGGCGGAGTGCAGGAGCTCCGGTAGCAGGTTGCGCCGCTGCAGTTCTTCCAGGATTGACTCGTCCAGAACTTGCCCGCCAGCACGGTCTTGCAGCGCGAGCCCTGCCAACAGGTCGGCCGCCCCATTCCATTCTCGCTTCACATGGTGGAATTCCACCCCAGTCGCTTGGTCCCTCAGTGCGCGGACTCGGTCGAGGCAGTTCTGCAGGTGCGACTGTTTGCTTTGCATCCACCCCAGTACCTGGTGGATAACCAGGCGTGAGTCGCCGAAGATCACTGGGTTCACCACACTCAAACTCAGGACGCGCTCCAAGGCCGCAATCAATCCATTGTACTCCGCCAGATTGACCGTCGCGTCTGCAACGACGCCATTTTCGGCCCATAGCACACTCCAACCAGGTAACTGCCAAATCACAAAGCCATAGCTGCCCACCTTCTCCTTCGCCTTGATGGCGCCGTCGAAAGCGACCACCGTAGCGCGCTCGTCAGGCCCGAACTGAGGTAGAGCGGCTTGTCGTTGGGAGACCTGGACATCCTTGGCTCTGTTGGGCTTGTAAACATCCATGTCAGCTAGGGTCGACGCGTCTGGCGGATGCAAAATATCCATCAAACGAATTGGTAGGGCCCATCGTTCATCCAGCTCAACCACTTGCTCCACACGAATTGTCCACGGGGACAGGATCGCAGCCCACGGTAGGTGATCGGCCTTGCCATGCTTGTCAGCCAAAATCCACTTCAAGAGGTCATGGCGGCTGTAGACCACCAGCTGCATGTTGCGTAATTCGTAGTAGCAGACTTTGACGGCACGCAGCAGCGCGAGGGCTTCCTTTGCCCATTCTTCATAGCGTGGCTCGCCGCCTTTTAGAGTTCGACCGCAGAATCTCACAGGGTGCAACACTCCATCGTAGTCCTGGCAGACAGTGGCGGAGATCGCCCAAGTTGTTGTATACAGCAGGACATGAAATTCTCGCTCGGGGTCGGCATGGCGCAGGAGTGGCGTCGATGAATAAGCGGCCTTCAGATCAGCAAAAGCGCGAACAGCAGCGGGCGACACCAGGCCAAGGCGCAGCTCATCATCCGAGATTTCGTACAAGCAGCTCGCCAAAATCGAGTAATTCTCGATAAATCGGCTATAAAAATTCAGCGAACCCAGGAACGACTGCATATCGCGAAGGCACTTCGGGAACGGTGCGGCTAGAACAGCGTCGAGGCTTCGTGGTCTTGCTTCCAACCCTCGGCGGGACACCACGTGGCCGAGAAAATCTGTGGCGATTTTACCAAATTTGCTCTTCAGGGCCGATATGCTCACGCCAAAGTAGGTTAAGCGGGCCAGGATTCGATCGGTGAGCTCCACGATGCCTTCCCAAGAGTCGGCTCCGTCACTTATGTCGTCAGCGAAGGATGTGCGGTTGGCGGGTGGCGGGAGCTGCGATAAATCGCATTTGAATCCCAGGGCAAACATATCCACCGGTTCGCCGTCAGCGTCTTCGTCGGCCACCCCTGGTGGCATGTCCACAAAGCCAAATAGTGCGCTCGTAATCATCCGTTGGTATATCATTGGCGCATTCTTGAGCCCCTGTGCCATTCGCGTCCACTCGAAGTGGCCCAACGCACAAATAAAGGCGCTGACTTTACGCGCTCGCTTGGTCGCACGCACGACCCAAAACCCGGAAGCGTTGTCGAGCGACAGGAACCACTGCATCGCGTGGAAATTGGCTAGCATCCCATCCAGAGTCGGCATCGGCGACCGCCATGAGCTCTTGGAGCTCGTTGATGCCCCGATAGTCGATACAGAGGCGAATGCCCTTGCCGCCCTTCTTGAGGACCAGCACGATCGGGGACGCCCAAGGGGAATTCGAGAAGGTGATCAGTCCAAAATCCAGCAATCCTCGCAGGAGCTTTTTTTCAGCAGTTCTGGGCGGATGCGCCTTGCTCGCTCGGCCAGTGGTTTTGCTTCGCCAACGTCGATGTCGCAGACGGCTCCCTTGGCCGGAGGCGGCAGACCGTTGCCCGATTTGATGAAGAACTTTCGATACTTGCGGAGGACGACTCTCATTTTCTCTTTTTCGTCATCGCTCAGTTCGTCCTCGCCGACGTCCAATTGATCGGGATCAAACGGCTCCGCCTCGCGTGGCACTTCAGGGATTATGGCTAGTTGCTGCTCCAATTCTTCAGTCGATAGGTCGATCCCTTCGCGCAGCACCACTTCCTTGGCCATTCGCCTCTGATCCAAGTTGTCGGGCACCGTATCTATCAAGAGGATCGACGGCGGAGGCAGCGTATCTCGGAAGTGGCAGGCATGGTAGCAGAAGACAGCGTGCACTTTTGGTTTGGCAACCTCTATCGGACCCGATGGCAGTCCCGGATCGATCGCCGTTTGCTCAGCAAGGGGTCGCTGGTCTTCTCCGCTGGGGTCGTCATCCGTTTCGCAGGTTTCCCGCAGCTTTCCGTCGGTAGTGAACAGGTGTCGAGGCGATGGAGGTCGCGGTTCCTTCCAACCACCATCATCGACCGATTCGGCCGCAACTTCGTCCAACTTCACTCGGTAATCGTCGGGGTAACTCCCCTCCCATGCTTCCGCCTTCCATGCTTGATATCGTAGGCTGCTCGTACGCACCATAGGCCGATCGAGCGGTCGTTCGCCCTGAGCTGAGATTGCTCCGACGACAGTGTGAGCCGAGAGGAACACATTGCGCTCGCTGACGTTCGTGACTTTGTAGGCAGCCGGCTTATTCTCAGAGTTCAGCGCGGTGGTAATCCAGCGCACATCTCGGTGGACCCAGTACTCGAGCGTCTCGGGCATTCCTTCGCGCAGCTTGGGTAAAGGCACGACAACCGACCCACCGGGCGGGATGCTCACATCACGATTCAGCCGTACGTAGTTCATGTAGCCGCGACTGTAGCGGACCGGTTGATCGTGCATCTCGACATACTCGCCTTCGGGTAGATTCAATTCGCGGCGACTCGCGTCTACCATGACGCCGGCGCGGAACAGGAAATCCATCCCAAGGATGGCGTCAAAGCCAGTGTTTCCAAAGTCGCAGACGGCGATCGGGAAAACATAAACCAGTCCGCGACCAATGGTCAACTTGATGTCGACAATACCTTGGGTGTTCACAATGGCGGCTCCTCCAAGGCCAGATATGTCAGTCGTCTTCGTCGTGTCCACTTTCAGGCCAAGTTTTTTGACAATCGATGGATGGATGATGCTCATGTTGGCGCCAGTGTCCGCTAGGACGACCACCGCTTGGTCCATAATTTGCGCATTTAGGAAAGCTAGGCGGTTCATATCGTTCTCGATGAATGTTGTGTCTTGCCAGTGGCCAAAGTGTTCGCCTTCCTTGAGCCCATACTCGCCTGACAACGTCGCGCAGTTGACAGCCGAGTAAAACACAAAGGGTTTGCTGGCAAGGTTGGATGTTTTCTTGGTTACTGGGGGAACTTTCAGGAAGCCAACGTGGTTGGCGGCGTCAAGATCGCGTCGATTTTCGGTTCTGTCTTCATTCTTGATTGCTTCTTCGACGCTAGCTGTAACCGCCCGCTCTTGTTGCCTCCTCTTCCATCCACGGACCACTTCGAAAAGTTCTTCGAACTCCGTCAGTAAGGTTCTGGTGGGGGCTATTTTTATGGTTTTTTCTTGGTTTTTTTATGTTTTTGGGTTTTCGTCGTTTTTCATTTTTTCTTGGTTTTTCGAGTCAGTGTGCGATATCCGACGTCCGTCGCGGCTGGGGTATCGCGATCCCACGGACTTACAAGTTTCAACAATCCAGACTGGGCATGTCGGGGATGTCCAGCCCTTGCAGGAACTCCTTCAGCTCGGCGGCTTGCTGGCGAGTCGGGCACGGGTCGGCCTTGTGATGCGGCGTCGCGCAGAGCTGGCAAGCCTTGAAACAATTGATCTCTGGATGCCCCATGCGCTGGCACAGGGTGCAGAAGACCGTTGACCAACACAAGCCGTCCAGCTTGAAGTGCGTCTTGCCACAGTCACGGCAGACTTCGCGACGCGCTTCGCGGCGAAGATTTCGGCGCGCACAGAGTCAGTTGCAGCCGCTGCCAGCTTAGCCATGTCCTTCGAGGTCACAGCGTCCGAGTGGTTGACTCGTGGAGCCTTCGTGCGTTCTTGCCGCTGATTGTTGCCCGCTTGGGTCGCCCCTCGCTGGCTGCGATGCTCTCGCAAGGCTTCAGTGTGGCGCTGGTCATTCAAGTATTCCTTCAAGTCATCCATCGAGGCGAAGCGCATCGAAGAGATCCACTTAGCTTGGCTTGGATCGGCCAACGAGTTGCAAAAGCACCGCAAGTGGTCGACAAAGTGCTTCCGAACAGTGTCATACTTGAGCCCGATCTTCGTAGCAGCCGCATTGAAGCGGAAAAGGTACTCGCGGATGGTCTCATCCTCTTTCTGACGCATCGTGTAGTAGACTTCCTGCTTGGGCACCGGGCTGAGGATGTACTCGCGGACGAAGCTGGCTCGCAGGGCCTTCCACGTGGATCGCTCGTCTGCGCGGAGCTGGTTGTACTAATCTTGGACTGTTCGACCAACGGCGAGGCGGACTTCCTCTTGGCTTCATCGTCTGTCCAGCCGCTGGCTGCTGCGTTCTCCTCAAATCGACGGAGGAAGTTCGACGCCGCGTCGGTGCCATCAACTGATCCGCTGAACCGCTGCAGCGGCTCGAGCGCCAAGACATGGAGGCGGGGGCCGTTGTTGGAGGACAGCCCGACTGGTGCAGCATCCAGATTCCATTCATCAAGGTCATCATCATCATTTTCTTCGTGTGCTTGCATGGGGAACTGGCGACTTTGCAACTGTTCCGTCAGATACTGGTTCTGTCTAGCTAGCTCCGCGATCAGTTTTGATTGGGCATCAGCTGAGTCTGGAAAGGCGCTCGCGTCATTGTCGTCATCGTCGCTGCCATAGCTGTGAGATTCCGCAGGATTATTTCTGCCAGAGCGCGATTGCGCGTATGCGTTGGTCGTAGTGGCGTGGGTCGGTGCCGCTACTAGTTCATATCGCCCGGAGGCTGTTGGATTCTGCCCAAAACGACTCCTGGAGGCCGCTTGCTTTGACGGGTCCAAATGCATGCCCACCGGAGTGGACGTTTGGTTGTCTGCCAACGCGGCAGCCGACAATTTGGCAGGGTCACTAGGTTTGACCATTTCTCGATTCGTGTGCTCAACCTTCCGGTTCGTGGCACCACTTGTGCGATGTTCGGATCAGTGAAGTCCGAGCTTCTCGCCGCAAGAAAAGGGGGGTGGAAGGTTAGAGGTCGCTGGGGCTTTTAGGTGAGCCTAGCGCGAGTCGAGGGGATGGAGAAGCGCGACTGCGGGTTGAAAGTCCGCAGCTATTGACTGCTGCCGGGGAGAGAAAGGGATCGGTCGAAGGGATGGACCGAAGGGAGGGGTGGTTGCTCGGTTGCCCGCGAGCTACGCCTAGCGTTGACTGGCGTTGGTGAGGGCGATTGACGGTGTGGGTTTTCGACAGACCCACGGAACTCCTGCAAACTTCTTGGCGCTAAAACTCTTCCGACGGGACGCCACAAACTTAGAGGTTCATTCAACGCCAGCCAAAAAGAGCTCTGAAAGACTAACTACTCTTCTTTTCTACTCCTAACCTCGCACGCAAGTCTCCTAATTCTTCGGTCCTCGCCCCTCGATTGGTCTTCTGGTCTTGGCCATACTTGCAATTGGTCATAAGTCGCCGCAACACACCAGCACAGGCTACCGTGCGTCGCCTCCTTGTCTGGTCGGCTCATCTCCATTGGCGGGCATAGCACTGGCTCGCAGCAATCAGTCCTTTCCACTCGAGTCGCACAAGGCTTGGTCGAAACTCGCACAGCACTAGGCGTCGAAATCCATCCATCTCACACGGTGATTGACGCTCGTCTGCCAGTAGAATCTCTCCTTCGCGTGCCGATCGTGCGTTGGATCGGTTTCGCGAGTGGCGGATGGCTTTGCCACAATAATATGACTACTTCAGTTGAAGATGGGACAAGGCAATTTCTTGAAGTAGTCATATTATAATATGACTACTTCAGTTGAAGATGGGACGAGGCGATACTCCATTGACAGTTGTGCTGTCAATAGCACGAGAGACCACTAAGACAGCTCACATTTTATTTTTTCAGACCGTGGACAATGAAGAAGCAGAAGCGAGCGATGACACAGCTCCCTTTGGATATGGCGGTCAAGATTGCGTTCTTCATTCCCGAGTGGACCACGTTAGAGTTGTTTTTGATGGCGTTGCGGCCTGCTAACGTCTTGGGTCCATTAGAACATCTGTGGCAATTGAAGGAGCTTAAATGGAATCCCCACGACTTGTGGCCGCATTTGAACTTGGTAAGATTGGATAAACCCTCTCGCTCACATGTCGAAGGCATCGCAAAGTATTATTCATTCATCCAAACAAATAAAACTGTCGATCCATTGTGGCTACGACAGCATACCAATTCCTCGACTTGTATTCAATGGTGGCGATGGCACTACGACATGACGCCTGACTTTGAATGGTTGACACAATGGAAGCATTTTCGATTGACAGCGGTGACCAACGTAGAACACAACAATCCACACAGCGGTGTCTCGTTATTGATTGAACATCTACCTCATTACAAGTACCTGATCAAGTTGATTTGGTCTGGTTGCAGCTAAGCTTTGACGTCAGTTATCTTTGGATTCGCCGCAACTAGCTCCACACTCAGACAATTACATATCGATACCTTTGAAAGAAATCAGACTGACCAATGTACCATCACAAGCTCTATGGCGGAGGCTCTTCTAGAATGGATTATGTCGCAGCCCATCGATCACTTTACCATACCAAAATTCTCAGGGAAGACTTATCTCTGCGCGATCAGGTCGCAACAGCTCTGCTCAGCAACACATCCATCCAGCAGTTCATGATATGTGGCATTGAAGCATCCAACATTTCATTCGACGGATACTGTGGGTATTACGACTCTAAAGTGACTTTCGACTTGTACAGTCCCAGAAGGTATGGCGTTGAACCAGTTCTTGTGTCGGTGGATGAACTAAACTTGGACGAAATCACCAGAGATTTGGTTGGACTCGTTGAGCCTTTCTTTCAATCCTTGCTCAATCCGAAAGTGAAGAAACTTGAGCTGAGTGGTCGTGGTACCTTTACTGATGGTGTGATTTGGGAGATGCTCATTCCTTATTTGCAACAGTCACATTTGGAAGAACTGAACTTAGGATGGAACCAAATGAGAGACCACGAGGCGCTTCTGCTGGCGGAAGGTATACGCTGCATGAAGTCGCTCACGAAAATCGTCTTGGAAGGCAATCGTTTAGGTTCTGCTGGTATGAAGGCCATCATTGCAGCCGTCCCAGCTTCCGTGAGCCACATTTACATTTCCTATGCGATGAACGATCTAACTGCGACTTGTTTCATTCACGCTTACGGCGAATTACTTGAGATGGCCAAGAAAAAGTCCATTATTCTTTCCCATTGATAAGAAAACAGAACTTGGTTCCACTACTCAGTAAAAGTATATTTGGTTGACTATTCTGGAATGCAGCTTTGACCTCAGCTATCTCAGACGAAACTCCATGTAACAGCAGATCGACAGTTTTGTCGAACGAGATATTGGGAATATCAAGATGAAGAAGTTGAATACTGACAAAGCAACACAGAATACTTTGCGAAGCATTTGATACGCCGACGAGAGGTTTCTTGCACCAATGACAAGTTTAGGTTTCGACTTCATCTTTGAACGGACCCAAGGCATTTGTAGGACGCAACGCCCTCAAAAACAACTCCAACGGGCTGGATGAAGAGTGCAAACTCGACCACAATATCCAACGGATGCATTCGCCCTTTGATAGAATTTGCCACGACAAGATTCGACACTCTTCGTTGTTCCGACTTCTGCGAGAGTAGGAACGAAAAACAGAAGCGTGAGATGCCAAAACTTCCATTGGATATTGTGGTTAAGATTGCGTTTGTCATCTCCAAGTGGAGCACTTTGGAGCTGTTTTTGACTTCGTTGTGTCCTGCTAATTTCTTGGGTCCATTGGAACAGCTATGGCAATTGAAAGTGCTGGAATGGTATCCGAGCATGATATGGCTTGAGCTTGAGAAGGTTGGATGGCGTTTCTCGTTCACACGTCAGACGTATTTCCGAATTTTATTCAGTTATCTCTGTGGACAATACTGTCGATCTGCTGTGGGTACGTCCCCGACTCGGCTTTTTCGATTGACAGCGGTGATCTGTGACCACAGTTCAACCAGTGATGTTTCAGTGCTAACTGAAAATCTACCTCACTTCAACCACTTGGTCTGTTTGAAATGGGACAATGCAACTCAGCTTTGGTTTCAGTCATTGTTCAATTTGCCGCAACGACTCCACACTGAGGTCTCTATTCATTAGTACGTTTAAAGATGACCATACCGATCATTGTACGATGGCAATCTCCATGGCGAAAACTCTTCTTGAGTGCATCAGTTTGCAGCCCATTGAATGCTTTCATATTAAATCTTTCTTGTGGGAAGATATGTATCTGTGGGACAAGTCGCAACACCTTTGCTTAAGTCGACAACTGCCCAGGACTTCAAAATAGTTGGCATTCAAGCGTCCAATATTTCACGTGGTAGGTATCGCGGATATGAATGGAGTTCATAATTGTGGACAACCAGGAGATATGGCATTCGTATGGTTGCTGTGCCAAGGAAGCTTGACCTGGATCAGGTCGCACACGATTGATGTGAGTTTGCCAGATCATTAGTTCAGTCTTTACTCCATCCAAAAGAAAACAAACTATTGTTGATTGGCTATGGCACTTTTGCCAATTTGGAGATGGTCATTCCAGCAGTCGCATTAGGAAGAATTGGACTTGCGCTTAAACCGCATGAGAAACCACGAAGCGATTCGGCTGGCCGAGTGAATCCGCTGTATGAGATTGCTCAAGGAAATGAACTTGTCTGGCAAGTTTTTGCTGTCTGCTGACATATTGGCGGTTGTAGTAGCCACCCCAGCTTCCGTGGCACACGTTGGCATTTCGACGAATGAACACCATGCGAGTTGTTGCTGTCATGACTGCAAGGGATTAGTTGAACAAAAAGTCTATCCACCTCTTCTAATTGATTCCTTTCGTTGCAGTTTACCACTGAGTGTCGCTCTGTGAAATATACCATCATTTGAAATTCAATAACACCAAAAATTTGTTACGTCGACCAGTGAGAGGCACCCCACTCAATACGTTGTGCAGTCCTTCCTTAAGTCATCCGATGGCCAGTCGAGATCTTCTTAGAGTTATTTCTCTCTCTGTTAAGCCACAATTCCTACATTGGTTTCGTTTACATCTCAATTCTGGATTTGTGTTTGTTCAAATAAAATGCAATAAAGTGCGTACAAATCCAACCTTTTCATAAATCGACCACCGACCCTACAACCTTCCTGATGTCACGGTCAGACGGATTTTGGACTTTATTATGCAATATGTTTGTCGAAGATTGTCATTTCTTTGCGATAGTCGGATCTACCTAAAGTACACAACTGCGCAGGTCTAATGATGGAACTAGATGCCAACCAAACTCTGCACTTTTCTGTTTTGATCACGAGGAACGCCTTCTTAGGTATAGAGCCAAAAGATTACTCAATGGAGTAAACCGATGGTTGTTCCATTCTACCACCGAGAAGAAGGTTGGAGATTGTTTCCGTTTTTGTCTAGTAAATGATAAGAATGCACCACCTTGCTATTTAAATTTCAATCTGTAGATCGGAATGCGTCGATGGCTGTACGACTCGTGGAAGTAACTGCGAGTCGTAAGTGATGACCGTGACCACAAACAGTCCACTCAGTAATCTACCAAAGTATTGATAATTGATTTCAGAGCAGGCTTACAATTAATGTCAAAAGGGAAATTTCGACCTAAGCGTTGCGTCCATATCTACGAAAGAGATAAATGGATTTTTTCTTGGCCAACTCAAGCAATGTATTGCACTCATGATGAAGACACGTCGCAGTGAGCTGGTTCATCGAAAAGCAAATGTAAATGTGATTCACGGTAACTGGAGCTGCTTCAACGATGGCCATCATACCAGCGTGACTCAAACGATTGCCATCCAAGTTTATCTTTTTGAGCAACTTCATCGAGCGTATTCCTTCCCCCAGCCGAAAAGCCTCGTGGTCTCTCATGCAGTGTCTAATTCTTCTAGATGCGACTGTTGCAAATATGGAACGACCATTTCCCAGATCACACCATTGGCAAAAATGCCATCGCCATTCAACACAAGTTCCTTCACTTTGGGGTTGAGAAGGTATTCGAAGAAAGGTTGAACAAGTCCAATCAAGACTTGAGCAATTTGAGCCAGATCAAGTTTCTCAACGGGCACGACAACTCTTTCAACGCCAAGTCTCCTGGGTTTGTAAAACTCGACACTCAATCGAAAATAATTATACTCACAAACCCCTTCGAATACAACGTTATCGGCATGACTGCCGTAAATCCCAAAGCGCTGCATAGTCTTGGCGTTAAGCATAGCCGTCGGGACTTGATTTCGCAAAGAAATGTCTTCCCATGTGAAATATTCAAGGACAAAATACTGAACAGGTTGTAAATTGATGCACTGCATGAGATCGTTCGCCATGGATGTTGTGGTGGTGCAATGGTCGGTCTGCCCACCTTCGTAAGTACAAATATGCAGTTCCTTCAGTGAGGTGCTCGTTGCAGCATATTGAAAGATTGCTGAAGCCAAAGCAGTATTGCAGTCTGACCAAGTCAAGTCGACCAAATACTGGAAATGTGGTAGATTGTCAATCAGCAACGGGACGCTTCTGTTTGGATTCTGATCCCTGATATCGCTCACCACTGTCAATCGAAAATTCTTCCACTGCGTCAACCATTCAAAGTCGGACGGTCCATCGTCACGCGATCGACTCCAATGAATTCTCATCAAGTGGTCGACGTATTTCCGTAGCCACATTGGATCGACAGTTTCGTTCACTTGAATGACTGAATAATATTGAGCGATGTGTTCGATGTGAAGACGAAAGGGTTCGTCCATCATTATCAATGTTAAGTGTGGCCACACCTTCCACGAAGTCTTGAGTTGTAGCAATTGCCAGAGATGTTCCAATGGACCCAAGGCGTTTATATGACGCAAGGCCGTCAAAAACAACTCCAGCGAGCTCCTCTCAGGGATGAAGAATGCAATCTTGACCGCAATATCTATCGGAAGCTGTGGCATCTCTCGTCTCGGTTTCTTCATTCCACAGTGTTGGAAGAGAAAAAGTGAAACGTGTCGTGTTCTGTCGTGTCAAGTTCTATCATACGTTCTCACTTGACAGCGCAACTGGCGATAGCCTGGAGTAGCTGGTACAATGGCCTTTATACCAGCAAAAGCCAATGGATTGCCTACAAAGTAGATTCTCTTGAGCGACGTCATCCTTCCGCCAACCGAAAAGCGTTATGATCTCTCATATAGTTACATTTTAAGTCCAAACGAGCATCTCCCAAATCACATCATTCACAAAAATACCATAGCCTCTCAAATGAAATTATTTCACTTGAGAGACTTGTTGGACCTTTCAATCCTTCGGGGTTGACGAAGGATTGAAAGGTCCAACAAGTCCACTCAAGTCTTGAGTGATGTCGTCCAGATTTAAGTCCTCCAGTGACACTTCAACTATTTCAACACCAAATCTCATGGATTTCAAAAGATTAAACTGAATCCAATGCTATAATATCAACAGGATCCTTCCAATGAAAAATTGGATGCATCAATGCCAAATATGCTCAAGGACTCAATAATTGAGCTGTTGAGCAGAGCTGTTGCAACTTTATCTCGAAGAGACAAGTCTTGCCATGAGATATCTTTAATGATTAAGGACTCAATGGGCTGCCACTGTATAAGATCATTCGCCATGGAGGTTGTGATAGTGCAATTGCCGGCGTAGCCTATGAATATTAAGATCCCTTTGTGTGGAACTCGTTGCGACATATTGAAAGACGGCTGTGGTCAAAGCTGAGTTGCAGTCACGCCAAGCCAAGCTAACCAAGTGGTTGAAATGAGGAAGATCGTCAATCAGCAACGAGACACCACTGTTTGGTATAAACCAAGTCTCACCTTTGTCAATCGAAAATGCTTCCATTCTGTCCACCATTCAAAGTAAGATCACTTGTATTCCGTTCTACGGAGATTGCAGATGTCACGGCGATACATGCATTTGGACTTTGTGCAGTAGAATGAAAACACTCTGTGAACTCAAGACTTTTCAGCATTGTTTGAGTTGTGGATGTTGGAGCAGCATCTTTTAAAGACACAAGTCGGAAGTGTGATTATCAATTCATTACTTTCATATACGACAGCTGCAAGATGAGTTGAGTTGAATGAGTGGATAAATTCCTCGAAATGACCGTGAGTCCATTCAGCAATCGTCTCGAGTGCTTGCAATGACAATTCATTTACTCCAGAGCTGGCTGGTAGACAAACTGGAACAACAAAGTATCAACTCAAATGGCACTCTGCTATTTGTCGTAGAGAAAAATTGATCTTTTGTCGGCCAAATCGAGCAAACTATCGCACTCATGTCGAGACAATGTCTCAGTGAGCTCATCTATCGTATGGAAAACGAAAATGTGATTCGCAGTAGCTGGGGCGGCTGTGAAGATGGCCTTCATTCCAGTATAACTCAAACGATTGCCTGTCAAGTTGATTTTCTCGAGAAATTTCATCGAACGTATTCCTTCTGCCAGGAGCAAAGCCTCGGGATCTCTCATATAGTTCCATTGCAAGTCCAATTCTTCCAAATACGACTGTTGCAAATATGGAATGGCCATCTTCCAAATGACACAATTAGCAAAAATGCCCTGACCACTCAACCGAAGTTTCTTGACTTTGGGGTTGAGCAAAGATAGAAAGAATGGTTGAACCAGACCACTCAAATCTTGAGTGATTTCGTCCAGGTTTAGATCCTGGAGTAGCAGAATACCTGCTTCAAAGTCAAATCTTCTCCTTGGATTGTAAAAGTCGATGCGCATTTCAGAGTCATGGTATCCACAGCGCCCTTCGAGACTAATGTCAGCTGCATCATTGCAGAAAATCCAGAAGCGCTCAAGAGTTGTGGAGTTGAGCAGAGCCGATGCGACTTGATTCCGCAAAGAAAAGTCTTCCCATGTGAAATTTCCAATGGTAAAGTCTTGAATAGGTTGCAATGTGATCCACTTGAGAAGATTCTTCGCCATCGACGTAGTGATAGTACAATGGTCGACATGGCCACCTTTAAAAGTATGAATGTCTAAACATCTCAGCGTGGAACTCGTTGCAGCAAAATGAAAGATAGCTGATACAACAGCTGAGTTGCATCCATCCCAACTCAACTCGACCAGATACTTGTAATGAGGTAGATTCTCAATCAGCATCGAGACATTACTGATTGGAGTGTGCTGTGATCCACCAGTGATCTTTGTCAACCGAAAGTGCTTCCACTGCATCAACCACTCAAAGTCAGACGTTTTGTTCAAAAACGATTGATACGATAGAATACCGTTCGAGTGATTGATGTGTCGGTGTAGCCACAATGGATCGACAGTTTTATCCACCTTGATATTTGAGTAATACTTTGCGATACATTCGATATGAAGGCGAGAGGGTTCGTCCATGTTTGTCAAGTTTAAATGTGGCCACAAGTAGAAGGGGTCCCAGTTAAGCTGTTGCAATTGCCAGAGATGTTCCAGTGGCCCCAAGGCATTTGCAGGACGCAGTGCCCGCATAAGTAACTCCAATGAGCTCCACTCGGGGATGAAGAACGCAATTTCGACCACAATATCCAAAGGAAGCCGTGGTGATATCTCTGTTCTTAGTTTCTTCATTCCGCAGTTGTGTCAGTTGAATAGTGAGATGTGTTATGTTCTATCTTGGCAAATTCTATTTCGTTGTCCGGATAAGAGTTATGCGGACATGGCAGCACAAGCAATGAGTCCATGAAAAGAGTCTGCAAGTGCAGTGACGACATCTGTGGTAGAAACAATGACAAAGTCTGTCATTGTATAGAAAATGCACGAAGGTAATGATGCGGTAGATACGTAGTCCCCGGATATCCAATGATAAATATTCGTCTTCAGTGTCGTCAAATCGAAGTTGTTTCGGTGGATCACCGCCATAAACGACAGTAGTGAACAAGGAATTTTTCTTAGTTAAGCGGTGGGTACTGCCGGCTACCAATTTCTTTGTGAAGTCACGACACGGATATTAATTTTGCGGAATGAGTCGACCAGATTTCCGCATTCGGCGTAAAATAGCCTGAAGATTCTGCATAAGCCAACTCATCTACAGCCTCCTCATTGACTTCCCGTCGCTGTGTTTCGACGGCGCTTACACATGCTTGTTGTAAAGTAGATATTTTGGCCGATTCAGCAACTGCGTCAGTATGGCTCGGACTGCGGCTGTGATCCTAGATGGTGTAAAGTCGTAACTACTTGGACGGACCTCCACAATATCCTGCGTTGGCGAACACGGATATCTTCTTGGCAAGTTGTCAGATGCTGCAAAAGACCAATTTCTTCTCAGGATCGAACACAAGACAAGAGCGATCACTCTTCCATTGCTCACAGAACGACATTTTGCGGAATAGGCGACCTGGACTTCCGCGTTTTGCGGAAATTCTCTGCGGACCAGACCTTTCATAATTCCGCAATTTTAATAAAAATTACCGCAAAATTTAATTGAAATTGCGGTAAAAAAGACACTGCTTATTGATCAAATTCTACTTGGAAAAAGTCGTTGAGGCAGTCGAAGATGGTACAAGGACAACTATGCAAATTCACAGTTAACCATGGGATAGAAATTGCCATCGCAGAGGATGACAGTTAAAATTCTTCTTCGAGATGAAGAAACAAATGCAAGAGACGCCAGAGCTTCCTTTGGATATTGTTGTCAAGATTGCGTTTTTCGTCCCCGAGTGGAGCACGATGGAGTTGTTTATGAGGGCATTGCGGCCTGCTAACGTCTTGGAGCCATTGGAACATCTGGCAATTGAAGAAGCTCAAATGGAATCCCCGCGATTTGTGGCCGCATTTGAACTTGGCAATATTGGATGAAACATCTCGCTCACATGTCGAATGCCTTGCAAAATACTATTCAGTTATTCGAGTGGACAAAACTGTCGATCCATTGTGGCTGCGACAGCATACCAATTCCTCGACTTGTATTCAATGGGATCGATTCTACGATGACAAGGTATTTGACTTTGGGTGGTTGACGCAGTGGAAGAATTTTCGATTGACAGCGGTGAACAAAGCCGTATGTCATAGCCCCAACAGTGACGCCTCGTTGCTGATTGAACATCTACCGCATTACAAGTACCTGGTCAAGTTGACTTGGTCTGATTGCAGTCTAGCTTTGACCACAGTTATCTTTAGATTCGCCGCAACAAGCTCAACACTAAGACAATTACATATCGATACCTTTGAAGGAAACCAGTGACGCGAGGGTCAAGAAAACTTAGCTACACCGCTAGAAAACAACCTGAAAGTGTGGATTTACTGAGCTAGAGGGTCGACACACAACCCCACAAACGCAGCTTTAGGTACTCTGAATCTTGTTCTGTAGCCCAAGAACTTGATCTGAATCTCGTTCAGAACTGATATAGGGCAATTGGCCGCTAGTTCCACGCACTAGCACTTTCTCCGTCCTCTTGGCGTGAAGACATATGTTTAGCTAGGATTCACAAACTTCACAGGTTCGCTTACCGCGCGATCAAAAGACTAAACGGCTTTTTACACACTGAATTACTCAAATCTACTTGGTAAAGCCAGCACGATTCATCCCGTCGTCGCATCGTCACGTCGTTGGCCGCCGCAGATCACCCTCTCAATTCCTTCTCCTAAATACACACTTTCTTCGAACTTCGTCATGTCCATCGTCCAGGCTTGGTTGATTTTTCTCTCCGGCTCCCTCACAAGCCACCCCGATCAGTAAAGCAACGACCTCAATCGGAGCTACGATTATCCATTTATGATGAGTCAAGAGCCTCGTCGTAGTAGTCGTGTCCCTCGTTCGCGCACGGCCCCGTCTTCTGACTCTTCAGAAGCTCTTCCAAAACGATCGTCAGTCTCCACCCGTTCGTCCAAAAAACAGGTAAGAGGGGTCAATGCATCATTCCAAGGTCCATATACGCAGAGTAACGATGTTCCGTCTGCTGCACCAGCCACAGGTATTCATAGTCTCTTAAATTCATCTCATTCAACTCCTGCTGCGGGTGGTGACGCTCAAAACATTCCGATCCATAGCCCAGACGGTTTTGAAACAGCCTCAGAATCGTCGACTATCTCTCGTTACTCTTTTCGGAATGGACATGATGAGTTTGGAAGCATGGAGTTTGATGGCCCGGGTCCGTTTAACAGTGATCCTGCCGATGAGTTAAATAACCAAGCTGCACGTATATTGGCAATCCAACAAAAAATGGTTCAGCTAGAGTCAATGGTCGAGCAGACACTGAATCATGTTGAGAGTAATCCCCAAGCAGTAAACAATAACTCCCATCAAATTCAGGATATCTCAGTCTCTTTGAACGCAGTTCAGCGTCGCGTAATCACAGTGGAGTCAAAAAATCAAGCTGCTCTCGAACGTCTTGAGACGTATGATACGTTATTCACTGCACAGGATGCCCGAATGAACAGTATATCCGCCGTGCTTGAGCGTCTCGCGGTGTCGAACAATGCACGCTTATGTTTGGCCATTGACCCACTGACCCAGCTTCCCTGTAATTTGCCGTTCAACGAATGTCCTCAACGAGCTGATGGCACGCACAAGACAAGCCGCCGACGTCGCCCTAGCTTCGTTCGATGCAACATGATGACAAACAACAAGGAGTAATGTGGCAACTCACGTCGTTCTTGCCCCTATCGTCTTGGCAATACACATCCACAACAGCCCATCTATTGGGATGACTCTCCCGATGCCCATTTAAACCATCAAAGACGAGCTTGAAACCTCTCATGCACTCACAGCTATACTTGCTCGAGTTGAATTTGAGGATAATATGATAATCCCACGTGTTCTTGTCTTCAACACTTCGTAAATCAGTTGTAAATCCGTCGCCTCCTCCCAACATGCAATAAAATGTAAGTCAAATATGCAGCAATAGTCAGCCAGTTCCATTTCCTTGCACACAATAATCGTTCTTTCCCATAAATTCATTTTTCCAGTCGCATTCGTGAGGCTAGCATTTCTTCCAAGTTGCTAGTTCCATCTAAATGACCACTTCCTCAGTCACGATGCCGCTCTAACCAGGCAGATGAACAGCTCCATCTCCATTCGCGGTAGAATTGTTAACTTCCTCACGCTCTGTGTTGGCACTGTTTGTGTCAATCTCTCGGTTATTCGCATTCCCCACATTAATTTCGTTCGTAGAATCACGTTCATCATGCTTTTCTTGAACGTTAGGAGCTAAGTCGTCATCAACCATATTCTCCAGACGATCTAGCTGCAATCTACGCATTTCAAATTCGGCCAACATCTTGTTTGGCATCAAAAGTGCCTCAGCCTCCCAACACCATGAGCCCGATGCCTCCGAATTGAACTTCGAACTCTTTATAGCCTTCATCATAGCGCATTGCCCGCACTGCAACCACGGTTTTTAAACTCTCTGGGTGTTCGACGTTGCTACGCGAGTCACTGGGTAGCAATTCCTCGTCAAAATTGACAACAGAAACATTTTCCATTCGACTGGTTGGACGAACAAGATGAACTCGGCGTGGCTTTAGTCTCGAATCATGTAACGTGGTGTAGAATCTATAATTGTGTGCCTTTCGTCCTCTGATCTCGACTTTACTTGAGTAATCATTTGGTTTTTCACCACTCTGAATGGTTCATGCCACTTATGAGCTAATTTTGCCTTTACACCGGGTTTAACTTGGTCAATGTAGACCCAAACAGCGTCCCCAATCTTAATTCTATCGTCAATATTTGGTGGGAGTCGTTCGTTGTGCCTCTCTGCGCGTTCACGTATTGCGTCTCTTATCCACTGTTCGACCATTGTGATACAATATAAATGTTGTCGTTGAATCTGCAATCGCCATCTTAGGGCCTCTTGGTCATGTTCATGCTTAGTTGAAACCAATCCAGCCATCAAGGTATCCATAGGGTCCCATCCATGCATTAAGAAAAATGGTGTTTCTTTTCTTGTTGTGGAGACAGAGGTATTCAACGCGAAAGTTAGACGTTCTGCCCAGTCATCCCAATCCCTTTGTTGCGGGTCCAAAATATACTTTTTTGTTGCTCTTACTACAGTTTGAATTGTTCTTTCAGCTGTACCATTCGCTTGAGGTCGATATGCAAATGTAGGCATCTGTCTCTGTCCCAACATAGATGCAAAATGCTTAAATACGTCACTCATAAATGCAGGATCCCTGTCGTGTCGTAGTTCTCGACATGCACCAAATTGCCGAAAGACCACTTCCTCATATGCGCGCGCGATCGTATGCGATTGTCTATCTGCAGTTGCTTTAACCATGGTCCACGCGGTGAATATATCCACAAAAACAATTAACTGAGTGTTTCCACGGAATGATTTTGGTAAATCAGTCGCAATATCAAAGCATACAATGTCCATTGGTCTATGAGGAATTAAGTTTCCTGGTGTCTTTGCTTTATGCGTTGGTGCGGGTCCAGCAGTGCTACAAACGTCACACGCCTCGATATAATTTTTCACGTCATTGTACATGTTGTCCCAATAATAGTTTGCTCTCATTCTCTCGTACGTACGACCAAATTTAAAATGTCCACCTTGTATATCATTATGACAGAGGTGCAGAATTGTCGGAACCAATTTAGAAGGGATCACGATAAGCCATTGTAATTTTTGATCACCCCCTCTCTTTTTCTTCCATGGCACTTTGTACAATACATTATGTTCGTCAATTTCAAATAAATGGGCTCTCTTTCCTATATCGAAGCATTCTGTCTTTGATAATACTTCATGTTGGCCCTTGATAAATGCTTTTAATTTGGACCACTTCGTTTCTCCGCCCTGGGATAGTGCAATACGCTCTAAGCGTATCTCGCTTGAGTGCATGGATTGACTGCTGTTAGTAAACAATATTTGATGCCTGACATTCTCTGGTACGTCCGTTGAATTATCGCTTTCCACTCTGGATAGTTCTACCACCCCAGTATTTTGTTCTATGACTGTGATGATATCATCGATAACGAATTTCGTAGCAAGCATGATTTCTCGGTGTGGAGCAATTGACGTTGGTTGAACCAAATCAGACAGACAATTTGCGAGTATTGCTGGCTCTAACTCCCTCTGAGACGCATAATATGATACCAATCTTCCTTTCATCGCCTTATTTGCTAGAAAATCAGCTGAGCCATTCCATTTCCGGTGTACATGATGAAATTGCACATTATGGATTGTGCTTATAACCAGTTGGGCTCGCTCTAACAATTCCCGTAGATGTTGTTGTTTACACTGCATCCACCCCACTAATTGGTGGATGACCAAACGCGAGTCTCCAAATACGTGTAAATTTGAGATAGCATGCTCTTGAGCATATTTCAAAACGGCTAGGCAGCCCATATATTCGGCAACGTTAACTGTAGCATCTGGAACGATGCCACATTCACTCCATTCAATAGACCATCCAGGTAATTTCCAAATTATTGCGCTGTAGCTTCCCAGACGATCTTTAAATTTCACTGCACCGTCAAATGTAGCAATTAGACCGCACTCATCTTTTTTAAATTGAGGTAAACAATAAGACTCGGTTTTTGGCACTGATAGTTTCAAAGGCCGATAAATTTCCATATCTCTACATTGCTTCATTGATGGTGGGCTCAAATTTGCAGTTAAGACTGCTGGCATATTCCATCTACCGTCCAATTCATTCACTCGAATAATCGTAATATCCCACGGCGACAAAATCGCTGCCCAAGGAATATGGTCTGAGCGTCCTTGTTTGTCTTTCAGAATCCAATTCAAAAATTCGTAGCTTGAATACACAATCAGTTGCCTATTTCGCAGCTCGTAGTAACAAACTTTCACAACACGCAATTAGGCGAGTGCTTCTTTTGCCCACTTTTCATATTTCATTTCGGCTTTCTTTAGAATTCTTCCGCAGAAGCGAACGGGATGTAGAGTTCCATCATATTCTTGACATAACGATGCGGATACAGCCCAATCCGTGATGTATAATAATATATGAAAAGGTAAATTTGGATTAGCGTGACGCAATATAGGTGTAGTGCTGTAAGCCATTTTAAGGGCATTAAATGCAGCCTTGGGGCCATCTCCAATGACTCCACCCCGTAATTGAGCATCAGACAATTCATATAAACAGCCAGACAATATCGAGTAATTCTCTATAAATCTCGAGAAAAAATTCAATGATCCCAAAAATGATTGCATTTCCCGTAGTGTTGAGGGGAATGGTAGATTCAAAACCTGCGTTAGACTCCTTGGCTTCGCCATTATTCCCTCATTTGAGATAATGTGTCCCAAGAAATCCACAATTCTTTTGCCAAATTTACTCTTAAGAGCACTTATACTGATATTGAAGTACGTAAGACGAGATAATATCCGATCGGTGAGCTCGACGATTCCATTCCATGACGTTGAGCCATCACTAATGTCATCTACAAATGACACACGATTAGCTGGCCGTGGCATTGTAGACTCGTCACGTATATAACCAAATTTAAACATATCAAACGGATTGTCATCTGATCCACCATCGTTGCCAGGAGGCACATCAACAAAACCGTAGAGTGCATTTGTTATCATTCTTTGATATATCATGGGGGCATTTTTTAATCCTTGACCCATACGGGTCCACTCAAAATGCCCTAAAGGGCAAATAAACGCGCTAATTTCACGGGCTCTCTTTGTTGTCCGAACGACCCAAAAACCACTAGCATTGTCCAATGATAATAGCCACTCAACCGCACGGAAGCCTGACAGCAAAGAATCCAATGTGGGCATTGGCGACAACATCAGAGGCTGGAGTTCATTAATACATCGATAATCAATACACAGACGAATATCTTTGCCACCCTTTTTCAATACGATGACGATAGGCGATGCCCATCTCGACGACGAGTATTTAATCAAACCAAAATTCAATAAACCTTTCAATAAATCGAACAGTTTCTCCATGTGCTCATGACGAACTCGACGGGCGCGCTGCGCAATAGGTTTTGCATCTCCGACGTCTATATCACATACAGCACCTCGTGCAGCAGGTGGTAATCCATTCCCTGACTGAATAAAGAACTTGCTGTATTTACACAGAACAGACTTCATCTGCTCTCGCTCTTCAATTGATTGCCCAATTTCACCAAAATCTATTTTCTCGATATCAAATGGCTCTTGTTGGGGTAGTTCAGGGATAAAAGCTAATTGATTTTCCATTTCCTCCATTGCCATGTCTATGCCTTCTCGCACAACCACTTCTGGGTCCAAGTCAGTTTGATCAATTATAGGTGGCTTGGTCAAGAGGAATATAGATGGCGTAACATCATTCAAGGATAATGGTAATGCATCACATGAATTGTTGACGTCATTAGCGGGGAGAACTCTACTGTCGGAGTTGCTCGACTCAGGGTGTGTGATTGTAGTTTCCATGGCCAATTTCTCAACACCATGATATTCTTGACTATTTAGCTCAATAACGCCACCCTTTGTTTGTATAGCTCGAGGCGTGAATACTGTAGTTTTTTCCGTTATTGGTCCTTGCTGGTAATTTGCTCTTTCAACATCACTATTCTTGCGTTTGTATTTTTCTGAATACGCTCCTTCGAAAACCTCTGCTAGCCATTCTTTATACCTATTGCTAGATGTACGAATCATTTTTTCATATGGGGGCCGTTCACCCTCCGGTGAAATTGCCCCGATAGTCGTTCCACTTGACAGTGCAATCGTGTGATTTCCGATATTGGTTATGACAAATAAATGAGGGTATTTTGTTCCATTCGAGATAACGGTAGTGATCCATTTACGACCTCTATGAACCCAAATTTCTTTGTAATGCTCGTTGCTACACACATTTGGGACTGGTATTCTAATTGAGTCACCAGCCAGTATAACATGATCTTTTTTCAGTGTCACTTGCACTGCGCTATGTTTCCGATAAGCTATAGGTTGGTGAACCAAGGGAACCCATTCGTTGTCTGGTAATATAAGTTCACGCTTCAATGTATCGATTATAACACCAGCTTTGTTCAAGAAATCCATTCCTAAGATGGCTTCAAAATTCATGTCTCCAAAATTGCAAATAGAAATAATAAATCGATAGACCACGCCGTTACCCAGAGGCAATTTAATCGATGTTGTACCAAGAGTCGATACAGTTCCATTCCCAAAACCACCAATATCTGTCAATGACTGTGTAAATATTGGTAAATTTAGCCGTTGGGCTAGCCTTTCATGGATGACACAAGTATTTGCTCCTGTATCAGCTAAAACAACAACGTCGTGGTTCATAATCTTTGCCGATAAAAAAGCTTGACAGTCTGCAGCTCGATCAATTTGTCGAGTCTGCCAAAATCCCAAATGCTCACCTTCTAATAATTCGAATGATTTTTCAGTAGTTGCGCTATTGTCATTCAGTTGTAATTCAATTGAGGGAGAAAGTGTAGATATATTCCATATCACAGGTCGTATCGGTGGTAAACTAGAACGTCCGTTCCCTTTCATTCCAGTTGGTTCGACAGATTTGTTTTCATGCATCCTTTTTCTGTTGAGCGCATTGCCTGTGGGCACCGCATTCTCTTTTGATTTCTTTTTGTTGTTTTGGTTTTGTTTTGCAAGCGAAGTAAGTCCGACGCAACGGGGTTTTTGCTCGGCCCCCGGACTTAGAAGTTTAAACAACTCAGCAATTCGGCAAGGTTTGGATCACCTAAAGCCATCAAATATTCCTGCAATTAAGATATTTTGGCTTCTCGTGGGCAAATTGTAAACTTTGAATGAGGAGGAAATTTTTCGCAGCGACATAGATTACACGCATCGAAACAAGTTAGCTCCAGATGACCTTTACGTCCGCAAATGCCACAAATATTGTTGGTAAAGCATTTCCCTTCTACCGTGAAATGTTTCTTTCCACAATCTCTGCAAAAGATATACGATAATTCATTACCCACTTTCCCAAGGGAAAATATTTCTCTCTTAATAGATTCCATGAACTCATCAGATCCACCGCGAACGTCATCATCGGCAAACATTACATTTTTTCGCAGTTGGACAGGGTTTTGTTGCATTTTGGGATTGCCTCTTTTCATTTCATCCATATCTCGAAGTGTAAAAATATACTTGTCTAAATCCGAGAGGGACACAAAACGAGCGAGCATAATCTGTTCTGTCAATCCTCTATTTTGCAAAGAGTAAGCAAATTGTCTGATATGGTCTTGAACTGATTTTGGCTCGTTGAGGTTTAATTTGGCTTTTCTTGCGGCATTGTTAAATCGGAAAAATTATTGGCGAAGGGGTTCATTTGTATTTTGCTTCATGTTAAAATAAGTCGCCAAAGGGGATTGAGAGGTGTGAACGTACTCCTTTCTGAATTCAAATCTAAGTGATTTCCAATTTGATTTTATTGAAGGATCCAAGTGCTTAAACCAATCCAAGACACCATTCGAAATATAACTTTGAAATTGATGGACTACTTCGTCATTTGTCCATCTACATGAAATTGCTGTATTTTCAAAATTCCGTAGCCATGAGGTAGCTCCATCTCGACCATCAGTTTCACCATTAAAGATAGGCAATGTGGGCATTTGTACAAAATGCTATGGTCGTTGTGTCTCGTTGGTGTCATTTTGGCGATCAATAACTTCTTCATTTGGGGCAATATTGGAGCTAATTTCATTTGTCGCTGAACACATATCATTTAATTTTTTATCCAGAGTCAACAGAGTTCGTTCTTGGCGTTCAATAACATCGCTCTGACGATCAAACATATCTGAATAATGAGCTCGTAGAGCCGATAATTCTTGGTGTGTTGTGTCTACACGAGGAGCACCCGTTGCAATAGATGTGATACTCGATGTCCACAGGGCTGGGGATTCCATCAACGGGTTGGGGTTTGTTGTCATTAACTCTGGAGAATCAGTCGCTTCGTTTCGGTTCGTAACGGCAGAATCTACTAGGCTTTGCTGTGAGGACGTTCTCATATTAGCTCGTCCCGGTTCGTGGCACCACTTGACGCGAGGGTCGAAAGAACTTAGCTACACCGCTAGAAAACAACCTGAAAGTGTGGATTTTCTGAGCTTGAGGGTCGACACACAACCCCACAAACGCAGCTTTAGGTACTCTGAATCTTGTTCTGTAGCCCAAGAACTTGATCTGAATCTCGTTCAGAACTGATATAGGGCAATTGGCCGCTAGTTCCACGCACTAGCACTTTCTCCGTCCTCTTGGCGTGAAGACATATGTTTAGCTAGGATTCACAAACTTCACAGGTTCGCTTACCGCGCGATCAAAAGACTAAACGGCTTTTTACACACTGAATTACTCAAATCTACTTGGTAAAGCCAGCACGATTCATCCCGTCGTCGCATCGTCACGTCGTTGGCCGCCGCAGATCACCCTCTCAATTCCTTCTCCTAAATACACACTTTCTTCGAACTTCGTCATGTCCATCGTCCAGGGTTGGTTGATTTTTCTCTCCGGCTCCCTCACACCAGGCTGACCACTGTACCATCACAAGATCTATGGCAAATGCTCTTCTCAAATGGTTTACGTTGCAGCCAATTCATCTCCTTGCCATTGCCGATTTCACGTGGGAAGACTTATCTCTGCGCGATCAGGTCGCAACAGCTCTGCTCAACAACACATCGATCCAGCGCTTCAAGATATTTGGCGTTGAAGCATCCAACATTTCATTCGAAGGATCCTGTGGGTTTGATGACTCTGAACTCTCTTTGAACTTATACAACCCCACAAGGTATGGCGTTGAATCAGTTTTTGTACCAGTGGAAGAACTCAACCTGGATGTAATTACCAGAGATTTGAGTGGACTCGTTGAACCTTTGTTTCAATCCTTGCTCAACCCCAAAGTGAAGAAACTTCGGTTGTGTGGCTATGGCATTTTTGTGAATTTTGTCATCTGGGAGATGCTCCTACCGTACTTACCCCAGTGCAATTTGGAAGTATTGGACTTGCGATGGAATTGGCTGATAGACAAGGAGGCTTTTCTGCTGGCGGACGGAATACGTTTGATGAAATCGCTCAAGGAAATTAACTTGCACATAAATCGTTTAGGTTTTGCAGAAATGAAAGCCATCGTTGCAGCCGCCCCAGCTACTGTGAACCACATTTGCATTTGTCGTTCGATGCTTGAGCTCACTGAAATTTACCTGTAACACATTGTTCGAGTTGGCAGAGAAAAAGTCTATCTATCTTTTTCACAGATATAAAAGTTATAATTGAGTAGCTGTTTTCTATTTCCAGTTCGAATGCGAGTCATCTCAGTACAATTGTTATCACGATGCATTTATGGCTGAAATCCATGGAGAAAGACTTCTCTCCCAAAATCATGTCGATTTTTATGAAAAGGCAGAGTTTGGCCAGAGATAAGGCCATCACTAAACTACCATTTCATGCTTGGTATGGAGTGAATTCATTCAGCGAATACCGTCCTCAAACGAATTGCCTCACGGTCTGTCATGCAGTTGAAGCGGCAATACAATTCTTCCAAGTGCGACTGGTCAACTGTAGGAACTGGGAGGAATGTGATTTTGAAGATCACAATTTCAATGTTCTATGAAGACGTTTAAAGACCAACTGGCTAAATCCTTCTATCTACCGCCAAGATCCAACAAATGAAGAAGCTACAGAGGATTTCTAGTCAGTTTAGAATTAACCTCAACCAAGGTGTTCTGATGTCCAAATCGTGTGCTCAGGAGGTCCAACCAACTCAAGACAGCCTCGCAGAAGAGCCCTTAAAACGAATGGCGCCTATCCAGGCGACCTTCATACGAAGTGATAGACCGAAAAGCACGTAGACAATGTGAGATAATTGTACAAGTTAAAATGCTTCAGTTTTACATCTGCGGAGTCAACAACAGGAGCGAAAAGACAAAAACGAGATATATCTACTTCCTTTGTATATTGTGGTCTGGATTGCGTTTTTCATACCCCAGTGGAGAGTATTGGAGATGGTTTTAAAGCCGTAGAGTCCTACAAATGCCCTGGGGCCATTGGAACATCTCTGGCAAGCGCAACAGATTAAATGGGATCCCTGCAACTTGTGGCCACAATTAAACTTGAGAGCGATAGATGTACCCTCTTGTTCCCATATTGAATGCATTGCGAAGTATTACAGTACTCGAATATCACAGTGGATCAAACTGTCGGTCCGTACTCCTTGACAAACTCTGGCAGAAGGAATACATTCGAAGAAGTCGCTTAAGAGAATTCTCTTGATTGGCGATCGTCTGGGGTTTGCTGGCATGAAGGCCATCATTGTAGCCGCTCCGGCTTCTTTGAACCATATTTTCCTTTGCTATTCGACAAGCGAACTCCCTACGACCTGTCACCATCTTGAGTGTGATGAATTACTCGACTTTGCTGAAATAAAGTCTCTATCTCTTCCTAAGCAATGCATTGCGCTCGTGACAGGATAGGCCATATCGAGCTCATTCATCGAAAGACAGATGTAAATGTGGTTCACAGTAGCTGGAGCAGCTGCAATAATGGCCACGATAACAGCACAACTCAAACAATTGCCTTCCAGGACGATTTTCTTGAGCGATTTCATCAAGGGGATTACTTCCACAAACAAAAAAGCCTCGCGGTCTATCATCCTGTTCCATCCCAAGTTTAATTCTTCCAAATGGGACTGTTGCAGATATGGAATGAGCATCTCCCAGATCATACAATTGGCAAAAATTCCACTGCCACTCAACTGAAAGCTCTTTACTTTGGGGTTCAGCAAGGATTCAAAGAAAGGTTGAACGAGTCCACTCAAGTCTTGGGTAATTTGGTCCATGTCTAGCTCGTTTCGATGCACTTCGACTGTTTCAACTCCATATCTCTTGGGATCGTAAAAGTTTAGAATCACTCGAGAGTTCTCATATTCACAGGGCCCATTGAATATAACATCGGCAGCATTATTACCGTAAAGCATGAAGCTCTTCAAAGTTGTGGACTTGAGTAGAGCCGATGCGACTTGATTCCGAACAGACAAGTCTCCCCATGCATAATATCCAATACCAAAATATTGAATGGGTTGCAACGTGATCCACTCGAGAAGATCCTTTGCCATGGATCTTGTGATCTGATTTCGCCCAGCCTGACTGCATTCAAAATTACTTAAATGGAGTTTCTTCAGTGAGGTTCTTGATGCCGCAAATTGAAAGATAGCTGAAGTGAAAGCTGAGTCGCAGCCATACCAAGTCAGTTCCACCAAGTATTTGTAATGAGGGAGATTCTCAAGCAGCAACGAAGCACCATCGTTTGGAATGTGATTGTTCAGCGATGTCAATCGAAAATTCTTCCACTGTGTCAACCATTCAAACTTGGACGTTTTATTGAAGTTCGGTTGGAACCAATGAATACAAGTCGAATGATCGATGTGTCGGCGCTGTTTCCTGGATCAAAAAATGCACCCAGACTGAAGTAAAGACGGGCACCAAGGCGAACCCAACTCAAGACTTTCTACCAATTAGAAATTAGAAAATCTACAAAGACACGTAGGGTAGGAAAGGCGAACTGGCTAGCTGATAGGTGTAGACAGAGATGTCGCGGAGACTTTTGGATTAACCAAGTGCTTGTTAAGTTGGTGTTCGCCAGAGACGAAGAGTCTATCGTCTCCTTGTGTATACTCAGGGATATACAAGAGCTCGCAAGTGCCGTGTGTGTTTGGAAGGCCTCAGAAACGAGTCTTTCGGTCGTGTAGGTGAGCGAAATTAAAGTTTGTTAAGCTACACTAAGTACACGTCTTCCAGTCAAGAAGACGAACAGTTGCTGCAGTCTAGGGAAAAGCAGCGAAACACTTAATTGCCCTCATCATACTTGAAGTGTTCAAGTACAGTTCTCGGGCGACAGAACAACACACTGGATTTTGGATTGATACTGCCGACAACCTTTGTTTGTGGATTGCGTGCGTTGACTAGGGGCTCACTAAATCCATACTTTCAGGAAGTTTTCAGCGGTTATTCGAATATTCATTGACATACTCTTTGTCAGATGTGTCGCCGCAGCCACAACGGATCGATCCACTTGTCGACTCGAATAACGTGATAGTATTTCGCGATGCATTCGATATGAAGGCGAGAGGGTTTATCCAATCTCATCAAGTTTAGGTGCGGCCACAACTCACGGGGATGCCACTTGAGCAATTTCAATTGTCAGAGATGCTCCAATGGACCCAAGGCATGAGCAGGACGCAACACCGTCAAAAAGAACTCCAACGTGCTCCACTCAGGGATGAAGAATGCAATCTTCACCACCATATCCAAAGGAAGATATGGCATCTCTCGTTTCTGTTTAGATGTGGAAAAAGAGAAAGTGATAAGTGCCGTTTTCTGTCGTAATGACGTTGACAGTGCAAATTGCTTGGTCCAACTTGGATTATTTAGAAGAACTCACAATGTTAACTGAATCCTTCTTCATGCATAAGCAACCGGTTGTGCTCCACAGGCAAGGAATAATTTACTAACATTTCTCCCATATGGTCTTGGATTGTATGATGAAATATTCTCTAGTCAAATTTGCCCTTACAATCAGGAAAGTCGACGTCGTCCCACAAAGAAATCGACACAGCCGAAGGACCAGTCAGTCACACTAGTAAATGCTTTTCTTCATTCAAAATTAAAATTCAGTTGAGATTCTCTAAAAGTTGTAGTGGATCGAAGTTGTTGATCTGTCAAAACCCAGGTTCATCCTGGTGATGGGAAATTTGGCACTACAGCTGACAGTTTGATGAAGAAAATGAATAGCTCTAACGTATGATTGACTAGATGGGCGAATTAACCACAAGGATGTTATCAACCAGCTCAACTAATGCAACTGGTATGAATGGAATCAAAGGATTAGCACAGCGTCTTTGGCACCTTTTCTGTCCAAACGCTATCTTTCGTGTACTGAAAGGGGAATTGTTGTTAACAACGAGAAAGATATTTATACGATTTGGTTGAAAATGACAATATATTCTTTGAATCGAAATTGGACCAAAGCGATATTTGGAGAATTCACGGTTGTGCTGTCAATTGACCCTGGGATAGAAGTTGACTCAGCCGAATTGAGCCATGTCACTTTTTGTTCTCCCAAAACTGAATGAAGCGCCAGAAAACAAATATGCCGCAGATTCCCTTGGAAATTGTAGTCAAGATTCCGTTCTTGATCGACGAGTGGGAAACATTGGAGTGGTTTATTTGGTTGTTACGTCCAGCTAATGCCTTGGGGCCCCTGGGACACCTGTGGCAATTGAAACAGCTCAAATGGAAACCCGGCAGCTTGTGGCCACATTTAGGCTTGACAAAGATGGATAAACCCTCTCGTTGCCACATCGAATGCGTTGCGAAGCATTATTCAGTCATCAAAGTGAACGAATCTGTCGATCCATTGTGGCTGCGGCGATTCATCCATCGCTCGACTTGTATTCATTGGACACAAACCGACGTGACATCAAAGTTTGAATGGTTTACGCAGTGGAAGAATTTTCGAATGATAGATGTGAACAATACTGCAAATTGCATTCCATCCAGCGGATTCTCGTTGTTGATAGACAATCTGCGTCATTACAAGGACTTGGTAAGCTTGACTTGGTATAACTGCGGCTCAGCCTTGGTAACATCAATCTTTGAATTTGCTGCAACAAGTTCCACACTGAGATCTCTCCATATTGAAACATTCGATGCTAGTGAAGTATGAATTGTATGATCACAGCCTCCATTGCGAATAATCTTCTCAAGTGGATCACACTGCAGCCCATTCAACACTTTGAAATTGCAAACTTCACGTGGAAAAACTTTTCTCTGCTGGTTGAGATCGTCACGGCTCTGCTCGACAACACAACAATCGAGTGCTTTAAAATATTTGGCATTGCTACGTCTACTATTTCCTTCCGCGGACATTGTGGGTGTTATGACTCTGGATTGCACATTAACGTTTACAAGCCCGACAGATATGGAGTTGAAGACGTTATTGTGCCGGAAGGAGAGCTAAACCAAGACCTGAGTGGATTCATTCAACTTTTCTTTGAATCTTTGCTCAAACCCAAAGTGAAGAAACTTCGGTTAAGCGGCCATAGCATGTTTAAAAATGGTGTTATTTGGGAGATGCTCCATCCATATTCACAGCAGTCGCACTTGGAAGAATTGGACTTGCGGGGAAATAACCTGGAAGTCCACGAGGGAATACAGTTGGCGGAAGGAATACGTTCGATGAGCTCGCTCAAGAAAATCAACTTGGATGGCAATGGCTTGGGCTATGCTGGCATGAAGGCGATCGTTGCAGCTGCTCCAGATTCGATGGATCGTATTTACAGTTGTCTGACGATAGGCAAGCGAGATGAGATATCTCCTCTGGAGCAATTAATTATTCCAGTTGGCTGACAAAAAGTCAATCACTCTTCTGTATAGATATCGTTTTTTTCAGTGAAATGTTGACTGGGGAGGACGTTAGCCGTATCACACATTAATCAAAATGAAGTAGATTTCCTCCAAGCTACGAAGCGAAGTTTACCAACTATGGCCATCCACAAATACCACTATGCTTTGTATAAGCACTACTACTTCGGTATGAACCATCAAGACTCGACTTCAGGGAACATACTAGTATTCAATAAAGCCCTGTGTTATCAAAGGAGCATTTCTCCCACGGAATATCCAAAAAGAATGCACTGCAGCTCATCTCAATCTCCATGTATTATCCAAAAAGATTAATCAACTTTTGATCGGCTTGGCATTCGTGGGACAAGCAAAATCGATAAATATCCGACTTATGGTAACAAAAGTAAATATTTCTCACAGAAGGAGGAGCGGCAGTAAGGAAGGCGTTGAGGCCAGGGAAACGCATGCAATTTGCCATCAAGTTGATTTTCCGGAGCATATGTACGCTGCAAATTCCTTGTGACAGCAAAATCGCTTCCGAGTCAGTCATGTAATTGTACTGCAAGTCCAATTCCGCCAAGTGAGACTTTTTCATATATGGAACCAACATATCCCAAATCACATTGTTCTTGAAGATTCCTCTGCCACACATCTTGAGTTTCTTCACCTTGTCTTCACCTAACAATTGAAAAAATGGCTGAAAGAATCCACTCAAATATGTAGCGATGTCATCAAGAGGCAGCTCATTGACATGTTCCACATGTATTGCTTGATTTCCATGTCTCTTTGGCTCGGCAAAGTCCAACTGCATTTCATCCGCGTTCTGGCAACAATAGCCACTGAACCAAATGTCCGATACATGGGTGTCGTAGAAACCAAACTCCACAATAGATGCTTTCTTGGCAAGAACCGATGCTATTTCATTCCGCAGTGTTGGAAACTCCCAGTTAAACCGCATCAAACGAAGGAGCTCAATTGGTTGCAAGGTAATCCAAGTGAGAAGGTCCTTGGCCATAGATGTTGTGATTGTAGAATGTCTAGGTATGCCGCGCTCACTAGTCCATAACGACAGTTTTCGTAATGAAAGACTAGACGCAGCAACCTTGAAAATAGCTGGAGTCACCTCGGAATCACAGTCCTGCCAGTACAATTCAGTGAGATGCTGATATTGAGGGAGTATTTCAATAACAAACGGGAGAATGGAGTCAGGAGAAAACGTGGAGTTCACATTCAGGGATACAATTCGGAAATGCCGCTCCCAAAGCACGTCCGACGGTCGTTCACTTTCTACTTCTGTCCAGTAAATACTTGCTGTAGGAGGAATGTAGCGATAAAGCCAAGCGGGATCTTCTCCGCTGTTTACAATGATTTTGGAGAAATATTTGGCAATGTGCTCAACGTGTCCACGACACTCATCTCCTATCGCACTGAGATTCAATTGTCGCCAAAAACTTTGTTCGGGCCAGCCATTTTTATGATGTCGATGCAATTTCCACAGGTGTTCTAGAGGGCCAAGAGCGTTGACTGCGCGAAGAGCTTTGAGGTAAAGAGTGAACGTTTCAAACTCTGGAATAAAAAAGGCAATGGTCACCACGAGATCGACGGGTAGAAGCGGCGCCTTGGTAGATTTCATGCTCACTACCTTCGAAATGGAATCTGTTATTCTCGGGTCAAACTCTTTCAAGAAAATCGACGTCGTCTCATGAAGAAAATTTTGACAGACTAGAGACAGGTCAAATATTGTAGACTCGTGCCGAAAACAATCGATCATTAACTGCCATGTCAATTGAACCCACCGCGCAAGTAGATGGTTTGTTGAGGGTGGCACAATATTGTCATTTCAATCAAACTTGTGGTTTTGACCAAAAGCGAGTCATTCTGAAGTGGTGTGTGTCAGTGTGTGTTTTGCGTGAGATAGGTGGCTGATCGATTCTGATTAGCTGAATATTGTCAATTTCAGTCAAATTAGTACTGTATTTTGACCAAAATACATTTCCTAATTGATTTGACCATGTTCAATCGAATATTGGTATAATTGCATGTGACTTAGAGGCTGGTCGGGAAGCACACAGGATCGAAAAACATGATTGACATAATTATCCGAAAATTTACTAACCGGATAGAAACACTTTTGACTTGAATAAACAGAGGCTCCGCACCTCTGTTTCTTGGCACGAAAAAAAGCACGATCTCATCCGTATTCCGGATAAATCTAGCCAATCATGACCGACTCAATCATGTTTTTTTCTGATCATGTTTGATCATGTGTGCTTCCCGATCAGCCTCTTAGGGTGTGTTTGGGTGAGTTTTGCGTGAACTAGTCAAATACTCGATTCTGATTGGCTGCGAGATTGGAGAATCGATTTAAAAAATCGATACATTTCCAGCCCATCTCACTATTTAGAATGTACTGTATCTCGCAATAATTCAAAAAAATTTACTAAGGCCAATCAGAGAAGCCCATTCGATTCGGAGTACCTCGATTCGATCATACTGAAGTCAAGTATGTATGGCAACCGTCCCAAATTAATTACACGTGTATCTGGGTGTATTTTGCGTTAATTTGGTGAATACTCAGTTCTGAGTGGCTGCGCGATTTGCAGATACATTTTGGACCCCCTCACAACTTCGAATGAAATTGGCAATACTGCCTGAACCAGAATTTCGCTTTGCGCTAATAGCAGTAACTTTTATCCTTGACCAAACCAACCAATCATCCAATCCGAAGAATTCAGTTGAGTTTTTCAAAAGTTCACGGAATTGTCAAATCAGCAGAGACCATGAGATAGAATTTGATATGTGTTGTCTTCAGAATTTACAGTGTGCTGAGCAATGATCTCTTCTCTTTGTCCAATGATGAGAACGGAAGTTTTTCATTGGATATTTTTGGAAATCGATCAGATTTTGCATTCAAGTTGGTGTGGGCAGATCGACGTCAAACCTTAAGTCCATGACTATGGCGAATGAACCGCTCATGTGGAACGTTGTGCTACATCGTTGCGACCCACATGACTTGAAAACGAAAAGTAAGCGACAATGTATAATTGTTGATTGACTAGAGAATTTATGCAAGACTGGATGTACGACAGCAACACGAATACATGTAAGATCGACAAATACACTACTCCGGAGTATGAATTAACTGCGTGATTAAACTAGTTGAGTATCCACATGCCCTGTACGTTGGCGCTTTTGGTATGGTCTTGGACACTGCGTTGTCTGAGTCTTCCGGAGGTGCGTCACGACCGTGACGAGCTTCAATTGGCTTGTTCGCCGATTCTTGTTGATTATGTTGGATTGTAAAATTTTGTCGAAGGCGCTACATTGCCACGTTGAATGCCTCTAGTAGCTCTGTGTCACTGAGGTGAGGAGTAACAGGGGGCATTCAACGTGGCAGGTAGAGCCTTCGACAAAATTTTACAATCCAACATGGTCAACAAGAATCGGCGAACAAGCAAATTGAAGCTCGTCATCCTCGATGCAAGATGCGAGATACACTGCGAGGCTCCTCCAATTTGCCAAGCACCTTTAGCATCCAGCAATATCCAACTCCACCCCCACAATCAGAGGAAAGCTATCCATCGTCTCGTGGTTCCGCCAGTGCCACTACAACAACGCAGTTGGCCACACACGCTCACACAGCATCGACTTTGCAGGCCTTGCCCGCCAACGCCATCACAAACTCGCCAAAGAACCAGCTACCATCGCTATCCTGCGTGCCATTCGGAGCTCCCTTGATCTCTCCATCAACCACGACTGAGTCTTGTGGGGCTCTACGGTCCTGGCTTATTTCTTCCTTCTACGGCGCTCCGAATACCTAGCAACCGACAGTGCTTACTCCCAGCACTCCATCTGCCAGCGTGACATCTGATTCCTAGATCAAAACGAAAGACAAACGACAAACTTAAGCGATGCCGCTGCAATCCAATTGTACATACCATCCTCAAAGACGGACCAAGTGGCAGCAGGAACACACTTGGTCATAACCCGCTCAGGTTTGCCATGGCTTTGCCCCGTGCTGACGGGTTGGCTGCTCTATAGTTTGGGGATTGCTCGGGGAGCTGCCCCAACTGAAGCGCTCTGTTCAATCACAGCCCAGCATTACCTTACTTGCGCACTTGCAAGACAAATCAAGTCCGCAGCCGCCTCTATCGGCGAAGACCCCACCAAGTACTCAATGCACTCGCTTCTCAGCGGTGGCGCAACTGCGCTCTTCCGCGGAGGTGCATCGGATCTCTCCATCCAACTGTTTGGCCGCTGGAAGAGCGACGCATACAAGCTCTACACCCGCATCGACCACCAGTCAATCGGCGCCATGGCGGCTCGCATGGTGTCCACACCATTATCCATCGGGGCCACAGCTACGCCATACCCTTGGCTGACCGGGCAATAACTACTCCTTCTTGCCCCTGCGATCGCGCGTGTCTCTCATCTGAAAAGCTGAATCCATAATTCAGCGCTCCATGTTGCAGCTTGCGTTAGAGCTAGCTGACGGAAGGAATATACTCAATGAGGTCACTCAAGAAAATAAACCTGGAAGGCAATCGTTTGACTTACGCTGCTATGAAGGCCATCATTGCAGGAGCCCTCGCTACTGTGAATCACATAAATATTTGCAATTCGATGATCGAGCTTGCTCGGACTTGTCGTCATCACGAGTGCAATGCATTGATCGTGTTGGCCAACAACAAAACTTTCACAGTGTGACCCTTAAGTTGAAAAATCCCATTTGACAGTGACCAAACTCTTATATCAATTATGAATACTTTGGTAGATTACTGAATGAACAGTTTGTGGTCATGGTCATCGCTTACGATTCACAGTTACTTCCACGAGTCGTACAGCCATCGATGCATTCCAATCTACACTTTAAAATTTAAATACTAAGCAAGGTGGTGCATTTATCATTTAATGGACAAAACGGAAACAATCTCCAACCTTCCTCTCGGTGGTAGAATGAAACAACCCTCGGTTTACTCGACTGGGTAATCTTTTCCTCTATACCTAAGAAGTCGTCCCTCGGGTGTCTTTTCTCTGTGAAATCGTTCAAACGCAGTTTAATCATTAGACCTGCGTGGTTATGTAATTGACTTCCGCAAAGAAATCACGATCTTCGACAAGTTGTTGCATTAGTAAAGTCCAAAATTACCCTCCGACCGTGTCGGTGGTCGATAATGAAAAGGTTCGATTTTTACGCACTGTATTGAATTTTATTTGAACTCTAATACAATTCCAGAATAGAGATATAAACGAAACCAATGTAGGAGTTGCGGCTCAGCAGAGAGAGAAATAATTCTACGAAGGCCGTGACTAGCCACCGCATAGCAGGTTTAGAGGGCAGCCACTCCCTGATGACCGTTACAAATTTTAAAGGTAGTTATTGAAGTGTTGCAATTTCAAGCAATGGTATATTTCATAGGGCTACACTCAGTGGTAAACTGCGACGAAAGGAATCAATTAAAAGAGGTGAATCGACTTTTTATTCAACTAATTCATTGGAGTCATGACAGCAACAACTCGAATCGTGCTCATTCGTCGAGGGGGGCTACTACAATCGCCAATATGTGGAAAAATCAGCTGACGTGAATCTATCTCCAAATGTATGTGGTTTGTTCTAAAACAAATTATTTTCTCACTTACTCACAGCATCGTAAATCGCCACTTTACGCAGCGTCCCAATATGGCCACCCTGATATTGTTCGTCTCCTTGTTAATGCGTCTGCCGATGTCAACCAAGCATCGGAAGTAAGCCGTAATTCGAGCACTATCAACTGACTTATGAATTATCTCGATAGGATGGTACTACAGCATTATGGATAGCTTGTGAAAACGGGCATTCGGAGATCGTTCAATTCCTATTAGATTCAGATGCCAACACCAACCTGTCAGATAATGTAAGGATTTTTTCGGAGGAATGAGTTGGACACTGAGCTTTTCAGATTGGAATGACCCGTTGATCGTGGCTTGCCAAAGGGTAACTTTGACATCGTTCAAATGCTTGTAAGAGCATCAGCTGATGTGAATCAGTCAAGACAGGTAACACGTTCCTTCGGAGGGGGCTGATAGGGACATGGGTAATTCCACCATGAGATAGAATCCCTTGAGAAGGTGTTTCAAGACCTCTCATATTTCAGCGTATCATACCGACCTGAAGAAAGTCAGACCGGCACTCATGATAAAAATAGTATGCATATTATGCATACTAGACTGTAATTACCAAAATATATGCATATTTTAACTTGATTTAAAAAAGAATACGAAAAATGCAACGGACAGACAATTAATCCATTGTTGTCTGGTAGACTAACGTCCCTACCAGTATAAGGCAAGATATGAAAGATAACGAGGGTTCTCCAACCAGGATGGAGTCACACCATTATGGATGGCCTGTCAGAAAGAAAATGTGGAGATTGTTGAATATCTGTTGAACTCATATGCCGATGTCAATCAATGCGATAATGTAAGGGGCTTATGAGAGTGATAAGTGAAGAACTGACTTATTTACAGGATGGATTCACGCCTTTGTTCGTGGCTTGTCAATGTGGGCACACCAACCTTGTTCGATTGCTTATAAGTGCGTCCGCCAATGTCAATCAATCGTCAAAGGTACGTGGCGAAAAGGCAAACCCAATGTTATTTTCATCTACAGGATGGTATGGCGCCGTTGGGAATAGCCTGCAGCGAAGGACACAGTGAAATTATTCAAATCCTCGTGGACGCATCCGCTGATGTCAACCAATTACAAAATGTAAGTGATGACAACGAGTACGATTATAATGTTCTCAATGAAGGGCGAACCCCTCCTTTTGACAGCTTGTGCACTCGGTCTTTTTGATGTTGTTCGTTTGCTTATCATGCCTCTGCAGATGTTAATAAAGCAAATGAAGTAAGTGAGAAGCATACCGACAAGTTCTGAATTCTGATCCACTTCATTAAGATGGTACCACACCATTATGGATGGCCTGTACTTTAGGGCATGTCGACATGGTTCGATTACTGTTGGAGGCATCCGCCGATGTCAATCAGCCTGACAATGTAAGAATACAATTGTGAAAACTTAATTCTTGTAGTCGGGTACCACGCCATTATACTCGGCATGTACATTAGGATTTTCAAACGTTGTTCAATTGCTTCTCGCATTCTCTGCTGATGTTAACCAATCCATAAATGTAAGCTATGCTCAACAACGACATATGTCCATGTGGTTCCTCATAGGATGGTAAAGTACCTCTATCGGTTGCTTGCAGTTCGGGATATCTCGAAATCATTGATTTCTTTTGAAAATGTCGGCCGATGTCAATAAACAAGACCAGGTATGAGTCTTGCGAGTCTTGGTAACTTTGAATTGTAACATGATTCTCAATCACCACTACATTTGGCTTGCCAATATGGACGCCTTGAGGTGGTTCGTCTATTACTCTCTGCAGGAGCTGATATCAATCAAGTTGACGTCGTATGTCCTGATGGGGTGCATTATTGAAAAATTCGTCATATCTGATAGACTGAAGCCACTCCCTTGTACTATGCATGTAAAGATGGACATGTTGAAATTGTTCGTCGATTATTGGCGTCGTCACCAGACCTGAGCAAAGCCGATGAGGTACTGCGCATAATTTGTCGAAATAATTACACTTCTTAGCTTGGAACCACGCCCCTGATCATCGCATGTTATCAGGGACACATCGAAATTGTCCGCTTACTTTTGGAAGCGTCCGTTGATGTTAACCAAGCAACAAATGTACACAAATCAGTAAAACTATTGTCACGAAGAATATATAGAACGGACAAACTGCTTTGCATTGTGCTTGCAAATTAGGTCACATAGACATAGCTCGTTTGCTACTAGATGCTTCCGCAATTTTTGACCAAAAAACCGAAGTGAGCTTCCACAAGTAAATGTAATTGTGATACCCAACGTGGTATTTAGGAAGGGAAGACACCATTGCACTTTTCATGCGAGGCTAATCAAGTCGAGGCAATTCGGCTCTTGATGGAGAAGAATGCAGATATAACGTTAACCACAGAGGTAAACCATTTTTATCTTAGCTAGTAATTATTTGTGTTTACAGTCTGGAAAAAATGTACTGCATTTGGCATCAGAAATGGGGCTGGCAAATGTCGTTGAAGTATTGACTCGGTTCAAGATGCACTTGCTCAAAGATAATGTACGTTGATTTTTTATTCCCCCTTACACTTTTAGGATGGAAAAAAACCTTTGGACCTAGCAAAATAAAATAAAATTGCTTTAGTGGCTGAAATTCTCGAGGAGAGATCAGCCGTGGATGAAGTATAGATTACTGGCTATATGACTTCCATTGTTGACAACATATAAGGCGCTACAAGAAATTCAAAACCACGACCTAGATTGGGATCATCGCTTCAATGTCAGTAACTTAATTCTTTTATTGTGATCGATACTTTACCATAGCACGACATGAGCTTGATCATAATGGCTGCGAAGCAAGGGTGTCTCGAAATTGTCCAAGAAGCATTGAGCCATGGTTGCGACATCAATCTCCAAGATGAAGTACGTGCACAATAAGCAACTCTATATCAGGCTATTTAGAAAGGAAACACAGCTCTCCACTGGGCCTCTCGAAAGGGATACATTGAAATTGTCCAATATTTACTCAATCAGGGGTCAATCAGTGTCAATTTATATGGAGAGGTGAACTTCATAGTTTTATTTGGCCTAGATCGGGGCACTTCGCTTGATTGGGCTATTTTATCTGGACATTTTAGCATTGCAATTGAATTAATTGCTAAAGGGTCTGCATGGGAACCTTACTGCAAGGTTTGGAATTATTCTTTTCTTGCACTCTGATTCCTGGCGCATAGGGCAAGCTTTTACTCGAAGTTTCAGCTCCCTTTCTGAACAAGGGGGCCGCAATGACTATGCTGCTCGATTATATGCCAATTAATATCCAGGACGGAATAGTATATGAACGCATCGGCCATTATTATTCGTGGGCAACTTTTTTGGACCCCTCTGTGCCAGTGAATTCCAAAGTGCGCGCAGCAGTTATTCGTCGATTTTTGCAGCATGAATCAATTCAAGCGGCGGCAAGCAAACCCGACGTATACAAGGCTTTGGCATACGCAAAAGATCGATATGGTCGAGAACTTTGGTACGCGACTGATTCGCAAACAAGAGAATTCTTCAAGGATGTACTCTTCTTTTGTGCACGATATGAAATATTTGACGGCCCTGCCATTCATGTCAGTGCCACGTCAGTTGTTGTGTATGCATACGACCATGGTATTTGCGAGCAAGCTTTTGACGAACAAGCCTTAAACGGAATTTTGACCCCGGAGCAATTCATTGCTTGTAATCGGATACTTGGACGGCAAAATGTTGAACGAAATGCTAAGGATAGCAAGGTAAACATGACAAAATATGCATTCACTCATTATTTGCGTAGTACCTCCGTGACACTGAAAAGTGGAATGAGGCTTTTAAATTGTGGGACAAAGACAAGAATGGCGAGATGACGAAGTCCGAATTTTTGGCGTATTGTCAACAGAGTTTCGGCGGAAAACTAAAAGTTGTCTTGAAGTTCATGCGCAACGAGGACGACAACAAGCGAGAAATCGATAGTCGTAAGCTATTGCAGGAAACAGTCTCTGTGAAATTAATCCCGTCACCTTCCCTTGCTAAATTGCAAGAGGGCGCTCAAACTTTAACCCTTCATGGTGACATCCAAATGAAGGATTACCCCAATGTACTAGTCATGGCTGCAGCCGATCGAAGCTTGGAGGATATCTTCTTGAAAGAACGACCAACTGATAATCTAATTCGTGGAATGCTCGAAAAAGTTGCAACACATTTAGCAGAAATTCACGACCGAGGACTTGTGCATGGAGATGTCAAGAAACTCAATGTCCTTCGTGTCCACAATCATGATTTGAAATTTATTGATTTTGATGCGGCGACTCCAATCGGTCAACCACTTGGGTCCAAATTCAGTTCGGGGATATTGCCTCCAGGTAATAGATTACTACTTTGACATTACTTATACTGTAAGTAGAAATGTTCTGCAAGTTGGAAACGAAAGAAGATATGGCCTTGCACAAAGCCTATTGGCAAGACCAAATGCAGGATCTACTACAGTGGAAGAAATTGAAACCTCGTGAAAAATATGTTGTGAGATCGTTTCGACGTGAGAATTCTGGTGTGTTGCCATATTCTTTGGTGAACGCAACTCCAGCTATTGACATGTGGTCTTTTGGTTGCATGGTCTATCAAATGCTCAGTGGAGTCGAGCTGCTTCCGACAGATGTCAATCAAGGTGTCGTCACGGATCGCATTAAATTAGCAGCGACGTGGACGGACGAGAAAATCAAAGCACGCGTCGAAGCAAATATATCCGACGAACAAGGTCAAGATTTGGTTCTTCGACTATTGGTACGAGATCCTGAAAAGAGAATTAGTGCAAAAGATGCACTGAACCATCCCTACTTTACAAGCCGCGTTGACAACACGGATCTCCTCGAGGCACTCGAAAGTATGGAAAAGGCTAACAGACAGGTGGAAGAGACCGTGAAAGCCATTTCAGAACAGGTTGGCTTGGGCCGTAAAATAACTCAAGAAGCTACCGAAAAATCATTGAAGCAGGCAACGGCTGCTGTATCGACTGGACTTTTTGAAGCAAGCGAAGTCACAGTGCCAACATCGTTTGTCGTTTTACCCTATAAAATATCAAGCGAAAAGACAGCCAACAAGGAAAAGGCAAAACAATTGCTTGGCTTCATGAGTCGCTTTCAGAATACTTGTCAAAAAGTGACCGAAGCACTCATGGAAGGTAACTCTGTCGGTCAGTTCTTGACTACGTTTATGCATGGCGAGCCATTATATTTGTATTTGCTTGACGAAGCAAATGGAAGAGTTGTCGTGCCCAAAGAAAAGGATGAAGTGTATCCCATTGAAATTCCGACGGACAAGACGACGTTTCTGACGAAATGTTTGCCTTGGATTCAAAGAGGTTTTCGAATTTTGAAGTTCACAAATGCTATTGGCGACAAGATTGGCATCAAACCATGGGACACATGGCTCGAAAGTGTTGGACTGAAAATAACCAACGAAGATGACGATGACGACAAAGGGGACAAAGACAGCGACGAAGAGAAAGATCCACTTGAGGAGGCAATTGACAGCGTTCTTGAGATGTAGCCGACGATTACGTTTGACGTGATTGCACGTGGTTTGAAGAATAAACAAGTCCCAGTGAAGCAAGTGAGGGGTGTAGCGCTGCGTGAATTGAAGAAATTTTTGGATGAGAAGGACCCAGAGCATACATTTGCAGGCTTGGAGCGTATTTTAACCGATGAAGGTCGTATTCAGTGGACGACAAAGCAAGAATTACCAGAAGACGATGATCAAATCCTACAAGATATTCGTGAAGCATTTTCTGCAAGCTCAAAAATACCTTAGTATACACTGAACGATTGTTTTTCTGAATTTGTAACGAGTATGATAATATTTTCTTTGCTTTCGTTTCAATGTTTCTTTTTGGGTGATTTTCTTCAATCGATACATCAGTAGCGAATATATAATCCCTTTCTTGTTTCTTCTCAATAAATGGCAATGATTTAGGTTTGAACGTCGTATTTGCCAAAGTGTTTGGCGTTTGACTTGTTTTGGATCTTGTGAGTTATTTCTGCATAAAACTTGAACTAAAAGGCAATAAATATAAGCCTTGACAAAGAATCCCTAGTGCTGCTGATCAAGGCATGCGGTTTTATATTGCCACGTAAATCAGCTTTAATAACCATAGATTGAAATGCCTTCAAAGTTTATTCCTGGATCGATTATCGCTTTCCATAGTGGCTAGTAATTCAAGACTTTTCTGAACAATATTGCTCACAGACATTTTTCGCTCGACAGCATCAAAGAAATCATCTGGAAGGGGGCGATAATCTTTGGAACTGCAGGGGTCTTACGAATGGCAAAACATTGAACACTTTCGGTAAGAGCTACAACCATAATTTCGGTAAGAGCTACAACCATAATGAAAATTATTTGTCACCCAAGTCGATTCGTTCAATCGGCAAGGCTAGGTTTTGAATCAGTTTTTGCAGCATTTGAAGATTTGAAACGGAGATAAAATTATGTGCAAGGACGAGTAAATCAAGGGCTTCAGCTTCTGCAGCAGCTTCAACGAGTGACGCCATCCCAAGACCCCAGAGATCGTTCGCTCGAAGATTAATCTTTTTCAATCGGACAGCGTGTGGAATTGCATCGGCAAGATGTCTGGCTCCTTCATCCGATATTTGATTCCGTGCTAAATCTACCTCTTCGAGAGAAGAATGTGGCAAGATATGAGCAAGAGCTGCACAGCCGCGATCAGTGATTCCACAACGCTCGACTCCTAAACGTTGGATTTTCGTATCAATTAGACAAGACGCAAGATGTTCCATTCCGTCTGCTCCAATATCGTTGCCGGAGAGATTCAATTCGACCACTTGAGAGTAAGGAAGGATGCGGCAAAGACTTTCAAGCGCGTCAAGGTCGATCCCACAGGAGGGAAGCTCCAGGCAAATAACACTTGGCGACAGGGCGAGTTCAACCATTTCTGGGAGACGACAATGACTCAAGCGAAGCGTTTTAAGACTCGCTGATGTTCCCAAAGCTTCACAAAAGCGTTCAAGCGCGTCCATATCGCAAAAGATCTCAAACATTTCAAGCGACAACGACGTAACTGGACGTGAAACAAGCCATCTTGTAGCGTCCTCAACCATCTGAGTTGTCAGCACTTGATCCATGTCCCATCGAAGATATACATCAAGGAGGCCAGTGAGAGAAAGTGCCGTGATAGATGACTGAGGCAGTGCACGGAATATTCCAGCGAGCGATGACGCATCGGCCACCGAGAGACTGAGCGAATTGATTTGGTTCATGGTTGGCAGCACAGCAAGTAGGGATCGTATCGGATATGGCGAGTTGCGATTTTCAAATCTGTGGCTGGATATACTTACAACAGGCAATCGAGCTAGATGGTTGAACCATTCGGTCAATGGAGTCGACAATTCGCTGGGAAATGGACAGCCTTCGATCGAGATTGACGCTGCAGTGCTTACAATCTCGAGATCAAACATGTTGACGAGCTCGACATGAGAAAATAGCGACTGAACGGCTTGAGCGTGTATTCGAAAGGACGGATCAAGCGCTGTCAAACGGAGATCCGGCCAAAGTTGACTTCGAGGAAGCACGCGACCGAGCTCCCAAAGGTGCTGAAAGGTGTCCAGGACCTCCATCGAGTGAAACACATCAAGGAGTGCAAAGAGCGTTTCGTTATCAGGCACATAGCGCGCAATCTTGGTCAAGATCTCGGATGGAAGCAGCGGCGCCATCAAGAAAGGCGCACTCAGATGGATTTGGAAATGACTCCAGGTGAACAATATATTTATTGACGAAAACAATAAATTTTAATCACATCAATAAATTATTTATAATCTCACAATATATTCGCAATGGAGCAGGACGGAATTATTATTGGTAAAATAGGTAAATTTTACAAGCCTCAAGATGACTAGAGTCATAAGATGGTGGAAACCACATACTTGGATAGAATATCGAGCTCCTGTTTCCTCAAACAGCATGATAACCCTCAAGATACCCAAATCTATTTAAGACATACAATATATTTTTCATCAATTCAATGCAATAATTGATTTATTGACCAATAAAACACTTCTTAAATATATTTATATTAATTATGCACTGCCAAGAAGACACGGAGAAACTCAGCTAAGGCTGGCAGAAAGCTCTGGTTTGAAGTGTCAAGCTCGGGACTCTGCTCTTCTCAAAGTCTTCGTGAACAAGTCGCTCTTCTCTCGAACGACGATGCAAGTCAACTTCCATCCGAATCTGGCGTCTAAAAATAGCCACGAGGTTTCACTTTTCAGTTGGGAGTGTTCGTTCTGTCAAGCGGAAGATGGTGCCGTGGTCCAAGTTCCTCGTGCGAGGCCTTGGTTTCTTCAACGATGCGTACGATCTCTTCGTCATGAACGTCGTCAACGTCGTGCTCGAAGAACAGTACGGCTCGGATGTCTACACACCAGCTCTCAAAGGTGCAGTGTCGGCCGCGGCGCTCATTGGCGCTGTCATCGGGCAGATTGTCTTTGGCTATCTCGCTGACATCCTTGGACGGCGCATCAATATGATCATCACGTGCGGAATCCTCATTCTCGGCGGGGTCATCTGCGCTTTGGCCAGTGGTGGCTCTCCTACCAACACCCTCTGGATCCTCGTCGTCGCTCGTGGTATTCTCGGCGTTGGCATTGGTGGCGAATATCCTCTTGCAGCGTCCGCATCGGCTGAAGATGCGTCGTCCGTCACAGAGCGCAACCAACGCGTCGCTTTGACCTTCTCGCTCCAGGGAGTGGGCTGTTTGACCGCGGCTATCATGGGCAATTTGTACGTTGCTGCGTATGCGTCCGGGCCACGTGGCTCGGCATCGAAAGGCGACCTGGAGTTCATTTGGCGGAGTTTGTTTGGTATTGGGATCATTCCATCCGCCTTGGTCTTTTTCTTTCGCTACAGAGCCGAGGAAACCGTTGCGTTTGCCGCGCAGACGAACCAGCAATCCAAGAGAATCCCGCTCATGTTTGTCGTCAAAGTGTACGGCCGATGGCTTCTCGGCACGGCAGGCACGTGGTTCCTCTTTGACATCGTCTTTTATGCGCAGAATCTCTTTTCCGCGACGATTTTGTCGGTCGTCGGCATCACAGAGCCAACTCTGATGCACGTCACGACGCAGAATATCCTCGTCGCTTGTGTCGCTCTGCCTGGTTACTACGTCGCCGTCTACTTCATCAACCGCGTCGGGCGTCGCATGATGCAAGTCCAGGGCTTTGTGTGGATGACGCTGCTATTCCTCATCCTCTCTGGTGTCTGGAACGATATCAAGCAGGACACAACGGTACAGAAGCATATTACCTTGTAGATGATCTTCATCTTGTAGTCGTTTGTGCTGCTCTACGGCCTCGCGCTCTTCTTCTCCAATTTTGGGCCCAACATGTCGACGTTTGTCCTGCCAACGGAAATGTTTCCAACGCCAATTCGGGCGCGTTGTCATGGATTTTCCGCCGCGATGGGGAAACTTGGTGCCGCCATTGGATCTTATGGCTTTGCCGCGACTGGTCAAAACTCTGGTAAGCTTTCCATCGTCGAATCCGTCGCGATATTGACCTTGCTATAGATAGCATTGGCACGACGTTTGGCGTCTTTGCCTTCTTCTGCATGCTTTCAATTCCATTGACGTGGTTCTGCACATTTGACAATCCAAATCCACTCAGTGATGGCGATGCGGAATTTGACCGCCGACTGCGTATTTACATTGGCGCGGCGCTCCAAGATGAAGATTTTACTGACGTTGACGAGACAATCGATGAAGAAATCGAAGTCGATATTGGCTCACCGCTTCAAGTCAAGAACGAGTCGTCTAACGTCGTTTCATAATCCATATTTGCTTTATATTCTAGTCGTCTTTCAAGTCATCAGCGAGGATTTTCGCAGCATTTGAAGCGACCATGACGACAGTCGAATGCACATTTCCTAGCAAAATCATCGCCTCTCTTAGAGATCAAAGTAGAGACTCAAAAGTTTACCGTTTGGAATGATAGGGATCACAGAGGCATCCGCGACGTATAAATTCGAGACGTTCATGACTTGGAGGCGTTGATTCACGACACCATTCGATGGCGATGTGCCCATTTTAGCCGTACCAACCCAGTGTGAATTACGATAAGCCGTCGCATAGATCCACTCGATTAGATCTAAAACAAATTTGTCACGAAGACAAACCTAAAAATTGAAAATTACCGTCGGTCGAGGTAACCTTAAGGCCTGGCATGATTTCGGCACCAGCGAATTGACTCAGCGCTAAGAAAATAGTTAGATTTAAGAATTCAATTGAATGTGTACCTAATGTGGCTGCAATCTCGCGAACTACGCGGATTCCATGGACTAGCTTATGTGCATCGAGTGGTGTCAAGTGTTCATTTGTCGCTTGTGGAATTTCAGGGGTGATTATAACAGGCGTATCAATTTGATTCGACACAACCACGACTCGATTTCGAGCTTCTGGGGCTAAAATGATTTAGAATAGGAGTAAGCACTTTCGTTGGTCTACCCAAGAGTGCAATTGTGATCAAAATTTGATTTTCTGGGGCTTCAGTGCTCCATTGTGGCTCCGAAAGTCGAGGAAAAAAGGTTAATTGGAGCTCAGGAGAAGTTCCCCCAGGTGTCGTGAGAAACGCACCGGCAGCTAAGCCAGTGGTGCTGAGCCGGCCATTTTTGGACGCTATATATTGCTCCCAGGCAGCTCTAGATGGGAGATTAGATCGATTCAATAAAGCGAATGCGTTTTCAGTACGTCAAATTGATGTTGAGTGGGGAAGTCGCCTATAATTTCAAGTTATTATTCAAATAGAGAGATAGTTGTATACTTGAAACGTCATGGCGATCACAGGATGATCTTGGAGATTATTTCCAACGAGAGGCAGGTCCGCAACGACCGGGATGTCTAAATTGGCGAGGACGTCCTTGGACGCAATACCTAACACGATTAAAACTTCTCAACTCTGCTGTGATTTGACGATTTACCCGACAAAGTTAACAGTTTAGGTGTGTGAACAGCCCCAGCTGTGAGAACAATTGCTCGATTTGCCTCAATAGTAGTAGATTTTCCTGTGGACAGACGCACATTGACGCTAACAGCACGCCCTGTTGCTTCGTCAATGTTTATTTTCTGGAAGGATCACGAACTGAGCTGAGTTTATGAGACGATTGTTATACCTCGACCATGGAATTGAGGGCCAGTTGAAAATTCGGTGGTCTATTTTCTAGAAGCGGCTGCAGAAACGTCTACACAGCATTTATATCAAACTTCCACATCGGAAAGAAAAATAACTGCAGCAGCGCTGTCCCGAACTCCGTTTCGAATGTTAAAATGGTACCATCCAGCGCCAAGCCGCTCGCCTGGAGCGTTGAAATCGCTTGACGTTGGGAAACCAAGCTAAAATAAAGCAACTTTCAGATTTCGCGTACGTTTCCTGCAATTACTTGTTTGCAACCATCAAGAAAAGCTTGTGATAATGGCTCTGTCAACTCAGGACGTGCTAGAAAGTGCAAATTATGAGAGACAGGAAATGTATTTCGCACTTGTTTGAACGCGGCCATTGTAGCCGTGAAAGTCGAGCCCCTTAGGACCGTCAAACGCTTCAGTAGCAAGGTATATATCATTGGCAGTCTCCCAGGTCCATGTCGGCTTCATATTCCAAGTCTCAATGTCTTCACGAAGCGCTCGAACTACGGAAAGTCTGAGCGCATTTGCCGTAAAATCGAGCTCGTTACCATAGAGCATGGCGTTATGAATGCCGCAACCGCCCAGAGCTTTCGCCAAGAATGTGTTGGGGACGTTCCAGTGAAAAGTTTCCATGTGAGCTACGTGATTCCAGTAGAATGGGACGTCAAATGGCGTATATGGCATCGACTGGCTGTTTATGTTGATGAAATGCTAGGGAACAGCTGAATACAGGTGAAATTTCATTGACTTACTGTGCCCCCAAGGGACTTTTGCGTTGCTTCACCGGCTTCAATCAAAAGCACCGACAAATTTGTAAGTTCGATCAACTTACTAGCCACGACAGAGCCTGCTGGACCTCCACCGATGACAATTACATCAAACTACATGACATCAAAGCATCGTCTGACGGACGAATGCAATTCTACCTGCATTGGACTGCTGTTCCCGTTCAAACTGATGCAAACGAGGACGATAATGCACAGAAGTAGAGCAGCATGCCAGCTGCGCGGCCATAGCGAGCGCTGGATCTTCAGGCGCGGCAGCAGCGGCGTCTCCTCCGATATCATCTCTCGCGATCCGTACTTTGGCGAATGTTGGCCTTTCCCGATCTTTCAACTCGTCGAAATTTTCGATTTGAAAATGTCGAAAAGATTGAGATTTTTTGTCAAATTTATAACTTTACGTAAAGTGTCAAGTTGTACTTCGTTGCGTTAGTTACTCTCCCCACGAGTGACTGTTGATTCGCTTTGCAACTTATCTGCATCAGTCGAGGCAAGCTAACGTGGTAAAGATGGTAAAAGATGCATCCTTCTGACAGTGGTGCAGTTTGGATCTCCTTACCAATTTCACAAAAACTCAATGATATTGTACGTAAAGTGTACGGTAACTTTACCGTATATTTTACGTAAAATAGTATTTACTGTACGGTGAAGAAAAGGGTGCTGGGGAGACGAAAGGCGCCATCAGAGCGATCAAGGGGAAGAGAGTGATGCAGGGGGGAGCGTTTTCTGATGAGCACTTATCGTTTTTCAGTCAAGAGGGCGAAATTCGCTAGACAAACGAGTTGAATTTAGACATATAGAAGGACGACAGAAGTATCGCTTAGCTGGCTTGGTTGTTGGGCAAGCATTGGGAGTACCATTCGTTCCAGTATTGGCAGAACCAACCAGCTTGGCACTTTTTGGGGCCGGAATAGTAGTTGCCGCCGCATTGCAACCAGTTGCCAGCAGCCGATGGGTCAAGAGTGGTTGGGGCAGGGGTTGGGGCAGCCGTTGTGGCCGCTGGAGTTGGAGCCACAGTCACAGCAGGCGTTGGGACGACCGTCGTAGCAGCAGGCGTTGGAGCTACAGTTTGGCTGCTGGTTGGAGATGGAGTCGATGGAGTTGGGGTGGTGGCAGTTGTGGAGCCGATTTCACCAAGGCGGATGTTGCTGAAGGTCGTTGGAGCCGAGGTTACCGGTGGAGGCTTGGAAGGGCACGAGCCAGAGTTGCCAGAGTCAAGCCACGACATATCACCAGTCCAGACACTGAGAGCCAACACCATACCAGGGCGAAGAGCTTCCCCCATGCCCTTCATGCCGCCCTTGGTCTGGAAATCGGTTGCCCAGCTGCAGAAACTGTCCGTGATCGAGTTTGGGTTTTCAATCTTCTTGCCGTTTTGAACGTAAAAGCGCTTGATTTCAACCAAGTTGCCGTTGGGTGTATTGTCGTCCGTGTAGAATTGCGTCACGACAGTGAATGGCTTGGTCGTGTCGACGTTGAAAGTCGAGCCAGGACCGTAGAACGAACGGAAGCCACCAGCGTAAGCGTTGGCGCCGCAGCCGCCTTTGTCGCACGAGTTACAGTCCGTTGGGTTATCGCAGGTGAAAACACCCTCGTTGTAGCAGGTATGGGGAGTGTAAACCGTGCTGATGCTGTTAGCTTCCCAGATATCCATTTCAGCGCAGCATTGGCCGACGTTCTTGATGTTGGCTTGGCCATTCACAAAGTTGATTCCACCAGGACATTGGGCATCGCAGTAACCAGTGCCGTAAGCAGCACCGGCTTTGTTGGTCGGGTATTTCGAAGTGCCACCGTCCTGTTCCATGGGAACAAAGTAGACAGCGCCGTTGCCACCGCAAGGAACTTGGGACATATCAACGTCAAAGGTAAATTCCCTGTTGAGGACCTTGTACAAGCGGTAGTTGTGGTCGTCTTCCAAGATGTACATGCGGTTGTTGAGCTTGACGTGGATGTCCCCGCCGTCCGTCGTGACACCTTGCGCAGTGTAATCAACGCCGTCAATGGCGCAGTTCTTGGCACAAGTCGTGGGATCAGGGCAGATCGTAGCGTTCCAGACGTCGTTGTTGCGGCAAGGGTCGTAGCCATCGACAGTGTGGACCCAGCGCCAGTTGGCATCAATCACGACCTTGCTGGTCTCAGTCGTGCAGCCGCCGGCAATTGGGTCTTGAGCACAGGATGGACTTCAGGGTTGACTGTGCCAATTTGCTGGGCCGCCGTGGACGCCACAAGGAGAGCGAGGACAGATGCAATCTTCATAACCACTGCTTGGGCGCTCCGAGGAATCTTGGAAAATGAGGCTTGGAGCGACGGCAATTGCCATGTAAAAATGCTGCGAGACCGCAGATGTCGATTGTGAAAACGTACGCCGACAATGCCGCCGCAACGACAGCATGGGATCATCTATGGACAAGCTAGCGGCCACATGCGTGTGTTACATCCAAGGTTGAGAATACATCCATCATTTCAGGCAGTTTTGGTCATCCTGGCGAATGTTGTAGCGCTTAATGAAGTCTTGGGTACCTACCGACCAGCGACGTCCAGAGTTGGACGAGTACAATGCAGCCTTTTGAGTTTTGCCAAAGCATCACGATCGACGGAATGACGAAGTTGGACGCATGTACGTCGAGAGTACTCCTTGGTACTTTTTATGGGGACATGGACTGTTTTTATAGATACCCAGCGGTCGGTAGAGATCTTCAATTGTATAAAGGCAGATCTTGCTTGGCTACAATGCAAGATTGGTGTCTTGCTGATGCAGATGGTGGGGATTCGGATTGAAGCGCCGGTGTAAACTTTGCAGTGATAGAAAACATCAGTCAATGGATGTGATTTGGGTGAGCATGTCTCCCCACTTGTCCCCCGATCAGCGACATTGCGTAGAGTGAGGCTGAGGATAGGTGCACCATGCAGACTGATCAGTGGGATTCATATCCACCCATTCAATATCATGGCGTATTGCGTTCTATCGGAATATTCTGCATGGGCCTGAGCTCTGACGTGTTTCATCGGCACTGGTACCTCATTAACGCACGTAATTTAGCCAACAGAGGCTGCGTTCATTGAAATGATCCCAACAACACTAACAACGGCGTATATATCATATTAGAAGTGGCTAGACAAAATGACTAGCACAGGACTACACGTAATAACTAAGACGATGGAGGTCAACTAGCTCTTTAATGTTTCAAATATGTGGTTGACTTTGTTGTCAATTCTTGCAGCAGCTTCCCTGCAAAGGTAAATCAACTCAGTGACGAGAGATGTACATTTTCTAGAGCGGCAAGCTTGGACGTAAAGATCGATGATTTCAATAAGTATTGAACGAAATGTACAATATATGTTATGCATAAAAATGCTTACAAGTAAGTGCATAGAATACGATAGAGGCAGTTATAAGCCTTCCAATTGAGAGCTAAAGTTGTCCTTCAAATATTTCACAATTTCATTAGCAGAAGGGCGGTCACTGGACTTCAACCGCCAGCATTTTGTGATCAAAATCCACAACGGCTCAAGGTGAGGATTCAAATCTTCTGGCTTCTTAGGACGATGATCCTCCCGCTGAAAAATTTCATGGGCAATTTCATGTTCACTGCAATCGTGAAAGGGTGTTTGATTCGATATAATTTCCCAAAGTGTCATTCCAAATATATACGATACACTTCGAGCCATATAATACTGCTCAGGGCTCATCCAATTCAAGGTGCCTTTCGACTTAACACTGGTCCTTCCTACACTTGAGACGCTTCGACACAATTCAAAATCAACAATGACCACTGTATTTTGGTATGTGACCAAAACGTTGTCGCCTTTCAAGTCTCGGTGGATGATATCGGCTTTGTGGGGAGACAATAAACCAAAAGCAAATTGATAAACCATTGGAAGAAGCGTCTGGATTGTTTCGGACATAGCGACGGATATTGGTTTGACACAATTCGCAAACGACAATTGGTGTCGGCACTTTCGTGCATATGCCGACCAAACCCAAAATGTTAGGCTCATGAGCAATGTCTTTCCATGCTCTAATCTCCTTGGTAATCAAATCTTCCAAATCGGTTGAATCGGCATTTAAAATTTGATCGAATCGTTTCACAGCCACGACTTGACCATAGCGTTTTCCTCGAAACACTGTTCCATTTGCACCCCGCCCAACTGCGGAATTCAGGTCGGTTGGATCAAATATCACATCATCTGATGACAGCATCCACGGTTCGATCTTGTCGAGCTCAATGACTTCTGAGACCCCTCTGGCGTGGCTTGTCTCGTTAATAGCTTTGGTAATTTGGTCTTGACTCCACTTGACTTGTTCTTCAAAATTGACGTCGGGTTGAATATTGCACAAAAACACTTGACTTTCATAGTACTCCAACCCTCACTTTACTTGAATTGCGAACTCAACCAATGCATCCACTTGTCGGTGCTCGGGCAGCTCCAACGCGAATTCCAAAGCCTCGTCGATATTGTCCATCTGGTCCATCATTTTTTCAAGGCTATTTCGTAAATCTTCAGTATTCCCCAACACTTGAAAATTGACATTGATGTCGAGATATGTTGCTGCTTCAGCCAAAGCAAATTGGAGGCAATCGATCTTGGCACCAATAGCATCGATTTGTTGTGTATCCACTCGCGAATTCCAAGTTTGTCTTGTCTGGAAGGTGGTCTGGCAATATTTGTGTATCCCTTCCAAGACTGAAAGGAGTTCTTGCGATGCATCAAGTGAATCCTGGCAAATGAGTTTACGCAAAATAGTTTCGACCATAAGACATGTACTTAAACGTCTAAAGACATATTCAGAATTGCAATCCCAAGATCGACTGCTTCATTTGTCTAATTGATGTCTTCGCAAGCTTGAAAAATGAGCTTATTGGCCGAATGGACTGAATAGATTTGTTGTGGATGCAACGAGTCCCATCTGTAAGAGATGAAAGGTGTAATTGGAGGATTGTTTCGAGGCACTGCAGCCAACTTGGGTTGATAAGTCTCAAGGAGGACTTTCACTTCACCGTTTCTGCCAAAGTCACGTGCAATCCATCCACCCTAGAAAAGCATAAACTGAGGGGCAAAGAGGAAAGTCAAACCTTATTCTTCTTATGTTTCTTTGCACCGGCATCGAAAAGAACATTTAAAACGTCCATATATCCATACGCTGAAGCTCGATGCAGTGAAGTGTCGCCATACTATTCATACAGAATGAGATGGTCCACACTCAAATCTTGTTCTACCTTGTCAGCCGCATTAACTGATGCACCATGAGCCAACAATTCATTCACAATTGCCAAGTGTCCATTCGCTGAAGCCCTATGTAATGCTGTCCCGCCAAACTACATATTCACCCGGGTCAAAATTTATGGTCCATGAGTCACGAGTATAGCTTCGTACATTCATATGGACGTATTTTTGTACATGTATTATACAGTGTACAATCCAACCATTCAGGACGATTGGCACAGGTTTACGTAGTTTAAGATATTTTTCTAGTATACTTTAATTCATATACACAAATACCTCCCATAAAGGGACACACTCAAAACACATAACTCTTTAAAATTATATCATTTGTGTGCGTATAAATTGTTGGAGTATTCCGTCGACTCAAAGCCAAAGTTGTTGTACGTTACTGTACGGAAAAGATATATCATAATTCCTACTATGATACAATATCGTACGTACGTAATACGTAGTACGTAATGTACGAAATTAACAGTTGTTCTTTTCGTGTTGCATCTCACTGTCAGCAACATTATCGCATCAACGATGTCAGCCTTCATCGGGATGTACTTGAGGCCTCACTGCAGTCCACCGCTCACACGTGCAACGAACGATGACGTATATATGCATTGAATGAAGCAGCTCATGCACTGGAGCTTTTTAGCCTAGTAATACCCAGTAGTCGACTCTAACCGAAGCGTGCGCATGGAGCCGACGATTCATTCATATGGCTTCATAGTTTTTTGAAACCGAATAATTTAATAAAAATAATTCTAATAAATTATTCGTGGCATACAAACACAACTCTATGCCGAACAGGCCCTTAAACTTTATTCCTTTGAAAACGAATATATTTTGTGTCAAAAGTTTTGTCCCCTCATGGGAGGTATTTGTGTAGTATAAATACATTTACAAAAATCGAACTGTTATTGGCCAAAATAACAATAAACTGTCCAATCATATTTTATTCATGCCTCTAACACATCAAACTCAAAGAAAATCGAAATGTACAACCAATGAATTGGCAGAAACATGAATATCACCAGTAGAATCAAGCAACAACCGCTCAATTTGTTGGAGAGAACTAAAGTTAAGCACATTATGAAAGTACGATGCATTTCTTGCAGCTCGTTTCTCCATTTCTCGCCGATTTCTCAAGAACACAGACACGCAGGGATGACAACATTATCGACGCACTCACACTGCATTTACTACCAACGAAATTAAAAGTGTTAATGATACAATTACTTCGCATGTAAGAATAACTATTTCGGCTCTTACGCAGGAACAAATGGATCTGCCTTGATATCTGGAAGACCTCTAAAACTAAAATATAGATGCGCTCCTCCTTTAGAGTAAATATGAAATATTCAGAAAATTGAAAGAAATCTACATTATTGCCTATAAACCGGCATTCGCACCACTCCAGCATTGGGGTAATCCTCTAGAGACAGCCTAGTTTCAGACCATGAATTAAGAAACAAACGGATGTTGCAAGCAATGAAAGCTATTCGGAAATTCGGAAATACATGCGAGACTCAGATATTTCAATGGCGAGCGTATTCAAATCAATGATTGAAGATCAAATTTGAGATCTATTTTTCTCATTTAGATTGACTATAGCATTGACTATAGCAAAGTGTGATTCGAGCCCTAGCCTAGGCATAGAGCTCCTTTGATGGTCCATTTTTATTGGTAATATTCGGATTTTTCTTGTTTATATATATCAATTATATAGGGAATCTGTTGATTTGGTGAAAGCATTGGTACTGTTGAAATCAACATATTTAAAAAATTGAGAAATATATTAATGTTCTTTGAAATCAACACGAAACAAAAAATTGAGAATATTAATTATTCGTTTCATGCAGCGGTAGCATAGCAGCGATATCAAGATTAAAAATAGCAAAGAGTGATTCAAGTCCTAGCCTAGGCATAGATTTGTACAGGCCCCCTTTGATGGTCCGTTTTTATTGGTAATATTCGGAGTTTTCTTGTGTATATATCAATTATATAGCGAATATGTTGATTTGATGAATGTAATGGCACTGTTGTAATCAACACATTTAAAAAGATTGAGAATTATATTAATTATTCTTTTCATGAAGCGGTTGCAAGATTCTATAACCGTAGCCTCTTGAATATCATTCATTGTTCTTCTTGCTGCTTCTTCGATGGCCCCGCTGCTCAACCCTGTATGGAAGCACTTTGGCGCAAAGAAAGTTCCTTCGGGTAAAGTCCATAAGGTTCAATGTTTGTATTGCAAAGCATGGATAACAGCGAAAGTGGACAGATTGCGAGGTCACTATAAACATTGTTTGGAAGTTCCTCGTGGTGTTGGCTTCATGGCCATTCCTGGAAATGTGAAATCGAAAAGCTCATTATCTGGATCTGGCGTCGTTCTGAACGAACCAAACATTGAAGTACCCAATTCAGCAATGTTGGATCTAGCCCTGTTCCTGCAAAAGCACCTACAACAGGACCCAGTCCTATATTGACGCAGTTTCAGTCGTTAAAACTATCAGGCGATCGCATTTGTTGTACTCCCTGTACTTGTCTTTGTCGAGATTACGCTTTGGTCGCGAATACTCCCTAGTTCTTTTCACTAGAACGAGGTGGTCGTCGTCCAATTTTATGTTCGAGAGATTGCTACGTGTTAAATCTGCCCTCGGCATGCTTCCTTCTGAAGCAGCAATGCATGTTGTGCAGTTGGAATTGAATGTTGCGTTGCTTCTTCTTGATACAAGCTTTTGGGGAAGAGTCAACGATATGAACAAACTTTTGCATAGCATTTGCTCATGTCTTGGCTATTTGGAAAGTGATCAAGCTCCGTTATCGTCCGTATATGCTTGTATGCTCTTCCTGAAATGTGTTTTGCAATCTATAGTTGGTGGAACAAATTTGAATTTGAATTATGAACAGCTCATCCGTGATTTACACAAGCGATTCGACTCGGTCTATTCGCCATGTCATGCACTTCTCTTTGTTACAGATCCATTGTTTTTCCACTATCGTCAAACGTTGGAATCAAAGCATGGCGTGGAATTTGTTGGTTTCAACAAAGGATCATTGCAAAGTCAGTGCACACAAGCCTTGCTACAATGTGCTCTCGGCAATGACGACAAACACGGCAATATTTAGTTGCCGATTTAGCACGATTTCTAGCTTCGAATACTGCGAGCTCTCACACATTTCACGCAGCACCGACACTACTTCCTCATTTGCATTGGTCTTTACTGCAATCTGAATATTTTCACTTGGCCCGCTTTTGACGCAGTTGCACTCAAATCCATGCGGTGCAGTTGGAGGAGAACGCAATCATAAAGTAGGTAAGCATGTACACTCGACTGCTCGATCTTCTTTGAGAGCCTCAAGTGTTGAAATGCAAGTTGCTGTCATGTTTAATCAATCGCAGCTAAGTTGCGAGCTTGTTCACTCGCGTCGTGACAAAATACTGTATGAAATGTTGTCTTTTGTGTCCAGCTCCGATCCTGCTCTTTCGGCATTGAAAACATCCAACGAGCAATCAAGCGATACACAAAACAATGACGATGCCATTGATGTTCAAGACTCAGTGGACGATTTTGATGGTCTCGAAAATGCTCTCGAGAGCGCTGAACATGACTGCAATGACGGAATTTCACAAGTGGAATCAAGTGCTTAGATGCGGCACCTCTTGCCATTTGTACAGTATTACCCGGGTGTACAGGTATTGTATAATCATATGTACATATTAGAGACGTTTAGCAAGTCGTGAAATCAACGGAATTCACGACTTCCACTTCGACCAGACAGCTTCGAGCCAAGTCGTGATTTTGAGGATACTCCTTTGCTGGATAACGGGCATAGTACGGATAGACGAACTGAGTCGCATGCACATCACTTCTCATTTTGCCGAGAACTTTGATGGAGAAAAGGTTGGCGTTAGCGGCGGCAAGCACCCCTGCCATGCGAGCATCACGACAATTAGACTCTTCATTGCATTACAACATTCGAAACACCAACAACCCCGTCTGGTTATTCCAGCAGTCTCATTTACACTTGACAATTTCAACGACACTGAGTGCTTAGCAAAATTCAGGTTTACAAAGCCAGACATCCTACGAATGGTAAAATGCTTTGACCTCCCGAGTACAATTCAAACAAAAGAGCGAACCAAGTGTAGCTCAGTTGAGGCTGTTTGCATTGTTTAACGACGATTGGCTTTACCCGACCGATGGATCGATATGGTTGGATTATTTGGACGATCTCCAAGTGGCCTCTCCAACATTTTTCTATTCACAATCGATCATTTGCACTGCAAGTACAAAAACATTATGGACCGAGACCGCCTCGCGAATAAACTCCAGACGTTTTGTTCCGCTATACAACGAAAGGGAGCCGAGATTGAAAATGTTTGGACGTTCATCGACGGCACAGTAAGAGCATGTTGTAGACCAACCGGTGGAATTCGATAGCGTGCACTCTACAACGGCCACAAACGACGCCATGCACTAAAATTTCAGACCCTTGTCACACCCGATGGAATTATTGCTCATGTCTTTGGGCCAGTGGAAGGTAGAAGACATGATTTGACTATTCTTCGTCGATCCAAACTAGAACAAGTTCTTGACGCTGACAGACGTTTTGATCCCTACATTATCTATGGTGACCCAGCATATGGGAGATCAAGACAATTTGCCTCCCCTTTTAGTGGATCGAGAGTGAACGAGGCGCAAAAATTGTCAACCGCAGTATGAGCAGCGTTCGAGTTAGTGTGGAATGGTCATATGGCCAAATTATCAAGTACTGGTCATACGTGGACTACAAAAACAAATTGCGCATTGGATGTGTACCTGTCTCCAAACTGTACAAAGTGGCAGTACTAATGCTGACGAATTGTTTGACTTGTGTCCGCGGAAGAAATATGAACAGCGACTACTTTGCACTAAGACCACCATCCCTTGAAGACTATCTGAATGCAGACTGAGTGAAAAATAATTATGATGACTTTTAATTAAAATATATTTTTTACTTTAATAATTATTTCAGTATATACTAAATTGAATAATAACTTTAAATTATCCAAAAAATAAATGTTTTATTTGTTTGATATTTTTGAAATTAACTCAAAAAGCATGCGTGAAAGCTCTTGCTGTTGCTTTTGGGCCTGCTCTTGTTCTTGTCGGCGAACTTCGAGAGATGCTTTCTCGAATTCTAGTCGTTCCATGCGGTAAGCATGGTCGTCCTGGTGCTTTGCTTTTTCAAACTCGATCAATCGGTCAATGGGATCGTTGGCAAGCTCTGCAGTCAACTTGGGAGGGTGATCGCGTGGTGACTTCAACCTCTTAGCCACTCTCTCTTCTGCTTCTTGGCATAACGCCTCACCGGTTGCTACGAGCTCGTCCATCTTTTCTTCACTCTTTCTTTTCTTCGACGCCTTTTCAGCCACTGCAGCTTCGCGTCGGTCGATGACATCTTGCTTGAGCTTGACGAGGTCTGACTCGTCCTCTTCAATCCCGGATCCTCTTTGTAGCATTCGACTGTCCTTCGCAAACTCGTGAAGGATCTTTTCACAGTGATCTTGGCACGCTCTTCCAGAAATGGACGCATCGAACTCGTGCAGACTTTGAGCGATGAGACTCCATGCAACGGCTACCTTGCCATGGGGGGATTCATAAGGACACATTCGCACAATCTCTTTGAGCGTAAGCTCGTCCACTTCCTCGGTCCATTGGACCTGCTTTGCGTCTCGTTTCCCCATGACGAAAGAGAAAACTCAATGCATATCAATCTCGGATCTGCTTGTTCAAACCGTACATATCTCTTTCCTTATTGGCTAATTAAGTCGTAAAAGTATCTATGACTCTGATGTGAGAAGTCGTTCATGGAGCTCAAATTTTCGACTTGACATCCGTCTTTTGACGACTTGGTCGAATTTCGAAGAGTAGCCCAACCGAAGAAAAAAGTCGTAAAATATGAAATTACGACTTGCTAAATGCCTCTATTATACGAAGCGTTAGTCACGAGACATTACAACATGGTCTTGGAAGTTGACATCTGTATCTTGTGCCAGCAGAGCAAGCACATTGTCGAGATCTCCTTGTCTAGAGGCATCAATGAGCCGCTCTTCTTTACTCTTTTCCATGACTTGACTGCAGTGATCGTCGTTCTCTTCGACTGATTCAAACTGACTGCCATATGTGGAAACATCATCCAAAAGGGATTTGTTGAACATCACCATACGAATTCCAAGTACAGTGATCCGGGAAATATACCAGGTAAGACCACTGACATTTCTTCGTTGATTGGTCAGTTTCAAGTTCAAGTTGGACTCAAATAAATAAAATTAGCTCGACGTTGTCTTCTTTCAATCTCTTCCATCGATTCTTGAGTTGGTTGATGTCGGTGATGTTGCCACGACCATCCATCCTGACCTGTATTCATGCCAAGCCGCGTTCTTTAAGCACTCACCACCTCTAGCGACGTCATGTGCTCGTCCGCCCGATTCAACATACAGTTGTACTCCCTCCGTTCCAAGTGTTGCCTGAATCAGAAATTTGGCGTACTCCCTCCTGCAATTTAATTTTTTCTGCAAGAACTAATAATACTATTTTTGAAGGTGAAACCTGTTACTCCCTATATTATAAATAAATAAAGGTGTAACGATACAATCAGCCAATCAAATCGTATAATATAGGTGTATCAGCAGCTCCTTATTCGCAAGTTGGACAAATTCTGACGCTGCCAAGCGATTCAGGAGGCGGGTTTACCTCGAGGACCCTCCCAGCGCGCACACCAAGTCCAACAAAGTACCAACAGACCAGCCTGGTATGGTCTATTCCTCATCATTAACTTGACAGTCTGCGACAGCATCCAACGACCTGTGTAGAGTTTTTCAAATCAAAATTTATTCAATTTTAGCGGGGATTTTTCAAAATGAATGGAAAATTTGATTGAAACAATATTCCATAAATAGAATGCCGTAAAAGTGAATACCTTTCAAGATATGATCAGGTTTTCGTTGGAATGCAGGTCAATTTTCACCCAAGCAACTAATACCCTGTATAATTTTAGCGATTTTAGATATTAATTTATAAAGGATTTTGGCTCCATGGATAAGTTCCCATCATATAAATTTATATCCTCCTACAGATATAAATATCCTTCGCTGGAGGTAAATTTAGATGTCGGCAGTCGTTCAAGGGAATTCATTAGCTAATATCACCTAATGGACGACTCCCTTGACTCATGCATTGCCTTTGTGAAGAAAAACCGACCCCACACATTATCTCGTGAAGAGCGCCTCGATATCCTCCATCTGTACGCCTGGTTACGTGGTCAAGGAAACTCCGCCGTGGCGATGACTGTTGCTGAGGCCCTTGGACGTGGACTTGGCCTTGTCAAAAGTGTTTGGAGAGAATACATGCTTTCCAATACAGTCACTGCTAGCGCCGTACCATCCAACACGATGGCCATGCTACCGCAATCCCAACTGGCAAAGTCCTTGCGGCTCAGATTCAAGAATTTGTTCGCAATCGACGTGCACAGCGTATGCGGACGACGGCCGTTGATGTTCTTCAACAATTGAGACATTTGAGGATTCTGGACTACAATGTGGACTGTGCAACAGAGTACAATGCACGGCTTCGAGCAACCCAACGATATCTCAGTCGCCGTGGTTACAAAAGGGGAAATCGCAAAGGATCACAGTCATATCATGTCTCCAAAGCGCATAGAGTGGCCCGAGACTTGTACGTTCGTCAAATGCATCCCTACATTGGATCGGATCAACGGCCTCCAATTGTTTACTCAGATGAGTCTTACATTCATCATCATTACAAATGTCCAAACTTCGACCTGTACGACCCATCTGACGAATTGGATTTCCAACCCAAGGAGAAGCATAAAGGCCGGAGATACTGCTTTATTGCTGCGATCTTGGATGCACCGTCAATGGACAACCGGGGCTTGGCCCTAGACATTTTTACAGGTGGAAACACAAAAGCAAAAGTGCCGAAAGATTACCACGCTATGTTCAATCAGGATACTATGTCAACTGGTTAAAAAAACTATTGGATGAGCTTGACGATCTTGGTGTATGTAATGCGATTGTGGTGATGGACAATGCCAAATATACACTAGGGTCGACCAGCTGATACACCTTCTAGTCGTCAGAGCAAGTCGTCTTGATCGCAGCGTGCCATCGATATGGCATTGAAGTGACAGGTGATGAGTACAAAAGTATGCTGTGGACGAAGCTGGCTGCGTACATCAATGAAAATGTACAACCGGTCATCGTGACAATGGCGCATGATCGTGGACATAGTGTTGTTTTTACTCCCCCTCACCATTCCGATCTCCAACCCATCGAAATTGTTTGGGCAATTGTGAAAAGCGACGTGGGTCGTCAGTACACTGACTTGACAAAATTTCCTGAGGTGAAAACTCGACTTGTGAAAGCTTTCGACAAACTGAATTATCACAGTATTAGTGGATGCGTGCGATCTGCAGAGACCAAACTGCATGAACTTCATGAACATCTTGTTCAAATTGATTCACAAGAGGTGGACGAAGAGTCTTCGGCAGAGAGTTTTGGTGGCGACGTTGATAACTCCAGCGATAGCGAGTAGCAAAATACCTCTTCTTTATAATACTTCTAATAATGCATGTTCATGAATATTATTGAGTTTTGAAGTTTTGATTACCTCTATCTTTAAATGTCTTTATCAATTTATGAAGTTTTGGATGGGTCGCTGGATGCTGTCGCAGACTATGAATTAACTCTATTCCAAGTTCGTTGTTTACGTGTTGTATTTCATCGTTGTTGAGCGCAACACCTTGGAGCACTCGCGCCAGCTTGTCAATGACTCGTGCCTCCTCCAACTCCATCGCCGCAATTCTCTCCATTTTGGCGCAATCTTCTGCGTTGAGAGTTGCCACGGCAGCAGAGTAGACCTCTTGTGGACACGACAAGCTCCATGGCAAACGACCAGCGCGAGCATTTTTCTACTTTGCCAGGTGGGGAATTTTATAACCCTCCCAACAACTTCACTGTCTCGATTAGGCAATTTTGAAGCATGAGAAAGTTGCAGTTCAAGCTCTCTCGTGGGGATAGTTGATGAAAGCATTCATCGTGTTGGCAACAAGCTGATCAATTGACCGAGCTGACGTTCGATATTGTAGTGACTGGATTGCAGCGAAGAATCCAAGGTCCAATATGTTGGTATCGGGTGAGTTTGGCGGCTGGTGCTTGAGAAAAATTGACCATCCTTCATCTTTGTAGCTGGCAAAAACTCCGCGCAACTCAGAGTCGTGAGGGGTTACTTGGGCACGGGCATTGTCGTGCTGAAGGATGACAATTTTCGACGGGTCTGGCCATTTAGCAATGATTTCTGGAAGGACTTTGTTCACAATGTAGGTAGGATACACGTCCTTCGTCAAATTGACTGGTTTTGTTTCCAAGGTTCCAGCTTGGCGGTTGACGCTGCCACGCATTGCTTCAACACGCTCGACAAAAGGCCATAATCTGATCTTGCCGTCCCACCAGCTGCCTGTGTCTTCATTGTACCGTGGCCGTGCGACTGCGCAAAGGAACATTAACTTAGTAATGAACCTCTTACTTTGACAGGATCGATTTGGCTCAACTTCGCACCTGGTTCACTTGGCGACGGCAATTTCCAACTCGTTTGAGCCCATCGTACTCTTGCTTGGCACGGTGAGCTGCGGGACCAAACACCGTCATCGAGTCATCGAATGAACCATCACATCACGCCACTGATCATATTGCAGGCCCTGACAGCCGAAAGTCGTTCGAATCGAGCTTGGCGCCGAAATAAAGCCTACATACCACGGCGCCTCTTAGACTAGGTTGACAGCTCATGCATAAGTCATAACGCCTGCATATTGTATGGTCGAGAAAGCGCGTAGGTTGCACCGCTCTGAAGTAGTGGACAACGCGTTGTGTCTGTCCTGCGACGGTGAAATATCGCCCACAACATGCAGACACAACTGTCCACGGCGTGGAAACGCCGTGGTGCAATCAAAACATAGCAGTTTTATCATGATACTACGTTGATTGACTCGGTAAGCTACCGAGCCTCTTACTGACTGAAAGGGACTGGCCATCCTGAACTATCATTGCTTCTGCTTTCGTTGGAAGGCACAACATAGTTCTTCATTGTTACTCTGGTCAACCAGTCCTTGCCTGACCAATCGACCTTCTATCATGATCAAACTGTCGCCGATTCACTGCTCCAAGTCGCCTGGCAAGCGTCTGGTCACTTTTTCGTAGACTTCACCCAGAAGATGACACTTAACATTAGGATCAGTGTATGATGTAGCACACGACACGATCACGACAGCATTGCTAAATTGTCAAAGAAACGTCGTAGGAGACACATAGCTTCGATAATATCCTGTTGTCGTACCCGCGACATCCTTCAACTTCTTTTTCGAAACCCATCGGAATCGTATTTGCACGACCGGTCTGGATAACCATGAATGGTGACATCTCCTCCCGACTTAGATTCGCAAACCCCCGATTGCGAGACGTCGGACATGGACGGAAGTCAACCAAGAAGTCAAGGCGACGAAGCAGCGTGATCTAGACCCAGTGGGCAGCTTCAGGAGGCGTCGGAGTAGATTTCGAACTCCTTCCACCAAGTTAATCAAGCGGTCCGCAAGATCACGTCGGCTTTGGCGACCGTCAAAGTTCTCGAAAATCAAGTCCTTACCCTGGCTCAAGAGACACAGACCTTGCAAGAAGAGATCAAGGCGTCCGAGGCCACCAACCTAGCGTTGAAGCTAGAGGCGGGGGCGGCCGATGATCGCTTCAGCCTCCAAGGAGGCCAACGTGGTGACCCAATCCAGCCGAGATGGGTCAGAAGGTAAATCTCGAATGACGCGCTTCCTCAAATTTGATTAGGTCAAGTAGCTTTGGAGCAGCTAACACCGTTAATGAACAAATTGATGCGTGCGAAACTGAAGATCAAGGAGTTGTCCACGAGTCTCGAGCAGTCAGAGTCCCGATTTTTGAAGTTGAAAAAGAAGAGCGAGATTCAATTGAAGAAAATTGACGGCGTGGCCGACAGACTAGTCGTTTCAACGATCTACAAATTTTGGAACTTTGTAGGCGAGCAAGCTTTCATTAAGGGTGACCCAGCGCCTCTAATTCAAGCATTTTTGGGCACAGACAAGACGATTTTGGAGCAATTTACTGGGTTTGCCGTGAACTCGACGCCAATTCAACCGAGGCTGTTTGAACCTCCTTCTCTTGATATTACTGACGCTGTTGTCTACTCGTTTGGGGGGTAGTAGCCTCCTCCCAAAGTACGGAAAAGAGATTTGGGGGTTTGGGGGTTAATAGGGACCTCCGAAACCCGGGAATTCCCCAAACTTTTCCGGCCATGGTGTAGAGAAAAATCGCCTGATATCCAAGCATACAAAAAAGTCCCAAACCCTTCACTCGTTCTCGAGTTATTCAGGTTTAAAGATTTGTATACTTTTGACTTGTGTTACAACTATTATAACATTTGTAACATGAGCGAAGCGACCACGCGCTTTAGCGCGTCGCGCCCGAAGGGCACCCGGTGGGTTCAGGGAGGCTCCGCCTCCCTGGAGTTGGGTATTGTGACACAGGCCCATGCTGACTTATCCGGAAAACCTGATAAGTAGTTTGGGGGTTAGCAGGGAGAGGCGACGGGACCACGCGAGCGAAGCGACCATCGCTTTAGCGCGTCACGCCCGAAGGGCGTCCGGAGGGTCTTGGAGGCGGAGCCTCCCAGGGCTCGTTTTAATTGGTTGTAGGCACTCGTAATCTAATTTCATTGGTCCTTTCGTTTGCCTTCTTCAGTGTGAGTTATGTCGCTGATTGTGCAAGCATGAAGTGACTGAGGGGATCAGTTAGTCAGTTCAGAAGCTTGCCAGCTTTATCCGGATTTCCGGATAAGGGGGATTTCGGGGGCCTCTGGGGGGATTTCCATGGGGGAAGTTCCTTGGGGAGGAAGTTCCATGGAAGTTTGGGGTTTAGGGGTTTCGGGGTTGGGGGTTTCGGGGGTTGGTGGTTTCACCCCGACACCTGTACTAGTTGTCGAGTAGACTAGCAGGTGTCGGGGTGGTGTCTAGTTTGAGTCGAGATGGACTAAGTTTAGACTTTAAGGTTGGTGGTTTGAGATAGCATATTGCTATGCGATCTACCCCGATTTGTCGTAGACCTTCTTTATATGAATCAAAGTATAATAGTCTCTTCAATTCGTGAGAAGAATGCCCGTTTGGATCATACGGAACTTTATAGTATATGACTTTCTCATGTGCTTTTGGTTTCGTGACTGCGTCAAGTGCCTGACGAAACAGTCGTAAGAGAAGTTCCTTTCGATAGCCTCTATACATAAGGCGAGTCAAAAGCTTGTTAATAAAGTCTTTAAAGTCACTATCGCGAGGGTTTTGTTTGCGATATTTCTTTACAAGTCCGTATAGGAGTCCTTTGAGTACACCAGGAGGATGTGCACTTGTTGCAGGGATGTATAAATACAGGTTAAGAGCCTTTTGATGGGTTCTATGTGTGTACTTTGATCCGTCTTTGATCACCCATAAATCCAGGAAGGGGATAGTGTTTGAATCCAGTGTATGGGTGAAACTTAGCTTCGATTCTCGTCGGAATAGTGCAAAGAGGTGATTTGCAAGAAACCGATTGGTCGAGAAATTACGAACGATGAAGAATCCATCGTCAATGTATCGAGTGTAGTACTTCAGTTGGGAAGTAAACAAGGGAAGTAGTACTGTTTCCTCAAAATAAGCTAGATACAGCGAAGCGTACGTGGGTGCAACAGGTGTTCCCATGGCTGTACCGTTTATCTGAAGCCAGATTGTGTCGCCGAATGTAAAATAGTTGGACGTGAGAAGTAACTGCAGTCCATTTACAATGGCGTCACACCATGGATCGTCTCTTACAATGTACTGTATGATATGTATTGCTCGATCTGTAGGGATGTTTGTATACAGAGAGGTTACATCGTACGTGACAAGCATATCATCATCATCCGCATCCAACGTCGAAATGACATCGATAAAGGAGTCGGAATCTCGGAGATATGATTGTGTTTGCAAGAGGTATGGTTTCAGTTTGAAGTCCAACCACTTAGACAAGCCTTCAAATATAGTGTATGTGTTGGACACTATAGGCCTTAGTTGAAGGGTAGGCTTGTGGACTTTAGCCAAAGCATAGAATTTATTGATATCCTTAAATTCCAGTTCATGTTGAATGATTTTTGTGTCTTTCCAATCATGTCGATAACTGTAGTCGTCGCGAATCGTTTGGTAGAAGCGTCTGACGCGCGTGCGTAACAAACGAACGACTGCATTGAGTGGTGATAGGGATCTACTGTATGTTGTAGTGTCTCGTAAGTGTGTGAGACACCACTGGATGTATTGTTCTCTGGTCATAATAGCTGGACCAAGATTTTTATCCGTGGATAATACATGTAGATTGGACGTTCGAATTAGTCTAAGGAGAGCTTTGTGTTCACGGTTCAAGTTAGACTTGTTTCGTGAAGGTAGCACGATAGATCTAAGAGCTAATCGAGTTGTGTCTAGAGCCTCTTCCAGTATGCGGGACGCTGGAGGTGGCTGAAAAGAAGCGTTCCGAACGTAGACCGGAGATGGTTTCCATTCGCGTTTCCTCTTATTTTCATTAGACGAATTGGCAAGAGTTTCTGTCGCATGCATATTTTTTGGACCGGTGTCGGTCACTCGCGGGACAAGATGCATATTTTTTCTAGAGTTAGCATCTGACCTTTCGAAAAGATATTTTAGACGAATGGTTCGTTCAAAGTAATCCATATGTTCCCCCACATCAATGGGTGTGATGTGACGTGGGGTGGGACAGAATTTCAGGCCAAGGCCAAGTAAACGTTTTAAAGCAGCAGGGACCATCGTTTCCGATGGTGTCAGGTCATGGTAGGCAAGGTTGTAGGGTTCCAAGTCGACAGCACCGACATAGCGACACGCAAATATATTAACTGCATTACGTATCGTCGACGCTGAAGGGTCAATCGCATTGTTGACCAAGACTAGTTGTCTTTCTTGGCGTGTTTCTTCTGGCTCGGTTGAGCTGGCTGTTTTTTCTTGGGTGCGCCGCCTGCTGCGCCTTTCGGCGTTTCGTTGCGTTTCTTTGGCTTGCCGTTGCTTCCGCCTTGCGGCGGACCTCGGGCTTTTCCTCCACCTTCGATTCGGGGAGTTGGCGTCTTTCCATTCTTCCCAATCGGTTTGCCAGGCCGATTGGGCGGGTCGTTTAAAGAGCGTCGATCAACTTTGTCCTTTAACGCAGAACGTAACAAGTTTACTTCTTTACGTAAAGCGCTAACATTCTTGGAAATTTCGCGTTTGACTAGTTGTCCCACGAGGATGTCGTTGGGAGTGTCAACTTCCATGGCTTCGGCGGCGGCTCGGGCGGCGGCAACTGCGGCTTTCTTCATTTCGCGAGCTTGGCTTTCGAGGACGTGCTTGTGGCAAGCGTTGTTGAGCGCATCATTTAAAAAGGACACAGAAAGGGAAAGATCTTGTTGAAAATTTTGTTTTATTAAATTGATATCTAGCCCTCCAGCGGCCAGAACCCCAGGCCTCCCCGGGTTGGCGTTCGCGGCAGCGCTTACGAGGGATGAGCTACAAGATTCAAAATACCTTTTTGAGTTGGTCCACATAGGACGCACGCATTTGTGGCAGGGTGGCTTCAAGGGCGGCGAGCTCGGCTGGAGCGGATGCCTTGATTGTTGCGTGGAGGGCGGCTTCGTTGGCGGCGAGTTGGCTCGCAAACTGAGTCTTGAGTGCGGTGGCCTGGGCTGGGTTCACGGCTTCCAGCGTGGCAGATATTTTCAGGTCCATCTTGGTGGCGATGGATCTTGGCGCACGGGCGTCGAGGCGGGCGATGGCGTTTCGCTTGGCTTCGATTCGACGCAGGAGGGCAGAGAACTCTCGGACGCAGTTGGTCACGAGGTTGACGGCTTGGGGCGGCGGGCTGCGAGCCTGGGCGGTTGCTACAGGCGAGTCCATACTTAGGCGGGTCGGTCGGGACGGGTTTGGGGGTAAACAGGAAGAGGCGACGGGACCACGCGAGCGAAGCGAGCTTTGTCACAAAGGGGTGAATTAAAAATTAACGCTACAACTACGGAGCGAAGCGACCACGCGCTTTAGCGCATCACGCCCGAAGGGCGTCCGGAGGGTCTGGGAGGCTCCGCCTCCCAGGGCTCGTATTTCATTGGTTGATCTTACGCGTTATCTAATTTCATTGGTCCTTTCGTTTGCCTTCTTCAGTGGAATGATTGTCGTTTACGCTGGAAGGAATAAGCGTAAACAATGTTTACAGCCATTCGATCCAGTAGTTTGGTTATCCGGAAATATCCGGATTCCTGGGGCCCCCGGGGGGAAAGTCCCGGGGGGGATTTCGGGGGTTATCCGGATAGAGCCTGATGAGGGGGGCTGGGGGCCCTGGGGGTTATCCGGATGGGGCCGGATAAGGGAGGCTGGGGGCCCTGGGGGGATTCCCAGGGGGGCTATCCGGGTTTGTCCGGATAGGGGATTCGGGGGTTCGGGGGTTCCACCCCCACTCCTGTACTCAGCATCAAGTATGCTAGCAGGTGTGGGGGTGGAGTCCAGCCTGAGGGTGGAGGGACTGACTATGTTTTTTAAGGATTTAGGCTTGAGATAACAGATTGAAATTCGATCGACGTCGATACTTTTTAAGCCAGTTGTGTAGTTATCAAGCCGTAAAAGTCGCTTAAGTTCATAGTTTGACGGTCCGTTCGGGTCATAAGGGACTTTGTAGAAGATTACATTGTCTTTTTCTTTGTATACTTTACTTGCATCAAGTGCTTTTCGGAGCAGATTGAGAAGCAGTTGCTTGTTGTAGCCTCTATAGATTAATCGGGTGATTAATTTATTGAGAAAGTCCTTAAAGTCAGTTTCCCGTGGGTTTTGTTTACGGTACTTCTTGACTAATCCGAACAATAGTCCTTTGAGTACGCCAGGTGGGTGCGCACTAGAAGCGGGAATGTATAGATACAGATTTAATCTTTTCTGATGTGTTTTGTGCGTGTATACATTCTTATCCTTTATCACCCAGAGATCCAGAAAGGCTACAGCCTTTGAATCCAGTAAATGGGTGAAACTTAGCTTCGTTTCTCGTTTGAATGTCGCCAGAAATTGGTTGACAATAAAGGGATGAGATGAATGATTACGAATGATGAGGAAACCATCATCAATGTAACGTTTGTAGTACTTTAGCTGGGTATTGAATTGGGGAAGTAATAGAACTTCTTCAATATAAGCTAAGTATAGTGAAGCATAAGTAGGTGCCACGGGTGTACCCATAGCAGTGCCGCTTTTCTGTAACCATACCGTGTCACCAAAGGTGAAGTAATTTGAATCCAGTAGCATGTGCAAGCCAGAAATGATGGCGTCACACCATGGATCGTCTCTTACAATGTTATAGATTACACTTACAGCTCGGTTTGACTGGATGTTTGTATAGAGAGATGCGATGTCATAAGTAACGAGCATATCATCATCCTCTGCAGTAAGTGTAGCCAGGTCGTCTATCAAAGAGTCGGAATCTTTAAGATAGGAGCGTGTTTGTAAGAGGTATGGTTTCAGTTTAAAGTCTAGCCATTTCGACAGGCCTTCAAAAATTGTGTTTGAGTTGGACACAATGGGTCGTAGTTGAAGTGTCGGTTTGTGAACTTTAGCCAGAGCGTAGAATTTATTAAGACTTTTAAATTCTAGATCGTGTGCGATGATTTTCGTGTCTTTGAAATCATGCCTATGGCCGTGTTCTTCTCTCATCGATGCCATGAGACGACGTATGCGTGTTCGTAACAGTCGTTGTAAGGCTGAGAGTGGCGAGACAGATCTACTGTATGTATTTGTATCTTGAAGGTGTGTGAGACACCACCGAATGTATTGGTCCCGTGTCATGACAGCAGGTCCTAGATTCTTATCGGTAGAGAGTACATGTAGATTGGATTGTGTTAGAGTGTGTAGTAGCATCGTATGTTCCCTGTTCAAGTTGAATTTTCTTTTGGCGGGAAGGCGTGCGACTGTAATGGCAACTCTAGTGGCGTGAAGAGCCGTTTGTAATGTGGCTGACGCTGGAGGTGGTTGGAAAGAAGTGTTTGTAAGATATACGGAGGAGGGTTTGAAATGTCGTTTCCGTTTGTGTGTCGAGAGGGGTGTTTGTGGCCGTGAAAAATTGTGGGGTAAAGGCGCGCGAGAAGTGGAGAGATGCATATATTCTCCAATTTTGTGATCTGACCTTTCGAACAAATACTTCAGTCGTATGGTCCGTTCAAAACACGGGTATGTTTGAAGTATTTGGTTGGGTTGGATGTGAGGGGGTGTCGGGCAAAAATTTAGGCCGAGGCCAAGCAAGCGTTTAAGTGTAGCAGGTACCACCGTGTCCGGTGGCGTCAGGTCATGATAGGCAAGATTCATAGGTTCCAAGTCAACAGCACCCACATAACGACATGCAAATATATTGATTGCGTTACGCTTAGCAGATGCTGAGGGGTCAATCGCATTGTCGACCAAAACTAGTTGTTTTTCTTGGGTGGCGGCTTTTTCTTGGGTGCTTGTGCCGGATGTTTCTTCGCACCTTCTGCGCCGTTGCCTTTCTGCTTGCCGGGATTGTTCTTTGGCTTGCTGTTTCTTCTTTCTTGAGGTTGTCCTTGGGCTTTTCCTCCACCGCTTCCGCGGGGAGTTGGCGTCTTTCCTGTCTTCCCAACCGAGTTGCCACGTCGTTTGGGCTTGTCGTTTAAAGCAGCCCGAAGGGTGTTGAGTTCCTTGCGAAGGGCACTCATGTTTTTAGTAATCTCTCTCTTAACTAATTGACCAACTAATATATCGTTTGGTGTATCTACTTCCATCTCTTCGGCTGCGGCTCGGGCGGCTTGGGCTTCGGCGCGCTTGGTTTCGCGTGCTTGGACTTGGAGTACGTGTTCGTACGAGGCCTTGTTGAGGGCTTGAGAAAGAAAAGACAGAGACAAGGAAAGATCATCATTAAAGGTTTGTATTATAAAATTGATATCAAGCCCTCTAGCGGCAGGGAGGCCGGGCCTCCCCGGGGTGCCGTTCGCGTCAGCAAGCTGGAGGGATGAGATACAACTAGAGAAATACCTTTTCAGTTGGTCTTCACATCGCGCGCGCAGGAGCGGAACTTGGGCTTCAAGCGCGTCGATTTCCGCTGCCGCTGCTTCCTTGATTGTGGCGTGGAGCGCGGCTTGACCAGCGGCCAGATGGCTGGCGAACTGGCTCTTCAACGCGGCCGCTTGGTTGGGCAGGTTGGCGTCGAGGGTGGCGGAGGTCTTCAAGTCCATCTTCGTCGTGATGGACTTGGGCGGTCGCTCGGCGAGGCGGGCGAGGGCCGTGCGCTTGGAGTCGATGCGACGCAGCAGAGCTGTGAACTCGCGCGTGCAGGCAGACACGATGGCAACGGCGTGGGGCGGCGGACTTCGAGCCAAAGCAGATGCTTGAGGCGAGTCCATCCTTGGGCGGGTCAGTCGGAGGGGGTTTGGGGGAAATGGAAAGGGCGACGAGACCGCGTGAACAAGAGAACGAACGGTTCCAAAGGGGTGAATTAAAAATTAACGCTACAACTACGGAGCGAAGCGACCACGCGCTTTAGCGCGTCACGCCCGAAGGGCGGAGTCTCCCAGGGCTCGTATTTCATTGGTTGATCTTACGCGTTATGTAATTTCATTGGTCCTTTCGACATGCGCGACAGAGCGTCCATTGCTTCTTTTCAATGGCCACCGTCGAGCCAATCGACCTACCTTGTTTTCCTCCGTTTTGCTCTTCGATGCATAATGCCTTTGTATTATCCACAGGGCAATGCAATGGACTCGTAGATCACAGCACAGCGGGCGTCTTTCTTTCGCTCAGAGTGGGGATGGGACCGATCATCTCCACCACTACAGCTGTACAGCTGTACCGCCGCCATGAGTGGTCTTCCTCCCAACGTGCCCTCCTAAACTGCGACTTCAAGCTCGAGAATGGGACGACCAGCCATTCTGCGCTCTCCAATGATGCGCACGCCGTCTATTCAGCCATCGACGCATGCCAGAGACGTCAAAGTCGGTGAGATATCCAAGGTCTGTTCAGGGACGAGATCGCCCATCGCCATCTCAGTGTTCGACGTCGGCAATTCAGTGGGGAATATTTCAAGTCAATGAAAATATCACATGGAGAAAATGATACAAAATTTGTATCATATACGGACATACTTTAATCAAGATAAAAACCACAGAATACTTTAATCAAGATAAAAATCTCCACATCATGGGAATGTCGAATGTGATGCAACCACAAGCTCGACCGTCAACTCCAGGCAGCGACATCACTACGACGGCGGCGACCGATCTCACGGTGGAGTCGCTGCTTTCGATCGTCTTGTATTCTTTTAACCACTCGCTGTTTCGACAGATGCACCCAATATTACAATCCAACCACAGTTTTTCTCAGAAAAAGTGAAAAAAAGATCGAATAATCCAAATTTCGACCGATTTTTTATTCTTTTTATTGAGTGTTGGTTGTAACGCCATCTCCAACATCCCCACACTCTCTGACCTGCCGCTACCGATGTCCGCCGACTTGGGCCTTCCGCCAAAGCACGCGGCGCTTACACGCTCATACTCCAGCCCTGATGTACATCCACACGACCAGAGCCACGTGAAACCGCGTCCTCCGCCGTATAACCACCGGTCTTCCAGTCTGCCGTCGTCGCCACCGGATTCACCAAAAGCCGTCCATGAAGCCTCGCCTGTGGATGTCTTTCTCGGAGGAGTATGCTGCTTGCTGTCAAGTCGCACGACTGAATTGCCTTCTAGAGCTGTAATCCCACAACTTGGCGACGAGATATTGCGATCCCGCTGCTGGAAGCAGCCAACATCACGTGCTATAAACCACAAGTGGACGAGTGGTATGAAGAACTCATCGAATTGGAGTCGCGTGCTAAGGACACAGGTACGTCAACACGCTTCCGTTGGAACTTATTGACATTTTCTTAGCCTCGTTTGTCCTCTTCGTGATTGACAACCTCACGCGATCAATCGTTTCGATGAACGATGCTGCCGAATTCATGTGCTGCGGACGCCGCGTTGTCCTCGTTGTGGAAGACATGCCTCTCGAGAACGTGGTTCTCGAAGGGACGACCATTTCAGCCCATGAAATCAGCGATTTGAATGCAGCGATTTGAGCGCACGGCAGCGTCGCCTTCCCCTTGCTGCTTGCGCGGCCATGCGATTGTTTGACAGCCAGACGAGAGGAATGTAGCGAGGCCTCTGGTTGCTCCAACTTGACAACCATTACACACGAGTGTAATGGCGCTGACAACCACTCTGCCTTCGAGAAAAGACGGAAAGAGCCAAGGATGTCGAGATGCGTCAGGATCGTCGTGACGTGGAAAGACGACAGTCGAGAACGCGAGCGTGCGAACTCAAGCGGCGGAATTGAGCTATACAGATGGCAGCCACGACACTGGCGATGGAAACCCTCCGCTGAATGAGCTCGGACAAACGACGGATAGAATGGTGAGGCTGTGACTGGAGTCGCAGCAGCAGCTTTGACAAACGTGCAAGACAAAGATGGTGGCTTAACTCCATTGAGGCATCAATTTCATTGTACCACGCATGCAGGACTTGATCGTTGAAGTCGAAACTGATGGAAACCCAGAAGTTGTCATCCTGAAAGTTATCTGCAATGTGAGAGACACAACGTTGTGTACACTTTATCCAGCGACACAGTGCAACCATCAGTGTGAGTGAGAGCGACTGCTAAACGTCCATGCGACGTATCTGCACCCAAGCTGAAGATAGAACCCACGAAGCATCCATTCCATGGAACAAAGTATCTATCACATGGATGTTCAAGCGTCAATTCCGTTGTCGTGACGACTCAAAATGGCATTCCTACTCATGCGATAGACCTTCCAAGGTTCAATCCCACTGCACTGTACTCAAGCGACGAGCAACAATGGACTACGAGGTCCTGGACGTAGTCTGGGAGTTACTGAAGCGTCCACGATAGAAGACGTGGCCGTGGACGACAGAGGCTCTCAGTCAGGAGCGAAGGTGCATTACTGTAGTCATAACCACGTTGACGCAATTTGTAGTCTCAATGTGCTGAAATTGAGCTTCCACTATTGGCAATACCTCATCGACGAAAGTTGTTTGATTCTTTGGGTGGGTCTCGCAATCGCAGTTCTTGGTGGCCAGTGGTCAGGAAGATCACGCGTGGCGGGGACATGGGTGGATCCATCGTTGATCAGAGCAGAAGGAACTTCTTGCTGTCCATTTGCTTTTCTCGGTGGGTAATCGACGGGATCATCGTCGCGTCGCCCTGCAGAGCCATGACGGCGCGTGTGTACCTCGGTCGATTGGCGCGGGACAATTGTAAATGTATAAAAACGATCGATGCTCCTCCACCACAGTGCACTGTACAGTACCATGCATCGAGGCCCGTGTCCGCCACGTGTGCATCAATTTGTGATCGACAATTGCACGACGGCCAATTGGGCAGACGGGGCTGCTCCGCCGGCAGATGGCGCCGCAAGAGCAACATCAACATGAATCTGAGCTGCTGCGACATACATGGCTGGGCAAGCGTGTAATCCAGATGGTTCTTCCCAGCCACGAATCTGCCGCGCTCGACTGCTTCTACCTCGCTCCAGTCGCTTGAAAACCTCCATTTTGACGCCCTCCACACTCGTCCCAGCCACGGCCATCCACACTCCCGCAGAGACCTCGACCATGGCACGACAGAGTCACGTCCTGACCAAGGATTTCAAGATGCACGCTGAACAAATCACACATGACAGACGGGTACCTTTTCAACTCGACAAGCTGGCCACCTTCCATCGTTTGCAGCCTCTGGAACCAATCAATCGGCCGTCCCACGGCCACAAGCCTACAAAGCTCAGCTGTGGAGGTTTGTTTCGCGTCTACCAGCTTGTAAGTTTCAGCTGTACGCCGGCCACAAGCTTGCCCCTCCGTCGTTCAACTACAACGTCGTGTAGCACCTCTTGGTTTCTCTCTGGCGTTTCAGAAAGGCAACCGACAAAGAAGGGGAGCTTGAACACACGGTGGATAAGACCAGGCTTGCGAAACGCTCGTTGAAGCTGGGGCAACGAGAACAACTTGCAGCTTTCCATCAAAGAGGCCGCGACAGGAAGCGGCACGTACGAACAGAAAGATGTCTTTCTACTGTGCCCGTCACCGCCGTCCAAATCCATGTTTGCGCATTGTTGGCTGCCGCTCCGTCGCATGTATGATCATCTGATGGCCACGTTGGAAAAGTGAACTTCAACTTGGTTGTTCAACCCACCGCTCGGTACACCTCCTCCGTGCAACAGACCAGCTGGGGGCGCACCCTCCTCCACTCTCCACGACGGCGGTAGATTCGATGTTCATTGTCAAATTTGCCATGGCCGTCACAGCCAACTCGACGCTTAGCATCACGATCGATGGCCAAGTGACTGAAATCCGATGGGAAGCCCTTGTCGCGCAACTGAGCGCTGCCCAAAATGTCGCCCCCGCCGAGACGCTCGACCTCTTTTGGTTTATCTTTGGCGGCGTGATTGTGTTCATGATGATGCTCGGCTTGGCTCTGCTTGAAATCGGCTGCGTGGGCCAGAAGAACACCAAACACATCATGTTCCGCATCCTCGGCGACTGCTGCATCACGGGCTTGACCTACTACGCCCTTGGCTACAGCTTTGCCTTCATGGAAGGCAATGGTTTCATCGGCCACCATGGATTTTTCATGTCTGGCGACTCTTTTCAACGCCCGTCGGCCACCAAACTCTTCCGTGGCCATCATTACGCCGACTTTTTCTTCCAATGGGCCGTCGCTTGCGTTGCGATCAACATTGCCTCTGGCGCGCTTGCCGAGCGCGTCTCCTTGGCCGCTTACTTTTGCTACACCTTCTTCTCGAGCTTGTTCATTTTCCCCGTCTTGGCGCATTGGATTTGGTCCGAGACTGGCTGGGCCAGTGCGTTCAACCTCGACAAGCTGCTCTTCGGTGTGGGCGCCATGGATTTCGCAGGCACGGGGGCGCTGCACATGTTTGCCGGTCTCTCTGCGCTTGTCGGCTGCATCATCATCGGCCCTCGCGTTGGTCGCTTTGGCCCAGACGCCGTGCCATTGCCCAAGCAAAGCGTTTTGTTCCAGTTCATGGGCGTCATGCTCCTCTGGTTTGGCTGGTACGGCTTCAACTGCGTCAGCACGCTCTCCTTGGCCGGCACCAAGGCCGACATCATGGCCAAAGTCGCAGTGAACCTCACGCTTTCTGCCTGCACGGGCGGCATCTCGACCGTCTTGCTGACCTTCTGGGCGCACAAAGTTTGGGACATCGAAGCTGGCAACAATGGCATCTTGGCTGGTTGTGTGGCTGTCACTGGCTGCTGCTGCGTCATTGAGCCTGCGCCGGCAATCGCCCTCGGCTTCCTTGGCTCCGTGGTCTACTTGAGCGTTGCCAAGCTGGTCGCTTCGGCCCAAATCGACGACGCTGTGGATGCCGTCCCCGTTCACTTTGGCTGTGGCTTGCTGGGCACGATTGCTCCTGGTTTCTTTGCATCTCCTACCGGCGCCAAGATGTTTTACAACTCCGACTCGTGCGGCGTGCTCTATGGCTGCTCCTTGAGCGGCAAGCAATTGGGCGCCCAGCTTGTCTACGCCCTCGCAGTCTTTGGCTTCGTTGTCTTCTGCGTCGGCGCGATCTTCCTCGTGCTCAAGAAATTCGGCCTCGCCCGCGTCTCTGTTGAAGCTGAAGCGATGGGCCTTGATGCTTACGAGCATGGAGGCTCGGCGTACACCAACGACGCCGACCAAGGAGACTCGTACATGCCCATTGGCGTTGCTCCATAAAAAAACTCCAAACTACAACAACGTACACTCTAAAAGCAAAGCAATCTATGTTTCTCCACGTCCTCTTCCATGTTTGCACAATGTGCTTGGCGCTTTGACCATCCACGCTTATCGCAGAGAGATTCACAGCCAGGGCAGGCAAAATCCAAGTTTTGTCGAAGGAAGATGGCGTAAATCGCGGGCGGAAGATGCCGTTTTTAGTGTCGAGTCCTGGACAAGGCCTGGGAAATAATAAGGGAAACTCCATTATATGGCCATTTTTTCTGGGGCATAATGGAGGGCTGATCAAGTTTGAAGATCCCTTATTAAGGGACACCCCAATACCAAACACCCTAATTATGCAGTATCCCATGAAAAACACCCTTAATATGCAAGCATCGAAGCCAAAAACCCTAAATATGCAGTGTCCATGAATTTTGCCTTTTCTGCATTGGGACTCTGATGCGAATGTAATATCTCGTTCGCAGAGCAAATACTTTTTGATTCACAAAAGAAAGATAGTGACGCTGGTCAAGTGTGTGTAGATGATCTGCGATTCATTTTGCCACCTCAAATGTTGTTGAGCGACTTGTCTCCAAAGCCAAATTTGTCTTGACAGATCAGCGCATGTCTATGCACCCAGCATATCTAGAAATTGTCCTCTTTCTTGCTGCGAATCACTGCTTCTGGGATGTCCAGCTTATGTAGGAAGCCTAGGCGCTACAAGTAGACTAATTTTATATGAATTTATACATGTCCATTTTAATCTCACAATGTTGCCCTTAAAAGCAATTAGGGTCCATTAGGTATGGAATTGAAGTGAGTTGGGGCCCTTATTGATGGCCGCGACAATATCAGGGCCCTGATTATGCTAAAGGTTCACAGGCGACCCCTTGATATGGCTGATGTCGTGTGGCCATGCCCTTTTTTTCCCTAATATTGTCCCAGGCACACCAGCTCCACCTCGTCCATGTTTCTTCTCCCCAGAAAGTTCGAGACTGAGAGAAACAAAGAACGACGGTATTGTCGATTTCATTCACAATCATATCGCAGTTGCTTGTCATTTTCAACCAAATTTGTGGTTTTGACCAAACAGCGAATTCATTTTCGAATCGATGTCATCATACTGAATTGGTGTGAGTCAGTGTGTGTTTTGCGTGAGTCAGGTGGCTGATCGATTGTGATTGGCTGTCTAATTTTTAATGTTTAATTATAGTCAATCAGAGAAGCCCGTTCGATTGCTCAAAAGCACAATCTCTCCTCAGACGAGACTTTTAGCAAGTCTGAAAAGTGGAAAGCACATAATCCAGAATTAGTAAGGCAATATAGTGTGTTTCAGTACTAAAGCAAGGTGTGGTGCCTTGCAAATTCCAAAAATGTATTTGAGAATTTTAATATTTTATCTTTATGTTTCTATGGAACAAAAATAAATGCCCAAAGTTCAATTTCACACACACATTTGCAAGGCAATCTGCCTTGACAAAGTTCTATCCAATCAAAATACATTTATATAGAAAAATATTGCCCAATAGCTGAAAAGAAAGGACATGCTTTCAAAGTCGAACAACATCGCCAACTTCACCGTGGAAGATGCGCGCCAAAATTGGAGCAGGAGGATAAGCTCGGACACTCGAGCAAAATAAACGTTAGGAAACAGTCAGTTTGTGACTGAGCATCCCTTTTAGGTCGCCCACACTTGCTCTTACAACATTCAATCTTGTCTACTGTGCGCTCGATTGATCTTACAGTTAACAACTTTGTTTAAGGTCCTTGAATTTATTAGTTGGACAGTTAAAAACAAGCCTATAATTCAACTGGTACCCTCAGTAGGTACCAAGTGCGATAAAAAGTCACAAAAGGGATAACGTTAGGCAAATGAGACCCTCACCATAGTCATTTGGCAATGCCAAAGAAGTCTATCCAGGTATCAAGAATAACAGAGACCTAAATTATTCAGGATTTATTGATCTGTTGTTTATATTTACTTGTTGATTGAGACACACATAAGAGAACTTAATGTGTCTTTTACTCAACAGATTTGACTTGTTTTGAGTCTGTTCTACTGAATGCAAACAATCCACGAACATTTCATCGTGGCGGACTCGATGAGAGGAGGCATCCTGCGCTCGTCGTTGTCTTAAACGGCCTTCCTTGTCTCGAAAGCAACATGTTTGTTTTCACAGAAAAAAAGACAACCAATTATACTAGATGTTATTTCCAATTGGACAATATTCAAAAGCAAGGTCGATCGCCTTGCAAATTCCATCAATAAGACAATCTCTCTTCAGTAGAGACTTTTAGCAAGTCTGAAAAGTGGAGAGTTTGCAAACTTTATTCTTCGTTCGATTTCGTGAAGCATAAAGTGTGAAATCTTCAGAAATTAGGTTTAGCAAGTCGGAAAAGTATATCTCAATACATATGTTCTATTGTTGTCGGATAACACGCCGACGCATGTGGTTTCGTCCACTGCCATGGCGTCGAGAAGGATGCCATGCTATTGAGACCGACAGCTCTACAGAACCATGTGTAGAAAGACATAGCGATAATTGTTCGCGAGGATTCCTCGCGAGAACGTTGCGTTGTTTCGAGGATTCATTCTCATTGAGATGACAATTGCAAGTGTAAAACATCCACTGGAGACCCGACAGCCGACCCTGTGTGCATTAGCTTATGACTACGTGAAAAATACAGTAAGTAAAGAAGTATTTCATTTGTCGAGGATGTCTTTGAACCCTACATGGTACATAGTCTGAAGTTTGGTGCGACTTCCGACTTCAGGGCCAAAGTTTGAAAACTTCCCCACTTTTCAGACTGGTTTTCAGACTTGGTGTCGAAAGATCGAAATTCGAATCGAAGTTTAAGTCTGGGAAAACAGGATTTCAGACTTGCTAAAAGTCTCCAGTATTAGAGAGATTTCGCAGTTGGTAATAGCTTAAAATGTCATGTGAAAATATTCAAGTTTACACGATCCTGTAAAAATTAATCATGATATTGTCTGTTTCGTCCAAGTTTGCAGTTTTCATCCAAATAGACGAAATATGTGTGATCAATGTGGCAATAGTGAATTCAAGTATAATTGGAAGGTACATGAATTAATTTGTGTGCGTCGGTGTGTTTTAAGCAAAATCTGGACGCTGATTGGCTGGTTCGATTTGGGATTGATTCAAAGTTTGATCGATTTCAGCCATGTTCGGAAATTTAGAGTGAATCAGACAATATGATATTCCCCTTGTGAAAATATCATACCAGACACTGATTATATGACCGAGCATATTCACAGTAAAACCTGTAGATATCAATCAATAGACTGCAAGGATAAACAGTCATGAGTTCTTTCTCTGTGGGAGCGCCATTCGTGTGCTGGTAAAATGGCGACCTCTCGTGCAGAGCTCGACACTACAGACGAGCAGGAGTCGGAATTGTACAATGAAGACACGTCAAGAAGGAAGAAACGATTTTCGTTCAAGCCAGTCCAAAAGCTGCAAGTGGCGTTGCTGAAGAAATGTCAGAAATCAAGCGTTTGTTGATTGAGTACCAATGCGCTCTCGAAGATGCCAAAGAAGAGAAAAAAGAAAGCAAGCAAGAATGGAGACAATCGATTATCTCTACACTAGCAGATCAAAATATCTCTCATTGAGTGATGTATCAACTTAGTGATTTCTGTCAATGATGTCTAACATTGTAAAATGTTTTTGACTTCACTGCATCGGAGTGCAAGGAACATGGACTCTTGTTCATGGTGGATCGTATATTCGTGGAATTGACTTGTTAGAACAAAATGACAGACACGGCACTATCACAACAAGATGTATATACCTTTTCCTAGACTAATGCAAAGACATATAAAACTCTCAGCAAGCACGATAGCAAGCTGGCTTCACCCTGCGGATCGCACCGTCCTCTTCCTCCAGGCCGATAAGTGTTCTGCTATGCGTCGGTCTTTCTCCAATAGTTGTGTGTTGAACTTGAGCTCTTGGGTTTCAAGACGCAATCTCGACATCTCCGCTTGCTGCTCCAATTGCAGTTGGGCTGTTTCCAGTTGTTGTTCGAGCACTCCTATTTTGCCTCGCGCTAGCTCGTTGGCCACTCCGAGCATACACTCGAGAACCACAATTTGCCGTTCGTGTTTGAGGCACAACTCGTGCATTTGATTTTGGACTTGTTTGACTTTGCTGTCAAGAATATGCGAATGCAAGGCCAGGTTGCCGTTGTACGTGTCAGCAACAGTCTGCATGCACTTACGGATCACGTTGTGTCCGTCCGTATCGAGAACCAACAACTCTTGCGTGTTGCCCGACGGGCAGCGAAACATATCGGCAATCATACGCTTGAATTGCGTCTTGGCAGCGCTCAGGATGTTAAGTGGAACGAGCACGAGCGTATCGAGCCGACAGTCGTCGCCAAAGCTGGACGCATGACTATAGAACCGGTCCTTCACGTTCGTAGTACGACCAAACTTGAACACGCGCTTGTCGTCCTCGCACTGGTTTGTGTCGACAAGGTAGATATAGGCAATGCCGTTGGGCACGAGCTTCATAAAAGCTTCCATGAAACTCTTGTCGACGCGACAGAGCTGTTGGACCCATGTTTTCTTCTATCTTTTTGTGCCGTATCCAATCATGATGACGTGGTGATAGACCCACGTACGAAACGCTTTGGCAACGCCCGCATCGAGTGGAGTGCATACATCAGACCATTGAAAGTCAGAAAGATCTCACAACTGAGATTGCACGTCTTCTTGGAAGGCCTTTTGTTGCTCTTGTCATTGGTGATGGCACTCTGCGGGATGGTACAAGCACTACTGTGCGAACCCCTGGAACTTCCATAGTTTGACAGCGTAAAGCCGACATAGTCGCTGCCCCCTTAGTACCCGCATCGCCAGTCCTGAACCGTGTCGAGAAAATTGTCGCTTTCAAAGACACTACCGACGTCCTTGGCTTTGAAATAGATGCGTTCCATGTTTCGCTCTCCACGCATCTCCACGCTGGTCTGCGTCCTGGCTTCGTCGACAAAGAATGCCAAGCCGGCGTCCCTAATCACGTCCGGCACCAACGGCAACGAGCTGTTCCGTGTGTGAGCAATCAGCTCGTTCACAAGACCCGTTCGCTTGACAATGCGCACATCGGTCTTGGGACTATATGTTGCTTTCGGCTTGTGTTCAGCCGCGTCTTTCTTCATGACAAAGACGACCTCGAGTTTGGCCTCGGAAATCAGCCGCGTGACCAAACGCTCGTATTGCTTGTTACATAAATGGCGCTAGCGCCGCGCTCTTGAAGAGATTGTCGACGTCGACAAAGCGCCCGCCGCCAAGTACGAGTTCGAAGGTGTCATCGCCTGAAGCGCGCGCACGCTTCGTCGGCTTGCTCCGGTCGTCGACGCGCTTCCCGTTCATGCTCGCAGTCTCCACTGCGGAAGGATGCAAAATCTTCACCCTACGATTCTTGCATGTCCCTTGATCTTTGTATATGTGAAACTACGCCTAATTTCTCTTCGTCATTTCTTTGTAGTATATGTTATTTGAGTAAGAAGCGTGATTTTTATAAATATTTTTTACAAAGACATTCCGATATTTTGATTATTTTATGACACATCGAAATATTGTTGCGATAGTTCCGTGTCTATCTTTTGGTCTTACCCTGGCTTGTGCCCGTGGAGAAACCACTCAACTGGAGCTCTTACTTTCGTTACCTCGGTTAGTACATACAGCTCTGTATTAGCGATTAAAACATTTGTATGAATGTTATAACAGCTGAACACTGTTATAACATTCATCTTCTCCGCATTCCATTGGCACATAAAAAACCTTGAACTTTTTCTTCCATGCAAACCGATAGTTGCGGTAATTCGCGTAGTTGGCGGGCATAACTCATAGAATTCTCTTCCGCCCGAACCAAAAGGACCAGAATTCACGAGTTCTTTCCTCAAAACTGCTCATTTGAGGAAGACGAGAGACTAGCATACTCTCAAGCTTCATGAGATAGGCTTCTGACATTGCAAAATGAGGAATAACGCATAGGGAAATCGGAAATCGAACCAGTCTCGACTGATATTAATCTTCGACTATTCTACCGTATATGAGTCTTCTAAAATCAATTTTTGCTTGATGATATCCTACATATCTCAATCAACGCCATATCTTTTCGAAATTAGAACGAGTGGTGGGTGAGATCTGGTCCAAATTCAAAGATCCCGTATGGATGTATTGTCGTAGTGATGTGCTATATCCCGAGTATCTTCCCGCAACACAAGGTTGTACTATCTTAGCATGGTATGGTTGGTTTCTGTTCTCGTGGATTTTAACTGCGACTTAGGTCTAATAGTATATTCTGCATCATCACTTCGTAGATCATGATGCAATACAACTTTCTCATCAGGTACACACTTTGTGCGTGCTGCTGAATCTTCCATTCTTCTGAGTCGGGCCTTTCTCAATATTCCACTTCAAGGCGTTGTACCTAAGCTTCGGGAGTTTCCATTCTTTTTGACATTGTAGTCCTTAATTTCTGTGCGTCGAGTCTTTTTTGACGAGTTTCTGAATCTTCTATGCTTCTCAATTTAGCTCTTCTCAGCCTCTGAACTTCGCGCCGTTTTGTATAAGTTTCGACCGGCTCTGTGCATTTTGACTCAATATCTCTCGACTTCTGTGCTTTGAGTCTCTTCTTTTAAGCTTCTGGGTCCTCGGTACTTCTCAGCTGGACCTTTCTCAATCGTTGTTCTTCAAGGCAAATATTCCTGTCTGCAATTGATTCTGATTCCATAAGGAGAAGCCGTTGTGTAGCCTTCTTTAGGCGTTCACTCTCTTTTAGTTGACTAATACATTTATTTTTAGTTTCTTGATAGCTGTTTTGGTGGAGCATTGATATTGATATACTTCCAGAAAATGTGCTTGCGCTTGGTTGATTTACCTAGACAAATCCATATATTAGTGTTTGTTGTTGGGTTTGTGCAAGCGGTATACAGAATGGAAAAGATACATACAGTGCTGGACATGGGAGATAGGTACACTTGCTTTTGTGTCATAAAAATTCAGAATTTTTACCAATTGGGTCACGTTATAGCTCAAATTGAGCCAATGAAAAAGACCTTCTTCTGAGTGTTTTTAAAGCTCAGAGAGGATGTATAGAGCTCGAGGAATCACCAAAAAATGAGAATGAGTGGACACAAGGCTGGTCAGCCAAGATGGGTACACTTACAAAACCTCGTCATTGTGGCTTCTCCAAGCACTCCCAAACACCCGTAAGTGGTCCAAAATGATGCTAAAGGCTCAGCCTATGTGTAGGAATGCCAAAAGGAGTTCTCCTTACCCTCGACCAGCGAGGATCCATCTTGGCGTTCCGCAAGGCCAAATGGTCCATTCGGCGAATGGCCAAGGAGCTCTTTGTGTCCAAAGGGGCTGTCTTCCGGTTCCTTGCCGCTCCTGAGGCTTATGGGACCACGAAGAGACCAGGTGGGAGTCCATTGCTGGACGACAGAGACCAACGACACGTTCGTCGTGAGGCCTCTCAAGGCAAGTCGAGCTCGTCAAGGATCAAACATGATCTCAAACTTGCAGTATCATCATGAACGATTCGACAACATGCATTCGACCTTTGATACCAATATACTACAGATTTCGCAGTCTCCACTGAGTTAGGGTGAAGATTTTGGATGGGCTTTTCAGTTCTGTCTTTTGTAATCTTGTCTTCGTGGCATAGCTCAAGTCAAAATGGATAAAAACGCTAATCGAAATTTTATTTCATTCATTACTACAAATACTTTATCCAAGTTTAATTATCCATCATATTAAAATCAGCAAAAATACATATATAAAATGGGACAATAATTTGAATGATCCAAATAGATAATTTGAAAGAGACCCAAATTCTGTCACACAGAATATATGGAAAACCACACAGGAATTGACGAAGTCAACATGAAAAACATATGTATGTTACAGGCATACCCACTTTAGTGATTCTTGGGATAAATCCCGATGGACTTTTCCAAAGGTGGGTACTGTTTTCCTAATTTTACCAAAATTGGAGTTAATTATGTCAAAAGTGGGGGCTTTCACAAAAGTGGGGCTTTTGGACACCTATTGGAGAATTTCCAAAAGTATGCAATTGCCGACAGTCCCGACGTCACCTCCGCAAGACTTCTTTCGCGGCACTAGCTCGCAGTTTATGGACGATGGCAAGACTATACACTCCTGTAGACATACTCAGATTCTCATCTAGTTTTTCAAGCTGTGGAGAGTTATGTCGACGCCGGTGCGATGGCGCTAAAACACAAATTGCTCCAAGATCATGGTGGAGCTTCCATTTCGTCTACACAAGCGGTTGTACATGGATGCTGTTCGCACTGTCGCAAGAAGCGCGCTATGGTGTTGCGTCGCTATGTAGATACAAAAGTGGGGCTTTTGGACACCTATTGGAGAATTTCCAAAAAAAATAAACGCTTCAACAATGGATTTTCTTGTTGCAAGGCTTTCTTGAATCATTTTCAGCCGAAGTTTGATGTGTCGGTATTGACGTGTTGTGTCCAAGTGCTGTCTTTGTCCAAGTCAACATAATCGCGTGGATTTCACAAGTTTGACACCAAATTGTGCAAAACACAGCAACTTACAATCCAGTTTTCATCACGTAATGATAGCAGTAAACGATAGGGGACGAGCATGCTTTGAGACTTGGAAAGCCAGAGCCGGCAAATTGATGTTCATCTCTGGAAAAGTATTTGTCAGGACGTTTAAAGACATCACATGACTTCCAAATTGTTGAATCGTGGACACTACGTGGCCACCCAGCAATGACGTATCGAATGTTGCGTTCATAGTCAAAGGTTAACAATACGTTGAACAAATAAGTCTTCTTCTTTCTGTTGGAAGATGTAGTTGAAAAGCGTGGATGTACATTGGCGGCGATGACATGAACCCAAACGCTGTGAATTTGATAAGTGATAATGCAGTGGAGACAAGACAGTGCCTCGTCAAGAACCGGTTGATGAAAAATATCCTTGGCAATTGGGATATTCGTGTTTTTAATCAGCCTGCTCAGTAACCTGACTTCAACATTCTCGACCTCAGTTTTTTCATGCGCTTCAAGCACTACAGCACGAAAAAGTGTGCACGAACCTTTATTATCTTATTGATGCTGTTGATGAAGCGCTCAAGAATCTATCTGATTCTACTTTGGATAAACATTCATGACACTCCAGCGTGTCATGGTGGCATGCATAAAAAACAACGGCGACAAGAAGGTCAAGCAACCCCACAACACTGACGATGATCTCAATCACAAAGATTCCTTGATATTCATGGAGAGATGGCTCGAAGAAGAGGAGAGGCTTGAGCAGAGTTGTGACATCCTTAGTCGCGTCACAGAAGATGCTTTGACAAATGATGACGTTGGTGACATCGGTGATGCAATGCATAACATCTTAATATAGGTTGTCGTTAAATTTGTTCTGCACTTGTATTGTTTAGGTTCTTAGATTCAAAGAAGAAAAGTCCATACTCAATCGAAGTTTACCCTGTGAAGTGACCTTTCAGGTGCAATTGTTCCTCTGATGACAATCTCAAAAATTCAAATCGAATCAGAGACACTGAACTCGATGACAGCGACTTAGGATTCGTAATTCGTTAATTCGTCAATAAGAATCCTATTCCATGTCTTCTAAGCCAAAGTCGTGATCGACATCATTGGAGTTGTCGACTAGCTGGGGCATAGGCAGCTCGCTTGCTGAAATTGGGACAAGATTTCGATCCATCCCAACAATGATGTCACGCTTCTACACCATGGCATGCTAAAAAAGTTCGATGCGTCGTCCAATAACGTCCATGTTGGCCTTGGCTTGATCAACAGCGGTCTTCAACTGATCCAACTCCAACAGCGCGCCGTCAACGATATCCAAACAATTTCGGTAGTTCTGGGAGATGGATTCGAGACGCCTTTCGAAGGCTGACGACACAGGCCGCAGACGTGCAAGCACATGAGGCGACGGCTCTTGGCGTTCAATGCAGGGCTATCACTCGGAGCCGCCATTCTGCAATGAGCTGTCAATCTGAACTGTCGATCATGCTTTTGCTCTTCTGTGGAAATAGCCAATCACGTTCGTTGATTTAAGAATTAGCAAATCACGTCGGTAGGTGGTCTGACACGTAGGCGAGGTTCGATTGAACCCCCTTCCAAAATTCATGTAGAATCGACAATAGTATTTTTAACACTATTTGAAACCAGTCCCCACTCCTCTGGGAGGGGCAAGGCAGAATTGCCCCCACTTTTGGTAAGATGGTCCACTTTTGTCTACCATTATCAAAATGCCCCCACTTTTGTCAAAAGTCCCAACATAGTGTGGTGAGGACGATGTTATATCCCAAAGGATAGTTCAAATAAAATTTTTAACTCTTGGGACTCAAAACATATGGCATGATACAGTTCCGGGAAAATCTGTGTGGTTTTCATTCATTATTGTGTGGTTTTCGGTAAATTGAATGTTTAATTCAGCGAAATCAATGTTGAATTCGTCAGCATTATTTATGTGTATTTCGGTAATATTTGTGTGGTTTTCGGTGTTTTCAATGTGGAATTAGATTTTTGTGTGTGGTTTTCCACAAATTCTGTGTGACAAAAATAGGTCCTCAATTTGAAATAGTCGCATAAATTGAGAAACACAAATAGAAGTGTACCTGATGCTGTGAGAAAGCGGCGACTTCAGTACAGACATGCGCAATACAAGGCGTTGAAGCACTCGGAGACACCGGATGCCAGGCGTGCACGACTTAAAAATCGAAGACAATCCTACCAGTGCTCACAAGTGTCGAAGACCGGTGTCGTTACTTTAACGGAGGGCGAATGTAATGGTCAGGAGTCAGCACAGCCAGAGTCTCCGAAATAATTATTTATTATTTATTTCATGATTGGATATTTATAAATAAATAACTTGATACATTCCCTGGCAGGAATAAATATATTCACACAAAAGAATATATTTATGCATATTAACTAAGTCTAATCTAACCTTTATTAATTTTTTCATTGACAATTATGTTGATTTCATGAACATCCCACAAGAAAGAGTTCGCGTTCAAGAACACTTGGGCTTCACAGTTGATTGGTTTGGGGGTTTGGGGGTTTGGGGTTTGGGGGTTTGGGGTTTGGGGGTTTGGGGGTTTGGGGGTTT